>OX387358.1:5508333-8235000 GCA_947563465.1 Archips xylosteana
ATTCGTTTCATTAATTAAGATCACATGCGGAGGCTTAAACCAATCTGGGGAACAATTGGCTTCTTATGCGAATAGGGTGACTTTGATACATGTTTTACTGAGGATATTCTCAATCAAGTAATTTATTGAATCAGGCGTTACTTTACGGAGGTCCATATCAATTTACTGAAACAATTACATTCCCATTTGTTAAATCCTATTTATTTTATAAATGAGAAAACTTGTGTAGATGTTTGGATGTTAGTCTATCACGTCATACCGTTAGTACCCTTTGAGTACGGGACCCTAAAAATTTTAAATAAGGAATGAGAGCTCTACACTTTCTGCCAACAAACTGCTATTTAGTTTGGCAGAGGTATTTAGAGATAAGTAATAGTAATAATAAACAATTTGTCTTTCAAAATAAGTTAAAATTTTTTGCAGAGCCCCACAAAATTGTGAATCGCAGCTTTCAAAATGAAGCGTTAACTTCGTCTGCAATCAATAAATAGCATCCAAGCGAAAGTAGTGCTTTAAAAATATTAGGTACCGTAACCTTATAGTTCATACGAATGAAATCGCGAGTTGATTCCAGTTTCTAGGTAATCATTTGACTGTCATACTATTGTAATTATCCTTTAAACCTCCTGAGGTCCGATGTCCTATTATTAGGACTTATTCTAATGTGACATTGAGTCGAACTCAACTCAAAAAAGTTTAAAAAAGTTTAAATTTCATTGAAACAAAATTTGACGTGGGCTGCAGGAGGCTATTACAATGAGACCTGTCCTTATCCTTCACCAGCTCAAAGTTGGTCACCCTAACCTTAAAATGTACGCCGTGTATTACTCTTACTCAAACTTTTGTATAGAATTCGCGAAAAGAAAGGAGGGAGGAGGGTGATAACACTTTCCTTGTGTGTTTAGACATTCTGCTTGAGATTGGTACTTGGGGCTGGTTTGTATAGATAGCGGTTTCTAAGATGATCGGGTTTGAAGAAATGTTTTGACACATTTGAAATTTTACGGCTCTACCACGACTGCGTGCGACTAGCGGCGCAGTGAGCGTTTTGTTAGTTGACCGTGACGTCAGTCGCGTGTAGTCGAGGCTGGGCCGTTAGATTTCCGATCTAAGAAGAAACCCTCATAGAACCATTTCACTGTCCAACTCTGTATATTAATAACAACCTTTTTTTCTGTGAGTTTTTCGGAATTTATTTGCGAAATTATATTTGAAATTTACCATGAGCTTTACGGTGAAAGACGACATCGTGAGGAAATCTGAACACACCTGAGAAGTAATTTAGTGGTGTGTGTGAAGTTCGTAATACACGCTGGGTCCGCGTGGGAACTACCTACGGCCCAAGTCCTTTCATTCTGTGAGGAGGCTTGTGCCCTACAGTGGGACGAATAAGACTGAGATAAAGATGATGGTTAGTAGAAATGACAACTATGAAAAAAAATCTTGCTCTAAAATTTATACAGAACGCTCATCACTCGAATTTGACTCGAAAGCCTTATGTTTGTTGCTTACGCCTCAGCACCAGATGTGTGTAAGTATGTTACCTACTTCGCAGTTCATGAATTTACCTACTTCTCTTGTAATCCGGCGTGAAGCAGCAGTAATCCTGCTTGCGTTTCGTACGGTCAGTAAGAGTGCCGGGGGCCCAATACCTCACCCCTTCCCTCTCCCCCTCCCTCTCCCCCTTCCCCTATTTCCTCTCCTTTAGGGCCGACAACGCACTGGCATCGAATAAAGCGCTGCGGGTGTCTATGGACAGTGGTGTTCATTTAACATCAGGTGACCCACTAGTTCGTTTGTCTGGCCTATCTAACATAAAAAAAAAAAAAAAATTTATTGTCTATTTGACGGATAATATCCCCAAATATCCTTCCGAAAGTAATTTTTATCTTTAAAATAGGATAAAAGAAAACCCTTCCGAACTCCAACAATGCTTAATAACGCTTTCAGGACGCGATACGTTCATTAGGAGGCCTTTTGTTCTGGGACATTCGGGGAGCAAAAATTATGACATACTGTGGCGGTGTAGCGCCCCGCTCCCGTAGGGCTGTCTCTTCACAAGTTATTTTACGCATAGCATCTATACGTCCCACGGGCACAGACCTCCTTTTAGAATGGGGTTGGGCCATAGTTCCCACGCGGGTGCAATGCGGGTTGGGAACTTCACACTCACCATTGAATTTCTACGTAGGTGTCTGCAGGTTTCCTCACCGTTAAGCTCGTGGCAAAATTTCAAATGTCATTTTTCAAGTAAATTCTGAAAAATTCAGAGGTGCGAGCATGGATTCAAACCTGTGACCCTCTGCTTGAGAAACCATAGGTCAAACCACTAGGCTTCTGCTTATTTCAATAATACTGTAACTAAAAAAACCGGCCAAGTTCGAGTCAATTCGCGCAGGAAGGGTCCCCTTCCATTATTCTATAGAAACGGCTAAAAAAACACGTTTGTTGTATGGGAACCCCCTTAAATATTTATTTTATTCTATTTTTTAGTATATTTTGTTATAGCGGCAACACAAATAGATACAGCCTGGTGACAGACGGTCATACAGACGGATGGACAGCGGAGTCTTAGTAATAGGGTCGTCCCGTTTTACCCTATGAGTACGGAACCCTAAAAAGGAGAGTTTTGAGCGAGCAAATCCGCGGTAAAGGTATTATTTTAACTAACACTTTCAACCGAACTCAAACTACAAAAAAAAATAGTTAAAAAACTACTTAGCACACATATATAATAATATAATATCATGGGACATTTCACACCAATTGACCTAGTCCCAAAGTAAGCTAAGCAAAGCTTGTGTTATGGGTACTAGGCAACGGATAAACATACTTATATAGATAGATACATACTTAAATACATATTAAACACCCAAGACCCGAGAACAAATATTCGTATTTTTCATACAAATATCTGCCCCGACGCGGGAATCGAACCCGGGACCTCAAGCTTCGTAGTCAGGTTCTCTAACCACTAGGCCATCTGGTCGTCTAAAAATGTAAAGAATGCAAAAAAAAACAACAAAATTCGACGTGGCAACCCTAGCACGCGTCACCAGATTTCGAATAGCTACCTCACGTTAATGCTAAGAAAACACCGAATCTACAGGGTGTTCTAAATTCATTCCGCAACGCAAATAAATAAGCGCGATCTCGCTCATACGTTCTGCTTACGTTATTCATGAGAGATTCAACGCATTATTTCGTGTTTTATTTAAAAGTATGAGTCGGATTCTTAATCGCGATAAGCATGGTGAAAAGTGTAAATATTATTCGCTGAAAGTAAACAAAATTAAGTATTATGAACTTCTCTTCTTGGCCTATATACGTTACACTGCAGGGCACAGGCCTCCTCTAAGAATAAAAAAGCTTGGGCGTAGTTCCCACGCGGGCCCAGTGAGGGTTAGAAACTTTAAACACACGCCATTGAATTGTCCGCAGGTTTTCTCACCATGTTTTTCTTCACCAGAGGCTCGTGGGTTCGAGCTCGGGCTTGCACCTCTGAGGTTTTCGGAATTACATGGGCTGGGTTCGACAACTTTAAAAATTTAGTTAAACTTTATAAAATATGTTTTTTTTTAAAGGCATTCAGTTGAACTTACTCAGAGTACTGGCTGAAATATTCTAAAATTCGTTACCTCGTCTAAATCGAACTAAATACACCAAAATATTCGCAAATTACATTTCAATTTTTACAACCAAAACAAAAAAAAATTGCAATAATAAATATTTCAGTTATCCCGACGACCAAGTTATCCTACTTTTAACGCTTAATTGCTTTAAATTCCGTGATTTTTCCGAAGTTTAAATAGATTTTCTGCAAAAGTCATCGAAGTCAGTCGCTTCTTTGATTTATAAATGGCCTAACTAAAGCGACTTTGTCTTGTATGAGAATTATTCAGATAATTCATAGTGCTTCGATTTTTCATGATGCTCTTCTGTTTTGGTAGTAGCGCAGCCAGTAAAATAATTAAATTAATCTCCATTGGACATCATCCTGTATTTTTAAGTATCGTTCCCATCAGGCATACTTTACTTAAGCAGATATTTGGAGCAAATTAATACAATGTTGCACGCATGACTTTCTCTGACACCCGTTTTATGTACGTGTCTTGACTGTTATACTTATTATGTTATAACCAGCTGTTGCCCGTGACTCCGTCTGCAAAGAATAGGGGTGAGTATAAAAAAATAGCCTACGACCTATCTCAGACCTACCGAATGTAGAGAAAAAAGTTTCATAAAAATCGGTCAAGCCGCTTCGGAGGAGTTCGATAACAAACACCGTGACACGAGATTTTTATATATTTAGAAGATATTTTAAGTTACAAACACATAGGTAATCATAAAAAATGTAGGTAGGTACTAGTATAATTTATATTTTAAGTAGAATAAAATATAACCTAGGTACCTAGGGATCTTCAAGGCTAGAGTGAATAGGCTGTTAATAAATCAGTAAGATACATCTTTGGCCTCATCTGCACTTTACATCAGGTGAGATAGTGGTCAATCACGGTTTAGTTTTATGTAAAAAAAAATTGTAGACAGAACGTAAAACAACGTTAAGTAGGTATCACTTTATTAAGAGTTCAAGATTTTGTTTACCTACTTTCTTTACAATATAATTGATCGACATGAAATCATCAATTTAGTAAACTAACATTGTGTCAAATATTATAGTTGTAGTATTATTTTAAAAACCGTTGCTAAAAGAGCCACAAAGTTCCGCTACTCGGTAAGAGATGGCGCTATCATGCACAAAATGAACGAGTATGTGTTGTGTCTAATTCAGTTTTTATTACCAGTTCTTTTGCTTAGTTTGGGACTAGGTCAATATTTGGTTTGAATTGTCCCGTGATATTTATTTATTTATTCATTTGTGAAATTACGTGAGGAATTTGCCATGTTGCTTTAAAACAGTGGAGAAGAAACCGTAATCATACACACATTAACCCAGCCTATATCTCACTGCAGGGCACAGGCCTTCTCTCAGAATGAGAGGGCTTAGGCTTAGGCCGTAGTTTTGGGAGCTACATACACACTATTAAATTCCCTCACGATGTTTTCTGTCGCCGTAAAGCAACGTAAGTTCCGAAAACCTCAGAGGTTCTAGCCCAGACTTTAACCTTGCTTTAGCTCACGACCCTCTGTTTGAAGGCCGTAGGTCAAACCATTAGGCTACCAGACACCATCATTTCAGCCGAAATACGTCCACTGCTGAAAATAGGCCTCCCCAAGGCTTACCAAACAGATCGGCCCTGCGCCATCCGCATCCAATGCGTTCCCGCCACCTGAACCAGTTTTTCGCTACATTTGGATTTTCAAAAATATTGCATTATAATACATTTGCAGTAATATGAAATATTTCTGTAGTCTTATTGTTTTGCTTTCAAACCCTCGGGCTATATGTCAGCGCCATCTAGATTTAATAATCGAACTAATTTTCCGCGGCCGATCTGGTACTATGGCGATTGCTAATCCAGTCTATATCATGATATCATCCTTGTTAAATACATATTAAACATCCAAGACCCTAGCACAAACATTCGTATTTTTCACACAAATATCTGCCCCGACCGGGAATCGAACCCAGGACCTCAAGCTTCGCAGTCAGGTCAGGTCGTAAATAACACAGGGTTTTTGCTACAAACTGTACCGAAGAAGATTAGCATCAAATAAGATACCTTACTGTTTTAAAAGATCATGTCAAAACATCCAATCGCATCCCGGCGCGCCTTAAAAGTTTATAATTAATCGGTTCAACATAACCCCAATTATCATTATATCTACAAAACAAATCTGATATACTTAATAACTTAGGTTAACTATGATGGACCAGGCCAAAGATAACGCGCTCTTAATTTCATCACAAATAAGTGTAGGGTTCCGTACTAGGTATTCGACATTATCAAGACTCGGATTTTTCATCGCAGTGTAAGATGAAAGAAAACTATGGAATTGATAATTAAAACTAAAATTTTATTCATACTTGGATGCTGTTTTGCAATACTGAGTCAACTGACTGTCATTTTGCAATACAATGTCAAATTAAAATAACCCACTGTTTCACCATCCATTGATCAAATTTATTTGACGGATAAATGTGTGCCGTCTCTGTTTGTTTTGTTCGAATAGACGGAGACGGCATCACATTTATCCGTCAGTTAAAATTAATCAATGGGTGGTGAAACAAACCCTTAATATGTTAATAAATATATTGCAAGTGGGTTGACTAAAAAAATTCAGTCCAGAGTATGATTTTTTTAATCATTTTACCGTTTCGCTTAATAATAGACAGATGACATATTACCAATCAAAAGTATGAAGCCTATATAATAAGCAAACGTTAAGTTGACTAACCAGACCAGTGCAAATATCGATTTGCCTGTTTACACCTGCCTACCCAAAAGTTATGACGGGAAAAAATAGACAACTTATGCGGTTTTTATTTATTTGAAAGCAGGTTTCTCGGCGATGTTTCTTAGACATATTTCATCAAAAGTGGTTCAGCCGTTTCAAAGTTTCCAGCTCTTTTGTTAGCTGCGGAAGGGATCTTAGACGCATAATGGGCATTTACTTTATTTTCAAACATATGTGGCTCCAAATTGCATTGGGGTGTTTTAAAAGTTTTAATTTACAACTATTATTATTATTTCTTTTTTTATATATTATGAGAGGGAAGCAAACGAGCAAGCGGGTCATCTGATGGAAAATGATCACCACCGCCCATAAATATCAACAACTCAAAGAGAGTCACCAATTATGTTGCCGGCCTTAAAGTAAGTATTTTACCTTTTCTTGTAAGCCCCGATGTCATAGTTGTCTGGAAACACTGCTGCCAGAAGATGGTTCCACAGTTTCACCGTACGAGGCAGGAAGTGCCGAAGAAAACGTACAGAGGTAGACTGCCACTGTGATTATCATTTGGACTGCGGAACCCTAAAAAGGACTATATTTAAGCCCGCAACAGTACGACGTGGCGTTATATCAAGAGATTATAACCTTTTTCGAGTTGAGTTAGAGTATTGTCTTGATAAATTTTGTTTTGATAATAAGAAGAACAATACATTGATAATGATATTTTGATTCGACAGCTCAATAGCGAGCTTGTTAGAGATTTTGTGATAACATTTTTGATGTTCGCTTGGGCTAAAGAGCGTATAGCCAAGTCTATTAACTGACCATTTGTAAACCTTCTTATAATTGACATCATCATCATTTCAGCCGAAAGACGTCCACTGCTGAACATAGGCCTCCCCCATGGCTCGCCAAACAGATCGGCCCTGCGCCATCCGCATCCAATGCGTTCCCGCCACCTTAACCAGGTCGTCTCTCCATCTTTAGACGACCATTTGGCCTAGTGGTTAGAGAAACTGACTACGAAGCTTGATGTCCCGGGTTCGATTCCCGTGTCGGGGCAGATATTTGTATGAAAAATACGAATGTTTGTTCTCGGGTCTTGGGTGTTTAATATGTATTTAAGTATGTATCTATCTATACAAGTATGTTTATCCGTTGCTTAGTACCCATAACACAAGCTTTGCTTAGCTTACTTTGGGACTAGGTCAATTGGTGTGAATTGTCCCATGATATTTATTTATTTATTTATTATTTATCTTGTTGGAGGCCTACCTACACTGCGTCTTCCGGTCCGCGGACGCCACTCGAGAACCTTTCGGCCCCATCGGCCGTCAGTTCTACGAGCGATGTGCCCTGATCACTGCCGCTTAAGTCTAGCGATTCTTCGAGCTATGTCAGTGACTTTATAATTGACATAAGGAGTACGAATGGTTAAGTGGCGACTGTACACTTCGATTTTTTATGTAAAATACTATAATCAACAATTAGGTACTAATAGGCGGACTTATAGAGATCCGAGTTAACTGTGTAACTCAGAGTTAACTACTAATCCAGAGTTAACTGTACCTAGTGTCAAAATGTATGGAATTTCAATCCATGATTCAGAATGAACAATTTAAGGTTCACTTATATAGCTTCACGATATTACGTATATGTAGATTTATCTAACATCAACATCTTTCAAACAAACACAACATAAGAACATCTTTTCGTCCAAAATACCTCAGTGCCTCAAAACAAAAGTCTTTAATCAGTGTGTGTTGCCAGTGATGACATATGGATCCGAGACGTGGTGCTTCACTATGGGCCTGATGAAAAGGCTCAGAGTCGCTCAGCGAGCTATGGAGAAGGCTATGCTTGGAGTTTCTCTACGGGATCGAATCAGAAACGAGGAGATCCGTAGAAGAACCGGGGTCACCGACATAGCTAAACGGATTAGCTCGTTGAAATGGCAATGGGCAGGCCATATAGCACGCAGAACGAACAGATGGCCGTTGGGGGCCAAAAGTTCTGGAATGGAGACCACGGACTGGCAAGCGCAGCGTGGGACGTCCACCAACGAGATGGACGGACGATTTGGTGAAGGCCGCAGGTTCAGGGTGGATGCAAAGTTCCCAATCTGCACTGGGCGCGCGTGGGAACTATGACCCAAGCCCTTTCATTCTGAGAGTTGAGGAGGTCTGTGCCTTTAGAGTATTTATGCAAAATGTTTGATCTCTATATATTAAAGGGTTTGGGCTGGTCGTTAATGAGTCAGTATTTTTTTTAAATATAATTAAGATGGCGGTCAGTAATAATTTACGCATCCTCAGAATGATCTCTATTAGCTCTATCTAGCTAAGTTATTACTATGTTTCATCGAGAAATTTTATTATAAAGTCGTTATTTAAACTATTAAATATACGGTAAACGAATCTCTGTGGTTTCGCATAATTTAACAAGTCATAATGTGTCATTCTTCATAATCATTGTTAGTCATAAAGTGGTTTATTTCTGATAGAATAATGAGGTGAAGATTTTTGTCTTTCTCTTACATACGTATAGATATTTAAGAGCAATAAATAGTTAGTACCAAATATGGCGGTGTTTTATTTCCAACAGCACAGCTTAGCTTAATTATAAATGACGTACCGGGCATAATTAATCTAAACTTTATTCTTGATTTTATTTTAAAAATACACATTTTTTAAACAATGCCCCCTTTAAAGTTAGCTAAAATAAAAAAAACAAAAAGAAAAAAAAAAACAAGTAGCTATAAGTAACAAAGTCTCTAAAAAAACACACGCATCGAAAGACACGTCGTCCGACAAAAAGTATCGATTCGATCGAATTCTCGATTCGAATTGAACAAAGGACAGGATGTGGTCGTCGCGTCCGAACGCTCATGCGTCTTACAAAATTACCCGGCAAATGACCCTGCTCCCTTATTGGGTTAAGATTAAGACCAAATTGGAATGATTTTGTTTTTGATTAACGGAAGAAGTTAATGTTGTGGGGTCGCGTGCGTGCAAATCGATTATCGAAAGGATTAACGATTCTCGTGATTGAGATCAAGGGATCGATCTTAAGATACGTTGGAGATGTATATTATATACTTAAACGGTCACTTTATTCAAATTCAACTAACAATTTTAATTTTCCGCTGCGCCAACCTACAAATTTTCTTTTAAGAATGAACTGTACCCTTATTATTAGTTTGAGAAATAATCTTCATAAAATAGTTACATTTTATATAGTCAAGTTTCAAAAATGCACATCTAAAGAAAAACATCATAACTGTCGTTTCATTAAAACAACTACAAACAACAACTTGCCGAATCACTTCACAAGACTCATATACATAATTATGCCAAACTTACGTATTAATATATGCCAGGGCACTGTACACAAGAACATTTCCAGGCCACCAAACAAATCTGTAATAAAAATTCATGACGTATCACGCCTTTAATCACTCGAGTAAAATTGCTACATTCTGTATTTCTTAAGCTCTGCATTATATTTTAGTACCAGAGCAAACACCCAGATATCTCGGGACCGATCGCCTTCGTTCGTCTCGTTTGAATTTAGAATTTCCTAAACCTAGCGTTCCCACGGCATCTGCACATCACTACTTAGCCATCATCTTTAGCCAAGAAAACACAAACAGAAGAAAACTTTATAACCAGCCAGTTAAAAAGGACTTTTGATTGACAGTATCGAGCACGCTCTGCATTATGCCAGTTACAATTTTAAAATTCGTTGTGCTGTTGTTTCTTCTTCGAAAATTGAAATCTTTTAGCCGGTTTGACGGTTGGTTTTTGTTTGCTTAGAACTGGTTGGTGGGTCGATTATGGCGTGGCGTTCGATATTCAAAAATTACGTGAATCATGCGCATTCGTGTGTATAATTACGTTTTTACAAGCGCTTAGTTGATCGGGCAGGGGTTTTCAATTTTTATTGAACAAATAAAGTTTTTTTCGGATAATAATATCTGTTCAAATAATAATGCAGGTTGATTTATAGTGAATAAACTATATTTTTGAATTATAACATTTTTTACATGCCGTCTTGAAAGGCAGAGAAGAAGCCATTACCATGAGAAAAAACAGTGTTGCCAGTTTATAATTAGATTAAGTGGCTGCCACACAAAATTAAATTTTATGTTTAAATATTTATTAAACAATATCGGAGTATTATATTATAATAATTTTAAAGAACCTACTTTTTTACAGAGCTATCTTTAAAAATTATTATATTATTATTATATTATGTAATAATAGTAGGTGCACCTATATGTATGTATAAAAAGTGTTTTCGGAATTTAAGTGCGAAAGTATATTTGAAATTTGCCATGAGCTTCACGGTGAATGAAAACATCGTGTGGAAACCTGCACACACCTGAGAAGAAATTCAGTGGTGTGTGTTGATGTTCTCAATCCGCACTGGGCCTGCGTTGGAACTACGGCCCAAGCCCTTTCATTCTGAGTGGAGGCCTGTGCCCCGTAGTGGGACGTACGTAGGCTGGGATGATCTATTCAAACATTGTCGTCACTACTCAGCTTCTTCAACTCTTAGTCACAGTCAATTACGCATTGTTAATACCTCATAACATTAAGACAGTAGACACACATTCAAATTTTAATTTTAAATCTTAAACCACAGAGTAAATCAATATGCAACGCCGCACACTCGTTACCGCACTTTTTTTAATTTATTTCGTGGCCAAGGCGGCGAGTTCACCAGCCCTGTACTAACGGGCCTTGCGTAGCTCGGTAGCGGATTTGCATTCGGCCAGTATAACCCGAGTGATCTGTGACCTCCTTAATTGGAGCTTCTTTTTTTTTGTTTGCGTTTTTTTTTTACAATTCAAGCGGTTCAAGTTCCGAATTTGAATTGTTTTAGACTTTGTGGAGGACGGAACTGGGTGATTTTTAGTTAATCTGGCCCACAGAGTACATTATATATAGGAGGATAGAGATATCACTCTATTCAACGGCACAACGCCATCTAACGCAAATTCCCGTAACTACTATTAGGAATGGTCCCACTATCACACGTACCAATACCAGCCCTGCTGTGCCACTGCCCATGGGCCACTGCCACAGCTTTATTGAAACTACAATTTAAAGTTGTTTTCATCTATTTTCTACATGATTTGATAAATAATATCGCCATCTAGTGCAAATTGACGGAACTAAAAATAGACATTGCTGGAAGTGAAAGCACCGTGATCTGGCCTTTCTCAGATCTTTTCAACTCGTTGGAGTCAAATTATAAAAAATAATTTTAAAAAGTCGTTACAGCATTAGTGGCTTGACCTATGGCCTCCCAAGCAGGGGGTCGTGGCGTGGGTTCGAGTTTGGCCTCACACCTATAAGTCTTTTGGAATTCGTCGTGATGAAGTTCAACGGAGTGTGTAAAGTTCTCAGTCCACACTGGGTCCGTGCGGGAACTACGCTGCAAGCTCTCTCATTCTAAGGAGAGGCCTAAGCCTTGGGACTACTGGGATAATGGATGTTTTTTTTACTGACTGTACATTTTGTTTCCTGTTCTTGCATTTTCATCCGACCTACAATTATGTATAAATACCTACCTACCAATTTTCAAGTCAGTCCGGTTACATACAAAATAAACAAATTGAAACATTGCAAAAAAACGGCTACAATTTTATTAATCCTAATTTTAAATGTTTTCTCCTTTTAAAAGTATGTCAACTCTCAAACCAAAAACATCCTTAATTTTGCCAAAAAAACGTCCATTAATATGTAACAGTTTATCTATCAATTAAGTCAACAAACACTGTATAACAAACAGTAGATAGGTACTCGCCACACAGTTTACTTTAAGCGCAATAATGACACCAAACTGTCACCTGAGGAATTTATTTAAATCTAATACATGGTTCATATAGATATAGATAATTTAGATAACTGGCCACTACTGGGCCAAGGAGGCGGTAAGAGTGAACGTAAACGCACACATAGACACACGTAGATGTGAATGTGTAATTAATGTCATTTGATGGGCGTGGTCTAAGCTCAGGTAATCATTGGTTCTTTAGTCAAGTACATTGAGCCCTAGCTTTATGTTATGATACTGCCATAAATAAAAATTGTCTTTTTTTTAATTTTGGTATGTTTTAAAAAATCGTAGAACCCATAGCTGAAAAGGCTCCATACCAAGGTTGCCAATCTGTGAGGAATTCCCCAAACTACGGGGAAAGCGAAAGTGATTGGGAAATGTGTGGAGAGAGCTTCAATTCGGGGAAAATGCGGGGATTTTAAGTATGATGTGGTGATGATATTTAACAACAAATTTCTGATAGTCTTGATTGATTTCCTACAATTCATTACTCGCAACTGCTCGCAACTGTTCTGTTCTGGTGAAGGTAGCGGGAACGCATTGGATGCGGATGGCGAGCCTTGGGGGAGGCCTATGTTCAGCAGTGGACGTCTTTCGGCTGAAATGATGATGATGATGATGACTTCCATTTTTACAACTTTTTTTTTCAATTTCAAGACGATTTTATGGTAGTAATTAAAATGAATCAGACAACGCGGAACTTTTCCGCAATAGGGAAGTGGATTCCATAATGATTTCCTTTACAAGCATTGCCATGTCATATAAGTCATTACAGTCATTATCATTCGGATAAACGTTAAAAAAATCCAACATTCTACTAATAACAAGACAATTATTACATAATAAAAAAAAAAAAAAAAAATGGAAAAAAAATATATTGTTAGGAATAAATAAGACTTGCAACACTACTGCGTTGATTTTAGAGATCGTCAATTGACTTCCGTCGCCGTTATGTCAGTGGTGAGCGCCGGAGCTCAGTCTCATGAGCCATTCTTACCGGGCGCTTGGCATAGGACGGTCGTATTGCTCTGAGCTTATCCTTTCGCGCCTAATTTTAAGATTAGAAAGTGTTTTCTCCATATTTTCCTTCGTTTTGCAATTATTTGTAACTTTACCTATTGTGATTAAATAAAATTAGTAGTTGTAATTTTTCGTTTATTTTGATCATCCCTAATATCAGAAGTGGGATCAAACTATGTGCTTTGCTTTTCCATACGGTGTTATTTAGTTTGAAGTGCTTTAAAGTAATAAAATATGGAGAACACTTATCGTCGTAGTCGTAGTCGAAGCCGTAAGCGGCGTAGTCACGAGCATAAGGCGCGGCGTCGTAGCGGTTCGTCGAAATCAAATAGTGTCCGCGAGTCCTTACAAATAATAGTGTCGCGTTTGAATGCGTTAGAAAACCGAGAATCATCTGCGGTGTGTTCTGAAACTCCACCCGTACCTGCCCCTCAGGCTTCCACGGTTAAGAATTCTACGGAGAAAATAGTCAAGGCCATGAATTCTTTAAAATCAGTGCATACGCAGCGGTATTATGTGTCTAATTTCGATCCGAATGTGCATGACGTTGACGCGTGGTTTCAAGTGGTAGACATAGCTCAAGCGTGCAATAAATGGGACGATAGCGAGTGTTTGTCGCGTGTTGGGACTTTTCTTAAAGGTGATGCGAGCACCTCGTTAAGAGATTGGGTCACTACCGACCGGACGTGGTCCAATTTTAACGCGATTTTAAATTTTTATGCGTTAAGAAAATTGATATTGCGGGTATTCTTTATGATGTTATGTCCACTGATTCTGACGAATAGACGACTTGTGCGGATTACGCTAGGCGTTCATTGTTGCGTTTAATAGTCGTGAAAGGTCTGAGCGATGATTTAGTATCGGCAATTGTGGTCAGGGGAATAAAAAAAAAACCCTCACGTGAAGGCGTGCGCGGCGAATGCTAATTTGTCTTCTAACGAACTTATCTATTTTTTATCGACGTTTGTTAAGCCAGTTCGTAGTTCACGATCAATTTCTCTTACGAATAATAGCCACCGACATTCTAACCTAGAGGTAACCTTAAACTACCAGCCAGTTCTGCGCCAAAACAGCGATATGATAACTGCGGTCATTCAAGGTAGGTATATCTACAGACGTTTTAATTGATACCACTTTCGTGTGCTAGAAAACCCATATTTTGTGAGTAAAAGGGGTTAAGTACGTCAATAACGAAGGTTTCGTCAAATGTGACACTACCCGTCGAGTTTAGCAAAATCACATTAGAAATAGATTTGCTCATAGTTCCTAGCGAAAGTATGAACGCTCCAATTATTATTTGAACTGACTTTTTGAACCGTGATGGCGTTACATTTGTTCGAACGAAAAATCAGTAGTTACCTACACGTGATAAATCGGTTTTCAATGTGGCAACAGTTGGGTTAGAAAAGCTACCTTTGCCTGCAAAAAATTCTCTGCTTTCTCTGCGTCCATGATAGCTGGTACTGCCACGTCAACTGTTACCACAGGCAGTATGCATAAAAGTCAATAGTGATTCGCTAGTTTGTTATCGCCCTTATAAAATGTCGTTATGACAGTTTCTTGAGCTAGCGGGATATTTTAGGCGGTACATCCCTAATTTTGCCAGGAAAACCGCATGTATAGCTCGCTTAACACGAAAAGACTCCGAGTTTATTTGGGGTCCTGAGCAAAAGTCTGCTCGTACTGAAATTATTAACTGTCTTACTAATGAGCCAATCCTATTTTTGTTTCTTAATTGCCAACTGAGGTACAAACAGATGTCAGTAGCGCTAGTTACGGGGCGCCGCTTTTGTAAGTTCACAAAGATGTGAAAAACGAGTAGTCGCATATTTTAGTAAGTTTACTTACCATTCATATGAGCCTGAAACATTAGCTGTGCTGTGTTTAAAGATATACAGCATTGTAGACATTACGTGTTAGGACTAAAGATTAAAATAGTCACTGCTTGTAACGCGTTAAAGGCTACGCAGTTTAAAAAAAGATCTTTTACGACTAGAAAGCTTTTTGATTTGCTCAGTGAGGGTAAATTAGACTCTCATCGATATGTGAAGCGAAACGACATTCTTTATTACAAGTATACACCGATGCGGTAGGTGATGTGTCCAACTTATTATGTTTTGTACCCAAGGGGCATCGTTTAAGCCTACTTAGTCTTCCACGACGAACATAGCCATATTTATGCTGATAAATCCATTGACCTCATTTTGAAACATTTTTGATTTCCTGGCCTAAGACAGTTTGTCGTCAAATATATTTTCCATTGAATTGTTTGCTTATCGTGCTCTTATACGTGATATAGCCGTAGAGGTGCCGCGTGGAGGTCTGGAATCATTTATTTGGGACTGTGACAAGACAGGACGGCTGAGCGGTTACGATGAAACCAAGAAGCACAAGACGAATACGTCAATAAAGACAGGTGACCGCCTAGGGTATTTAAAGTAAATGACTGTTTTTGTAATTAAATATTCGCAGTCTCTAGGCATCCAGATCCAGGCATGCGCGGGCCGTATCGTGTTGACAAGGTGTTGAAGAATGACCGTTACGAGCTGAAGCTACTGGCCGGGTCTGATGGTAAGACCACTTGTGCTGCAGCTCAATTTATGGTACCCTGGAGTGGAGAGTGGACGCCCTAGTCCTGCCCTGCCTTCTTTGAGAGTGAGTGTTGAAGTCTGAGCGGTATGCTAACTTGGAGCCTATGCCGGCAGCCACTGGGAGGTATGCAAACTTTGTGCCTATGCCTACAGTGTTGAAGTCTGAGCGGTATGCTAACTTGGAGCCTATGCCGGCAGCCACTGGGAGGTATGCAAACTTTGTGCCTATGCCTACAGTGTTGGCCACTGGGAGGTATGCGAACTTTGTGCCTATGCCTACAGTGTTGGCCACTGTGTGGTATGCCAACTTTGTGCCTATGCCAGCAGTGTGATTGTTTTTCTGTGTGGTATGCTAACTTTGTGCCTATGCCAGCAGTGTGATGTTGTTTTTCTGTGTGGTATGCTAACTGTGTGCCTATGCCAACAGAATTATTTTCATGAAACTTTGTTTTTCTGTGTGGTATGCTAACTTTGTGCCTATGCCAGCAGTGTGATGTTGTTCTTCTGTGTGGTATGCTAACTGTGTGCCTATGCCAACAGAATTATTTTCATGAAACTTTGTTTTTCTGCGCGGTATGCGAACTTTGTGCCTATGCCTACAGTGTTAGCCACTGTGTAGTATGCTAACTTTGTGCCCATGCCAGCAGTGTGATGTTGTTCTTCTGTGTGGTATGCTAACTGTGTGCCTATGCCAACAGAATTATTTTGATGAAACTTTGTTTTTCTGCGTGGTATGCTAACATTGTGCCTATGCCAGCAGTACAAGTAATGACATCTTTTGTCGACTGTGTGATATGCTAACATTGTGCCTATGTCAAAAGTTCAGTTATAATTTTTACATACCTGCTACAAGCGTGGTAAGCTAACAAGGTGCCTATGCCAGCTTGTTAATAGGGACTAAAACTTCTGACATTTATTTTGTAACTTTTCTTTAAATACATGTTTCCACTTATTTTTCATTCCCGATAAAAATTTCGAAATTAAAGTAATACTGCATTCCATTACAGTAATGTGGTGACTTAATTGTTTAACAATCTGCTTATCTGTCGATAGCTCATTAGCAGTATCCGCTTTAATTTTGCTATTGCATTTTTTTAAATTGGTGACCTTTATAGTGAAACCTTTATTTTCTGCCTACATCTCCGATACGTTATTATGTTACTTAGGTATGTTTGCATGTTAATTAACACTTTGTTCGTATGTTTATTGTTTAAGCATCGATGAATGTGACGCGCCTAGTACAAGAGTCTGCAACCATTGAAGCATCAGCTGGACCTGGTCACGATGCTACGTCGACTGAACCAGCTGACGACACGGAGGCTAGCCGCGACTAAGGAAGGACCTGCCGAGGACAGCAGGATGTCAGAATTGGCCGTGTTAGGAATAAATAAGACTTGCAACACCACTGCGTTGATTTTAGAGATCGTCAATTGACTTCCGTCGCCGTTATGTCAGTGGTGAGCGCCGGAGCTCAGTCTCATGAGCCATTCTTACCGGGCGCTTGGCATAGGACGGTCGTATTGCTCTGAGCTTATCCTTTCGCGCCTAATTTTAAGATTAGAAAGTGTTTTCTCCATATTTTCCTTCGTTTTGCAATTATTTGTAACTTTACCTATTGTGATTAAATAAAATTAGTAGTTGTAATTTTTCGTTTATTTTGATCATCCCTAATAATATTATATCTCGGAAGCAAACCTACATAGGTTTGCTTCCGAGATATAATATATTTTTTTATCATTTTTCATGTTGCATTGTGAAACCACACCTGAGAAGTTGAAGTGAGTGAAGTTCCCAATCCGCACTGGGCCCGCGTAGGAACTATGGCCAAAGCCCTTTCATTCTGAGAGGAGGCCTGTGCCCTGCACTAGATGTTGATAATGATGATGATTGTTTTCTAAAGGTGTACTCTCATGTAACCATCATTAAATTACATCACGGTTTTGGTTAAGGTTGCGGAAACGCGTTGGATGCGGATGGCACAGGACCGATGATCATCATCTGATGATGATGATGAATGTTTGGAGCGGCGACCTGGTCCGGGTTGCGGGAACGCGTTGGATGCGGATGGCGCAGGACCGATCTGTTTGGCGAGCCTTGGGGGAGGCTTACGTCCAGTAGTGGACGTCTTTCGGCTGAAATGATGATGATAATTTGGGGGGGTAGGGGGAGGCTGGTTATTTGCGACAATAGGTACTACTAATACTAAGTACTACTTATAGAAGTATTAATGATTTTATCATCTGCTATAATTTTGAGCTGTTGTCAATTTGCATTTCTTACCCCATTTTTGTACATCATAGGCTTGTATAGATACAGTCCCTTAACATTTTAGTTCCAATTAGTTCCAATTAGTTCCTATAGAATTCCAATCCACTAACTTTAATAATTTATTTTAATAATACTACAATTCTAAAACTACACCTCTCACGTTTCCATGTCATTTCAACTAAAACTTTTCCCAAACTGGCCAACTTTCGTCAATTCAACAAAACTCATAAAACGAGAACTGTCTGCAACTTACACGTTCTGATTTATAACTTATAACAGTTATAACTCACATAGCATATTGGAGCATTAAGTGAAACGGAGACTGTTGAGTCTAGATCCCTAGTGCACGTTAGAGGGGTAATCTATTCTCGATGGTTCCTTCAATAATACGTGGACTGTATAAAAAAAGAGTATAATAAAAATAATCGAACTGAGAAACAATTATAATGCCAGTGCAAGCGCGGCGCGTACAGAGATGCGGTAGCGTACGGAGGGTAATCTCTTGCAATACGAAAGGGTCCAAGGTCCGAGGCGCGAGGTGGCGGCCGGGTACGTATCCGCGCCCCCCGCGCTGTAGCGTCGATGCGGTCTGGTGATGCGGGCATCAGGCGCTTGGCCTTAAGACGCTGTCAACACCAACGTCGGCGCACACTGTCTATTTGTATCGGAGTAAACGAGATGCCGCTATTACTGGGCAGCGGGGTATATTGAAATTTATCGGGCAAATATTTAATTAAAAAAAAACTGTGGATTATTTGTGAAATATGACTCGTTAGCGGTTTAGGTATGAATATGTTGACTTCATGTTTTTAATTGCAGACGCATACGCCAAAAAAATAAAGACATAGAACCGTTTAATGATGATTTTAAGACCTATCTTTGCAATTATTTTCTATCGAGCCGATTTCGTCCAATTATGTATCGAGTCCGTCCACGGTCTTTGCAATATGATGAATATTAACATATAATTTTTTTGATGTGCTAGAACAAGCAGTTTTTCTTAAAAAACTGTTTAAATGACATCAATTTCAACAAAATTAGGTGTTGTCAGCCTCGTAACAGAGACGTCTTGTGCACTTCAGTAGAGCAATCTGCAATGGGCGAAAACAATTAAAGGTAAAAAACAATTGTTTGAAAATGTGGACTCCTGCGAAGGAAATCCTCAATTAAGTAATTGGTAAAAAGAAATTATGATGGTATCATTTTTATACTCATTATCTTGAAATCTATATAAACAAAAATAAACTGTCAAATGTAGGTAACTTAGCGCATCACTCCAAAATCGTTTCACTCCTAGGTATTTGATTATTTTTGCGCTCGTAACTGTCAGGAGAGGGTTTGTATGAAAAACCGGCCAAGTGCGAGTCCCGTTTTTACCCTTTGGGTACCCAAAGAACCCTAAAAATATGCATTTCAACGGTTGTCAATAATGTTTTTCTTTTTTTTCCTTATTTTTGTACAATAAAGAGTTTACATACATACATACAATAATATGTAAAAAAGAGGTAGAGGTATTCGCTCCACATTAAAAAAGAGAGTGGCTGAGTGACAGCTAATTTCCTTAAAATAATATGCCCCTGCAAAGTCAGGCTAAAAGTGGGTTACCCGTGCAATGTCGGTTATAGAATTACACACCTCTCTGTTTCTTCTGTGGATGTCCCAAGAAGTGACTAAGGAAATAGGTTAAGTTATATTGTAGGCGATAGGCTAGCAACCTGTCACTATTGAACCACTTTAATCTAAAGTTTAACCTAAAATTGCTAAAAGTAGCTCCGAAACGTAAATGTAGCGCTTCGTGTGCTCTGCCTACCCCCTATGGGATACAGGCGTATTGTGTGTATGTAAAAGTGGGTGGATATGACCCCTGGTAATACACTTTTGACTGGTCCGTTGGGCTCTCCGGTAGGTTTGATGCTCTAAGGCCCCTCGCACACCGAATTAGAATACCAAGTTAACATTACCGCTGTCCAAACCAACATTCAGAACTAAAACCACGTGAAGAGTTGGAAATGGAAATGAAGTCCCCGCGTAATTATGTAATTTCATGCAAAATTTTAAGAAAGTAAACTCAGCTCTTACTCGTATAAAGTAAATTGGCGAACTAGGTTTTTAACCTTTACTCTCCGCTCCGTTCTTCTGCTTTATGGTATCGGACAAACAAGTTTGAAATATTCTTCTCTCCTTGTTTCGCCCAACGTTGGGTATACGCCTTTCCAATCTTTTTTTCCATTCAGATCGGTATCTATTTCCCTCTTCTAGTCCTGCTAAAATTATTCTAGTTCATTGACTTCCGCTAAGTAACGCCTGAACCAGTCAATTAAAGTACCTATTTCAATTGAATTAGTTGATGGCGTTACGCAAAATAGGATTTAACTGAAACAATTACTTTGCTCACCCGCGACCTTACGATAGTTACGTTTATGCAAGAAATGCGTGTTCATGCAGTTCCTCCACCTCCACACTGTACGAACAAATCACACAAACCCAACTATCACCACCACCAAACTACACTGACGCGTTTCGAACTCAACCAGAGCTCATCTTCAGAATAGGCACCACAACCGTACGCTACGTACGTGTAGTTTGGTGGTGTGATGGTTGGGTTTGTGTGATTTGTGTGTGTTCGTACAGTGTGGAGGTGGAGGAACTGCATGAACACGCATTTCTTGCATAAACGTAACTATCGTAAGGTCGCGGTTGAGCAAAGTCATTGTTTCAGTTCATTAATATGGACCTCCGCAAAGTAACGCCCGATTCAATAAATTATTTAACCATATTAATCATAATCAAAAAATGTAGGAGGCGCTATCTTGCTCTAACAAACCTTTACGCCTCCTCGAGAACCTTAAACTCCTAACATTTCGTTACCATTACCACGTATCTAAAGTAAGCTTTAATTAATAAATAGCTTACGTTAAAGCCACAGGTCAGTAGAGGGGTTAATTAACCATTAAACCTAATTAAAATAAAACCTGGATCGTGAATAAGGCAGCGAGTTGGTTAATCCACAATGAACTTCTTGAACGCATCTGGCAAGATATAGATTTTTGAATCCGTGGTGGCCTAGTGGTTTGACCTATTGCCTCTCAAGTAGAGGATCGTGGGTTCGAACCCTGGCTCGCACCTCTGACTTTTTGGAATTTATCTGCGAAAATTATATTTCAAATTCACCATGAACTTTACGGTGCAGGAAAACATCGCGAGAAATCCTGGCAAACAACTAAGAGAAGAAATCCAATGGTGTGTGTGAAGTTCCCAATCCGCACTGGGCCCGCGTGAGAACTAAATTGCCCTGCAGTAGGCCGTCAATAGTTGACAATTTAATCTCTTATCGGCAACAAACATAGTCCTCATAATTTTACCAACTTGCATCGATACACAATGCCACTCGACATCACTAAGCCAGCAACAATGTTACAACTCGATAATCTACAATCGATACATCGTCTAGCGAATTATCGATGGAATATATTAATACGCGCTACGAGTTAGTTTGGAGATGTCTGCCGCTCTAAATCTGTGCACAATGCGGCCCTAGCTTGCTCTGATTTGCTAGCGGCTGTGTTGGATTATTACGGATAAGACCTTTGATCAATTATAACTGTAGATCCACAGTCGCGCGCCCGAAAATGTCCGAGCCAAATGAGCGCCACTTTGATAAAAGTGGCCTTCTTTTTTCTCAGTACGTTGCGTGAAATTGACAAGTTTAGCTGTCAAGTGTCAACCGAAATTCGACTGTAATGAAGTAAAGACTAGGTTCAAATTTCTGTGTAGGTGATGATTTTAATTGTTATGCAAACAAATAAAAAAGTTCGGACATTCTTTGAAGGGGATTTTGTTCGGCAATGTGTATCTTCAGTTATAATTGATCAAAGGATAAGACCTAATTATTTTCTGATCTTTAATGAAAGTAGAATAAGTACATTGAAAAACCATAAAAGGCCAGGGCTGAAAATTTAACCTAGTTTTCATAATTACGCGTTGCGTGCTTTGCCATAATGTGCAACTAATAAATTACGGAATGACTAGGGACTACGTTCGATTTTCAGTCCCCAACTTTACTTTTCTTCTTTTCTTGTTTAAGTTTCGTTGTACAATATTTAATACGAGAAAACTGTAAAAATAAAAACATAAATCTGTAAATAGGTGAAATTTTCTAGTTTAATGGCCATCTTTTTTTTACAAATTATATTTCTGATACTAGAATTATTGACTGGCGTTACTTGATTATTGCATTGTCATCATTCATCAAAGTACTGCAAAATAAAAATCTTCGCGTCAATCTGGTTACCAAAAGTGGATCACAATACACTTGCAACGTTTGAAACTGGTAACTAACATTTTACTAAATAAAATCTTTATTTTGTGAAATTTAATCAAGGATTTTTAATGAAACAATAAAATTTTATGTTGTAAATACACACTTAAATGTACACTTTATGTATATCTAAATTTAAGTAACTCTTATGTTTATGACAATGGATGTTTAATACCTCGTTTTGTTTGTGTTGGGTGGTCCTGATACGGCCGGTGTAATTGACAGCGTTTCATACTAGACAATTAATTTTGTGACGATCCTACTACGATACGATGTAGTGGGTAGGAGTCTTAACGTATTGATTTACCCGCAGTTAGAAAAAAGAAGTAACAGACAGTCAAGGGACTAAAAATTAGCGCTTGTGCCCACGTTGAGCCCAATTCATTTACCACGCTTAGTTACAAGTTTTATTTTAAAAAAGTTAATAAAACACTTTCTATTCTATTGTATGACAAGTGTAATGGTATACTATCCGGGTCACACCATAATGCATACTCTTCCAGTGTTCATTTCTTTTATAATTTTTATGTCTTATCCACACTATGCGGGCGCGAGCGGAGACGCGCGGACAGTAGACATCACAAAGTCCGTTCGGATCGGCTTATCGCACTGTGCATTTCCCGCTCCGACCGCTCCAACTATGCGTCATACTGCAGACTATTGCGCTGTCTACATACTCTGCCTCCCATTAGTTTAATTGTTACTTAATAAAAGTTGTAGAAAACTTGCTCGTAAGAGCTTTAGTGCCCATATTTTTGTATTCCGGAGAGATTTGTACATACATACAAATGAACTAAAACAATTACTTTGCTCACCCGCGACCTTACAATAGTTACGTTTATGCAAGAAATGTGTGTTCATGCAGTTCCTCCACCTCCACACTGTACGAACACACATAAACACAACTATCACCACCACCAAGCTACACTGACGCGTTTCGAACTCAACCAGAGCTCATCCTCGGAGTTACCACAACCGTATGCTATGCTACCAAATGTTAAACTGTTAACATTTTAGAGTTTAACATTTGGTAGCATAGCATACGGTTGTGGTAACTCCGAGGATGAGCTCTGGTTGAGTTCGAAACGCGTCAGTGTAGCTTGGTGGTGGTGATAGTTGTGTTTATGTGATTTGTGTGTGTTCGTACAGTGTGGAGGTGGAGGAACTGCATGAACACACATTTCTTGCATAAACGTAACTATTGTAAGGTCGCGGGTGAGCAAAGTAATTGTTTTAGTTCATTAATATGGACCTCCGCAAAGTAACGCCTGATTTAATAAATTACATACATACATGCAATCACGCCTCCTTCCCAGCAAAGGGATAGGCAGATACTATTTGTTTCCACCTGCTACGATCCTGACATACATCTTTTGCTTCCACAACACTCATTAGTCGTTTCATACATGCTCACCGGTTTCGGGTTCTCTTGACCTAACCCTTCTTCAAGACAAGACAAGACATTCTAGAGATTTGTCTTTTACAAAAAAATATAATAAAGATATGATTAGCATCCAAAGGATTTGTTAGTTACAATACTTATTTACGAACTAGTGTTAGTATAACGGTGCCCCTTTTCTCCCATAAAGCATAAGTAAGTAAGCATAAATATCTTTTTGTAGTGGTAGAGCCATGTTGTAGCTAGCCCCGCTGCATCACGAATGGCCGGCTCGTCCGGGGCAGTACCACCCTCTCACAGAACACCGGCGTGAAGCAGCAGTAATCCTGCTTGCGTTTCGTACGGTCAGTGAGAGTGCCGGGGGCCCAATACCTCACCCCTTCCCTCTCCCCCTCCCTCTCCCCTTCCCCTATTCCCTCTCCTTTAGGGCCGACAACGCACAAGCATCGTGTAAAGCGCTGCGGGTGTCTATGGACAGTGGTGTTCATTTAACATCAGGTGACCCACTAGTTCGTTTGTCTGGCCTATCTAACATAAAAAAAAAAAAAATTACTTCAGGTTTAAGTCATAATGTATCATTAGTCGTAATCAACGTAAGTACGTTCTCATAATGAGAAGGCTTCAACCTTAGTTCCCACGCGGTCGTAGTACGGATTGGGAATTTTACACATACCATTCGCAGATATCGAATAGAAGATTATAGTTCGTGGAAGATATAAAGCAGTAACCATAGACACATCACCTATGTCTCCATGTTTCTATCTAGGTTTTTGTCTATCTGTACGCCAACTTTCATCTAAATCCCTTCAGGAGTTATTGCGTAATTGACTAAAAAATATCCAAACATCTAAACACCTCTACAATTTTTCTCGTTTATAACATTAGTAGGATTTGTTAACCACAGGTAAAAACTTCTGAAGAACGCTTACAGAAATGTTAAACCGAATTAACCTCTATATTATTTGCGTGACAGATATTTTTTTTGTTTAAAAAAAATCTGATCCACACTAACGGTATTTTTATTTCAGAAAACTTTACAACACACCTGGCAACCCTAAAATTGACAGATGAAGTTGAACTCAAAGATACGTACATTTTAAAAACACTGGGGGGCTACTCCGAAATTCGAAAATCGAAGTTCGTATCGCATCGTCTTGCTCGCTCTTGTATTAAATACTATTAGCGTGAGAGGAATGGCACGATACGAAGTTCGAATTTTGCACTTCGTAGTATAAGGCCTGGCCTATACTCGAAATTCGATTTTCGAACTTCGTGTCGTGTCGTTCCATCCACGCTAATAGTATTAAACAGAAGAGTGAAAGAGGCGGCACGATGTGAAATTCGAATTTTGAATGCTATGTATACCGCGCATATCACGTGATACGGCACGGGAACCGTGTAACGAGAACTCGTTAATAATTGTAACCCGTGCCGTGATCCCGTATCCAGAGCTCATCCCGCGCACGCGTCGTGACTCGCACAGACATTTTATTACCATAATTTAAAACAAATATCTGATTGTGTGTAGCTCGCTTTAAAGTGTTAAAGCTGAGTCCATCAAAGGGCCGGTGCTTTGTGGAATCTTTGCAAAATAGTTTGTTATTCTAATATGATATTCAGGGCTCGAACTCTTAGTGCCAATGATGTAACCACACATGGGATGATTTGAAATAGTATTTTCGTAAAAAAATACCGTTTGAAACCTCTTTGATCAAACAAATATGGCCGCTTGAAATGAGCAGTACCATAATGTATTTGGCTGACATTGTGATTCAAATCAACAATAAATTTGACGTTGTGATAATAGATTTAGCTATACATTAGTATTGTCAAGGCAGCATGTTTTGTAAAACTTATTTCATAACGTTCATAACGCACCTGTGATTCCCCTCGTGTTACGGGTGTCTATATAGGCGACGGTGATCGCTCTCCATCAAGTGACCCGTCTGCTCGTTTTCGTTTCTTCAAAAAATTGACTTTGAGCATCATCTCTAAAAAAAAAAAAATAGGTAGAGTTGGCCAAAAATATGGTCTACCACCGCGGTTGACATTCATTTGCATGTCATGAAACAACGAGGTCGATTTGCCCTTGCAATAATACGATGAAAGTAACGAATGACTTCACTCAGATAGAAAAGTTAACCTTAGCGATATTTAGATCTCACAGAAACTTTTGTTAAAACTGGTAGACCACTTTCTTGGCTGACCGTACCACCTCATCCTACACGTCATTTTTACGTCATGTGTACTAAAAGTTCGAGCCCTGATGATATTATTTTGTGGCCAAACTGCCAGCATATGGGTGTCCTCCAAATTGGCGACGATTTGGGACGGATTGTTTACTTTTATTTAGTGTTAGGGGCTGTTTCACCACCCATTGGTTAATTTTAACCGATGGATAAATGTGATGCCGTCTTCGTCTATTCGAACAAAACAAACAGAATGGCAACACATTAATCCGTCAAATAAATTTGATCAATGGATGGTGAAACAGGGGGTAAGACTTACGTTAGCTTTTTGACCACTTGGGTCAAACGTCATAACCCGCCTATGGATATTAGCAAAACTGGCGGAAGACTATTTAATAAAACTAGATTTCACATCGTTATAATTTTTCCGTTTCTTCACAAAATTGACTTTGAGCATCATCTCTTTGTAATATTTTCTGTGACGGTAATAACAAAGGAACACCGGTCAAAATGCTGTTTGATAACACGGCGTTTAGATAAAAAAAATCGACTGGCACGTAGATTTTATTTAGTAAGCAGTGGTTGCACATTTTATACAACTAACACTAGGTACTACTACAGGACTGCCTATAATAAAGATGACTTTCTGCCAAGTTTCTTGCGATGCATTTTTCTTGGCAATGATAGTCCTTCCGAAAGTTAGTTCAAAAAAGAATGACATGTTCAACCTACCTACTTGCAGAATAAACGTTTTTATTTTGTTTTTAAAAATAAGTTCAATCATTTGCTTTCATATAAACTTTGTACAATCAATTTCAAATACAGCAAATAAATAATTAGCCAAATAGAAGCATTCGCTCAAAAATAATCCATGAACTTAAAATTGGCAGTTTATTTATATTTATGTGGCAACTCTTCAAAACGCGATTACAGTTACAGCTTTCTTTAGAATAGTTTCAAAACAGCTATATTTTTATCTTGGGCTGGTAACCCTGGTTCTCATGTCAAAATTGTGCCGTCCCTCAAACCACCAGCTCCTATAAACATTGTTCGGAGTCACGCTGCCCGTCACACGGCACACATGTGCACGCGCATGTGTTGCATGCTTGTGCGCGGGAGCTAATTGCACTTTTGTTCAATTTGTTTTGTACAAAGAATTTATAAATAAATAAATATCACAATTCACACCAATTGGGATGTACCAAAAAAAATAACCTATAGTTTTTATATTTTTTTTGGAAAGAATATTTATATTTTAAGATACCATTTTCATCGATTTTGAATTTGGTTGAGTATTTAATTTTTTATAATTTTTTTAAGAAATACGTTGGATGACGTCACAGTGAGAGAGCCACGTTCCATTGCCTACAAAAATTCAAGCCGTACATAACATAATCTGTGGCACTACTGATTTGTCTTGTCACTGTCAATAATTCAAGCATGGCTTAGGGTCCTAAATGAACCATGACAAATAGTTTTATTTATTTATCTTCTTTTAGGTTCGATTATTCCTGTTTGTTTAATGGTGTGATAGTAAATAGATATTTTTTGCTAATATCTGATATTTAAATTCTTTCATATTTACTTGTAACGTAGTAATTTAATAATTAAATTTGTAAAAATACATTGCGAGTATTGTATACATTTCGGACTTTATGATAAACTAGCAGCCCGTCCCGGCTTCGCACGGGGTAGACAATTATTTATTTTTGGAAATTTGGATATAAAACACTATTTTTCACAAATATTTTTATTTATTAAAAAATTATTATTTATTATTTATTTATTAATTATATATTAAAAAAAATCCCATAGTTATATTTGTATGTAAGTCTATTTATGTTCAATTTCTTTGATGGTTTAAGTGGCGGGCACTTAAATAAGTAATATTTACATATTAAGGTTTTGAAAATAACTCCTAATCGATAGAAAGAAAATGTGCTCTATCTGAAATGTGTTCTATGGAAAAATCTAAATGTTCAATATCGGTAGCGTCCGCTGCGTAAGGAGCCGGATCTTACAGACGTGCACGCCCCACTCCTGTATTTCAGTGCCCCCTCCACCCCGCCCGCCGCGATGCCCGGCGCGCTTTTCAGACTGCATCGCAAACAACGGCCACGGCGCTATGGCGGTTTTGTTTACTCTTTGAATTTTTTAATTCGTAATATCTTTTGAATGGAAAGTCCAATTTAAATAATTTAAAAACTATTTTATAGGTAGTTAAATGGTCTTGACCATAAAATAATTTATTTGGATAAGGATTAATATAAACACATAAATAGCATGGTTTGAATTTGGTTAGCATTTTCATTAATGTTTAAAATGAAAAAAGTTGTTGTAGTGACATAACTACAATAGTTGGACATATGCTACCGCAGAGTTTTTTGTAGACATTATGATGTTCTTCAATATTGTTGTACATTATTTTGTTCTATCGCTAATAGTTTCGGCAGCGCATTCGACGAAAGACATTTTAAGACTCATTTTTTTACACCTTCGGTTACATTGCTCAAATTTTACCAAGGATCCCTAATTTTTTTCAAAATGAAATGTAGCCTATGTCAAATTGGAAGAATGTAGCATTCTATTGGTGAAAGAATTTTTTAAATCGGCCCAGTACTTTTTGAGCCTATTCATTACAAACATACAAAAATAGGTACAAATCTTTCCTCTTTATAATATTATTATAGTGTAAGTGTATATGTATAGTGTATGTAGATTACAACTGTTTAAAGCCAGGTGCGCATCATGTGATTAAAGTTCTGTCTTTGTCACTCTTTGCTATTATAAGCAGGACAGCAACATTTCAAACTGTCAATTTACTTTAGAGTGTAGACCTGCTTTATATCTGCCTATGTGACGATTCACTGCAGGGGTCAAATGGAGGTCATTACTTAAATTTTCTTTATTTAAATCAGTTTATCATATTTCTGGAATCTGATTTCTGAAAACGATTCACAAAGCCTATTTCTCCAAACGGTTTTCGATTTATTAAACGTTGTCAAAAATTGGGACATCCCAATTGACCAAGTCCCAAACATTTATGTGCCAATTTTCGTGTTTTTTTTTTTATTTATACGTTAATTCTGGTTGTGTGCACCATATTTTATTAGGATGTAGGCACACAAAAAAAATCTTTCTAATCATTGAAAAATAAGTGCTAAGATTTGTGAGAATGGACGATTGTGTAAATTTAACCATCTGTTAACTTAATTTACTTACCCCCTGATTAATTTTAACTGATGGATAAATGTGATGCCGTCTCCGTCTATTCGAACAAAACAAGCAGAGACGGCATCACATTTATCCGTCAAATAAATTTGATCAATGGATGGTGAAACAGCCCCTTAAATTATAATTTGGTGTTGATTGTATTTAATATGAACAGACTTAATTTAAATGTTGATTAGTCACGTCAACACAATTATACTAACATGTTTTGACATTGCCTTGCTGTTTGTTTGTTAACACACTTGACTGTGTTGCATAACATTAGTCGCAGAAGAAATGTGTTTTCATTTCGTAAGTAAAAAATATTTGGCAACATTGAAACAATTTACAAAATTTTCTTGTGCCACAGGTGTACTGGAAATGTGATAAAGACCAGACCCACGAAGTATAAACTCATATACAATTTTCAAACGCCATCTCCCGGTCGTAAGAACTGTCGTAGCGATACCAGCTTCGTGCGGCATGCCCCGGGCTCGAATCTCGGACGCAATCTTTATAAGGTGGTAAAACATATATTTAATGCGAACCTGCGCACGAGCAAGCGTGTGAGGCTCCGGTTACTTGGGTACTTTAGTTGTTATGTCTTTTTTGGTTTCTAGTTGATCGAAAGAGACAAAGTATGGACGTGTGTAAAACTAAGGAGACAGCTTTTACCCGCTGCTTCTCTCCATTGGCAGTTTAATTGAAATTCCAGATTTTATTCCCATGGGAATTCCCAATTTAATCATTGCCTAAATTTACGCTGTATGAAACACACATATGTGGAAAGTTTCAAGTAGGTATCTAGACCAGGGATCACCATTACTTTTTTCAGGGGTCCGATTTTTAAAATAAGATTACCATCGCGGTCCGTTCCTACTTGAATTTATCATATAGGCAAGTGTAATGTTCAAAAGTAACAAGGACTTTTATACATATCAGTGGGAAAAATTACATTTTTTGCCTGTTTGTCTGAAGTTTGGAGTAAAGTTGGTGCAAGCTATTGTCATTAAATCCTGGAGATATTCATCAGTAAGTCGAATTGGCGGCAGCAAAGACAAAGCGCTAGATATATTTTAATAAATTACTTACTCAGCTATAAGCTACTGTTTACTGAAGGTCCCCATAAAATTGGTCGGCGGTCCGGATCCGCTAGACTTAGCGAAGATTTTGAGGATTTGACATGCGTACTGGGTTGGACGTGGATGGCGCGGGATCGGTCTGATTGGCGAACCTCGGAGAAGGCCTATTTTCAGCTGCAGTGGACGTCTTTCGGCTGAAATGATGATGACATTCTTACTCCCCGATCCTGTAAGTATATCGGAATTTTCATTAGCGTATACAAACATGTCTTATATCATATTTCACCCGAATCCTTTTCGCACACACTGCATGCACACTTTCTCGTTTATAACATTACAATGATATGCGTGTGAGTGTGTAAATAAATACGCTAATATCTAACGCAACACGTCCACAACTCGAACGTCCAACTTTAAAGTCGTCGAGACAATTAAACGTTTAAATCCAGGCCATATTTCAGAGGTAGGGTTTCATTAGGGGATGGGGCGGGTGGTCAGTGTTTGTGATTTGTAAATGGGCAGCCCTTAGCCCTTCCTGAAGACGGGGATATATCACGTAACGGAATGATAACTCGGTTTTGTGGGCTGATGGTGAGATGATACAACCTACTTTGTGAAGCCAGACGAGCGTAATTTTTTGAGTTGTGAATCGCGTAGTTTCGGTCGCGTAATTTTAGTTTCATATTAAAGTCCTGTTTGTGTAAAACTCATTTTGCGTCGCCGTTTGAACGAAACAGGAGTTTCAACCGACGAAAAAACGGAGGAGGTACTCAAGTCGAAAACATTTTTTATTAGAGATTGTACCAGATCGATCCATATAATTGCCGTATTTACTACTTCTCTACTCTATTAAGCACAGCTAGTAGGACATTTAATTTTCTCGGTTTAATTTTCAATAAATATATAGATCGTTTCAATTAAATACGGTAATTTTTAACTAATTATATAAAATATTAATAATTACAAACACGATAAAATACGAGTCAATTTTAGTGACATCTTTGGTCAAGTAGCGACACTACGCTTTTTTCCCTCTTAAAGCAATTATTGCATAACATTCAAACTGGTGAGTAGTTTCGCTATCCGTGTATAGATGACTCTTTTGGTGACAATTTAGTGACATCTAGTGAGATTCGGATGAACTAGTATGTAGGAGTAGATAGGTTGTCTTATTGAATATAATAGGGTTATTTCTTCTACTCGCTGATAGATGGCGCTGTTGTCAGAAAAATTTAAACGCATTTTATTATAGAAATAATATTTATTCTCTTTATGTGTTTTATAGGCAAAAACTACAACCACAATCACTAATAAGCTTCTACATTAATATTCTAACACAAACTCAACTTAATTACTTGAAGTATTGATGGAACTATTCAATAACTTGTTTACACTGAATACTTTCATATTTTCTTGAATTTTTCACTGAAATCCGTCTTCCGTCTTGAATTTCTTTTGTTGCTGGCTGATATTGGCGTTGTTAATGATTCTGATGTTAGTATTCATAGTATAGAATCAAAATATTTCTGAAACAATGTATGCGTCAAATTAATTCTGAATTTTCCATTTTTTGTTTAAAATACTACCTAGATCAAAGTGTATTTGGTTAGATCTCATCATAATATTGGTTGAGATACAGAATAAGTTAGTTTGGTTCAGACTTTTAACTTCAATAAGTTGAAATAAGCAGTCATTCAGTTTAGAGATTTTGGTGCGAGAAATTGAAATTCTTGTAATAATTAAAATAATTAAATTTTTAATGTTTATAGTCAAAATTTATGTACAATCTATTCCTCCTAGTCTAATTTAGTATATTTTTGGAATAAATAGCTTAGGATAATCCATAGAATTTAGTCAGTTACCAATGTCAAAATTTAACGATAGTCACTTTTGCCGAAGCTAATATTTTTTATGATTGAGCCTATTTTATTGAATATGTTATAAATCTGTTCTATTTGCAGTCCAATCACTATAGTTTAATAAAGATTACCTCACATAATTAATTCAATAAGGTGAAATTAGCGTTTGAAAATTTCCCATATAGGCCAAATTAACTATGTTAATTAATATAATTACCTTGGATTGGAATTGCAAAATTCTTATTGAATTCTTACCTGGGACTGCTGTGAACAATTACAGGAGTAAAATTATGTCGATCCATGGAGAATATTCTGAGTTCCAGTCATAGTGTAAAAATGGTCTATGGCAGTATTTGCTTTTGCTTAATAACTTCCTTAGTTTTATCTGAAACATAAAATGGTAATAATATATTAATAACGACTTGCATTTTACATTAGAAATGTATGCTTTATTGGAAAAGTAACATTTATTTTAGAAAATAATCATATAAAAACGATCTGAAAAAGGCATAATCTTACCTTACTTTGACATATAATTCTTGTAGCGAATAGAGCATTTCACATTGAAATGATGTTTATTTCAGTTATATCAGGGCTTTAACTAAACGAGACAATGTTCGTGGTCTCAATTTATGTTATATTTATTATTGAATTGTCACTGAAAACCCGATGACATTTTATGTTCACAGATAGTTATTTATAGACAAACTGTTTAAGTCAACTTATTTTTAAGCTCAATTATTCCTATAAGAGTTCATTCAATTAAAAAATTTTCGTCTTTAATTTAGTAAAATTCACTATTTTTAAGATATAATAAATATTTCAAATTCAAATAATGTTAGTGATTGAGAGATTGAATGAGTGAATGAAAGTTTGGTTTGTAAGTGCTCCCAGCCTGAAAATTTACCCAATGATATTAGTATATAATAGAGTTAACCAATCAGATTTTTAGAAGGGGAGTTTTACGGAGGAAGTTTTTCCTTTACTGGAAGTGTTTCTTTACGAAAGAGAAGAACGGGAGCGGAAGCTCTGCCCGACGGAACAAAGGTACGTGCTTCAGATATAGTCTAAAATCCCTGCTTGGTGACAAATCTGTATTTTTTTATTTCTTTTATTTTATTATTTTATTTTTTTTGTGTGGTCTGGTGCTGAATGGGACGCTATCCAGTGCCTGATCATGCGAAAGATTAATGGATGAGATGAAGCTTCCGGGGCAGAATTTCATCGTTATTTCAGCATAATTTTCATATAATTAATTTATGCTAGAGGAATTTAGTAAATTATGGATTTGTCCACTTGGTTGTTTTCGGGGAAAATTGTTCACGGTCAGAAAGATTAATTGAGACAGAAACGCCAATTGTGTTCTGTTTTGGTCGGAATTCTGTTTGTGGGCATTTTCTTTGAGAGCTACTTTTGGGGAATTTTCTGTTTGTTTTTGATACAAATGGAAAATATGATGGCAGGCTTATCTGTGGCACTGTTTCAAACTTCGTAGTCAAATTCGTGACGGTTTGAAACTAGCGGCGAGTGTAGCTAGGTAGGTCCAAATCAGTTTCAGTTTGATTTTAGATTTCCGCGGATTATAAAATTGGTGCGAAATAGGGTGAAATATTTAGCTAGGAGTGTTAATTGTTTTAGTGAAGTGTTTGTGAAGTGTTTTCAGGTAGGATTGTTATTTATCAATCTGATAAATAATCAGGTATGTACGTTTTTTTTTCTATGTGTAGGAAATATTCCAGATTTGAGAGAGGGTTTGGTTTTATTGCTTTGTTTGATAATGAAAATTCTTAAGAAAATAATGCAATGAAATCGGGGCCTTCTTTAGTCTGGATATACTGTGTCAGGGACCGTAGGGATGTTTAGGAATCCTGTGGATGATTTATTTTATGTTTAAACTGTGTTGTGTATAACTTGTGTTTTGCATTGCGAATGTAAATTTTGTGTTTTTGTTGTTGTACGAATGGAGGAGTAAATTGTCGTGCAGTGATGATATCTGTAAATCTTGAGTCTAAAATCTAGACTGTATTAAGTAGAAATCACTCTGTTCTGGCATTTACAGGCTCCATTCAGACAATCATTTGGTGTCATGTTTTATTATATAGAATTTTATGTATTTTCTATAACATATCTATACATGCATCTCACACAAATTACTTTCACTGTCATACAAACTACACTGAATATGTAAATGTAGTTTCTGTAAAGTAATGTCTCTGACATTGGGTTACAGAAATGAGGTAATGCTGAACTGTTCCAATTTTTACAAAATTAATAATACAAATGGTCTATCTGGGTTTATGGTCTACCAGATGATCGTAACCAAACTGTGTTTTACTATAGGGCTCCCCCTGAGTCAAATACCTGACCAGCTGTGAGTACAGTTGCGTCATATACCATGTAAATAACTAAAGTTTACCTGGTAGGTGTCGGATTGTATGAACTTGATATTGGCTTATGAACGATAACCCATGTTTGATTGTTTGTCATGAGCTATTTCAGGTCTCAGTAAATCAGTTAGTGGAGTTTGGTTGAGGATGGAAGATGGTATATTTACACTTAAACTGAGTTAGGCTGACCGGCCATCAGTACAATTCTGTGTAAGATAACATTTTCATAATCTTGAGCCTGGTTTGGACTTGTTAAGGGAATTGTGCAGACTGCATTATATTGCTGTGTTCAATTGACCACAAAAGGCTACAGGCTGACCGAATGGCTTTTCGGGCCTGCAATGTGTGTATTTGTACAATTTTTTCTTACTGGTCTAAGCTTGTCTTAACTCTGTCAACACTATCTGATGGACCCAGACTTTGGTATTTCCTTCGGGATTACCTTTGTATCGTATTTGCTCAATTTCTAAGCTTATTTTGTGATTCCATTAATCCAGGATTGTTGGTAAAACAAGATGAGATAATTGTCCTCTTGTGTCTGAAACTATAATTATGACCATCTGATGGACTAATATACCTATGACTACTTACTTTGTAAGATTGGGAAAGCTCATTGCAATGGTATTGGTTTATTTGAGTAAATGACTTTTATGTAATGTCTTTTATCTCATGACAATTCCTTTGTCTATCATAATCCTTACCGTTCCCTGTGAGAACCCAAATCACAATGAAATATATACTTTTATGTGCTCGAGCGATTATAGCTTGAACCACATCCAATTTTACTATATAATGCTTTTTCATGTGTTGTGACTCTGTGTATCATGCACTGATGTCTTTACAATACACTCTACAAATCTATGTGGTGGTATGATTTCATGTCATCTACTCACAACTATATCTCAATTTCTCATTTCGAATAATCGAGTCGGTTGCGTTTCCTCGATCCTAGTAATTATTGATAACCGTTGAAGCTTACTTAGTAAGTGGAGGTATCTAATGAAGTGATTGGTTGGAGCGTTCGCCTTTTATTCGGATGGGGCCCTTTATTCAGGGGTGGTATGTTTTCATGTCACCACTATATATACTACTTGCTTGGAAATTTGGATGGTTGTGTATTCCATTTCAAAGTAATTATGTCATTGTTGATTCTCACCTTGTGAGCGGAGATGCTAATGAAACGAATGAGGCACTCGTCCGATTAACAAGTAAATAACAACACTTTACCATGTCTGTTTACAGTTTGGTAATACCTCAAATCTATGTAACTCATTGGTTATGGTCTATCTAGACATTCCCAGTGATTACACAACTCAAAGTCTGTGTATTTTACGCAGCGCCTCAATATTATGAAACAAGCATTGGTTGGATTGGATGTATTTCCATCTTAACTACTTTTGGAATTGGGTTTGCTCATTCCTTTATATCCTAGTCCTCTTTTGAGTTGACTATGCGCCATGGTTTGCGCCTAAATGTAAATTCAGGCCAGTATGGGCAAGGAGAGGTACGGAGTGCCAAAGGGGCTTGGTGGTGTGGCACCCGGGGACCTGTGGTCCCCGGTTACATCCCTATCCTTCCCTTTCCTGTTTCCTACCTATTTTACACTATACATACTTACTCATACATTTTACACTATATTGTTTGCTTATATTTAATTTTAGGATGTTTAAATTAAATTCTTTTGTTTAAACAGGCAATATACCTCTAATAGATACCGGCATTGCCTTAAGACATACCACATCTTACGAAGTTTGGATTACTAAATCAAAAAATTACACAACGTAGGAGTCCTGACTGTATTAAGTTCAACGGCAATATTTTGATCAAAATAGGTCATAATATAGTTGTATATCTATATACCTTTATTTACCTTATACCTTAATTAATCTGTATATATTTTATATATAGACTTTTTATTTTTATATATAGATTTTTTTTTTATTTTTAAAACCTGTTTTTTTTGTAAAAACAGGTTTTTTTACAAGATGAATTAACTCATTTTTGACAACTTTTTTTTTTAAATTGTGTTTAAGTCGTTTTTCGATATTGTCTCATAGCTCGTTTTTATAAATTGTAGAGGAAACAACACATCTCAATGTTGACACGTTAATGCTAATTAGCACCCTAGTCACACTAAAATTACCTTAACCACACCGCCCCAACTCTACAAATTCCCACACCACCCACAATAGCCTGACGAGATATCTTAAGGGCACGAAGGTTCCCGCAAATTGCCAAAGTAAGTGTAGCGTCCGAACAGAAATACATTATCTGGACTCGAAGGCTGTGTGTCGGAGATTTATTAGTTTAGGCTTTAGATGACTACTCCATTTCCTGAGAGATAAATTGTGGAATTTGGGATTGTTTTAGTATACAAAACGTATTGGTTTTTATCGATAGTCGATTGATTCAGGCATTACTTCTGGCCAGAGAGTGTGGTGTTCCGTCGTTTTAAGGAAGCGATAAAAACGGCTTTCAAAAATTCCTAATTAGTCGTATTTTTTGTGTTATTGTATGTATTGTTGAATTTAACGGCGTATTGCTTTTTTACCGTACCGTTATTTTTATTGATAAACAAATAAATAAATTACTTTGCTGAGTTTATTACACATTATTATGTCATCATGCAGAATCCAAAAGTAACTATCTACGTCATATTTTGTTTTGTTGGTGAGTTTGGATTGATTTAGCATTGAAAATGAACTCGTAAAGTGTTCAAAACGAGTTCAAACGCGTGTGGTGTTAGTCATAGTTGGTATAAATACCTACTAGTATAAATCACACATAACATATCCATCTATGACAAAGTTATCTTGACGGCGAGATACTTCAACGTTCTTGAATAGCGCCCTCTATTCTCGTTTAAAGTTACTATTTTATCCCACATGAACGCATGGATATTATGTATCCTATGTTTCAATCTACTCGTAGATCTTTGTATTGTACGCCAAGTTCTACCCAAACACATTCAGACGTTATTGCGTGATTGACTAAAGAAATTGGAACATGTAAAGATTTTTTTTTATATTAGTGGGATAGATTAGGATAATATCATTGTCCAAAACATTGCATGCCAACTCAACTAGGTCAACTTATCAACCCAGCCACATTTGAATAACTATCGGCACTTAATTCTTCGTCCGCCACGTTGCCTGCCTGTCCCGGAAGTCCAACTTGGACGGGCTCAAACTCGACCGGAACTGGATGGAACAGCGACATATATTTCGAATTTAGAACTATTGTCTATGGAAGTTTGATTTTGAATGTTTTGTGATATATTGGGATTGTTGTAATGGTTTTGGGATGCTGACAATGGCTTTTAGCGCTGATTTTGGTTATAGGTATAATGTTAAACTACTACTATTAGGTATGTGCTAATGTAATAGATTGGAAATGCAAGAAAAATTAGATTTTAATATCAAAATGTGGAGCTGGAAGAGTAGTATAACTTACCATTGGGTAAAATATCTGATATATTTCATACTAAATACGAACTGAAACATGGATGCACAGAAAAAACAAACCGGATGACCATAAAAGTAAAAAAATGGAGTTGAAAAATAAATTACAAAAGATACTTCATACCAAACTTGTAAAATATTTGAGTTCGACCCCCAGCCCAAGCATCACTTTTCAGTTTTTTTTTTAAAGTAAAATAGAACAAATGATAAAATATTTATATTATGGGGTTTTACGTTACATCCCTATAGTAATTTTATTTCTAATTTCAACTTATTTTCAAAGAACTCCTTCATCTTAGTTTTTTCAGTTTTACAGTCAAGAAGGAAAATTGTTTCGTGGAATGCTGTTTTTATCATAATTCCAGGAAAACTGTTATTAATATGCCCGCTTATATAAATAATTTTAAGCTTAGAATAGATATTGTGCTTTATTATTTTTATTTCTGGGTGAGGCCAAATTTATACCATACTGGCGACCCGCCCCGGCTTCGCACGGGTGCAATGCATGTATTACACATATAAACCTTCCTCTTGAATCACTCTATCTATTAAAAAACCCGCATCAAAATCCGTTGCGTAGTTTTAAAGATCTAAGCATACATAGGGACAGACAGACAGCGGGAAGCGACTTTGTTTTATACTATGTAGTGACAATATAATTACGACCCAGGTTGAATAGCCTAGTGGTTACAGAACCTGACTGCCAAGCTTGAGATCCCTGGTCACTATATATCTATCTGTAGGTCTATTAATATTTATGTGGTTTTTTTAATGTAATCAGTCTATTAGTTTGCTGTATTTATATTATAATACATATATTTTTTATTACATAAAACTGACCCGTGATTGACCACTATCTCATCTGATGAAAAGTGCAGATAAGGCTAAAGATCTCCCTGGTTCAGTAACAGCCTATTCACTCTAGCCTTGAAGAGCCCTAGGTTGTATTAATCTGGAAATACAGACGACGGGAGCGAATTCCATTCCTTAGCAGTTAGCATTTGGAAAGATGACGCGAAGCGCTTTGTACGGGCCACTGGAATACTAACCACATATAGATAAAAAATAAAATAAAAGAATGTTTATTCACAAACTTAAAATAAAACAAAAAACAATGAAAAAAGACAAATACAATTTTGTGAAAAGGTGAGGACTCAGCAAAGTTGCTGGTTTTCAGTCCTCACCCAATACGAGGAATGTGGTAGTGTGGCTGTCAAACAAAACAATGTCACACTACCCAAACAGATACATATACTTAAACTAAAGCTATAAGTCCAAAAATTCAGAAAATTCAGCTTCACTTTCACAAAATAGTTTTTTTTCCTTTTAACTGGCGTTTTATATTAAAAAAAATATTATTAAACCTAGACAAATCCAGTACATTATTGTAGAAATCGCAATGCATGAAATAAAAGATGACTTCCTGCCAAGTCTCTTGCGGCGCATTCTTCTTGGCAATGATGGTCCTTACGAAAGCGCTGGTAGTTTAAAAAAAGTGACATGTAAAAGAGCCCTTTGCGGCCTACTTGCAGAATAAACGTTTTGATTTTTTGATTTTGATTTTTGACATAGGGATGAAGTCGCTCCCATCGCCTGCCCGTCTGGATGTCTGGATATTAGTGCGTATGTAAATGTATTCTTCACAGTACAAGCTTTGCTTAGTTTGGGACTAGGTCAATTGGTGACAGTCGTCGCATAATTTATTTATAATTTATTTAATACATACAAACTAGGGCTCTTCAAAGGTAGAGTAATTAGGATATTACTGAACCAATGAACCATCTTTAGCGACATCAGGGGCTAAATTCAGGAACTGGCCTTCACGGGTTTGTTAGCGGTAATTCAATCGTTTGATTTGAACTGCTATTCAGGAACGCCAAAAATCACTGGTTTGCGAGAGGTTTGGGATGAGCCTTATTTATTTGTTTATTTATTTCCATAGTGAATTAACAGGAAAATAAGTCTCATCCCAAGCTCAACCCATTCCTATCCTCTCCCAAACGGTTGAATTAACGCTCGCAAACCGTGTTGGGCCGTTCCTGAATTTAGCACCTGAGGCCGTATTGTCTAACGCTTCTAACGCTTGCCTTCGCTTTCACCGTCTCTTTCTGTCATCACCTTATACCGTTTGACAGAAAGAGATAGTGATTGCGAAGGCAAGCGTCAGAAGCGTTAGACAAAAAGCCGGCTGTTCTCTCCATCTGGTGAGATAGGGGTCAATTATTGCGTGTAAGTATTTTCATCGACTACGCTCCATGGCCTTCTTTAAATATGCATGAAATCAGCTACTTCAAAGACAATAACAATTATATCCAAGTAGATCCATACGTCAACTCCTCCCCCCCTTTGGTCAAGATATGGTCGAATTAATATTCATACGGCAGGCCCAGGTGGCCGCTGAGAAGGGTAGACGCCGTGGACATTAGAGTTGAGATTATGCAATAGGTCAGGGGTTTTATAGATATGAGGTGAGTGCCTCTGAGAGGGAAGTACTTGATGTACAGCATATCAAATAGATACCTATCTGTGTAATTCACTGCTCTTGACAACAGTTGTGCATAAGCAAGCTATATATATAAAAAGAAATGTGTGACTGATTGACTGACTGTCTCACTCACTCATTGACTGACTCATTAACACCTAGTCGAAACCCTTGGCCCTAGAAGGGTGAAATTTGGCATTGAGGTGACCTTTATGATATAGACTAGAAATAAGGATGAATTTGCTGAAATTCCCACGAAATAGGAACTAGATGGGATTTATATGGTCGAACCAGAGATACCCTCTCTCCGTAATTATAATTACTATACTTTTGAAATTTAGCGTGTAAGTAGGTAGCTATAGCAGCTAAAACTATTTTCAGGATTATTGGAAATTTCCACGGGATAAGGAAGAAAACGCGATTTAAGTACATAATAACTAAAGTACCTGGGCGACCGAGCTCTGCTCGGGCAGAAACTCGGTACCAAGCGTTTTCCCAGAGATAAGACCAAGCTAGATCAATTTTTCATCCCCGAAAACCCCCAAATACCAAATTTCATCGAAATCGTTGGAACCGTTTCCGAGATCCTGATTATATACACCGGAGGGGTGGGGGGGTGGGGGGGGGGAGGTTGAGAGGGGGGGAGGGGATGCGGGAGAGGGAGCGCGGGGGCATTAAAGGGGGGATGAAAATTTCATTGATTTTGCCGTAGGATGCACCGTTTTCAAGATATTTGACAAAAACACCGGAGGGGGTGGAGCGGTGAGTCACGTTAAACTATCGTCCGTAAACCGACTTTACAGACAACCGGCTTTTCCTGTTCTGTGTGCTCCCAATAGGGAACGTGCACATAGACGGTGCTGCCAACTGGTGCCATAAGGGTGCCATCAATTTGAATGTTTTACCTTGATAAGTTTGTTTTACTGTCCGCATAGTGTCTCTTCTGTCGCATTAGTGCTGCCGCCTATAGTTACTGCACGTTCCCTATAATACTTTTTCTAACAAAAAAGTAACTTTTTCTTGCAAAAAAATACCTTTTTCTCACAAAAAAGTAACTTTTTCTCACAAAAGAAGAAACTTGACGTTTTCTCATAAAAAATAAACTTAAAAAAAAAACTAAAAATCTTGAAAAAAAACGTGGTATCGAACCGAGGTCGGCTGGATCCGCGACCACCCGATTTCTAATGTGCCATTATGATCTGCTCGACGTCGGCGAAATTTAGCTTTATATTCTAATGCAAACAAAAATAGCCGGAAAACACGAGTAAAAGCGATTTTCTGAAAATGAAACATAGCTAGATCAGTTTTTCATCCCCGAAAACCCCCACATACCAAATTTCATCGAAATCGTTGGAGCCGTTTCCGAGATCCTGATTATATATATACAAGAATTGCTCGTTTAAAGGTATTAGATAGATAGATGATACCGTTGATGATGATAATGGTTGTTTGGATGTTGCCATTGCACAAGGCACCCTTAGAAGAGAATATAATTTTGAAAAACGAATTCACACTTATTCCAGCCAGTCTCAAGCAGCTACGTGCCCCGTCTGTGTCCCACGATCTACAGGGTGGTGTCGACCCAAGACGCCGGGGTGGCCGGGATACGGGCCCTTGTCTTATCTGTGCCCCGCCCGGGGACAAGACCTGATGGATTAACTTCATTGTTCCTCGGTCCAGTGACGTGGAATTTATAATTGTGTGCCGTTTTATTTAACGTTGCCATGGTAACGGATTGTGTGAGGCTAGAGGGTGGATTGGAGAAAGAAATTGAATTCGTGATTGTTTACGTTTGAGGGTTTTAGAGAATGCGGTAAACTGTCATATTTAGAGTTCCGCACTCAATTGATTTTTTTTTGGTAGTGGTAGAGCCATGTTGTAGCTAGCCACTGCATCACGAATGAGCCGGCTCGTCCGGGGCAGTACCACCTTCTCACAGAACACCAGCGTGAAGCAGCAGTACTCCTGCTGCGTTTCGTACTGTCAGTGAGAGCGCCGGGGGCCCAATACCACTCCCCCTCTATTCCCTTTTCTTTTTCCTCTCCCTTTTAGGGCCGACGACGCACTGGCATCGCGTAAAGTGCTGCGAGTGTCTATGGACAGTGGTGATCATTTAACATCAGGTGACCCACTAGTTTGTTTGTCTGTCCTCTATAACATAAAAAATAAAAACATAATTGAATTAAGCTGACCATTTCATTCTTGATCTACGCGTGCGTGTGACCTTTGTATTTTTTTCATTTTTCAAATACGTTTATATTTTACCTACCTAAATAGCATCCATAACACAAGCTTTGCTTATTTTGAAACTTGGTCAATTGCAAAGTGTCCGATAATATTTATTTGTTCAAATAATTAAATGGTCCTTACGCGCAATAATCACAATTACCTTATCAACGCTTCCCCAACAATACAGAACCAATATTTGCACCAGACTGCTGACCGTACCTGAAGGATTCCTTAAAAGGTCGGACCCTCATCAAAGCAAACTAAATTAACGGCTCGAAACATCTTGACCAAGTTATTGTTCGTCAAAGAATACGTAGACAGAGGGGTCGATCCATTTACGGCCTGAGAAAATTAGCAACACAGGCTGACTTAGAATACTGAAGTAAAATATTATAAAATATTATTGCCATAAGATCGGGTTGCTTTGGCTTTGAAGGGTGATTTTAACCATTGGAATTAAATCGCTTCAGGTGTTATTCATCATCATCATCATTCCAGCCATTTTGGTCATCCATATAGACATATGGCCTCAAGCCCTTTCATTATAAGAGGAGGCATGTGCCCTGCAGTGAGACGTATATAATATAGGGTGGGATGATGATGATGGTTGATGATGGACATATGGATGGACAGTAAAGACGTGGGACGGGGGCGCCTCGCAGTCGCAGCGCCCCTTGAATCAGTTTTCATACTAAATGTATAGAAGCGTCGCGATCCAAAGCAGACAGAAGAGACGGGGCGGAGACGCGGCCTGCGAGCGAACGTCGCGGACTGCGACGCGCCCCCGTCCCACGTCTCTTCTGTGTGGCTTGTACCTAAGGTGGAATACCTCTATGCTAGTAATTTCACCAGCTATCTTACCCCCTTATTGAAACCGCGGTGGCCTAGTGGTTTGACCTATGGTATCTCAAATAAAGGGTCGTTGGGTTCAAATACCGGCTCGCACCTCTGAGTTTTATAGAATTTATGTGCGAAATTACAATTGGAATGTACCATGAGCTTTACAGTGAAGGAAAACATCGTGAGGAAACCTGCATACACCTGGTAAGAAATTCAATGGTGTGTGTGAAGTTCCCAATTCACACTGGGCCCGCGTGGGAACTACAGTGGGACGTATACAGGCTGAGATGATGATGATGATCTTACCCCCAAACCGGAAAACAACACTGCAGTCACTGCTATTTGGCGATAAGACAGTGTAAAAGCGTAAGACAGTGGTGGCTTTCCGGACGGACATGCACGCGGTACCAGCAAACGTGTGGACAACTCATCTTGTTAGTCTCCAGTATATTTACTCTAAGTTGTTCGGCAAAGTTCGAAAGCATTCGGGCGTTCTGAATTTGAAAAACAAACGTTCACTAGTGGACGTATGCAAATAACGTCCGTAAACCAATTATGGGTGGGTTCGGGTGAGATCGGGTGCGCTCGGGAATCTTCGTGATGCTAGTGCGTCTTGGTGGAAAAATTCGATACACATTTTGAAGCAATACAGTTACCTACCATAAAACAATAATTCCAAAACACAGCTTTTAGCCCTGAAAAAGGGTCTAATTTCAATTAACTTAGCCGGTATCAGTTTCGTCGAGCAGCCGCGCGAGCAGGGCGGTGCCGCGTAGTGCACGTTTGGCAGCAGCTGTGGCGTGTTCCTCCGAGAGGAAGGGCTATGGATTAGCCCGAAACATGTCGAGTTAAACTCGTTTTGAGTCGTGAGTAATCCGTATTATTTTACAATGAGTGAGTCTCACGGTAGTTTCATTTTTAAAGTATTAGTTGTTTTAAAACATATAAATAGGGCTAATTTTTCAATCCCCAGATAAAAGTATCCGTCAGTTAAAACTTTAGCTTTCCTTTTCTAAAGTCATAGGAAAAAAAGGACAGGGATCACATTTATCCGACAGATACTTTTATCTGAGGTTTGAAAAATAGGCCCTTAGTCGATTGAGTTGGCAAATAAGTGACGCTATAACTGGCTCTTCCTATACAAAATCTGTACGTAGCTAATCTAAGCTTATTAAAACATCGTCAGTTGATTACCTAGTGCTATCATCGTTCCTATTTTATCTGCTTATCTAAAGAAATATATTTATTTACAACAACACAACAGATCAATATTACAAATAGACAACATGAAGGATAAAGATAGCGTGTCATTGCAATTGTAAGTAAACTCTTTTATCAATTTATCAAGTACCTCGAATAGAAATGTTGTTCCAATCTTTCTCAACCTGTTGTCACTTTTGAAAACACTTCAAAAAGGAGGAGATTCTCAATTAAGCGGATTTTTTTCCTGTTGTGTTGCTTTACTTTTGGCTTAAATATGATGAAAAAATGCTTCTCCTCACATTTTATCTTATTTCTATCATCATCATCAGATGCTCGTCCACTGCTGGACTTCTCTCCCATGGTACGCCATGAGTCTGAGGACGTCCTACGCTTCGTTTGCCGATCCTTAGTCTCCACTCAAGAACTTGTCTTGTCGACCCCAACGGTTATCGGTTCTTCGGGTTATATGGCCGGCCCATTGCCACTTCAGCGTGCTAATGCGGCTACTTTTCTATATCTTGGACATAATATACCTAATTAAGTCGTCCACCATATTCATAGAATATTTATACTTATGTGCAAAAACATTTTGCTTCTTGGAAGGCCCAATAAGTTAAAGAAGTATAAGAAATTTTTATTTTCTGCAAAGGTGTTTGTTTCTAAGCCTAATTATTGTCCATAAGTAAAGCAGCTCCCAGACCTCAACACAACCCACACGTTCGTACCACAGTAAAAAACAATCGTAAAAACTTACCAAAACGCCATGTCACACCCTTCAAATGAGCCTTTCCAATTTCCTCAAGAAAGTTAAAGTCATGGCTCCACCACATATGTCACGGAAAACACACTTTTAGGGCTCTGACAATAAAGGTGTCGTGGCAGGAATGTTTGTAGTTGTGATGTAGGGATTAATATTTCGCCGAGCAATTAGTACGCCTTCTTCTAATTTAAGACACTTTTGTTGTTATAGCCGATAAATTTTTCTCCATTTATCCCTGCTCCACATTTATACCCATACAATTGTATACTTAATTTTCGTATAATGATGAAATTTTCTCCAATCAGATGTTTTGTATGGTTGACTACCATTCAATGTGGTCCAATTTCTTGGTCTCCATCCAGGACCGAGAACAAGGTCCATCCTTATAGTATAGCTATTACTGCGAAAGAAGAAAGGGATTGGGTCATCCTTTGTATTCGAACTACAGCTAAGCAAACATCTCTTTTCTAGACTTCCTTTCTCCCTAGTTTAAAATCACATTTTATATACGTCCCAATGATGCTAGACGCAACTTTTGTGTGAACTACAGTCCAGGCTAATAAGGATAAGGGTTGAACTATTCACACAGAAAATCGAACTGTTTCGCACGTTAATGCAGGTTCCCTCAGTATATTCTTTGTCACCAAAAAGCTCAAGGTAATTTTCAAATGTAATTTCACACCATGGATTTCGAAAAACTCAAATGCGTGAGCCCGTGTTTCGAATCCACCATCTGCTTGAGAGGACATAAAGTCAACCAGCTTCCGGCAGCAGTGTTTCCAGACGGTAAAATTGTGACATCGGGGCTTTAAAAAAAGGGTTTATACTTCCTTTAAAGGGCGACAACTCTCTTGTCTAGCTCTTGCCAATTTCGACCCGTATATTTCACCGAAAGGGTGTGCTGTAGCATAAATGATCACCGGGCATTGACGAAGACAAATGACAGCCGATGCCGAACTTACACAGAGATAAGGTAGGCCGAAATTAGCTGCGTTTTAGTTGGCCAACTCCACGCATTTTTCACTGTCCAAAAGGGTGGCCGACGGGGTCAAGTAAGGGGTTAAGTTTTAAGACTTAGGTAAGTTACTGGCACGATATTTAGATACTTGCTTGTCGTTTAGTGCGCTTATGATTTGTGATTATTTTATTTTAACCCCCGACGCAAAAAGAGACGTGTTATAAGCTTGACCACTATGTGTTTGTGTGTGTAGTGTGTGTGTGTCTGTCTGTCTGTGGCACCATTGTAGATTTATTGTAGTTTCTTGCCGGTTTTCCCGAACCGGTGGTATATTTCAACATTCATAAGAGTTTGTTAAGCCTAGGTTTAATAAGATGCTTTGACTTTGACTTTGAGATAATTTAAAATGCGTTAGGAATATTTTGGTTTGGAATTAGTTTGACTGAACTTCTGGTACCCAAATGCTTTTCGAGTTTATTTGAGGTGGTTGATCTATGTATGTTTCCATCCATTGGTCGTTATTGAAAGCATAATCAGGGTGAATTAACTTTTTTGTGTTGCTTACTCCAAGAACAACGGTGCCATTATGTCCAAGTGACATTTCATACTGTTTCATAGAAAATTGCTTAGGTTGTCCAAGGGACAAAATTTGTGTAGGTACCTAACCATTTATTTAGCAACGGGTGGCAAGAAAAAGTTTATTGACCCTTCACGTTATAAGTACTACATTTTATATCCACTGGGTAATGTCCAGGGTTTTTTTTTTAATTTGTACTTACTTTAAGACTATCAAAAAATATCTGACACGTATTTTTTTGTGAAACAAACAAAAAATTACGTCTGGAACTAACGCTATCCCCAAGCTTTGCTTTCCGTCGAGAAATTAAAATTGGCTAGGTCTTTATCCCGTAGGTATCTCTGAAAATCCCTGCTTTATACACCTCTAATTATCCTCAAACAAAATGGCAAAACCTTGTTTCATATGAGCCTATTGATGTTATTAGAAGACCACATTGATAATGAACTGAAACAATTACTTTGCTCACCCGCGACCTACACGCGAGAACAAAGGCGGAGTGAAGGTCGCGGGTGAGCAACATAATTGTTTCAGTTCATTAATATGGACCTCCGCAAAGTAACGCCTGATTCAATATCACATTAATGATGATGATGATGGTATAAATAAGCCAATACAAGGTTTATTTACACTACTATTGTTGACCGAAACCCTCGCCCACACGAGGCTATGGGCCAGTCCGCAGTAATCGTCCGAAAATTAGCTTTGACCGCATATAAATACATTAAGTCAATCCAGTTAGAAGTTGTGTTACGGGGCATAAGCTGTGGCGTTTTTTACGTTTATACTACTATATGTATTTATATATCTATATATATTACTGAAAAACATTAGGGTTTGCTTTTTCGCAAATATCTCAAAAACTATTTGAGATTTTTACATTTACAAAAAAAATATCTACATGATATTTCAAATAGAATATGGACATATTTTCGGAGAATTAAAAAAAGTTTGTCCAAAAAAGCACTTGTTGCCTGGATTATTGGTGGAATTGATTTAGGATTTACGAGTAGGCTATATTTATTCATCATCATCATTTCAGCCGAAAGACGTCCACTGCTGAACATAGGCCTCCCCCAAGGCTCGCCAAACAGATCGGCCCTGCGCCATCTGCATCCAATGCGTTCCCGCTACCTTCACCAGGTTGTCGCTCCATCTTGTTGGAGGCCTACCTACACTGCGTCTTCCGGTCCGCGGACGCCACTCGAGAACCTTTCGGCCCCATCGGTCGTCAGTAAGTTAAAGTCGTCTCTAACTTTTTCAAAAAGCAGGTGCAAAATCACATTTGAAATTTGACATGAGCTTTACGATGGAGGGGAATCTTTACGGTGTTGCAAAATAACGCGAGGAAACTTGCAAATGAATTTAGACGACCAGATGGCCTAGTGGTTAGAGAACCTGACTATGAAGCTTGAGGTCCTTGGTTCGATTCCCGTATCGGGGCAGATATTTGTATGAAAAATACGAATGTTTGTTCTCGGGTCTTGGGTGTTTAATATGTATTTAAGTATGTATCTATCTATATAAGTATGTTTATCCGTTGCCTAGTACCCAAAACACAAGCTTGCCTAGCTTACTTTGGGACTAGGTCAATTGGTGTGAATTGTCCCGAGATATTTTTTTTATTATTTATTTATTTATTAATGGTGTTTGTGAAGTTTCCAATCCCGTGTCGTAACTACAGCCTGAGCCTCTTACTCTGAGAGGAGGCTTGTGTCCAACTGTGGGACGTTTATAGGCAGAGATTTAAAATAAAATTTTGCTTACAAATTGCGTGACATGTGTCAAAGTGAAATTAAAAAAAAATAGTTAAAGCTTCAATATTGAAGTTCATATAATTGTCGAAGAATCTACCACCGGTTCAAAACTCAACAAGCAATCAAGCAAAACTCAACAAGGTTTATTTCTGCAAACAGATTACAATACATATAAGTACATCTAAATCATTTAATAAAATTTGTTTTTTTAACACAGTAGATACGCTATTTGAGAGGGATCACCAATGCGGATCGGCATTATGTATTTCCAAAAAAAAGTTTTTTAAAAGAAGGTGTCTTTTACAAAAGTGTTTACCGTTGGTCCCACACTAGGCAATGCCTGTCACGTGGCAACCAGGATTCGGGGTGCAAAAGCTGTAAATTTAAAAAAATTAGAAATACACTTATAAACAGAACAAAAATCGAGGTAGAGATTACATAATATAACCTACAATAAGAAAACAAACCAACAAAACATCCCTGTCCATCATATAGTCCTTAATTTGGTAGCCTTAGATATTAATGTTTTCTTGACGATGAATTTGAATTTTGTATCCGTTTGGTTAGTCATTGTTACGCCCATTAGGGTTTTCAACTACTTTCTACTTATTTGTGTTCCGCTCCACTCTTCTGTCTTAAACCTCCAAAGTAACAGTGCAAGTACATGGCTCCGGCAAGTCAAATAGCAAGTAGGACGGTGGAGGTAAGGTTTGTACAAGGATAAGTCGTGGGGTAGTGTTTTCCAATTTGAAATGGGTAAGTTGAGTGTCCAGTTTAGAGAGTTAGGTATGCGTAGACGCGGATGTTTGAAGTTAAGAAGCAAGAAAATATACACAAGTTCTTAACAACAAAAACAATTTTCAAAAATATACCTTATTGTTTAGGATTTGCGCCGTTGCTTAAAATCGGGGTTGATTCAGTTTTTGTTTTCAACAAGCCTGAGCGAGCGCTCTTACCTAAAATGTGTATGTGTGTTTCTTAACTATTATCAGATCTAATAGTTCACGCGAACAAAGCCGTGAGGAAAGGCTAGTATAGTATAGTATGCAAAAATATCGATGCAGCCAAAGTTATAAAAATATGTACTTATACCCGAACTTAACGTTAATTCAATAAAGTTGCGTATATTACATATTTTCGTAACTTTGGTCATACCAATCTTTTTGTAGTCGACTGTACCTACCATAAACTTCATTTTTTTTAAACAAATAATTTCACGAACTAAATCAATTACTTTGCTCACCCGCGACCTTACAATAGTTACGTTTATGCAAGAAATTTGTGTTGTGTGTGTGTGTGTGAATTCAAGGTAGTTTTATAATATGTCAATAAAAGTTAATTTTTGTGGGGTAGTTTGAGAATAAGAAAAATAAAGTGGGTACTTGTGAAGTTACAGTGACAAGTTAAAACATTTGTTTTGGTTTGTTAGTTTAACATTTGGTAGCATAGCATACGGTTGTGGTAACTCCGAAGATGAGCTCTGGTTGAGTTCGAAACGCGTCAGTGTAGCTTGGTGGTGGTGATAGTTGTGTTTATGTGATTTGTGTGTGTTCGTACAGTGTGGAGGTGGAGGAACTGCATGAACACACATTTCTTGCATAAACGTAACTATTGTAAGGTCGCGGGTGAGCAAAGTAATTGATTTAGTTCATTAATATGGACCTCCGCAAAGTAACGCCTGATTCAATAAATAATTTCACCATGGAACTAATCGGAAAAATCTAATAACAGTCAAGTCAAAATATATAATAATGTTAAGCTTAAACGAAATTTAACGACCAAACCTATAATTAATTCTCCAGCAACTGGCCATAAAATATCTAGACATTTCCTGTAAATTGTAGTAAAATTGAATAAACTTATTTATTACCATATACTGGTCTGTCTGTTCGTAACTCTGCAACAGGAGGCTCTGCCTTAAATCTTGGCACCCGCACCTCGGGGTACCGCGTCCTGAAGACGCGCTGCAACCAACTCGGATAACGCCGCTACTGAAAATTACATTAAAAATATTTTTATACAGAGTGGATGACGACGAAGGTCCTTCCCGAAAACAGGTGATAGTGTTGCTTAAACTGATCAACTTTCTCCAAGGAACATAGGTCGAAAAACGAATTTTTTTTTTCACCTTTCCATAGTAAGTCCGTCAGCTAACCAATAATTTTGTATGGGAGTGTGAATTTTTTTTTCGTTTTTCGTTCTATTTTCCTTGGAGAAACTTGTTCAGTTTAAGCAACACTATCACCTGTTTAAGTAAAGGATCATCGTTTGGTTCCACCCAGTACATACTATTATTTCTAGACGACCGGATAGCCTAGTGGTTAGTGAACTGACTACGAAGCTTGAGGTCCCGGGTTCGATCCCCGATCGGGGCTTATATTTGTATCAAAAATACAAATATTTATGCTCTTGTCTTGGATTTTTAATATAAATTTAAGTATGTATGTATCTAAACAAGTATTATTATCTGTTATCTAAATAGTACTCATAGTACGGTCAAGTGCAAAAATAAGAATCGATTTAATTCTCCCATCGTTATATACCTATACCTTAATTCGACGACATAAGAGCTATGGGACATATTTATGAGCAAGTTGTGTGCACCCATATTTTTACACTTGACTGTACAAGCTTTGCTTAGTTTGGGACTAGATCAATTTTATTGGTGTCGATCGTCCCACGATTTATTTATTTATTTTTTTATGTAGCAAAATATCAGAACCATGGTCGAACATTATTGACATCTTATAATGTGTCCCAGAGCTAGGAATCGCAGGCATTGCCCAAGAAATTGAGGGCTTGAGCTTGAGTTTTATAGCATAAAAACGTATCGTTCACACGTACAAATTAATCCAAACAAACTAGAAAAATTAAGCTTGGGTTAAATATTCTACGTGGCTTAAGTTAAGCATAATGTTCGAGTACGTATTGTAAAATGTCACACGCACCACTGAATCTAAAAACAATTAAAAAATAAAACAATAACGGAAAACCCATTTACCTGTTTATTCCTAATTAGTGCCCGACTGACCACCCGAGGTCAAGGGGGGGAGGCGGTCAAGGAGAGCTCATCCCTGGTTCCAATACATTTCATATTCCGTTGACAGAGGCGCAATAATAACGGTACGGGCAAGACATAGTTGACGGGGAGAGGTAAAGCTGCTGGAAGAGTCCAAGACAAAGAATCATCATCGTCAGCCGAAATAAGTGTGCTTTACGTAGGCCTCCCACAAAGAAGAAGAGAAAGGAGATAGCCTTACTCCTTTCAATAAAAAGTGAACGCTTCTTTTTAAAAGATGAGGAAAATTTGGGGTTTTTGTAGTCAGAATCAAGAGTGCTATTGATTTTTAACCGACTTCATGATGATTAAAAATGACTTTAATTTTTCATACAATTTTTTTGAATCATTTTTGTGACTGGCGGCCCTATAAACTGTATAAAAAAACGTCACAAAACTTTTTTCTTTCTAAAAAGAAATCCTACTCGTGATTTTGAATAGGTATGAATACTCCAAAATTTCCTCATTTAAAAAAAAAGTGAAGGTTAGGTACACTTTTTTTTTTAAAACACCCTCTACACCTTGAGGATGTGCTGTCGGACAGTTCTCCAATGTTGCCAAACAATTTCCAGGTACGAAGCAACATGGCAACCCAACGGCTAGGGGATTGGAATGTTGTAGACAGGATAACCGGGCTATGGAGTGAGATAACAGACACCTACCATTTCAATGCATGCATCGAAAAAGGATTGAGTGGATCAGACGAGTCACAAAAGTTCGAGACGTGGTGGAAGAGATCGAGAGGATTAAGTGGAGATGGGCAAAGCACATTGCCAGGATGAATCACGATCGTTGGGCGAGGCGAACACTCGAGTGGAGACCTCGTGAAAACACTCGCAGTAGAGGGAGACCACCAATGAGGTTGAAGAACGATATCTGCCGACAGGCGGGTGGAGGATGGATGCATATGGCTGTCGATCGGCAGGCGTGGAGAAATGGAGAGGAGGCCTATGTCCAAAGACGGACGAACTAAGGACTGCTATAGATGGATGGATGGATGGACCATTTCAATACCTCATGAACTGAACTTTTTGTAGGCGGTGACATGCCGTTTACTAAATGAGCCCCTCAAACTGTTGGCCGCTCGGAGCAACGAGGTGGCAACATTGGTTTGAACGACTGAGGATAGAGAGTTCCTGGAAATAATATTTCGAATTGCCAACTCACCGCTAACGGGAACTCATCCATCCTTCGAGCATTTATTATTATTATCCACGGGATTAAGAGTGCTCTTCCAGATTGCTTGAGATCTCCGCTTGACCAATAGTTGGAAATAGTTGAATTTGAAGACGCCTGGAATTTACGAGTAGCTCTGACCCTATGGGTGCCGCCGATAGAATATTTTGGAGTTGCGGACATTGCTAAGCAACAAAATACACCTGTAATGGCCAGTTTGACAATACAAGTATTGAATAGTTTAGGCGTAGTTACGAAAATGTAGCAAAATTTGACTGATATTATGAATCTTAAATCGTAATCTTTATTTTTAATTAGCTTTAGCTCGTCGCGTTGTTCCCATAGAATAAAAAAGTGGTCAAGAGGTGGACTTATACCTATATGAACGGTGCCGTACCTCCGTACAATACTGATATAGTATCAGGACAGACGCGAACAAAAAATGTGTATGACACTAGTTAATATCGATAAAAATCTCGTGTGACGGTGTTTGTTATCGAACTCCTTCGAAGCGGCATGACTGATTTTTATGAAACTTTTTGTCCATATTCGGCAGGTCTGAGAATAGGTCGTAGGCTATTTTTTATAAGTACCCCTATCCTTCGCAGACGGAGTCGCGGACTACAGCTAGTCTAATATATAAAAATCTCGTGTCACGGTGTTTGTTATCGAAGTCCTCCTAAACGGCTTGACCGATTTTTATGAAACATTTTTTTCTCTGTGTTCGGTAGGCCTGAGAATAGGTCGTAGGCTATTTTTCTCCGCAGACGGAGTCGTGGGCAACAGCTAGTGCTTATCTTGTATAACAACCGCCTTTCATTTTTAACTTTGTCTCAAATTAAGTATTTGTTGTTCTAGTGGTAATGCATAATCGGTGAAAATTTCAAGTGTCTATACTTCATTTAATTTAGATTTAGAAACCACAACAACATTATATTGCAGCTCGTGAACTGTAATCTCTTTACAATTTGTACTAGAGTAACAATTGATGACACGCAAATAAAGTGAAATTAAAACAATTTTATTTTGCGGCTCCCTCCCAGACTATTGTACTATTATTATTGTACTATTTGCTAGGTAAGAAATAGTTGACCAGACGCAATATAATGTAATTGTGGTTTCTAATTCTAAATTAAATGAAGTATAGCTATTATGGTCCAAGAGATAGAACCCTGTGACCGATGGACAGACAGCGGAGTCTCAGTAATAGGGTCCTGTTATCACTTTTTGAGTACGAAAATCCTAAGAACTAGAAAGAATAGTCACCACATTTCAAAGCCTTTAAATCGATAGCCTCTGCCACGGCGCTTACTCTACGCACAAACATAACCAATGCAAATCACACACACAATCCTATCCAATTATCACGCATACACCCACAAGCCAATTAATAAAGGGAAGACGTTCTGACCACCCGGCGGACAATAGTTTAAATTTGAATTCAATTTGGGCAATTTAATTTTAGCAATCGTAGCATAAGGCTGGAGTGGAGATGCTTGGTTACCATGAGATGATGCGGCTATTTCTGCAGTTACGAGTATGCGTGTTTTTAAGGTTTCGTAACCGAAAGGTGATATACGGAACCGTGTCTAAAGTCGTTACTCCGTCCGTCTATCTGACTATCTGCCCATCACAGGGCTATAGCCCCCAAGAACCTATGACACAGAATAAATAATGGTACAAGTAAGACCAAGACCAGTTTTACTCATAACCACACAATAAATTATTTAATTGATTGATTGAACTGTAATTTTTGTGTGTTTTTTTTTTGTGTGTTAAATTTTATACATAATGTGGATTCCCCGCTCCAAAATTTTTTTTTTCATCTTTAACTACAGAAATACGCATTATAATGTATGTTTGTATGGCCTATTGTCTCCCTGATTTTTTATTTTTATTAATTTTTCTGTACTGTTTTGGTGTTCAATAAAGAATATTTGTATTGTATTGTATTGTACTGTATTGTATTGTATGTAACGGGTTACGAAAAACATCCACATTCTATATTTTATTCATGGTATTAGCACCTATGGTGTCAGTAGTAAAATGTCTTTGATACCTATACCTACAGACGAAAAGACAGACAGAAATACGAGTTGGATGAAAGTAAAAAATATCCGTTTTAAAAATATTTTTGTGATGATATTTTGGGTCTTACACATTTTTTGTTCGCGTCTCCTCTCCTGTTGGACATGGTAAAAGTCAGGGCTAATATTTGTTAGTCAAGTTTACGTTGGCGTGTGGGATGCCTAGCCAATTTTCAGCCCATTTAAATAAATCTTAAGCTTGCTGACTGAGAGTCAATAATTTTACGTCCACAGAAGAGACAACTTTTGATTCTTACGCAGCATACCTACAGGTTGATACAAAAAAGCGGTTTTTGCCCAAAGTGGGAAAATTTAAATATTTGTTTACTCAAATACAGGTTACAGAAATACGGCTACTCAAACACGCAGTCATCTTAGAACTTCAATTACACCTCTTCACGTGTTATAGCTAACCCCATTTAAATCCTTAACTCCTCCAAATGCACAGATAGATTTATTAATAAACGGGTGGGAAGCCTTAGGGGTGGGGAGAGGGGGCAAACTTGGCAAACGTAAGCCGTGCGCCGGACAGGAGTGGTCATAACTAAGATATTTTGACCGTCAAGAAATTTCTTGGCCGTTGGCATAACTAGGTGGGGTATGGGGTGTTTTGTTTTGACGTGAATAATCCTTGAGGGCTGTTCGAATCTATATTATACTAGTTTTAATGTACTAAGACTAATCTATACCTACTAATATTATAGTGGTAAATTTGTTTGTATGTAGAGAGTAATCTCTAACTATTGGACCGATTTTTTTTGCATACTGTAAGCTACGTAACCTAAATTAACACATGTTTCTTACTATCCCGGGAATGCGCAAAGTTCCAGCGGACCGTAGGCAAAGTTGCGGGCAATAACTAGTAGTGTATAAAGTTAAGTTTGATTATGTTTTTGATATTACTGTATTTGCTGGTCTCGTAACAATGGAGTGATTGTGTTACGTTATGTTTAGACAGTCCTTTCTAATATATAAAAATTTCGTGTCACGGTGTTTGTTATCTAACTCCTCTGAAACGGCTTGACCAATTTTTATGAAACTTTTTCTCTATATTTGTTAGGCCTGAGAATAGATCGCTATTTTTTATACCTATCCCTATTTTCTGCGGTCGGAGTCGTAGGCAACAGCAACTGTATATTCGCATGGCTTTTTGGCGTCGCATTGATATTGATTTATTTCTACGTACAATGAAATTATACGGCACACAGAGAATAATATTGAACATAAGAAAATGCCTTTGCTTTTTTTATATATATTTTGCTAACTGTTGCCCACGATTTCGTCTGTCAGGAATTTATTTAACGCTCTTCTGTAAGAACTCTGAAATTTTCTAACATAAAAACTACTATCCTATGTCTTTTAGACTAAACTACCTACGTAGGTACCTACTGAATTTCTTCTTCTTTCTTTGTATTGTATTGTATATCCTCAAATCATAAAATTCCTCATAAATCCTCTAAAACAAAACATCCTGTATCTGACAGAGGCACCAACAGGATGAATACATTTGTATCTCACAGACGTTTGTGTATGGGGCAATATTAAATTCCAACTGACCAGCGGCTATACATAGCGCACATTTACAACATTATATACAATGCAAAACTAGCTAACGGTTTGTTCCGATTGAGACTTCAGAATGTCTACAAGCCGAATCTTAATATTAAAGTAAAGTTGTTGACCGTATGTATTTAATTACTTCACGTCTGATTCTGTATTTATGTTACTGTTTCTGCATCTATAAAAACTTTAATTTTATTTCATAACGACTGGAATTTAGTAGGTACAGGTACATCGGGTTGTAGGCCGAACGGCCAGAAGTAGGCGTGGACTTGACCCTTAAGGATATTGTCATCTTGAATGTACGCACAAAGCGGTTTCGCTTCCTTTCTTCCCGACAGCTAGGGCTTGGGATTCCCTGTCTGCGTCTGTCTCCCCTGAAAGTTACAATCCGACCGTCTTCAAACCTAGGGTGAATGGAAATTAGCTGGGCAAACTTGCGTCATTTTAGGCCACATCTTCGCTTATCATTAGGTTTGTCACACACAAGCCTATTATGCGAAAAACAGTTGCACGTAATTTTTCAAACAATTTACAACCTGGAGTAACACAGATATATTTCACCCTGGAAAATGACATAGTTCCTGCGGAAAAGTGATATACAAATTCGCACGTGGTCACCAATAACATATTGTGTAGAATGAAACACGAATAATAAATAAACAAAATACAATAAAATAAAAATATAAAGTCAGTCAAATAAATTGCCCCGGATCGCACCAGGAGCAAAGGTGCAGGTTATATTTTGTGTGTATTGAGAAGTAAGTAAGTAAGTAAGTAATTTATTAATTGTAAACTGAGATGAATAAATAATATTTAATCAAAAACAAAAATCATCGAATAATAAATAAATAATTAAATTTAATCTTGTATGTCTGTTATATATAAATTAGAGCATTCTCGTGACTTTCCCACGTGGAAGGAAAAAATAATATAAATAAGATAGGTCTCTATCCAGTGGAAAGTTCCGATAAATTTATTCTTAGTGATCTAGGTACTCAAGACATACTATGTAAGTATGTTTGCTAAATTTATAGACTCTACTTATGTCTAGTAGTTTACGATGTGTGTTATCTATGACAATGACACGTGTCTTTACTTCTTTACTTCCTGCGAAAGAATCAGAGTGTCCGCCAATTTAGATCAGTTTGGCAGGTAGGTCCTGATTAACTACGAAACAACAAACATATTAATGATCTGTTAGTCAGTGGCAGTGGGCAGGGCACATTGTTCGTATAACTGATGACCGATGGGGCCAAACGGTTCTCAAATGGCATCCACGGCCTGCAACAAGGTGGAGCAGCGAGCTGGTTAAGTGTGTTGACCGGTCTGTTTGGCAAACCTTGAAGCCTATGTTTAGTGGTGGACGTCTTACGGCTAAAATGATGATGATGACGAGTCAGTCAATCAGTCACGCTACTCTTTTATAGATACTAATAAATTCATCATGATCAAAGTTAGAAGGGCTTAAGTGGAACAAACCATCTCCTCTACCCAGAACTTGGAATTAATTTTATATGCAAATTTATTTTACGCACTGCTTTCGTAACTAATGCAGGCTCCCGACGGTATATTCGGCTTGGTTTTGGGTTAACACTTCAACCCTTTGTATGTATTTATTGAATGTGTACCTATATAACGAATAAGTAACGGAAGTACCTGGGCAGACGGTTGGTGTGGTACCTAGCTAGCTTAAGCAACGATACTGGGCTGATAACCAAATTTTTACCACCAGATTATTGTATTGCCACTAAACTGACTAAGTATGCCAAAGGGAGTGGGAAGGTTTTTTTCAGTTGATGTGCCACGTCACTAATAAGTGCTGTAGGTACTAAAATTCGGCATCCGCCTGCTTCTGGTTTCGTGCTTTGCGTGCTTTGCTTTAGAAACCCGCGATTATGTCATTCTAAACATGTTAACGCTCCGGATAATAAAAAATCATAATTATTGTGTCAATATTTTTCAAAACAATTTTTATAACCTCTAAAACAGAGACACTTCCAATTTTTCAACAAATAATATTGTTCTTAATTCAGCTTTTTTTATGATGTTGCATCATGACCAAATAATTATCTAAGGTAAATCCATCCTATAAAACTTTACGTATATATGGATAATTAAATTAATACTGATTTTGAAATCATAATTTTGACACATTGATAATGTACCTAACATTGTAATGTAACTTACATACGTTAGGTACATACGAACAAACATATTAACATTGCAATAAAACCTTGTAAAAATTAATCAATGAAAAATTGGTCGCCCTGTTTGAGCTCTGACATCGAAACTACTAATATTACTAAAGACCTAGGAAGGGTAATGGGCGATTGGCACCTGAAGCAGTCGTTAGGACTCTCGAGCCTAACTCCATCCATCCGTCTTGCCAAATTTACTCGTGATGAGTTAAGAATGCCTCAGAAATGGCAAGTATTTTAAAATAATTTCCACTGTTGGGCACATGCCTCCTATCAAAATGAGAGAGTATGGACCGTAATTCCGACGTGGGCCCAGTGCGGATCGGTAATTTCACACGCGACACCTCTGAAATTTTTCGCAAGTGTGCACAGGTTTGGTCACGATGTTTTCTTTCACAGTAATGCTAATTTTGCACATAAAATTACTAAACATTTAGAGCTCCGACCCCAGACTCGAACCCATGACCCTCTGCTTGAGAGGCCATAGGTCTACTACGCTATCTCGACTTTTTACAAACTATATTGGCATTGAATGCTATGTGACTATTCATGTACAAAGAAAACACACGCTTCTACAGTGTAAGTATTTTTTGTGTATCTAACTTATCCTTACCCGCGGTTCCACTCGCTTGAATTATTATTTGGTATTTGTAATAAAAATTCTGGGATGTTATTAAATTATTAAAGGCCTCCTAACACAAGTTCTAACTTAATGGGAGGCCTCAACTTTTTATGTAAAACTTCTGTAAAATGCAAATAAAGTTTATTTTATTTTAATATAGGAACTCCTATGAATCATACTGGTATCGTAGCCATAAAAACATTTACGGCACATTCAATACTAATAAGAATATTGATATTGCCTTTTTCCAGCACTAATATACTAGCAACTGCCCGCAACTCCGTCTTCAAAGAATTCGTTTATCACTATCCCACGGGAACTATGCAGTTTTCCGGGATAAAAGGTATCCTTTATAATACAAGTTATAAACTATCTGTGAAGACTCCGCGCTGCCATCGAATCAGAAACGAGGAGATCCGTAGAAGAACCGGGGTCACCGATATAGCCAAACAGATTAGCTCGTTGAAATGGCAATGAGCATGCCATATAGCACGCACAACAGATAGCCGTTGGGGCCCAAAAGTTCTCGAATGGAGACCACGGACGTGGAGCGTGGGACGTCCACCAATGAGATGAACGGATGATTTGGTGAAGCACGCAGGTTCAGGGTGGATGCAAGTCGCTTCCAACCGTAATGATTGGGCATCAATGAGGGAGGACTATGTTCAGCAGTGGACGATTGATTATTACCTAAACTTCAAGGTTATTTTTGCAATATTTAAATTGTAAAGAAATCCCGGGTGTGACGTAAATGGTGTTGTGGCAACAACATTATTAAAGGCACTTCTACTCCAGCTTAACTCTATGTATGCGCAACTTAAACGATGTAAGAATCTCCAAACTGTAGTTAAGTGTACAAATTACTTAATTCGAGGTTAACTGGGCTGCGATCCGTCAAGTAGAACCGATAGGCCGTGTGTATCTACGGTTTAATTACCGGTTTAGTTGTATTACTACACTAACTAACCGTTGCACATAGAGAGGTCTATTTATATTTAATTGCTGATTATTTTTCATAGCGTACAGTCAAGGAAAGTCACAACCAATTTCACGATGGTTTCCATGGCAGATGTATGGAATGTCAACATGGCATTTGCTATGGAAGGGGTTCACCCTGGTACGTGATACAGTTTCTTCGACTGGACAAACTGAAATTTTGAAAATGGAAAGTTGAAATTTATTTACTTAATGGAATTCCTAAAAATTCTTTTATTAGTGGAACCCTGATACTCAAGGTGTCTGTCAACTTCAGTTCTCAAGCTCCAATGACTTTATGCTATGGAATTTCTAGAAGTTGAATACGTTGGTATTTTTTTATATGATATGGGGAAAACGAGCCGGCGGGTCACCTGATGGAAAGCAATCACCGCCGCCCATGGAGACCCACAACACAAGTTGAGTTACGGATGCGTTGTCGCCCCTTTCAGAAAACTCGTGGTAGTTAAAATTTGTTATGAAACAAACTTCAACAAACACTAACATATGAACATCTGAAACATCTTAAATTAAAAAGACTAACTTAAAAATTGGACATTCGGAGACGAGGCTTATGTCATGATGATGATGATGACGATGACGATGATGATGATGATGATGATGATGATGATGATGATCAAGATGATGATAGATTTAAAAAACGAGTTGATGCATTATATTGTCCAGCATTAGTTTGCAAAGAAAATTAATTATTTTCATGTGTAATTTTTATTAGGGTGTGGTTCTTGTATAAAAAAAGCAATAGCGCCGGGATCGCGCGAGGGCGTTTAATTTATTTATTGTTGTTCTAATTCACGCAAAATCGTGGCGCTTCGAGTCGTTACCGCCGCGCCGTACGTCGAAGATCGTTGTAGTGCGGTTGAATTAAATCGGCACCTGCTGAAAGAAGTGATAACCTTTTTTTTTAACACATTTACATACCCTGTACGACTTTAATTTAAACTGTTGCGAATCTTAGCTGCACGAATAGACTGCTCTATGACAAAACATTGGGTCATACACACATATTACTATCGTATTAAACGTATATGAATAACGTTTGGTCAAACTATGTATATTTAACTAATATATTACAATAAAAGAAGAGTAGAAATCTACTCCCAATTTAGTGCACCCGCTTTACTCAAAAGAAGAAGTGCATTTTCTTAACACTTTTTTTTCAGTATCTACGTAGAGTTGTGCAAAATTTATCTATTTACCTAGAATAACCGGGAAGGTTGCGGGATCGCGTTGGATGCGGGTGGCACGGGACCGATCTGTATGGCGAGCCTTAGGGGAGGCCTATGTTCAGCAGTGTACGTCTTTTGGCTGAAATGATGATGATGAACCAAGATAACTAAATTATTCGTAACAAATACATGTAAACAGAAAGCACTGAAAAAATAAATTAATTTTAATTGTTCGTTATTTAAAATAACTAAATAATTAGTCATTTGTTATTTTGAATTTATCTAGGCTTTCTAGTTAAATTACTTGGTCCTTTAAATAAAAAATGAATGTCAGTGTGACGGTTTGACCCGACCTGACATTCTGTTATAAACTTATTTATCTAAGCTTACTTCAATAACAAAAAAGGTTTTTTTTTTTTATCTTCATCTAATAATTTATTTAAATAAAAGAGTTGACTACAAATTATTTGTGACTGACGTTATTTCAGACTAAATTATTTACAAATTATTTCATTTAAAATAATTAACTAGATAAGAAATTATTTAAATAACGCTGAACTCTATATTTACATAAGTAACCATTTCTCAGTGGCCTCACTGTACTGCGGCTATTGTGGCGGACAGCGCATCGCGGGAACGCCACATTGTGTTCTTTTGGACCACATTCATAGTCCAAAGTTTACTAATAAATTAAAAATAATGTCGATAACTTTGATGATGATGATCCGATCCGGCCGGTTTCGACCATGGCAATAGCTTCAACTCCGTTCATGTCGATCATGCGCTCGCAAGTGGCTCACGTATCCGACTTTATTGGACAGGATCCTGATACAACGCGGGCCTACGAGCGCACCGTTTACGTAATTATAATTGATTGTCGATAACTTTACTGACCTACCAACCAGACGAAAATAGGTTAGTGCAGGTCGGCCACCTTTTGAGACGGATGAGCTAAAAGTTACAAAAAGGTCTCGAAAAACTTTTACACTTATTATTCTGGATTAAATTTGTCATACTTTGTATTTTCAGGATCTATTACTAATGAGCTAAAACTTCGGCTCCATTTGCAATTACTATCAAGTGAGATAGAGGTCAATAGCCTGGTTAGTTCAGATGACTTTTTTTACATAAAGTCGCCACACTATCTGTTCGTCCATCTATCCGTCTGTCCATTTCCATCACAGACCTATAGTCAAGAAAGTACGTCTACTGCAACTATTTAAAAAAAATGTGTTCAGTTTACCAATTTTTTTTACGTTAAACTGGTCCTCGATTGACGTCTTATCTCTCACAATGAAAAGGCCAATTGTGTTCCTCACCTGTGCAGTAACAGTAGGTTCAGAATCTGGAAATACAGACGTTGGGTTCGAATCCTGGGAACAAACGGCTCGGGCACGACTTCGCGCGTTTAGCGGTGCGGCGAGTGTTTTATCAGTTCATTGCGTATACCGCCAGGTAACCACTGTTCGGCGAGCGTCTCGGTCGCGCAATGAACACAGAAAATGCTCGTCGCGCCGCTAAACGCGCGAAGTCATGGCCGAGCCGTAAGTAAGGAGATTCGCGCCTGTCTTTTGTATTTCCAGATAAATACAACCTAGGGCTCTTCAAGACTAGAGTGAATAGGCTGTTACTGAACCAGAGAGATATACATTTGGCCTTATCTGCACTTTTATAGTTAGTTGTCAAATAGGGGTCAGCTTTATGAAAAAAAAATCTTAACAGTATTTTTTTTTTATTGTGAGAGGAAAGCAAACGAGCAAGGGTCATCTGATCGAAAATGATCACCACCGCCCATAAATATCAACAACTCAAAGAGAGTTACCAATCTGTTGCCGGCCTTTAAAGGAACTATAAACCCTTTTCGTGAAAGCCCCGATGTCATAGTTGTCTGGCAACACTGCTGCCGGAAGCTGGTTCCACAGTTTCACCGTGCGTGGCAGGAAGTGCCGAAGTAAACGTACAGTGATAGACTGCCATTCATGATGATGACGATGGAACTTAGACTTTCAGCGGGAAGTGCGATGGTGGGATTTTGCAACAGGCAGCAAATTAAATAATTCGAACACTCGCTCGCTCGCTCTTGTTGGTGATTTGAACTATGAATAAGAAACACTTAGAGAACTAGCCCTTTTTAAGTGGCTCAATGTCGGACTGGCGGACACGAATTTCACAATGGCTCTGCACATCGCTTCTAAACTGTTATGACCGATGCTAAACCACTTTTATAGCACTTGCTAAACAATGGTTGAGATTTGCCATAACAATAATTAATATTAAGTAGTTGAGATCGTCTTACTCGTAATATAATACGGAATAAACGGTGTTGTGGTAAGTTAGGTGCGCTCGTGCCTAGAAGACCACGTTACCAAAACACCACATTTTTCAAAATACTACTTTACACCTATTTACCACATTCTAGCTTACCAAATTCTCGTTGCACCACATTACAAAATCGAAGATTAGGTACTCAAGGAAGTGATTTTTTTTTGGTGGAATGTCTTATTTTGAGTGTCTGGTATAGTGGGAATGTAATAAATAGGTAAAGTAGTATTTTGAAAAATCTGGTATTTTGGGAACGTATTTTAGGCATGAGCGGTTAGGTGCTAGAGGAGACTAACTTATTTTGACTTATACCTAGATATTTTTCTGGAAGGAACGAAATGTGGTTAGTGTTTGACATAATAATAACATCGACAATCCTATTAGCGATAAGTACCACTTCAACGTCGTAAAGGAATACCTACATATTCGCACTCCCAGTACAACACTGCATCATCTCGAAATAATACACTATTTTAATTTAGACTTTACTTAATTTCCGGAAAGTCTAAATCAAAATGATGTATTATTTCGAGATGATGCACTGTTTTACTGGGAGTGCGAATATGTACTAGCTATTCGAAAATTTTCACAATGTCCTACAACTCATCGGTATGATAAGGTGGCAAAATAGTAACGCGCGTTTCATTTCATTCCTCTAATTAATACCAACGCATCAATCACTGTCGTAGAAGATAAATTAATTGATACAATATGAAATGGTATTTGTATTGATTTTATTGTTTATTGTCTATTAATACTACGTTTATCTTGTCTGTTATTTCTGCCACCTACATTAGTCTGTTGATATTTATTAATTTCTGAGTAATTGGTTGTCTGGAAGAGATCGCTTTTTAGCGATAAGACCGCATATTGTCTACCTGAATTTTTATTTTTGTAATGTTACTGTACTGTTTTTGGTGATCAATAAAGAATATTTGTATTGTATTGTATGGTTCACATCACATTATTTGACAAAGAACGAAAATCGCCGACATTGCTCAAATAATTAGTTCGCTGAAGTGGCGATGGGCTGGCCACGTCTGTCGCAGGTCTGACGAGCGGTGGAGCAGACGAGTCCTCGAATGGAGACCACGGCCGGGGAAACGTAGTGTAGGGCGTCCTGAGGCACGGTGGACGGATGACCTTAAAAGGGTCGCTGGCGGCGGATGGTTGCGAGAGGCCGAAGACAGAGTGTTGTGGCGCGCCATGGAAGAGGCCTATGTCCAACAGTGGACTGCTATAGGCTGATGATGATGATGATGATGATGATAAAATGGTTCTATAGTGGCCCAGGAATAAAATTGGTTGACTGTACCTCAGCTTTCAAGATGATACGTTAACTTCGTCTGAAATCAATAGGTGGCGTTGTACGAGCGAACGTTGCTAATATTATTTGAGCCAAACTCTCGAATAGAAATTTTTTGTGAAGGTATTTCTAAAGCGAGCAGCGAAGATAAAAAAGATGTAACTTAAACCTCCAAACGTTCCCGATAAAAACAATAGGAATGTTGACACCATTAATAAACTGACGTACTTTTTACAAGGTGTCAAAACACAAATTCTCCCATAAAGTTTGAATGGCAATAGCAACTTATGACGTCATTTGTTCGATAACTCAATCAACTAACTATCTTTTCGTTTTAAAGCAACCGAAAATCTTAATTTTGCAGTTAATCGTAAATTAATTTGGTTTTCAGGGCTTAAATAAAGCGTTTTTATTACTGGAGTCTTCGAATTATTTTTTAATGGCGTCACCATCCCTATTTGAGGTACCCCATCAAAAAGTCAAAATTGAACGGGATCTCCACAAGGTTTTCCTTCTTGATAATTACAATTCATATGCATCGTTTAACCAGTATTATTTGTATTGTTTCGTATTGTACACCTTGTCAACATCAGAGCGGTTATTACCGATAATCCCCCTAGCATTACGCTCAAACGCCCAGATCACGATGCTAGTCCGTCGTGCAAATAGACGTCTATTCCTTGAGCATTGCTCTAAATCACGAGAAGTCCGCGTATCAAGATCGGACGGACCGGGATGAGTAAAGTTCTGAGCGCACTGGAGAGCGAAAAGTATAAAAGAAAACAAAGAAGAAAGAAGGAAAAGAAGTATCTTTTTAACCCTGGGACACCCACTGCTGGGGAAAAAGCCTCTAAACTCCCAACTTGCGAAGTTTGCTTATATGTCTCGTCGCTCGAGAAGACGTCTAAGCAATGCTCTATCTTAAGTGAAATGTATATGAAGCCACCGTTACACACGAAAACGTTACTAGCACGGAAGCATACTTCTAATGAGCAAATGCTACCTACTAGCGTGTGTATAGGACATGCTACTATTAGGCATGCTTTTTAGTGGCATACAAGCTAATAGCACGCCCTGCTATCTTTGAGCACACTAGTTGATGCGGGGGTGGAAGAGGGAAAGGTAATAGCAAATGTGAATGCATTTGCTTAAAGAACATGCTAGTATCGACCTTGTTTTCAAGGTGCAAATCTTCCTATTCCTTTTTTCCTCTTTCTAGCTGAGAACAGATTATGGATGCATTGTATCGCCAGAAAAGGTAAGTTTATTTAACTCCATGCGGATGGCTATTTGATTTTCCATGGTTTTGTTTGAACTGGCAGCAAGCACGCTATCAAATAGCATGTGTATTGGAGTGTTTGTTTCAAGCATGCTTATTCAGGAGCATACTTAAAACTAGCATGCTGATTGCTAGCAAATTTAAACAGTTCATAAGCATGCTTATAGCGTGCTTTTAAGCATGCTATTCTAAAGCGTTAGTAACAGTAGTATCGCGGTGAAGGATTTTAACAAAGTTACACAATAACACAGCAGCTGATCATAAATTTTAAAATTGACATTCATCATCATCATCATCATCTCAGCCTATAGGTATACGCCCCACTGCAGGGCACAGGCCTCCTCTCAGAATGAGAGGGCTTGGGCCGTAGTTCCCACTCGGGCAAAGCGGATTGGGAACTTCACACACACTATTGAATTTCCTCACAATTTTTCCTTCACCGTAAACCTCATGGTAAATTTCAAATATAATTTCCCACATAAATTTTAAAAACTCAGAGGTGCGAGCACGGATTCGAACCCACGATCCTCTGCTTGTGAGACAATAGGTCAAACCATTAGGCCACCACGGGTTCTATCGGTAATTAGGTTGGTTGGCTGTACAGATATTGGAGAACTCGATTGTACCGTAATTTCATTCTTTCCGCTCGGGTGTAAACCAGCCCTAGCTCTGTGTATTACCGCGACCACAATACGTTACTTGTTAAAATATGTTCCTGCGGTTAATTTCGCTCAAGATAAGCATATTTTATTTATTGGAGTTGGCCCTAATGGCGTACTTAGCCGAGATAACAAATTTACATGTGTTACTTGAGAATGTTAAATAAATATACGCGTCATGATTTATTGTGAAATACTATATTAAGGAATTTTGTGATCTTTGGAATTAGAAAAGTTAGGCATTTAAAAGAACACATATAGGTAACGCCACCAGAGTTGAGGCCACGCACACAACCACATCTCTTGTAATGACAGCGGGATTTTGACGTTGTGTTGTCGTTAAACGTCAACACAACGTCAAAATCCCGCTGTCATTACATGAGATGTGGTTGTGTGCGTGGCCTCAACTCTGGTGGCGTTACCTCTACTACGGTTCATCCTCCTCTGAGTTTTTTGGAATATATTGCGTACGTTTAAGATCTAAGTGTGTATGAAGTTCCTCATCCGCGCTGGGCCTGCGCGGGAATTACGGCCCATCAGGTCTCATTCTGAAAGAAGGCCTGTGCCCAACAGTGTAATATTTATGCTGGGATTATGTACATGTTATAGTACCATAATAGTAACTAAGTACATAATAATTATAATATAGTTTATATTATAAATTGTGACGACATACAATTTTTTTAGCGTATCAATAAGAAAGTGATTGAGCTGGTTTTGACATCGAAGTAATTATTACTATGTGAGAGTAGTTATTCCATAAGGTAGTGAGTGAAGTAGTAATAATGTAATCGTTCTAATATATTAATATGGTAATTATCTGTAACTGATCATGATCATACGTGAATATATCATCATCATTTCAGTAGTAGGACGTCCACTGCTGAACATAATTATGCCTCCCTCAAGGCTCGCCAAACAGATCGGTCGCCATCCGCGTCCAACGCGTTCCCGTATATTAAATTCCAAATAATAATCTTTAAGACAAATTCGGTAAACTAATTCACTATTTTTCAAATAATAACTCAATATCCCGTAAAACAAGCAACAAAGTCTAACAAAATCAATTATAGTACAGCAAACGAGAACATATAATCCCTCTGCGACCTTTGAACCCCTAAACAACCTTAGATCTAGCATCAGCCCGGAATGTAAACATCAGACCATTTCCTAAGGCGCCATCTATAATTTTCTAACAATACCATCAATACGTCCAGAATAAGATGACCCACAAATTACCATAAACTCTCCCCGCAGAGATCCGGAAGTCAACCAAACCGAGAGGGTGAAGAGGGTCATCGTTTGTTGGTTTCGTAATACACGCTCGATCGATCTAGCTCCGATCTGAGGATATTGCATATTTATCAACCTTTGACACAGGTAACAACGTGGGTAACATCTTCATGGAGCAAAAAGTTTAAAACAAACAATCATTAGGGTGTTTGAACTCGGGGTAGGAAGTGTGGGATGGGATGGTTCGCATCCGCGTTTGCAGGGTTATATGTGGGGTCAATGACGTGAACTAGATGCATGATGTTTTTTTGTTCCTTTGTGCGATCGCATCGTATCTGGCTTGTGGGTCTTGATTGTGACCCAATTTCAGTAATCGAAATCATTTAAAGTCCTTGTATTATTATAAGCGACATAGTTTGTGAAGATGTTTGGTTGGATTTCGGTGTTTGGATGTTTGAATTAGTCAATTCAATGCGCTTTTTTTCTCCTTCAAGTATTATTTTGGAAGTTTTTATATCACGAATAAATGTTTTCTTTCTTTCTTTTCTTTCTTTCAATCATGCAATAACGGCTAAACGAATTGGCATGAAACTTGGCGTATACAGATAAACCAAGATCTGCAGGCTTATTGTCTAACGTTTCTGACGTTTGCCTTCGCAATCACTATTTCATTCTGTCAAACGGTATATACAGAGTGGGCCCTGTAACTAAGGATAAAAATTAAAATAGAGATTCCTTAAAGTATCTAAAGTTATTACAAAGTGGTCCTGATGTTTCAAAGTTCTTAAGTTCGGAGAAATAGTCATTTAAAGTTAAGAGTTACAATCAATGAATTTTCACATTGCGACATTGTTGCTTTACGGTCGTAAGATGTCTTGGTACCGGGCATTTTGACAGTATCTAACATGTATTAATGTGAATTCTTTTTAAAATGAAAACGGACAAAAGTAGTCCTTATACCTTCGCGATTTAGAACTATGGTAGTACGTAAGAGTTTGTTGACATTGTTGCACATTGCCGACCTTTTCTTTGAAATTTAATTTAAACTCAAAAAGTTCATAATTATTATCTTAAACCTCCAAAGACCATAAATCTCGCAATTGCAAAGAGTAAGGTACTCTGTATTGACAATGTACGTCAAATTGTCAAATCAAAGTAATGCAAAATGGCACTAATGAATTAAATTACAAAACACGTGAAAACAACATGCTATGACGAAACAAGAGCTTATGCCAATCGAGCTTAGTGTTAAATATTGTGAACGAATACCCTCCGGTTAGATAATAGCTGCGTTATTTTCAACTCAGAGCAACGAATGCGGGGTCGCCGAATATGATTCTGATTGTGACCACGGGTGTGCAGCCAGATCAGCACAGAAATTATTCGTTAATTTGGAAAAGTACTACACTTAGTGTTACACATGTCGTATCGGAACGATGTCAAACGAAGCACAGGACGTTTCATCGTAGTCATGGTCGTGAAAAAGAAACATCTTCACAAACTGTTGAAGATGCAAGTTACCCTGTGAAAGGATTACCCAGTAAGATTGGCATACCTAATTATTAACAGTGATTTTATCATAGTGCACTATTTTTGTTTGAACTGCTTAATAAACAGTTAGAAGTCGTAACTTTTACTAGCAAGTGTTTTATTAATTTCGTCCGTCCCCACATACTTGATAAAAAAAACTGTTACGTCGTGTTCAAAGAATTGATTATTTAAATCAGAAGGACTGCATAAGTACGTTTAAGTAATATTGATGTCTTTAGCAGGATTTTTATTATTATTGAAAACTATCGTAAATGTCAATGTCAAGTGTTCCGACTGGACACAACATGTCTGTACATTGCTGGCTCGATTTATTTTGTTAGAAAATAACATTAAATTAATTTTTCATTTTAATGAATTGTAACCATTTGGACTTAATTACTGATTAGTTAAAGGGCCTATAATTAAATTTTTAGCTTCACTTACAGGGCCCACCCTGTATACAATGATAACAGAAAGAGACGGTGAAAGCGAAGGCAAGCATCAGAAGCGTTAGTTAGACAATACGGCCTCTGGAATAAGGATTAAAGAAGATTATTGAGGATTTTAATATAATTACTATCATTGCTTAAACATTATAAATAATAAAATAACAATTAATAAAATATCACGGGACAGTAACGTGAAACAAATGTAGTCCAAAGTCTTCGAAATAAAATCGTTTAAAACTAGCCGTATCTAGAATGATTGAAGAATTATGCTAATTTCGAATAAAAACCAGCCAAAGTAGATATAGGATAAATTGGTCGAAATCATCTACTGGTAAACACTACGGTAAAATAGCGTAACTCTGTTTTGTCGAAAATAATGAACTAAAACGGAGAGTATTTTCACTTTGTATTTTTTGTGAAAATTAATCATACTCGTAGTAAGCAATCTTAAATTATTTAAACGCTAGATGGAGCTTAGGCGGCATGAAAACGTCCCGAAAAATATATACCAACTGTTGGCTTATGTATATGTCATTTGCCCCCTTCAGTCTGAATGACGTATCGCGATCGTAAGATGAAGCTGTCAAATGGATTTTTGGACGTTTTGTACCGCAGTGTTTGCTACTGACACTCTATCTAGTGTATAAATAATCTAAGTATGAAATGTAGCTAATTTAATTTACCTAATATTTATCATACCTACACAAAAAATCAAGCAGAAGGAAGTTATTTAAATAGATAAATAAATCATGGCACAAATTGACACCAATATTGACCTAGTCCCAAACTAAGCAAAGCTTATGCTACGTGTACTAAGCAACGGATAAATACATAATTAATCCAAGACTCGAGAACAAACATTGGTATTTTTCATACAAATATGTCCCGACGAGGGAATGGAATCCGGGACATTCAATGGATTCCAGGCCATTTGGTAATCGAATAGTATATTTTTAGGTTCATATAGACAAATTTCGTTTAAATCTAGACTTACCTCCCGTCCTCCATACAGTGGTAACATCACGCATTGGCCGACGTTAGTAAGTGGTATTGCACAAGCCTGCTTGATATTCGCGCGTGACACGACCGTGCCCCACGGACCAATTTACTGTAATCGCACTGCACCAATTACTGATTAAGCATTTTAGTATTTATTCTGGGAACCGATTTTTAGAAACAGGTTAGTAGTTTTAGTCATTTCAAGTTAGTGTTTAAGTCTAAATTTGAAAAATAATTTCAACGCTCTCACTCATTTAATACGCACACGAAAACCATTAGGTGTAGTAGAATTGAAATTCTGGGATTCTAGTAATTCCCATGACAATTCTAAAAATGCGAGTTTCACATACACCATTTAATTTATTCGCAGGTGTAGGCGGTTATCGTAAAGCTCATGATAAATTTCAACCGACGCCGCTCTCCTTGAGAGGCCATAGGTTAAATTACTAAGCCACCACGGCTTGCCCACTAGGCACTACAGCACAAGCCCTCTCATTCTGAGAGGAAGCCTGTGCCCTGGGGTGGGACGTATATAGGCTGAGGTGTGGGACATCATGGTCTTTATTTAACATTGTATTAAGAACACCCTAGTTTGAAATAGTATAGCGTTTGAAACAGAAGGTCGTGAGTTCAAATCCGGGCTCGCAACTCTGAGTTTTTTGGAATTTATGTGCGCAATTGTATTTGGAATTTACCATGAGCTTTAAGGTGATGAAAAACATCGTGAGGAAACTTGTAGACACTTGAGAATAAATTCAACGGTGTGTGGGAAGTTCCTGAGACGGGGCCAAATCCGTGCAGTGGGACGTAGGCTGGGATGATAATGATGATGATTAATACTAACTACCATTTGAGTATTATCTCAGGTCAGCATCTTATCGCCTACATCTTTAACATACAGTGGTAGCGTGTATGTAACAAATTTCACTATAATTCTTGTTAGGGTTGGCATAAAATGTCGACTGTTGATTATCGACATCGATAAAGGGTTTTATGGTCAACGCACGTGCCGATTTTTTTGTTATTAACAGACAAGTTTAAGGCAGCGGCTTTGCTATCGTTACAAAACTCCTTCTCGTGAGAGTTTTGCACAATCCGTACTTATTTCTTATCACTAGATGATAAAGAAAACATAAAATGTATTAGTTTTATTTTTGCTCAAAAATTTGTTGGGCGTTGATCAATGAGTCAGTCAGTCGTCAGTCCAAGTACTAACGAGAGTACAATATGATTGTTAATTATTTTTTTACCCAATTAACAACATAATAATCCTTCTTCTTTTCAAGCTACACTTCCAATTTAGTCAAAGAGAACATTTAATAAATGGCTAATGTTGTTTTTTACAGGAAACAAGAGAAGAAATCTATTTTAAAACTTGATTTCCTCAACATCAATAACACCGACATTGTTTTTTTCATAGATGCCATAAACATTTTTTTAGAAGATATACAATGGAGGATCATTTTTATTTTAATTGTTATTTTTATTTCATACCGTGATATCTTTAGCACTGATTTTTTTAATATTATTTATACAAACTTTGACAACTTCAATATAAATTCTTGGAATTAAACATTTATTTTTTGTATGATTTATGCTATACTAGCTGTTGCCGACGACGCCATATGCGAAGAACTCATTTATCGCTATCCCGCGGGAACTATGCAATTTTCCGAGATAAAAAATATCCTATATGTCAATTCAGGTTATAAACTATCTGTGTGTCAAATTTCATCAGGACCTATCAAGCCCTAGCGTGAAAGAGTAAAACACATCTACACTTCCATTCATCCATATAAACTTTCACGTTTATAATAATAGTGGGATTGAATGAATAAATAAATTAAACTACAGTAAACTACAATCGATGTCGAAAAAAAAACATCGATAAAATTACACCCTGCTCAAAGTCAAAGTCAAAGTCAAAATTCTTTATTCAATTTAGGCATCAAATTGATGCTCCTATGAACGTCGAAAAATCTACCACCGGTTCGGAAAAAACCCTGTTGAGAAGAAACCGGCAAGAAACTAATGTAAATTGGAATTTAAACACATTTTTAACAAAATATATAGCAGAGTTTATTAATCACAACACAAGGAAACAACCACGAATGACAATCAAAATCAATGTCAATACAAACTTTAAATAAAGCAGTACAAAGATGGAGTCGGCCAGGATTAGAAATAAGGTCCATGTTCAATGAAACCTACAACACGCCCTCTTAATCTTGGACGACTTCAAGCATGTCTTTAACAAACGACTGATGCTTACAGTTCGGTAGTGCCTTCGTCAACACATCAGCAGTCATTTGTTCAGTAGGCATATAAAACAATTGAATGACTTTGTTATCAACCGCCTCACGAATATAGTGATATCTAATGTCCACGTGTTTGGAACGTTTGTGAAACACCGGGTTGGTGGCAAGCTTTGCCGCAGACTGGTTATCACTATATAGGGTTACAGCACTACTATGTCCCGTAAGTTCAGCAAGTACCGCACGGACGTATACCGCTTCTTTTGCCGCTTCAGACAAAGCAATGTACTCCGCCTCGGTAGACGAAAGTGCGATACAAGATTGCTTGTAACAACCCCAGGAAATTACATTCCTACCTATTTTAAACATATAGCCCGTATATGATTTACGATCCGCCCTATTGGCCCAATCGGCGTCAGTAAAACCATAAATACAAAACTTCTCATGCTTAACACTTTTCCTGTACAGTAGACCTAAATTCATTGTGCCTTTTAAGTAACGCAATACACGCTTGGCTGCAGCAAAATGTTCAGCTGTGTGGCGGGTATTATACTGACTAAGAAAACTCACAGCAAATGAAATATCAGGTCTGCTGGTCACAGATAAATGCATCAAACAGCCTATTAGCTCCTGATATGGTAGACTACTATCATAGTTAGCGCTGTCAGTAAACTTAAGACCTACGTCTAAGGGCGTCTTAGCAACTTTGCATTCACTCATACCGAAACGTTCAAGCAACTTTTCGATATAGGTTCTCTGACTCAGCCTTAATTCGCTACTAGTGCGATCTACCTTAATTCCTAGCATATGTTTGACCTCACCTAAATCTTTTATGGTAAAGTGAGATTTCAGCGACGTTTTCAGCTTATTAGCAAGCTTGTCGCAGTCGTAGAAGACGAAGAAATCATCTACATATAGAGCAATAATAATAGTTTGCTTACCCACTCGGCGACTGAAGATACAGCTCTCGTGCTTGCTCTGCGTGAAGTTCTCTGCCAGTAAAACTTCTTTTACCTTATCGTACCACGCTCGAGACGCCTGCTTTAGCCCGTACACGGCTTTCTTGAGTTTGTAGACTTTATGCTCATTGCCTTGTCTTACAAATCCCTCTGGCTGAGACATGTAGATCTCCTCACTCAAATTGCCATTTAGGAAGGCAGTTTTCACGTCAAGATGGTCGATCTTCAAATCTAACTCGACCGCAAGAGACAGCAACATCCGTAACGAACTATGTCGTACAACAGGAGAATATGTATCCAAATAATCAATGCCGAACTTTTGGGTAAACCCCTTTGCAACCAATCGTGCTCTATAACAGGCTATGTTGCCATTAGCATCGCGTTTAATTTTAAATAGCCACCGATTCTTAACAATATTCTTGTCTGCCGGTCTGTCAACTAGCTCCCAAGCCTCATGCTTATTGAACGAATCAATCTCATCTTGCATAGCTTGTCTCCACAGCTTGCTATCACTGGATTGTAAAGCCTCCTTGACAGTGGTCGGTTCACTCGACTCTACCTCGAGTGCAGACATTGTCCTCGGTAATCTTGGCCGCAAATTATAGGCTGGTCCATCATTCTGTGGCTCCTGTGGAACACCGCCTGTGTCAGTAGATGAGCACGGCTCCTGCTCGTCCGCCTCGAACCAAACTTCAGGTGCTGCCGGCATTTCCGCCTCAACCTGTACGTCGACATTCGGAATCGGTCGCATCTCCGCCTCAATCTCTACATTCTCAGGCTGATTTCCCGCATGACTAATCTCAGCATCAGCTTCGTTGTCACTCGACGGGAAGAAAATCTCCACAGACCGTTTACTGTTGAACCCTGGAAAAATTGTTTCATTGAAAACAACATCACGACTTCTAAATACCACATGTTTAGTCAAATCGTAAAGCCTATAACCATTTGTTTCATAGCCAAGAAATATACAACGCTTGCTTTTTAGTTCAAGCTTATTTCGCTTCACTTTATCAATATGAGCGTGAGCTTCGCAGCCAAACACGCGTAAGTGCTTCAAACTCACTTTCTTACCCGTCCAGGCCTCCTCAGGTGTTTTTCCAGAGAGCCTTTTCGAAGGTGACACATTAATCAAGTGTGCTGCTGTGCAAGCAGCCTCTGCCCAAAATTTGTGGTCAAGTTTTGACGTATACAACAGGCACCTTACTTTTTCGAGGAGCGTACGGTTAAGCCTTTCTGCGCAGCCATTTTGCTGTGCGCTGTATGGCACAGTCACTTGGTGAACTATCCCCTTTCCTCTCAAAAAACCTTCAAGTTCCCTGTTCACGTACTCAGAACCACAGTCTGACCTCAAATTTTTAACTTTATCACCAGTTTGGGTTTCCACTAATTTAATAAAGTTTTTCGTGTATTCACTCACCTCGCTTTTCCACTTCAGGAAATACACAAACACCTTCCTCGTATGATCATCCAAGAACGTCAGGATGTACCTCTTGCCTCCAAGCGAATTCACCGGCAACGGACCACACAAATCGGTATGGATTAATTCCAACCGCTTTGCAGCCACAGACTTCACAGGATTGCTATGAAAAGGAAAACGGACCTGCTTTCCTTTTAAACAAACTTCGCACACAACTCCTTTACAAGGGTCGTCCTGAAAACTAATATCATTAGCAAGTCCCTGCCTCAAGAGCTTCATATTATTGCCACTCAAGTGACCAAGTCTCTGATGCCAGGTTGCAGTACGAACAGTTAGATTCGCCCTTAGACTGCAGGTCTGAAGTTTATAAGCGCCTCCTATGTCATTTGCCTTAATCAAAACATCGCTAAAATTAGAAATTGTACAACCACTAGTATCAAAACTTACAGTACTACCGTTCTTAATCAACTGAGAAACAGATATGAGATTTACAGACAGCTTAGGTATATATAACACGTTAGTTAACATCGCATTGTCCGACAACATAACGTTACCTATTCCTGTGCACTGCAGTTTATCTCCACTGGCAATGGTAACCGAACCACTACGCGATTTAAAGTCTTTCATCAAATCTCGCTTACCAGTCATGTGGTTTGTCGCTCCAGAGTCAATATACCACGAAGAATCTGAGCCCGCACCGGTACTATATGCCGACAAAACGCAGTTTCCTGAAGAATTTCTCTCATTCCGACAGTCTTTCTTCACATGCCCCTTTTGCCTGCATTTCCAGCACCACGGTTCTCTCTTACGACCAGATACATCCTTCGCTTTTGACTCTACCTTGTGTTGCTGCGCTTTTCTCGTCCCGGAGTCACTCGTAGTAGCGCTTTTTCTCGTAGAATACAAGCACTCACTCGAATCTCCACGAGTAGTCCAACGTTGATCCTGTAGTAGTTTTGACTTGACTAGATCAGCTGTAATGGCAGCTCCCGAATGCTCTAGTGCCATGATCATGGGCTCGTACTCCGTCGGTAAACCTTTGAGCATCAGCGCACCAAGAAACTCGTCATCAACGACCTTGTTCATATTCGCCAATTGCTGAGCTAATGACAATACCTCATTGACGTAAGCTTCCATGCTACCGAAGTTCTCGAGTTTGACAGCGCACAAGTTCTGGAGTATTCGCACTCTGGAACCGAGTCCTTTATCATCGTACGCACTCGCCAGCGCATCCCAGGCATCTTTTGCCGTTTTCGCCAATATCAAATGCGAGAAACATGATTTTTCGACGCTCAAACATATCTTAGATTTGGCTATTTCGTCACGTCTACATTTCACATCGAGAGATGTTTTGTCACTTTCCGCATAACCACATACACAGGCCCACAAATTATCCAGAAGTAAAGAATTTTTCATCACAAATTTCCACTCGACATAATTTTCACGTCCGCGTAATTTTTCTTGTGGAAAATTACAACTTTTGCTTTCCGACATATTTATGGCAACGTTTGGCTAGGAATTTCTGGGCCCATAACCTAATGTAAATTGGAATTTAAACACATTTTTAACAAAATATATAGCAGAGTTTATTAATCACAACACAAGGAAACAACCACGAATGACAATCAAAATCAATGTCAATACAAACTTTAAATAAAGCAGTACAAAGATGGAGTCGGCCAGGATTAGAAATAAGGTCCATGTTCAATGAAACCTACAACAGAAACTCAACAAGGTATATTTTTTTCAATCAGATCTACATTGTTATTAAATGACATACATCTAAAGTATTTAATACAATTAAATTTTTTAACACAGTAGATACGCTATTTGAGACTAGAGATCGCCAATGCGGATCGGAATTATTTCCAAACATCCCTGTCCATGATATAGTCATTAATTTTATAGTACGCCTTAGATATTAATGTCTTCTTCACAATGGATTTGAATTTTGTATCAGTTTGTTCGGTTATTGTTTTCGGAATTTTATTATAAAAACGTATGCATCTTCCCAGAAACGACTTTTTAGTTTTAGCCAGTCTGTAAGATGGAACTTTAAGCTTCCCTGTGTTTCTAGTAACCTTTGGCTTATCGACGTTAGTGGGAAAATCACATATGTTTTTTCTTACATACATGATTATTTCAAATATATACAACGACGGCAGGGTTAGGATACCTATTTCTTTAAAAAAAGATCTTAAAGAATCGCGTGTCCTTAAGTTATATATCGCTCTGATAGCCCTCTTTTGCAAAATAAAAATTGATTCCAAGTCTGCAGCAGATCCCCATAAAATAAGGCCGTATGAAATGATGCTATTGAAGTAGGAAAAATACACCAACCGTGCCGTCGCCACATCGGTTAGCTGCCGTATCTTTCTGACTGCAAACGCAGCAGAGCTCAACCTATTCGCAATTGCTGTGGTGTGCGATCCCCACTGCAATTTAGAGTCCAGTGTTATTCCTAAGAATACCGTAGATTTTACAAATTCAATACTTTGACCGTTAAGTTTAATATTTGAGACCGAATTTGAATGAGGCGGATTTAACAATGAAAATTTAATACATTTTGTTTTCTTAGGGTTTAGTAACAAGTTATTGGCAGCAAACCATGCGGATATCATGGACAGAGTTTCATTGGGTTCAGTGAAATCGGTGTCTTTTCTACTAACTTTGAACAGTAAAGAGGTGTCGTCAGCAAACATAACTATCCCTGATTTCTGACTCACGGTATAAATTAGGTCATTTACGTAAACCAAATACAAGAATGGCGCTAGAATAGATCCTTGAGGCACTCCCATTTCGACCACAGATCCCTCCGATACCGTTCCATTAACCGCTACCTTTTGTTTTCTCTGTGTGAGGTAAGATTTGATGAGTTCTAAAGCGAGGTCACGAATACCATAGAAATTTAATTTACGAATTAAAGTGTCATGATCCACACAATCAAAAGCTTTCGAAAGGTCGCAGAATACACCTATAGCATCATGTGATTCCTCCCAAGCTTGTAATATGAATTTAACTAAACTGTAGCCCGCATCTGTAGTAGATCTACCTTTCGTGAATCCGAACTGCTGTGGATGCATGATTTTATGTGAATTGAAATGTGACATTATTTGCGTTAGCATTATTTTTTCGAATATTTTGCTAAACGCTGATAGGATGGATACTGGGCGATAATCAGAAGGATTATCCCTATCACCTGATTTAAATATGGGCACTACTTTACTATATTTCATTAAATCGGGAAATACGCCTTCATCTATGCAATTATTAAATATAAAAGCCAAAGTTGGAGCAACGACATCTAAAACGGATTGTAGAACCTTAACTGAAACGCCCCACAAGTCTTCCGTTTTCTTTACTTTTATCAATTTAAAAGTCTTCATAATGTCAAAGGGAGAAACATGCGTAAATTTAAAATTACTTATGTTTGGAAAAGAAACATTTTGTTTTAAGAGGGATTCTGCCATTTTTGAAGAAGAAGCGAGACATTTAGTAGTTTCGGTGGGGATTTTCGAAAAATATGTGTTAAATTCGTTAGCTACTTTAACCGCGTCTGTTGTTAATACGTTATTAATATTTAATGATATTGAGGACCGCGCGTTTTTACATCGGCCGGTTTCAGTGTTTATTATTTTCCAAACTGCTTTAATTTTGTCATCAGATGACTTAATTTTATTACTTAAATGAAGTGCTTTTGCTTTATTACATATGATTTTAAACAATTTTGAATAATCCCTGACATACTGGTGAAAACGTTCATCAGTGGTACAAGATTTCCTATCATAAAGACCGTACAAGACGTCCCTACTCTTACGAATTCCGGGTGTGGCCCATTCACTAAATGACAATTTATTTCCTATCTTAATACGCTTTTTACTACACGTTTTATCGAATTCCTCACACACAGTATTTAAAAGTATTTTAAAATTTTCATTTGGGTTTTTAGGGAGTGCTTTTACATTGTTAACTTTTTGCGCGATGTTCGTTTTGAGACGGTCAAGTCTTTGTTTGTTCAACGGCCTAATTTCTATGATTTGATCAACACCGCCCCTATCCCGAGGTAACTTCACTATTTGAGCTTTGTGATCCGAACGAACTCCACTAACAATAGTTTTTTCTAGGTACTTACAAGTTAAGCAAATATTGTCTATACATGTGGTTGAAGTGGAAGTGACTCTGGTGGGTTCATTAAATGATAAATTCAAATTAAAAGATTTTAAAACAGAGATAAACTGGTCTTTTTCAACAGATTGTGACAAAATATCGATATTAAAGTCACCGCAAACCACCACCGCTTTGTTGCGTTTTATTGATTTCCTTAGAACATCTTCCATAGTATTTATAAATAAAGGAATACTCGAATTTGGTGGTCTATAAATACATAAAATTAAATACTGTTCCGTCTCCGCAGAAGCGATCTCGCATACACGTTCAACAGAAAGGCCGGACAGGTCTTTACGTTCTTTGAATTTTAAACCATTTTTTAATAATATGAGATGCTCTACTAACTTTTGTTAAGTTTCGGAAGTAGTTTCAGTAATGACACACATTGTTTTATATCGTGGTTCCTCAGGTAGTTATCTACCATTATTTCGCCATACATTAACGTTTTCGTGAAGTGGTATTACGATTTTGATCTAATGCGCTTTGTTTACTTTGAAAGCAATTGCTATGTTTATCAATGAGAACTTCAATCATCATTATCTTTTTCCAAAATCAGGCACATGTTTCGGAAACTTCACAAATATAGACTATTGACTACGCAGCAGTAACATAACGTCATCTTAAGTGGAAGAAAAAAATGTTAATCATCATCATTCATCAGCATTCATCATCATAATCATCAGCCTATGTTCGTCCACTGCTGGACATAGGCCTCTCCCATGGCACGCCACTGAGCTCGATCCTCGGCCACTCTCATCCAGCTCTTGCCAGCCGCCTTGCGAAGATCATCGCTCCACCGAGTCTGAGGACTTGACGCACGAAATTCTGCACGCCGATCCACCGGCGTTGGATAGACATGCGCTAGCGGCACGCGCTATGGTTGCTCGGGCATGCGTCAAAGGAAAACTCAAGATGAACGTGAAAGCGCACTGGTGTGGACATAGCTGATGAGAGTGGCCGAGGATCGTGCTCAGTGGCGTGCCATGGTAGAGGCCTATGTCAAGGTGGACGAGCTTAGGTGGTGTAATGTAAATAACACGTAACTCTCAAACTTACGGGCATATAAACGAGCTGTTAGTAATTATGACCCCCGCGGGGGTGCATTTTTACAAATTGATACAAATTATTTGAGCGCGCGCCCCGCTTTGTTCCAACGACGCTTGTTACGACTGTGGAGCGGCATTTTATTATTTTCGAAGGGGACGCGCTCAGTGGTAGATCGAAACGCGAATTTATCAGTGTTTTCATATGAAAATCAATTTATAATTTATTGAATCAGGCGTTACTTTGCAGAGGTCCATATAAATGAACTGAAATAATTACTTTGCTCACCCGCGACCTTACGATACCTAGTTACATTTAAGTAGGTAGGTATGTAAAAAATATAGGTTCATGCAGTTCCTCCACCTCCACACTGTACGACTGTTTTGTGTGTGCTCGTACAGTGTGGAGGTAGAGGAACTGCATGAACACGCATTTCTTACATAAACGTAACTATCGCGAGGTCGCGGGTGAGCAAAGTAATTGTTTCAGTTCATTCAATTGATTTATAAAAGTATGATAATGACAGTATTGCCCTTTTCAGGGATCCGTTTAACCGAGTAATAAAACGGAAACTCATAGGATCACTCGTGTGTCTGTCTGTCCGTCAGTCAGAGTAATTTTTTTGTTTACCTAAAACTGACCCGTGATTGACCACTATCTCACCTGATGAAAAGTGCAGATGAGGCCAAGGATGTATCTGACTTAGCCTTGAAGAGCACTAGGTTGTATTTATCTGGAAATACAGAATTTGCTTCGAACTTGCTAGAGCGATTAAGATGAAATTTGGCATACACGTACGAGTTAGGTACGCAAACGGGTTTCCTTTATTTGACACAACAATTTTACCGTCCGAAACTGTTTTAGCGTAACAGACTTGGCATAATCGGTTTTCGCTGAATGCTAATATGGCACCTTATTTGACATAGTTTGTAACATCCCGAAATGCGTTTGTCCGAAATTACGTTCACGTACTATTTTTAAATCGATTATTTTCACGCATGACTTTGTTAAGCTATGTATTTTGTTATTATTATGCCGATATTAACGTAACTTAAAATGCAACCAAAAAAAAATAGGTTAGATTAATTTAGAACTGCGATCATAACAAAAATAACCTGATATCAGTAAAGTAGGCTAGGTTCATCGATTGATTGAAAACCGATTATGTCAAGTCTGTTATATATCCTAAAACAGTTTCAAACTGTAAATGTTCGGACAAAAATTTTATGCTCATTTAATTTATGTATTGACATGGTTCCGAGCGCGAAACATATGACCAAATAATATTTAGATTTACGAAATTCTGCGTAATCAAACTACATGGAAAAATATGTTTCTGAAATATAGAATTTCAATTAAATTGAAAGAAAAGACAAAGTTTTGTTTTGTTAAGCGCGCCGCGAGAGGGCGCAGGCTGAAAATCAGCGCCGCCGCCTTCCTCAACCGTATCAATACGTAGGTATATTATGCTGAGCCTGAGCCTATTGCCACATACACATTTGTAACGTGTTTGTTCTTTTTTTGTGTTTATGTTTTTTCTCTTTCTCTCTGTTACGTCAATTGTATTTTTATGATTACTTTAAAGTACCCCCTGTCCAATACAGTCAAAATCAACGCTCAAACTGCGAGCGTTTTAAAACCCGCTCACCAACCGCTGAGCGTGTCCTCCACGCACTGCGCGCGTCGCCTCCCCGCTCATTCCTTAGACGGAGTCCGAAACATCTTATTCGCGCCCTCATAAAAGTAACTGCTTTGGCTCGTTTTTATTTCTACCGCTGTACCTGCACGGCCACAGTATTTTAATAAACCAACTTCCTGATTCTACAAAAGCCAACTTTAACAGCGCGAGATAAAGCCTTTTTTGCTTTACGAGGGCGGGGAATCATGCCTTGCCCACTTATCTAGGACAAAACGATTCTAAGGACACGAAGAATTCCAATTACTTTATTAGTAAACGTATTTTATTATATGCGAGGTTTAATTTCAATAGATCCGTGTTTGCGTACTTTGTGTCATCTTGGCTCGTATACCCACTGTTGGGCACAAGCCTCTCAAATGAGTGGGTTTGGGCTGTAATCCCCTCGCGGGTCCAGTATAGATTGACAACTTCACACACACCTTTGGGTCATACAAATTTTTTTATTCACGTCTCTCTTGTGGACGTGGAAAAAGTTAAGGGCTTATAATAGCCAATATTTTTTGTGAAATCTACATTGGCGTGTGGAACGCCTAGCCAATTTTTGGGCCATTTAAATAAATTTTATGTCTGTTGACTCGGAGGCGCTAAATTTAAGTCCACAGGAGAGACATATATCAGACAGTTTTACATGTTAATGTAAAACATAAAACATTACTTAATTGATTTTAGTTTAATTTAATAATTTAAATAAAACTTTATTTAGTACAAAAAACATAATGACTTAGAATATGTTTGCCTACTAATGTATTTGGTTAGACGTGTCACTTCACTGCACATTGATACTATTTATGAAAACGATTGTTATCGTCTAAAGCAAATTAATTATTTCATATCTTTTCATTTCGTTTCATTTCATTTCATGTCATTTCTTAACTATCACAAAATACTCGTTTCATAATACAAATATTTTTTTAATCATATATATTATCAATTAAGATCATCATATCATCTGGAAGAAAAAGGTCTCCCCCAATGAGCTCTACAACAACCGCTCCTGCGCTGCCCACATGCAAGTGGTATAGGTAACGCCACCAGAGTTGAGGCCACGCACACAACCACATCTCATGTAATAATAATAATACATTTATTTACGACCAACTTGGATCATTTGGGTTAGTAACAAAATTATACTTAAGTTAGTGTTAGTATTTTCACATTAACAAAAAAAAATAATACAGTAGATAATGACAGCGATACATTACATTAGCGATGATACAGTACAGTAATGATAGCGGGATTTTGACGTTGTGTTGACGTTAAACGTCAGACGTGGCGTTACCTTTGACCTTTACCATGCCTGTTGCATAACAAAGTACAACTTATATTACAAGCGGAACTCCCTTTCTAGTTAATATAACTGAGAGTTTCGTTTGTAATATTAATTGTACCTTGTTATACAACAGGCCCCAGATCGTTGGCCCATCTTGTTGGGGCCCTTCACAGAACTCTTCTGTTCTTTATTGAACATCATAAATGTCTGCACTGGGAGTTAACAAAAACCAGCCAAGTGCGAGTCGGACTCACGCACGAAGGGTTCCGTATCATTATCTACGAAAACGGCAAAAAAACACGTTTGCTGTATGAGAGCCCCCCTTAAATATTTGTTTTATTTTAATTTAATTTATTTTTAAAGTGGATAAATAACTAAATATTCTGTGAATATTTCAATTTCAATCAATATCGAGCAAAAACGAGCAAAAAAATCACGTTTGTTGTATGGGGGCTCCCTTAAATATTTATTTTAATCTGTTTTTCAGCGGCAACCGAAATACATCATCTGTGAAAATATAAACTGTCTAGCTATCACGGTTCGTGAGATACAGCCTGGTGACATACGGACAGACGGACGGGCGGACGGACAAGGAAGTCTCAGTAATAGGGTCCCAATTTTACCCTTTGGGTACGGAACCCTAAAAATCAAGTTAAAAACTTTCTCAATAAACAAAAAAAAAAGGGTTTACGAGTACAATATAGGCGATCTTGTCGTTTAGCTCCTAAAGAATGCAATTTGTTCCCGTCGTCTGTTTCCAAGTAGATACAACCAAGGGTTCTTCAATTGAATAGGCTGTTTCTTAACCAGTGAGATACATCATCCCAGCCTGTATACGTCCCACTGCAGGGCACAGACCTCCTCTCAGAATGAGAGGGCTTGGGCTGTAGTTACCACGCGGGCCCAGTGCGGATTGGGAACTTCACACACGCCATTGAATTTCTTCTCAGGTGTATGCAGGTTTCCTCACGATGTTTTCCTTCACCGTAAAGCTCATGGTAAATTTCTAATGTAATTTCGCATATAAACCGAAAAATTCAGAGGTGCGCGCCCGGACTCGAATCCACGACCCTCTGCTTGAGAGGCCGTAGGTCAAACCGCTAGGGCACCACGGCTTTTTTGACTGAGTTAGGTGTCAATCATGGGTCAATTTTATGTAAAAAAACGATTTTTTCCCAATAGCCATTTAGTTACAAAAACAAACATGCAAAATTACAAAAATGTACGATTATGAATGTATTTTATACGAAGCACAGAGTAATACCAAGTATTGCTATGAACTCAAACAGTCCCTGAGACTCGAACAGCTTTCCAAACGTAATCAAATCAGGCGCAAATCACCGCACAATCTCTATACATTCCCCGGGAATCTCGGGTTCCCGGGAATTACTGAAATTACATGGCAACTCGTTAAGGAATCCAGATTAAAGAGTTGGACTTAAAAAAAAGGGGAGAAACGTCTCAGTAAGACCGGCCGCAAAATTCTTAAACGCAGTCCAGGGAAATGGGATGATTACTTCATCAAAACACACTTTAAACGTGTTACGTAAATCTAGTACCGCTCGGCCCCAGCCTCCCCTCAAAGGGTGTTGGGTGGACAGGGGTGACTTACCCCCCCCCAGGAAGTGGGGGTAAGACGATATGGGCGAACGTGAGCGCCGTCAAGAAACCTTGATTGCTTTTTTAATTAGTTTTTTTTTCGCGTTCCCCCTTTTTCGCATCTCGCCGATCGTGCAAGAAATATGTACATCGATTTTTTGTGCGTGCGTTATGTACATAATCAGCGGATGTTGTTGAATCTGTTTTTCTTTTATTGTTTCATATTGCAGGTATTCACGTAAGAAAAGTCTTTAACGTAAAGTAGATTAAGAAAATGTCTTAATCAAAAACATATACACTGATTAATCAAATTCGCAGAATATGAGATGCTGCATTTTTGATGTATTATTTAAAATTGATAACCACAAAAAAAGTTTAAAATGAAAGCCATGTTATTGATATTAAACGTGAAAATGATGCGTTTACTAATTATGCAGAAAAATTAAGGAGACTCATTTATTTACTTAATATGAATTATATAAGTAAATCAAAAATCTAATAATAACTTTTGTTTAAAAGTTGTAGACAAATTTATTTTCAGTTTAAAATATTATTTTGCATTTGCTGCCTTAATCAAATTGTATTCAAACAATTTTAAATCACAAAAAAATGTAGCAATTAATGCGACTACCTATCTATATAACTACGAACCTTAAAACCATCTAAAACGCGAAACCGTTACTACATTTAAAACCACCTTATAACCCCACTCTCCTCAATATTAAATCTTCAAAAATATCCAAATTAATTGCTAACCACGCAAATTTTAGTGTCAATTTTGGCCGTCAACGGCGTGAAATCAAGGGCGGGGAGCGCGAGAATGTCCGTTAGTTGTCCATAATATCTGCGTAATGAGGGGAGAGCGGGCTCAATCGGCCATGCCGGCTTAGCTTCTGACACGTAGGAATAATTTAAATTCATTACTTACATTGAGATTTTTTAGATGATTGGACAGGCTTTGGGAGTTTTGAGTTGAGATTGAAAATCAGGTTTAAGCAAACTTTTTCGTTAGTATTTATATTTTACTAGCTGTTGCCCGCTACTCTGTTTGCAAATAATTTGTTTATCGCTATTCCACGTGAACTAATAAATTTTCTGGGATACACGGTATCATATATGTCTAGATTATAAACTGCGTGCCAAATTTCATCAGAATTTGTTATCCTTCCATACAACGTTTATCTTTTACTAGCTGATGCCTGCGGCTTCGCCCCCGTTGTGTTTTTTCTAAAATTTCTTTCATAAGAACCTTCTCCTGACAATAACAAACGCAAGAAAAAATAACTCCAATTTGTTGCAGTCAATCGGAAGTTATGCGCGTTTAAACATTTTGGTGGTTCATCTTTTTATTTATATATAGATAGAAGATTAGTGGGATTTTGCGTTAATGACCGATATAGAAAAGTATAGAAATTTTAAAACACTGTACAAGTTTACATACAAATTCAAAATAAACAATTAAGACATAAATCCCATTTCCTTTTAGGGCTAATTAATGAAAAATAAACCAACTTTATAGCATCTTACCCGGCGTCACACACACACATCCACCGAAGACACATAAACACACACATAACCAGTCAGTTTTAAGTCTAGCGTCCCCACTAATTTATACGTTCTTTCGCTTTCATTATAATTATTATTCTTGGCAATTTATTTTCGCACACGGGGGCAGTCCCCCCATGGGGGTGAGGGGGCTTCTTACAAATTCCCATTTTTCGGTGGGACTTACGCACCCTTTCTTGGCCCTTTTTGTTTTTCATCACATTAACTTTTGAGACCAGGATAATGTGTTGCGAGTGTGTGGGTGCAAATGAGTGTAATCAAGGGATTTGTTTTTATGACTGTGCGTTAAGAAAATGTTATGAAGTTTTAGGAAGGCTGGGTTTTAAATTGGCTTTCATATAACAATTTTGCGCTGGTGTGTTGGAAAAGTCTGTTAAACTTCGTGGATACTTAAATAATTTTAGTCAAAGGTCTGGTCAAAACTAGTTTAATTAGGTTGGGTATTAAATCTAGAGAGAGTTACTTCAGTTTCGTAATACATTTAGTAATAGGTCAGGGTCGAGACTCACACTAATTGTCAAAATGAAGTCATCATAGGTAGGTATATTTAATTCGTTTTATAATAAACCAGTCCACAAATTGTAAGTAATAAGCTTCCTAACTTAGTTCAATGAATGCGCTCAAAAGCTTCCCACCTCCGTAGACCGCCAACTTTACCAAAAAAGTTTGAATACATAACACCTCAACTATCCCGGCATCTCCACAAATTCGTCTGGAACTTTAAAGTACACAATTTACTGTACAGCGTTCACATGCGCTGGGAGCGGGAACTTCTACAAAACAAAAGCGATTACGAGAGACTTCGACTACTCGAAAACAAAACGCAATTTTCTCTTAAGAAAATGAGGGAACTCTTTCTCCCCATTGAAAAATCATCAACACCCACCCGCGTATGTACCCACCGCCCGCCTTCTTAGGGGGGAAGATACGCCGCCGACTTGCGTACGCTTTAATTAAAAATAAAACATAAGAACGATGTAACTGGATGAGCCGAGGAGCGAAGGAAAAATGAAAGAGAAAGCCGTCCACCCCCTCCCGAGGTATGGGTGCCTTGAAGACGGGAGGGGCAGCCGAAGTCAGTCGCTCAGCGGCCGTCGGGGGGCGAGCACCCTCCCGCTGCTGTGTCACGAATGACATCACTTTTCTTGTCGCTAATGAAGAGTACGTCTTGAATGGTCGCCTTTTTGCTTTATTCTGACCATGCGGTTCCATCCTTTGACTAATTCATTTAATTACGTCGTTTTTCATCAAAATTGGGTTACATTTTTTTTAATCCGAACATTAAATGCACGGGGGAAGGCGAGGAAGTCTCAAAGTCGTATAACAAAACGCCGAAGTCGTCTAGACGTTTTAATTTTCCTATCGGAACGTCTGCTTTGGCAGATCCGACACTTTTCATTAGTCGCGAACATATGTGAGGGAAATCTTTGAGCAGACCTCGTTAGTGGCAAGATACGGGTATTATGATTCAACAGAGACTGTCGCTTTGTGTTTCTATTTCATGCCCTTTCGTTGCAAAATGAAAAGAAAAATATCTCTCAGGCATTCTATTGGGTTTACAGTTTAAATTTTCAACCCACACGTATTCCTTTTCAAGTAGGGGAGACCGAGGGCAGTTGACACAGAGGAGAGTAGAAACAACGTTGGTTTTTTAGAACTTATTAACTGCTAGAGAGCTCGCAATTGCGCGCGTTTTTTAGTTCAAGTCTCGAGCTATCAAACACGCGCTATTGCGAGCTCGCTAGCAGTTAATAAGTTCTAAAAAATCGACGTTGTGTCTACTCTCCTCTGTGTCAACTATCCTCGGTCTCCCCTACTCGAAACATTAAGCAAGTCCGAAGAACACTGTAACAGTTGATTACGCAAAAGTAGCGGAAAAAGGGTTGAATTTAAAATATCTAAAGTTGGAGGGAAATTGCGAGTTAATAGACCAGCACTCAGAAGTTAGTGGCGACTTGTTGAATGATTTCGGTCTTGTACTGTATCAAATGTTAAAACTTCATATTTTTTGAAAGGGTTCTCATAACGAAAGGATACAGTGAATTTGTTTGCTACAAACAAAGCATCTTAATTCATGTAAAGTTGAGACACTAGACAATGCAAAATAAGTTAAACAACAACGTAACAGTCAGTGATGATCCAACAAAGGCAGATGTATTCCAAAACAAACCTCTTCGCATACGCTGAGCGCTTAACCAAACAACTCGAGTCGGCACACGCTCATTCAATTTTCTAACCCATTTATGTCTCAGACAGATGGAAAAAAAGAATTATACCTCGACTTTTTCGAGCATATTCCGTATAATTTCATAAGCAGTGTGTGTTCCTTTTGCCTCGTTTCCCCGATTTGAATTGATTAGGTCTGGTTCACATCGCCTGAATGCGGATTCTTTTTCCAGGCTGCGGATCCGTTTTCCGATGCATTTATGGTTGTGGGAAGTAATTTGTGCACGGTTTTTCATCGGTTTAGTATTGCGGGGGTTGTTAATAGACGTGGAGTGGAAGTTGAATAAATATGGAATTGCACTATAGTGGTTTTAGCATTGATTTCACTGTTAGGTTTCATTCGAGTGAGCGTGAACGGTGGCTTTAAGAATGTCCTGAAAATGTTTCTAAATTACTTCTAAAAATATATGAAACAGAAAACAGTTTTACATATTCATATATACGTTATAAGAGTTTTTTATTGCGAATTATCGATCTAACTGGGTCTTATCTCTTTGTAAATATGTTTTTCAGTTTTTGTAAACACCAAGAAAGCCTCCGTTATCCAGGATTTAAATACGTAGCTGGCTTACCCGAATGGTCGCGAAATAAGTTTTGTTTATATTTTTATAGTCATAAATTCGCGTTTAGCGACTGATTTGTTTGACGACGGGATAGCCTAACAGTGTTTTAGTGGCTGTAAGTATCCCTGTCCCATTATATCTATTGAAATGTGCTGCGCCAGTCATAAAGTTTTTATAAAACGGTACTGTGTGTGTGTTTTTTTAAGGGTCCGAGACGGCTTGACTGATTTTTATGAAACCTTTTTCTCTATACGCGGTAGCTCTGAGAGTAGGTCGTGGGCTATTTTTTATACCTACCCCTATTCTTCGCGGACGGAGGTTTTAGGATATCAAATATATCAGGGTGAACAGCCATCTCAGTCAAAGCAGTCTCATTGAGATCATCCACACAGTAGTTTCTTTAACCCTCTGCTCTACTCCCTCTAATATCCGGCAAGATGTAGTCGATCGTCTTGCCGGTAAAGGTAGGTACAATTTTAATTCGTTAAAGTTTTATTGGTACCAACTGTAGCTTATTTCTTCAATATGCAACAGGATACTGATACCAGGATAATTACAAATTGAGTTGATTGGATGGCAAAATTGTAACTCCTATTCTTATGTCGCATAACTACTTTTGCCGGAATTTTTGTACCTAATGTCGTTTGTCCTAAATATTATTTGTCCTAACGTTTGTTGTGTCTAAGATTCAATTGTCTAATGATTACTGTACATAATTTGAGATGATGATGACAAACCTAACCAGGCTAAAGAATATTTGATTACAATGTTTTTTAAAGGTTAAAAGCGTAATAAAGTTCTTCAAAATGATTTCACTTGTACTTTAATTCTATAGAAGTGATTTTCAATAAAGGCATGTCACCCTTATTTCTATTGCTAAAAAAACGAATTATAGAACTGGGCTATTTGGTGTCAATTGCCTCATGATATTTATTTATTACATAAAAACGTTACGAACACCGTTAAAAAACGTGTATTACAGAGGGTGCCAGTTAAGCTTAGCCCTGCTTAATGATCCAATTCCTGTCATGTTCAGAAAAGGGTTTACCCCCTAAAAACTTGAAACAAACGCCGCAAAAACCGAAGACGTTTCTCTCTATCGCACCCTAGGGGGTAAAAGGGGTGGCAAGGAGGCTACGTGAATAATTATAAAAGAAATAAGATAGACATTGACTGCGCCGCGTCAGGCGTAGATGAATAATAATGGATTTTTGTTTACGTGTGAACCTTCATTTATGAGCTGTTAGAAGGTTTTATAGGCCGAAATATTGGAGGTGAGGAAATTTATTAAATTAGGCGGTTAACGGCCGAATTTGAGGCCAGGACGTGATTTAAAAAGAATGTCCTAGATTATGGAAAACCATTACTTTAATATCAGCGTAACTTAGTTAAATAAAAAAATATAATTATACTTACCTATGTGTCACACAAAAACTTTACCAAGTTTAATCCGTACTAATATTACAAATGCAAAAGTGTGTCTGTCTGCCTGTTACCTGTTCACCCGCTGAACCGTTTTGGATGAAATTTGGTATAGATATACCAAATGCTCGAAGAATCGCCAGACTCAAGTGGCAATGGGCAGGGCACATCGCTCGCAGAACTGATGGCCGATGTGGCAAAAAAGTTCTCGAGTGGCGTCCACGGACCGGACGACGCAGTGTAGCTACAGGCTCCCAACAAGATGGAGCGACGACCTGGTTAAGGTTGCGGGATCGCGTTGGATGTGGCTGGCACGGGACCGATCTGTTTGGCGAGCCTTGGTCCTGGAGGCCTATGTTCAGCAGTGGACGTCTTTCGGCTGAAATGATGATTTAACGCTATCCCGCGGAAACTAAGCAATTCGGGATATAAACTATATAGATAGCGATAAACAAATTCCTTGCAGACGGAGCCGCAGGCAATAGCTAGTTCCTATATAAATGTAAATGTTTGGATGTTGAGATGTTTGGATGTTTAAATGTTGTTTGTTCCACGCTGAAACGGTTCAACGGATTTTAAACTCAAGTTACTGTCAAAAGGATACATAATGGTTTTTTAAAGCCTGGTGATGTCGTGCTGTTGTGTTAAATAAACAAACCTTTTTCATATAATTCTTGGAAAAACTAAACAATTTCCGAGAATCATATCTCAAAATACTAGCATTCATTTATGACGTACCAGTTCCGACTTCCTTCCCATTAATGTGACTGTATTCAACCAACATGTTACAAGGAGATAAAAGAATAGCCAGTGGAGCGAAAGCAATAAACAGAGCTGCAGACTGGAGTGCAGGAAAAGTAATCACGGCCAGGTAACTTTGTTTGGTCTGAAGGATTTTATGGAGATGTTTTATGGATAGCGTCGAATACGATTTATTGAATCAGAGTAGTTTTTATTAAGCGAAACGCGTAGGCAATAATTGTGTACCTACGTATAATTTTCATATTGTACGTAATGTGAAATAAATTTTTTTTGGCGCTGACGATTTTTTTGTTAAGCTTATATTTATGTAACAAAATATAAATTTTTATTCCGCGAGTCAAATTTCATCTACTTCTTGTGATAGGATTTACTTAAAATATAAGGTAATGAAGAAAGAATAACAATGCAAGTAAAACAAAAAAAAAATACAAAAAGCTTAGATCAAAAATTGTTAGTTTGAATTTAAATAATCATTATCATCATCACCACTCCAGCCTATATACCTACGTCCCACTCCAGTGCACAGGCTTCCTCTCAGAATGAGATGGCTTGGGTCACAGTTCCCACTCAGTTGGGTCAAACTTCACTCTTCACACAAACCTACCATTGAATTTTTTGGCAGGTGTAAACAGGTTTCCTCACGATATTTTCCTTCACCGTAAACCTCAAGGTAAATTTCGAATGTAGTTTCGAACATAAATTCCGAAAAACGCAAAGGTACGAGCTTGGACTCGAACCCACGATACTTTGCTTGAGAGGCGATAGACCAAACCACTAGGCCACCACGGCTTTTTTCATTGAATTGAAAAAAACCTTCTAATATTCTTAAGTCTACAGTTAACTGAATCCAGTGGGCGAGAGGAGACGCGGGCAAAGCGGCGCGGTGAACTGATTACGTGTAAAATTGTCAGCAGTCTACTTACATGCAGCCGAGATAAATGCTGAGGTAAGGTGCGAGTGAAGTGGGGGCTAATTTGTTTAGTTTTCTTGGCACAGGCTAGTACTTTGTCGTGTTATATAAAGGGTCAATGTTATTAGTTTACGCAAGTAGCAGTAGAGCGACAAGGCGCTTTTGATTTTTGATCGGGGTTTTCTATTCAAAGTTTATTTTGTAAGTATTTCGTAGAATTTGTTAACATTGTTTTTCTTTTTACTAGGAATAAGTGTAAAAATTTGTGTGTGTTTTGTGACGATCCTTATAAAATATATGGAAAAAATTACACAAAACTGGAATACCATGAAAAAAAAGTTATTATTATTAGTATTTACTAAATGAAAGTGTATATTATGTTGTATGTTTAACTTCTGTAATTCAGATTTTGTACAAAGTTGCTTCCCGTCTTGAATGAACAACGTTAAGTGTTACTTTAATGTTATTTCAAAGAGGAATTAATAATGCCTACAAAGTAAATAAATGTAATGTTTCTGGTTATTCGATTTAACTTCCTGTATCTAAAATATTTCTTCTTTTGCTGTACGAAGTCTTTCCAAATTTATAAACTCTTTTGAATTTAACTACACTACAGCTAATTGCTAAGATACGCTTAATCAAATTATTCATCTGGAACACTATTACATAGAAGTGAGAGCTGGATACCGACCGAAAAAAAAAACAAAAACATATTAGAAGCCTTTGAGGTTGGTTGGAGAGAAAAGGTACTTAATATAAAAACTATTGGGATATGTGTAGTAAAGATACAGTACATGTAATTTATTACGATAGTTCAGGGATTAAATTATTTCTACCAAGTTAGAAGAACATAAACGCTAAATCACAATTCACATCAAGAGGCCAAAAAGTTGACGGAAGAAACGAAAAAGCGACAATTACTCCTCTTATTGTGCAATTAAGATTAAACTGTCATAAAGGTATTACAGCATTTTGTACCATCAATTTGGACCCTCGAAACCGTCTAGACTGCACCAGAACTTAAAAATTCCGTTTTTGCCAAAAAGAATGAGACAATCACATGCACGTAGTGTAATTAAAGAGTTGAAATGAATATTTAAATGCGAGGGCGGCGGTACAATGACATTCGGAACGCCAAATCTAGAAAGATACTTATTTTTGGGAGTCAAGTACTAAGTTTTGGTACACTGGAGTCAAAACGTTAATTATATGGTGGCCTAATAAATAAATAAATATCACGGGACAATTCACACCAATTGACCTCGTCCCAAACTAAGCAAAGCTTGTACTATGGGTTCTAGACAATTGATAAACATGCTTATTTAGATAAATATATACTTAAATACATATTAAACATCCAAGACTCGAGCACAACATTCGTATTTTTCACACAAATATACTCAAACCTCGTAGTGAGGTTCTCTAACAACTAAGCTATCCGGCCGTCATGTAGAGAGTAACTTTGGCCCATGATAAAACCACATCTATAAGGGTCTATTAACAATGTCCTATAACTTCAATGCAATGATAATACATGAGTTTTTTATCAGTGAACACAGTTTAATTTACGGGGTTTTTACCCATTATCTTTTGATAATTATTTTTTTTTACGTAAATTTCGCATGTCTTGTTTGGTAGATTTTAGTGAGACTTAGGGGCTGTTTCACCACTTTTTTTAAAGTTCGGATTAGCTTGATCATAACCTTATTTGCACATGGAATAAAAATTTCTGTTTCACCAGTCTTGATTAGCGCTAAGTGACGGACAAACTATTTCATAATTTGACCATCAGATCAGGTGGCATTTAGCATTTTTAGCCGTCACATATCTTTTTAATTACCTAGTTAGTTTATTTTTTTGTGGCTATGGTTGGATAGCCCTTCAGCCGGTTGCAGAAAAATAAATCAAAGTATTTTTTATTTTTTAAAGAAAGAAGTCATGCTAAATTGCAAACGAGAATTTAAATATCAAGATTTGATTAAAAAATATAGGTACGCTTTCAGTATTTAAAAATAAATCCAAAATTTTGTAATATTTTTTAATTACAGACTTTTTTTCAGTGGCACAATCGTTTGTTCTACCTGAACTTGTATATCACCATTAAAAAAAAGTTAATCTGTCAAAGGGTTTGGCGCCACTTTTCGATTCGTTTTACATGATTATATTTTTCTTTGTTATTGTTAACCAAAGTATCGTAAATAAATACCGTTTTTGGATTAATTATAATGTTACACATTTGTTTATGCAAAAAAATAGATGTGTTTAAAAATTACATAGTTTACGATTTATTTTGCTTTAATAATGAGCGACTCTTTGAACGAAAATATGCGAACAGGAACCCGTGGTCGTGAAATGGGACGTTGCTATTTCGACTTTTTGTTAAACCGACGATTAGTTAAGTGGTACTAAGTTTGCACAGGACCGGAGTGGTGAAACTGAAAAAAAAACTGGCCGACAGATTTGTGCAGTACTTAGTTTATTCATTGGTTACGTAACCAGTAGTTTGACAATAAGGTGGTGAAACAGCCCCTTAATGTAGTTCATGTAATCTTATTGTACCTGAAATCAAGTGAAATAAATTAATATTAATTTGAATTTGAAAAAAAATAAATAAAACTGTGATTGTATTTTGTAATTGTTATCATTATGAGAATACGTACAAATAAAATTAGGTTAAGTTGTTATTAATGTCATTTTTCCATCATCATGTCATCCAATAACAGTCGAAATAAATAATTATTTTTAAACTAGTAAAACTGAAAAGTGTATATCAATCAGCCATTCCATTTCTTGGTGCGTCCACACCCGAATCGCCGGCGGGACACGTCAAAGATACAAATACACGGCAAGGGGCGGAAATGTTTGCCAAAAATTATAATTTTAATTGCGGCCTCTTTCTCCCCACTCGCCTCGGGACGAGAGATAAATACGAGTATGAAGTATTTGAATGTTGCAAATTGAATAAGTAGGTAAAAAGTCACCTAAACATTACTTTATGCAAAAGGTATTTTTACGTTGAATTTACTGGTGCTAACAGTCAGTGCCGAACTTGGCATGTTTTCAGATACCACTACATTTTGTGTCACAAGAGAGCATGGCCTGATTTTTCAGATTTTAACGATATTGATAATTTAAAAAAAATCTTATATTTACTTTGAAGAAAGTTCTTACAAAAAAAAATTATAAAACCGCATAAAAAGTTGCCGTCGTGGACTAGTGGTTTGACCTATGGCCTCTCAAGCAGAGGATCGTGGGTTCAAATCCCGGCTCGCACCTCTGAGTTTATCGGAATTACATTTGAAATTTACCATGAGCTTTACGGTGAAGGAAAACATCGTGAAGAAACCTTTATATACCTACCTGCGAAGAAATTCAATGGTATGTGTGAAGTTCTCAATCCGCACTGGGCCCGCGTGGGAAATACGGCCCAACCCCTCTCTTTCTGAGAGGAGGCCTGTGCCCTGCAGTGGGACGTATATAGGCTGGGATGATGACAGAAAGTTGGAAAATTACATACACTTAACGACCACGTCAACTTTTTAAACATAATTTAGCTCGTTTTGACAGTTCGCATGTTTGACAGTCCGTGCAAAGCCAGAGCGGATACATAACTACAGTAAATAAATTACTAGTTAAGGTAAACGTACCAGTGCTCGACACCTCAACGCCCAGTAGATGACACCCATATTTTGTCACTTTTTTACTTTGACATAAGATTGAAGGTGCTAAGTATAGGGTCAGTGTCAAGCACAGGGACGTTTACCTTACACACGCATATTCAAAACGTTTTTGATATACACAAAAAAAAATTGTGACTGAATTTTTTTTAAAATCATTGTCCCATTATTCGATTTTTGGCGTCTCGTTAGCAAGAAATTAAATACTGAAGCCTCATTTCCTCGAAATTAAGGACTTCGCAAAACACACATGCGTAAAGACAATGGCGCCCAAAAATCCGCAAAATCCAGTGAGCTAACAATTTCCCGTCCATTATCCCTAACTGCATTCTGCATACAAATAATGGGGAAAATTCGGCGCATAATTTGGTGTAAGGGTTTCAGGCACAGACATTATCTAGATAGACAACACATGTGCCTTGAAACTCTTGAAAGCTGTTGTTAAATATAATGAAAAATAAGCGTTCGCGTGTGAAGGATTTAAATAATTTTACACAATAAATAATAATTATTGTCAAATTGACAGTGATAGTATCAAATACTAAAACTACAATAATATCAAGTACTATCGGTACAGCTAAGTCGTAACACAGTGTGGAATAATTTCACAGTAAAAGTCATAGTGATGTCGCTCGACGAGGGAACTAATTATAAAACTTTCTATAAGAATGTTCTACGTCAGGTCAGGAATCAAACACTTCGATAGTACTTAAAAAATCAGCAGTTTCATACCACTAAGCCTGCGTTAAAAAGTAAAATAAGGTCTTTAAACGCCGCCAAATTCAGTTGGCTCATTTAAAATATCATTATCAATATAAAGTATTAATAAGGTAAGGTATTAATATGTTGTCTTGAGCTCCAGATACGTTTCACTGTTGGACACTGTAGTATATACTATCAGAAGTGAAACTCTCACAGTTGCCACTTACATTTTGAGGACTCCGATGTCTGTATAGTCCGGGTTTTACTACAACACCCTAAGTCGCAGTTTTACTTCTGGTGGTCCTTACTATGTTGCTGAGCTCCTCTCAAAATAAGGCAAGAGCATACGGTACGGATTACTCATAATTATTATGGCATTAAGGACGTTACATGCTCGGTTCGCAAGCAGTTCGATGCACTTACTCAGTCTATCTCTAACTTATGTTCTGTGGTCTTGGAAGTGATTTCGTTTGGCTCGGTTTGTTTTAACGTGATGTAGACTTTTCCGCGTAGTGATTTTTAAGTGAATTTGGTTAAATTTTTGAATTAGGATAAACGTGTCAATTGAAATATCTGGTGATCGATATGTAAATAACATAGTCAATTAAATACTACCGATGCCAGTATCTTGATATAATAGGCTACGTGCAACAGTGTCATATTACTATTTCTACCAAAGTTCTACTTCACTGTTAAAAGAAAAAAAAATCGTTTAGTTCATCAGATATTGTGCCAGACCGGGAGTTATGGAGGCCAATAGGAGAGGCCTTTGCCCAGCAGTGGGATACTATGTCAGGCTAATAAAAAAAAATCATTTGGCCCATATGAAATCAAATACCATGTGTACATGTAGGGTACAAACTTCCTCTAAGAATGGGCTTGGGACATTAGCCTGTGATCAGCAGCTTGTGGATGTGGACACCTATTGGTTTGACCTCATCATCATCATCATTTCAACCGAAAGACGTCCACTGCGGAACAAAGGCCTCCCCAAGGCTCGCCAAACAAATCGGTCCTGCACTATCTGCATCCAACGCGTTCCCGCAACCTTAACCAGGTTATCGGTCCGTATTGGAGGCCTACCTACACGGCGTCTTTCGGTCGGGAACGTATCAAAATATATAAAGTTTAAAACGAATAATGGACGAAATACATAATGGTCATAATACATACTAAAATTTTCTATGAAACTATTGATAAAACGAACTTTTTTAATCATGTAATCTACAGATTGGTTTAGGTTAGGTTAGGTTTATTTTATGAAAATCCTGTAAAGTTGAGAATTTCCAAGAAAATTGCATTATATCAAATGACCATTATGTATTTCGTCCATTATTAATTTTAAACTTTAGATATTTTGATACGTACCCCTTTCGGTCCGTGGACGCCATTCGAGGGCCTAATCTTACTAATATTATAAACGCTAAGGTTTTTATGGATTTATGTAGGTATGTTTGTTACTCTTTCACGTTAAAATTGTTTGACGGATCGGGTGAACTTTGGCACACATATAGTTTATAACCTGGATTAACATAGGATACTTTTTATCCCTATGGCACTGACACGTGGCCGCTAACGATGGGCCTCATAAGAAAGCTCAAAGTGGCTCAGAGGATCGATCTCCTATGTTCAGCAGTGGACGTGTTTCGGCTGAAATGATGATGATGATGATTTACTTTTATCCTGGAAAATTGCATAGTTCCAATAATTCATATTGCATAGTTCTTTGCAGACAGAGTCGCGGGCAGGAGTTAGTAAGACGTAATTTTCACGCAGAATTTTTAATATCGAAATATTAGCAGAAGTCTAAAGCTAAATATAAATTCTCAGTCAAAGATTTACATTTGTTTTTTTGCCTTGACTTCGGATTTTCCTATAAATGCTGTAAGGATGGGAAAGCATCGTTAATTTTTTATCGAAAAAATTTAAATAGTTATATTTTAATTATATGCGATACAAATGCGATGATTGCATTTTTCCCCGACAAAAAGTTATCTTTGTGAATAAGAGATAGAATAACTCTGTACAAGCGTCAGATTTTTAAAATCGATTCTATAGTTTAAAAAACTAATCTTACACAAAACAAACAAATGAAAAAATTACAAAAGTTAGTTTTATTCATTAAAATATTATAAAATTTTGATATAGGTATTATCAGACTAGACTCAATGATAACAATATACGTACGTCGCAATGCTGTACACATCTAAGAAGAAATTCAATAGTGTGTGTGAAGTTCCTAATCTGCACTGACCCCGCGTAGGAACTACGACCCAAGTCTTCTCAATCTGAGAGATTCTGTGGGCTGCAGTAGAACGTATATAGGCTGGTTGATGATGACGTCGCGGCGTATCAAAGGCCCCATTTTGGGCGCCACTTATACTTCATTTAATTTACAATTGAAAACCACAACATCATTATATTGCGGCTCGTCAACTATTTCTTACCTAGCAAATAGTACAGTACAATAGTCTGGGAGCCGCAAAATAAAATTGTTTTAATGTCACTTTATTTGCGTGTCGTCAATTGTTACTCTAGTATAAATTGTAAAGAGATTACAGTTCACGAGCCGCAATATAATGTTGTTGTGGTATAATTCTAAATTAAATGGAGTATAAATCAAAACTAGTTTTTATATTATACTAGCTGTTGCCCGCGACTCCGTCTGCGAAGAATAGGGACATAAGAAATAGCCTACGACCTTTTCTCAGACCTACCAAATATAGACAAAAAGTTTCATAAAATCGGTCAAGCCGCTTCGGAGGAGTTCGATAACAAACACCGTGACATGAGTTTTCACCCGACTGCGGAAGGAGGGTTATGTTTTTCGAGCGTATGTATTTATGTATGTATGTATATATATGTCTATGTATGTATGTATATGTATGTATCATTCTTTGGAAGGCCCTGCAGCATGAACGGCTTAATGGATTTTGAAGTGCAAGGTGTCATTAGATTCGTGGAATTTTTATGGGTACGAGAATTATATGGGCGGGTTTTTTTTTCATAGCTAGTATTGAAATTAAAGTTATTATATATTAGATAAAGTTTTTTTGTTATATCGACAAGTCCAGCCCTAAGGTCATAGGGGTGGGGTTAGCCAGTTACTTAAGGAAAATATCAGCAAAGCTAGAAACGAAGTCAGTAGGAACGGAGACCAAATACAAACACGATTCGATACAGACATTTTACTTTTAAGTATTTTTAAAGAAAAGCTTTTCATATTTTATGGTGAACGTATAAATGCGATCTATAGGCTCAGTAAGCTTAGTATAAGTTTTACTTCACCAAAATACTTCTCGATCGCGTTTACGTAAAAATTTCAATTCTATGGAAACATAGACGCGCGCGCGCGGAGGCGCTGTCCATGTTTCCCTAGTAATTGAATTTTTTACGTAAACGCGATCGAGAAGTATTGAAGTGAAGGAAAACTTATACTAAGCGTACTGATAATAGTACATTACTGCAGCGGCCGCGAAATAGGGGATTGCCGGCCGAGTAGTTATAGATGGCAGAGTGTTAACGAGGCCATCTAGAGATACGAGGCCGGCAATCCCTGTTCGTGGCCAAGGCTTGTATAGAGTTTTTCTCAAACATGCATCATCATCATCATCATCATCATCATCACCATCACCATCGTCATCGTCGTCGTCGTCGTCGTCATCATCACCATCATCATCATCATCACCATCATCATCAACATCATCATCTCATCATCACCATCACCACCATCAACACCACCATCATCATCACCATCATCACCCATCATCACCATCATCATCATCATCTCATCATCACCATTATCATCAACATCATCATCATCATCATCATCACCATCATCATCATCATCACCCATCATCACCATCATCATCATCAACATCATCATCTCATCATCACCATCATCTCATCATCACCATCATCATCACCATAATCATCATCATCATCATCTCATCATCACCATCATCATCACCATCATCATCATCACCATCATCATCACATCGTCATCATCACCCATCATCACCATCATCATCTTCTTCTCATCATCACCATTATCATCAACATCATCATCATCATCATCACCATCATCATCATCATCACCCATCATCACCATCATCATCATCAACATCATCATATCATCATCACCATCATCTCATCATCAACATCATCATCATCATCTCATCATCACCATTATCATCATCATCATCACACCATCATCATCATCACCACCATCACCATCATCATCACCGCCATCATCAACACCATCACCACCTTCAACATCACCATCATCAAATAAGCGTAGTGGCAGAATGTCTTAATGAACCAAAACGCAAATATTGCTTATAGTTTTTTTTTAATGGCTAAATGCTATGATGCCATAGACCTATAAACGTCATGGTATGAAACAATAGACGATCAGTTTGCTGGCCTTGGCCAGCAATGTTGTATGAAATTCCATTATTGACCTACCGTCTAGCCGCACACCACGCCGCGCCTGCATTGTGACACTTCGTGGCGTATTATAAGGATCATAACGTCAATATTTCATAGCATGTTTGAGAAAAATTTAATTACTTCACCCTGACAAAAATTCCAGTTAATAATCATCCCAGCCTACAACATCAAACTGTAGGGCACAGGCCTCCTGTCAGTCGTCTTGTTGAGAGATTATTAACATAGGTGTTGCTTTATACCACTAGGGGTGTTATTATTTTACTACTATAAGTGATTAAGTGAGCTGAGACGTGTGATGCATAGGAAAAAATTCGTGTCTATATCCCGACCAGTTGTGGTGTAGGGGTAAAAGTACGCAGCAGGGTATGCTGAGGACCCAGGTTCGATTCCCGGAGCTGGTCTTTTTCTGTGTTTTTCTGTGCATCTATGTTTTAGTTCGTATTTAGTATGAAATATATAGAACGAGAGGGCTTGAGCCGTAGTTCGCAGTTAATATAGTACTTAGTAGTTAGTTTATTTTTAACAAGCTGTTGCCCGTGACTCCGACTGAAAAGAAATCGTTGATCGCTATCCCGTGGGAACTATGCAATTTTCTGGGATAAAATTTCGGGAGTACATATGTATTACATTACCGAAGTACGAAAGACCGAATGTATTAAAACATCGTATGGGTCAAAAGACCGACACGGTTTTTTTCTGAAACCGTTAACTTTTTAAGATTGTTATAAAACAAACCTAAACTAACCTAATGGGTTCTGTATGATGCCGTTTTAATAAATTCTGAAAAGTTTATGGTTTCAGAAAAAAATCGTGTCGGTCTTTTGACCCATTCGATGTTTTAATACATTCGGTCTTTCGTACTTCGGTATTGTAAAACACACCCAATTTCGGTAATACTTCAATACCGCGTAACTACCTTTACCCATAAAGTCTATTTTATCTAATTTTCCCTGTTATTTCATTTCAAGTTGAGCCTTATGGAAAAAGCTAGTTACGCGGTATTGCAGTATCAACGACGATAATGTCCTTTTCAGGGACTCGAAACTAACTCCATTAAAAATTTCGTCTAAATCAGATTAATGGTTTAATCGTGAAGAGGTAACAGACAGACAAAGTTACTTTCGTATTTAAAATCATCATCATCATCCCAGCCTCTATACGTCCCAGCAAGGGCGCAAGTCAATCTCAGAATGAGAGGGCTTGGGCCATAGTTCCCACGCGGGCCCATTGCGGATTGGGAACTTCACAAACGCCATTGAATTTCTTCGCAGGTGTATGCAAGTTTCCTCACGATGTTTTGCTTCACCGTAAAGCTCATGGTAAATTTCAAATGTAATTTCGCAAATAAAAGCCGAGATGGCCTAGTGGTTTGACCTATGGCCTCTCAAGCAGAGGGTCGTGGGTTCAAATCCCGGCTCGCAACTCTGAGTTTTTCGGAATTTATTTGCGTAAGGTAAACGTACTAATGCTCGACACTTCAATGCCCAGTAGATGACACCCATCTGTCACCTCTCTTACTATGACATAAGGTTGAAGGAGCCATGCATTGGGTCAGTGTCGAGCACAGAGACGTTTACATTATTTAAAATATTCATCATCATCATTATCCCAGCCTATAGACGTCCCCACTGCAGGGCACAGGCCTCCTCTCAGACTGAGAAGGCTTGGGCTGTAGTTCCCACGCGAGCCCAGTGCGGATTGGGAACTTCACACACACACCATTGAATTTCCTCTACAGGTGTCCTCACGATGTTTTCCTTCACCGTTTAAAATATTAGTAAAGAATTATCAAAAATTAGTAAGGATTGCACAGTACATGCTTACGAACCATGAGCTTTAATAAAAAACAATTATTTTGAGATATTATATCGGATAATCGGATCAAATTGTATTTACACTGCGGCGCTCGAACAGGCTCTTGTAACTCGTGATCCCTTCCACCACGCAATGTAGCTTGATTTTTGTAGGAGGCTTTGCGTTTTCCTCGAGGTAATACTTAAGGGGTTTCACGGTACTCCGCGGTTCCTTGAAGAGTAATAAGCGAAAGGGGATAAGACGGCGGCGGAAGGATTGGAGTGAGTCTGAAACAAGATATTTATTTTAGAATTTCTGTTTTAGAATATACTTATATTATAATGCATTGATAGATGTAATTTAAAAATAGTTTAAAAAACTGAAACCCAACTACGGAAAAACGCGATCTAAAAAGTATGAAGTAAGAAAATGTGCAAGAACTTTTATTTGTGTTTTATTTTTGTCAAAATTATTCTCTTACTGCTGTCAAACTGTTGGCGTTCTACAAACCTGTCATCGTAACTAACATTGACCCAACCCTTTAGGTCGCCACTAAGGGAAATAATAATAATAAAACATTGATCGAAATTCAACAATTATTCTCAAGATCTCTTCATATGCGAAAGCGCGTTCTGTAGCAAGATATCGATGTACAAGAGTATGCTATGCGATTAAAATAACTTTCGGGTTATTACTTAAAAAATACAAAAGTTATCCAAGTCGTAACCGTAAGTCTAGGTTTAAAAACCCTTTCAAGGTCGTTATCAAGACGGCCAAAAACAATAATTACGTATGCAAAAATTCAAGAGGGACTGACTCTCAGTCACGAGAGCGTCCGTTGTCTCAAGTGGCGGCTTGGTCTCGATCTTGGCTCTGTTTTATCCCAGTACCCTCATGTCTACTTAAAATCTTAAAGGCATACAGGACCAAGAAATTGCTTTACCGGTATTGAGAATTCGATATTAGGTAAGTATGTAGTGATAATTTCACTTAACTTTATAGATAAAAAACCGGCCAAGTGCGAGTCGGACTCGCGCACGAAGGGTTCCGTACCATTATCTATAAAAACAGCAAAAAAAATCACGTTTGTAGTATGAGAGCCCCCCTTAAATATTTGTTTTATTTTAATTTAATAATTTATTTTTAAAGTGGAAATATCACTAAATATTCTGTGAAAATTTCAAGCGTCTACCTGTTGCCGTTATCAATATCGAGCAAAAACGAGTAAAAAAATTCCGTTTGTTGTATGGGGGCTCCCCTTAAATATTTATTATATTTACTGTTTTTTAGTATTTGTTGTTAAAGCGGCAACTGAAATACAACATCTGTGAAAATTCCAACTGTTTAGCTATCACGGTTCATGAGATACAGCCTGGTGACAGACGGACAGACGGACAGACGGACGGACAGCGGAGACTCAGTAATAGGGTCCCGTTTTTGCCCTTTGGGTACGGAACCCTGAAAATACTTTTGAAATATCCTTAGTATTGATTTGTATAGTTTTGAGTCTAACCCTTTACACATGGCACTCAATCAAAAGTTTTGAAATATCAAATCCAGCAAATATTTTTAGTTACTTTCTACAGGATTATTTTTAATTCACTGACATCCTCTTAACCCTGAATTCCTATCACTCAAACAAATGTTTTTTGTTTTACGACTTTTTAAAATGAAACATTTTTTAATTTTTTTTTTTTATCCTAAAAATAAGAGGAAATCTCAAATTTTCAAAACGTTTTTACACCAAAAATATTAAGTTATGACAAAAGCTGTAAAACAAAAAACATTTGTTTAAGTGGTAGGAGTTTAGGGTTAAAAGGATGCTAGTGAATTACAAATAACCCTGTATAAAATGGTTCTGTCCATCAGTAAGACATTTTTACCAGTGTCTAGTCTCTAGTGTATTCAGTCGGTAAAAAAAAGAAAACGAAATATGTGAAGTAATGCCGAATGAGCGATGACAGCGCGAACATTTATTGTTTCGTTGTAAAATTACATAAAGTTTACCACTGACAGGATGGTTTGCCTTCATTTCATATTCAACTTTAACGACCTACAAATAAAGCCAATTTTAGAATACTGTTACCAACGTTTGCAGATTTTGTAATAGCTACTTTAATTGTATGGTGTTAAAGTTGGAAATGAAATGAAGGCAAGCCATCTGTCAGTGGTAAACTAAAAGTAAACGTATTGTAATCACGTTAATACTTCTATTTGCAGTGTCGCTCGGTTTTCAAGGCCACCATAAACCGGTCAATAACACAGAATCAAATATGGTGTGCCGCACTGCCGGAGTGTGTCACCGTATATTTGATCCAGTGTTATAGAGCGCGCTGGGCACGCTCCGTTGGCACCCCGCGCTCCCGGTTTGTTGTGGCCTTTACAAGCAAATCGACACGACCGCATCGAGTTTGCGCTCGTTTGATTCGTCTTGATTGAGTACTTTGGTAACCAGGGGCAAAAAGTACAGGCAGCAATAAAGCTTGTATTATAAATAGAATTTTTAACAAAAAAAATCTTGTAATTGGTCTGACAAACTCCCGTGTATCTTGACTCTCGATCTAATAATATTTTTTTTAATAAAAATCCAGCCAGTATTTGTTTTATTTACGCGAGACAAGCTTTCTATTCCTAATCCTGACCCAATAAATTAAAATTAAAAAAAAAAAGGTTTGATCTAGCCAGCATTTTTTTTTGTTTCGTTTACTTATATGCACCAAGCAGTTAGAGGACCAACTAAATGTTTTTTTTTTAATATCAAATTTGGCCAGTATTTTTTTTTCTGTTTATGTTTGCCAAGCTTTCTACTCTGAACTCAATAATTTAAATATCAATATCCAGAAAGTATTCGTTTTGTTTATGTGTGCCCAGCCTTTTTCTGAACTAATAAGGTGCAGATTGACGTGAGTTGTCAGTATAAGCAACGCTGTCAATATTAGTTAACCGTAATGGAGACTGCGGCCACGCCCTTACTTTATTGTTAAGGTGCGTTCCTAGTACGTTAAAACAAGCTGCATTTTTTTAGCTCTTGTTTATTTATTTGGTTCACCAACAATTGTTTACACTAGTAATGGCAATACATTCACTTAGCTTATACGGGCAAAGTGTAACAATCACTTACTGGTAAACACAGCATGCAATTAAATAGAGAAAAAAATATATATAAATATAGTTATTAACTGTGACTAGCTTACAAGTTTAGTTCTCATCACTTTTTCACTAACTGGCAATGTTTGTTAAAGTATTTAGTGGTCGTATAAACTTCGACGTATAAACGACGACATCATTAACATTGAACAAAAATTAAATAGCAAAAAAAAATCTTGAAATAAAAATGACATTTGTTGCTGGCAACACAAAGTTACACGTAGTTTTAGGTTGGTAAAACTTTTTTCTGTTCCACTTTCGCTTCTATAGTAGTCGCAGATGAAAAAAAAAACTAAATACTTCGAGTCCATACTTAACCGGTACTTAGTTTATTCAATATTTCCGGGATTGAAATAAATTTTTCCAAAATCAAAATTGTAATTGTTCGTAGTCAGACCGGGAATAAAAGTCCTCTACCTACTCAAAAAACTCCCTCCAACCTACTGTTTTGCGTGGGAGCTACGGCCCAAGCCCTCTCAGTCTGAGAGGAGGCCTGTGTTCTACAGTGAAGTGTATAGCCCTGATAAAGATTAAACTTCATCAAAATTTCTGCAATGGTTTCTTTTGCATTTATAACATTTTTTTAATGATTCAAACAAAAAGCCAAATAGACTAAGTATCGAACCAAGCGCAACCCATCTCGCGTGCCGTTGCCCACTTAAGTTCACATCAAAAAAAAAACTTTTTTTCACGCTGACAGTAATGTAACGTGCATTGGATCGTCCAATAATATAAATAAGAAAGTCAAACAATTATCATAGATCAACATTGATTCGGTAAACATTATCAAGCAACTTATAACTTTTGGATCGATTATTATGGAGCACTATCAAAACGCAAGGTATTTCAACCTGAAAAATAACACTGCAACAGTTTTCATCATCATCATCCCAGCTTATATACGTCCCAACGCAGGGCAGAGGCCTCTCAGAATAAGCTTGGCCCGTAGTTCCCTCGTGGGTCCAGTGCGGATTGGGAACTTCGCACCCAACATAGAATTTCTTTTCAGGTGTATGCAAATCACGATGTTTTCCTTACCGTAAATCTCATGGTTAATTACAAATATAATTTCGCATATATATTTCGAAAAACTTAGAGGTGCGAGCCCGGGCTCGAACCCACGACCCTCAGCTTAAGAGACCATAGGTCAAACCACTAGGCCACCACGGCTCATCTACAACAACAACAGCTTTAAATTGAAACTAATATTTTTAAAATACTTCGTTTTCATTTGAATATGGTAACGGCACATTAATAAAACATAAAAAACAAAAAGTTATTGCTTCCTTTTATCGAAAACCAATACAACTAAAATACTGAACAAGAACAAAACGCATTTGTTCAAATTAAAAAAAAAACAGAACACATGCCAGCAATACACTTAAAACATTCGCACGATGTAACCCAGAAGTACATTTTAAAAATAAAAAACGTGTTCTTTAAAATTCGTTCCCTCACAATGAATAAAGCGCCCCATTCACGTCACAATAGAGGTTTTGTGCGGAGGTTACGTGTGTCACAATGTATGCACTCAGTGAATTGTTTTTGTTTTCCCTCCGCTTTTCATTTATTTCGTTTCCTGGATTTTTCATATTTGAAAGTATATTTAGCGAGTTTCCCCTAGACTGCTGTGTGATGTGGTTTAAGGGCATGAAAATAGTTATTACTTCCTTCTAAAAGATAATGCCTGTTTTGTTCATTCTTAACTAGTCTTAACCTGTGGCTTCATCTTTCTCTAATTTGGCATGAAATTAGTCTGATTGAATGATATTAACCAATTAATAACATAACGTATTAAATCCATAGTTCATAACGTCTCAAGAATGAAGAATACACGTTAGAAAATTCTTTCATTTTGATCTCGTTAAAATACACGCGTGTATATTTTAAGTATGTAGTTTTTATTTCAATAATTAACAAGATATCACATTTCAAGCAGTCTGCTGTCATTAGTTGCTAAAATTACTCATTACCGCCTCAATCGGGAATGATTGCAATCAGTACTGATTTAATGAGGGTTGCAGTAATCATGCTTGTCACCTACATCCCTAATGAACGACGTGAGTTGATGAAGTGCTGGGTTCAGAGAGAATCACAACACATGTGGAACAAGGCATAACTTGTTTGTGATTAATAGAAAAATGTTAAAAGTACTACAAGTTATAATGAAGACAAATACAATTATTACTTATGAAATTTTACACAAAACAATACACAAAAAAAATAATAGGCGATCTTCCAGATCGATTAGGTACATGCTTTCTTTCTCTCTAATATTATAAAAATCTCATGTCACGGTGTTTGTTATCGATTTTTAGGGTTCCGTACCCAAAGGGTAAAAACTGAAACCCTATTACTGAGGCTCTGCTGTCCGTCCGTCCGTCCGTCCGTCCGTCCGTCCGTCCGTCCGTCCGTCCGTCCGTCCGTCTGTCACCAGGCTGTATCTCGGGAACCGTGATAGCTAGAGAGTTGAAATTTTCACAGATGATGTATTTCGGTTGCCGCTATAACAACAAATACTAAAAATTGAATTAAATAAATATTTAAGGGGGCTCCCATACAAAAAACATGATTTTTTTGCTCGTTTTGCTCGATATTGATAACGGCAAAAGGTATATAGACACTTGAAATATTCACAGAATATTTAAGTATATATTGACTTTAAAAATAAATCATTAAATTAAAATAAAAAAAATACTTAAGGGGGGCTCCCATACAACAAACGTGACTTTTATAGATAATTGTACGGAACCCTTCGTGCGCGAGTCCGACTCGCACTTGGCCGGTTTTTTGTACCCCTATTCTTCGCGGACGGAGTCGCGAGCAATACAGCTAGATAGTATCAGTTAAAATCTTTTTACATAAAGAAATAATAGAACATAATTTAGTGTGTAGTGTGTATTGTTGTGTGTCTTACACGGCATTAAGATAAAGCTGTGTCAGCCAGCGTTTGTAGCACAGATTCAATTATTGAAAACAAATTAAAATTCAGTCTAAGCGATCTGTTCGAATTGATCGTAGCAAGTGCTCACGGTTAATAAAAGACTAACGACATTTTTGAAATGACAGTAATATTATTTTGCTGTTTTGTAAGTCTAAGACACTTTGAACTTAAATGGATACGATACCGCGTGTCTATATGTATAATCTGGTATTTTTCTTTACATAGCGGATCTTTGCATAATAATAAAATTGAGAATATCTCGGTTTAGAGACATAAGCGTTTTGAGGCGCAATATTTACGTTAATACGAAACACATAGGTACATATAAGTTAAAAATAATAATAATAACCATTTAATTTTATTTCAAAAAAGGTGAAGCCAACCTACCTACCTACCTGGTGAAGGTAGCGGGAACGCATTGGATGCGGATGGCGCAGGGCCGATCTGTTTGGCGAGCCTTGGGGGAGGCCTATGTTCAGCAGTGGACGTCTTTCGGCTGAAATGATGATGATGATGATGAATTTTATATCAGATAATTACATCCATAGAAATGTTAGTAGTATACTAACGGCTACGTTAGTTATTAAAAATACTAAATTCAATTTAATAAATAATAATAATGTGCAAACTCGATTTAAAAAGAATATAATTTTTCAATACTTATCCAAAATAGCGTAACAGCTCATTGTTACACACATAAAACATACACTTGCATTGTAATAGATTACTTTCCGCGTTGTGCAATATTCCACTATTGTTGTCATAATTTATTAAATACATGATAACCTCAAATGTTACTGGCCACTAAAGGTCACGGGCGTTATTCGATTTAGATCGCGATAGTATTCCATTCGAATCGTGTTCGAAAATTGAAACAGCAGGGTTCGACGTACATAGAAAAGTTTCGCTATCCAAAACATCTATAAGGCCATCACTTGTTTGTCCTACATTTTGAATTATAATACAAAATGGCGCAATTTGTTTATAAGTCACCTAGATCTTATTACGTCATGAACTCGATCAAATATTCAGTATGCTTAGTATAAGTTTTACTTAACCAAAATACTTCTCGATCGCGTTTACGTAAAAATTTCAATTCTATGGAAACATGGACGCGCGCGCGCGGAGTCGCTGTCCATGTTTCCGTAGTAATTGATTTTTTTACGTAAACGCGATCGAGAAGTATTTTGGTGAAGTAAAACTTATACTAAGCACTCAGAAACAGCCGTGCCGCATCGTTTCATTTTTTTGGGTGAACAAGACGTTCACAACTTTGATTTAACGGTCTACTTACTAACTTTTCACGATGTATTAATTCTGTATAATTTCAACGAATAGCAACCTTTAGCAATTTGGCACTTTTTCTAATTTTTAAATTATGAGCAAATCAAACATGTTCCGTAGAAATGACTGGCAGGATAGACGTTCCATTTTCGTCACGTGATCCGACTAGACAGGGGTCGTCGCCGCAGACGTTCGAAATTCAAATTTCTAATGTTAATTTGAAATGCAAGGGTGTGACCGCGAATGGAATACAATACGGCAAACTTAACGAGGACTCTCGATACGTCATTCCAAAGCTAGTTTGTTAATGCATGTGTAATACTAGGGGTATATTTATGTTGGTCGTGTAGGTAGTCTTTAGTATGATGACAGGCTTGGAACTGCACGCGCATTTTGCTAGTTAATAATTTATTTTTAATGATGTGTAGTTTTCAAGTAGCAATTTGTGATTTGCAACAGTTTGTCGTAATTTGTTTCGTTTGAAATAAGTAGTAGTTTTCGTTTTTTTATTTAGGGAATGAAATTCAATGAGCGTGTTGGAATAAATAAAATACAGTCATGTCTTATGTGCTGTCGTTGTGAGATTGTTTTATTTTGGTATGACATATTAATAAATAAAAAATAAAATAAAAAAGCCCGGGCTTGCCCCTCTGAATTTTTTTAGCAAAATTAAATTTGACACCGTAAGCTTTACGAAAAAAAGGAAAAACAAAAAAAAGGATAACATCGCGAGGAAACCTGCAAACACCTGCGAAAAATGCACTGGTACGGTCACGTGAATAATATACGTATATAATAATATACGTTAACAAGGTGTCAAAAATATCTATAAAAATTATGTCATGAACAATAAGGTTGATGTTTACATTATTTTGATGTGATGACTATATTATGTACTAGCTTTTTTACCCGCGGCTTCGCTCGCGTGAACCATAAATATTTCAGAGAAGCATGCAATTAAGCAAGCAAGCTATTATGCAAGCAAGCATGCACGCAAGCATGCAACCAGCATGCAAGCAACCATGTAAGCTTGCAAGAAAGCATGCAAGCTTGTAAGAAAGCATGCAAGGAAGCATTTAAGCGTGCAAGAAAGCATGCAAGCGGGAATCTAAGCAGAATTTTAGCGAGCATGCGAGCAAGCATCCGAGCAAGCATGAAAGCAAGCATGCAAGCAAGCAAGAATGCAAGCAAGCATGCAAGCAAGCAAGCTATTAGCAATTTATATTGACATTTTTAATTTCGTATTATCTTTTGAATGGAATGTCCGATTTCTGTAATTCAAAAAGAAATCAACAGGTATTAAACCAGTCTTGCATACTAAATAATTTATTTGGATAAGAATTAATACAAAGGTGTGGATAACATGGTCTGATTTTGATAGTCATTTCTATCATCTTTTAAAATGTAAAAAAGTAGTAATAGTGACATAACTACAATAGTTGGACGTATAGTCTCGCGAAGTTTTTTGTAGATATTGATACGTTCTATAATATTGTAGAACATTTTTTTGTTCTATCATCAATACTTTCTGCAGCGTATGCGATGAAAGACATATTATGGCTAATTTTTTTACACCTTGGGTTGGTTTTAGTAAGATTTTCTGAGGATCTCTAATTTTTTCTAGTAATAAATATAGCCTATGTTACTCAGTGATAATGTAGATTTCTAACGGCAAAAGAATTTTTGAAATCGGTCCAGTAGTTTTTAAGTTTATTCATTACATACAAAAATACAAACATACAAAAATACAAATCTTTCCTCTTTATTATATTAGTGTAGATGTAGATGTAGATTTATGCTTTCGACTTTATGTGTGAAGTTCTCAATCTGTAGCTACTGGCCCGCGTGGGAACTTTTTACGGCCCAAGCCCTCCTGAGGCCTTAGACCTGTGCTCTGCAGTAGGACGTAAAGGTCGAGATGATGATGATGATGATAACGATTCGGAATGACCCTCCACAAAGTTCTGCCACCCGAAAACCACCTACCAAAGTCACCGACGTAGCTCGAAGAATCGCTAGACTCAAGTGGCAGTGGGCAAGGCACATCGCTCGTAGAACTGATGGCCGATGGGACCGAAAGGTTCTCGAGTGGCGTCCACGGACTGGAAGCCGCAGTGTAGGTAGGCGACGACCTGAGGTTGCGGGAACGTGTTTGCGGATGGCGCAGGATCGATCTGTTTAGCGAGCCTTGGGGGAGGAATATGTTCAGCAGTGGACGTCTTTCGGCTGAAATGATCGTGGTGATGATACACCTACCTAGGGCTCTTCAAGGTTAGACTGAATACGCTGTCACTGAACCAGTGAGACTTTTGGTCAATCACGGGTTAGTTTTATGTAAAAAAAAATCCAAAAACTATCTTTTAGTATCACTAATTCACTAACTTAGGTAAGTACATAGGTCATACCTATTTGCAGCCCTGGGTCATCAATAAAAAGCGAGCATGAGTTATCATTATAATTGTATGCGCCCGGTGATTCATTAGGGCGCCTCCACACGCTTTCAGCGCATAATGAAAAGCTCGCGTGCGCGTCGAGTGTGTGCAACGTAAGGACGATATGGACACTCCTTTATGATAAAATTAATTTAATTAAATTTGATTTGTTCGCCCTGTGATGTGGCACTGGAACTGCATCCATATGGGAGACAGGTCTTTAATTTTTAATAAAATTTTGTTATTTTTTTATTCTGACATCTTTTCTCTGATTTGTACCTACTAACCTAATCTTGGACTAGTGATGTTCGAAATAAAGATACAATACAATACAATACAAATTTAATTATTCTTTATTGATCACCAAATACAGTACAGTGACATTACAAAAATAAAAATTCAGGTAGACAATAAGCGATCTTATCGCTAAAAAGCGATCTCTTCCAGACAACCAATTACGATTAATAAAGATTTTATTATTATAATCACAAAAATGCTTTAAAACCATGAAATAGTAATTCCAACAAGAGTTTTAAATAATTGACAGTTTGTAGTGTTTACTCATCATGACGATGGTAATTAATTGAACCCATTAAAGGTAATCGTGGGGAAAAAACCATAATCTCAAGTATTATCAACTCGATCGGACATACAATAGTAGAGTCAAAATGTTCATACTACTTTAAAAAGTGAAGTTTTTATAAGTTATCAACAATTTTTCTTTGCTAGACAGAGAAAAATATAAGTATTTAACAGGTTTATAACTTTTAATGAATAACATAATAGTGAGTTTATTGACGGAGCAAGCGCCAAGCACTAGCAAACCGTATCTGTTTCAGCTCGTGAATTGCTACATATGAATTACGTTTATAAATACAGATTACATACAGAGTTTCATGTAAACATAACGGCACATCCTCTCTATTCTTTCCCCAAATGACGGATGGCCCGGGCCGGTCATTCATTCTTTCCACGACACTCGTACTTACCTTCCAGCTTCATACGGGAGCGGACAATATCAGTAGCGAATATTATTTCAAACATTTTCCATCATCACCTTAAGAGCACCATAAATTGACTACAGAACCCAAAATAAAATGCATAGATCTTTTTTCTTACACCTCACAGTCGTGTTTTTTGGCACTACATACAAGACATGGCACAGGTTCAAGCTCAAGCAAATAGGTTGATGATGATGATGATGTATGGGGACGCCTTGCTGAGTCAGGCGGGCTGTCGACCGTTGTGCACAGTCATTCAGCCCAATTCCCCGTGGTTGGAGCCGACGGTTACTGTCTCAGCAGCGCTCCCACACAGCATCTCTCCTCAAATCTTCTCGTTCTCCTGCTGAACAAAAGGACATCTTTGAGACTGACATCCTTTAGCTCCTCCTCCCTCAGCTCGTCACTCCCGAATACATCACGCCTCGCTGCTGCATACATGACGCACTCGGCTAGGATGTGCTCACTCCTTTCCTCCTTCCCACAATGTGGACAGGAGGGGTCACTTTTTATACCTATTACGCTTAAGTGTCTATTTAACAAGTTATGGCCAGTAATTATGCCAGTTATAGTTCTTAAGCTACTCTTACCTAGATTTAGGAGATACCTAGTTCTTCTGTGTTCGATACCATCCAGCATCATCTTCGATTGTCTGCACCCTACAGCCTGTTTCCACTCACTATTTGCTTCCTGTTCCTTCATTCTGTCTATTACCCCCTTGGTGACTTCTGCAGATATTGGAAGTACCAAGCAAATAGGTTACTTATCATCATCATCATCCCAGCTTATATACGTCCCCAATGCAGGGCACACGCCCTGAATGAGAAGCCTTTGGGCTCCAGTTCCCACGCTGCTCCAGTGCGGATTAGGAACTACACAAACACCTAGAATTTTAATTTTTGATTGAAATTACGTATAAAAAGTACAGTGTTTTATGTAAGCATAACGGCACATCCTCTCTATTCTTTCCCCGGATGACGGATGACCCGAGCCGGCCATTCGTTCTTTCCACGACACTTGTACCTTCCAGCTCCATACGGGAGCGGACAATGTCTGCCGCAATCACATTTACACGCTTAATTTGTGGCGAATATTTTTTTATAAATTTTATGCACGCGTATTTCTATTTACCATTTATTTCTTCGTCAACTAAAGAGAATTTTTTTGAAACCATTGTGTGACTTAGCACACTCCTTGGGTAAAAATGGTCTTTTGGTGAATCTGGGATAGTGTAGCTTTCTATTCGTAAAAGATTGTGTTAAATTAGTTCGTTAGTTTAGTTTACCTATAGTTTACAGATTCTTATAGTAATTGGGTCACTATTCGAGTGTTTCTTCCGAAACACTTTCGTTGACACTTATTTTGGAAAAATGGCAAAAGATTCTGATACAGTTTTTAATTATGTGGTAGAGTACAGGTTCTCTAATAAATAACAGAAAACGCCATCAAAATACACGCAATACAGCCGAATACAGCCGATTCGTAGAAGACGTAGACGTGACCACAAAAGTGAGGCGGTTGAAACGTTTGAATAATGACCCAATTTTGTCGTTCATTTTCTAACGTATAGTCAACCAAGTAAGTACTTTAAGTACACATTGTCACATTGACTTATCAGTGAAAATAACCTTTGTTGTTTTAACCTTAGGGTGGTAAAGGATTTTCTTGGTCAGCTTATTCACGACTGCGACTATTTACTTGTAAACTACGAGTACAAGTGCATTTTTTTAACACAGGGCATTCTTAATTTAAATTAAGTAATTGCCCTAGTTTCGTAAATATGAGACAATTTTAAGCACCAAACATTCTAGCCAAAACTAAACAAAATTACTATCAAACCTAAGACTGGAGCTCCACCAACAATATACACGTAAACAAACAAATTAAGCCAGGCGCCGACACATGGCAAACCCTGATTTATGCACGGGATTAGGCTAATCTCCACAGTTGAGGTGTGAAGCACGCGCCTATTCTACCACGTGTATTCGTGACCTATAATATTAACAACTAAGCAACATAAAACATAACATCGTATGTGCCTCGTATAGTTCTCGCAAAACTTCACCCTATGGACAGGAAATAGAGTTAAATTTCAATGACGATAAATTTGATGCAAGATGGGAAGAGGTATACAAATAAATGTTTTAAGCGCCTCCAATTTCATAATAAGTGAGATGATTTCTATATTTAACTTTGTCTTTGTTCTGTTCAACACTATTATTACGGTTCTGGTTATCATACATCCACATTATACATCCCACTTAAAATGGTACAGAGCTCATTTCAGATTGAAAATACATCATCTTTGAATTTCTTCCCATATTTCAGCGGAATGAAAAGTTTTGTCACTTTTCGACCGTAACTCGTTGACATAGAGTCGAAAAGTGACGAACCTTTTCATTCCGCGACTGTACCTACGTGCCGGTTTCCTTTACCATAATAGCAAATTTCAAAAGTAATCGTAAAACGCAGAGGCGCGAGCATGGGTTTGAACCCACGAACCTCTGCTCAAGAGGCAATAGGTCAATCCACTAGGCACCAAGGTTTTTGGTATCATATACTCGCATGTAACCGATATTTAAGGTGCCGTTTCTGTTAATAGTCGTTTGTTAAACTGTCATATAAAGTAACAAAAACTTAACAGAGTGTAATAAAAGCTCTAATTAGCATATGACAATGCGCGTTGAAACAAGTTAAGAGTTATTAACCATCGGAAGAATTTCACATTAAAAACCTTACCATTTATACATAACAAGAAGCGAACTCACCGCTATCTCAAATTAGCTATAAGATAGATATTTCAATGAATTAGCAAAGTAATTGATAATTGAACGTGCGTCAATGCGCGCTTGTGACAAAGAAATTTCAATCGTAGAAGATCTGTCGCCGTTCGTCCCCGCGGTAGGTAAATATCGCGCGTAAGTATAGTCGGGGTAAGAAAAGGTTCGTCACTTTTCGACCTTAACTCGTTGACATAGAGTCGACCCCGACTATACATGGCATGCAGGTGGCCTGGCTATACCTTCCTTTTGAAAGAAAGAAAGAAAGAAAGAAAAACATTTATTTATAACAACAAAAACACGTACACAGGCTAAAATTAAAAGTACAAACATAGACATAGGTAGGTACATGTTGATGTTGCCATAAAGGGTCCCGACTCAGCGTGACGCTGGTTAAAAAAAACCAGCACAGCAGCTTTTGGTATATTGATAACTTTGATTTTGGTGTACTTACGTGCCCGCAATGTGCACGGAGTTTCGCCGCAAAGATAGGCTACATTAGCCATCTTCGGGCGCATGAGCGCCAGAACACCAATTAAGTAGGAGTCGAAGTGGTCGCCATGGCCGAAACCGGTCGAAATCAATCATCATCATCATCAACTTTGATTTGTCTAGACGGACAAAAGCTCGAAGATACACTCTGGCTCTTAAATCAGATTACATTTGCTGGCGTATGTTAATCTACAATAATTAAATATCATTCTATTATTCTGGTGGTGCCAGTTCTAGAAAATTCCTTGCCTAGGCATATCATCCTTAGCAAAAAGACCTACACTACTGGACATAGGCCTTCAAAACGCCACAATTTGCCCTGCGCCTCCCGCATCCAACAGATTCTTGTGCCCTTCATCAGTGTTTAGTCCACCTTCATTATCCCAGCCTATATACGTCCCACTGCAGGGCACAGGCCACCTCTCAGAATGAGAGGGCTTGGACCGTAGTTCCCACGCGGGCCCAGTGCGGATTGGGAACTTCACACCACCATTGAATTTTTTCGCTGGTCTGTATATGCAGGTTTCCTTACGATGTTTTCCTTCACCGTTAAGCTCATAGTAAATTTCATATGTAACTTCACACATAAATTCCGAAAAACTTAGAGGTGCGAGCTGGGATTTGAACCCACGACCATTTGTTTGAGAGGCCTTAGGTCAAACCACTAGACCACCACGGCTTTCCACCTTATGGAGACCCAACTCTCGCTGCGTCTTCCGCTCCTTGAACTGTCTAGGTAGGTACACTCAGACATATTACGCCTGTACGGTACCGACCCATCATTTGCCTCATTATTTTACAAAAACAAAAGTACAGTTACAGCAGTCGCACACGGCATCCGACAACGTAGCGAGCACTAAAATAATAAGAGAAACAAAAATTTGGTTAAGCGGTACACAAGCCGAACTGAAACGTTTGGATTGCCCTCGAGCTATGAGTTGGCCAATGGAGGCAGGAAACCAGCGGATTAAACAAATACAAGGTAAATTTATAACTAACTCTAAACCGTAGCTTTGACCTCGTTAAAAAATGACACGGGCAACATTTATTTGACAATCTTAAAATTATGTTCTAAAAAAATGGCGAAAATATTTTTATGAAGCATAAAGTTCGCTAGGACAACGTCATCTTGATTAAACTGATTGCAGGCGAATTTAATACGCCATCTTGAAAGTCATGATCTCATGATATTTCAACGCAACGTTCATACACGGCACCGCACTGTTCTTATTTAAAGTTAAAAAAAATATTCTACGGGAACTTATTCCTTGGATATTAAGTATCCGATCAGTCAATTAAGATCCTTGTCTATCTGTACGCTAAGTTTCATTTAAATCCGTTTAGTCATTATTGATTGAGTGAGATATTTAAATAAAAATCAATTGCAGAAAATGTATGTACCTACGCGTCCAATTCTTTTTGTTGTGGTGTATTAGTAACTATTCACAGAAGGTTTGTATAAAAGGACCAACCTGTCAGGCCAGGACGGGAAGCTAATTTCTCATATTAGTAGGATATGCGAATGTTACCATATATTTTTTAATGTTAATGAAATGAAGTAGGTACAGTTGGAAAGTATCTAAATCCAACAAACACCAGCATAAAAATCGTGCTTAAAATTAGTCTTAGATATTTCAGTATCCGTTCGTTCCCGCGCATTTAGGGGCCTCACTCTAACAAGCGATACGACTGAAGCAATCCTTTTTTCCCTCTCTCCTTTACCGGGAAATGACTTTCTGACTCTTAATCTCTCGCGATCTCATTAAAAATTCATAACTCAAAACTGCGAAAAAATGAAAAATTGCTATCGGTCTCTTCTGGTCGCGGGCCTAATGCGAGCGGTGAAATTGTTGAGATATTTCAAAAAGATTTTATAAGTATTTCATGTTTTTTCGTGGAATCAAAAGTTAAGCTTGGACTACGGAAGAAGACATTTTTCAGAAGCTTGGTTTTTGTTTATTTACACAGTATGTCCCAAAAGTCAATGACAACCTGGTACTTATAACGTGAGACGCCAAATAATAACAGGTCTGAAAAAAAAAAATCGTTGAGTTGAGTAAAGCGACAACAGACTTTTGTTTCGAAAATATAATGATAAGTGCTGATATTTTATGTCACTCGGTGTTGTCATTTACCTAAGTGACAAGAGTTTGGGTCATACACAGCATAAGAAAGAAAAGTTTTCTCTTCTGTGGACGTAAAATTAGCAACTCTGAGTCTTAAAACAACATTTATTTAAATGGGCCGAAAGCTGACCAGGCGTCCCACACCCTGATGAAGACTTGAATAAAAAATATTGGCTATAGACCCTTAACTTTTGCCATGTACGGTCAAGTGCAAAAATAAGTATCGATTTAATCCTCCCATCGTTATACCTATACCTTAATTCGACGACATTAAGAGCTATGGGACATATTTATGAGCAAATTGTGTGCACGCACCCATATTTTTACACTTGACTGTACACAAAAGAGACGCGAACTTTTTTTTCTCTTTTTTTATCAATTTAATTACAATCACACCTGATCGCACCCGAGCAAAATGTGATGTAAGATGGAACTAACAAATTCCGTCAGACATAATGCTTTACGCTAGCGAAGCCGCGAGTACAGACTAGCAAATATTAATATTATTTTCTCATTCAAACTTTACGTAGTTTTAACGCACCCTAAGAATTTTCTTGTTCTTTCTGCTAACGCTACAAATCTCCGAGCGGAAGGCGGTCGCTAAAAAAGGTTCGCAAAACAAAGCTCTCTCAGACATGCATCCGTAGAATGTAGCATCTTTGTTTTGTATAGTAGGTAACGAGATTCTTGTCGAAGCGGGAGGATTTTGGTACTTTTGCTGGGACAAAGGAACATCAGTCTGGTGGCATACAATTTTTACGCGTAATCATTGGTCAGGAACCGTTAATTGTTCAGGCAATTTGTAATAGTATCCTGTAGGACTCTACCTATAGAGAGGATGGGTTAAGTAGGTTTATTTTATAACAAATTGTGAATAATGAATGGTTTTTAAGAAAAAAGAGTTATGCGAAATGATGAATTAGGATCTCTCCAAATCTATTGACGCGGATCGGAAAACCTTTATGTCAAGGCAATAAGAGCGAAAAAGACGCCGATCAGCTCGGCTCCATTCGCCCCGCGTAGCCGAGCCGATTGAAGTTTTTTCGCTCTTATTGCGTTGGCATAAAGGTTTTCCGATCGGCTGATAAATTTGGGGAGACCCTTACGCCAACAATGTATGTGATCCAACAGTGAACCGATGTTTGAAGGCTTTCAAAGATAGTGGTTTAGGTAGAGAAGGAAGCGCTCTTTGAAGATAGTTTGCTGTATTGTACTGGGAAAATAAATAATTAAATGGGTTTTTAATCACATATACACCTTGGTGTCTAAGTCGTTCCACTGGCCTTAAGACTCTCAAGCAGTGGGTTGTGGGTTCGAGCTCGGGCTCGCACTTCAGAGTTTTTTGAAATGTATGTGCGAAATTACATTTGAAATTTGCCATGAGCTTTTCAGTGGAGGAAACTTACAAACACGTGCGAAGAAATTCAATGTCGTGTGTGAAATTCTTAATCCATCTCATTCTGAGAGGAGGCCTGTGCTGTCGAAATGATAAGGCCCCTTGAGCTTCTAACTCATGAGATATATTTTGTTTTTTTCCGACATTTTTCGCCATCAGTGTCTATCTGCTACGTGTTAACGTGTAGGTATATAATACGGGGTCCTATCGATGTTTAGAAAATTTTATTTCCGAAGGTTTAGAATCCCGAAAACTTAAGTTGTCCGAAAGCATTTTTTTCTGAAACTGTAAATATTTCAGGATTTATTTCAGGACCATCGTGTAGAACCTTTTAGGTTAGGTTAGGGTTGTTTTATAAAAATCCAGAAATATTTACAGTTTCAGAAAAAAATGCATTCGGATAAATGAATTCGGGATTTTAAACCTTCGGATTTTTTTTTCTAAATTTCGATAAGTAACCATATAATACATCTCATCCGCCGCCTTCCGTGAAGGCCTATAAAAAAAATAGTACGAAGGGAAATTAAAGGCATCTCCAGTTTGCTATGTGCCTCATGCTCAACTTTTCCTTTAAACAATTTAATAGAAACCGTCTATTAACTTATTAAGCCGCATGTACACTCAATCACGGCGATGTAATTAAGCAAGGTCGCTCGATGGAGTGGGCGGCGATAACTGTACGTGTAATGGGACAATCAGCTACGCGCCACTGCGCGTGCGTCGCTTATGGTTGCCAATCGTTTCGGTACAGGTGGACAGATGTTTTTGCCAATAGAAAGCGTTTTGATTTGGTAGAAAACCCGTGTAAAGATTTGGGGCTCTGTGACAAGGGTTCTGTTGATAAATTATGGTTTTAAAGACATGTCGTGGATCGAGTCTTTAAATAAAATACGGGCTTTTGCATGGTTCCTAGTTTTAACAAGCTTTTATTTACCTTCACATGTCCCGCTGTCTGTGTGTCATCAAATCTTGCAAGCTAAATTTGACCCACTTGTCAATATCTCATTGAGCTCAAATTTTGACCTATGTGTAAATCGGAAGACAATGCATTATTATTATAACATGAAACTGATATGAAAGAAAGGCGGCCATAGGAACTCTGTAATAAAACGACACAACCCCGTCGAGTTTAGACTCGTTTTATCGAGTAGGCACCTGGTCCTAGGCGGTAACAATGGACAATAAGTCGGCAAAAAAAATCATGTATTTAAAATGGAGTTTTTATCAAAACTTATTTCTAGCGAAGGCCTGGTAGAACTGACATATTTATTTATCGATCAAATTTTAATCGTAAATAAAGATTATAAAGAAGTGGCAACACACATTGGTCAATGACTTTTGTATTTGGGTATGGCTTATAAAATTATGATATTAGTGAGTCTCTGTGATGGACTGTACTCAGTATAAACAGGCGAGACAAGCCCACACGGCTTAATTGCCCACGCGCATAGCGAAACTAATCGCGACTCCCGATTGTTGCCAGAATCTTAAATAAATATAACATGTACTAAAATATTTTATTTGGTAATTCATAGATTAGTGGTTTGACCCATGGCCTCTTAAGCAGAGGATCGTGGGTTTAAGCCTGGCCTTTGATTATTTAGGTATTTATCTGCCAAATTACATTTTGAAAATTACAATTACAAATTGAAATTTATCACGAGCTTTACGAAGAAGAATAACATTGTAAAGGAACCTGCACACACTTGCGATTAAATGCAATGGTGTGTAGTGTATGTGAAGTTCTCGATCCGCACTGGCCCCGCGTGGAAACTACAGTAAACAGATTGTATATGACTAAGATATTACTCGAGTCAGCAGGAAATCGACACCTTTTGTATTAGCTCGCTTGAGCATGCTTTTAGGCCAGTACCGCAAATGTAAAAAAGCATCCTTAATGTATGATAACTTCTTAGTCTGTCCACATGTCTTTTTTGTCTGTCAAGATCCTTCTCTTCCGTCAGTACCCTAGGAAAGCGTGGAGGTTAAACTTAAAATAAGTTTCAAACCTTATTTCTGCAATTTATTGGAACTGTATTTTTTTTATTATGCGATCAAAACATGCAACCTTGTGACTTTAGCGGAATTTCCAGTGGATATAGAATTATTAATCAAGAAGTGAGGCACTTCAATTCACAGCACGCCTAAAAAAATACCTACACACCAACCAGTTCACTGCAGATAATGTAACGTAGCAGATATTTTATAATAACAATAATTATTATGCAACAGAAATGCTATGTCCGGCAATGGACATTTATAGTCGCGTTATTATAACAATCATTACACCATAAAACATGTTTATTTCTAAGTTGTAACTCGCATAGTTCACAAATAAGCTCGAAGTCCGAGACTTTGACCAGCTCTCGTAGCCATTTACTTGCATGCTGGCGGAATTCCATGACTATGAGCATATTTCATATCCTTGCTGGCCATCTACAGTAAATTGCAACTGTCACATTAGTGCAGATATGTGTAATAAATTAGACATTACATGCACCTACGTCAAACTAATGCCGTGTATTATGCGTGGGCTTAAATTCTTGGGCTTGTAGAATTTGGACAAGATTGTTTGTTCAAGAATAGCTCTAGTGAACATATGTTCTAGTAAGGATCATTTGCATGGTCTAAGGCTAAAAAAAATTGTTAACCGTGGGTTATGAATGACAGTTCATTTTAACAGATTTATGAGACCCTCAAAAATAAAAACGTTTTACGAATAAATAAAATTCCGAACTTCAAGATAACAAGACTTTTCTCAAACATGCTATGAAATATTGACGTTATGTTCCTTATAATACGCCACGAACTGTCACGTTGCAGGTGCGCCTAGACGAGAGGTCATTAATGGAATTTCATACAACATTGCTGGCCTTGGCCAGCAAAGTGATCGTCTATTGTTTTATGTGACACAGCACCATGACGTTTAATAGGTCGACGTGGATGGATGGATGGATGTTGATGGATGTTGATGGATGTTGATTGATGTTGATGGATGGATGTTGATGGATGTTGATGGATGTTGATGGATGTTGGTGGATGTTGGTGGATGTTGGTGGATGTTGATGGATGTTGATGGATGGATGTTGATGGATGTTGATGGATGTTGATGGATGTTGGTGGATGATGGTGGATGTTGGTGGATATTGATGGATGTTGATGGATGGATGTTGATGGATGGATGTTGATGGATGTTGATGGATGTTGATGGATGTTTATGGATGTTGATGGATGTTGATGGATGTTGATGGATATGGATGATGTTGATGGATATTGGTGGATATTGGTGGATGTTGGTGGATGTTGGTGGATGTTGATGGATGTTGATGGATGTTGATGGATGTTGATGGATGTTGATGGATGTTGATGGATGTTGATGGATGTTGATAGATTTTGATGGATGTTGATGATGTTGTTGGTGATGGTGATGGTGATGGTGATGATGATCGCGGTGATGATGGTGGTGATGATGATGATGCATGTTTGAGAAAAACTCTATACAAGCCTTGGCCACGAACAGGGATTGCCGGCTTCGTATCTCTAGATGGCCGAGTGTTAACGAGGCCATCTATAACTACTCGGCCGGCAATCCCCTATTTCGCGGCCGCTGCAGTAATGTACTATTAGTACGAGCTGGAAACGCATTCTAGATAGATGTAGTAGTGCAGATAACTCATAATATGGAGCTCAAGTCATTTTCACCCTACTGTCGAAGGAAGGAGGGTTATATTTCAAACTAAATACAAATTGAAATATAGATGCACAGAAAAAACCCCAGAAAAAAGACCAATGCTGGGAATCGAACCCAGGTCCTCAGCGTTCCGTGCTGCGTGCTTACCCCTACACCATCACTGGTCTCCAAATACTGGAGAGACCAGTGATGGTGTAAGGGTAAGCACGCAGCACGGAACGCTGAAGACCTGGGTTCGATTCCCAGCATTGGTCTTTTTTCTGGGGTTTTTTCTGTGCATCTATATTTCAGTTTGTATTTAGTTTGAAATATATGGTTTCATGGGATGACCGTAAAAGTAATAAAAAATGAAGTTGAAAAATAAATAAAAAAGAAAAGATACTTCATATCTGACTTGTTGGAAGGAGGGTTATTAAAATGGATGGAACGTCAATTTGTTTATGCGGACTGTTACTATTACATACAACAACTCATTTACTTAAAGTTTTACCCACCTATATCTGTTTTAAAAACACTTTTCAGGATTAAAAAGTGGCAACTTTGATTTGTTCCTAATGTGTCATATTCCTATTGTTGCCTATCATTAGAATGTGTTGCATTGCAGAATTTATCTTATTTTTTTTTCAAAAAATCAAACAGCACATCCTTAATTTCTCATGTTGCCTCTAAACCACTAAATCTAACAATTTGAATAATCCCGTATAAGGTGAAGCGTCGTGTAGTTAACGTCACTATGGAAATTGTTCCGTGACTCTAACAGCCGTTTAAACTACGGTTAGTCGCGTAAATGTTAGGTTTAGATTTGTTGCTTGGTGTAAGATCTCAGCAAAGACCGATCTTCGTCCGTTCATTTACCGGATAGATAGATGAAGAGAGAGATTTATTTGCAAATATTCGATATAAAGGAAAAAAGTACATTTGGCTGGAAAAGATTTTACTGTTCGTATTAAACAAGCAATATTTTATAGGTCAGGCGCTATTTACTCTTAAACTACTAATAATTCTCAAGCAAACTTAGCCGAGATATTTCCTCCCATCCTGATTTTTTTCAAAATTTTTATATTAACAGTTTAGCTTTTAGAGAGGGGGCGGGGGGCGCTCGATTTTAACAAAAAAAAAACACTTTAAAGTTGAATATTTCGCAAACGAATCACAGTATCGTAAAATTGTCTTCACAACTCCGAAATGAGTTTAAAAGCGATAAAAAAAGAAAACTGAACACAAAGACATGTGTTGCTTAGCCTGGTTGGTCCAAGATTTAGCCTAAGAGTGACCTTTATCCATTCGTTGACCTGTTTTTTTTACGTAAACCTGAATCTTGATTGACCTCTGATCAAAAGTGCCGATGAGACCAAAGGTGTATCTGGTTCAGTAACAACCTATTCACTCTAGCCTTGAAGGGCCCTAGGTTGTTTGTATCCAAGGCATAAAGAAATCCAAATTTTTAGTACATAAAATGGTCAAAGCAAAAAGAAAATCGGATTTCTTACAAAATCTTGTTTGTTGTTTCGGACGATCTATTTCATACTGAAACCCGTACTTAATTATCATATGAAATAAAACTAACATTGAACAATAGCCCTATTTTATCCCTTAATTAAGCGTAAAATTCACCCCACTTTACCCCGATTATCCTCAAACTTTAATATAAAAGTGATAAAGTTAAAACGTAATACTCATTAAATGGTATAATGGCCATTATAAACGAGGCAGACACGCGCCCGATATTGCAACGTGTTGCAATGCAATGCAATCCGCGCACACATCACGTGCGCCCACGCAACGCTATGTCACTGCTTCACAATCGGTAAGGGTTTGTGTCCAGTATTATGTTTACACTGGATTAAACGAACTAAGTTTTGCAGTGGAAGGTCGTGGGCTCAAACCCGGAATCGGAAAAAGCAATAGTATACTATTTAAGACCTTATGTAACCATATGTTCATTGTGAATAAATGAGTTTCATTCATTTCATTTCATCCCAACTCTAAGTTTTTTTGGAAATTATTTGAGGGTGAATCAAATATTTGTTGCCACCCGTTCCTGTGGTTAAATAAATTTTGTCTCCTGAACAACCGAAGTATTTTTCTATAAATCAGTTTGAAGATGTCACTTGGACAACCGGGGACAAAGTAAACAACACAAAAAAAGTTGATTCACCCATGAACGAAATTATATTTGAAATTTATCATGAGTTTTACGGTGCGCGAGGATTCCTGCGCACATGTTACGATGAAATTCAATCCTACTGCAGGGCACAGACCTCCTCTCAGAATGAGAGGGCTTGGGCCGTAGTTCTCACGCGGACCCAGTGCGATTTTGGAGCTTTTTTTTTTATGTTAGATAGGCCAGACAAACGAACTAGTGGGTCACCTGATGTTAAATGAACACCACTGTCCATAGACACCCGCAGCGCTTTACACGATGCCAGTGCGTTGTCGGCCCTAAAGGAGAGGTAATAGGGGAAGGGGGAGAGGGAGGGGGAGAGGGAAGGGGTGAGGTATTGGGCCCCCGGCACTCACACTGACCGTACGAAACGCAAGCAGTATTACTGCTGCTTCACGCCGATGTTCTGTGAGAGGGTGGTACTGCCCCGGACGAGCCGGCCCATTCGTGATGCAGCTTATCGCACACCATTGATTTTCTTCTCAGATGTGTACAGGTTTTCCTTCACCGTAAAGCTCATAGTAAATTTCAAATGTAATATTGCACATAAAAACAAAATCTCAAAAAAAAATCGATATATTCGCTTTCCATCAGGCGTGATTGTGGCCAAACGCAAGCATATATTGTATAAAAAAAAATTGGTAAAATTCTGTGATTCTAACTCAGGCCACGGCTTTTTATATTGTTTACTCTGTCCTCGGTTGTCTAAGTGACATCTTCATACTATTTCATAGAAAAACACTTAGGTTGTCCAGGATACAAAATTTACCAATGTAACTAAAGCAACGGGTGGCAACAAAAAGTTGATTCACCCATATACCATATTTTAATGGTGTTAGCATTGAATAGCTTCAAACAATTACGCTTTCACAAGCCTTAAACATGCACATGCTAATGCAATTTAAACAAATGGGCGAGCGACAGTGTGTGAGAAACAGCAGATAGGTAATCGAGGGTACAGTTTATTATTGAAGATTTGTTCTTATACGTTATTAGATTGTAACTGTGGTTTTACCATAAAATAGTGAAAAATGGACTAGTCCCTTATCCTTAGTCAAGACTAAGGAAGGCTTCTGATTATAAGGAATGAGAAGTCTTGGGTGTGTTCTGGTTTCTTCATTATGTTTGCCTTCACCATAAAGCTCATGGTAAATTTCAAATGTAATTTCACACATAAACTTAGAAAAACTCAGAGGTGCGACACATTTTTATTTTGTTTATTATTATTATACCGGTTTTCCATATAAATCAAATTAATCAAAATTTTTGGGTTATTAAAATAGGGTGACTTTTATAAATTTGGCTAAAAGCCGGACAGTTTTAACCTCCATGCAACAACGTCGTCATTACTTCAACTAAAACTGAACAGTTTATTCATAAAACGAAACAGTTTTTGGATGTTTTGACATCTGAACAGCTGTAACCAAAATCTCAACAATAGTTCCTGAAACAATCACACGCAGATAGCAGACAACCCGGTTGCAACATACCACATACGAACATAGTAAACGAATATCTCAATTCCTAGCTAGGCACCGGGTAAGACGGACAGACAAACAGACAAAGCTCCGGCGCAAACATCTTCAAATTGCTCATTGTTGAACGCAAGCCTATTTGATTTGAACACATCGTGATCCTGTGTTAAATTATATAGAGGTGATAATGCCCCCTTTGCTTGAAGTTTTCGCATAACTTTTGATAAGGTGGACTGGTGATGTGGTAAAGTCTGCAGGAGTGAGACAGATGCGGGCACATGACATTGCGTTCAGCATACCGCTTAAGGCCGTGTTGCACGGGGTTTCTGTGACTGATAAAAAAAGGGTCCCGCCGGAAGACCAGCGCTGGCTCCACCTCAGGAGTCCGCATTTATGCTGAGGCGGGACCTTTTTCACACACAATTTAATGTTAATTTAATGTTTTATTTTTTATTTCATTTTATATTTATTTATTTTTGTAATTTTATGTGTTTTGTGTGTGAAATAAACTTTTTCATTTCATTTCATTTTTTCATTTCATTTCATATGTAGGTAAAGGGCCTATGACCAGCAGTGGACGTATTTCAGATGAAATTTTGACAGCTCTGTAATTCTGGTACAATTTTGTATATGGTCTAAAGCGCTTAAATTCCATAGATAATTGCAATAATAAACAAAAGATGAATTACTTACTGTGCGGTAAAATAGAAATATTATGTTTAATAGTCACTGGGACTTGCATATTACGTATTTCTCATCGTTACAAATTTTCTGCACTGAAATAAAAAATATTTATTTTTCAGACAGTCTACCTATAATTTATTAAATTACATAGGGAAAAAACTGAATATACAAAAACATTTCCTCACAATGTTAATCATAGCCTAACCTAGTCACATCAGTCAAACCGAAAAGCGATGAATAAGTAATATAATTTTCAAATTACCTTGTTTTTTTTTATATAAACAAGTTATCGTGCCATATTCTGAAAGACTTAAGTTTCAAAACAGATCTTAACAGTACATATATGTACAACAGTTTTTTTAATAAATTGTTTACTTAAACCGATACAATTATGCTACATGACTCAAGTATACATTTTGGAATGCAAACCATCACTCTACCAATACAAGTAAAACAAAATGCTCGTACATTAAAGAGATAAGGTATTGGTGGTAATATCCCCACCTTATAAGCCACATAAACTCGATCACATATCATATTGGATGTTATGCAGTATTCGAATACGTGAGGCGTGCCTTGCGCCGCATCAGAAGTTTGTCCGTCTGTGTCAAACCCTGAAGTTGGCCGGCTCGAGTTAGAAACAAATGCTGGAATATGTTATAGTATGCTACTACTGTATACAACCGTGGTGGCCAAGCGATTTGACCTATAGCCTCTCAAGCAAAGGGTCATTGGTTCAAATCCCGGCTCGCACCTCTGAGTTTTTCGGAATTTATGTGCGAAATTACATTTGAAATTCAATGGTGTGTGTGAAGTTTCCAATCCGCACTGGGCCCGTGTGGGAACTAAGGCTCAAGCTCTCTCATTCTGAGAGGAGTTTTGTGCCCTGCAGTGGGACGTATATAGGCTGGGATGATAACAATAATAAATAAATATCACGGGACAATTCACACGAATTGACCTAGTCCCAAAGTAAGCAAAGCGAATGTTATGGGTATTTAAGCAACGGATAATAGTAGATTGTTCAACAAGGGACTAAAACAAGCCATAATGACACAAGATATTTAGCCACCCGAGCAGAGCGAGGGTGGCTATAATTCGCGTGTCATTATGGCAGTTTAGTCTCGCCTTAAACACTCTACTTTTCACTTTGAATGCGAGGAAAAAAACGATGTTTTATACAAATCTATAATAATTACTTTTATACAACGTACGCTCAATACGAGCAATGGACGTCTGTTCAGAATCCAAATAGCAATTTAAATTTGTTCCGCAGTTTTATTTTGCTGAGTGATGCTTTAAATGTTTGCATATTTAGCCAAAAAATTAAAACTTGAAAATTATTTCATAGCTAATTGGACTAAGTATGCATAATAAAATGAATTCATCTTTAATATAATTAAATAGATTAAGGGGCCATCCATAAATTTAGGGGGGGGGAGGGGTCAAGCAATCTGTGACACTAGAACAAAATAATGGCGATTTTCATAGTAATAAGTGTGACAAGGGGGGGGAGGGGTCAAAATTGATCGAAATTGGTGTGACGTAATTTATGGATGGCCCCTAATTAATTCACGAAATTAATTAATCATTCACTAAATTATTATTTTATTAAATATTTTTTATACAGTTGTCATTTGGAGGTTATTTCCACGCCCTAAAGGCTTCCACAGATCGAAGCGCAGGGCAAAGCTTTGACTCAAGCTTTAAAATTGTCTATGCCCAAGTCACTGAAAATGGCAATAATCCTCCATTCACAAACACCGTGATTGGCAGTTTAGTGGTTTCCAAAGTAAATAAAAAAAAAATTACTTTAATCCCTAGAGATCAAAAAAGAACTTTAGTCCCGATATGCAGAGACTAAAGTAACATTTTAAGAGCATGAGAAGTGAAAACATACTTATATAGAGAGATACATACTTAAATATATATTAAACACCAAAGACTCGAGAGCAAACATTCGTATTTTTAACCGACTTCAAAAAAAGGAGGAGGTTCTATGTTCGACTGTATGTATCTTTTTTTTACTTTTTTTTCTATGTATGTTCATCGATATTTCATACAAATATCTGCCTTGACGTGAGAATCGAACCCGGGAGTTAGAATCTCTAACCACTAGGCCATTTGGTTGGTGGTAAGGTGAAGACGACATTAATAATCTAGCATTATTTTTTACACCCACATCCACAGAGACAAATGCCAGGGGATTAAAGTCGCATTTGAATGATACATACAAATATCGTGTAAGAGTACAAAAATACCCTTCGCTTGGCAAAAACACGAACTGCAGACAAACCCACAGCTTTCAGGATTCCGCCAAGCAAAAGTTCCTTATCACTATAATACGAAACCGCTATCAGCGAAGGGAAACAGACACACCAACACACATTTAATTCACATTAGTCGAGCGTGTCGATGTCGATACTTTGTCGCGGAAATTGAATCTAACAATAATCTCATAGGGGACGAACTGGGAAATCCGTGGAGTAATATTAATTTGTTTTTATTCAATATTACTAGCTGTTGCCTGTGACTTCGTCTGCAAAGAATAGTAGCCTACGACCTATTCTCAGACCTACCAAGTACAGAGAAAAAAGTTTCATAAAAATCGGTCGAGCCGTCTCGGAGGAGTTCGATAACAAACACCGTGACACTTGATTTTTATATATTAGATTATATAATTTTTCAATAAGAAGTTTGTAGTTTATTTAATAATATAGACAAATATTTACTGTAAAGTTTGAAATAAATAGGTACATAAAATAGTTTTACTTGTCAATTACAGGAAAAATGTGTGGTTTAAATATGGATGTATAAAAAAAAATATTAATGTACTTTATCGCACAGAACCCTCTCCTCTCTCCCTGTTTCTCTCTCACTCTCCTCGCAATTCCGACATGTACTTGCCTGTTTATTTTTACACTAAACTGATCCCTATTCCGATTTATTCTCAAGACTTGGGTGTATTAGATGTAGGTATTTAAGCATATATTTATCCATATAAGCATTTTTATCCGTTGCCCAGTTATCATAAAACAAGCTTTGCTTCCTTTGGGACTAGATCCATTGGTTTGAATGGTTTCGTTATATATATTTTTTTACCTAAGAACTACAATTATTATGTATAGAAAATTAAATACTTATGCCTGTGATCCATTTAAACATTACTATGTCAATTTCTGGAACAACAAAAAAACATCGAAAAATATTGAAACGACTCCATTCAATTCCACATCTAACATCCACACCCCACATAACGAGTTACCCATATCGATATTAATTCGGATACGAATCGCCGGCGGGACGTCACTATCTGATCGAATCGTATCGAGTAGCCCATCACTACGCCAATATGGATTCGTTACGCGCCTGGAGGTGGCTTAGCAGTTTCATTATGATTTTTTGGGGTTGATTTTTATTTAGGATTATGTTACTTGCCTTTTTTTCTTGCCTTAAGGCAATAGTGGGATTAGTCCTTCTTTGCAAAACTAGGGTAAACAAAATTGTTTCTGCTACTTCTGTACTTGTATCTGTTTTTTACGTGGTCACGAACAATTAAATAAGAACATAGATAGTATGATTTCAGAAAATTCTATACTCTATTCTACATAACAGCACTTGTGTCGTAATGTCGCTATAACGATACGCCTAGCTGCCACAAATTATTAAATGTACATAGGTTACACTCAACACTAAAGTCCAGTTTAGACCTGCAAGGAAAACCGTGCAAGATGCACTACACACTTGCGCGATTTTTCTTGCAGGTGTAAACTCGGCTTAAAACAAGAAACTTGATTCATTCAGTTTTTATTAAAAATATAACTTTCCGAGATATTTTTTACTGCCAACATAAGAAAAATATATTTTTTAATAACGAACATCAATTAAAAACAAAGTTTATCATAGACAATCACATCTGTCAAATATTATGTCAAACTTATTTATATTTTCACTGACTCCGCTCGTTTGCTTTTGTCATAGTTTGCCATAGTCAAAGTAAATAGAAGAAAACATGCATGAATTAGAAAAAATACTGTTTGCAACGGTGTATAATTTGGTCTAAAAGGAGCTCGTGCCGTCTTTCATTGCGATATTCACTTCATTCATATCGCAACTCACGTCACTCGCCTTTTAAGACCTCACTTATACAACCGTTGCATAAAATACTATTGTGTTTTTTTTCGTAGTAATTTAATTGAATACAGAAGTTCTTTCAATTAGATAATGTAGGCAGTCAGGTTCTAGATTGGCGACCGTGAACCAGAACACGTGGTAGCAAGATGGACCGACGATCTGGTAAAAGCCACAGGAACCACTTCCATGCGAGCAGTACACAGGTACAGAAGGACCTACGTATACCCCGCACCTCCACCGATATGTGGTGGGGGTATACGCTCTGAAAGAGTAAATACTGCCTAAGTGCCGATCTTAATTATTCAAAATGAAAACTTGTATTACCACTTTAAAACAACTTTTATTCAGATTACATCAAAAGTACAAACAACATTTCCGTCGCACGGCAACCAAGAATGGCTACCCTGACCGTCTGCTGTCCGCTGTTCGTTTCTTGATTCGAATTGTAGAAGCCGCAAATTCAAATATTCGAAACAGCAACGCGGTCTCGGTGGCCAGTGTCTATACAGTACTAAGAGGAATAGACTTCCTTTTTTCAGCACAGAATCTTTAAATGAATTTACATAATTAAATATTTGAATTTGAATATATTTTTTTTTTAATAATTATTTGCGCTAGTGGTAATATAAACAACCTGATGAAAGAGATTGATGGACATTGACATTTTTAACTGTAGCATCCCATCTGTGAGACGAGGTTTGGTGGCGGGGTGTTTTGATTGAGCGCACTGTTGCCGCACTGGATAGTTAGGTATTTATTTTATTTTTTTGTGTTATTTTGATTAGTGTGTTGTTTGGCATAGTGCATGTCACCTTGTTTAAACTTAGCTTAAACTTTTGTAATTTATTTTATCATTATTTGTGAGTTCCTGTAATTTGCTTTGTGTTGCTATGTCGATAATTTTAATTGTATTTTAAGCTGTTGGTTCTCCATAAATAAATAAATAAATAAATAAAACTAGCACGAAACGTTTCCACGCTACATCTAGGTATTAATGTAGCCCAAAAACAATGATCCGCGAAAATCTGAAATTTAAATTAACACATGTTTGACAAAAGAAAAGTTAGAATTTCAAATGCCATTTATATGTATGACATTCATACATAATAATATAGGATTGGCTACATCCGTTACTATGTTAGGAAAGGCAACGGACGAAATATTATTCTAATGTATTAAAATGTGGGGAATATTATGGAAGTGTATGGCGTAGGTTAGTAACGGGAAGTAGAAAAAGTCGGATTGCAAAATAAGTTTAGGATTATATTAGTAAGTTTTTGTCCAGTGATACGATCAACTATAATTGAAATGAAACTGACATGCCTCAAGAAGCGCCAGAGTCAAGTGGCAGTGGGCAGGGCACATCGCTCGTAGAACTGATGGCCGATGGGCCAAAAAGATTCTCGAGTGGCGTCCACGGACCGGAAGACGCAGTGTAGGTAGGCCTCCAACAAGACAGAGCGACGACCTGGGTAAGGTTGCGGGAACGCGTTGGATGCGGATGGCACGGGACCAATCTGTTTGGCGAGCCTTGGGGGACGCCTATGTCCAACAGTGGACGTCTTTTGGCTGAAATGACGATGATCATGATAGCCGACATCATGCTGAGTTGGGACCATTTTCGTGACAATATAATTGAACAGCTTGCCGACTATGTGAGTAAAAGTCAAAGGTAATATCGGCAAACTGTACGTGATATTAATAGGTTAGTTAGAAGACACAAACACCTAGATCCCTACTGTTCCTATGTCTCTATGTCCCTAACCTACCACCCTAACCTATGATAGTGTATATATACATACATATAATAATGCGGGATGTCTGTTACCAGGCGACCTAAGGTAACAGACGGAATCCTACGGGTAGGAATTAAGGTTGAGGTATTGTGATTTTCTCAGTGGCAGGCGCGCAGGCTCACGCGACTGCTAAGGCTAAAGGTGTCTTGGCACCACTGAGAGGAATAGTGTTATGTCGGGATAGCTCCCAGGGAGTCGCCCTGGACAAGCTAGGTAAGTAGGATAGCTCCCAGGGAGTAGCCCTTGCCAAGCTAGGTAAGTAGGATAGCTCCCAGGGAGTAGCCCCGGGCAAGCTAGGTAGGAGGTGGAGTGAAACACCAACGGTCAGTTGACGTCTGATTATTTAATATAAATTAACTTCTTATATACTAATTACATCTATACACACATTAACATAAATATTTAAGTATGCTGTGCGTGTAATCTGTAACTGCATCTTAAATCGCGCTGACTTGAGTTGCATGTCCGATTGTAGGTCGCGCGTCAGCGGTCTCGCTGATCAATGTTCAAGAGGTTGTTGAACAATAATATTTATTGTATCTGTTACCGTTTTTCTTTTGCTAATTTTAAGATTGTAACAAATGAATATTTGTCTTTCTTTCTCTTTTATAGTGATGATGACACACCTCTGCTCTATACAATACAAACTGAAACATAGATGCACAGAAAACCCCCAGAAAAAAAATAAAAAAAAGTTGATAAAATAAAAAAATACAAAAGATACTTCAAACCAAACTTGTTTCGCCTCTGCTCACCAGGGAACAGGCAACCTTCGTGCTTAGTAGTCTAGGGCCAAGAATTTGGGCTAAACGTTAGTCAGTCAGTAAGTCAATAAGTAAGTCAGTCTGTCAATCTGACAGGACTTCTCAGTTTATTTTCATTCCAGATAGAACAAGAGTCGTCATCTCGGTCTAATACGTTCCAGTACACGGCAAAAGCCTCTTCTCAGAATGAGAACATTCGGGTTGCAGTTCCCACATAGGCCTCCTGTAAAGATGTCCAGAACGATCGGGTCTGCGCTGCATGCATCCAACTGGCTTCTGTGAATTAGCCAGATTGTCAATTCATCTCGGTTGGGCCATTGCTAGTAAAATAATATCGAATAGGAAAAACACTTAGTTATACCTAGTACATTACTGCAGAGGCCGTGAAGTAAGGGTTTGCTGGACGAGTTTGGGATAAAACGAGTTATGCAATCCCTGTTCCGCCGAGGATTGTATAATGCTTTTTCTCAAACAATGTAAGGAAAAATTAAAAATTGAAATAACTACTACGTAATCAAGTAAAATTGTTTAATTTGCCACCTTTTTAGGGTTCCGTACCTCAAAAGGAAAACGGAACCCTTATAGGATCACTTTGTTGTCCGTCCGTCCGTCTGTCAAGACCCTTTTTCTCAGAAACGCGTGGAGGTATCAAGCTGAAATTTATATCAAATACTCAGGTCTACTGTCCCTCGGAGCTGTGAAAAAATCAAACATCTAAGCCAACGCCAAAAGATACAGCCGTTTATGACGCAAATTTCCGCATATTTTCGAAACTCGCAAGGGAATCAAGACCTACAGGGTACTTCCCGTGAACTCAGAATCTTGAAATTTGGTACGAAGCTAGGTCTTATAGCACAGATAAAGGAAAAATTGCGAAAAGCATACATTTTTTTGTCTGTCTATCTATATAAAGAAAAAGAAAGAAAGAAAAATATTTATTCGTGACATAATCTTAATAAAATTAACAAAGAAAAACGGTAAAAAAATAGTAGATTGTTCAACAAGGGACTAAAACAAGCCATAATGACACGAGACATTTAGCCACCATTTAGGAGGCTATAATTCGAGTTGTCATTATGGGAGTTTAGTCCCGCGTTAAACACTCTACTTTTCACTTTGAATGCGAAGAAAAAAACGACGTACAAAATTACTTTTTTGCAACGTATGCTCAATACGAGCAATGGACATCTGTTCAAAATTCAAATAGCAAAAAAAATACCGCTGTCTTTTCTTTTCTTTTATATTTTTTTGTAAAGTGACGCTTTTAATGCTTGCATAATTAGCCAACAGATTCTAACTTAAAGACTATGTTAAAACTAATTGGACTATGCATGGAAGAATGATAATTGTTCATTCATTAGAATCGGCAAATAAATTAACCTAATTGATCTAAGTTCACACACAAAATATATTGTTAACTGAAACACTTACCCGTGAATAAAGAAACGACTTTTTAAGTTTATTTTCTATATGCCAATTCTTTGTTAAATTATATCTAATTATACTTTCTATTTACTATTAAATGCAACTGACATCGCATTATTTTGAAGTCACGCCATATTAACATTCAAACGTAACTGCTCTATCTACCGTACACTCCAGCACTGCTTTGCCGACAGTGCGGATTGCTATTTTAACGACAGAGCAGGGAACTGCTTTGCCGACAGCGTTTTTAAAAAAAAAACAAATTAAAAACACCTAAGCTAAAGGAAATCTTTCTTTACGTGCAAAATAAAATGAATTCATCTTTAATATTTTATAATTAAATAGATTAATATTCGTAATTATTCAATGTTTCACGAAATTATTATTTATTAAATATTTTTTATACAGTTGTCATTTTGAGGTTATTTCCACGCCCTAAAGGCTTCCACAGACCGAAGCGCAGGGCGCTTCAGTGCGTCCGCAGCGCGCTTCGGTCTGTGGAAAGCTTTAAAATTGTCTATACCCAGTTACTGAAAATGGCGATAATCCTCCATTCACAAACACCGTGATTGGCAGTTTAGGGGTTTCCATAGTCAATTAAAAAAATTTTACTTTAATCCCTTGAGATCAAAAAAGAGCTTTAGTCCCGATATGCAGAGACTAAAGTAACATTTTAAGAGCATGAGAAGTGAAAAGATACAAACAATGTCACGAAATGGTCCCAACTCAGCATGATGTCGGCCGTGAAGCCGACGCTGGTCTTCCGTTGGAACCATTTCACCAACAATAAAACATAAACTGTTCAGTGAAACCGACAACTGAAAAATTAATCACTAAGCACACCGAAAAAAAAAAAAAAAAAAATACAAAAGGAAACTATAAAAAGCATACAAGAAAACAAAACGCACAATGGTGTCTGCATAGACCGAACGCCTTTGCCCTTGCCACTTATTATATCCAAAACGAAAACATGGAAACATAGACAAATTTAGTTAAGTTAGGCATGAATGACACAAACAAACAATGGCAATATAATATTACAAGAATAAGTGAAAATACAGAAGATGGAAGCAGTAAATTATAAACACACAACCGCAAAGCAGACGGGGAAACAAATAATACAGGTATGCAGTACTATTGTCCCCGCTGATTTTCATACATATATGTTATTATGTCCTCTCTAATTTGTTCAACCATTCTGCAGACCAACCCAAGCAGTGAGTCACTAAAGTACGAAATATGCTAAATACGCTAAAGTACGATGGCAGCAACAAGGAATATAGCAATATCAATAACCAATCTACAATGATCCCACACTGCGCACATTTTGCTTAGGAGAAGGGGTCTGCTAAGACTTGATGTTCATAGATACATATAAATTTGTACGGAACCCTCGGTGCGCGAGTCCGACTCGCACTTGGCCGGTTTTTTTTTAACATGTCATTTGAACGAGCTAGTCGAGCACCATTTTTAACCGTATGTAAATATAGTACCTACCATAGATTTTGTTTATTTTTTTAATGTCGCAAGTATGCTTACAAAGTAGTCTATACTTCGTTTTATTTAAGGTTGAATTAACGGTCAAATTGTAACACACGTTTCTCGGTATTTCGAACACAAATGGACTAAAAATACCTACATGTCTACATTATTAGCGATATTTATTATTTTTTCAGTATAGAAGTTAACGCAATTTTAAATAGTTTCGTTGTTTCATTAAAAAACGTGTGCAAATAGTACCGTTAAGTTTCAAATGTTAAAATAAATGGAGTATAGAGGTTGTTGGCTGTATGTAATTTTTCCTTCGACAATTTAAAGTTAGTAAGCAAATTTAAAAAATTAGAACAGCGGGCAATAATGGCTTTTCAGCTTGGCCACTGAACAGGTGTTGGCCTTGCTCCTCGATCAATTACAAACAAAGGAGCGCCCCATTCGCACTCCTTAGTTATAAAAATCTTAAATAATTAAAGATTGTAACTAGGTATGTAAAAAAAAAAATTTATAACACTTTAATTTGGAATAAATAGTTTAAGTTTTAATTTTTTTTTTAAAACTTGTTTTTTTGGCCTAGGCCATGAAGTAATGTTGGGACTAGGGAGCCATAAAAAAGAAACTTCATTTCATTTCGTGATAATAACGCGTACATTTCCGAGCATATTTTGAGAAAAAGACAATTAAAACAACTCTATTTGGATAGACGTTAGAGCGTATCAGATGATTTTTGGTGCTTTGTCCTTTCCAATATAAAAGCAATTACATACATACATTACATACATTTTAGGTAAAACTATTATGTAATATGTTCATAACTTGCTTCAACTATAGAAGCCAGGAAAATTAAATCAACGAACCTCTCACATAAGTGAAATATCTTCGGCAAAGTTTCCGAAACCGCCATATTAATAATCAACCCCACATTCAAATTCTCATACAAAGTTCTAGTTTGGGTCGGTCGAAGGTCATTCGCCGATGTCGTATTTCCATACATCTGCATATCACACGAGAGGGACGCTATGGTCCAGATGTCTTGGCGATTATGCGGTATGAGTGTGGAACACCCTTTAGTTAGTTATATATATTATTATTAAGGTGGAGATAAATTAGTCTAAGAGTCTCAAAATTAATCGGAATATTCTAGAAGATGGTACAATTTGTTTGACTGAACACCTTTAGGTTTGATTAACACATTCTTAGGGTTCCGTACCCAAAGTATAAAATCGGGACCCTATTACTAAGACTCCACTGTCCGTCTGTCTGTCTGTCTGTCACCCAGCTGTACCTCATAACCCGTAATAGCTATACAGTTGAAATTTTCACAGATGATTTATTTCTATTGGCACTATAACAAAAAATTAAAGGGGGTCATCATAATATAAGAAACGTGTTTTTTTTCAGCGTTTGTAAATCGATCTTTTTAATGGCGTTAAATAGACACTTAAAATTTTCACCGATTGTGGATTGGTCGTGGGTGATATCACATATATATATAATACACAATAAAGTAAATGCCCATTTTATGCGTCTAAGATCCCTTCCACAGCTAACAAAAGAGCTGATAACTTTGAAACGGCTGAACCAATCTTGATGAAACATGTCTAAGAACCATCGCCAAGAAACCTGCTTTCAAATAAAAAACCGCATCCAAATCGGTTTACCCGTTTAAGAGCTATGATGCCACAGACAGAGACACACACACACAGCGGTCAAACTTATAGAACCCCTCTTTTTGTATTGGGGGTTAAAAAGCAAAAAAATATATATATTGGAACAAACGTAGTCTCTCGTACACAAATCACGGTAGGAACTGATATTTGCGAGCTTAACCTCAGATTGGGTCGTGTGTGTGTTTATTGGACCGATCGTCGGTTGATCTGGCGCGGTTGATACGTGTATAATGCGCTTAATGTATGGGGCAATGCGTAAGTGACAGCGATTATAAAGTCTATAAAACATAATTGAGACTTAGACGTTTTAATTTCTAAACACGCTATCTATCCTGAGATGACTTCCTGCCAAGTTTCTTGCGGCACATTCTTCTTGCCAATGATGGTCCTTACGAAAGCGCTGGTAGTTTATAAAAAAGTGACTGATAAAAAATATGTCTCATCGAGTTATCAGATCGGTGAAGGTCGATCTTCAACGGCTCTTAGACCAAATGGAGTCATTCCTCAAATTTTGCTAGATACATTTATAGAACTATGTTGAAAATCAAATAACATAGTACTGCCAATAAACAAGGGTTGTATTAAACAAACTTACTATATTTTCACAGTGTGCTGTACAGAGTTCGGGCCGTTTCACAAGTTTTTCTATTTTTCTGCGACGTACCCTATAGTTATTGAGCTGACGACACCACCATCACCACGATTTTTCCATAGATATTGTATGGCAATAGCAAGTCACGACGTCACTTCGCCAATTCAATCAACATTTTTTTTATACTACATAGGCACGCGTGGTTGAAAGCAAAGATGAAGCCTACGATGGAGCACGCTTGCCTAGCAAATACTCATAAACCCTAGACTTGAAAGCGGCCAAATTATAGTGTTCAGGGAACACAGTCGCGGGCAGGGAATTCCACTCCTTAGCTGTGCGGTTGATGAAGGAAGAGCGAAAACGCTTCACATATTTTGTATCAGGTTTAAAATTTAGCCTTGTGTAGACCCTATTATTAGGGCTTGCGCACAGACAGTACGACGTAATAACCGCTACAATCCTTTGATTTGGACCACAACTCAACCCGTATAGGTGATTATTAATGCAACCCTCGTTAGAATTAATCCGGGACCAATTGGACGACATCTGTATTCGATAATTATCCTGCTCCTATTTTGTTTACAGTTGCCATAATATTACTGACACAAAAGTTTTGAACTTCTATTTCAATGAGCGCGAGAGGGAAAGAGACATTTATTCAGGTAAAAATACATTTGAAAAGAAAAGATGAAAGAGATGAAAAAAAATAGTATAAATCAGGCCCCACTCAGCATAATGTTGCGGCAAGCCGCAACGCTTTTTTTCAGTGGGACCCATAAATAAAAACAAAAAATTTGGGCTGTTCATACTTTGTTGGAATGAAATCACAAACCCAATGTATGAATAGCTGAGAATTGAGACCCTGGCAAGGACATATAGAAATGGCGTAGTTACCGCGGGATATCAATAAACGATTTCTTCGCAGACGAAGTCGCGGGAAACAGCTAATTAACAATAAGTATAAAACGTTTTTGAGTCATTTGTTAAGATATTAAGTATTTATTTCACTCAAATTACCTTTACCGTCATTATACTCAAGTTATTTATTAGCTGTTATACTTCTAATGGCCTTAAGGATTCCACACTAGCCCATTCATCCCTTATCTAGCGAATGCCACGCTATCGAGCTATGCTACCGACAAAACATATTATATCTCGCGCATAAACAATACAATGGCTACGTTGAGAGCCGACAAGCTTTCGTTGGGGCGCGAGTTACAGCGAATTGAGTAGCTCATGTTTTTACCCCCGACACAAAAAGAGGGGTGTTATAAGTTTGACCGCTATGTGTGTGTGTGTGTGTGCGTGTGTGTGTGTGTGTGTGTGTGTGTGTGTGTGTGTGTGTGTGTCTGTCTGTCTGTCTGTGTGTCTGTCTACATCATAGCTCTTAACGGGTGAACCGATTTGGATGCGGTTTCTTTTATTTGAAAGCAGGTTTCTTGGTGATGGTTCTTATAATGCAGTAAAGACAAAAAGTTACATTTTGCCCTAAGTGTAAGAACAAGCAATTAAAGATATTTTCTTTGATATTTAATTAATTTCTGTGTATTTTTATCCAATTTTAATTCAGTCAAGGTTATCTACATAAAAACATTCAAATTTTTTAAAAACCCCCGACGGAATTAGGTCACACATGTTTGTAAGTAAACCTTAGACATGTTTTATCAAAATTGGCCGCTTCAAAGTTATTAGCTCTTTTGTTAGCTGCGGAAAGAATCTTAGACGCATAATGGGCATTTACAAACCAAACCAAATTGCGTGGGGGGGTTATTAATATTTTTAATTTATAGTTTTTCTTACTCTGCTTGAGAGACCTTACGTCAAACCACTAGGCCACCACGGCTTCCTTCTCATTCTGAGAGGAGGCCTGTGCCCTACAGTGGGCCGTATATATGCTAGAATGAGTTATTCTTACTAGTGTAAGTGCATGTAAAGTAGTTTGAAACAAGTTCGGCGACCGCATTAGATAAACGAAATAGTCTAATGCCGCTTACAAACCTCCCGCTGCTAATAGTGCCCCGCCCGTTTGCTAAGAAGCCCAATTAATCACGAGACGGGCTAATGAGCGTATATTTCATTGTCCAGCGCTAGTGCGATAGTTTAGGGCTGCCAATTAGAAGTCCTAATGTAACGGGACGTGTCAAGATTTTTTTCTGTCATCATTACTGATGCCAGCATAACAGGATGACAAACTTACCGTAAAAAAGCCGTGGTGGCCTAGCGGTTTGACCTAGCCTCTCAAGCAGAGGGTCATGGGTTCAAAACCCGGCTCGTACCTCAAAGTTTTTCGGAATTTATGTGCGAAATTACATTTGAAATTTACCATGAGCTTAACGATGAAGGAAAACATCGTGAGGAAACCTGCGTATGCGAAGAAATTCAATAGAGTGTGTGAAATTCCCAATCCGCACTGGGCCAGAGAGGGACCAACGGCCCAAGCCTTCTTATTCTAAGAGGAAGCCTGTGTCCTGCAGTGTTTGTGTGTGTGGACTGGGATGATGTTGAGATAAAAAATACATAAATAAAACCTTGTCTATCAGCTTGAAGACGTCTACAGCTGGACTATTGGTCATAGGTCTTCCCCAAGTATCCTCATGACGATTGTTTTCATGGCTTTCTCTTCTCTTTCTTCCTTCATTTATCTTTACCAGATCGTCATAACGGGACCCCACAAACAAGTTCTAAAGAAGCCCTTCATTATTCTTTCTCGTCTCAGACAAACTTACGAACAGTAACACAATTACAAATCAAATCCCGCTTCCCCAATCACTACCAAATGTGGGAGCCAATTTAGTCATAATCTAAACACCAGAAACTAATATAGCGGACCGTACTTAAATAACTTTAGAAGAAGCGAGTAATACTGAACGATTGCTTTACATTGCTGTCCATGATCGATCGCTTCTAATCTCATAGCCTTTTGACACCGCAAGGAACTCAACCCGCTTGACATTTCTCGATGTTGAAATAAGGTTTGAGTAAGCGGGGTGTAGGTAGCATTAGTAATTCCGTTAGACACACATACGACAAGCGCAGTGTATTATTATATTATTGAAGTCTGCTTTGGACAACCCTTGGATCGTCTTGAGATGGTGGACCGGGAGTCGGTGGGATTATGTTTTTGAGGTTGTATATTCCTAGTTCTAATGCCTGGTGAAATAAAATTGGAATTAGGGTAGCGGGAACATTTATCACGTTTATAACGATACTGACCCTATACGAAAGTATTCTCATTTCAAAAATAGACTTTGTGTTAAAAGAAAAACAGGTTTATTTTTGAAATGAAATATTTTGGTACAGTATCAGTATCGTTATAAACGTGCAATTTTTGACATTTTCATGTGTGGGTAAAATATGCATTTACTGTGGTTATAATTTAGATGTAAGTAGGATGACAAATGATTTTGAAGAAATCTCTAAGTTATACACAAAAAAAATAGTCATTACATTTCATTACTTGCGTTAAATAATGTAAGCATGCAGTTCATATTCCTAAAAAAGTAGGGCTGTAAAAGAACAGTCACTGGCAACTTTAAAATAATAAGTTTTTAAGTTCACAGCAGTTGATAGCACAAATAAAGTAAAACGTCCGAAATTAAATCATACCTACGCCAAAAAATACTTTTTATCGTACGAAAAATATGAAACTCAATCTTGCTTTGAAATTTACACTAAACCTGCACAAGTCCTTGTCTGCAATGATAGCAGCTCTTTTGGAAGGGTACAAATTTAGAAATAGTACATTACTGCAGAGGCCGTGAAGTAAGGGATTGATGGACGAGATTTGGGGTATACGGCCGAGTCGTAGACGAGGCCGGATAAAACGAGTCCAGCAATCCCTCTTCCGGCCGAGGATTGTATAGAGCTTTTCTCAAACATGCATCATCATCATCATCATCATCATCATCATCATCATCCATCCATCCATCCATACATCCATCCATACATCCATCCATCCATCCATACATCCATCCATCCATCCATACATCCATCCATACATCCATCCATACATCCACCCATACATCCATCCATACATCCATCCATACATCCATCCGTACATCCATCCATCCATCCATCCATCTATCCATACATCCATACATCCATCCATCCATACATCCATCCATACATCCATCCATACATCCATCCATCCATACATCCATCCATCCATCCATACATCCATCCATACATCCATCCATACATCCATCCGTACATCCACCCATACATCCATCCATACATCCATCCATACATCCATCCATCCATCCATCTATCCATACATCCATACATCCATCCATCCATACATCCATCCATACATCCATCCAACCATACATCCATACATCCATCCATACATCCATACATTCATCCATACATCCATACATCCATCCATCCATCCATCCATCCATACATCTATCCATACATCCATACATCCATCCGTACATCCATACATCCATATATCCTTACATCCATCCATACATCCATACATTCATCCATCCATCACCAGTATTTTAGGCGGTTTTATAGAAATAAAAGAAGATAGATTTTTTTTAATGTCGTAACTTGGCTGTATGTAATTTTTCCTTTGTCAGTTTAGTGTTAGTAAGCAAATTTAAAAAGTTACAGCAGCGGACAATAATGGTTTTTCATACTTACTTTTATGGCCTAGGCCAAGAAGTAATGTAGGAAGCCATAAACAACAAACTTCATGGCTTCATTTCGTGACATTAACGCATACATTTCAAAGCATGTTTGAGAAAATATTATTGACGTCCATTGTCGATATCTCCCGTGCTAAAAGGGTTGTCTCAATCGAAACATGTCGCCCGCAATGAGGGATATTCGAGCCATATGCCGGCAAGGCACGGCCGCAGCAGTGTTATGATGAAGCGGGTTCTTTCTTAACAAAAATTGCTTCATCGAGCTTCTTAAAACAGTCTTTTTCAAAATAACTATAAATTAAAAATATAAAAAACCCCCAACGCAATTAATTCACACATGGTTTGAAAATAAAGTAAATACCCATTATGCGTCTAAGATTCTTTCCACAGCCAACAAAAGAGCTGATAACTTTGAAATGGCTAAACCAATTTTGATGAAACATGTCTAAGAACCATCGCTAAGAAACCCGCTTTCAAATAAAAAAAAACCGCATTCAAATCGGTAAACCCGTTTAAGAGATAAAATCTGATGCTACAGACACACACACACATAGCGGTCAAACTATAACACCCCTCTTTCTGTGTCGGGGGTTAAAAAAACTCAATGAAGGGCTTTAATAAAAACGAAACTTAATTGGTTCCTTTGTGTAACAAAAGTTACACATATTTTGTATGACTAACTTTCGTTATACAAAGGATGCGATCGTGATTTTGTTTTCATTAGGCCCCTAACTATGCACATTTTTTTTAAATTACCCAAAAGAAAGCTTGTTAACAAAGTTAACCAAGCAACCTCTCTCATTGACGCCCAATCATTACGGTTGGAAGCAACTTGCATCCACCCTGAAACTGCGGCCTTCACCAAATCGTCCGTCCATCTCGTTGGTGGACGTCCCACGCTGCGCTTGCCAGCCCGTGGTCTCCATTCGAGAACTTTTGGGCCCCGAACGGCCATCTGTTCTGCGTAAGTTTTTTAGGGTTCCGTATTCAACTAGGAACCCTTATAGTTTCGCCATGTCTGTCCGTCTGTCTGTCTGTCTGTCCGCGGCTAAGCTCAGAGACTGTTAGTACTAGAAAACTGTAATTTGGCATGAATATATAATTATATTAGTCACGCCGACAAAGTGGTTAAATAAAAAAAATTAAAAAATTTTTTTTAGGGTACCTCCCATAGACGTAAAGTGGGGGTGATTTTTTTTTCTCGACTAACCCTATAGTGTGGGGTATCGTTGGATAGGTCTTTTAAAACCATTGGGGAGTTGCTTACATGATTTTTGTATTCAGTGATTTGTTTGCGAAATATTCAACTTTAAAGTGAAAAATTTCATTAAAATCGACCGTCCCCCCCCCCCCCTCTAAAATCTAAACTGTTGGGTGGAAAATTTTGAAAAAATTCAAAATGGTAGTAAATATATTCAATTTACAAGGAAAATTATAGCGGCTAATATTGCTTGGAAATTATTTGTAGTTTAAGAGTAAATAGTAGCCTAAGGTATTAAACATACCGTCACTACTTTGAAAAACTTGTATCTCAAATCAGCATGTAAACAAAACTGAACCTTGATATGCGCGTAATAAAGTTCACTTTGCCAGATTAACGATTTTGAGATACGAGCTTTTTTCAAAGTATTGACGATACCTAACTTGGAAGATTACGGAATCTACAAACGAAATCCTTAGAAAAATATTACTTGATTTTTTCGTAATGGCTACGGAACCCTATCTTGGGCGTGTCCGACACGCTCTTGGCCGGTTTTTTTTTTACTGAAAGAAATAGTGAATGCGATAGCAAGTGCGCACGCGTTACAATAAGCGTGCATTTACTTATGTTTTTCACGTATACATTGCTAATTACGAGTAAGACTAGCTGTTATAAGATATGACATAAGGCAGCGTCACACGGCACTGCCGGGCAGACAAAACATTCTCTGCTACGTGCTGATTGGGTAGGTACCGCGGTTGCCGGCGGACGAACTGAACTTGATACTTTAAAAGACGGTATAGTTCAGAATTCTCTTCAATAAAAGCTTCGTTTACGCTACACTACCCGTTGCCCACGACTCCAGTTGCAATGAATTAGTTGGTCGCTATCCCGCGGGAACTATGCAGTTTTCCGGGATAAAAATTATTCTATGTCCTTCTCAGAGCCTCAAACTATCTTCATGTCAAAGCGTGTAGAGGTATCAGAGAGACACACAGATAGACAGACAGAAGACAGACACACTTTCGCATTTATAATATTAGCATGGATATGGATTTACATGCTTACCGAGCCTTGGCAAACGTCTACAAGCTCCAAGCCTATACAAACGCTAGAATGTCATTCATACGCTTGCAAGTGCATTTATTCCGGGCAGATAGACTAGACATGGCTTCTTTGATCTGTATTCAAGAACTGACACTAGCCCCGATCGGCGACAAGCTTTCGCGAACTCACACGATCCAATTAAAACACACCTGATGGCACGCTTGTCATTTGCCATTATCATATCAACAAGCGGTGCTATTTAAATAGTCATTTCTGAAAGAAACAATTGTTACTGATTATTTACTTTCCGCAGTGCTATGAAAAACGGTCGATTGTACACTACAGAGCATATGGTAATGAGTTTTAGTTAAAAATTCACTTTGAATAAAAATTTTAAGTTAATTCCACTACTCTACTTTAAGTGGACGAGGATTTAACCCACGTATTATTGAGTGTGTGTAATTGGTGTTAGTGTAAATGGAAAGTTAATAACACATCCAACAGCACACAACAATAGTCCGATAGTTTGTCTGAGTTCAGTGCTTGCGAAAATAGATGAAAAAAGTCCCTAACATATTATTTTTCACACAAACTTAGCCTACCCTCTTCAAAGTATCAAATCATCTCACACCCACTACAATAATGACCAGTGAGGAGGTACGAATCTACATATCGGGGTGTGGGCATTTCTTGCATCCCCGACTGAGATATGTGCTCCACCCGTGTCCGAGTTTAGGGGGGGGAGGTTCCAGGGACGGACTGGGGGTGTATAATATATATTTAATGGCGATGACAGTTGCATGGGTTGAAGTTGTTTGTTGAAGTGTTAGGAATAATGTGAGTTAAAGATAAACTATGAGACTGAGAATTCACATGTAGGTATTCGTATTTTCAGTAAGGTAAACGTCCCTGAGCTCGACACTGACCCAATACATGGCGCTTTCAATCTTATTTCATAGTAAAGGAGGTGACAGATGGGTGTCATCTACTGGGCGTTGAGGTGTCGAGCAGTACGTTTACCTTACATTGTCTCAATCTAAAACAGGTATAAGTTTTTTAGCGCTAATTGTGTTCTTTGTTTTTAACTAGCCTCTGCCGGCGCCTTTGCTTGTAATGTTTTGTTTGATGAAATTTAATCATTAGGTAATTAGTGAGAAAAAAATTTAATGAAAAATAATTGCAGTTGTTGCTCCATAAATACTACATTTATAACAGAATCCGTCCCATAACTTAAGATATGCAGATACCGGGTGATAAGTTAATACCCACCGTCCGATCCCGAATCCCTACCCGCATCAGTTATAATGGGATCCCCGGAATATGTGGCCCGCCTTATTGAAAACTTAATGGCTCGCTTCTTAGTTATGCTAAGTTATTGTGAGTATTGTTGCCGTGAAATTGCGGGACATATTTGATATGGTGTATGGAAGATTATTAATTGGGTGTTCTAGACAACTGCTTGAGATTGTTATTTCGATTGTTTTAAACTTCTGTAGCTATTTGCGGTGACTGTCCCGTTTTCCCTGGTCAATTTTTGTTAAGTATTTCTTCCGTCTCATGCTTATAGTCATACGTATAAAATGGTAAAGAAATCTGTACACAACTTATTTTTTTTATTTTTATTTATTCATTCATTCATTATTTATTCACAAAGAAACAAACTCATCATCATCATCCCAGCCTATATACGTCCCACTGAAGGGCACAGGCATCCTCTCAGAATGAGAGGGCTTGGGCCGTAGCTCCCACGCAGGCCCCTGTGCGAATTAGGAACTTCATAAACACTATTGAATTTCTTCTCAGGTGTATGCAAGCTTTCTCACGATGTTTTCCCTCACCTTACGCTCATGGTTAATTTCAAATGTAATTTCACACATAAATTTCGATAACTATGAAATTTTAATAGTGAATCTTATCTGCTTTAAAGCTTGAGGTTCCGGGTTCAATCCCCGGTCGCGGCAGGTTTTGAACGTGTAATATTAAGATTTTTAGCAAAAAAATTTGGATTGAGAATTATATTTTCAGCAAAAATATATATTCGTTTGCCGCATTTAAAGCCACATACTTAACTAAGTACCATTATTAAATTCTCAAACCAACCAACATTATACTCGCACAAGAATTTAACCCCAATCCAACATGGCGCCACATATCATACCCTACAATCTGATATCACAAAGTCCGCAAACAACACATGAAACTCCGAGTCCTGAGTAGGTCAAGCATAAAATTCAATCACACATTAGTCAAGCCTAGCATGACGCGGAAATGGCGCCGCCACATGTTGAAACGTGGTTGTATGGACATCATTCCTACGCCCTTTGTGCTGTAAATCTAGACCTAGGACGTAAGGATGTGGTGTTAGTGTTAGTTAATTGCGTTATTCCCGATAAAGTTGATGTTAAGTTCCCAATCCGCACTGGGCCCGCGTGGGAACTACGGACCAAGCCCGCTTAATTTTGAGAGGAGGCCTGTGCCAGGGCACAGATCCCAGATGGGCATCCCAGGGGATGATGATGATGATGACAAATTGCGTAATGCTGCTAATATTGCAAATACAAAGGTTTGGGAGCGTCTTTGTGTTATTAATCTTTCATGGTACAGTCAAGAAAACTGAATCACGTACCAGGGAGGAACTTTTTTACAACCAATTTCACGATGGCGCGAACGCTTGCAATTGCATTCACCATTTTTCCCTATCCTCATCCTATACCGTGGGGCAGAAAGAAGCGGGATAACGATTCTTGATTCCGAGTGCGTTGGAAAATAAGGCATTAAAAAAGATTGAATCCAAAAACGTCGCTCACTCCGTTTCCGCTCCTCTACCTCAAACACCAAGTCCTGACCGCGTCACATAGATACCAAGACGTAGGCGGCGCGTGGGTGAACACTTCCATACTTATTACTCACGTAGCGATAGCGAATCACCACCTAACCAGCTTTCCTTGCTCTCCCCACCCGCTCTTCCCTCAATCATACCAGACCAATCGAAGGGATTCCTTGAGATTTTAAGAGGTCTTTGTTAAGTGGTGCTGGAGCTGATTCAATCCGATATGGTTTCCGTAGCGTTTGCCAGATTAATGATGATATAGAGATGTGTGAAAGTTGTATTGTTGTTTGTGAAAGTACAGATTTTGTATGTAGTCATTAGACCTCCAGGCTTTCAGCCTATGACTGCTGGGTACAAGCCTTATTGGGGGTGCTCAAGGGAAGTGAGAGTGCAGTGATCCACGAATATCTTAGCTCGCTTCTTCCTCGTGCCAAAAAGTACACGTAGTGATAATGAATGGTCATTGGAAATGTGTGTTTTTACAGTCAAATGAATTAATTCAACCCGTCGTAGAACGTCGTCACAGTAAGTACCAGACAACCAATGACAATCTTAGGCCACTATACATAGAATCTTGTCGCATTAACTATTAGATAATTCCAACGTCAGAGCGGGTCAAAGGATTATCAACTTTCCGATCATAATAATGTACAATAAACGTAGAGTTTAGAAACGTGTTTGCTCCATGACATGAGAAGAAAAGGAAGTTTTGACAGCCGGACAGTGACAGTTCAGGTTATTAATACACAAGTAAACTCCTTTCCTATTCATTATCGTTGACACATGTTCGCAAAGATCGAGATGTCATCAATACATCACGCAATAATCACTGTCGTAGAAAATAAACAAATTGATTCATTATAACATGGTTCTACAGTAGCCTAGGAATCAAATTGCTTGACTGTATCTATCATAACTATTTCCATAGTCCAGCAATACGATTCCATTACAAATTTTTTGTATAACGGTTCCACAGTGAATAACAATGTACTAGAACAATCCTTATAAAAAGCAGTAGTAGCCTAAGTGGTTTGATTAACCTACGGCCTCTCAATCAAAGGCTCGTTGCTCTGAGTTTTTCAGAATTATGTGCGAAATGACAATTAAAATTTACCACAGATTTAACGGTGAATCCTGAATACAGCTGTGAAAACATTCAATTGTGTGGGTGAAGTTTTTAATCCGCACTGTTCTCACGTGAGACCCTGGGGCTAAATTCGGACGAACTGCTATTCAGGAACGCCGAAAATCACTGGTTTGCGAGAGGTTTGGGCTGAACTTGGGATGAGCCTTATTTTTTTCTAATCAAGCTCAGCCCCAACCTCTCGCAAACCAGTGATTTTTGGCGTTCCTGAATAGCAGTTCATCCCTATCCGTTCCTGTATCCTGTATTCCTGTATCCTGGCCGTTTCTGAATTTAGCCCCTATGCCCTGCAGTGGGATATAGGGCAACATGATGAGAACAATCCTTCAAAAGCTTCCCAATCGACACGAACATAATAAATATCAAACACCCAAATCTTACTCCATTTCTCAACCGAACACAAATCTTAAAACTTCATAGGTGTCCAACCCTCCCCAAAACTTGGTGCCACATGTGCGTCTAATACCCTACATTAGTCAGTCTGTAATTGCCAAGTGATTCTACTTTCACTGTCCCTCGCACAGACTTCTGTCCCTTACTTAATGCCGCAGTTTCTATAATTGGGGTGTAGTTTGGGAGCTGTGTTTAAAGACGTTTTTAGTTGAGAGTACCTAGTGTTTTGTTGACGTAAAAGTACGTTCGGGATTGTTCGAGGCTTTTATCTTGCACAGATCACAGTAAAAAACGGATTAAAAGAAAAAAGAAAAAGTGAAATCAATTCTTCTTCCGATCCTGAACAAATTAGGTACCGATTCTAATTCCGATTCTGGACAAATTACTTTCAAGTTTTCAATTATTTAATATACCCTTACCTTAAAACCACCTCGAATTAGATAATTAAGGAAATAAAACGGAAATTTGAACAATTGGAACCGAAAACTTTTTGAGATCGTTATAAGACTAATCTAACCTAAATCAATGGGTTCTGTACAATGCCGATTTACAGCTACAATTTTTTTTATAAATAAATATCATGGTACAATTTACATCAATCGACTTAGTCCCAAAGTAAGCAAAGCTTGTATTATGGTTACCAGGCAACGGATAAACATACTTATGTAAATAGCCACAAACTTAAATAGGTACATTATTATTAAACACCCAAGACTCGAAAATAATTTTCGTATTTTTCATACAAATATCTGCCGGTTCAAGATCGATGCAAGTCGCTTCCAACCGTCATGATTGGGTATCAATGAGGGAGGCTTATGTTCAGCTGTGGAAGTCCTACGCCTGAAATGATGACGATAATAATGATCTACCCCGACCGGAAATCGAACTCAGGACCTCAAACTTTGTAGTCAGGTTCTCTAACTAAATCGGTTGTCAGTTAATTCGTTTGTAATTTCGATATTCAGAACCATGCCCAATGAATGCTTTTAGTTCACAATTTAGCTTATCAACGTCGTTTTCACTCATACAATTCAGCCATATTTAAAACAAAATCAATGCACAAAAGCACCCCACAAACGTTATTTGTACAACGTTAGCAAAAATGCTGACGGCGGGAACAAATTGCAGGCATGTCGGCGCTGCAGTGTCGGCATACATTGTTTACTCGGGTCTGCTTTTTTTGGGGTGGTCGTTAATTAATAGGCAGCTTATTTTAATTCTACTAATAATATAAAAGGGAAAGTTTCTGAGTATATGCTTGCGTCTATGTGTGTGTGTGTGCGAGCTTGTGACGTCTTCCACTAAAACTTCTGGTTTTTTTTTACATAAAACTGACTCGCGATTGATCCCTATCTCGATGGAATTTCGAGTCTTGAATGTTTAATATCTATTTAAGTATGTTTATCCGTTGCCTTTTTACTCATAAGCCCATAACACAAGTTTAGCTTAATTTGGGACTAGATCAGTTGATGTGAATTTTTGTTCCGTAATCTTTATTATTTAAGTAGGTACTTACTAAAGTAAAGACCGCCAAGTTGTGGTGGGACTGGGCCGGACATGATGTCTGCCGAATGCTTCCGAACCGATGGGGGTGAATCGTTACCGAATGGGTTCCTAAGGATGGCCAAAGGAACAGAGGCAGACCCAGGGGGAAATGGTGGGACGACCTGAGCGCTTTTCAGCTTGATTGGCAGCAGGTGTATACCCAGGGTAGGCAAGAATGGTGGAGGAAAGGGGAGGCCATATTATAGGCTATATAAAAAAAAATACAAAAGTATTCAGCGACTTCTGAGGCCAACCGTAGTACCCATGAAATAAGAACTTGTCTAGAGATTCAAAAATCGGCCCAGGTGCTACAATAGCGCACCAACTGGGGACATAACGTATCATTGTGTCGATATAATATCGGTATTATGTGTCGATGTACACAATTACCTTCCTACCATTGATGATATCTCGCGTGCCGCACTGTTTGAGGGGTTATCCGGGAGGACGACATTGTTTATCGACAAAAAGTACAAATTTATACATATGTACGATTTTTAATGCTCTCTAAAAGAATCATGTAGCACGACTGAACAAAAAAAAATAGAATGATGAATTGATGCGCGTTAACCTTTTTTATTAGATAACATAAAACAGTGCGATGGTAGTGTAGTTCGGTTCTTGTAGGAGGATTTTTTTTAAGTTTATGGCACGTCTTATACCACACTGCCCTTCAATCAATCATAGACCATACATAGTAACCTAAAACACATAGCAACGTTTTTTCATGAAATATTGCTTGTGATTGGAAAGGAAATATGTATGTTCTTGCGAAATAAATAATTTCATTTCAATAAAAATGTATATGTAGCAAACTGTTTCACGCAAATATTTCCGTTTTACATTAACCTCCTCAACAATCCATTTCTAAAATGAAACGCAACTTAGAAATAGGGTAATAGTGCCATGCAGATAACGAAATCAATGAGTCCTTTAATGTTCAAATTTCGTTTCGATATTCGCTATCGAACAAACCGAAACACCGGGTAACCCCAAGATTATCCATCAACGGATTCAATCAAATAACACGTGTTTAGTATAATTCGTATAATTAAGCCGCAGCCGTGATTTCTATGGTGCGCACGCGACGGTTCTAATGCGTTTTGTAACGTGTCATCAGGCGGCCCACGGTAGATTACACATTTATTATGGAAATATTATCTGTGGTAAGATTTATGCTATTGTAGGCAGGGTGGTGATGGTTTGACTATCAAAACTGTAAAAAGGACGAATCAATTTCAAAAAATATATCTTTGTAAGAATACGGTTACTTGTATGATTGTATGTTACTAATAATAATAATTCTTTATCTTCTATCTTCTAATAATATAGAAATCTCGTGTCACGGTGTTTGTTATCGAACTCCTCCGAGACGGCTTGACCGATTTTTATGAAACTTTTTTCTCTGTATTCGATAGGTCTGAGCACAGAAATATATCGAGGGATCGTAGGCTATTTTTTATACCGCTATTAAATTTTTCGCAGACGGGGTTGCGGACAATAGCTAGTTTAAATATAAAAGGTAGGTACAAGTGGTAAGCTAGTGTTGGCGACGAGACGGTAAAGGTAGTACGATCCACCTGGATATCTTTGGGGGTGGCTTTTGTTCAGCAGTAGATCTCTTTTTGCTGATAAACGATGATGATGATTGGATAACTTCAACAAACATCTATGACTAAAGCTCCAAACGCACTTTTGCGTAGGCGTGGCGATGGAGTGGCGGTGACGGTTGTAATATTCTAACTTACATGAACGAGTTCGCGGCACGGTACCGCACAACCGTTCATACAAGTTAGAATATTACAACCGTCACCGCCCCGCTATCGCTGTAAGTGCGTTTGGTGCTTAAGGAGGTTAACATTTGCCACAACACCTACATCAGATCGCCAAGCAAATTTAAAATAATCCAATTTATTTTAAACGGCTTATTTTAAGTGTACGCGAAAAACAAGGAAAAGTTCCACTAATTGGCAAGCAAATAAAAAAGTTTCATCTCGTATGCACTCAAGAGTCCAAAGTATACCCGTTAGCACGGGCACATTTTCAAACAACGGAACGATCGAAAGTTCGACATTCGAATTCGAAATTTAAACAATACTTTTTCGATTGGTCCCCGCGACGCTATTAAAAAGTTTTGCGAGCGACGAGGTTTTTTTTAGAGATTTTTTATTGTACTTTTAATTTAATTTAGAGGCTTCATGCAGTAGCTGTTCTATCGATATGAATGAAATTATTACTAAGTATTTTTAGTACATAGACTTGGTACCTATTTCAGTAATTTTGACAGTGAAAGACTAAAATTTCCTTGTATTTTGTCTTTCCAAAAATGCTGCTCAATGAGACAAAAGGCTAGATAGCCAAACAGCGTAGCCAAATGATTTATTTTCTCTTATGTGTATTTTTTACAGAATAATGAATAATTGATTGACTCAGACATTACTTTCCAGAAGCCCATATCAATTAACTACAATATTTTTAACTTGCTTCTCCGCAATAAAACTTTGCTTTTAATTCTGATCTAAATTGAATTCAAACCAAATAATAATAAAAAAAAAATCTCTTCGGAATGAAAACAAAGTTTACACAAATTTCCCCGAATTCGTGCACCTATTCCAAAATCGCAATCAATTGTTTAATTGGTTCTCGATACTGGCACGAAACAAGAGTCGATCATATCTCATGTATCGATAATAGGATCGACTCATTTGGGCGTGACTTGCAGAATACGCTGTATGTGGGGTCCGATTGTTAACATGCTTTGTTGTTGTTACACTTTCAAAAGGACCGTAAGTACGTACAACAAGGTTTCTTGTTGTTTGGTGGTGTTGTTATGAAATTCACATACGTTTTTTGTGATCCAAATTAAAGTTGGGTAATTTTTTGATTTCTTGTTATCGCACACGACTTTCTAATGTCGAATGCGTGTTCGTTAGAAAAAATGAGGAACAATAAAACCATGGTCACACTTGTCTTCATCATCATCCCAGCCAGGTACGTCCCTCTACAGGGCACAGGCCGTAGTTCCCACGCGGGCCTAATGGGGATTGGGAACTTGGCATACTATTGAAATACTCCGTAAAGCTCATGGTAAATTTCAAATGTAATTTCGCACGTAAATTTCGAGAAATTCAGAGGTGCGAGCCCCGTTTCGAACCTACGACCTTCTGCTCGAGAGGTCGTTTTTTTAAGTGGATGCTAAATAACATTTACTTGACGTCAAAAAATAGAAAGAAGTTTTTACATAGATAAGTTAATCTTGGTAAAATGTACCTAATTAGAATCACTATAATCTCATTTTCTTCTTATTCGTATGTATCTCAAACAATTTCCAACAATTACATTAAATCTAAGGCACTTTCACAAAATCAATTGTCCATCGACGCACGAACCATACATTACAAATATTACAATACCGCGAGGACGACGCACGCGCACGTTCCCACGTGCCCCCTTTGTCGGACCGCGACAAAGCTTTGCCGACAACACAGCCTTCAAACAATCGTTCTATCCTTATACAAAACTCTACCATAAACCAATACAACAAACGATTGAATTCAACTGCGACGCGGCTCGGAAAAATCGACCCTTACATTCCAAATTCAAACGAAGTATGCGCGATGTTAGTGGCCATCGATAATCGATTCTGTGTTCGATTGTTCGAGTCGAAATCGCGTTGTGTTTTCGATAGAGGTAGCAATTGTATACGTTAGCGCAGCGAGCCCGGTTGACCCCTCATTTAAGGTAGGGCAATTGTTTATCAATATGTTTATGATTAATGGCTATGATGCGGCGTCGTGACTCCGTCCGTTCGTAGATCGGGCAATTAGCTTGATCACGATTGGTAAATGATATGTGATTGGTGCTCGCTAATTTGTTGGAAAGGGATTGTTGTTTTATCACGGGTTCTTTTAATCATCATTATCATTTCTGCCGAAAAATGTCCACTGCTGAGAGGCCCAACAGGTCGCCTAAGGTTCGCAAAACAGAACGGTCTTGCGCCATCCGCATCCAACGCGTTCCAGCAACCTTAAACTAGGTGGTTGCTCCATTTTATTGGAGGCCAATTTAATCTACACTGCGTCTTCCGGTCCATGGACGCTATTCGAGAAACTTTTGCCCCCATCGGCCATCAGTTCTACGAGCGAAGTGCCCTGCCCACTGCTACTTGAGTCTGGCGATTCTTCGAGCATGTCAGTGACTTCAGTCCTTGCGCGGATTTCATCATTTCTAATAATGTTCACATTCTGTGAATATTTTAAGCGTCTACCTGTTTGTTGTATGGGAGCCCCTTAAATATTTATTTTATTTTGGTTTTTAGTATTTGTTGTTATAGCGGCAACCATAATACATCATCTGTGAAAATTTCAACTATGTAGCTATTACGGTTCATGAGATACAGCCTGGTTACAGATGGACGGACGGACGGACAGACGGACAGACACGGACAGCGGAGCCTCAGTAATAGGGTGCCGTTTTTGCTCTTTGGGTACGGAACCCTAAAAAGAAAGAGAAAAAAAAAGTTAGCGTTATCAGTTATCACTTTAGTGCAAATTTGGTTTATAGGCATAGCACCTGGGGGACCGAGCTTTGCTCGGGCTAAAACTCGATAGCACGCATTTTCCCAGATACAAGACCAAGCTAGGTCGATTGTTCGCCCCCGAAAACCCCCACGCAGAAAATTTTATCAAAATCGTTAGAGCCATTTTCAACTAAACCACGATAGATATACCTACTTTTCACTTGAGTTAAGAAAAAAATGGCAAAAGAAAATTTGAATAATCGTGTAAATTAACAAACCCACGCTATCAAGCACTAACTTTTGCCCGTGGGCGTGCTCGGCCTAATTCACTTGTAATAATTTGGTTTAATGCCGCACTAAACACCGCGTCGCACCACAATGCCGCGGTATCTCACGGCTAATGTGTGCACTGACAACTACATGGATCGTGTGAGAACAAGCTGACTTGATACTTGAAGAAAAATACCGCGTCACATCACTATGCTACACGGTATCTCAGATTAGAAGTGCTTAGTGTGAGCACTGACAGCGAAACGGGTTGTGTGAGAGCAAAATGTCTTGATACTTGAAGAAAAACACCTCGCTGCAGCACAATGCTACGGTAGCTCACATGAGAAGTACTTAATATGTGCCCGGACAGCTACATACCTATGGATCTTGTGAGAGCATACTATCTAAATACTTTAAGTCTCGAAGAACGTTGCGTCGCGGGACAACGCAAATGAGAAGTGCGTAGTATGTGCCCTGACAGTGACAGATCATGGATCATGTTAGAGCAAAGCGTCATGATATTTGAAGAAAAACACCTCGTCGTAGCACAACCCTACGGTACCTATCTCACATCAGATAAGTGCTTGCACATGCAATGTTTTTTCACTACCCACCATCATCATCATCATCATTTCAGCTGAAAGACGTCCACTGCTAAACATAGGCCTCCCCCAAGGCTCGCCAAACAGATCGGCCCTGCGCCATCCGCATCCAATGCGTTCCCGCCACCTTCACCAGGTCGTCGCTCCATCTTGTTGAAGGTCTACCTACACTGCGTCTTCCGGTTCGCGGACGCCACTCTAGAACCTTTCGGCCCCATCGGCCGTCAGTTCTACGAGCGATGTGCCCTGCCCACTGCCACTTAAGTCTAGCGATTCTTCGAGCTATGTCCGTGACTTTAGTTCTTGCGCGGATTTCATCATTTCTAATGCAATCCCGCAGAGAAACTCCGAGCATAGCCCTTTCCATCGCCCTTTGAGTGACTCTGAGCTTTCTTATGAGGCCCATCGTTAGCGGCCACGTCTCAGTGCCATAAGTCATCACTGGCAACACACACACTGGTCAAAGACTTTTGACATGAGTGAGACACACTACCCAAGCCAAGCCTGATCTTAATTTTGTACCGGCGCCCTGGCACTGAAACACTGCACAGACAATGTCCAAAAATGTGTCTGGATGATCATCCCGACACCTGCATCTGCTTGTCACTGGACTCTACGATGACAAAACCTTACATCCATCCATCTATTGTAACTTTGACACAGTAAGCACCCAAAAGTTGATCAAATCAAAAAATCAAATCAAACCTACCTACCTATTAAGTACTGCTCTAAAATAATGCGTGAAGTGATTGAAATCAGAAAATACAAGAATTTTAATTGAGATGACGGATAAGCTTTCGTTTTCAGAAATTCAGTGACAGGCAGGCATACATTTTGATTATGCCGATACATCAACTATCAAAACCGTTCACAAAACTTGTTGCAAACAGTTTCGGCGACACTACTTCAAACTAACTGCGTCATTCGACGCGGCGCGGGCGCGACGCAACGCGACGCGACATGTCGCCCGATTCTACACTAATACACGACCGTTTAATTCACTTAAATTGACGTCTTTGATTCAACTGATGGCAATTGCGATAGTAATATAATATTACTAGCTGACCCGGAAAACGTTGTTTTGCCATATTAGAGAGGTATAAAAAAATAGCCTACGACCTATTCTCAAACATACCGAATATAGACAAAAAGTTTCATAAAAATCGGTCAAGCTGTTTCATGGAGTTCGATAGCAAACGGGAACGTATCAAAATATATAAAGTTTAAAACGAATAATGGACGAAATACGTAATGGTCATAATACATTCTAAAATTTTCCATGAAACTATTGATTAAGTGAACTTTTTTAATCGTGTAATCTACAGATTGGTTTAGGTTAGGTTAGGTTAATTTTATGAAAATCCTGTAGAGTTGAGAATTTCCAAGAAAGTGGCTTTATATCAAATGACCATTATGTATTTCGTCCATTATTACTTTTAAACTTTATATATTTTAATACGTACCCATAACAAACACCGCTACACGAGATTTTTATATATTAGAAGATAATGTAATTGCTATCCTGTCCTATTGATATTATAAATAAGAAATATTGTGAAGATGGGTACACTTATGTTTGGATGTTTGAATGTTCGTTATTAAATATGAAACTTGGCATACAGATAATGTATCATCATCATCATTTCAGCCGAAAGACGTCCACTGCTGAACATCCTCCTCCAAGGCTCGCCAAACAGATCGATCCTGCGCCATCCGCATCCAACGCGTTCTCGCAACCTTAACCACCCACACCGCGTCTTCCGGTGCGTGGAAGCTTCTCGAGAACCTTTGGGCCCCATCGGCCATCAGTTCTACGAGCGATGTGCAGATAATGTATACTCGTAAACATCTAGATTGCGACATAGAATACTTAATAACTCGGTAATGAGACGGGATAATATTTGTACTTGAAACAAGGCTTTCGAGGCTTTCAAGGCTTTCAAGATGACGTCTAAGTTATAGTCTGCAATCAATAGATGGCGTTGCCCGATGGAACTTTGTGCTTTAAATATAAATGTTACCGTAACCTTTTTTCTTGGATTTCCGACACGAGCAAAGTCGCGGGATAAAGCTAAGTCTTAAATAATAAAATAACGCTATGTAAATGAAGATATACAATAATGATTTGAATAATTTATTGAATAATTTATTCAAATCAATATATCTTGATTTCATCAACCTAAATTATTTTCTCTAATTTTTCAATTATTCCTATTGCCGAAATAAAATTACTAGAAGCAATACAAAACGAGTTGAAAGAAAATAACGAAGCAAACTCGTAATCAAATTAGGGATTAATTTGTTATCGAAAATAAGATAGTATCGGATGGATGATGAAATGATTTAGTTAAGTATTTACCTACGTTTTCTGGCGGGATCGATGTTAAATTTGAGCTGCTAGTAAAGCCATAAAAAAAGTAAATAAATAAGCTCATAACGCGGTCAAACCTCATTTTGTGTCCAAGAGGGCTACTACGAAATTCGAATTCGTATCATGCCGTCCCTTGCACTCCTCTATTTAATACTATTAGCGTGATCGGAACGGCAGGATACGAAGTTCGAAAATCGAATTTCATAGTATAAGCGGCCAAGAACGAATTGTTTTGAAATTGCAATCGCTATGACACGTAATGCAGACCTTATACGAAAGATAACGAGCATTGGCGATTATCATAAACCTCCCGCATTACGGCCGTTCAGTAATTCGAGCCTTCATGCACAGTAATAGTAGAATGTGTAACTACAATGTATTTTACTAAGTAATAAAGGCACGACATGATGTACGGTAGCTTTCAAAGCCACGTCCCATTGCAAGGCACATGCCTCCTCTCATAATGAGAGAGCCTGGATCATGGTTCCACAGTAGCCTGGACCTTGGAGTGGGACGTATGGCACAGATGAACAAACCAAAACTTTATTTACCAGTCTTCGGTACGAAATACTAGCCATTCCCCTGCCGTGTAACTGTAACAGCTAAGCTCTCAATCCACCTTGTAAGTCGTGTAACGCTCTCGATACAAAATGGACGTGTAAGTAAATACGTCGGCGCGGACACGGGGCCGCGACACTACCGTATCGGGTTTCTGATTTAAAGGCCGGTGTCGCCACATTGTGCCTGGTCTTGTTGGGCCACGGGAAAAGACGGGGCGGGTGCCAGTCATCATCATCATCATCATTTCAGACAAGCGGCAATCGCTCAAATCGGCGTCGTCACCGAGTCATTGCATGCGCATGCTACGGTTTGCGATATGATAATATCTGCCGCTTAGTTTGCTGTACATTAGGTAATCATCATCATCATCCCAACATATTTATGCCCCACAGGACATAGGCTTCTTCTCGCAATGAGAGAGCTTAGGCAGTGTTTGACACACACCATTGAATTACTTCGCAATTATATATGTGTAGGTTTCCTCCCGATGTTTTCCTACGCCATAAAGGTCATGGTAAATTTAAATACCGAAAAACTCCTGAGATGCTGACTCATCATCATCATTTCAGCCGAAAGACGTCCACTGCTGAACATAGGCCTCCCCCAAGGCTCGCCAAACAGATCGGTCCCGTGCCATCCACATCCATTCATCGTATGCCGCTAACGATGGGCCTCATAAGAAAGCTCAAAGTCACTCAGAGCGCGCTGGAGAGTGCTGGGTATTAAGAAAATAATGCCAACTTTACTGCTCTCAAGTAGAATGAATACTTCTTATAGGACCTTAATATAATGTAGAGGGGTCTCTTCTGTGGACATGGCAAAAGTTAAGAATCTATAGCCAATATTTTTTAGTCAAATCTACATCAGCGTGCCTGGCTAAGCCTCGCCCCATTTAAATAAATCTTAAGTTTGCTGACTTGGAGCCGCTAACTGCATGTCCACAGGAGAGACAACTTTTGTTTCTTACTGTGTGTATGACCCAGAGTATTGGTGCTCGTATCCTCGTTCACCATTTTTTTGTCTGGTCAATCCAACGTTTGCCCGTCCATTATTCGTCTATCTATGCATCGGTCACTCCATTTCTCACACGGCTGTCTTTTCACTTTTTTTAGGAGAAGATCAAATGGTGTCAAGCATCCCCTGATATGCCTTCTGCCTTTGCGTGTTCCTTCTTTGTTTTCATCTGGTAATACTAGGTATAATACTTTATTAACTTAATTTTAGAAGGATTCGAAATCCGCTTCCTGCTGTAACTCTAACCAGCTTCGTGTAAAACATCTGCGAAAGTCTTGCAGGAAACAACACCAAACATTACATGTGATAGTTTGTTAGCCACAGGATTTTTAGCTCGACATCGGAGAAGTTGGGCCGTTTATCCCACGAATACAACGTCGAGTATCGCTGATACTATTACTAGCTATTACCACCGGCTTTCAGTCACATAAACCAATGGATTTGGCAATTGTAAGACTGTAATAAAAAAAAAATATCACGGGACAATTCACACCAATTGACCTAATCCCAAAGTAAGCTAAGCAAAGCTTGTGTTATGGGTAGGTACTAGGTAACGGATAAACACATTTACATGTATAGATAGATAAATATTTCAATACATATTAATATTAAACACCCAAGACTCGAGAACAAACATTCGTATTTTTCATACAAATATCTGCCCCGACACGGTAATTGAACCCGGAACCTCAAGCTTCGTAGTCAGATTCTCTAACCACTAGGCCATCTGGTCGTCGAAGTAAGTATGAAGGACATCAGTGCAAAAGTTCGTAAATTTACGAGTATTAGCGATCATGACTCCATGTAGTCTATGTGTTAAGCAGGAGACCCAGCTATCAATAGCAATGTAGTGTTGTAGTGCGCGTGTGCATGCGTTCCTTCATGTGTTTTGTGTATATGTCATCATAATCATCATCACTATCCCAGCCTACGTCCCACTGCAGGGCACGGGCCTCCTCTCGGAATGAGAGAACTTGGGCGTAGTTCCCACGCCACACTATTGAATTTCTTTGCAGTCGTGTGCAGGTTTTTCACGATGGTTTCCTTGCCGTAAAACTCATGGTAAATTTCAAATATAATTTCGCACATGAATTCCGAAAAACTCAGAGGTGCAAGCCTGGACTCGAACCCACGACCCTCTGCTTGAGAAGTCAACCACTAGGCCACCATGGCTCCATTGTGTGTACGTATTGGAATTAAATTTGGCTTGTTACTAGATAACTAACTGGTAACTAGATTCATTTTAGATGGGACAGTTCTAGAGTGGCAATCGCGAACCGAAAGGCGTGGCGTGAGATGGGTCCCAACAAGATGGACAGACGATCTGGTAAAGATCGCAGGAACCATTTGAATTCAAGTAGCGCAGGAGCAATTGCTATGGCACAGCTATCGCTGGAGGCAATAACACTCGACGATGAGATGAGGTTTTAGGTTAGGAGAGATGAAGTGAAGGAACGACTTACTGGTGAGCTGATGATGGCGTTGTACGGCGGGAGATGAAGATGAGCTGAGTTCCTTTTACCAAGTAGTTGAAGTACTGTAACTAACTGCACTACGTAAATCAGAAAACACTTTTACCGGCCGGTGTGCGCGCGCTACCTTCCGTGGTCATGTGAACGGGAATGAGTGAGCGGATTGAATATTTTGATGTAAATGTCACACGTCGCGCTCGGCGGGAACAGGAACACTTTGGGATAGGCATTTGTCCAGTAGCAAACGTGTTTTAGCTGATATGACGAGATTAAGAATATAACGCAAATAAAATTCCAGATTATCAACCAGTTAAGTCTAAAGACATAAAATTTTGCATTTAGGATGTTCTTCATGCATCGTAAATGAAAACATCGCCCACGATATAATTTTTGGGATATCCCATAAGAATTTTATAAAATTTCTGTCTTTCAATCCAATTGATAGACCTATCCCCCAAGGTTCGCCAAACAGATCGGTCCTGTGCGCCATCCGTATCCAACGCGTTCCCGCAACCTTGACCAAGTCGTCGCTCCATCTTGTTGGAGGCTGGTCTACACTGCGTCTTGCAGTCAGTGGCCGCCATTCGAGAATCTTTTAGCTCCATCGGCCATCTTCTACGAGCGATGTGCACCGTCCACTGCCACTTGAGTCTGGCGATTTTTCAAGCTATGCTGGTGGTGGTTGGTTTTCTTATTTTCTGACTTTAATGTTATATGTAATTTTTATGTCGAGTTAATAAATAAACTAAAATAGCTCTTGCGTGGATTTCATCATTTCTAGTGCTAAAAAAAGCCAAGCCAACAAAAGCTAGTGTTTAATGCATTTTTGTCTCGTCAAAACCAACAACTTTCTACGACAGTCTAAAATTTTCCTAAATACTCTTAGTACCAACACATAACCCTATCGCGCTTACTTTATGGTCTGTAAATCTGCGTTTACGACGCATGAGCCAGTTCGCTTAATGCATTATAAAATGGACATGAGCGCGTGGCAGGAAATATTGTTATGTGACTCCTACAGAATGTTGACAAAGGGAGAGTGGAGATTTATGCTGGCTCTGTATCCTGATTTCCAAGGCTTTCCGTGTGATATAGACCTATAAAACAGTAAGCTGAGTGACAAACAAAGCATGACCTAAACCACTAGAGCTAGAAACTTGAAATTTTGTAGATATAAGTACTCCTTATGAAATGAATATTCGATATTCTCACGAGGTAGGGTTACAGCTTTCATTCTTCCACGGAGGCAAAACCACGGACACGAGCTAGTTGAGTACGATTTTGTTATTGAATTATTTATTGGCCAAAGTAGGATGGTTATTCTATCAATACCTACTAGAATATATGCGTTTTTTTTATATTAAATCTGTTGTGATTAATAACATCAGAGTTTAATAATGACACACAATTTTGTTAATTTATAATCTGTGGTGAAACGGTACTTAAACTGTCAATAGTGCCAATGTCATTTACATGCTTGTCAGTGTCAAATTTTATTAAAAGTGACAGATTACCGGTCCGAATAGTAACCAGTAGCACGATCCTCGTGCTAAAAGTAAAAAATTCAAATCTTCGCGCGAATTAAGTGCAATTCGGACCGCAGTCGTAACATCACAGCTGTGAAAATCAAATGAAAACGATTGCTTTTTAAAAAAGGTTTCTGATTTACATTAAAAAAAATAAGCAGCCTCAATTGACTTTAATGGGTACAGTTTATATGCGTACCATTCATGTTATTTGCACACGGTACACGCACGTAGAGCATTATTAGGTCACATATATTCCGGGACGGACATTAACCGCACAGTTCAACCAATATACCAAGTCCTACGTACAATGGTGCACGGCGTCACTAAGATGGATTCAACTGGCGGCTGCGAGAGACAGATGCCTGACAAATTTACGCGGCAGATAATATTATCGAGCACGGCTTTATTACCCACTTTCGTGCGAATATGGCCGAGTATATGTCGCACGCAGGGAAATAGGCAAAACAAAGATTTTAACAAATTCTAAGGGCTCACGTAGGATGTTGAAATGGGGTATCTATTTTATGATCTGCCTAGAACTAATCAGTCACTTTATCAGATCTCTAAATCTGTTGAGTGAGTTAAGAAATTCAGCGAAAAAATTCGTAACTGTAACTCGTTTTTTTATTTTACCACATTTGTTTTAATGATTTGATAAAATTCTTGAAACAGATTAGGGAATCAACGAAAAAAAACTCGCAAAGTTATCTTTTTATCATTCAAGCGTGATTAATTTGGTCATATTCCTTAGACTTTTGTTCAAATCTCTGCTTTAGCTATTATGACAGTGAATGTCTAGGTTTGTTGATGATTATCCTAAATATAAATGAGAAAGTTTGTGAAGATTTTTAGATGTTTGTTAGTCAATTACGCGATAACAACGGAACGGATTTAGATAAAACTTGGCGTACATCTCAACTTCGGTCAGCGCTAAATATACATACAGAAGCAAGCCTAACACGATGATACTTTAAACTAGATTTCAAAACAAGCCCGCCCCACACCAAAAGACAACCAGGAACAGATAAAATGCAGTAACTCACATTGCAACAGCCCAGCACACAATTGCACATGAGTTACTAGTGCATTAGCGGCACAGATACCACAATCTTAACGCCTGGTCAGCACTTGAAATAGTTCTAAAACGATACAATAACTTCAAAATATCACTTTGTTTATTGTCTGTGGTAATCGGTTTATGATTTGTCTGTGGGGATTTTTGAATTTACGATGACGATTTTGTTAGGTACGCAAACTAGGGGCCACGTAACTCCGAATTAACTGCGAAACTGTAAGTAATGTCAAAATGGTACTGTCATCGGTAATCGAAGGTTAACGATAAATTCTTTAACCCTAAACCATGCGACCCTTACAGATTTTGAAACAATATCTTTTTAATTACATTTGGATCCTGCTAATATAGTACCTTTTGAATTTCGTGTTCACTCTTAGTTTAGTAAACTCCACAAAACCAATATTGAAAAAGATGGCTTAAGAGCGACATCTCTTGGTCCGGGTGAGCGGATAGTTCCGAAGGAGTGTTAACGTCTCTCGTTAAGAGTATTAACATAGATGTCGCTAGTATCGCTGCAATAAGTGATTAAGCGAGCTGAGATGTGTGATGCATAGGAAAAATTAGGGTGTCTATGTTCCGACTAGTTGTGGTGTTGGGGTAGGTATAGCACGCAGCACGGAATGCTGAGGACCTGGGTTTGATACCCAGAGCTGGTCTTTTTTTTGGGGGTTTTCTGTGCATTCATTTTTCAGTTTGTATATTTAGTATAATATTAGTAGTAGGTACTTTTTATTCCGATATTTTCACGGGACTGGGATGTACGCCCGTAAAATACCAAAATCTTAACCGTTTAGGACCAATTGCACGGTCTAGGGTTAAAAATTAAATGATTAACCCTGGGTTAAGGATTACAGTTCCATACATTTTTGACATTATTTAACTCTTAAGTTAGCACTTAACTCGGAGTTATAATAGCCAACTCTAGTCTGTGCAAGACAAAATATTGCACGGATGTTCTTCATGTAACGTAAATGAAGACTATGATGCAATCTAGGGTTCCGTACCCAAAGATAAGCGGAAACTTATTAATATTGTTACGCTGTTCAACCGTCAGTCTACCTCCCTGCCGTCTGAATCTTTGGGAATGGGCATACCCTTCAAAAAAAAATGTACCCTTTTCTTAAAAAATATTCTTGATTTTCCATATTTTTTTGTGTCAGTTCTGTGACGAGCTATATACTGTATGCAAAAAACGGTATAAAACTGACATAAAAATTTGGGACATTTTTTTTCATCACATAATTACCTAATACTGAGTAAAAAAACCCAAAAATTTCCTCATTGGAAAAAAAGGGTACATTTTGTTTTAAATGCCCGAAACATAATTTGGAGACAGCAGAAAATAAGACTGGATTTTTATCCGCCCAGTAGATGACACCCATCTGTCACATCTCTTACTATGACATAAGATTGAAGGTTCCATGTATTGGGTCAGCGTCGAGCACAGGGACGTTTACCTTACGGTGGTTTATAGCGTAAATATTTTTATTATACTTACCCAAAAATTTGCACGGAAACCCTCGATTAGCAAGCCACACCTGGCCATTTTTTTATTTGGAATTCCCATTGGAATTTTGTGAATCACGAAGTCGTCTTCCACCTAGTGCGAGACTTTCCAACGCTACCTTCCGGTTCGTGATCAGATCACCACTCGAGAGCCTTTCTCCTAAATTACCAAACTACTTAATTAACATTATATTTCTATAGTCTCCCATTTCTAAAACCTCTTTCCTTTTCTCTCGTCCGCTCCAGACAAGTAAAGCACGTAGACTTTTCTCCTCAAAACTAACATTAAGAGGTACATTTGTCGACCACAAGAGCGCATTCATACGTTCACCTGAAGTGTCGACGAGGGGCTATTACCGTCGAGGCGTAATAGCCGCGTAGAAATATGTGCGAGAAAATGGAGACGTAATTAAATACGAGGTTTTTGTTCGAGATAAATGTGGGCATGAAGGGTGAAGTCGTGTGCAGTATAATGTCGCACGTTTTATTTTAGAGACGCGTGTGATAATTTGTAAGAAAATAGCTATTGCTCGCGACTCCATCCGCAAAGAATTATTTTGTCGCTATTCCGCGGGAACTAAACAATTTTTCGGGATAAAACTATCCTATTTCCCAGCGTCTCAAATTATCTCCATACCAAATTTCATCGAAATCGGTACAGCGGTTTAAGGAAAATTATATCTGCCAAGTATCAAGTCTCTACTTATGACTGTTACAGTTACAGAGATACTTTGAACCGAATGTACAGTCAAGGAATTTAATTCCCTACCCATTTCGTAAAAATGTCGTCAAACATTCGCAATGCATTAAGGTCCAAATGTCAAATGCAACACGTCAATGCAACATCGTAGCTAGCTCTTACGGTGACAGTTTGCTGTACGATATTCAAACTTAGGTGGGTTGGAAAATGAATTCCTTGACTGTACCTATATCCCCTTCATCCTGTGGAAAAAACTTGCATCTCTTTAAAAAAAATCTTTATTTCATTAAAAAAAGATGTCACCCAAAAGACTTCCACTGCTTGCTGGCCATAATATCCAAGTGGTTCCTGCGAACTTGACAGATCACCACATCAGTCCATCTTCTTGGACACCTTCCTACGTCAGGTCTTCAGGTCCTACGAGCAATGTGCAATGCCCACTGCTACTTAAGTCTATTTCAGTAACTGAATATCTTTACTTGAACCTTCGTCGGCATCACAACATGAATTTTAAATACGTTTTGCCATAGCAAGGAGCCAAGAATGCCATCGACATCTAAGTTGCTCCATTCTACTGTATAGCTGGAACTTCATTTAAATTTAGCATGAACGGTTTTTATTCCCAGCGTAGCACGTTCCCTGCATTATGACGTGATACAGGATGCTCTATATCCAGCCGCATTAACGCGTTTAACATTAAAATCTTTTTAATTCACACTTCATTCATTTCAGACGCCACGCCACATTTTGCTAACGATGTCGACATTATACGAAGGAATACGAACATTAGTGGTAGAGGTAATGTGGTTGATGGTGACATGATTCAGTTTTTGGAATATCTTCGAAATGACTGAACCATGGGGGTTTAAGGTACATCATCATCATCATCATCCCAGCCCATATACGTCCCATTGCAGGGCACAGGCCTCCTCTCAGAATGAGAGGGCTTGGGCCGTAGTTCCCACGCGGACCCAGTGTGGATTGGGAACTTGGCACACACCATTGAATTTCTTCGCAGGTGTATTCAGATTGGTTCCCATTTTGAGTATAGGGTTAACCAAAAGTGAGCATTCCCAATGGAGCTAGTGTCAATGTGGGAGGTCACTAACCATCAAGTGATTCGCTGCTCGTTTGTCGACTTTACTAAAATCTTACCAATTTTCATCGTTCTTGACTATAGATCAGAATATGTCCGCCCGTCCGCCGTGACGCGTCTGTCAGAAAGGACGCATTAACGCTCGTCAGCGACTAATGACACGTCCGCACGTCACAGCCCGACGTGGCATAAGTCACAAGCGTCCAGCTAAAATTAAGACCCTACCGAGCTTTTGGCGCTAATCGATTTTAGCTATTCTATGCACTCGTGTGTGTGTGCGTGAGAGTAGCTAGAATCAAAGCTGTGCTAACGCACAAACGACTCGAGTTCCCCGACCGATGGCCGAAGGAGAACTAACGCAACTAACTATCGGACAAGGGGGAAGCACGAAGGCTCAAGATTGGTTGGTTATGCTGCGCGTGTATTTAGGTATTTTCATCGTTACTAAAACAAAAACATATTTTAAAAATGTAGCAACATTTATATGCAAGTACAGTCAGTAAACTCTCTGTAAGGTACTCTGCCCATTACCAGCTATCTGGGCGACATATTTGTAAACAGCTTTGTTGATTTAGAGTGATTTATAGTAAGTTTGATAGTTGACTGACCGTAAAAATATGAAGATGCAGCAAAAAGTCTTTTATAATAATCATTTTTGACAAAAAGTAAAAAAAATGTAACATCTCTGCAGCTTGCCTCTTGTCACTCACACCGCGGAGTAGCGGATGAGAATATTAAAATATTACATATTTTCTTTGCTCCCCGCGTTGATGTATTCAGACATTTTTCTACCTCAATGGGGTTTGAAAGTTTTGTGGTAGAAATACGCGGATTACAGGGATAGGATATTTTACGCTTAAATATGTTAAGTTAGAACGATAAGGCACACAGTGACTGCAGCGATTTGCCAGTTATTTTATTACATAATATTGTATAGATCTTATACCTATCCACCTACCTATTTGGATGTTTGTTACTCAACTACGCAATAGTAGCCAAACAAATTTAAATGAAACTTGGTATACAGATATATGTAGTATACGAACACAAGGCTCTGGATTACGATATATAGGATACTTAAAATCCTTGTAATGCGTTCTCGTGGTATATTTTTAGGGTTCCGTAGTCAACTAGGAACCCTTATAGTTTCGCCATGTCTGTCCGTCTGTCTGTCTGTCTGTCCGCGGCTAAGCTCAGAGACTGTTAGTACTAGAAAACTGTAATTTGGCATGAATATATATATTAGTCACGCCGACAAAGTGGTTAAATAAAAAAAACTAAAAAAATTTTTTTTAGGGTACCTCCCATAGACGTAAAGTGGGGGTGATTTTTTTTCTCGACTAACCCTATAGTGTGGGGTATTGTTGGATAGGTCTTTTAAAACCATTGGGGAGTTGCTTACATGATTTTTGTTTTCAGTGGTTTGGTTGCGAAATATTCAACTTTAAAGTGAAAATTTTCAATAAAATCGACCGTCCCCCTCCCCTCTAAAATCTAAACTGTTGGGTGGAAAAATTATAAAAAAAATTCAAAATGGTAGTAAATATATTAAATTTACATGGAAAATTATAGCGGCTAAGATTGCTTGGGAATTATTTGTAGTTTAAGAGTAAATAGTAGCCTACATTCCGTCACTACTTTGAAAAACTCGTATCTCAAATCAGCATGTAAACAAAAGTGAACCTTGATACGCGCGAAATAAAGTTCACTTTGCCAGATTAACGATTTTGAGATACGAGCTTTTTTCAAAGTATTGACGATACCTAACTTGGTAGATTCCGTACACATACGAAATCCTTAGAAAAATATTACTTGATTTTTTCGTAATGGCTGCGGAACCCTATCTTGGGCGTGTCCGACACGCTCTTGGCCGGTTTTTTTAACTTTAAATAAGAATAAAGCGCACTATCTAAGAATATTGAACTGCATCGGTTTTCAAAATGACACATTAACTTCGTCTGCAATCAATAGATGGCGTTGTCCGAGCGAGCGGTGTGCTTTAAAAATGTTACCGTAAGGTAAATACCCCAGTGTTCGACACTTTAATTCCAATAGTCGACACCCTGCTTGTCGCCTTTATTGCTACCAATGAAGATTGAAAGTGTCGGCTATTGGGGCAACGTCGGACACTAGGGTATTTACCTCAACCTTTTTTCAGGCCGAACTCTAAAGCTTAGTTTAGACTGACAAGCAAAAACGTGCAAGCTGAGTTACAATGCGGCGTTCGATCGACTGCTTCGATCTCATTTGCCTTACTGTCTCACAATGTAACTTGCAAGTTTTTTCTTGCAGGTCTAAACACGGCTTATGTTTTGAATATAAGCTTGTGAATTATTCTCGTAAAGGTATTTAAACGCGGGGGAAACCGCCGATTAAAATTAGTATAGATTGCTAGAATCGTAATAGCAAAATTTAAAATTCAAAAAATATATTTTCAGTGTTTCAAGGGACTATAGACAGACAGAGGTGTTTCATAATAATTTGAATTTGATACCTTCACGCATTCCTAAGAAAAGAATCGTGATAGACGGACAGACAAATATTAAAGGGATCCGATAAGGATACCTTTTTTCCTGTCAAGTTACGAAAACATACAGTCGTTAAAAAACTTCTTCAAAAAAATGTTTTTTTCAACAATACGGATAGGTAGGTGTCTATTGACAACGCACAAAAATAATTTAAGTAGTTACCTGTTACAAAAGAGTTAGTACCGAATGGTACCAAACATAATAAAAAAATAAGGTCACTCGTCATATGACAGTCCGTTGCGCGCAGCCTTCGACGCGGTTAGATGCGCAAGAGCATGATGTTTATAAAAAATATGACATTGATTTACAATAATAATATTAATTCAAAGGTTCATGCAATACATGTCTAAGTATTAGAGTAAGTCTTTTTTGTCAAAAATTTAGGTGAAAACCCATCAACTAATTTTTGGGTATTCAACTAACCCAAACATCTCTGCCCTGCAGACCCTAAAACGCAGTAAGAGCAAAAAAGCGATTAGACCATTATGTTCCTTACGCTGTGCTTGTTATAGTTCAATATTCAACAAACGTAAAATTCCTCTTACTGCGTTTTAGAGTCTGCAGGGCTGAATCTGTAATATTTCGGAATTATTTTAAAACAACACAAGTTGTTTCAAGATTCAAAACGCTCGCTAAGGTGCTCACCTTAGCGAGCGTCTCTGCGTGCGCAAGCTCTTGCGCAGACTCGGTGTAACATGGCAAACTTCTATAGTGCAGCTGGCCGCTTACAGAAAAACAAAATTATAAATTCTAAATCCTTGACTTTCTTTTGTTTCTTCCTATCAATGTCTCTACTATTTGGCAAGGCGTATGCCAAAGATTGATTGCATTTCTAAAGTAAATATAATTTACTTAGTAAAATGTTATTTTTCTGAGCTACTTTTATTATTAAGGGCTGCTCTTCCTTTTCCGCTTCATCCTAGCGCTCCTCTTCCCGACCAACCATCGTTCTGCTCTGCCACCTCAGAGCAGACCACCGGTGAATCCTGAACTCCTTTTGTACGCTCCGAGGCTACCTCGCTCGAGAATATGCCCTGTCTTTCCACATGTCCGGCAAGTCTAGGCCAAAGTCGTTTTTTATTTCTGATTCAAGAGCAGTGCTGACTGGAACAATTTACTTATTAAAAATTATGTATAAGTTAATCCTACTATTTTAAGTCTATAAGTTTGCACCGGTCTGGTTCTAGCTGTTAAGGTACAAACCTGTTATTTTAAATAAATAAATAATTTGTGTATACATATTTACCGACCGCTTTAGCCTAGTTGGTAGTGACCCTGCCTACGAAGCAAGAGGTCCTGGGTTCAAATCCCGGTAAGGGCATTTATTTGTGTGATGAGCACGAATATTTGTTCCTGAGTTATGGATGTTTTCTATGTATTTAAGTATGTATTTATGTATATAAGTATGTTTATCGTCGTCTAGTACCCATAGTACAAGCTTTGCTTAGTTTGGGACTAGGTCGATTTGTGTAAGATTGTCCCCTAATATTTATTTTTCTTTTACAACCACGACCTCTTATTTCTCCGACTGAATATATCCGGTTATACAGAATTAATTTTTAACTCCTAGTCAACTAATAACTAGTAGTATCAAAATTATATGTAACTATCCACCCTGACCCAAGTTTAATTTTTAACCCTGAACCGTGCAAGTGGTCGTTAATAAACAAGTCGGCAAAATCCACAGCTATCCATAGTTAATCTTTGGGCCAATTGAAACAAAAGACGACGATGGCGCTCAAGAAAAATGAACCTCGAACCGGGCCCATATCACAAAATGAACCCTTCAGCCCGTGGCAGTCACGTAGCGCCCCGGCCTGTTTACGTGTAGGGGACGTGTGGCGCAACAGGTGGCAGCCCGTAGGGTTAAACGGTGTGTGGCGTGAGATGTGGCTCTACTTACGAGGGAAATCATTTTAGAGGGTATGTATTACAATACCGAAGTACGAAAGACCGAATGTATTAAAACATCGAATGGGTCAAAAGACTGACACGATTTTTTTCCGAAACCGTTAACTTTTTAAGATTGTTATAAAACAAACCTAACCTAACCTAATGGGTTCTGTATGATGCCGTTTTAATAAATTCTGAGAAGTTTACGGTTTCAGAAAAAATTCGTGTCGGTCATTTGACCCATTCGATTTTTTAATACATTCGGTCTTTCGTACTTCGGTATTGTAATACATACCCATTTTAGACCTGGGTGCCTTTTAGAGGCAAGTGTAGAACTTTCTGCAGGGCCGTAATGCACTGGCATCGCGTTAAGCGCTGCGGGTGTCTATGGACAGTGGTGATCATTTAACATCAGGTGACTCACTAGTTCGTTTGTCTGGCCTCTTTAACATAAAATAAAAACATTTTAGCATTTTCAATTCCACGACGGATATACAATTTGCACTCTTAGATCAAGAGTGCATCAATTCAAAATAGTCCATTTTAATTTAAACTTTCCAGACACAGAATGAAGGCTCAACTGCCTTCTTTCTGCTTATTCCGGTCCGGTAGTTGAATTGAAATTCCGAAATTTTACTAAATTTCAGTGGAAATTCCCAAAAGTTACATCGTGATCTTTATTATGTTGTAAAAAAACGCTGGTCGAAAATATCATGCGCGCACGCATGCACACGATCGCACGCATGCACGCACGGCAATAGCATTGGACAGGACAAAGCATTCGAAAAATCTAATATGCTCTAGCGGCAACAGAAATAGAGTTGTGTTAGGTATTTTTGAGTGCATTGGCCTATCCAGTTGTTATTGCCGGTACTGTGCACATAAGGAAAAAAAGCAACCGTATCTTTGCGCTATCAAGATAAACGAATAATATGTCCATGAACTAAATTTACCTTGTTATTCCACGACAGGTTCAAGTGGATTCTTGGAAGGTAATTGGTTTTACTTCGTGGACATTTGTCAAATTTGGTAACGAAATAGTTAAGCCGTAACAGGATGTCGTGAAGTTATAGTACATTGTGCATCAAGGGCCGTAAGTAGGGGATTACTAGCGAGAGCCTATTAGAAGCCCGACGCCGGAGGCGGAGGGCTTTTAATGACTCGAGTTTGCAATCCCCTTACTGCCCGTGATACACACAATGATTTTCATCACACTGCGAGGAACAAAAAATCCAAAAATGAAATTATTTTGTCTCTTAACACTTATATTAAATAAATAATGGCTACCCGCCAATATAGATTGTCACTTTTTTCAAGTCATCTACCATAGATAATGTAAAATGTGTTTAGAATTCGAATGGCCATACGGCCACATTCTGCCAGCATGTTACAAAAATACTTACTAAAATTATTGCAAAACTATTTGACATAAATTTAAAATATAAAAATAACGAAGTTTCATGAAGCGTAGACAAGTTTTGTGTAGTAAAATTGGGTTATAGCTAAGTTTTAAACATATAAATGAAACGTTGGCTGACTTGAAACCTCCTTAGTCTGTTTGAAAATTTTAAAACTAAAGTTAGATCTCCCTTGGGAAGAAAAACTGTACGTAAATCCATAACTCCCTTAAGAACCAATTAGGCCTTTGACATTTAGTATACAGGCATGGAATAACACCATTGACAAGCAAGTGTGATGAAAAATACTAAATCAATTAATTCAGTAGTTACTCCCATTACCTAATTTTCTTAAGAATTATACACCATTCAAAATGCAGCCTACTATCTCATCATTTCAACTGAAAGACGTCCACTGCTGAACATAGGCCTCCCCTAAGGCTCGCCAAACAGATCGGCCCTGCGCCATCCGCATCCAATGCGTTCCCGCCACCTTCGCCTTCCTGCGTCTGCGTCTTTCGGTCCGCGGACGCCACTCGAGAACCTTTCGGCCCCATCGGCCGTCAGTTCTACGAGCGATGTGTGTAGAATCGCTAGACTTAAGTGGCAGTCAAGTGGGCCTACCATCTATTTTACAAAAAATAAAGTAGAGCAACATATCCAGTCGCAAATTCCCGTGGTCCCCGGAAAAGCTTCTTTCACATGGTGGAAAATCCCGCAGCTAATGCCTACCGGGAAAATTTATGCGGCACTTTTGTTTTATGGGCACGTAATACGTGTGGGATTCTAGCATGTTCATAATTTTATATGGCGTGGCGTGTTTATGGAGGTTGTCTATGCGGCATGTTTTTGTTTTAAAGGGTTGACGTGAGAGCTGGCTGAAAAGATGCGGTTTGAATTTAGTATTCAGTGAGATTGTTTTGCGTAGATGTTTCTTAATTTCTAGCCAGTACCACAGTTTTTCTGTTATTTGAACAAACGACTAGACAGAAATCTCAGACGGATAAAGCAATAAATTCAGATATTAAATATGTTATGTCTTTGAAATATCTAGATCATCTTGTGCTTAAATTGTAACCCGGTAAACTTCTGTGAGTGACCCACATTTGGTAGTAAGGACATAGATTTTCAACCAGTTTTATAGGACCACCTTACCAGATTCACGCTGCAGCCTGTAGGAACATAACTATAATACCTAGTGGCCATCCTTCCTTACTTAATATTATAAATGCGAAAGTGTGTCTGTCTGTCTGCTGTTACCTCTTCACGCTTGAACCGCTGAACAGATTTTAATGAAATTTGTTAGGTATAGAGATACCTAATTTGAGGCTTTGGAAAGGATACAGAATAGTTTTTATCCCGCAAAATTGCATAGTTCCCGCGGGATAGCGATAAATGAATTATTTGCAGACGGAGTCGCGGGCAACGGCTGGTGTATAACAAAGTTTGAGTATGATTGACTTAAATTAATCTTTGTATGGCAGGTTTTTACCTTTATATTATTTTACCTATATATTATTTTACCTTTTCACAATATTTTATATCGCTTGCAATATTTGTATCATCATCATTCTAGTCTATATAAGTCCCACTGCATGGGCACAGGCCTACTCTCAGAATGAGAGGGGTTGGGCCGTTGTTCCCACGCGGGCCCAGTGCGGATTGGGAACTTCACATACACCATTGAATTTCTTCTCAGGTGTATGTAGGTTTCCTCATGATGTTTTCCTTAAACGTAAAGCTCGTGGCAGTTAAATTTCAAATGTAATTTCACACATAAATTCCGAAAAACTCAAGCCGGGATTTGAACCCACGATCCTCCGCTTGAGAGGCCGTATAGTCGATTTTAAGAAAACTTATTACTTATCCACCTATTAATGTAACATTGAAGCTAATCATACCTACCCAACAACCTCTGCAATATCAGAAGTTCACAATTACCGTAGCCCGATTGACTGAACCTCACTTTCTAGTAGGTAAGCTGAGGTAACGTCAACAATATGTCTCCTCGATAGGGTAAACGTACCCCGGGGAGAATTACCCTAATGTGGGGAGAGCAAGCAGCGTGATAATAGGTTCGTGATAACATCATGCTCGTAATTGCTCAGGTTACAAAATGTATTTCGGTTTAGGTATAGGGAACTCAAGAAAGGAATTATTTGTACAGCTTAGCCCAAACTCTCGCCTTAGAGTTTTTTTTAAATTGTGCGAAATCAAGTTTGAATCAACGATGAGGTTTTCGGTGAATATTTGTATTTCATAAGACTACTACTAGATACTACTACTGGAGACCAAAGGGCTGGCAGCTCTCTCTGTCTCAACGAATCGCCGTCGCCATTCAACGAGGCAATGCGGCCAGCCTTTTTGGCACGATACCACGGAGGCCTAATCTAGTAGTTTTTAAGTTAGACATTTAGTTTTTGGGGTTCCGTACCCAAAGGGTAAAAACGGAAACCCTATTACTGAGGCTCCGCTGTCCGTCCGTCCGTCTGTCACCAGGCTGTATCTCGGGAACCGTGATAGCTAGAGAGTTGAAATTTTCACAGATGATGTATTTCGGTTGCCGCTATAACAACAAATACTAAAAAATGGAATTAGTATAATATTTAAGGGGGCTCCCATACAACAAACATGATTTTTTTGCTCGTTTTTGCTCGATATTGATAACGACAACAGGTAGACACTTGAAATATTCACAGAATATTTAATTACATATTGACTTTAAAAATAAATCATTAAATTAAAATAAAAAAATATTTAAGGGGGCTCCCATACAACAAACGAGATTTTTATAGATAATTGTACGGAACCCTTCGTGCGCCGGTTTTTTAGTTAAGTTTTATTCTTTGTTATTTTTTCTTAATATTTGTATTCTTAGTTTCAATAAATATATCATAGATTATTCCAGAATAGAATTTTTAGAAAAGTAATTTGAAGATTTTGCTTGTAAGCCCACAATAGAAATATCTCATTCCAGGCAGATGCTTTGCCTGGGGGCTGAAGCCCGAAGGAAGAAAGTTAGAAGTTGCATTTAAGCACCAGAGTTGACAAACGACCAGATGGCCTAGTGGTTAGAGACCCTGACTATGAAGCTTGAGGTCCCGGGTTCGATTCCCGTGTCGGGGCAGATATTTGTATGAAAAATACGAATGTTTGTTCTCGGGTCTTGGGTGTTTAATATGTATTTAAGTATGTATCTATCTATATAAGTATGTTTATCCGTTGCCTAGTACCCATAACACAAGCTTTGCTAAGCTTACTTTGGGACTAGGTCAATTGGTGTGAATTGTCCCGTGATATTTATTTATTTATTTTATTTATAGTGCGATGTAAAATGTAACAGTTTCTCTGATTATTTACAAGATGGCGCTAGAAGTAGTAGATAGCTAAACCGTTTAAATAAGTTCTCGCCCGCGCGGTACAGAGAAGTGCGGGCGGCGAGCGCGCCTCGTGTGTCTCCCGCCCGCACCTCTCCCGGCCCCCTTTGTCGTCATACCCCCAGCCCCTGTACCGAGCGGGTGAGGACTCATTTAAACGGTTTAGCTATAGTGGTTGGCTTGCAGTCACTGTAAATATTACTGACTTTCTGAACGAAAACCACTTAGTACTGGCCCAGTCGCAATCCTAAATAGCTGTAAAAGTGCTCAAAAGTATTTGAACACGTACTTACACATTGACAATATGGTCGTCTTCGGATGTTTATGAGCACCAGACATTTGCGATCCTTATGATGGCGACTATAAAAAAAGTAATAAGATTATCATATTATCAGATATCAGGATTCAGGAGTTAATACTTTCACTGTAAACTGTAGTTACCTATTATATATATAATACAAAAAAAATAAAATAGCATAGGTATTACATTCTGTTCAAGATATCGTTCTTATAGCCAAAAACAAGTTACAATGCAGTTACTCTAATCCTTGCGTCACTGGGGGAAGATTGATATTTCCACAACAATAAGCATCAATATTACCGGTATAATGGTCTATAAGCTGTTTGGAGTGGAGTGGACAAACGAAACAATCAGATCTTTGGACAATGGCAGAACTGCGAATGCTTTAGAGTCGATTTTGTTTATCTAAGAAAAAACCTTTTAACTGAAATTACCGTGGGATACCTACATACATAAAATTACTAAAATAAGAAATACGAGTGACTCGTGTATCAGTAGAGGAGTTTTATCCATTTGTTTCGAATCAATCCATGCTTCTTTTTCAAGGTTGGTTCGAACTTCAAAAATCAAAACAAGAACATTTCGCAAGTTCATATTAAGGCTGCATATCCACCGGAGCTGTGCGAGGATGCGTTGCGAGGGATGAGTTTGTCATGAACCAATAGAAACACTTCATTTAAAAGGTCCTAAGTGAATGAAGTGCACATCCTCATCCTCGCACATCTCTGGTGGAAACGCAGCCTAATGTAAAGATGCAGATGTCACATTTCCGCCCCGTCTCTTCTGTCTGCTTTGGATCGCAACGCTTCTACATTTAGTATGAGAACTGACACTAGGGGCGCCGCGACTGCAACGCGCCCCCGTTTCATGTCTCTTCTGTGTGGCTTGCGCCTTACTATAAAACGTGATAGTCAAACGCAAGCCTATTTTGTTTTTTTTTTCTATAACTCTACTCTCTTGACTCCACCCCACCTTTAGTCAAAACCAGCCAGATAAATCTGCGGAACTCACCGCACATTACAATTAGACCAAATCTGGCGGCACATAAACAACCTCGACGTTTAATAAGTGATCCTGCGCGCGCGCCGCGCTCTGATTGTATGACGCGAGATTTAGAATTTGTGGAGCGCTTTGATGTAATGGGTGATCATTTGTTTATGGCAGTTGGGTGGAAGCCGTGGTGCCCTAGTTGTAGCAGAAAGGTCGTGGGTTCAAATTTGGGCTCAAACCTCGAGTTTTTCGGAATTTATATGCGAAATGATATTTGAAATTTACCATGAGCTTTACGGTAGAGGGAAACATCTTGAGCAACCTGCACACACCTGAGAAGAAACTCAATGGTGTGTGTGAAGTTCCCAATCCACAGTAACGCACTCGAACTACGGCCCAATCCCTTTCATTCTGAGAAGAGGCCTGTGCCCTACAGTGGGACTAATGTAGGCTGAGATGATAATGATAATGAGTAGAGTGGAGTCCCAAAAATTAGACCACGTTAAGTCATACTTAACCATACAAAATGATTGACTGGTATAAGTTCTGTAGTGACACAAAAAATGCTCATACAATAAATATTGTATGATTAATTTTCGTGTTACAACGGAAATTTTTCACACCTATTTTAAGTAAGTATCGTAAGGCCCTGTTACTTCGGCCCCGAAGGACCACTTTGGCCATTGGGATTGACTGGATTTATCTTACTAGTCTTACTTATATTTTAAAAGCGAAAGTTTGTGTGGATGGATGAGTGGATGTTTGTTAATCTTTCACGCTAAAACGGTGTGTCGGATTTTGATGAAATTTGGCACACAGATAGTTTATACTTCTAATATATAAAAATCTCGTGTCACGGTGTTTGTTATCAAACTCCTCCGAACCGGCTTGACCGATTTTTATGAAAGTTTTTTCCCTATATTTGGTAGGTCTGAGAATAGGTAAGTAAGATAAGTTCTCGCCCGCGCGGTACAGAGAAGTGCGGGCGGCGAGCGCGCCTCGTGTGTCTCCCGCCCGCACCTCTCCCGGCCCCCTTTGTCGTCATATGTCAAAACAACGTTTGCCGGGTCAGCTAGTAACCTATATTAACAGATAAAATACTTTTAATTCCGAAAAATCTGCTTGAGAGGCCATAGATCAAACCACCAGGGCCACCACGGCTTTTTGTACTGCTATAAATTTATTTTTAACTAGCTTTTGCCCGCGACTCCGTCCGCGTGGAATTAGTAATTTGAGCAGTATTTTTTTTTATCCTGTTTGCTTTTTCATCAATTATGGCTCCCCTTAATTCCTCGATATAAAAAAAATTACCCCCCCCCCCGCACACCCGCGTTCACATTCACCACCGTACTCCCAGCGTGATGATATGTAGCCTATAGCCTTCCTCGATAAATGGGCTACCTTTCTTATTTGTCAACCGATTCAAATGAAACAAACACTAAATGTTAATCCAAGAAAATACCAACATATCAGTGGAAACCGCATCCTTCTAGGTTAAGCCGTTTCTGAGATTAGCGCGCACAAACGCACAGACAAACAGACAATAATTCTAAAAATCATTGTTTTGGGTTCTATTGCGCTAATAAATAGCCCTAGTGACAGTTTTTCTCAAATATCTTTAATGTACAGACACCGACTTGTTACAGATTTATTATAATAATATGTATATATATATATATATATATAGATTGTGTCGATACACAGATGCTTTACGTACAGGCACAGGTCATTCTAAAATCATGTAGGGTGCAGAGGTCATCTAGATGACTTCCGTCAGGGTTGGGATTCTCAACACGCTCCCGGCACGTCATAAGCGGCTATAAGCGGGCATTAGTGGTCCACACACGTAGTACACTCGTGACTTTTTGGATTCGGGTGTGGTCCAACTAGCAGAGGTTAGGAAGTAGCGATTGAATTATATATTCTTTTAAAGCATTTAGTGGCAGAATAAAGAATCAAGTTTTAGTTTTCGTTTAGCATAAGAAATTCGTGAACATAATATTATGACGTTTGGATGTTTATTAGTCAATCACGCAATAATAAAGGCTTAACGGAAATAAAATTTGGCGTGTATAAAGACAAAGATCTGGATTGAGACACGGGATAATTTATATTCCGGTAGTGAGTTCACGTGGAAAAATATTTTAATTGTGAAATAAAAGGGTCCAATTTCTAAAAGGGTCGGCAAAGCACCTGTGATTCCCCTCGTGTTGCGGGTGTCCATGGGCGGTGGTGATCGCTCTCCATCAGGTGACCCGTCTGCTCGTTTGCCCCCTCTTATATAAAAAAAACTTATTTTACGAAGTATTTCATGACATGCGACAAACGACAGAGATTATTTTGTCCGAATTTCATAGTCCATTTAAAGCCTGTTACTATAAATAAAACAAAAAAATAAAAAAATTAGGGGACAATCTTACACAAATCGACCTAGTCTCAAACTAAGCAAAGCTTGTACTATGGGCACTAGACGACGATAAACATACTTATATAAATAAATAAATACTTAAATACATAGAAAACATCCATAACTCAGGAACAAATATGCGTGCTCATCACACAAATAAATGCCCTTACCGGGATTTGAACCCAGGACCTCTTGCTTCGTTGGCAGGGTCACTACCAACAAGGCTAAAGCGGTCGTTAAGAAAACAAATAAGTGGTTTTCATTATTAATCTATTTGTGCATTTGTCACGTTGTGAGTTGTGTTTGATCCACATCAGTCTACGATAGTCCTAACATGGTCTAGTCTTGTATTACGAAAGATTCTACTAAGGGTAAATAGCATGTTTATAATTTTATTATTGCTAAGTGACCATTAATCATCGACATTCGATAAAACACAATGGTCAACCCCTCTCAACGTATGATTTTTTAAACCCCGACACAAAAATAGGGGTGTTATAAGTTTGACTGGGGAACCTATCGATGTTTAGAAACTCCTTTACTCGAATTTCATTTATCCGAAAAGGTTCTCCGACTTTTTAAAATCCATACGTTTTGTTTTTCCACAACTTCACAATGCCACGGATTCATTTAATCACAGTTTTATTTGCCAACAAATTCAAAATCCCGAATTACAATAATCCATTTTTTTATTTGCCAACCTAATCAGTTGCCATATTTTCATAATCTAAATGTAACGAAAAGCCGAAAGTAAGTTTTTATTATCTACCTAACCTAACATCAGAGTAAGACCACATTGCTTAATTTTTAGCGAGCGAGCGAAGCGAGCGAGCAAGACGGTTCGGAGCGGAAGCGACTCGGATAGATTAGGTTCAAAGGCTAATGCGGGAGCGTAGCGGAACGAAGCTCTCGCATTAGCCTTTGGTGTTAGTTATTTTTTTTATAACCACCTACAAAACCCCCTACCCACATAGCAAACTCAATAAAATACTTGGGCAACATTAAACAACAAAATGATTATTACGCTCCACACATAATTGTATGGTCGCCTTTTGTACCCCTGACCTTTGCGGATTAATAATTTTGCGGAATAAATATATATTTGGCAAATGATCCTACGGAATTTCATGCAGTTGGATTTTGAATCTTTTGGCAAATAAAAAAATGGATTTTAATACATTTGGCAAAAGAAAGTATGGTAAATAAAATTTCGGACAAACAATAATTCGGAAAATGAAAAAAAGGAGTTTCGTTTTCGGAATTTTAATATTCAGAAATGAGCTTTTCGAGAATATGATAGGTAACCGTTTGACTGCTATGTGTAATAATAATTAAGTACCCTATACCTTGACAAGCTCGTGCGCGGCGCTCGGCGGAACCCTGTCGCAGGGAGCCTCTGCTGTCCTTAACAAGATTGTTTTTAATAAGTGCGGCAAACGCTGACTGCGACAGGGTTCCGCGGAGGGCCGCGCACGAGCTTCTCGGACTATAGCAATTTTACTTTTCGTGCTTAGCGACCTGCAGGCTTATTGTCTAACGTTTCTGACGCTTGCCTTCGCAATCGCTATCTCTTTCTGTCAAACGGTATAAAACGTTGACAGAAAGAGATAGTGAAAGCGAAGGCAAGCGCCAAAAGCGTTAGACAATACGGCCTCTGCTCAAAGATTTTTAAACCGTCACATCTTATAACTTACAGCAGACTTGTTTAGTCCGACCGCACACGTAGTGGCTGCGGCCGCACTAATTCTAATGGCGTTATTATGAGGAAATGTTATTATATGGATTATATTATGATGTATGTCAACCGCATAATGTATGAGGCGCGCTTTTGGAAGTAGAAGGGTTAAGTAGTCTTGATAGTTTGGATGCGTAATGTGGTAAAGATCGTTGTAACTTTAGGACATAGTATGAAGTATAATGCAATGGAGAGGGATGCTGGGAGTTTCTCTGCGGGATCACATTGAAAATGATGAAATCCGCACAAGAACTGAAGTCACCAACATAGCTCAAAGAATCGCCAGACTCAATTGGCTAAGTAAAGTTTTTTGAAGAGGTGCTAATTATATTTTTTTTCGACAGTCTGCGTTCTGGAGATCGAGAAACTGCAGCTGTTTTATTTTTATCTCCTATTGTTTACTGGAAATATTTTTTTAAGTGTTCGAGATGACATTTGTGAGATTTTATGGCTGACTAGCCGTTCGTGCTCAGAACTTAGTAGAAACAGAAAAAAAAACCGGAGTGAACTGTCACTTCTGTCAATGTCAAATCGTTTGCGTTTCGTTTGCTTTGCGTTTTGGAGTGCTCAGTGTGATTTTTTGACTATTTTTATCGACCTCCGCATAAAATCCGGACTTTCAATTTTACCGCATTTCTCCACGACCTATGCACGATAATTGGATCACGATTGAATACTTTCGATCACTATTTTGGAACTGATTCTTGGACAACGCAAAGCAAACGAAACGCAAACGGTTAGATTTCATTTGACATTGACAGTAGCGACAGTTGACTTCGTTTTTTTTTTCTATTTCTTCTTAGTACTGAGCACGAACCGCTTGTCAGCCGTAAAATCTCACAAATGTCATCTCGAACACTTAAAAAAATATTTCCAATAAATAAAAGAAGATAAAAATAAAACACCTGCAGTTTCTTGGTGTTGAAGTCAACCACTGTCGAAAAAAAATACAATTAGCATCTCTTCAAAAAACTTTACTTAGCCATTTGGCAGTGGGCAGGGCACATCTCTCGTAGAACTATAGCCGTTGGGGCAAAAAGGTTCGTCCATGGATCGGAAGACACAGTGTGGGTAGGCCTCCAACAAGATGGAGCGACGACCTGGTTAATGTTGCGGGTTCGCGTTGGATGCGTATGACACGGGACCGATCTGTTTGGCGAGCCTTGGGGGAGGCCTATGTTCAGCAGTGGACGTCTTTCGGCTGAAATGATGACGATGATTTTATTTACTATATAAAATTGTATCATAATTTACGAACCCAAATAACAAATTAGAGGAATTCATATCTAATTATCAAAAGATTACATAAACTTTGAATTAAAACAACCGTGAGACATAATTAGGTAGTTTATAATATAAGGAACAAACACTGTATTGTTCACGGTTGACTTTCTGATGGCGAGCGTTGGCGATTCTTCGAGCAATGTCGGTGACTTTAGTTCTTGCGCGAATCTCATCATTTCTAATGTGATCCTGCAGAGAAACTCCGAGCATAGCCGTCTCCACCTCTGAGCTACCTAACATAACCGGTGATGCGAGTCATCACCGGTATGCTTTACGCGCAAGCCACACAGCAGAGACGTGGGACGGAGGCGCGTCGCAGTCCGATTCGTTTGTTCGTAGGTCGCGTCTCCACCCTTTCTCCTCTGTCTGCTTTGGATCGTGGTACTTCTATATATTTAGTACAAAACTGAGCCAAAGGCGCAAGCCACACAGAAGAGACGTGGAAGAGACGACTCAAAGCAGACAGAAGAGACGAGACCGCGTCTCAGCCTCTCGCGACGCTTCTATACATTAAGTATGAAAACTGATTCAAGAGGAACCGCGACTGCGACGCACCCCCGTCCCACGTCTCTTCTGTGTGGCTTGCGTCTAGCGCAAACAATAAAAAACACTTTTTTCATTACTACTACCAACACTTCTCCCGCCCACTACACCGATCGTATCACACACGCTAAGCAAGATCATCGCGGCCAACGAAAACGTAACTTACTGTCACCGAGCTGGAGCTTCCCACAATCAATCATAACCACTTATCTCCAACTTAAAAGCTTTATCTAAAAACTATTTATATATCACATTAAACGGTTTTAATAGTTCTACAACGCCTTTGTTTCGTTATTCCGGGTTGATGATCGCTGACAGTTTTTTAATCGAGTGATTTTAGTGACGAAAACTCTTGTCTATGACAAAATAGTCACAATTAGGTCAGATAAGTGTGTTTTCATTTGTTTTTAGAACTTACGAAACTAGGTATGCTAGTATTTGAGTGTTTTTGACGACATATAAATCATCATCATTGTTATTATGTCGGCCGAAAAATGCCCAATGTTATAACATTGGGCATTTTTTGTATACAAAAGCCTCCCCAAAAGAGTTCTTCAACGATCGGTACATGATTATGAAGTAATGAAACTTAGTTTTTTTATAAGAGAGGGAGGCAAATGTGCAAGCGGGTCATGTGATGGAAAATGATCACCACCGCCCATAAATATCAACTACTCAAAGAGAGTCACCAATTATGTTGCCGGCCTTTAAAGGAAGTATAAACCCTTTTCTTGAAAGCCCCGATGTCATAGTTGTCTGGAAACACTGCTGCTGGAAGCTGGTTCCACAGTTTCACCCATAGTTTCAGTATTTATTTATAGTGAAACCTTGCTTAGTAATAAAATAAATAAAAATAATCAAAAAAAAAAAAAAATCAAAAAAGTTTATTTAGTTTTACAAGATTGTGGTTCCTAGTAAAACAAGGTTGGAACCTTCCATTAAGCAAATAAATGCTTGTATCGGAAAGTCCCGCTCTTCCTTTACTCAGAGATAACAGAAAAAAAAACCCAATAGGATTTATACATTATATTATAAAGTACTAAACTTCTTAATTACTAATTTGTGTGTTCATGTGTGAGTCATTGTGTGTGCGTGTGTGTGTGTGTGTGTGTGTGTTTGTGTGTGTGTGTGTGTGTGTGTGTGTGTGTCAAATCACATTTTAAAATCGAATAGTCCAGTGGTAAGAGAACCTGACCACGAAACTTGTGGTCCCGGGTACCATGTCCGGTCAGGTAGAATGTAATAATAATAATTATTATTTATTAAGATAACTAGAATCCATTTTTGTGCTAGTAACAATAATTTTCTTAAAGCAATGTTCGTAGTAAAACAAAAAGCTAAAATTAAATAAATAAATAAATATTTGGGGACAATCTTACACAAATCGACCTAGTCCCAAACTAAGCAAAGCTTGTACTATGGGTACTAGACGACGATAAACATACTTAAATACATAGAAAACATCCATAACTCAGGAACAAATATTCGTGCTCATCACACAAATAAATGCCCTTACCGGGATTCGAACCCAGGACCTCTTGCTTCGTAGGCAGGGTCACTACCAACTAGGCTAAGGCGGTCGGTCGTTAATTGAATTGAAATTAATGTTTTTTTTGTCGAGTCTTGGATTTAATATTATTTAAATATGCATACATCTACCTATTTATCCGTTGTCTAGTATCCATAACACGTCTTACGGTTTACTAATGTTTTGGCGAAAAACTTTTCGCAAAATGATTCATTTGGCAAATGTTTAATTTCCCAAATACTTTTTTTGCTCTGAAACTGTAAACTTTTCAGGATTGTTATAAAACAAACCTAACCTAACCTAACCTACAGAAACGTCCTGCCTGAAATATATCCTGAATAGTTTACAGTTTCAGAAAAAAATAACATTTGGGAAATGAAACATTTGCCAAATGAATCAGTTTACGAAAAATATTTCGCCGAAAAGGCAGTACACGCGTTCTATACGCTGATTAACAGAGTTCCTTGCATTATCTTGTAAAACTACCAGCCATTAATAATATAATGATCACGAATTTACTGGTTAGAGAACCTGTATCCGAAGCTGGAGGTCCCGAGGTTTGTATGAAAAAACATTGTATGTTTGTTCTCCAGTCTTGGGTGAATAATATAGTAGGTTTTTAAGTATGTGTTTAGACGACCAGATGGCCTAGTAGTTAGAGAACCTGACTATGAAGCTTGAGGTCCCGGGTTCGATTCCCGTGTCGGGGCAGATATTTGTATGACAAATACGAATGTTTGTTCTCGGGTCTTGGGTGTTTAATATGTATTTAAGTATGTATAGGTATCTATCTATATAAGTATGTTTATCCGTTGCCTGGTACCCATAATACAAGCTTTACCTAGCTTACTTTGGGACTAGGTCAATTGGTGTGAATTGTCCCGTGATTTTTTTTTTCTGTTTTTATGTATCTACCTAAGTTATGTATATCCGTTACCTAGTACCCATAACACAAGCTTGGCTTACTTTGGGACTAGTTCAATTTGTGTGAATTATCCCAGGATATTTATTAATTTATTTGAATGAATAAATGAGTATGAATATGAAAGAATGCCGTAAATATTGCCATTCCTGCGCCACCCGTATCTATAGCACTCCAACGTTCTACTTCAGGAAGGTCTAAAGCCGCTTAATACTAAATCAAATAGTTGGTAGAACTATCCATTTATTTGAAAACTATTTTTTACACTTGATTCTCGAGACTGCGCTTCACATTTTATAAACAGACAGCTCTTTCTAAATAACTTTTTGCAGTGCCTTGTCATCTAATATTCAATTTCCACGTTATTAACGGTAGCTCTTGCACATAGGTTTAACTGCTTTTTAACTGTGTCCATAACTGTTTATTTTGTTGGTATAATTGACATTTATCGTGTTTTGCGGTTCGCTGACTTTGCGTGCTTTAACGTTGTATTCAAATTGATTTTATAGAACGTCATTTAAGCCGAATGGAGCGTTTCAAGTGCAGTTATCTATTCTATCCTGCTAACGTTATAAATGAGAAACAGAATCACCTAACCAACTGGTTAGTCAATCAAGCAATAATGGCTGAACGGATGTGATAATTTGGCATGCAGATAGAAAATACGATTGAGACATAAGACACTTAGGTGCTGTTTCACCACTTTTTTTAAAGTTTAGATGGAGTTCAAATTTCTGTTTCACAAGACTTGATTAGCGCTAAGTGACGGATACACCGTTCCTTAATTCAACCAACAGATCAGGTGGCATTTAGCATTTTTATCCGTCACATAACTTTTCAATTTGTTAGTTTATTTTATAACGTGTTTAAAACTATTGTGTGTTTAAAAATGTTACCGTAAAGTTATATCACGAATTTCTAAAATGAGCGAAGCAGCGAGTCATAAAGCTAGTAGTTATAAACTAGAGTTATAAACCTACATTATAAAGCATAATCTAGTTATAGAATGCAGTAGGTAAGGTTGACTTAGTTTAATAACGCATCTGAAAACAAACTGCTTCAGAAATAAAACATTAATTTTCTGAACGGTTTTATTTAGCTTGACTGGAAAGTTGATTGTTTATTTATTTATTTGCTATCACCTTTTCAAACTATACCTATACGTCCTACTGTTAGTTCCCAGGTGGGCCCAATAAGGATTAGGTGTTTGCGCAAAAACCTAATGGTAAATTACACTCATAATTACTCACGTAAATTCCAAGTCTAGGAGGTTTAATTCAGAATCATGACTCTTTGCTTGAGAGACCCTAAGTATTGACCTATAGCTTGACCAGGCTACCATGGCGCCTTAAAAAAACCTAATTACTCAACAGCTACTTAAAAGCTACCAAATCCGCTACCGTTGACACACTGCCCAAACCACCTAACGACCTACACTTTAGCGTTTTCTATATTCAATGCGCGTGCTGCTAAGTAACCACAATGCAGCGAGCGTCTCGGCCGCGTAATAAACAGAGTATCCCCCGTCGCGTCGCTGTACATTGCCGTCGCCAGGCCGTTAGTGATTAACTGCCTACATATAATAGGTACAAGCTTTTGACGCGCTTTGTACTCTATCTAAATCCCCACATCACACGCTGAGGCTCCAAGACACGCTATCAATAATACTGGTAGCGAGAACTTTGATCTTATCTCGGAGGTGCAAGTTGAGCTTTTAATAAAAAACAAAGCAATGGACAATTTGGGTACTGTAGGTAGGTTGGTATATATGTATATGGTTGCTATAGGTAGTGAACCACGTGGACCACGTTAAATCATATTTAAGACACTAACAGGCTACCGAAAAAAAAACAAATTAGGGCATACAAAGCGACTGAGTGGAAAAAATCCGTTGTGACACGAAAATTACCCATAGTAGGTAAAATTTGGAGAAAAAAAAAAAAAATTGTCTAATTTATTGAATCAGTCGTTACTTTGCGGAGGTCCATTATTAATGAACTGAAACAATTACTTTGCTCACCCTTCGCTTTAAACCAATCACCCTTTGCTTTGTTTTTTTGTTTGCTTTCCAGTTCATTAAAAAATCGTCATTAAAAATTCGTAAAAATTGTATATGTAGTAAAAATGTATCACAGCGGAAAACTTTCCTACAAATAATATTAACTACCGTCGTAAAGGCGTCCAATTTTTTGAATTCCCTCAAGTTCTGTACCTATTGTTTGATCAAAATGTGACATGTTTTATGTATTAGCGTAGTCTGAAGTTTTACCGCGAATTTTACGGTGAAGGAAAACATCGTGAGGGAACCTGTGAACAGGGCTGCTGGGCACAGGTCTATTAACAGAATGAGAGGCTTGGGCAGTTCCCAGACGCACATTTAGTTGATTCGCCAGTCTGTGCAGGTTTTCCTCACGATGTTTTCCATCACCGTAAAGCTCGTAGTAAATTTTAAATGTAATAGCTTTATTACTATTCGATTATTAGTTGGTATGATATATTGCGATTAAACATAGTTATAAACATATGTGTAAACTGCGCATTGACACCCGGCCCCCCTGCTCCACCCTCCTCAAACAAGGGGGCTATTTTCGGAGTCTATTAATTTAATAAGCCCTAATAGGTTCTATTTGTTGAGCAAACGAAGCTGTTTTATACTCGTAAAGTAAGCAAATGAGTATTTATGGTGGTCATAGAACGGGAAATATGGGAGTATCGGAGAGTTCAAGGTTGAAAGCGAAACTGGACTTGATTATCGTATGATGATAGTGATGAAGAAAGATAATATTTATTTGATTATGAATCTAGGGCTCATCAAGGCTAGGGTGAATCGGCTGTTACTGAACCAGTGAGATACACTCATCCTCATCTGCTCTCATCAGGTGAGATAGTGGTCAATCACGGACCAGTTTTATGTAAAAAAAAATTATAAGAGTTACAACAAAAATCGAAAGAAAAAAAAAACATACAAATTAATTATTACACAACACGAATGCGCATGCACACATACACACATACACACACACACGCACACATACACACACACACACACACACACACACACACACACACACACATACTCACACACACATGCACACTCATAATTTTAAGTTATTTTACTTAACTTAAGTTTAAGTTAGTTAGTTAATTGGTTTATACTCATGAATACTCTGAGTGGAGGAGCGGGGTCTCCTGACACAAGCATTGTTTTGCTTAAAAGGAGATCTCAACCCTATTTTGTTTAAAACTGTTTCTTTAAACCAATAAACATTTTTCATTTTTTTTTTTTTTCAATTATCATTATATGGTCCTGGATCAGCATAATGCCAGCGTCACAGCCAGCGGTGGTTTTCCATAAGTTTAAACTGTTTAACTTGTTTAATATACAAAACATTAGATGAAACTGACAGTAATATAAGCTATAATTTTTCTATGACACAGTTCCTTTGCATATAGGGAACGTGCAGAAACTATAGGCACCACTAGTGCGACAGAAGAGACACTATGCGGACAGTAAAATAAACTTATCAGGTTAAATCATTCAAATTGATGGCACCAGTTGGCAGCACCGTCTATGTGCACGTTCCCTATAACAGAGGACAGTGCTCTATAATGTCAATGTGTGACCGTAGAATCTGAATTGTCATGCACAGAGCGCGCATAAATGGCAAATAATGCGGATCAGATCACAATAATACGTTATTATTGAGCCGAGCGATGTCTCCAATGCATTGCGTGGAAAATTAGATTATTATACGCTAATCAATATACCTATGAAAAAATATTCTGTTCAAATTCGCATCGAAGGAATGAAAAATGAGCTAGTTTTCTATTACGTGGGAATAACGGAAAATATGTTCTATATTTAAGTTTCTAACCTCAGTGTTTAAGTGGTTAATCTGTTTCTCCTAATACAAGTGCTTTACTTAAAAGGAGGATTCGACACCACCTGTCGAAACGTTTTGTTAAAAATAAAATAATTTTGATTTTTTTTTAATCAGTCAATGAATCATCCAGTCATTCATTCATTCAGTCGGCTATAGTATAAGTAGTTTTATAGGTTTATCGCCTGTTTCTGTTCTGCCAAAACCATTATGTATGAGTGCATACAGTCACAAGGATTACGTACCTAAGACGAAGGTAATTGTGTACTTTTTTGTGTTTTTCAAAATACCAGTGAACGAAACACCTAGACTGATTATTTTGTTTTTTTTTTATTTTATTACTAGCGACCCGCCCCGGCTTCGCACGGGTACAACTATATTATACATTGGTTAGCATTTTCATTAATGTTTAAAATGAAAAAAGTTGTTGTAGTGACATAACTACAATAGTTGGACATATGCTACCGCGGAGTTTTTTGTAGACATTATGATGTTCTTCAATATTGTTGTACATTATTTTGTTCTATCGCTAATAGTTTCGGCAGCGCATTCGACGAAAGACATTTTAAGACTCATTTTTCTACACCTTCGGTTACATTGTTCAAATTTTACCAAGGATCCCTAATTTTTTTTAAAATGAAATGTAGCCTATGTCAAATTGGAAGAATGTAGCATTCTATTGGTGAAAGAATTTTTTAAATCGGCCCAGTACTTTTTGAGCCTATTCATTACAAACATACAAACATACAAAAATAGGTACAAATCTTTCCTCTTTATAATATTAGTGTAGATTTAGTTTAAAACGTATCGAAAAATTTTAAATTTCTATCTGATTGTAATTCACGCTGAAACGTTGCTATCAACAAATATCTCGTAAGATGTATTCTACTTTCTACTCCATTGTTTCTGAAGTAGTTAGCTAGTAGTGTCTTCAATTATTTGAATATCGATAAGAAGACTTTGTATTTACAAAATATAAACAAAATTACAAGAAAAATAGAACAACGAACATAATTATAACATAATTATTTTTAGACGACCAGATGGCCTAGTGGTTAGAGACCCTGACTATGAAGCTTGAGGTCCCGGGTTCGATTCCCGTGTTGGGGCAGATATTTGTATGAAAAATACGAATGTTTGTTCTCGGGTCTTGGGTGTGTAATATGTATTTAAGTATGTATCTATCTATATAAGTATGTTTATCCGTTGCCTAGTACCCATAACACAAGCTTTGCTAAGCTCACTTTGGGACTAGGTCAATTGGTGTGAATTGTCCCGTGATATTTATTTATTTATTTATAACCTACAAATAGAAAAGCGAATTACATCATATACTCGTACTTACCTAGCAAACAATAATAATTGAAGTACCTAGTAGAAATATAAATCAAATAATACAAAATATTAATGATCTTAGAGAGGCATCGCACATCCATCTTCGCATCTGTATCTGCAATTCACTTTGTATTTATGCATTTCAATTAAAAAGTATTATGATTTATTCTTGAAAATGTTGCGTTTATTAGATTCTCGTGTGGACCAGAAACTGTCCACATGTAATTTATATTAATAACAATAAAAATAAAAATCATGGAACACTTGACACCAGTTGACCAAGCCCCAAAGCCAACAAAGCTTGCACTAGGTAACGGATAAACCTAGATACTTAAATAGCTAAATACATAAACACCCAGGACTCGAGAACAAATATTCCTAATTTTCATGCAAATGTAGCAGCACAGACTGTCCAAAGAGTACTCTATTCTAAGGAGTGGCGAGGCACTGAGTACTCAAATTTTTTTCGCGTTTCTTGAAATGGATCACACAAACACTATACCTAGCTCGTGCGCGGCGCTCGGCGGAACCCTGTCGCAGGGAGCCTCGGCTGTCCTTAACAAGATTGTTTTTAATGAGTGCGGCAAACACTGACTGCGACAGGGTTCCGCAGAGGGTCGCGCACGACCTTGTCGGACTATAAAAGAAAATGTTTAGCCAAAACACTCAACGATGACTCGTACTAACGTACGTAGTGAAAATTAAAAAGAATTACACGTAGAGTTTCAAAGTGATACAACTACCTATTCCTGATTCAAATAGTCTTAATAAACTGACACAAAAAGGTCGCACTTCATTGCACATAATTTATTTAATCTCTTAATTTTATCGAACGTATACTAAACGCGATTAAAAATACCTAAATCGATTGTTTAACCTACAATCGATAGTGCAACAATCGATGTAACAACACTACTAATTAGCCAGCAAAAGTGCTAACAGCCTGGTTGACATTTCGTATGTGTGTTCGCGGCGCGGGCGCAGCCAACAATCGGTGCAAATTGGTATCTGCTAATTAGAAAGATAAGATAGGGTTAATAGTGCATTCGGAGTTATTTGGTACGGTTTGTTAAGCTACGAGTTTGTTGTAGAACGTTTACTTAAAGACTTCCCGTTCCCGCGGCTCTGGTCGTGTGAACGATTAGGTTTGGCAGTGAATGGGGAACGGATGAAAATATTAAAAATGCTTAAAACTTTTTTATTGATAGGTAATCTTCTTAATTAACCGAAAAAAAATGTTACGTATTAGCAACACCAATTGTTAAATTCTATTGTAAATATTTGAATATGTTAAGTAGTTTTAGGTGATTAAGATTAGATGATACTATTGTTTGTGATTGCTTTGGTTGAAAATTTATTTATAAAAAGTAAAAACATCTTGAATATTTCCAGTGTACTTAATTAGCGATTTTAGCAGACCTCATCATTTACGGCCCGTTGTTTGATCAATAGTTAAACAAACTAATAGCCAAATTGCCTTTGGAATGCGCTTTTATTGTTATGTTATACATTTTAACTATTAGTTTATTTAACTATTGAACGGGCTCTTAGTGACATCTATCCCACGTATGGGATAGTTGCCTGATCCATATTAATGCCATATAGGATAGATGCCCTCCCCCGAAACGGGACAACTATCCACTAAAAACTTTGATCGCATCGTGTCTTCCCATGCAACCACAGAGACATGCCACTCGGTCAACTTAGTGGTAGCTGGAAAGTCTCTCGATTATTAATAATTGAAATAATATACTTACAATTCATTCGCAAAACTAGAGTAATTATAATCGGGGCAACTATACCCCTGGGGCATCTGTCCTCGTTTTATCCTACATTACATTTGCTTATATTATAATGAACTCAAGTTGAAACGTACCTCGATGGTAATTTTATTTTAAATTCGGACCCCTAAATAAACTACCTAATTGGTGTTCTCTGCAATAGACCAACAGTCAGGGACGCTCAGCCACAATATAAATCATCCTCATCATCCCAGCCTATATACGTCCCACTGCGGAGCATAGGCCTCCTCTCAGAATGAGAGGGGTTGGGCCATAGTTCCCACACGGGCCCAGTGCTAATTGGGAACTTCACACACACCACTGAATTTCTTCGCAGATGTATACAGGTTTCCTCACGATGTTTTCCTTCAACGTAATGCTCATGGTAATCAAATGTAATTTCGCACATAAATTCCGAAAAACTCAGAGATGCGAGCCGGGATTTGAACCCACGACCCTCTGCTTGAGAGGCCTTATGTCAAACCACTAGGCCACCACGGTTATTGAGCCACAATATACAGCGGTTATTAAACTCTTACCCAGCATTACGGTAACTCTAATACAGAAGATTGCACAGTAAATGTATCACAGATTCCATTATAGAACAAAGAGCCGATGCGTGATAGAAATGCCAACGGTTTAGCATATCGGCGATCTTAGGCCGCGGCCACACCTGCTTCGGTTTAGATTTTGCTCAGAGTGCGTGGTTTAGGTACTGCAACTGTTTTAATGTTGTGTAACGAGGCTTAGTACAGCTTATAGTTACAATGTAGTGGCAGGCGTATTCTATTTTCGTATGATCCGTGAACTGGTTAAACCTAGAGCTACTTAATACTTAGAGTACTTACTGATGGCGCCACTAATTTCATATTTTTGCAAATATTTCGTGTGCGGTTAGTGTACGACCCCGTATATGTCGACCCGGAACAAACGACAGTAATTCACGACCTGCCAATTAAAAACCGACACGACAAAATAATTTAAAGACACGCACGGCTCCAATAAAAAAACGCTGTACACCAGCCCTGAAAACCAGATTAATTTTCGAATATTTTCAGATGTCATAAGTAGTAGCTATTGCCATTCAAACTCTATGGGAGAATTGTGTTTTGACAGCTCGTAAAAAGTACGTCAGTTGATTGGTGGTGTCAACATTCTTATTACATGAGGATTTAAATTATCTGGTCGGACATTCCTGTCAGTCAGTTGATTTAAATCAAATAAGTTAGTTAATCGATTGAATCGGCAAATAAGTGTCGTCATAGAGGCCGTCCATAAATTAAGTCACACATTTAGGGCGGAGGGAGGGGATCAAGCGATCTGTGACACAAACAAAATAATGACGGTTTCATTGTAATAAGTATGATGGGGTCCAAAAAGATCGAAATCGGCTTTACGGATGGCCCATAGCTAGATTATTGTCGAACAAAATCTATGGAAGGATTTTTTTTGATAGCTCATAAAAAATAAGTAAGTATGTCAATTGATTGGAGGCGTTATCTAACCAATTGTACTTTATTATTACGAAATGATTACGCTAGAGTAACAACGTCATGGTAACAAAGTTTAAATTCTTAAGCTCTACATAAAAAAAAATATTTAACCAATCTGCATGCACCCTAAACCGATCGGGTCAAATCAAGCCAATAGTTCGAATAAAAAATGTATTAACCCAACTACGTACGCTCCCAAAGGTCACATTATAATCTGTATACGTGACCAACAAAAACGCCCGCCATTGCTGCGGCACTGCCAACTTAACTTTGCCGTTGGTCGAAACTGACACTACGATGATGAATGAATACAAATTCGTACTAACTTAAAACCGACAGCGCCACAGCGAGCTGTTCGAGTAAGTTTGTAATGCTATAATTCAAAATTTCTATTCTCTTGTCGTAATAAAATCATGCGCGCATGCGAGCGCCTTCCGTTCTAAATTTGAAGTTTTTTTTTTCTTTGTGGCCAGTATGATGTTGCGATTGTGGCATCATAGTGTACCGACAATATTTTTAAGAGTTCCGTTTAATATTAATTCTATGTTTTTTTTTTTATGTTAGATAGGCCAGACAAACGAACTAGTGGGTCACCTGATGTTAAATGAACACCACTGTCCATAGACACCCGCAGCGCTTTACACGATGCCAGTGCGTTGTCGGCCCTAAAGGAGAGGGAATAGGGGTAGGGGGAGAGGGAGGGGGAGAGGGAAGGGGTGAGGTATTGGGCCCCCGGCACTCTCACTGACCGTGCGAAACGCAAGCAGGATTACTGCTGCTTCACGCCGGTGTTCTGTGAGAGGGTGGTACTGCCCCGGACGAGCCGGCCCATTCGTGATGCAGCGGCTAGCTACAACATGGCTCTACCACTACAATGTAATATGTGTAAGGCCTTTACACTGGCCTTTGACCAGTAGTGTGACACAAATATAACAAGTCTTTACCCGCATAAGATCTAGCAGTCAAATTGAAATTCCGGAAAAAATAAAGTCGAAGCTTTGAATGAAAGTTTTAAAGTAATTGTTAATTAATACAGTTAACATATTATATTAGAATAACAAAGTTTAGAATAGTTGTTTAATGACATCAACTACCCTACTTATTGAGTTTAGCTAGTCGATTAACTTTAGATTTTCTTTATACAGTAAATGTAGTAAAATAATTGCATCATTTGTGGTAAAAACATTTATTTTGTTTACCACTTTGTAACAGTTCCTTGCATCCCACGCATTTCTACTAGTATGTAACTTTTAATCGAAAATTGCTGGTTAAAGGGATTACACATATGCGGTTACTTACTATGCATTGAACAGAGATAAGCTTACAAGTTAGAATTCTCAGATAGACCACCCGTAGAATACTTAAATCGTTTAAAATTTTAATTAGGTATGCTTCGGAGCAAAATGCATAAAACGCAAAATGTGCACAATATGCAAATGTAACCAATGTCAAAATCTACAATACACAACATGTACATAATACATATTGTGACACACGCGGAACGTTCAAAAAGCAAGAAGTACATTCGCAAAATGTACAATTCGGAAAATGAATAAAAATTAATTTAGTTTAATAACTTTAGGCACAGGCCTTCTCTTAGAATGAAAGTGCTTGGGCCGTAGTTCCCTAGTGGGCCCAGAGTGGATTGAGAACTTCACGCACACCATTGAATTTCTTCTCAGGTGTATGCAGCTTTCTTCACAACATGTCAAACATGTCTAAGTGTGAGGAAACAATACAAAACAAGCAGGTCAATAGTATTTCTGAAGTTCCCGATCCGCACTGTGCCCGCGCTAATACTACATGCCTAAAGCTCCAAACGCACTGACAGCGGAGGTGTAGCGGTGCTGTGGCGATAACGGTTGTAATATTCTAACTTGTATAAACAAATTCGCCGTACGATAACGCACAACCGTTCATACAAGTTAGAATATTACAACCGTCACTGGCGCCGCGCCGCCCGCTATCGCTTTCAGTGCGTTTGGTACTTAATGCCTATCAACAGGACGTAGATAAGCCTGATTATGAACTTTTATAACTCCATCCCAGTTATCATGTCATGTATTTTGGTTTGCATTAATTTCAGCAGGCAATGCTGGCAGCCAAAATGCGAAGATTAATTTGATAATGGCAGAGGTGACGATTTGCAAACAACGTAACAGGGCATTTCAATAAAGTTTCACTCTTTTATTTTCTGAACGTAAACACAGATAGACACACAGCATGCAAGAATGTGTTAATTTGTTCCATCAACGCAGTCGCTGTCCAACTTGTACTTTAAATTAAATTGTAACTCCTCGTGTACCAATAAACGGTACACGCAAATCAATTCGCCGTTAGAAAGCACTAACATGATTGTTTTCATACAAACAATTATATTTTGTGTTAACATATCAATAAGGTAAGGTTGTTAGTAATTTGCGATGGATTGAAATAGCTTGAACGGCGAAGATCTTGTTATACTATGAAATCTGTCGTCTTAAACCCATTTTAAATATCATGCTTACGGTAGATACAGTCTAAAAATATGGCAATGCACTCATTTACGAGTACTAAATTAACAAACATTTGATTAACTCAAACTCTACATCGCATTATATTGTGATAAAGATCTTAAACAACATTTATTTTACCCTTTACGGGCAGAGGAATATACATAATAGTAATTAGCAACGACACAATAATAAATTGATCCATAAATTAAGTCTCAAAATATTAGTAATATGGGATCTTTAAATTATCTGTTTGTTAAATATATTAATTTGGGCTAATTCAGCACTCTGTGATAAGTTCCTGATATTTTATGTGACAGATCAGTACAATGCATATTCACACCTATTTCATTATACAAAACTAAACCCAACCACTTTACTCAATATTTATTGTGCTTCCACATTTAGAAGTCACTTATCGCATAAAAACCACGACATACTTCCACCGCCCTCGCCATTTACGTGACATGAGGGCGCCTTATCAAACTTGTCGCTTCAGCAAAGTACTACATTCAATCACCCAATAATGTGCAATACACTGTAACAATGTCACCAACCTCCCCTAACCGCTGTTGAACTGACTGAACTACAAACCACAAAAGAAAACGAAACTCTAACGCCACCACACTTAGGCGGAATTTGGGAATCTGTTGTTGAATGTGTGAAAAATTCTCGAAAAAGCACACGCATTTTTCTTTCCAAATTGCTGTTTCATTTGCAGTCTAAGTTAGACAATATAAGGTTGATTTTGGATTGCGACGTCGAGTGCAAGGATTTGGCTTCCCGGCAAGGGGGAAAAGGGCAAACACCATCATATTAAGTGAGCACATGAGAGGGAAAATGCGTGGGAAAAGCGGATATAGACGTTTATCGGTGGATTTTTCGCGTGATTTAGTCGCGACAAATCTGAGGGTTTAATACGACCAGTATTTCGTGAGCTCTCCAGTAGCAACCAATTTTCTCTTTAAAGCCTCAGTTTCTAGGGCTTCGAAGGGGCGTGATAGGTCTAAAATGAATTGGTTTTGACATATCCACTAATACGATGTTGACATAAGGGCATGTCGATTTATTGCCATTTATTCGGGAAAGGGGGTGTTTTATTTATCTTTTTCCAAGTGACGTAATTTGTTGGGACGCTCTTGGGCGCGCCGAGTGATTATTTTCCCTCTTGCGTGAATTTACTTGATTTTAAATTGATAATAAGGAAATTTAAGTTGTTAAATTCTCGAAGCCATGCAATAACAGAGATATGCTTAAGATGGCGCACGCTGACCAAGTAAGTACGCTCATTCACCGTACTTGCTACATAAAATATGTTTTAGAGTTCCTCGTATTAATTCAAGGCGCACTAACTGTTTGTTTTATATTCCGTTAACTCGTAGTAAATATGCTTCTAATACTTTTATATCCAGAGCTTGTAAAACATATAATAATTCATTTTTTGAACTAGATATTTTTAATCTTTCACTTAGCAGGTTTATACGTGCTCTGTCAAAACTTTAGATGCTTAGTATTTAACGCTCGTTTCACTATTTTTGGCTGTTTGTATTTTTACGTGTAACTTCATTAGCATAAATTAACTGTGGCATATTTTACTGGCCTATGTATAACTTATGTTTTTCTTTAAGTTCACTCATTATTTTGTGGCATTTTTCGCCCAAATACACATTAAACATTAATTTTAAAGATGGTCAGATTGTCACGTTTAGGAAACATAATATACTCATCATCATCTTGACCTATTTGCATCCCATTAAGGGTACGGAGCTTATCTCAAAACGAGAGGGCATGGGCTGTAGTTCCCACGTGGGCCCCGTGTTGATTAGGAACTTCACTCCTCACGATGTTTATTATCCCGGGAAACCTTGGGCTTGCCTTGTACATTTTTTCCGTGAACTTGTTTTTCTGTATTATCCGCAGACGGAGTAGCGGGCAAAAACTAATAGTAATTCTACAATTTCGAGAGGCACATGGACTATGTAATTCCTGGTGTTTAATGTCTCCAAAGAAATATAGTCATATTACAACAACAAATACACATTTAGGTTTCGGCCGTAAAATCGAAACACTAATTTACGAGTAACCTATGCAATAACCCAGCACAATAGGCCTGAGGCTGTTTCTCGTAATCATAAACAATAATGATATTAGTATCATATGCAATAGCAATTAAATTATATGTTCTGGCTTGTACGCCTACGCCGCTGGTGGGCCTTAAAAGGCTTTATATCTATAGCTAAACCGTTTAAATGAGTCCTCGCCCGTGCGATACAGGGGCTCGGGTCATCATCATCGTCATCATCATCATTTCAGCCGTAGGACATCCACTGCTGGACATAGGCCTCCCTCATTGATGCCCAATCATTACGGTGGGTATGTATTACAATATCGAAGTACGAAAGACCGAATGTATTAAAACATCGAATGGGTCAAAAGACCGACACGATTTTTTTCTGAAATCTGAGAAGTTTACGGTTTCAGGAAAAAATCGTGTCGGTCTTTTCACCCATTCGATGTTTTAATACATTCGGTCTTTCGTACTGCGGTATTGTAATACATACCCATTACAGTTGGAAGCGACTTGCAGCCACCCTGAACCTGCGGCCTTCACCAAATCGTCCGTCCATCTTGTTGGTGGACGTCCCACGCTGCGCTTTCCAGTCCGTAGTCTCCATTCCAGTACTTTTGTCAACCAACGGCCATATGATCTGCGTGCTATATGGCCTGCCCATTGCCATTTCAACGAGCTAATCCGTTTGGCTATGTCAGTGACCCCGGTTCTTCTACGGATCTCCTCGTTTCTGATTCGATCCCGTAGAGAAACTCCGAGCATAGCCCTCTCCATAGCTCGTTGAGCGACTCTGATCCTTTTCATCAGGCCCATAGTGAAGCACCACGTCTCGGATCCATATGTTATCACTGGCAACACACACTGATTAAAGACTTTTGTTTTGAGGCACTGAGGTATTTTGGACGAAAAGATGTTGCGGAGCTTCCCGAAAGCTGCCCATCCGAGTTGGATTCGCCGATTTTGAGCTCGTTGTATCGTTGTTGTCGTTGGGGCTCAGGTGTACATATAACGACAAAGGGGGCCGGGAGAAGTGCGGGCGGCGAGCGCGTATCGTATGTTTGGCACCCGCACCTCTCTCGACCCCTTTGTCGTCATACCCTCCAGCCCCTGTACCGCGCGAGCGAGGACTCAGCTAAATGGTTTAGCTATAGTAATTTTTTTAATACCTTTAAGCTATATTAGATGAGTAAGCGTGGTAGTGGTTTGAGATATGGCCTCTTCAGCAGAGGGTCGTGGGTTCGAACCCGGGCTCGCACCTCTGAGATTTCGGAATTCACGTACGAAATTAGATTCTAAGTGAAGGAAAACATTGTGTGTACACACTTGCGAAGCAATTCAATGGCATGTGTGTGGTTACCTATCCACGCTGAACCCGCATGGAAATTACATTCCATGCCCTCTCATTCTAAAACGTCAAAAAACAGTTTTAAATTGGTTTAAAAACAATCCAATCAATTGAGACAAGAAGCCATATTGTCTAACGCACGGCTGCTTGTAATTAAAATCGTATTCATCATGTCTTTTATATTATAGACCAGTGAGATAATTTTATGCTTTAAATGTGGATACTTTAGTTTGTACTTCTTGGGTGAATTATCATCCCCAAAGCACCGTCTTAAAGCCCGGTTCGGATCTACAAGAAAAACTATGCAATATGCTTTGCATTGCGGCGCCTGTTTGACGACTTCAAACTCGTTCGCCGTACGACCTAGCAATGTAATGCAACATGCAAACAATTTCTTGCAAATCTAAACTGGGCTCTACCTTTGCATCGGTTCTTTCTACATTCGAATTTTCGAATTTCGAACAGGTTTCAATTATTATGAACTTTTTAGTTTTAAAACTAATTAAAACCGAATCTAACCAGCCAGTCAGCTAGTGATGTACCAATAACAAGTTGCAATACCTAGGCATTCGGCATAGATTGGTCAGTATCGATAGCGAAATTGCCATAATGGTAATGCGTAACCGTAAAATGACAGAGATGGCAATTAGTGATAATGGCCGAGTAAATGCATTCGAGGGCAGGACAATGTGAAACTTACAAAGGCTATTATGCAAACGTGCGATAATTATGGAAAAATAGTGATAATTTAATGAGGCTTGAATTATTGCAGGGACTATGATTATTTGCTGTAGTAACATCACACACATACCATTTAATTTCTTCGCGGATGTGTGTAGATTTCATGAGGAGGTTTTCCTTCAGCGTAAAGCTCATGGTAAATTTTAAATTCTGATGACAAATTCCAAAAAACTCCGAGGTAGTACGAGTATTGTACGAGGCTGGTATCAAACTCACGACCTTATATTGAGAGGCCATAGGTTAACCCACTTAACTTTCTAGTAGCCAGTTGATAAAATTGTTTGCTTCAGTGCCTCGTCCAACAAATGAAGATTGGCAGTCAAGAAGCATACTCTTCCCGATCTTTGGTGAGGTTGAATAGTTCCACGGCACTTGTAATTGGTCCATACCCGGATATTGCAATTACCATTCCCAGAGCCAACAGCTTTTTCCTGCCATTTTGCCCATCATTTGTTATAAAATAGCCTTTCAAAACATTTATCTTCGAAGCTGATTTATGACGCAACGTCACCAATTCTTAATAATCGTACTCGTAGCATTTACATCGTTCAGACACTTTAAATTTATCGAGTGGTACAGAATAGCCCCCAACACGTGTGTGACAAGATCTCATTGTTACAAGTCCGCGATCGCGGACGACGATTGCAAATGGCGACGCGAACACGTTAACTATCAAGATCCAGGTACATGTTTAATTCTCATAATTTAGAATGGTTTGAGAATGGAGACCCGATATGAGGGCTTGCGGAATGGTTTGAGAATAGCGGCCCGATATGAGGGCTTGCCAGTTGTAAATTAATGTTGGGACGTTGTTTTTGACAGGTTATGGGACTTATGGGCCATGTTGTGTGATTCGTATTTGTTTGGTATTTGTTAGGCATTTGAAAGTGTAGAGAGTTATAAGCGATGGAGGAGTTGTCATAATATAAATTGTTAATTGGGTAGGTACTCGTTGAGTATGTGACATGACGCACTGACGAAGGTCAGCTAAGATCAACTTTACCACATCAATTTTTGTACATCATGGCGTCTCAGATCTATATTTTTTTAGCCTGTTGTAGTGTCCCACTGCTGGGCAAAGGCCTCCCCTCTCGACTTCCACAACTCCCGGTCTGGCGCAATGTTAGGCCAGTCCTTTGCGTACACGTCCAAATCGTCCCACCGTCTCCTTCTTGGTCTGCCTCGTCGTCGCTGGCCGTTCTCCGGCACCCACCAAGTGACTGTTTGAGCCCACCTTTGTGGGTGCATGCGACAGACGTGTCCAGCCTTGTCCCATTTTAGCGTAGCAGTCTTTTTCCCAACGTCGACTATGCGTGTTTTTGAGCGCAGCGTGGTGTTCCGGATTCTATCTTTTTTACACCTAATACGCTGCGCTCTCACTCTTTGGCAAATCTTAAGCTTGGACTTTTGACTTTCGGTCAGAGATCATGCTTGGGCATCGTAGGTTAGGACTGGCAGGATACACATGTCGACGAGTTTTCGCTTAAGAGCTAATGGATGGTTTCCCTTTTTAGGCTCTTTCATGGATCAGTGACCAGTAGCTCTTCCAGGTGATTTCGACGCTTCTTTCCACCGTTTAGGTTCATTTCGTCCACATTCCAATCCATTTTATTTTGTGATTTAGGTATTCATGTTATGAAAATTACAATACTATTCAGATACACTACCAATTTCGTTACTATTTTGTTACGAAATGGGAATGTGGACAAAATGGGAATAATGTGGACGAAATGGGAATGTTGACGAAGTGGGAATTTGGACGAAATGGTAATAGGACGAAATGGGAATGTGGGCGAAATGGGAATGTGGACGAAATGTACCTAAGCGGCGCGTTCGTTCCGCTTCTCATAAGTTCGTAAAATGTCTAGTGTGATGTCTCTAAGAGTTATTTACAAGAGCAATAACAATCAAACTCCAAACTGAAAATTTCATCCCACACAATTTAATCCCGAAACTCGTAACTTATACCTATTACAGTAATCTAATGTGAACTATCCCTAAACCGATCTTTTACAATACTCAAAGGGAAATAAAGCTGAATTCACACCGCTAACTCTTTATGGTTATTTGCCATACAACAGTCTAACATTTTACGCCTGCTTGAACCATTACCGACTTAGGAATGCGGCCACGGTACACGGAAAGGCTATATAAAAACTTGGTGCGCGACTGCATAGTTAATTTGGTAAAGCTCTACTGTAAGAGTGAGCGTTAAACTTATGTGGAGCAAAAGCTCGCTTGAAAAGTTTTATAGGGCTTAAAGTTTCTAGTTAAGAAGTAGTCTGTTGGAGAGAATTTTTGATATTAAAATTGGCTGTTTGGCGTTATGTGAAGAGGTCGTAATGGGCTGCTTGGAGGATTAAGTTGGGAGTACTTATACTTATTAGTAAGTTTTGGGAGTTTCGAGTACTTTCTTGATGGTATAAAGTCGTTGTTATCACTGCTTTCATCATCATCATTTCAGCCGAAAGACGTCCACTGCTGAATATAGGCTTCCCTCAATGCTCGCCAAACAGATCGGTCCCGTGCTATCCGCATCGAACGCGATCCCGCAACCTTAACCAGGTCGTAGCTCCATCTTGTTGGAGGCCTACCTACACTGCGTCTTCCGGTCCGTGGACGCCACTCGATAACCAGATGTTTAAAAATTTATTTCATTTATTTAACGACCGCTTTAGCCTAGTTGGTAGTGACCCTGCCTACGAAGCAAGAGGTCCTGGGTTCGAATCCCGGTAAGGGCATTTATTTGTGTGATGAGCACGAATATTTGTTCCTGAGTTATGGATGTTTCCTATGTATTTAAGTATTTATTTATCTATTTATATATAGGTATGTTTATCGTCGTCTAGTACCCATAGTACAAGCTTTGCTTAGTTTGGGACTAGGCTGATTTGTGTAAGAATGTCCCCTGATATTTAATTATTTATTTATTTTATTCATGTATTCAAAAGAAATGCAAAGTCAATCCAATCAAAGCGGAATAGTTTGACGAGTGAGATTTGACCTTAATATATAGTTGGGGTAAGAATAGGTTCGTCACTTTTCGACCTTAACTCGTTGACATAGAGTCGAAAAGTGACGAACCTTTTCTTACCCCGACTATATAAGCAAGTGAAGGACAACATCGTTACCAAAACCTGCGCACACCTGCGAAGAAATGTAAGTGCGAACTACAGCCCAAGCCTTCTCATTCTGAGAGGAGGCCCTTCAGTGGAACGTACGTAGGCCGGGAAGAAGATGATGATAAACAAAAATAAAACCGACTTCAAAAAACACCCAAAAACTAAAAAGCAAAAAAATAAAATAAAAATTGAACCGACTATAAACAAAAAGCATAGAAATATCTTTCTACTAAGGGTGACGCCACGCGAGCGTAATTTTGTGAGTCGTGAGCGGCAGAATTTCGGTTCGCGCCATACATTGTGCGGGCCATCACGTGACATTCACGTGACACAATGTATGGTGCAACCGAAATTCTGCCGCTCACAACTTACAAAATTACGCTCGTGTGGCCTCACCCTAATCTGTTTGAAGTCGGTGCCTCAGCACGAGCCAGCAAGAGTGGTAGAAACCCAATAGATAGTACGTACGTAAAGTCGATGGCTAGGTCCAACTGTTCAAGACGAATGAAACGAGCCCAAACTCGACGGGGTTGCGTCGTTTTATTACAGAGTTCCTATGGCCACCATCCAGTTCCATCATCAGATCAGCTCCATGTTACAATAATATTGCATTGTCATCCAATTTACACAAGCGTGCAAAATTTCTATTCAGAAACCGGGAAGTGGGTCAAATTCAACTTGCAAGATTTGACCCGTTGAGGAGTTCCGTTGGCCATCTGTGATCTTCTTCATCAGATCCAGTTTACCAAATGACATTTTCTGAATGAAAATGCTTGACTAGATGCTAAAAATTCTAAAATCGTCATAGCTGTGCCTATAAAATTTGAGGGTTTCCGTCGATTTACCCAAGATTCCATCATCAGATCTTGACTTGGTGCCAATGGGACCACCTCGGAAGTATACTCATTCAAACAAAAAAAATAATTTTGAAAATCGGCCCACAATTGGCGGAGATATCGATGAACATACATAGAAAAAAAAATATATAAACAGTGGAACATATAACTTTCTCCTTTTTTGAAGTCGGTTAAAAACGAACTCTCACCATACACATTCTCCGTGAAGTCTTGGGTAAAAGAAGGATATAAGAAGGATATTGTAACGTTTATGTATGGGACTTATAAGTTGGCCCACTGTCCCTCCCCGGCGGCAGACATGTCGGGCAAACAGTCGAGCATTCCCACAAGCCGCGCTCATTTAGTACTCGCACGGCACGCGTGCGCACTACCTATAGACATACTAATCTTACAGACATGACATTGTTTTACTTGTTTACCTACTCAATTAAAGCCGTGGTAGCTTTGATCAATTATAACTGAAGATACACATTGCCGAACAAAATCCCCTTCAAAAAGTGTCCGAACTTTTTTATTTGTTTGCATAACAATTAAAATCATCACCTACACAGAAATTTGAACCTAGTCTTTACTTCATTACAGGCGAATTTCGGTTGACACTTGACAGCTAAACTTGACAATTTCACGCAACGTACTGAGAAAAAAGAAGGCCACTTTTGTCAAAGTGGCGCTCATTTGGCTCGGACATTTTCGGGCGCGCGACTGTGGATCTACAGTTATAATTGATCAAAGCGTGGTAGCGTGGTTTTGCCTATGGCTAGCAGAGGGTTGTATGTTCGAGCTTATAGACAGCTAATGCAAAAAATCCAAAAAAAAAACATATTTTGTTAATAATACCGCAAAGAAATTTATCATAATTGCCTGGGTGCCTTTAAGAGGCGAGTGTACAATTTTCTACAGGGCCGACAATGCACTGGAATCGTGTAAAGCGCTGCGAGTGTCTATGGACAGTGGTGTTTATTTAACATCAGATGACCCACTAGTTCGTTTATCTGGACTCTCTAACATAAAAAAAAATTAAACTGCAGTAGGTACCTGCTCCAGCGCAAATTTTCAGTCAAACACTTCATAATCATGAACTGCATTAAAAGCCTGTACGTACACCTTTGAGTTTTTTTGGAATTTATGTGCGAAACTATATTTGAAACTACCGGGATCTTTACAGTGAAGCCAAACAAACCTACACAAGCCTAAAAATAAATTCCATAGTGTGTGTGAAGTTTCCAGTTCGCACTGGATCCCCGTATCGTGCTAAACTTTTGCGATTTTTAGTAAGTTTACTTAAATGATCTTGAAGCTTCGACTACCTACATTGCAGCGGCCGTGGACGAAATGTCGAGGTAATTTTAAAAATAAATTGGCGTGATAAGTCCCAAGTGCAATAATAACTAAGGGCCACTTGCACAGTTCAGGGTTAAAAAATTAAATCGGTATCCCTGGGTTAAGAACGACAGTTCCATATATTTTGACACTTGTTAACCCTGGGTTAGCAGTTAACTCGGAGTTAAGTAGCTAACCCAGGTCCGCACAAGCCGGCCTAAGTAAACCTCTAAATAAAATCTCATATTTTTTGCCACCTCTATCCCTTCTCAACCCCGTCATTGATCTACAATAGATCCTCCCGGCGCGGGCGCACGAGCGGCGCACGATTCAGATTAATCTATCGAAAATCGTTTTACAACATATTATTTATAGAGCGCATGCTCGCAATGATCATCAGTCCGTAGGGATGTGACACGACGCATTCCCGAAGTTATCGAGCGTGAGTGAGAACGACATAGGTACAGTCAGATCCCAAATAAATATTAACATTTCTATACCAACTGCAAAAAAAAAAGTTTAGAAAAGTAGTTGAAATTGAAAAATAATTTCTCATTAGAAGAATAACTTTATTTAAAAAAAAATATTTTAAAAGTTCATATAATGCTCTTCTAAAAAGTGTGCCTTAATTATGGTATTAGAGTTAGGTGGTAAAGTTTATTATACTTGTATGTTGGTTCACTCAATTTCTTTTATTTTAAACATACCAAATTTACGTAACATATTTCTGTTGACTATAAATTACTCAACTTAAAGCCCAAATAAAAACAAATAACTACATACAACTGGGAATCGATGCAAATATATCTGATGTTGACTGTGAATCATTAAAAAATACTATTGTTACTTATCCCCTATTTGTGTCCCACTGCTGGGCAAAGAAGACCACTTTACCTCCACATCTCCCTATCCAGAGCTAGTATATTTGACCGCTCCCTCAGTTCCGCGTCCAGGTCGTCTAAAGATATTCCAAAGAAAGCTAGAAAATTTTCAGATAGCCAGTTTTCAAATCTGTACTGAAATAAGGCACACGTCTCAACAATTAACTCCAGTAATGAAATTTCCGAACTATCTCAAGACTGCCAGCCTATTTTAAGAACATTGAATATTTAAGGGGCCTAATTGAAATGAGAGCGCGTCCTGCGACACTCTGGAGTGCGGCCAGGGCTTAGGGAATTTGACATGGCCGCCATTTAGAGCAAAAAAATGTTTTTTTTTTTTATAATGTCCATTTTTAAATATTTTACCAATGCAACCATTACAATATTTACGATTTAATATTTTATGTCTCTTAGGCACTTTGTAATAAACACTTCTGTAAATTTTATTGAGAATAGTTTGTAGAAATGTACTTTATGTAAGTACTTAAAGTTTAGGATAATTGTTTATAAATATTTATATTTTATTTATCAGTAGAAATTATATTTCTTTTATTTTTTTCTGTACACTCTCCAATTCTTAAGCATTGGAATACTGTATTGAAAACTGTAATTACATTTTTAATCTAGTTCTTATTTATTGTTAATGTTCAGTTAATACAAACGAAACCTGAATTGATTGAAGTTAAACAAAAAAGTGTTTTTTTTTTTTAATATTTTTTGTCGACATTTTTTTCTAAAATCAATAATATAGCCACTCAAAAAAACGAATTACAATTTTAGCTAGTCTTTAGTTATATATGTTGGGAGAGTTACGGAGAGATAAGTTCAAGGATGTTGATAACGCTATATACGTAGTTATGTAACTATGTCGGTACACAATCTTAATAAACTCACTTTCACATATTTTTTCACAGTGCCTTAAGAATATACTACTTATTTTTAAAATCAAGTCATTTACCCTCTGTAATGAGAACCCTGACACTGGAGTGCGGCCAGGATAATTACCCGGCTTCCAAGATGAGATTTAACGTAACGGTTAATTGGTAAACGTTTTTTAACGTTTTTTATAACGTCTGGAGCGTTTTCTGCGTCTGACTGCGATTTGCGGTGAGTTTATGAAGTGACTGCTTATGTCTTCAGTTTATGGTAAGCCTTTTGCTGTCCTGTTGAGGCTTTTGCTAAAGAAGTACGGAAATGTAAGTGAATGAAGTTAGTTTTTTTTCTAGAGGAGTTCTTACTTTTATGATTTTACTAGTTTTAATTGTTTTTTTTTTCTCTCATTATCATCATAATCATACCAGCCTTTAAACGTCCCACTGCAAGGCAATGGCTTCCTCTCAGAATGAGACAGCTTGGGTTGTAGTTGCCACGCAGACCCAGTGTGAATTGGGAACTTAACACACGCCATTGAATTTTCTTCTTAGGTGTGTGCAGGTTTTCTCACTAAGTTTTCCTTCACAGTAAAGATCATAAAAAATTTCAAATATAATTTCGTATATAAGTTCCGATAAACTCAGATGTGTGAGCCCGGGTGCGAACCCACGACCCTCTGCTTGGGAAGCCATAGATAAAACCACTAGGCCATCACAGCTCAGCTTTTTCTTTCAATTAAGTAGAGGTAATTAGTGTATTAATAGTAGTAGTAGACAGGTGTTTGAGTCTAACATCTAGTAGCATGGTAAACGGTTGTGTTGTTCTGATTGAGCTCTGGTTGAGTTAGTGTGGTGGTGGTGATCGCTGGCTTTGTGCGATTTGTGTGTGTTCGTACAGTGTGGAGGTGGAGGAACTGCATGAACACACATTTCTTGGATAAGCGTAGCTACCATAAGGTCGCGGGAGAGCATAGTAGTTTTAAATTGTGCAATTTTTTTTCATCTTTTATGTTAATCTTATCTGAAATATCGATAGTTTAGTCTCATCACTAGTCGTGTGATGTCGAAGGTTGTTACCGGTGATTCCGCGCCGTGTGCGAACCGAGCTCTTCCGGAATCGACTCGAGTCGGTAATGACCGCTTGTTTGAACTGTGTGACTGTTCGAGTGCCTAATATCTAGATGCAGATCTACCTAATAGGTGTCTGAACGCCGCGTCTGGACCGCCTGGGCACTCCAGCTTGGCAGCAAACAATATGGCGTCCCGTAGAAAAGTGTTAAAGCGAATGTCATCTGTCACCTACGAGTAGAGCTTCTCTAATTTAGAATGACGCGCGCCCAACCACCGCATTCACGCACATCTGCCAAGAGAAATATTTCTCTATTGTAGCTTAAATTGAGTTTTAAATCCTGTGCGTACTTAAATGCGGTGGTGGGGCGCGTCATTTTAAATTAGACAAGCTCTACCTCTACATAAGGCCCGTACCGAATAGTTTTTTACGTTTTGAAATTGAGATAATTACTAAAATCTAAAATATTTTTTGAGATATTTTAATTCGTTTATGTGTATTCGTTTATGTGCCTATTTACAATAAACTTTATAGATCTATGATAATAATAATGACAACAACAGACCTAGTCCCAAACTAAGCAAAGCTTGTACTATGGGTACTAGACAACGGATTAACATACTTATATAGATAAATACATACTTAAATACATATTAAACATCCAAGACTCAAGCACAAACATTCATATTTTTCATACAAATATTATATGCCCCAACCTGTGATCAAACCCGGGACCTCAAGCTTCGTTGTCAGATTTTCTAACCACTTGGCTATTCGGGCGTCAAAATCTCATTATCCATTTTTTAGGGTTCCGTACCCAAAGGGTAAAAACGGAAACCCTATTACTGAGGCTCCGCTGTCTGTCCGTCTGTCCGTCCGTCCGTCCGTCTGTCACCAGGCTGTATCTCGGGAACCGTGATAGCTAGAGAGTTGAAATTTTCACAGATGATGTATTTCGGTTGCCGCTATAACAGCAGATACTAAAAAATGGAATTAAATAAATATTTAAGGGGGCTCCCATACAACAAACATGATTTTTTTGCTCGTTTTTGCTCGATATTGATAACGGCTGTAGACACTTGAAATATTCACAGAATATTTAATTATATATTGACTTTAAAAATAAATCATTAAATTAAAATAAAAAAAATATTTAAGGGGCTCCCATACATCAAACGTGATTTTTATAGATGATTGTACGGAACCCTTCGTGCGCGAGTCCGACTCGCACTTGGCCGGTTTTTTTTAAGTCGCAGGCAAAAGCTAGTATAACTAAGCTATATTTCAGTGATTGTCACGGCAGATAGCATCTTGAAGACCTCGTGCTGTCGCTGAGTTACACGACAATGGCCGATTGCATTAGGGATCACATACGGCTTGTGGCGTAACTCTATAACTTTAAAGGCCAATATTGAAATGGCAATAGGAGATCGGAAGATATACTGCATTCCAAGTTTTAAACTAGGTTGACAAAAGAAATAAAAAACCGGCCAAGAGCAAGTCGACCTCGTGCACCAAGGGTTCCGTATCTATAAAACAGCAAAAAATCACGTATGCTGTATGGGAGCCCTCTTAAATATTTATTTTATTCTGTATTTGTTGTTGTAGCGGCAACCGAAACACATCATCTGTGAAATTTTTAACTGTCTAGGCGACACAACACACACAACTTATAACACCCCTCTTTTTGTGTCGGAGATTAAAAAGCATAACTATTAGATACGGCCAGCCTCAGAAGCCGCTGAACTACTTTGTCACTATCACTAAACGTGACATATTTCAAACTTCACAGTATGGGCTATTGCGACCAAATACAATACAATAAAATGACTCTTTATTGTCCACCTCAAAGAAAACAATACAGAAAAACAAGTACATGGAAAAAAATATACGGTAAGCAATAGGTAAAAATACTAAACTGTTCAGCAACTTCTGAGGCCGACCGTACCTAATGATTGTGCTTGTACCTTCCTCGTTGTAAACATATATCAATAAACTCACTGTCGTTCCCAAATCAACCCACGACAACAATCCCACTATAAATCAACCATGATAACTCCATACACCCATACAGGTCTATCTCTTACACTTAGATCGAGTGTAGCCATAATTGTTAATTTCCAGCAAAATGCTTGCAATAGCTTTCACGTTGTCCTAACTAACGATCCCATTGCTGGATGCCTATCGGGTTTCCGCGCATAGTCCGGGCTCAGTAGAATTGACAGTAACTGGCTGTTAACTGACGGTTAGGCTGTTTGACTCATAACCATACAATAAATTATTTAAAATATTTGAATGAATGCTTTCAAATTAACGACCACTTTAGCCTAGTTGGTAGTGACCCTGCCTACGAAGCAAGAGGTCCTGGGTTCAAATCCCGGTAAGGGCATTTATTTGTGTGATGAGCACGAATATTTGTTCCTGAGTTATGGATGTTTTCTATGTATTTAAGTATTTATTTATCTATATAAGTATGTCTACCGTCGTCTAGTACCCATAGTACAAGCTTTGCTTAGTTTGGGACTAGGTCGATTTGTGTGAGATTGTCCCCAAATATAAAAAAAAAAAATCAAGTTCAAATTCTAATATTTTATTTTGGACCATAAAAAATCCATAGTGTTATTACAAATTACTTAAATCTAGGGTTAGTGTTATACAATTAAATTTAACATAAAAATCTTCTAATACCTCACGGTGTTTGTTATCGAACTCCTCCGAAACGGCTTGACCAACTTTTATGAAACTTTTTTCTGTATTCTGTAGGTCTGAGAATAGGTCGTAACGTAGGCTATTTTTATACCCCTGTTCTTCTTAGACGGAGTCGTGGGCAAGAGCTAGTCACTACATAGTATAAAACAAAGTCGCTTCCCGCTGTCTGTCTGAATAAGAAAAATAATGTTTAATGTTTAATGTTTGTTGTTTATGTTTAAGAATAAGAATACTTTATTCGCCAGATTACATAAATAAAGGTACAAGATGTTAAGGTACTTTAATATTTGCTTGTCGACTGAATACTGTTGTACATAGTATAGCTTACTTTGGGGCTAGGTCAATTGGTGTGAATTGTCCCGTGATATTTATTTATTTATTTATTTATTTATAGTGGTGCGAAACAGTATTCAGTCGACCAGGAAACGACAAGCAAATTTTAAATAATAGTGAAAAAATAAAATATACAAAAATTAATAAATCAATCAACCATAAACAATAATTAAATGAAAATATGTCAGAATTTTAAATTAAATCATTCAATTATACCAATTTTGAATACAAATCAACTATATCCATCAATTAATATGTCAATCCAAATTTATAAAATTCCCCTAACTGTAGTACACACCTTGAAAGAAAAAAAATGGAAATACTTATGTTCGTTAATTTTCGCGACTAAAAAACCAACCGATTTTCTAATAGTTATTACAGTGAAATAAAATATTGACCGGTTAGAGCTAAATTAATTGAACGCAACAGTTCCACCGGGCCCGGAATGCGAGTACATAATGCATGCGCGCACGCACGTCGCAGATCGATGGATCGTATCGATCCGCACAAAGGATAGTCGTGATCTCGATTACGTTGCTTCGAAATTCGAAGTTTGCTTCATTTATGTAAAACGGTTGTGTTTGTTTTATTGTGTTAAGGTTTAAACGTTGTTTGGAGATACTGGTTGGTTTACTTTATGCGACGTAGTGATCCTACTAATATTTTATAAATGTGGTTATGTATGTGCGTGCGTGTGTGTATATGTGTGCACGTGTATTTGTTACTCTTTTACGCTAAAACGGCGGATTTGGATGGAATCCGAATAAGTGGTTTCTGATAACGTCTCCGATCTCAACTTGTAATAACTAAAGAACATAGAACGTTCTAGAGCTAGTCTGTTTAACTTTGAATTGGCATCCCTACTTACGATACAATTAACATTCCAAATAAACATAAATGTGACTAAAACGAAACTTCAAACGGAAGCTGCAGCGTACCACTAAATTCATTGACACTGCGGACAGAACAATGGAAAGGAAAACTAAACCTATTGCCCTTTATCTTAAAGTTGAACTCAAGTATACCCGAGTCCCATTGAAAAAAATATAGAAAATGAATGCACGTCTACATCGAAAGGAAAGCACGTATTCGTCGCGGTACTGTAGAAAAAAGTCTTATTTCATTCATAAATCGAGTCGTTTTTTTTTCTCGCTCTTTCAACGGCCGGTTGATCGACGTGAAATGATGTCAAAACTTTTTTGAAATCATTTAACACACTGTTTACAGTTGAGCGGTTCCGTCACGGATGGTGTCTGTCGTTCCCAAGGTTTGGTTTTATTTTAGTGGCATGTAGCTATTTTTGAATTAAAAAAACTGTACTGTGGAAGACAATCTCTTAAGTAGGTCTCTTGGAGTTTTTTTGCGGACAATTGGCGTTTGTTCTTCTAGCTATATCTACTTAGAAAAACCGGCAAAGTGCGAGTTAGACTCGCGTACCGAGGGTTCCGTACAAATTTATATGTATCTATGGACATCCAGTCTTAGCAGACTCCTGCTCCTAAGCAAAATGTGCGCAGTGTGGGATACTGATATAGACAGACAGACAAAAAAATTTATGCTTTTCGCAATTTTTCCTTTATCTGTGCTATAAGACTTTGCTTCGTACGAAATCTCAAGATTCTGAGTTCACGGGAAGTAGGTACCCGTAGGTTTTGATTCCCTTGCGATTGTCGAAAATTTGCGGCATAAATGGCTGTATCTTTTGATTGTGTTGGCTTAGAAGTTAGATTTTTTCACAGCTCCAAGAGACAGTAGACCTGAGTATTTGATATAAATTTCAGCTTGATACCTCCACGCGTTCTTGAGAAAAAGGGTCTTGACAGATGGACGGACGGACGGACAGACAACAAAGTGATCCTATAAGGGTGCCGCTTTTTCCTTTCGAGATGCGGAACCCTAAAAACGTCGCACTGTAGAAGACAATCTCTTAAGTAGGTCTCTTGGAGTTTTTTTGCGGACAGTTTGCGTTTGTTCTTCTAGCTATACTTTGAAAAACATGAGGATATGCAAAAACGAATCGGGTGTTACGTTGCGGAGGTTCATATAATTGAACTACGCTGTATCTGCGCTGATGCGTTGCGCGCGCGCGTGTGATTTAGTAAGAAAGATTGTACTTAGTTTATTGGTGATACTCACTCGTAATCTCAACAATACATAACATAACAACAACATAACATTGAATATTTATTAAGCATATACTTTAACACACCTTATTATAAAATTTAAAACAATATAATAAAAAAGAGACAACAACAATATTAACATAATTACATAACAATAGATATGACTACACCTATAAAACAATAATCCCAAGACGGGACTCTGGTAAAAAAACATTTTATTTTAGCACCAGATTAATTTTGCATTGCATTGAAATTAATAAATAGTCGATTGAGTTTGTATAGAACTATAATCATCATCATCATCATCGTCAGCCTATATTCGTCCACTGCTGGACATAGGCCTCTCCCATGGCATGCCACTGAGCACGATCCTCGGCCACTCTCATCCAGCTCTTGCCAACCGCCTTACGAAGATCATCGCTCCACCGAGTCTGAGGACGACCTACGCTACGTTTGCCGATCCGTGGTCTCCACTCAAGAACTCGTCTACCTCAACGGTTATCGGTTCTTCGGGATATGGCTAGCCCATTGCATTGCATAGGACTATAATAGCAATTGCTATAGTTAATTTATTTTAGGATGAGAAAAAAAAAGAAGCAGTGGTTGTCAACTCTAATACACGCTGACAAAATTAATTGTACTCAATATATTGTATCTGGGTCATTGTCAAGCCTTGCAAATTTTTTTGCCAAATAATGAAACACGTGATTTATAAAAATCAAAGGTATATTATGACTCTTACTTTAGGTTACAACAAAACTGTGTATCAGTCTGAGATCAATAATTTAAAAACACGATTTATATGAAAAAGTTCCAGCAAAAAGACGCCCACCGAATGGACTTTTTTCGCAAAAACATTCACCCCACCTGCGGTTTATAGATTATGTCAAAAGTGTAATTGTTTAACTAGTTATTAAAAATGTTTGATGAATTTATAGTGATTTATTTACCAAAATAAAGCAGTAACCGGAAAGACAACCCAACTTTGACACCACTAAATATTTTTCTTAACACAACAATAACGTCTTCTGCGCACGAGTCACGGCAAAATGGCCGCTAACAGGGATAGTGCGATAGTGGATGCGTTCAATTTTACGTTTGTCCTTAATTTGGTCAGAATTTGAATTAATGTCCACCGGAAAGACAAAAAATGTTGTGACAAGATTCAATGATGCAAAAAGTGTGTTTCATTTCCATCTATTTTTTTAATACTTTTAATTTTTGAAAAAAACATTTTTGTACAATAATAAAAGACATGTATTTTTTTAAAGCAACATTCTATTAAAAGGTGGAATCCGAACAGTCCACCGAAGTGGACTTTCAGTTACATTGTGGTGATATAAAGTAAAAAAAATAAATACATTTATAGTAAATCTGATATAGTATTGGTAGTCTAGTACGTTTCGTTTACTTTATTATTATGATATTATTAAAACGCAATCATTAAAAGTGTCTTATATGATACGTAATAACAATTTTTTTACGATTATGACGATGACCCATCTGTGCATGTGTCGTTATTTTTTTTTCAACCGACTTCAAAAAAAAGAGGAGGTTCTCAATTCTTCTGTATGTTTTTTTTGTATGTTTTGTTTTGTATGCGATTATTGTTGGACAATACATTGGGTTTCGATATTAAGCCACATCTCCATCACAAGTTTGTGTGTTTTTTTTTTTAAGAACTGACTGTTGCTGTTAGCCTCAACGGCTTTTATAGGTACAGCTTACCGGAGAGAGGGCGAGCCGCCAGACGGGCAGCTCAGCAAAGGTCCCATAAAGTCCCAAAAAGTTTGTGTGTATGTTAAGGACTACTTCCTTATCACTGGCCATAAGAGGACTTTGCTTCGCTTGTTTATTTTTGGGTGAAACATTAATCAGGTTCAGGTTTCGTTTCCTGCACTGCAACCCGCTTGGGACAGGTTCAGTTCCATTCATAATCAATAATAATAACAAGAACACCAACAGGCAACAGCAACAACAAAATAACAATAAACTTCAACAAAGAAATTAACAAGAAATAACAAAAACCGCTGTCGAACAATAACAACGCACACACTCTCGACCTCGGGAGAAATGTACCTAAATGACAGAAGGGCGTTGTGACGTTCAATCTGTCAAAAAATGCAAATTTCAATTTATGGTGGCGTTATTAGCGGTCAATTTAAAATTCACTAGGTTCGATATATTTGGTGTATTTAACCATTATGTTGCGTGTAACGTGCCCAATTCTATATCATGCTAAAATAAATGAACTATAGTTATGCCGAAGTAATGCCATGAATAACAATTAAATAAATAAATAAATATCACGGGACAATCTTACACAAATCGACCTAGTCCCAAACTAAGCAAAGCTTGTACTGTGGGTGCTAGACGACGATAAACATACTTATATAGATAAATAAATACTTAAATACATAGAAAACATCCATAACTCAGGAACAAATATTCGTGCTCATCACACAAATAAATGCCCTTACCGGGATTCGAACCCAGGACCTCTTGCTTCGTAGGCAGGGTCACTACCAACTAGGCTAAAGCGGTCGGTCGTTAATTGAATTGAACTTAATGTTTTTTTTTGTCGAGTCTTGGATTTAATATTATTTAAATATGCATACATCTACCTATTTATCCGTTGTCTAGTATCCATAACACGTCTTACGGTTTACTAATGTTTCGGCGAAAAACTTTTCCATACAAAATCTATGGGAGAATTTGTAATTTGACAGCTCATAAAAAGTGCGGCAGTTGATTTGTGGTGGCATCATCCCTATTTAATTCAATGCAGAATACAGTAGAAGAATAATAGATCCGGTTTTGTCAGTTTTTTGTGAACTTTCAAATAGTGATGTAACTTATTGAATTAGCGAAAGAATGTACAATGTAAATGTTTTATTTTGAGTAATTTACGTTTTACAATATATTTTCAGCGTTGGTTTATAAAAATAAAAATGAAAACTCGACAAAAAAGAGACTGATAGTGTATAAAAACGTTACTATCTTCTAATATTGTATAATAATCTCGTGTCACGGTGTTTGTTATCGAACTCCTCCGAAACGGCTTGAGCGATTTTTATGAAACCTTTTTATTCATATTTAATAGGTCTGAGAATAGGTCGCAGGCTATTTTTTGTATACCTACCCCTATTCTTCGCAGACGGAGTCGCGGGCAACAGATAGTAACGGTATAAAATGTCAATTACCTTTTAAGACTACAACAGGGACGTAGATGTCAACAATGTAGGTAGCCTAAAGACCAATGGCAAGTTTTTTTTTAGTGCAATTTATTCGCATCTATTTTTATAAGGTCTGCGGCTTCCATGTGTCCCGTTTCGATGTTTTTAACATTTGAAAACAAGATTATTAATGAGATATATTTAAATACGGGACACTTGACACCAATTTGACCTAGTCCCTAAATAGCAAAGCTGTGTTATGGGTACTTAGCAACGGATGAACATAAAAATGAAACTGACTTAATCCGAAATAATCTCATTGCAAAAATAAACATTGTGTAAAATAAGTTTGATTTAGTTTCAAAATGAGAATATTCGGATTGAGTCAGAGTCATTTTAAGCGTGTGATCATTAAATAGTTAGATAGATACATACTTAAATACATATTAAACACCAGAGACTAGATAGAGATCACGCGTATTCTTTGTTATATGATTGGTTTTAGCCGACCGGCCCCGTTTTTATGTTTTTATTAGAGTATTGTTTATGTGATTTTTCAAATAGGCCAGGGCCAATCAACTTTTAAACCGACGTTTTTGGCGTCTCCTGCGTTACCAAAATTGTCTCTGGCGTTACCGAAAAATCGTACTTCCAACAAGATATTTCACGGTTTAATAGGTTAAACTTACGTAGGATGGCATGTATTCATGCTATTCATCTATTTAATTATAGAAAAAATATGTTTACTTACAAAAATCTGTAATTGTTTGAAAAATGTCACGGACAGATTAGTGTCGGTTTAAAAGTTGATTGGCCCGCCAAAGTTATATTTTATTGGACTCAAAGTACCCCGACCTTACCTTACACTGCCTTACACGGCCTTACACTGCTAGCCTTGAAAACCGGCGCGGACCAGATGCCTGTGCATGTCACACACCAGTTGTAATGAATGAAACTGTAAGAAAGATGGCACGTCATGTGCGCGCATCTAGTGCGCCATCTTTCCTACAGTTTCATTTATTACAACTGGCCGGCGCCGGCCTTAAAACATCGGAGTTTTCGACCATCTACGTGTTTATATTTTTTTATTAGACTCTTGATTATGTGATTCTTATATGTGCCAAAGTCTCCGACTTTAAGGTACCGAAACTATGTTCAACTATGTATGTGTTGAAGTGTTGCTTATTTACTGTTCGACTTCTAGTTCTAAGGGAAAAAATTAGAATCGTACTCAATTAAACACTTCGACGTCAACTGACGTTACCAGACAGAACTATGTAATCATTAAATTGATACTATAACTATAAATAAAATAAAACTAACTTAAACTAAAACTAAATAAAATTAACAAAAGGTTCCCCCCGCGGCATGGACCCAAAGACACTGGCAGCATTACCTCGCTGTATAGCAATGCTGATACGTTGTGCGAGGTAGCTGCCAGCTCTTTGGTCTCCTGTAGTGTCATAAAGCCGTTTACAAATATCTTTGTAAAGACTTTTTGCGCTGGAGCCCCACGGACCAAAGGTCTCAACTCCGAATGGAACAAAGTTGTATTCAGAGCCAAGACCTTTGTATTTATTTTTCTTAAGCTTTTCTGCCGCTTCTGCTGCTGCACCAGCTTGATTTGCTGTTCCGCGGACGTGGGACGGAGCCAGTGTGTCTACACAAGTAGCGTCCCACACTAGCACACGACCCAATTTCCACGGAATCAATGACATTCCGTCTGGTCTCTTGCCATCATCTCTGGCGATGCCCGATGGCTCCAGTAACGCAGGCACATTGACGGTGGCAAGAGAGCGACGGATAATGTCATTGAGAGCAGAGTGTCTAGAGAAGCGGCCCGCGCTCTTCTGGCACGAAAGGCCGTGGTGTCCCAGCGCGTCGACCTCAAAGCCGCAGGGGCATTTGTGCGGTGCGCAAACTGCTACTCCAAGTCGCAGGCAGATGGAAATTCTGAGAGTGTCGGGCTCTAAAAAAGTACAGTCACGAGCATTAATACATATACGTTTCCTAATTTGCAAAATAATATATCTATGTATGATTTCCTAACTAAATACACATACATAACGTTCAAAATATTGTATCCAAAAAACCCACCACAGTAATGTACACGATATTTGTAGCAAAATTAAGTCAACAACCTCGATCACAATATTGTATACGCCATTGCTCCCTTTTTGAAATATACGTTATAATTTCAAAATAATGTCTACAACGCAGTGCCATTAATATGTAAACAATTATGTTTGCTCAATATTTCATAACAATGTATACCAATACAATGATTGGAACATTTTTGTTCATTTCTTAAGTCAAACCGGTCAAGTGCGAGTCGGACTCGTCTGTGAAGGGTTTCTTACCTCCGTACAGAGTTTTTTTTAATCATCATCATCATCATCCCAGTCTATTATACGTCCCACTGCAGGGCACAGGCCTCCTCTCAGGATGAAAGGGCTTGCGCCGTACTAACCACGCGGGAAAAAAAATACTGTTCAGTAAATAATCGCCAAATGTAAGCACCAAAATCGTAAACTTATAGCTAGGTAAACGTACGTCGCCGGAGTTAAAAACGCTGAAAAAGCACGTTTGTTGTATGACGGCCCCTTTAGTTTTTAACTTTATTTTATCTATATATATAAAATTCTAAACTGACTGACTGACTGACTGACTGACTGACTGACTGACTGTTGATATATCAACGCACAGCCCTAACCACTGGACCTAGAGACTTGAAATTTTGCACATAGATTCCTTATACAATGTAAGCATCCACTAAGGAAGGATTTTCGGGAATTCCCACGGGAACGGGAAAAAACGGGATTTATATATTCGATTCCGAGTGACCGTATCTCTGTAACTATAATAACTAGACTCTTCAAATTTGATACACAAGTAGGTATTATATTAGTTAAAACATCAATTTCAGGATTTTTCAAAATTCCTACGGGATAAGGAAAAAAACGGGATTTATATATTCAGTTCAACGGAATCCTATGAACTATAATTACTAGACTCTTCAAATTTGGCTTAGAAGTAGGTAATTATATAAGTAATTATAAGGATTTAAGGAAATTCCCACGGGATAAGGAAAAAACGGGATTTTTCGTTTTACTGGTCGTAGAAAGCTAAAATTCGGCATGTAGGTTGCTTGGGGAGCGTAGAGGAGCATTGAGAGAGGAATTTCCAAAATTCCCACGGGAACGGGAAAAAACGGGATTTATATATTCGATTCCGGGTGACCGTATCTCTGTAACTATAATAACTAGACTCTTCAAATTTGATACACAAGTAGGTATTATATTAGTTAAAACATTAATTTCAGGATTTTTCAAAATTCCCACGGGATAAGGAAAAAAACGGGATTTATATTTCAGTTCAACGGAATCTTATGAACTGTAATTATTAGACTCTTCAAATTTGGCATAGAAGTAGGTAATTATAATGGTAAAAAACTGTTTCAAGGATTTTCGGAAATTCCCACGGGATAAGGAAAAAACGAGATTTTTCGTTTTCTGGTCGTAGAAAGCTGAAATTCGGCATGTAGGTTGCTTGGGGAGTGTAGAAGAGCATTAAGAGAGGACTATCCAAAATTCCCACGGGAACGGGAAAAACGGGATTTTTCGTTTTACTGGTCGTAGAAAGCTGAAATTCAGCATGAGATTGCTTGGGGAGTGTAGAGGAGCATTGAGAGAGGACTTTCCAAAATTCCCACGGGAACGGGAAAAAACGGGATTTTTCGTTTGACTGGTCGTAGAAAGCTGAAATTCGGCATGAGGTTGCTTTTGGAGTGTAGAGGAGCATTGAGAGAGGACTTTCCAAAATTCCCACGGGAACGGGGATAAACGGGATTTTTCGTTTTACTGGCCGTAGAAAGCTGAAATTCGGCATGTAGGTTGCTTGGAAAGTGTAGAAGAGTATTAAGAGAGGACTATCCAAAATTCCCACGGGAACGGGAAAAACGGGATTTTTCATTTTACTGGTCGTAGAAAGCTGAAATTCGGCATGAGGTTGCTTGTGGAGTGTAGAGGAGCATTGAGAGAGGACTTTCCAAAATTCCCACGGGAACGGGAAAAAACGGGATTTTTCGTTTGACTGGTCGTAGAAAGCTGAAATTCGGCATGAGGTTGCTTTTGGAGTGTAGAGAAGCATTGAGAGAGGACTTTCCAAAATTCCCACGGGAACGGGATAAAAACGGGATTTTTCGTTTTACTGGTCGTAGAAAGCTGAAATTTGGCAAGTGGGTTCCTTGGGGAGTGTAGGGGAGTATTAAGAAAGTATTTTCCGAAATTTTTACGGGAACGGGAAAAAACGGGATTTTGCGTTTTACTGGTTGTAAGCTAAAATTTCAAAATTCATAAGTTTATACTGTAAGTAGGCAGCAAAGGGCTCTTTAACCGACTTTAAAAAAGGAGGAAGTTATGCATTCCACTTAAGTGTTTTTTTTATGTAGGTACCTATGTTCACCGATTTCTCGGTCAATTGTGGACCGATTTTAAAAATTCTTTTTTTATTCGAAAGAATATAATATACTCCTGAGATGGTCCCATTGTCACGCAAGCAAGCAAGCGTGCATGCATGCTTGCTTGCTTGCCTGTATGCTTGCTTGCTTGATATCTTGGTTCTTTGGAATTCTCATGGTACACGCGAGCGAAGCCGCGGGCAAAAGCTAGTTATTTTATATATTTTTTAGTATTTGTTGTTATAGCGGCCACAGAAATGTTTAGCTATTACGGTTCAAGGTATATGTAGAGCTTCTTTTCTTCTTTCTTTAATCTATATTTAATTATAAATGCGAAAATGTGTCTGTCTCTTAACGCTTAAAACGCTTTACCGATTTTGATGAAATTTGGTATACCTACAGATAATTTGAATGCCGGGAAAGGACAAAGGTGGTTTTTATTTCAGAAATCAACCTTTAAGGGGGCAAAAAGGGAGGTGAATGTTTGTATGGGGATATACAGGGTGTTTGGTAGCTACGTGCAAAGCTTTAAGGGGGTGATAGCCGAGGTATTTTTGTACATTTTTAGCCATATATGTCTTAGCCGAAATTTGATATTTTTTTTTAAATTGAAGACTTAGGAATTTTAGGAAAATACCCAGAATTTGATAGTCACGAGTCAATATTGCCCCAATGAGCGTTAATTTGGAAACCAAATCTTTTATTTCGGATAGTTTAATGTGTATTAGACCAAATGAAATAATTTTTAAGTGTCTTTCTTTCCACAAAAACAAAATGGAGGCATTCGAAATTACTAAAAATGTCTTAGGTTGGAACAGAGTCATTTTTATGTGCCATAAAAAAAAATAAAAAAAAATCCTTGAAGATGCCTGTGACATTTTTAGAAACATGCCTGTTTATTGTTCTTTCTTTTAAGGTATCACTCATTGACATTGCTTGCTAAATTTGAGATAAAAAGTAAAAACCAAACTCAGGGAGCACTCGCTAAGAATGCACTAGTCTTGAAATTTAACTAGTAAATAGCATGTGAAAAAGACAAATCTGCGTCATTTTTCTGTGCCATATTTAAAATTTCCAAATTTACACTCATTGGGGCAATATTGACTCGTGGCTATCAAATTCTGGGTATTTTCCTAAAATTTCCAAGTCTTCAATTTAAAAAAAAAAACAAATTTCGGCTAAGACATATATGGCTAAAAATGTTCAAAAATACCTCGGCTATAACCTCCTTAAAGCTTTGCACGTAGCTACCAAACACCCTGTATACCTAACCGCTGAACCGATTTTAATTTAATTTGGTATATAGACAGTTTGAGTCCGGGGAAAGGATATAGAATGGTTTTTCTAACATTTAAATTCCCGCGGGACAAAAGTAAGTGAATTCAATTTCGAAACTGATTTTATAAAAATCTTTCACTAATAGAAAGATACACTGCCTTTGATTGCCATTTAAGAATTTTCAAAATAGGTCAAAACAGTTATATCTATCCCGCGGGAACCTTATACTTTCTCGGGATAAAAGCAGCTTACGTCAATCAAAAACAGTGCAGCTTTCTATGAGTTCTATGAGTTTCTATTTGTCTAAATGTAGAATTCTCTTATTTCTGTGCCCCGGGAATTTTGCGTTTTCCCGGGGGAAAAGTAGTTATCCAATGTCAGTCAAGAACTGCAGCTTTTCTATTAGTAAAAGTTTTTTTATATCGATCTAAAAAAATATTTCTATCCCGCGGGAACTTTGCACTTTCCCGGGAAAAAATAGGCCTATTTCAATCAGGGACAGTTTAACTTTCTATAGAATTCACTTATTCCTATCGCGCGGGAACTTTACATTTTCCCGAATTTATCCTATGTGTTAATCCACGTAACACATCTATTCTGTGTGACACATCCAAACAAACGTGACATAGACAAATTTGAAATATTTGATCTGCATCTATCTCTTAAACTTCATCCATTTGAGGGTAGATTAACAAAAAAATAAAAATGACTGTCGCCTTTCCTTGCAAATTACGAGCAACGCTAAGACTACGCGTATACATTGTTATGAAAAATGAATCAAACGTTATTGTTTACATATTAATGACACTGCGTTGTAGACATTATTTAGAAACTGTCACGTATATTTCAAAAAGGGAGCAATGGCGTATACAATATTGTGATCGAGGTTGTTGACTTAATTTTGCTACAAATATCGTGTACATTACTGTGGTGGGTTTTTTGGATACAATATTTTGAACGTTATGTATGTGTATTTAGTTAGGAAATCATACATAGATATATTATTTTGCAAATTAGGAAACGTATATATATTAATGCTCGTGACTGTACCAGTGTTGGCTGATGGAAAGGCGTGCAACCAGCAGCCGGCTTCCTTCGTACCTGCAGCCAATAGTCTGGCACGATGAGAGCCCGTGCTGCGGCTCAGAAGGAATTCATAAGTCAAGTCAAGTCTGTGTTGAAGTTATGTGGCCTATGTTCAGCAGTGGACGTCTTTCGGCTGAAATGATGATGATGATGATGATGATCTCAATGAGGCTCAAATAAATTGCTTAACTAGACACCTAGCCACAATACCTCTAATCGCTAATTATTGAAAAAAAAACAAAATCTCAATTAAATCTAATTTCACACTTCATGCCATTAACCTGTCAAACTAGTTCTTTTGCAATCCGATTCTAAACATTAAATGCATCGGTAAAGCAAAAACAATTCGATGCAAAAGTAAGTCTTATGCACTTGCGCTAAAGTCGATTACTTTGTGGAGTGTTGCGGTGCAAAATATACTTTGTAAGGCCCAGTTTAGACTAGTAAGAAAAATCGCACAAGTTGCCTTACATTGCGGTGCTCGACTGCCCACTTCAATCTCTTTCGCTTTACCGCCTTGCAATGTAATGCATCTTGCACAATTTTTCTTACAGGTCTAAACATAGCTTTAAGGTGTTTGACACTTCATTTGCTACGTTTTGAAAGTTGCATAGAGGAACGGACACACTACGTTTTCGTATCGTTATTGTTGGTGTGGCGTTACTATTGGTTTTTTCATTTATTTATCAAACATAACTTAGTTGAATATAAATTTCGAGATGTACTTAACTAAGTAAATTCCTTGGCAACTTTGCCTGCATAGAATATAGTTATCGCTATCTCGCAGACTTGCAGAAAAAGTTCGATCACGGGCTCGCACATCTGAGTTTTCTGAATTGCATTTTTGAAGAATATCATGTCATGAGCTTTACAGTGAAGAAAAACGTTGTGAGGGATCCCACACATACTTGCAAAGTAATTTAATTGCGACAAAGTCAAAGTCAAAACCTCTTTTTCAATTTAGGCCTTAACAAGCACGTACGAAAAACGAAAAATCTACTAACAGTTCGGAAAAACCCTGTTGAGAAGAATTCGAAAAAAAACTAAACAAGGTATATTTTTCAAACAGATTTAACCAAAAACTTTTTAACAATTGTGTGTTTGAAGTTCCCGATCCGCACTGGGACGAAATAGCAACAACCAGTGGCGGGGCGTGAAATTTTTTGCACGTGAAGCCGGAGCAAAAGAAAACCTAAAAACCACATTTATCCTTTTCTTGAAAATGCAGCAAAGGAAGAGAAGCATTTGGTAACTTTGAAAGTTTAGTCAACCCGGGGAACTGGGTTTAAGTACCCTACTCTACTAAACTACAGCTCGATCTGGATCATTCTAAGATGAGACCTGAGTCTTACAGTAGGACGGCTTTAGGGCGAGGTGATGACACTAATAGCACCCATTTAGTATCACCCAAAATGTTCATTTCACTGGGTGATTAAGTCTCGAGAGCGGTAGTGATGATCTCGCCTCAATTTCACGTGAAAAGCGATCGAGTACAAGCAGTACCAGTGCTGGTCAATGCGTAATGCGGTGGTACCTCATTTCATGCTCCATTGTGGCATCTTGTGAAAGCAATCAGCCGGTGGTTTTTGTCGGAAATAATTAACCGCTACCTTCTACTTATTCACAGATTAAGGTTCATTGAAGTTTAGTAGACAGTTGTTGTAGTGTTGCTTACAAAGATTTTCTTTTAAGGTACTGTTAAAAGAAGTGTTCTTGTAAAAAATATACGTAGAGTTGAACATAGAACCTCCTCCTTTTTTTGAAATAGGGTAAGGGGCATGTTTACTACCTTTTAACTTGCTGTTTTCGTGTGAAGGTTGTCTTTTAATGATGTATCGACTTAAAATTTTGTTCAGGTGTGTTGGTTGAATGACAATGCAAGAATAGTCAATAAAAAATACAGCTAGTACAAAAAACATTATATTTTTTAACAACAACTTGTGTTGTGCAAATACCTGCTAAGTTTGTTATTGTTATTATTTTGAAATAAGAATCTTTTCCGATGGCTATTTACTATCTCATAGTCATAACTATAAATTAAAAAATTTAAATTCTCCCAACGCAATTATGTCACTCGTATGTTTGAACATTAAGTCAATGCCCATTATACGTCTAAGATCCCTTCCGCAGCTAACAAAAGAGCTGATAACTTTAAAACGGCTGAACCGATTTTGATGAACCATATCTACGAACCATCGCCAAGAAACCTGCTTTCTATTAAAAAAACCGCATCCAAATCGGTTCACCCGTTTAAGAGCTATGATGCCACAGACAGACAGACAGACACACACCCACATAGCGGTCAAACTTATAACACCCCTCTTTTTGTGTTGGGGGTTATAAAAAACTCAATTACCCTTACGTTTTACATCCATAAGTGCAGTAATAAATTTAAAAAAAAAACGTAGCCGTTATTCCGCTCCGTATTTTACTGTTCGACAATTTTCTTTATAGTCCAGGTACCTAAACAATTACAGTCTCTACATTGGAACCTATTCTATGGGTAAGTACAACAAACGAAAGCCGACTTGTTTCTACAAAAGACTTCAATCACTGGAGCGAAACATATCACTTCAAATTAAACCTATTTACCAACATTTGTATTTATCACCAACTGCCTTAGGTGATAGTGATACAGAGTGGACATGGCATAAATGGTGCTGATTACAACTCAATTTTAATGTCAAAAAGCCGTAACTCAAATGAACAGACAATCGACTGTAACTCTTGATTTCTTGTTAGAAAAGTTTGAAATGGTATTTCATAGTATTTTAGGTAGGACTCTAGTTTGAAATGTATGATATATGAATGGCTCAATCAGTTGCGCAAGATATGTTTCGACGTGTCGATGTCAGAAATCGTCGTGGTGCTGGTAATTGCTACAATTATGTTGGAACTGTGTCAAGTGGTAAGGGGCGGTTGGGGTGAATAGTATAGTTTTTACGGAAGTCCAGCAAATATAAAAGGTCATAATTAAGGTTATTGTGATGTAGGAAAGCCTATTATTGTTGAGTACAGCTTGACTCTTGAAATAGGTGATTATGTAGAGAATTCGACAATTATGCACATTTGAAACAATGTCTATGCCATTATAAAGAATTTATGAAAGTTTGTGAATCTGAGCATGTGTGCGTGTGTGCCTTTTAAACTCAAGCTGTTAGATGGATTTGAATGGTATTTTATATACTTACAGAGAGATATATTTAATTCTGATAAAAACCACTCCACCACCACCACCACCACCACCACCACCGCCGACCGAACCACGAACCGCACCACACCGTCCATCGACCGCAAACGCAGTGTAGGTAGGCCTCCAACAAGATGGAGCGACGACCTGGTCAAGGTTGCGGGATCGCGTTGGATGCGGATGGCACGGGACCGATCTGTTTGGCGAGCCTTGGGGGAGGCCTATGTTCAGCAGTGGACGTCTTTCGGCTGAAATTATGATGATGATGAAAAAAAAACATAAACGCATTCGCTCCTTTAGAACGATACTGATAAAATTTGTATTATTGTCATTTCGAAAATTAACTTTATGTAAAAAAAAAACAGATTTAGTGTTGAAATGACAATAATTCGTGAAAGAAGAAAGTGGTTTGACCTCAGAAACATGATATTTGGCACAGGTATTCTACATAGCGGCGGGCGGTGATCTAGTGGTTTGACCTCAGAAACATGATATTTGGCACAGGTATTCTACATAGCGGCGGGCGGTGGTCTAGTGGTTTGACCTCAGAAACATGATATTTGGCACAGGTATTCTACATAGCGACGGGCGGTGGTCTAGTGGTTTGACCTCAGAAACATGATATTTGGCACAGGTATTCTACATAGCGGCGGGCGGTGGTCTAGTGGTTTGACCTCAGAAACATGATATTTGGCACAGGTATTCTACATAGCGGCGGGCGGTGGTCTAGTGGTTTGACCTCAGAAACATGATATTTGGCACAGGTATTCTACATAGCGACGGGCGGTGGTCTAGTGGTTTGACCTCAGAAACATGATATTTGGCACAGGTATTCTACATAGCGGCGGGCGGTGGTCTAGTGGTTTGACTTGTGACCTCTCAAGCCGAGGGTCGTGGGTTCATTTTCCGGCTTGATCCTATAACTTTTACCAAATTTAAGTGCGAAATTACATTTGTAATTCACCATGAGCTTTACGGTGAAGGAAAACATCGTCAGGAAACCTGCATACAACTTCGAAGAAATTCAATGGTGAGTGTGAAGTTCCCAATCCGACTGAGCCGAATTTGAGCCGTGGTGGCCTAGTGGCTTGACTCTCTCAAGGAGAGGGTTGTGGGTTCGAATCCGGGCTCGCACCTTTGAGTTTTTCGGAATTTATGAGCGAAATTTTATTTGAAATTTACCATGAGCTTTACGGTGAAGGAAAACATTGAAACCTTCATACACCTGAGAAGAAATTCAATAGTGTGTGTGAAGTTGCCAATCCGCGCTAGGCCCGCGTGGGAACTTCAGCACAAGTTCTTTCATTATGGGAGACCTGTGCCCTGCAGTTGGACGTATATATGGGATGATGATGATGATGAATCAGTTAATATGTTATCTCTTTAATGTTTTACCCCCTACTTACTCCCGCTACCAGCAGCCCTACTCGCATGTGGCCGTCATTACAGACGTACACATTAACTGATTATATATTATTGCCGCGTTGTACAATCTCTGGACCCTTGTTTGCCATTTGCCGCGGAACCAGTAAGCTAGTTTATATTGCCGTAACCACAAGTTTTACTATTTAAATCAGCATTGAGATAAACGGACCAAAATTTGTGAAAAATCTCATGTAAGTAGGTAAGAACATCAAGTTCACAAGGTGGAAAGTCAAGGATTTATTCACACAGTAAACTTACTTTTAACCTCGATGGCCTAACGTCCTATTTTTGGAACTGTAAAATATATCCTAAAACTGCATTCTAGTTCGACTCGTTTTTCTTAAACAATGCCAATTATAAAAAATAAAACAAAAGTTGAAAATAACGCATCGACAGCTAAATCTAGGACTTTTTATTTTCTAAACGTATTTTCTTTAATACAGAAAAGTACCTACCTATGTTGCGACAGCTGCGAGTACAAAATGATCGAACAAATAAAAGAATTGCCAATAGAAACCTCAACAATTCACCGATACAAGATCAATCGTATCAAAAGATTCATAAATAAGACTCCGGCGCAATCGGCCGATCGCCATTGTGCCGGCCGCTGACAAATCGTGACAAATTGACACATTCACTGACGACGTTGACACACTCGCTGACTTCACTTACACGTGTTCTAAATGTCAGTGACACTAGGCTGACAAATTGACATTACTGGCGGCGCTGACACATTCGCTGACTACACGTGAACAGTGCTCCAAAATGTTAGTGACATTTAAATTAGCCGTTATTTTAACAAGTTTTGCGTGTCTGTTTATCTTTGAATATGTATGATGTACGTAAATACTTTATTGTACAGTCGAGGTCAAAGATATCTTTATAAATAGTGCCTTGTCACTGTATGCCTTCTGACAATGTCATATAAAAGTTCAAACACAAAGTGACTGCGACAAGGTAGTAAAGTGTTAAGATAATCTTTGACCTCGACTGTACATAAAACACAATTTTTTTTTTTTATGTTAGAAAGGCCAGACAAACGATCTAGTGGGTCACCTGATGTTAAATGATCACCACTGTCCATAGACACCTGCAGCGCTTTACGCGATGCCAGTGCGTTGTCGGCCCTTAAGGAGAGGGAATAGGGGAAGGGGGAGAGGGAGGGGTGAGGGAAGGGGTGTGGTATTGGGCCCCCGGCACTCTCACTGACCGTACGAAACGCAAGCAGGATTACTGCTGCTTCACGCCGGTTTTCTGTGAGAGGGTGGTACTGCCCCGGACAAGCCGGCCCATTCGTGATGCAGCGGCTAGCTACAACATGGCTCTACCACTACTAATAAAACAAAAAACATCAATAGAAAAAGAGTACAAAGGCGAACTTATCCCTAAATGGGATCTTTTCAAGCTAACCTGGATTGAAAGGAAAGGATGAAAAGAAGGAGAAAAAGGGAAGGAAGGAGAAAGTTTTTTTTGGGACACCCTACATAACTATACTAGTTGATGCTTGAAACTACATCTGCATCCCCTGGGAAGTTTTCGTGAGAAAATATAGCCTAATGTGTTTCGTCGACTGTGCAGTTGCGGATACTGAAGTTCTTTGGTCACATCTCCAGGAATGTGAACTCAATGGAGAGGTTGGTGGTCCAGGGTCAGGTGGAAGGCAAGAGGGCACGCGGACGTTCACCAACTCGCTGGACTGACCTGATTAAAAAAGCTACTGAGTCCACCATGGTCCAGTGTACTCGCAACGCCTCTAACCGGCAGAAATGGAAGCAAATTGCTAAGAGAGCTGTCCTCGAAAAAGTCTGCGACCCACCGAACATCTCTCCGTGCACATCGTCTGCGCAACCACGACCACTCTGACAAGAGTGTCCGACTGAGAAGAAGAATGTTACTCGCTAATCATACAGCTTTCTGTAGATCATTTTTAAAATCGGTTTAGTAACAATAATTCATTTATTTAAGAACAACAGAGGTCCAAGAGTACAGAGTACAGCCAAATGTAAAAATATGGGAGCACACAACTTGCTCATAAATATGTAGCTCTTACGTCGTCGAATTAAGGTATAGGTATATAACGATGGGAGGATTAAATCGATACTTATTTTTGCACTTGACCGTACAATAAATAAAGTCAATAAACAAAATAATAATAATAATTAAATTAAAGATGATGATGTTGGTTGATGATGATAATGTCCCAAAGCAGTAAACATACAAGATATTAAGAAATGTCATAATCAAAAAATTACATTAATAAATTTGAATTAAATTTTTAAAAATAAAAAGACTTTTCTATTGACATTGATTGATTAGTAGTTTTTGAGTTTATCCATTACAAACAAATAACACACAGTAAAATCTAAGTATTAGTTATTAATATAAATAGCCAATCATCAAAGATGGCAACGCGCGATCTATGCATCCACCCACAGACAGCTACAAATTCTTACACAAATTCAATACGGCAGGTTTGCAAAAAAGGGATACACAAAATGGATTTAGCAATGCTAACTCACAATCCTAGACTAAATACAACAAAACGTTTAACAGTTGCATCAACTTGATATCGGCAATAGCGAATTTGTCGCGAATTTCGCAACTGATTGTGTTTTCGATGAAAAAAAAACAGTCATAATCACTCATTACAAAAGAGGTTTCATTTCCACGACCGTCACGTCTCACGAGCTATTGGAAATCATATCTTATTGCTTTGACATAGAGTTTCTGGAAGCCGCATTAGAACTAAAACGCAAGTTCTTTCGTTTTTCATCATCATCATCATTTCAGCCGTAGGACGTCCACTGCTGGATAAGCTCCCTCATTGATATCCAATCATTACGGTCAGAAGCGGCTTGCATCAATCGTGATCCTGGGGCCTTTAACTGATCATCCGTCCATCTCGTTGGCGAATGTCCCACGCTACGCTTGCCAGGTCATGTTTTTTTTTTTTACTTAACCTAAATATGTCAACTGAAGTTTAATCTGTAGTATTCTCAAATAAAATCTGAACCATTTATTATCAACAACAATTATCATCAACATAGCGAAGTATTTTTGACTTCTCAGACACGCTCGCTATGGCTTTGGCTTAACCTCTGCACTATCCTGTGGAGAGATCTCTTTCTTTAACCCAAACAGTCACCGAGCTAAGCGTAGTTGAGAAAGCAACTACGCTCAGTCACCTCAAACCTCGCCCCCTACCCCATCCAGCATCTCTACAAGCCTCTCTACCGAGTCGTGGATCTACTACCGTTTTATCATTGTTGAATATGTTTCCAATAATCCGGTTAGGTAGATTACTAAAGGCCGCTTCGCACGGTTGCCTCGCGAAAGTAGTTCGAATGCGTGTCTGGGGGCCTTAAATGGCTTCCGTGTTTTGTTTGATGCTTTGTTTGATGGACTGTTATTTAGAATATTGTCTCGAACTTTCGTTATTTTTAGTCATATTTGTCTGTCAAACCCGGTTTCACCGTGACTCGGAGCTGTGTCAATTAACTCTAGTACTACAGAAGTACAGTAGTAGTACAGTAGTAGTCTAGTAGTACAGAAGTATTTTTTTTTAATAAAACAGCCACTCTACGGTAAATATAACTCTATGGTAAATACAGATGACGCCCAAGATGTCAAAATGCAAGAAAAATAAAACAAGATAAGAAGATAATGGATGGCCGTGGTGGCCTAGTGGTTTAACCTATGGCCTCTCAAGCAGAGTATCGTGGGTTCAAATCCCGGCTCACAACCTGTGAGTTTTTCGGAATTTATGTGAGAAGTTACAGCTTTGAAATTTACCATGAGCTTTACGGTAAAGGAAACCTTGGATACACCTGCGTAGAAATGCAATGGTATGTGTGAAGTTCCCATTCCGCACTGGACCCGCGTGGGAACTACGGCCCAAGCCCTCTCATTCTGATAGGAGGCCTGTGCCTTGCAGTGGGACGTTTATAGGCTGGGGTGATGATAATGATGAAACAAACACACAACCATTATTTACTCTTTATAACATTACTTTAAATTATAAACGGCACAAACCACAGAAGCGTCTCATAACATGCGCATACTTATAGGATATTTAAAGTGATAAATCGATCTATTCGAGATATAGATCAAAAATGGCCGGCGGGTAAATGCGGTTCGCTATGGATTGATTTTTTGTTGCTATACGTAATTGATTGGTGTAGAGGTATTCCATAAATGGACAAGTTTCTAAAATGTAACTTGACTTGATGATACAGCTTCTTTGAACAAAGATAAGCGTAGCTCATCTTCAGCATCATCGCAGCATATTATTATTTATTTAAAAAAACGGCTTCTGTCCTATTTCAGGACAATTTCGCCAGTGTCGAAGTAAGCTCTCTTTGGGAGCGACGTTGTACGGTGATTGTAGTTTCTGCAACTTGATAGTAAAATTCCAGAAACCACGTGGAGACAACTTGCGCACTAAAAAATGTCAGACACGAGAGCAATATAGAATTTTGTGATCACTGTTAATTGGTTAATCGCCGCATAAAACACTATCAAAATTATACATCAACTAGCCAAAGAAACAGAAATACCAAAATTATATACTGTCTACATCCGCCATGTTCGAATGCTGCAAATCGAATCCCTTCTCATCATTCATACGTCCCACTGCAAGGCACTGTCCTCCTTTCAGAATAAGAGGGCTTAAACCCTGGTTCCCACGAAGCCAAGTGCGGATTGGAAATTTGACACACACCAATGAATTTCAAGTTCAGGATTCGTCACGATGTTCTCCTTTACCGTAAAACTCATGGTAAATTCCAAAAAAATCAGAGGCTCATAACCTCTCTGCTTAAGAGGCTTAAGATCTATCTATCTATCTACAGCCATAGTCCGTCCAATGCTGGACGTAGGCCTCCCTCATATTGCACCAACACTCGCGATCCTGGGCTTCAATCATCCACCCGTCATCAGCCCAACGTGTCGCAGGGCGTCCCACACTACGCTTTCCCAAACGTGGTCTTCACTCCAGGACACGTTTGCTCCAATGATTGTCAGTTCTACGGCAAACGTGACCAGCCTAGTGAGAGGCGTAATAAAAGCTTATTAAAACAAAAAAGCGCAAGCGTATGTGCGTCACTAACACGCATGCGTGTGTGTGTGTGTGTGTGTGTGTGTGTGTGTGTGTGTGTGTGTGTGTGTGTGTGTGTGTGTGTGTGTGTGTGTGTGTTTGTTTGTATTTGTATGTCATAAGTTTTGCTCCTAGCCTGTCTCTATGCCATAATTTACCTGTTAATCCAAAACATCGCTATGTATAATTACCGCACGTATCCCATGCGTTCAGTCCACCATAATTACCTCCACATGACTTCTGTGCAAGTAAGGAGATCGGGGACCTTCATTATCGAATAAATCACTCGGACCGGTAATCGAGTCGGTATCGAATCGATGTATCGATACTGGAGATGTGACGATGTCGGCGATCAATCGGTGAAATGCAGTTGTCGATTTTGAATAACACCTTATAACATTTTGACTTTGACTGAATGTAATATTTTATAATGTATTTAAGTTCACCAACAATTTTTTACACCAACATCACAATTATAATATAACTAGCTGTTGCCCGCGACTCTGTCTGCGAAGATAGGGGTATAAAAAATAGCCTACGACCTATTCTCAGACCTATCAAATATGGAGAAAAAAAAAATCATAAAAATCAACTAAGCCGCTTCGGAGGAGTTCGCTAACAAACACAGTGACACGAGATTTTTAATATTAGAAAGATAATAATCTAGGGATCTTACTTAAGTGTAACAATCACAAAGGTAGACATTGTATTAATAAAACTAGACTAAATAAACTAAGATTAAAAAGAACGAAGTCAAACAAAATCAGTCAGACTCTCCATTATTTTTATCCTTTATAAATACTTCATTAATTAACTTATCTTTAATAAGTTAAGGCAGAGTTGCACAGACCAGAGCTAATTATGTATATAACTCCCAGTTAAGTGAGTAACCCACGTTTAAGTAGTGTTCAAATGCATGGAACTGCCATCCATAACCCAAGGTTAACAACCCCGCAAGGGGTTGGCGATCCCTAGTCTCAAATAGCGTATCTACTGTGTTAAAAAATTTTAATTGTATTAAATACTTTAGATGTATGTAATTTAATAACAATGTAGATCTGATTGAAAAAAATATACCTTGTTGAGTTTCTTGCCGGTTCCTTCTCAACAGGGTTTTTCCGAACCGGTGGTAGATTCTTCGACGTTCATAGGAGCATCAATTGATGCCTAAATTGAATAAAGAGTTTTGACTTTGACTTTGAACCGACCTCAAAAAAGGAGATTCTCAATTAATTTGTGTTTTTTTTTTTGTTTGTTACGCGATTACTACTCTCCCAATTGTGAACCGATTCTCAAATTTTTTTTTTTATTTAAAAGAGAATACTCCTGAAGTGGTCCTACTGGCACCAAGTCAAGATCTGATGTTAGGGGATGCTAGAGAAATCGAGGGCCACCCTCAAATTTTATAGGTACACCTATAGCTATTTTGGCATTTTTAACAAGTCAAGCATTTTGATTCAGAAAGTATCATTTTTTTTTTATTATTTTATTTTATTGATAATGGGAAACAAACAGCGAAAAATAACATTTGTGATTATTTGAAATTTAGATAATACAAAAGCCAAAGAAGTTTCCACTAGTGAGTTATATATAACATTATGGTTGCTCAGAAAGACTTATTTTTACAATTGACTAATTACATTACTAAAATAATTTAAGGGAAATATTTATGTGTATATAAGTAAAAGCAAAAGCAATAAAGTACCATGCACAAATTCAGCCAACAAAAGGCGAGTTCAAACGACTTAACTTATCACAGTTCATATGCAATCATGCACATGAATAAAATTAAATTAATTAAATTAGAATTAGATAACAATGTTTTTTCATATTTTACACTTTTTTTTTATATAATTTTATTATCTTTTAATTGCAGAGACAAATTTTTGTACTGATGTAATGAAAAATATGTCGACATGAGAATATTTATCATTATAATTTTTACATGCTCTAACAACAAATCTGTTCCTTGCATATGCAGTTCGATGGAAAGGTAGTGCGAATAAAGTGGAAGATTTTACCCAAGACCATTTAAGAAGCTCTAACTGTGTGAAGTAGGTTAGACAAGGAACATTAGTAGGTTAGAAAAGTGCCATAAAAGAAATAAGATAAAGTATTCATTACGTGACAAAAGGTAAGGAGATGTCAGCATGAGTTGCACCCAAATATAGATCCAAAAATATTATACTTACTTAACTATGGAAAAAAGCTGTGTATTTTTGACTGTCTGTGTTGTTTTCTTCTTTTTTTACTTTTGACTGTTTGCATATCTTTCAATCAATCAATCAAAGTATTTATTGTGTGCCACAGGTCAATTATACAGGTGTATCTTTGTAAATTTACCTCTCTCAACTAGGTTAGCTTGAAGAGATCCCTTATTATAGATTACTTCGCGTTTGCCTTTTCTGTTTACCTGTACCTTTATTTTTTGTGCAATATACAGTTTAAGTTCAAATACTGTCAAAGAAAATGTGTGCCTCAAAAATATTGAAAAAGGATTAAAAATAAATAAAATTAATCGACCGATACAGCACAACTCTAGCGGCGCTCACGCACCCGGTAGGGCGCAATATATAATTTCATTTGATGTGTGTGACGTTCTACAAGTTATTATAGATTACACTTGAAGTAAATAGGTAGGAAGCTATGTGTGGAGCAATTTATGAGGTAAGATCGAAGGTGTCCTGATATTTTATAACCATTTAATTGCAATGGAGACATTGTTACCCAGTACTCGTAACTTTAAAACTATCTGGAGTTAAGCCCTACGTAACCCCGTACGTAGTGCTGCTTTTTATTTATTTGGCTATGATTGTGTTCTTAGTACAGCTCTGGTAACACTTTGGCTTTATTAAAGCAGGCGTTTCTTTGATAGTTTTAAAATTGCTATACAGGCTATCTTAGGCCTAAAACTCAACGATAAGCTAGTACCGTTCGAAAGATCAAGTTAAGTATTCCAGTTTTGAAAAAAAAAAAGAAATAAGTCCCTTTGATGTGATAAAGTGTCAGTAGACTCGACTCGTTTGATGTATTTCTGACAATTTTAATTCAAAAAATTTTATGTGATTTCTGCTCAGAATCACGAGTTTTTTCGATCCTACTGGGAGAACAAAAGTGTCCCAAGTTTTTTCCCGTTGAGTTACCATTTTTACACGCTTTATATTAGCTTCACTTGTATGTTTGTTTGTTTGCATGTTTGTTTGCATGTTTGTATGTTTGTTTGTTTGTAACCGACTCCTTAGGGCGCGATTTTGACCCACTTCCCGGTTTCCGAAAGAGCTGAAATTTTGCACTTATGTGTAAATTGGATGACAATGCAATATTATTGTAACATGGAGCTGATCTGATGATGGAGCTGGATGGTGGCCATAGGAACTCTGTAATAAAACGACACAACCCCGTCGAGTTTGGGCTCTTTTGATTCGTCTTGACGAGTACTTTGATCCCAGATGGTAACCAGGGTCTGATGATGGAGCTGGAAGATGGCCAAAGGCACTCCACAATAAAACGACACAACCCCATCGAGTTTGGGCTCGTTTGATTCGTTTTGACGAGTACTTTGGTCCTAGATGGTAACAAGGGTCTGATGATGGAGCTGGAAGGGGGGTTGATGGCGGGGTGGGGGGGTGTTGGGGGAAATGGGGGGAAATGGGGGGGTAAGGGGGTCGGGGTTTAGGATGTTGGGGGTAAGGGTGTGGGGGGTTGGGGTTAGAGGGTTGGGGGGTTTGGGGATAAGATGGGGGTGTTGGGGGGTTAGGGAGGTTGGAGGGATGTGAGATATGGGGAGGGGGTAAGGGGCCTAGATGGTAACAAGGGTCTGATGATGGAGCTGGAAGGTGGGTAGGTGGTGGGGTGGAGGGGGGAGGAAAGGGGTGGTGGGGTTTGGGGAGATATGGGGAGGAGGGGTAAGGGGGTTTGGGGTCGGGGTTTAGGGGGTTGGGGGTAAGGGTGTGGGGGGGTTGGGGTTAGGGGGTTGGGGGGTTTGGGGGAAATGGGATGGGGTTGTTGGGGGTTCGGGGGTTAGGGAGGTTGTTGGTTGTGGGAAATGGGGAGGGGGTAAGGAGGGTTGGGGTTGGGGTTTTAGGGGGTTGGGATTGGGGGTTAGGGGTAGGGAGGTTAGGGGTGGAGGTTGGGGTTAGGGGTTTGGGGGAAGTTTGGGGAAATGGGGTGGGTATCTGGGGTTAAGGGGGTCGGGTTTAGGTGGTTGGGGAGTTGAGGAAATGGGAAGGGGGTAAGGAGGTTTTAGGGGGTTGGGGGTAAGGGTGTGTGGGTTGGGGTTAGGGGTTTGGGGGGGAGTTTGGGGAAATGGGGTGGGGGGTGTTGGGGCATTAGAGCAATTATTATATTGTTATATCCAGATCAAAATTTGTATACAATACTAAATATTGATAAAATAAATAATAATAGTTTAAAATATTTTATAGTAAAAAATGCGTGGGGTGTTTTTTAAGATGTTATCAAAATGATAATCCTTGACAATTGACACCATGCACCCCACGCTTTTTTTACAATAAAATATTTTAAATATTATTATTTATTTTATCAATATTTAGTATTGTTTACAAATTTTGATCTTGATATAATAATATAATAATTGCTTATTTAGATTTTTTTGCACTATAAGAAAAGTGAATTAAAATTTATTAAATTTTTTTTTTGTTAGATGTTTTTTTTTTTGAAAGCGTGTTTTTTAGTTTTTTGAAACTGTTATTCATAGACCGTAACTAAATGGAATAATCGAACAATTTGTGACGATTAAATCTTTGAGACAAAAATGGCAATATTCATTGAAAAACAGTGTGAGTTTTTATTAGTTACGTCTTTCTTCCACTTAGGTACCTAAAGCCCGAATTTTAGCTGTAATCTTAGTTTTAAAGACGAAAAAATAGATTATGTGTCGAGTAGGTATCTACTCGACACATAATCTATTTTTTCGTCTTACCATCCTCTATTACCATGCATGTCATATACATGTAGTCTGTCACCTCCCGTTTGGACGAGATTGCACAAGCTCCATTTATCTAAAAGAAGCCGACCTTAAATAAAGAGTGATCTATAAACATTTTGACATTTAAATCTCCAAGAAGGCTATAACAAACGCGCAATAATTATGCGCATTACACATTCTTATAACAGAGCACCACCGTGTTTACCGACTGCTCTGCTTGCCTCAAAGTTTATGATAAACTTACCCGAGGGGCCTGATCAGGGGCTATAAATCAAAGGCCCGCATCAAACCAGGGCTCTATAATTGCGGCCCGCGGCCCACCCGATGACATATTCCATCACAACGACTAACGGTCCCTTAGCATCGATATGTCAAAAACCGGAAAATCGCTCCAATAATCGTATGTTTTATTAATCGTATGCAAAATCCCGGGAGTCGATTATAATCGATTAGCTATGTATCGATCGTGTCGGCCATTAGGCGTGTTTACGTGAAGGTAGAATGTGAAAATTTCTAGTCGTAAATTTTCTGACATGCATGGTAATAGAGGATGGTATAATTGGTGTAAGTCATCTCAGATTACAAGCTGCGCGAGCGCATGGTATGGGTCTGATTTTATTGGAAAACTAGTTGCAACGTTATGTTGGTGTTTATTAGACCTTTATTAGCGGGGTATGTAAAGTGATATGTGAGAACATGTCTGCTACTACTTTTTGGGTTTGGTACCTGTCCACCAGTGTTGTGCTATGCTATGTTTAGGGTCATTTACCGTTTAGGGTATTTCAGACACGAATTTATCACTGTCCCGTAATTTGGCGAAACCAATACGGGACAGTACAGTGTCCCGTAATTTTATGATTCAATGGCATTTAATGATAAATAAGAAGTACCTATTCGAACAATATTTATTTTCTCGCACATTGCTTTACATACAAAGTATTTTAAAATGTTTAATATTAAATAAATAAATAAATATCATGGGACAATTCACACCATTTGACTTAGTCCCAAAGTAAGCTGGGCAAAGCTTGTGTTATGGGTACTAGGCAATGGATAAACATACTTATATAGATAGACACATACTTAAATGCATATTAAACACCCAAGACTCGAGAACAAACATTCGTATTATTCATACAAATATCTGCCCCGACACGGGAATCGAACCCGGGACCTCAAGCTTCATAGTCAGGGTCTCTAACCACTAGGCCATCTGGTCGTCTAGAATATTGTTTTGTAAAGTCTTAGGCATCCTCTCAGAATGAGAGGGCTTGAGCTGTTGTTCAGATTGGGAACTTTTCACATATAGCTGTATGCAGGTTTCCTCACGATGTTTTCAATTCACCGTAATTCCGAAAACTCAAAGGTGCGAGCCGGGATTTGAACCCACGACCTCCCGACTCTCGATTATGTTTGGGAGGCCATAAGTCAAAGCGTTAGGCCACCACGGCTTTTTTAATGATTGATTAAACAAGTTGAACATCGAAATGAAAACCACAAAACGAAACTAAGAGTGGTTTCTACATGGGCACCATGACATAGTTACACAAATATACCTAGTTACTAGTTAGGGCATAGTTAACTACATACATGCCTGACATTCCGAACGTAATCGCTACAGTCGTAATAACGCTGTGGTTATATCAGGCGGTTAACTGGCAGTCGGGTTAACTATAAACTCATGTTTAGACTTTAGTATTTGCCCGCGACTTCGTCCGTGCATAATTCAAAGAATGATGGGCAGATGATTTGTTCCTGATTCGTTAACTTTTTAAGATTGTTATAAAACTAACCTAACCTAACCTAATGGGTTCTGTATGATGCTGTTTTAATAAATTCTGAGAAGTTTACGGTTTCAGAAAAAAAACGTGTCGGTCTTTTGACCCATTCGATGTTTTAATACATTCGGTCTTTCGTACTTCAGTACTGTAATACATACCCCATATTTCTAATTGGTCATATTTCTAACTCGTCATATTCCCAGTTCCCGAGCACAAGTCACCCTCCCTACCCTAAAGTAAAAAATAGAAAAGACTTCGCGTCTTTGGCCCCTCTGGCGACTCATTCAAAAAAAAAAAAACCTCGTCATATTCAACGACCGCTTTAGCCTAGTTGGTAGTGATCCTGCCTACGAAGCAAGAGGTCCTGGGTTCAAATCCCGGTAAGGGCATTTATTTGTGTGATAAGCACGAATATTTGTTCCTGAGTTATGGATGTTTTCTATGTATGTATTAAGAACTTAGCACGTATGTATTAAGCATGCTTAGTATGTATTAAGTATTTATTTATTTATATAAGTATGTTTATCGTCGTCTAGTACCCATAGTACAAGCTTTGCTTAGTTTGGGACTAGGTCGATTTGTGTAAGATTGTCCCTTAATATTTTTTTTTTTTTTTTTAATTAGCCTAATGGATGTCCCACTGCTGGGCAAAGGCCTCCCCATTTTCTTTCCACTCGTCTCTTTCCCTCGCAAAATCCCGCCAAAATGGGTCAAAACGGTCCAAGTCATCCCGCCATCTCCGTTTTGGTCTGCCCCTGCTCCGGTACCCGTCGCTTGGAACCCAATCGGTGACGATTTTTGCCCAGCGATCCGGATGCATTCGGCAGACATGTCCCGCCCAGTCCCACTTGAGTTTGGCGGTCTTTGTCCCTACATCGACAATCTGAGTTCTGGAACGCAGGTCGGTGTTTCTGATTCTATCAGTTCTCCGAACACCTAGAATGCTGCGCTCCATAGCTCGCTGGCAAATTTTGAGCTTGGACTTCTGGGCCTCGGTTAAAGACCAAGTCTGGGCTCCGTAGGTTAGGATAGGCAGTACACACATATCGACGAGTCTGCGCTTCAGAGTTAAGGGAAGTTTACCCTACATTAGCGCTTTCATGGACCAGTAGCTCCTCCAGGCATTTTCAATGCGTTTATTAATCTCTTTGCCTTGTCTGTTTTCGAAGGAAACTATCTGGCCCAAGTAAGTATACTCGTCGACATACTGTATCAGCTGCCCATCTACCGTAACCCTACGTCCGACGCGATTCGTCATCAACTTAGTCTTCAACCAATTCATTGTAAGTCTAACCTCAAAACTTGCCGTGCTAAGTTCTTGCAGCATTTTCTCCAGTTCTTTTGCCGATGTAGAGAAGAGAACAATGTCATCAGCAAAACGAAGGTTAGTCAACCTCTTGCCTCCGACATCGATTCCCTTATCCTGCCAAGATACCGCCAAAGTCTTAAAGACTTCTTCCAGGCAACTGGTGAATAATTTAGGAGATAATTTAGGAGTATATTTATTTATTTTTATTTATTTATTCCTGATTCGTCATCCGCTCCGCATTAAATAAATTATTGTCTTATAACCGTTGTACAAAGCATAACTACTGTCCTAATGCGGTTACGTATCAAAATATCTAAAATTAAAAAACCTAACGTAATATAACCTACGTTCAAAATACCTAAAATCTAAATACCTAATGATTATAAATACCTAAGCAACTAACACCTACCTACGAATTACCTATGTTTAAAATACCTAATGGAGTAAATGTCTAATGTTTAAAATATCGACAGCTATGACACCTAAGTTTGATACACCAACATTTGAAATATCAAATGGTCAAAATACCTAAATGAAACGAACATTGCTTAATTTTCGGCGAGCGAGCGAAGCGAGCGAGCAAGACGGTTCGGGGCGGAAGCGACTCGGAATGGTTAGGTTCAAAGGCTAATGCGGGAGCGTAGCGGAGCGAAGCTCCCGGATTAGCCTTTGGTGTTAGTTATTTTTTTTATTACCACGTGAAAAATCTTATTTGTTTGATAAAATTTGGTATATGATTTACATTTAGGTACATTTCATAATGTTAAAGACAATAATAACAATAACTAATGGAAATAATCATTTTCTGTGCTGTTACAAAAAAAAATACCTAACATCTGAACCTAACCTATCCGAGTCGCTTCTGCCTTAAAAAGTCTTGCTCGCTCGCTTCGCTCGCTCGCTGCCAGCGAGATACCGGTTAGGATATACGAAAGCTTTCGGTATTTTGAATATAAGTGAAAAAATCATTAGGTATTTAGATTTTAGGTATTTTGATCGTAGGTTATTTTCTGTTAGGTTTTTTAATCTTAGACATTGCAATACGTAGGCATTTTAAGCTTTCGGTATTTTGAATATAAGTGAAAAAATCATTAGGTATTTAGATTTTAGGTATTTTGAACTTAGGTTATTTTACGTTAGGTTTTTTAATTTTAGATATTTTGATACGTAACCTCCTAATGCTCATTAATCCTGTAAACACGTGTTCACGGTTTCATTTTACTGTACAATGACCAGTTAGAAATAATGACGAGTCAGGAATATGACCAATTAGTAATACGACGAATCAGGAACAAATCGAGCAGTTATGTATGGAACCCAGCCTTATAACCAATATGATTATAATGAATGTAGACTTGCCGATCCTACCATTTGCTATAATTGTTATTAAGACTAGGCTGGGAAAATTTGTTTACATAGTCTTAAGACGCAACGCATTCAAAAAACAAAAATAATAACTTGTAAGCTTTTATATTTGAGGACCAATAACTCGCTTTTCCGGGGTTTTTAAAGTTTATTTCCATTTTAAAAAAATTAACTTAAATAACTTCACACACACACAAACAAACCATTAAATTTCTTCACATATGTGTGCAGTACTTTTTTTCTCACAATGTTATCCTTCACCGTAAAGCTCATGGTAAATTAAAATTATAGTTTCGCACATAAATTCCGAAAAACTGAGCTGTGCGAGCCCGGGCTGAACCCACAACCCTCTGCTTGGTCACAGGTCTAACCTACTATCACAGTTTTTTTTTTTTTATAACAACATACCTTCCTCTTAATACAAGCAGTTATACATTTACACTAAGTATGTAGAGATAATATAATTATGTCAGCGGTTACCGCTTACTTCGACAGGCTAGTGATTGGTTATCACTGTTCGTATCACCTTGATTGACGTATCATTACTGTATCACTGTCTCTATTATATAATTATGTAAAGAAAATTTAGATTTTCGCTCGTTAATTTTGATGTTTTTCTATGTTAGCAAAGACCTTTCCTCTTTTATACTACTCCCAGTTCTTGCGATAATGCTTAATAGGCGACTAGGTGATCAATTTTTTAAACATCTCACGATAATATTCACTCGAAAGTGATGAAAAGTAGTCTATTGGAAAAACGAATAAAATAAAATAGTAAATGTGGCTTTATGTAATTTTTTCAACACCGATTTAATTTGAGTTGTGCCTACTTTTGTAGCAATACAATATTTTCACACTTTCGAATAGTAAGTATTTTGAAGTGATGCAATTTTAAAAATCTGTTTCTAAACTAGGTCGTCTCGCCATCTCCGCTTCGGTCTGTCTGTTTCAATATCTAGAAACTCATTTAGTGCAACGAATTATTAGTTTAAAAAGTAGCTTAATTCTAGGTTGCAGCCCCCCCCCCCCCCCCCCCCCGTGGTGTCAATTGCACTAAAGTGCAATGTTTTTAGAGAAGTTATTGAAACCGGATGGTTTTGGATTTAGAGATGAGATTGATAAACAGACCACTGGAAAACCGTAATTGGGGTTGTCTATTTTTTTGTAATCTACATCTACATACATACATACACTAATATTATAAAGAGGAAAGATTTGTACCTATTTTTGTATGTTTGTAATGAATAGGCTCAAAAATACTGGGCCGATTTAAAAAATTCTTTCACCAATAGAATGCTACATTCTTCCAATTTGACATAGGCTACATTTCATTTTGAAAAAAATTAGGGATCCTTGGTAAAATTTGAACAATGTAACCGAAGGTGTAGAAAAATGAGTCTTAAAATGTCTTTCGTCGAATGCGCTGCCGAAACTATTAGCGATAGAACAAAATAATGTACAACAATATTGAAGAACATCATAATGTCTACAAAAAACTCCGCGGTAGCATATGTCCAACTATTGTAGTTATGTCACTACAACAACTTTTTTCATTTTAAACATTAATGAAAATGCTAACCAATGTATAACATAGTTGTACCCGTGCGAAGCCGGGGCGGGTCGCTAGTGTATAATAAATCGAAAACCATTTAGAGATAAATGCTTTTCAAATCTTTTTCTGTAGTTATTAAATTTTAATATATTGTAAATTAATTACATATCAAATAAGCAGGTGTGGAATAGCGTCATTTAGAATTCTTCAAAATTTACGCGTATGTAGATTAAACTAAGTACAGAGTTTGATTTGGACCCGCTGTCTGATATCTAGAGCACTTAGACAGCGTCAGTAAAGTGACACTTGTTTCAGTATACCACTACACAAAAAAAAACTAAAGGAGTTGCCTTATCATACGCATTTAGATAGATTTAGAAATTTGGCTGTGTGGGAGCCCTCAATTATAATTTAACGTCATCAACCAAAATAGTTTCGGCGATGGCGGGATGAACTGGATTTCTTCTTGGAGGACTGCCCCTCGTATGCAGCGGACAGAGAGCAGTGGAAGTGTTGGGGGAGGCCTTTGCTCAGCAGTGGGACAGAATAGGCTCATAATAATAATAATTAATCATTAAAAAGTATGTACTAAATGAATAAACATTGAAATTAGTTTCTTATAGTTGACGAGTGTGGATGTTGAGGAACTGCAACTGCATGAACACATATTTCTTGCATAAACGTAGCTAAGTATCATAAGGTCGCGGGTGAGCAAAGTAATTTATAGTCTCAGTTCATTGATATGATATGAAGTAATGCCTGATTCAATAAACTGAGATGAGTCTTTTTATACTTCGTTTCGGGTACTCTAATAAACAGATTAATTATAAATAGATAATAAAATATTAAATCACACATTATTCCGTGGCGACAGTGGCGCCGCCAGCAGTCGCACCAGTAACTTTGTCTTAGTTCCATATTTCAAGCTGTCAGTTACCGAACCAAATTGCTGTGTTTAGTAAAGTTGCGTTCACAATGTCCCCACTCCGCGAATTCTTGCGTTTCGCAATGGATACGCCCTTAGATACCCACCTATTACGGTCCGCTACCGGAACCTTGAGTATTTCTAGGCTGATGGAATGTAGGAACGGGTATGTGGTTTCGTGCAATATGTTTAAGAACGGCTTTAAATAATATTCAACGAAGTCGAACAGGTTTTAGTTGCTTTAGTTATGTTTAACTATGTATATACATATATTGAGGCGGTTATTTTTAACGAAAACTTAAACACGCGTTTCGAGTATTTTTGATCATCAATGGCACATTTTTTATGGTATAGGGGGCAAACGAGTAGACGGATCACCTGATGGTAAACGATTACCGTCGCCCATGGACACCTGCGACACCAGAAAGTCACAAGTGCGTTGCCGGCCTTTTAGGTAGGAGTGCGCTCTTTTTTTGAAAGTTTGAAGGTCATATCGGTCCGGGAATACCGCAGCAGGTACTTTATTCCAGAGCTTTGCTGTGCGAGCAGGAAATTTCTGGAAAAACGCATAGTAGAAGACTGCCAACCATCCAGATGGTGAGGATGGAAGTGTTGTCGCGTAGGGCGGTGACGGAAGGAAACAGCAGGGATCAACCAGAATAACTCCTCCTAAACTATAGGCTTATTGTCTAACGCTTCTGACGCTTGCCTTCGCAATCACTATTTCTTTCTGTCAAACGGTATAAAATGGTGACAGAAAGAGATGGTGAAAGCGAAGGAACACCACACATGGAGTTTAACATTTGGCAGCATAGCATACGGTTGTGGTAACTCCGAAGATGAGCTCTGGTTGAGTTCGAAACGCGTCAGTGTAGCTTGGTGGTGGTGATAGTTGTGTTTATGTGATTTGTGTGTGTTCGTACAGTGTGGAGGTGGAGGCACTGCATGAACACACATTTCTTGCATAAACGTAACTATTGTAAGGTCGCGGGTGAGCAAAGTAATTGTTTTAGTTCATTAATATGGACCTCCGCAAAGTAACGCCTGATTCAATAAATTATAACTACAGTACCCGGCCATATTGATTGCACATCGGTCTTTGGAACAAGACTCGGCAAAATGTCGGCTTCGTAGAGCGTTGTCACTACAGATGCGAAGCCGGTTATTAACGATTTTAACCAAGCGGTTAAAAACGCATTTTTCGTTATTAACGGTTATTTAACCGCATTTTATTACGGCTAAATACTCGCACAGCGTGGTATGGGCAACCAAAAAATAATACGGTAATATAGCACGGTACGGTACTAATCTATTTTTATTTTATTTTTTAATACTAATAACCTATGGAGAATATCTGAAATAAATGAAATTATTATTATTATTATTATAGCACGGTATTGTTTGTATTATGTTTATTTTGTTATGTTTAGGTTGTTAGTGTTCCATTAAGGTCAATTTGTATCGAGTCAGTACTTTAGTATGTCGGTCTTTGTTTACTAACACATAGACATAATCTCAGCGCTTACTAACGACTTTTCGTGTAAATAATTATTTATATTAATAAACAATTTGAATTTGAATTTGAATCAGTCAGTATACTTATGTTCTTTAAATATGATTTATAAAATCTAAAATAAAATCGTTATCCTTCGGATACCCATTTTTCACTTCACCTAGGAGTTGACTGCACAATAAAAAAACATTGTTTACCCTTTTTCGTTGTCGCAGTCGGATAATTAACCGTTAATAACTGCATTTTATCGGTAGCTAACCATAAATTTGGTTAATTAACGGTAGCTAACGGATTTTTTACAACTATAGTTGTCACACATTACTTGCAAGTAGCGTGCGACAACGCTCTACGAAGCCGACATTTGCCGACTCTTTTTCCAAACACCGATGTGCAATCTTTATAACCGGGTACTGTAGCATTTTATGTCTCCTCTGTTTCGATGTTGTAACGTCTTTTACAGCAGCTACCAGGTGCCTATACACAGCAGCCGCCAAACAGCCTATTACCATCTCCTGCGCAGCCTCCGCGTCACCAGCGGCTAAAACCGTCGACAGCTCCGATTACCTCAGATGATCCTACTTACCCCCGCCGCGGGCCAACTAACAAGCCTATACGTCAGCCCTCTAATAACGATCTAGGCATAAAAATATAGTACACGTAGCTCCTAGGCTTTGTATCGTGGTTTAGTAGCAACTGTTATTTAAATTTTTTTTTTTGACGTGACAACTTCTAATAAATCGATGAACGGCTGCATACACGAAAAAGGATGACGCAATGTAACGTACATGTAACGTTGCGTAACGTTACATGCACCTACAGAGCAGTGAAGGGCAGTTGCAACATTACATAATACAATCTTAGTACTAGCGATCGGGTAATTTTCAATGCGGGGGGTGCAGGGTGCGGGGGGGGAGGTTGGGTTTGAATGTTTTGTTATAACGTTGTCACGTTAAACTATCGTCCGTAAACCGACTTTACAGACAACCGGTTTTTTAATTATTTATTTACTCAAATACAAACAAAAGAAGTACAGAAATACTTATCTCTAAATACCTATGCCAAACTGCAAAGCAGTTTGTTGGCAGAAAGTGTAGAACTCTCATTACTATTTTAATACATGCTAGCCTAGTAGTTTAACCTATGGCCTCTAGAGGGTCGTGGGTTTAAATCCCGGCTCGCACCTGTTTGCTTCGGTTTACACCGTTCGGCACTCTGAGTTTTTGGAATTTATCTGCGAAATTACATTTGAAATTTTCCATGAGCTTTACGGTGAAGGAAAGCATCGTGAGGGAACCTGTATGCGAAGAAATTCAGTGGTGTGTGTGAAGTTCCCAATCCCCACTGGGCCCGCGTGGGAATTACGGCCCAAGCTCTTTCATTCTGAGAGGAGGCATGTTCCCTGCAGTGGGACGTATATAAGCTGGGATGACTATGATCAGTTTTATAAGGGATCGATGATATTTCTCGCACCATCTAAACTTAGGTCACACGACTACCTACGTCATCCGGTCTCAAAGGTACTGCACAGATGCTTGTACAGCCATAATTCCACAATCCGCTAAGCGCAGCCGCGTATAAATTGTAATAACCGTTTTATAGTAGCTCCCGCGGCAACTGCACTTAATCTCAACTATTACTCTGCAGGAGATTTTTAAACCGTCCGGTAGTTGTGTACGGGGCACGGTTCGTTTCTGAGTCGCCTACGCGGTTTTAGATCGGGAGCTTACGACATCATTTTTTTGTTAAATATTTTATTGTCAACATTCATGATGATGATGACGATGATGATGATTTTAATGTTAGCTAGCTGTTGCCCGTGAATTCGTTTGCGAAGAATTGGTTTATTGCAATCCTAGATATGCAATTTTTCGGGATAAAAAGTATCTTTATGTTAATCTCATTCTACACAATGTTCCTACAGTGTTGTGGTAAAGCAATCGCAAATACTTATCTCAATAATCACAATCATAATCATAATCATTTATTCATTCGTCCAACGTATACTTATAATATGAATTTAGTCTTGAATTTCATTTTTTTTTTTATGAAAATGAGGCCAGACAAACGAACCAGTGGGTCACCTGATGTTAAATGATCACCACTGTCCATAGACACCCGCAGCACTTAACGCGATGCCAGTGCGTTGTCGGCCCTAAAAGGGAGAGGAAAAAGGAAAGGGAATAGAGGAGGGGGAGAGGTATTGGGCCCCCGGCGCTCTCACTGACCGTACGAAACACAGCAGGAGTACTGCTGCTTCACGCCGGTGTTCTGTGAGAGGGTGGTACTGCCCCGGACGAGCCGGCCCATTCGTGATGCAGCGGCAAGCTACAACATGGCTCTACCACTACAAAAACATAACATATTTGATCATAAAACTACCGTGAGACTCTCTCACAGTGAAAAACATGTCGAGCTAAACTCAATCATAAACGTGAGTTATCCATATTTTTGGACTTTGAATTTCATTTTTGAGTTTCACTATGTGGTGCCCCAGCGCATTCAATTATTGCTTTCCGTTCATCTGTAACGTCATTCTTTGTTATAATTTTCTTATTATTTAATTCATAGTTATCAAAAACTTATTTATATTTTAAAAAATCATGAATCGAATAGGTTGTATATATATGTAAAAATGCTATTTTTTTTTCTTAAATTCGTATATTATTTGTTATCAATGTCGTAAATAACGTTAGGTTAGGTTAAGGGATTTAATTAAAACAAAACTTAATTATTCCTTAGTGCAACCAATGGTACACATATAATTTGTGTGACTAACTTTCATTACACTAAGAACGCAAACCTACAATTTTTTTAAGGCAATTGCCTTTGGTTAGAAAAATAAATGTATTTTTTTATATTTTTTTCTTACAGATTAGGCCAATTTAAGAAACTAATTTGAATATTTTAAAATTTGGTCGCGTATTTTTTTTTAAATTTAATTTGTTAAATACCGGATATGGTTGACCGGATTTACGTCATCCAGTAGCTCGAAACTCTTGATTTCCTTTGCCCATCTGCTTAGAGAAAAAATACTGTTATCTGCCATTCGTGGGCCAATCAACTTTTAAACCGACGTTTTTGGCGTCTCCTGCGTTACCAAAATTGTCTCTGGCGTTACCAAAAAATCGTACTTCCAACAAGATATTTCACGGTTTAATAGGTTAAACTTACGTAGGATGGCATATATTCATGCTATTCATCTATTAAATTACAGAAAAAACATGTTTACTTACAAAAATCTGCAATTCTTTGAAAAAAGTCGCGGACAGATTAGTGTCGGTTTAAAAGTTGATTGGCCCTCGTACGTCGTCATGTCGTCAATAAGTTTCTAACCTTCTGGTTCTGAAAGTCTATTTTCCACGATAATTTTTGAAAAATGCTTACCAGTGGAAACTCCGGTGAAAAATTTGTAAGGCTGACATGCTCAATCTACCCAAAATGCGAAATAGGTCCATTTACATACATCAATATGATCTTCGCAGCAGTACAAGAGAGATATCCTAAAATATTCGACATTTGCAAGACGTCCCACTAACGTTTTAACGATTTTCCCACTAACGTCGATGAGCCAAAGGTTACTAGAAACACAGGGAAGCTTAAAGTTCCATCTTACAGACTGGCTAAAACTAAAAAGTCGTTTCTGGGAAGATGCATACGTTTTTATAATAAAATTCCGAAAACAATAACCGAACAAACTGATACAAAATTCAAATCCATTGTGAAGAAGACATTAATATCTAAGGCGTACTATAAAATTAATGACTATTATCATGGACAGGGATGTTTAGAAATAATTCCGATCCGCATTGGCGATCCCTAGTCTCAAATAGCGTATCTACTGTGTTAAAAAATTTAATTGTATTAAATACTTTAGATGTATGTCATTTAATAACAATGTAGATCCGATTGAAAAAAATATACCTTGTTGAGTTTCTTGCCGGTTTCTTCTCAACAGGGTTTTTTCCGAACCGGTGGTAGATTTTTCGACGTTCAAAGGAGCATCAATTTGATGCCTAAATTGAATAAAGAATTTTGACTTTGACTTTGACTTCGACACCAGTTCTCACGTAGATCTTCCCTAACACGGACGAATATTTTGCCGGGGCTATTCATGGAGTCATTTGAACAAATAAAACACTTTCTATAGTCCATTTTTTAGTTTCATAAATGAAAATAGCCTTTTTGTTTTGTTTCCTATCCTATTGACATCAGTTAAATTTAAATGACATTTTGACAGACATTGACATTTTTTTTCCAGTGAAGCGTGAGAGCAAAGGTAAAAGAAAAATTCCTTTGAACCTTTAATGACGTTATTTGAAGATCAAATGAAAGACATCAGTTTTTTTGGAATATCTCCGCTATTAGCTGTTTATTTTTAAGTATAAATATAAAAAATATAAAAAAAATACAAAAAAATATTTAACCAAAGGGAATTCCAAGTAAGTACGCACGCTCTTCTTAAGTAAATCTCCCCGCTTAAATGACAGGCCATTCTTACTACCACCTCCTGTACCATCACAAATAGACAAGAGTTCGGTGGCCGGGTTTTTTAACGTGTGCCGTGTAGCGACAATCAGTCACAGTGGGCATAGGCGGGCATAAATCTTGGCTTTATGGTGATTCTTCTAAAGTCACGTTTGATTAAATACCCTGATATGGAACGGAAGTGTTTTGTTTTTTAAACGAGGGCCACACGTCTTAGGAGTCTTTAAAAGGTCATAAAGTTAAAGTTCCATATTTGATAACGCATAATTGTAAAAACGTATAATTTTAATGAACTGAAACAATTACTTTGCTCACCCGCGACCTTCGCGAAGGGGAAGGTCTCGGGTGAGCAAAGTAATTTTCAGTTCATTAATATGGACCTCTGCAAAGTAACGCCTGATTCCATAAATTATGTACAGTCAAGTGTAAAAATATGTACTTAATGAAAGTTTCAAAAATAAGTACCACAGACGCAATAAGGCCGTAGTAACATATATTTCATACTAAATATAAACTGAAATATAGATGCACAGAAAAAACCCCAGAAAAAAGACCAATGCTGGGAATCGAACCCAGGTCCTCAGCATTCCGTGCTGCGTGCTAAACCCCTACACCACCACTGGTCTAGAGATTAGACACGAATCTTTCCTATACATCATACATTTCAGTCTGCTAAATCATCACCTTATGCAGTGACAAGCGCACATCTATGTTACACCCTCTATCGAGAGATTTCAACACTCCTTCGGAACTAACCGCTCACCTGGACAAGAGATGGCGCTACTGTGCAACTTTAAACAAAGTAAGTAAAGTAAGTAGTAAGTTTAGTTTTAGCACGCAGCACGGAATGCTGAGGACCTGGGTTCGATTCCCAGCATTGGTCTTTTTTCTGGGGTTTTTTCTGTGCATCTATATTTCAGTTTGTATTTAGTATGAAATATATGATTTCACGGGATGACCGTAAAAGTAATAAAAAATGAAGTTGAAAAAATAAATACAAAAAGATACTTCATAGCTAACTTGTTTGCCGTAGTAACATATTTTTGAGTGGTTCGAATAGATACGTATTTTTGCACTTGACCCTACAATTTTAATACCCATGTAATTATAGATATTTGTTCAACATTGAACCTTTTTTTTAAGTTTTATGTTTTCTTTAATATCTGATTCCAAAATTAAACTCTGACAAAAAATACGGGTACGTATCAAAATATCTAAAGTTTAAAATTAATAATGGACGAAATACATAATGGTCATTTGATATAATGCAATTTTCTTGGAAATTCTCAACTTTACAGGATTTTCATAAAATAAACCTAATCTAACCTAAACCAATCTGTAGATTACATGATTAAAAAAGTTCGTTTTATCAATAGTTTCATAGAAAATTTTAGTATGTATTATGACCATTACGTATTTCGTCCATTATTCGTTTTAAACTTTATATATTTTGATATGTTCCCAAAAAATACACTTCAATTGTCAAACTCAAAATGCTCAAATGCTTGTTTAATTTTCCTACTAAGTATGGAAATATATTATTTAGCTAATTATTATAGCCATGGTGGACCTAGTGGTTTGACCTATGGCCACTCAAGCAGAGGGTCGTGGGTTCAAATCCCGGCTCGCACCTGTGAGTTTTTCGGAATACATCTCGATGGCCCAAACGAATAAACGTGTAATCGTAAAACGACAACTTTACAGGAAAAATAAAATCAACTTTAACAAAGATAACAGACAGTTCTGGCAGCCGTTAATGAGTAATGAGTAGTATATGAAAGCAAGTATGACTAAAATTTGGCTGACAAGATGGAAGGCGATCAAAGGTGTAACGGGTCATTATTCGAGCGTTTCAACCGCCTCACTTTCGTGGACACTTTTTTGTAGAAATGGCAAAAGATTATGATACAGTTTTTAAATATGTGGTAGAAGTACAGGACCTCCAATAAATAACGAAAACGCCATCAAAATCTACACCCGATTCGTAGAAAACGTGACCACGAAAGTGAGGCGGTTGAAACGCTCGAATAATGACCTAATGCTAGTTTACACGAATCTTGCTAACAAAGTTAAATACGAATAAACGTAATATTATTAAAATTGAAATAAAAAAAAGTCAATGTAGAAAACCATTGCACGTTTATTCGTGTATAGTAACAAAATTGTCAAAACGGCAACACTCTCTTCGAATCTTATTCGTGTTAATTTATATGGAAAATTACCAACGAATAAAAATTAAATACATATTTTTCATAAACGGTAAATCGGAAAGGCTTAAAAAAATTTAGAACGTGCCTTAGGGTATATTTAAAAGCATAAGAAGCAAAAAAATTTTTTTTGTGTAAGGGCCTTTGCACGTTTATTCGTTTGGACCATCGTCTGCGAAATTACATTTGAAGTGTACCATGAGCTTTACGGCGAAGAAAAACATCGTGGAGCAATCTGCATACACCTGCGAAAAAATTCAATGGTGTGTGTGAAGTTCCCAATCTGCATTGGGGGGCATGGGAACTACGGCCACACGTGTGTGGACGAACGGTGAAAAAGACAGAGATTCCCTCGGGATAAGGAAAATAAGGAGCGAAGAGTGCAAACTAGTGCTACAATAAAGTTAAAGGATGGCTAGACACACGGAGACAGACAAATTGTGAACATTGCCAACGGCTATGTATAAAGTAGTTTATATGTATAACGTCTGTAGTTATCGTAATAAGATAGGCTATAATAGTACATTGTTCGCTGTAGTGTAATCATTGCATAGAGGCTTGGTCGGTGTAAATTTGTTATCAGTTTTGTACGGAGCTGCGAATAGGATTCATTTGGATGAGACGCAAACACATTTTTTTATTTTTTTTTATTATCATAATCAGCTCGGCCGATATCCAAATCACTGTTGGGCAGTGGCCTCCTCTCAGAACGAGAGAGTTTTGGTCGTAGTTAAGGGACCTACCAGGATTGGGAACTTCACACACATCATTCATTTGGCAGGTTTCATCACCGTAAAGCTTATAGTAAATTTCAAATGTAATTTTACTCAGTGTAGGTAGGCCTCCAACAAGATGGAGAGTCCTACTTACAGAATAAACGTTTTGATTTTGATATTTGATTTGGATTTTGATTTCTTGGGGGAGGCCTATGTTCTGCAGTGAACGTCTTTCAGCTGAAATGATGGTGATGATGATGACATCATTGATGATAATTTACATCCGAAAACATACCTAAATTACGCTTCTTTTAACTCTTCTAGTTGCCTAAAGAAAATGTTCACTCAATGCCACGGATAGGTAAACTTGCAATTAGAATCTTGTAAGAGTTTTCTTTGTGTAATGCATTTGTGATTGCATATTGTAAGTGAAATTGTAATTTATTTTTTTACCAATGACTTCGTGCCATGTTTTTTGTGGCACATTTTTCATCGTCTTTCGGGAAGCTCTGATAGACTCAAAATATGTATATATAACTTTAATTTCAATACTAGAAAAAAATACCGGCCTGTATAATTCCCGTTCCTCTGCGAATTCCGGGAAAATATATATCCTATGCCACTCTTGGACTTACACGAATCTAATGACACCTCACACTTCAAAATCCATTGAGCCATTTAGGCTGCAGGGCGGCCCAAAGAATAAAAAACATGACCCTCCTTCGACAGTCGGGTGAAAACAGTACTTATAAACGGCCTACTTACAGAAATAAACTTTTGATTCTTATTTTGTGTGCCTCAGTGGACGTCTGCACATATTGCGATGATGATGACGATGATGAAGTCCATGTTGCCGCGTCCACAGCTTCGCGCGTCCATATTGCGTAAGCCGCGAGTCCTGCAGGCCATTCTCACTCTGCTCGCGATTACAACCTGCCTCGCTGTGCTTTACGTTGCTAAATTCATAGTGTAACCTGCTAATACCCAGAGGTATCGACCCCCGGGGGTCGACGAAGACCTCTAAGGGGTCTGCTACGCAATATAAACAGATAAGTCGATAACTTTACAAAAAAAAAACATTATTAAGTAAGCGGGGTACGGTCAGCATCAAAAGTACGATGATTATTCAAGAATTGGGAGTTTCAATTGAACTGCTAGACTTAATGGTTTATGCGTGGAAATCCTCAGGTAAAGGTTATTAACTATTATTTTAATTAGTCTGGAGAAGTGTCCCACTGCTGGGCAAAGGCCTCCCCAAATTTTCGCCATTCATCCCGATATTGAGTGGTGTCCTTCCAGTCTTAGTCAGGGCCTACCTCGTCGCCGCCATCCATCCTGTGGTATCCAGTCCGTGGCTAACCTAGCCGACCGATTTGGATCCATGCGGCGGGCGTGGCCTGCCCAGTCCCACTTAAGTTTGGTAGCTTGGTAAAGGTTAATTAAAAAATATGTGGTGACAATAATCCCTCTTAACGTATTTAATCACACAAATCACATTCACACCCGATAACGTCTAACAAAACAACGATCCAAATCAATTGCCTTATCCTAAATCGGTACAAGTCCGGACTATAGATATAGATAGCCGGCGATGCTAGCCGGCGGCGACTGAAGCCCGATATGAGATAGCATCACCTTTAACGCACTCGGTTAAAAGGTCCCACTTTCAACATGGCACAGGGAATGACAGGCTTGCTGATGAGACTGGAAAAACGCAGAAAAAAAGTATTAAAAAAAACTCCTTTGTTCTCTCTCACCGTGCATTAGCGACTGTTTACCTATCTTTTTTTAATTATGAGAGGGAGGCAAACCAGCAAACGGATCATCTGATGGAAAATGATTACCACCGCCCATAAATATCAACAACTCAAAGATTGTCACTGATCTGTTGCCGGCCTTAAAAAAACCGGCCAAGAGCGTGTCGGACACGCCCAAGATAGGGTTCCGTAAAAAATCAAGTAATATTTTTCTAAGGATTTCGTATGTGTACGGAATCTTCCAAGTTAGGTATCGTCAATACTTTGAAAAAAGCTCGTATCTCAAAATCGTTAATCTGGCAAAGTGAACTTTATTACGCGCGTATCAAAAAAAAAATATTTTTTAGTATTTTTTATTTCACCACTTTGTCGGCGTGACTAATATATATATTCATGCCAAATTACAGTTTTCTAGTACTAACAGTCTCTGAGCTTAGCCGCGTACAGACAGACGGACAGACATGGCGAAACTATAAGGGTTCCTAGTTGACTACGGAACCCTAAAAAGGAGAGGGAATAGGGGAGGGGGAGGGGACAGGTATTGGGCCCCCGGCGCTCTCACTAACCATACGAAATGCAGCAGGAATACTGCTGCTTCACGCCGGTGTTTTGTGACGAGCCAGCCCATTCGTGATGCAGCGGCACAGAATATATAATAGTACTAACGTACAGAATGGACACGCTCCGCCCCGCACCGATTCGAGTTACCCCACCCCTCAATTCGCAGATTGCCGGACACCGCCCGAATCCAGAAGAGTGCGCGCGCGATGTAGGTATGTAGACGTACGCGTGTACAGACGTCGTCGTGCTTATGTAGATTCAAGAACGCGTATTTTGTACGTCGTGTCCGCCGTGTGGCAGCGGCTAGCTACAACATGACTCTACCAATACTGAACTATCTTTTTGAGTCTTCCTATTGAAACCATTCATTCACCATTCACCATTTCTTTCTGTAAACATCCTATAGGTACCGTTTGACAGAAAGAAATAGTGAATGCGATAGCAAGCGCCCGTGCGTTAGGCAACAAGCGTACTGGTTAGCTTGAAAATATTAAATTTTAGGAATAAGTTTAGGTACAGAGGGCTAATTAGGATTCCGTGGTCCCAAAGGAACCCTCGTAGTTTCGCCGTGTCATTATGTCTGTCTGTCAGTTCGCAGCTTAGCTTAGAGGCTATTAATGTTAGAGGACTTTACATTTGCACGGGTATGTACAAGTATAATAACCACGAGGAAAAATTGCAACAAAAAATATAAAAAAAAAAAAAAATTAGGTTATCTCCCCTGCACGTAATTGGGAATACTTTTCTGGTCTAAACCCATAGAGTGGAGTATTATTAGAGTATTTTACGAATAACATAATTAAGTGATATAGCTTTATAAATGTAAGTTCGATAGAACGTCTAAAAATGGAGTTTCGCAGCTGTTTGGACTGAGGCGAAAGATAATGCATGAGCTTTAGGTAATAACGGTAACATACGATATTAATTTGTCGCAAATTCTAGCTGTTGTCAACGGTTTGAGAGCGGATAAAAACGATGTATATTTCGCACGCTTAATAAAAAACTGCATCAATTTTAATTATTCTTATTTCAAAACTAATCCTTATTTTTTCTACGTAAAGTTTAGTTCTGAAATAAGAATAATTAAAATTGATGCAGTTTTTTATTAAGCGTGCGATTTGGCGACCCGGAATGAACGATAATAATGTACGAGCTTGAATAGTTCACTATTAGTAATACGCTCAGAGTCGCTCAACGAGATACGGAATCAGGAATGAGGAGATCCGTAGAAGAACAAGGGTTACCGACAAATCCAAACGGATTAGTTTGTTGAAATGGCAATGGGCAGGCCATAATAGCAAGCAGAATAGGCCGTTGGGGCTGAAAAGTTCTCGAATGGAGACCACGGACTGGCAAGCGCAGCGTGGGACGTCCACCAACAAGACGGACGGACAATTTGGTAAAGACCGCGGGTTCAAGGTGCATACAAGCCGCTTCCAAGCGTTATGACTGAATATCAATGAGGGAGGCCCATGTCCAGCAATGGACGCGCTACCGGATTGATAAATATGCATACGGGGTCGTATTCCAACCGCATGCCACAGTTTGTAGCTGTGATTTTTTAAACTGCAACAGCTTTAGATAAGTCTGCAAAATGTAGCTAGTCAACGCAAATGACTAAGAAAATGGCCTAATACAATAGCTACTTAATCCAGGCCTAGGTATCCTAACTATTGCATAGTCCGAAGACATACCCAGCCCTGGCCCATTCATCACAACCGATCATATCTCCCCTATCCAAGATCTATGATTACTACATTGTGAGCACTACTATAATAAGTACTTACAACTGCCAGTGTATTTAGACCTTGGTTTACGCAGCGAATGTGGTGACTTAGGGATCAAAGTAAATTGGTTCGTTTAAATAGTTTATGGTTATTAGGCAGTAGGTTGTGTAATATTGAAATGTTCAGGATCCAGTGATTGTATGCTATGTATACTTAAGCAGATAACATAAAAAATAGTTATATTATAATGATTCAAAATCAATTAGGTACATACCATAAGATATGATTTTGTATCGTTAATATATATTTAATACTAACTGTTGCCCGCGACTCCGTCTACGAAAAATAGGGGTATAAAAAATAGCTTACGACCTGCTTACGACCTATTCTCAAACCTATTGAATGTATAAAAAAAGTTTCATAAAAATCGGTCATGCAGTTTACAAACACCGTAACACAAGATTTTTATATATTAGAAAGAAGATACAGAGAACAGTAAAACCATTTAAATAATTTATTGAATCAGGCGTTACTTTGCGGAGGTCCATATTAATGAACTAAAACAATTACTCAATTAACATTTGGTAGCATAGAATACGGTTGTGGTAACTCTGAAGATGAGCTCTGGTTGAGTTCGAAACGCGTCAGTGTAGCTTGGTGGTGGTGATGGTTGGGTTTGTGTGATTTGTGTGTGTTCGTACAGTGTGGAGGTGGAGGAACTGCATGAACACACATTTCTTGCATAGACGTAACTATTGTAAGGTCGCGGGTGAGCAAAGTAATTGTTTTAGTACAGTAAAATCAGTTAAAAAAATTTTTTTTTTGATGTTAACCAACTTTTACCTTCTCAATTGAGTATCGTTATATTAGTGGCATTATTGAATCGGCAATATCCTTAATATTTTTTAAACTACAGTAAAAATAACACAACAATGTGTTATTGATTAACAATAGCGAAGAAAATAATAGGGCACCTATTAAAAAATAACCTTGTATGTTCTCTAATACTCTAAATTCGAAAGTTGTCTATACGTATTTGTTAATTCATTTACTTAGAAAAACTTGCTACTCCTTCATGCTTAAACGGCTGGTCAGTTTTAAATAAAATTCGGTTTAGTCAACGGGATTAAGTCACGAGATGTGAAATTTTTGATGGATGCTCTCGGTACAAAGAAAGTGTAAGGTTGTAAGGAAAGTGTGGAACTTAGTAAAATCCCGATATTTGCTTTGGTGATGGCGATGGTGATGATGATGATGATTTATTTATTCAAGGATAGCAAACAGAAGCAAGCGTACATCATTTACTTATAAATAAATCACTGACTAACATGCACTTACTCCCTAAACAGCTCCCACTAAAACATATAAGTGGTATTTGTTACTAACTACTGCACAGCGCTGAACGCACAGTTCGAATTTTAAATTCATAGCCAATCTAGACTTGAGTCGATTCCGATTATCAAATCGATTGGAATATTCGAGATTCGAAAATATTTGGAACAAGAATTTTAATGATGATGATGGTGCTGGTAGAGGTGGTAGTAATGGTGGCGTTGATATGATGACGGTGAAACATTATGAGTGGAGGTTCCCAATGCCCGGTTTTTTGTCTAAGCTGCTCTGAAGAATGCTACTCATCTATTATTCTATTACTTTTACTATTTAAGAGCATACAAGAAAGTTTAATGTATAAAGTAGACCATATGATCCATTATCTGTGGATCTAGTGGGTATCTCTACACGTGATCAGCTGGGACACTGTCCGGCGCTCCGTGTCTCATTTGACTAATACGACTTTTGGGTAGAGATTCCCGTTAAGTATGAGGCCGTTTCGTTACGATTTTATTGTTTTTTTTTATTTTTTTTCATTCCAAATTCATAAATGCAAGTTATTATGGACGTGAAAGTTCATATGGATGGATGGATGTGCGGATGTTTGTTACTCTTTCATGCTAATAAAACAGTTTGACGGATTTTGATGAAATTTAGCGCTAGAATATTTTTTATCCCGGTAAATTGCATAGTTCCCGCGGGATGGTGATAAACGAATTATTTGCAAACGGCGGCCAACAGCAAGCTATAAATAAACGCCGCTTGTTAAACATTATTTTAATTTAACATTTAGTTCGTCTTTATCTGTCACTTTGACATAATTTACCGTAACCCGATACAGACATAACTAAAAGTATTTTGCTTTAACAGGCTTATAACGTTTAATGTATAAGAGGTTTCATCCTAATTTTAGCCCTATTGTCTTTAATTCGAAATACAAGTAGAGTAACAGAATATTACGGCTCTACTTAATTGTGTCAAATAGTCAAAAAATATTTAAACAATAATTTTGTACCAATACACAGAATTTCTACCATGTATTTTCCAATGATATTTTCAAGTTTTGTGATTTCAACATTCAGTACTCTGTCTCCTTTTTACTCATGGCAATTTTATAAAAGTATACCCCACACCCCCTCCCCCGCACCCGCACCCCCGTGTGTAGCGTGATGATATATAGTCTATAGCCTTTCTCGGTAAATGGGCTATCTAACACTGAAAGAATTTTTCAAATCGGAGCTTTAGTTCCTGAGATTAGCGCCTATAGAATAGATGTTTTACTTCAAAAACCCCCGATTTTGAAACATTCTTCCGCTCCGCTTCGCTCCTATTGTCGTTAGCGTGATGATATATAGGCTATAGCTTTCCTAGATAAATGGGCTATCTAACACTCAAAGAATTTTTCAAATCGGAGCAGTTGTTCCTGAGATTAGCGCCTATAGAAGTTTTACTTCAAAAACCCCCGATTTTGAAACATTCTTCCGCTCCGCTCCGCTCCTATTGGTGTTAGCGTGATGATACATAGCCTATAGCCATCCTCGATAAATGGGCTATCAAACACTGAAAGAATTTTTCAAATCGGAGCAGTAGTTCCTGAGATTAGCGCGTTCAAACAAACAAACAAACAAACTCTTCAGCTTTATAATATTAGTATAGATTTTTTACTGTGCGATCTGTTCAATCGGGCTGTATGTCAAATCGGGAACACACCACGCTACCGTGACATGCATCGCCTCTGTGTGTTTAATACTAATCACTCTTATACGGCCGCCTTCTTCCATACAGGGTGCTCCAAATTCAACCAATAAATGGAAATATTTGACACAAACTTTAGTTTAGGGCTGATTTTGCAATCCCCAGATAGAAGTAACTGTCAGATAAATGAAAGCTCTTTTTTCCTATGACTTGAGAAAAGAAAAGCGATAGTTTGAACTGATGGATACTTTTAACCTGGGGTTGGAAAATCAGCCCTTAGTGTGGTCAAAAAAAAGTGATGTGAAATGTAACCTTAGTCTTAGAATATTACAAAAATATGTCATGTAGTTAAGTAGTCGGTAGCTTTGTAGTTTGACCTAAGGCCTCTGAGTGGGTCGTGGGTTCAAGGCTGGACTTGTACTTTTAAGTTTTTAGGAATTTATGATCGAACCACCATGGGCTTTAAGTTGAAGAAAAATATCGTGAGGAAACCTGCACACACCTGCGAAGAAATTTAATGGTGTGTGAAGTTTCACTCCTCACTAATCCCGCGTGTAAACTACGGCCCAAGCCCTCTGATTCTGAGAGACCTGTACATTGCAATGGGACGTCAAACAGAGCCCCAAGTCTCGCCAAATAGATCAGTCCCGTGCCATCCGCATCCAACGCGATCCCACAATCTCAACCAGGTCGTCAATCCATATTGTTGGAGGCCTACCTAATAATATGATTTAACTTTATTTCAACGAAGCTAATCACGTTCCAATTATTGGTATGTCATCAATTGCCAATCAAGGGACGTTTGTTTATTACTTTTTAGGGTCTTGTTTTCGAGTGGTAACACGGGACCTTGTAACTTAAGCTGTGCTGGATGTACGTAGGTGGCCCTATTTCCGTAACCAGGTATCAGGTATTAGAGACTTCAAGTTTGACCTGCGGCCTCCCTGAATCAGGCCATTATAACAATAACAAAATAATTTAAGTATTTTCGGAAAATCACACGGGATAAGGAAAAAAATGCGATTTGTATATTCAATTCAACAAGACCCTATATATCCGTAAGTAGGTATAATTACTAGACTCTTCAAATTCGGTATAGTAGTGATCATAAAAGCAAAACAAAATCAGTATTTTACTAAATTCCCACGGGATAAAGAAAAAACAGGATCTACCATATATTAACGAACTGATATCGATACTGAACTGATAACGATGGATTTAAGGATTTTTGCTTTGTTCAATGAGGTAAATGAAGAAGCTTTACCACACATTTGAATTCTGCGCAAAATATTGTAATGTGAAAGTAACTCTGTCTGTTACCACTGATAATAATAAATAATAATAATAATAATAAATATCACGGGACAATTCACACCAATTTACCTAGTCCCAAAGTAAGCTAAGCAAAGCTTGTGTTACGGGTACTAGGCAACGGATAAACATACTTATATAGATAGACACATAATTAAATATTAATGTTAAACATCCAAGACCCGAGAACAAACATTCGTATTTTTCATACAAATATCTGCCCCGACACGGGATCGAAACCGGAACCTCAAGCTTTGTAGTCAGTTTCTCTAATCACTAGGCCATCTGGTCGTCTAATAACTGATGGTTGATATGGAGATAGTTTGAGACCCTAGGAAGGACATATAGGATATTTTAATCCCGATAAATTTTCAAGTTACCGCGGGATAACAATAAACGAATTCTTCGCAGACAGAGTCGTGGGGTCAACATAAAAGACCACAAAAAATTAGGTCCCACACGTTTTGCTCGATTTGATATAATGACAATTTTATTATGTATACAATAAAGGAACCCTTACGATAAGAGGCTCGCACTTGGCTGTTTTTTTTTAGTTTCTTTTAGAAACTACGTTGTCGGAATAATCCTAAACACAATTTGAGACCTGATTTCTCAATCAAATTGATAATAATATGAGAAGATAAAAGAGTTCCGACTTTTTTTTTTGTAAAATAGAACCCATAAGCTGGAATTCAGCGCATACATATCTGTCACTCCAGAGGCCGTATTGTCTAACGCTTCTGACGCTTGCCTTCGTTTTCACCATCTCTTTCTGTCATCATCTTCTACCATTTGACAGAAAGAAATAGCGATTGCGAAGGCAAGTGTCAGAAGCGTTAGACAATAAACCTGCTGACCTTGCCAGCAGAACGTAACGACTTAAGATTTTTGATAGTTTTAAAATTATGTAGCTTACAATTTTTTTCAAACTTATTAATCCCATACCTACATCATAAGTGAAAACTATGGTATTAAATTGTTTATTATACTATACTATCAAAATACACAAAAACAATAGCATAATACTAAATATTAAATTCGAAGCATCAAAAAAACATCACCCTGTCAAACAATACACTATATTACAGTGACCACACAGCGGCCGCCCGCGGACAGTCCATCCGTCAACCACCACTACCTGAATTCCTGGGACACTTTGACGGTGTTTAATGGTCACCCTACCCGCTGCGCTCGTTTGTCACCATACGAGGATTACAAATATTACGGTGCAGTCCGAAAATTACGGAATAAGTCTAATGCGTAAAGCGATAAGATCGTAACTTGAATGAATTTTGGGTTTTAACACGTTAACTGCGAAGCGAGGCCTAAATCACCCCTGATGCAACTTCCCTGTGGTGCGGCAAGCAAAAAAGTGAATTTCTCTGTCGTGCGAATGGCATAGCTTTGGTTTGGTCCAGTGTAGGAAAGAGATAAATATATATTTGAGATCACTAAATGGTTCCGGACTCGGTGGTGTACCTACCTTGGTACCGGATGTCTTAGGCCTCGTGCCGCACTGAATTAATATAATTTTAATGCAGTGCGGAACGAGGCTAAAACGTCCCATATCCCCCCTGACCTCGTACCGCACTGAACGCGAGCTTCCCGCGACCAGTGTTGTGCATCACGTCGATTGGAGAGCACGTCCTTTTACAAGATAAACCTTATGCATAAACCGTAATCCATTATTTTCCAATAATAAGTCTGTAATAGGTGCCTGTTAATGGTATAGAATGGAACGCTTCGTGCGCGAGTCCGACTCGCACTTGGCCGGTTTTTTTTTCTTTATGGCGCCTTCAAGCACAATTTAGATTATTTAAAAAAAATGTATCCTTTGATAGCTTTGTGTTGTTTTGCCAGGTTTTGCCCTTAAAACGATCTAATGAGATATAATTGATCAAAATCGGTCAAGTCGTTGCGTAGTTAAGACAGTTTAAAAACGTCGATATTATTTTTCCCATCACTAATCGCAGCGAAAATTTGCCCTATTTCAGTGCGTTACGAGGTGTATAAGATCCCATATTTTGTTTTGCTAATAATTCCTAAACTAGCCATCAGATCCCGGGGCGACGGTGGATTAGGGTTCATCAATTCACTGTCTATATCAATAAGGACCAAAATTCTCATTTATCTTTGATTTCGCGCCAGAAAATGGATTTTAGTCTGTAAAAGGAGGTGGGGTCTAATAGACCGCGTGTCGCCCTAACGTCTGGTCACGGTACGGGCCGATTATACCTCGTGCCGCAGGAACGGAAAGTATGCAAAAATTGGTGCCGCAGCTAACGTGTTAAAGAACTTTGGTAAAATTGCTATAATATGGTTTTTATAGTTTTTTAAAAGTATTTTTAAGGGCACTATTAGTGTTGTTGGCTCTTTATTTTAAGTAATTGAGTAGTAATGTATTGATTTGTCTTGAAGTCGGCTGATTGGCAAAAGTGACTCGAAAAATAAACATACAATATCGAACTCCACATGACTTATCCGGATAGCATAGTGGTTAAAAACCTGACTACGAAGCTGGAAGTCCCTGGTTTGATCCCCGATCGGGGCCAACATTTCGAATTCAAATATTTTATTTAGCCAAAAATTGCTTATTTCTACTTACATAATTTCCTTATTTATATAAGTACTAGCGGACCCGACAGACGTTGTCCTGCATGAACCTAGATACCGACTGCAGCGCCATCTGCCGGGCTGATTTGTGTATCTAAACCATCCAGGGCGCCACCCAAACGCATACAAAAAAACTCATTCAAATCGATCCAGCCGTTTAGGAGGAGTTCAGTGACATACACACGTACAGTAGAATTATATATACATATAAAGATAATGGTAAAAACTAAAGCAGATTAAGGGTCAACTGACCCCCCGTACCAGTGTAAACTGTATCACGGGGATTTGTATGAAAGCTACGAATGTTCAGTGCATGTAGCTTTGCTTAGTTTGAAACTAGGTCACAGGTCACTTATTATTGGTGTCATTCGTCTCATGAGTTATTTTATGGTCACGAGAGAAAACTTTCATACTAACTATGGGTCAGTGTTAAAAACATGACCCATATAACGTCACTACTTTGAAAAAAGCTCGTATCTCAAAGTCGATAACCTGGCTAATTGAACTTTACTGAGTGTGCAATAAAGTTCAGTTTGGTTTACATATTGATTTGAGATACGAGATTTTTCAAAGTAGTGACGATAAGTCAACGTGACAATCAGCCTTACTGTTTTGTTATGATTTAGAACCTGCTTTAGCCTAGTGGTTAGAATTATGGCCTCTCAAGCGGAGGGTCGTGGGTTAGAGCCCGGACTCGGACCTTTCAGTTTTTTTTATTATGTGAGGGAGGCAAACGAGCCAGCGAGTCAACTGATGAGAAATGATCACCACCGCCCATGAATATCAACAACTCAAGGAGAGTCACTAATCTGTTGCCGGCCTTCAAAGGAAGTAGAAAAATAAATGAAATGTAAGTTTTTAAATTTATATGCGATATTACATTTGAACCTTACCATGAGCTTTACGGCAATTGAATTTCTTCAAAGGTGAGTGCAGGTTTCCTCAGGATATCACCATAAAACTCATCATCATCGTCATTTCAGTCGAAAGACGTCCACTGCTGAATATAAGCCTCCCCCAAAGTTCGCCAATCAAACCAGTCCTATGTCATCTGCATCCAACGCGTTCCTTTAACCTTCACCAGGTCGTCGCTCCATCTTGTTGGAGGCCTATCTACACTGCTTCTTTCAGTCCGGGGACGCCATTCTAGAATCCTTTGGCCCTATCAGAAATAAGTTTTACGAGCGAGTGAAGTGCTTAATTGATTGAGTATACCTACTGTAACTATCAAACACTTTTCATACTTAATCTTCCTCATATTTAATTCCTAAATTTTTAGTTAAACCAATCAGTTCAAGTATATACAATCCGAAACCCAAATCATTATCATAATTATGACAAATCCAAGAGCTCTCCGTCAATCCGTTCCACTGAATTTTAATAGCAGCTTACCGGCTAAAAGGCTCAGTTAATAATTAACTAGAGTCAACTAAAACTAAAGTTACCCATTTTTCCCTCGGAAACATCCGAGTTTTAATCTCAATCTCACCTCATTACCCGAAAACTCGGAATAGCCAATTTCTCCATTAATTACCTTACCCTTTTGGGTAAAAATAAATTATAACTCATTTATCGTTAGGACGGGCGCTGAAATAAATAGCTGTCACGTTTCACGTTACGCACACAGACGTGAACGTTAACGTTACGCTTGTGTTACGCCACGCCCCGTCATGCGCAGTGAAGGCTACGCCCATGTGTGTCACATGGGACATATATGGCACATGACGGTGGGCGTGTGACGTGATGGGCGTGCCACGTATGCGTCGTGAATGGGTGGAGATCGACGTATGTGAAGGCGTGTACGGGCATTGGTTAACACGTTCCTATACTGGCAACACTTCCATGTATCAATATAGGTATAAAGAGGTATAGAGGTTGGTTGAAAAGTTTCCAAAGTCGAAATTAAAGCCAGAAAATATTTCCACCTGTGCCCGCAATTATCGAGGCAGCCGCGGAAAATTGCGGGACGAACGCCAAACTGACACTCGTGGAGCTCCTACAAAATAAAACTTCGCCAAAGTTCAACCGGAAAAGGAAGAAAACGCGAAAATAAAAAGGCCATTGACTCCGGAGTCCGGCCGAAAGTTTCAGCCGCCTTTTTAAACATCGCGGATGGAATCACGCTGTTTTTTTTAACGGTATTCCACGTTCAACTAGCGAAGTTTGCGAGCGCGGTATTTACAAACCGCTTTTCGAAATACTCAGTTTTAGAACCGTTTTTCTATCCAGCCTGTACTCCTATCCGTCTTAACTGAGTAACCACCCATTAAAAATAATAATTAAAAAGTAAAAAAAAAACTATTTGCCATACGAATTGTTTAAAAGATTTTCTTTTGTATCCAGCCAGTATCTTCAGCAGTTATTATAGCCACTGGCTAGCGATAAAAGCATTAATAAAAAAAGCAAACACGTAAACGTATCGCAAGCATCGGCACTGGCATTTGTTCAGCGACGTCTGAAACAATATGGCAGAGCATAACGTTCGGATCGATAATATATAGGCTAAGAAAATGCGTACAGAGTAGCTGGTGATACCGAGAGACCGGCAAGAGAGGCAAGACGTGGACATGGTAAGAGCAAGGCAAGAAACGAAAACAAATCAGTGCTGGGAGGCGCAAATTGAGCACGTACCCGTTCCGGCTAATTTTATTTTGCAATTACACCCCCCGCGTGGGGTGGGGGGGCGCTAATACAACATTCTTGGCGACAACCGGCTTTAGGAGCTAAAAGCGAGTTTTTGAATGTGTAATAAACAATAAATACTTTCGTATGGATCTCGTTGATTGAAAATAAATTGAAAATTAAACTGTACGGTATTTTAAACTTCATTCGAGTGTAAATTAAATCAAAACAGAATAAGTAAGGAGACAGTTTTATTCGAACTGTTTAAAGCCAAATGTTTATTATAAAACATGTAATAATTCCGTCATTGTTCGCGTAGGTATAGGCTGTATTACACATGCCTGTAGCTTTCACATTTTTATGCAAAGCTGGCATGCAAAAGTCAAACTTCATACAAATATGACACAAGCATGCAAGCTACTAGCACGAAAATGTGCAAGCTACAGGCATGTGTATTTCCAGCCTAAGGTTGAAAGACTTTGTACCGCTTTTGCAAAAATCTCATTCAATCTAATCTTAGCATTATACCAGAAAAGTCTATTGTAAAATAAAATAACTGAATCACTATTTAAGAGCGCCAGACCCTAGAATATTTGTTAAAATAATATTTTTCGCACAATTATCTTTGCTGTCTGTACTTTTTGGTTGTCTCTACTTACACTGTCGTCCAATCTCATAGTGGATAACTAAACTCGTAGGATTTGAGCTTAACAAACACCGCGCGTTAAATTAAAGCTTAAAGCTTGAAAAAATCAAAAACCTCCAAATTATTATAAATTTTACTCATAAATTGCAACTCAAAATCGCCAAAATGGCACAGAGTACTCCCTAACAGAGGTACGTACGTCTCTGTCGGCGCCTACTCTGTGCCCCCCTCTGTAAAAAGGTTGTAAGAAGACGGTGGACACCCCCCGGGAGGCCCCGCAACCCTTTCGCTTTTACCCCCACTGGACAGGGTGTTGTCAATTCGAAAATTATTTTTATTGTTTAGAAATAAAATAATAATACTTACGTAGTTTTTTTTTTTGGAACTACAGCCCAAAGACCTCTCATTCTAATAGGAGGCTTTTGCTCAGCAGTTGGACGTATATAGGCCGGGGACGATGAATTGTGCGTAAAAATTTATATATTAGGTACTAAAATTAAATTAAATTTATTGATTTGTGTAAGACATGGTTTACATAATTATGGTCATAAGGTACGAGTAGGTACAGCATGTCTCGCTAACAATATAGCAAGCAAATTTTATCAATGGCATAATGTCATTACTTAATACCCTGAGCTTTAAGGTAAAGGAAAACATCGTGAGGAAGCATGCACATACCTGAGAAGAAATTTAATGGTGTGTGTGTGAAGTTCCCAATCTGCACTAGGCCCGAGTGGGAAGTACGGCCCAAGCCTGCTCATTCTGAGAGGAGGCCTGTGCCCTGCAGTGGGACGTATATAGGCTGGGATGATGGTTTTGATGATTATTAATTAGTAGAATTTAGTAATGCGTAAATAACTACCAACATCTAAATTTATCTTTGAGTGCAGGTTTTTAAGTCATTCAATATTATTATGAATATTATTATATTGACTTAACTAGAAATTACCTATAAATGAAATAAAAAAATAAATTCAACTTCGAAAACAACGAATGTTGTTTTCAAATAATAAATTGGGAAGTACTTCCAGATTTGGAAACTTATCAAATTGTATTTACGTTGTCCTTAGCCGAAAATAATAGCATAAAAAAACTAAAAAATACACATTGTCATCGGTCCTTGATAAGTATGCCAAATTTCGAGTTAATCCGACGTTTGAAAACGTCAAAATCATGTTTAAAGTTTCCGTTACATACTAACATACGTATGAAGCTAATAAAATCGTGTTAAAAATATAAAAGCTGTAACAAAAACAACCTTTGTTTAAAACAACGCGTGCTTAAATAAATACTCGACAAACGCTACGACAGCCCTTTTCTGAACACCCTGTGACCGCTAAGCTTCTCGCATTTCTTCTCCACTTCTTAAAGTGTTTTACATACAGCGGCGCGCCTGTGTGCGTCGGTATTTACTCACGCACAAATGTGTGAGTGGCTACGCATTTTTCCCCCTCCGCCCCTCCAAGAAAAATACCTTACCCTTTCCCAACCCCCCACCGGCGCGAACGAGATATGAGACTTTTTCTTAATTTAAATGAGACATTCGGGAAAACAGAATGGAGCCGAAAAATTCTTTAATTTATACTATCTCGCAGACAATGCGGGTTGAGACGGTTTAATTGGTATTGAATTTCGATTGGGACACTGTCGTCTTTTTTCTCGAATGTCTTTGTCATTCGAGAGTACGAAGGTAAATGAAATTTCGGAGATAAAGGGTTCTAATTCGGGTAGGCGTTGACAGACGTTCGAGATATTTCGGGGGGCATTTTTATGACACTTTAAGAGGTCTTAAGTTTCGTTTATTATTTTGTAAGCATTTTAATTTCGCCGTCAGCCTCTTCGGTTATTTTGGATTCGGTATGCTCCGTTTGGAGTTTGGAACTTTCTAGACACATTTTTCAGGGGTACCTGTACAATTTGAAAACTGTGTTTTGCTCCCAATCTATATGTAGTACCTATATAAAAAATAAAACGTGAGTAAGAAATTATGTAAGTACCTATGTACGTATGTTTAGTTATTAGGTAGTTACTTTTCTTTTATTTCTATCTACAGTTTCTGGCTAATGCGCCAAGACCGCGAAGCTATAAAAAAATATATATGGTCCTTCTTGGCTTAAGGTCACTCAGAAGGAGATGGAGAGGGCTATGCTCGGAGTTTCTCTGCGGAATCCCATTAGAAATGATGAAATCCGCGCAAGAGCTAAAGTCACCGACATAGCTCGAAGAATCGCCAGACTCAAGTGGCAGAACTGATGGCCGATGGGGCCGAAAGGTTCTCGAGAGGCATCCACAGACTGGAAGACGCAGTGTAGATAGGCCTCCAACAGATGGAGCGACGACCTGGTTAAGGTTGCGGGAACGCGTTGGATGCGGAAGGCGCAGGACTGATCTGTTTGGCGAGCCTTGGGGCTTGACGCCTTTCGGCTGAAATAATGATGAATAATACCATTACTACTTTTTACTTCCGACATTGTATTAGGTACAGAAAAATAAGCGCGAGTTTGACCGTTAAAATTGAACGTGATAGTAGTGGTATAGTCGTGATCAATACCCGGATGTGATATCGATTATCACTGAAAATCGACTAAGTTTAAATCACTATTAGTATACACGTCCTAAATCAGTCTCTTACCACTCAAAACCTAAGCTGAAGCCTTTCAAGGAATTCCTAATTAACCGAATCCTTTGTATGCCACAATCAATACACGTCTAGGAAACAATTCCTTGAGAAAGCGACGATCTCGGTGTAATGAAAGAAACAAAGACCCATGCAGTGCCGTGAGCAAAAATCTGCGCGCAGAAAGTACTACCACTAGTGGTTTGCCATGCCGATGTCTGAAAAATCGCTGTCAATAAAAATATAATGTTTTAAACTTTCGTGATTTAAACTCATACATAACAGTCATAACTATTACCACACATGGTACTGTAGACACTGGCCACCGAGACCGTGTTGCTGTTTCAAATATTTAAATTTTACGGCTTCTGGAATTCGAATCAAAACGTATAACGAACGTTGGACAGCGGACGGTCGGGGCAGCCATTCTGGGTTAGGCCGTACCACTCGCGTGTTCTGATATCTTCTTAATATATAAAATTCTAAACTGACTGACTGACTGACTGACTGACTGTTGATATATCAACGCACAGCCCAAACCACTGGACCTAGAGACTTGAAATTTTGCACATAGATTCCTTATACAATGTAGGCATCCACTAAGGAAGGATTTTCGGGAATTCCCACAGGAACGGGAAAAAACGGGATTTATAGATTCGATTCCGAGTGACCGTATCTCAGTAACTATAATAACTAGACTCTTCAAATTTGATACACAAGTAGGTATTACAATAATGAAAACATCGATTTCAGGATTTTTCAAAATTCTCACGGGATAAGGAATAAACGGGATTTATATATTCAGTTCAACGGAATCCTATGAACTATAATTACTAGACTCTTCAAATTTGGCATAGAAGTAGGTAATTGTAATAGTAAAAAACAGTTTTAAGGATTTTTGGAAATTCCCACGGGATAAAGAAATAACGGGATATTTCGTTTTACTGGTCGTAGAAAGCTGAAATTCGGCATGAAGGTTGCTTGGGGAGTGTAGAGGAGCATTGAGAGAGGAATTTCCAAAATTCCCACGGGAACGGGAAAAAACGGGATTTATATATTCGATTCCGAGTGACCCTATCTCAGTAACTATAATAACTAGACTCTTCAAATTTGATATACAAATAGGTATTACATTAGTTAAAATATTACAATCAGGATTTTTCAAAATTCCCACGGGATAAGAAAAAAACCGGATTTATATATTCAGTTCAACGGAATCCTATGAACCATAATTACTAGACTCTTCAAATTTGGCGTGGAAGTAGGTAATTATAATAGTGAAAAACTGTTTCAAGGATTTTCGGAAATTCCAACGGGATAAGGAAAAAACGAGATTTTTCGTTTTCTGGTCGTAGAAAGCTGAAATTCGGCATGTAGGTTGCTTGGGGAGTGTAGAGGAGCCTTGAGAGAAGACTTTCCAAAATTCCCACGGGAACGGGAAAAAACGGGATTTTTCGTTCTACTGGTCGTAGAAAGTTGAAATTCGGCATGTAGGTTGCTTGGGGAGTGTAGAGGAGCATTGAGAGAGGACTTTTCAAAATTTCCACGGGAACGGGAAAAAACGGGATTTTTCGTCTTACTGGTCGTAGAAAGTTGAAATTCGGCATGTAGGTTGCTCGGGGAGTTTAGAGGAGCATTAAGAGAGGACTTTCCAAAATTCCCACGGGAACGGAAAAACGGGATTTTTCGTTTAACTGGTCGTAGAAAGTTGAAATTCGGCATGTAGGTTGCGGGAGTGTAGAGGAGCATTGAGAGAGGACTTTCCAAAATTCCCACGGGAACGGGAAAAAACGGGACTTTTCGTTTTACTGGTCATAGAAAGCTGAAATTTGGCATGTAGGTTGCATGGAGAGTGTAGAGGAGAATTAAGAGAGGGTTTTCCAAAATTCCCACGGGTACGGGAAAAAACGGGATTTTTCGTTTTACTGGTTGTAGAAAGCTAAAATTCGGCATGTAGGTTGCTTAGGGAGTGTAGAGGAGGATTGAGAGAGGGCTTTCCAAAATTCCCACGGAAACGGGAAAAAACGGGACTTTTTGTTTTACTGGTCGTAGAAAGCTGAAACTCGGCATGTAGGTTTTTTGGGGAGTGTAGAGGAGCATTGAGAGAGGACTTTTCAAAGTTCCCACGGGAAAGGGAAAAACGGGATTTTTCGTTTTACTGGTCATAGAAAGCTGAAATTTGGCAAGTGGGTTCCTTGGGGAGTGTTGAGGAGGATTAAGAGAGGCATTCCCAAAATTCCCACTGGAACGGGAAAAAACGGGACTTTATGTTTTACTGGCCGTAGAAAGCTGAAATTCAGCATGTAGGTTGTTTGGGGAGTGTAGAGTAGCACTGAGAGAGGACTTTCCAAAATTCCCACGGGAACGGGAAAAACGGGATCTTTCGTTTTACTGGTCATAGAAAGCTGAAATTTGGCTGGTGAGTTCCTTGGGGAGTGTAGGGGAGCATTAAGAAAACATTTCCCGAAATTCTTACGGGAACGGGAAAAAACGGGGTTTTGCGTTTTACTGGTTGTAAAAAGCTAAAATAAGTAGTAAGTATAAGTATTGTAAGTTTATACTGTAAATAGGCCGCAAAGGGCTCTTTAACCGACTTCTAAAAAAGGAGGAGGTTATGCATTCCACCTTATGTATTTTTTTATGTAGGTATGTTCACCGATTTCTTGGTCAATTGTGGACCTGCTTGCTTGCTTGCCTGTATGCTTGCTTGCTTGATATCTTGGTTCTTTGGAATACTCATGGTATACGCGAGCGAAGCCGCGGGCAAAAGCTAGTCTTAATATATAAAAGAAGAAACTGACTGACTGACTGACTGACATATCAACGCACAGCCCAAACCACTGGGCCTAGAAATTCCAAATTTGGCATGTAGGTTCCTTATAAGGTCCAGGGGTGCACTAAGAAAGGATTTTTCAAAATTCAGTTCTTAAGGGGGTGAAAAGGGGGTTCAAAGTTTGTATGGGGAAACAAGATTAGTTCGACTATTTTATTCGAAACATCACAGAAGTACTCCTAATGATAAATGAGTAAACACGTGTTTCAGATTTTTTGAAAATTCAACCCCTAAAACAGGGAAAGGGGTAACAAAGTCAACATGGGCGTTGTTTCTATGGTTTATCGGGTCGCTGGTTATGAAAACAACAACGGTTTTAAAATCCGATGTGGCATACGTAAAATACCATCTCTCTGGATGGGGTGCGATGGGGTTGAAATGTTTAATATCAATATGGGTGTCGTTTTTAAGGTTTTGCCCAAACCACTGGACCTAGAGACTTGAAATTTTGCACATAGATAGATACCTTATACAATGTAGGCATCCACTAAGGAAGGATTTTTGGGAATTCCCACGGAAACGGGAAAAAACAGGATTTATATATTCGATTCCGAGTGACCGTATCTCTGTAACTATAATAACTAGACTCTTCAAATTTGATACACAAGTAGGTATTACATTAGTTAAAACATCAATTTCAGGATTTTTCAAAATTCCTACGGGATAAGGAAAAAAACGGGATTTATATATTCAGTTCAACGGAATCCTATGAATTATAATTACTAGACTCTTCAAATTTGGCATAGAAGTAGGTAATTATAATGTTAAAAAACGGTTTTAAGGATTTACGGAAATTCCCACGGGATAAGGAAAAAACGGGATTTTTCATTTACTGGTCGTAGAAAGCTGAAATTCGGCATGTAGGTTGCTTGGGGAGTGTAGAGGAGGATTGAGGGCTTTTCAAAGTTCCCACGGGAACGAGAAAAAACGGGATTTATATATTCAGTTCAACTGAATCCTATGAACTATAATTACTAGACTTTTCAAATTTGGCGTAGAAGTAGGTAATTATAGTAGTAAAAAACAGTTTTACGGATTTTCTGAAATTCCCACGGGATAAGGAAAAAACGGGATTTGTCGTTTTACTGGTTGTAGAAAGCTGAAATTCGGCATGTAGGTTGCTTGGGGAGTGTAGAGGAGCATTGAGTGAGGACTTTCTGAAATTCTCACGGGAACGGGAAAAAACGGGATTTTTCGTTTTACTGGTCGTAGAAAGCTGAAATTTGCCAAGTGGGTTCCTTGGGGAGTATAGGGGAGCATTAATAAAGCATTTCCCGAAATTCTTACGGGAACGAGAATAAACGGGATTTTGCGTTTTACTGGTTGTAGCAATATAAAATTTCAAAATTCAAAAGTTTATACTGTAAGTAGGCCACAAAGGGTTCTTTAACCGACTTCAAAAAAGGAGGAGGTTATGCATTCCACTGTATGTATTTTTTTTATGTTGGTATGTTCACCGATTTTTCGGTCAATTGTGGACCGATTTTAATTTTTTTTTTATTCGAAAGAATATAATACATATACTCCTGAGATGGTCCCATTGTCACCAAATCAGGATCTGATGATAGTATCTCAGGGAAATCGAGGGCAACCTTCAAATTTTGTATGCACGCATTACGTTTTTCATATATTTTCTCAAGATATTTAAGTGTTTGCGTCTGGTAGACATCATCTCATGTTGATGAGCTGATGATGGAAGGTAAAACTCCTTAACGGTTAGGATTTGAGAATATTTTTTCAAATATTATAGGTATGTAGAGACCGATAGTTGTATTTTTTCAGGTTATCCAGGTGAGCTGATGATGGAAAATTAAACTCCTTAACGGTTAGGAGTTATAGGAAGTTTCTTTGAATATCATATGCACGTATAGACTTTTAGTTGTATTCTTTCTGGTTATTCAGATTTTTAGTGCCCGCTTCCGAATTAGTGAAAAACATTGTATACAAAGAAATACTGTAAAGGACCGTATCTACCTGAAGTTTAGTCGTGCTTGCTTGCACGCTTGCTTGCACGCTTGCTTGCACGCTTACTTGCACGCTTTCTTGCACGCTTGCTTGCTTGCGTGCATGCATGCTTGCTTGCATGCTTGCATGCTTTCTTGCTTGCCTGTATGCTTGCTTGCTTGATATCTTGGTTCTTTGGAATACTCATGGTACACGCGAGCGAAGCCGCGGGCAAAAGCTAGTAATGCAATGTAAAATTAAATAAATAATGTTATAGTTTAAAATAAAACCAAGTTTCTTTCTAAAGATAAGATCAAGTTCAAGTTAGGCTCTTAGCTTAGGCAGTATTTTCTCTTTCAAGAAGCATAGGGACTACAGTACTCACGCTAGACGAAATCCTACTATCTTACTAATCTCTTCTTGTGTGTTATAAAAAGCAAACCGTTACTGACTGATCTATCAACGCACAGATCAAATCACTGAACGGATTGTGCTGAAATTTCGTACACAGATGCTATTATGACGTAGAAATCCGCTAAAGAAGGGATTTTTTGAAATTATTAGGATATAGGATATCATCCCATTTATTTTATTCCCTACTGGATAGGGAATGAATGGGATTGATATTTGCGCTTCAAAGTGGCCTTATCTCCGTAACTGTGATTGTAGAGACTTTATATTTGTCACGCAAGTAGGTGACTATAGTAAAAAAAACTAATTTTAGGATTTTTGAATAATTCTACGGGATAAGGAAAAACAGGATTTATATACTCAATTCAATGGGACCCTATCTCAGTAACCGTTCCTTTAGGATCATAGAGGTGCAGTAAAAAGGGCTTTTTGGATTTTCCCGCGGGATAGAGACCGGGAGTAGACCATTAATTTCCATTGTACGCGGACGAAGTCGCGAGAAAAAGCTAGTCTAATATATAAAAATCTCGTGTCACGGTGTTTGTTATCGAACTCCTCCGAGACGGCTTGATCGATTTTTATGAAACTTTTTTCTGTATTCGGTAGGTCTGAGAATAGGTTGTAGGCTATTTTTTTATATACCTATTCTTCGCGGACGGAGTCGCGGGCAACAGCTAGTATTATTAAAAACGCGAAAGTGAGTCTGGATGTATGGATATTTGTTCCTCTTTCACGCTAAAACTGTTTAAAGGATTCTGATGAAACTTGGTACACATATAGCTTATAACTTGGATTAACATTAAAATACTTTTTATCCCGAAAAATTGCTTAGTTCCCGCGGGATAGCGATAAACGATTCTTTGCAGACGGAGTCGCGGGCAGCAGCTATTTTCAAATGAGGGATAATTGAAATATGGCCGAAATGACAATTATTTACTCATTTCGTTTAGCGCATTAATCCCATGTGTAGTAATAATTATGTAAGTGTCAAAAATTTTTCAAAAAGGGTACCTATAAATACATAGACAGACAGGTACATAGAAATCAACACAAGATAAGCAATTAGCGGCCTTATCCCTTGGGAGGAATCTCTTCCATACTTACTTAAATTTAATTGTAGTTGCTGCTAGAAACTGCTACGAGATTTTCAATCCAAAAACCTATTTCTTCCTATTTGATGAAATACCAAATATCCTAGGTGTGACTAGCAGGTACACCTTTGGGCGAAAGTTTAAAGGCTATTTGTTGTCATTACAAAAACCTTAATTTCCTCTCCTTTCCAGCACTAAGTATTTCACAAAACTTCTTTGATTTTTTTATTGTTTCGGTGATTTCATTTTTCATTATTCAATTAAGTCGGCGCAGGGTTGTATACTTGGCAGGTGAGGTATAGTATTTACATATGTTTGAGTGATTATTCTTTGCTTTTTTATAATCTACAAATTATTTATATACGCATGTAGTCTTATGTAGCTATTAGGTTGCAGTTTATTTATTTATTTATTTATCTATCTATACTTACAGCGATCCGGGTGTCACCAACGGTTCTGGCTGAAAATCAGCGCTGGGGTGCTATAAACGCCTCAGCATTATGCTGAGCCAGTGTCCGATTCTATCTTTAGCTTTCGTGTTGTCTTTTGTGTTGTTGTAAATAAATGTATTTCTTTCTTTTCTTTCTTTCAAATATGGACCGAAATTGTGACACAACGGAACGTCTACTTTTAGTCAGTCGTTTTTTATGATAAACTATCATTTAAGGTGGTCAAACTTTTGGTCTTAATCCAATTCTCAATCACTAAACCAACATAATGCGGCTAATAAAATTATTCCCCATGTTAAAAAATTTAAAGCGCACAAACAGACTCGTAAACAATTTGTCGATACCGACCCCTTTTATATATGTAGCGGGGGTGTACCACCCCTTTCAACCCTTTCGGGCCGAAGCGTTTCTTCTCCTTCTTTACATTTATTTCTTATGGCCTGTTTCTTCTTCTTAAATTATAAAGCTGGGTGTCACGGGAACGGTTTTGATACTTTTAGTATTTTTTACGCTCGATACAAAAAGAGTGTTATATGTTTGACCGCTGTGTGTATGCGTGTATGTGTGTGTCATCATAGCGCTTAAATGGGTGAACCGATCTGTATGCGGTTTTTTTTTTTGAAAGCAGTTTTCTTGGCTGTGGTTCTTAGACATGTTTCATCAAAATTGGTTCAGTCATTTCAAAGTTATATATTGAGTTAAAGTGACAAGTCGTGATAGCCATTAGGTTAAGCATTAGCTTTGACCTATAGCCTCTTAAGCAGAGGGTCGTACGTTCGAGTCCACGGGCTCGCACCTATGAGTTTTTCGAAATTTGTGCGAAATTAAATTAGAAATTTACAACGGGCTTAACGGTGATGGAAATCATCGTGAGGAAACCTGCATACACCTGCGAAGAAATCTAAACGGTTTGTGTGAAGTTCCTAATCCACACTGGGCCCGCGTGGGAACTACCGTACGGTCCAAGCGCTCTCATTTTGAGAGGAGGAGGCTGGGATGATAATGATGATTCAAGTTAAACGAAGTTTTTATATGGTTCTAAACTGGGTTTAAATTATTGGATTGGGGTTAATTCGGTCCGGGTTGGGGATTCGACTACATTATCGCCAACGTCCACGCGTCCGTTGAAAACACCGGTTCTCGTCCGATCACCGAAGTTAAGCAACATCGGGCGCGGTCAGTACTTGGATGGGTGACCGCCTGGTTTCATTTTTGTTTTTTTTTTGTAAGCGTTTGTACTAAAACTACTTAATTTATTATTGCAGACAAAAACGTATTAACTTCTCGATGGGATTAAATGATCTTAGGATGGATCACAGACTTCTAATATAATAGCAGACTAGACTAAACACAACTACGTGTGTGTGCGTACATATTTCTTATTCCCTCACGCTACAATGATCAGGAATATTGTTATCCCGTTTTCTCATGTGTCGCAACACTGTCCAAGAAACCTTAAAAAAACCGAGTGTGCTTTAGACCACACGACTGAAGTAAAATTATGTCAGCTCTCTTTTGACCCACATAATCAAATAGATGGAGCTGAAGAAGTTTTTAAATTCATTTTTATATCGAATAAAGTTATGTCTATGTCAAAACTAAGGTACTGAATTTATATACAGCGTGCTGTTTTTATTACTACCTACTCAGAAGCGAAGTCCTAAAAAAAGAACACAACAAAAAGCAACGACCAACTCATTCCCCGCCACGTAGATCGGGAGCCGAAATGATGTTACAAAGGCGCGGAACTGGGCTAACACAAGTTTTCTATATTACAGTGCGTACCCCCTCACCACCCAAAGGGTTGAGACCCACCTTTGAAGATGCGCAGAGCTTTTTATATATAATTCCTTTTCCCGCTAAGCGATTTGAATTTCGTTAAGTCTCGAATTTCCAGAGGCAAAAATAATTGGTGGCACCGATTCTGCCGTTTATTTGCCGTATTTCGTTTCGTTATTTTTCAAAAGTTTTCTAAGTGACTTGGACGGTTTTTTGCGAATCCTTTTTAAAGGTCTGATTACTTCAGAATTTGATGTTTGATTTGTTTTATTGCTAGCTGTTGTCCGCGGTTTTGGATTTGTTTTTTCTTAAGGGGTTTACCCAGACAATTATGTTTGAACTGACTTTGAAAAAGGAAGGTTTTATGTTCATCATTCATCGTCATCATCATTTCAGCCAAAAGACGTCCACTGCTGAACATAGGCCTCCCCAAGGCTCGCCAAACAGATCGGCCCTGCACCATCCGCATCCAACGTGTTCCCGCCACCTTAACCAGGTCGTCGTTTTAATTCTCAACGCTTGTTAAATTTGTGTCCCTAACATAATTAAGGTTAGGTATTTAAAGGATCATAGAACCTTAGAATTTCTTGCTAGGTAGGTACAGGTAAAAGTAATACTAAAGTAAAACTAATTGTTCGTTGTGTTAAAATGAAATTGTAACGTAAATGTTTTGTCCAAACTATAAATGAACTATCATCATCATCATCCCAGCCTTTACACGTCCCAATGCAGGGCACAGACCTCCTCTCAGAATGAGAGGGCTTGGGCCGTAGTTCCCACGCGGGCCCAGTGCAAATTTTGAACTACACACACACCATTGAATTTCAATTCATCTACTCAGAGGTGCGAGCCGAAATTTGAACCCACGATCCTCAGCTTGAGAGGCCATTAATCAAACCGCTAGGCCAATACGGCTCATAAATTAACTATTTTTTTTTGTACAAAGTGGTTTTGTGGTGTAGGTCCATATCTATGAACTAAAACTGATTGCTTGCTTACTCCGCCTGAAGACTCATACTCAACTCGTATGATTAAGTCTAATCATAATCACCAATCGTTCACAATTCCTTTGTTTTAATATTTGACAAAAAGTCCTTTCCGTAGAACAAACTTGCGAAAGGCAGTCTCGTATTTTTAATATCGAATACTTTTAAAATCATTTGTAGGCGATTGGTTCTCTTTAAAATAAGCACTCATTAAAATAATTTAATTGGCAATACGAAAGCTCAATGAACAGCGATTCGTGAATAGTCTTAGAGCGATGCTAAAAACAAGTCTAAAACTTAATTTGTTTGTGCGTTGGTCTGATGAAAGGTTTTAATTGAAAGGTATAGCTGAAAATCATTTATATTTGAAATACCTATAATGGCAACTTAGAAAAAATATTTAAACTACACCACGCGGCGGACACGACGTACAAATACGCGTTCTTGAATCTACATAAGCACGACGACGTCTGTACACGCGTACGCCTACATACATCGCGCGCGCACTCTTCTGGTTTCTGGCGGTTTCCGGCTATCTGCGCCTTGAGGGGTGGGGTAATTCGAATCGGTGCGGGGCGGACCGTTTCCATTCTGTACGTCAGTACTATTATATATTCTGTGACTATACTGAACCTTTGGATACACTTAATAAGATTATATTTAGCACTTGATTGGTACTCAAAAATGTAACGCGTTACTTTGTCAAAAATTATGTAAAATACTTGCAATAGTCATTGTTAATTTAAGTTTCTATGCAAAAGTGTTTACTTAAGAAAAATATTGGATTTTATTTAATCAACACTTTAGATTAACAGCCAAATTGCAAAACATCCTGTATTTTTCATTGGCAATAAAAAAGTACCGTCACAGAATATAATCTACCTAAACTACAGAAGAGTCACTGCATTGTAGTTTAGAGTCTAGAGGCATCGTGACATTCTTGTCGCCTAGAATTTCAATTTACCCGCAAGTAATAAATGGAGTAGCGTATGTTGTCTCAAGACAAGTGAATCTCGGGAGCCGCAAGACAATTATGGTAGTTGGGCCAAAGTAGCCGGAACTAATCCATCACACCTCCTACTACGAAACAATTGTTAGAACTATCGTAGGCATACCAAAAGCTATTGTTAAACGCTTAGAAAGTAATTTATTATTCTCTGAGTGTTTTGCTTTTTTTATCATTATTTTTAATTGGGTGGATTTCATCGCCAGTATTCAATATTTCGTTTTCACTTTTTTTATGGTTTTGTACAAATTTTTTTACTGGTGTTATCCATAATAATGGAGAAACAGTATTTTTTTATCTAATTTCCACTTTTTTTATCAAAATATTTTAATACATGAAACATTCTTTACACACACTTTACACACCTCGAAGTTGTTTCAAAATAATTTCAAATACTTAGAAAGCTACTCGTAAAGGTGTTGCCAGACGAATATTTAGCGATAACCGCTGCGTCTCGTGGTAGCGGAGATGTGCGATAGACCACGTGTGTCCCTTTTCGTCGCTTAAGGACGCTCAGTTGTATGGAGAGGGTCTTTTAACCTTGTAAGTTTTTCTTTATTAACAGTAAGGTTCAAAATTCTAATTTAAATTTGACGTGGATTTTACAAAGTTATGTGTCTACTATAGTTACGTGTGTGTTAGTACATTATAATATGATATTAGAGGTCGAAATCACTTGCGTTTACCCTCGAGACCCTAAATACACGTGACCCCTGGGTGATGCTAAACGAGCTATACAACTCCAGTGGTAGGCTTCAGCCGCGGCTGGTCACCACCCTATAGGTTGAGCCAGGCCGCTAAACGACTCGTCGTGTTCCAGTGTTGCCTATAGTAGCCATTCTGGAGGAAGGGTCTGAGCAGTTGCGCAGTGCACGCGTATCGGTTACGGTGTCCCGTATTTTGTTACGCTATATGAGTCAAATCTTACAAGTCGAATCTCATGCACGGGTTTAATATTTTGTCATGAATAAGTTGTCAGATGACAATACAAGGAGGTACATCTAACAAAAACAACATTCAGCAAAAAAGCTTTCTCTTAACTTGGCAATGAGCATTACAATTTATAATAACATGATTTATAAATAACTTTTTGTATTTAAATAATAGGTATAGTCGGGGTAAGAAAAGGTTAGTCACTTTTCGACCTTAACTCGTTGACATAGAGTCGAAAAGTGACGAACCTTTTCTTACCCCGACTATACATACTTATTTACTGCAAAATTTAATGTTGTGCGTGAAGATCAAATTCCGCACTGGGCTCACGTGAGAACTACGGCCCAATTCCTCTCATTCTCAGGCTTATGTCCTGTAGTGGGATGTATATAAGCTAAGATGATGATGATGAGGTACTACGAAGTAAATAGGTTAGAAAACTTCTCTCAATTTTGTCACTTTAATATATTTTTTTTTAATAAAGGTTTAAGGTTAGAATAACAAAGCTGCTTCCATGTCAGCGAGCAGAAGATTCGCGGTGAGACGATCTGTCTTTGTCAGAGCTGTCACTCGCACCTATATGCTGCTTGCACGTTGTCTGCCTCGTGTGGCACAGCCTTTTCTTTATCAATCGTGTGGCGAAGTTTATATGCCGAGCGTTATTTTATAGGAGCGCCACTTCATTCATTGAAATTTTCACAGATGCTTTAGCACTACATTTTTATATCCCATTTTGTTCAGGGCCTAAGTAACTCGACCTTACGGTACGTTTCATTGGAGCGGTATAAACTCAAATTCCAATTTCTGTTTACTTGCATGCTTTTATTTAGCTTGCAATATTCGTATACCTATACGTGCATTGTCTTCCAATTTGACAAGTCTAATTTCAGAAAATTCCAGTCAAAGGATTGACTTAAAATTTGATACTTACAGATATAATATATTATTATATTATAAATCAATACTTCCATACTAATATTATAAATGTGAAAGTTTGTTTGTCTCTTTGTTTGTTTGTCCTTCTTTCACGTCGAAACTGAGCTACGGATTGCCGTGATTTTTTGTATGGACATAGTTAAAGGCCTGGACAGTGACATAGGCTCCTTTTTACTACGAGAAAATATTTCATTCCCACGGGAAAACACGTTTTAATCTACTTCAACGTGGGCGAAGCCGCGGGCATCAGCTACTAATAAATAAATAAATCGCACTCCCAGATCAACAGCGCATTAGCTCAAAATAATGTATCATTTTAATTTAGACTTCATCCTATTTCTGGAAGGTTGAAATCAAAATGGTGTATTATTTTGAGTTAATACGCTGTTGATTTGGGAGTGCGAAATCATGGGACAATTGACACCAATTAACCTAGTCCCAAACTAAGCAAAGCTAAAGTACTATGTGTACTAGTTAACGGATAAACATACGTACTTTTATAGATAAATACATACCTACCTACCTAAATTAATGTTTTTACTTTTAATTTGACATTTTCCAATTTGCTAGTACTTTTAAGCTGTGATAAATTTTATTTCTTACCTAAATAGGTACATATTAAACATCCAAGACACAAATATCTGCCCCGACCGGGAATCGAACCTGGTACTTCAAGCTTAGTACTGGGTTCACTAACCACTAGGCTACCCCGTCATCGCTTAAGAACAATTAAAGTACAGTCGGCAAAATCTTATATTAAAAAGAAAATATTTTTAACAAAAAATTATTTGATGGGAAATACCACCGTTCCTCATTTCCTTTTGTCTATTTTCTTATAACGATCACAAAACCACGTGCAAAACGCATTCGCAAATCGTTCGTCACCCGCTATCTCCATGTACAGATTATGCAAATGTCCTTACAATTCATCAGTCACCCGCGCAATTGCCTAATTCCCTTATCAGTTGACTCTTACAATGTACGCGTAGTGACATGCAAACTGCGGACCCGTATTTTGATGGTATGAAGGTGACTTTCAAGCTATTTGGTGGTTGATAAATTGCATGTGCTTTCCTAACATGGTGAATATTTATGTTTAATTTAAAAACAAATGAGGGTAGAATCTAATGATGGTGATTTACCGTTACTGAATGACTTCGGGGACTGTTTTTTTATGTTGTCAATTTAAAAACAATGCAACAGGTTTAAGTCTAAATTATTTAAAGTTGTAACGGTAAGAGATGAAAAAGAAGGATTGGGATAAATCACAAAATAACACGAAGTTACTATACATTAATTAAGTATGAATGATGGTAATATCGAATAAAGCACTATTTTGATATGAGCATTAAATTAACGATTACAAAATCGTTTAGTCCATTTAAACTTTGTCAAGTTATTTAAGAACGTAACTTTAGTAAAATTTATCACATATAAACGGAATAAGAAAGCACCGTGATACACTTATTCTCCATCTTCTTGACAAAAACCATCGACAAGACCGCCTGGCAGACAGCTTACGTCAAACTATTGTCCAAATCAGTTTAAAGTAAATCCTGTTAATCCTGATATTTATATTGAACAACTATGAATTTTGACAACGTGAACCTTAGGAAAAATTGCTATACTTACTATTCAATTACACACAACAAGTAAATTAGCATTTTTTTTTTGTTGTTCATGTTGTCAATGTTCAGAAACTTCAGTGTCATAGTGTCAGGATTTACATTATAACGGTCGGTTACTGTAACAATTTGAGATATATACGCTGCCATTCAACAACGTCCGGTCAATTCTGCCCACTTACGTGAACCATAAACATCACTACACGATCTCAAGTGGTTGCCAAAAAATGAAAGTCTAAAATAACCATCCATAAATTAATGGTCTTGTCAATGCATAAAAATCACTGCGCTGCCTCAGTTCATTGCCAAAACAATTTACTTGCAAAAAGTCTAACATTAGGCGTCTAGCTGTCTTGTCGACGGCCAAAACCAACAAAACGCCAGCATTCTTTTGTTTTCTTCAAACGTGCGTGCCCCCTAAAAGTTTCCATCCCCCCGATAATCCCACTTTTTAATCCATGACCGCAGGAAAAGTACGAGCCCTAAGACTACCCACTAATGGGTTAAGAAGAGGGGAGTCGCAGAATTTTTGGAACTTTCTGGAATAATTAGAGGCGATCGCATTAGGGACGTCACTTTTGCTTTATGACAGTCCGCGGGGACGTCGCTTCTGGAATGTTCTTTGACGGAATTTGTTAGGCATTTTACGTACTTCTGGGAGTTTTAGAGATTTGATACTCGGATGACGTCGCGGTCAAAAAACAACATGATGATTCTTTATTATTTTGTTACTTTATACTTTACTAAGTATAATGTGACGCTTGTTGAAAAGTATTTAAGTGTAAACCCAACATAGAGAAATTGTTATCTCTGTCGTAACCGTTTCACAATAAACATTTGAAATGTTCCCTTAACTAGGTTTCATTTTTAGGATTCCGTACCCAAAGGGTAAAAACGGAAACCCTATTACTGAGGCTCCGCTGTCCGTCCGTCCGTCCGTCCGTCCGTCTGTCACCAGGCTGTATCTCGGGAACCGTGATATCTAGAAAGCTGAAATTTTCACAGATGATGTATTTCGATTGCCTCTATAACAACAAATACTAAAAATGGAATTAAATAAATATTTAAGGGGCTCCCATACAACAAACATGATTTTTTTGCTCGTTTTTGCTCGATATTGATACTGGCAACAGGTAGATACTTGAAATATTCACAGAATGTTTAATTATATATTGACTTTAAAAATAAATCATTAAATTAAATTAAAAAAAATATTTAAGGGGGGCTCCCATACAACAAAAGTGATTTTTATATATAATTGTACGGAACCCTTCGTGCGCGAGTCCGACTCGCACTTGGCCGGTTTTTACCTATAAACGAGTAACGTGATTTACTGACAGCCTTAATCATTTTCCGGACTTAAATTAATAAATAAAGATTTACGTAAATCATGGGACCATTCACACCAGTTGACCTAGTCCCAAACTAAGCAAAGCTTGTACTATGGGTACTAGACAACGGTTAAACATACTTATATGGATAAATATAAATATATACTTAAATACATGTTAAACATCCATGACTCGAGCACAAACATACGTATTTTTCACACAAATATCTGCCCTGACTAGGAATCGAACCCGGGACCTCAAGCTTTATAATCAGGTTATTTAACCACTAGTCTATCTGGTCGTCAAAACTTAAATTATTAAGGATGAAAATGCAGTAAGAAAGGATTTTTCTAAATTCCCGCGGCTTAAACGCTTGCCAATTTTTTATTCTTAGGCCGTAGCGAAGCCGGTAAATCTAGTCTTAGATAAAATAAATTTATAGGCTTCTTGTAATCACGCTGTAACTACTAATTCAAACCCAATATCACTCAATAACTGTGTCTATAACTATAAGTAGATAGAAGAAACTTCCCTCCGACTTTACTGCACTAACCTACGAAGAATTTCAAATATTTTTCTAATTTTCAATTCAACCCAACATTTTGTGAACTAATAATATGCAAAAAGACTCACGTACGAGGTACGGTGTGGTACAGCGGTTCGTGCATGGATTTTAATTATTGTCATGTACCAAATACGGTCCTAATAAATGTCATTATGAACGTGTACTTTTACCACGACAATTGTACTTTCACCGAAAATTCGCATCCCCTTTCTTCCAACGTGGTAAGTTTCAATTTTGAACCGCTGGCTGGAAAACTGGTGAAAGTGTTATCTTGGTTTGGATATAGTTCTTTAATGGAACGGCTAAGCGTGCGTGACAATGACAGTACGTAAATATGAAGCTATAATTTATATGCATGTGTAATATTGGAGCAAGTTTCAAGGAATCCTTTGTTGGAGTTGGCCTTGGTTTACAAGAATCATAGCTCTATTGAAATTAATTTGCTATTTGAAACTTAAACGTGAAACTAAGTAAATATGAATATATTTTTGCAATTATGAACGATATATTTCAAACTAAATACAAACTGAAATATAGATGCACAGAAAAAACCCCAGAAAAAAGACCAATGCTGGGAATCGAACCCAGGTCCTCAGCGTTCCGTGCTGCGTGCTTACCCCTACACCATCACTGGTCTAGAGGTTAGCGACGAATCTTTCCCATACATCGTACATTTCAGTCTGTTATAATCACTTTATGCAGTGATAAAGCGCTTATCTATGTTATGCCCTCTACCGAGAGACTTTAACACTCCTTCGGAGCTAACCGCTCACCTGGACCAAGAGACGGCGCTACTGTGCAACTTTAAACAAGTCAGATATGAAGTATCTTTTTTATTTAATTAAAAAAGATACTTCATATCTGACTTAATTATGAACGACTAGCGTTAGTACCCTAAAACCTTCACGAGAAACATTTAAAGCCATCATCATCATCATCATTTCAGCCGTAGGACGTCCACTCCAGGGGCTCAATTCAGGAACGGCCCAACATGCGAGCGGTAATTCAATCGTTTGGGAGAAGTTAGGAATGTATTGAGCTTGGGATGAGCCTTATTTTCCAGTTAATTCGCTTTGTAAATAAGTAAATAAACAAATAAATAAGGCTCATCCCAAACCTCTCGCAACAGTGATTTTTGGCATTCATGAATATCGGTTCAAACCAAACCCAACCCAAACGATTGAATTACCGCTACCAAACCCGTGAAGGCCCGTTCCTGAATTTAGCCCCTGGATATAGGCCTCCCTCATTGACACCCAATCATTACGCACGCCGTCGCGTAGACGCGGCGATCAAGTGACCGCACGTGGCTTGATCGCTGCGTCTACGCAACGGCACCGTGGCAACACACAGGCGGTGAATAATCGCGGAGATAATTATTGCAGCGTGCTTGCCGCGCTCCCGAACCGCCGAGAAACCGCCGGCAAAAACGCTAATGTGAACAAGCCCTTGAGGTTACTTTTAGATTTAGTTCTCTTTACTCTTCATTGCAAGTGTAGGCAACTTTTTTGTTTCTGATGTGGTGTCAATCGTTCAAAGATTAACTGGAAGGGAACCCTTTAAGGAATAGGTTCGACTTTGTACGTCTGTTTCTCTTGTCACCTTTTTTTTACTGTGAGAGGGAGGCAAACGAGTAAACGGGTCATCTGATGGAAAATGATCACCACCGCCCAGAAATATGAACAATTCAAAGCGAGTCACTGATCTGTTGTCGCAATTAAAAGGAAGTTATAAACGCTTTTGAACGACCGCTTTAGCCTAGTTGGTAGTGACCCTGCCTACGAAGCAAGAGGTCCTGGGTTCGAATCCCGGTAAGGGCATTTATTTGTGTGATGAGCACGAATATTTGTTCCTGAGTTATGGATGTTTTCTATGTATTTAAGTATTTATTCTATGTATTTTATTTGTTTCTCTACGGGATCAAATCAGAAACGAGGAGATCCGTAGAAGAACCGGGGTAACCGACATAGCCAAACGGATTAGCTCGTTGAAATGGCAATGGGCAGGCCATATAGCACGTAGAACAGATGGCCGTTGGGGGCCAAAAGTTCTGGAATGGAGACCACGGACTGGCAAGCGCAGCGTGGGACGTCCACCAACGAGATGGACGGACGATTTGGTGAAGGCCGCAGGTTCAGGGTGGATGCAAATCGCTTCCAATCGTAATGATTGGGCATCAATGAGGGAGGCCTATGTCCAGCAGTGGACGTCCTATGGCTGAAATGATGATGATGTTGATGAAGTATTTATTTATCTATATAAGTATGTTTATCGTCGTCTAGTACCCATAGTACAAGCTTTGCTTAGTTTGGGACTAGGTCGATTTGTGTAAGATTGTCCCCTAATATTTATTTATTTATTTATTTTATTTATTTATTTATTTTCTTGAAAGCCCCGATGCATGTGATAAATCTCATATAAGTACTTTATTTACAACTAGCGGACCCGACAGACGTTGTCCTGCATGAACCTAGATATCGACTGCAGCGCCATCTGCCGGGCTGATTTGTGAACCTAAACCATCCAGGGCGCCACCCAAACACATACAAAAAAATTCATTCAAATCGGTCCAGCCGTTTAGGAGGAGTTCAGTGACATAAACACGTACAGTAGAATTATATGTATAAAGAAGATAAAGAGTGTTACATACCTACCTAGTTTTAATTTATTTTAATGAATGAAACAATCTTAAATTCTCAAAGACTTTAAAGTTGAGACCCGCAAGAAAATACGCACAAGTTGCACTACCTACATTGCGGCGCTCCATTGACCCCTTCAAACTCGTTAACTTTACGGCCTCTCAATATAATACAACTGGCACAATTCTTCTTGCAACTCTTGCAAGTCTAAACTGGTATTTACAATAGCCACAGCAACAATCCACCAACGTCTTTCAACTGCTCAACGGACCACGCGGCGCCTCCAACAGATCCTTTGAGAAACCCTTCAATAAAACTAATTCTTTAAAACATCACCTAACCCACCTTTATCGCCGACGAATATTGAACCAAAACAACGAACAATACTCCGCACTAGGCCGTGTAACGGCGTTTGCGCGGAACACAACACCCTTAAAGGGGGGCCGAATGAGGACAGGGGGTGCCCCCCACTTAAGTCCTACCCTTTTAAAGATTCCTCCGTCCTCTCATTTTTAAGACTTTACAATACCAACACATAGACGCATATATTGGAGGGGGATTCTTAATTTATATTAGGGACACGCTCCGGCCTTGTGTGGGTATACTTAAATTTCTTTCGGGGAATTAAGACAGAGGGTGTGTGCCTTTAAGAGATTGGATTTTTCCGTGTTGCCGGTAATTAAGGGACGTCAGGATTCATTAGGGATGCAGGGACATTAATGAGGTCGGCGTGTGCACATTTGAATATGTCCGTGTAGTATTTACCTCGCTTTGATCATCTTGAGTTTGCCGATGTTAAGTTTTGAAATTTCGAGCAAGAGCGAGCGTGTCAAAGTCGCATGGGGAGTGTTGCGAACGATTTTTTTATTGTGCCCCTGTATTTAAAACTCAAGGGTTTCATGAGATACAGCCTAGTGTCAAACGGACAGACGGACGGATGGACGGGTGGACAGCGAAGTCTCAGTAATAGGGTCCCGTTTTTACCCTTTGGGTACGGAATGCTAAAATAGTAGATTGTTCAACAAGGGAGGAAAATAACCAATATCACATGCTCGGGCGCCAATATTCTGAGGGTGATATTGGTGTTTTTCCCGAGTTAAACACTCTGCTTTTCATTTCGACTACAAGGAAAGTAAGAAAATATAAGTATAAATAAATAAAAATGTCTAAACTGATCAATATGATCGTTGTAATAAAATATTTCATTAGAGTTTATTGTTAAGGAATAATTAATTTAACAAAATTTAGAATGTTCAATATAACAGTAGATAAAGTAGGTATTTTAGTATATTTATTTATAAAATATGTAAGTAACCAATTTGAACCAATGAGTTAAGCTGTAAAGAGATAGGCTGTGTGGACAATAACATTGTCGTTTACCGTGTTTTTTTCTTAACATTTTCTAACTTTTCTGGTTTAAGTCACTAAATAAGAAACTAATGTAAATTAATAATTTAATTTAATAATATTTCACTGGCATTATAAAATTTGTAATATGACTAATTAAAAAAAAAAACTCAATAGCTACTTAATTATTCTATGTATATGCCGTAATGCTTGGCTGAATGCGTATGTGTTCCATTTACAGCCAATGCCTTTTTTTAATTCATTTCTACCCTAGGGAAGAAAATAATAGTTATCCTCCCGTATGTCAGATATGATTTGCCTCACTTTCCGAGTATGAGAGATGATAATTATTTTTCGTCATCATATCAGCCGAACAACGTCTACTACTAGACAAAGACCTTCCTCAAAGAGTTCCGCAACGGTCAGTCCTGCGCTGCTTGCATCCAAGTAGTTCCCATGACCTTTGCCAGATCTTCGGTTCATCTTGTTGGGGACCATCCTACGTCACGTCTTTCCGATTATGAAATATATACTTTTTATTTTATTACTAGCTGTTGCCCGCGACTCTGTGTTGACCTATTCTCAGACCTACAGATAAGAATGTTTCATAAGAATCGATCAAGCAGTTTCGGAGGAGTTCGAACAAACACCGTGACATGAGATTTTTATATATTAGATTTAAAAAAAAAATAAGTAAGTTGTTTCGAAGTTGAGAGGGGACAGTTTTCGTTTATTTAACTTAAAAACTATGCACTAAAATATTGGAGATCTTTGCGTTTTATTTTATAACAGATAGTATGTACAGTTTGCAAAACTTTACTATTTTATTTTCGGATTAGCCCCCCAAAAGTGCCCCCCCAAATACGAAATTCACTTGTTTGCGTAACACGTCCGTATTTGGGCAACAAACACAAAAATTAATAAGTAGGCCAAATTGCAGCTTAATCAGTCCAGTATATTCGGGGCAAGACTGACGGACAGACACACGAGTGATCCTATTAATAGGATTTCGTTTTGTCACTCAAATGTACGGAACTCTAAAATATTCAGTTTCTCGGTAAGGGAAATATAAATGTAAATATGCGGATGGTAACCACTTGTGCAAGGTCCGCCCGGATCGCTACCACCATCGTACTCGCTAATCCTACCGCCAAGCAGCAGTCCTTGCGTTACGCGATAGTATTCCAGCGTGGAGATTAAGACGAGACTAGGAATAATTTATTAAATCAGGCGTTACTTTGCGGAGGTCCATATTAATGAACTGAAACCATTACTTTAAGGTCGCGGGTGAGCAAAGTAATTGTTTCAGTTCGAGACTAGGAAACCTATTTCATTAGATCATTACATTAATATAGCTACTATATAACTGTATGCTCTGTGGTGGAGATAATAAATAAATAATTAAATTAAATCTATTTTACCCACTTGAGCTGTCAAAGCAACTTCTGTTCACTGGTGATGCCGGTGTCCTTGGGTGGTAGTTCTTGCTTACCATCAGTTACTACATACTCGCTGCCCACCCTACGTCATCATAAAAATAACTATGCCATAAAGAACTAATACAACAAATACAAAATCATTTATTGCCACAAAATACAAAGAGAGCACAGATAAACAAAGCTAAGCATATCGTGGCAAAAGGAACCGGCTCAGCAAGGGCGAGGCGCGCGACGGCTCGGCGCTGGTTTTCAGCCGAGTCCTTCCGAAAAAAAACTTGGGCCTTGGTCGTTTTGACCCGCCACTAGCGGCGGGTAGCGGCCCGTCAACCGCAGTATTTAAATGCTGTTTCGTGAATGTTCAGAACTGGGGGGCTACTACGAAATTCAAAGTTCGTGTTGTGCCATCCCTTTCACTCTTACAGTTATACAATCAGCGTGAAAGGAACGAAGTTCGAAAATCCGACGTCTCTGGCTGGTGAGAACGACCAGTCCCGAACACAGCATGACGCCGCGGGCGCCGCGCCACTACCCACCGTCAGTGGCGGGTCAGGACGATTAGGGCCTCTCTCCAAATTAAGATATATAAAACAGTTTCACTATTAGATTATTCTGTACCTTGAAACCCAGTTGTAGAACTCAAACAACACAGCGAGCCAACAAAAAGCGGGCAAGGATCGGTCGCCAATTAGAGACGTGCCGCGACCGCAGTATTGTCCGGAACTGGGGCGGGCAGAGGGCCCTGTTTACGATATAAATGCTTAGCTTTTGCGGATTTTTAAATTGGATAAGTGTAGTTTTTTCAGGGATCTAGTTAGATAATGATTGGTTTTTGTAGAGCGTGCCACGGACACGTTTAGGCATAGATATGATAAACTTGACGAGCATTTCAAAGTAAACGGTCTACTCACTACTTGATGAATCAGAAAAGTAGATTCTCTCTGTAAACTTATTTGTGTTTTTAAGCACAAGCCAAGTACGGAAAATAAAATAGTAACATACCAGTCATAATCTGTAACGCTCATTTCAATAAATTATGCAGCTACTAAGTACAATTACCAGATGATAGCTCTAGGAAGTACAGGATTGTTACAGTTTTTTTAATGTAAATTTCGTTAAACTGCAAGACAATATGCACGCAAAAAATCGTTCAAAAATCTTTATATCACTTTCTAGATTAGTAAGGTCGAATGAAAATAAAAGAGACAATAAGCTCAAAGAAAACTGTTTCATATCATCAAACTTCAATGCGTCTTGCAGCAAATACACGTGAAATTTTCAGAATACATGGATGTGTCAGATTTAAGTCCGTCCAGTTTGACACTAACATTGGATTGTTCTTTTTCTGCAAACGACCTTAGAAAATATGTTTAATCGACGAAACCATCAACTAAACTCCAAACTTAATCGGTGTTACTCATTTTTATCCGCCACGTCAGTTTGCTCTACTCATCGAGGCCAACATTATTTTATCAAACTATTACGGCGTACCTTAACACTTAATACAACTCACTTTTTATCCGCGAAAAACTTTTCTCTATCTATTCCAGAGATAAACAATATTTTTTACTAGCGTGGTAGCCTAGGTCATGGGTTTACTGAGTGCATATTTACATTTGAAATTTACCATGAGCTTTACGGTGAAGCGAAACATCATGAGGAAACCTACACACACCTGTGAAGGAATTCAATGGTGTGTATGAGTTCTTAACCAGCACTGAGTCCGTGCAGAAATTATTGCCGTATAACCTCGTAAAGTCCACGTCAAATTCTGACTATCAAAATTTGAAACTTACTATCGACGGAGAAAAGTTAACATTTGCTTTGAGATATGTACTAAATTTCATAATTTCTAATGCGATCCCGCAGAGAAACTCCGAGCACAGCGTTTTCCATTGCCCTCTGAGTGATTTTGAGCTTTTTTATGAGGCCCATCGTTGAAATCCGCTTGTTAAATCTGCGCAAGAACTAAAGTCACCGACATATCTCGAAGATTCGCTCGTAGAACTGATGGCCGATGGGGCAAAAAGGTTCTCGAGTGGCGTCCTCGGACCGGAAGACGCAGTGTCCAGACGCAGGCCTCCAACAAGATGGTTAAGATTGCGGGATTGCGTTGGATGCGGATGGCACTGGACCGATCTGTTTGGCGAGCCTTGGGGGAGGCATATGTTCAGCAGTGGACGTCAATTGGCTGAAATGATGATGGTGTACTAAATTTAGCATGTTGGGCCTTACGAAGTTGCTAAGATAAAGTAAAATAGAAAAACGTACTTTTTAGTATGCAGGCCAGCTTTCGCAAACAAGGGGTGTCATGTGCGAACTTGGCTCGCCCCGCCACACGTCACCTGATTTAATGAATGTTTGGTTTTTTAACGTGACCGCGGTTTTAAGTGGCGCGAAGTGCGAAATGCGTTCTTTACGGTGTGTCTTTTACGAGGTGGATTAGTTTTGTTTTACTCTAATGTCACGTAACGTAACGTTTATTGCCATGGCGGCTTAGTGGTTTGACCTATGGCCTCTCAAGCAGAGGGTCGTGGGTTCAAATCCCGGCTCGCACCTTTGAGTTTTTCGGAATTTACCATGAGCTTTACGGTGAAGGAAAACATCGTGAGGAAACCTGCATACACCTAAGGAGAAATTCAATGGTGTGCGTGAAGTTCCCAATCCACACTGGGCCCGCGTGGGAACTACGGCCCAAGCCCTCTCATTCAGAGAGGAGGCCTGTGTCCTGCAGCGGGACGCTAGGATGATGACACTAACGTTGCAGAACTCCTTATAAATACTTATCTGTCTTCATTTTCGGCTTTCTTTTGATTTAGTATCAAAGGTAAATCAGGACTTTTCTTTATATTTTAACTTTGAAAAAAAAAAAACTGAAAACTTTGAAACTTTTTTATTTAATAATAGTACATTACAACAGAGGCCGGGAAGTAAGGGGTTGCCGGCCGAGTAGGTTTGATACGAGGCCGGCAACCCCTGTTCCGGCCGAGGTTTGTAACATGCAATGAAATAAATAAAAAACTTCAAGAAATTAAAATTGCAAAGAAAGCAACTATGTCCAGCAGTGGAGATAGGGAGGCCTATGTCCAGCAGTGGACGTCCTACGGCTGAAATGAAGATGATGATGATTCAATGTTCATTAAAGACTCAATGTCATTACATTGTGTTGCGTTGCGTGGCGTTGGATCGTACCGCATCGCATTGAATAGCTGCTTGTAGAACTTTCGCAGAATATTATTCAATCGTATCTAGTAGAATTATATCACTGAATAATTTATTAAGGACAGTCAAATTATTAATCACTTTAAATACAATGGCTCTAGTGAAATATCAAAGTAATCACCGAAAAGGGAGAAAAGTTGAAACGGATAAACAACGGGTTGAAAACAAGTCTACTTGAGGAATTAATTTCTTAATAAAAGAAATTATTTTGATACCGGACACGACTACGAAAAATAATTGAAAATAAGAGGAAACTCGCTAGCGTTATCTTGCTTGTTAATCCTGCCGCCGAGCAGCAGTGCTTATGTTGATGTGTTCCGGCGTGGAGAGGCGTAAGTGTAGTTAGTCTAGTCTTTTTTTTAATGCATGACTTTGTTGTTGGTTTTGCTACCGTTATAACTTCACCCTGACCATGCCACTTTTTAAATTTCATCCAAATCTGTCCGCTCCTTTTATCGCGAAGGGGTAACAAATATACACACACGCACGCACGCACAAACACACATTTATAATTATCACGCTCAACGAAACTAGTAATAATTACTTCGACGTTTCGGCCACATTGCAGTGGCCATGGTCACGAGTTGGCTGAAGTTTAGGGTGCCACGTTTGCATAGATTTTTTTACAGGATAATTCACACCAATAATTGACCTAGCCCCAAAGTAACAAAAGCTTGTGTTATGGGTACAAGACAACAGATAAACATACTTAAATATATTAAAAATCCAAGACTCGAGCACAAACATTCGTATTTTCCACACAAGTACCTATCTGCTCCGAACGGGAATCGAACCCGGGACCTCAAGCTTCGTACCTCACGGTTCTCTAACCACTAGGCTATCCGGTCATCTGATTTCTATTAGCACGTGGGCGAGAGTCCCGTGTGTGGTAATAGCTACAAAGGGCATTTTCAATAAAAATTGTAGGTACACTTTACTTTTTTTAAATGAGGTAATTTTGGCATTTTCTTATTAAGAATCAAGAGCGCTATTGATTTTGAAGATTAAATAAAATCATACAATTGTTTGTGTCAGATTTAAAAAAATAAGGATTTTTTTTCTAAAAATTGCTTGTGATTTTGAATAATAAAATCCCAAAATTTCCTCAATTGAAACAAGTAAAGTGTACACTTTTTTGAAAATGCCTGTAAGTCAAAATCGCGAAAGTTTAAAACATTATACAGTAGGATTATCAGGATGCCAAATAATCATAACGCGACCTCCTAAAACGCCTAATTCCGACATAAATATTTAGAACCAGCGTTGAATTTTAAAGGCTATTTGAACCTACACTCTTATCCGATCGTAGGATAATTTATCTTAACGAAAGAAAGGGGTGGGCCGGGTAAGGGTGGTGGGGGGCCCAAAAATTGGGTAAAAATGTTGCCAACCAGCGATTAAAGCGGAGGGAGATGCGCTGTATTAATCACCACCCAAGGAGTCGTCTTCGAGGATTTTGGTGGGATCTTTATATAGACGTTAAACACACTAAAATCAAATGTTGCACTTTTAAATCAACTACAATTTCAGTTTTTTTTTATTTTATTTCGTCACATATAAACTTACAAAGCGGTTACACGGTAGATAGTAGATATATAATGTTACTATACTAATATTATAAACGTTAAAGTTTGTATGATGGATGGATGTGTGTATATTTGTTACTCTTTCACGCTAAAACTGTTTGATGGGTTCTGATGAACTTAGGCACAAAGATAGCTTATAACATAGATTAACATATAACGCCGTCGTCGTTACATAACAGGGGCATTTTCAGAAAAAATGTACCCCTATTTTTTTAAATGAAGAAATTTTGGGGGTTTTTTATTAAAAATCACGAGTACTGATCGTTTTCATAAAGAAAAAAAAAGTGCCCTTATGTTTTGGGTCAATTTTGTATGTAACGTTTTTTTCATACAGTTTATACAGGTTGTCACAAAACTGACACAAAAAAATGTATGGAAAATTAGGAACATTGTTTTAAACATCAAAATCAATAGCGCTCTTTATTCTGAGTAACTCATTAAATATAAATACACTAGCTTTTGCCCGCGGCTTCGCTCGCGTGTACCATGAGTATTCCAAAGAGCCAAGATATCAAGCAAGCAAGCATACAGGCAAGCAAGCAAGCATGCAAGAATGCAAGCAAGCATGCATGCACGCAAGCAAGCGAGTGTGCAAGAAATCGTGCAAGTAAGCGAGCAAGCAAGCCCGACTAAACTTCAGGTAGATACGGTCCTTTACAGTATTTCTTTATATACAATGTTTTTCACTATTCGAAAGCGGGCACTAAAATAACCAGGTTTGTTAATAATATAAAACCTATTATTAATTTCCCCTGTCCTGCATTAGGTATAATTCAATGTTTTCTTACCTTCTACGGAAACTTGAGTAACTGGAAGCACTGTGTACCTACTTAGCATTGATATTATACATATTATAGTATTTTGTTAGGGTATTGTGTGACCTAACCGTTAAGGAGTTATACCTTCCATCATCAGCTCAACTGAATAACCAGAAAGAATACAACTAAAGGTCTATACGTGCATATGATATTTAAAGAAATTTCCTATAACTCCTAACCGTTAAGGAGTTTAACCTTCCATCATCAGCTCACCCGGATAACCTGAAAGAATAAAACTATCGGTCTATACGTACCTATAATATTTGAAAAAATATCCTCAACTCCTAACCGTTAAGGAGTTTTACCTTCCATCATCAACTCATCTACATGAGATGATGTCTACCAGACGCAAACACTTAAATAGCTTGAGAAAATATATGAAAAACTTAATGCGTGTGTACAAAATTTGAGGGTTGCCCTCGATTTCCCTGAGATCCCGTCATCAGATCCTGATTTGGTAACAATGGAACCATCTCAGGAGTGTATTGTATTCTTTCGAATAAAAAATAATTTTTATAATCGGTCCACAATTGATCAAGAAATCGGCGAACATACCTACATAAAAAAATACATAAAGTGGAATGCATAATCTCCTCCTTTTTTTGAACTCGGTTAAAGAGCCCTTTGCGGCCTATTTACAGTGTAAACTTATAAATTTTGAAATTTTAGCTTTCTACAACCAGTAAAACGCAAAATCTTGTTCTTTCCCGTTCCCGTAAGAATTTCGGGAAATCTTTCTTAGTGCTACCCTACACTCCCCAAGGAACCCACTTGCCAAATTTCGTCTTTCTACGGCCAATAAAACGAAATATCCCGTTTTTTCCCGTTCCTGTGGGAATTTTCGAAAGTCCTCTCACAATGCCTCTACACTTCCCAAGCAACCTACATGCCGAATTCAGCTTTCTAAACCAGTAAAACGAAAAATCTCATTTTTTCCCGTTCCCGTGGGAATTTTGGAAAATTCTCTCTCAATGCTCCTCTACACTCTCTAAGCAACCTACATGCCGAATTTCAGCTTTCTATGACCAGTAAAACGAAAAATTTTGTTTTTCCCGTTCCCGTGGGAATTTTGGAAAGTCCTCTCTCAATGCTCCTCTACACTCCCCAAACAACCTACATGCCTAATTTCAGCTTTCTACGACCAGTAAAACGAAAAATCCCGTTTTTTCCCGTTCCCGTGGGAATTTTCAAAAGTCCTCTCTCAATGCTCCTCTACACTCTCTAAGCAACCTACATGCCGAATTTCAGCTTTCTACGATCACCAAAACGAAAAATCCCGTTTTTTCCCGTTCCCGTAGGAATTTTGGAAAGTCCTCTCTCAATCCTCCTCTACACTCCCTAAGCAACCTACATTCCGAATTTCAGCTTTCTACAACCAGTAAAACGAAAAATCCCGTGTTTTCCTTATCCCGTGGAAATTTCTGAAAATCCTTAAAATAGTTTTTTACTATTATAATTACCTACTTCTATGTCAAACTTGAAGAGTCTAGTAATTATAGTTCATAGGATCCCGTTGAACTGAATATATAAATCCCGTTTTTTCCTTATCCCGTGGGAATTTTGAAAAATCCTGAAATTAATGTTTTAACTAATATAATACCTACTTGTGTATCAAATTTGAAGAGTCTAGTTATTATAGTCACTGAGATAGGGTCACTCGGAATCGAATTTATAAATCCCGTTTTTTCCCGTTTTCGTGGGAATTCCCAAAAATCCTTCCTTAGTGGATGCCTACATTGTATAAGGTATCTATGTGCAAAATTTCAAGTATCTAGATCCAGTGGTTTGGGCTGTGCGTTGATATATCAACAGTCATTTAGTTTATTTAGACATTTCAACCCCATCGCACCCCATCCAGGGAGATGGTATTTTACGTCCGCCACGTCGGATTTTAAAACCGTTGTTGTTTTCATAACCAGCGACCCGATAAACAATAGAAACAACACCCATGTTGATTTTCAGACTTTGTTACCCCTTTCCCCCTTTTAGGGGTTGAATTCTCAAAAAACCTGAAACACGTGTTTACTCATTTACCATTAGGAGTACTTCTGTGAAGTTTCGAATAAAATAGTCGAACTATTCTTGTTTCCCCATACAAACTTTGGACCCCCTTTTCACCCCCTTAGGGAGTGAATTTTGAAAAATCCTTTCTTAGTGCACCCTTAGACCATATAAGAAACCTACATGCCAAATTTGGAATCTCTAGGCCCAGTGGTTTGGGCTGTGCGTTGATATGTCAGTCAGTCAGTCAGTCAGTCAGTCAGTTTCATCTTTTATATATTTAGATAAACCCCAAAACCTCCTCATTTAAAAAAGTAAGAGTACACTTTTTATTAAAAACGCCGGGGGTATCTAACAACTCTGCACAAATCCAGAAGTTACGCTGTCGCGAAGGCCGCGCGGGGTGGGCACCTTGGCTTTGTTTTAATATTTTCGCGGCATTACGAAGGGTTTCCTTGCTTTCAAATAATTTTTGGCTTCTGCTCTTGAAGTTTTGATAAAAGTTTCATTCTATCAATAATTAACGGGCAACATTCAGAGCTGATGCGATTAAGACGGTCTCGCCCATCTCTCATTGTTTGAGTTCAGCAACACTTTTTCTTACTTTTGCTGATAAAGATTTTGGGGGTTCTACAAATTTATGCTGTTGGTTTTGGAAAAGAACACGGAAAAACGGTTTGCCGTTTCATACAAATAACGCAAACGCAGCATTTTTTTTAAATTACCATTTTTTACCGTTAAGTTACCATTTTCAATAGTATGACCGTATCTAAATACGCCAGACATATGCCCCCGTACTCCCACATAAACATTTACAACAAAATATGTAAAACTTTAAAAAACTCCAAGGACCTGTCTGCTACTAAGCTAAAGAATGCTATAGAAGAGCGTCTCGCTAAACTGAATTACCAAGATACTGAAGATCTCCTTAAAGCCTGTCATTAAACGCTTGGAAGAACAAACATACACACACACACACACACACACACACACACGCACGCGCGCGCGCACACACTCTCTCTCTCTCTCACACACACACACACACACACACACACACACACACACACACACACACACACACACACACACACACACACACACACACACAACACATTAAGTAACTTGTTGAGTCTTTATTTCTTTATTCTACCTTATTTTATTTTTGTTATTTAGAATCTCACTTGGCACTCGCGGTACAGACCCAGAGTCTAGTGCGAAGGCCGCTGTAATGTCACATATAAGTACCTATGTTATCACTTAAGTAACAATGTGTAATAAGTAATTCCGTGTACTGTGTAACTTCATTGGTTAATAAATTATTCTTATTCTTATTCTTAAATGGAAGAATCGAAGATTATACGGAAGTTTTGGGACACTTTTTTTTTCCTAGTAGGGTCGAAGAAGCTCGTGATTCCGAGCAGAAATCACATACAATTTTCTAAATCACAAAGTACCTACTACTAAGTACTACTACTGTTACTGTTTTCACAAAGTACTATTATACTTACTTCATTTAATTTAGAATTGAAAACCACAACATCATTATATTGCGGCTCGTCAACTATTTCTTACCTAGCAAATAGTACAGTACAATAGTCTGAGAGCCGCAAAATAAAATTGTTTTAATGTCACTTTATTTGCGTGTCGACAATTGTTACTTTAGTACAAATTGTAAAGAGATTACAGTTCACGAGTCGCAATATAATGTTGTTGTGGTTTATAATTCTATATTTAATGGAGTATAAGTAAATACTACTAAACACTGGTACTATCAGTACTAATCTAATGTTACTAACTAAGTAGCACTTTTGACAAAATTAACGTAAGCGTTAATTTTTTGAACAAACAGCGCGGTGAAGGTATTACGAGGTACTTTTTTTTTAATTTATGATAACAACTTTTACCTGCAATATTTTTTTGTACTTAGACATGAATGTAGATCCCTTTTGTTTATGACCTTGTGTGTATGACTCTTAAATTTTGAATGATATCTACTCCTAGTTGCTTTTGTAGTTAGTAGCTGTAGTAAGAAATATTCCCTGAAACATTGTAAGTGTTTACGGTTCACAAGATATAGCTTCGCGATGAGCAGACAGACAACCTAAAAATGGAATAAAATAAATAAATATCACGGGACTGTTCACACCAGTTGACCTAGTCCCAAACTAAGCAAAGCTTGTACTATGGGTACTAGACAACGGATAAACATACTTAAAAAGATAGATACATACTTAAATACATAATAGAGACCCATGACTCGAGAACAAACATTCGTATTTTTCATACATTTAAATATCTGCCCCGACGCGAGAATCGAACCCGGAACCTAATGCTTCGTAATCAGGTTCTCTAACCACTAGGCCATTCAGTCAATAAACTTTACTGATAAAATTAATAAAGTGACTATTACACACCATTAAGTAAGCTCACGTTTCCAATCCGCAAAGTTCCCAATCCGCACTGGGCCCGCGTGGGAACTTCGGCCCAAGCCCTCTCATTCTGAGAGGAGGTCTGTGCCCTACAGTGGGACGCATAAAGGTTGGGAAGATGATGATGAAGTAAGCACACCGTCACTAGGAAAATTACTATCATACATAAACAACCAATACACCCACCACTTAGTTGGAGAGAAGCCAAATAAAGGATGCTTCCAAAAATGTGTAAATACTACGTACTTTTTTAAATGGAAAGTTCACTGACCGCTTTAGATTAGAATGACCTATTTGTTGGTAAAAATAAGATATACAGAGTGTTTGGTAGCTACGTGCAAAGCTTTAAGGGGGTGATAGCCGAGGTATTTTTGAACATTTTTAGCCATATATGTCTTAGCCGAAATTTGATATTTTTTTTTAAATTGAAGACTTAGAAATTTTAGGAAAATACCCAGAATTTGATAGTCACGAGTCAATATTGCCCCAATGAGCGTTAATTTGGAAACCAAATCTTTTATTTCGGATAGTTTAATGTGTATTGGACCAAATTAAATAATTTTTAAGTGTCTTTATTGCTAAAAAAACAAAGTGGAGGCATTCGAAATTACTAAAAATGTCTTAGGTTGGAACAGAGATATTTTTCTGTGCCATAAAAAAAAATTAAAAAAAAATCCTTGAAATGTTCAAACATTTTTAGAAACATGCCTGTTTATTGATCTTTTTTTTAAGGTATCACTCATTGACATTGCTTGCTAAATCTGAGATAAAAAGTAAAAACCTAACTCAGGGAGCACTCGCTAAGAATGCACTAGTCTTGAAATTTTACTAGTAAATAACATGTGAAAAAGACAAGTCTACGTCATTTTTCTGTGCCATATTTAAAAATTCCAAATTAACGCTCATTGGGGCAATATTGACTCGTGACTATCAAATTATGGGCATTTTCCTAAAATTTCTAAGTCTTCAATTTAAAAAAAAAAACAATTTCGGCTAAGACATATATGGCTAAAAATGTTCAAAACTACCTTGGCTATCACCCCCTTAAAGCTTTGCACGTAGCTACCAAACACCCTGTATTTGCAACGGGATGTGGCAAGTGGCAGTGGGCAGGGCACATCGCTCGTAGAACTGATGGCCGATGGGACAAAAAGTTGCTTGAGTGGCGTCCACGGACCGGAAGACGCAGTGTAGGTAGGCCTCTAACAAGATGGAGTGACGACCTGGTTAAGATTGCAGGAACGCGTTGGATGCGGATGGCGCTGGACGATCTGTTTGGTGAGCCTTAGGGGATGCCACCTATGTTCTGCAGTGGACGTCTTTCGGCTGAAATTAAGTGAAGTGATGAAGGTTCTGGATGTGGAACGTGATTACCTTTATTGAGCTGCAGATATTGCGACGAGGATATATTAGTACTCGTATTGGGTTGGGGGGGGAGGTGGAGAATTGATCCTGTAAAAAAGTTTGTCTACTTTAATATTAACGGCGCATGTAAAACTGATAACAATAATCTTCTAAAAAAATAGTGTCATATTGTTCCATTCGTAATTGAATTTAAATTGTATTAAAGTGATGTTTTGGTAACTGTTTTCAGGGTTCCGTACCCTAAGGGTAAAAACGGAAACCCTATTACTGAGGCTCCGCTGTCCGTCCGTCCGTCTGTCACCAGGCTGTATCTCGGGAACCGTAATAGCTAGAGAGTTGAAATTTTCACAGATGATGTACTTGAGTTTCCGCTATAACATCAAATACTAAAAACCGGAATAAAATAAATATTTCAGGAGGCTCCCATACAACAAACGTGATTTTTTTGCTCGTTTTTGCTCGATATTGATAACGGCAACAGGTAGAAGCTTGAAATATTCACAAAATATTTAATTATGTATTGACTTTAAAAATAAATCATTAAAATAAAATAAAAAAAAATATTTAAGGGGGCTCCCATACAACAAACGTGATTTTTATAGATAATTGTACGGAACCCTTCGTGCGCGAGTCCGACTCGCACTTGGCCGGTTTTTAATATTAGGAATGTTTATGTATATTTTATGAATAACACTTATTTATTTAAGCTAAGGATCCATTCGGAGATAGTTTTACTAAAACATTGTTTAATTAATAGAGCGCATAAACGTTACGTATAAATGACTCTACCCCCGAACGATACGATTTAACATTACATTTATCTGATCCGACATTATCGTGATCATCTCTAGCTTATATGTCTCCCACTACTGGGCAAAGGCATCCTTTCAGCTTGGACCATACTTGGTTCTCACGCAAGCCCAGTGCGGATTGGGAAATTCACGTACATCATTGAATTATTTCATAGGTGCTCGCGATGTTATCCTTCACCGAAAAGCTCATGAAAAAATAAATATCGATTATTGTTAAGTAAGGTCTTTGTGGTGTAAAAATTTCAAAAACACAATCTATTCTGTGACATTTTTAAATGTCGAACTTTTTCGGTTGTTTTGTTTTAATTAGAGAGGAGGCAGGTTTCGAATTTTCTAGCCTGTTGTGGCATAATCTTTATGGCCATTGATTTCAAAGTCACCTTGTAGAAAAAAAATAATAGATATTAAAACAGGTTTATTTTTTTTCTACAAGGTGACTTTGAAATCACTGGCCATAAATACTATGCCACAACACGCTAGAAAATTCGAAACCTGCCTCCTCTCTAATTAAAACAAAACAACCGAAAAAGTTCGACATTTAAAAATGTCACAGAATACACACACAGCTAACATACCCTTACGAAATATCCGACGTAACCAAGTTATAGTGCAGCTCAGTACGAAAACGACGTAAGATGTACTATAAATTATAAGACTTACAGTCTTGTGGCTTGATATACCTAATGCGAGGAAGAACGGGAAACTTCCACAAAATTTGCGCACCCAAATGACTGCGCTTGTTTTTTGTAGGTGGGTGCTTAAAATTTTACGTTAGGTTAGAGTGGATAAGCTTTTTGTTAATTAAGCAAAATTTTAGTAGTATTTTTTTCTTTATTAACATTCGTTTGTTAGTGTAACGTACTTACAACTAGTTTGAAGCTAGGTATACTTCGTTTTTTTTATTTTAGCATTAGATGGAAGGTAAACGATCTGTTAAGACACGTCAGTGTCTTTTTACTTAAAAACACTTTTGAAAAATAAGTCACTGCAAATATTCAACAATTAGCAAGGACATTATGGTCATCATTAACATTTTTTTTTTTGGTTTTATAAGTAATAGTTACTATTTTTAAAAGAGTTTTTCAATAAAAACACTCGTAAAGATAATTACCTTTTTTTTAAATCTTTATTTTTATGGTACTTTGATCTACCCTTTTTCTAATGCTAAAATAAACGAAGTATAAGCTATTAATAGAGCCATTTTACCATGATTCCTGTGGAACATTGGAAACACATTGGAATGATAGCTCTTATAGAGTGATGTCAAAGAGCCGATAATGTTTTCGTTTTTTTTGTCGAATGTATGCCCTTTTTGCGTAAAAGTGTAAAAAACTCAAACACACGCATATGACTCTCACGAATTGTCGCATTTACTGAAATACCAATCAAATTATTCATTTGGTTTTAGTTGTATAACAAAAATGAGGTGCACACTATTCTCAGTATTTCTCCATCATTTCCTCGCGAGATAACTAACAATAATCAGCAAGTCATAATCTACTATTATTAAGCCCATAGCCGACCAAAACCAGTCTAATCCGGTTAGAGTCGTATCCATGTCACCCAGCCCGAACTTATTAAGATTTCTATTCTTTCCCGCGGCTAGCGACGTATGACGGGCGGGAGGGGGGGCACGCATGGCCGCTCTCATGATTTAAGCACAGGGATAAGAATGAAATTAAAAATACATCCGCGCTCTCCTCAGGGTGCCAGGGAGACATATATGCAAATGAGCCCCACCCCTTGGGGGGGTATTTTTTGTTAGGATGCTATTAATTTGGGGTGTAGGTAGGTATACTTATATAGGGCATGCGTGGGGTGCTTTCTTATAGATTCTTTCATTAAATTATGTTATGGCGCGTTCAGGTGTATTTTTTGTATGGAGTCGTAATTGAGTCTGGTTGGGTTTGTGATTAATTTGAGAATTTGTAATAATGTGGCTTTAAGGGCAAGAAAGATAATTTTAATTTAGGCAAATACATGTTTTGTACATTGTAGATGAGTTTTTAAATATACCCCATTGAGTTTCTTTCAAATTCTTCTCAACAGGATTTTGCAAACCGGTCAGTGGTAGATTCTTCAACACTGATAAAGTGCTTTATGTTGCCTAAATTGAATAAAAATATTTTTACTTTGACATTTTCTATGGCAAGTTTTTTTGAGTAAGTATACAATTTACCACGAGCTTTAAGGTGAAGGAAAACATCGTGAGAAGAAATTTAATGGTGTGTGTAATGTTCCCGATCCGCACTGGGCCCGCGTAGGAACTACGGTCCAAGTCCTCTCATTCTGAGAGGATGGCTGTTCTTTGCAGTGGGACGCGTACAGGCTGGAATGATGACAAAGATGTAGTTTAAACGACAATGAATGCACAGTAAACAAAAATACAGTCGGCAAAAAAACTTACTTGTACTTTTTTTTTACAAGAACCTAAGAAATTTGAATTTAATTAAACCTATACTTCATTTAATTTAGAATTGAAAACCACAACATCATTATATTGCGGCTCGTCAACTATTTCTTACCTAGCAAATAGTACAGTACAATAGTCTGGGAGCCGCAAAATATAGTACATTGTTGTAGAGGCTGGAAAGTAAGCAATAGATGGACGAGTTTGTTTGAGGGCCGACGCGTAGCGGAGGCCCTCGAAAGTACGAGTCCATCTATTGCACTTTTGGCCGAGACTAAACATTGTGCTTTTCACGACTAATGCGAGGAAATAAAAAACGTTTCTTATAATAAAAATAAATATTTAATTAAAGTTTATGTTAATGTTTGCATGGGGGCAGTTGTTAAAACTCATTGTGATGTTTTTCCCTGGAAAGCTGATTTTAGTGTTCTGCGTCATTTCAGTCGGTCGGGAACTTAATCAAACATAGTTAGAGTTAATGTGAGCGGCCGTTGCGGCCGCTACGGCCGCTCACATAACTCGAACTATGTTTGATTTAGTCGCCGTCACGACGCGTCGCCGGTCGCCTTACCGGCCTAGTGGCCAGTATCAAAAACCACATAATTAAAAAATAAAAACCTTAACCTTGCAGCGCTTAAAAAGTTTAATGCTGTGGCGTTTTTCATCCTTAAAAAAATTAAAGCATTTTGTGCATATTATGCGTTTAAGGAAAAAAAACACCTCATTAAAGTCATGAATGACGCATTCTCATTGGTCAATTGAATTTCTCATGCAGCAGACGATTACTTTTGATTGGTCGTTTCAGCACGCCGGGAATGAAATTCAGAAATTTTCTTTGAAAAAGTCGTATCGTATTATGAAATACATATACTGATACGACCTGTTTTCGATTAGTGTAACATTGTTGTCGTGTTTGCGCGCCATAAATGAATCAGCTGTTAAATGTACATATATAGGCAGTTTTGTGTACTGGATTTAGGTTATCTATGGCCACATTTTCGAGCAGTGTCGTGAAAAAATTATTTTAATGTTACTTTATTTGCGTGTCGTCAATTGTTACTCTAGTACAAATTGTAAAGAGATTACAGTTCACGAGCCGCAATATAATGTTGTTGTGGTTTATAATTCTAAATTAAATGGAGTATAGTGGTCTTGGATTGATTACTAACTATTGTTTGCAAATTACTCAATGATAAAAGATTGTTGAAATGCAACTTCCTAATTTTTAGTAGGTTCGTAAGTCGAAACTTCTCATTTAGTTTAACGAGAGCTATTACAGTTACTAGAATCAATATATCGACGTTATCTCCTAGAGCAGTAAACGTATCATTACAGACGAGTAGCAGAGCAGTTATTACTGACATCATGCCAGCTACCGATGCTATGGTAGTTAATGGTCGAGATTATACCATACCGCACTGAACATCAATTGCCTTCGAGGTTGTGAAGGTTTTTAATGTACTTGAATTGTTACGCAAACTTAATGTTCATCATCATCATCATCTCAGTCTATATAAGTCCCACTGAAGGGCACAGGCCTCCTCTCAGAATGAGAGGGCTTGGACTGTAGTTCCCACACGGGCCCAGTGCGGATTGGGAACTTCACACACACCACTGAATTTCTTCGCAGGTGTTTGCAGGTTTCCTCACGATGTTTTCCTTCACCATAAAGCTCATGGTAAATTTCAAATAAAATTTCGCACAAAAATTTTGAAAAACTCAGAGGTGCCAAGCCCGGATTCGACCCACGACCCTCTGCTTGAGAGGCGATAGATCAAAACACTAGGCCACCACGGCTTTGTTGAAGACAAATGCTTATTGTCTAACACTTCTGAGCTAGAAACATTAATTTTGTATTACTTTTAAGATTTTACCTTGTATATTGTGATTTTGTAAATTCGATTTAACACTACATTTTGCGTAACTACAACTTGCCACGTAAAGCAATCCCGGTACGAGGTTGCTAACCTTTTTTTACGTACGACGTATGGGATTTTTTATAATTTATAACTGGCCAGCCAACATTCAAACAAACATTGTTGAAAAAATTCTTTTTTTTTTCTTAAAACGAAAGAAACGATTAAATTCTTTCTGATCTTTGCAACCAGCCAGCAACAAATGACATTCAAAAATCGAATACATCCAAAGTGTTCCCGCGACAATGGCTCGTCTCATCATAATATCGCGCAAGAATCGACGCCCGGGGCCCGATCGTGTTTTCACACATTCGACATTCATTGGGATGATTTGGCGCTTTTCGACGCGTCGATAAGCTTGTGGTGTATCGAAAGATGAGCGATATTTTTTATTGCATTGTGATGTAAAAAGTTGAAAATATTTAACGAACCCCGCCAACTTACAAGTTTTATAAGCTTTGAGTCGTGGCCTAGTGGTCTAACTATAGTCTCTCAAGCAGAGGGTCGTGAGTTCGAGCCCTGGCACATACTTTTTTGCCTTTTCGAAATTTATGTGCGAAATTACATTTGAATTTTACCATGACCATTACGGTGAAAGCAAACATCATGAGGAAACCTACACACATCTGTGAAGAAACTAAATGGTGTGTGTGAAGTTCCCGATCAGTACTGGGGCCGCGTGGGAACAACGGCGCAAGCCTTCTCATTCTAAGAGGACACCTGAATCCTGCAATGGGAGGTATACAGAAGGAGATAATGATGATGATGTGGTGATGATGATGATGATAATGACAAGCGTCACGTAGCTCTGTGACTATCTAGATTCTTCTGTTTACAGGTGGATTTTCTTTTAAAATAATTTTAAAGGTTTCCTTTAATCAAATTTAAATTTAAATGTTCTGTAAAAAGTACATATTTATAGTGTTTGAAAAAACTGAAGCTGAAAGGTAAGTTTTTTTAATAATTATTAAACCGTTAAAAAGGCTTTGTATAGCTTTAGCTCTAACTACACAACAAGGCTAACGTATTTGCTGAAACCGTGTAAGGGGAGTAATATTTACTGTCTCCAGTATCGACGTTCGACACAAATTGGATAATGCATGGCAGGTTTTATAAGCGCTTCATAAGTTATTGCGTCGCTTTGTAAGGACTTGTTTTGTCGTATAATGAATGGGAGTTTGTGCTTTTTTACAAACTAGAAACGTACGTAGCGTGGTGTGAATATTGTGATTAAGTAAGTAGGTTTATTTTTCTGACATTTATTTTATGATAAGTGGGATTAGAAAATGAACTGATAACTGGAGACTGGCCAAGTGCGAGTGGGATATACGTGCCACAGCTGGGCAGGCGTCCTCTCAGGATGAAAGGGATTGGACTGTAGTTCCCACGCGGGCCCCAGATGGCCGTTGGGGCCGAAGGTTCTCGTATGGAGGCCACGGACTGGCAAGCGCAGCGTACCGTGGGACGTCCACAAACAAGATGGACGGACGATTTGGTGAAGGCCGCAGGTTCAAGTTGGATCCAAGTCACTTCCAACCGTATTGGGTATCAATGAGGGAGGCCTATGTCCAGCAGTGGACGTCTTGCGGCAGAAATGATGATGATGATGTTCACACATAAATTATGAAAAACTCAAGAGGTGCGACTCCGGGCTCGAACCCACAGTCCTCTGCTTGAGAGGCCATAGGGCATTACTAATTTTAAGCAAAGCGCTGACACCTTTGTTGTTACATTTGTTATTTTTATTAATTGTTTTTAGTTATAGCAATCATCATCTTCGAGAAGGAGGTCAATCGACGAATTAGACTCGGCTGGGCAGCGTTCGGGAAGCTCCGCAATATCTTGTCATCCGATATACCGCAGTGTCTCAAGTCAAAAGTCTTTGACCAGTGTGTGTTGCCAGTGATGACTTATGGCACTGAGACGTGGCCGCTAACGATGGGTCTTATAAGGAAGCTCAAGGTCACTCAGAGGGTGATGGAGAGGGCTATGCTTGGAGTTTCTCTGCGGGATCGCATTAGAAATGATGAAATCCGCGCAAGAATAAGTCACGGACATAGCTCGAAGAATCGCTAGACTTAAGTGGCAGTGGGCAGGGCACATCGCCCGTAGAACTGACGGCCGATGGGGCCGAAAGGTTCTCGAGTGGCGTCCACGGACCGGAAGACGCAGTGTAGGTAGGCCTCCAACAAGATGGAGCGACGACCTGGTGAAGGTAGCGGGAACGCATTGGATGCGGATGGCGCAGGGCCGATCTGTTTGGCGAGCCTTGGGGGAGGCCTATGTTCAGCAGTGGACGTCTTTCGGCTGAATGATGATAGCAATCATAGTATATACGTAGGTACTGTCAAGTGCAAATATATATACAAGGTGTCAAAAATACCTATACAACTCTATATCATTACCATAAGGTTGATGTTTACTTATATATTTTGACGCGATGCTTGTATACATATTTATGCTTTCGACTATAGAGGTACTTGTGAAACTTTATGAAATCAGTCTATACGGTCCAATCGCTACAACTCTGTGACTGACGTACGGACGGACAGCGAAACCTTAGTTATAGAAACTCATTAGCACCCATTTCTATGCAACCCTGAAAAAAACTGCCAAAGAGTAGGTACGATACAAAAAATACACGCGCAATTAAATTCTATCAAACGATTAAAAACAAAAGTTAACGACATTTAAAAAAAAAAGAAATGAATATTTAATTCGTCTTGTCCTTTATAAAGGCACATAAAAACCGTATATCCCAACACCATGGCCTCGTTATTAAAAAAAAAAGCTTGAACTTTGGCTCCTTCGCGCCTCGCAAAGGGCAGATCGATGCTTGTCAAACAATAAATGTCACGTCCACTCCCTATGCTAATGTGATACGACTCAAGACAAACGAATATCACCCTAACCGGTATGTTTTAAGGTGCTTGATGAGTGCACGGTTATATTGGTAAGGTGTCGTTGAGGTGCGAACTGGGCTTTTCTTTGCGAATTTTTAATGTCTTCAATATACTGGGTGGTACATTTAAATCGTTCAGTATGGGCAAGTCTGTAACTATAAGACAAACAGAGATCCATGATTTCGGTGCATACTTTTTGGCAAATGTTCTTTTCCGACTCCTTTAGGCATAAAGGCATTTTTATGGTTTCTTATAATCTTGTTTTAAAGTTGAAAACCTATCAGATTTGGGTAAATTGTTTATTATGCTTTGTCTCAAAAACCAAATCCAATCAATCAATTATGAAGCTAGATAAAAACATAGATATTGTTATTTTTATCTAGCTTGATAATCGATATAACTATTTTTTGATTGAAATTAGAAATATATTGTACTACCAAAAGGGCGCACCCTATTTTAAAAAGCCTGATTTCATACACATACTTTCTATAGCCAAGTAGGTATCCACTTTCGCTGCATGTTTGATAGCAATAAACATCCTACATCCAATCGAAACTCAGTACATTTCTCAGGCTATATAAGTACGACTGGGCTCATTATAACCCATTCAGCCATGATAGCAATATTAGGACTTAGTATTCGTACTATCGGTAGAGAAAGTATTCATTGGCATACGAGAAAATAATGATCGAAATACTCGTATATCGTGCATCTTTTGTTTTACTGCATAAAAATCATCTCGGCTTGGGCCGTACTATTGCAGGGCACAGGCCTCCTCTCAGAATAAGGATAGGCCATAGTTCCCATGAGAATTGAATGTCTTCACAGGTGTGTGTACAGTTGCGAAGCCGGTTATTAACGATTTTAACCAAGCGGTTAAAAACGCATTTTTCGTTATTAACGGTTATTTAACCGCATTTTATTACGGTTAAATACTCGCACAGCGTGGTATTGCATACTGTTACCTTTTTTATTTATGTCACCTTTTGTTACGTATTCTAAAAACAAATAAACATTTCTTCTTCTTCTTCTTCTTATGGACAACCAAAAAATAATCAGTCAGTATACTTATGTTCTTTAAATATGATTTATAAAATCTAAAATAAAATCTTTATCCTTCGGATACCGATTTTTCACTTCACCTAGGAGTTGACTGCACAATAAAAAAACATTATTTACCCTTTTTCGTTGTCGCAGTCGGATAATTAACCGTTAATAACTGCATTTTATCGGTAGCTAACCATAAATTTGGTTAATTAACGGTAGCTAACGGATTTTTTACAACTATAGGTGTGTGGCTTCCTCTCGATGTTTGTTAAGTAATTTTTACAAGAACTCCTTATTAAAAACCTCATCCTTATTATCTGTCAAAATTATTGTACCAAAATTCTATTTTTTACGCTCTTATACATAATTAATTAGCTATACCACGTATATCTACCTATTATACAACCTCCCTTTAACTTTACCTTTGTTGGCTAACCTCAAAATAAAACCTCTGCTAAACGTTCTTTTAAAAGCACACACTATTTTTTGCCAAACCAACGAACACCAGTGGAAACCAGCCTTATCAAAATGAATTCTCAAAATTCAATTTTAACATAAGGCCTAGCACCCACTCGCGCATGCCACGCCGCCGTTTGTCAACGCGATTCGTTAACGCAACTTGTTCCGAACGTGATTAATGCGTTTCATAATTACCAAGTTATAACGTGTGTACGGGGGTTTAATTTATTGACATTTGTTCGGTTTTTGGGGTGGGTTTGATTGCTCAAGTTTGGTAATGTCGAATGTTTAATGTGTTTGCCGAGTTCGATGTTAGTTGCGGTTGTTTTTTCGTAGACTGTGTGGCGATGTCAAACTTTGAAGAAACTACTCAAACGCTACTTTAAATCAGGATATTAGTTCATCGATTATTTTCGCCATTTTTGTGCACTAGACATAGAAGTTTTTTTCTAATCAAATGTGCTCACATGGATTTGTTTGATTGCTACCCCTAGACATGATCAAAAGGTCATACACAGAATAAATACTTAACAAAAAAATATATCCCGTCAACAAAAGGTTAACGACTTCAAATCATCAAGCTATTTTTTTTCTTTTACAGACTAGAAGTTTCCCAAAATCGTATTTCATATACACATTCATGAAACTCTTTAAATTTGTGACTCTTGGATTATGATAAATCTTCATCAAACCTACTTCAACGACACCCGTTACAAAGATACGCCTTAAATCTACTTATTATTAATATTACACTCTCCACTTGATCCCCAAAATGCATCAAAGGAAATCTGTATAAGTCGCCAGTGTCACCCGAAAAAAAAGTGATGAAAAAGGAAGACGCGTTCCAAATTCAAAATCCAACCGTCACGTTAAGCGGGGTACACACGCGGCTCACGTCCGCCGCTCATTTGGCATCGATCGAGACAAAGCCTCACCAGGCCCCGATAAACGAATTAAGGAAATGGAAGATTTTTTATCTCGGCTAGGGGGCGCGACACGCGTCGTAACGCAGCAATACTTTCTTATGCAAAGTCCCTCCGCGCCGATAATTAGGTGAAGCTATAGATGTGTACGCGGCTTTATGTCGCGTTTTGTTTTTAATTTCGGAGGGTGCCATATTGGATTTTTGTCGGCAGCGCACTAATTTTTGCTATATAAAATTATTTTTAAATTGTACTGAACTTGATTTTCTAATTCAAATTAGATAGGTAAGTAGTTCATTGTAAATAAAAATATTATCAACAGTTATCAATTATCAATATTATCATCTATCAATAAAGAGGTTATAAATAAATAAATAAAATAAATAAATATTAGGGGACAATCTTACACAAATCGACCTAGTCCCAAACTAAGCAAAGCTTGTACTATGGGTGCTAGACGACGATAAACATACTTATATAGATAAATAAATACTTAAATACATAGAAAACATCTATAACTCAGGAACAAATATTCGTGCTCATCACACAAATAAATGTCCTTACCGGGATTCGAACCCAGGACCTCTTGCTTCGTAGGCAGGGTCACTACCAACTAGGCTAAAGCGGTCGTTAAAACTATTGGAATCTTATTAATCTAGGATCGCTATTAGTTAGGACTTAATTGTGCGCAGTGTAGGTAGGCCTCCAACAAGGTGGAGCGACGACCTAGTGAAGGTGGCGGGAACACATTGGATGCGGATAGCGCAGTGCCGATCTGTTTGGCGAGCCTAGGGGGAGGCCTATGTTCAGCAGTGGACGTCTTTCGGCTGAAATGATGATGTTGATGATGAACTGTGCTCTGCAGAAGTCAATACTTAAGTACATACTTTAGAACTAGGTATAACGACTGACAGACATAATTCTGTTTTTTTTGTACATTCCGCTAACTCCAAAATCTCATGTCGCTCCAAAATTCTTAACCCAAAAAATATCATCTCCATTTTTAATACAATTACTCGCAGGCATAGCTAAAGTACACATAAAGTCCTATATATAGTACAGCAGTAAATTACAATCGTTCATAAATGAACGAGCGGGCGCGGTGTCCTTCCCAGCGCACATGTCGTTTGGGATATACCGTGATTCATGTGACTTGGTACTTTTGGCATAAATAAAAAAATCTTGTATTGGTGTATTTGAACAGGAACCAAAACTTAAACCTAATTTATATTTTATTAAATCTATAGGTAACTAAAGTTTAGAAAAAGAAAAAAGAAGTACTAAGTAAGTATTTTAACAACGTTTGTATATTTAGGAGTATAAGTCTACTCGAACTGGAAACTTCTGTTTTTTTCACTTAACGCTTACGCCCAGAAGTAGAAGTTAATTAACTAATCGAATAAAGTATACATAGAGAACCAGACGACCAGATGGCCTAGTGGTTAGAGAACCTGACTGCGAAGCTTGAGGTCCCGGGTTCGATTCCCGTGTCGGGGCAGATATTTGTATGAAAAATACGAATGTTTGTTCTCGGGTCTTGGGTGTTTAATTTGTATTTAAGTATGTATCTATCTATATAAGTATGTTTATCCGTTGCTTAGTACCCATAACACAAGCTTTGCTTAGCTTACTTTGGGACTAGGTCAATTGGTGTGAATTGTCCCGTGATATTTATTTATTTATAGATGCACAGAAATCTATCATTTTTTAACAACAATACAATGCAAACACCAAAAATTAGTACCTACAGTAAGTTAACAAACAAATAAAATTACACCGAATTAATCCGATCCTTTATCAACCGTTTGATATAGGTATCCACTTTTCTTTTCAATCAATAATATTTTTTTGTGAAGGCCGCAGGCAGATTCCGGGTGGATGCAAGTCGCTTCCAACCGTAATGATTGGGCATCAATGAGGAAGTGCCTGTGTCTAGCAGTGGACGTCCTACGGCTGAAATGATGATAATGATGATGATGATGAATATTTTTTGCTCTGATTTGCTCAAAATTAAAAATTAAAAATGTGTAGGTATAGCATTACGCAACATGGTACCGTAGGTACAAATTTAAAATTTGCAAACCTAAGAACGTGTTTGAAACAGTACTTAAGACCTGACCATGTCACATTATAATCTTCGACAACCAATCCAAAGCACCGTTTTTCAATTTAAATCAAGGAAGTCCTCTCTTGATAACCTGCATAATCAAAATTAATTGATTTTTATTCCATCCTTTCTCTCTTCTTCTTGTTCTTCTTTAGCCATTCTCAACCTCTATGGTGTAGTCGTTCAGTTTATGCCATCTGTTCCGGTCTTGAGCAGTTTCCAACCACTTTGTTCCCGCCAGTCTTTTGATATCGTCGTACCAACGCATCTGCGGTCTTCCTCTCGGGCGTTTCATGTCGCCCGCAAGCATGGCTCGTGGTACAGGGCAGTGGTAGAGTGGAGACCGTGGGGTGATTCCATCTGTCGCGACTTATCGTGTCGCGATACCCTAAAACAATTAAGCTGGCAACATTTTCTACTCTATGGTGAGTTAAGCATACCTGTCAATGTTAGTTTCAATCTCGTTTGATAATGGCGCCAAAGTAGAAGTTTAATCTGATGTAAATTCATAGTGTTCGTTTACCGGGTTTCCTGATCCTCAAGCAATGAAAGCTAAGTATCGTAGATGTAGACATTGACATTTTGAGTATCGTAAATGCCCTTAATATTCCCTGTATCATGAGTCCCCTATGTAGGGTAGGCAATGACCGTTATTCGTTTCTCCAGACTAAACTTAGCTACGACCATACAGACTAGACAAAGGCACATGACTGGTGCACGGTATCGGATGGGAAAGTTCTGAGCGGCTCACGAAACTCACTGAGCTGGGGGGCCGTCATTGCTTTCCATCGCGAATGACTTGAGAAAGGCACGGACTGGTGGACCTGTATAAAGCCAGGATACCAAGAGACAAAGGCACATGACTGGTGCACGGTATCGGATGGGAAAGTTCTGAGCGGCTCACGAAACTCACTGAGCTGGGGGGCCGTCATTGCTTTCCATCGCGAATGACTTGAGAAAGGCACGGACTGGTGGACCTGTATAAAGCCAGGATACCAAGAGACAGAGGCACATGACTGGTGCACAGTATAGAATGGGGAGGTTCTGATGACCCACGAAACTCACTGAGCTGGGGGGTCGTCATTGCCTTCCATCGGGACTGATGAGAGACAGAGGCACATGACTGGTGCACAGTATAGGATGGGGAGGTTCTGGGGGCCCACGAAACTCACTGAGCTGATGGGCCGTCATTACCTTTCCATCGTGTATGGTTAGAGACGAAGGCACATGACTGGTGCTCCGTAGGATGGGGAGGTTCTGAGGACCCACGAAACTCACTGAGCTGGGGGGCCGTCATTACCTTCCATCGTGGATGCTGAGACAGAGGCACATGACTGGTGCACAGTATAGGATGGTGAGGTTCTGGAGACCCAAAGGGCTCACTGAGCTGATGGGCCGTCATTACCTTTCCATCGTGTATGGTTAGGGTCGAAGGCACATGACTGGTGCTCCGTAGGATGGGGAAGTTCCGGGGACCCACGAAACTCGCTGAGCTGGGGGGCCGCCGTTACTTTCCATCATGTATCATCAGAGAAAGGCACATGATTGGTGCGCGGTGTAAGAGCCAGAGCTGGCAACTAAGAGTCTAATCAGAGAGTAATGCGTGTGGCATTACTTTGACTTATGAACAGTAACCACCGACTTGACTAGCTACTAGGACGAGATATGTCATAACCGTTGATGATGATGGCATTCATTCCTTACTGTTACAGTCCCCTCGACTATTCGAGATACTCCTTATAGGCGAAGTGCACCTAAATAAGTAAGACTTAAAAATACTACACGAGCAATGGTTCGATGGTAGTCTGCGATACTTAGTAGTGGCACCGAAGACATCGGTGTCAATGATGTATTCTATGTGTAGATGGTGAACGCAGACCTTGCAGAAGTATAGCGAAGCAGATAGAGCCCATGCCTGTCCCCAGGGGAATAAACCCAGGTAAGATTCAGAGTTCCTTTAACTTCTCTTACTGTCGCGACGCCTTGTACCATGTAGGTTGACTCAGGCGTATCCCTTGACACATAATATTTCACATTGCTATAATAACAATGGTAACGACTAATATAAAGAAAGGCGTGGCGACACCATCCTTTAATTTACGTTAATTTCACCGAACATCAAAAACTACACAACCTTAATCCGAAAACAACCTCGCGTCTTAAAGTACCAAAACGTATCGTTCACACTCGACACTTTTAATTTTCCCTCCTTAAAAAAGGGAGGGCAGCGTGTTTTCGCCCGCGAGGGTGGTAATCAAGCCACGCAATCTTCGGCAAACCCTTAAAAACTTTAAAACTCATCGCCGCTTTGCCCCGTATGCGTGTGTGTGTGCGTTGTTTATTGGGGGTAATTTTTGCGTACGCGTAACAGTGTTTTGTTTTTCGCGCGTAGTAGAGCGTAATTTTTATGCGCGATTATAACGGTTGGAGTATCCTTGTTAATACTTACAAGCTGTTTTTTATGATAATATTATTGATTCGGGTTTCCTTTTTACGTAACTTTACTTTCACACTTTTAAAGAAGGACATCGCTTTTTATCGGAAAATTTAACCTCGAAGCTCCCAGCATACTTTATAAAGTACAGATAAATTTATTGATTAAATGACAGTCAGGGTAAGAAAATCTTCGTCAGTTATTAAATTGATTCCTTTATAAAGTCGTATACTCTTAGTACCTTATGAAAAATGGGGAACGTCATGCGATATTCTGTTTCGTTTGAATTAAAATGTTAACAGAACTTACTGACTGGCGTTAATGCAAGCAAATGTCAACTTTTAGGTGACGAACCCTTTCTTACCCCGACTGTACTATCATATTTGGAGTACTTAATTTTTTAAACGATATACGGAAGAGTCTTACCAACTTAGAGAAGTTGATATAATTTTCAAAATGACAAAATAGAGAATTCTTGGTGCGGTCTGGACTGCTAACTTATGCTTATTTGGGATTATTTGTAACATTATGCAATGTTATGAGATTTGCCGATACAGATCTAGTTCAAAAACCGCCTAACCTCCTCCAACGTTATTAGAGTATCAGAATTTTATCCATAGCCATTGAGACTACACGTCGTATCGCAAACTTACACCTTAATACAGCCATCCCAGTCACTATGTGAACCTTCGACAAAAAAAAAGCACTATCAACTTTTAGACATCACTCAAGTATTTATAAGTATTTAGGTTGTCTTATAATGATTGACACTACCATAGATACTTAACTCTGATCTCGATGTTACTAGTATTTTTAGTTCTTGGTCCATCCCTATACGTACGAGTAACACGGCTAGCGAAACATTTCAAATTCCGAATTCCATTTTCGAATCGTACCCGAAATTCGCATCCCAACATCGCGTGTCTTTAACGGCCAATAAAAACGGTCGATAGCGATTTCGTTAACTTTAATTGGCCAGTAAAATATGCGTGAAATGTATTTATTTTTCATAAAGTCGTTTATGTACCGTAAAGTGGTAAATAACCAGCCAGCATTAAAGGGGTTTGGTTATGTTTGGAGTCGTTTCCTTATTGTGACAGTAAAACTTAGTTGGTTTTCGTTAATGTGAAATTAGGTCAAGTTTGTTTCTTTTTTAATTTAATTTGAGCAACTTTACACTTTGAAGTGTAGTGGTTTAGGTTGGAATTTAATATTATTCTGTAATGTCAACATGTAAGCAATCAAAGTAATGAACAACGTTCAGGTAATTTCACTGGCGTGACTTTGGTTTACTGATAGTTAAATATTATGTATTTTTATCGTACTATATCTTTGTAGACTGATGATTACTGACCTATTCTTGAAATATACAACTAGATTAAGTATAATTTAACACTCTAAAAACAATAAAATTTCGTCAACATCTCGGCCATGGGTGTACCTTCTTTTGGCAAATTATTTTTCCCAATCTGATTCATTTGGCAAATGTTTAATTTCCCAAATGTTTATTTTTTCTGAAACTGTAAACTTTTCAGGATTGTTATAAAACAAACCTAACCTAACCTAACCTACAGAATAGTCCTGAAATATATCCTGAATAGTTTACAGGTTCAGAAAATATAAACATGTGGGAAATGAAATATTTGCCAAATGTATCAGTTTAGGAAAAATAATTTGCCAAAAGAATAGGCTTCGCTCGGCCATACATACGTCCCACTGCATGGCCAGGCCTCCTCTGGGAATTAGAGGGGTTCCCACGTGGGCAGGGCCGGATTTTGGGCAGGGCATCTGGTGCCACTGCACCGGGCCTCCACAATAGAGCCCCCCCCCCCCCCTCCACAATAAAGACTTCGAAAAATTGTTTAATGAAATCTCGACTGAAAAAAATGGTAATTTTATTTGGAAAATAAACCACTCCTTTTATGCCCCGAGGCCTCCAGACCTCTAAATCCGGCCCTGCGCGGGCCCAGTGCAAATTGGGAACTTCACACACACCATTAATTTTTCACAGGTGTGCGCAGGTTTCCCCACGATGTTTTTCTTTACCCTAAAACTCATGGTAAAATTTAAATGTAATTACGCGTGTAAATTCGAAAAATTCAGAGGTGGAGCTCACAACCCTCTGCTTGAGAGAACTCACTTTTGTATTAAAAAAAATGTCTCTACCTAATTGGCCTATACTACAAAATCAATGTGTTCAATAAGTGAAACATAACTGGCACTTGATAATTAAAATTGGATTTACAAATTTTCAAATAAAAAAAAAACAAAACCCGTCTCTAAAAAAGATAAAAAATCGCACTCATTGCCAATGAATAGTTCATTAACCTCTTACATGTGTGCATTGCGCGAGTGTGCGTGCACAAACAGGGGCTTTAATTTTTCGGGGGTTCTTTAATGACACTTCTTCGCATCGATTTTAGCATTTCAGAGGGTTACTCTTTTGTTTTGCGTTATCGATTAAGTTGTTGGTAGATGGGTGAGAAGTTTGATTAGTCTGCCTATTTAAAAATAATATTAATTTTAGAAAGGGCTTAATCATCTGATTGTCAAAACACTTTCGCGTTGTGTATGATATTTATTAGGATTTAAAAAAAAAATATATATATATATATATATATATATACTGATTGTCAGTATGTTGTTTGGGTATTCATAAAGCTTTAATTAAGAATTAACAATGAGAGCCAATACCATAATATAAAAATACCAGGAAACACCATAACAGGAAAGCAAAATGATAATGACAACAGTTATTCATAGAATAATAAACCTAACAGAATCTTGAAGTGTTTAAAAATCAGAGACCAGTGCAATTTTTTTGACACGAAACCACATGAACTACAACACAACCCTTTATTTTGTATTAGCTTCGAAAGGAAGCCCACTGCTGGGCAAAGGCAGACCTCCTCCCATTGCCTCTATTCGTCTCGACTTTGAGTGGTGTCCTTCCAGTCCGCAAGGACACGTCTACTAGGTATTCCCGTCAACGTCTCCTGGGCCTACTTTATCGCCGCCATGTATCTTGTGGTATCCAATCCATGGCTATTTTAGGCTACCTAATGTGCCAATGTGCTAATACTACTGCCAAGCTGAAGTGGGACCGGCCAAGCCACGCCAGCCGAATTGATCCAAATAGGTGGGCTTATTTTTTAAATATCGTTTAAAAAATGTAAGTTCAAAGGTATTTTTTGAGGGTGTTTCCTTTCCGACTGCCCCCTGCCGTTATTTTTTTGTCTCGGCTAGTGAGTATGCATACGTGCCTTAGTTAGCATGCGTGAGGGGAAAGTTGGGAAATTAATCGCGTCGTCATCGATTTTGCTTATGAACTTTTTTAATTCGAGGGGCGATTGCTTCGTTTTAGGAAAGAAATTTAAATAAGAATATTCCAACCGCGTTCTGTTCTTTGATACATGCGCGGAAAAAATAGGTTTCCGTGCGTTTTTGATACATTTTTCCTGGTTCGGAAATCCGTTTCGTTTCACGCATGTCGAATTTGACATCCAATAGTCCGGTTGACCTGAAATTGAAGGATGATAGATAATGCAGTACAAATAACAAAAAAATTAAAGAACATAAAAAAGTTTTTTTTTTAATATACTTACGCTTATTTTAATGTAACAACAACAGTCAAGCAATATACTGCCGTGCTAAGCCAAAAGGGCCTATGTCCGAAAATGACCAAATTCTGTTTTTTTTTGCGTTGGATTCCTTAGCTTATTTAAGGAATAAAGTTATGTTAACGAAAAAGTCATATTTTTATTAGAAGTGCCATAAAAATAGCTAAGAAAGGCTTATTTTTCACTCAAATACTAAGAAACAATAGTTATTTGTCATACAAGGGGGGAAAGTTGTATTTTACCAGCGAGTGTTCATTTGAAACAAGAGCTATCGAAAGGATTCTATGATTGACCACGAGCGAAGCGAGTGGTTCAAAAATAGAGTCCTTTCGATAGTGAGTGTTTCAACACACGAGACGTAAAATAACTTTTCACCCGTGTATAACACAAAACTTTTCACCTCACTACAGCGAGGAAAATAATTAGAAAAACATGCGAATATTTAATTGAAAAGTTTTGACTGAAGTTTTTTTTTTTTTATTTCGGATGCGTTTTGTTCGCACATCGACTTACTTGGACTGTCATAACATTTTATCCGTTTTTACAACAAGAATGAAGGTTAATGTTGAATGCTGATATTTATGAATTAAAATAAAGTTGTAAGACTAATTAAACTCTCTGACTAATTAAAATAAAGTTGTATTAAGTGTTTTTTACTCGATTCAATTCATTAATTGTGATTTTAAAAATTCAGCACTTTTAACGTTTTACGTTTTGTTAGCTGACAAATATCACTTAAGCTGCCCTCAAATGTCAAAACTCTTTCTTCACATGTGGATAAAAAGCGATTTTCTCAATAGATGTCAAACAAACAAAAAGGGCTTTCCGAGCTAGTGAGGTGAAAAAACATAAAAACTCGTTTTTCTCGAAACCGTTAAAACGGACATAGGCCCTTTTGGCTTAGCACGGCAGTATAACTGACAATTAAAAACGAGGCTGAGAAAAATGGTCAGCTGCTTCGCCCTATCAACCATAGGTACCTAGCTATTGTCAGTTTCATCTTATATGGTCACTTCAACAAAATGTATAAGATTGTACTGAGTATAAACCTAATTATTTTTTCTTCCTTTTTATTCCGCATTAAAATTACACATAATTACTCGAAGTGTCAAATAACTCTAATAAAACGTAAATATGTATGTATTTCATTAATATAACTATAAAAGCAAAGCAACGTTTAAGCGTTATAGCTTGGTTCTTAGCGAATTAGGGGAGAGTACTTGTTGCCCAGTCACCGGCCCTCCGTTGACCGAGACCTTGAAAAATGGGCTATTATGCCCCTACAATTTATTAATCAGCCTGTATTTTTTTCGCGACGGTGAATTCGCATAGGGATGCAAACATCGTTGACAATGTATTGTATCGATGTTTGAAAATAAAGTTCGGAAGCGATAAATCGATGTTTTACGAAATATTATTCCAAGACAAAATCCAGCGGTAGTTACCTCCCTACGTTTCTATCTTATTTATTTAGGTATTTATTTTGTATCCACACTTACAACTATTTTTAGAGGATGTTATCTTTTTGATTGTATGTCTAATTTATTTATTATCTATCTATTAATTTAATAATAAAAAAATACAGCATCACAGTATAACACCAATACGCTGTAAAATTCAAAAATACATACAAAAAACGGCCAAGTGCGAGTCGGACTCGTGCACAAGTCAAACAGCAGTAGGTAACTACAATATTTTAGTTTTAGCAGAGCCCTGATTCTTAGTTAAATGTACGCAGTGTGGGATAATTTTATATTGGTTAGTGGGACCCACAAATCACACAAACCCAACTACCTATCACCTCCATCAAACTACACTGATGCGTTTCGAACTCAACTAATCTCATCCTCGGAGTATCGCAACCGTTTACTATGATACCAGATGTTAGACAAATTGTCTAAATAGTTGGCTTTGTGTGTTCGTACAGCGTGGAGGTGGAGAAACTGCGTGAACACACATTTCTTGCATAAACGTAGCTATCATAAGGTCACGGATAAGCAAAGTAATTGTTTCAGTTCACTGATATGGACCTCCGCAAAGTAGGTATAGTATAAATCTTCACAGGTGAATTTTTCGCTTCGAGCCATTACATTAAATTTGAACCTTAATACTATGAAGATAGCGTTTGTTTTGAAAGATAAGGGCTCGAAGCGAAAAGTTCACCTGGGAAGATTTATACTAACACGCCTGATTCAATAAAGCCCCAAACGCATAGACAGCGGAGGCGTGGCAGTGCGGTGGCGGTGACGGTTGTAATATTCTAACTTGTATGAACGAGTTCGCGGTACGGTACTGCACAACCGTTCATACAAGTTAGAATATTACAACCGTCACCGTGTCTGTGCATTTGGAGCTTAAATGACTCATTGTAATATTAAAACAAGAACGCGATGTTCTTAATCTTAATGTTTTTGTAGGTCATTTGGAGATCGTCAGAGTTAAGTTTAGTATTTAAATTAAGCCTGCGTTTAAATTAGCGCAGACCGGGTTGGACTCCCCGCAGACATTGTTTCTAATCAATGTTTTAATGAGTTGAAGCGATTTATTCCAGTGAAAATTTGTTCAGAAATTATTACAATTATTATCAGAGGTAGGAATTTTCACGCCAAAACAAAAGACTGCCGCAATATAGCTAGAGTTAGAAACGTGTCTTTATCAATATCGAGTATTATCAGGTACACAAAAAAATCATGGCATTAAGTGAAGTTGAACGTTCATTTAGAATACATAAAAGGTTTTATAGTGATAAACGAAACAGTTTACTCCCGAAGAATGTTGAGAAATTAATGGTTATCTATTCCTAACATAATCACAAACCAAATAAAAATGTTATGTGTTTCTGTGTGAACTTGCAATTGTCTCTATTCAATTTTACACAAACATTACGTAAAATTCTGTATTATTATATTTTTTTATTTGGTTGACCGTTTTGTCTTCTTTTACACAACTATCGATATCGATAAAAAAAATGTTTCTTAAACTAGTTTGATTGCGACAGTCTTTTGTTTTAACGGGAAAATTCAGACCTCTGATTATTATTAACTACATATAGCTGTTGCTTTCGATTCCGTCTGCAAAGAATCCGTTTATCGCTTTCCCGCGGTAACTATGAAATTTTCCGGGATAAAAAGTATACTACACTAGCTGATGCCCGCGGCTTTGCCAACACTGTAGTTGATTAAAACGTGTTTTCCCGTGGTAAAAATTAGCCTATGTCACTCTCCAGCACTGAACTATCTCCATAAAAAAACACGGCAATCCGTCTCTCAGTTTGAACGTGAAAGAAGTAACAAGCACACTCACATTTATTACTTAGTCATCATTATCATTTCAGCCGAAAGACGTCCACTGCTGAACAGATCGGTCCCGCGCCATCCGCATCCAACGCGATAACGCAACCTTAACCAGGTCGTCGCTCCATCTTGTTGGAGACCTACCCACACTGCGTCTTCCGGTCGTAGACGCCACTCGAGAACCTTTTTGCACCATCGGCCTTCGGCTACGAGCGATGTGCCCTGCCCACTGCCAAAAAAGAATAAAAAAATAGTTGTGTAAAATACTTAATTTCTCAATCCAAGATCTGTATCTGTACGCCAAGTTTTTTCTAAATCCGTTCATCCGTTATTGCGTGTTTGACTAACAAACATCCAAACGTACAAACATCCAAACATCTTCGCAAACTTTCTAATTTTTAATATTAAGTAGTTGGATTTATTGTATAGCACACTACATAAGTTTGACTAACCCATATCCAGCTTCTTCGATTATGTAAATAACAAAATCATCATCATCATCATCCCAGCCTATAATATATGTCCCGCTGCAGGGCACAGGCCTCCTCTCACAATAAGAGGCCCAGTGCTTATTGGGAACTTCACACACACCATTGAAATTCTTCTCAGTCGTGTGCAGGTTTCCTCGCGATGCTTCCCTTCGCCGTAAAGCTCATGATAAATTAGGTACTAATGTAATTTCACAGATAAATTCAGAAAAACTCACAGTGCAAGCCCGAACTCGAACCCATGACCCTCTGCTTGAGAGGCCATACTATAGGTCAAACCACTAGTCCACCACGGTTTTTAATAACAAAATCATAGCCATTAAATTCATATTTCAACAATTGTATGAAAAGCCATTGTAGAGCTCATGATTGAACCAGTAGCTATCTATAACTCGAACCACATTTAAAATTTCATTATTACGGTGAATGAAAAAGTTGTGAGGAAACCTGCACACACCTGCGTAGACTCTCAACAATGCGTGTGAAGTTCCCAATCCGCACTAGGCCCGCGTGACCCCAGTGCGGATAGGGAACAAGCCCTCTCATTCTAAGAGGAGGTCTGTGCCCTGCATTAGGACATATATATGGTGGGATGATGATGATGACGAACTCGAACCACCTAAACGGTTACGAAATACCTCACCTCTGATTACGAAACAATAAGTAACAACAAAACCGTCCCAAAACTTTCAACAAACGAAACCGCAAAAGTCGAAAATGTCATAAAAACTCAACGTAACTTATTAAGTCTGATTCGAACGGAAAATGACTCGATACCGCTGTCTTTGCCGAGCTCTTATCAGAGAACCGCTTTCAATTAACCAGTAAGTAAATAAAGCGCTATGTACTGGCTAACTCTTCACATAATGAGTTAATAACACAACACCTATACATACGCGTTTATAAACGGAAAATCGTCAACACATACGTAGCGAGCGCACACTACGACATTTTTCGTGGTACATAAAACGTCTTTCTTCTTGTATTCTTAATTAGCGTGTCGATTGTTGCTGTCCCGCTCGCGCGCGCGGCGTTAATTAGAAGCTCGTCTCGCTCCCGCTTTCTTAATACATTCTTCCTCTCCGCAGTGTTTCTTTACGTTTTTATTTGTGTGAGTGTCTGTGTGCGGTGGTGTTTAATTTACATGTACTTGTATGTCAGCGTACCGCGGCTGGGGAAAGAGGTTTTCGGTTTGCGGATGTCGTCTTAGATTGTTTTGCTGCGTATAAATACGTCGAGTTATTTAGAACTGGTATAGACTATTAGTTATTTAAAATGTTTTAGAGCTTTTTAACACTCTTTTATTAGTTTAGTTTAGTTTTTAAGACGTATTCAAAATAAAGTTACATCATAATTTACACGAACGTCAAATTAAGGATTAAAATTGAAATTATCAAAATGGTTGTATAAGATGAAAATAAATGCAAATATAATATCATTTTCTTTACTTTATATCTTACGAACTATGTAACTACCTAGGTATTTCGAAAAATCATTTAATAGTTGGATTAATGTAACTTCGAATACAAGTAAATTTTTTTCAGTGATTAAATAAAGTTTTGACGAATTTAATTATGGATCATAAAAATTTAATTGTTAACTTTATCAAAGCATAAATACTTACTGGTTTTCTTAACGATTACATTTATTACGATTGAATACTTAAGCACTTCTCGAAATAATTAATCCAATTAATTAATTACCATTCTTTTTCTACATAATCAGCACTCTTTGACCCACCCCTCCCCCCGCGGTGCCATGTTTTATACGAATGTGGGTATACGCGAAAGGGTGTCAGCGGACGCCGGATAGGGGAGGCGGGGGCACACGTACACATAAACACTTATAAAAGTTTTTTGACAACAACTCTCCCTCGCCTCCCCTCGGATTCGCTAATTTATGTTGCTTTTTTAATCAATACCAGGCGTGTGGAGGTTATAGATTCTATCGGATTTGGTTCGAGAGCGGTCTGTCATTTTCTTTTGTTTTTATTTTACTTCGCAATGACGTATCGTCGATGAAACTCCAGCGCGTAACCAACAATGGCCATCGCAATACCGCGTAACTGACAAATGTTTCAAATTTAAGTTTGGGTAATACTGGCATCAATCATCATCTCATCATTTCAGCTGAAAGACGTCCACTGCTTAACCCCTATGTTAACATAGGGGTCCCCCAAGTCTCGCCAAACAGATCGGTACCGTGCCATCCGCATTTAATGCGATCCCGCAACTTTAACCAGGTCGTCGCTCCATCTTGTTGGAGGCCAACCTACACTGCGTCTTCCGGTCCGTGGACGCCACTCAATCATCAATAAACACAAAGATATTCAATTTTAATGGTCTCCTGCATGCCACAAGTGTTGTTGATTATGCGGTACCTACCTACTGCATTTTCATCGATGGTATATGTATCTATTTCGTCATCCCAGCCAATATACGTCCCACTGTAGGCCTGGCCTCCTCTCAGAATGAGAGGGCTTGAGCCGTAGTTCCCACGCGAGCCCAGTGCAGATTGGGAACTTCACACACACCATTGAATTTCTTCGCTGGTGTATCCAGGTTTCCTCACGATGTTTTCCTTCACCGTAAAGCTCATCGTAAATTTCAAATGTAATTTCGCACATAAATTCCGAAAAACTCAGAGGTGCGAGCCGGGATTTGAACCCACGACCCTCTGCGTGAGAGGCCATAGGCCAAACCACTAGGCCAGCACGGCTATAATTATATCTATTTACCTACCGTTATATTTTTACTGCATAGGTAGGGTCAACGATATAAGTAAGTGATCACTTTTGTACCTTGTCACAGTAACTTCATCTTTGAAAAGCCATACGAAATTATGTGGTAGAGCCATGTTGTAGCTAGCCGCTGCATCACGAATGGGCCGGCTCGTCCGGGGTAGTACCACCCTCTCACAGAACACCGGCGTGAAGCAGCAGTACTTCCTGCTGCGTTTCGTACGGTCAGTGAGAGCGCCGGGGGCCCAATACCTCTCCCCCTCCTCTATTTCCTTTCCTTTTTCCTCTCCCTTTTAGGGCCGACAACGCACTGGCATCGCGTAAAGCGCTGCGGATGTCTATGGACAGTGGTGATCATTTAACATCAGGTGACCCACTAGTTCGTTTGTCTGGCCTCTCTAACAAAAAAAAAAAAAAAAAAATGTAACGAATGAAAGCGACAAGGTACAAAAGTGATCACTTATTTATGACTTATGACGTTGACTGTACACCACCGATATCTCCGGCATGATAGTAAAGGTACTTCCTACTGTTACTCACAGGCTGCCTTTCAGCATAAAAAGGCTTAAGATGCAGTGGATTGAGAATTTCTCGAACATCATTAAAATGTCATATAGGTATCGCGATTTATTTCTTTATTAAAAAGCTCGTAAATTTCAAATGAAGCGATGATGGCTTAGTTGTTTAACCTATTGGGTTAGATCGAGCCCAGGCTCGCGCACCTCTTAATTTTTCGGAATTTATATTTTAAATTTACCATGAGCTTTACGGTGAAGGAAAACATCGTGAGAAATTTGCACGCACCTGAGAAGAAATTCAATGGTGTGTGTGATGTTCCCAATGCGCACTACGACCCTCAGGCCTTTCATTGTGAGAGGAGGCCTGTGACCTGCAGTAGGACGTATATAGGCTGGGATGATGATAGAATATATTTATTACTTGTCTATTATTAAGGTTAAAGCTATATAATATACAGGGTGAAAAAACGAACACCATATCGAAGGCAACTTCCTTAAATATTGGAAATAGCACATTTTATGTAAAGGAGATTTTCCTTTATTTAAAAAAGACTGCATTTAAGGATTTTTGTTTCGTTGGTCAATTAGTGTTTCCTCGCGATGCTTTCCTTTACCGTAAAAAAGCCCATAGTAAATTTCAAATTTAAGCTCAAGGCTCGAACCCGCGACCCTCAACACGAGAAGCCATAGCTCAAGCCACTAAGCTACTATGACTCTTTCTTAGAACTAATTACAAATAAATTTAACTTACCTCAATCTTCTGCCCATACAATAACCTTGGGGTAGCATCCATAACCTATAAGCATCTATAATGTTTACGTCACTCTAATACTTGTCGAAAATCTATCTTTTAAATGGAATGTCATAAAAATCCTTGCCATATTTTATTTTATTATTCATAAATACCAAAATGAGATAAGCTCTTAGCTATTTACACCCCCAATGTTCCCACTTAAATCGTCAATCACATTCTTAAAAAATAAAGTTATATCTCAATTTTCCGTTCTGGCAACCCTAAGCGTGTGCCGTAAAAAATCCGCATACGCAGAACTAACTTAAAACAACTTCGGTCGAGCTAAATTTAACTTTATTCTCAGTGAGATAAAGCTGCGAATTCCCGTAAATGTATCGTGGTAACATATTTATCAACATTTTTAAGCAATAACTCACACGAGCGATTTTGCGCTCTGTCGCTTTGTGACAAGAGTTGGTACGTGTGTTGAGAAATTTTGGTAACTCTGTTAACACGGGTGATGGATTGTCTGTCTCATGCATGACAGAAGTGTCACGCTGAGGTTCCACGTGATTTGAACGTTCCAGATTCAAAATTAAGAGAATCCATTTATTTTGCACGAGTTTTCTGGAATGCGATATGCGATGCGATGTTGTTTTTCAAGAATTCATATACTACAGGGTGAAAACTAAATGGTGATACAAAATAAGTTTTCCTAACTCGGTTAATGCTGGACAACATAATGCATTAACTGAATCGTTAAAACTAGTCTGATAAAATTTAGAATGTTCATATGTACTAGTTGAAATTTAATCACAAACTCAATGTATGGACACCTCAAATTAAATAAGACTAATAAGACTAATGATGAATAATGAGTTAGTGCATTACATGCATTGTCCAGAAATAACCGAGTTAGAAACACTTACTTTGTATCAACATTAAGATTTCACCTGCATATGAATTCACGAAAAACAACATCGCATCGCATGTCGCATTCCAGAAAACTCGTGAATTTTGAATCTGGAACGTTCAAATTACGTATGAACCGGAAATTTCCTTTCAGAAAACCTTTGATCAATTATAACTGTAGATCCACAGTCGCGCGCCCGAAAATGTCCGAGCCAAATGAGCGCCACTTTGATAAAAGTGGCCTTCTTTTTTCTCAGTACGTTGCGTGAAATTGTCAAGTTTAGCTGTCAAGTGTCAACCGAAATTCGACTGTAATGAAGTAAAGACTAGGTTCAAATTTCTGTGTAGGTGATGATTTTAATTGTTATGCAAACAAATAAAAAAGTTCGGACATTCTTTGAAGGGGATTTTGTTCGGCAATGTGTATCTTCAGTTATAATTGATCAAAGCAGAAAACTTAAAAACTAACTATGATCTTTTCGACAGTAAAAAAGGCGTGGTGGCCTAGCGGTTTGACCTATGGCCTCTCAAGCAGAGGGTCATGGGCACGCGGCGGACACGACGTACAAATACGCGTTCTTGAATCTACATAAGCACGACGACGTCTGTACACGCGTACGCCTACATACATCGCGCGCGCACTCTTCTGGATTCTGGCGGTTTCCGGCTATCTGCGCCTTGAGGGGTGGGGTAATTCGAATCGGTGCGGGGCGGACCGTTTCCATTCTGTACGTCAGTACTATTTGTATATTCTGTGGTCGTGGGTTCAAATTTCGGCTCGCACCTTTGACTTTTTCGGAATTTATGTGCGAAATTACATTTTTGAAATTTACTATGAGATTTACGGTGAAGGAAAACATCGTGAGGAAACCTGCATACACCTGCGAAGAAATTCGATGGTGTGTGTAAAGTTCCCAATCTGCACTGGGCCCGCGTGGGAACTACGGCCCAAGCCCTCTCATTCTGAGGAGGCCTGTGCCTCTGGACGTATACAGGGTTATTTGTAATTCACTAGCATCCTTTTGACCCTAAACTCCTACCACTTAAAGAAATGTTTTTTGTTTTACGGCTTTTGTCATAACTTAATATTTTTGGTGTAGTAACGTTTTGAAAATTTGATTCTGCCTTTATTTTTACGATACTCTGTGTATTTGTATGGGATTAAAGGGCTTCATTTTAAAAAGTCTTAAAACAAAAAACATTTGTTTGAGTGATAGGAATTCAGGGTTAAGAGGATGTCAGTGAATTAAAAATTACCCTGTATAGGCTGGGATGAAAATGATGATGATGTTTTCGAATACCCTTAATGCGTTTAATAGTCCATGCAAAGCAAGGATGGGTATGTATGTATGTAAAACTCATACAGTACACAAAACATAAAATTAACAATTTTATTAACAAGAGAAAAAGATGTACAAAGGCGAACTTATCCCTTGAAGGGATCTCTTCCAGTACCTCTACCATGAGTTACACTAGTTTACATTGACCGTACTCGCTAGCGACGGCGTAAATTATTTGTATAGAGAATTGTGTACAGCGCCTCTAGCGGTCACTTACGGAAGTACAATTCTCCATACAAATCATTTACGCCGTCGCTAGCGAGTACGGTCACTGTAAACTAGTGTAACTCATGGTAGAGGTACAGTTAACCTAAACCTTGCTAAACGCTATAAACTCGAAAACCATTGCTCCAAATTGGATAGTAAATTTTGGTCGTGTTCTAATTGTCAGAACCAAAAAAAGCTTCAGCGTGGGCAAAGCTGCGGGCATCAGCTAGTTTATTATAATTATCAATAACTGCATAAGTGCATGTGCAACAAAGAAGCCCTGATAACGGTAGGCAGATAGTGCAGCTCGTGTACTCTTACTTTCCTATCTCAATCGCACTACCGTTACCACCACACCCATAACCTTATATTACAACACAGGGTGCTATTGTTTCGCACGCTCAAGGATATTTTATTAACATTCGTTTAGTTTTGAGATATGTTGAGTTTTCAGAGGAGGTTCTAAGTAAAACCAGGCATAGTTTCACCGAAGATGTTATATTCTCGGTAGATCAAAATATAAGAGGCTTAGTTTACGTTAACATCAATACTTATAGATAGATATTGCTTACTTGCTAATTACTCAATTACGTGCGTCACATGTCGCAGGGCGTAACGATTGTTTGTGTTATTTTACTGTTAATATGTTGATTAGGGGTATAGTACAGTTTAAAGCCATGTTAGCTTTGTGCTTTGACCAGCAGAGAATCGCGGGTTTTTCGGAATCCTTATGCAAAATAAATTTGGAATTTACCAAGGAAAGAGGAAATCTGCACATACCTACCTACTTACGATGCAACTCAATGGTGTCTGTGGAATTCTTGATCCGCTCAGGGCTCGTTTGGAACCTACAAATCGAATCTTATATATAAAAATCTCGTGTCACGGTGTTTGTTATCGAACTCCTCCGAAACGGCTTGACCGATTTTTATGATTTTTTTTCTCTGTATTTGGTAAGTGTCTGAGAATAGGTCGTAGGCTATTTTTATACCCCTATTCTTCGCAGACCGAATCGCGGGCAACAGGTAGTAAATCTATATATTTTTTAATTACATAGATCTAAAGTATTTAATACAACATTTTTTTCTAATACTACTTACTGTATTACACTGTATCTACTGACACTTTATTTGAAACTTTTCGAAATATCTGTCTTGTCGATGCGCGTAGAAATGTCATCGATTGCATTCCCTGTCCAATCACATTCGTAAATATTTTTTTCTGTTAAAGCGCACACTCATTTATCATCAGTTAAAAAATAATCATGCAGAAAAAAAAGTCCTATATCGAATAACTAAACCTACGTCCACACTCTGTATACGACTGCTCTCATTAAGCATAGTGCACACAATCGCGGGACAACCGGGCAGTGTGAATCAGGCATAACTCAATGGGCGCCCGCGGCGGCACTACCACATAAATCCATAACCATCCTAATAGATCTATGAGCTGGTTGTGGTAATAGATTAGTAATTTGATTTAAATTGTTTTTGTATGCTGCTGTGCTCGTCTCGATGTAGATTTCTTCTCGAAGCTGTGATGCTTGAGTAATTAACTGGTACCAACCTGGGGAAAATAAGAAATAAATCCATGTCACCTGGTTAACCGTTAGAGTTAATAGAGCCACATAACGTATCACTACAATACAAAACAATACAAATATTCTTTATTGAACACCAAAAACAGCACAGTGACATTACAAATATAAAAATTCAGGCAGACAACAGGCAGTCTTATCGCTAAAAAAGCGAAACCGCTACTACATCTTATACTATTATTTTTTTACTTTACTTATATTTCTTTGTATTTTATATTTTCGAAAAAATGTCTATAGCTCTTAACTAAGTGACAAGGATTATTTTCCTTGCCTTTTTCAGAACTGTTATATCTTGGCCTCTCGCCTGGTACCAGGTTAATGTTGAGTTTTGTGACACCCTGTATAATTGTTACTCATTTCACAAACTTTTGTTTAGAAAGAAAGAAAGAAAAAAAAAACGTCACGTCGTCGAATCTATCGTCTACGGTCGTGTGGCTCCGAGAAGATAGGCTACGGATTAGCTCGAAACATGTCGAGCTAAACTCGGTCATAGACGTGAGTTATCCGTATTTTTTCACTACTAGGTAGGTATTATTTCGTATGTAAGTTTCAAAGTTGTGGTTTCAAAACTTGCAAACAAATTTTCGGCTACTTTCTGGTATCTGATTGTGCTGAAACTTGTTTACGATTTTATTTGGCTATACAATGGCGAGGGAATATGACGAACCAAGAATATGACGAATTAGGCATATGACCGGTTAGGAAAGTGTCGAATAAGGAATATGACCAAATAGGAATATGACGAGTCAGGAACAAAATCGTCCTGAAGTGTTCCCTACCTTTTCCCTGCTAAATGGTTCCTTTTGGATCAGAGAAAAAATTCACGATAGTTTGCAAAACCTATACTTATACATAATTTTGTTAATTTTCCTTATTTTTTTTATTTTTTAACAAGTAACGGTGAACCAAGGTTTAGTACTAAGTCGCATTTATGATATGTCACACAACTTGATCGGTAATTCCAGTCCATTTACGCGTTCAGTGAACTTAAATTAATGCTTATAAAACTCAAGTCAACTGTGCGGATTAAGTTTTAAATTTCTTCTTGCATTTCTTATTCTAGTTTTATTGAAATATCTCCTCAACTTTAACCACAGAAACGTCCTTCAAACTCGGCAAGTTGACATTTAGAGAATCACGCTAAATGCAACCAATCTGTGCAGCATTGTTGAAAAGACAAATAAAGACAAACAACTGGCAGACGAAGGAAAGTTTTCGATACGCTACGAACACGATACCGTAAAGTGAACAATATTGTTTATTTTATTGCACGTTAGTTTTTCGTGGCTGCAGTTTCCCTTGTAAGTTTTATTGGGTAAAGTTTGCTTTTGTTTCAAATATGTTTACTCGGAACTTTCGTTGGCAAACATACGATTTCAGAATAATCAAAATATTTACACATTTTCTTGATAAATAAATCGGCTCAGGGCAATCCACAGTCCTATGTCACTTTCCTAACTCCTCCACATTCTTATATCGTTCATTCCTGTATGGTCGACAGTCCAAACTGGTCCACATATCTGAGATACTCTAGCCGAGTTTCTCCAAGTAAAGTCCCAAAATCTTATCTAGTCTAGAGACAGCTCAATTTAAAACAATTTAAAACATATCTGTTAAGACACTTAAAACATGAAATATTTTTATGATGTAAATAAATTCCTAAATTTTAAAGGTGATTTCTAATAATAAATAATAATAATCCCATTTAGCTAAGTAGTTCATAAGAAAGTTAATTATTGTACGTCTGACTGGCAGATTATAGCAGTTCTGATAGTGAAAATATGTCTAACATGTAAATGTACCTACCTATAAATAACAATAAATGAGTTTGAGTTTTGAGTTTGACATGACATTTTCTGTTTGTCATACAGCGTGCATGAAGACCACGATATAATTTTTGGGATTTCCCACGGGAATTTCGTAAAATCCCGGAATTTCAATTCGAGTAGGTACCTAGCAGATCTAATGGTTCATCCGAGCAAAGCCGCGGCTAAATGAGTGATAATTTAACAATAGCAGCGCTTATTGATGTGTATCTTATTTTATTATTGTTAAAGATGCTAGAGAAGGTTATATTATTTCTTGAAGGTCATAATACAATATAACCTTCAGGAGTAAAGCTCTTTATGCAATTGTTCAACTAATACCAACTTATTTAAAGCCCGGTGGCCTTAGAAACAGTGTTTTGTAAGTTCTCCTAGGATAAGAATTCAACATTTTTCAGGGATGCCATCGAGACCATTGGACCATAGTGAACTGTCACTACAGAGTAAGCCCCCGCTAGTTGTCTGTTTATCTATCCGTTACAGAATTATATCTTGTAAACCAAAATACAGACACTTGGAATTTTCACAGAGTTGTACATGATTAAAAAAGATACAAAAACAAGGTATCTTATCTAATATATAAAAATCTCGTGTCACGGTGTTTGTTATTTAACTCCTCGGAAACGGCTTGGCAGATTTATTTAGTTTTTTTTTCTCTATATTCGGTAGATCTGAGAATATTAGGTCGTAAGCTACTATTCTTGTTCACCTGAAAATTAATCACGATTATCTATACTTATCGCTTAAATTATCTCGATGTTTCGACCACATTGCAGTTATTTATCAGTGAGATGTAGAATGAGAAATTTTAAAACATTATATAAGGTAGAATAAGGAGTAGAAATACATCAGCTGTCTATAATTACAAGATAAAGATAAGATAAAGATAATTTAATATTCAACAAGAGTTACAAATAAATACAGATGTTACATAAAATTAAAACAGTCCTCCATGTTGTGCCTTTCGACGTACTTTTTTTTGTTTTTTTCTCTATTTTATTACGGTTGCCTAATTTGACTTAAATTAAAATAATTTGAGCTGATATCATTTATAACGTAATGTAACGTAATGGAAATAATTCTTAAATAAATAAATCTATTAGTATTATTCTTGATAACATATTTATTTAATTAGCATTTATTATTATTAACAGTAATTTAGTTCCGTTTATCATCCTTAGGGTACAGAACTCTAAAACATTATATATAATCACGTCGATAATACGAGCAAAATAGCCTGCAAATTCTAATGAGCCACTTACAGATTACGAGAAAGCCGTATAGAGCTTCTAAGTGAAACTTTTACAGAATACCCATAATTAAGGTCCTAATGGGCAGGCGCAGTTCACACACACGAAGCGTGCGTTGGTAGTGCTGGCTAGACGTAATTTGGTTTCGGCCTCGGCGCTTATAGTTGGCCGAAAATCAAAGAATATCACCTCTTCCCAAACGAAGACCAGGGGCAATATTTACCGTTATAAAGGGCTTTTCTTTCCTCATTCTCGTTTCAGAAAATATTGTCTAAAGAGATGACGCACCGGTTTAACTTTTTAACCGAACTCAAAAAAGGAGAAAGTTATCAATTAGGTTGTATTACCTCTCAAAAACAAGTATTTCATGGGTTGCGAGTCAATTACTTTAACACAGTTGCTAAGCAATTTATGCTCTATTGTATCAGACGTTACTTTGCGGAGGTCCATATTAATGAACTAAAACAATTACTTTGCTCACCCGCGACCTTAAGGTTGCAGGTGAGCAAAGTAATTGTTTCAGTTCATCAATTTGTGCCCATCAATATTTTGTAACAGATGACGAGAACTTGTCTATAAGCTACCGTATCGTATAGCTTATATTAGTTACACTAAAAAGCGAGAAATTAAAAATATGTATTTAACCGACTCGAACAAACTTTGAAAATAATGTTCTGCTGATCTGTTTGAAATCAGTGCAAACACTACTGTTTCTGTTTGCCAGTTTAGTTAGCGGGTAAAATGATGGTAGCGATCCTGAAGAACTTTGTGCATAAGGTCCTACCACCAGCTATTCACGCACGTCATTTGAAACTACAATAAACTTTCAAAGCAACGAAACAATTCTCGGCCTAGAACTATTCCCACCACTAGTGTTATGAGATCGGTCGATAATTACAGTTAAACAGGCCGGATTGCAGAATTAATACGCAATTAACTTGCCACGCGATGCGATAGATACGTTACCGGCCAACGTGTTATTATTGTAAGTGGGTAGTGCGAAAATTATCTTTGGGATCCGAGTGGGAAATTGGATGGCTTTCGAAGGAGGTATACTCATCACCATTGCGAGAACTCAAAATCTCGCGGCTGTCATCCGAGCGTCTAGGGTTCTGGAATACTTCGGTCACATTGCAAGGAACAGACGGTACCAGAAGCTCATCTGAACAGGCAAAGAAGATGAGAAAAGACCTCGTAGACGCAGTCCAATACGGCGGCCTCACCAGATCTGCACCGCTCTTGACTCTACAGTGCACAGCGCCCTCCATACTACCAGAGACAGAAACAAATGAAGAAAAATCATCACCATCATCATCCCATACATACGTCCCACTGCAGGGCACAGGCCTCCTCGCAGAATGAGAGGGGTTTGGCCGTAGTTCCCATGCGAACTTCACACACACCATTGAATTTCTTCGCAGGTCTATGCAGGTTTCCTCACGATGTTTTCCTTCACCGTAAAGCTCGTGCTAAATTTCAAATTAATTTTGCACATAAATTCCGAAAAACTCAGAGGTGCGGGCCAGGATTTGAACCCACGACCCTCTGCTTGAGAGGCCATAGGTCAAACCACTAGGCCACCACGGCTTTTTAAATAGTACGAGAAAGTACGAAGAAAAATCGTACGAGTGAAACTCATGCATAAGAGAAGTCGTGAGCTTCAATGCTGAGGAATACGACGCGAGGAGGAGGTCTCATCACTATCATCATATCAGCCAAAAGACGTCCACTGGACAAAGACCTCCTTCAAAGAATTGCATAACAATTGGTCCTGTGCTGTCCACATTCAAGTGGTTCTTGCGACCTCTATCAAATCATGCGAGGTATACTGCGAGAACATAGAAAAAAGTCACTAATAAAATGACTACCAAAAATATTTCTATTTCTACAGGTGACTCAATCGCTATCAGTTTCCTGTCGCAAAGGCTGTCGCATATATTGAAGAAATGAACCGCACGGAAAGATTTTTATAAAACGATACAGTGTGCTTGCGGTACAATTTTATTTTTATAAAATGACGTGCTAAGAGCTGCACCTCAGTCTTTAAAATATGAGGCAGGAAATAGATAAGATTAACACCGATTTCCGTGGCAACCAAAATCGACACTCAAATTCCTGGTATTTTTACTTCTGCATTAATTTCTGATATAATTAAGAGGCTTAGTGTGAAACTGCTCGTACATGAATCATGGTCTGATGGTGATATCATCATCATTTCAGCCGCCGAAAAAAGAAGAAGTGGGAAAACCCAACACTCGGAAATAGGTTATTATGGGAACCTAATTCCGTGCCATGAAGAATGTGTATAGCTCGGAATGAAGTTCTAATAGAACGTAATTCCGTGTGACATTGCTGCTAAAATTCAAATACAGGTGAGGTACTGTAAACTTGAATATATGGTCCATGTAGATAATAATATTAATCGTAATGACAAAATCTAATGTATAAAACTAGGTATTTAACTGTACAATTAGCTTTGTAGGATTTTAGTTGTTGTCAGCCATGTTGCTCTTTGTTGTTCAAGTATAGATTCTGAATGTTCTTGTGTAGTGAAGACTAGAACATACAAAACCGGTTATTATTATATGAAGGAAATAGAAAAAACCGGTTTTCGCCATACATCTAAAACCTGTCTTGTATGCCCTTAAAATGAAAGCGCATAGACAGTAAGTCAGAATTTACTTCAGCAAAAACAATGTGAAGTGGAATCATATTGCTTAAATTATTTTCTAAAGTGTAAAGTTCCATATTACTATATTGTTAACCATTTGAGTTAAATGTTATACAGAGTGATTGAGAGTAGTCCTGGCTTGGAAGCGGCAGGTATTTTAATAGAAACCGTGGCGAGTCACGTTGTTGCCGGCCATACTGCGCGCGCGCACCGAATCTATGCTACGTTACACAGAGGAAAAACAGTAGGACAAATAAATACTAAGACTAAAATTTGCTAAGATAAAGTTGTCTAGTCTTAAATCATAATTTTTTGAATCAGGCGTTACTTTGCGAAGGTCCATATCAATGAATTAAAACAATTACTTTGCTCACCTTTTGCCTTGCGAGTGAGCAAAGTAATAGTTTTAGTTCATTCTTATGATCATAAGATAACTTTCAGTATAACAGAAGCCACATTAATTATCAATTAATATAAATTTCAGTTGCTTTAAATTAAATAAATAGTTAATCAATAGAGTAGGCCAACAAAATTAAATGACGTCATTTCCCTATTACCATACAGAATTTATTATGGAATCTCGTTTTGACAGCGCATAAAAGTATGCCAATTGATTGATGGTTTGATTGAATACACCTACAGACTTATTGTCTAATGTTTCTGAAGCTTGCCTTCGCAATCACTATTTTTTTCCGTTAAACGGTATAAAATGATGACAGAAAGAGATGGTGAAAGTGAAGGCAAGCGTCAGATGGTTATTTTTCGTTGCAGTCTACAAAATTTTAATGTTTCCTTACATTGGTCGATGTTCTAAATGTAAGGCGTGAAAAGGGCGCAATAGTCTTTAATATAAGAATTCTGTCAAACTAACTCAACCAATGACATTATATAAAATATTAAAAAACGAAAATTAAGCTTATTATTAACCTTTTCAACGCCAATGACGGATATAAGTATGCGTCACTGAATAAACAAAACGTAAAGCTACTTTGAACCTTATGCTAATATGTTCAAAGTAGTTTTACGTTTTGGCTAGGCTTGGCGTGGAAAAGGTTAAAGGCATTACAGGATTCTGAATTTGATATGCAGATGGTTTGTAACCTGGATGTACATTTATAGAATACGTACTTTTTTATCCCGGAAAATTGCGTAGTTCCCGCGGGACGAACTCGTTGCAGACGGATCGCGGGCAACAGCTAGTTACTTATTAAATCGTTAAACTCAACCATGTGCTGGCGTATTCTGGATAAATATAAAGACTAAATTTACTTATAGTCATTGATTAATTATAACTGAAGATACACATTGCCGAACAAAATCCCCTTCAAAGAATGTCCGAACTTTTTTATTTGGTTGCGTAACAAATAAAATCATCACCTACACAGAAATTTGAACCTAGTCTTTACTTCATTACAGTCGAATTTCGGTAGCGGCAAAACTCCACTTGACAGCTAAACTTGACAATTTCACGCAACGTTCTGAGAAAAAAGAAGGCCACTTTTATCAAAGTGGCGCTCATTTGGCTCGGACATTTTCGGGCGCGCGACTGTGGATCTACAGTTATAATTGATCAAAGCTTATAGTCAATTTTACTAGCGCAGTAACGGTATACAAACCTAACCCTTGCACTACTGTCCCCAAACTATACACCACAACTATACCGGACTGGTTATTGAACCCACTACCATACGATACGTTCCCTGCAGGTTATTAAATTAATTGCAGACGAGACGGTGGCTGTTTGTTGTGGCCCACGGCCGGCCAATGATGAATCGTCAGCCGCAAGCGTGTGAAGATGATAGAACATAAATCACCGATAAGCCTTGAGCTACGCCATTTGTGATTTGACTAACTTTCACATTTTTATTTGATTAATTTATTCAATTCACTGTATGTGTTGGCTTGTTAGTGGACTCTAAAACCTAGGTGTTCTAACACTCTGCAGTTTGCCTATAAAGCTGTATGGAAATAATCTGGTCAAACTGATGGTATTTCACTCACCTTTAGCACACGGCGGACACGACGTACAAAATACGCGTTCTTGAATCTACATAAGCACGACGACGTCTGTACACGCGTACGCCTACATACATCGCGCGCGCACTCTTCTGGATTCGGGCGGTGTCCGGCAATCTGCGCCTTGAGGGGTGGGGTAACTCGAATCGGTGCGGGGCGGAGCGTGTCCATTCTGTACTTTAGTACTATTATATATTTTGTGCCTTTAGCTCCTGTCGGAAGTTACGTGCGGTGCGGTTATTCTTAAATCTGGCGCTGATACTTATTATCTTGATAACAGTGATTGCAATTGATGTTTGGATGTGTTAAATATATATTAGAACAAATTACCTTAATACGCATTGCTGCCGCAGTTGACAGGTCACGACTTTTTTTTTTGTTTTCTTCTTTTTTTCAGCTCTATGTATGACATGTGACATAGAGCACAGCACGTGCGGAGGTTGCATGGGTGGCGAAATACGTCCAATTTCAAGTAAAACTACTCCATGCAACTTTATAGGCTTAAACACTGTGTGACATATGAAAGACGATACCATAGTATAGCTTGTCTAATTTGAAATGACGGGCCCTTCTACGCAGAGGATTTTATATGCGATTTGTCGATTGTGATGTATGTATGCACACTGATCATAGTTTACGGAATAGTCAACGCTCCCAAACAGATGAAGAGTCGTAATTAATATTTACACGACATATCCAAATAAACTGATTATTCAGTAGAGCGCGCGTCATTTTAGCTTAGACGAGCTCTATCAATAACTATAGCTTTTGCCCGCGACGTCGTCTGCGATCAATTCGTTTATTTCCATCGCGCAGGAACTCTGCAATTTTTTGGGATAAAACTGCCCTTTACCTTCCCAGGGTCTGAAAATATTATCTCTGTTCCAAATCTCATCTAAAAGAGTTTAACGGCTTAAGCGTGAAAAGGTAACAGACAGATAGATAGACAGACAGGAGTTACTTTCGCATTCATAATATTAGTCTGGAAGTACGATAATTGTTAATGTAAATTAACCCGCAATGAAATATTAATTTGTTAACGACAAATTTTTGAGACACGGTGTTATGCGGAGACCGTAGCATCGCTGTTGCAGCGAGTGCGCGACAGCGCTAACACCATCCTGGCAACCGTCTCCAACAGAGTGTAGATGGCCCATCCAGCAGGGGTGAAGTGCCAAGCATCTGCCATCTAGTACAAGTTAATCTGTAGGTATACCTAATTGTTACTAACATAGTCAATAAGGATCATTGTTACTAACACATTATGGATGAAATCTGAAATAAATGATTATTATTATTAAGTTATGTAATCAACCTGGTAATCAAGGTAATCCGCCATAGGCAATCCTTTGGGTATAGCCGACCAAGTAAGTACTTTACCATTTTTTTGTGAAAGTCCTAAATCAGAAAAAAAAACAATAATGCTCCTGTCATATTTATTTATTTTTATACAATATAGACTTGCGTTTGACCACAATCACGCCTGATGGAAAGCAAAGATGAAGCCGACGATTCATCACGCTTGCCTAGTAAATTATCATTCACTCTAGTAAAGGGGTATAAGCAGAAAGAAGGTAAAAATAATAAGGAGAAGGGAATTGAGCGATACTGCTCAGATCCTTCCTCCAGAATAGCTAACTGTACACATTATGAACATGTGAAAGTAGTCTTTGAAGTTTTCAATCGTACAAATGACTTTCAATCACAAGGTGATAAGATTTCTTGGTCGACTATACGTTCTAATATTACCACGAAACCGGTAATAATTAAACATTTCATGTAGTAATACCGTTAAAAACATTAGTAATTTAATGACTCAGTAACCCAACAATGTAGAGGTCGTTATAAAGTTATTTCTCAAGACAAAGCGAGTAGTTCGGGGACGTGCATTTTATTGCAACGCTAGCACAATACGAGATACGTAGCTTTATTTGTGGTTTTATTCTTATCTGTTTTATTATAGTTTAATTTGATATCGTGCCGTTTCTCCTTACTGCCGCTATCAATGTTTGTTTTGCTTGTGCATGTATTGTGAAAAATTTATCATCATTTCAGTCGTAGGACGTTCACTGCTGGACTAGGCCTACCTCATTGATACCCAATCATTACGGTTAGAAGTTGCTTGCATTCACTGTGAACCTGCGGCCTTTATCGAATCATCCATCCATCTGCATTTGGTTTGATTGTAGTTGACAATGTTTCCAAAAATTAATTGATGTTTAAAGGTGTACCTACATTTTAAATCAAAAGTTCTGATAGCAAAAAAAACCCTTTAAAGAAGTGTTTTTTCAAAGTAGCTCAATCATCTTTTTTATGTTTTTTTTTAATGTTTCTCTTTACGACATGTAAAAAGGTCTAACCCTACTGAGCCATGAGACATAACTAGTAGCAAAATCACGCTAACTCTACCTAAATGATCATCAGTTATCAAAGTATCCTAAGCAAAAGCATTGCTTGTCTATGTGATACATAGAAGCAATATCGATCTACAGTTCCACGATACAAATAGACATGTCCCAGCAAAATGCACCCCGACATCGTCCACGGCCAGTTACCATTAATTTTAAATAGCTCTATACGCCTTTAATACAAGAATTTGTTCCTTATTGAACACTACAATTTAGCTACAGGAGTTGTTTCGCGTATACTCATAATGATGTGAATTTATCTTAAAACGTGTGTGCGGTTTAAAGCCATGAATTACGCTTGGATACTGGAAGGTATCGATGGCTATTTAGAAGAAAGACGTAAAGTCAGTTGAATATTGGTTCTATTTTCGAAAACATTTTAAGTAGGCTGAATGGTAATAAAAGAAAAAAACTTGAAAGTTAACATCATACTGGCTGGTTACGTTTTCTTGGATAATAGAACTTTCGTTCGATAAGTTTTAAAATTACTGGCGGTTTAGAAGAAAGACGTCGAAAATTCAATTGAATATTTTGCATTCTTAGATCAAAACAACATTAATCGGAATAATATACCGTTTTAATTTAGACCTTCCAGAAACTGACTGAAATCTAAAATGGTATACTATTTTGATGCTGTTTTGATCTGGAAGTGCAATTTGTTCTATTTTCGGAACTGGTCTGAATATTAATAAAACAAACTTGGAAGTGAACATCATACAGGCTGGTTATATTTACGGACAAACGTTTACGAAGGAAAAAGAGCACTGAGCGAGACAAGGAAATTGAAATAATTCTATCGGTGGATTTTACTTGCACATCGCTCCGCTTCCTCACAAATCCATGAAGGACACCAGCTTAAAGCGGATCGTTAGTCTCCCACAAGTTGCATTGATGACTCTTAAAGTCACTGTAGTACTTACCTTCATGTACAGTCAGGTGCAAAGAAAAGGTACCCGCCTGTAACAGAGGTATCCATACTGGGGGTACCTTTTCTCTGCAGCCTAACCATACAATGCAAATTGTAATTGATGCTACCACTCACTCACTAATCCTACCGCCAAGCAGGAGTGCTCATGCTGCCGTGTTCCACCATGAAGAGAAAGGCTGCCGGTTAAATTACCACCACATGAAGTATTCTGGGCTGACAACGCATCTGCAATCTTCTTGTGATGCGGACGTCCATAGGTGCTCACCTATGGTCAGGTACACTTGCTTGTTGCAAACTTTTTGTCATAAATGTAAAAAAAAAAAACTAAAAATCTAATAGTTCTAAAACCAACAGGGACAGGTACAAATTACAGCCACCTCGGCTCTCGTTAAAAGTACGCTAAACGCCTATAGCTCATCGGGTGACCACACAATCAGCCTGTAAAGGGCGGCGCGCGCGCACGATCGCAGATATATCGCGATCGTACTGTATAAATCACTTCCTTGAAGCTTGAACCTTACCAGTTTCCTGGACAATTTTTATGACATAATTTGGCTCTATGGTTTATGATTTTTTATCCATAACTAAGATTGCGACGTGTACCTGGGGACAGTTCTGTTATCACTGATTTTAAAATTAAAAAAAAATATCCGTAAACAAAGGTTGTATGTATTTTTTTTATTGAATTTTAGGCAGAATGGGTAATTACTCAAGCTCAATCAAGCTTTTAAAACTACCCACGGCGTATCTAAATCTAATAAAATCTTAAAAATGACGTTTATAATTTAAAAACTTTATTCCCGCACCAAACACAAAAGATTAAAAAAAACGCTAACTACATGATTAACCAGTCGATTACTTCAAACTATCTTGGCAACATACGCGCTATAAAGCCTTCTGTGAGCCTTGGACCTATCCGTAGCAAATCTCGCTTCCTGTTCATTGTCCAATATCGCTGCCGCTATAAGAGCTCTATAACAGCGCTTATGGCGACGGCGACGCCGTATGAGCCGCGTGATATATCGCCCCTGTAGCGTTAATAAGCGAACACGGGGCTCGTGATCGCCAACAGCTAGAGTGCTGTGCTATTAAGGCGATTCCGGGAACTATTATAGGCACATCGAAGGCAGCAAAGATTAAACAGACAACACCATTTTTTACAAAAAAACCTAAGATCCTGGGGACTCCGGTGTACCCTAAAAACTGCGGCCAGTAATACCAAAGGACGGGCAGCAGCGTCCTCGATATTTACGGTGTAACCTACTGCGATCGCGAACCCGTCTGCCAAGCGTAGCGAAAGAATATGGTAGCAACCCCCCAATGGCTGAGATGTGGCCGCTAACGATCGTCCTCATAAAGAAGTTCCAGGTCACTCAGAGGACGATGGAGAAGGCTATGCTCGGAGTTTCTCTGCGGGATTGCATTAGAAATGATGAAATCCGCGCAAGAATTAAAGTAACCGGTATAGTTCGAAGAAACGCCAAACTCAACTACTCACTGATAGAACTGATGGCGGATAGGGCCAAAAGGTGCTCAAATGGTGTCAACGGACCAGAAAACGCAGTGTAGGTAGGCCTCCAACAAGATGGGGGTTGCAAAAACGCTTTGAATGCGGATGGCACAGATCACAGAACCGGTCAGTTTGGCGAAACTTGGGGGAGGCCTATGTTCAGCAGTGGACGACTTTCGGCACAAAATAATGATGATGATGATGACTTATATAGGTATATTTTCTGAGCCCAATATTCACGCTATTTGAGAAATTCTAAGTGCTCCTGCGAAGAAACTCAATAGTGTGTGTGAAGTTCCCAATCCACACTGGGCCCGCGTGGGAACTATGGCCCTAGCCGTCTCATTCTGAGAGGAGACCTGTGCCCTGCAGTGGGACGTATTTAGGCTGGGATGATGATGATGATGATGAGACGTGCTTGAAGATGCCTACGGGTTTTTTTTTTAAATAGCACTAAGTATTACATTTTAGCCAGTTGTCTGTTAACTCGTTGGAATACCGTCAATCGGCAAAATTTATAAAAATAAAATGTCATGGTTCAGTTATCTCGTTATACGTTGTGCTGATAGTCTACATCAAAGCGCTTAGAAATTTGAGTTGCGGGTGCTTTTATCTTCTCTTCAGAACCACATCGAAAGCCTTTCTTCACCTAACTAAAAATGAATGCTGAAATCTAACGTATAAATCCTAAAAGGCTCTATTCAACAAATTCGCTCCTTAGAGCCCGCACGTCTAACATCTGGGTCATATTCGCGCGAAGTGGCCATGTTCGGACGAGCTGCGCCGGCGCCGATAAATATACACGTCACAGGAACGTGTACCTTACTACCACGCACACCTGCCACCACCAAACCGAAACACAAAGCAATCACACCACTATCCCATTAAAAATACAGCTAATAAAATTAAACCTGGAAACAAAAGTAAACTTGTAAAGCAATTCCAGCGAAAGAGTCAAAGTTTTACCAAATTAGTTCTTATTTTAGCGCTATAAAGGTGTTATAATGGTTTTTGGTGGTGGTGGTAAGTTTGTAAGGCTATTAATAGTGATATGCGCACGAGTGCCGCCTGGTCCCTGCTTTCGATTCGCCTGTCCGATTGGATCTCGCGTTTAATGATGTTAGTGTGTAATGCGGTGGAAAGAGATAAACATGTGACTTTAGCCATGTTTGAATACTAAGTAGGGAATGTTTGCTGAACCAAGGGTACGAATTGAAGCTTGCGTAGGGTTAATTAGGGAATTCTTGAAATTAAATGTGTCAGTTAGGTAAGGATTCTATTATACATTATTCCTTGAGGAAACTTAAAGCGAGCTGAAGAATAGGGTAAGCGAAGACTTATTTGGAAAATTATTATGCAGTCGTTCAATTTCAACATGTTGTAGCTTTCATTTTGGGGGATTGGTTTGTTGACTTAGAATCCACTAAATGTGATCCTCGATCGTTAGCTTTTAGGAGAGGCCCAGTGTTAAGCAATGAGCCATAGAGAGAGCTATTCGAAGTTTCTGGAAAACTTGGTGACTTATGTCGCATGCGATGGTCGTGGGATGGCGTCGGTGTCGGTTTTTGGTCGCACATCAAAAGAATCAATAGAACGTCGCCATCGTTCAGATGCGCTGCAGCCATCGCTGGGATTTCGAACCCACCATTTAATGGTCCAACGTGTAGAGGAACTATTAAGACTATCTACTACTTGGCACTGGCAAAATTGTCCACCAATGGACAGAGCCACATTTTTTAAAAGCTAAATTATTTAGTTAAGTTCATTTAAGTAAGTTTGTCTGAAGAACACACTTTAAAAATATATTCATATCGAGTAAAATAATCAAATAACCCTAGCTCCAAATAATCGAACAATCAATAGAAAACACGACGAAACTAATACAATTTCCGCTAAACAGAATAACTGGAAAGCAAGTTAAATTCATAAAACAATCACGCCTACGTTCTGATTACAGCTTTATCATTAACGAGCAAGCGTTGAGCTTCGAATAAATGTAGGGCTGCTGAGAAATCCATTTTTTAGCCTATTTTGACATTATGTCCTCTCAAGGTCGGATCGTTGGTTCGAGTCCCGGGCTCTCACACCTCTGACATTCCCAGAATTCATGTGCGAAATTACACTTGAAATTTACCACAAGCTTTACGGTGAAGGACAAATTGATAATGTAGTTAAAATAGCAGAGCAGATAATTTAATGTGTACCATTGACTTTTTCCGATCTGCACTGGCCCCGCGTGGGAACTACGTTCCAAGCCCTCTCATTCTGAAAGGAGGCCTGCGCCCTGCATGGAACGTATTTGGGCCGAGATAATGATCTGCTGTTTTTTAAATGAAGAAATTTTATGGTTTCCTGTTTCAAAATCACGAGTACCCACCTGTTTCAATATAGTAGTATATTATTTTCATAAAGAAAAAAAAGTGTGTTTATTTTTTGAATCAGTTTTGTGACTTTTTCGTACAGTTTATATGGCTCGTCATATAACTGACACAAAAGAAAAATATAGAAAATTAGGGACATTTTTGAATCACCAGAAACCAATAGCGCTTTCGATTTTGAGTAAAAACCAAAACTACCTAATTCTAAAAGACAGTAGCGAGTACATTTTAATTTGTAAATGCCTATTTCTGGAATAACACAAAGGTTACTTTTATCCCAATATTCTCACGGCATCGGGATTTACGCAAGTAAAACCGCGAGATCCTGAGATTGACTTAAGTTTATTTTTACTGACATGAAATTTCGCACGGGTGATCTTCATAAAAATACGAAAAACGCGAAATAAGGAATTCGGTGACCTTACTGGACACGAACTTAAGCCATGATGTAGATGCAGAAAGTCTTTGTATTGTTATGAGAATGGCAGCCCTAAATAAGTAGAACATGGCATTATCTAGCAATATCCGCGTTAGAGCAATATTATATCATCCAATGGACCAGTGGAGGTGCAACCTGAATTTAAGACGGTGACACACTGAACGCAAATATAAATCAATAATTTGTTACCACCCCGTCTATTATACATGATTATTAGGTGCCGTTCAATCGGTACACAAACGTTGAAACCTTGAAATTTCGGCGGAAAATGAACTTTGCATTACTGTAGATTAAGTTTATTAAATTAGGGACTTCGAATATTTTTTTCTCCGCCGCCGCTAGAATAGTGCTGAAATTTTTCTTTTTTGTGTGTCCGAATGGACTCTGTGTGGGCATACTGCCGTATTGTTACACTATAATTGTAGGCGAGAACCTATAATTGGCTTGCTGTATTTACTGTAATTTCTAAGATGTATGTAAAAGCTGTTGGTTCTCCATAAATAAATAAGTAAATTGTCTTCTTCTGCGTCTTCATCTTTTTCGTCCCAGAGCAGTACACGCACGCGAGGTGTCTTCTCAAAAACTTTCTTGCACAAATCTAAGACGCTGATGTGTTTGCCGATAGCTGTCGTAATAATAAGCAGTTGACGAGTGAGTGGAGCAAGCGAGCAAGACGGTACGAGGCGGAAGCGACTCAGAATGGTTATAGGCTCAAAGGCTAATAATGTGGTGGAGTAGCGGAGTCTGATAAATGCGATATCAAGCGCCCGCGCGTTAGACAATATAGCCTTTGATATTTATTATTTGAAGACTGAGATTGCTTTTAAATAGCTCCTGATATTTCGACCCAGTTGCGTGTATACTGATCACAGTCATGTCTAATGTATTTATCTATAAAATATAAAATAAGTACCTTGTATGTTGATGAGATTGTATGAAATATGGTGCGCTCATTGCATCCCCGCCTTCCACACGCTAGTAAGCGTAGATAACATAATACAGTAATAGTATAATATAATAGTAATACGAAGATAACAATGCACACCTCCTGGGCAAGAGAGATCGGATCGAAAGTGGTTTTCATTAGAATATAGTGAACACGGTGCTTTGCATGATTCATCTTATTATGTGGGTCAATGCGTGGAAACACTCACGACTTAGATCGAAAATGGGGTAGTCTGAGCTTTTGGGTCACTATTGGAGCGATTTTGTGATAACCGCGCGGTAGTAAGTGGCGGAACGCTTATAGGCAAATCAGTGGCATGGCGTCGAATCGAAACAACTCAACTCCCACCAACTTGCTTAAAATAAAGGCAAAAATTTCATGTTAGGACGTCTTGATGTTGAGATGTTTTTAACTCTATCACCCATAAATCGCCCAATTTTGATGATATTTGGCCCACATGCGCGAAATAATGCGAAAGTTTGTGTGTACGTCTGTCTGTCTGTTTGTTACCTCTTCACACTAAAACCGCTGAACCGATTTAGATGAAATTTGGTTTGGAGATAGTTTGAGACCCTGAGAAGGTCATATGATAGTTTTTATCCTGGTTAATTGAATAGTTCCCGTGGAATAGCGATAAACAAATTCTTTTCAGGCTGAGTCGCGGGCAATAGTTAATAGTTTATAACTTGAATTACTACTTAGTACCTATCCCGGAAAATTGCATAATTTAAGAAAAAATCGTGCAAATCGCATTACATTGTGAAGCCGTAAAGCGAACGAGTTTGAAGTGGTCAATCAAACGCCGCAATGTAACACAACTTGCGCCATTTTTCTTGCATTTCTAAACTGAGTTTTGGAAGACCAAGACACTGGCAACAGATAAGCAGAGCTTGACGGGGGTGAGCTGTTTTCAGAGTTAGCACACCATGGACATGCCTTGTCATTCAATGGTATATGTGGTGTACGTAATTTAATAACTAATCAAATTATTTTATTTAGGCCGCCTTTCCGCTACGATCTTAAAACAAATGAATTTTATAGTAAGTTTTTTTAGCAAACGTCTTTATAATAATGTATATATGATACTATTAAAGTTAATAAAGTGTTTTGATATGATATCAAACCTCTTTAGATAGGCAATAAATCTGTTTAAGGATGCCATATTCAACTGAGTGAAATATCATGAAAACGTTATTTCATTATTCTATTATTCTGTTGTATTATTTTGTAAGCAGCCCCTCAATTTGAAGTAAGCGAATAAATAATTAATAATATAAGTAAAAGAAAGATTATTCCGATTTTAGTTATGCCTAAAATTAATGCAATAACAGTCCTAAAGTGGAATCTATATTAATATTCTACACTTGACATAAGTGACGTCAAAATGGCTCACCCCCGCCGAGCTCTGCAGATAAGACATAAATGACATGACAACTGAGATACCTACTTTTACTTTTGCTAGAAAAAAAACCTGAAAAATTCTTCGCCGCGACACGCCCCAAAAATAGGGTACTATAAATTATGTTCCATTGATTCCACGTATACTTCGATAGCCTACAGACCACCTAGATGGTCCATCTGCTGCCTCCACATATATCACCGCGTGATACTATCTCCTTCCTGTTACGAACAATGCGGTACCCATCAAATCCTTTTATTTACTACCTCTTTACTTTTAGGTGGGGTCTTTAGTTTCTGGTGGTAATAGAAAATGCGATCAGTTGGCAGTTGTGGTAGCCTAGTGGCTTGACCTTTAGCCTCAGAAGTAGAGGGTCCTAGATTCAAAACCCGACCTTTAAGTTTTTCGGAATTGATGTGCGAAATTAAGGGTTCATTTAAAACTTACCAGGAGCCTTACAGTAAAGGAATATATCATGAGGAAACTTGCACATGGCTGCGATGAAATTCAATGGGGTGCGTGAAGTTTCCAATTTACACTGGGGCCGTGGAAAATACGGCCCAAGCCCTCTCTTTCTAAGAGGAGGTCTGTGCCCTGCATTGGGACATATAGAGGCTGAGATCATTGGTAGGTAATAGGTACTTAAATAAAGATTGAGTCATTTAATTGTTAACAAAAACCTAATGACGTTATAAAGACATTCCAACGGCAGTGTGATACAATTTCTTGGTTAATCATAAACAAATAAATATCGTCAGAAACAAAAACGACTTCGTATAATAAAGACATTATAGAATATTATATCTTGTAGACCCTAACTAAGTAAGTCCTTGAGTAGGTCGTCAACGTAACTTGTGCAGTAAAAGTAAATACATACTCTTAATGTAGTCATAAATGTTTATAATAAACAAACTAGCCTTTAACCGCATTAGATACGGAATTTTGCAATTGAATTGAAATTCTGGGATTTACTAAAATTCCTACGGAAATTCCCTAAAGCTACATCGTTCTGTTACGTTGCGGAAAACACCACGAAATTTTTCATGTTTCGACACTTACCCGTTAATATTGTGTATTTCGTCTCGTGAAAATATAAATAACTATAAGTAAATTAAAAATTTTAAAAACTCCCAACGCAATTATTATGTCACACGTACCTATGTTTGAACATAAAGTAAATACCCATTATGCGTCTAAGTTCCCTTCCGCAGTTAAAAAAGTAACTGATAACTTTGAAACGGCTGAGTCGATTTTGATGAAACATATCTAAGAACCATTGGCAAGAAACTTGCTTTCAAATAAAAAAAAACACATTCATATCGCTTCACCTGTTTCAGAGCTATGATGCTACAGACAGACACACACACACACACACACACACACATAGCCGTCAAACTTATAACATCCCTCTTTTTGTGTCGGGGGTTAAAAAGTAGCTCATATTCTAGAGCTAAACCTATCTGCATATAGGCATCCATCTGCTATACCGTGTAAGATTTAGAAACATAAACACAAACAATCGCATTTGTAATATTAGTAGGTACAATATAGCTACAGGTGAGTCATTTTTAAACTAGGCATTCAGTCCATTTGTAAACCTTTAGTGCGGTCTATATTTACAACAGTAATAAAATAATAATTGTAGCATTTTATTGTGACTATTTTAGACTAATGATTTCATAATTTTCTGCCAGAAATGTTAGAAAATAAGGGTCAAACTGCCATAAATATCTTTGGATTGCGTTGATTTAAGTAATCTTCTAAAACCGGTTGTCTGTAAAGTCGGTTTACGAACGATAGTTTAACGTGACAACGTCATAACAAAACATTCAAAAAACAAAAATGAAACCAGGCGGTCACCCATCCAAGTACTGACCGCGCCCGACGTTGCTTAACCTCGGTGATCGGACGAGAACCGGTGTTTTGTCAAATATCTTGAAAACGGTGCATCCTCCTCCTACGGCAAAATCAAAGAAATTTTCATCCCCCCTTTAATACCCCCGCACTCCCCCCGCACCCCCCCCCCCCAACCCCAACCCGCATTTATAATTACCCGAGCGCTAGTACTAACATTGTACATCCTGGCGTTCGCTACTCTCTTGTACATACTGGCGTTCACTGCTCTATACGTACATGTACGTTGCGTCATCCTTTTTCGTTGCTGCAGCCGGCGTTCATCGATTTATTAGACGTTGCACGTTGCCAAGTCAAAAACTTGATTTTTGCAGCTTCAAGGGACCGCAGACAATTTTTCGATGTTAATTTCAACTTGATACCGCTACGAAGACTGGTTAAATCAATTTACCAAAATCGTTATTTCCCAAATGCTTTTTTTCGTACTATGGCTTTTTACTGAAGCTTATTTTAACAATCGCGTTTTTCCCAACTTTAATCGACACAGAAACATAGGTAGGTTTAGGTTATGTTAAGTTTGCATCGGCCCGAAGGGCCAAAAGCACGCAGAAGAAGGAGCTCCGTCGACACTGTTACTGTGTCAATTCAAATTAGGAAAAAACGCTACTGTGAAAATAAGCTTCAGTAAAAAACTTTAGTAAGAAAAAAGCAATTGGGGAAAAATGCGAATGGAAATGTTGCTACTAGAAAATTGATCTAACCATAACCAGTCTGTTGAAAAAAGAACACTTAGGGGCTGTTTCACCGCCCATTGATTAATTTTAACTGACGGATAAATGTGATGCCGTCTCTGTCTATTCGAACAAAACAAACAGAGACGGCATCACATTTATCCGTCAAATAAATTTGATCAATGGATGGTGAAACAGCCCCTAAGTGTTCTTTTCCTACACAGAAATTTGAACCTGAACCTAGTCTTTACTTCATTACAGTCGAATTTCGGTAGCGGCAAAACTCCACTTGACAGCTAAACTTGACAATTTCACGCAACGTTCTTGTCTGAGAAAAAAGAAGGCCACTTTTATCAAAGTGGCGCTCATTTGGCTCGGACATTTTCGGGCGCGCGACTGTGGATCTACAGTTATACTTGATCAAAGGTCGTTTACATAAAAGACTGGTTTCCGCTTTTCCTTCTCGATCTTCTCCCCCTGAAAAACCAAGTGACAGACGGGTCCTTTATCGACCAGACCACCAGGAAGAGCTAACAGCTCGCATTACGCAAGCGACACCAGTGCGAGTCTCCCATTCTGGCGCTGTCGCATAATTGTGATTAATTTCCGAGCGTGTGGCTGCGGCCAGCGAGGAATGCTGCTGCTAGGGTCACGACTGGGTGACGAGATGAGCGGGAAGCGAAGAGATGAAGGATCATCATGCACAGAAAGCCTCAGTGGAAGGAATTAAAAGGCTTGGGCAGTTTCCACACAGGCTCTGTGCTTACTTAGTCATATTTACACGGCGTAGGAAACAAAAGTTGTCTTTTCTGTGGACATAAAATTGGCAACTCCGAGCAGCAAACTTAAGATTTATTTAAATGGGCCAAAATTAAGCCAGGCGTCCCATACGCCGATGTAGACTTGATTGAAAACCCTTAACTTTTGCCATGTAGAAGAAAAGACACGAACTAAAATTGCATTGCATTGGGAACTTCACACACGCCATTGAATTATTTCGTAGGTGCTTAATAGTTTGCAACGTCAATGTTAGTATGTTGTGAGTTGTCTTCAAATCGTGCAAGTAGTATTTCACCGGGTGTGTTTTACAATACCGAAGTACGAAAGACCGAATGTATTAAAACATCGAATGGGTCAAAAGACCGACACGATTTTTTTCTGAAACCGTAAACTTTTCAGAATTTATTAAAACGGCATCATACAGAACCCATTAGGTTAGGTTAGGTTTGTTTTATAACAATCTTAAAAAGTTAACGGTTTCAGAAAAAAATCGTGTCGGTCTTTTGACCCATTCGATGTTTTAATACATTCGGTCTTTCGTACTTCGGTATTGTAATACATACCCATTTCACCAATCCCAACCCAAACCCTTCCAATGATCGGAATGACTTAAAATTTGGAACAGCTATATAGATTGGATGGCAGTGTAAGTACAATCAACAAAAAATAGACTCAGCAAAAACGCTTGCGTTAGTAATTTTTATTTTTAACGAGAACTTTTTCCGCTTCATCTCTTAATTTAGCACCGCCCTAAAACCGCATTTGTTAATAGAAAACTTCTGCGCTGTATTCTTACGAATTAGTAACATTTCGTTCTCTATAATTTGGCAACTTTGCAACATCACGATTAAATCTGTTTACATTATGTTCATAATGAAATTGTGGCACCCTTTTACACTGCGAGGTCAAACAATTAAATGTTACACCTTAATTATGTTGGTTGACTCTTTTTTGTTTCATTTTCTTCTCTTCATAGTAGTATGAAGAGTCTTATTACAAACTGGATAAATCCTGCTAAGCTAACAAAGTTAACAATTTTTTTATTTATAATGAAAGATTATTGGGTAAGTAATTCAAGCCTACTATGTATAACAAAATAAAAAGCAGCATGTAAAATATTTACATAAAAAAAAATAAGTTAAAAAAGAAAATATATGATCATTTGGTTGAATTTAAATTTCGGTGAAAGTATTACCTAATTAGGCGAACTTGTTGATAGTGCAATCTACAGATTGGTTAAGGTTAAGTTAAATTTATTATAAAACAATCTAGTAAAGTTGATCATTTCGGAGACAATTACAGTACAAATAACCACTACTTATTTGTGCATTATTATTTTAAATTTGTGTATGTTTTAATAATGTTGTTATTTCATTTGTGACGTTGACAAGAAATAAGGACGCCACAAGTAAATAAAAATGCCGCATGTAATGTTTGCCGATTTACTGTTATATTTGCAAATGGTTCGTCAAAGTTTCTATGTAAAAAAATGTTGGGAAAAAGAAGCCGCCGTACGTAATGGCGTAAATAATTTATTGTATCAGGCGATACTTTGCGGAGGTCCATATTAATGAACTGAAACAATTACTTTAATTACTTTAAGATTTGTGTGTGCTCGTACAGTGTGGAGGGCCGAACTGCGTGAACACGCATTTTTTACATAAACGTAACTATCGTAAGGTCGCGGGTGAGCAAAGTAAGTAACACAAAATTTGCATCGAAAAAGTCCTATATTTCTAGATTTCCTTATTAATTAACGCCATTCCATTTACTCCTCAAACTACCCTATTGTGACATCATTACGACAACAGTCCGGTTTCTACTTTACTAGAATTCATTGTAATCCCATCCCACAAATTTTATAAACGTGAAAGTTTGTATGGATGGTTGTCTGGATGTTTGTTACTCTTTCACGCTAAAACGGACTGATTTTGATAAAATTTGGCAACGCACACGCAAATACTTCATAACTTTAATACTTTTTATCCCCGAAAATTTGATACTTCCCGCAGGATAGCGACTGTAGCGACTACTAGCGCCATCTAGTCATCACAATACAAGAAACTAATTACTACATCCTGCATCGCACTATCTAAGTTTCTCAAGTCGGCTGCATAAATATAACTCAAAACTTTCATCCATCGGACTTCGATCCCCAGGCATAAGATCTGCCTGGAGAAAGATCTCTCTAATGTAGCCTACCCCCAAACGACAAAAGAATCCTTCGCAGGCGGAGTCGCGGGCTAGTAATAAAAATTATTGTACTATGGCAAAATTCAATACGTATTACTTCTATGAATAATTTAATCATAAATTACATAACAATGCATTGGCCAACACCGTGCATGATAGTGATTTGTGTGAAGAAATGGCATAAGTCGTGGGCGACGCACTACCGGGCCTTGGGCTACATTTGCCAATTACACAATTACAGACTAGTTTCCTTTACAATAAAATAAAGTAGTATTATGAGTGGTCAAGAATCGGCTGCAGCTTCCACATATTTACTATAGCTAGACCGTTTAAATGAGTCCTCGCCGGTGCGGTACAGGGACGGGGGGTAAGACGACAAAGGGGTCAAGAGAGGTGCGGGCGGCGAGCGCGCCTCGTGTGCCTGCCGACTACACCTCTCCCGGCCTCCTTTGTCCTTATCCAGCCCAAGCGGGCAAGGACTCATTTAAACGGTTTAGCTATAATTCATACGACATTATTTATTACTTTAATTTGGGTACGCTTACGTTTCCCTGGGTGATCGAATCAGATATGAGATCCGCTGTAAACTAATGTTACTAACATGGGTCGGGAGAGTTTCCAGACTTAAGTGGCAGTGGGCAGGGCACGCTGCTCTTAATACCCTAACTACCCTATAAGTTGAGCCAGGCTGCCAAGTGGCTTTCATCGTGTTCCGGCCTTCTGGAGGAAGGATCTGAGCATTTGCGCAGCGCGCGCGTAGCGGTTACAGTGCCCCGTATTTGTTGTACGGTTTGCATTGCTTGGGGACGCGCGCAATACTGCACTCAACTACCTTCTTCCTGCTTGTTCCCCTAAATTCAAGTCTAGGATGAATGAGCATTTACTAGGTAAGCGTGCTTCACGCAGGCCTCATCTTCGCTTTCCATCAGGCGTGATTGTGGTCAAACGCAAGCCTATATTGAAAAAAGAAATACCAACGGCCGATAGCGCGGTAAGTTTCTGGAGTTTCTGGGATTTTTAACCTTTTAACGTGAAAAGGTTAAATTTCTGAAAGTTACTAACAAAGTGGCGTCTTTTCAACCTCGTAAAGCCCACGTGAAATTTTACTATTGTAAGTAATTTGAAACTTGTTGTCAAACTCTTAGTTGGCTTAATTTTCTAAATCATTCCACATTCTATGGATACACACGTCTTGAGTAGAATTAATCACAATATTAGGCCCATAAATAGTTAAGCTAGCACTTGCTACGACAGCTGACTATAAAACGGTGCTCCACTCTAGATGCCTGCTTTATGGCTTGGCTAAGCTAGATTTTATACTTCTGAGATTTAATTAGAGGCATTACTTTTTTTAATTAGTGTAAAACGTGTGGAGTCACTTTAATATTTAATCTAATGCATAATACAGTGTTTGTTTTAAAAACGATTGGTCCAAGCAAGTCTGCCTTTAGTTTATCTCTGGAGTAGTTTATCCCTCATCTGGTATAATCTTGTTTCCCGGAAACTCACTTAGCAGAATTTACTACTTCACAATACTTACTTACTTTTATACTTTTTTTATTACTTCGCATAAAAAGTACTTGGCATAAGAGTCACTTTACATAATACTGCTTTACCGAACTTACGCAGCGAGAAAGATAGATCGGAGCAGAAGGGACTCAGAACGAATAGGTTCATTATATTTCTTACCATTTGATGGTTTTTATAACAGCCCGATAATAGCTATTTTCATTATAGTAGTTCACTGCTCAGATCTACCTCCTCCCGTACAATTTTTTAAAAATAGTTCAGTAAAAAAACTTATCAAGATCGTGTCAAAAACTTTGAAAAAACACGTTTCTTGTATGACGACCCTTTAATTTTATAGTATTTGTTGTTATAGCGGCCACCGGTATAGTCGGGGTAAGAAAAGGTTCGTCACTTTTCGACCTTAACTCGTTGACATAGAGTCGAAAAGTGACGAACCTTTTCTTACCCCGACTATACCTAATACGTAATCGGTGAAAATTTCAAGTATCTAGTTAAAGCATACAAACACAATTCCAACAGCTTTGTAAATTGAAATTACTATGACACGAATGAATGAAACAAACAGGTACTTTGTTAGTTTGTTTACTAGTTCGGCGCACCTCATGCGGGTTTGTTCGCTGATTACACAATTACAGTATTAGGAATAAACAGAAAATTAAGGAAAATAATGAACTACACCAAGATTAGAAGTTCCTTCTGAGTTTCACCTTGAAAAAATATTAGTAACGTAAAGTTGAAATACCAACTTAATAAAGTTGCGAATTCCTTTTTATTCCTTAAACTGAGACCAAGTTTCTTTTAACACATAATAATATTGTCCCAGTAGGTACTAGGTAAAGGTCTGCTCTTGACCTCCATAACGTCCAAACCTGTTAAGCTATAGCTATAGCTGCTAGTTTATATAGACCCTTAAGTTATCTTTTATAAGTTATACTTGTCCGTAGGGCCCCAGCAGCCAAATTGTTTTTAAAAATTACTGACGGACATCACGGGGGACTGAAAAGCTAGCAGTTTCCTTGCACAACCTATCAGCATTATTATTATACAGAAAAAAAAACTAAACTTGTCTTTGAATCCTTGCCGCGAGAGGAGTCTTCTGTAGATTTTCTCTCGTTTTAATTTAGTTATTAGTAACATTTTTAATTGATTTCTATTTATTTTTATTTGAAAGTCTGGCAAACGAGCAAACGAGTCATCTGATGGAAAATGATCACCAATACAGAATTACACAAGTGTATATCAAGATAATCTTCTAATATAAAAATCTCGTGTCACGGAGTTGGTTATCGAACTCCTCCGAAACGGTTCGTTCGGCCGATTTTTATGAAATTTTTGTCCATATTTGATAACTCTGAGAATAGGTCGAAGGCTATTTTTATACCCCTATTCTTCACGGACGGAGTCGCGGGCAACAGCTAGTAAAGCTATAAAAAAATACAACCGTGTCTCCAAGATAATCAATTTCCATATAACGCATGCATCCAATTATAAATGCACCATACTACCATATCTGTATAAATCTGCATTCCTTGCAGCTGATAAGTGACATCCTTAAAGCTGGACTCTTAATAACCTAATTATAATTGAATCTCAATATCCGCTTCCCTTACCGACGCGTAGCTATTAACGTCCTGTAGGGTTACCATGACATTAAAACAAATTGGGACAAATTCAAAATCTTGCTTTTTTTGGAAAAAAAGGGTTAAAGTAAAGTAGGAAACAATAACAATAAACAATAATTTATTTTTCCAAAAACAGTGGTTACAAAACGAGGCAAAGGTTGAGGCTTCCCAGTAGGTATATAAGTACCTGTGTCCCTGTGTAGCTGTGTGTGTGGTCTCGCTCTTCCAAAAAAAGTACATTTAATAGACCACTAATCTAAAAATAGTAGTTTATTCATGTAATAATATCCTAACTTAACCTAAGTTTATTCCAGCGGTATGGTGTGTCGCGCGCCCTGCGCGCGTACGTGTGAGTGTGCATGCAAGCGTGCGAATGTGTGTGCATGCATGCAAGTGTGTGTGTGTGTATACGTGTGTGTCCATGTGTGAATGAAAATAGATATTTAGCTAAGTGTACACTTAATTATCAGATTTAACTATTGATAGGTACAGTCAAATCCCCAACACAAGCAGGCACTCTTCCATGCTGATAGTATGGAAAAGTGGATACCCAAGCTAGGGAACCGAACCTACTAAATGGTTTATTGCTAAAAACGGGTTTCACAAGATGGTAAATAAATGTAACACAATAATTAAGGATCAACCATTTTCCATGCAACATGTCTCATTCTAAATTTGCTGGTACTTAAATATCCGTGCAAATTAAGAAGTTTCTTAAAACTACAACTTAAAGAATTACTTAACAATAATATATAGCTAAAAATCCTAAAATGTCTTGCTCCTAACCAATTCTCTAAATACCTAATAATCCGAAACTATTTTGTTTCTTTACGATGTTAAAGAATTGTAAAACATGTTCCTATTGTTCCTAGCTAATAATTCCAAAATTGTTGAATAAAATTTGATACGATAGTGAGAAAGTTAAACCAGAAGGTTGGATTCGGGTTTTATTTTTAAGTTATAGTAAGATTTTTGGAGGCGGAGATGGCGAGACGTCCTAGACGCGGAATCGAGTGAGCGGCCCAATATAGTTCTAGATAGGAACATGTGGAAGTCAAGAGGAGAGGCTTTTGCCCAGCAGTGGGACACAAGCATAAGTTAAATAAAAAAAAAAAAAAAAAATATGCTCTGGAATATTTCGGGTATGTAGCACAGATTAACCGCCTTAGGGCACAAAAGAACACTCTACTCTCTAATATAGGTACAGTCACGAGCTTTAATTTTGGGACCCACTTAAGATTGACAGTCCTGTCATATTGTATAGGAATACAAAGGATATTTTTTCGGAATGGGTCCCAAATTAAAGCACGCGATCGTACCTTAAACTGTAATCGGTTGAAGTTCAAAATTCAATGACTTACGTCTGAATCAACCACACATTCTAAAATTATTTAGTAGTAGATAGCTCTTAAATACCCTATCCCTTCTTACACGTGTCTTATGGTCACCCTACTCCTATGCCGGTTTACACTTAATTAAGGAATTAGTTTGCGAACACGGTGCAGTGTGAAAGAGATGCAAGATATCGACTTGTTCTGACCAAGAAACGAACTTTCGATTTCATCTAAAATCTGATCATTTGCTTCAATTTACAATTTAGACCTAGATAATGTGCAAAAACTGTTACATACATCTGATAAGTATCTAATCTTCATCTAATAATATAAAATCTCCTGTCACAATGTTTGTTATCGAACTCCTTCGAAACGGCTTGACCGATATTTATGAGGTCTTTGTTATACCTTGTGATACCTCGGATTTCATAGTAACTGTACCCGAAAAACAATGAGCATGCACTGTCCATACTAATATACTAATATTATAAATGAGAAAGTGTGACTGTCTGTCTGTCTGTTACCTCTTCACGCTCAAACTGCTCAACCGTTTTAGATGAAATTTGGTTTGGCGATAGTTTGAGACCCTGGGAAGTACATATAGGATAGTTTTCATTCCAGAAAATTGCGCTCCCGCGGGATAGTGATAAAAAAATTCTTTACAGATGGAGTAGCAGGCAACAGCTAGCAAGCTATAAATTGTCTTAATTACAATTTCAACGACTGCGTTAAGTGCGAGTGAGAGACACAGATGTACAAGTCTGATCGGCGCGCGTGCGCACAGATTGTGTAATAACTGGCCCGCCTATGTCTGTCTCTTTTTAATTAACAATCGCAATCATATGGCTGGGGCGTGTCTTGAAATTGAACTAATGGAAATATTGAGTCACTGTTATAAAGGCGTGTGTTGATAACAGGTGGACAGAGCTGTATTAAGGTCGTTAGAAGCATGAACGAACACACAGACTAAAATATTTGCCAGGCTTTTGTGACATGAAGATAAATTGGTCTAAAAATGGTGATAAATTCTTAGGTCTTGATACAGCTCTCAGTTCATATACCGTATTACTGCAAGGCACAGGTCTTCTCTTAGAATGAGAGGGCTTTGGCTCCTCTCATAATGAAAGAGCAAGGGATCGTAGTTCCCACGCGCACCCAATACGGATTGGGAACTTCACACCATTGAATTTACAAGTTTACAAGTTTTTTCGTAATATTTCCATCACCGTAAAGTAATTTCGCACGTAAATTTCGAAAAGCTCAGAGGTGCGAGCACGGACCCGAAATCACGACCCTCTGCATGAGCGGCCATAGCTCCAACCACTAGGCTACCACGTCCTTATAGCAGTGATTCTTAACCTTATTATCTGGCAACCCAAAGTATAAATACCTACATTTGAAGCCCACGATCCTAATGTTTCATAAAATATAAAAAACATGCAACTGTCGTATAGCTTCATTAAGAAAGCTCAAGTAGAAACAACCCCTTAGTTACCCATTTAAACCTGCAGCATTATAACCGTACTAACTCTAGGAGGCGTGTGTCAGGAACATATCGCAGTATCTGCGTGGGCGCACGTAACGGCGGTAGCTAAATCACGCATTGTCTGATTGGGTGCAGCCGCATTCTATGCGACACGCTTAGGTATGGGGAGAACTGCTCGTCGTGTCCTAACTTGCTAATATTATACAAGACTTTTTGTTAAAAATTGATACCTATTTTGTTACGAGTACTTTGCAACTTGTTTTTATTTAATCGAGATAGCAGTATCCACAATATGGCCAATTTTTTACAAGTAAATTTATGTATATGATCAGTTTTTTGTGGGATTGATTTTGACATCTGCATTCAAGCGTAAGCGGATATCCGACACAGAACTAAGGTCATCGACATAGCTCAGAGAATTAGCAAGTTGAAGTGGCAGTGGGCTGGTCATATCTGTCAAAGAACCGACAACCGCTGGAGTAAACGTGTTCTTGAGTAGAGACCGCGTCTTAGCAAACGTAGTGTAGGACGCCCTCCGGCCAGGTGGAGTGACGATCTGCGAAAGGCTGCTGGTACAAGCTGGATGCGTCTAGCTGAGGACAGGGCGCAATGGTCCAGCAGTGGACTGCAACAGGCTGATGATGATGATAATGATGATTCAAGCGTAAACTACACATACGACAGCAGGCAGGTCGGGAGTGGGTCTGGTCGGAAGAACGACGGTGGTATTACAGGGCGGTGTGATATTGTTCATCTACCGCCCACTTAAATAGGCCTGCCGCACTCCCGACCTGACTCGCTACCGACTCGCTGCTGTCCTTTGTGCGGATTACGTCTCAGTGCATAACTTCCCATGGTCCCGCCATTTAAAAAAAAAATCTAAAAATAAAAACTTACTATAATTATCGGATCTACTCACAAAATTGCACACGTATCGGTTGAGAAATGTAATCTATAGAGAAAAACTGCAGGCAGCTGGACAGCCGAACATACGAAAACATTTTTCTTAAGCTGAAAGCTCGGTATCTACATGTTCTTCAAAAGCTGCTTAATCAAATCAGGTATCATTTTTTTCCTTTCTTATGGGATAAATGAAGATTTTTGGTTCCATGTGGCCTGCTGGAAAAATACATTTCGATTTAGCCGTTATATGGGCTCCCCGCTTAATTTGCAACGATCGACTTCATAAAAGCTCGTTAGAAGCACTTTCATTCAGATGGTGTTGCGAGTTAAACCAAGTACGAAGTCCGTTTTGCTGGCAGTAGAATGGCTTCTTCCATACATTTTGGCACTAATGAGTTTAAAACTAAGTTGAGATTTTTACTGGCTAGTGGTCATAACTCGTGTAGTAAACGTGTAATAAAAGTCAGTGCACACTTATTTTAGTTTGATACCTGAACGGCATTGCGAATCCATTCAATGTAAAAGTAATTAAAATAAAATAATTATAGTAGCTGAAAACTAAATTAAATCTGAAAATGGCCCCGTAGTATTGTCCCGAAAAGGGTTGCAGCGTTTCCTCGTCAACTAGCTATTGGGATAGCAGTTGTGTGTCACCAACTTTCTGATGAGACTGTGTCCGCCAGGACCCCATGGACCCTGGGTCTCAAAGCCTTTACCTGTTAGTAAGGTCAGACAGTCGATCAAAATGGCAGGAGGACTTAGGCGTATGTTATACCTAATACAAAATGTTAAAATGTGTAAGAATAGGTAATAATGAAGCTCTAGTTCATATTTATGTTGTCATGCCCTAGTAGAGCGTCACATAAATATCATCATCATCATTTAAGCCGAAAGACGTCAACTGCTGAACATAGAACTCCCCAAAATTTTGCCGAACAAAGCGTTTCTACTCCATTCGCATCCAACGCGATCCCGCAACCTTAACCAGGTCATCGTTCCATCTTTTTGGAGACCTACTTACACTACGCCACTTGAGAACCTTTTTCCTCCATTGGTCATCAGTTTTACGACCGATGTGCCCTACAGACTGCCACTTAAGTCTGGCGATTCTTCTAGCTATATCGCACGTATGAACACGTCTCATATACTACCTGATTATTATATTTCCACCTTTAAACTGTAATGTGACTTGCAATAAACTATTATATTATATTATATTATATCCTAGATAGTAGTTTACAGAGTATATTTGCAGAAGGTTCACTCTGTACAATTCCTGTGGCTAGACAGGACGTGTGCACATGGTCGCGTGTCGGCGACCCGCTGCTATATCGCTCGTAACTCGCTGCACGGGACCCCGCCGCGTCGATTATACGATGCTATGGGGTTCTAAGAGGACTAATACGTGATTGATTTGGTGCAATCACGTATTTTTCCTTTAATTCCATCCCGTAGCTAGATTTGGTAGCCAACTTCGAAATGGAAAAAATAGCCGCCATTCGAAACTGGTTACGAAACCGGAATCTATTAATTCCATCTCGGAGCCAACTAGCTACCAAATCTGGATACGAGATGAGATAGTCATTCCTGTTTCATAACTGGGTATGAGATGGGAAACTACATTTCCCATCTAATAACGACTACGAATGAAAATTGCGAAAGTGTAAATTAGTATAATTATCATCATAGACGTAGTAAAAAGATTTTTGAAAATTTCCCGGTGAGTTAGTTGAAATTTTTTTTTCACGGGACCAAAGGCACGGGATAAAGCTCGTAGTACGGTATATAATAGAGGTTTCTTTATTAATCTACGGTTTTCATAGTAAAATAGAACAATAATAACATCAGATGTCTCTGCTCTATGAAACAGGGTTAGTTTTTTAAATGTCGGCCATTTTTACCCGTCTATAGCGAAGGAGGGGTATGTTTTTTTGCAAGCCCTATAATCTAAATGGCTTGACAGATTTTAAAGTGTAAGGTGTCGTTAGAGTTGTCACAGTTTTGTAAGTAACATAGGGTATACATATATTTTCCCCGAATTCCCGTGGGAACCAGAATCACACAGAAAACACGTTGATGCTACTTCTAAGATTGCATAAGTTCCCATTGAAATTTATTGAAATTTGGTAGGTACTCAAAGAAGGTGAGTAAGTCGGTGACTCAAACGGACGTGTAACTTAAATAAATTAATTTTAAACATTGGGGACATTTTCAATAAGAAAATATCTTTGCATAGTCGGTTTTTTTCATGTCAAAACAGATCTACAAAGTTTTTTTTCTTACTATCAAACAAATATTTTGTTCAACATCAGTGTCAAAGCGCCGTTTCAATTCTCATCTCACTTTTGTACCCCACAGCACCGACGAACGGTGGCATGCAATTAAGTCTCATAAAACTCATGCTACCTTTGCTGTCTTTGTCATAGTGAGATACGGCGTAGGCGCAGCTATGGCTCGTGCGTATGTTTCGGACTAGCGGGATCTTGCATTATGCAGTATCAACGCCTTACATGGTAAAGCTAGTATATAAATTAGGTGTAATGTATGTTAATTATCGCTTTACACGACTTTTGTTTTAGGGTCGTTATTAATTAACACTTTGTTCTAAATTGTATATAGACATACGCGAGCATTCTAATAATGTATTTAGGTAATCTCATGCAATTTGCGATGAGATCTCAGAAAACACCCGATTTAATCAAGTTAATATTTTTACTAACACTACTCTACGGCCCGACCGCTACGCTACGGATCTACGACCCGAGCCCTCTTATTCTGAGAGGAGGCCTGTGCCCTGCAGTGGGACGTATGTAGACTGGGATGGCGATGATGACTAAGTAATAACAAAGCACTTAATTGAACTTTGGATTAGACAAAAGTCGAATTTGATCAACTATTAATTGTCCTAAGCTCAAAATACGCATCGCAGGCAAAGTAGCGAGTTACAGCTAGCTATTGAATAACGTACGCTTTAATCTAGCCAGTTTTAAAGCTGATCATTATTATAGATACTGAGTTTCGGAGCCAGCCATCGTTACCCGACTGGCTAAGTTGTAAGCCCGGACTTACTGGCCGAGCTCACTGCCACACGAGAGATTGTCAAGTTATTGAATTATCTAGACCGTCTGTACTCTGTAATACTTGGGCTAAGTTCACTTGTGTTATTTGGGGATGAGTTCACCCGATGAAGATACCTTGGTCGACGGACTATGATTATTTACGTATGTAAACTCTTTATTGTACCTACAAAAAAAGAAGAAAAAAAAACCAAACAGTATTGACAACCGTTGAGATATAATGTACAAAGGCGAAGGTGTATGTTTGTGAGAAGAATATTGATTTTGATTGACTATTGACCATGATTATAATCATTAAAAAAACTTTTTAACAAAAAATTAAACCGCCGAAAAACCTTTTTTATTTAACCTTAATAACTAAGTTCTGAAACTTATGTAAGTATACCTAAGTAATTTTGAGCGGGTGCCAAACAATCACGTGTCACGTGTGTGCCCGTTCGGGTTGCTGTCTCGCTGACATTCTCGCTCGTGAATGCCTTGATCACACGTACCGAGTAAGTAAACGGGCGAGACAGTGCTCTCGGCCGAGTAGGTACTCGGTGCGTATAAACAAGCGCTGCCTTGTTTATACGCACCGAGTACTCGGCCGAGAGCACTGTCTCGCCCGTTGACTCGGTACGTGTGATCAAGGCAGAACGCTCGGCACTTTCCGGCGAAGGATTGATTGTTTGGCACCGACTTGAAATTACTTAGGTATACTTAAATTAGTTTCAGAACTTAGTTATTAAGGTTAAATAAAAAAGGTTTATTATTTTTGATTTTTATTTTTTATTCGGCGGTTTAATTTTTTGTTAAAAAGTTTTTATTTTAATCTTTTTAGTTTTTTTTGTATTACTGACAGGTGTGAAACTCATTCATAGTGAGGTTTTTGTAATACACAACTCAGCATTAAAATCTGTAAGTGAACAATAAATCACCCCTATTTTCGTGGGAAGGGTCGCTTTAGGGTAGGATTTTCTTTCCAAATAGATATGGGACCAATTTCAAGGTTATTCCCCTTCTCTTCTCTTCTAGGTTATTACCCTTTCCAATAAAAAAAGAATTGTCAAAATCGGACTACTCTGTAAATAGTTATGCGTGGTCATACATAAAAAAAAAATATATACGCGTCGACTTGAGAACCTCCTCCGTTTGTTTTCGTCAGTTGATAAAGTACATGGATCATTAAAGAAAACATTTAAAAAGCTGTGCTAGCCTAGTCAGTAGTTTGGTCTGTGGCCTCTGAAGCAGAGAATAGTGGGTTCGGGCCCCGACTCGCACCTCTGAGTTTTTCGAAATTAATGTCACGTAAAAACATCGCGAGGTAACCTGGGCACACCCGCGAAGAATTTCCATCGTATGTGTGAAGTTCCCAATCTGCACTGGGCCCGATTGGGAACTACGACTGAAGCCTATTTATGCCACTGGAATTATTGAGTCTCTTTAACCCTTTGAACGCCAAGAACGCGTAAAGAGATCGTGTACTGCCGTGCCTACCACGCCACCAACACGTGTCACCAACGTGGTCATGACGTTTATTGTCAAAGAAAACTTTGACACGATATTACGATTGAAATTCGCGTTACTTTTCGTCTACACTCGGCGTGTTGGTAACACATTTGTACTCGAAATGGGGCGTTCAAAGGGCTAAAATTGTTTTTTGAAATACCTGCTAAAATAACTAATATTCTAAACATGAAGTTTAGTGCATAAGCACCGTTATTCTGCACACAGTCCAGTAGCCTACTCTCGCGCAATCGGCAGCGATCGGCAAGCGGCAATCGCTCAAATCGGCGTCGTCACCGTGTCATTGCATGCGCGTGCGACGTTTCGCGATATGATAATATCTGCCGTTTAGTTTGCTATACCTGCAGTATTCATCATCATTGCATCCCATATACGTCCCACTGTAGGGCACCGGCCTCTTCTCATAATAAGAGGGCTTTTGCAGTGGTTCCGATGCGGGCCCAGTGCGGATCGGGAACTTCACACACACCATTGAATTACTTCGCAAGTATAGATTTCCTTCGCCATAAAGGTTATAGTAAATTTCGCACATAAATACCGAAAAAATCATGAGATGCTAGCCCGGGGTCGAACCTACGATCTTCTGCTTGAAAGGCCATAGGTCAAACCACAAGGCCAGCACAGCTTCAGTAATCAGGAAGAGAAATTCGATTTTCTTTGTAGAGAAGTATAAGTGGTAGAAAAGAAGAAAAAACTGTTGTATTGTAACCATCACCATCATTTCAGCCGAAAGACGTCCACTGTTGAACCTTTTGCCCCATCGGCCATCGGTTCTACGAGCGATGTGCCCCGCCCACTGCCACTTGAGTCTGGCGATTCTTTGAGCTACGTCGGTGACTTTAGTTCCTGCGCGGATTTCATCATTTCTAATGCGATCCCGCAGAGAAACTCCGAGCATAGCCATCTCCATCGCCCTCTGAGTGACTTTGAGCTTTCTTATGAGGCCCATCGTTAGTGGTTTGATATACGTATAAATATGGCCTCTCAAGCGAAGTGTCGTGGGTTCGAGTCACAGGCTCGTCTGAATTTAACGGAATTTATGTGTAGCATTGAATATCATGGAGCGACGACTTGGTTAAAGTTGGGAGAACGCGTTGGATGCGAATGGCGGAGGACCGGTCTATTTGGTGAACCTTGAGGGAGGCCTATGTCAAGCGTGGACGTCTTTCGGCTGAAATAAAAAAAAAAATTATTAGGGGACAATCTTACACAAATCGACCTAGTCCCAAACTAAGCAAAGCTTGTACAATGGGTACTAGACGACGATAAACATACTTATATAGATAAATAAATACTTAAATACATAGAAAACATCCATGACTCAGGAACAAATATTCGTTCTCATTACACAAATAAATGGCTTTAACGGGATTCGAACCCGGGACCTCTTGCTTCGTAGGCAGAGTCACTACCAACTAGACTAAAGCGGTCGTCCAATAATAATGATAAGCCCTCAGTCGCTGTCGACACCGTCAGTCACACACACTAAGACACGCTATACGCACGAACTTTACTCGTAATGTTGCACTTCGATAATTAGGAGTTCATTATGACATTACTGTGTCACTACGAACGCTTATATGCGTTTGAAGCACTGAGCGAGATCCAGCACTAAACGGAAATTCGGAAAAAAGCCGACACACGTAAATAACTATTACACTAAACGGGACTTACCAAGCAAACAATATTTACCTCGACGTTTCAACAACCACGGCCACTGCTATGTGGGTGAAACGTCGAGGTAAATATTGTTTGCGTGATAAATCCCTTTTAGTGTAATAGTTATGAGTGATAATCACGAAAGCTTAAAACAGTATACGTAAAATAAGCCCCTCCATTCCAAATCCAGACATCTTTCCGTCTAAGATCTCTCAAGCTCAAGTACACCGTACGTGCCTCCCACAAAAAATCTATTGTGCAATGCTAAAAGTGCCGCGCATTGCTTATTCTGCTAAATCGTATATTCTTATCGTGGTCCTTGAAGGCACTTAGCGGAGTCCGCGTCAGCATCAGGTTATATCAGATCATGTGTCTCGTGAACTCGTATGGCCGAGAGCGAGCCAGATAGCATTGTTGGGAACAATTAAATAGGGAAAGCGGAGCAGTACCTATAAGGGGCGCTTGCGAGCTAGATTTGAAAAAATAAATTGTTTAACCTGGATTGGGAATGATAGTTTGATACATTTTGACGTTTAATCCTTGGTAAGCAGTTAACTCGGAGTTTTTGGTCCGTTCAAGTCCGCCTAAATAAGGTTGTGGGTTTGTGATAGTTCTGATTTGAGTTCAAATTCAAATTAGTGCAATTATCTTATATGCAGTTTTAAGCGAAACTTCTTTCCTCGTACGACGAAGATCTGGAATCAGATTACTGCGGCAACATTACCGGAGCGTTACAACTTAGGGATCTTTAAAAATCGAGCCTAACAATTCCTAAAAGGGTCGGCAACGCCCCTTTGATTCCCCTCGTGTTGCAGGTGTCCATGGGCGACGGTGATCGCTCTCCATCAGGAGACCCGTCTGCTCGTTAGCCCCCTCTTATATAAAAAAAAAACCTTTACCTAGGTAATTTGAGAGATTTAATTTGGGAGCGACGTGGTTCAATTGCTAGAACACCCAGGTTGGGGCGCATACCTAGGAGACGTGGGTTCGAATCCCACCGGCGCACCCGAAAAACTTTTTCGCTTTTAAATAATCTTAGATTCGGTAAGCAGCCGAACGGCTAATAAAATAAGTAATATTTACCTAGGTACGTATAAATAAAAGAGTCAGAGCGGAACTTAAGTAATATTTCTGGCAGACATGTTCCTTGAACTATTACGAGTAAGTACCTTTATTGCCTAAGGCGGACTTGCGTGGACCAGAATTAACTTTTAACCCCGAGTGAACTGCTAACCCAGGGTTTTGTGTAACAAATGTATGGAACCGTCAACCCTAACCCAATGTGAACATTTTTTTTAATCCAGGACCGTGCAAACGGCTCTTACGCACTAGGAATCACTATTGCTATCACTACGTCTTTCTGTCAAACGCTACGTTAGGCAACGCGAGCGAACCTATAGGTACTATGTTTGTTCGGATGTTTACCTACCTAACTATAAGTTTGCGGTTTTAGTGCTTACATTTTGACGATTTTTTACTGAACTGTTTTTAAAACATTGTACGAAGGTACGGAACCCTTTATGTACGAGTCCGACTCTTGACCGCTTTTTATATTATCAGTTATCTAATACCAAATTATATTTATCACAGTATATTAACTATCGAAGGCTGCCTTCATATAACGAAATAATATACTATGCCGAGGGAGCACTAATCTGTTGTTTACGGCGCTATTCATATGATTACGATTGGTATAAGGCAGCGCGTGCGGGCGTCTAATCACCGCCGCCGTATCGGCGCAGGAGTCGCGGAAACTTAGACGTGCACAGCGGGACAAAAATACATGCAAACCTTACTAATATAATGGATGTTTGTAATTTTGTTTAACGCTAAAATGATTGAATGGATTTGGATGCAATTTGGCACACATATATAATTATTTTAACGGAGATTAGGAAAGGGTACTTTTATACTAGAAAATTGTATAGGTCTTGTAAAAAGTTGCGGGGAAGTTGTTGTGACTTAAATTACCCAAAAAGTCTACGATTAGGGGCAAGATAAAGCTGTCAAAATAAGAGGCATTTTGAGTTTTTTTTACTATTGATTTCATAGATACTTAGTTGTTTTTTTTTAATAATAATGTTTCAAAGTTCCTCGATTTTCATTCAGAATTCCTAGTGTATCAAGGCTTATACCAATATGATGACTGAAATAAGAAATCTGTCTATGAAAATTTTTTGTGTTTAGACCAATTTGAGCTCCGGGCGATCTCTTTTTCTTTTTCATAATTCATAAATCATTTATTGCATCGTAATCATGTCGTCATGTACATTTTACATTATAATTTATAATGTACATTTTACATTATAATTTCAAAAAATACCTATGTAAATAAGTCAATTCATTTTCCAGTTGTATACTTAATTCCAGCTGCCAGTGTATACGCATTTATCTGCGTGTGTTACAGTTATAGTTATAAATAAAACCAGGGTCTAAAACATTACTCATGAACGCCGCGTAGTAACGTCATATATCGTGGGCCTAGAACAGGCTATATGACTTTAAATATGTAGAGACGACACTTCATTGAAAATGATCTGAGAATGCTGATAATTTGTACCGTTGTATGTAGGTACTAAAAAAATTCCCATTTCACCCAACCAATCCAAAAAGGATTATAAAATTTTTTTGACGACCAGATGGCCTAGTGGTTAGAGACCCTGACTATGAAGCTTGAGGTCCCGGGTTCGATTCCCGTGTCGGGGCAGATATTTGTATGAAAAATACGAATGTTTGTTCTCGGGTCTTGGGTGTTTAATATGTATTTAAGTATGTATCTATCTATATAAGTATGTTTATCCGTTGCCTAGTACCCATAACACAAGCTTTGCTAAGCTTACTTTGGGACTAGGTCAATTGGTGTGAATTGTCCCGTGATATTTATTTATATTATTATTTTATTAAAATACTTTCAACAACAATATTTTAAATATGAACGGCGTCACCGTTTATGAGTAATTGCCGGAAAATTACGCTTCTCTACAAAATGACGTAAATTCAATGAAGATACGCTCTTTTGCTAGTGCTCTTTTCCGCATCGTATTTTTACATTATGAGACTGTAGAAGGCGCATTAATTAATTAAAACTCTTAAAAATTTATATTATAAAGATGTATTATTAACGGAATTCCATTAAAATAGTAACGGCTACGAAAACCCACACTGAGCATCAGACATGCTCTTGGCCGGTTTTTTCAATGTCTCATAAGTCTGAACTGCCGCATCTAGACATACCTCATCTTGCATTCCACCGCATTCCTCTGGCATTATGGTGTACATTTATTTATGAAAGTATTTGTATATTCATTGGCACGCATTACAAGTGAAGTAAGGTGATGAAGGCAAATATTTATTTGGACGAGTGGGCTAGCAATTTCCTTGAAGCTTCTGCTTGGAGCCTTTTGCATACAGGTTTATTTATTTAACATATTTTAAGTGTAATTTTACTACACGTATTTTGAGTTTCCATGTACAATGTAGCATGCTAAGTGCGTGCGCCACATTTAGGTCTTATCGTATTTTTCAATGTAAAGCCAATTCATTAAAATACTGGAAAATGTCAGCCAAAAATTAATTTCATTACAATATCGAATTATTATGTAAATCGTTTTCAAAAAAAATACATGATTAAGGGATTTAATTAAAACAAAATTTAATAAAATTGATTCCTTTGTGTAACAAAAGTTACCCATATAGTTTCTTTAACTAACTTTTGTTACACAAGTGATGCGATCGTGACTATTATTAAATTAGGGTCGTTTTAAAAAATACACATACCTACAGTCAAGGGCAAAAATATGTATACACTTTAGTACCTTGTCACTTTAACCACTGTGACAGTTCATATATGGCAGTTCAAATATGACGAAAATAGACAAGGTACTAAAGTGTATACATATTTTTGCCCTTGACTGTACAACATTTAAGGTTTAATGAAAACAAAATCACGATCGCGTACTTTGTGTAACGAAAGTTAATCATACACTTTTTTTGGGTAACTTTTGTTACACAGAGGAATCTATTAAGTTTTATTTTAATTAAACCCCATAATTATGTTTTTATTAGACGACCCATATGGCAATTATTATTATTATTTATACTATCAGCCAGGCAGTTGGGGGCAACTGATAGGTGCCTGTATCCAGCTGTTCCTTGGTCAAGTGTTCTTTGTGCTGCTAATGTGTTGGTCTAGCCGGTTTTTTAACATTTAGTGCTGAGACTACATGTTCTGGTAGTTTGTTCCATGTCTTGACCACTCTATTACACAAGAAATGTCTGATTTTACATGAGGTTTTTAATTATTAAGACGTACATTATTATCATTCATTCCGGGTTGACAATTACAAGTCCTACTTTTATTTACCGCATTCCACCAACCAACCCTTAGAAAATTACTAAAACTACTGTAGATTTCTACTCCTATGTTCAACCCCAAAAAAAAACTATAAATATATAACTTTATGTGTTTGGTTAAAAGCAAAAGTGACAAAAATAAAAAAAATTAGGTATACTTATTGCAAAATTCGTAAGTCTTTCTGTCGCTTTTGATTATATGCAGTAAGTACCTACTATGTACATGAAAAGTGTAGTTTAGTCACGCGGCGGACACGACGTACAAATACGCGTTCTTGAATCTACATAAGCACGACGACGTCTGTACACGCGTACGCCTACATAGATCGCGCACGAACTCTTCAGGATTCCGGCGGGGTCCGGCAATCTGCGCCTTGAGGGGTGGGATAACTCGAATCGGTGCGGGGTGGAGCGTGTCCATTCTGTACGTTAATACTATTACATATTCTGTGGTTTAGTGGTGGTGATAACTGGATTTGTGTGTGTTCGTACAGTGTGGAGCTGGAGGAACTGCATGAACACGCATTTCTTATATAAACGTAACTATCGTAAGGTCACGAGTGAGCAAAGTAATTGTTTCAGTTAATTTCTAAGTTCAATCACTCTCAAATCTAATAGGTATAACAAACGGCATTGACCGGCGAAGGTGAGGTCACAAGTTCGATGGCCACCTAAACAATGACAAATTGACAGTTGCGCAGGTGCAACAATGGGGTGAATTACACGTTCGCGAAACAAGAACAGCTTGGGTTTGTTGCTTTTTGTTCGCTGTTATGCTTGGTCATCATGTTAAGGTTACTGTGGATCTTAAGGAGCATTAATTCTGACTCCGGTTCAGCCAGTTTCAGATGAATCTTGGTAAAGTGTAGCATGTTTGTGACAAATGTGTTTAAAAAAGATAGGGCCAACTCGAGTTGTCACTTGACTTAATAATCAGTATTCTGGATAAATAAACATAGCTTACAATTATTCGCTTTTGATATCACAAACCAAAGGTAAGCGTAAGGTACAATGTGAAAACGTGCATTTATTTAGTAACCAGTTTATTAAAGTGAACATTTTGCTAAATTGCTAAAAGTGGTTATAACGCCTATACAAAAAAAAACACATTCTATAAAGTTAGTTCACTCCTTAATAAACCGCAACTTGATTAGTACACCGAAATTTTCCTGAAAATGTAAAATAAAACATATAAATAAGTACAAATTATTATATATCCAAAATTGTTGCCTCAAGATGCCTTTGTCAAAAATGCGAACTCCATTTATTATTAATGCTTATTTTACTATACAGGAACTCGCAGTCTCGTCCAACACATTGTATATTATTCCTACACAGTCGAGCAGCTCGAGAATCAATAGGCCATCTATCAATGAACCCACTTCTGCACTGCATCTATTATTGCAGTATCCATCGCATCGCAATGGCATCCAATTTGCATATTATAAATGCTCGTATGCGGGTATCGCAGTATCGCGGGATCGCTCACTGTCCGCGAAGTCAACCTGTCGCCTGTAATGGTGGCACGATTCCCGATACACGGTACAGTTGCCAACAATGTTAAGTGACTCCACATTTGTATCATAGCGTATCGAGCGTAGTCGGTTTTAGAATGGACAAACAGTGGCGCCATCATAGTCTTCATTTCAACCGAAGGACGGTCCTGCGTCAACCGACGACCTCACCACTCTGGCAAGAGTTTAGCGACATAGAAGAAGCTCTTGTTCGCAATGCCGATTCTTAGTGATGTTTTCCTTCACCGTAAAGCTTGTGGCAAATTAGGTACGAGAACAAATGTAATTTTACAGATTAATTCTGAAAAACTAGGTGCGAGCCCGGGTTTGAACCCATGTTTCTCTATTTGAGAGGCCATAAGTCAATCTACCAGACTAACATGGTTATCAATCAACTGTGAACAAATACAAAACACTTTGTTTCAATCTTACTAATAATTTTCTTTCTTAGTAATATTAAAGACGTAAAAGTTTGTATGGATGGTTGTTACTCTTTCACGCTAAAACGGTTTGATGGATTGTGATGAAATTTAGCAAACAGATAGTTTATAACCTGAATTAATATATAGGATACTTATTATTCCGGTAAAAGAATTCTTTGCAGACGGAGTCGCGGGCAACAGCTAGTTACATATATTTAAAAGGGAAAGTTTGTTTATGTTTATGTATTTTATTTTTTGTCAAATGCTTATTTAATTATTTTTTTACTTAAATTAACGTTGCAAGCAGCAGTAGTTGCCATTTTCTGAACCTTCACCTCACGCTGCCACAGAATGCAACCAAGAAGTTCTATCGGATTATTCATACTATCTGAGAATACACATCAAAGTGTAGCCAATTGTACTACTATTATAGATATTCAGAGACGACTGAGCGAGATATCCCACTGTTATTTCTCATTGGGAAATTATTTATCGTATAAATAGTTGCAAGTTTAGTAGAGCCGTAGAATATTATTGGCCCTGATTTATCCGGAAATAAATGATGTCATATCTCTTCCATTTATAATTTTACCATTAATATGGCATTGTGCTTCAGATGTGTTACATTTAATTAGGTAATTACTAGAACTACTTTAACCAGGTTCATAAATATTAACTTGGTCATCCTTCGAAAACAGGCAAGACAAATAAATCGATAGAGGTATCAAAAACACTTAAAAAAGCTTCTAGTGTATGGTTTCTTTTTAGAAATCACGTGACGTGTAAATTGTACTGAATATATAGAGTTAATCATAATACCTAAATCTGAAATATCCACTAAAATTTAAATGTCGAAAGTATGAATGTCGATAGCCGATATATCGAAGCTTGAACATAATATTTAAATGACTTAGAGTACAAACCCCGAAAGTTAAAATATCGACTAAATCAATTTACGTAAGATGGTATCATGATATTTCATATGACTTGGGTTTTTAGGCTTGTAGTTCAAGTGTTCGTAGTCTTTCGGTCAACCGTACTTCGGGATTTAAAGCTCGTAATAAACATTCCACGTTTCAATACTCTTGCATCTGTTCACACTTGTGAAATTTGGTCTTTTAAGTCTTAATACCAAAGTATTATGATGAGTACCTATCCTAGCAAGCTAGCGAAGACTTATTATAAGTTGTAGTTTTACAATACCACCTCAAGCCTGAAATACACATACCTAATATAAGGAAGAGAGCCGTCAATCGAATGCTCGTTCCAAACATTAAACATATTTGGTCATGGTGTATCTATAGACCGAATATAGGTGAATAAAAAAAGTTGTAATTTAACAGTAATACGCAGATATTCACCATTTTTGGAAAGTATTTGCAAGTGATGTGATTTCAAAAATCGGTTTTCTGTTAGCGAGTCCTACATTCATGTGACTTTTTAACCGACTTCAAAAAAAGGAGGAGGTTCTCAATTCGGTTGTATATTCTTTTTTTTTTTTTTTTTAACGTGTGTTACCTCGGAACTCCGTCATTTATGAACCGATTTGGAAAATTTTTTCGTTGTTTGAAAGCACATGCTTCAAGATTGGTCCCGTTGTTACCAAAATCCAGTTGTGATGATGGGATCCATGAGGAATTGAAGAAACTCCTCAAAAATTCAAGAGAAACTTATAGCGATTTTAGTATTTTCGGTGACAAGTCGAGCATTTGCATTCAGAAAGTATCATGGAACTCTGTAATAAAACGACATAACCCCGTCGAGCATTAAAAATAGAATTTTAAACATAACCTTATTTCGAAATCAAACTGATGATTTTATCCTACGCATCTATTTTATACAGAAACAACTAAACAGCAAAAAATAAAAAAATTTAAATAAAAAATAAAACCTTCAAAAAACATTCAAAAAACCATGAAATAAAAATTGAACCGAACCGACTACAATAAGCATGAAAATATCTTTCTTCTAATCTGTTTTAAGTCGGTGCCACAGCACGAGCTTGCAGGAGTGTAGAAGCCCTATAGAGTAAGGTATGTAGGTAAGTTAGATTACTAGGTCCACTCCTGCTGGCTCGAGCTGAGGCACTGACTTAAAACAGATTAGAAGAAAGATATTTTTATGCTTATTGTAGTCGGTTCGGTTCAATTATTATTTCATGGTTTTTTGAATGTTTTTTGAAGGAGGTTTTATTTTTTATTTATTCCTAACCGTATTACAGTGCAAGCATAAAGTCCAAGTATGAAGGTGCCACAGCAGGACTCCGGTCGCCGCCGGCGCACGCGCAGCTTTCCATATGCGCGCGAAAACTAACGCTTTGGTCAAAACAATAAGTACTTACGTGTAGACATTGCAATACTGTTAAATCCATACTAGTAGGTATTACAAATGTGAAAGTGTGTTTGTTTCGAACCCACGACCCTCTGCTTAAGAGGCCACAGTCCAATCCACTAGGCCTCCACGGGCTTCTTACATACTCCTACATAAAATAAAATTAGGAGTACGTTGCCATCCCTCTGGAAATAATGACTTATTTTCACCAAAATTACTGCCCCGCTATATAGAGCTAGACTTTATAGGAGTAAGCAAAAAAAGGCTAAGTAAAACAGTTCTTGTACCGTACAAGTCCGCAGCCACAGTGGTTGTTAAACGGCTGCACTTTCTATATGAATTGTAGGTGCATGCATTGTGCGGTTAGAAAGTGACCCTCGAGCGTACATTATGCACAATCAAAGCACACATCGAAAGAGCAGGTGCCCGGGTGGATACCTAATTAAAAAGTACTGCAAAAGCACAACGACTTTCACTCTTTTCTGAAGTCATATTATCTTTCTTCTTATTGTAAAAAAAGGTTATTTCTGTCTTATTTTATCGTAATTGTGAGGGACTACGTTCTATGCATTTGTCAATGCTTATACCATGTGGATCAGGCCTTAGAATCGAAATCCAAATAAGTCATCTTACTTGCATTTCCTTTTTTAAGTGCGTTCGAACTGTAACTATTACAGCAAATATTATTTCAACAGTCACAAGTGAGCTCTAGAGAATATTCATACTCATCACGCTAACACAAAACTGCACCTTAAGGCCATCTCGGTCATCACCGGCAAATAGTACTATTAAATTATGCTAATAAGATCCAATTTCCATCGGGCTTATCGCACCATCGAACTAATACACGACAGCGAATTAAATCAATATTATCTGAGCGGGATATTCGCTTCACCCATGCCATGCGTTCCTGGTAGGTACATGAGGAGGCATGGAGTCGACAAAGTTAAATAAGTAAACAAATAAATAAATAAATATCACGGGACAATTCACACCAATTGACCTAGTCCCAAAGTAAGCTAAGCAAAGCTTGTGTTATTTGTAACTAGGCAACGGATAAACATACTTATATTGATAGATACATACTTAAATACATATTAAACACCTAAGACCCGAGAACAAACATTCGTATTTTCAGCTCAATCGGAAATCGGGAAGTGGGTCAAATTTAACTTTCAAGATTTGGTGACACACAGACGGACAGGTGAAGGTAAATAAAAGCTTGTAAAAAAAAAACTATATCCAGTTGCCTGCAAAGTACTTCAGAGAACGGGGGGGCCTTAAAGGGGGATGAAAATTTCATTGATTTTGCCGTAGGATGCACCGTTTTCAAGATATTTGACAAAACACCGGTTCTCGTCCGATCACCGAAGTTAAGCAACGTCGTGCGCGGTCAGTACTTGGATGGGTGACCGCCTGGTTTCATTTTTGTTTTTTGAATGTTTTGTTATGACTTATGACGTTGTCACGTTAAACTATCGTCCGTAAACCGACTTTCCAGACAACCGGTTTTTTGTATTCATCGCTACTAAGGAATCTATCGTGTCGCTGCTATATGGCTTCAATTACCGCTGTGCTTTATAAAAGCCTCCACGGCTCCCCTAGCCCTTTATCTGACCAATATGCAAATAGTGAGTACATTGGGTAAACTAGGAGCGTTTTCATTACCGACGATACGGTCGAGCCACAGGTTGAACGCTTATTCTGATCAGAAATCAATTTACGAGTAAAACTAGGGTTAAAGTAAGATTCAGTACATATCAAAATACACAAGTAAACAACAGCAAGAACTTTTCAGAAAAGTAAATAGTTTAATTGTATTGTTTTTTTATATAATTTTTTTTTTTATTTACTTAATTCTATATTTGTATGATTTTTTTAATTTGTAATTTATTATATTTTAATTTGAAAAGATGACTGTCTGCCAAGTTTCTTGCGGCGCATTCTTCTTGGCAACGATGGTCCTTACGAAAGCGCTGGTAGTTTAAAAAAATTGACATGTAAAAGAGCCCTTTGCGGCCTACTTGCAGAATAAACGTTTTGATTTTGATTTTGATTTTTATTCTAGCATATTTTATATTACTCTTGTTGGCGACACTGCACTGGCCCGCGCGCTTTTTGTGACGTAGGGCGAGGGGCGAGGGCCCGCGCGGGACCCGCGCGTGACCCGCTCCGCGCCCGTCCCGCGCCCGCTCTCGGTGTGTGTTGCGCTTAAGATTTATTTAAATGGGCCGAAAGTAATTGTTCACACGCATGTAGACTTGACTAAAAAAATATTGGCTGTAGACCCTTACCTTTTGTCGTGTCCACAGGTGATACGAGAACAAAAAATGTGTATAACCCACTTTTCTCTTAAATTATTTTGAAAACCTTTTACCCAACGGTGGTAACCAATTCGCACCTTCGGTACAACAGTGTATCATCTCGAAATAATACACCATTTTAATTTAGACTTTACTTAATTTCCGGAAAGTCTAAATTAAAATGGTGTATTATTTCGAGATGATACACTGTTTTACCGAAGGTGCGAATTAAACTTTGATCAATTATAACTGAAGATACACATTGCCGAACAAAATCCCCTTCAAAGAATGTCCGAACTTTTTTATTTGTTTGCGTAACAAATAAAATCATCACCTACACAGAAATTTGAACCTAGTCTTTACTTCATTACAGTCGAATTTCGGTAGCGGCAAAACTCCACTTGACAGCTAAACTTGACAATTTCACGCAACGTTCTGAGAAAAAAGAAGGCCACTTTTATCAAAGTGGCGCTCATTTGGCTCGGACATTTTCGGGCGCGCGACTGTGGATCTACAGTTATAATTGATCAAAGCAATTAAAGCTGTGTTTATATACAATGTGTCACTTAACGACCTTATCCGCCGGGCACTCAGCACTATTGCCATACCGGCGACTCTTGAGCCCTCAGGCATGTCTGCCTCGGACGGAAGGAGACCCGATGGTTATACATTAGTGCCTTGGAGCTTGGGCAAAACTTTGGCGTGGGAAGTCACTTGCTCAGACACGCTGGCTCCGTCCTACGTCAGAGGTTCTGCTAGTAAGCCAGGGACTGCTGCCGACCACGCCCAAACAATCAAGTGCCGCTAATATGCGTTTTTAACGAATGATTACATATTTGCGGCACTTGCATTAGAAACTTTAGGACCGTTATAATCCGACATCAAAGAATAGAAACGGCTTGACCAATTTTTATTAATCTTTTTTGTCTATATTTGGTAGGTCTAAGAATAGATCGTAAGCTATTTTTTATACCCCTATTCTTCGCAGACGGAGTCGCGGGCAACAGTAAGTATCCTTATAAACATGAAACCGCGTGCAACTTTCACATCTCCATCAGAATAAGCCGCTCTTTTCTATTAAAACTCGTACACGTATTATTCTAATAAGCTATTAGGTGTACATATAATTATTAGATTATTGGCCACGTAATATATGCCCCAACTATGCTTGCAGATCCGAGATAAGCTGGCTCAATTACAGTCAATGACATATATTTTGTTCTGCTTTGCATTAGAGCGCACTCAATTGATATGAGGCTGTAATATGATAATGCAGCATAAACTACCAGCACACGCCTTCGAATGCGTTTGTCGTTAAGATAGATATACACCCTGGCTTTAGCGGAACACTGTCTTTATCGAGGACTGGGAAAGCCGGCTAACAGTACTAAAAAGGTTAAACAGATTTTAATGATTTAAATCCTAACCATATGCCAATGCCATTGTAAGTTTTTAATTGGTTTGTTGTGTTTACACTTTTCAAGTTCTTAATCAATCATAATGACATTAGGCGTGGAGATAGAGGAAAGTGGCATAGTTCTTACGGGATAGCGATGAATTCTTCACAGATGAAACATCACCGATCGCCGGCAATAGCAGAGCTATGAACTGTTTAAAGTCGGTGCCTCAACACGAGTCAGAAAGAATGATATAAGTCCAATAGATAATAGGTATGTAGGTACGAGTAATATAGATGATTAGATCCACTTTTTTTGACCTGTTCAGGCACCAACTTCAAACAGTAGAAAGTTATTTTCATAGTTTTTTAGTGCGTGTTCAATAGAGGATGGGATTGGAATTGGGATTTGGAAAGGTTTTCATATTCTACAACTTTTTGTATGGCGGGAAAAATAACATATGAAAACGCATAAAAAACAAAATTATGACACAAAATCATCGACAGTTACAAAACCTTCGTAATAGTTTCAACTCTAACTACTACAGCGATAACTTTTTCACACAAAGATTTGGGAATTTTGGGACTACCTACCATAGTAAAAGTTTTAGTACCTACTTGGAATAAGCTATCCAGTGACATATCGCTTGTCTTTATTAGTCATAGATTAGATATATGCCAATTTGCCAACCCTCCTTTTTATTTTATATTATACTAGCTGTCGCCCGCGACTCTGTCCGCGGAGAATAGGGTTAAGTATAAAAAAGAGCCTATTCTCAGACCTACCGAATACCTACAGAGAAAAAAGTTTCATAAAAATCGGTCAGCCGTTTCGGAGGAGTTCGATAACAAACACCGTGACACGAGGTTTTTATATATTAGACTAGCTGTTGTCCACCCGCGAAGAATGGGGGGGGATAAAAAATAGCCTTACACCTATTCTCAAACCTACCTAATATAGAGAAAAAAGTTTCATAACAATCGGTTAAGCCATTTCGGAGGAGTTCGATAACAAACACCGTGACACGAGATTTTTATAAAATATATAAATAATATAAATTTTCAATAATTTCAGCTATTTCAACCGGACTCTCTAAAGTGGTAAATCTAGGAAACAAATTTATCCTAGTTGCAAAACAAATCAAAATGGCGGGCACGCGAGCACCTAAACACTTTCGCTGCACGCGACCCGGGTTCGATTCCCGATAACAGCAATGAGAATGAGTAATTGATTTATCGAGAAGGAAATGCATCAAGTTGCTCTAAAATATACCCTCAGGTATCTCAAAATGAATTAGGATTTTTAGAAATTCCTATAGGTTAAGGAAAAAATGGCATTTATATATTCAATTCAACATGGCCCTAAATCTTCAATTATGATTACAAGACTGTTCAAATTAATTTGCAATCATCATCATCATCCCAGCCTATATACGTCTTACTGCAGGTCACAGGCCTCCTCTCAGAATGAGTGTTGTTGGGCCGTAACTCCCACGCGGGCCCAGCTCATGGTAAATTTCAAAAGTAATATCGCACTTAAATTCTGAAAAACTCAGAGATGCGACCCGAGATTTGAACCCACGACCCTCTGCTTGAGAGGCCATAGGCCGCCACGAATTTGGCATACAAGTACTTACTTAATTATAACAGTAAAAATTGATTACAGGATTTTCGAAAATTTCTCCGGGATAAGGAATAGAGAGGACTTTTGGAATTTCCCGCGGGAAAACAGGAGTTGACCAAAAATTATATGTGTAAATTTTCACATATCGTATAGACATAGTTTTCTGTAAATAAACATTCATTCCGCTATAATTTATAGGTAATCAAGACCATCACCGGAAATCGCAAATAAAACTGAAATTAAATAAATTTCTAAACAAATTATCTGCCGATCGTAACAGGAGCCGGGTAATATGAGCCGCCATTGTGATGTCGACGAGTAATTAGCCGTATCTACGGATATTCTTGATCAACAAACAAACAGATTTACTTAAGGTTGTTTATTAATTTTGAGATAACTGGCCAGAGGGATTCACGAGAACGGGGTAGATTGTTGGTGTTTTTTAGGGATCCGTTTAATAAAGTAATAAATGGAAACAGCAGAAGTCTGTCTGTTAATCTGTGTGTCAAGTTTTTAATTCTTGCCAGTTAATATAATTTGCCAAGTGCATGTTGGGCCTACTACTTGATAAACATTTTTTTTTAATAACTATCCAATGATAACCAGTGGGTTAATTTTTTCGGTTGTTTTTTCGTCTCGTTTGAGAGTGCGTAAATGAGAGGAAAAAACAACATAATTTTGTGTATTTTTTATTTTCTTTTTCTTTTTTATGGGCAATAAATGCTCTTTTATTTAATTTTTATTTAACATTAAAAAAAAAATCACGATTTTATTTTACCACTTTATTCGCGTTGTTGATATAATATTATCATTATCATCATCATCATTTCAGCCGAAAGACTTCCACTGCTGAACACAGGCCTCCCCCAAGGCTCGCCAAACAGATCGGTCCCGCGCCATCCGCATCCAACGCGATCCCGTAATCTAATAATAATATACCCACCCATATAAAATTACAGCTAACTTAAATGTTTTTTTTTCCTAACTTTAACGATTTTTAAGCTAAGCCGTGGACATGGCAAAACTATAATTGTTTCTTGTAGGACTCCGTTGCCTTAAAAAGGATAAGTTGTTCCCGTTACCTAAACCGTTGCAAAATAAACATGTTTGTATTTGTATTTGTAAAATCCTTCACTCCGGCCTATATAATTCAGAATCACACGCATAAGCAGAGACACTATTAAACCTTTCTTTTGATAAAAAAACCGCTACATTAATTACGATGTATTTGAATGTAAGTATGTCAAAACTTTTAACATTCAACAATATAAAGCCACTTACGACCAACTCCGCTTAATGCACATTAAATATATCAAATTACAAAGCTTAGCACTAACAATATAAGATAAGTCCATCAAATACACAATTACTCAAAGGGAAATAATTAATTGAAAAAGTAATAAATAAGCTACCGGATTATACGCGAATTGGCGTTTCTTGCAACATTATTTTGCGCTTCCCGCCATCACACTTCAATGGATTGTATATCTTGTTAACTGGTGCTAAGGGTCCAGTTTTTTTAGACTTTAATGGCCAGTGGTATCTTTAATTTGGTAAGGACATAAATCGAAAGTTGGCATATGAATACTTGGCGCACAATGCGGTGTCGGACGGGGAATCGAAGGAACATTCGCGTAAATCGAGCCGTCACCTTATCACGGCATCTAGCTAAGCCGTCCTAGTGGAGAGGTGTCCTTAAGCCATTAAAATAAATAAATAATTAACCTATTTTTTTCAGAAAAAAAAATCGCCTCCTGTTACTTCTCATTACAAATGCCTCATTTTAGACTAAGAGGGCTTGGACTGTTGTTCCCATGCTGGGCTAGTGTGGATTGGATTCACACGCACCATAGAATTCCTTCATAGGTCCCCTCGTGATTTTTTCTATTCTTTCACCAAAAAGTTAATAATATAAACTTTAAATGTAATTTCGCACATAAATCCCGAAAACCCAAGGAAAAGGCCTCGAACTCATGATCCTCTGCTTAAGAGGTCATATATCAAACTTCTAAGCTACATCTACGTACATAGATGGTAGAAAGAATAATCGTCGTTCTTATTTAAAGCTATAATTTCGCATTACCTACTCTTAAACAATATTTTAGGTACGCCGGTATAAATAAAAGTAAATTAAGCTCAGGAACCAAAAACCTGTGGGTGTTTTAAATTATGTATGTGTTACAGACTTTCATTCAATCGTTTTTCCCTCCAAGAGAAACCACAACAACATTTCCTAGTCTTAATAGGTCGATATTAATTAACACATGCAGCGTCCGAGGCTACTATAAATCTGGTCGTGTCGACATGTCGATATGTCGACTGTCGATAGTCGATAGTCTGACGTGGTACGGCTGCCGCACGCACTATATAATTGCAAGATGTCTAGCTCTGATATTTGTCGTGTGATTAAAATATGTACCATTAGTTATTCCTTCAAGAGAAAACTGAACTTGAAATGAACACTTTTTTTCTACTCAAGCTAAAGAAGTTGGAAGACGTAAGACCACCAACAAATGGTCCCGCTGAAAGATTAAATCAAATATGTAAGAATTAAGTTTTTTTTCCTAGTCAGGAATATTGTTTTTCAGATGGTTAATACTGACCAGTACTTTCAATGTTTTGTACTGTGCTTCTATTTCTAATCTGTTTGTAGTAATTTACACAAGAACTTATTCATTAGTATAATCGTCCGAGAAATACCACCGTAATGTTCAATGTCAGTATACGACTTAAAACATCAAAGGCTATTTTCAAATAGAAGTTATAGTAACAATCAGCCTTATGGATCTTCGTCTGATGTAGAAACGTCTTAAAAAAATGGTAAAGTACTTACTTGGTCCACTATACAACTACGAGTAAGAACATAAGTTATTTCATCGTCAGCCAAAAGACATTCACTATTGAACGAAAGCCTCCTATTTAGAACAATGAACGACAATTCGCCTTTTCCATTCACCATTTGCTCACAACTCTCGGTCACGTTGTCAGTCCACCTTATGGGAGGCCTGCCAACACTACTTCCGATTCGTGGTCGCCACTCAAGAACCTTTCTTCCCAATGATTACTAGTTCCACGAGCGATGTGACCTGCTCATCAATTCGCCACTTCAACTCGCTCATTCCCCGAGCTTTGGCGGTAACTCATTTTCTTTGTCAAATTTCCGTATTCCGGATTAGAATCCGCAAATAAATTTCAAGCATAGCTATCTGCTTAGCTCATTGCGTGACTCTGAGCCTCTTCAATACAACATCTTTCAACTACTCTAAAGGAAGATCAGAAGGTTAACGTTAACTACAATATGCAACATTTGGCAATACCCATCAATATATAATTCATATAAGTACCTCATTAAAGAAACGGTGAATGAAACCCCTCGTTAAATTGACTTACTTTTTACATTCATCAAAATATTCGCTACTGCAATAAAAATACAAAGCAAGACTTGCACATCAAAAAGATTACCTGTATCCGTTTACAAATCGAACAATAAAATCGTGACGCGAATCCATACTTATTTTGACGGGACAAAATGATACAATTTTATAGTTTGCCCCATAAAACTGGATAATAATATGGGAAGCGGTTAATTGAGTGTATATTGGAGGTGCGTGTAATAAATAAGGGGTTTTAATTGCCATCCTGGTTCGATAGGTACATGTCAGTGCGGTAGCACTTAGCGGACACACAGGGACGCCGCATTCGGCCAGCCGATATGCAAATAACGGTACCTAATTAATATTTATTAGTACCTGGAAACACTTGTAGAAATGTGTGGTAATATTGTCAGTGTTGAGGACTTCGAGCACAGAATTATAGTACAAGTAATAACACAGAATAATGTTGGGACCAATACCAACACTTACTACAAAAATTTACTGACCACCCAAACACATGTGAAATTGTACTCAAAGACCAAATTATTATTAAATGCTCATCAAACCCCAGTGAACAAATGAATGTGTATTGCGTGCATAGGGATTATTATGTTGATAGGTTAGGTTAGTTAGGTTAAAGTTACGCCGATACTAGAAGCGCCTAAACTTCATCATAATAGAAAAATTTAATATAATAGCCGCGGACAGACAGACGGACAGACATGGCGAAACTATAAGGATTCCTAGTTGACTACGGAACCCTAAAAACATCAAAGAGTCAAAGTAGGTACCTACACGAAAATTTATATGGATGTTTGTTACTCTTTCACGCTAAACCAGTTTGACGGATTCCAATGAAATTTGGCACACGGATAGTTTATAACCTGGATAACATACAGAATACTATTTATTCCAGAAAATTCCATAGCATAGGAATAAACTAATTCTTCGCAAACAAAGTCGCATGGCATAATTTCAATGGAGTTATAAAATCTGGACTAAGTTGGTCCCAATACCCGAAATTACCCTTTAGGCACAGAATATATATAATAGTACTAACGTACAGAATGGACACGCTCCGCCCCGCACCGCTTCGAGTTACCCCACCCCTCAAGGCGCAGATTGCCGGACCCCGCCGGAATCCAGAACAGTGCGCGCGCGATGTATGTAGACGTACGCGTGTACAGACGTCGTCGTGCTTATGTAGATTCAAGAACGCGTATTTTGTACGTCGTGTCCGCCGTGTGCTTTAGGGCTAATATAACCTGTGTTCACGGTACCCATTAGTCCTTTGCGCCTGTGAAACCCATAGAAGCTTTCTTGAACTATTTATCTCCCGCATACGGCATCACTTGATTAATTCATATGAATAAACATGCTGTTATTAAAGGTTTTCTTTAATCAAAACTTTGTTATTTATGGCCTAGAACCTGTCCCGCTGGAATTGATTAGCATAGACAACTCCGTGATAACGGATTGGGTCGTTTGCTTCCGTCGAAAGTAGTATGCTGATACGAGCAGATACGATAGACTTTGTATGCTTTTTCGTATATTGCGGAAGAAACAAAAACATTGGGAGATGAAGGCGCAGAGCCTTACTACCAAATCTACTGCCAGTACAAGACGGAGCGTCCTGAAAGCGCCGTCATACAAAAAGACGGCCACAAATAGAAGTAGGGCTAAGGAAATTAAAAAGTGGTATTTTTTATTGTTATACACAGACACGTGAATTAATTTTAAATACACGTAAAGTGGGGATTAGTTTTCTCATAGGGCCGATATAGTTGGGCAGGTATTTTAAAACATCCATTTGTAAAAGTGCTGATTTCAGTTAGAATTAAATCTAACCAGTTCGCTTGAAAGATTTGAAAAAAATCATATGGTAGCATATTTATTGAATTTAAAACGAGAACTATCAAGCTTTAATTTGCTTTAAAAGTTAACAAGTTTAGTGCGATGACAACGTGCTAGAAGGGAACGCTACTCTGCACGCACCCGACACGCCCTTGGCCAGTTTTTAATATAAACATCATCCAAGTCCACGTCAGTTCATCAATTTAACAAAGCCGAACACAGCATACACAAACAGACACACATCAATCAACCCTAACGAAGCCACATATGCATGAGGACCCATAAGTCAGGCATAGCCGCGGGTAGCTCATAGCTGACAGCTTCATTTGACATGTATACAAATAATATTCCAGAATAGCTTAAGGTAGGTTTACAATGAGTTTATTTTGCTCAAGATTTTCGCGATTGTAAGGTATATACACCATAATCCTAACGTATTTATAAGGACAAACGGTAGTGTGTCCAGTAGAAAAAAGATTCCGACGAATTGAGAACTAAAAATAAAAATAAATAAATAAATATTAGGGGACAATCTTACACAAATCGACCTAGTCCCAAACTAAGCAAAGCTTGTACTATGGGTACTAGATGACGATAAACATACTTATATAGATAAATAAATACTTAAATACATAGAAAACATCCATAACTCAGGAACAAATATTCGTGCTCATCACACAAATAAATGCCCTTACCGGGATTTGAACCCAGGACCTCTTGCTTCGTAGGCAGGGTCACTACCAACTAGGCTAAAGCGGTCGTTAACTTCCTCCTTTTTTGAAGTCTGTTAAAAAAGCCGAGCGTCATTGCAGTGGGTATAAACCTCATCGGTGTGGAAATGGTCGTTAATAATGGCTGTCAATTCTCTACATTAGCGCACTCCGTCTAATTTTCGTCTTTCCTGTGTCATGGCGCGGCCAAGACGCTCACCGCACAGTGGTTTCTTAGCAGAACTGAAACAATTATTATCAAACCGCAATCAGACTGGGACTGTCAGAACTGTCATTTCATACATATTTTGACGCAAGCATTATAGAATTACTGTCAACACCAATCCCTTTCTAATCGCGGGCGATTAATACTTTGCTCACCCGCGACCAAGGTCAACGTCAAGGTCAAGTCAAGGTCAGGCCAATGTCAGGTCTAGGTCGCGGGGAGGAAAGTACTTAATTATTTCCGTTCATTAATATGGACCTCTGCAAAGTAACGCCTAATTCAATAAATTGTTTCACACGCACACGCAATGAACAAAGAAAACGCTCATCACGTCGCAGGAAAAATATTGATCATCAGATTTTTTACTAATTTTTTAGTAAAAGTTCGAAATTAATAATTCCAAAAGATTCCCATTACCTCATTTCCGAGCGAGCTATGTCACTAAAAATATAATGGGTAAAGTAAAGTAGTGTGAACCGTGCATTCGCACGCACGCGCGGTAAATAACAATCTGCGCAAACGAGCAAAGCAACGAGATCTGCGCACAAATCAGACGTCCGACGCACTCCCACGCAACGCGTGTGACGCGGCACATGCGTTTCTAATTCCTTGTTATATGTTAGAAAATTTACTCCGCAGAATTTATGGGCACCTGCACAATAAAAAATGTTGGGGTTGTTATGATGTTGGATAGAAACTCCTCTTTTATTTGCTGTTGAATGAAGATGGGAAAGAAGCTTGTATAAATAAATAATCAACTGTATAGTTAAAAAATAAGAGCTCAAAGAAAGAAAGATTTGTATCCGGCAAGTTCTTGAGGAGATGTCTTTAGTTAAGACATAGGTAACCAAAAAGATCTTTAGTCCATGCTAGTTTCTCCTATATTCATTATATCGTACAATATAGCGGAAAAATATATTACGACCTTAACAATTTTTACATATACATATACATTTGTGTTTATCAGTCACTTTGATATTTTCTTTAGCTAAGCACTGGTTTGATTTTTTTTTAATATTAGGGTTTAGCCACTTATGTTGGTGACACGTCTGCAGATTCTTCGCATTGTGCGGGTCTGTATAGTCCAGTCTAGATTTGCAAGAAAAATCGTGCAAGTTGCATTACATTGGGGCGCCCAATTGCACTTATTTTCTTGTAGGTCTAAACTCGGCTTAAGAAGGATTGTTATTTTTCTAGAGGTTCATCTTCATCACAGAATTTACTTATATATTTCACTACATGAACTCATTTTTAATCGACTTAAAAAAAGACCATCAAAATTGTAGTATTGCAATGTCAGCAGGCTAACGCTTCTGGCGCTTGCCTTCGCAATCACTATTTCTTTCTGTCAAACTGTATAAGTTGATGACAGAAAGAGATGGTGAAAGCGAAGGCAAGCGTCAGAAGCGTTAGACAATACGGCCTCAGGTGGTGAAATCAATTAACTAAGCATGCAAACATTACATAATCTGGCAACCAGTGGTGAAGGGTACTAACAACCCGATTCCCCCCGGGTTGACAAAACTTTCGAAGTTACCAAACGCTTCTCTTCCATTACTGCACTTTCAAGAAGAGGATAAATGGGGATTTTAGGTTCTTTTGTTCCGGCTTTACTTGCAAAAAATTCACGCCCCGCCACTGCTGGCAACCAATGAATCAAATCAATATATCAATACAGTTCTATGTGTTTTTTAACATAAAAAAAACCTTAGACAAAGATACGACTGTGACCGTTTTGTGCAAACTCTTCATTCCCATATTTTGCAATAAATAATTAACTTATCTATCAGCTATTCCAACCGTGCAATTGCAATTTAAATACTACCGAGTGTGACGCATTGCTAACCAGCTAAGCAACGGGACACCTCCAAAAAGTCCAAGACTAACTAATTCACTAAACAAACATTGATTCGCTACGGCCCAATACCTAACTCATGTAGACTTTCTCCCTTATCTAGATCTCGTTCTTTAACCGTTTCACTCACTGATCTGTTTTGCAAAGTGCACGTCGACACGTCAGTAACATAAACCTCTTGGCGGTCGTTACTCATAATCACCAGAACAATAAATTAAAGGAAATACAGATAGGACATTGCATTGATCGCAATCTTAGTAGTTACATACGACGCTCGCGAAAAATCACGTCTCCGATGTGAGAGCAGTGCCCATGCAGTGCTTACGACACGACACGACCATTTTGACAACCACAGGCAAAATTAGCTCTTTATTTTTCTTATTCTTATTATGTAGTTAGTTAGTTCTTGTTCGCCTTGGTTTTTGCCCATTTATATTGTAGAAACCGCTACAAAAAATGGGAACTGTTTGGGAACTCCGGAAATTTACACTTTTTTTATCTTCGTACCGTCGCGGAATGAAAAGGTTCGTCACTTTTTGACTCTATGTCAACGAGTTAACTCGAAAAGGTTAGTAAAGTACCTGCTTACGACACGACACGACCATTTTGACAACCACAGGCAAAATTAGCTCTTTATATTTCTTATTCTTATTATGTCGTTAGTTAGTTCTTGTTCGCCTTGGTTTTTGCCCATTTATATTGTAGAAACCGCTACAAAAAATGGGAACTGTTTGGGAACTCCGGAAATTTACGCTTTTTTTTTCTTCGTACCGTCGAGAAATGAAAAGATTCGTCACTTTTCGACTCTATTTCAACGAGTTAACTCGAAAAGGTCGAAAAGTGACGAACCTTTTCATTCCGCTACTATACAACCGTTTCAACCGTCATCAGTTTACAAAAATCTTCCGTTCGGTGTGGCTTATTTCTTCAATATATGCGACATGAAACTGATAGCGATTTAAACGCTCGTAGAACTACCCATCTACAATTATAAAGCATAAAACTGTCTTTACTTTGCGAAGTTCCATATTAACGAAGTAAAAGTTATAGTTCCGGATTTAATAGTCCATACATAGTTCAATATAATCTTATAGTTTTTATTTCTTTTTAAGTGGTACTTACTTCCTAAGTCTTTTAATATGACGATGTTTCGCTAAATAGCCTTACTTTCGTTTTCTTCTAAAGAAACGACTAACGTGTTCATACAGACAGAGATAGAAGTAATCGGAAAGGTTCTATTACTTCTATCTCTGTATAAAATAAACACGTTAGTCGATTACACTTCTTTATATTCTTCCTCCACACCTCCATAAAAGCGACTCCATTAAAATGCATTATAATAGACGTAGTCTGAATATTTAGTCAGCAGACTCCTGGCCCATCTGTGCAGTTGAATCTCGTATCATAATGCTATGATAATTCCCCGAGTACTGTATATAAAGTGCACGAAGGCTGCAAGCACATGTGCAGCAAACCGCAGCGTTTTTACAACAGGATTTCAAATTATGGCACAAACCAGCGGAATTACATATCGCCTTGGGCGCGACTTATAGGAAGGTGATTTATAAGTAGCTGTGGTTTTACCGTTATATCAACGAATCTAGCACAACACTATAAGTTATAATAAGTTTTTTTTTTAAAAAGTTATTTCCTTCGCAAGGGATATTTACAAAAAATTATAGATTTCGACCTTAAAAAAGTTTACGATATAATTTTTAAAGTGCAACGTTCGCTCGGAAAACGCCATCTATTGATTTCAGATGAAGTTAAAACGTCATCTTGAATAATGTACACACAGTTCTTGGACAGCACTCTGTGTTCGTATTTAAAGTTAAAATGTTATATGCGCAATACAACGCAAAACAAAGACTCTTTAGTGTATGTACACTAGATAGACAAAATACAAGTAATCAAGAACATTGAAAATTATTTAAGGTAGGTATGCAATAGGCGGCCATATCGCTTCGAAGAATATTAAGTAACCTCATCATCATCGTCATCATTTCAGCCGCTCCATCTTGTTGGATTCCTATCTACACTGCGTCCTCCGGTCCGTGGACGCCACTGGAGAACCTTTTTGCCCCATCGGCCATCAGTTCTACGAGCGATGTGCCCTGGCCCACTGCCATTTGAATCTAGCGATTCTTCGAGCTATGTCGGTGACTTAAGTTCTTGCGCGGATTTCATCATTTCTAATGCGAATTAAGTATCCTGTCTCAATCCAAAACTTTGTATATCTGTATACGCCAAGTTTCATCTAAATTCGTTAGCCGTTATTGCGTGATTGACTTGAAAATTCCAAACGTCCAAATATCTTTACAAAGTTTCTCGTCTATAATAATTAGAATCGGCTCATCCAAACCCTTACAAATCATGCAATCGATTGATGAGTGAGTAGCATGTCTATCTCACAGTCGCTTACTCCGAAACAAAAACAAACAAGTACTAGAATATTGAAACGCAAAACTTTAAAAACAGGAAATTTTTATAAATTGTTGTCGTCTTCTCGAAACGTCACCGATCCCTGGTCGCAAAGTGCTTTAAACGTTTCATTTGAATCGAGTGAATTTTTCTTTTTTCTCCTCCATCAAAAATCACATTAATCATAACCAAATAGATACAGCGCCGAATAAATAAAGGTAAAACCGGTTGTTGGTTTTGGTTACAGTAATTAGTTCTTAGGCCCCAGTTTGGATGCGGGTATGTTTACAAAACTTGTCTAATTACACACTTCTCAATTATAATTCATTGCTTATAGTGGTATAATTTGCAATAGATTCTGAGATTTGAGATACAGTTTTGTTTTTATATGATAAGGCGGAATACCAATGGTTTTGTGTATTAAGTTATTTGCTGAGTTTCTTTATGTGTTCACTAATCTATTTTTATAAAACTAGTTGCTCTCGGAGCTAATAGACCTCAGACATTATTTATTTTTTATTATTTTTTCAAAGTTGAAACGATAAAAAAATTATATAATTATCGAACCTGCTTGTAAAATTTTACGGGAATCGGTTGAGAAATGCAACCTATTAGAAAAACAGACAGCTGGACGAAAACATTTTTGCCCAAGTTGAAAGTGAAACCCTTCGCTCAGTAAGGAAACCGTCCATATTATACGTCCCACTTCAGGGCACGGGCCTCCTCTCAAAATCAAAGGACTTGGACCGTACTTCCCACGCGGGCCCAGTGCGGATCGCCAACTTCACACACACTATTGGATTTCCTCACGATGTTCACCATAAAGCTCATGGTAAATTTCATAATGTAGTCGCACGTAAATTCCGAAAAACTCTGAGGTACGAGCCCGGGCTCAAAGACACGACCCTCTGCTTGAGAGACCATAGAGCAAACCACTAGACTACTACGGCTTTTTTAGACAAAAGACGTTACAATGTTAACAGTTTTAAAAGCAGCGTTTTACGACACAGTGCGTAGCGTCAACAGTCGACTTTGATCCTCATAAATAAATGATTTCGTTAACAAAACATTCGAACACACATGTGAGTTGGTTTTGCATTCTGCAACGGACAGACGCTAAGTTGTATTTATGCTCGGATCTAGCCTATTATTTATTAAGTTTTCGCGTATATCGTTATAGTTCAATTGTAATGCGGTCAGGGATTGTTAGTCGACTATTTATCTATGAGATTAACTTAGTTTTTTTAACCGAAATCGCCTTCAAAAAAACCTCTAGAAAAAGGTTCTGGTTGCACCCGTATGATTGTTTCAATGCTTTTATTGGATGTTAATTTAAGTGATACCTAAATAATAACTTACTCCAAAAAATTATTATTCGTGTGATAAAATTCACAAACAATTTTTTTACATATACAAACAAAGCTTACCTATCTACTATGCATATTAATATAGAGTTAAGATGTACAGTCGCGTGCTTTGATTTCGAAAAAATATCCTTTGAATTCCTATACAATATGACAGGACTGTCAACCTTAAGTGGGACCCAAATTAAAGCTCGTGACTGTGTACACATCATACACAGCATAAGAAACAAAAGTTGTCTCTCCTGTGGACACAAAATTAGCGACTCCAAGTCAGCAAACTTAAGATTTATTTAAATGGGCCAAAAGTTGGCCAGGCGTCCCCCATGTCGATGTAGACTTGACTAAAAAATATTTGCTATAGACCCTTGACTGGTGCCATTTCCACAGAAAGCGACGCGAACAAAAAAAAGAGCATGTATTTGTTGCAACACATTAGAGAAATCTACTCTAGTCTCAGCGCCATTATAAGTTCAACTCGATGGAAAATAAAAAGTAAACGTTCCAAATGTGACTATTTAACACATACAACGCATATTAAAACAATATGCGATTATAGGTGCGCGCGCGCCGTGTCCGAGCCGTGGGCGCTACCGGTCGCCCACGGCCGCAGGACAATGTACCGTACGATACACTGCACGGGGTGATCCTGTTGTTGATCATTTAAAAAAACTTTTTTATTATTGACAGAAGGGAGCAAACGCAGATCACCACCAGGTTCCACCATGAACAACTTCAACTCTCTTCTTCTTCTTTTTCTTTTTCTTGTTCTTTTTAGACGACCAGATGGCCTAGTGGTTAGAGAACCTGACTACGAAGCTTGAGGTCCCGGGTTCGATTCCCGCGTCGGGGCAGATATTGAATGTTTGTTCTCGGGTCTTGGTTGTTTAATATGTATTTAAGTATGTATCTATCGATATAAGTATGTTTATCCGTTGCCTAGTACCCATATCACAAGCTTTGTTTAGCTTACTTTGGGACTAGGTCAAATTGGTGTGAATTGTCCCGTGATATTTATTTTTTTTTAATTTTTTTTTTATAACTTCAGCTCATTTAGGCTCCAAGTGCCTGCCAAGCACCAGCAGATGTTCCAGCGCTCCGACTTCTGGCCGGCGGGTGTGGTGTTCCGTCGTTTTAGGGAAGCGACGAAGACGTCTTTCAACAATCCCTAAATAGTTGTATTACTTAAGTTTTATTTGTATTTTTGAATTTTACAGCGCATTGGTGTTATACTGTAATGCTGTAATTTTTATTGATGAATAAATAAATAAATAAATAATGAACGAAATCACGGGTACCCGTGAAAACCAGCAACCCTAAGAATTACTAGTCTATTGCCGATTTGAGGGAACAATATTAAGTATTTAATGTTTTTTATTTTCTCACTTCACTTTCGCTCTCCCTGTTGCCTCCGTCGTAAGACAGCGCGCGGGCCGCTACTGTCGTGAGTCGTGAACGAAGTAGGTACGTTAAAAACGTCCGAAAAAACTGTTGACGGACTGTCAGTCCGGTCTTGTCTTACTCATGATGATTATAAGCCGTTATTTTTTTGGTTTTATCTGACATTAAGTATAGGATCCTAAAACAAATATTTTAATTTCATTTCATAAGATAACGATATATTCTCCAAAGAGTCGGTGATATAGGTTACCATCCAAAAACTCTAAAATGTCATCTTACGGAATGCATTAGGTTAGGTAACGTTAGTTTAAAAACAATACCTTTCACTGTGATGAGAAATAAAAAATACTATTGAATAGTAATCATCCTCTATATCCACGGCTGCCGTTTTATAGGGTACCGGGTAACACCTGATTATCAGAGAGACGCGTGCGCACTGCACACCACGCTTGCTGAAATTATCTGATAGAAATAATATAGCGTTTTGTACAAAATCAGGCCTAAATTTTATTTAGGGGTATAGAAACATAAAAGAAATATACTGTTTTAAACTTTCGTGATTTTCACTCATAATTAGGTACTATACCAGTAATAGTGATGGGGTGCCGTTAAAAAATCTTGATCAAGTGCGGGTAGTTCGAAAGACTCGAGCGGCTAAACGAACTTGACACCCTACACTTTAGTTAACTCGTGACCATGGCTGCTGCAATGTAGCCGAAACGTCGAGGTAAATATAAAGTCCCGTTTAGTATAGTAAGTAATTATAAAAAAAAATCAAGAATTAACTTGACGATACTTAAAAATAATATGAAACGTTATAGACAAAAAAATAACTAATAGTGGTGTGGACTAATTCAGTATCACAAAGATATTTTTTAGTCAGTTGTTTCGTATGCTCAAACTATAGGTTAAGATATTCCAATGTTAAGAAATCCATCTAAACGCAGTTTTAGCTAAGTTTCTATTGAGATAAATGGCATTATTATGCAATTTTCCAGAATAAAAGTTATCCTATTAATGAAGGAAGGCCTTTAACGATATCGATACCAAATTTCATCTAAGTCGGTTCAGCGGTTAAAACGTGAAACAATACTGCCTCTGTTCTTTTGAGACTACGTTAATCGAATTTCCTTTCGTTTTAATAAATCTATTTTATATTTACTCATACATTTATTACTATCAAATTTTTAAAATAAAACTAAATCAATAAACACATAATTGCCAGCATAACCCTTAACAGCTAGCGAATGAACTCAAAACCAATAAATAACGTCTTAACTATGTTTCATACAAAATATTGAAATCACTTGTCTGCATATATCAACATAATATTTGTTTAATGTCAGCTGTTAAATCTGAGGCAATCTAAGGCATTAACTGGCATCATTCAAGCAAATAATCAGTCGAATTAAACTTTATAAGTACGTCTTTATACTATTCGTAACAAAATGTGTGCTTCTTGCGAAAGAACTAACATATTATCACGATAATTGAGGAATTGTATCAAAAAGATGGAAAAAATAAAATAACTCAAATCATTCCACTAAATTGTTGACCTTGCAACTTGTTTTCGAGTAAATAGAATTCATTTGGTTTTAATATAATAATTATTTACTAGACACTATCGCTCAACATCTTTAATTTAACTAGATCTGCTTTATTGTGCTTGCTTCATATGGTTCTGTTTAGTTAATATTATAATACGAGCTTAATACTAAAACACTTCGAAACATATCCTATCTGTTCAACATCACTGTACCTACCTAAACAATAATAATAAACAATAATGTAGTATCTAAACTTGCTACAGTTCTTAAATCATTACTAATCTCATTGGCAATAACAATCACGATATTTTTTTACCTTTTTTTAATAATAACTTAACTTAGACTCCAATCTTGATATCTGGCACTCCAGCAACGAAAACAATTACTGCAACCTTTATGATTACGGCACTTTGTTAGTATTGTCTAAATACCAACCGTTTAAGGCTGTAACGGTGCGGAATGGGCTATAAAAGCGTAACATGCAGACACAGGGTTATCATATGACTGGCATTTGCTGTACAGACTGACAAAAGAGCGAGACCAAATGAAAATATAAATTTCTTTGGATCTCTCCAATTCTTACAAGCATTTGTAGAACTTTGGCGGATAGGGACGGGTGGAAAGAAATTAGTGGGACGGCTAATATTTGTATTGGTCGGTTTGACTTGAAATTTGCATGACAATTTATTTATTTAAAAGCTTGTAAAAGAAAATAACAAAACACAAAGAAGAGGTTTATATTCGACTGTATGTATTAATTTTCATCATTTAACATAACAGGAGATCTTACATATTTTTTCATTTGGTTTTGAAAACCATTGACATTATTAGTCTTTGGTTTTGCTAGGGTACATTGACTTAATAGAGAGTAACTTTAGGCCACATGAAATCACATCTATATAGAAAAAGTCTAATAAAAACATGGGGCGGCCAACTACACGTAACACCAAACATATGGCCATAATCTCAATGCAATAATAAATCCAGATCCGAATCAATTCCAATGGCCAAAGTTACCTTGAGCGTAAGTAACGCGACCTTACGTAGGTACGTCAAATTCAAAAAGAAGTAAATTAAGATTTCCACGAAATTTATTTAAAATGGTCACCCTAAACAAACATCGCGCCATTTTGCATTGGTAACCCTACGCGTAACGATATGAGCCGGGGTTAGGTAATGATAGTGACTGTCATTGAAATTGGAATAGAATTAAATTGTCTCGCTTCAAATCTGGCCTTTGCTTTAAATTGCACGATTTTCGATTGTTTTTAGTATCGCTGCGCAAATATATTAACACTTAACATTCACTGTTTTACGGCGTTCTAGACCGCAATTAAAACAACAGTTCTAATAGGAATGTGTGTTAATATTGCGTTTATGACCTGTTGCAACTTTTGTATAACGTAACTTTATTTATCAAATATCGTTTGGAATGTGACATTAACTTAATCTAAATAATATTTCTGCATTCAATCCTTCAATAGATCATTTTTTAACGAGGCAGTCACGACCACATTTAAAAAAAATGTGAGGAAGTTTTCTTACAAGCTTTGAGGTTGCTTTGAACTGCGAGTCGTCTTGTCATCTAAAAGTGGATTTAAAATTAATCCATAGTATTTCAGCAGTATTGACTGAACATCCCTGAAAAGAAATTTGACTGTGCAATTTCTAGATTAATTTGTCAATAAGTAACAATTTAAAAATTTCGAAAAACATTTACAGGGTGCCCAATGAGACTAACAACCGGCTGAAATGGCACTAGGAGTCACTATACTACTACCAAATACCAATTGTATTGTGCTAGTACTAATTGTATGTACCTTGGCGCAAGCCACACAGCAGAGACGTGGGACGGGGGCGCGTCGCAGTCCGCGTCGTTTGTTCGCAAGCCGTGTCTCCACCCAGTCTCTTCTATCTGCTTTGGATCGCGACGCTTCTATACATTTAGTGTGAAAACTGTTTCAAGGGGCGCCGCAACTTCGACGCGCCCCGTCCCACGTCTTTTCTGTATGGTTTGCGCCTTAATTACTACTGACTACGAGGCTCGACAAGTGAGAATGTATCATTCGTGATATCCAACATGCAATCACAGTCCGACCCCGTTTGTAACTATCGAAAGTAGCATCCACAAAGTTTGCAAAACTTCTCTCGTCTTAACAGGTTCCCTGTTCTATGAGGCACATGCGCCTCATGTGTGACTTTAGAGCGCGCGCAGACAAAGAGGGGTCTGGAGTTCCGAGTTCTGCGTTCAGAGTTCTGCGTTTTGACCGATCGAGAGTTTCAACGCACACAATAGGCGGTCAAATTATTGCGTTCCATGTTTTTGTACTTATATGCGACATGTCGCTAGATAGTTCATCTTTCGAAGATGAAGCATTAATTTTGTGGAGCCTAGTAACTTCTAAAAAATTAGAAAATATTGGGTGCACCTAATTAACACAACACGAGAAGAATCCCTTGACACGGCCATTTCAAGCCAAGTTTCTGCTTTTTTGACACGATTTTTGTACATGACTTAAATCATATAATAATCTCCTTTTTCTAACCAATTTGATCAGTTTTTCTGTATTTGTAACTTCAGACAACGCGGTGAACGTGGCGTTCTCTGTCTCGGCGGCAAAAGAACTCTTAGAACGCGACGTTCCGCTTTGACCGCCGCGGTCTGACCGCCTGCTGTGTGCGTTATCGTAAGGGACTCAGTACATTCGAAAGAACGCAGAACTCCGAACGCGGAACTCAGAACTCCAGACCGCTCTCTGTCTGCGCGCGCTCTTACTGGTACGTCCATGAGGCACATGTGCCTCATGACTCTATGAGCGTTAAATGTCATTGTTACTATGGGGACGTGTCGAAAGAACGCTGCACCTTGCTTCGGGACAGGAAATCTGTTAAAAATGGCTCTCGGGCTGTCAGCTACTTCGTTTCCTAACTCTGTTCAAAACTAATTCCAACTTACATAAGCCCACATGTCCACTTATCTGAATCGGTCACGCGCCGTCAATTGTTTGCACTTTTATACAGCTATTATATTACAGCTAATGCGGCGCTTGTATGACGCAACACCGTTTATGAAAAGTGCAGGTCATGTGGCTTTTTGTTTGTGGTATTTTGGTATGTTAGCTTGGAGCTACTTATACTTAAAGGTAATTTATTTTAGAGTAGCTGTTACCCGCGACTCCTGCTGCAATGAACTATGTAATTTTCGGAGAAAAAGGTATCCTATCCTATATGTTAATCTAGTATAACTATAAGAGTTCTAAATTTCAACAGAATCTGTCAAACTGTTTTAGCGTGAAAGAGTAACAAACATCCACACAAACATTCACGTTTATATTATTCTTAAGATTAGGAATTCAACAGCCACGCACTCACGTTATGTTTGTCAATAATGTACCTACTAATGGTAGAAGTGGAAGTGTAAAAGTTACGCCAAGCTACTACGAATATAACCTTAACAAATGTCAAATCAGAGAAATATCTGATAACGTTAAAATAAGTAGACATGGATTTTTTTCCTTATTTTTGCAGTAGTTTTATAACTTGGCCTATCGCACGGTACCATTTTATCGTTGAGTTTTGAGACACCTGTATATTGGTTGTCTTTAAAATGATCGATATTCCATCAATAGGGATGTCGACACCACCAATCAACTGACGTACTTTTTATGTGCTGTCAAAACACAATTCTCCCGTAGAGTTTGAATAGCAATAGCAACTTATGACGTCACTTGTTCGCCAACTCAATCAACTAACTATAACCGCTAAATATTCCTCTTGTGTCTTTAATAAAGATTTCCAGTCAATCAATCTCTCAATCATATCAAACACCAAGCAACGCTTAATAAATAAAGCTGTAAATCACGCCATGCGTAAGCCGCATGCCATGCGCTATGCTACGCATGCATCGACTAGCACATGTGAGTCTCATTAGGGCTTGTAATTGGATGCGATAGGCTTCATTGGATTTGACGCGGCTTCCAAGGCTGTGGCAAGATGATTTATGGTATAACATAGGAAAGTTGTTGGTAGACTTTTAAGGCCCTACCGAGCTTTTGGCGCTGATCGATTTTAGGTATTCTATGCACTCGTGTATATGTGCGTGAGAGCGGCTAGAATCAAATGGCCGAAGGAGAACTAAATCAGCACTCACGCGGATATGAGGGGAACCCAATGGCTCAAGATAGGTTGGTTAGACGCGTGTATTTAGGTATTTTAATCGCATTACTAAAACAAATACACGTTTTTAAAAATGTAGCAATACTACGCCCTAAAAAACATCTTGTTTTATTAACATTCAAAATGATTGCAGTATTTATTTTTTATTTTTTAGTTGAAAAATATTGATCCCTAGCCAAAATGGAATTAAATAAATGAGGTCTCAAGCAATTAAGTCTCTGTTTAACTATAAAAGATACGTTATTGCTAAAACTTCCTCCATTCACCGAATGCATGGTCATCCCACATTTGTCGAAGTTAAGTAGTTTCGTCAAGTGGCATTGTTTTGGCGGGGAATTTGACAGGTATCACGTCAACGTTTGTTCAAGAAACTGAGTTGTCAAAGAGGTTATAGGCTCATAGAAACCATGTGTATGTAGAGGGTGACGATTATTATAATAAAAAAATGATTTAGCAAATAATCATTATTTAAAAAAAAACATTTTGTTTCACATATTTTATTTGCGAATTAAACGTGATCGCCACCGAATACTGATCTGGAAAAACTGATTCCTGATCACCGATTAAAAATCATCGAGTACTTATAGATTTTTATTTTTATTTTTCCAGAACTGGTATAACTTGGTCTTTTGCCCGGTCCCAGGTCATAGTGCAGGTTTGGGACGACCTGTGTACCTTACAGTCTTAGTTGACTAATTTCTTTTTTCAAGGCCACCGTTTTCCCCTTAACCCTCAGAGCTCGTATAAACTCCAATCAACGTGTATGGCTAGTTCAGAATCAGAGCGATCAGCTCCAGTAGCCACATAATTGATCCCAGTGTCGATCGCCGCACATTCTTAAATCTCACTGTATCTTAATCATTTATCTGCAAACTGGATGCATGCGGGTCACGACACAGTATACCTTAATGCAACAGTAATACTATTTTATCTTCTACTTTGATCATGCCAAGAAACAATAGTATAACAGAAACATTTCTTTATCGGGATAAGGGTTCATTCCAGTGGAAAAGTTGAGATTTGACCAGAGCCCGTATTTTCTAACGCTCGGACGCTTGCCGTCGCTTTCACCATCTCCTTTTGTCACCATCTTATACCGCTTGACAGAAAGAAATAGTGATTGCGAAAGCAAGCGTCAGCGCGTTAAACAATAAGCTAGCTGTTCTCTATCCAGTACGAATTTCAAAATATTCAGAATCTCTGGCTTAGGTTTCCGGCAGTCAGTCTATAGATGATTAATTTGATTACTTTATAAATAGGGAAAATATGACGCACTAGCTATTGCCCGCAACTTCCTCTGATTCCCGAGAAAACTTATGCAGTCGTAAAACTAGCCTATATTAATCAGAGATAGAGTAGATTCCTAGTAGTGAAAAATTTAGGAACTTGACTTACATACATATACATACATCAGTAACAATAATAATATGACATTTGTATAAAAACGTATAAAAAAGGCAGAAAATCAGTAATGGGTCTAACTTATTGTTAGCCAAACATGACTAATAGCTTAATGTCTGTTATATATTATTTTTCTGAATTCTTAACTCTCTTCTACATTTCTAGAGTCTAAATTTGTTAAAACACACATATAAAACTTTTTTCTAAAAAATTCTTGGGGAATTCAATATTTGAGTTTTTTTCCAGCGAAGAACAATCAATTATCTTTTGCATTGCCTTACTGTTTGACGATCTGTGCGCGTAATAATCAACTCTCATACATGCAACTAGTATGAAGGCCTATCGCATCGATGCCGATGATATGCCTTCCTCGCACAGGGGTAGACAACCTTTAGTATTTCTTTAGCTTTATAGAATACTGTAGTCGTTATATTCGGTCATGACAAGATTCTTATTTTGCCATTCTGTATCTAGCCTAACTAAACCAGCTGGGGCATTTTCATTTTAAACTGCGCAATTTACTTTTTTTTTATGTTTCTTATTCAAAATCACGAGCATTCATTTTCGTAAATAATAAAAGTGCCCTTATTTTTGAGTCAGAATTGCGGCTTTTTTTCATAAAGCTAATATGGCTCATCACGGAACGGACAGAAACTATGGAAAATTAGAGTTTTTTTTTTATCATCGAAATCAATTTGCACTCTTGATTCTGAATAAGAAAATACCACAATATCCTCATTAAAAAATAAATAATAAGTATGTATGTGCACTTTAAAATGGAAACGCCCGCGAGCGAAATAGGATAAGGTAAAAGCGACCCCTACCCCGCCCGCGAGCGATACCTACGTATAGGTGCATAATAAATCAATCCGACCACTGGATGTGGGCAAGATTTGACCCATACTAATTATAATATGGCAAATTAAATAAAAGTAGCCCTGGTGGCCTAATGGTTTGAAGGATCCTGAGAGGATCGTGGGTTCAAATCCCAACTCGCACTTCTAAGTTTTTCGAAAATTATGTGCGAAATTACATTTGAAGTTTACCATGAGTTTTACGGTGAAGGAAAACATCGTGAGGAAACCTGTACACACCTGAGAAGAAATTCAATGTTGTGTGTGTGAAGTTCCCAATCCGCACTGGGTCCGTGTGGGAACTACGGCCCAAGCCCTTTCATTCTGAGAGGAGGCCTGTGCTCTGCAGTGGGACGTATATAGGCTGGGATAATGATGATGATGATGTAAAAAGAGCCTGGTTCGACCCACAGGTGAGGGCTGGCTCTTTCCTCGGGCAATGTATCGAAATTGCCATACAACGACAAAGTCACAGAATATATAATAGTACTAACGTACAGAATGGACACGCTCCACCCCGCACCGATTCGAGTTACCCCACCCGTCAAGGCGCAGATTGCCGGACCCCGCCGGAATCCAGAAGAGTGCGCGCGCGATGTATACGCGTGTACCTACAGACGTCGTCGTGCTTATGTAGATTCAAGAACGCGTATTTTTACGTCGTGTCCGCCGCGTGACAAAGTGTAGCCAGCCAGGACACCCTGCCCAATAACAATCTAAAATTTTAGAATAAGTTGTATTTAAATTCTTATTTTTTATGTCAGTTTAATTGTTAAAATCAGTTGATTATTGTAATAATGTGGGCAAATTATGTTATCTATAATTACTAAGTTTTTGTAATTTAATTTTTTTACAGTGGTAACACCGGTGTAACACTTGTCTTGATTCCCCCAGCGGCGCGCAACCATCTCGGTCCATTAGTTTCCCGATTGTCCGCGGGGCGGCGCGGGCGCAGCTAATGGGCTCTTCGCGGACATTCTGCCATTGGCACACATACTCCTTTATTAGCAATTCTGATGCGATGATATTGAGCATATAAGTGGAGCTTAGTGGTATAGTTGGGTAAGAAAAGTAAGCTAGCGCATAAAATGGTAGGCAGGCAGTTTAATCCTACTAGCCCTACCAATATTATAAACTAGCTGTTGGCCACGGCTCCGTCTGAGAAGAATTTGTTTATCGGTACTCCGCGGGAATTATGCAATTTAACAAGATAAAAAGTGATCTTCAATTCAGGTATTAATAATAATTTAGGTTTATTCAGGTTAAAAGCTATCTGTATGCCAAATTATATCAAAATCCGTCAAGCCGTTTGAGCGTGAAAGAATAACAAACATCCATACATCCATACAAAATTTCGTGTTTATAATATTAATAAGATGTGAATATTGGTGTGTGCGTATGCGAGTGAGTACTTGTGTGTGTGCTTGCTACTCCTTAATGCAAAAACGGCTGGAAGGATTTGGATAAAACTTGGCACCCGGCTGGACGTGTGGAATATTAAGTACTTACTTTTTATCCTGATAGTCAAACGGGACGGGGATAAAATCCCGAAATTTCAACCACTAGGTTCACGATGTAATTTTTGAAACATCCCTGAATTTCAATTATCTCTTCTTTTCTTTCTTTTTAGTTCGACTGTCAGAATTAATTGTTTACGCGCGCGAAGCTGGGGGTTAGGATTATTTGCAGAAATTATTAAACAAGCTTACCTATCCTATACTTCGTTTTTTAGCATTAAAAATGGGATAAAGAATTTTGATGAGTCTTTTTATTGAAAAACCCTTTTAAAAAAATACTAACTATTACATGTGAAACCAAAATAATATAAATAACCATATTTCCTTGCTAATTGTTACATAATTACTGTGATTTAATTTTCAAAAGTGTTTTTCAATAAAAATTCACTTCAAGTCGCTTACCTTCTTTCTAATGCTAAAAAAACGAAGTATAACCCAGCATAAAAACTTCTAAGGATTACTCGCGCTACCGTACGTTTCTCTCTTCACTATGGCACCGCAGTTCCATTTTATCACATACTTATTGACAGTGCATTTTAATAGAATGCCGGAATTACTATACGATAAAACCGCATTGCCCACATAAAGTCGGTTGACATAATTAAGAAGTGAGTTTCATATATTTGTCGGACAAATCGGTCGTTTTGCTAGATATCGGTGCTTAATTTACATATGAGAGATATATATCGGATTATTTCTGTCTCTTTATACGATAATTTGTTATGTGAACGCGTTAAATTAAGTTAAATTGGTTTCAACGCCAGCATACATTATTGCAATTTATGTTAGTGTTATTTTAGAAATAATCATTGCATTTACTTTAATAGGTACACACAAGCACACATCACAGTCTATATACGTGCCACTGCAGGGCAAGGCCTCCTCTCAGAATGAGAGGGCTTGGTCTGTAGTTCTAACGTGGGCCCAGTATGGATTGGGAGCTTCACACAAACCATTAAATTCTTCCACTGGTATATTCAAGTTTCCTCACAATGTCTAACTTCACTGTAAAGCTCGTCGTAATATACTTAAACTTGCACATGAATAGTGAAAATAAACGGATCACTCACGTCTTAAAACGAGTTTAACTCGACATGTTTCGGGCTAATCCGTAACATGTAGAGTTAAACTCGTTTTAAGACGTGAATGATCCGTTTACTTTCACTATGAGTGAGTTTCATGTTTAAACTCGCACATGAATTTTGAAAAACTCAAAGATGCGAACATGGGTTTGAAGCCACGATCCTTTGCTTGAGAGGTCTTAGGTCAAACCATTAAGCTAACACGGCAATTACAAATTACATACCAATACAGAGACTGATTGATTTTTCTGATTGATTGAGTCAATCCGACCATTAGAAGTGACAAGATTAGACTTTGAAAATCCGTACAAAAAAATCATAGCTTCAAACTGTTGCCCACCCCATCTGCCACGACATTCAGGATTTTCATTAAGATGGAGACGTGAAATGATTAGTCGGCACACCAGTTGAGCGACCGATCAGGAGATACAATGTGCGCGGGAGCACCCGATATGGGCTTGTACACGTTGATGGATTTGTCGGCCGATGGATCGCGTGATACGATCGCATGGTGATTTTCACCCAACTATCGAAGGAGGGTTATGTTTTTTCGAGCGTATGTATGTATGTATGTATCATTCTTTGGCACGCCCTGCAGCGTAAACGGCTCAATGGATTTTGAAGTTTGAAGTGTCATTAGATTCGTCTCAGTTCCGAGAGTGACATAGGATATATATTTTCCCGGAATTCCCATGGGAACGGGAATTATACAGGCGGGTTTTTTTTTCATCTAGTATTGAAATTAAATTTATTAAATTAGTTAACATCAACCGGATGAACAACGGAAAAATAAAATGTCACAAAACTATTGAGGGATCGACGGTTTATTTACTTAGTAGCGTTAGACCGCGGCTTCGCACGCGTATATAATTAGGTCTCATAATCATCATACATCATACAACCCACTGCAGGGCAAAGGCCTCCTCTCAGAATGAGAGGATTTGGGCCGTAGTCCGCACGCGGGCCCAGTGCCGATTGGGAACTTCACACACACCATTGAATTTCTTCGCGTGTGTATGCAGGTTTCCACACGATGTTTTCCTTCACCGTAAAGCTCATGGTAATCATAATTAGGTCTGTTTAATTATTTTTATACTGTAGTTTATCTAATTTGAGGGTTGCTCTGAGGCAAGGCTTTTTTGGTGAAGCGACGCTTACGAGAGCGTGGTCTGGACTCTCTCTCCGAGTCATTTCCCGTGCGAAGGTGGTTCATTGCCGTTCAAAATGGCAACGCATTTCATGGCAGCGGGCAGGGCACATCGCTCGAAGAATTGACGGCCGATGGGGCCGAAAGCTTCTCGAGTGGCGTCCGCGGACCGGAAGACGCAGTGTAGGTAGGCCTCCAACGAGGTGGAGCGATGACCTGGTTAAGGTTGCGGGAACGAGTTGGATGCGGATGGCGCAGGGCCGATCTGTTTGGCGAGCCTTGGGAGAGGCCTATGTCCAGCAGTGGACGTCTTGATGATGATGGCAAGGCGGCCAGTGTGACGGATGCTTTTGCGCCGGAAATGATGCGTGGTAGGTTATTTAATTATTTTTTTCTTTCGCGTGGGATCAACCGCCTCAGCCCTCTTATTCTGAGAGGAGGCCTATCCCATGCAGTGAGATGTTATAAGCTGAGGTGATGATGATGATTATTATTTTTTATGAAATTAAATAGCGCATACAAGATTGTACCTTGAAAGTTTTAAACCAGAAAAATATTATGGGATTAAAAAAAAATATGCTTAGTATTATAGTTATATCATAGTAACTATAATACTAAGCATATTTTTTTTTAATCCCATAATATTTTTCTGGTTTAAAACTTTCAAGGTACAATCTTGTATGCGCTATTTAAATTCATCACTAGTGTTGTTATGACCACAACCTTGCATAACACGATTTACCATTAAAAAAACGTTTACTTTTTTACAGTGGCAACACTCTTCCTCCTTTTGCTCATTACAGGTAAATAAAGGAAACATAATGACTAATGACAGACAGACGAACGATCAAACCACGCAATGGGCTGAGACAAACCGCCAAGGACCTGTAAAAACTAAGTGCAGCACACAGCTCTTGTTATAAATAACAAAAAAGCATGAGTATTGAAATGTATGACTTTAAAAAGTAAGAGTTGCGATTTGTGTTACACTTTGAAACTATTTTGTGCCCTTCACGAACAGTTTTTGTTTATATTGATGAGTTTTCAGTGTCGGGATGGTTACAAATTGCCTGAAATCTAAGAGGTCGTTGCTTAAATTAATGTAACATAAAAATATTCGTGTTTTAACAATTCACAAAATGTTGATGACATGATAGCCTGGTGGTTAGTGGCCCTGATTTTGGAGCTCGATGACCCAATTCCAAATCCCGGTAGCAGAAGCCTCTAGTGTGATGTTCTACGTATAGAAATAATACATACAAGACAGTTCTGCAGAGAAGTATTTCAAACTTTCATTAATCTGGGACTAGATAAATTGATATAAGTAACACATCCTGTAATACTTGTTTATTTATGACCACGAAATTCAAATGCAGCCTCACAACAAACAAGCATATTTCCACAAAATCATATCATCAAATCCGCCGCAACCACACTGTGAAATCGAAAAACGAAAATAACAAAAGCATTTTCCTATTCCCATTTTTCAAACGCCATTATGTGAGTAACTCGTATTATTTTCCGAAGGTGTATTATTTCTCCTTAAAAGACAATAATTCACGCATTCAAATCGCATGCCTCCATTTTTTATATCGCGTGTGTTTCGCGCCTTTTTCGGGTGCGGGCGCGTTCCTAATAAAATTAGGCTTAGGATCGGAGAGCTTGGAATCCATAGACAATCCAATAAATCGTGGACCTTGGCACATGCGACGGAGTACAAGAAAGATTAAAAATAAATGAGAGCGCTACTTTTTTTGTGACTGTCACATTTTCAAAGGAAAAGTTCGAACGTGTAACGCAATAAATAAGTGTGTATGAAATAAAAAGAAGCCTACCTAAATATTTAATCGCAATGTAACACAAGATTTTTTTTTCTAAATTGGTTCATTAAAGAATGTTTCTGTATGGCATTAATAGAACGACAAACTGTGATTAAATTAAGTAGTAAAATGGGAAAGAGGTATGATCAGTTTATTTATTATTCGTGTTTATTATTTTGTACACTTAACACAGTTGCCAGAGCAGCAGAGCTGTCTAGGTGCTCAAAGGTGTTTTGGAGCACCGACAGTTCTGATGTTTATAATGACAATTGCATACCTACCCGAGAAATGACAAACGTAAACTCTCAGCATGCAAAAAATGTCATTGATATTCATACATAATCGTAAGTTAAGTCGTATTGATACTTTTTTATACAAATGATCAGGTACTACGAAACCTAAAAGTAAATTTTGCAGCACCTTCAAAAATTGCTTTTTGCCAACTTGAACCAACCACAGACGATCCATTAAGCCGCCGCCACAACATCCTGACACATCCAAATCCTGAAACAGCGCTATAAACCAGGTGCGTTCACAAAAAGCTCTCGACAATGAAAAATATCGCTTCATTTATTTACATTCCAGCTCTACCGTCGCGGCGGTCTACTCGAACGCGGCCATAAATTCACGGATTCGTTCCTTGTCTCTGGCCGCTTTGCCCAATGTTGATTTAACACGGTTTTAGTCTTATTGATTCTTTATTACGACACCCGTATTGTCTATGCGCACGCAACTTTTGCGTTTTGTTTAATTAAAACAAAATTGACTTTATGGTCCTGATGTATGTTTATTGTTTCGTTTGATTACGGCGAGGTTTGGTTACCTACGATTAATTGATTACCGTTGTCATTAATCTTGAGTTGTCTAAACAGTAGGTACCTCCATTATAAATGTATGCGCACAGCGAGGCGTAGTTTTGCCTCACTTTGCCGTTCGCAAAACTCCGTCATTACTTTTTATTAGGTCTAAAGTACAGTCAAGTGTAAAAATATGGATGCATGGAACTAGCATATAAAAACGTCCCATAGCTCTTACGTCGTCGAATTAAGGTAACGGTTCATAATTATGAGCGGATTAAATATTATTTAATACTCTACATTAGAAATGCCATTTTTACGGTAGTATAAAATGGGTACGTCTCAAATTATATAAAGTTTGAAAATAATATAATGGATAAAATGCATAATGGTCATTTGATATAATGCAATTTTCTCAAAAATTGATAATAAAATTGTTCTAAAAATAAACCTAACCTAACCTAAACCAATCTGTTGATTACACGATTAAGAAAGCTTGTACAATAATAATTTCACAGAATATTATGTCAAATGGCCGTTATGTGTTTCGTTCATTATACTGACACGCTCAGCGTCTGTAGCTATTTGCCGGTCAGTGTGAATAGGGCACCGGAACCGTGCAGACGACTTGTTCTTGACGACGGTGTCTGCCGATGTCTGACGGCACGCTTCTGCTAGATGTGAATAAAACGGAGTCTGTGTCTGTCCCGGCACATGTCTGATGCGCTTAATGGCTGTAGATATGAATATAGAAAAAGACCATAACACTTTACTTAATCCTCGCCAGCTCAACTATCCTATTTAAAGGATGTTAACAATGATATCGCCTAATTACAGGACCGTTATCAATAGCACCTCATTAGGTACACCATGGCAGGCGAGTAACGACGCCAATTAGTTAAGTTTCCAGTTGCTGTGCCAGCTACTTGAAGTTTCGTAATAAATCGGTTATAACTTTAAAAGGATGCTGTGGTTGATCTTTTTAGGGTTCCGTACCCACAAGGGTGTCAACGGGACCCTATTACTGCGACTCCGCTGTCTGTCTGTCACAGGGCTCTATATCTTGAACCGTAATAGCTACACATTTTTTTCACCGATTATGTATTAATGTGACCGCTAAAACAACTAATAGGTACTAAAATTACAACAAAGTTTAAAATGAAGTCGTCATACAAGAAACGTGTCTTATTCGTGCGTTTTTAAAATTTGTGGCACGGTTGCCAGGCGACAGCCGCCAGTTGCTAGGCAACGCGAGCGACCCTATGCTGTTTACCTACGTATAATATTGCGATTTTTACTAAACTGTTATCAAAACATAGTACGGAAGTACGGAACCCTTCGTGTACGAGTCCGACTCGCACTTGACCGGTTTCTTTGGTATTTTTGAGTGAGAGAGAACTAAACGCGATGTCATTGGGGATAGGATGAGGATCTGCCCTAGATGTAGTTTTACAGAGGATGGTTTTTATACTTGTTATAATTTAACGAATTTAGAGTAAAAATTTCAAATTGGCTAAATGTGTCCTATACGCGGAATCATTAAACACCAGTTAAACGGATTTGCGCTATACCCGACGATAATTATCACGTTTACAATCGTGTTTATCACCATTATAAACGGTTTTTTTTCATATTTTTTTACCATTAACATTAATTAAAAGTAAAATCTTTTGTGTGAATTTTGAGGTTTTGAGACAATTTTTTGTACCCGTCTCTCCTGTGGACATGGCAAAAGTTAAGGGTCTTTAGCCAATATTTTTTAGTCAAGTCTACGTCAGCGTATAGGACGCCTGGCCAACTTTCGGCCCATTAAAAAATATATCTTAAGTTTGCTCACTCGGAGTCGCTAATTTTAAGTCCACAGGAGAGACAACTTTTGTTTCTTACACTGTGTATAACCCAATATGTAACATATTTTTAACCCCCGACACAAAAAGAGGGGTGTTATAAGTTTGACCGCTATGTGTGTGTGTCTGTCTGTCTGTCTGTGGCATCATAGCTCTTAAACAGGTGAACCGATTTGGATGCGGTTTTTTTAATAGAAAGCTGGTTTCTTGGCGATGGATCTTAGATATGTTTCATCAAAATCGGTTCAGCCGTTTCAAAGTTATCAGCTCTTTTGTTAGCTGCGGAAGGGATCTTAAACGCATAATGGGCATTGACTTAATGTTCAAACGTCATACGAGTGACATAATTGCGTCGGGGGTTTTTAAAATTTTTAATTTATAGTTATTTACATTCGACATCATAAATAAGTTATCACTTTTGTATCTTGTCGCTTTCAGTCGTTACTTAATTTCGTATGACTTTTCAAACATGACGTTAAAGTGACAAGGTTGAAATAGTAGATTGTTCAACAAGGGACTAAAACAAGCCACAATGACACGAGATATTTAGCCACCCGAGCGATAGCGAGGGAGGCTATAATTCGAGTTGTCATTATGGCAGTTTAGTCTCGCGTTAAACACTCTACTTTTCACTTTGAATGCGAGGAAAAACACGACGTACAAAATTACTTTTTTACAACGTATGCTCAATACGAGCAATAGACATCTGTTCAATATTTTAAACTTTAATTTAACTAATTATTGCACAGCGTCCTTCAATACTCGAATAAATATGAAAAGAGGAAGTTCTATGATACTAGTTGATAAGGATGAGAAGGAAAATTTTGAGGATATTTCGGAGTGTAAAAAAATGTACAAAAGGGAATATTTCGAAATCTGTGCGGTAAAACATAACATAACTAATTTGAATATTTGTTGCTTGTATCGTAACAATCCTAGTGCTAAACCCAATTTTGATATGTTTCTTGTTAGTCTAGAGAGATGTCTAGAATACTTTTTTAACAAAAAATGCATAATATGTGGCGACTTTAATGTTGACTTGTTGAGTGACAGTAAATTTAAGACAGACTTTCTGTCCTTGCTTAGTTGTTACAATTTCAAACCTCTTTTTGATTCTGTAACCTATTCTTGTGGTGGCTCTGAGTCTTGCCTAGATAATATGCTCACAAACATATCGGACGATTATATCACTCGTTTAGAAATTGATCATAATGGATTGTCCGACGGCCACGCGGGGCTTTTTAATGACATAGTTTTACCAAGTGACAAGATTGTTAAAGGTAAGGAGGAGTTTGTTTTTATGGAGAAACGATTATACAATGTTCATAATAACAATATTTTCAGGCAGTATATAATAAAAAATGATTGGAAAAGGGAAGGAATAAACAGCTTCCTGAAGAAATTTCAGGAAATTTTCAAAGTAAGCTTCAAAAAGAAGATCTCCACAGCCGCCGCAAAGAATCCAATTTAATTTATTTTTGGCTCTCTGATTGATCAGAGAGCCAAAAATAAATTAAATTGGATTACACAAGGTATTAAAACATCTAGCAAAATGAGACGATTTCTAATCTCAGTTCACAAAAAGACTGATGAAATCTCAGTTATAAATTACCGTTCTAGATATATAACACTCTTTAGAAGAGTCATCAAGAAAGCGAAACAAATAGCAGTACAGTCTGAAATAGCTGCAGCAAAAAATTGTGCAAAGAGAATTTGGGAGGTAGTAAATAGGCACAGAAACAAAAAATCTAATAAATTAAAGGAAAACATAACTCTCAAGACAAGTAATACAGTTATAAGTGATCCTCAAGAGATAGTAGACATTTTCTCTGAAAAATTTGACTATGGTAGATCAAAATCAGTAAATAGCTATGAAGTTGCTTTGAATATATTGACAGCGTGCACAAAAAAACCTGATAAAGACATGTCTTGGGACCCTGTTACGCCAAATGAAATCGAGAAACTTGTCAAAGGTATGGTGCGTAAAAATTCTTGTGGGTATGATGAAATACCAATCACTATAATTAAGGACAATTTAGATCTACTCGCGGTGCCACTTGCAGATTTTTTTAACAATTGCTTCGAGACGGGTGTATTCCCTGAACAGCTTAAAATTGCCCGAATATTGCCAATACATAAAAAGGGCTCAAAAACTGACCCTAACACTTATAGAGGTATATCATTGCTGCCTTCCTTGTCTAAAATTTTCGAAAAAATTATTAAGGTAAGATTGGTAAGTCATTTAAATAGGAACCGGATACTAAATCTGAGACAGTTCGGATATCAAAGGGGAGTTGGAACGGCGGATGCTATAGATTCTTTAATCGGAGATGTCATAACGAAGCTCAATGACAAAAAGAAAGTGGCAGGTCTGTTTTTGGACCTTAGCTCAGCTTTTGATATGGTTAACCATAAACTACTTATCGAAAAGCTAAATTTCTATGGCGTGAAGGGAAAAATACTACAGTTGTTTCAATCATATTTAAGAAACAGGTATCAGTTTGTGGAAGTGAGGAGAATCGAGGATAGATATGAAAAAACATACAAATCCAAAATGATTAGAATAACAAGAGGTGTTCCACAAGGTTCAATACTGGGCCCGATTTTCTTTATTGTATTTGTTAATGATATGATTAACTCAATAACTAACTCGCTGCGAGATACGACTTTGGTCGTATTTGCCGACGACACAAATGCGATAGTATGGGCCGACAATGCAGAACAGCTCAGTATCAAAGTGAATGATGCCTCGAAAGAGTTTCACACTTGGTTTGAAGCAAACAATTTAAAACTCAATACAAGTAAAACAGGAGCTATAATGTTCAAAACAACCGCACGAAATACCGAGCGTATTTATCCGAACTTAAATAATGAGAATATTGCCCTGGTTGACGTGGTTAAGTTCCTTGGAGTGCATATTGACTGTCATTTGAATTGGAGGCATGAATTAAACTCAATTGAAGCCTCTCTAAGCTCTGCATGCTATGCCATTAAGAGCCTAAGGGATGAGTTAACATTAAATCAACTCAAATCGGTTTATTTCGCTTTAGTAGAATCGAAATTGAGGTACAGCATTAAGTTGTGGGGTAACAGTTATGACTATAATGTCAAAAAGGCCTTTATTATACAAAAAAGAGCAATAAGAACAATGGTGCGCATTCCACAATGGGAATCTTGTAGAAATCATTTTGCTAACCTAGGAATATTGACCGTACCATCCCTATATATAATGGTGTTGCTCGCGGATTTCAAAAAAAACATAAATGATACAGAAACCGACAGTGAGAGGTTGATACGGGAAAGCACCAGACGCATGGCATTACCATCAACAATTCGACCTAGCTTAAGAGTTGTTCGGCACAGTGCAAAATACCAGGCGACGAGGTTATTCAATAAATTACCCACTGAGTTAAAAACTATAACTAGCTGTCATAAATTTAAACATGCATTGAAGCATTTTTTGTTAAAAAAGTGTTTTTACAGTGTTGACGAGTACATAGCTTAGGTATATTTGTATTGGACATTGTTTGATTTTATTTTTTAATTCTTTTTCTATTTTGTCGTGTAAATATTTTTTTTTTGTAGATAATTAATATACATTTTAACCAATATTAATAAGAAAATTTATTCAATTTATTTTTAAGTTATTAATCTGTTTGTTTTTATTTGTGTTTGTGATTTTAAATATTATTGACATTTTTTTTTTGTACTATTAACATAATAATTATTATATATTGTAATTAATTTCATACACAATGTAAATTGTTTTTGATTAAATAAACTGAAACTGAAACTGAAACTGTTCAAAATTCAAATAGCAAAAAAAAATTCCGCTGTCTTTTCTTTTCTTTTATATTTATTTGTAAAGTGATGCTTTAAATGCTTGCATAATTAGCCAACAGATTCTAACTTAAAGACTATGTTAAAACTAATTGGACTATATATGCATGTAAGAATGATAATTGTTCATTCATTAGAATCGGCAAATAAATTAACCTAATTGATCTAAGTTCACACACAAAATATATTGTTAACTGAAACACTTACCGGTGAATAAAGAAACGACATTTTAAGTTTATTTTCTATATACCAATTTTTTGTTAAATTATATCTAATTATACTTTCTATTTACTATTAAATGCAACTGACATCGCATTATTTTGAAGTCACGCCTTATTAACTTTCAAACGTAACTGCTCTATCTACCGTACACTCCATCCAGCACTGCTTTGCCGACAGTGCGGATTGCTATTTTATCGACAGAGCAGGGAACTGCTTTGCCGACAGCGCTTTTAAAAAAAACAAATTAAAAAACACCTAAGCTAAAGGAAATCTTTCTTTACATGCAGAATAAAATGAATTCATCTTTAATATTTTATAATTAAATAGATTAATATTCGTAATTATTCATCGTGTTTCACGAAATTATTATTTTTTAAATATTTTTTATACAGTTGTCATTTTGAGGTTATTTCCACGCCCTAAAGGCTTCCACAGACTGAAGCGCAGGGTGCTACGGAGCGTCCGCAGCGCGCTTCGGTCTGTGGAAAGCTTTAAAATTGTCTATACCCAGTCACTGAAAATGGCGATAATCCTTTATTCACAAACACCGTGATTGGCAGTTTAGGGGTTTCCATAGTCAATTAAAAAAATTTTACTTTAATCCCTAGAGATCAAAAAAAGAGCTTTAGTCCCGATATGCAGAGACTAAAGTAACATTTTAAGAGCATGAGAAGTGAAAAGTAATAAATACAGGTATTGTCGCGTGCTTTAATTTGGGAACCATTTCGAAAAATATCCTTTGAATTCCTATACAATACGGTAAACTGGGGTTAATTTAGGAAATTTTGGGGCAACTTTGATAGATTTAAAATGGTTATAAAAACGCAAATATTCATAGCTCGATTGAGCAAATGACGTAAAAAGTTAGGTAATTTATCAAGGTAGTTATTTCACTGCCACAGATGGTCTTAAAAACTAAGGACACGGCGTAAAACTGTTTTCCAAAGTAGCCCCTGCATTTGAAAGTAACCCCAGTTTACGGTATGACAGGACTTAAGTGGAACCAAAATTAAAGCCCGTGACTGTACTAGTAATAATATACATTTAAACCGCGTGAACTAGAACTAGAACTTCAAAAGTGGTTCCAGACTTTTACATTACACCGCATTACATCCAATCCCGTCATCTACTAATAAGACCTGACTGGGAACTCCACAAAATAAGATAAAATAGGGAACTGTAGGAAACTATAAACAAAAGGACACATTCAGCATAGAAACATTCCCTTTTCGTAGCTAATTACACTAAACGAGGTTCAACATGGCAAAACAAAAGCAAAATTGACATTCACAAACAAACACGCAGACATAGAGCCTGACGGCACCCATATTTTCAATATAACGACGTTCCTAGATTTACGTAGAAACCCTAGAACGCATTGCGCTGCCATTCACATATCCAACTTACTAATTAAGTCAGCCACTGAGAAGAAAGCTGTAACTTTGACAATGTAACTCCATACGTAACAGTTCATGCGATAAACCAGCTTGTTTTCACCCGCTCAAACCAGTACGGGGCCTTAGAATCTTTTGACGTTCAATCAATTTGGTAGTTCAGGTTGCGCTGGTCGATGCAGAAAGCAATGCCGCTAGCATAGATCTATGCCTATTTAGACGCGTCCAAATGGAGTGGACACGTATGCGCGGTCGCCGCCATATAGAGTGAACAATAGCGCACCAATGACAATCGCCTGCCGTGCCCTGAATATGGCATGCGCGGTGTTTATAGCAGATTCTGTAGGGAAACTACGGTGAATAGCTGCTGCGACCTAAGGTGTCAGTTTGAAGTCTTATTTTGTCTTGGATTTTTTCGTTGTATACATTCAAAATTGTTGCAAAAGTAACAAAACGATAGTAGCGCCATCTAGTTACTAACATAAGAGTATGTAGGGTAGGAAATGTATTTTAGTTTATAAAAAATAAAAAATAATTCAATTCGTTCACCGCAACAGAGTGTTTAATTTATCAGGTTATGGGCTTCCACTGCGCCGAAACACTGGGTGCCGAAAAGCGATCAGTGGTGACAAGGCAGGCCAAGAAGAATGGCGGAGTGATTTATACGACTGCAGAGAAAAGAAAAAAAATACTTTTATTTACAACAACACAAGACACATCAATGTTATTACAAATACTAGTGGTAGAGCCATGTTGTAGCTAGCCGCTGCATCACGAATGGGCCGGCTCGTCCGGGGCAATACCACCCTCTCACAGAAAACCGGCGTGAAGCAGCAGTAATCCTGCTTGCGTTTCGTACGGTCAGTGAGAGTGCCGGGGGCCCAATACCTCACCCCTTCCCTCTCCCCCTTCCCCTATTCCCTCTCCTTAAGGGCCGACAACGCACTGGCATCGCGTAAAGCGCTGCAGATGTCTATGGACAGTGGTGATCATTTAACATCAGGTGACCCACTAGTTCGTTTGTCTGGCCTATCTAACATAAAAAAATAAAAAAAAACATAAAAAAAAAATAGAGAACACGAAGGATAAAGATAGAGTGTGTCATTGCGATTGTTGAAGTCAAACGGAAAGCTTTGCCCAGCTGTGGGACACTTTACAAGTTGTACCAAAACTCAATTATAATATTAATAATAAAGCAGGAACAGGCAAGGAGAGAGGGGCAAGACGGCAGGTTACACCAGTTCTGAAAAAAAAGAAAAAATCCATGTCACTTAGTTAAGCGATAATAGACACATAACTTATCAGTTTTAGTATTGGACATTTTCGAAAAAATGTCTATTATCGCTTTAGAGATATGACTTTCTTTTCACTTATTTTTCAGAAATGTTATAACTACAATAATTATTAAAATGTTATGTAGTGTGTTAGGTTAGGCCTTATTATTTATGTTATGTAGAGCTGCTCGATTTGTTGATAATCAGGCACTCTCTGGCCTACTTGATCCTTTGGACTACCGCACTTCGAGGAACCGTCTGTCTTTCCATCCTCACCATCTTGATGGTTGGCAGTCTAGTACCGTTCGTTTTAAGCGAAACTTTTTTCCTTGCTCGACGAAGATCTGGAATCACTGCGGCAACATTCTCGGAGCGTTACAACTTAGGGATCTTTAAAAAACGAGCCTACCAATTCCTAAAAGGGTCGGCAATGCACCTGTGATTCACCTCGTGTTGCGGGTGTCCATGGGCGACGGTGATCGCTCTCCATCAGGTGACCCGTCTGCTCGTTTGCCCCCTCTTATATATAAAAAAATCGCCTTTCGCCCAATCAATCGCTCGTATCAATCAGGTTATCTTTGAGTTTTGAGACACTCCTGAAGCTCCTATCCTTGAAAAAGGATAGTAAAAAAAAATTGTGATCGACTATAATTTACTAACACCTAAATATGGGTGATGTGCCTAAATGTACGATGGGCTGCAAAAGTGCATGGACATTGAACAACCGAAAAAGAGTGTAACATTTTTGCGTGTTAGAATATAGTTAAGTTTTAGAGAGGTTATAAATTATAACCATACATATTCAAACAAAAATTGGCACCTAACTTAATTAAAAGATCCATCCTCGTTTGCTTAAGTCTCAATTAACGTCTTCTTTCATTCAAACTGCTTTGAAAATAAATACAGTAATAAAAAGAGTAAAGGGATCTTTCATGAATGAGGATGGTTGCACACGCATCAAATTACAAAGAAATCCTGCTTTACAAAACTTAACATTCACTTTTAAAACAAAAGCTGCGGAACACTTGAAAAACGCACACAATATCATTTAAAAATGCGTTAACTTTTTAATAGTCCCTCATTAGACGCCTGACGTCATTAAACATGCAAGAATGCCATTCAGATGTGTCTCTAGTAGAGTCGTAGGTCTGTGCGGTATTTTAAAATGGTTCGCATTAGTTCGTTTTACTTTATGAGTCAAACCTTATGCAGAGATTTTACATTGTAGGTAGGTACTCTTTTTTAACCCCCGACACAAAAACGGGGGTGTTATAAGTTTGACCGCTATGTGTGTGTGTGTGTGTGTGTGTGTGCGTGTGTGTGTGTGTGTGTGTGTGTGTGTGTGTGTGTGTGTGTGTGTCTGCGTGTCTATGGCAACATAACTCTTAAACGGGAGAATCGATTTGGGTGCGGTTTTTTTTTTATTTGAAAGCAATTTAGCTCAGCCGTTTCAAAGTTATCAGCTCTTTTGTTAGCTGCGGAAGGTATCTTAGATGCATAATGAAAATTTACTTTATTTTCAAACATAATTAATTGTGTGACCAAATTGCGCTGGGGGTTTTAAATTTTTTTAATTTTTAGTTTTTTTTTTCTGCGCACTCGGCTATTTCTACATTTTTGTGATAAAAGCAATAATAAATTGAAACCTATGATTGATACATGCTAAGGAATGCAGATCAAGCCGGCGGAGTTCGAACAAAATTCACTTAGAGCGCGGACGCGGCGAGAATAATTTTAACCAATAACAATCCTCCGGCTAATTCCAGCGGCCACTGGAAAAATTGTAAAGTGCGAAAGCTGGACGCTGATTGGTTCCGCGGGAAAGGGTTCTTAATCTGTCAGACACACCGACACTTCATGGACCGTTGAGTAAAAACGTAATTTCAAACCCTTGCCTACTTCACCACTTCCCAATTACTTTCTAATATTTTGTGTGACATGATCATGATATTCTGATATCTTCTTAATTAGACCTTTTACTCGTACATATAGCTTATTATAGCAAGCCGTAGTCCATATCATAGCGCTGAGATTACCGGAACATAATGTGCGAAATTTAGTAATTTATCACGAGCTTTACGGTGAATAAAAACATCGTAAGAAAGCTTACGCCTGCAAAGCAATTCGATGGTGCGCTTGAAGTTCTCAATCTGGACCCGCATGGAAATTACAACCCAAGCCCTCATTCTAGGAGGAGAATCATGGATCAAGAATGTATGCGAACCATCTAAAATGCTTTAACTTGCTTTTTAAAGACCTGTCCAGAATATACAGCAAAAACAGTCTGCAAGATAAATTACATATTTATTCCACTCGTTTACTTGTTTCTTTGGGTTAGGGGTTTGAAAAGGTTTATTTTAACTGCCCACGGAACTCTGGCCGGAACATCTAACGCCTTTGCCTCCGAGTAAAGCAATTTACGGAGCGTGCCGCCAGTGGCGCTCGCAGGTACTAACGCTGTACCGCGACAGCTGTGGTAGGGTTGAAGCGTATGGAATGCGTGTAAACTAACTAACCATGAGACTGTGTGTCGGGTTTTAGAATAGAACGAACTTATTTCTTCCCGTGGGTGTTTGTTGTAAGAGAAATTAAACCCACTCCAAAATACACAAACAGTAAAAAAAATACATAAAATAAATTGTAACTGCTGTAGTATTGAATAAACTTTTTATGCATGTTCCCCGATTCCGCGAATTTCAAAAATTGTTTTTTTGTTTCAAAGAGTTCTTTTTTTTTTATGTTAGGTAGGCCAGACAAACGAACTAGTGGGTCACCTGATGTTAAATGAACACCACTGTCCATAGACACCCGCAGCGCTTTACACGATGCCAGTGCGTTGTCGGCCCTAAAGGAGAGGTAATAGGGGAAGGGGGAGAGGGAGGGGGAGAGGGAAGGGGTGAGGTATTGGGCCCCCGGCACTCTCACTGACCGTACGAAACGCGAGCAGGATTACTGCTGCTTCACGCCGGTGTTCTGTGAGAGGGTGGTACTGCCCCGGACGAGCCGGCCCATTCATGATGCAGCGGCTAGCTACAACATGGCTCTACCACTACAAAAGTATGAAAATTTTCATCATTTTTTAGGGATTGATTTCACAAAATCACTATTTTTAAAACTAAATAACAGTTTCACGTTTCTAATTTCAAAAATGACCAAGATTCTACAAAAAATTCCACTCCCTTTTCAAACACTCAGGGGACGATTTCCCGGACAAAAAATATTCTATGTTCTTCCACAGGTCTTAAACTACCTTCGTACCAAATTTCATCTAAATCGGTTCAGCCATTTAAGCGTAAAGAATTACCAAACAGATAGTTACTTTTGCGTTTATAATATTTTTATTGGAGGGCTTGATCGCCAGTGTTCAATACCAATAAGATTTCAACGCAACTTTTTTCAAACTAAACGTCTCGAACTCAAACGCGTTAAGGTGTCAAATTGCACAAGAACTTCGCCAATGGCGCTGGTAATTTGTCTGTAATTGAGTCATTAACACGAACGGGTTAGGGTTTTTTTATCATAAACATACAGTAGAGCCTCCAATCAAGATCACCTTTACAAAGTAGCAGGCAGTAACTTGCTACAAAGTATGTCTCCCGACACTTTATAAACTGGCAGGAAGACCAGCAAATGAGAAGGCATTCATGAACGCCAAGCATAATGAAAGCGTAAAAAATCTAATAGTAGACGCACTTCTTCTAAGAGTTAAAGGGCGCTTATTTTTAGGAAAATATAACTTTGTTTGAGCCGATATAACAAAACACTTGCTTGTTATTTTTCATATTCTCAAACATAATAATCAAACCAATAATAACTAGCAATAAGCTTGAAAAAAAATCTACAGAAGTTAGAGAGTTTTGTCACTTTTCAGTACTTTGAAGGACAATAATTTTTCCAAATAGATTGAGATTGGGCAGCTATAAAAACACGTATTTGTTATTTTAGACTGCTGTCTAACATAATTATATCAAAACTAGCTGTTGCCTGCGACTCCGTCCGCGAAGAATAGGTGTATAAAAATAGCCTACGACCTATTCTTAGACCTAGAGAAAAGATTTAATAAAAATCGGTCAAGCTGTTTTGGAGGAGTTCGATAACAAACACCGTGACACGAGATTTTTATAATATACTAGCTTTTGCCCGCGGCTTCGCTCGCGTGTACCATGAGTATTCCAAAGAACCAAGATATCAAGCAAGCAAGCATACAGGCAAGCAAGCAAGCATGCAAGCAAGCATGCATGCAAGCAAGCATGCATGCACGCAAGCAAGCAAGCGTGCAAGAAAGCGTGCAAGTAAGCGAGCAAGCAAGCCCGACTAAACTTCAGGTAGATACGGTCCTTTACAGTATTTCTTTATATACAATGTTTTTCACTAAGTATTCGAAAGCGGGCACTAAAATAACCAGGTTTGTTAATAATATAAAACCTATTATTAATTTCCCCTGTCTTGCATTAGGTATAATTCTTACCTTCTACGGAAACTTGAGTAACTGGAAGCGCTGTGTACCTACTTAGCATTGATATTATACATATTGTAGTATTTTGTTATGGTGTTGTGTGACCTAACCGTTAAGGAGTTATACCTTCCATCATCAGCTCATCTGAATAACCAGAAAGAATACAACTAAAGGTCTGTACGTGCATATGATATTTAAAGAAACTTCCTATAACTCCTAACCGTTAAGGAGTTTAACCTTCCATCATCAGCTCACCCGGATAAACTGAAAGAATACAACTATCGGTCTATACGTACCTATAATATTTGAAAAAATATCCTCAACTCCTAACCGTTAAGGAGTTTTACCTTCCATCATCAGCTCATCTACATGAGATGATGTCTACCAGACACAAACACTTAAATAGCTTGAGAAAATATATGAAAAACGTAATGCGTGCCTACAAAATTTGAGGGTTGCCCTCGATTTCCCTAAGATGGCGACATCAGATCCTGATTTGGTGACAATGGAATATATAGGAGTATATTGTATTCTTTCGAATAAAAAAATAATTTTTATAATCGGTCCACAATTGACCAAGAAATCGGCGAACATACCTACATAAAAAAATACATGAAGTGGAATGCATGTAATCTCCTCCTTTTTTTGAACTCGGTTAAAGAGCCCTTTGCGGCCTATTTACAGTGCGCACTTATGAATTTTGAAATTTTAGCTTTCTAAAAACCAGTAAAACGCAAAATCCCGTTTTTTCCCGTTCCCGTAAGAATTTCGGGAAATGCTTTCTTGGTGCTCCCCTAAACTCCCCAAGGAACCCACTTGCCAAATTTCGTCTTTCTACGACCAGTAAAACGAAAAATCCCGTTTTTTCCCGTTCCTGCGGGAGTTTTTGAAAGTCCTCTCACAATGCTCCTCTACACTCCCCAAGCAACCTACATGCCGAATTCAGCTTTCTACAACCAGCAAAACGAAAAATCCCGTTTTTTCCCGTTCCCGTGGGAATTTTGGAAAATCCTCTCTCAATGCTCCTCTACACTCCCCAAACAACCTACATGCCGATTTTCAGCTTTCTACGATCACCAAAACGAAAAATCCCGTTTTTTCCCGTTCCCGTTGGAATTTTGTAAAGTCCTCTCTCAATCCTCCTCTACACTCCTTAAGCATCCTACATGCCGAATTTCAGCTTTCTACGACCAGTAAAACGAAAAATCCCGTGTTTTCCTTATCCCGTAAGAATTTCCAAAAATCCTTAAAACAGTTTTTTACTATTATAATTACCTACTTCTATGTCAAACTTGAAGAGTCTAGTAATTATAGTTCATAGGATCCCGTTGAACTGAATATATAAATCCCGTTTTTTCCTTATCCCGTGGGAATTTTGAAAAATCCTGAAATTAATATTTTAACTAATATAATACCTACTTGTGTATCAAATTTGAAGAGTCTAGTTATTATAGTTACTGAGATAGGGTCACTCGGAATTGAATTTATAAATCCCATTTTTTCCCGTTCCCGTGGGAATTCCCAAAAATCCTTCCTTAGTGGATGCCTACATTGTATAAGGTATCTATGTGCAAAATTTCAAGTATCTAGATCCAGTTGTTTGGGCTGTGCGTTGATATATCAACAGTCATTTAGTTTATTTAGACATTTCAACCCCATCGCACCCCATCCAGGGAGATGGTATTTTACGTCCGCCACGTCGGATTTTAAAACCGTTGTTGTTTTCATAACCAGCGACCCGATAAACCATAGAAACAACACCCATGTTGATTTTCAGACTTTGTAACCCCTTTCCCCCCTTTTAGGGGTTGAATTCTCAAAAAACCTGAAACACGTGTTTACTCATTTACCATTAAGAGTACTTCTGTGAAGTTTCGAATAAAATAGTCGAACTAATCTTGTTTCCCCATACAAACTTTGGACCCCCTTTTCACCCCCTTAGGGAGTGAATTTTGAAAAATCCTTTCTTAGTGCACCCCTAGAACTTATAAGGAACCTACATGCCAAATTTGGAATCTCTAGGCCCAGTGGTTTGGGCTGTGCGTTGATATGTCAGTCAGTCAGTCAGTCAGTCAGTCAGTCAGTCAGTCAGTTTCTTCTTTTATATATATAGATTAGAGATAAATCAAATCGGAGCCGGACAGTTGGTAAAATTCCTTGTAAGTACTTACCATAAATACATATAAGTATGTTGCATCACACAAACTGTGCCAAGGAATCGATTAATGAAATCGCAATACTCGAAAATACCATTCGAGTGTGATAAAAAATTGCGTTGAATTTGAATTACTACGAGTAGAAGAAAATTATAAATCAAACTGCCACTTGCACGGTCTAGCGTTAAAAAAACGTTAACCTGAGTTAGCGATGACGCTTACTACTTAGTATTTAACGCTAGGTTAGCAGTTAACTCGGAGTTACGTAGTTAACCCCGGTTCGCGCAAGTCTACCTCAATAATCTTGTCAATTGGATAAAAAACTTTTTAGTCGATCTGATATGGAGCGTTACTCAGATATTTCGAGTGATCCGATTTCAAATTTTGCAAATATCAAACATAAAAAGGTTGCAATTTAAATAAAAGCTTATGAAAAGATCCCCTTTTTAAAACAGACTCGCAACAAGTTCTCAACTGTTATTTCACCAAAAGCGATACCTAGTAATTGACACTTTTTGGTTACGCATCCCTCACGTTTCCACAACACCTGATTTTTAACGTTTACAAGCTTAACAATACATACAACAAGAAATAACTCCATCCATTCTCATTCTTATTTCGAACACAAAAGATACATCTTATAGTTTTCCAACGGTAAACGTAAAATTGTTCTGCGGGAAACTATGTGAAAAGGTTTTAACCCAAAATGTAGTAAGGTCGTAAGGATGAGTTTTGATATTTTATCGGCGTAAGTCACGTAAACTGTTAGTGTTAGCTAACGCTTTAGTTTGTTTGGTTGCTTGTTGCAAATGTGTTTACGAAATATAAGTTTTAATGTTTCAAATTGTTATGTACGGCTCGTGAAAAGGTTAACTACCTACACTTATTTATACTCTGTATTTGTAAGCGTAATATTTTTTTTAATTTCAGTGTAGTGTGTCACATAATAAGTACGGCCCACGGGTTCTCTCAAACAAACGAAGAATTTAAAAATGCAAAACACATTAGCGTTTCAGAAGTAAACAACTTTTATTTCCCTAATAAGATAATATTAGTTAAAACAAATCATAGGATTCGTTCTTCCTTTAATAATAAAATTCGCACCACCATTTTTGTGTCACACCACAGCCATATTAGTTTTTGGGAGGAATCAAGTCAACTCAATTCCATCACACATTTTGATACTTACTGACTTCAACAGACTTAAGTAAAAGCGTTGGCACACACCTGAACTGAATAAATGCGTACGTACAAGTATAACTAATAGCTTTAAACTTCCAAAACCGAAGTTCAACTTTAAGCGCTCGCGTGCGCGTCGTCATAAAAATCACCACGTTACCGAAAATACGTATCAGCACGTATCGTAGCCAGCGATAAATTACGCCAGTTATGCCGAACCCTTGCCTTCCTTCATTCCGTAATTAATAATGAATGTTGACGATACCATCTTTTGCTTAGTTGGGGCACGCACGTGTACGTTTTGTAGGGCATATGTCGTGATTAGGTTAGATTGAGTATTGTGTTGGAAGCAAAATGTATATCGTAGCTTAAATAGCTTTTTCTCACAGGTTTTTTTTTTTTATAAAAAACTAGCAGCCCGTCCCGGCTTCGCACGGGGTAGACAATTATTTATTTTTGGAAATTTGGATATAAAACACTTTTTTTCACAAATATTTTTATTTATTAAAAAATTATTATTTATTATTTATTTATTAATTATATATTAAAAAATTTCCCACAGTTATATTTGTATGTAAGTCTATTTATGTTCAATCTCTTTGATGGTTTAAGTGGCGATGCCCGGCGCGCTTTTCAGACTGCATCGCAAACAACGGCCACGGCGCTATGGCGGTTTTGTTTACTGTTTGAATTTTTTAATTCGTAATATCTTTTGAATGGAAAGTCCAATTTAAATAATTTAAAAACTATTTTATAGGTAGTTAAATGGTCTTGACCATAAAATAATTTATTTGGATAAGGATTAATATAAACACATAAATAGCATGGTTTGAATTTGGTTAGCATTTTCATTAATGTTTAAAATGAAAAAAGTTGTTGTAGTGACATAACTACAATAGTTGGACATATGCTACCGCGGAGTTTTTTGTAGACATTATGATGTTCTTCAATATTGTTGTACATTATTTTGTTCTATCGCTAATAGTTTCGGCAGCGCATTCGACGAAAGACATTTTAAGACTCATTTTTCTACACCTTCGGTTACATTGTTCAAATTTTACCAAGGATCCCTAATTTTTTTCAAAATGAAATGTAGCCTATGTCAAATTGGAAGAATGTAGCATTCTATTGGTGAAAGAATTTTTTAAATCGGCCCAGTACTTTTTGAGCCTATTCATTACAAACATACAAAAATAGGTACAAATCTTTCCTCTTTATAATATTAGTGTAGATGTAGATGTAGATAGGCTTACGTTTGGCCTCAATCTCGCTTGATAGAAGGCGAAGATGAGGCCTAAGATGGTACACGCTTGCCTAGAAGGTGTCTGTTCACTTTTACCTTGAAGATGTCCAGATTATAGCGTTCCGGTAAAACTGACCTCGGCAGAGAGTTCCACTTCTTAGCCGTTCGCATAATGAAAGAAGAGGCAAACCGCTTCGTGCGTAAAGGAGGAATGTCTACAACATAAGGGTGAAACTGCTCGCCGCGCCTAGTCGTTCGGTGACGGAAAGGGGAAGGGGGTATCAGGTTATGCAAAACCTCCGCACACTCACCGAAATGCAACCGATAAAAAACCGAAAGGCAGGCCACTCGTCTACGGTGCTCGAGGCTCAGAAGATTTGCCCCCACGAGTGAGTCACTGCCTATGATCCTCATCGCACGGCGCTCCAACGAGTCCAAAGCATCCAGCTGATACCTAGCAGACTCATCCCACAGATGGGAACAGTATTCCAAGCAAGAGCGAACTTGAGCTCTGTAAAGATTTAAAGAGCTGCTCAGAGGTGAAGTACCGTTTCACCCTGGAGAGGATACCAAGTTTTTTGGCAGCAGTCTTTGCCATGGACTCGATGTAGTGACCGAAATTTAGATTTGATGAGAGATCCAGCCCTAAGAGCTCAAGATGGTCGTTGATCGGAACGGGGACATTCCGGAAAGTCGGAGTCAGTTGGAATGGACTCCGTTTCGCCGAAAAAAGACAAGCCTGTGTTTTTGAGGGGTTGAACTCGACCAAATTGGCATCACCCCATTGGGAAACAGCCTCCAAAGTCGAGTTCACCTCCTCGATCATCGACTTCCTGAAACATTGGACCCTTGACTCAGACTTCGCATTGGACAAGTATCTCACCGAGACTGTGCTGTCATCTGCATACCCAAAGATACCGGGTGTTACCAGCAGGTCGTTGGTGTGCAGCAAAAAAAGAGTCGCGGAGAGCACAGACCCCTGAGGGACACCGGCATTAATACCAAGGAGATCGGACGAGGAGCCATTAACGACAACCCGAATCGATCTGTTCCTCAGGAAATCTTCGATCCAAGTACAAAGCCCAGGAGCAATACCGTATGCCGGAAGCTTGCCAATGAGACTTGCGTGCCAGACCTTGTCGAAAGCCTTAGAGATATCAAGAGACACGGCAAGAGCCTCACCATGTCTCTCAATGGCTTCACTCCAGAGGTGAGTAGCATACACAAGAAGATCCCCAGTAGACCGGCCTCGACGAAACCCGAATTGATGGTCACTGAGGAGGTCGTTGTTTTCCAGGTATGCAAGGAGACGGTTGTTTAAAACACGTTCCATAACCTTACAAAGTATGGAGGTGATTGCTATAGGTCGGTAGTTGGCAGGGTCAGCGCGACTTCCTTTCTTAAGGACAGGTTGGACATTGGCAATCTTCCAGGTTTTACTGGTAGCACTTTGTATTAGCCTGCATTTACCCAAGTAGGAAAAATTGTGTAAGTTTCAGTAGATTTCCGTGCTCAGAAGACTACTTCCAACTATAGCTAAACCGTTTAACTGAGTCCTTGCCCGCGGGGTACAGGGGCTGGGGGTTATGACGACAAAGGGGCCGAGAGAGGTGCGGGCGGCGAGCGCGCCTCGTGTGCCTGCTGCCCGCACCTCTCGCCCTTTGTCGTCTACCCCCGCGCCTCTGTACCGCGCAGGCGAGGTCTCATTAAACTTAATGGACTTAGGGGCTGTTTCACCACTTTTTTTAAAGTTCGGATTAGCTTGATCATAACCTTATTTGTCACATGGAATAAAAAATTCTGTTTCACCAGTCTTGATTAGCGCTAAGTGACGGACAAACTATTTCTTAATTTGACCATCAGATCAGGTGGTATTTAGCATTTTTATCCGTCGCATATCTTTTTAATTAGTTAGTTTATTTTTTGTGGCCATGGTTGGAGAGCCCTTCAGCCGGTTTCAGAAAAATAAATCAAAGTATTTTTAATTTTTTAAAGAAAGAAGTCATGCTAAATTGCAAACGAGAATTTAAATATCAAGATTTGAATAAAAATATAGGTACGCTTTTAGTATTTAAAAATAAATCCAAAATTTCGTAATATTTTTTAATTACAGACTTTTTTCAGTGGCACAATCGTTTTTTCTACCTGAACTTGTACATCCCCATTAAAAAAAAAAGTTAATCTGTCAAAGGGTTTGGCGCCACTTTTCGATTCGTTTTGCATGATTTTATTTTTCTTTGTTATTGTTAACCAAAGTATCGTAAATAAATACCGTTTTTGGATTAATTATAATGTTACACATTTGTTTATGCAAAAAAATAGATGTGTTTAAAAATTACATAGTTTACGATTTATTTTGCTTTAATAATGAGCGACTCTTTGAACGAAAATATGCGAACAGGAACCCGTGGACGTGAAATGGGACGTTGCTATTCCGACTTTTTGTTAAACCGACGATTAGTTAAGTGGTACTTAGTTTGCACAGGACCGGAGTGGTGAAACTGAAAAAAAAGTGGCCGACAGATTTGTGCAGTACTTAGTTTATTCATTGGTTACGTAACCAGTAGTTTGACAATAAGGTGGTGAAACAGCCCCTTAATGTACGATAAAAACTGTCCTATATGTCCTTTCTCGAGATACAAACTATCTTATACCATCATCATCATCGGAAAGACGTCCATTACAGAACATACGCCTCCTCCAACCGCGATCCCGCAACCTTAACCAGGTCGTCGCACCATCTTTTTGGAGGCCTACCTACACTGCGTCTTCCGGTCCGTGGATGCCACTCGAGAACCTTTTTGCCCCATCGGCTATCAGTTCTAAGAGCGATGTGCCCTGCCCACTGCCACTTGAGTCTGGCGACTTGAGTTTCTATGCCAAATTTGATCTAAATCGGCTCAAGCGTGGAGAAGCAACAGACAGACATACTTTCACATTTATAATATTAGTATGGAGGTATGGATTATCTCAGGCTGCAGTTACCAATAATACCAATGCGACCGCAGACCGAATCCGGGCATGAGGGTGGTTTTTATGCCAACTTTAAAGCGACTTGTTAGGGTTCCGCGGGGTTTCTGAACTATGTGAAACACAAGGGAAGAAAATGAGTTAACCACGTTACCAGTATATTGTTGTTGGTGTAACGCCGCAGCAATAATAACAAGATTTCTTTTGTCTTTCAAAATATGTTTCTGTAAATATATATATATATATATTGTGTACTTATTCTTAAATATAATCTTAAAATAAAAAAATAAATATCACGGGACAATTCACACCAAATCGGTCTAGTCCCAAAATAAGCAAAGCTTGTAGGTATATGGGTAATATAGGCAACGGATAAACATACCTAGAGTGAGATACGAGTAGATACATAATTAAATACATATTAAATACCCAAGACTGGAGAACAAACATTCGTACTTTTCATACAAATTTCTGCCTCAACGCGGGAATCGAACCCTAATGCTTCGTCGTCAGGTTGTCTAACCACTAGGCTATTTGGTCGATTGGCGTGGTCACCGCGTTAAATTCGTGAAGCGCACACATCCCAGCTTATATACGTCCCACTGCATGCTGTTCCCCATCCGCACTTAGTCCGCGTGGGAAGTACCCATTCTGAGAGGAGACTTGGGCTCTGCAGTGGAACATTTATTGGTCGAGATGATATGATCAGTTCTGTGGTACAGACCATCAAAGAATCGTATTATCATGATGCTTGTTACACCAGAAGTATTAAATACCTACTTGCTTATGCCTTACCCTAAAGCCGTTCCCCAATGACCAAAAAAAAAGTCCGTAGAACTTTCGCGACAATTTCATAACTTACAGTAAACTTTGTTTGAACCCAACAAATTTTAAATATCCAAATTAAAAATAACTAAAAGCTAATAACTTTCACTATTTAATAGCACCAATTTCGTTCTCCACTGTACAAGTTAATTCTAGTTTATCGCTCGGCCATCTGTAATTTTAGGACGTGTGAACAACCCCACAATCGCGATCTGAAGGAAAATGTACGACATGTTCGTAGTTCTAGCGTTTAAATTATGGCTTCCGTGACCGCACTTTTTATAAAAGGTGAATGGTGTTTTGAGTTTGTGACATTGTTGGCACGCTTTGGAGCGGTAAATATGGACTGTAAACGCCTTTTAGTTGGTCGGTATCTATCATTAGAGAGATACTCATACTTGCATTCAAGATAAGTCTAAGTAATTACCGGGTGACAAATGGGAAGTTGCCTAAAGTAATCACTTATAATTTTGAGAAGGGTTCAGGAAAAAAAATAATAAAAACGTACATTGAATCACTGAAGTAGTCATTTTTATTTGAAATAGGTTTCAGTTTAATTGAACATTTTCAACAGGCACAATTAAGTTTTTAAATAAAATGACAAAATCTGGCTAGGGAATGACTATTAATGGTAAATATTTTCGAAATGATTCCCATCTGAACTTGCACAATAATCAAGTCGTTTTTGAAAGCTATAAAAAATTTGTTCAATTGTAGATGAAGAAATATTAGAAATTCCTTTTCTAATAGCTTCTCTCAAATCATCTTTGGTCTTGGGTTTTTCTGCATAACAGTAATCTTTCAGGAAGCCCCATAAGAAGAAATCACACGGGTTTAAGTCCGGTGAATACGGGGGCCATTCTATACCTACGTGTGCAAACTTGGGATATCCTAAACCGATGACGCGTTCACCATAAACTTCGTAAATGGCTTCAAATGCCTCTCGAGTTCTATGCGGCGTAGCACCATCTTGCATAAAATAATAGTTCTTGACTAATCCACGTTTCTTAGCGAAAGGAAAAAATTTTGTTTGTAGCATTTCTCGATATCTACTGCTCGTTATTGTCCCTTCGAAGAATTATAAGTGTAGTCCTTTAATTGAAATAGCTGCCCAAACAGTCACCTTAACAGGATGTAAGGACTTTGCCTCAGTTAAATGTGGATTTTCAGTACCCCAAAAACGGTAATTTTGTTTATTGACATATCCGTTCAAATAAAAGTGAGCCTCGTCTGAGAAGATTATGTGATTAATATTGATCTCGTTGTTTTCAAATTTATTTGTCATAACTTTACTAAACTCAATTCTTTTTTCTTTACAATCTACGGTGAGCAATTGATGAGTTGTGATTTTGTAAGGATGTAACTTGATGAACTTTTTCATTATTAATCTTAGTGTCTCTCGATTCAGTTTTAAAGCTGCTGCAGCTTTTCTTATTGAATCCGTTGGGTTATTCTTAAAATGATCTTCAACCACAGCAACCTTATCTTCTGTGGTAACTGTGTATGAAGGACCAGGAAGATCATGACGACGATCGTCAAGAGTATAATAATTGATGAAGTTATCAATTACTCTGAGAAAGAAGTAAAAAAAATTAATACTTTATTAAAGAATGCGGTCATACTATACAGTCAAATATATTTTTTTCATTCTTACCTTCTAAGAGTATTTTTACTGGCTACTCTTTTACTTCCAAACTTGGTACGAAAACCTCTATATGCTTCAGTATAGTTTTTACCTCTAGAATAAAAGCACTCCATGAGATACACCTTTTCTTCGTTCGTAAGGTCACTCATTTTAAAGTACACGTACTGCTCTTTACGGCGTCTCAACAGAAACTGACAACATTTTAGAATATACCTACGTGGGCCCAGCCTTATACGGTAGAGTAAAGGAGGAAAGAGATGCATATACTTTAGGCAACTTCCCATTTGTCACCCAGTATATTGACCCTTAGAGACTATATACCTACGTCTTTAAACCAACTCTACGCAAAAAAACCACTTTAGCATAATACCACCTACGCAAAACATCACCAACTCCGCAAAACGCCAACATGAATTTAAGCAAAATACCAATCACGCTATTACCACATACGCGAAATACCTACCTACCTGTCTCTACTGACATATATATCATCCTTGAAATCAAATAATCAATATAGTCAATATAATCTAGGTAAGTACTTATAAAAATAAAAACGTCTTTAGATAAAGACTGGCTGTTGTTGTACACCACTTCGATTGTAAACATTTTACAAGTCCCAGTTGATGTTTTGCGTTTGCGGTATTTTGCGTAATTAGTATTCTGCGTAATTTCAATTTGAATTTATAAAGTCGCAAAACACCACAAAACGTCAGTTTGGTGTTTTGAGTTTGTGGCTTTATACGTAGCTGGTATTTAGCGTAATCATTTTTTAAAATCCGCAAATAACCAAAAAAACCTCGGGTTGGTATTTCGCGTTTGTGGTCTCATGCGTCGAAAGGAAATCATCCCTTTAACGCCATGTTTCCTAAGAGCAGTTTTCGCTGTCGCTCATAGACTTTAACTTCTCTATACTGGCCCATTTGGATTGATCACCTTGTATCAATATACACTGTCAATACCCTTAGAGACTATACATCTCTTAGCCATTTTAGATTAAGTATTAAACTACACTGACGAGCAAAAATAAAGGGTCGGTTACAAAAATGACGATAACTATTAAAACCCGCTGTGATTGCTTCTTCGAGTAAAATGAGTTTAGTAAAGAGTTTTATTTTCAATTAAACTCATTCTTGTTAAGAATAAAACTCTTTACTAAACTCATTTTACTCGAAGAAGCTATCACAGCGGGTTTTGTAGTTATCGTCATTTCTATAACCGACCCTTTATTTTTGCTCGTCAGTGTATAATTATTAATTCTGGGACCCTATACATCCTTTTCAAATTTCATATAGCTATTTGACTTCGAGACTCGTGACCTCTTTCGGTCAATGAAAATGTACCAGTGGAGTAGTGTTCTGGTTTTACTATCTGATATATCTCTACTTCATAAAATTACTAAATTTTATAAAAATGATAGAAGCATGGCAAAAGTGGATATACAGGGTATGAAGGGTCAGTCGTGAACAGAAATTATTGTTTCTAACTTAGTTAATGCTGGGTATAATGCATAATTCAATTGACAACCTTTCATTTTTTTAACACCTGAAAATTACTACAGAAATCGAAAGACTTACAAATATTGCCACAGAATAGATATGTTTCCTTTACCCTTTTCACTAGAAAAAAGAGCTGCCATAATTTTAAATTTGATAACAACCTTAACGGCAAATTTACGTCATCACTTTTTTTTTAATAGAGACTAGACAAAAGTAATGGATCTATTCTATCGTTACGCTCTTTTAGAATAAGCACATCTTTAAAAAATTGTAATAAATTAATTAATAATCCTAGTGAAAACTTAAAACTATCAGCGTCTTTCTCTTTCCAGTATACTTTTACAGTATACAGAGAACGAAGCAAATTATAGTCTTAGAAACATGAAATGTTGTCAATTGTTGAAATTAGTCTGATAAAATTTGGGATGTTCATGAATACTTTGTTGAAATGAAGTCACAAACTGAATGTATGACATTGGACATCTCAAATTCAATAAGACAATTTTACTAAAACAAATGAGCTAGCATTATACTATCCAACATAAAGTGAGTTAGAATAGAAACAATAATTTCTGTTCACGACTTACTATGCACCCTGTATAAATCGTTGGGTAAATAAATACTTGTTTTATTGTAATTATCCAGGAAGGCAATACTTAAGGAATACGTTTGTATGGAGTAACGGCCTGGTCTTTTTATTTTCCCTTAACATTCCTACAATCCCTGTATTATTCCAATAGTTCAAAACGCTGACGCGTGTAGTAAGCAAGCGTCACGGTAAGGTCATTCCCGACTGGACCGCAAATTTCCTGCCTTCCGCCGCGATCGCAGGAATCACGCTCCGCCCGCCACGCGCACCTGCCGGTGTGGTTTAAAAGCAGATGTGATTGTCGATAATATGTCTTAAGAAACTTTATGGTTCCGTAGATTTGGGGCAGACCTACAAGATTTTTTTTACATAAAACTAACCCGTTATTGACCTCTATTTCAGCTGATGAAGTGCAGATGGGGCCAAAGGTTCACTTCAACACACAAGGTTTCAATGATTCAGTAACAGCCTATGCTGCCTAGCCTCTAAAAGCCCTAGGTTGTATCTGAAAATATATACGATGAGAGCAAATTCCGAGTTTATTGGATCTTTTCAAATGTTGTAAGGACACATAGTAAGATAAGATAAGATAAGATAAGATAATTTATTCAATAATTTGCAGTACAAGATGACAAGAAATACAATGTTTTACAAAAGTCTATGTTACACGTTTGCCTGCACTAGGGTTACTAGAGAACTCTGTATCGCAGGCTAAAGTATAGTGGTTTGGGTATGTTTTGTATTAAGTAACTGGTGCACTAGACGACCGGATGGCCCAGTGATTAGAGAACCTGACTACGAAGTTTGAGATCTCGGGTTCGATTCCAGGTCGGGGCAGATCATCAACATCATTTCAGCTGAAAGACGTCCAGATGGGGCAGATATTTGTGTAAAAAGACGAATGTTTGTGCTCGAGTCTTGGATGTTTAATATCTATTTAAGTATGCTTATCTGTTGCCTTGTAACCATAACACAAGCTTTGCTTACTTTGGGGCTAGGTCAACTGGTGTGAGTTGTCCTGTGTTGATTTTTTTATTTGCTTTTGGAAATCACTATTTAGTGAAGTGGATGATGAAGACCTCAGATAACAAGTATTTCTGGGTTGTGATTTGATTACTTTAATGCGGTTGCTAAGTACAGTTTATGCACATCGCAATGCACGTGGTGAAATTAAATCGACGTTGAAGCACCAGCAGGCTTATTATCTAACGCTACTGATGCTTGCCTTCGCAATCACTATTTCATTCTCTCAAACGGTATAAGATAATGACAAAAAGAGATGGGGAAAGCGAAGGCAAGCGTCAGAAGCGTTAGACAATACGGCCTCAGGAGAACTCTTCAACAATAATGTCGTTGAATCGGCAAAAGCAATATTTTGCAAAATTTGACGAGCAGTTGACAGTTAAATTACAGTAAAACGCAAGAAATAAAAAAAACGTAGACAAAAATTGAACTGACTCCAAAAAACGCTATAATAACTTGCTACCTACCGATATGTTTCAAGTTGTTGCCTCAGTACGAGCCAGCAGGAGTGGACGTAGATCTACTTTACCTACATAAGTACTATCTATTGGGTATCTACTACTCCTGCTGACTCGTGGCTCAACTGGTGATGAGGCACTCGAATACCATGTGGTGTAGGTATGGTTTGATTATTCATTGTTTGTTTCGCAAATGACTAGATTTGTTAGGGTACAACATTTTAAGTTCTTAAAAAAATTGTTGGCTAAAATACTCGGACCGTTAATTCTTTAAATACTTGGTCACAGTATAAAAAGCTGCCTTTGTAGTCTATGTAAATTCTTATGTTGGCAAAAAACACTAGAAGCCGCGGCTGTGGCGAATGGAATCTTGCTCGCTCCGTTGTTTTAGGCCAATCACATCGTTTTCTGCGTAAAGAACTGTTGTTCAAATTTTAGTTAGTAACACACGTTTACCGCTTCTAATTATACATGAAAAATCACAGACAGACCTTTGATAGCACAACGGACTCCGATTACTGGTCGGAGATCTAACTGGACAAGCCTTGCTCAACAAACATTTACATAATCTAGGTGTTAAAGACAGCCCTCTGTGCAAAGCATGCATGGAGGCAGATGAGACAGCAACACACATTCTACTAAGGTAGAATGGACTAGCGTGGCAAGCTACAGGGCACTACCTCTCGGGTCACCGGGGCGCTCCAGGAAGTCGTCAGCAATGTAAAGGGTCTGCTGGGCTTCTTTCAGGAGCTAGGCTGACGCGAATAGCGCTTTCAGCCAATTACGCAAAATAGGTGCACATAGACGTCGAGTTACGAAGACAACGGCCCGCTATTACAACGGGCTATGATTGGAGTTTCTTTGCGCGGTAGAACTTGGAATACGGTCATTCGCCGAAAAATTAGAGTCACCGATAATAGCTCGAAGGATATGTTTGAAGTGGCAATGGGCAGGCCACACCGCTCAAGGGCGGATCCACCGTTGTGTACATAGTGGGCATACCCACAACTCTAATAGACTTGTAACGACACACCTTCACGGTTTATTGATATCGATTGGCTGATGATGATGATCGCACTTGGCTGATTTTTGAGTAGCTGTTATCACAACCTTTTGTGAGAGCTGGATCCGCGCTTGACGTCGTTCGAAGAACTAATAACTGTTGGGGGATAAAGGTTTTTGAGTGGCGACCTGAAACTGGACGCAGCGTTGGTGGGCCGATGCCATTGTGAGAATTGTTGGCAACCGGTGGCAAGTTATCGTTCAGTGTGGCGTTCTGAGGTATTTCTTTAATGATAGACGTCTTTTTGATGGTGGTGATGTTGATGATGATGATAGCGAAATGAATGTTTTGTGCATGACTAGCAAGAGCAAATGGCAAAGTGTCAGAAGGCGATGAATGTTAACTTAATGTAGGTTTAACAATCTTTTTTGTAACAAATGTCAAATTTTACACTTTCGAAACGTACCTACAGCCAGCATACAAAGTGAACTGAGCACTTACACAATCTTTTAAACCTACCCAGTAGACTCATGTAAATCTTTTTAAGCTCACAGTCGAAGAAACTGAATCGCATACCATGATGGAACCTTTTTGCTGTAAATGTCATTTTGACCTTCCGTACAACTACCAAACAAATTATCATAAAATTGGCTGTGAAATGGTTCCACTTCAATTTGCTCAACTGTACGTACAACTGTTCCAATTATCATTAACAAGATTTACTTGTACATAAAAGTTCATCATTATAACCAATATATCTACTGTCAAATTTCACTAAAATCACATCTTTCCTACACACATTTTTTTTTCTTTTAGTTTTTCACAGTCAAGTTTAATAAAAGATGTTTGAAAAATGTTCCAACTTCAATTGAAGTCCAAGCTGCCGCAAAAAAGACAAAGCATTGAACCAAATGAATGTGGCGTCTCTAACATCGACACAAAGGGTTCGATAACCTTCAAATTCACTGAAAATTACTGCTATAACTTTTTGTCCAAAGCCCAGTTTACACATGCAAGAAAATTGTGATGGCAGCATTAAATTACGATACGGTTGAGCTCACGAGTTCGATATGATATTTAAAGAAGCCGTTAACTTGCAAACAACGGTTTTTTCAGAATAAACGACGACTATTTATTGAATAGTTATAATTTTTATGTCACCTTAAGAACATAGAGTTTTTTAAAAACAAATACTCCTTACTTTAATTAATAGCACGTAAATGGGAAGTATGGGACAACTTACCTAACCAAAATTGTAGGTATATGAATTAAATTATAAACGAAGACCCCGTCTAAAAGGTCTGAATACGGCAGAATCCCCATGATACTTTATACTATATTTATATATATATATTTTTTAGTTTGAATCGTTGTTAGACTGCGTTTAAATAATGTTTTTCTCCGTTTTAAACCGCGTGAAATCAATGAAAACGAAAATCAATAGTTGGAAACGAAAACGATCATTTTCAACTCCTGAGCTGAAATCGTTGACAACGGGCTTCGCTATTACTTTAAGTGATCAATCGAGTACTGTACCGCAATGCTACTTGCACGATTGTCACTGTAAACAGGGTTTTTTATGTTAACTTAAAGTTCGTCAATACGCCAAGCTAAGTCATCCAAGCATTTTTAAGTCACCCGATAAAGCATGGAATGAGTGGCGAATTCTTCAAATGTCTTGAGATAGTGGAAAAGTTCTAAAAATGTAGCGCAGTTTTTCACGTGCATTTTGGAGCTTGTATGCACTACCCTTACCATAAATACTTCGGTTCTGAAAAAGAGAAAAATATTTTTTACATTGTATCTATTTATGTACAAAAATACGAATATTTGTGTTCGAGTCTTGGATGTTTAATATGTATTTGGGCCAATCAACTTTTAAACCGACGTTTTTGGCGTCTCCTGCGTTACCAAAATTGTCTCTGGCGTTACCAAAAAATCGTACTTCCAACAAGATATTTCACGGTTTAATAGGTTAAACTTACGTAGGACGGCATGTATTCATGCTATTCATCTATTAAATTACAGAAAAAACATGTTTACTTACAAAAATCTGCAATTGTTTGAAAAATGTCGCGGACAGATTATAGTCGGTTTAAAAGTTGATTGGCCCATTTAAGTATATATTCCAATATATAAAAATCTCGTGTCACGGTGTTTGTTATCGAACTCCTCCGAGACGGCCCGGCCGATTTTTATGATTTTTTTTGTCCATATTTGGTAGGTCTGAGAATAGGTCGTAGGCTTTTTTCATACCCCTTTTCTTCGCGGATGGAGTCGTGGGTAATAGCTAGTCGTCTAATATATAAAAATCTCCTGTCACGGTGTTTGTTGTGGAACTCCTCCGAGACAGCTTGACCGATTTTTATGAAACTTTTTTCTCCGTATTCGGTATAGGTCTGAGAAAAAGAGAGAAATACCCCTATTCTTCGCGGACGGAGGCGCGGGCAACAGCTAATTATTTTACTTACTCTGACAATCCCACTAGTTCAAGCGCATTGGAGTAACAAATACTGAAATATATGTATACTTATCATCATCCTTACGGCTCTTTCACACGGCAACGTCCCGTTTTCTGCGGCGTCGGTTTTTTGCAGGATCCCGTTTAGTAGTATACGTGCTACTGTGGTAACATTCACACGAGCATTCGGTTTTCGGGTCGTTTGGTTCGGTTTGGCTCGTGTGAATGTTACCACAGTAGCACATATACTACTAAACGGGATCCTGCAAAAAACCGAACCCGCAAAAAACGGAACGTTGCCGTGTGAAAGAGCCGTTATTGGGGTGGGGCTCCGAAGCGTTTCAACAGCAGCGTCCAGTGCGTCACGAAAATCTTTGGATAATGTCCATAAACTCAAACCAATTGAATTTCTGCGACCATAAACCACAGCACGCGTTGTGGTAGTGGATTCTTTAGCTGACAAATATACATAAGTCAAATTTTGTAACACACGGGATATGGGTCATACTCAGCATAAGAAACAACTTGTCTCTCCTGTGGACATAAAATTAGCGACTCCGAGTGAGCAAACTTAAGATTTATTCGAATGGGCCGAAAGATGGCCAGGCGTCACACATGTCGATGTAGACTTGATTTATAATATTGGTTATAGAATAGACCCTTAACTTTTAGCACGTCCACAAGATCTTTGATCAATTATAACTGTAGATCCACAGTCGCGCGCCCGAAAATGTCCGAGCCAAATGAGCGCCACTTTGATAAAAGTGGCCTTCTTTTTTCTCAGTACGTTGCGTGATTATGTCAAGTTTAGCTGTCAAGTGTCAACCGAAATTCGACTGTAATGAAGTAAAGACTAGGTTCAAATTTCTGTGTAGGTGATGATTTTAATTGTTATGCAAACAAATAAAAAAGTTCGGACATTCTTTGAAAGGGCTTTTGTTCGGCAATGTGTATCTTCAGTTATAATTGATCAAAGCACAAGATATACTTCGTTTTTTTTTAGCATTAGAAAGAAGGTAAGCGATCTTGAAGTGTATTTTTATTGAAAAACACTTTTGTAAAATAAGTCACAGCTAATAAATATGTAACAATTTGAAAGGAAATATGGTCATTTACACTCTTTTGGTTTCATAAGTAATAGTTACTATTTTTTAAAAGTGTTTTTCAATAATTACTCGTCAAGATTGTTTACCTTATTTCTAATGCTAATAAAAACGAAGTGTGCTTAGACGATAAAAAAAATGTGTATGTCCCGTGAAGGTTAAAACGCTTTGCAGCCCCACAAATTATCATTACAGTTTTTATAATTCTCGGTGGCGTTTCGTGGTAGTGGCATTACAGACGCTAGTTTCCGTCACGGCGAGTTATTTGTACAAATTTCTCAACACCAGACGGAGGCGTGGGCGGACACATGCAGTTTCTTTTAGTCTATTTGCCTTCCGCGTTTTTGCATTTTCTATTTCACGCTGCGACTCTGAGATTCAAAGGGGAATTTCTAGTTTTAAATTGTTAGTGTCTCTATTTGTATAGAGAAATGAGATATTTTATATGTTATACGACCAACAAGATGGAGCGACCTGGTTAAGGTTGCGGGAACGCGTTGGATGCGGTAGGCGCAGGACCGATCTGTTTGGCGAGCCTTGGGGAAGCCTATGTTCAACAGTGGACGTATTTCGGCTGAAATGATGATGATGATGTTGATGATATGCTATACATACCTATTTCTTATTTTCAGTAACTTGTACTGTCTTCAGCCCTCTTAGTACTCAATAGAGTTTAACTGAAGTTTGGCACACGATAGTTAAATATTATGACGTAGGCATCCGCTAAGAATAAAATTAAATGGCATTAAATTACCTGAAGGATTTCCGGAAAATTCCACGGGATAAGGAAAAAATATCCGTAACTCTAATTAGGTACTAGACTCTTCAAATTCCGTAGAAATGTAAGTGATCATAACAGCAAAAAAATTATTTCAGGATTTTTGCAAATTTCCACGGGATAAATCAATAGGTATGTCATTTAGTTCACTACTTTTTTCAAAATTAATTATTGAAACTATTTTGGTTAATGACGTCATATTGTAATTGAGGGCTCAACACTGCCAAATTTCTAAATCTATCTAAATGCGGACGATAAGGCAACCCCTTTATTTATTTTTTTGCGTAGTGGTACACTGTAACTAGTGTCACTTTACTGGCGCTGTCAAAGTGCTAGATGTCAGACAGTGGGTCTAAAATCTAAATCAAACTCCGTAGTATAATCCACGCGTAAATTGTGAAGAATTATAACCACACAGAATAAAGTACGACTTGTACCGGTCACGTAATTTACACCAATGTCAAATGAAGGTAATTGCTTATTTGGCATGTGATAAATTCATTACATAATATTAAAATTAAATAACTACAGAAAAAGGGTTAAAAAGCATTTATCTCGAAATGGTTTTCGATTTACAGTGCAAAAAAATAGACATCCCCTTATATGATTTTATTTTAATTTAAGCATGTAAAATGTAAATGTAAAATGAAGCAGACTACATATTGTTTGATTGGCACGGGATAGCAAGTATAGGTAACGCCACCAGAGTTGAGGCCACGCACACAACCACATCTCATGTAATGACAGCGGGATTTTGACGTTGTGTTGACGTTTATCGACAACACAACGTCAAAATCCCGCTGTCATTACATGAGATGTGGTTGTGTGCGTGGCCTCAACTCTGGTGGCGTTACCTATAGGTACTACAAAGAAAGAAAATCCGCAGCTTGTAGAAACATATTTCTCAACAACAAACTTACGGCCACATGAAACGTATTTAAACAGGTGCTACGGTAAAATTGGCGAACATCAAAGAAGCTCTAGTACCCATGTCACAGCGAACCATTTCATAAGTACGCCTCACTCTTACAGCAAAGTAAACAAAACGCATCTCAGATCCGTAATCACGACTTCAAAAAGGTTCTAATCCAAAAAACACACCTTCGCGGACCCTCGAAAAAACGATATGGCCGTTAGGGTGCACGAAGGTTGGTATTATTTGGTATTATTAGAAAATATGACTTGTAACGTTGCTTTTGAGCACGTGTGACTTAGAAAACTTTAATATCATAAAGTCGGGGTAACATTGTCCATCCAGAAATTTTATCGCCATAGTTTTACTGCAGTTTTGCCAAGGAAGAAAATGAAAGACAATGATTTCAACAAAACATAAATTTTGGAAGCAGAAAAATTTGTCCTCCAAAACCAAAGAAATCCGATTTAACTGTAGGCATGTTACTCACATGTAACTAAAAAAACATTTTCAGCCGCGCATATACTTAGGTAATTCTCAAAAAAAATCCGTCAAGGCTGATTGTAAATTACCTAATATATCGTCCACTTGACTAATTTTCATAAAAACATTGAACAAAATAAACAAATATCTCGGGGCTCCGAGAGGTTTTTATGCTTTTCATTACACATTGCACATCAAGAATTATAATTCACAACGGAATACCAAAACACGAGCAGTGCCTCCGCAAAGTCTACATTGTCAAAAAACTCGCCGTCAACAAACGAAGTGAATGAAAAAGAAAAACCTACAAACTCCACATTCTTAATTTAACTTGAGTCACTCTTACATCCCTTCTTAAAAAAGAGCCATCTCATCTTGATCTCGGTCGCCCCGCGCTCGCCATAGTAACTTATAGAACTGCGGGGATAGTAGAAGAAATTTAACGTGTCTTGATATTTTGGACGCATATGACACGAATGGGAGGAAAAGTAAGAAAGTCCCCATTTCTCGAGGCCAAAGTTATATATATGTGACGCGATACTTTACCTTTACACGTCGTTTGCGGTAAGGAAAACCGGGCATTTATTTATTTGGGAGCTCTTTAGGAAGATAAGGTATTAGGTGCTTTAAATAATAAGATTGAGGTGTTGTTTCAATTGATTCAAAACCCATAATAGAAGCTATTGATCGGAGAAACGGGGATGTTAATTGTATCTTAGGATTGTTTATGAATGAAAATACTACTGTAAATGCATTTTTCATACGTGAGGATCTGATCGTGAGGAGTCCGATGAATGGGAGCGGCGCGGTGTGTAAGTGGACGTCTTTTGGCTGACGGTGAAGATGATGATTATGATGATAATCTGATCATATTCGATAAAATCAAAATATCATTGATAGTTGTATATAAAAATGCACCAATTAAAACGTATGAGGTATGATGACGCTTCCATTCAACTGATTTTTTTTTATTAGCTTTCAAAACACGCTTCTTCCATAGATTTTGTATTGCAATAGCTAGTTATGACGTCACTTTTTGCCTACTCAATCGACTAACTATTTATTTGTTTTAATGCAATTAAAAAGATCTAATTTTGCAATTAATTGCAAATTAATCTGGTTTTCATGGCTAAAATAAAGTGTTTTTTTTATATCGTCGCATTTTTGTTTTATGGTGTCATCTGCCCTATTATCACTGAAATGTATTAGCATGTTTTCCAATATCTGTAGATACAACAAACCGTTCATAAATATCTAAACATGAACCTTATGTTACGGCAATAAGGTCTATATAGATATTTAAGAACGGTTGGCCGTACAGATATTGGTTAACTCGACTGTACTATTGATAAATCATGCCAATACAATACAAGGACTCTTTGTTGAACACATCATAATGAAAAATTTATGAAATAATACACTGAGAAAAATTAAAACATAACATTTGGCGGCACTGTGTGCTTATAGAAATTAGTAAGTAGGTATACGTAAGCTTTAAAAGTGCTCTGATTCTGATAAATTTACGTAAATTTCGTGTACGAATTACTTTCGGCACAAACTTCACTACTAACCCACGATTTTTATATTTTTTGCCGTTATCACCCATTCACCCTTGCAAATAACTTCAAAGTGTCCCAAGAAATAGTAAATCATTCTTGCACGTATTTAAAACCGTAATCTCGATGTCACCCCCTCTGCTCTCTAAAATTCAATCGATAAGAACAACCTTAAAAAACGTCCCTTATTAACTGTCAAATTTTAAGTCGCTACACTCCCCCTCACACATACACTCACACTACTCATTATGAGGGTAACTAATCACTGAGCTATGCAGAAAAAAGGGATTTTTTTATTCATTAACCACCCTCTTCTTACGAGGATGTTGCGAGCGACAGGGAATGGTGTAGATCCAAGAGTTTCATATTTTTGACTTCAATAATTCATTTTTTTTTTAATATAGCTCCATCGATCCTACCGATGATTCTGTCAATGTTGAGGTTGAGAAAGACCCTATCGGTTGGCCGTAGTGCGGTAACTTCGATGCGGGATGCGGTATACTCGGATGAGAACCTAGAATACTTAGACAACACAAACATTTTTGACTTCAATTTTATAATGGAGATTATGACACCACTAATCAATTGACGTACTTTATATAAGCTGTCAAAACACGATTCTCCAATTGCTAACTATTTATTATTTATGATTGATTTTTTTTTGAGTACCCAGAAAAAAGAAAAGCAGTTAATAATCTAATTGTGCAGTTATTTGATTTTCAGGGCTAAAATAAAGTGTTTTTTACTATAATTGCGTCTTGGAATTATTGTCTTATGATGTCATCATGTTTGCTCATGTATTTAAAGTACGTATCTATATAAGTATATTTAGTACCCATAACAGAAGCTTTGCTTACTTTGGGACTAGGTAGATCAATTGGTGTGAATTGTCCCGTGATATTTATTTATATATTTATTATTTATCTATTGGTGGCACTTCACTTGGTGTTGCGTGTTCGCGTTGCGCTGTTGCCATCTTCGTCTTTCACGCTAGAATCGGCATAGTGCTCCTCTCTCGCACACGCAACTATTTCGTGAAATACGCCAAGTGAAGTGCCAGCATATCATAGGGTCTGTCTTCGAATTTTTGCTAATCGATCGACTCCATTGTTGCGCTCGCGCAGGCCACGCGGCACCAAGGAATTTGCATATCGGTTAAGTGCAATAACGTGTTCTCGCATTACCGCCAGGCATAGTGTTTCATTTGAGATTTGTTAATTAATTTTTGCCTTTAATCAATTTCGTAAATTTTTAAGACTGTGTGATTTTATTTTAAATTTAGTTGCATATGCTTAGAATATACTTACTATGAATTTTTTCTCTATAATTGGTAGGTCTGAGAATAGGTCGTAGGCTATTTTTCATACCCCTATTCTTCGCTGACGGATTCGCGGGCAACAGCTAGTGTATATATAAAATGTCTGTCCGTGACGTTGCTGAACTGATTCAATAGAAACTTTGTCCGAAAAAGGATGCCTCTACTTTAAAGACAAAGGATGGTGTCCGGAAAGAATCTTATTCTACATCTAGCAAGCCGGGGGCAATTCATGTTATTTTGAATTTATTTTACTTTCTATATGCAAAACACGAACTAATATTTTAATATTTTAATTAGTTAGGTATGTTATTTATTCTTTAGCACTCAAAATATTTATTTGCCTAAGAAACAGGCTACTTTAGATATCCTAGTTTAGGCATTTAAGTTATTTATGAATATAGCACGGTATTGTTTGTATTATGTTTATTTTGTTATGTTTAGGTTGTTAGTGTTCCATTAAGGTCAATTTGTATCGAGTCAGTACTTTAGTATGTCGGTTCTTTGTTTACTAACACATAGACATAATCTCAGCGCTTACTAACGACTTTTCGTGTAAATAATTATTTATTTTAATAAACAATTTGAATTTGAATTTGATTTGAATGCAAATTAAGACTTGGTCAGAAATGTGTGATGATTTATAATGCATTAAGGTTGGTAAGCTGCGAGGTGGACTAGATGAATTAAAACCATTATTGTCTGGTCTAATATGCTTCAGTATTATATTATTACTAGCTGTTGCCCGCGACTCCGTCTGTGTAGAATAGGGTATAAAAAATAGCCTTCGACCTATTCTCAGACCTACCGAATACAGACAAAATAGTAGATTTTTCAACAAGGGACTAAAACAAGCCATAATGACACGAGATATTTAGCCACCCGAGCGATAGCGAGGGAGGCTATAATTCGAGTTGTCATTATGGTAGTTTAGTCCCGCGTTAAACACTCTACTTTTCACTTTGAATGCGAGGAAAAAAACGACGTACAAAATTACTTTTTTACAACGTATGCTCAATACGAGCAATGGACATCTGTTCAAAATTCAAATAGCAAAAAAAATACCGCTGTCTTTTCTTTTCTTTTATATTTTTTTGTAAAGTGACGCTTTAAATGCTTGCATAATTAGCCAACAGATTCTAACTTAAAGACTATGTTAAAACTAATTGGACTATGCATGTAAGAATGATAATTGTTCATTCATTAGAACCGGCAAATAAATTAACCTAACTGATCTAAATTCACACACAAAATATATTGTTAACTGAAACACTTACCCGTGAATAAAGAAACGACTTTTTAAGTTTATTTTCTATATGCCAATTCTTTGTTAAATTATATCTAATTATACTTTCTATTTACTATTAAATGCAACTGACATCGCATTATTTTGAAGTCACGCCATATTAACATTCAAACGTAACTGCTCTATCTACCGTACACTCCAGCACTGCTTTGCCGACAGTGCGGATTGCTATTTTATCGACAGAGCAGGGAACTGCTTTGCAGACAGCGTTTTAAAAAAAAAAAACAAATTAAAAACACCTAAGCTAAAGGAAATCTTTCTTTACGTGCAAAATAAAATGAATTCATCTTTAATATTTTATAATTAAATAGATTAATATTCGTAATTATTCAATGTGTTACGAAATTATTATTTTTTAAATATTTTTTATACAGTTGTCATTTTGAGGTTATTTCCACGCCCTAAAGGCTTCCACAGACCGAAGCGCAGGGCGCTACAGTGCGTCCGCAGCGCGCTTCAGTCTGTGTAAAGCTTTAAAATTGTCTATACCCAGTTACTGAAAATGGCGATAATCCTCCATTCACAAACACCGTGATTGGCAGTTTAGGGGTTTCCATAGTCAATTAAAAAAATTTTACTTTAATCCCTTGAGATCAAAAAAGAGCTTTAGTCCCGATATGCAGAGACTAAAGTAACATTTTAAGAGCATGAGAAGTGAAAAAAATCATAAAAATCAGTCAAGCCGTTTCGGGGGAGTTCGATAACAAACACCGTGACACGAGATTATTATATATTAGAAGATTATCATCATCATCTCGGCTTATATGTCCCACAGCAGAGCAAAGGCCTCCTCTCGGAATAAGATGGCTTGGGCCGTAGTTCCTACGAGATCCCAATGCGAATTGGGCCACACACACACACTATTGAATTTATTTGCAGGTGTATGCAGGTTTACTCGCGATGTTTTCCTTCATCGCAAAGCTCATGGTAAATTTCAATTGTAATTTCGCACACAAAACCCGAAAAAGTCAGAGGTGCGAGCCGGGATTTGAACCCATGATCCTCTGCTTGAGAGGACATAAAGTCAAACCACTAGGCCACCATGGCTGCTCCACTAGGCCTATGATAGGTACCTACATGTCAATCATCTAAAAAATCCTGAAGAAATAATAGGACTTCTCCAGCAAGCATTTATTCAGAGCCCTTTTAGATGATGACTTGCTATCGTTACACTTTTTAAGTTGTCAGGAACTTTATTATATACTAGCTGTTGCGCGCGACTCCGTCCGCGAAGAAAAGTAGCCTACGACCTATTCTCAGACCTACCGAACATAGAGAAAAAACTTTCATAAAAATCGGTCAAGCTGTTTCGGAGGAGTTCGATATAACAAACACCGTGACACGAGATTTTTATATTTTTAGAAGATATATACACATCGCATCGCATATGGACCACTATGGTATTTCTGATTGATATGATTATAATTACTTTCAATCTTTGCTTTTATATCTACACTAGCTTTTGCCCGCGACTCCGTCTGCGAAGAATTCCTTTATCGCTATCCAGCAGGCACTATGCTATTTTCAGGGATAATAACAATCCTGTGTCCTTTCTAGGATCGCAAATTGACTAAATACCAAATGTCATTTATATCGGCTTAGCAGTTATTGATCCCCCATACAATTCCACCCCCTTTTCATCCCCTTAAAGGGGGGTTTTTGGGATAAAAACTATCCTCTGTCCTTTCCCGGGACTCAAACTATCTCTATACCAAATTTCATCTAAATCGTTTCAGCAGTTTAAGCGTGAAGGGGTACACAGACAGACTGACACACTTTCGCATTTATAATATTAGTATGGATTCTTTCGTAAGAAAACAAAGAAGAAAGTTTAAAGGCGCTGAATCCTTAGGCATCGCAAACTCCTCGAATCCTTTACTCGAGAAACTGATTCCAGATAATTCTGAGATGGGATAAGTTACTTGACGGTTACCTACTTCTAGGCAGTGCTTAGGATACTTAATGAAGGCTAACTGCCACACCGAGAGTCATTAAATAAAATTCAATTGCGCAAGTATTATAGATATCGGAAATTGCGTAGAAATTGCGGAAATATTGCGTAGATATCGGAACGAGTTAAGGACTAGCTTTTTTCCTGTGGAAGAATAAGTATGGCTAGCTGTCTATGCCCTGGGAATTTGGAAAAAACACCTCTATGATCTACAAGAAATATGTCTGCCAAATTTTAAGTCCTTAGCGATGTGCGTTGTCTGTCAGTCAGTTAGTTAAGTTACTCTTTTATAGATCCGCTGAAGTAGATCAAAACGTGTTTACCGTGAGAATGAGATATTTTCCCGTGGTAAAAAGTAGCCTATGTCACTCTCCAGCCCTTCAACTATGTACAAAAAATCACGGCAATCCGTCGCTCAGTTTTGACGTGAAAGAAGAACAAAATTCACATTTACAATATTAGTATGGTATAAAAAACTAGCCTTTACCCGCGTCTTCGCTCGCGTAATCCATTATTATCTGTCAGTCATATTTAAATTCCGGGATTTTACTAAATTCCCAAAAATAACATCGTGATTTTCATTTACGTTGTACGACGTACTCCTACGCAAAAGCTAATGCTTCTTAATTTAGCGGTTACGGTTTTGGGGTTGTACGTGGATCCCGTTAAAATACTGGATTAAAAAATGGCCTTGTGTTATTTCAGACGGTCCAGCTATCTTCATACCAAATTTCATCTTTCAGCCGTTTTAGCGTGAAGAAGTAATAAACACATAACACGCACGCTTTTATATTATTACAGTCAACGCCCGTTATGTACCTCCGAGTTGGAAAACAGTGTTGAATATTCGTACCGCGTCAACGGTGAGTGTGAGCGAACCTTAACAAAGCGATGTTGTTAGTGTTGTGTGTTGTGATGATGAAAACGGGGGTAGTTGTGTGTCGCTGTCAGTTGCGTCGAGTAGCCGCGCGACCAGGGCGTTAGCGAGCAGTGCGCGTTTGGCAGCCGCTGTGACGTGTGACTCCGGGAAGAAGGGCTACGGATTAGCCCAAAACATATCGAGTTAAACTCGTTTTAAGACGTGAGTGATCCGTTTATTTTCACTATGAGTGAGTCTCACAGTAGTTTCATGTTTAAAACGCCCATTATGAAGTATATCCTGCCGCATTGCACAACTATGAAGTTTCTGAATATCGACAATGTGGCCCATAGGGAGAAAATGCAATACTTACTGTTCTGTCACACGCAACAAGTATGTAAAGCTTTTATTTTCCTGCGATTGACTTCGTCAGTATTCAGAAACTTCATAGGCTTCATAGCAGACGTTGACTGTAGTAGGATTAACAAGTCTATGTGTGACAAAAGCTTAGTGCGCACATCAAAAGCCGCTCCAAAAATAAACCCCGAAAAACTCGAGGGAGAATCGCAATCGCGCGTATATAGGACACTCATCACAAACGCCTTTCTTAAGTAAAGCAGTGCCTAATTTCAATATCCGAACGGAGCGGACGTTCGGAAACTCTCTTCGGGGAATAAATTACTCCGTCTATTCAATATTTCATCAGGCCGAGAGGCCGACTCTGAATATTCAAAACTAGAGGAGACACGTAAAGGCACGCGCGAGCCATTTTTCGCGCCTATCATCTCGGTAACAAAACGCACTCGTAATTACCCCCTCTGCCCCCCGCCGCCCGCCCCTTAACCCCTCCCGCCGGGGAGGGGGCCGCCCAGTGACAATTATTGATCAAAAATTCTCTCTCTTCTTTCGCAAAAGAAAACTTGGACGGGTTACGTGTCAACTGAATGTGCTTGATACTTGTAATTAGGGATTTTTTATTATTATTTTCGTTAGACTAAAAAATTGAATGTTGACGACAAAATGTGTGACAAATCTCAAATTTATATCAAAATATTCATAACAATTTGACAAATGTTTACTTTAAATCGTGGCATACAGTTAGACAGAGACGAGCTCTACAAGTTCTTGATAAAAAGAAACAATATGGCAAAACAACAATCACGTATATTAAGATTCAGTAGACTTGACTTGACCAACGTTTAAAGAAACAGTGAATTAAATGTCCGTTAATAGTTTCACTTTTTATAATTCACGTTTTTGTTCTAAGCGCCACTTTTTATCATTGCATTTTAAATTCATAAATTTTAATGCAATGTTAAATTAAAATACAACTGAATATAAGAATATTATGTTATTACCCATAAATGGGGTAAAATTTTATTTCATCGGCTGTATATTTTTGAGCTCGAGAAGGATAATGTGCAACAAACACTGAGGTGTATTAGTCTATTTTTAGTCTAGCCAAAAAGGAAGATAAATCAGATTAAAAATAGATCTAAGACCTTAGATAAGATGCCTTCTAAGACGCTATACTCTTGATAGAGTGGGCATGGTCGTCGGTACAGTATTATTTGTAGCACTGACCTTCACGGCGACTTTCTAGAAAAAATATTGTGATGGGTTTCCCTGCCCATCCACACCGCATTACTGGAATAGTTAGCAATATACATTGCTGCTGCCCAATCAGATCAGGTCCCTTAGTCGTCTTTTACGACACTCACGGGTTTGTTTTATTCTAAAATCGGGGACAACACGGCAAAATTAAGTTTAGATAACTAACATGCAAATCTATGGGTGGGTACGCTTTCATAGAGGCGGGATAGAGGGCAGTTGAGTAGAATACGACCAATCACATTAAAAAATTCATAATGTTACAATATGACGCGGATTTCAAATAAATATTGTGATTGATCAATTCTGCTTCACTTCCAAAAAGCCCACGCGTCCGCGTAATACCAAGAATAATCGTACAAGTTGCATTACATTGCGGCGCTCGATTGATCACTTCAAGCTCATTCGCTTTACGGCCTCACAAAGCAACTGCACGAATTTTCTTGCTAGTGTAAACTGTACGCTTATTGTCTAACGCGCTGGTGCTTGCTTTCGCATTCATTATTTCTTTCTGTCAAACGGTATAAGATGGTAACAGAAAGAGATGATGAAAGCGAAGGCAAGCGTCCGCGCGTTAGTCAATACGGGCTGGACTTAACGCTTGTAATTAACGGCCACATCTTTATTATGTTTTTCTTATTTTCTTTTCCCTAAAGTATCAAGTGCTGCCAGTCCTCGCACTCGCGGCCGCCTCGGCATATTAATTGCACGCGGTGCTACCGGGCGGGGGGTAAGACATGGGGAGACCGCGAGGTCAACCGTCGCGCGCCATTGTTTTGTGCGTGCGACTGTACCAGCGAATGTCACTCCGGAGATATTGCTAAAGAGTTTAACTTGCTTTTTTGGAACATTTTTGGGACGACTTAAGCCCCAGTACCGACTTGGTGTACCGACCACAAATTGTGAGTGTGATTGTACCCAGCGTCACTTCAAAGATATGGCTAAAGAGTTTAACTTGGTTTATCAGAATGTTTTTAGGATGACTTAGACTCCTGTACCAGTGTATGAAAGAGTATCGGCCTCAAATCGTGCGTGTGGTCTCAGGGTAGGTATGTCACTCCAAAAATTATGCTGTAGAGTTAAACTTTGTCTTTCGGTACATTTTCGGGGCGATGTAGGCTCAAGTACCAACACCGTTTACGAAGAAATATCGGCCTCAATTTGTGCGCGCGGTTCTTAGTGTATGTCACTTAGGAGATAAATACTTGGCTTTTCGGTAAGCTTTTGGGACGACATAGGCTCCGAGACCAACGCGTAGTTTAATGGAGTATTGGCATCGATATAGAATTCTATATCGATGAGGACGATGAGTATTGATCTCAAATTGTGCGCGCTGTTGTACCTAGAGCACGTAACCGAAGAAATGATGCTTTAGAGTTAAGTCTGTTCAGCCAAATACATGCGATTATCAGCCGATGGCAATCAAATTACCAATTGCTGCGTTATTGTTAATTATTTGTTTCAGTTTTTTTTATTATGACGAAAGTATTGGGTTTCATCAATTGTAGCATTTTTCTTGTTCTAAAAACTTTCAGGTACATACGCTTCTCCTGTACTTTGCATGTATACAAACTATTTTACTTATAAATAGATAACTAAAAACTCCTAAGCTACCTATTTTCTCTGCGTCGCAAAAAGGGCCATACTCAGCGTATTGCCACGGCAAGCCGCAGCGCTATATTCCCTGATATTATTCTTACATAATCTAACACGTAAAAAGAAAGATAGAAAAGAAAAATTGTAGTGGCAAAAGAGCCATACTGAGCGTGTTGCCACGGCATGTGACAGCGCTAATATTCCCTGATACAAACCTTTAACTATTTAGCGAAAAACTTTTTAACAAAAAATTAAACCGCCGTAAATAACTGAAGTTCCCAATCCGCACTGGGCCCGCGTGGGAACTACGGCCCAAGCCCTCTCATTCTGGGATAATGATGATGAAAAAACTGAAAAGCAAAAAATGATAAACCTTTTTTATTTAACCTTAATAACTAAGTTCTTAAACTAATGTAAGAATACCTAAGTTATTTTGAGCCAGTGCCAAACAATCACGTGCCCGTTCGGGTTCTCGCTGAGATTAACGCTCGCTCGTGAATGCTCGGCATTTTTCGGCGAAGGATTGATTGTTTGGCACCGACTCAAAATTACTTAGGTATACTTTTTGTTTAAGAACTTAGTTATTAAGGTTAAATAAAAAAGGTGTATTATTTTTTGCTTTGCAGTTTTTTACGGCGGTTTAATTTTTTGTTAAAAAGTTTTTATTTTATGCTTTTTAGTTTTTCGTGTTACTGATAGGTCTGAAGCTCATGTATAGTGAGGTTATTGTAATACAGAACTCAGCATTAAAATCTGTATAAAAAAATATACGCGTCGACTTGAGTACCTACCTCCCTTGTTTTTTTCGTCGGTTGAAAAGTACGGATAACTCACGTCTATGATCGAATTTAGCTTGACATGTTTCGGGCTAATCTGTAGCCCTTCTTCTTGGAGCCACACGTCGCACACGTTGAGTGCGCGTTTGGCAGCCACCGCAACATGTGGCTCCAAGAAGAAGGGCTACGGATTAGCCCGAAACATGTCGAGCTAAACTCGATCATAAACGTGAGTTATCCGTACTATTTCACTATGAGTGAGTCTCACAGTAGTTTTATGCTTTAACTTTTTGTACACAGGAAAGACTCATAAAAAAATCGGTCTATGAAAATAAAACATATATTATGTAACATATAATATTGTGGTTAAGGCCCTACCGAGCATTTGGCGCATTTATTTAATCATGCATTAATGCATAAGCATGCATTAATTTAATCTCGTGCATATCATTATTAGCACAGCTTTAGTTCTGAAATTCATGTGTAAGATATTTGAGGACTCACTCTAATGAGTATTAGTGTTTATCAAAACACGATTACTTGAAGTTCGCTCGATAGAGAAAAAAAAATCCTTAGTACGACGTAAATACTGCACGGTAGGTCATGAGTTTTTGAATGTTAGTAAAACAAGATCTTTTCTACGGCCTAGTAGTGTTCCTACATTTTTAAAATATTAATTATTTGTTAAATATGTGTTTGTTGTTCTGTTGTAAAATACCTAAACACACGCGCAGTCTAACCAATCTATCTTGCTTGAGCCATCGTGCTACCCCCTTGTCCAATAGTTAGTTGCGTTAGTTCTCCTTTGGTCATCGGACGGGAACTTGTGTCGCTAGCGCTTACGCATGGCTTTGATTCTAGCCGCTCCCACGCACACATACACGAGTGCATAGAATACTTAAAATCGTTTAGCGCCAAAAGCTCAGTAGGGCCTTAATAACGGTAAAAGTTTATGAACGTGAGAGTAACTAAATATTAGCATCCATTGCCGTATAAAGTGAAATTCTTGGTTGCCTATTACAGCACATTGAATAGTTTCCCGTGGGATTTCATGAGCTTGCAGCTAATTTGCCGCGCTTTAGGAACTTTGGGGGAAAATATGTACCATAGTCTGCTTTTGTGGGACCTTTCATCCATTCAAAGGGTTTTAATGTCAGTTTTAGTCTCCACAGGGAAATGTGTTAAAGATACCCCAAAAATAAAACCACCAATCAGAAAGTAGGTAAAATTTCTGATATTGACAGTTATATTTTTTAATACAAGCTCTATCCTATCTAGTCTCTAAAAGTCTGAAATCCTAATAAATAAAGAACTGTTATATGCATATAAGTAGAATTTTATCCAAACAAAAAAATTTTTTGTCATTGTTGATAAAAAAACGATTGATGTACCTATGTCTATTTTCGTATTTAATTAGGTTAGGTTAAGTACAAATACGTAAAATAATAGTAAGGTAAACGTCCCTGTGCTCAATACTGACCCAATACATGGCACCTTCAATCTTATGTCATAGTGTAAGAGAGGTGACAGGCGGTTGTCATCTACTGGGCGTTGACGTGTCGAGCATTGGTACGTTTACCTTATCATTATTTTTTACGTAGTATATAGTAAATAATAGTTAATTAAAATTGACGTTTTTTTTCTTTTTGTTAATTATGAAATTAGACTACTTATCACTTGACCTAAACTAAGATTTTGCTAATGATTAGGTATGTGTAAGAACAAGACTTTCATGGTTTATATTATAACGCAACCAAACTTTCAATGCACGTATTTATGACAATTGTACCTATCTACTTATAAGTACATATCTAATGCTATGTTAGTAACATTAATACTTATTAGAGGCCCAACCTAAAATGATACTGGCTATCAACAATGTCATAAAACACTTTTTTAAAAAGCGTTCATCTTCTGTTTCGAGAATGAAAACGTGCTTTCTTTATTTTACAAATTTATTTAATGTTGTTATATAAATTCCAGAAATATTTAAGTACATCCAAGTACAGCAAATCTCAAGCAAATTAGCGAGTAGTAAGTGATGGAACTTATGTAAGAGAATTCATAAGATATCCAATAACGCGCGGATGGTTTTAGCCGCATCCATTATGCAGCCAACTGCAACTGCATAAAGCAGCGCGGAAGCCCGATCGAGTCGCATCGCTTCCTTCGATTTTCCGCGTTGTCCATTATTGTGTTTGTGAGCATGCATGCAAATCATTCTACACACAGACAGACTCTATCCCCCACTCGCTCCACCGAAACGAAAAGACAGAGACAAACCAAATCCACGGTGTTAATTTACGTACAGTTGGCAATTATAATTTTCGTATTCCACGCGTGGCCGTCCCGTTCTTACACCGTATTTTTTATTGTCTATCTCTGTTCGGTGAGGGTGGGGGAGGGGGTAAGATAAGGCGCCGAAGACGCGAGAGATATGTAGAATTTTTTAATAAAAACCACGCTTCTGTGTGCGCTAAGTGATATGGCTTGTTCTTTTTAATTTCGTTTTGCGAATGCGGGAGTTATGCGGTATCATCTATCAAGTTTTTTTTGTTCTCTCCACACGGCGGGGGTTTCTCGCTCTGCAGATCCGCATGGGATATGAATATTGATTGTTGCCTAATGAAAGCTTGATTGGTCGCTGTTGATGTGTAACGAACGCGACTTGGGACGAGGGGGTTTTTAAAAGGTTTCGGCATACTGCGCTGTTGTTGATAGAGGACGCTGTCATTAATTGAAAAGCTTACTGTTTGGACTGCCGCATGTCTGATGAGGTAGAAAAATAACACGTACATACTACAGCTCTTTGATGAGTTAATATGAGCGTTCGTAGCTGCGTAGAAGCAAGCTACAGACATGCGTAGCGCGTCTACGCACATGATACATGTGAATGTGTCACGTACGTTTGAGAAGCAAAGTTTTAATGCTACGACAAATGACGTGACATAATGCTGATAGCAGAAGCAAAATTTGATTTATCCGTGTCTGGTAAATGTTACAATATGTGAGTTGGTACGCGAAGCTCAGACCTAGTAGACACTAATCCTTCTTTTGGAGCCTATTGTCCATCTTATCATGAGATTGGAATGGACTCCGTTTGACTTGCAATGATTAAAGTAACTGTATGATAGTGCTCTCACTGAACTTCTGTGAAGTTGATCGTTGTGAGTTAAGCGGAGTCCTTACAGAATCAGCTCCAGCCACAGTAAAAGACGGGAATTGCAGCTTTATCTAAGGTCGACTAATGTTATCCCTTTTGTATTGTTCTTGATTTGAAAAAAATAGGCACTTTTTTAAGAGATTTCCGCTTCCCAACACCCGAACTAGAATGTTTATCTGATGAAGGACGCAATCGAAAAATCTCTCTCCAGGCAGATGTTATACCTGGAGGCCAAAGTCCGAAGAAAGAATGTTAGAAATTGTATTTATTAGCTGACCGGATAGCCCAGTGATTAGAGAACCAGACTATGACGCTTGAGGTGCCGGGTTCGATTCCCGGTCGGGGCAGGTATTTGTGTTAAAAATACGAATATCTGTGCTCGAGTTTTGGTTGTTTAATATTATGTATTTAAGTATGTATTTATCTATATAAGTATGTTTATCCGTTGTCTAGTACCCATAGTACAAGCTTTGCTTAGTTTGGGACTAGGTCAATTGGTGTCAATCGTCCCATAATTATTTATTTTATTTATTTATTCAAGTTTAGAAACTTCGAGAACGCAATCTAGAACACCTATGATACTGGTGACGGAGCGTCGTAGCAGTGCGTGTCTCTATTATGATCACTAGATGGCACTAAGTTCCCTGCATCGAAATTGTTAAAGTGAATGTCATTGACAACCAAAACTAATTATTTTCGTGTAAACGAATTCTGACTTTCCGGGGCCCTGTGACGTTGGGGGGCCCTGGGCACGGGGTCCGTGTGCTTTTATGGCAAAGACGATACAGGCTACAATGCTCCAACGCCCCGTTAAGTGTCAAATTAAAACAGTTCAAAACATTAACCTTGCTTGGTTCGACGTCCCGATCTCTTCCAGCCACGTTCACATTTCAGCGTTCAGCATGGTCACGTACAAGGAAACTTTAATGTAGTTTATAGCGTAAGTCTAGTTAAATAATATCATTCACATGTTTTATAGGTAGTGGGAGCTACTTAGGGAATATTTAACATATAATATACCATATAACATATAAGCTTCGCTCTATGACTCGTATTGCTGACGTGGGCATAAGGACGGCCAAGTTGAAGTGGGACTGTGCTGGACATGTCTGTCGAATGAACCCGGAACGTTGGGCCAAACTTGTCACGGAATGGATTCCTAGCGATGGATATCGTAATAGAGGCAGGCCAAAGCGGGACTACCTAGATTTTTATCACGTGGGATGGCAGGAGCTCGCGTTTAATAGGCAAGAGTGGAGCAAGAGAGGAGAGGCCTTTGCCCAGCAGTGGGACACCAAAGGGCTAATAAAAAAAACATATAAAACATATAAGTTTGTATCATTCGCCAGTTCTTTTTGTTTGAACTTGGCGTGACACGCCGCCTGTCAAGATCTCATTTAAAAGTACATATTGAATAATGATTGTATAAATTTGCTTGTGTTTGCTCTCCTTGAAATAAATAAATAAACCTTACCAACAAACGATTCCAAACGTATCCTAATTAGTTCGGTATCGAGTGGGTTAACCGGACAATTAGGCAAGGTGTAGAGCGTCATAGTTGGATGCACGTATCTAAACGCAGGTGTGACATTCCCACACGGTAAGACGGTACGGTAGCTGGGCATTAACAATTTAAAACTTTTTTTTAAATTGAACAGTTTTGGGGTTTCGCTATTCATTTCAATGACTAAAAAAAATGTCCCCAATTTTCCATAATTTTTTTGTGACGTATGTTACCTATGATATAACGACACCTTTTTACAGGCTTTTATTTAACTTGCAATCAAATCTCAAATCAAATTTCAAAAAAGGAAAATCAAAAATTAAAAAATCAAATTCAAATCAAGTCAAATCTTGGAAGTCGAATTTGACTCACTTCCAGTGGTCGGATTCACTTGAAATTTTGTATACTTATGTAAATTGGATGACAATACAAGTACAGTCAACAAAAAGTACAGTCAGCTAAAAAGCTTGCATTGAAAATTAAATTTTTAACAAAACTTATTATGAAAATACACAGTACATGAACAAGAACACCCCAAAATTTCCTCATTTAAAAAACAAAGTAAATGATATACTTTTAATTAAATACACACTATAAACTACACTATAAATGACTTTAAACTATGTAGTTGCATTACATTGTGACACGTCTAAACCGACGAAAACAAATGAGGTTCTCAAGTAAATACGCATAAGTTTCTACGAAGTGAGGTTAACGTCTGTCTGAGGGCTGGTCAGTTTCCTATTAGTTGCCATCTTTAATTTTATGCCATTGGCAGTAGAGGTGAAAGCAGGATGACATCTATTGGGTATTAACATGTCGAGCACTGGGACATTTACCTTGCTCTCCTGTTGATGTTTTTTTTATTTGATATGGTGTACTTTTAAATTGGATCCATTTCAATTTGAAAATAGGAGATGGAGGGAGAGAGGAAGAGAGAGAGATAGCGATTATTTACACATTATTCGTAACATAGGAAAAAAATATGATTAATTCGTCAGTTTTTTTGCGTCGACAGTTATATATTACTAGTTGTTGCCCGCAACTCCGTCTGCGAAGAATAGAGGTATAAATGACACCTTATTTATTAAAATCTGTCGAGTAGTCTCGACGCTACGGTGGAACATCCGTAAATGCAAACATAGACTGCTAAAATCATCACAGTTCCTTTTGGCTTTGCCGTAGCATGTAAAAATAGCCTACGATTTATTCTCAGACTTAAAAATATAGGCATAAAATAGCCATTTCGGAGGAGTTCGATAACAAACACCGAGACACGAGATTTTTATATATTAGATAAAATTTCTTGGCATTTTGGACGGTCTTACTTCTCTGGCGGATAGGCGCTTGGTTCGTGATGCGGTCGTTCTATATAATATATGCAACGGCTGTTACGACTGTCCTGAACTTGTGGAGAGTGTCAGGTTCAAAGCCCCGTCCTACAGAACTAGATCAACAACGTTGTTCGCTATCCCGATGAATAGGACTAAAGCAGGTGTCCGTGCACCGCTGCGTAGACTCTGCGAGTCGTACAACAGGCGACTGGTCTCTGTCGACATGTTTTGTAGTTCGTACGTTAAGTTCAAGCGTCAAGTAACCCAATTATTAATAGAACTTATGTCAGTCTGTAAGGTGTGATTTTGTTAATTTGTGTTTTAACTGGTGAGCCCAGATTGTATGCTTTCCTTTTTTTTGTTCCTCTCTTTTTTTTTTAAAAATCCGCATGTTATTTTTTTTTTGTTTCTAATTTAATATTATTATTTTTGCATGTTTTTTTTTGTTTTTTGCTGTTTTTTTTTTTGTAAGTGGTGGTGATTCTTGTGCGGGCGCACATTTAGACAGTAATGGCTCGATGTGCGGTTGCTCTTAATGTGTTTTTTTTTAATGAACCCATTGTTATTCGATTGCCGCATCCTTCAATAATTCTAAGTGAGAATTAATTTAGGGTGCATACTTTAGGTACATTCTTATTTATATGCTTTGTTTCAAATTAATTGTGTATGTATCTGTTTTTTCTCCAATAAATAAAAATAAAATAAAATATTTTGCTTCTTGCTCATAATAATGAACCACAATGCTTTTACCCCCTGCTTTTCCACTATCAAACATGTGCGACCATGCAGAACCCATCCTCCTCTTCCACACAAAACAATATACATGCCGCACGCTCTCAACTATCACAAACACCACACGAAATGCTAACGTGTTTCAAACTCTATGAGTTTTCTCTTTTTTTTTATTTGAAACCTAAAATTGATGCGTTCGGTTTCACTTTGTGTTTGTTGTTTTTCAATGGATGGATGACGTGATGGTCCCAAAGGAAGATCAGCGCCGTTCGCAAGACCGACACTTTGCTGATATGGGACCAATCCGTGATATGCGCATTTTTTTTATTTCTTTGTTATTTTTGAAGTTTGATATCACGAATAAATGTTTTCTTTCTCTTTCTTTCAAAGCATAACCGAGCACACATCCGTTGCCAAAAATGAATGTCGAACCTATAAATATTGTTATGGACCTCCGCGAAGTAACACCTGAATCATTTAATTGCTCGTAATAGTTGGATTGACCCAAGAAACTTGCATAATAGTTTTGGCAATTCTTTATGGTGACCAATCTAAAGTCAATATTCTTACTTTCTATTAGTAATAATAATAATAATAATGATTCTTTATTAAGATAACATGGATCCATTTTTGTGTTATTAACAATTATTTTCTTATGGTTATGTTAGTAGTAGTATAAAAGATGGAATTACTAAAACCAAAATTAAAATGAAATTAAATTAGATTTATATTAGATTAAATTAAATTAAATCACTGTTTTGCGACGCCATGGGAAATCACATGACAGTGATTTAAGAATGGGCAATACAGTCTACTCGCAATCATCTTCAGGATGCCGTTAGAGCCGCCTTCAACCCTGCGTACCAGGGAAGCGCATCTTTTACGCATTGTTGCGTAAAAGCAGTCCTCATGCGCTTCAGCAAACATCCCCGATGCACTGCAGTATCGGGGTAGGCCTAACAGAACTCTAAAGGCATTATTATATTGTACTCGGAGGGCGTTGTGAGCTGTCCTGGAATATTTAACCCACAGGCTGCACGTGTAAAACGAAGTACAATATGCTCTAAATAAAGTGAGTTTCACCTCTCTGGAACATCGTGCAAACCTGCGAGCAATCATGTTAGCTCTTCGTGATAATGCCCTCCTTTCCCTTTCCATATCCTCATTGTCCTTGTACACAAACAATAACAATATGTCCCAGGTACTTAAATTGAAACACCCTACGTAAGGGTAAATCGTTCAATTTTAGTGGAGGCAATTTTTCAGGAATTTTACCTCCGGCCTTAAAGATTATGAATTCGCTCTTACAAACATTGTATACTAAACCATGACTTATCGCATATCTCTCACAAATTCCTAAAAGTTTTCTCAAACCACACATGGATGCACTCAGCAGCACCATATAGTTAGTAAGTAGTGTGAATACATACCACACAATTTACGCTACATGATTTAATATTCAGCAGTTAGAGTACCTACTGTATTGGTGGTGTCTTTAGGAATACCTAAATACGGATTAAAGTTAGTGAAACGCATGATCATAACTTTTTAATTCACAGTAGTAGAGTAGGTATTCATTTAAGTACGTACATAACTAGTATAGGTACAGTGAAGAGCAAAAATATATATCGATCTAATTCCCTCATCATTACATACCTACCTATACCTTTATTCGACGACATAAGAGCTATGGAACATATTTCTGAGTTTCCACCGATATTTATACACTTGACTGTGCTCTAGACATTAAATCTAATTACTCCTCTCATGATCTACCAGCTATATTCAAACTGCAGCCCGCTAAGCTTCTATGAATGGTCCGTGTAGCTATGAAATTATGTTGGTTTTTAGCTATTTCATCTTTTAATTCTGTTGAAATTCAATGCTGCGGCTGCGGCATTTACACAGCATATTAGTGGCCATTACAGAAAAAAGGTTTGCTGATCTACACCTATCCACTATTGAGCCTCTCTTCAAGTTCCAGCATTTGTTTTCTTCTAGTCGTTAAGACAAGTACTTCTCTCCGACAGCCAATATAAGACACTGGAGGACCACACCTATCGGGGCGTAACGCATCTGCTTGCAATGACTTTGCTTTTCTTCCACACCCTTACACAACCACCGAACGAAATCCAACCATAAAACAACATCGAACAGTCTAAAACCAGTCAATAAAGTCTGTTGCTTATTTGAAAAACTTTGGCGTAAAAGTGGATTTTGTTTGTTGCGTATTACGGTGGCTTTTCGTTTGGTGTAAGCATGAGTGTACTCTAAGGTAGAATGTTCTGGTCGGCTGTCCGCGTCGAATCGTCTTCCGGTGGCCGACGTGATTTCTTTAAGAAAGTTTGAATGGAACGCTGTGGACAATGTCCCCCCCGATTGTATAATATCGGGCGAGCTATAAAGTCAGCGATTTGCTGTTTAGACACTACTGTAAACTGACTTGATAGGGCGGTAATTAAAATTAACTTTGACCAAGATTAGTAGCACATGTTCAATTCCGGAACATCGAATAAGTACTGACTGACTATGCCTACGAGAGAGTCGAGAGAGCAACATAAATCTCATTAACTTCACATCTCCTAAATAAAACAAAAAAAATGGTACAAAGCAGGATCTTATTGATTACTTTGCCCATACCCAAGTAAAGTTCTATGATCAACATTATGACAATTTGCATACCTACAAAACTTTTTCTGGCGTTAAAACATTACCTACGTGAAAGAGTAGGATTTCTCCTAGCTTCAGCCAGTATTAAGGCTTGTAAGTCCCTTTTCTACGGTTAACGTAAGAAAGAGGTTGCTTTAGATTAGGATAACTTCTTGACCAGCATTTGGGCTTATTTCATGGCCCTCCCTTCTGTGAATAACACCGTGAGAGTGTCGATGCGACGGATTTTTTACAAGAACCTCGGACAGTCAATTGATAAAACTTTGCTTGTAACTGGCATTTAACGTCCACTCTCTGAAAAAACTGACGCAACTGATCCATGTAACGATTAAATGGTGATGAAATTGTCATGAATCATTTCGGTACAATATTTGAAAAACTTTTTAAATTTAGTTCTGGACACTTACAGAACTACATAGGTACGTGTTTGTATAATTCGTTAGCTCGGTCGGCTAAGGGTGCTGAGCTGATTATTCCAAATCCCGTATTTTCTGTAATATAACGGGTGGTTTAATGTAACGGGTGGTTTAGGTAAGTAATTCATTGAATAAGGCGTTACTTTGCGGAGGTCCATATTAATGAACTGAAGGAATTACTTTGCTCACCCGCGACCTCAAGGTAAGGCAAAGTAATTCTTTCAGTTCATATAGGTAGGTGCTAAGGTAAGCTGAACTGTAAGTAACACGGAGTTTAATAATTACAGAGTATCTCGCTACGTTCTGCCTATGCGGCAATCATAATCAAATATTTTAAAACAAAGTTATTTTTACACATATTTAGCCTTTATTCCAACATGATTCTTATTAGACTAACCTATCATCGACTGTGGCGTGATGGGCGTGATTTACAACCTCACCGGCCACAGATAAAATATGTATACGTGCCATAACCAACAGCTGTTTTCTTTTAAACAAGACCAAAACATTTTCCCGCCCCGCCGCGACGCTTAGAAAAAAGGGAAGCCATTTTTACGAAACTCGTAATTCTATTTTTAAAAGTGCAGAGTGCCAGTAACCTCGGGGAAATTCTTTTTAATTTCAATAGTGGGGTCGCGAGATCAAGGCCAACGGCCGGAGGGGACAGTTTTATGATCAGCTGATACTTTTTGCTATCTGTGCTTGCGGAGTGAATGATTTATTAAGTTGTTTATAAGGCTTTCATCATGTCTTATGCCTGGGACATTTTAATTTAGTGTTTATATCTTTAAAAACGTTCGAGAACTTAATTTGGCTACTTTATTTATTTACCCAGTTATTTTCGAGCTAACTAAACTAATGAAAAGAATTCAAAACTAAGCTCGATGCTTTTATTAGAGTGAAATAATTTTAACAGCAATGATCACGAGGAACTCCGGAACTGTCTCATTGCAATTTTTTATTCGCTCTTTAACCATAAACAATAGTCTCGCGCTTCGCAGACAATTAAAAACTAAAAGTTTAAAGTTGTCTCGATAAAAACGGCAATAAACCGTGGGCAGAGGGCAGTGGGGGGCAGTGGGGGGCGGTCATCTCCCCCTTTTTATCTCAAGTCAAGGGCGCGTGGGGCAGGTTCGGCCGGCCGCCGGCTATTGACATTCTGTTTTCAAATTTACCTACTTTTGCCATTGTCCGGAACTTTTTAATGTTCCGGGGTCGTTGACTGAGTGGCCAGTGATAGCCCTTACGTAATCCGCCGTAACAGCGGTTGCTTTTTGAAATTGGAACGGCTGTTTGTCTCTTAATTACGTCGGGTGTTCGATTTACGGCCATTTTGATTTAATTGTGGTTCATTTTTAATTAGGTAAGTCGTTTAGTTTTTTGCCGGCAAAATAGAGAGCTACCGACAGCAAATAAGCCTAAATACATTTATATCATTTAAAAGCTGAGGTAGCCTAGCTGGTGGCAAACCACCAGCAGCCATTTCTCATTTCAAAAATAAACTATGCGTAAAAAGAAAAACGTGTTTAGTTTTGAAATGAGACTAATTCGGATTATGTCTGTCTCGTTCTGAAGGTGCGATAATTATGTGCCATAGGGCCTTTCAAGCAGAGGTTCATAGATTCGAAATAGGTACTCTTTCTTCCCTCTTACACCTATTGAGTTTTTCGGAAATGTATGAAATAACTTTTGAAAGGCCGACGGAAAGAATATGTCTAATGTCTAGTCACCTTATTGAAAATTGAGATTTTAATCTCAATATGTAGAGTTCACAAAGTACCATTGATGTTCGTAATGAATGACTAATTGTTCGTAATGACTAACTTTCAACCCCCTATAACTCAAAAAGTTGCTTTGGTGACTGACACACATGTTCTTTCCGTGGACGCCTCATTTAAAACATACCATGAGATTTTTTTACACCTAAGAAAGACTTCAATAGTGTGCGCGGAGTTTGCAATCCGCGCTGGACCTGGATATCATTGCAGCCCAAGCCATAGTGAAATATACGGATACTCTCGTCTTTAATGAGCGATAGCGCGTAGTGCGCGTTTTGCAGCAGTCGCCGTGTCGTGTGCTTCAACTGGAATAGGTGCGAATTAGTCCGAAATACAATACAATACAATGACTCTTTATTGTACACCACAAATAATACAATACAGAAAAACAAGTACATGAAAAAAAAGGTTAGCAATGGGCGGCCTTAACGCTTCGAAGCAATCTCTTCCAGGCAACCTAAACTCGTTTAAAGGCGTGAGTGAATCTGATGGTAGTTTCGTGTTGATATACATCCCAAGCCCTCTCAGTCTGAGAGGAGGCCAGTGCCCGGTAGTGGGACGTATCGGCCGGAGATAATGATAATTACTGAACATATTTAGTTTGAATAATTTATTGAATCAGACGTTACTTTGCGGAGGTCCATATTAATGAACTGAAACAATTACTTTGCTCACCCGCGACCCATGATAGCTACGTTTGTGCAATAAATGTGTGTTTATCTCATCAGTTCATCCACCTCCACACTGTACGAACACACACAAATCACACAAACCCAACTATCACCACCACCAAACTACACTGACGCGTTTCGAACTCAATCAGAGCTCATCTTCAGAGTATAGTAACCGTTCACTATGCTAACATCTGGAACTGCATGAACATACATTTCTTGCATAAACGTAACTATTATAAGGTAAGTGTAATTGTTTCAGTTCATACTTATTTAGTTTATTTTTTAACCGACTTCAAAAAAAGGAGGAGGTTCTCAATTCGGTTGTATGTTCTTTTTTTTTTTTTTTTTTTTTTTTTTAACGTGTGTTACCTCAGAACTCCGTCATTTATGAACCGATTTGGAAAATTTTTTCGTTGTTTGAAAGCACATGCTTCAAGGTTGGTCCCGTTGTTACCAAAATCCAGTTCTGATGATGGGATCCATGAGGAATTGAAGAAACTCCTCAAAAATTCAAGAGAAACGTATAGCGATTTTAGTATTTTCAGTGACAAGTCGAGCATTTGCATTCAGAAAGTATCATGGAATTCTGTAATAAAACGACATAACCCTGTCGAGTTTTAAAAATAAAATTTTCAACATAAACTTATTTCGAAGTCAAACTGATGATTTTATCCTACGCATCTATTTTATACAGAAACAACTAAAAAGCAAAAAATAAAAAATTTTAAATAAAAAATAAAACCTCCTTCAAAAAACATCCAAAAAACTATGAAATAATAATTGAACCGAACCGACCACAACAAGCATGAAAATATCTTTCTTCTAATCTGTTTTAAGTCGGTGCCTCAGCTCGAGCCAGCAGGAGTGTAGAAGCCCTATAGATAGTAGGTATGTAGGTAAGTTAGATTACTAGGTCCACTCCTGCTGACTCGAGCTGAGGCACCGACTTCAAACAGATTAGAAGAAAGATATTTTCATGCTTGTTGTGGTCGGTTCGGTTCAATTATTATTTCATAGTTTTTTGGATGTTTTTTGAAGGAGGTTTTATTTTTTATTTAATCTATTATACATACAGAGAACCCGTGGTGGCCTAGTGGTTTGACCTATAGTCTCTCAAGCAGAGGGTCGTGGGTTCAAATCCCGTCTCGCACCTCTGAGTTTTTCATAATTTATGTGCGAAATTGCATTCGTAATTTACCATGAGCTTTACGGTGAAGGAAAACATCGTGAGGAAACATACATACACCTGCGAAGAAATTCAGTGGTGTGTGTGAATTCCCAATCCGCACTGGGTCCGCGTGGGAACTACAGCCCAAGCCGTCTCATTCTGAGATGAGGCCTGTGCCCTGCATTGGGACGTGTATAGGCTGGGATGATGATGATGATGACTATTATACATAGTCAGATAACGACTCGGGCTTGGCCAGTTGATCATCTCAGCTCATAACCAAATGCTGGGTGTTAAAAAAGCCCGTGCCTCGATACGGATCGGCCGTCACAGCCTCAGCCGCGATGTCTATCGTGTCTCTACACATTATTACCTCTAATCTATCAGCCATCGGCACGACTTGTCTCGTTTGTCGATAACTTTGTCCCTTTTTAACTGGTCATGAAAGAAACAGAGGGAATTATTGGCACGGTTATCATTGTAGCTTGTCGCTTTGATGTTCGCAACGCTTGAGGGATTACCAGCAAATTGCCGACTCTACCAGGAGTTGTTGCGTAAGCAGAAAAAGAGTCCTTTAACCGTTTATACAATCTCGATGAGCTCTATTTACAAGTAGGAAATAAGTGCCTTACTGCAAGCTTTTCCGTTAAGTAATTTTCATTTTCACAAAGCCGTGACAGCCTATAGTCTGACCTCTCTATGGCATCTCAAGCAGAGCTCGCACCTCTGGGGTTTTCGGAATTTACCTACGTGCGAAATTATAATAAGCATTTGAAAATTAACATGAGTTTCATGGTCTAACGACCGCATTAGCCTAGTTGGTAGTGACCCTGCCTACGAAGCAAGAGGTCCTGGGTTCGAAATAGTTCGAATCCCGGTAAGGGCATTTATTTGTGTGATGAGCACGAATATTTGTTCCCGAGTTATGGATGTTTTCTATGTATTTAAGTACCTATTTATTTATCTATATGCAGTATGTTTATCGTTGTCTAGTACTCATAGTATAAGCTTTGCTTAGTTTGGGATTAGGTCGATTTGTGTAAGATTGTCCCATAATATTTATTTATTTTATTTTATTTATTTTTTTATAGTGAAGGAAAACATCGTGAAGCAATACTGAAACTGGTGCATGTGAAGTTTTCAGTCCGCACTGGGCCCGGGTGGGAACTTCGGCCCAAGCCCTCACATGCTGAGAGGAGGCTTGCGCGCTATAGTGGGTCGTATTGAGGCTGGGATGATGAAAAACAACACAAATAATTACGTATACATGTGAACATCTCTTCTCTTCTAATGTGTACATTTCAAGTGTAACATTTAAAGTGTTTGTAAGTGTAATTTAACAATTCAGTTTGTCTTCCATCTTGTGTTCTACTTTATATACATATTCATATTAATTTATTTGTTGCAACCATGGTATTACGAGATGAAAAATATATATTACAGTGCTACATGGACCCTGCTAGGGCGAAGCAACAGTCACTGTGCTCTATCAGTAGGTATTTTTTTTTAATACCTATAGTTTAAATTTTTCAATAGTCTTGAAGGATATTTTGACACATTATCAGTGGTCGGATTGATTTCACATTTGGTACTTACATTCAAGTGTAAAAATAAGTAATATTATGCAAAAGCCCAAATATAATCCATCATGCTATTATTTCGACGTAATAAGGTAGTGGTACTTTTTAATAGTTCGAGTATACCTATAGGTGAAGAGAATAACAGACCTTTTTGACCCTTTTGTCAAACACCATTCTTCACCCACGATTTATTACAACAACAGAAAGGCATGTCGCACCAAGATTGATCTATCTAGAATCAGCATAGGTACTGTATTTCGTTTTCATACTTAACTTTATGTATCATCTCTTTAAACAACATTCTAAGACGGTAATGACGAGAAAACATCATAGTAACGCTCTTTATTTACCCAGGTACATTTTTTTTGCACTTGGTTGTCAACGTATAGTAAGTATCTATCCTCTCAGAAAACTCTCATTAATCTATCGACGGTTAAAAGGCGAATTGATTCAAACGCCATCCTAGGTAGGTAATATTGAATTATAATTATATATTATCATTATCATCCTAGCCTTTATACGTCCCACTGCAAGGCACAGACTCTTTTCAGAATGAGAAGGGCTGGGCCGTAGCTCCCACGCAGAATACATTATACATTATGCTGATTCTAAATTAGATATAACTTCAATATCGCCCAGGATGACGCTTGAATTAATTAGATGTTTAACCGTCGCTATGTTGTTACATGTGAAGCTAATAGAAGGGCATTCTAAATACATAATTGTGTTGTACCCATACCCACTTTACCTAAACATGCCTGTTACATTATCTTGCTTCCTACTAAAAGTATAGTAGGTACAAGATTAAACCCCAGATCATGAGGTATTACGAGTACATCTATTAACCTCTCCGAAACAACGCCACAACCACAAGACCCTTAACAATAATTAAGACATTACAAACACCGATCGTAGATCGTTACAAACACAAAAAACCTCCAAAACGTCTTGAGTGACGGGACCGCCGTCACAAAGCTATCGATGTATCGATACTATCGATACAATCGACAAAGCTCGCCGCACGACGGAGCGTGTGCTACGTGTGAATGCTATCGAGATATGACGAGATATCGAGATGTATGTCGATAACTTCCCCATTACGTTCGTTCGACGGCTGGGAACTATTTTTGACGTGTTAGTGTACAGTTGGCCTTTTAATTTTGGTGCTTGGAAATAAGAACATACTGTAACAATCGTATGCGTTTCCAGCGTTATTTTTTAAGATGTAGCCGGTGTGAAGTGTACAAAGTGCGTTATTGTAATTGTAAGCAATGACAGCCTGATGGATAGGAAGATACGAGTTTGTTAGTATTCTATCAAACTTGTGTAATGTTGTGCGTATGGAAATTTAAAGGCTCTCAAGTTCGAAAAAGTGAAACTAACTTTAACGTTGAATAAAACAATAAAAATCAGAAAGTCTTAAATAAGTACTCAATATAATTAAGTGCAAGTAGTTTGCAGCTCTGGACAAGTATTGTAAATCAAAATTAATCTGAATACAATAAACTTACTCATCATAGAACATCGACCAAAAAGGCATTTAAACTTTACTAAATAATCGGTTTATTCAACATTTTTTTGACACAAAAACAGAAGTCACAATTAAACCTTCAAAATCCCAAAATAGTCGGTACCGTAAACAACGCTACCACAAAAAAATCTATTTTTCAATGCGATTGTCCGATAAGTGTCCGTTGAACCGCGTTTTGGCGGCGCGTGCGACGGACAGATGTGCTGGTCATAATGGCGGACGAAAATACAAAGCAAATCAAATCTAAAAGATATCTCGCCGGGATTACGATACAAAATTTTAACCACAATTACGTCGCTGTTAAGTCGAGCCCGTACACGATACTCGATCTCTAATAATGAACTTGAAATTGATGTAATAGAGATCAAACAGTGCAGACAAAGATTCCATTTCATCTTTTATTAATGTCATTAGTCATTACCGAACAGACGCTATTTGCATTCTTATGGAGCTGTCCGCGCATGACAAAAATCTGTTTAGAAATCGACGCAATCCCGATTACTGCGCTAAGATTTCGCCATAAAACGAACGGTGGGCGTGTGTCGCGCGAAAAAAACATATCACTCCCACTCCGTCCGGTTATCCAGCGGCAAATATACCGTGCCGCTAACACCGGCGGAATGAACTGTTCGCCGCGGGAATAAGAGACAGCCGGCGTGAATTGGCCGTCCATCGGATTCACACTGCCCGCACCACGCCTCGACACCCGTCATTGGCAGAAATAAAAACGGCGACCACGCGTAACTCGTCACGTCTGGCCGGACAGTGAAATCGTGCGACCGGCGACAATGACACACGGCCAACTCAGCTTGACCCCTCCCGCTCCGCAAACAGCCCAGTAAAGCATCTCGAGTGTAACCCCAGGGGGTAAGCGACAGTTCTAGTAACACTGGACGCGTTATAATTGTATGCCGCATTCGTGCCGTTGCTTCGCCGTGCCTTATGAAATGACAGTTGAAGCTTCAATACACAAACTGACGATTTCATCGATCACGTTCGCAAATTGCTACGCAACTATTGGGATGTAAATCGCTCATGGCTACCGTTATTTTGAAAAATCGATTCGGTGTAATCGATTGGTCGCAGTTGCGTTGCCGGACGCGCGGTCCCACGGTGCGGGCGCCGATGACCTGTGTCCGCGGAAACCAAGTGTAAAATCATCTTTAGTGTCCGTTATGGACTGTCACAATTGTGTTGATATTGTCATTGCTACCTTGTCTACGGTCGGGTCGATAAAGCTAACAGTACGCTTAGTATAAGTTTTACTTCACCAAAATACTTCTCGATCGCGTTTACGTAAAAATTTCAATTCTATGGAAACAAGGACAGCGTCTACGCGCGCGCGCGTCCATGTTTCCATAGAATTGAAATTTTTACGTAAACGCGATCGAGAAGTATTTTGGTGAAGTAAAACTTATACTAAGCGTACTGGGCCCTAAATATTTCACCAACGTGACAATTGTCAGTGACCATTATCTATACCTTAGTTCCCACTCATACTAAGTAATTATAATGAACTGCACATACAAATTAGCACTGTATTAATAGGACGTACAGTTCTAATTTGTATGTGCAGTTCATTTATTTTAATGATTGTGAACTAAGGTATCGATATGTCGAGAAACTATTGTACCAGTAGCGGGTTCTTGGCACTACATGCGTTAATAACTACTTATGTATGCATTATGTTGTGAAACGAGAATATTTTTTTCTAGTCGACATATTTGTAGATTTGTCGGTACATCTTGACATGAGATTAAAGCTGTGTCGGTGTCAGTCTTGCGTTATAAATTGTAGTATTTCGTGGTTAACATACGCGTATATGTATTTGCATGTAATAATGTGTATTCATACGTGCGACAGTTGTCACGTTGGTGAAATAGAGCCCACGTAATAAGAATTAATAGAAATGTCACGTGAAACTAAAAGCGCAATGAAGTATGTACCTACCTATGTAGGAGGTATGTAAACTCTTTATTCCTTATAAAAATTTTAAGAGAAAAATACAGATAAACAGAAAGATATACCTACACCTTTTATTTTCCTAACTCAGTCTGTAACGAAGTTAAGTGTTCAAATAATAGATTATTTAAGAGGTCTTATTTTCGGCGGAGATCAAAAATATATTATGTTTACACTTCAGGTTATTATCTTATCACCGTCACTTTATGTTTAACTTTTGTATAAAATTGTCAGACGGCGTAAAGTGTAAGGTTCTAAAGTGACTAGACATGAGCTTTTTGGTAAAGGAACAGTATCAAAAAACGTCTGATAAACACGATGTCTAATGATGGAAAATCATCATCATTTCAGACCAAAGACGTCCACTGCTAGTATAAGTATAAGTGCTTAGTATAAGTTTTACTTCATCAAATACTTCTCGATCGCGTTTACGTAAAAATTTCAATTCTATGGAAACATGGACGCGCGCGCGCGGAAGCGCTGTACATATCGTATTTGGTGAAGTAAAACTTATACTAAGCATACCTACTGAACATAGGCCTCCCCCAAGGCTCGCCAAACAGATCGGTCCCGTGCCATCCGCATCTATCGCGATCCCGTAACCCTAACACGTACCTACGCTTAGTATAAGTTTTACTTCACCAAAATACTTCTCGATCGCGTTTACGTAAAAAAATCAATTCTATGGAAACATGGACAGCACCAGCCACCACCAGTCACCAGCTTTTTCGAGGTGTCGAATCGAAATAAGGACCTGAAATTGTGTTTTTTGAAAATAAAAAATAATTATTATTTTACATCAAGACATTACAATTTCATATAGGTACAGTGGCTACCAAACTAGGCTGAGCCTACTACTAAACAAATGAGATAGTTTGTGAAGATGAATTTGGGTGAAACTTGGCGTACAGATGGATAGAAATCGGGGATAGATATTATATATAACCACCTACTTGCATGACAAATTTGAAGTCTTTAATAATAATTATATAGTTGCAGAGATAGTTACTTTGAATCGAAAATGTAAATCCCATTTATTCCCTACCGCGTGGGAATTTCGAAAAATCCCTTCTTGGCGGATGCCTACGTCATACATAATACTCGTAGCTATCTGTGTACCAAATTTCCGTATAATCCATTCATTGGTTTGAGTTGTGTGTTGATAGATCAGTCAGTATCTAACGGTTGCCTTTTTGTAGGTACAGTCACGAGCTTTAATTTGGGACCCACTTAAGGTTGACAGTCCTGTTATACTGTATTGGAATTCAAAGGATATTTTTTCGAAATGGGTCCCAAAAAGCACGCGACCGTACCTATATTATATGTATACAGAAAAAAAGAAAGAAGATTCTCGTAAAGGTGACTACACGGCCAAAGCCGCGAGTAAAGCTTAGTATGACATAAAACTTTATCTACATTAAACAGTGATTTAGTAGCTAGTTATAGATTATTTACCATCATACATAGCACACGTTGGCAGACGGGCAATTATACAGGGTGAGGCCGGCGCGGCCTGGCACCGAGTTTGCCCGAATTTGCGCCGCTTTAGTAAGCTACAGGATGTTTTTAAAACCGCAACTCGATTTTTTGTTTTGTTCAGTCGGTATGATTTGCTTGTCATGGTTACATAGATAAACAATAAAAATACAGTCAAATTGATGGCAACAGAGGTCAAGTGACTTTGCTAAATTTATTGTGCGTTCAAAATCAAAACCATGTGAAGGTTTGTTTGTTTGTATGTAGGGTGTAATAATAACCGATTGAAAATGCATATTTCCCTCGGTACTGCCATAAACGAATTCCTCCAGACGATGCGGGCAACGGGCAGTATTGTATTATTGTCCGAAAGCATCTTAGTTTAAGTTGTATCAGTGCAGACTACCTGCTCAAAAATGTCTGACATCCCACCCTTATTCTCTTGAAATGAATCGCAAAGTCTGTAAGTACATATGTGTAATTATCGAGAGCCAGAAAAATTATAAAAAAAGAACTAAGTTTTTTTTCCACATATCAAAAGTTTTGAATTTGAACTATAATCATATAGAATCTTATAACGCTTGGATATCGAAATTTCATAAGTGTATAACTTTTTACTTTATATTATTATCTATGTAACCTAAGCTATAGCTTTGTGTGAATATACCTAACTACCTACGCTGTCCGCCAAATTTATTTTGCAAGTTTTGTAATGAACTTGTGCAAGCGGCAGCGACCTGAACTTCTGACTTGTCACGTACTGAAATTTAACGCACAGTAAGTCACTAAATGTTGACAGATATTAGTCAACCATTGTCAAAATAAGTTACAAAAGGCATTTTACTAAGGCTCGAATCTTTACGGCTTTCAAAACCCATTCAACTGATTTTGGGAACCTTTTTTGCAGTGCGATTTTTTTCTGTTTAACATTTTACTTACATTGCTTCTATTCTATTATTATCTAAGGAGTGGTTGTCAACAACTTTTTTTGATACAAAAAATGGCGGTACCTTCAAAAGTTAATTAACAAATCAAAATGGAGTCATAAATTAAACTAGGGAAAGATAGTAACAGTGTTAAAAATAAACATTTCAAGATGTTTACTTGCACTTTCATTCTTTACTGGGCCCGCGTGGGAACTACTGCCCAAGCCCTCTCAATTTAGGAGGAGGCCTGTGCAATGCAGTGCGACGTAAATAATATGCTGGGATGATGATGTTGATACTTGACTACCGACCCGCACCAGCTCCACACTTACGCAACTGAACGTTGCCTTTACATCAATCATTCTGTATTTTCTGGCGGAGCATATATAATATAGAAAGGTCAATTTATTGTTACAAGGTTGGTGCAAGGGCACCCTGTACACGTCTGATATGAAAGCGTATTCATTTGCATTTGTCGTGGATTGCCGCGTGTGTGCTCGCGTGCCGGCGATGTATTACGAAAATACCTGCCGCCCCGAGTAACCACAGTAGAGGGGACACTCGATATCACAAACTAATTGACCTAGCGCGTGCGAATCGCGAGCGAAGGACGCCGTTTCGGCTTGGGCGCAAAATACTTTCGTACTTATGTCTGTCCATATGTCGGCTGTTCTCTTCTGCAGGTCGCATTTCTCCACCATTTCTCGTGAATTTTCTGAGCAGATTCGATTTCATCCGATACTAATATGGATTATTGTTTTTTTTTCAAAATTTCGATGTTATGGGGTTTTAAACGTAAAAGACAGTCGCGAGGTATTTATAATAAGGTGCCTGAAGAAATAACAAATATAGATAGTATCTCTAAATTAAAAAAAACTTTATTTAACTTCTTAGTTGAATAGGCTTATTATTCAATAAATGAATTTCTAAATGATTGTTATTAAGTATGTACCTGTAAATTATTATGTGTGTGCATGTACATATTATGTGTGCATACGTCACGAATATTTGTATGCCTAACGGCGCAACATAGCGATACTTATAAATACCTAGCTTTAAGATCTTTTGTACCCACCTATGTTGAACTAATAAATGAATTGAATCTATATATATAAAATTCTAAACTGACTGACTGACTGACTGTTGATATATCAACGCACAGCCCAAACCACTGGACCTAGAGACTTGAAATTTTGCACATAGATTCCTTATACAATGTAGGCATCCACTAAGGAAGGATTTTCGGGAATTCCCACGGGAACGGGAAAAAACGGGATTTATATATTCGATTCCGAGTGACCGTATCTCTGTAACTATAATAACTAGACTCTTCAAATTTGATACACAAGTAGGTATTACATTAGTTAAAACATCAATTTCAGGATTTTTCAAAATTCCTATGGGATAAGGAAAAAAACGGGATTTATATATTCAGTTCAACGGAATCCTATGAACTATAATTACTAGACTCTTCAAATTTGGCATAAAAGTAGGTAATTATAATAGTAAAAAACAATTTTAAGGATTTTCGGAAATTCCCACGGGATAAGGAAAAAACGGGATTTTTCGTTTTACTGGTCGTAGAAAGCTAAAATTCGGCAAGTAGGTTGCTTGGGGAGTGTAGAGGAGCATTAAGAGAGGAATTTCCAAAATTCCCACAGGAACGGGAAAAAACGGGATTTATATATTCGATTCCGAGTGGCCGTATCTCTGTAACTATAATAACTAGACTCTTCAAATTTGATACACAAGTAGGTATTATATTAGTTAAAACATTCATTTCAGGATTTTTCAAAATTCCCACGGGATTTATATATTCAGTTCAACGGAATCCTATGAACTGTAATTATTAGACTCTTCAAATTTGGCATAGAAGTAGGTAATTATAATTGTAAAAAACTGTTTCAAGGATTTTCGGAAATTCCCACGGGATAAGGAAAAAACGAGATTTTTCGTTTTCTGGTCGTAAAAAGCTGAAATTTGGCGTGTAGGTTGCTTGGGGAGTGTAGAGAAGCATTGAGAGAGGACTTTTCAAAATTCCCACGGGAACGGGAAAAAACGGGATTTTTCGTCTTACTGGTCGTAGAAAGTTGAAATTCGGCATGTAGGTTGCTCGGGGAGTTTAGAGGAGCATTAAGAGAGGACTTTCCAAAATTCCCACGGGAACGGGAAAAACGGGATTTTTCGTTTTACTGGTCGTAGAAAGTTGAAATTCGGCATGTAGGTTGCTTGGGGAGTGTAGAGGAGCATTGAGAGAGGACTTTTCAAAATTCCCACGGGAACGGGAAAAAACGGGTTTTTTCGTTTTACTGGTTGTAGAAAGCTGAAATTTGGCAAGTAGGTAGGTTCCAAGGGAAGTGTAGAAGAGCATTAAGAGAGGACTATCCAAAATTCCCACGGGAACGGGAAAAACGGGATTTTTCATTTTACTGGTCGTAGAAAGCTGAAATTCGGCATGAGGTTACTTGGGGAGTGTAGAGGAGCATTGAGAGAGGACTTTCCAAATTTCCCACGGGAACGGGAAAAAAACGGGATTTTTCGTTTTACTGGTCGTAGAAAGCTGAAATTTGGCAAGTAGGTAGGTTCCTAGGGGAGTGTAGAAGAGCATTAAGAGAGGACTATCCAAAATTCCCACGGGAACGGGAAAAACGGGATTTTTCATTTTACTGGTCGTAGAAAGCTGAAATTCGGCATGAGGTTGCTTGGGGAGTGTAGAGGAGCATTGAGAGAGGACTTTCCAAATTTCCCACCGGAACGGGAAAAAACGGGATTTTTCGTTTTACTGGTCGTAGAAAGCTGAAATTTGGCAAGTAGGTAGGTTCCTTGGGGAGTGTAGAAGAGCATTAAGAGAGGACTATCCAAAATTCCCACGGGAACGGGAAAAACGGGATTTTTCATTTTACTGGTCGTAGAAAGCTGAAATTCGGCATGAGATTGCTTGGAGAGTGTAGAGGAGCATTGAGAGAGGACTTTTCGAAATTCCCACGGGAACGGGAAAAAACGGGATTTTTCGTTTCACTGGTCGTAGAAAGCTGAAATTTGGCAAGTAGGTAGGTTCCTTGGGGAGTGTAGAAGAGCATTAAGAGAGGACTATCCAAAATTCCCACGGGAACGGGAAAAACGGGATTTTTCGTTTTACTGGTCGTAGAAAGCTGAAATTCGGCATGAGTTGCTTGGAGAGTGTAGAGGAGCATTGAGAGAGGACTTTCCCCGTATTAAGAAAGTATTTTCCGAAATTCTTACGGGAACGGGAAAAACGGGATTTTGCGTTTTACCGGTTGTAAGCTAAAATTTCAAAATTCATAAGTTTATACTGTAAGTAGGCCGCAAAGAGCTCTTTAACCGACTTCAAAAAAAGAAGGAGGTTATGCATTCCATTTTATGTATTTTTTTATGCAGGTATTTTCACCGATTTCTCGGTCAATTGTGGACCGATTTTAAAAATTCTTTTTTTATTCGAAAGGATATAATATACTCCTGAGATGGTCCCATTGTCACGCAAGCAATCTTGCTTGCATGCTTGCTTGCTTGCCTGTATGCTTGCTTGCTTTATCTTGGTTCTTTGGAATTCTCATGGTACACGCGAGCGAAGCCGCGGGCAAAAGCTAGTTGAGGTGTATAATAGAATGTCATAGTTTGTATTTACTTCAAAGACCGATGTTACCATTTTTTCACCTCTCCTGGTACATTCCTGAAACTACATTCAATATAAGTACCATACAATGTAAAAACGAATATTGATTTGGATGACAGCGAATTATTAATAACTGTTTTATCTATCTACTTAGTTATTATCCAACCATACAATGCGTATTTTAAAAAAGTACTACTTAATTGTTACATTTTGTCGTATTCAAACATTCGATATGACGCCAAAAAAGTGTCGCACAATATTACTCGCGTATATACTACTCACTAGACTTTAAATATATATAGGTAAGCAGGTATATAAATGTTATTGTGATTAATAATTGTCAAAATAATTATCTCGTGCCACCCTGATTCAATACTTTAGATTTAGCAATATCAAAACATTATGCGTAAAGCTAACTTATTGTTAGCTTATTCAAACATGGCTACAGTACGATTATTTTCACTTTGACACTCGGGACGTCTCAGTTTTAACCGTAAAGGTTCGTGTTTTCTCATAATTTACATAAATAAAAAAATAAAAAAAATATCATGGGACAATTCACACCAATTGACCTAGTCCCAAAGTAAGCTAGGCAAGCTTGTGTTATGGGTACCAGGCAACGGATAAACATACTTATAAAGATAGATACATACTTAAATACATATTAAACACCCAAGACCCGAGAACAAACATTCGTATTTTTCATACAAATACCTGCCCCGACACGGGAATCGAACCCGGGATCTCAAGCTTCATAGTCAGGTTCTCTAACCACTAGGCCATCTGGTCGTCTAGCATACATACATATATATAAAATCTTAGAATTTAATCACATAAAATATCGTAACTAAAACCTTAGCCTAAGTATTGCACTTCCGATCTTTCTCCATGTATGTCAAGAATTGCCGAGTGCCAAAGTGGAAATAATCTTAATGTACAGTCTGTTTCGATTCTCGCCCTTTGCCGGCCTAAATGTATCGTTCTAATGAATCAACCCCGAATGCTCCGCAACACTCATTAGTTCGCTGTGTGATCAATAACCGATGTTACGTAAAAACTATAACCGCCTTTGACAACTGATAAGACTTTATTTACAAGCTTTTATTTAACTTTCAGTGTTTTTTTGTTAAAGTCTAAACTTGTAGTGAAATTTAACGCACTTCTCTAGGGATTGGATTGACTGAAAATTTGGTACATAATACATATTATACCTACATTATATTGTTTGTCAGAGGGCGATGGAGAGGGCTATGCTTGGAGTTTCTCTGCGGGATCGCATAAGAAATTATGAAATCTGCGCAAGAACTACAGTCACGGACATACCTCGAAGAATCGCCAGACTTAAGTGACAGTGGGCAGGGCACATCGCTCGTGGAACTGATAGCCAATGGGGCCAAAAGGTTTTTGACTTGCGTCCAAGGGCCGGAAGACGCAAAAACCGGAAGAGGCCTCCAACAAGAAGGAGCGACGTCCTGGTTAAGGTTGCGGAATCGTGTTGGATGCGTATGGCACGGGGCCGATCTGTTCGGCGAGTCGTGGGGGAGGCCTATGTTCAGCAGTGGACGCCTTTCGGCTGAAATGATGCTGATGATGAAGAAGTAGAATACAGCTTCAATGTGAACCCTGTAAGGACACAGTAAGAGTAGGGCAGATTATCATTAATATTATGTTATACTAAAACATTATGTATGTATGTAAACTCTTTATTGTACAAAAATAAGGAAAAAAAAGAAGAACATTAGTGACAACCGTTGAAATGCATGTACAAAGGGGAACTTATCCCTTTAAGGGATCTCTACCAGTCAACCTTTGAGTGGATGAAAGGAGCATTTAGTAAGGGACCGACAAAGAGTAAGTAAAAATAAAACAGGCGGACAAAGCAAAGGCTACAATACAACTTTTAGTAAATACAATACATAAACTCATAATATAAAGAAACCTAATAAAAAATATACTACCATATACAACATATATATGCAAAATACATACTATAAATAAGCAGTGTTCTCAATATATTAAAGAGATGATGTGAGCCACATCTTCTTCAAAGCTTCCCTGAACGACACCACGGAGGGAGATTGCCTAATGGAGGTGGGTAATCAATTCCACAGTCTAGCAGATTGCACAGTAAATGATTTTGAGTAAATTTATTATTATGCCAAACACTGACTACCACCAGTTCGTTGTCAGTCGTTCGTGCCAGAAAAATCTCTAGCTGTACTCATTACTACACCTAGATATTTTTCTGGCACGAACGACATGTGATTAGGGCTTGACATAACAATAACATCGACAATCCTGTTATCGATAAGTAGGTACCACTTCAACGTCGTAGAGGAATACATATTTTAAACACGTTATAACAGAACATATTTATAGAATTATTACATAATACATACACGTTAAGTAAGTATCAAAACTTTTACCATCATTGTCCTTATTCACTGAAGAAGAAAAAAATTACAAAAATCACTGTAAATATTTTCGCATTGCATATTAGGCAAAGCAAATACATAAAATAATCTGCACTTTAAAAATATTTATTTACTTACCGTTGGTAGTAATTAATTAGAGGAATAAAATGCGTGTTATTATTTTGAAACCTTCTTATTACACCGATGAGTTGTAGGACATTGTAAAAAATTCCGAATAGTTTATACATATGTATTCCTCTATGATGTTAAAGTGGTAGGTACTTATCGACAACAGGATTGTCGATGTTATCATCATTTTGTCAAACACTAACCACATCTCGTTCGTGCCTGAAAAATATCTAGGTATACATTACTCTTTTCATACATAAACAACTACTAATACAAATAAGAACTTCAATAATTATTCTCTAACAATCAAACGTTCATGTTATCTCAAGCCAGGCGACAGAAACGACTAAAGGTTCGGATTATAAGTATTTAATTATCTAAACAATGAATTTCGCCGACGCCCAAGTTGAGGGACGAAAGGAAGCTCTCGCCTCATTGTAAACAGGTGTGAATAGTTATTTTAACTGAACACGTTAACACGTAGGGCAATAAAGAGTGCAAAACAATGGATACACCGGTACAGACAGAACAATGCGCTTTTTACGTGTATGGGTAATTGCAAAAGATGTTTAAAAGAATAGACGCTGTACTAAGTATCATCTCAAAGTCATCTTAGCCACTAGAACGAGTACCGACTACAAATTACTTACATAATTAAGATACCTATGTATAGTAAGGTTGATTGCGTCGAGAATCACATAATTAAGGTTATCCTATCATCAGCACCCAAATGACGTCCACTGCTGAACATGCTCCTAGTCAGTGAATTAATTTTATAATTTCTTTACTAACATTTAGACCTTAAGCTACTAACAAATATATGAGTCCTTGATACTGGAAATAAATAACATATTGTTATTATTATTATAGGGCTCCCAAAAGGCTCACCAAACAGATCGATCCTGCGCCATCCGCATCCAACGGGTTCCCGTAAACTTAACCGTTGTTGTTCCATCTTGTTGATGATTATTCTGTATTTTAAATTAATTAAATCCAATAGTCTTAAGTCATTGTAACTAACAAATGGATCTTAAAAATCAGAATAAACGACATTAAATATTCGGTATCTTATTTTATTAGGCATAATTTATGGATGGCCTCTACTGCCACCAGCGATTTAGTTTCATAACTGGCTTTTCGTCACTACTTTGAAAAACCTCGTATCTTAAATCAATAGGTAAACCAAAGTCAACCTTGATGCACACTACGTAAAGTTCACTTTCGTAAAAGTAGTGACGATTTAGCAACCTCTTGGCCGCATCTACATTTCTATATTCATCTAGCCACTTGGTCGGGTAAATTTCACTACACGAATGTCCCTCATATTATTCGTGAGCCATCTTAGGTCGGTACTACTCATCTTTTTGTGGGCAAAGGGAACAAGTAAACATATTTTATAACCATTTCTACCTGACAATAGGCAAAGCATAATAATAGTTGTATTAGTCAACTTCTTCAAAGTCAAATAGAATGTGTATTTCAAATATGGCGTTTATGAAAACAAAGGCGGGCGGCTTAAATAGTCTTAAAGGAACTTAAAGAGCTGTCTAAAAAATCAACACACTTTAAACGTTACTTGGCCTTTCCAGCACAGAATATATAATAGTACTGACGTACAGAATGGAAACGGTCCGCCCCGCACCGATTCGAATTACCCCACCCCTCAAGGCGCAGATAGCCGGAAACCGCCAGAAACCAGAAGAGTGCGCGCGCGATGTATGTAGGCGTACGCGTGTACAGACGTCGTCGTGCTTATGTAGATTCAAGAACGCGTATTTGTACGTCGTGTCCGCCGCGTGCTTTCCAGTAAGTTTCTTGTCACAATAAATGTGTTGTACTAGGCCGCGTTTGAAATTAAATTTGACATGAGCTTTACGGTGAAGGAAAATTTCGTGAGGAATCCTGGGGCTAAATTCAGGAACGGCCCTACACGGTTTGCGAGCGGTAATTCAATCGTTTGGGAGAGGATAGGAATGGGTTGAGCTTGGGGTGAGCCTTATTTTCCTGTTAATTCGCTTTATAAATAAATAAATAAACAAATATATAAGGCTCCATCCCAAACTCAGCCCAAACCTCTCGCAAACCAGTGATTTTTGGCGTTCCTGAATAGCAGTTCAAACCAAACCCACCCAAACGATTGAATTACCGCTACCAAACCCGTGAAGGCCCGTTCCTGAATTTAGCCCCTGCAGGACGCACTTGTGAAGAAATCCAATGATGTGTGGGAACTATATATGGCCCAAGCCCTCTCATTGTGACAAGAGGCCTGTGCTCTGTACTGAGACGTATGTAGTTTGCGATGCCTATGAAAGGATTAGGTGATATGTCGTCAGTATTATGTTAAGTAAATTATTTCGGACCCACTTCCCGGGATTGGACTGTAGTTTGGTGCATGTCATAGCTTCAAGGGACATGATCATTTTAATTCATACTACCTTCATTAGAACAAGAAAGACGCATATCGTTTTGCTCGTATACTTTTATTCTAAAATACAGATTTAAGTGATTTTTAAATGTGAATTAAATATGTGCCTGGCCTAATTTTTTTTTGCCTGTTCAAGTGACATTACTTTAATGCGACTATATATCGCGATTGAAACACAATTTCATAAAGACAGGTGGGATTGACAAGGTAGGCGTACAAAAATTCATAATCACAGCAAGTGCAAAGTGTCTTGGCCGAACGCGTAAGCGCTTCGAAAATTACGGCGCTTAGGACCTTTTTATCACACGCTCAGTACAGATCTTACGGCTTGGAGCGTCTGTTAGCGTGCAGAGCGCCTCTGTTCATCTGCATATAATAAATTAATAATTTAATGACTTGTGGAGCATTTACTAGTGTGCTAATTATTATTTATTGCACTTGTTTGGGTTTTGTTACAACAAATTGCGATGGAGAAAGGGAAGAGCCAAGGAAGCAAGAGACAGAACAGTTCCAAATGCTCGGCTTGCATGAGCAATATAAAGCAAGCCGAATGCATGATTTGCACAAATTGCAGATCAGCATTTCACTATTTGTGCTTACGTATGGACGTTGCGGCGTATAATAAATACACACAGACTCAAAAAGAAACATGGGTATGTCCTAATTGTTGCGGAACCTCGAAAAAGGGGAATAACCAAAATACACCGGTCCGATATACACTGGAATCTACCAAGGGACTCGCTGGCATGGATAAGCAGTCACCTCCCTCTTTTGTGTCCCAAGAAACTAAAAATCTTAATGCCCATCAGATCCCTGTGTTGTACCGAACCGGACATGAGCAGCATCAATGTTTAACAAAGGATGACATTCGTGAAATAATGCAAACAGAGCTACGCAAAGTTTTGTCAGCGGAAATAGGCAGCATGTTAGAAAGGAGCGTATCGTCTTGTCTTCAGGCTGTAAAGACTGAGATAGCTGGATTGAAGAATGAACTGAGTTCGGTTAGAGAATCAATGGATTTCATAAATAATGAATTTGAATCAATTAAGAATAGTGCGTCTGACTCGTCGAGTGTGTGCGATCGTCTGCGGAAGGAAGTTGAAACTCTAAAAACATCTAATATGGATCTTAATAGACGCCTCACACAAATTGAACAGCATTCTCGTGGCACCAACGTGGAAATTCAATGTTTGCCGGAACACCGATCTGAGAACTTGGTGACAGTGGCTATGCGATTGGCTAAAGTAGTATCATGTGACATCAAGGAAGATGACATACATCACTGTACAAGGACTGCCAAGCTGGACACAAGTAGCTCGCGGCCACGATCCGTAATTTTGCAGATGAAGAGTCCTATAATACGCGACAGACTACTCGCTTCTGTAGCCAAGTTTAACAAAGCTCACCAGTCGGATAAACTGAACACTAGCCATTTAGGTATCGGGGGTGAGCGGAGAGCTGTCTATGTCGCGGAACATCTTGCACCTTATAACCGAGAATTGCACAGAGCGGCAAGGGTGGCAGCAAGGGGCAAGAAATATAAATTTGTTTGGGTGCGAAGTGGAAGAGTTTTCGTCCGCAAAGATGAGAACACTCAAGCCATTGTACTGAGGGACTTAGATTCTGTTAATAGACTGTAATTTTTTTTTTTTTGTTAAATTTAAGTATGTTTTTTTTTGTTTTTATTTTCATTTGGTTTTTAACTTAATATAGTGCATGATTTTTAATTTATATTCCTTAAAACACGATTCCATATCAATTTACTATCAAAACACTAGAGGTCTGAATACTAAAACCATAGATTTTCAGTGTAAAGTATCCATCAATCAGTTTGATGTCATTTGTATAACAGAAACGTGGTTACAGGACAATATAAGTGACACAGAATTGTTTGACGACAGATATAATGTATATAGGCGAGCCCGTAACCTGCTCGTTCCTTCTTCAAAAAAGACTGGTGGTGGAGTAATGGTTGCTGTGCATAAGAGGCTAATATCTTATAGAATGTATGAATATGAGACTAATGCAGAGGATTTGTGGATTGTTATTGAAACCCGTGCTAGAAATAATGTATTAAAGCTTTGTCTCTGTTGTGTGTACTTGCCTCCACCGGTAAAGTTAACTGATTTTGAACAGTTTGTGGACAGGGCATCTGTGGTCTTAGCAAATTATGGCGATGCGTTAATAGTTGGAGATTTTAATTTATCGTCTGTTGATTGGGCTGCTAATAGTGCAAACTCGTCTATGGTGCCTGTTGGCAACGCTTGCTCGTTGGATCATGTTCTTGCGGACTTTATGTCTTTTGGCGACCTCAAGCAATACAACTGTGTTAAGAATTGCAAGGGGAAAATGTTGGATCTGGTATTTTCTTTGGGAAATGTCACAGTTGAACAATGTATTGATCCATTAACTAATATAGACCCTTACCATCCACCACTTGAAATATCTTTAAAAATGAATTACGATTGTACCTTGCCACCGAACCTGCAACCTAAATGTAATTTTTATAAAGCGGATTACGACAAAATTATTGAGTATCTTAATGATATTGATTGGTCGGTATTAATGGAAACATGTGGAGATGTTGATGAGATGGTACTTAAATTGTATGAGGTGCTACAGATAGCGATCAAAAGGTTTGTCCCTCTGAGTAAACCTAAAGGAAACAAATACCCACCTTGGTTTAGTAATACACTAATAAAAATTATTAAGGAAAAGTTTAAAATTCGTCAAAAGTACAAGAAATATCATAATCCATTAGATTTACTTAGCCTGAATTTGATTAGAAAGCGTTGTGAAGATAAAATTCTGAGTTGTTATAATGAATATTGTAATAGTCTTGAGAATAATATAGTGAATAATCCTAAGTTTTTCTGGTCATTTATCAAACAAAAACGAAAAAATAAAACTACATTACCGTCAAAAATGCGTCTCGGTATGAGCGAGGCTATGGATAGCTCCGGTATCTGTGAGCTGTTTGCTAAAAATTTTTCGTCTATTTATAATACTGATTCTGAGCATTCGAAGTATAGCAATATTTGTAAGAAACCTGAATTGACAGATTCAATAAGCATACTGTCGGTGACGGAGAAAGATATTCTTGCTAAGACAAAGATGCTCAACTTATCCAAGGGACCAGGGCCTGATAACCTACCTCCAGTTTTTATAAATAAATGCGGGGAGGCTCTTTCATTGCCACTGAAATTGATTTTCAACGAATCTCTTGAAACTGGGCATTTTCCGGCTATATGGAAGGAGACCAGAATAGTCCCAGTATTTAAAGATGGTTCTAAATCTGACATTGAAAATTACAGACCCATTGCAGTCTTATCCATATTCCCGAAGATATTTGAGTCCTTAGTGTACCCAAATCTGTATGCTCACTTTAAACGACAATGCACTGAATGACAACACGGTTTCATGCGGGGGAGGTCGACTAACTCTAACTTGGTAGCCTTTGTCGAGAAACTATCAGAGCACATGGATGATCGGGTACAGATTGATGCTGTGTATACAGATCTTAGTAAGGCTTTTGACAGGGTCAATCACGACATTTTACTAAACAGGTTGTCGGAATGCGGAGTTGGTGGACCTCTCCTGGCCTGGTTCGGGTCATATCTCACGGGTCGGAGGCTGTTTGTTTCTGTGAATGGTGAGCGGTCTACTTCATTTTTCGCTTCCTCGGGTGTTCCGCAGGGTTCACATTTGGGCCCTTTACTGTTTCTAATTTTTATTAATAGTATAGTGGACTGCTTTTTACACTCAGATCCATATCTTTATGCCGATGACCTTAAGATTATTCGACCCGTGAGGAATGATGTGGACCGCTTGCTGCTCCAAAGCGATTTGGACAGACTGTACAGTTGGTGCAAACAGAACAAAATGTCACTGAATCTCAGGAAATGCTATCACATTTGTTTTACTCGAAATAAAAACATTATAGATACTAGTTATGATATAAATGGTAATAAAATGCAGAAGGTTGACAGCATTCGCGATTTGGGTGTGATATTGGATTGTAGACTAAATTTTAATGATCATCTTAACAACATTATACATAGGGCATCTAGAATGTTGGGATTTCTTACTAGAAATTCCAGCCAATTTAAGCACTTGCGCACAAGGATTGTGCTTTATGCCGCTTTGGTAAGAAGCCATCTGGAATACTGCTCGCAAGTATGGTCGCCCTTTTATGAGGTTCATAGAAATCGAATAGAAAAAATACAGAGGCGATTCTTAACACACTTGGGATTTAAAACACGTAATGGACTTAAGCTGCGGTCGTACCGTGAGAGGCTAAAGTTCTTCCGGTTTACGTCGCTTAGTAGTAGAAGAAAAATGCTGGATCTAATGTTTTTTTACAAGCTAATCAACTACAAAGGAGTGGATTGCTCAGAGCTGCTTGCTAGAGTTAGGATTGCGGTGCCCGCTAGATTGCCACGCCCGGGTGTCTACAGGCTGTTCAGCGATCGGTTCAATAAAACTAATCTGGGTCGCAACTCTGCGCTCTCGAGAATGGTCCAACTGCACAACCATCTTCCGGGCTCCTTGGGAGCGGACTTGCTTCATGACAGTCCCTTGAATTTTAAAAGAAAAATCTTGAGGCACTACAGCTCCCAGGATTTAGTGGGTTACTGATCATAATGATCATGCACAGTTGCCGCTTTGCTTGATATTATTAATTGCATTGTATATTTTATTTTATATTTTAGTTTTTTAATTCTAAATCATGTAAATTACAAAGTACTTCTCTATAGGTTTTTGTTAATTTTATATATTTCTTTTACGAGTAGGTATGTACGAGAGCACGCTTCTGAATATTGTTACTTAATTTATCGAATGGCATGATACAAGATTAAGTTGTGGTTACCTGTAATTGGATAAGCATCTACCAGGAATACCTACTAGTTATTTAAGTTTTTGTATGATGTATTATCTGTTGGTGATCCTTAATAATAAATAAATAAATAAATAAATAAAGGTTGGAATAGTAGATTGATAAACAAGGGTCGTAAGTGATCAATTACACCCAAGATATTTAGGCGCACGAGCGAGCAAAGCGATCGAGGGTGCTTATCGCCATTGTAGACTTTACTAAAAAATATTGACTATAGACACAACTAAAGGCCAGTTTACACTTTGTTAAGTGGCAAGTGCAGGTGACCAGAGCAGGTGTAAAGTAATTAGTAAAAACAATGTGTAAACGGTCACGCTGTTAAGTGGCAAATGCGAGTGCGAAGTGCAGGTGCGAAGTAAAGTGAATAGACGCACGGTCTATTTTTGCCTGTGAAGTTGTTAAGTGCATAGTACGGACGGATGCGAACGGTATAAACATGAGGTGGACTGAGCCCAACAATAGTCATTAAATTTATCTTCAGTCATTCGTATTGCATTACGGAATTCGGTAGGATCCTTTTTGTAGTTCCCCGTAAAAGTTTATCACTAGCTCCATATTTCCATACTGAATTCTTCAGCTGATCCATTTTTTTGCCTTTTGGGGTTTCTCGATTTCAACTAAAATCTCATTCTCGGTTTCCGAAGCGATTACCGCGACTTAATTTTTATAATATTTCGTAATTCTAATCGTTGTTCGTCTTTCATTTTGTTAGACACTGCACAAAGCACAACTAAGCAATGTGTAAACGAATTCTTAACACTTACCATCGTGAAAACATGTTAACTAATCACTTGTCACCTGCACTTGCTACTTAACAAAGTGTAAAAAGCCTTTATGCCATGTCCACAGGAGAGACCTGAACAAAAAAATGTGTAAGTATAGTATAAATCTTCCCAGGTGAACTTTTCGCTTCGAGCCCTTATCTTTCACAACAAATGGTATCGTCATAGTATTAAGGTTCAAATTTAATGTAATGGCTCGAAGTGAAAAATTCACCTGGGAAGATTTATACCTACTATATGACCAAAAATCCTACTATATTCTCAAAATGTAGAAAAAATTGTAATGACGTATTTTGACCTACAGACCACGAATATGGTTGCACTTGCGCGTTTATACTGCGGGAGCGGCGAATTATTTTATGGTTAACTATCCGTACACTATCAATTACAGGTATGCGATAAAGCAAAGCGGGCCGCCATTCTCATGTCGCGGTAATTAAGCGAACATGAGTGCATATTAGAATCGACGCCCTCGCGTAAGTTCATTATTAACTGTTGGCTGCTATAGGTTACATGGTAGGTACCTGTTTATGCCCCTAATGTTATAAACGTGAGAGTTTGTAGGGATGGATGTTTATAATTATTTCACGCTAAAACCATTTGGCGGATTCTGATAAATTTTGTTCACAGAAATTTATATCCTGGATTAATATAAGTAATAGGAAACTTTTAATCCCGAAAAATTGCATAGTTCCCGCGAGAAAGCGATAAACGAAATCTTCGTTGATGAAATCGCGGGCAACAGCTAATACCAAATATAAGGCGCAAGCCACACAAGGGACGTGGGACGGGGGAGAGTCGCAGTCCGCGTCTCTACCTCGTCTCTTCTGTCTGCTTTGGTTCGCGACGTGTAGTAAGTAAACTGATTCAAGGGGCGTTGCGCCTGCGACGCCTGCTCTTCTGTGTGGCTTGCGCCTAAACCAGTAGATACTAGTGGCTCGTAGAACAGATGCCGATACAGCAAGGTTCTATAGCGGCGACCGTAGACCGGAAGATGTGGCGTGGGTAGGCCCCGACCATCTGACAAAGGTCGCAGCACTCGTCCTCTCTCTCTTTTTGGGGATGCCATTCTTTGCGCTGATATGATGACTGGTGGCTCTGAGCTGTAGACCCCACTCTAAGAAGAACACAAAGAAGAAACGGGTTGGAGGGACCTGCAAACAAACCAAAATTACGGGTCTATAATGACTCCCATAAAATTTTAAGTCATAATGTATCATTAGTCATAATCAACGTTATATAGTCATACAGTGATTTATTTCTGAAACAATTAATTTTTCGGAATTGTTATAAAACAAACCTAACCTAACCTACTGCATTCTATAAGATGGCATTTAAAAAGTCCTGAAAAAAATACCGTTTCAGAAATAAATCACTGTATGACTAACGTTGATTATGACTGCATGACATGAGTGCATATTGGAACCGACGCCACATTATGGCGACAATATGACTTAAAATTTTTTGGGCACCGCCAAAATTACATTAATATAGAAAACTGGCCAAGTGTAGTTGGACTCGCGCACCGAGGGTTCTATACGAATTTGTACAGTCAAGGAATTTAATTTCCGACCCACCTAAGTTTGAATATCGTACGGCAAACTGTCACCATAAGAGCTAGCAACGATGTTGTTTTGACGTGTTACAATTGACAATTCGACCTTACTGCGTTGCGAATATTACACGACATTTTTACGAAAAGGGTAGCGAATTAAATTCCTTGACTGTACCTACATGTCAAATATACGCTATAAACGGCCGTATCTATAATAATTAAAAGTTAGCAGAACACTACTTTCAAGCAAAATGTACGCAGTGTGACGTCAATTTATATCAGATCTTTTTGACGCCTTCATAATTTTAATTTTATTATTTGTTTTTGTGCCCACAATACTTAGAAATACTTACAAATCATGTACAGACTAACCAACTTATCTGTGAATTGAAAAAGCTTTTAGGCCGTTCGCATAACGTGTACTATTGCTTTGGTCTTGTTCACAGATAGGTTGGTTAGCCTGCATATTTCAGGTTTTATTACAGTTCTTGAGCTACAGCCCCGTGACGGACGAATAGTAAATAGAGTTCCATTTTTTACCTATCCTACGGGTACGAACTCTGAAAATACTTAAAGTTGCCACTAAAACCAAAATCAACACCCCCTAGTCTCCCTTCGGAGTCACGGGCATTATCGGTCCCAATTAATCTTCAACTAACCGACAATTATAAGCGACATTAACTAAGGGCAGAATTACACTCGGAATGGGAAGTTAACCGGCAGCTCATGTCGTGTTGATCCTTAATGGCCCACACATTAATTCTGGCTAAAGGCCATGTTGCCGTTAACACCTTTATGATTTAAGTTGTTTATGGGTTACAGTTTAATGCAATATAGCTGAGCAATTGGTTGGAACTAATTTGAAGGGCCTATCCAAGGAATTGGCATTTGATAACAAGCATCACTGTAAATTACAACATCACTTCAGGAATTTTATCCGATCGCGTCGGAATATCGAAATAACTAGTAACCTAGATGTGTAATTCGAGACGCTCAGCTATCTAACTAGGTACCTCAATATACCATTGAATGTCTTTGCAGCTGTGTGCATGTTTCTTCACGAAGTTTGCCTTCACCATAAAGCTCATGGTGAATTTCGAATGTAATTTCGCACATGAAAAACGTAGAAGTACCTACGAGCCCGGGTTCGAACCCACGATTGCTGGAAAGGCGATAGCTCAAACCAGGCTACAACGACTCCGAACACACACAACAACATTGACCAACACATTTGTGGCATGCAAAAAAAGGCTGAGTATGGCTCTCGACGTCTATGATTGCGACTGTACTTACTTACTTAGATTGAGTTAGATTATACCACACATCAGCCACAATCTGACGATCTCAGCTCGCGTGCAGTTAAATCCTTACCTATTTTCGCATGTAACGATGTACCGTTGCGTGTGACCTATCAAGAACACATGACCTCATAGACAGCCGAATTCTACCGGCGAAAATGCTAATGCGTCCGATCGTATCGCCTCTAACGCGTGAGCCGGTCCACGCATAGCGGCTAAATGTAACCCTTGAGGTATCAGATAACCCACCTTGGATTACCACCAGTTACACCTGACCTACCCTTCCCTTCTCGCTTCGACTGAACCCCGAAGCTTCAGGGAACCCGCCGGTGCTAATCGCGGTTCGTTTCATATTGGTAACCTCCGACATGCGACGTTTGAAATATGTGGAGTGACGTCACATTTATGTCAGCCAATCCATTAACGCTTATCTGGACTTCCGAATTCGTGTGTAAGGTGGACGGTTTAAAGCGTGTGTTTTATTGGCGCGAGACATGGCACTTGGAGACAAGGGGTTGGTTAAGATTTTTATTCTACGGTAGCTGGTGCCCGCGACTTCATCCGCGTTAATCATTGATGCTCCGCTCCTGTTGGTCGTAACGTAATTTTATACAGCCTATAGCCTTCCTCGTTAAATGGACTATTCAACACTAAAAGAATTTTTCAATTCGGATCAGTAGTTCCTGAGATTAGCGCGTTCAAACAAACAAACTCTTCAGCATCATGATTTGAGTGATTCTATCGATCGCAAGATTAAGATTATATGTATTGGAAGGCAGATTGTTTTTATCGGCTACTGTCGCTAGGCAAGGATATTTTAAACAAAAATCAATGAATACATTTTTAATATTAATGGCTAAGCACTGCCGTGCGGTTGAGAAGCCCGTGGTATCACTCATTTGCACGTTTGCTGAGATTTGGAAAACGTCCACAAGCTCCACCAAACTCCAAAGTCGTCCAAACACTCGAATGCCATTTACACGCTTGCAAGTGCGTTATCGACGTTATCGTATTCCGGACAAGCAAACATGGCAGCCCATATGAGGAGCGACGACCTGGTTAAGGTTGCAGGAACACGTTAGATGCGGATGGCGCAGGACCAGTTATGTTTGGCGAAACTCGGGGGAGGTCTATGTTCAGCAGTAGAAGTCTTTTGGTGAAATGACTTTGGTTTTGGCCGCAACTGAAACACAGATCGAAATTCGGTTTCCGTTTTAAAACTAAGTTAATTTCGGTCGGATACTAAAATACAAAACACTTCAATTCATGTGAACAGAAATAAATTTTAAAAATTCCCACAGTAAGCAAAACTACACCGAGCACCGAGGTAAAGTGGCATTATTTCACAAGGAGACAATCGTAGGCAAACTTTTTTTCACACACCCCAAACTTGGCATTCAATACGTACTCGTACCTACACCGCTATGTGTGTCACGCATTTCTTTTGTTTATTAGTTTTAAGATTTTAAACAATTTGTACAAAGATGTGTGAAATGGTAAAACCCAGGTAGGTATCACTCATTGTTTCGAAACTTAAGGACAGGATACGTGACCATTGGAGAGACCTTTTTTTAAACAGTTTTAAAATAATGCGCATGTGCTTCAGGGTCTCGCTTACCTACTTCATTTGAATAGTCGCAAGTTAAAAAAAACTTTTCTCAGAAACCTTGAGAAACAAATTAACCATCTTGGACATATTCATTCATATTTGAACCAACACAAAATGCTGATATCTGTATCTGTTATGTTATGTTGCTGGTCAACTCCGGCCTAAAGCCAAGTTTAGACCTACAAGAATTACCGAGCAAGTTGCATTACGGGTATCTATCTATTACAATACCGAAATACAAAAGACGGAATGTATTATAACATCGAATGGGTCAAAAGACCGACACGATTTTTTTCTGGAACCGTTAACTTTTTAAGATTGTTATAAAACTAACCTAACCTAACCTAATGGGTTCTGTATGATGCAGTTTTAATAAAATCTGAGAAGTTTACGGTTTCAGAAAAAAATCGTGTCGGTCTTTTGACCCATTCGATGTTTTAATACATCATCATGTTTGATGTTTTGTTTGTGTTTTATGTGTGTTATTCGGTCTTTCGTACTTCGGTATTGTAATACATAGCCTGCATTACATAGCGGCACTGGATTGACCACTTTAATCTAATTCGCTTTACTGCCTCGCAATGTAATGCAACTTGCGCGTTATTTCTTGGGTCTAAACTCGGCTTAAAGTCGTCTCACAGCTGAACATAATTATTAGGCCTCCGAATCAGGCTCAGGCTTCTTCAGGTCTCAGAATGAGAGAGCTGTGGTTCCAACGCTGGCATAGTGAGGATTGGAAACTTCGCAAACACCACTGAGATGCTTCACAGTTACCTATGTGCATTTTTCCTCATGATATTTTCGTGCACTGTAAAAGATCGTGGTGAATTTCTAATTCCGAAAAATTCAGACACATGAGTCATAGTTTGAAAAAGTTTGAAGGCCGCAAGTTTACAATAACCCACCCACCCTCTTTTATAATGCAAAATTGCTACAATAACCCACATTTTGATCAATTATCTCATACAGCGATCGCTGCAGACCTGGCCGGAAAAACAAATATTTGAATAGCTTTTTAGCCGGGTAAACATCTACTAATTAGGTACTTAGTTATCTTACTTAATATTATAATCACGAATGTTTTTATGGACGGATGTGTGGATGTTTGATACTTTTTCATGCTAAAACAGTTCGACGGATTATGATATGATGAAATTTGGGACATAGATAGTTTATAAACTAAATTAACATATACTTAAGTAGATTTTACCTCGAAAAATTACTTAGTTCCCGCGGGAAAGCTATTATAAACGAATTATTCGCGGGTGGAGTTGCGGTCATCAGCTTTGTGTAAAAATAAGTGTAATTTCGCATCCTTCAGCATGTTTTAACTACATAAACTCATGTTCTTCACGATAAAACCAGCCTAAACTAGAAAACTTTTTTCAACAGTTAACAAGCGAGCGATGCAAAATAGTAAAAAACACACGTGTACAAACTTCCACGTTTCGTGCTATCGTGTGAATGGGCCTTAAACGGGTTGCTCGGCGTTTATTTTTGCATCAGAAACAACTTTATATCGCGTAAGCTACACACAAAGTACTATAACAGGAGATGGTGTTATAAAACCGCCATGTAAATTGGATGGAGATATCGTCGTTGAGCTTGCCAAATCTGTTGTGTTCAATTTTAATCAAACCAATTAATACCCATAACGGCATTTTCAGAAAAAAGTGTACCCTATACTTTTTTTAAAAACCTAACAAATTTTGGGTTATTTCTACTCAGAATCACAAGCACTATCGATTTAAGAAATAAAAAAAGTCTCCCACTTTTAATTGTCAGTTTTGTGACGCAGTAGTACATGTTGTATGGACCGTCACAAAACTGACTAATAAATTTTGTATGGAAAATTAAGGATAATTAAGGCAAAACGGGTACATTTTTTCTGAAACACCCTTATGTTGCGATACCACCTATTTATTTTTTCAATCAAAAATCGACCACATAACAGATTTGGCATGCTCAACGGCGATATGTCATTTCATAGTATACATTTTGAGTACCTAGTAAATGTATTTTTTTATTTTTTTTTTTATGTTAGATAGGCCAGACAAACGAACTAGTGGGTCACCTGATGTTAAATGAACACCACTGTCCATAGACACCCGCAGCGCTTTACACGATGCCAGTGCGTTGTCGGCCCTAAAGGAGAGGGAATAGTGGAAGGGGGAGAGGGAAGGGGTGAGGTATTGGGCCCCCGGCACTCTCACTGACCGTACGAAACGCAAGCAGGATTACTGCTGCTTCACGCCGGTGTTCTGTGAGAGGGTGGTACTGCCCCGGACGAGCCGGCCCATTCGTGATGCAGCGGCTAGCTACAACATGGCTCTACCACTACAAAAAGCATTTAGTGTTCAAAAATGTTTTTTTTTTTTCGTTTCATTTGACATAACCTGAAAGTTTGTATGGATGGATGTATAGATGTTTGTTACTCTTTCACACTAAAACGATTTGTCGTTTCATGACGAATTCGGATGAAAAGCACATAGATGGTTTATAACCTGGTTTATCACATAGGATACTTTTTATCCCGGAAAATTGTATAATTCTCGCGGAATATCGATAAACGAATTCTTCGCAGATCTAGTAAATAAATATTCAACTGATGATCAACGAAAACACCATCTCAAATTCAAATTTCTTAGAGAGATGCATATAATCTGATGTGTTTTAATTGCTCTTTAGCGTATTAATAAATGTTAAAAAAAATAGAAAACACTACTATCCAGTATGTTTTTTCACCGACTCCTACGAGTTCCTCATTAAACAATTCCACGTGAATATTTTACAAAACAGGCTAAAAAAAAATACAGCCTATTCCATACCAGCTTCCCCGTACGTTTTAACTTCACCACTTTACATCTGCACGTGTACTAATGCCCGTAACTTGTACAGTGTACCAACATGGCAGGCTAACTCCGGGCGGAGGGAAAACATTGAAAATTTCGGCGCTTATCAAAGTCTGTGCTTTTAACTTTTATTTTGTGCGCCCGGGGCGGGCCTCGTGTGGGCACGAATTTGCCACAGAGCTAAGAACATTGCAAGTTTTTTTAACTGGTAATGGTTTAACGGTAATTTGAAGCATCCAAAGTTGATATTTCAGGGTCATATCCAGAGCCATGGATACATTAAAAGAAGTCAAGTAATTAACTAAGTACTCGAATTTCCCTAAGAAAGGTAGAGTGAAAATTGGTAAATTGAACGTTGAATTGAATAATAGGAACAATTATTACAATCCGAAACAAAACATATTCTGCGCTCATCGGCATCACACATTTCACATTATGGTGTCTACTTGTTCGATTGTCGTTCTAACAAAATAAACAGCATGTAGAGCCACTGCTAAATAAGCGTGTAGGTATTAATAAAAATACTGGCATGTAACAAAAATGGAAACCGTTAAAAATGACAGTTCCAAATGTACAACGTTCCAATTTCAAACGCTTCCTCGCCCCAACCGGCCAGCTCTATCAGTTCCAAAATCAAATCTGGGCGCACGCGAGCCAGTATTTACGGCTTGTATTTTGGCCGTATGTTCTCACACGTCGCCGATACACATCTGATTCATTACCACGCTCTGGCGATCTGCATTGTCTATGCCCACCATAGACAACCCGCAGCGGCCATACACGTCGTTAAAGGGCATAGACAGACAAACGTAAAATGTGGTATACACGCAGAGGTTGTAATACAATGATTTAAAGCAGTTTTGTGTGCGATGATAGGTGCTGCTTGATTTAGACGTTACAATGTTAGTAGGTCTTAGCCGATAGCCGTTTCTAAATAAGGCTGCCTCCGAGTCGTAAGTTATACACAGGGTAGGTCGGCTAATCCTGGATTAAAGAACAAATCAGCATTACTTGCTTTTCTAAGATACTTAAGTAGATCTGGTATCTTGAATGAATAAAATATTAGTTGGCTACAATGATCAAAATGCGCTTCAATAGTTAAATATGAGAGTTTTTTTTTAAGTACCTAGTAAATTTACAAAATAGCAAGTACGAAGCACTTATCTAACAAACTTTTATTCTATTTACATAAAATTTAGACCGACTAACCCTTGACTAACTTCATAATAGTTAACGTTCGTAGGTATGACCCCAGGATTCCGCTTTTGTTTGTTGATATTATGTTTCAATGTACGTATACCTAGTGGTTTGGTTTGACTTATGACCTTTCAAACAAGCTGTCTTGGGTTCAACTCCGGGCTTGCTCCTCTTGAGATTTCGGAATTATTGTGAGAAATTGGTTTTGAATAGGTAGGTACTACCATGAGCTTTTTACGATGAAGAAAAACATAGTGATGAAATTGTACACAGCTGCGGGGAAAACGCATTAAGGGACCATTTAACCCCCTTTCCGATTTACGGGTATTTTAGTAACACCGTCTAGTTATTAGTTAGGATGATGATGATGTTTATTTTACTTAAATAATCGAGTTTTGGCGTATTTTTCAGGGTCTACTATAGACTAGGGTCTACTAATATACCTTACATGTACTAATGTACCTTACATGTATTTATGTACGTTGTAAGAAGCACATAATTATCTCTCCTAAAACAGAAATTCAGAAACCCACACTTCAGAATTTTTGTTATTTATATATACCTATATCAAATTCTTACTAAATCAACATACCTACCTAACGTAAAACTTAAATCGATACTAAAACGTAAAAACTATACAGTTAAAGTAATAAAAGTACCAAGAAGTTGTGCCGCGAAGTAATCTAAGTGTCAAGTAGTTGGAATCACCCGACGTGCCGTAGCTACATGAGCGTCATAACCATGTTTACATACTAAGTTCTGTTTTTGTTTTTGTATATTCGACAAATTAAAGAAATATAAAATAATAATAAATAAATAAATAAAACTGGCCATTATATTACGAAAATTCTATTTTCGAACTGAGTAAGTATTGTGCCGTTCTGCTCGCGCTATTCGAATATCCGAAATTCGAATTTCGTAGTAGCCCCCTGAATCTCTCACCAGAAAACTTTTCGCTATACCGAGCTCCGCTCGGGCTGAAACTAGGTACCAAGCGTTTTCCCAGGGATAAGACCAAGCTAGATCAATTTTTCATCCCCGAAAACCCCCACATACTAAATTTCATCGAACTCGTTGGAGCCGTTTCTGAGATTCTGATTATATATATGTATTGCTCGTTTAAAGGTATTAGATTAGATAGATACAACTGTCAAACAAATCATCGCGATTTTTTTTATTACATTTATATGACCCTTTAAAGGGCACAGGCCGCTTTGAATGAGAGATCATGGACCGTAGTTCACACGCGGGCCCAAAGTGATTTAAGAATTTAATATGCTTAAGCAGGTATTGAGGTTTCTGCACGATATTCCCCTTCAACGTAATTTCAAATGCAATTTCGTACATCAATTCCGAAAAAGTCATAGGAGACTTGATAATACTGACAGTGCATCGATAGAAAGTTTCTAGTAATTAATTTTTGATCAAATAAAAAATGCATGATCAATAAAAAATACTAATAAATTGACAGTTAACGACCGCTTTAGCCTAGTTGGTAGTGACCCTGCCTACGAAGCAAGAGGTCCTGGGTTCAAATCCCGGTAAGGGCATTTATTTGTGTGATGAGCACAAATATTTGTTCCTGAGTTATGGATGTTTTCTATGTATTTAAGTATTTATTTATTATAAGTATGTTTATCGTCGTCTAGTATCCATAGTACAAGCTTTGCTTAGTTTGGGACTAGGTCGATTTGTGTAAGATTGTCCCCGAATATTTATTTTTTATTTATTTATTTAGTTATTGTAGAAGGTCCTTTAGAGTCACAAAAAGTTATTCTCAAATAATGACAATGTCTTAAAGTAATTAACTCTTTAACTAACTCTTAAAGTTAAATGAAAAAAAAAACGCGGTGGATAAGTTTTCAAGAATATTTCGTCGAGATTGACAAATATGTCACTCGCATTGTAACTGAACTAACCAATCGAGAGTGATACCTGTCATAAAACGCTATTCATGATCGGCTTCCAACTTAACATCATAGGTATTAGGACAGGATTGTTCTAACATAACACGCACACGAATTATGTACTATTTCGTAACAAGCGTTATGACAGAGTAATTACACCCCTCAATTACAATTTACAGCCCTTGTGTTTAAAGCGCGTTGCCGGGTGAATTCGGCTAGATATTAACACATCGTGGCAAGCCGGTAGAAGGTTGAGCGTCACTCGTGTGCTAGTTTTTAGTACAATACTCGTTTCAGTTACAATTCAGACTTTTAAAATATACTTTTCTCAAACATGCTATGAAATATTGACGTTATGTTCCTTATAATACGCCACGAAGTGTCACGTTGCAGGTGCAGGTGCAGCCGGTGGTGGAGGACGACGAGACGAGAGGTCAATAATGGAATTTCATACAACTTTGCTGGCCTTGGCCAGCAAAGTGATCGTCTATTGTTTCATACCATGACGTTTATAGGTCTATGGCATCATAGCATTTAGCCATTAAGCAATATTTGCGTTTTGGTTCATTAAGACATTCTGCCACTACGCTTATTTAAGGTAAGGTAAGATGATGATGATGATGATGATGGTGTGATGATGATGGTGATGATGGTAATGATGATGATGGTGATGATGATGATGATGATGATGGCGATGATGATGATGATGATGATGGTGATGATGAGATGATGATGATGGTGTGATGATGATGGTGATGATGATGATGATGATGATGATGGTGATGATGATGATGGTGATGATGATGATGATGATGATGATGATGATGGTGATGGTGATGACGATGATGTTGATGATGATGTTGATCATGATGGTGATGATGATGATGGTGGTGATGGTGATGCATGTTTGAGAAAAACTCTATACAAGCCTTGGCCACGAACAGGGATTGCCGGCCTCGTATCTCTAGATGGCCTCGTTAACACTCGGCCATCTATAACTACTCGGCCGGCAATCCCCTATTTCGCGGCCGCTGTAGTAATGTACTATTTTTACGAATGGCCATTGCCATTCAACGAGGGAATGCTGCCAGCCTTTTAAGTACGATGCCACGGGGGCCTTTTTTAGACTTACCCCCTGTTTTATTATATTGTTTCTTAATATTTGTATTCTATGAATAGATAACGACCGCTTTAGCCTAGTTGGTAGTGACCCTGCCTACGAAGCAAGAGGTCCTGGGTTCGAATCCCGGTAAGGGCATTTATTTGTGTGATGAGCACGAATATTTGTTCCTGAGTTATGGATATTTTCTATGTGTTTAAGTATTTATTTATCTATATAAGTATGTTTATCGTCGTCTTGTACCCATAGTACAAGCTTTGCTTAGTTTGGGACTAGGTCGATTTGTGCAAGATTGTCCCCTAATATTTATTTATTTTTATTTTATTTTAGATGTATCTTTTTAAAATGTGTTAAGGATCTTCATCATCATCATTTCAGCATCCAACGCGTTCCCGCAACCTTCGTGGGTAGTGTAAGCCGGATCACCAGTGAGGATTCCCCCGCCGTTAATACCTACTTAGGCCGCTACCATAACCTGGAATAGCGGGGCCACCGGAAACTAGGGCCCGTTTTTCTTTAAGATAGGCTATCCATAAATAAAGTCACACCAATTTCGATCAATAATAAAAAGCTAATGCTTTATAAAGTGTATTTTTTTTCTGAAATAAACAGTTAACATTTTTTTTTTTTTATCAATTTGGTGTCCCCCCCCCCCCTTAATGTGTGACGTAATTTATGGACAGCCCCTAACTAAGCCATGAAGAGCTGTTACCACAGTCGCCACGCTTGGCAGGCGGGTTGGCGACCGCTGACGCTAGTAGATAGATGTGTCCAAATACATTTTCGAAATTTTTATTTGCGAAATGTTCTCCTCTTGTAGAATTTTGAATTAAAATTGTCATGTTATATGGAAGCAAAATTTGAGTTTATTAAATCACTTTTGGTCAACTACATTTTCAACCCGCGACACAAAAAGAGTGGTGTTATAAGTTTGATGCTATAATGTGAGTGTGTGTGCGTGTGTCTGTCTGTCTGCGGCATCATAGCTCTTAAGAGGCTGACAACACCTAATTTGTTGAAATTGATGTCATTTAAACAGTTTTTTAAGAAAAACTGCTTGTTCTAGCACATCAAAAAAATTATTATGTTAATATTCATCATATTTCAAAGACCGTGGACGGACTCGATACATAATTGGACGAAATCGGCTCGATAGAAAATAATTGCAAAGATAGGTCTTAAAATCATCATTAAACGGTTCTATGTCTTTATTTTTTTGGCTATTCGTCTGCAATTAAAAACATGAAGTCAACATATTCATACCTAAACCGCTAACGAGTCATATTTCACAAATAATCCACAGTTTTTTTTTAATTAAATATTTGCCCGATAAATTTCAATATACCCGGCTGCCCAATAATAGCGGCATCTCGTTTACTCCGATACAAATAGACAGTGTGCGCCGACGTTGGTGTTGACAGCGTCTTAAACGGGTGAACCGATTCGAATGCGGTTTTTTTTTAATTTGAAAGTAGGTTCCTTGGCGATGGTTCTTAGACATGTTTCATCAAAATTGGTTCAGCCATTTCAAAGTTATCAGCTCTTTTTTTAGCTGGAGTTTTTAATTTTTTTAATTTATAGTTAGTTATAATTCTTAAGCAAACCTTCAATGAACGCAAACCATGGCGCCCCGTCCACATTAAACCGCGCGTGTTTTGCCACGTTTGCATTAAGTGAGGTCAGATGTTATCACACCCTAATGGTACACACGTAAAGTATTTCGGGGTGATGTATGGGCACGCATGGCTTTGCTGATCGGGATTTGATTGCCAGGTGGTAATGGTTCAAGTACCTACTTGGGTCATACACATTTTTCTGTTTTGTCATACACATTTTTCTGTCTGATTTAATGACAATAGCTTGCACCAACCTTACTCCAAACTTCAGACAAATGGGCAAAAAATTATTGCATATTTAATAGATTCAAGTAGAAACGGACCGCGATGGTAATTATATTTTAAAAACCTGAAGATACTAATTGGTGATCCCTGGTCTATAGCCAATAAATAAATAAATAAAATAAATAAATATCACGGGACAATTCACACCAATTGACCTAGTCCCAAAGTAAGCTAAGCAAAGCTTGTGTTTTGGTTACTAGGCAAAAGCATAAACATACCTACTTGTATAGATAGATACAGATACATACTTAAATACATGTTAAACACCCAAGACCCGAGAACAAACATTCGTATTTTTCATACAAATATCTGCCCCGACACGGGAATCGCACCCGGGACCTCAAGCTTCACAGTCAGGTTCTCTAACCACTAGGCAGGCTAATTGTCTAACTCCCTCGCAATCGCCATCGCGTTCATTTTGACAGTTCTTGTATGGGCTGACGGGTATGTATTACAATACTGCCCTGCAGCCCCTAAAACGCAGTAAGAGCAAAAAAGCGATTAGACTATTATGTTCCTTACAGCGTGCTTGTTATAGTTCAATATTCAACAAACGTAAAAACCCTCCTACTGCGTTTTAGAGTCTGCAGGGCAGAATACCGAAGTACGAAAGACCGAATGTATTAAAACATCGAATGGGTCAAAAGACCGACACGATTTTTTTCTGAAACCGTAAACTTCTCAGAATTTATTAAAACGGCATCATAGAGAACCCATTAGGTTAGGTTAGGTTTGTTTTATAACAATCTTAGAAAGTTAACGGTTTCAGAAAAAAAACGTGGCGGTCTTTTGACCCATTCGATATTTTAATACATTCGGTCTTTCGTACTTCGGTATTGTAATACATTCCCGGGCTGACACTTGGTATCGGAAACAGCCAGCTGTCACAGCCATACAAAAACTGTCATTTCAATTCGATTGCAAGTGTCAAAAATGTTACACAATTACCCTGGCAGGCTTATTGTCTAACGCTTCTGACGCTTGCCTTCGCAATCACTATTTCTTTCTATCAAACGGTATAAGACGATGACAGAAAGAGATGGTGAAAGCGAAGGCAAGCGTCGAAAGCGTTAGACAATACGGCCTCTGTATGCTTAGTATAAGTTTTACCTCACCATTTGGTAAGTATTTACTTCTCGATCGCGTTTACGTAAAAATTTAATTTACTATGGAAACATGGACAACGCCTCTAGCGGCGCGTTTGCGCAACAAAAATTGCGAGTAAAAATTGTTGAACGGAACGCAAACTATATCGTACGTGACTCAGTCGATTCACTGAACGCAAACTATATCGTACGTGACTGAACAAAACTATTCGACAGCGTTTTTCGAATCCGCACGAAACGAAATGTCATCCGTCAGTGTCATGTCAAATGCAATAAGCAATTTTGCCTTGTTTTACGATATTAATTTGACTAGTAATGTCTATACCTGTTTTATTTGCGGTTTTAGAAGATTATCTTATCAATATTTTGTAATTGACAAGCATAAAAAAATTGAGTGACTCAATTTGAGTCCGTGAAATTGTCCATAAGTTTTGCATTGGCAGTCAATGAATGAATTCAACCTCGGAAGTGTCGTGTCGCCGCATCATCATTCATTTCAATCATCAATTAATTCATGTGGGCAAGATCTATATTGCAAGACCTTAAGGCCCATACTACACGGGCGGTTCTCCCGCCGCGGGAAACCGCTTCTGAACCGCCACTAGACACAATTTTATATGGAAGTTGTATGGTGCAAACTACACTGCGCAGCTCCGTCGAGCGGGAAACCGCCCGTGTAGTATGGGCCTAATTAAATTATGATGGCAAACCAATAGGATAAGAGCTTAGATTATTTATACACTATCTAAGGATAAGAGGATGGATTATTAACAACAAAAATTTGAAGCGCGCAACCTCAACGGCTCTAAGCTCAAGACAAAGAAAGGTTTTTTTATCTATTAGGTATTTGTTATTACTCTCACTATGGTTTTTTACTGAACCTTATTTTCACAATCGCGTTTTTCCTCCAACTTTAATTGACACAGAAACATTAGGTAGGTTTAGGTCATGACAAGTTTACATCGGCCCGAAGGGCCAAAAGCACACAGAAGAGGAGCTCCATCAACACTGTTTCTGTGTCAATTCAAATTGGGAAAAAACACTAAGTACTGTGAGAATAAGCTTCAGTAAAAATCTATGGGCTCCTATTATAGTATAAATCTTCCCAGGTCATCTTATAATTGATCAAAGGTGTTACCTATAATAATATGCGCTATGAATTACGCTGTAGTAGATCCCGTGTCATAAATATTTACTTAAATGTTAAAAATAAAAGGAAACTGTTTTTTTAAAATAAGCTTTTATTTAGTACATGTTAATAAAAATAACTAAAAAGTTAACTGTCTATTTATTAAAGGGGGAAATTATAAGTTAACTAGAAAGTATAAATACAAATTAAAAACTACATAAAATAAAACTAAAACTATAAACTAAAACTACATACAAACTAAAAAGTTAAAAAAATGAAGAAATAGACCATGTATTCAAACATTGCGTTTTTGTCACAGTCAATCATCGATTTTACAATAAAAGCATGTTAGGTATACAGAAAAAAGTTTTATAAAAATCGGTCAAGCCGTCTCAGAGGAGTTCGATAACAAAGACCGTGGCACAAGATTCAAGATTCAAGAAGTATTTATTCAAGAACAATACAAGTATCGTGTTTGAAAATACAGTTGCAGCAGGTTAAACATAATGATAAAACAAACCCACCTACAACCAATAACAATAAAAAATAAAAATAAAAATGAACAGAAACAAAAACAAAAAATGAAAATCACATACATGTCTAAATTAACAATCCTTATTAAATATTTCGTCAACAGTGTAAAAACATCCTCTCAACAAGAATACTTTTAATTTCTTTTTAAATAGCATAGGACTTGTTATAGTTTTCAGCTCAGTAGGTAGTTTGTTAAACAAGCGCACAGCTTGAAACCTCGCGCAGTGCTTAACCACTTGCAATTTCGGACAAATTCCATGTCTTATGTTTTTAGTGCGCGTGAGCAGACGTAATTTTTGTTCTTCAGCTGTCTCATAACTAGATAACTTTTTAATAAATTAAATTAAAATTTTTAATTTTAAATTTTTAAAAGATTTTTATATATTAGAAGATAGATAAATATTGCTTAATTAGTACCAATTTCAGAGTTATGGTAAGTACACAAGTTAAGCAACGGGTGTATACCCATATTTATACTCATACTCACTCATTTAATTAATACAGAAACGGCAAGTAAAATAATTGTAGATGAAATAAATAATTTGTATTGAATTAAATCATATTTCAATTAAAAATAAAAGCTATGCAATAGCTTAAAACTAGTGCCACTCAATAAAAATATGCTCAATGAGATTAGAAGTTGAGCATAGGTCAGACTTTTCTGTGGCTTTATAAGTACAACATTTGAATTAGAATTCTAGATAAAGCCTTAACACATATTATTCATATTCATTTATTAATTGCAACCATGATATTCAAAGATGACAAATAAATATTACAGTGCTACATATTATATAGCCATAGTGGCCTAGTGGTTTGACCTATAGCCTCTCAAGCAGAGGGTCATGGGTTCAAATCCCAGCTTGCGCCTTGAGTTTTTCGGAATAGAGTGCAAAATTACATTGGAAATTGACTATGAGCTTTACTGTGAAGTAAAACATTGTGAGGAAACCTGCATAAACCTGCCAAGAAATTAAATGGTGTGTGTGAAGTTCCCAATCCACACTGGGCCCGCGTGGGAACTACGGCCCAAGCCCTCTCATTCTGAGAGGAGACCTATGCCATGCGGTAGGAAGTTTATAGGCTGGGATGATGAATGCTACATGGACCCTGCTATGGCGAAGCAACAACTTATCCTTAATTTATTCTAGGACTAATGCTAATATTTTAATTTTACTTTAATGCTTAACAAAATAATTATGTAGTTAATCCTAAAGTTATGGTTCCTTAGAACAGATCATCAGCAAAAGAGTACACATACAAAAGTAGATGATCAACATCAGCAAAAGTGTACACGGACAACTGTGATTTTTACAATATATATTTTATTTTTTTCTGCCTGACATACAGTATATTTGAGAATTTTTGAGACGTACTTGAAGACATCTACGGGTAATGTTTAAAATAGCTCTAAGTACAAGCGGACATGTTAGCCAGTTGTCCGTTAACTCGTGAAAAAAGCATTAAAAAATGCTCTAAGATCGGTTTTTAAGAGGTGATGTACTGATGTATAATACAGGTTGTAAATTTATTTTCAAATGATTGCTTTTTGAGTTTTGTGTAGTGTGATGAAATTTGATTTCCTTCTGCATAACCGGATAAGTGGTAGTTATCTCATCTACGATTATTTTTGCCCCAAAGTAGATGAAGACATGTACACTATTTCGGTAAATATACAAATATATTTTATTGGCAATAAAGTATCTATAAAAATATTACTTCTTATGAGCACTGCTCCAAATTTGAACAAAATCGATCCATTACTTGAAAAATATTAAGTTTTTTTCTTAATACAGCTATACTGTAAAATTTAAATTCCGTAGATAACCATTTACTCTTTGCTGCCGTCGATATTAGGCCCATACTACACGGGCGGTTTCCCGCTCGACGGAGCTGCGCAGTGTAGTTTGCACCATACAACTTCCATATAAAATTGTGTCTAGTGGCGGTTCAGAAGCGGTTTCCCGCGGCGGGAGAACCGCCCGTGTAGTATGGGCCTTATAGTATCAGACTTTCCCATACTGACCAATCTAAGTATGAAACATACAGTTAGTCACACCATGCCAACACAATTTGATGACAATGAAATGAATATCAATCAGTCAATAAATTTGATTAGTATATTAGTTATCCAAAACGCAGACAACTTTGAGGGACAAAAGTCCTTGAGTAGCAACCACTTACAGGAAGACAGCATTCGCAGTCCTCCTACTAGCTGGACTGACGATGAATAGTGGACATCCTTTGGCTTATGTTGATGACTATAGTGCTGATGTTATCTTAATTTATCCATTTGGTCTCCTAAAACAAATATCAGTTGAAAATATTAGATAGTAGTCAATGACCCTATGTATATGAATGTTTTGTCTCACTTGTTTGTTGTGTGTTTGCGGTCATGGATAACAAACAGTGTATTATAAATTAATATAACAGTTTCATACAAAAATGTTTAGGCTTTGGTTTTCTTTTTTTTACAATAATTATTAGAAAGGCAGTGATGGCGATAACTTTCCGAATGTGCGGCCTCATGGCGATCTTAACTCTTCTCTTCTCTTTAACACACTCTCAAACGCCCGAGGCATCAGTACAGTTACTGAATAAAATCAGCCTAACTTTGCGGACCCAATTATTGACAGAACCTACCTGAGAACCACAAATAATAACTTATAAGGCGAGATTAGCAATTCCGCAATGTGTATTTAATAACTTTGCAAGAGAAACAAAGAACGATCTTACGAAATATAATTGGCTTTAATCGTTATCTTAAATTGCTCGTCAAAACAATGTTGACAAGTCAAGAAAGTTATATCTAATTTGCGTGTATAGTTCTTTGGATTAGACGCAGTATGTAGTCGGAAAGCCAGTCTGCAACAGTAAAATATATTCGAAATACTCACCACTTAAGCTGCGAACACAAAATTATGATTCTAACCAATTCCGCAATTCAACCAATACTGATTGGAATGAATGATTGCAATGCAACCAACAACCAATACTTGTGCTGTGGGAAAGTCCTTTGAAGTCTATTCACAGACTTAGCTATTGTTTTGAACAGTCTTTTACAAGTCTTTTAGTAACGGAATCCATTTTTAATTTATAAACGTCACTTCGATCGAATCGTGTAGTCGGTCTCGCAATAGTAAGTGACGATCGAAGTGCGATCGAACGAATGTGACAGAAATAATTTTTCGAATTTCATAATCGAGAGCTCACTTCGTATACAGCATAACCAACTTATCTGTGAATAAAACCAAGCAATAATACACTTTTTGCGAACGGCATAAAAACTTTATCAATGCACAAATAAGTTGGGTTCACGCTCACGATCGCGACAGGCAGGGCTGCCTTGTTAAAAAATGCCTTAATATTAATGGTACCACATTAAAAATAGACATATTCCTAAGACAATCTTGAAATAAAAAAATCGTACATTATTATTCATCCTTCTTTCACTTTAATTATAAAATAACTCAAATTATTTCAAAAACATTAAAAAGCAGGTTATATGATACTTTATTTACACAGATTTGTACTATTCATTATTTTTTTTCCGATCAATTGAAGGCCACTACAAATCGCAGTGCGGGACGTGCGCGCGGCGCTAACGGAGCGGGTCCAGCGCGTTATATGGCACTGAATCATATACGCTGCGCCGCGGTTCCGGCTAGTGTCACCGTATATATGTTTCAGTATTATTCAACGCGCTGAATACGCTCCGTAGTCGGCGCGTGAACGAAATGAGTCGTCACCGTCGTAACGTTGTCGTCGTTTTATAAACATCACCTATCTATCTATCTAATCTAATACCTTTAAACGAGCAATTCTTGTATATATAGGTATATATAATCAGTATCTCGGAAACGGCTCCAACGATTTCGATGAAATTTGGTATGTGGGGGTTTTCGGGGATGAAAAACTGATCTAGCTATGTTTCATTTTCAGAAAACCGCTTTTACTCGTGTTTTCCGGCTATTTTTGTTTGCATTAGAATACAAAGCTAAATTTCGCCGACTTCGACCAGATCATAATAGCACATTAGAAATCGGGTGGTCGCGGATCTAGCCGACCTCGGATCGAATCCACGTTTTTTTTCAAGATTTTTAGTTTTTTTTTTTAAGTTTATTTTTCATGAGAAAACGTAAAATTTCTTCTTTTGTGAGAAAAAGTTACTTTTTTGTGAGAAAAAGTATTATAGGGAACGTGCAGTAACTATAGGCGGCAGCACTAATGCGACAGAAGAGACACTATGCGGACAGTAAAACAAACTTATCAAGGTAAAACATTCAAATTGATGGCACCCTTATGGCACCAGTTGGCAGCACCGTCTATGTGCACGTTCCCTATTGGGAGCACAGAACCCCTAAGTCGAAAGGATTGCATTGTCGTCGAAGAGCCGACCTTTTTCTCCGAAGAAAATTACGCTCATCTTGCAATTGAGATTCCTGGAGCATTCTCCAGGCAAAAAATTGTCTTCTTGCCATTTTTCGCATTTACTTTTAGACTGATTTTTCACTATACTAATTCGCGCGTGAACGACTCACTAGTCAGAAAGCATGTGAGAGCTTTACTTTAGCGTTTGCGTTTGCTTACTTCTCACTAAACCTTGCGAAAGTGAAACGTGGTATTTACGCTCACAAATTGCTCGTCCCAAAGTTTACGCTGTCGACGTGAGCGCTAAACTATTCGAAAAGTGACGCGTACTCGCAGGATTTGTTAGGAAATCGAGCGGAAAATTTACAACGATGAGATGATCGAGCTCACCGCGATAGTCGAAGTGAAGACAAACGCATCGACTAACGTTCATTCGATTTACGCAGTCGAATAGTATTCGAATGTTTGACGTAAAACCTATACTAAGCATACTGTATGCTTAGTATAAGTTTTCCTTCACTTCAATACTTCTCGATCGCGTTTACGTAAAAAATTCAATTACTAGGGAAACATGGACAGCGCCTCCTTTCATCCTTCCTCATTTCAGCCTCCGGAGGCGCTGTCCATGTTTCCCTAGTAATTGAATTTTTTACGTAAACGCGATCGAGAAGTATTGAAGTGAAGGAAAACTTATACTAAGCGTACTGGTCGTCAAATATTTTTAGTCATGTTCGTGTGGGACGCCTGTCCAATTTTCGGCCTTTTTAAATATACCTTAAGTTTGCCGACTCGGAGTCGCTAACTTTATGTCCACAGGAGAGACAGCTTTTGTTTCTTACGCTGTGTAGGTATAACCCACTTTACTTCTTTCTCCAACCTCGTCATTGGAGAAATCGTCGAATTGTAATTGAAGAAAATCATGCCCTCATTTAATTTCTACGAGCAAATTACACAAAAGTTCTTCGAGCTATGTCCGTGACTTTAGTTCTTCCGCGGATTTCATCATTTATAATGCGATCCCGCAGAGAAACTCCAAGCATAGCCCTCTCTAGCAAAGAATCGGTAGACTTAAGTGGCAGTGGGCAGGGCACATCGCGCGTAGAACTGACGGTCGATGGGGCCGAAAGGTTCTCGAGTGGCGTCCGCGGACCGGAAGACGCAGTGTAGGTAGGCCTCCAACAAGGTGGAGCGACGACCTGGTGAAGGTGGCGGGAACGCATTGGATGCGGATGGCGCACGGCCGATCTGCCGGCCTATGTTCAGCAGTGGACGTCTTTCGGCTGAAATGATGATGATGATGATGGTGACACATAGATACAATAGTATAATAATCCTATAATAATAATCCTAGTTGTTTGACAACCAAATTTGCTGTTGATTATGATGAAATATCACAATGTTTGAAAACTTGACAGCTAAACTCAACTCAATAATAACACATTAGTAATTGTTGTTTTGTTACATGCCATCTTATCGCTGTAAAACCCGAAAAGGTACAATTCTCGGAGCTAACAAAAGGTGTTTGTTAGTGATATGGTCCTACCTGTACGGGCCCGTTAGGTTAGGTTGTAAAGTACCATTTCTTTCACATGGGTGGTAACGTATAACAAAAATGTTTTACGACTTAGTGTGTGTTTGGCGCGACCCGAAAAACAACGAGTAAAATCACTAACATGGATAAAAAATCAAAAACAACAAAGACAAAATACAAAGGCAATGAACAAATTCACAAATTATTATTAAACTACATATCCTATAAAAATTTTAAATTTTTCAACGCCAAGCCTTGCCAAAACGGAAAGCTACTATGAATTCAGGGGCGTAGCTACCGCCGTATCAGCCGTATCAATGATAGGTACGGGGCCCCCGGGCTACAGAGGCCCCTAACGTGTGTCATCATCATCATCATCATTTCAGCCGAAAGACGTCCACTGCTGAACATAGGCCTCCCCCAAGGCTCGCCAAACAGATCGGCCCTGCGCCATCCGCATCCAATGCGTTCCCGCTACCTTCACCAGGTCGTCGCTCCATCTTGTTGGAGGCCTACCTACACTGCGTCTTCCGGTCCGCGGACGCCACTCGAGAACCTTTCGGCCCCATCGGCCGTCAGTTCTACGGGCGATGTGCCCTACCCACTGCCACTTAAGTCTAGCGATTCTTCGAGCTATGTCCGTGACTTTAGTTCTTGCGCGGATTTCATCATTTCTAATGCGATCCCGCAGAGAAACTCCAAGCATAGCCCTCTCCATCGCCCTCTGAGTGACCTTGAGCTTCCTTATAAGACCCATCGTTAGCGGCCACGTCTCACGTCTAACGTGTGTACCTAAGCAAAAATTAGTAAAATGTTATCCACAATGTCACTTAATCTCGTGCTTCCCGGGAAAGCCCCCCAACTAATTTTGATACAGGGCCCCTCCTCCTGTTTGAATCTTATGTCATTGCAAGAAGATGACTTTGACGTTATACTTCGTGGCTGTACATATACGTATATCCGTCGTTGGTATTGAAAAGGTTAATAATACTGTAACTATCAGCAAATTCAGCAAATTGAAAAACCAGAAAAGGAATGCTGTCTGTGGTCGGGAATCAAACCCAGGTCTTCGTCAATTTGAGACACGTGCTTTATGTTTCTGGTTTTTTCGATGTATTCTAGTTCTGATATAATTTAGAAAAAAAGTTACTTTATATTTTCTTCACAATAAAAACATTATGTCGTTATCAAAAACTAGTTCTAATTAGCTCAGTAGTTTACATTCATCTTTCCAATTAAAAACTTCTAAACTATTTAGGTACGTCAAATATTAATTAAGTAAGACAAACAACCACATAGGATAGGTACTTAGGTATACTCACTGGTACTTACCTACTACAAGAAAGAAAAAAATATTTGTTAAAACTTAGCACATACTTAAATAAACAATAAAAATAACAAAATAGAACAACAAACAGATAATCGATGTTTATTATTTTACATCATTAACCAACAAAATAGTAAAGCGATGAGTTCATGTTACAAACAACGTTATTCCTTAATGTAACGACCCTGTCTGCAACATCGTGTTAAAAAGTAACGGGTGGATTGAGGTGTTATTGTTATGTATATTGTTATGTCAACGTGTTGTTTCCAGTAGGTACCTATAGCTTACTATTCCTTTTTGGTAACTTTTCAACTGCGAGAAACGTCTCAAATTAGAAGACTAACGTCTCACATCTATGATCGAGTTTAGCTCGACACGTGTGAGCGCGTTTGGCAGCCGCCGTAACGTGTGGCTTCGGGAAGAAGGACTACGGATTAGCCCGAAACAAGTCCAGCTAAACTCGATCATAGACGTGAGTTATTTCACTATGAGCTCACGGTGGTTTTATGTTTAGAGGATTTTTATTTGATTTATGTTCGAAAATGATGAAATGAATTTCGTAATCTGCCCAAGCCTTCTCATTCTGAGAGAAGGCCTGTGCCCTGCAGTGGGACTTACATATGGGGTGATGATGATGATATGTTCGATTCAGAGTGACTGTATCCCCGTAAGTACCTAAGATTAAATATTAGACTCTTCAAACGAGGGTGGACAAACTGGCGTTTATGACCAAGGACAAGCGATATTTCACTGGATGGATTGCTTGTTCTAAGTTCTAAAACTTTTACTATGGCAGTTATTTAGTCCCAAATCTTTGTGTTAAAAAGTTATCGCTGCATAAAAGTAGTTCGAGTTCAAACTATTAAGTATGTAAGTTTTTCGATAGGTACTATGTTCCGGTATCGCTTTACAGATTATGAAGGTTTTGTAACTGTCGATGATGTAGGTAGGTCTAGAGGGTGGACGACAAGTTGGGCATGTGGAGAGGATGGACGAAGGAAGAATGACGAAAGAGGTACTCGTAATAAGGCTAGTGTAGATGGAAATGTTGGAAGGGGGAGACCAAGAGGGACAGGGCCATTCTTTTATTTTGGGGCCATTAATCTTTTGTGAAATATAGGGCATAGGTATAGTCGGGGTAAGAAAAGGTTCGTCACTTTAAAGACTCTATGTTAACGAGTTAAGGTCGAAAAGTGACGAACCTTTTCTTACCCCGACTATACCCACCTGGTGATTTTTTTTTCAAGTGTAAATAACTTATATGTATAAAAACTAAAATAACTAAATTTAATCTTTTAAAGCAAAACAACTTTCAATTTAAAGAAATTCTGTGGCAAAATTTGTAACTCAGCGGAGAATACATCAATTTCCATACAAATGGCGGGGACATGCATGTCCACTGCGTTACCTACTTTATAGATAATAATGATTACTTTTTATACGTAGTGATAATTTTAAATGTAAGCTTAATTATGTGCCTATTTAAATATTTAATAATAAAACCGAACACTTTACCGTTTTTGTAAAAAAAATATTTGAAGAGCACATTCCAAAAAAATACTGGTCAAAGAATAGTAGAATGACCCGACATTCCATGATCAGATTGGGGATGTCTTGAAGAATGGTCTGGTCAAGAGTACCTAGTAAAAATAACGTAAGTAGTATAGGATAGATGCAGGGTAAAGTCAACATATTAGGTATGTTTTAATATGGGTATCATTATAAGTTAATGACAATTCAATTAATGTAAAATAAGAAACATATATCACGTATTGATTGCCAATTTCCGGAATTAATTACTATAATGATATCGTATATCGTTGTCAAGGCATTCGTAATTCGGTTGGCACACACAGTAAGTAATTGAAGAATAATGATGACAATATGAATCAACTGACGTAGGTATTTTTTAATCGTATGAGCTGTCAAAAAGCGATTCTCTCATAAGTAGGTATATTTTATATGGCACTACCTAGTTATGACGTCACTAATTCACCATCACAATGAACTAACTATTCATTTAGTACCCATAGTACAGTCGAGGTCAAAGATATCTTTACACTTTAGTACCTTATCACTGTATGCCTTCTGAAAGTTTCACATAAAAGTTCAAACACACAATGACTGCGACAAGGTAGTAAAGTGTAAAGATATCTTTAACCTCGACTGTACAAGCTTTGCTTAGTTTGGGACTAGGTCAATTGGTGTTAAATGTTCCATGATTTATTATTATTATTATAATTTGATTCAAAGCAACTAAAAATGGTTCTAGTATTCTATAGGCCCGCACGAAGCGTTTCGCTTCATCTTTCCTGAGAACTGCTAGGGAATGGAATTCGCTCCCGTCGTCTGTATTTCCAGATAGATACAAGATACAACTTAGGTCTCTTCACGGCTAGAGTGAATAGGCTGTTACTGAACCAGTGAGGTACACCTTTGGCCTCATCTGCACTTTGAAATAGGGTAAGTCGGCAATTTAGTACCCTACTTAGGTATTTTGCAATTAATGAACTAAAACAATTACTTTGCTCACCCGCGACCTTACAATTTATTTATTTTTATTTATTTTTATTTTAATTGTTTTAGTTCATTAATATGGACCTCCGCAAAGTAACGCCTGATTCAATAAATTATTTTGCAATTGTGATATTTAGAGAACGAGCGAAAATAAGTAATTGTGCTGGTAATAGATATTTTTTAGATCTACTAAAAAAAAACAAAGTATACAATTAAATCAGAACCGCAGTGCAGGCTTCGTCAGGCAAAAATTTTGCTATCCGCAACAAGCTTCGTCATAACAACATATTGGAATCCGTAGCGGCTTCGTCAGATAAACAAAAATATAAAATCCGCTACAAGCTTCGTCATGCTGGTTAATTAATCTGATTTTCTGATGTAAATTTGTGCTATTTTTATTTTAGAATCGCGTTTTCAAATTATAGTTGTATGGCGCCACCTACCCCATTAATAAAACTTTAGGTGCTTTTACCACTTTTGCCTCTCTCATTCCGATCTGTATTGTCTAAATCTTTTGTAGTCTACCGTCTCTTTTTTGTACATGTGTCAATTCCAGGTATGCAAAAAAACACGTTTCTGCAAGCACCGCTTAGAAACTATTAATAAATAAAAACTGGTCAACAACACATACAAAGCCGTCTCTGAGAAGGTTTTAGCCGGAATTCCCACGCGGGCCCAGTGCGGATTGGGAACTTCACACACACCATCGAATTCAAATTTTCAACTGTAATTTCGCATGTAAATTCCTAAAACTCGGAGGTGCGATCCCGAGCTCGGACCCACGACTTTCTACTTGAGAAGCCTTAGGTCAAACCACTAGGCCACCAAGGATTTCTTACCGTAAACATTTTTTTTTAATTGAAGTTAATTGAATTGAATCTATCACGTATATACCTATTTGAAACGGCAATTAATTAGGTAATTAATTAAAAACAGATATACCTACATTGTATGAGTAATATTCACATAGGTAGTCTTAACATCATTAATTGTCCAACTCATGTTATGAGTAGGTATACCTAGCTGACCACGCAAAAGTTGTTTTGCCATATATCACCCAGGGAGGGGTATACAAATACCCTACGACTTATTCTCAGACCTACCAAGTACAGAGAAAAATTATAAAAATCGGTCAAGCCGTTTCAGGAGTTCGATAACAAACACCGTGACCACGAGATTTTTATATAACATAGAAGATAATGTTAGTAAGATTGTGTTGTGGTCAGCGCAAGCCTATTCCGAATTGTGGAAAAACATTTCGCATTCCATAGGTGAGTAAGTCGGCGCCCCGTTTTCGTCAACTTCCTTGTTCCCTTTATAGGTCAGCACCCCGCTATAAACATAGCTGGCCATGAAATTCCCAGCCACGCGACCATCCCGTCCCTAGCAAAAATACGATCTCCCCGAACTCTGTAGCCTGTGTAAATACTTACAAGTATAAAGCCATCGTGCGTACACTCACATGCCTGAGTGTGTATAGATACTAGGTACACATTAGGTTGCGTAACTTTTGGGTGGTAGGCTTCGGGTTTTCACATGTCGCAGTAAATAGGAGGTAGGAGTGTCAAGCGTCACGGATGTAGCTATAGGTGTATGGTTAGGAGTAGGCGTCACATGTGTCGGTATTCGGGTAATGTGACACGTGTGTGCGGGGGAAGGGGTGGGGAGGGGATTCGGGGCGGGTCCTGGGGCGGGCCCGGCCGGCCCGCCAGCGACGCACGCACCGCTCGGCATTCGCGCGACATCGCCGCTCCGCGCGCCCGCTCGCTGCCCAGTCATTCCGCGCTCGCGCACCGACCGCGACACACGTACGTTACCGCGCTGTGAAGTGTCCGAACTGTCAGTGTACTAATTAACAATCGAGTTTGGGATATCGCGCGGCGATGCAACCGTCTAGTGTTGCTTGAGCGAACGGGACGTGTGCGTGATTTGTAACCGCAAATATGGAGGAGAAGCCAGAAGAACACTATAGTTTGCGTTGGAACAACCACCAATCTCATCTGCTCCGGTCTTTTGAAGCTTTGCTTCAAGCTGAGACGCTGGTGGATGTAACGCTGGTGTGCGCCGAGCGTCGTGTGCGAGCGCACAAAGTCTTACTTGGCGCATGCAGCCCGCTCTTCCGTCGGATCTTCAGCGAAAATCCCTGCAAGCATCCCGTGATCGTGCTAAAAGACTTTCAAGGATGGGAGGTGCAGGCTGTGGTCGATTTTATGTACCGCGGTGAGGTTTCCGTGGCGCAGGAGCAGTTGGGGTCCGTTATTCGGGCGGGAGAGTCGCTGCAGGTTCGCGGGTTGGCGGACCATGAGCGTGAGGAAGCGAGGTCGGCAACGCCGTGCAGTGCTCCGGTGGAGCCTCCGGCGGCGTCGCCCCCTGTGAGCCCGGCCAGTCCGCAGCCGAGACGCAAGCAAGCGCGTCCGCGGCGCCGTTCGGGGGAGTCAGACACTCCTGAGAACCTGTCGATGAGGAGATCTCCGGGCGATGGTGGTTTGAAAGCGGTGCGGTTGGCCCGGCCGCGGTCGCCGCCGAAGCAGGAGGCCGAGGAGGCGGAGGAGGCGCCCCCGCCGCGCATGTTCCCCCCGCACCAGGACATGTACCCCCCGGTGCCGCCGCAAGCTGTGTCCGCGCTATCGCTCACCCCGCCGCACAGTAAGTCCACTTTTTTACCTAACCCGTTATAAAAACCGTCTTATAAGTAAAGGTTTATAGAGGAAATCGAAGTCCGCATAGTTAGGTAAAAATTCTAAGACCCCATACCTATGAATGTACCATAACAGAGAAAATGGCAACAGTCATATTTTAAAACCCTTTTACTACTTAGGTTCGTAAGACTTATTCATACCTAGTAAGTTAGGTAATTTTCTTAAAACAAACATTTAGTTTCTATGACAGTGACAGTCTTGTGAATAAAAAATAGTTGCCAGTTTTAAAAAAATAGCAATGTAAAAGGGTGTCCAACAAAATTGTTATGTTCGGGACAGTCTCATTGGCTGCCATTAGACAGGCACTGATATTAATTAAGATCTGATTAGAAATGGATATTGAACGCCACAGGTGTTTATTAAGGTTAACTAATAAAAAACTTGAGGCCAATAATAAAGGCAAGGCTGTTCTGGATGAACAATAATTATTTACTTGATAACTAAATCAAATAAATAAAAACTGACCTCGGCATCAAGATCTTGTTAACGCTACGTTGGACAACCATTTATGCATTTCGTGATTCATATATTATGCATTTACAATGATAGGTTCTGTCGTTTTGTGAAGAGTAATTACTTACCTATAATTAATTAGTAGGTAATAAAGTACCTCATGAACAATTTAATATTAAGTCAATAAATTTGTATGGCGATAATTCGTGAACTTGTTTTCTAATACAAAAAAAAAAAACAAAACAAATGCTATCGAAATAAAAAGATACTTGTTTTTGGGTAGGTATTATCTAAATTAACTTGCACAAATTTCAACAAAATCTGTTTTTTTTTTTCGCTACAAAACGATGATGATAATATCTGCAATGGTTATAAAATTATTTAAGTAGGTTGTATTAGGTAATTAAGCTATGAAATATGATCTGCCAAAAGTATTACCCATATTACACATGCCATTAAAGGGTACTTAATTCGCAATTACCGCAAAAAATATGTTGTGTAAATCGACAATTTTAACATAATTCGCTCCTTTATCATTTCCCTCTCGACTCGACCCACAAAAATCGTTTTAAATAACCCGCTGCTTAACCCCAGCGGTTCACCGAGTTCAGACTGTGATTTATCACGTCCCACCCTACTGCACACGGTTTCCTCACACGTTTAATGGCACACTTCGTGAAACATGACCGATATATACCGATACATGCACCTACACGGAATATCTCACTCTAGAACACTGCACTGTTCGCTCGAGAGTCACGAATTTAATCGTTGTTGTGACATTGTAATGCAAATCCTATTTAGATACGTAAAATATTGCCAGCATAGGTAAGGAATATTGCCTTCACTTTTAACTAACACTTTTAGTTTAATGGGTGAAAGTTAGGATATGTGGAATAATTTCCTGAACCGTAATACAAGTTTTATTACTGTATTTCTAATTAGCACTTAATGTGGTCTTACAGAAAAATACCCACCTATAATCTTAAAATCAAACTGCGTCCCTAAAGTTTTATTTTTAAATGTAGCAAGCATTCTTCTCATTACCTAATTATGTAGGTTGTATTTGTATTACATAGTGTGACCCCGGCTTCCCGAGCGCGGAATAAGTAGCTTCCGTATCCACGCAATTTCTAGGGATTCTATCTTTTTTCTCCGTGTTTGAAATATTAAAATGTCATTTCATTTCATTAAAATTCAAAGTATAAGTTTACATGGAATAAAACACATACAGGTACTATTTGGATAGTTTTAGGGAGATTCATGAGAAATAAAACGTGTTTAATTTTCTTAATTAGGTACTTACGCCGTTGTTAAAGTTAATTGTTCCACCGTTATCGGTTGGCAATCGGCCGATCACGTTATCGCATTAAGCTACCTACGGATTTTATTGACCGGAACTCTCATCTGAGATAAAATTAAGATCACCTATTCATGCGTCGGGTGACTATCGCGTCAATCGCGTGAAAGGTTATAACTTTATAAAGTCCATTAACTTAGCATATCGCAAACATTGGCCGGGCCGTAAAATATCGTTTTAAATGGCGGTGCCTGCATTCTGCCAGCCGTGTATGGTCCTCGTAAATGTGTGTCAGTGTAAATTTTACACTTCAATAATTATTGCTCGCGGTCTCCTTGCATGAAATGAAAGAGGAAGCAATTCTAACAGCCATCTTGCTTTACGATCCATTTTCGATTTCTAAACGTGTTTATAGTGGGAAAGACTGCGTTGGTAATCACATTTATGTACCTACAAGCAACCTGTATTAATGACGTTTAGACAAAAAACAGGATCGAGCAAATGCTAACACAAAAAATATAAAAGTTCTTCAAAACTGAAAAAGAGACTCGTATAACAACAAAGCTTAAAAGAAACGTTCACAAATCACGTCTGTAATGTATTTTATACGACAGGTCTAAAACCTCAGGTTGGAATTAGTCCAAGGAGTGGTTTTATACGTCAATTTTGTTTTATTGTTTCCTCAGTTTCGCGTATGTGCCGAGTGCTTGATTGCGCCATAATAGTCGTAGGTTGTAATGAAGGGTTGCACGCACTCGCTGCGTGGGGAACAACGCGAAGGGGAGTTTTTGAACGTTTCCGCACTTGTCATTTCAATTTAAAATCAAATTTCGAATGCGCTTCGTTTTGATTTTAATAGCCGTTCTGGTTTTGTATAAACAGCCTGCACCCTGGAGCCTGTCTCAGTTTTTTAATCTGTTAGATAGCATATATTTTTAAAAAGGGAAATAAAATAAACAATAATTATAAAATCCAGTCACATATTTGGCGATATTTACGAAAAAAAAACTGTATTTTAGAGCGCTGCGGTTCAGGTTTATTTTAATAAGACTTCATTTTATTGTTTCCTTCATCTTCGTGTGTGATGAAAGCTTGATTATGGTTAATGGTGGCGCGTAAATGTAATAAGGGGTTGGGAGAACTGCAATCAGTAGCGGGATGCCTTCCTGATTGTGCCCACTCGGTGTTGTCAAGTAATTCCAAATTTAAACCGCTTTTTACTCTCATTGCCTTGTATTGTTTTATTTCCAGCCGTGTAAATAGTAATTAGAATGATTAAATCGTAAAAGTGCTTAAAAAAAATTAGCGTGCGATTAACATCACTGCTTTAAAGGTATTAACGTTTGTAGGTTGTATTAAACAGTTTAATTACTCATTTGATCTTCGTGTGTGGCGTTTATGGTAAGATTATTTGTAACGTTAATGGCATACGATGTCATTAACCCCACCATAGTCAACAATAAAAAAAACGATATTAAAATTTTAATAATGCCTGTAATAACATTGAAATATAGATATTTTGTTAGTATAAATCGATAAATCCATGTACTCTATTGTTAGCATAAACCTTATGTTTAGACACGCGAGGTCTTAGACCATTGGGTACATGACCTTCAGGATCTATAAAAAAAAGTTGAACTGTGCAGGCGACGACATTGGCACGAAACGCTAGATAGAAACCCTGCGCACACGCTATAATCAATAGAATAACAATGCGTCAACCATGTACTTGGATATTGCATGAGAATTAATTTTTATGATCGCAATATCGATCCAAAGCTTCCTTTTACTTAAATTTCATGTTATGAAAAAACTAGGTAATTCCACAGCTATTACGGGTACTTCGTTTCGCTAAAAAAACAGTCGCTCCAATTCTGCCTTTCATGCGTCGCTATTCGCAAAAAATGTATGAAGATATATCTAGGATTGAATTGAACAAAAAACTTTATTTTAAGCGCTGTGCCTTACGGGATTCTAAAGAAAATTAAACACTCGGTCTTACAGTTCAACGAGGGAGAATATAAAATAAGAAAAAAAAGGAATTAATTATTTCGTTTACAACTGTCACCATATTCCATCAAGCGATCGACTTCCAAAATGCGAAAGTAACAAAAAAAATGGCGCTTCCTATATAGCCTTATTTTATTTTGCTCACGTTACATTATGCCTCTAGCCTGCACATTTTTGTGCAAGTAGCTGGCGTACCTACTACGTCAAACTTCAAACAAATATAACACAAGCATACCAGCTACTTACACGAAATTATGCAGGGTACGGGCATATGCATCCACGGCCTATGGAGTTGGGATGCAAAAGTAGCTCCCTCTGTGCTAATTATGGCAGGATTGTCCGCGAAGCGCACATCGCGTGCGCACCGCGAGGATGACAGCCGGCGCTCGCGCATTTACATTGAATCGACTTGACCTACTAGCGAGCATTAACACCTCACTATGGATTATGAGAAACAATAATTAGACAAGTACTTTCATTGGAAAAATTGTTTTATGGTAGCGAGGACACTATTGTATAAAAAAACGACAATTTTCCGATTACTAAGAAATAAATAATCTGTGTCGTACAATAACACTTACTTAGCATTTATACTGAAGGGTGAACGGTGAGTTAAATGAGCACAAAAGGTTTTTTACCGAAGGTAGACAGTATAATCTTCACCTTTATCCTTATCCTTAAAATAGAAGATTTTTAAGACAATCGAAAATAAAACAAAGGCTTACTTTCCCCAAAAACTCTGTAAAACTTAAGAGAAGGCTCGTAAATTTTGACTTGCTTCCTTACACGCGACGCTAAATGGGATACCTATTAAGCTTGAGTTAGGTAAAAGGGGGTCCAAGCTCCTTACGAGTGACAGAGGACTCTCTATCGCCATACGTCTCTCATTTGACGTCTGCGTGCGTTTTAACGTCTCCAACTCAAGAGATTCTTTATAAATCAAAGATTGAGATTTTTCTGACGGTAGTACCGTGGGTATGTATAAAAAGATCACGTCTTTATTATTTACATCATTAGTAGTGTATAATAGTTTGCGTTTCTGCTTTAGTTATTTTTTTATTAGAATTATTTATTGCGTGTTAATTGTATCATTAAGATATCTCTTTGCATTCTAAGAAATGTTTACTCACAGATAATTATCACACACACGCCTAGGTTCACATGCCTACGTAATATGAAACAAATTATCAATCCATTGTTAACTAGTGATATCCCATAAGAGTCATATATTTGCATAAACACGAAACATGCGAAACTTGTTAATTTTTGAAGTTTTTGCTTAAAACTGGTCCAAAACCATCTTCCAGTACAATCGACAACTGAAATTCATAGAAACAATAATTACCTAAATGCCTGTAATCCTTATAAACAATAGCATATTAACCCTTTCTACCCGACAAATAAATGCAACGTGCCGAGGAAAGAAACGTCACATGCATGCTAATTTACCGACATGGCAAACCATTCAATTGATACAAAAAGCTACCCTAATCATACCTATGTTTATAGTATCATCTCTTTCCCGCCCACCCAACTGTCGACAGACCCGCGTATACAGATCAGTGGGACAAGACAAGCGTTAATTATCATTCTAATCAGCTATTGTGTTAGCACCACTGTTTTTGTGACGACTCGACACGACACGTGTACCTATATGACGGGTAATTTCATAATTGAAATCCCATTACGTTTTTTTTACGACTGTCTACTCGTGCTACGATGCGTTAAATGGCCAGTGTTTCTTTAAACTAAAAAAAAAAGTTCATTGTAATTTGAAGTTCACTTTCAAAAAGGGTTGCGAGTGCTTTCAATTGAAAACGGGAACAAAGTGGACTTGTTTTAACATACCTACAAGGTTTCGCATAAAGCCCGCTGTACTCTAGAAACCTGGTGGGCGTATCGTATAATGATATGCGTTATATAGTGCCACAATAATTTATGTGAACATTTCTATCCGCTGCAGGTGATTTATCTAGCAGGTGACTCGGTCGTGAAAGGTGAGAGCGGTGTTGCCACATCGTGAGCTAGCTTTGATAAACAAAATGCACGCATTCGTATTGATTAAGCGATATGCATATCAGTTTGTTGCTGGCAATAATTAAAAGGGGCGCTTCGACAACTAGGACCAAAAGTTGATTTGAGCACTGCTACAGTATATAGATTTTTCTAACCGCGGTGTATTTTTTTAGTGGTTAAGTACGTAATAAAATATAATCGCAAAATAGCAGGCTGCGTTAAAATACTTAGCTCCCAAAACCTTTGATTAAGGTATGTGTGACAAATACCCGCATATCCAAATACATGTAAATATATTCAAATACATGTCAGAATCCCAGCTGCCGTTCTCAGACTTGTTGATTTTTCGAAATGTATCTTAAATTTGTTCAATTACGAAAATTATAACTAACGCATGTCGCACATATGCGATTAAATTATAATTGCCGTCTAATTATGGGATTGTCTAATAAAACGTTGCCTTACAGTATCATGACTGGAGGTGGTCGCTCAAGTCAAGTCCCTTACATGGTTTCTATCCCCATAACAAACCAATAAGTATTTATTGCTTATTAAAATTGATAAAATAACACGACAAAACATATGAATTAACACAACACTTAAAACTCCTTGGAAAAATAATTTACTACCTTGTCTGGGTTGATTACACGGGTGCAGGCATGATTCTCGATAGTTACTTGGTAATTGAGTAGTTTACATAATTAAATACTTGCTCATATGAAATATGTAGGTTTACTAGTGCAGTGATATCTAATACGGTCTAGGTACTAGTACCGGTCATCTTTACTATCTTGGCCCGTTTTTAGCAGTCATTATTTTGAAATGAGAAGTTTTACGATACCAGGAATAAGTATATCTATTGCAAAATTAAGCAGGTCACTTTCATGAAGATGTACAGTTGTCATTTATAGCTCAGTTTAGTAGATAAATATAGTTATCAAGAGAATGAGAGCTTTTAAAGATCTATTTGAGCTTTACGACTAATCAGATCGGCTAAATATCGCAACCGACTTTATACACGTTTATGACACTGAATCAATGAAAATTATTGCAAACAGCAAAACTTCATAAATCAATACGGTTTATTTCATCCATGGCAATACTGGCGCCATCTACAACTTTAAGAAGTAACAGGACAAATCCGGTTGTTAAAATAAACGTGGTCACATTAATGACACTTCTTGAAGAATATCGTTGATTGTGCTTGCAATATTTTAAGCTACGTCACGCGGCGGACACGACGTACAAATACGCGTTCTTGAATCTACATAAGCACGACGACGTCTGTACACGCGTACGCCTACAATACATCGCGCGCGCACTTTTCTGGATTCCGGCGGGGTCCGGCAATCTGCGCCTTGAGGGGTGGGGTAACTCGAATCGGTGCGGGGTGGAGCGTGTTCATTCTGTACGTTAGTACTATTATATATTCTGTGGCTACGTGTAGAATCACATCTGGGGATAACAGAAGTCTTGAAACTAATACATGAAAGTAATACATTGAAATCGAACCTGCCGTAAGAAAGTTGACAGTGAAATATGTATGAAAATACGTTGTAGGTATTAGATATACCTAAAATATAGTATCGTTAATGACTGACTGACGAGCTGACAGACCACACACACACACACAGCCCATATCACTGCAGCTAGACTTGAAATTTGGCACACAACTATACATCTTACCTTAAATCTCATCGAGGAGTAAGAATGGATTTTTTTAATACGCAACACGACATAAGCCTATTTTTCTTTCTTCCACGAGAGCGAAGCCTGAGGAAAAGAAATAGTTTAAAGCAGTTTTCAAAACTGCCCTGACAGTACACATATTGAAGTCATAATGATAACAAGATATCATGCATGAGTGCAATGAATCGAAATCGACATACAGACTTGGCGGCTAGTTCGAGTATAGCTTATGCTAAGCTTCGTATATGCTTTGTAACTACATATTTGTTTTCCTTTCTAACCAGTCCAATAGAAAAAAGACGCAGTGATCGAAAAGCTAAAACAACTTGCAATAGACGCCCTGAGAACATAAAGATATTTTTAATAGACGTTCATTTGATATGCAAAAATGTTTTACAGCCTATATTACTTTTCAACACTTATCTTGTTTATGTAAGTGTTTATGTTTACGGTTTTGTTACGGTATGGATACTACTTGTACAAAACCTGCCTGTTTTGTCTAGGGAATTATTATTGTAAATTTAATGTAACTGTGCGCTTAATTGGTTGAATGGATGCCATTTCCTTTGTCATCCCCCTGAAAAGATAAAAAAAATCTAATCAGCTATGTCACTTCGCGGAAAAGTTGAATTCCTGGACTAGCGAACTTTTTTATTTTTTGACAGACGCTTGCAAGTGTAAAATGGAATCGTCGATGAAATTGCAATACCGTGTAACCAATAATGGCTAAATGTGTTAAATTTAAGTTTGGGTCATCATCATCATCATTTCAGCCGAAAGACGTCCACTGATGAACTCGCCAAACAGATCGGTCCCGTGCCCTCTGCATCCAACGCGATCCCGCAACCTTAACCAGGTCGTCGCTCCATCTTGTTGGAGGCCTACCTACACTGCGTCTTCCGGTCCGTGGACGCCACTCGAGGCACTCATGGGGCAATGGAGAGGGCTATGCTCGGAGTTTCTCTGCGGGATCGCCTTAGAAATGATGAAATCCGCGCAAGAACTAAAGTCACCGACATAGCTCGAAGAATCGCCAGACTCAAGTGGCAGTGGACAGGGCACATCGCTCGTAGAACTGATGGCCGATGGGGCAAAAAGGTTCTCGAGTTTGGGTCAGTCTGGCATTATAAACACAAAGATGTTCAATTGTAATGAAAATTGCCACAAATCAGTTACGCGACACTTTATTGCAGTTTTATCGACGATATAACATGATAAGTATTTAAAATCACAATTTGATTCTAAATCTTATCACAATGTAGACTTTAATTTAATTTTTTTTATTTTATTGCCATGGGAAACATACAGCATAAAATAACACAACATTTATTAGTTTGAAATTTACTATTCAATAGGGTACATAAGCACAGACATAAGCCAAATCAGTTTCCACTAATAGTTTATACAATTGGCTACTTTCCTAACTAGTCAGTCTTTTAGATTATCAAAAAATATTGGACACGTATTTTTTATTTTGTCAATTAAACAAAAAATTACGAAGATATGGCGCGTTGAAGTTTCGCGTGACGTCACTTGTTCCTACACTTTGTATGAGCGTTTTAGGAACAAGTGACGTCACGCGGAACTTCAACGCGCCATATCTTCGTCATTTTTTGTTTAATTGTCAAAAGAAAAATTACGTGTCTAATATTTTTGATAATGTAAAATACGGACTAATAAGAATTATTATTTTTTTACCTAGGAAACATCCCTATTCTTTGCTCCAAAAGTTTACACAATATGCCAATTTATTATTAATTATTAAGTTGAATATTCTATTTATATTTTTAGGTCGGATAATTTGGGTTCGACAGATATTTTTTTATCTGCAAAATGTGTTGTGGACTCATTCTATTTTTAATTTTGCCGTCCTCTCTTGCCCCATGCAGGACTCTATTGCCACACTCTACTTCTGCGATTGTCAATGTCAAAGATTTCTCTATTATTGTGGCCTATTAAACCCAACCACGCACAAGCTGCACATAGTGTGATGGTCTTAATATTAATTATGGGAGCAGCCATGAAGGAAACATCTTGTTGTGTATTCGACGACCATCTTTATTGTCATAGATAATCACATTATAGATCATAGATAGCACACACAATCTTAATATCTCTAGTATAGTTTGAGTGCTACCAACATACATACAACATCCCTTCCTTCGACATAGAGAAAAACATAATGTAAGCTACTACTCATAATCATAACATAACTTCAAACTAAATAGGTATGTAACTGTTACTGTATAACACAATCTTACTGAATGACATTAAATTACAAATCATTTACTGAATTACAAAATCTTTGAAATGAGATGGTTTTTTACTTATTCTACCTGACCTAGTTACATATTCAGTCTCTACTTTATCTTCAGAAATTGATATGGGAATATTTTCTGATGCACTATTATTATTATTTAAGTTTATACATTCATCAATTATATTATCCCATATATCTTCCTTTACATTATATTTTCCTCCCTTTATCAACATAGATCTATTTCTTATAATATTATCCCCTCTTTCATTGACTATTTTATAGGAACGTGGACCCTCCGCCTTCCCAACAATAATTCCACTCTGGTGAGGTCTCTTATTTGACTCATCCTGTATTTTTACAACATCTCCCTCGTTTAACTTAGGTAAAGGTCTCACTTTCCTATCAAAATAGTTTTTCTGATACCATTGTTTTGATATGAGGTTGTTCTTATGGTTATAGTTATATGTATTTTGATTATAATTATTTTTATCATTTTCCACAAATGGTAACAAATTTTTAACCTTTCTATTAAACAACAGCTCACAAGGAGTCTTATCTCCATTTAATGCAGGTGTATTTCTATACATAAGCAAACCTAATTGTATATCTCTGTTTGTATATATCAGTTTTTTTAACATTTGTTTTGTTGTCTGTATATAACGTTCCGCTAATCCATTACCTTGATGATGCTTAGGGCTTACAATTTTATGTTCAAAATGCCATATTTTATTAAATTTCTTAAATTCACAACTAGTAAATTGAGATCCTGAATCTGAATACAATATATCTGGTAAACCATGTCGAGCAAAAATTTCTTTTAAACAATCTATTATTGATGTGGCATATAAATCCTGCAATTTTTTTATTTCTACATATTTACTGTATGCGTCCACTACTAGTACATATGGTTCCCCATATAAAAAGAATATATCTGTAGCTACTACTTGCCAGGGTCTGTCTAGAATTTCTTTATTTATCAAGGGTTCTTTTCTATTATTATTCTGAAAACTTTTACATGCATCACAATTTTGTACCAAATCTTCTATTTCTTTTGACATATTTGGCCAAAATACTGTTTTTCTAGCTAATGACTTGCATTTCTCTACACCTAAGTGTGCATAGTGAATAAACCCAAGCATTTCAGACCTTTTGGTTCTAGGTATTATTAATTGTTCCCCTTTAAATATTAATCCTCTATATTCACTCAACTCATCTCTATAACTATAGTATATCTTAGCTTCCTTGTCAATTTCAAATTTATTTTCAGGCCACCCATTTATTATATATTTTAAAACACTCTGTAGTTCTCTATCCTGACTGGTTTCATCAATTAATTCTTTTAATTTTTTATCTGTTATCTGAACACTATTTAAAACCATAGCTACATGAGCCTCAACATCTAACTCATATGTTTGAGATGTGTCATTTAAAAATGAGCGCGATAAATGATCTGCCACTAATAATTCCTTCCCAGGTTTATATACTACTATGAAACTAAAGGGTTGTAAAGCCATTTTAATCTTTTGTAATCTAGCTGGACATTTATTTAATGGTTTCGCAAAAATTGACACTAATGGTTTGTGGTCAGATTCCACAATAAACTCTTGTCCATAAACATATTGATAAAACTTAGTACACCCATATAATATAGCTAAGCTTTCTTTTTCTATCTGACTGTACATTTTCTCAGTGTTAGTTAATGCTCTTGAACCATATGCGATTGGTTGCCCTTCTTGTAATATTACACATCCTAAACCATCCTTTGACGCATCTACGCTTAATGTTATCTGTTTATCTAATTGAAAATATGCTAGTACAGGTGGTTCGCTAATTAATTTCTTTATTCTGTCATATGCCTGTTGTTGTGACTTTGCCCATATAAATGGTGTATCTTTTTTATTTAATTGACGCAGTGGTGCCGTCTCTTCTGACACATTAGGTATAAATCTCGAAATATAATTTATTAGGCCCAAAAAACGTAACAATTCTTTGTGATTATTTGGCTCTTTCATTTCAATAATTGCTTTTACTCTATCTTTATCTATCTGAACTCCTTCTGTTGTGAGTATGTGCCCTAAATATTTTACCTCTTTTTTATTAAAATTACACTTATTTTTATTGAATTTTACCCCATATTCTTTAGCTCTATCTAATACTGCCTTTAATATGTCATTATGTTCCTTCTCTGTCTTAGCATGAATAAGTATATCATCAATATAAATCTCAACATTTGGTATATCTTTAAATATACTACTGAACACTCTTTGAAACACTTCTGGACTTGAGCACAAACCAAAAGGTAATCTATTAAAATAATACCTCCCAAATGGAGTATTAAAGGTTGTCAACTCTCTGCTGTCATGTGACAATGCTATTTGAAAAAATCCTTTATTTGCATCTAAAGTGCTGAAATGTTTACTACCTTTTAATTTTGCTGTTATCTCTTCTAAGGTAGGTATTTGCATTTGCTCTCTTTGAATTTGAGTATTTAAATACTGTGGATCTAAACATATCCTTAATGACTTATCTGGTTTTCTAGTTATAACAAGCGAGCTTACAAAATCTGTTGGAGTTTCTACTTTAGAAATTATCCCATTTTTCTCTAAATACTCAAGTTCACTTTTTAAGCTGTCTCTTAATTTAAATGGAACATGTCTGCATGGCTCTATCTTCCCTTGTGCACCCTCTTTTAATTGAATTTTATATTTAAAATTTTTAATTTCTCCGATACCTGTGAACACTTCTTTATAGTTATTTATCAAATCATTTTCAAAGTTTTTACTTACTGTAGTTTCATATACACATCTTTTCACTAGGCATAGCTTCTCAATAGTGGGCAGGCCCAAAATTGGTACACAATTTTGTTTACACACCTGAAAATTTATTATTTGTTCATTATTTTTAATTTTACACTTTATATCAATTTGACCAACAGTACCAATTTTGTCCCCATTATAATTAGTCAATACCAGATCAGACTTTTCAAATTTGTAATAACCCATATCTTGACATATTTTTCTAGGTATGACATTACACTGTGCGCCTGTATCTATTTTAAATTTAATACTTTTATTGTTTTCTACACAAATTACATATTCATACCAACTTTTTTCCTTGTTAATACTTGACACTTTAAGGTGTGACACAGTTAATTCTTCTAAATCACTACTTTGTCTGTCATATACCTCTGCTTGTACCGAACTAACCTTGTTCCAAAAACACTTCTTGAAAAAATGTCCCATCTTACCACAATTTTCACACTTCTTACCGTATGCTGGACACTTGTTCTTGTCATGAGAGAAACCGCACCTGGAGCACTCCGCATGCATCCTTCCTGGCCCTCTCGTTGCCCCGTAGACTGCTTTACCTCGTCCTCGGCCTCTGCCCCAACCCCTATTAAACTCTTCATTTCTTCTTATGCTCGGACCAGCCTCTTGTCTAGTTGTAGGTCTGTCCTCATGTCTCATTGTAGGTCTGGGTTCATGTGTCTTCCTTATTGTTTGTATGTCTGTTCTGTTTCCTTCGATTTTCTTTATTTGGTCTGATGCCAACTCTGCCGCTTTGCATATAGCTACAGTTTTGTTTAAGGTCAAGTCTATTTCTCTTAAAAGTCTGTCTTTCAGTCTTTTGTCTAGGATCCCAGCCACTAATCTGTCCCTTATCATTCTATCAGTGAGATCTCCGAAAGCACAATTTTTGGCTAATTTCTTAAGTTCTGTCAAGTAGGTATCAAAGGTTTCACCTTCAAATTGGTTTCTGGTGAAAAATACATGCGAGTTTACGCTTTCATTCTCTACCGGAATAAAATGTTTTGTGAACAATCCAATAATATCTATGTATTTTTCCGATCCTTCGAGATTAAATGTATTGTAGATATCAATACATTCTTCCCCCATGCAGTGCAACAGCAAGGCAATCTGCACGTCATCGCTTTTAGTATTTGCTCCACTAGCTTTTAAATAAATCTCAAACCTCTGCTTCCATTTTTTAAATTCCTCTGCCGAAAGCAGTCGAAGTTTTTCTGGGGGTTTTAATCCCATGACGCCATTCCCGACGCCAACCTCCGTCTCCGGCATCTTGCAAAATTATCAATGTTTACGATACCTTGTATTATTTTTCTTGAAGATCTCTTCTTATTTTCTTGTTTTCTTGCTTTCCAAATTTTCTCGCAGCGCCATGTGATGGTCTTAATATTAATTATGGGAGCAGCCATGAAGGAAACATCTTGTTGTGTATTCGACGACCATCTTTATTGTCATAGATAATCACATTATAGATCATAGATAGCACACACAATCTTAATATCTCTAGTATAGTTTGAGTGCTACCAACATACATACAACACATAGGGCGAGGCGTAGTTAAAATAGTTTAAACCGGCGTAACTTTGCCGTTCGCTGCACTGTCTACTTTTTATTTGCTCTGCGTCTCTTTTATCAAAACTATTGCAAATATTGTTATCTTTAGCTAATAACGTGTATGTATATCCAATAATATAAAACGTCTCGTCTCTCGTCTCGTCGTCTCGTGTCACGGTGTTTGTTATCGAACTCCTCCGAAACGGTTTGACCGATTTTTATGAAACTTTTTCCTCTATATTCGGTAGGTCTGAGAATAGGTCGTAGGCTATTTTTTATACCCACCCCTAATTCATCGCAGACGGAGTCGCAGGCAACAGCTAGTTTACTATAAAGAAAACATTAATAAAAACCTGTTCTTCTAAATAAGCTCATACGTACCTACTAAGTATCGTTTGTAAATTACTTATCATCTAATTTTAATTACGGCGTCAAAAGGTGCATTAGCAGGCACTTAATCAATTATATTATTTATCATGTGGTTTATGTGAAACGTTTTTTAAGTATTTAGGAGGAAAACATTTTTAATCGTAAAAACATGCGTCTCTTGGCGCTGTTGAACTTTGAACTATGAGAAAAAATGGGCCAAGTGCGATTCGGTCCTGTACCTACACAAAAGTTTTTATAATGAAAAATTGGCATCATTAAGATCGAGTAAAAACACATTGCTTGTATGGGGTTTTCAATTTTGAACTTTATTTTGTATTTGTTACAACGGCCATAATATGCACGCAACGAAATTTCAAACTGTCTATACTATTTATTTACTAACTGTTGCCCGCGACTCCGTCTGCGAAGAATAGGGGTATAAAAAAAATAATATAAAAATAAAAAATAGCCATAGAGGAAAAAAATCATAAAAATCGGTCAAGCCGTTTCGGAAGAGTTCGATAACAAAACAGCGTGACACGAGATTTTATATTTATTTCGATACTACCTAAGAGACAGCCTTGTTATAGACAGACGGACAGACAAGCTGGTATGAACTGAAGCCCTAAAAGTACCTACATTTGAAAAATATTCTGTTACCTGTGTACTAGTATAATGATTTCAGACTTTCATATTTAAAGGCCGTTGATTTAGTAATTTATGGGTCATTCACTTGAGCACAATGTGGAATCTGGGCTATAGGATGTAATAATAACGCATACTAAAAACCTTGTTTGTTACCTATTATAACAACCATAAAATTATAAAGTAATGGCAAATATTTCGCAGCATTTTGTAACAAAAACATGGAAAATTCAATCTTGAGGTAAACTTACGTATAGTTATCTTCAGTATCGGTTGATGAAGAACGAACTTATAATAAGAATATACTTAAACGGGGAACATACGGAAAAAAATAAAAATAAAAGATTGCGACGAATTGAGAACCTCCTCCTTTTTGAAGTCGGTTAAAAATACCTACCGGATCAAAGGCAAGCTTTTATCATAGGTACACTAGCGGTCGCCAAATGCCTAAGTAGATGATGTAGGATGAGGATAGAAAGAGATGGCGAATGCCGAATACAAGACGGCCTCCAGTCTCACTTTGTCGTCCCCAGCAATAGATATCGCTAAAACGGGTGCACTTAGTATACGACCCGGAATGAACGACAATAATGCACGATCTGATAATTCAAAACCTTATGGCAACTACATGAGGATTTGAATACATACATACATACTTGTACATTATGTCATTCATGCCGACGATTACATAATTTATAGGATTAAACTCCATTGATTCAAAGTCTTATTACGCATTCAAACAGGGTTGCCAGCTAAAAAGGAGTCCACAGATTAGTGAATAGTGCATCGTTACTCAGCCACACTGACAAATACATCCAGTTAATTGGAAGACCCCGCGTCGACGCTTAACGTCCGCGCCGTATTTTATACGGTTTACGACAACGCCAGGTTATCAATAATCGCTTATTGAAAGCTATTTTAATGGAATACTGCGCCTTAATTTCTGCTAGAACTATAACATATTTTTGCACGGTAACGGGAGTGCCAACCTATGGTGCCAACTGCTATAGCCGACCACAGATAACATAGATGAATTCAGATTTAACTTGATGTCTGTGGAAGGCGGTTTTAATTTTAAAAATAAATTTAGCTCATAGGCAGGCGACAAGCCAGCTAAAAACGCAGGACAAGTCAGTCTGTAACGAAATTAATTGCTTAAAAAAATTATCATTAAAAAGAGTGTACTTTAAAAAGATGAAGTGCTGTAGTTAAAATAAAACCTTTGAAAATATACGTGTTATATTTCAATCCTTCTTGGGGTCTCTTCTACGGTCCTACGGTCACCCTTACTATTAGTCTAGAATTCAACACTAGTACTTACAGTTAATGCATGTTTCTTTAACCAAAATTCATGCAATTTAAGACAGCGCTTGTTCATGCGCATGTTTATGTAAGGTGCCATGTGAAAATCAGATCGAAATCTCATTCCAAAGCCATGTTGAATCTGTGCGATCCAAATCACCGGTACCGTTCCATTTTTAACCAGATCCAAAAAAACTGTTATCCAACACGCAACCGGAACTCGAATCATATATTAGGTTTAATCTTATACGAATTTAATAACAAGTGATATGCGCGCTCTGCCATTGTCCGTGGTGCCCATGAGAAAAAGCACAGCCCGATTTTTTGTTAACGATAAAGAGGTGCCGACGAACAATCCCGAGCAAGATCGATGTGCATGTACGAACCACAGCCCGCTGTGCTGGCCTCTCGCCGTCATTACTCGTGAACCCCACAGTCCCTCTACGGAGGACTTCTCCCGGTAGCTATACCCAATACTTCTTCGTCACACGTCCATAATTGATTCGGCCCGTAAAATTCAAATTTTGAATGAGTATTCTGTGAATGAGAATCGAAATAAGATCACGAGTGTGTTCGGAAACGCGGCCTCTCACCGGCACAATGACCGGCGTATACGCCAGATCTCTCTCTCGATAAACACAAAAAACCCCACGAAAAAACTACATGTCATGCATCTACGTGTGCTAGTCGATTTCACAGAGACGGTCATGGGAATTGAGTGACGAATGGACTTTAGAAAGCAATTAAAATACAGTGCTGAGCGACCAAAAAGCGCGCTCGACACACGAAATCGACAGACACGTCGCGCATTGTGCATCGATGCAGCTCCGCGGCAAAAACCTCGCGCTCTCAATGTTCACACCTACTCTTTAACTCGCCCAAATTTACCACCGCCACTCATCTCATCATTCCAAGATTTATTGACTCTTAAAAAGGATCCTTTACCACAGATAAATGTTATTCCACCGAAATCAAGGAAAATACCTTTATATAAAACTTTTCCCGCTCCTGAACTTCGCAACCTACTTAATGTAACGAAAAACGATACAAAGGGGGACGAGCGTCCGAAAGTGGACTTGATTTTTTACAGCCACAGAGCAGAGGTCAGCGAGGAAACGAAATCGGATTACTGATCCCGCGATTATAAAGTTCACAAACCGAGGGAAACCACAATTTCGTGGCACGACTTCCATCCAGTACACCACACAACAGATTAAATGCCTACATGTTGTCATTTCAGATAACTTAATTCCTTTCCTTTCCAGCACTATTTCACAAAACTTCTTTAATTTTTCTTTGTCTCGGTTATATCACTTTTGTTTTACTCCGCGCAGAGTTGTATACTTGGCAAATGAGTTATAGTAATTTATTATTAAGTAATTTTGTTGAAATTATTTGCTTTTATGATCTACAAATTATCCATTTACGCATGAAGTTTATGTAGTTCATCATTCAGCCGAAAGACGTCCACTGCTGAACATAGGCCTCCCCCAAGGTTCGCCAAACAGATCGGCCCTGCGCCATCCGCATCCAATGCGTTCCCGCATTGCACGTATGTAGTTTATCGCTTTATATTTATAAGTGTACAGTTTATCTATCTGTGTGGCGTTCCGGGTATTACCGACGGTGCTGGCTGAAAATCAGCGCTGGGGTGTTATAAACGCCTCAGCATAATGCTGAGCCAGTGTCCAATTTACAACCGCAATGACACTTTTTTTGTTTCCTTTTTGTAAAAATATTTATAAATGTGTCTTGTGTTGTTGTAAATAAATGTATTTTCTTTGTTTCTTTCTTTAAATATTTCATTTCGTATTCGAAACAGGAGAAAAACTTAAGATATATCCTTCTTGTCTTAGATGTTTTAGTAGAAGATATAGACAAGTGGACTTGTCATATCAAAGAAATGACAACGCATTGGCTGCAGCCTGTCAAACTTGAGACTTCTATACGTGCCCCAAACGCACATGTCCCTTCAAATGACTTCAAACTTATGACAGTTGCACTTCGCCAAGGCCACGGAAACGGTTATGTGCCTTGTCGGCACTGAATGCAATAGTTTCGATCAGTTCTTCCACAAGCTAGAAGGGCATTTCATAAGTTCTCAACATATCATGTCCCAAGTAACTGGCAAGCAAGAGTTTTGAATAAAGAACACGTTTAATTCAACAGCAAGTTTAAAAAAAATAACAACATGTTTGTGGTCTATGACTGTTGCGAAACTGAGTGTACGAGAGAGGTACTCATACGCAAGATATCAATGTTGTCGCTACGTAGAGTCATTAACCAAAAATTACTAGGAAATTCGAGCATTAAGTTCTCAGTAATTTCATTACCAATTACAATTGTATGTTATTAACTGGCAGGGCGCCCATAGTGAGTCAGAGACTCATGAGTAATGTAGCAGAGCAAGAACAAATCACTGCGGTGCACCACACACGTAAACAGCAATTTGGCCGGAATCAATCTAACCTTTTTCTATATCAATACCTCGATACGCTCCGTGATAAATAGACGCCCGAAGACAATTTACTCTTTTGTATTCTATTGCATACTCGTCGATTGTACAGACTTATAATTGGATATGAGAATAGACCATTCATGTCACTCTCCGTTTTGTTTACTTGCATGAATTAAATAAAGCCACCGGCATATAATTATGCCGCTTCGCCGCGAATAAGAAACCATTATCTGTCTACATTCGGTTACGTGTTGACCAAAATAAATAAACAAAAGTAAACGAAACCAGTTACTTTTAATATTGACAAAACCTAGTTTTTGTTGGACACTAATTTTTGTATTATTTACGGTTCATGCACAGTGAAAGTTACTAACACTAAAGTGTACCGATCCAATCGATTTTTTTATTCGCACAGCTTTATCCGCTTTAAATCGATTCTTGCGAATAACCGCAATCGTTTTGGCTCTTTCACATGATAGATTACATTACATACGCAACGGAAGCGAGGAATTACCGATACGATCAATAAAACCGCAGAGCACATACCATACCCGCCACTCCGTTCTTCATTACTACAAATGGGCGAGCAGCTTGCCCACCGGAATACAAACAAAACCAATTTTACAGTTAGCTTCTGCATGCCGTCGACGCGTTATTACCAGATAATAAATTTAATAACAAAATTAATTAGGCGCCCGCTCCGATTTCTAAATAACAATGAAGTTCGCGTTCGGAGCGTGAATGTCATGTGCCCAATAAATCGAGCATCGAAAAACGGTCCGGCTGAATCAAGTGATTAAAGCGCTTCACTATTTGGGCATAGACAATGAGATCGGCTCTCATTGCGCGCGGAACAATAGAAAGCGCCTCTCAGCCGCTTCACACGGGATGTAACATGGGAAGTTAACGAAAATACATTTCAATAGTTAATGCCCAAATTGGTTGCGAGCTTACGAAATTAACACGTTAGTGGTCGTAATTTATTATTTGTATGGAATTCTCCCAGGCGTGTGTGATTCAGCTAATGTGTTCTTGTTACTATCAAATGTGGACGCTAATTCGGAAACTGTGTAGTGTCATTACGAGTGCAATTACAATTATGTTGGCGATTATGAGTCACACGTCATTGTTAGTCACGGGAATGGTTTTTATGAACTGTTTTGCGGAGCCTGGCCAGCTCAGATGCGTGTGTCACTCTTGAGGAAATCCTTTGCTTGCCGCTGCGCGCGCGCCGCTCCGTTATCACCTGGCCGACCGCGCCGAAGCAGTATGCCTCTGGGAAATAAAAACAACGCATGCGTGTGTCAACCTATGTGCCATTCATACCCTACGATGCGTAGGTAGGCAGTCATTTAGCTGCTGTATTTATTTCTCAAAGCTATTTTGTATAAAATTGTAATTTAATCACAATTTTATGAGATTAAACATCTGCTGCTCTGTAAGTTTGGACCCATATCTTCCCGTCGATATCGTAGAAGGCTTCTATGGGCCTTGGTGTGAGAGTAGGTAACAGCGCTTTTTACTGCCAACTATAAACTCTGGGCTCTAATCTGCAATGTTGAAGGTACCTAAAGGCAAATTACCACACGCCTTCCAAAAAAGTAGTGATGGCGGTTCAGAAAAAAATACTAATCCGCAACCTAACGACTATGACCACTCTGTTAATGTGTAGCAACTTAGAAGAGAGATTCGTAAAGCCAAGTTTAAAAATCGTGCTAGTTGCATTACATTGCTACGTTCGATGGACCACTACAAAGTCGTTGGCTTTACGGCCTCGCAGTGTAATGCAACTTGCACGATTTTTCTTGCAAGTCTAAACCTGGCTTAAGATTTGAGACTAGAATACCTACAGCAAAAAGCTTCGATTGGATAAATCAAAATGCTAACCTGATCACGTCACGCAGCAGCTAACTAAAGCTAAAAGCTCTAAGTACGTAAAGTATGTAATTTTTCGTTCTTATATCTATTGGTAAGATTCTAGAGGATTCTAGGTACTTACCACGAAAGTTTTAATTCTAATCGTGTTTCATTATTTCAATGATGGTCATTCTGACTTCATTGTCATGGTATCTAAGGAGAGCTTTAAATTTCTCATTAGCATCAATTCTAGTGCAAAATGATACTTAGTGCATGTCCCCAATAGCCTCTCGTTCAAGGCGCTCCGGCCATATTAATTGCTGAGTAGGTGTTTGCGATTTTCCATTTGCACCCCACATTGCTTATGCAATGGGGACTTACACTGGACACGCGATCGCGTAAACAATGCAAGGATCTTCTCTTGGCCTAGACTTCTTTCCATTAATCGGTCCCCACATCGGCCGGCCACTATGCGCGCGCTGAAACAATGGATTAACCCAGTTAACAGCCAAGAGAGCCAGTTATGGCGTTTTTCGTCTCGATATTACCTTATCCTTGGCGTGAGCCGCTATCTATCATGTGATCTATTGTACGCAGTCGACATCGGTCTCAGATTAAAGCGATAATTAATGCTGATTCCATACGACCTAGATTCGGGTCCGCTCGATAAAGTTAATTTACAGTTATAGTTGTAAATCTCGTTGCAAAATAAACGGCACGCGCGGCCTGACCATAGACAACGGGCGACTCCCACTCGCTGTGTGCCGGAAGCGTGAATGGGCCCGGGCTCACGTGGAGTCATACGATGCGTCCCGACCTGTGGCTCACACGCGCCTTTTCCCGCGTTGCACGGTACGCATGTGACGAGCGAGACACAACACATGTGCGATGTGCGTGACCCGCGTGCGAGAGAGAGGGTGCGTCCCGAGTTTCCTCAATGACGGGGTGAGGGACAAGTGCACACGCGGAAGGGTTGCGAACTTGGGAACAAAGTTGCCGCTTTCGATTTCGACGTGTTGCATATGGGGCGGCATCGATCGCAAACTTTGTTGTCTGATAAGTTTCTGTTTTGTTTACGGGCTGTACTGTCTGTGTAGGTACAGTGGGGCGTCGGACGCGTTGCGAAAACGCAAGAAAATGTAAGACTCGTGGAAAAAATGTCGTGTCGAATCCGAACGTATTGCGTTTAGTGTTTCGAAAATCATTGTTTATGGTCGAACAGTTGTGAGGGGCTCGCTGGAGTGGAATTAGAAAGCGTCAAGTCGCCAGGTAGGTACGACTAATTGACCGCAAGGTTTACTCCGTTCTGGAAATCGTGTGATATAATGAAATCGATTGGTCAGGCTCGAGAGACTGATATCTTCATGTCGCCCGTTCATGTTTTCGTCTATTTTGTTACATAAGCGTTACGTCCGTGTTGTAACAGCGTTTTCGTAGCCCAAGAATCATACTTACAATCGAGACCGTTTTCAAAAACATCAATAACCCAGAGACTTTTAAAAACTCCGTGCGTTATTTTTACTCGATATACCTCTTACCCAGCCTTTACTTACCTACATAGTTCCAGTACTGCGAGTAAATTAAAGACAAAGTCAATATTTCTGTTTAGACCAACCGTTGACACCGTGGCGACGGTCCGAGCTTGCAGAAGCATCACTTTACAGTAAGTTTAGAGTATAATTATTAATTATCTATTTTAATTGTTCAACAGACAAAACAACTAGGTTCTAAAACTGTCCCGCCCGAAATTGGTCCTAGGATTCAAAAAAAAATGTTAAAGCATGCAATCTCTTTAGCCCTCTTTCTGAAGTAGGTACATTGTCTGACTCGCTCGAAATATCTATCTATTATCTGTCTACCACCATCTCAAGCCTTTTGATAGAAATTCACATTTCATAGAAATTTGATCACAAATTGTGATTGCAACCATTCACGCGTTAGAAAATAACTCCCCTAGGCATACGTTTTCATTTCACAATATCTTGATTATAGTTTGGACTCCTGCGTTTCCAAAGCCTTCTTTGAATTTTCGCACGCTTAATATGATATTTACTGACTCAGTTCGATTTATTCTCATTTCAAAAATAAACTTTGTGTATAAAAAATTAGGTTTAGTTTTGAAATGAGAAAATTCGAATCGAGTCAGTTTCATATTAGCGTGCGATGTGTCTACTCTTCAGAGCTCCATTTAGCCCCCGAAATGCGCCCCAGTGTACTTTGCTCAACCGCAACTAACCAAATCGATAAGCTTGTCGAGCTATTAAATACCATGTACAACGCAATAAACATTTTAAGTATCCTTTTGCAATTAAAGTATCAAAATTGCAAAATAACAGCTCAAACAACCCGCTAGATAGAGATCTCAGATTATTTTTGAGCTATTTCCATCTACAAATGTGGGCTATTGAATGTTGGTTATTATGCAAATAACGTGTATTGGACTAACGATTGCTAAAGAGTGACACGAATTAACTGTTCGTTAGGTATTCATAGTAAACTATAAAGCGTGGTATCCCGGCTGGTCTCGTTAACTGCCATGTGGAACCACATATCGTAAAACTCCGCTTTCCAATGCTGGGAAGTACAATTAACTGTGTAATGGCGTAAGTGTCGCTGAAGCAGGTTTACGGTTACCACGTCTCAAGATTTGCCCAGGGAACACTGGATTTTTAGTCTTTTCAAGATTACGACCGGCTTTAGTAGATCTCAAGATATCTCAGGATTTACAGAATTTTTAACAAAATAGGGTAGAATTTTAAGATCTTTTATTAAAAAAAGCACAAGACAAAAAATAATTTTCTTTATACGAGTACGTATAGAGACTTATTTTAAAAATCGCAGAACCTTCGCCAACGCTTGAACGTGCCCCGCGAATCGAGATCCTCAGTGCTCAAAATTATAAATTACCTATATGACTTTTTTTTAATTGTACAAACGTTTGAGAAAAAACTCTGGAATTGCGTTAAATTTGCTTGATCTTTTGAAGGAAATCGGGCTTTGTCTCCAGACGTTTAAATTTTCATCTGGTTACCCTAAGCAGGTAAGAATTCGATGCTGCAATTTCAACGTTTATGGATACCGAGTTTATAGTTCAATTAGAACTGTACATGATCCGATTACTAAGTATAAAACAGATGTCTTTAATTACACAGAAGTCTATGTTTTAATCATGAACAAATGTTTTAACCGCTTAGGTGTAAGCTTCATCTCGGACCTTTGGAAGGGTACCGAGCGTTATATTATAGGCAGCCCAAAATGATGGTTAGCCCTAAAATTCGTAAACTATAAATTATTTTTGTATTTAAAATGGTTATTACCGTAGATAAGATACACATTGTGCAATATGAAACATAAATTTATTTATTTAATATTGAAATAAATACTCATTCAATCAATCATCATAAGTATCGGCGCAGCGTGACTGTTATATTGATTTAATGAGTATTTTTTTTTAAAAACTATGATTATGGCTACCCCAAGCGTCCCCATAAAACCCTTCGTGTGTAAAACCCAATATAAAAATTAGGTACCAAATTTTTATGTAACCGAGCCTGGATTTGAACTCACGATCCTCTGCTTGAAAGGCCACTCAGTAAGATTACTTAGTAAATTTATACCAGTTTTTTACTACCGTATATTTATGTGAAATTAAATACAATCCTAGAGTACTAACCATCATGCAGTTGACGAAAAAACTAAAATAAAAGAATAATAATTTTACTATTCCAACCGCAATGAATGGGTATCAATGAGGGAGGCCTAAAACTATGTCTAGCTGTGGACGTCCGTCCGTCCTGAAATAATGATGAATTTACTATTTGTTACCTACGAAACGCAAGCCTCTAATTAACTGAGTTGGCTAGGATTAGGTAATTAGGTCCTGATCCTGATTACGTTTTATTTTTTATTCTTCGTTGTTGCTGTTTTTTTAAATTCTGTCCGCTAGAGAAAAGGTAAAGGATAAAAACCATACAGTCTTCATTATATATTTTTACTCTTCTTTGTAATTTTAGTAAGGCCAGACAAAAACCAAGACTGGTTAGTTAGGCAAGAGCCAAGTCTTCAAATTATGCCTCGTCTTCAGTAATATTTTCCACCATTATGACATTCGTTCGTTTTACTTCAAGTCAACCGGACCGCGCGGAAGACGGTTACCGCGCGACACGAACAATACAGTTCATATAAAACAATAGGGCTATAGAAAAGTAAAATTAGGTATAAAATAGGTTACCTAAGGAGTTGCAAACAACGGCTAAAGCTCATAAAAAAAAGGCGCAAACAACGACTTCTGAGGCCGTACTTGTTGGCTTACGCATTCGGGATCGCGAATGCATTCACCATTGCTTTCTGTCATATGATATCGGATGAGGATAGAAAGAGATAATGATTGCCATTGCGAGCGTCCGCGCATTGAGCAATACAACCCCAGGCCTTATACTATAATACTATAAATACTAAAAAACAAAATAAAATAAATATTCAGGACTACACTGTGGTAGAACAACGCAACCTTAACCTATTTATGTTCCTTAGAATAAAATTGTCTAAATGTTATACTAAAAACTGGAATTCAAGACCAAAAAATCTACGACAGATATGTCACTGTCAAATCTGTCAATGTCACTTCTGTCACTGTCAAATAAACTTTTCAGGTTTCGCCAACCTTTTTCAATATTATTCTTTGTATCTATCTAATACCTTTAAACGAGCAATTCTTGTATATATGTATATATATATATATATATATATAATCAGGATCTCGGAAACGGCTCCAACGATTTCGATGAAATTTGGTATGTGGGGGTTTTCGGGGATGAAAAACTGATCTAGCTATGTTTCATTTTCAGAAAATCGCTTTTACTCGTGTTTTCCGGCTATTTTTGTTTGCATTAGAATATAAAGCTAAATTTCGCCGACTTCGAGCAGATCAGAATGGCACATTAGAAATCGGGTGGTCGCGGATCCAGCCGACCTCGGTTCGATACCACGTTTTTTTTCAAGATTTTTAGTTTTTTTTTTTAGTTTATTTTTTATGAGAAAACGTCAAGTTTCTTCTTTTGTGAGAAAAAGTTACTTTTTTGTGAGAAAAAGTTATTTTTTGCGAGAAAAAGTTACTTTTTTGTTAGAAAAAGTATTATAGGGAACGTGCAGTAACTATAGGCGGCAGCACTAATGCGACAGAAGAGACACTATGCGGACAGTAAAACAAACTTATCAAGGTAAAACATTCAAATTGATGGCACCCTTATGGCACCAGTTGGCAGCACCGTCTATGTGCACGTTCCCTATTGGGAGCACAGAACAGGAAAAGCCAGTTGTCTGTAAAGTCGGTTTACGGACGATAGTTTAACGTGACTCACCCCTCCACCCCCTCCGGTGTTTTTGTCAAATATCTTGAAAACGGTGCATCCTACGGCAAAATCAATGAAATTTTTATCCCCCCTTTAATACCCCCGCGCTCCCTCCCCCGCATCCCCTCCCCCCTCTCACCCCCCCCCCCCCTCCGGTGTATATAATCAGGATCTCGGAAACGGTTCCAACGATTTCGATGAAATTTGGTATTTGGGGGTTTTCGGGGATGAAAAATTGATCTAGCTTGGTCTTATCTCTGGGAAAACGCTTGGTACCGAGTTTCTGCCCGAGCAGAGCTCGGTCGCCCAGGTACTTGTTATTAAATAAGGATTTTGTGAAAAAAAATTACTAACTTATTTTCAACTCTCAACTAACATTTAGACAATTTTATTCTAAGGAACATAAATAGGATAAGGTTGCGTTGTTCTACCACAGTGTAGTCCTGAATATTTATTTTATTCTGTTTTTTAGTATTTGTTGTTATGGCCGCAACAGAATACATTATCTGTGAAAATTTCAACTGCCATGGTTTATGGAGATACGGAACACTCGATTTATGGAACACTCGGAACAGACGTCAGATGTCGAAAGGTTTCATGGCCGCTGCCGAATAAAAATGGCCACCATAAACCCCATAAAGCGCGCTACACACTATTACTCTGCAGTTTTGTTGATTAGCTAAATGTATGTAAAAAATTAAATCAAATATTAGTTTGATTTTATCTTAATTGTAAATTATTGCACCAAATGTTATGAATACCTGAAGAAATACAAGCACAATACCAGTTTTTCAACCAAAAATTACGAAATGTTTAAGTTTTTATTCAAACGTCTAGTATTTATGTAAAAGTAAGTAAACAAAATTACTTCTTTAAATTATAGAATCGAAATTACTAATAAAAAGAATATTCTATCGTGTGTTTAAAAAAATGGGAATGTACTATTGTACACACATTTTATTTCAGTGGCAACATTGTCGTAGATTTTTTGGTCTTGAATTCCAGTTTTTAGTATAGTTGAGAGTTGAAAATAAGTTAGTAATTTTTTTTCACAAAATCCTTATTTAATAACAATACAAAGAATCATATTAAAAAAGGTTGGCGAAACCTGAAAAGTTTATTTGACAGTGACAGAAGTGACATTGACAGATTTGACAGTGACATATCTGTCGTAGATTTTTTGGTCTTGAATTTCAGTTTTTAGTATATTTTCGATTGCAGCCATTGTCCGTCCACTGCTGGACGTAGGCCTCCTTCATTGCGCCAACACTCGCGTTCCTGGTCGTCCCTCATCCACCCGCTGCCAGGTGTCCTCCTAAGGTCATCAGTCCAACGTGTCGCAAGGCGTCCCACACTACGCTTTCTCAAACGTGGTCTCCATGACACGGCTGCTTTAACGATTGTTAGTTCTACAGCAAACATGACCAGCCCATTGCCACTTCAGCGTGCTAATCCTTCGGGCTATGTCAACGACTTTCGTCTTTATGCTCGTTGCGACCCTATCTCTCAACGAGATACCAACCATAGCCCTCTCCATAGCACGCTGAGCAACTCTGAACTTATGAACTAGTCCTCCTGTGATTGTCCACGTCTCTGAAGCGTAAGTTATAACTGGTAGGACTGCTTTGGGTCGTAACGCTTCTATACATTTAGTATGAAAACTGATTCAAGGGGCGCCGCGACTGCCACGCGCCCCCGTCCCACGTCTCTTATGTGTGGCTTGCGCCTAATATGTAGTATTAAAACGGAAGAGTGAAAAGGACAGCACGTTACGAACTTCGAATTTCATAGTTGTCTCCCTGATTTATTTGATACTAGCTCTTTCCTGCGTCTTCGGTAACGTTAACTGCCGAGTCTAACGGTAGTTGATTTAAAATTCCGGGTTGCAAAATTCCCGCAGGAATCCCCAAAAATTAAGGTAAAAGTAACACTCGACACCTCAACGCCCAGTAGATGACACCCATCGTCACCTTTCTTACTATGACATAAGATGGAAGGTGCCTCGTATTGGGTCAGTGTCGAGCACAGAGACGTTTACCTTACGTGGTCCTCATTAACGTCATGAAAAACACCCGTACCAAATTTCATTTCTCTAAACCTGGCGGTTAATATTTCGGGAGTTTATCCCAATCCCATGGGAATATCGGGACCAAACTAGCCTACTTGTTATCAAGATCTAGTTATCTATATGTATACCAAGTTACGAACGCAAACTTTCGAACATGAAAGATAAGTAGGATTAGTAGAATTCTAAAAGTCTACTGGCCAACTTGCTGGATTTCGTTTTAAGCCTGATTTAAGAGCTTTGACAGTTCCATACATTTTGACAAACTAAATCATGTTTTTTTCAGTGGCCAAAAGTACCTATTACATACCTTGTTAGATCCTGACAGCTGTAATATTACATTCGTACGTACAACGTACGGTGTAAACTTTTGGATCAAGTCATTTTACACGTTAGCCATCTATTTTGGCCACTTTAATTTTATTAATTAGCAGATAGACCACATGGTTTAAAATAAAGTGTAAGTATCGACTCAAAAAGAAATAAATATGTATATATTATAAAGGGAAATTTCACCAAATAACCAAAGCTTGTGTTACGGGTACTAGGCAACGGATAAAGATGCTTAATAAATATATTAAACAGTATTCTTATTCGTATTTTTCATGACCTCTTATCCCCTACGGGAATCGAACCGGGGACCTCAAGCTTTGTTTGTAGTCAGGTTATCCAACTAGTATACCTTGGTTTCCCGTAATTTAATAAGTCATAATGTATAATTTTCCATAGTTATCATTAGTCATAAAGTGATTTATTTCTGAAACAGTATTTTTTTTCTTATAAAATGCAGTGGGTTAGTTCGGTTAAATTAGTTTAATAACAATTCCTAAGAATATACTGTTTCCGAAATAAATCACTTTATGACTAATGATAATTATGGAAAATGTTACACTGTGACTTATTAAATTATGGGAAACCATAGAGACCCTTATCTAACTACTACCATCCGGTCGTCAAATAATCATAGTATTCGTAAAATTTGTAAAGTTAATTTCAAGGCGTTCGTTCGATCTTTCTCGGATCGTATTTTAGTTCTTGCAGAGCACTTATGGTTCGGGACTACTAGTTGGGAACTGTATTAGGCACTTGTAGTGTTTGTAATAGCGCGACTTTTACTGCTTCACTCGAGATAACGTGGAATAAACTCCTACAAGATAGTATTTATAGCTTCTGGACTTCAAGACGCCTGCCCCGATGAAGATAAAATGTAACTTTCTGTAATCGCTTGAAACCTTGGTACCTACTTATTGTTAGTATGTGGATCGATTTCGAGTTCAATAAAGTAAACGGTGTCAGACATTTAACTATGCAATTTGTGGTTCATTTCTGTGGCACAACGGACCTTTTTTGCGTCAGTCGTTTTGTGTTGTTAACTATCTTGATGAAAAGTGCAGACGAAGCCAAAGGTGTATCTCACTGGTTCATTACCAGCCTATTCACTCTAGTCTAGAAGCCTAGCCCTTGTTTGTATCGTTGCTATTTTAATCATTCAATGTTAATACATTCGATATGTTATTAAACTTATTAACTTTCGGTATTCAGATACGTGCCCCTAAAAAATAATGACCGTCTTGCAGTCTACTAAGAATCTTTCACCAAGCTATTGTTGCAAATAAAAATTACTTTTTGTCAAGATGGAAAATTAATTTCGCCGAAGCGACTCGATCGTAATTTAATCAGTTATAAAAAGCAAATGCACACGAAATGCCGGTGGTTGTATTAAAGAATAAGTCTATGAAGACATCACCGTAGAGCGTCGCGTGGCTTCCGACGGTGAATTGAAATTTCTAGTCTTGTTTCTTTTGCTGCTGAATAGATTGAGAAATGTATGGAAATATGACGATATTTATATTATTTTACAAAGATACCCGCGCCTATATACCTGTTTATTGCTATCCCGCGGAAAATAAGCAATTTTCCGAGATAAATACTATCTTTATGTTCTTCCTGAGGTATCAAATTATCTCCATACCAAATTGTTATACTTAACTAGCTGTTGCCCGCGACTCTGTATGCGAAGAATACAGATATAAAAGTAGCCTACTACCTATTCTCAGACCTACCGAGTATGAAGAAAAAGTTTTTCAAAAATCGGTCAAGCCGTTTGAGTTTGATAACAAACACCGTGACACGAAATTTTTATATATTAGTGATTTACGCGTGAAGAGGTAACAGACAGACAGAGTTAAATTTGTATTTGTAATATTAGTAAGAATTAGTAAATATTTGCTCAATTTGTTTCATAACGAGCATAGATTAACATTTACTTATTCAGTCCTCGCTTATTTATAATTCAGATCCAAAGTTTTCAGACTCTTTTCTTAGATTATAAATTTCATTAATCTTGCACTAATTAACATTACAAAGGATTGTAACAGGCAATCAAGCAAGACAATCCAAAAAAAAAAATCGAAAACTGTTTTAAAATTTAATTTCCATTCTACGTAAATGTTGCACAGATAATAAAAAGCCACAGAGAACATAGACAACCATACCTGTTACTCTACAAAGCTCGATAGTACAGTCGTAATAAAGCAAGTCGGAGTTATCGATTCGGGCGCATTCGGCTCGGGACACCTCGCCTTATTTACATCTTGCAGACTCGGTATCTATACTAGTAATGTTCCGTTTCTCAATTACCTTGTTATTTGGATTGGAGAATGGCATATGGAACGTAATATGAATACTAGGCGGGGTTTGTAATAGTAAGCAATAAAAAGTATAAGTGCTGGAGCAATAAAGGTACCTAGATAAAGCTTTTGCCTCTCGATATCGACGTTTTAATATAAAAAAAAAACAAGACTATGAATTCTGTTTATTAATGTAGAAATGAAAGTTTGTATCTATTGTTAGCTTTATTTTACAAAACCTGTTAATTTCTTACGCAATAATGTAATTAAAACAAATCACTCAAGTATCACGTGCAAATTCACCGCAATTTAATGACATTACTACCTAATACATGATGTTTTCTACATATTATCGTAACTATGTTAATAATTAATAAATGTCTGTGAAGCTGTCGCCAGAAACGGGTTTAACGGGCCTTATGCGAATAAAATTTATTACAATAGTTTAAAGTAATTAATATTTTACTTGTAAGTGGTTTAATTGGATTCCCTTCTTAGTGATCAAGATTAAAATAGTAACCAGGGGCCTGTTGCATAACAAAGTACAACTAATATTACAAGCGGAACTCCCATCCCCTCCATAACTGAAGCGCGAGTTCCGCTTGTAATATTAGTTGTACCTTGTTATGCAACAGGCCCCAGGGCGTAATAAAACACTAGATAAATATGTTCGCCGATTTTTTATAATTTTAGTTTTGAACTTTCATTCTTTAAATTATTGTTATTAAGATAGGCGTTGTGCCCTAGTCGTTTGACTTAAGGCGTCTTAAGCAGAGGGCCGTGGATCCAAATCAAGCGTTCATTACATTTGAAATTTAACACGATCTTTACATACATACATGAAATCACACCTGTATGCCCACAGGGGGTAAGCAGAGCACACGAAACGTTACATTTATTTTTCGAGGCCACTTTTAGCAATACCTTTACCTACGGTGAAAGACAAGCATTAGGAAGCTTCCACACATGTGAAGCAATTCAAAGGTGTGTGTTAAGTTTCCAATTTGCACGAGGCCCATGTGGGAACTGCAACCCACGCCCTCTCATTCTGAGAGGAGGCGTAAGTCCTGCAGTGGGACGTATAGGTAGGTCGAGATGATGTAGCAGCTATCAATTTACATTTCTGTAGAAATTTCTTGTATCTACATACAAGACATTGGCTTAGTAATTGGATCCGTTAAGTAAGGCACCCTAATAAGCAAGAATCCGTAGAATCTTTTCTAAGTAGTTTCTATATTGCATAATATAAATAAATAAATAATAAATATCACGGGACAATTCACACCAATTGACCTAGTCCCAATGTAAGCTAGGCAAGCTTGTGTTATGGGTACTAGGCAACGGATAAACATACTTATATAGATAGATACTTACTTAAATACATATTAAACACCCAAGACCCGAGAGCAAACATTCGTATTTTTCATACAAATATCTGCCCCGACACGGGAATCGAACCCGGGACCTCAAGCTTCATAGTCAGGTTCTCTAACAACTAGGCCATCTGGTAGTCTAATATTGCACTTATGAAAGAATTGTACGACCAGATGGCCTAGTGGTTAGAGAACCTGACTACGAAGCTGGAGATCCCGGGTTCGATTCCCGTGTCGGGGCAGATATTTGTTTGAAAAATATTAATGTTTGTTCTCGGGTCTTGGGTGTATAATATGTATTTAAGTGTATCTTTAAAGTATGCTTATCCGTTGCCAAGTACCCATAACACAAGCTTTTCTTAGCTTACTTTGGGACTAGGTTGATTGGTGTGAATTGTCCAGTGATATTTATTTATTTACTAGCTGTTACCCGCGGCGCCGTCCGCGAAGAATAGGGGTATGAAAAATAGCCTACGACCTATTCTCAGACCTACCGAACATAGTGAAAAAAGTTTCATAAGAATGGGTCAAGCCGTTTCGGAGGAGTTCGATAACAAACACTGTGACACGAGATTTTTTTATATTAGACTAGCTGTTGCCCGCGACTCCGTCTGTGAAGAATAGGGGTACAAAATTGCCTACCTACGACCTACTATCCGACCTACCAAATTTAGTCAAAAAGTGTCATAAATATCGGTCAAGCCATTTCGGAGGAGCTCGATAACAAACACCACAAGATATTTTTATATATTAAATTATTTAATCTCAAATAGAATAGAATAGAATAGAAAAACGTTTATTCAGACAACACATCACAACAAAAAATAATTTACAAAATGAGAAAGAATACAAAAACAAACAAATAAGGATGTGAAGCCGAAATGGTCTCCACTCAGCAATGCCGTTGGCACGACTAGCGTTTTCAACGGCGCTGGTTTTCTGCAGAGCCAGCGAGGTGTGCGGGACAGCATACTGCGCGACTTACGTCAGACAAATTAAGTAAATATAAATATAATATAATAAGATATAAATATAGTACTTACACGTATTAATAAGGAAGGTAAATATAATAATTTAATTATTTGGCGGCCACCCAGAATCTGACAGTGTGATACCCTACGCCTGGGCAACAGTAATAGGTTACGTACCTAATGAGTTATTTTATCGACTCAACGAAATTACCTGTTAAAAGCGATAACTGTATTAAGGTCATACGCGGTTTTTTGTTCTCATCTCTTCTGTCTCAAAAGTTAAGGTTTATAGCCAATATTTTTAAGTAAAGTCTACAGCGGCATGTGGGACGCCTGGCCAATATTCGGCCCATTTAAATAAATTTAAATAAATCTTAAGTTTGCTGACTCGGAGTCGCTAATTTTATGTCCACAGGAAAGACTACTTTTGTTTGTTACCATGTGCACCCATTAGCGAAGATTGTTTTAAAATCCTTTCTAAAATAACGAAATTAATTTCACTGGAGAATATATCTCTTGAAGGGCAGTTAAACTGATAATAAACTAGTAGCGCGTAAAAGCGAGCGTGAATAAGACCGGTGGTGCCATCTATCGCCGAGTAGCGGGACCAAACGTGCCTTTCACTTGCAATGCCTTTACGAACGTGTACGTATCAGTTTATATCAGTTATATTTGCAATTAGGATCTATTATTCTAGATGGTTTAGATAATTTACTTGCAGAATTGTGAACTTTAACTAATCACTTTGTTTATTTGGACATCAAGGTGATGAAGTAGTCCATTTGACTGCTTGTTGACTATTGATTGAGGCAGGTACAGTCGAAAGCATAAATATGTATACAGTCATCGCGTCGAAATATGTAAACATCAACCTTATGGCTGCAGTTATGGGATGATAATGATGAAGATCGTCGTGATGAACTTATAGTTTTATAGATATTTTTGACACCTTGACAACGTAATTTTTGCCCTTGACCATACAATACGTTTACTTTTAGTTTACCACTGACAGATGGCTTGCCTTCATTTCATTTCCAACTTTAACACCATACAAATAAAGTAGCTATTACAAAATCTGCAAACGTGGGTAACAGTATTCTAAAATTGGCTTTATTTGTAGGTCATTAAAGTTGAATATGAAATGAAGGCAAACCATCTGTCAGTGGTAAACTTTATGTAATTTTACTGTACTAAATTTGATTTGCCTAGAAATTATTTGTCATCTTCATATCTATAGGAATATAAACTGTCTTCGTGTTTTGACTACATTCGTAGTAGACGCCCTTCGCAAGTGACCCCTTGAGTAAAGTAAGCCACTCATTTGTCTGACCTGTTGTGTCACGACGGCATCCCGCCTTTTCGTTGGTAAATAATTCCCAACTGATTTATTTGTAAACTGTTTCATTTTTCAACTGTTTTTTTCTGAAACTAAACTATTCCGGATAATATTTCAGGATTATCCTGTAGGACCCTATAGGTAAAGTTAGTTTTAATACAATCCTGAATAGTTTACAGTTTCAAAAAAAATAGTTGGGAAATGAATCAGATGGGAAAAATATTTTCATCGAAACTTAAGAGAACTCAATTTTTAGCAATACGCAGAAATCTGCTTAAAACTGTCGGGTAAACACTAATGAGCCCATCTAGGTGTACCTTGGACCACAATCCAGTTTTTCGGAAATAATGTGCGAATTCACACTTAAAATATACCTACCATGAGCTTTACAATGAAGAAAAACATCGTGAGGACATCTGCACACGCCGTAGGTGAAATTTAGTAGTGTACGTGTGAAGTTCTTGATCGGCACTGGGTCCGTGTGGGAACTACTCTTAATCTGAAAGGGCCTGCAGCGGGACGTATAAGTTGGGATGATAATGATGAAGATCGTCCAAAATGTCATGTCATATCCCAGCCTTACTCGTTAAAATTTCGAGATTATACACGCTTAGGTACCCACATCCCGACCAAGTGTGAATATCGGTACAAAAGCAGCCTATCGTGTTATTCCACATATCTGGCTATCTACATTCCAGATTTCATCCATATCCGTCCTGCCTCACAAAATGCCTGATTTATAATGCTATTAAATATAATAAATAAATAAATAAATATCCCGGACAATTCACACCAATTGACCTAGTCCCAAAGTAAGCTGGGTAAAGCTTGTGTTATGGGTACTAGGCAACGGATAAACATACTTATATAGATAGACACATACTTAAATACATATTAAACACCCAAGACCCGAGAACAAACATTCGTATTTTTCATACAAATATCTGCCCCGACACGGGAATCGAACCCGGGACCTCAAGCTTCATAGTCAGGTTCTCTAACCACTAGGCCATCTGGTCGTCTATTATAATGTAATACATAGGTATATGTAGTACCATGCTATGGTGGCCTATATATAGTGGTTTGACCTATGGCCTTTCAAGCAGAGGGTCGTGGGTTCAAAAGTCAAAGTCAAAATTCTTTATTTCAATTTAGGCATCAATTGATGCTCCTATGAACGTCGATGAATCTACCACCGGTGAAATCTCGGCTCGCACCTTTGAGTTTTTCAGAATTATGTACCTACGAGATTACATTGGAAATTTACCATGAGCTTTACAGTGAAAGAAAACATCGTGAGGAAACCTGCATACACCTGCGAAGAAATTCAATGGTGTGTGTGAAGTTCCCAAACCGCACTGGGTCCGCGTGGGAATTGCGGCCCAACCCCTCTCATTCTGAGATGAGGCCTGTGCCTTGCAGTTGGACGTATATAGGCTGGGATGATGATGATCCCTTAAAGGGATAAGTTCGCCTTTGTACATGCATTTCAACGGTTGTCAATAATGTTTTTCTTTTTTTCCTTAATTTTGTACAATAAAGAGTTTACATACATACAAACACAATACCTACAATTATAATATAAGTTACATCCAGTGGCTTGTCAGAGATTTTTCTGTCTCCATATGACCCGACTATTTAAAACATTAAGCATTTAGTACTTAAGTACTAGGTGTCACACATTTCGTTGGTAGCGGTGTCTTGCACCGTCATGGCCTCTCAGTACAATATACCTTTATTTAACCTATGTTTGTCTTGTTGCAGTGTTTGGCATCGACTCACCCCTGGGCCTGTTTCCTCCAGGGATGGATAAGATGTATCCCCTGATGGACGTAGAACACCGAGCACCGCCGCTCGACGCACAACTATTTACGAATGTCAAAAAGAAATGTAAGTTTCCGATAGGTACGTTATTTTCTTACCAAATATACTTTTCAAACGATATTTCATCACTGGTCATAGGTTTTAGGGATTATGTAACCTGTGTAAATTAAAACTGCCATTTTGCAGCAATGACTTTCACGATTATCCTGGGTAATAGGACAATATGGGGGTCGTTTTAAAAAAAAATGTAGGTACATAATTAAGGGCTTAATAAATAAAATAAATAAATCTTTATTCAAAAATACTTTTACAATATAACATCTATAGTCTAAACATACAAAAGGTAAGAAACAACTTATGCCTGAACTAGGATGTTCCTGTGTTTCAGGCGAAAAGGACTTATAAACTATCTTAAATTAACACTTGCAAAAAACAGTAGTTCTTAATAACTTAGCTAAATTACAAAACACAAATAATGAAAACAAAATCACCTTACCAATTAGTAAGAACATCGGGAACACACCTACTACATACATAGTGTATGCCGATACGATTTAGCCATGTTTAGTGAAGCAAAGCATACCTAAATCCAATCTGGTGCCAAAATGTATTACTAACTCGCTACCCGAATTTCGACGTCGCATTATAGAAAAGTGGCATGCTAATAATTTCTATTTAAAGTCTGCGTTGAAAGCAAATAAATTCAAATCTGTTAAATCTACGGTAACATCGAGATTACTCCGTCAAAGGCCCGCCTCGCCGGCGAACAAAGCGCGCTGCAATAATAGTGACGAAGTTCGTGGCGCACACACGGCTACATGCTAAACGTCCTTTGTCTCCCAGCCAATGTTTATTAAGACGATCTGATAGCGTATCGCGGACTGCAGCGTGTGCCTGAATGCTTCTCTCCACAATAGCGATCGATCTCGCCGCCCATCGCTCGCTCTACATACATGTCTGCACAACGCAACCCGTTTACATCGAAGACGTCTTTAATTTAGCCCGATCGCGTGACCCGCGACCTCTATTAAAAGAAAACTAATTTCCATAATAAAAATATCATTCCGGTTGTAATCCGAGTCCCTCGCATTATCTGATCGGCATCGAGTTAACGTGCTCCGCGGGAATTATAAAAGCATAAAGTTACGCGCGACATCGCCGCACATGCATGCCCGCCGTTCTTTTACCGAGCTGGCTAATAGTCGCGTGCCGCGGCGAATTAATGACGAATCCGCCGTGTCGCCAACCGCTCATTGCCGTGTGTCGCGGCTCCGAGTTATAGCTCCGCCAAAACACGGTTATTAGATAGTCGCAGTCGGTGCATTCGGGTAATGCGGCCCCGCACACGGCATGTGTCGTGCACGCTGCACCCGCTGTAACTCACCCCGAACTTACCATGATGTACTTAATTATAGAAACGTTTTGTTTCACAAACACGAACCTGTTATTTAATTTGTATCGTTCGGCAGGGCGGCCGAAGGGGCAGCACAGCGCGCCTCGCGGCGGCCCGCCCCGCTCATGGACCAACGCCGAGCTGACCGAGGCGCTCCAACACGTATGGAACAAGAAGATGACGACGAGCCAGGCGTCGCGCATCTTCGGCATCCCGTACAACTCGCTGCTGATGTACGTGCGCGGCAAATACGGCAAGAGCCTGAAGCTAGAGCAGCTACGTAAAGACTGCATCGGCGGGCCGCTGGACGCGCTCGGCATGCACTCCGGCAACAACAACAACAACCACCCGCCCGGCAAGCACGACAAGGACGAGCACGCGGCGCAGCGGCCCGCCAGCTCGGAGCCGGACATCGCCTCCAGCCCCATGTTCAACCCGTTCACGCAGGGCTTCTACCCCGAGTTCCCGCCCGGCTTCCCGATGCCTCTCAACATGCTGCACCTGCTGCCGCCGGGGGACAAGGCTCGCGAGCTTTATCAGGCCATGCCGATGGCGCTGGACTCGCTCGCGCAGGTGGCTAAAGAGGAGGATTGTAAGAGCGACCGCTCCAAGGAGAACTCCGCTGACGAGGAGGGGGAGGCCTACCGCGCGCCGCCGCCGCTTCAGCCGCACCCGCCGGACGCGCACCGCGCGCTGCTGCACCACAACGGCCAGGACTAGCGCGCCGGCCCGCCGCCCGCGCCCCCTAGCCCCGCGCACGTGACCCGACCTCGACGACTGTTTTAAAAGTTGTGACGTGTTTTGTTGCAGCTATCTCATTTCCGACGTGTGAACTTCCAGACTTTAAATAAACATTTTGTGTAGCTTTTAAAACAGTTTGTTTGTAGTCCGCGGCGCGGCCGCCGGCGCCGCGGGCGCTCCCGATCTCGAGCTCGCGGCGAGCGACGTCCAGTTTGAAATTAGTTAAATTTATATTTAAAGATGTGTTAATATTGTAAAGTATATGAGATCGCGTATAAGTGATAGCGATAATTTATTATTCCGAAGGAGTGCAATAAGTATGAAAGGTGTTGTGATTGTTATCGTTAGTCGTCCGCGGCCGTAGAGCTCTGATTGTTGACATTCCGTTCCGACATTCCGTTTACGTTAACGACTTACTTTGCGTTTTTCGCGCTGTTACTTGCGGTGAATGTTCTCTACGTTACCTTTTGTATTTATTTCGTCAGCTCTTGCCCTTTAAACGAGCCCTGTAGATATCGTGTTACATGTGCGAGTTCACTTCTGCGAATCACCAAAGTTTGTAAAATATTTCGTAATGATAGTTTTATTCGATGATAAATAAACAATTTTAATGTAAATATTAATTGATAAATTAATGGGATATGAATAAAAATTAGCCATTAACGAGGAGACATTCGGTGTCTAAATGGTAAATAGTAGTGTACTTGTAATTGTTGTAGTATTAGTGAAGTGGTTACAGTGAACGGTGGCGGCGCGCGGGCGCAGTCGGGTTCCGCGATCTAGTCGACGGCCGGGGCTAGGTTATATTCTGGCAGGACTGCCGACGCCGCCCCTGGTGCTGCCACCGCCGCTGACCGCCTCCGCCGTCGCGACGGCTCGGCCTCGTCGGCGCAGGCACGACGTGCGCGCCAGGTTAGACAAATAAAAGTATCTGCACTCAATGTTCAAATCAAAAGGAGCTTTTCAAGATTTTAGTGAATATGTAATAATGAAGTTAGAATTAAACGAGACTCGGTCCTACCTGGCTTTAGATAATTGTATACCGATGATTTCATAATTAGATTTACCACGTGATTAGATAGACTCGTGTATATACATACGGTTTGTTTGTGTACCTTTCCGTTGATACGTGACAAGTATCCCTGGAAGCATCCCTGTGCACGCGTCATGTAGACATCGGGTAGTTATCCGTTGAAGCAGCGAGGGCGGGACTGCCGGCCCGCGACCTCAATACCGACAAGACTGAACACTATTTACTACTCTATTTTATATAACGACTGTAAATTACATAATCACAGTAACTCCGCAGCTGAATCTCAGATACCGTAGGTACTACACTAGTGTCACGTCATATAACAATATTATCGTTACAGGGATTTTATATAATTATAAACGAATTACATTTATATATTTGAATACATATAGTTTTACACAACAGAATTTTATTGCTTTTTCTCCCCTAGCTAACTAATGTTACCGTTTCGTTTATCCGGCCGCTTGTTTGTTCACATGTAATAATTTGTAATTTTAAAGTAAGGTAATGAAATAAGTCGCTGTCTGATGAAATTAATGTTTTAGCAAACACTCGGGATCGAGGCGATGTTAAATTATTGTGCCAAAAAGTCTTAATCAAATACAATTCAACTCCATAAGTATTTATCGTGTCTCATGGCAGTTTGAAGATACAATTTACAATGCAAATTATTTTTAACTGAAGAGACCGAACTTTGAATTGAAGGGGTGATTTACAAAACCAGTATCTACTTTAATAATTACCTATGGTTTTCTTCTTCTTCTTATCGATCACAAAACCATCAGTCATCCCTTTATACGAGCAAACATGAAATTTATCCAAGTGATAAGAATAAAATATAATATTTTTTTGTATTTTTATTGCGAGTAGTGGTTGTACATTGTGTTGTCGAACATTATTTACCTAATTCGTACAAATTCAGCAGTATTAAGAGTGATTTTGTTAAAGTTTTTAATTGAAACGTTTTAAGTAAGTTTTGTTATTTGTTAATGATATGTTCTGTGGTTGAGATGTTTTTAACAACTGTCCAGTGCCCACTGCCCAGTGCTCACTGAGCTGACCGTGCTGCCAGCGTCAGCATACTAAACTTGAATAAGTTTCCCTACAATAATAAGTCCTTCCGAGTTCCAAGATTTGTTTAAAGTTCCTGTTGTTTGTTTATACTTACTTCCTGTCCATCACCTGCACTTCATACATAATATTTTCGGCACAGTCCCAATGTAAAAAATGTATAGTGAGGTCACCAGGAGCCAAATGTAAGGACGTAAAGATAATATATAAACGAAGTAATTATTTTTAGTTCATAAACATGTGATTGTAATAATTTAGTAGGTTCAAATAATTAGTTCCTTCAGTTTTGTTACGAGTATTTATAAATTGTAATTGCAATGATTTAGCGTTTAGATAATTGTTCTCCCCGATAAAGATTATTATACTTAAATATTAATTCTGTAATTTAATTTGTTGTATTTTTGCTTAATATAATGACAAATTAAATTAAATGATATCGTTACATTAGGATGTAAAAAAGATTGTCTATTTGATCTTAAATAATACGAGAAAATATTTATGTTCTAGTATCATTCTATCGCGTAATTTAAATTGAAATGATGGAGCGTTGTAGTAAAATTCGTTTACGATCACCGACGTAAATAAATTGTAAAAAATAAAATATTAAATCCCGCTTTGTTGTTTATTTTATGCACTTCACAAACCTCTACCCCCTTCAATTTGGCGCGGATCCGCATCAAGCGTGGTTAGTCTCAGGGTCTAGAATTCGTCGTGTTTTCATCATAGTAGATAAAAGTAAGTAGTAGACACCTCTGAAACTTTTAACCTCTAGACTGCCACAAAACAAACGAAATGCGTGCTCTGTACGCCACGGAACGAATAGTCGATAAATATAATAGGGGTTTGCTTCCATTGAAGAAGGATTTACCTACTTTACATCGAGTCGAATGGTGGTCATATACCATGGACTTAATACCTAACCTGGATTGAGTACTAACTTTTATTAGTCAATCAAAAGTGACCCATATTACCAAGCCATACAGTTTAATAATGGCAACTAGAGACAGCGGTCCGAGAGATAACAACAAACTTAGAGAATTTTGTCCCACTCGCACCAGTACTTGATCACCCTAATTAGAACGAGACGAGATGCAACTCTCTGGTTTTTTTTTCCGGCCTCGCTTTTTTGTCGCAGTACTCAGTCCAGGTTAGGTATTAAGTCCATGTCATATACTCATGTATTGATGACGTTGGCGTGTAAGCCTTTTACTGGCTGTCATGACTGAATTACAGTGGCGGTCAAGAGGTTAACAGTCTCTGGCTGACCCTCGTCCTTTCTAGATAAAGGATTTCTCGTAATACATGACTCAAATCAAGACTAAATATCAAGCGTCTCGTCTACGCCCATAGGTTTACTTATTTCCTAGAAATCGTAATAGAAAAATAAGGTCAAGAATAGATGAGCTAGCATGACAAGTCACATCAGACTGTCGTGCAGTGCATGACTTTCTATAAGTACTGAACGACAAAGGTGAAAACGACCGCGTGCTAACCGTATCGTAGGCAAAATAAAACAACAAACTGATATCACATGAAATCGTACCCTTTTATATTCAGTTTCATTAAATATAATTTTTATACATACAAAATTATACACTAACGGTGGATACAGTGTCAACAAAAAAATACTCGCAATTGAGCAAATGCAAGCAGAATCGTTTATAACAATCCGTACGCAAAAAATATGGCATCAATCAAAAAATAACACGACATATTAGAACTACAAAATCAACGCCATACTTTTTACATATGAGATTCAAAACGTTTACGGATTGTGATATAATCTATGGCTTTTCCTGTAATCGTATCGTTCTATTATAATGTATTTTATTCCTTTTCGGAACGAGGTAACTATTTTTTGTATTTCGCTACATATTGTTGCGTTTATTCCTTCAATATCACACTGCTTTAAAGTTATCTGACATAGGACTCGCTTAACCATTATTACCTCTACAACTACCAAGTTCAGTTCATTATTTTCAACAACATGCAGAGGCAATAACTGTTAAGTTACAAAATACCATTGTTAAATTACCAAATAAATTATTATTCACACAATAGTTACAAGAATGAATTGTTTGGATACATTAAGTACCTACCTATGCGATTTTTATAATAAATTATTGGAAGAAATTATCTTGAAACAAGAAGAAAAATGTCTTCGTTTTTATTAATAATTCAGTCTCTATTGTGTATTGAGAACAATTTAAATTGTAACGTAAAAGTTACCTAATATAATAACATCAATTAATACAGAATTGTCATTAAATAGAATACAATTAAGTAAATTTATACCACCACGATCTCTCCGAATCATTCGTGGATAATTTCAATGAGCCTGTTTGTTCATTTCATGGGCCATCGAGTCTAATAGTTGGAAAAAGAAAACCACTTTCGAAAGAAAATAATAAACTACGATTTCAAACTGCACTCTGAAACAAGCCGCTCGTGACTTTCCGTAAGTACACAGCAATAAAATCGAATTAAATTTTCATGAAATTTCAATTAAACAACAAAATTCTCAAATCCGCACCCAAGTGACGTCAACTATAAAAATTATTCTAAACATGTTCCGTTTTTAAATTGTATGACAATCAATACTCTTACGATTTAAATAATCATTAACGGATTTCAGTTCGGAAGTTACAGTATAAAGTACAGGATATGACATTCAGTGAAACCTATTAATATTGTGATGTTTGCATAAATTTCACCTGGGCTATTTTAGCATTATATTTGCATAATCATTTCAACTAGATGTCTTTTCCGGTACTATATCTTTTAAGTAACAATAGCAAGAAAGACTAACATGTCTTTATAGCTTCAAAATATATAAAAAAAATATCAACAATTAAAATACGCGTTTCACTAAAACTTACTCATTTTAAGAACTAAACCTTGGAATTATCGCCTGAATCAATTATTAGTCTAAATAATAAACACTCGTTAATTAAAGTTATTTAAATCGTAATTAAGTTAAATAATTTTGCTAATTAACTTATTTGCTCATTAAATTTAAACAACGCAATCATTGATTATGGTTAGCCTAAGAAGCCAAATTGTTGGAAATATTTTTTACGTAAATGTTAATTAAAATGGATTCGATTCAAGAAAACATATCGTCAGTACTTTAAAAAAAAAGCTCGTACCTAAAACTATATATTATACTTAAAGTGAAATTTACACACTTTATTTCAGGTTCAGTTCACTTCACATATCGTCGGAGATAGTGCAATACCGCGTAACTAGCACTGGTAAATACTGCGTATCTGCACAACACCCATAGGGAAAATCCGCGTAAAAAGTAGCCAAATTAAGATTTCCCGTCAACGAACGTAAAACCCTGATTAGAATATCGCATGGGTGTTGTGCAGATACGAAGTATTTACCAGTGCTAGTTACGCGGTATTGCACTATCCCCGACGATATCATTTTAGATTTGGGCTTTTTTAAAGTAGTGACGTCATTCATCTTTATTAAACATTACCTAAGGATAATAAGTGGGTTTCCCCACTTATTAAAAATCAGATGGTACAAAACTAGACACTTAATATATCCTTACTTACATGGTGACACTAAATTTAATGAAAACAGAGACATTCAAATATTAATGTTAGGTAGTAAAGAGCCAGGCGATGCTCAGCGATAAAATTAAAATATTAGCGATTGATTATAATTAATTACACCTTACACCTCCACTATATCACAGAGCAGTGGGCAAACTATTTGGATACGGCCTAACCTATAATACATTGTATTGTAAAACATTACTAGAGCAGTAAATGGTCTAGTTTTCTTATTCAATTTCTACTAAAAATTGAGAAAGAATAAAACAAGACTGTGAAATTGGGGCTGAGAATCGAACCTAGTTCGTCGTTATTCCGTGACGCGTGTTATACCATACACACTGACCTGAGTGCTCAGCACACACCGCGAAATTTATCTCTTCTCGCAGTTACTTTAAGTTGCTGGTAAAATTGTCTTCTGAATCCTCTGATGGAGTATACTGCCTACTGAGGACACGAGATGGCGCTTATAACAATCGATCGAATTTGATTTAATTAGCGAAATAATTATTACTATACACCTAACTTACTAACTACTATACTTCTAAATCATTGTACCCAGAATAAGATAAAGCAGATCTAAATAGACCACCTATAATCAAACCTCGTAATTTCTTCATTCTCCAGAAGTACAGTATAGATATTTAAGTTGAGGATCAGGACAAATTTACTGCTTCAGTAATATTTACTGTGGGTATTACATAGATTTTCCACGTGTTGAATTCAACAATTGTTCCCTCCCTCTGACACAAGTGTAGCGAGCGAGACAATACTATAGCGAAGTGAATTGATTTTAACAAGTCTAAAGACGTAACTTAAGTAAACAGAATTTTAACTTAAAAATGTCACTGCTTCAGACCGAAATCTATATCCATTGAATAGTAAGAAGTTAAATATATATGATAACGTGATTCTTAGTTCATTTGGATCGTTTTATATCACGTTACACACCATTTTCGTGACACTAAAAGTTTAAAAAAAAAACCTTGTATGACTTGATACAGATACATAGGCACGTATCAAGACCAGACCGTCACATACATAGCACGGTATGCGCCATACAGCGGAAACGCAACGTCGCCAGACCGGTGCTTTTGCAGGAGGCGGCAAGCGTTTGTATCATCCAAATTCACGTGTGCTACAAACTCCAGAACGGGGTACCTACAGTTCGGTCGCCGTTAAATACTAGACTCTATGAAGTACAATGTACTCTACGTTTGGAGTAGTAAGCCGTACAAGCTAGTGGTTTGCCCTATGGTCTCTCAAGCAGAGCGTCGTGGACCCGAGCCCGGGCTCGCACCTCTGTTTTTTTGGAAATTATACAGGGTGTTAAAAAATTCCCTACGATCCGAAACCCAGTGACAGTACTCATGAAATTGAACAACTTTCCCCAAGGAACGGGTCGAAATACAAAAAAAATATTGGACTGTCCATAAAAAAAAATCCGATCAGCTGACAGAGTTAGTATTTTTTTTTTTTTTTTTTATTAGGGTATAATCTTACACAAATCGACCTAGTCCCAAACTAAGCAAAGCTTGTACTATGGGTACTAGACGACGATAAACATACTTATATAAATAAATAAATACTTAAATATATAGAAAACATCCATAACTCAGGAACAAATATTCGTGCTCATCACACAAATAAATGCCCTTACCGGGATTTGAACCCAGGACCTCTTGCTTCGTAGGCAGGGTCACTACCAACTAGGCTAAAGCGGTCGTTAAAGTATGAAGAGACCAAAATTTTATTTCATATTTCGACCCATGTTCCTCGGGGAAAGTTGTTCAGTTTCACGAGTACTGTCACTGGATTTCGGATCGTACGGGATTTTTTAACACTGTATGCAAAATTACTTTGGAGATTTACCATGAGCTTTACGGTGAAGGAAAACATCGTAAGGAAGCCTGCAAGGACCTGAAAAGAAAATGTAAGTTCCCCCACTGGGCCCACGTGGAAAATCCCCTCTCATTTTGGAGGAAGCCTGTGCTCTGCAGTGGGACGTTTGTATTCAGGCTGGGTGATGATGATGATGATGACGGAGCACACGCGTTTGAACCCGTGAATGCAGACAGCTATTATGGCGACTGTACTGTGACGTTTAAAATCATAGTATGATAAGGTGCAGTGATTTGTTTGGTGTACTTCCGTTTGGCATATTATTTTTCCCAAACTGATTCATTTGGCAAATGTTTCATTTCCCAACTGTTTATTTTTTCTGAAACTGTAAACTATTTAGGATATATTTCAGGACTATTCTGTAGGTTAGGTTAGGTTTGTTTTATAAAAATCCTGAAAAGTTTACAGTTTCAGAAAAAATAAACCATTTGCCAAATGAATCACTTTGGGAAAAATAATTTGCGAAACATTAGTAAACCGATTTTTTTAGGTTACAATTGAGTTTATTACTTTTAAAGCAAGCCAGAATTAATTCACTTGCGGTTTACTTACAATTTGGCTAATTAGGAATGGTTAGTAGGATCTGCTTAAGATTCGTTTAACACTTATTAATACTTAATTTAATTAGTGCTTAGGCAGTGTTTATAATAATTTAAGATCACCCACATCTAAATATTAAAATGAAAATATTAAAAGTGAGGAGCGACTGTAAAAGGACTTATTCCCATTTCACTGACATTTAAAGTAAATCGTATCTCAAAATCGATAATCTTAATAAGTGAACTTTACACAGTGAACACAGTTGAACCTTGAATTCAGTACGCTTAGTATAAGTTTTACTTCACCAAAATACTTCTCGATCGCGTTTACGTAAAAATTTCAATTCTATGGAAACATGGACGCGCGCGCGCGGAGGCGCTGTCCATGTTTCCCTAGTAATTGAATTTTTTACGTAAACGCGATCGAGAAGTATTTTGGTGAAGTAAAACTTATACTAAGCGTACAGTTTGGTTTGGATACTGATACGATTTTTTTTTAAATAGTGAGTGGTATTTCAATGCATCAGAACATTCATTTTAAATGACACTAGAATGAAAATAAATCCTTTTAGAACAAAACCTCTTTTACACGGCGCGAAAGATACCGTGCGAGTCGCATTACATTGCCCGGCCGCAATGCAATGTATTTTTAAATGATCAATTGACAAGAGCAATGCAAAGCAACATGCATGTATTTTTCGCGTAATGTAAAAGTCTTAAGTCACTCATTTCTCTCACTGTAACTATCCTTCTCTTCAGAATTAGATCAGTTCGTGCGCGGTTTACATAACATTTTTAAATACACGCTTTGCACAAAGTAGCGCAAAAGTATTGTCATAATGTGAATTAACCACCATTTTGTTAGAAATTAAAACAAAACTGTTTCCATTAATAGTTTGTATAAAGATGAAAAATTTATAAAATTATTAAAAAAATTATATCGCTCAATTGACCATCTCCCGAGTTGATTTGAAACACAATAGCGCACGATATAACCTCGTAAAACCCACTTCAAATTTCGAATGTCATAATTTGAAACTTATTTTATTATCAACTAGCGACCCGCCCCGGCTTCGCACGGGTGCTATTATGCATGTATTATACATATAAACCTTCCTCTTGAATCACTTTATCTATTAAAAAAAACCGCGGGAAGCAACTTTTGTTTTATACTATGTAGTGATCAAGAAGATATTTGCTTTGACGTATGTACTAAATTTAATACGCTGGGTCTTACGAGCTTAAAACATTTTTAAATCGATGCTCGTAAAACATCAGGTTGCAAATCGGCAATATCTTCTTCAATGTTAGCTTGCAAGACTAAATGGCAACATTTCAATTAAATTTTTGGGATAATAATGGCCCCTTCGCACGGTGCGATGTTTCCACCCATTTTGAGGTTGGATAAGACACTGCCAAACGGCCTTTTGGTCAAGTGCGGTAGAGCTGTTCGTGAATTTTTTACTGTAGCTAATTCTCTCTGTCTACAACATACATGTCAAAGCACAATGCCATTTGATACCATATGCAAAAATTAAGACACGTCTACATTATGACATTACTTTTGTAAACAAATCTGAAAAACTCTATTTTTCTCCAAGTTCCAACGACTGGGCTTGAATTTCGGCATGTGTGGAAAAAACGTGTATTTTTGCTGAACAAAATATTTTAACTTTATGTCGCACGTCACAAAAAATGAATTTGACAAATGCTTAGAGCAACCAGTATAACGACATCCTTTAATACTCCAATAAATTACAACCTCAATGACAATCGATATAAATTCTTACGTACATAAACTTACGTTTCGTTTTCCTATATCTTAGTATTCCATCGAACCTAAAAGTCCTGTTGATATACTTATTTATGTCAATGAAATAATGTAATTTGTAATATAATTGAATAATTTTAAATGGCAGTGTATTTACGACAAAATATCAGAATATTTTAAAGTTCAATCTCGGTCTAGCTAAAATTATAATCGCAATATGAAAGTAGTTTGTGTACCTCCCGTTTTTACAATTTTACCTTCAATTTGGAACCTAATATTTGACAGAAGATGAAAAGAGTTCAAAGACTCGCATAAAGCACCTCATTTTTCAAAACAGAAAAGACAATGTAAGTATATTACATAACGCAAGCCTAAGAAACATGTTTATTTCAGCCATCAATGGAAAAGCTCGAACCCGTTGATATAAAACATATTGGTCAATTTATCACGTCTCGTTTATAACTCTTTCCTTCTTATTTAACTACCAAATAAGTGCCAGCATTTTGCTATAAGTTGTGCCAAATATTAATGGACGATTATAGGATTAGGTAGTTTACTGATGCAATTATTATCTCAGTATTTCTAGGATTCGAAACAGGAGACATTTACCAAAGAATGGAGTTCATAAAGTTGGACCATGTTAACCTTTACTAGTCTGTACATCGGAATTTTCACACTGCTTTTAACTACCGAAGTCAAATGTCCAACTTTTTGAACATCTCTCTAAAATCGGAAGAAATAGCAACAGTGTTTAGCAAAATTATCTTCCTTGTTATATCGTTGTTACAAATATGTTGACGCATAACAAAATCGCCAAAAATCCACGAAAATTGGTGTATTCTCTGTACAACAGATAAAACTCAAAATACAGTACATCCGACGGCATAAATATATGTATATACAATCATTGCGTCAAAATATGTAAAACATCAACCTTATGGTTAATGACATAGAGATGTATAGATATTTTTGACACCTTGTTAACGTATATATTTCTGAACTTAACTACCAACTTTTGAAGATTAAGGCAAGTCTATGCATCAACACAAATAAATAAACAATAAAAAATAGTAGTAACTACAAAATCATCGATATAAACGACAACTTTTCTTCAGAAAACTATAATATCATCGACATAAACAACAATTTTTGTTCTGAAAACTATAATATCATCGACATAAATGACAACAGGACTTAACTTTGGTTCACTTTCTGCTCAGCTGCACGTATCTGGCGACTACGTTGTGGTACTCGAGCGGCAGTTTGGTTCTGTCGTGCGTATGCGCAAACTGACGCAATACCGCACTCAGCTGAGCGTGGAGATCCAATAAGGCTTCTAGGCCGATAGCGCGCAATGCTTTCGCGTTCTTATATAGAATGTTATCTAATTCAGTCTTGTTTATCAGTACTTTTTCTGGATCTGTAAAGGAATTATAACAATGAAATTATAAAGATATGAAGAGCGATGGAGAAATTTCGTTCGTAAACAATGCACCCAAGTGACCCCAAAAGAGGATAACAATAAGTAATTAGAAATTGTACATCTTTCTGCCAATTTTCACTTAAACTAAAAAGCCTGCCGTTATCATAATATGTATACTGTATTCTATTCAAATAAGTGACAAATAAACAATTTCATTCATTATACTCCAAATCATAATTAGATACCATTGAACCTACCACTGTGTTGCCATTAAAATGAAACGTTCCATAAATAGTCAATGCAATATTGGCGAAGAAACGCACACAAATAAAAAAAAAACTTATCAGTAATTTAAAAAAAAATCATACAAATTAACATTTAATTATAACTATTTTGTGGTAGAAATGTTTGTATTGCAATCAGGTCTAAACAACATTTTGGTAAACATTTGGACAACAAAACTATCGTTTTATGATATGACGTATGTACATTATTTTACGTTAAAAAAAATATTAAAATGTTAATTCGAAAATGACAGGATAGTCTAATACGCCCTTAATGGATTGGTAGCGGCCATGAGACCCACCCACCTGTCACTTCATTCGGCATCTGACGTCTGTCTTGAGCGCTGGAATGTTTTCTTTACTCATGATAATTTTCATTGATGAGTTTTCGTTTCTTGTTAAGTTTTTCGTTAAGTTTGTGTTATTTATTTTTGTTGATATTCTTTAGACTTGTTTTGTAAACGTGAGTTTTGTTTTTACGCAAGTGAAATGGAACCTGTACCAGGTCCCTCTCATATGAAGGAGAATGTTGCGGTTTCTCCACCAAAGAAACGACCCAGATGGGATTTCGTTATGTTCTTCACCAACAGTAAAATAATTATAAGTATTTTTCATTATTAGGAAAGGCTTGGTTACATCTGGACCGTCATACTGACATTGACAGATGCTATTGTGACAGTGACATTTCTTGGTAGATTTGATGGAATCTAATTATGAATTGGGGTTTAATTTCCATTCGTTGGAACTCCCCTGTAACGATCTATAACATACTCCAATATCATCAAGAAATAAAATACTAACATTTAACATTTGTTAGCATAGTGAACGGTTGTGGTATCTACTCTGAAGATGAACTCTGGTTGAGTTCGAAACGCGTCAGTGTAGCAGTGTAGTTTGGTGGTGGTGATGGTTGGGTTTGTGTGTGATTTGTGTGTGTTCCTTCGTACAGTGTGGAAGTGGAGGAACTGCATGAACACGCATTTCTTACATAAACGTAACTAACGTAAGGTCGCGGGTGAGCAAAGTAATTGTTTCAGTTCATTAAAATTAAATTTTGCAATATTAAAAGTAACTCACCCCTACTGGACGTGTCGTGCCCTGAATTTCGTTTCTTTGGTGATGATTTCGCCGGGGTTTTTTCTGTTGATTTTGCCGGACTGAAACAAGAAAAAAAACCAAGTAAGTTATTAAAAAATAGTAGATTGTTCAACAAGGGACTAAAACAAGCCATAATGACACAAGATATTTAGCCACCCGAGCAGAGCGAGGGTGGCTATAATTCGCGTGTCATTATGGCAGTTTAGTCTCGCGTTAAACACTCTACTTTTCACTTTGAATGCGAGGAAAAAAACGATGTTTAAGGTATACTAATCTACAATATTGCTTTAATACAACGTACGCTCAATACGAGCAATGGACGTCTGTTCAGAATTCAAATAGCAATTTAAATTTGTTCCGCGGTTTTTTTTGTTGAGTGACGCTTTAAATGTTTGCATATTTAGCCAACAGATTCAAACTTGAAAATTATTTCATAGCTAATTGTACTAAGTATGCATAATAAAATGAATTCATCTTTAATATAATTAAATAGATTAATATATTCGTAATTATTCATGGTGTTTCACGAAATTATTATTTTTTAAAATCCTTTTTATACAGTTGTCATTTTGTGGTTATTTCCACGCCCTAAAGGCTTCCACCTTTGATCAATTATAACTGTAGATCCACAGTCGCGCGCCCGAAAATGTCCGAGCCAAATGTGCGCCACTTTGATAAAAGTGGCCTTCTTTTTCAAGTTTAGCTGTCAAGTGTCAACCGAAATTCGACTGTAATGAAGTAAAGACTAGGTTCAAATTTCTGTGTAGGTGATGATTTTAATTGTTATGCAAACAAATAAAAAAGTTTGGACATTCTTTGAAGGGGATTTTGTTCGGCAATGTGTATCTTCAGTTATAATTGATCAAAGGCTTCCACAGATCGAAGCGCAGGGCGCTACGGAGCGCTACGGAGCGTTTCGGAGCGTCCGCAGCGCGCTGCGGTCTGTGGAAAGCTTTAAAATTGTCTATGCCCAGTCACTGAAAATGGCAATAATCCTCCATCCACAAACACCGTGATTGGCTGTTTAGGGGTTTCCAAAGTAAATTAAAAAAAATTACTTAAGCCCTACATATCAAAAAAGAGCTTTAGTCCCGATATGCAGAGACTAAAGTAACATTTTAAGAGCATGAGAAGTGAAAAACTTTTCATCCTAACTATATAAGGCAAAACTTAATAAAAGTTTGTAATTATAAATACATTCAATGCATGCCACTTGTCCATACGGTTTGCATAGCACTTAGCCAGTATTTTTTGGGAAACGAGTGCCAAACGAGCAATGTGGTGGCCCACAGCCTATGAACACCAGCACCATCAGAGGATTGCGTTGCAAGCCTAGAAGGCTAAGACAGAATAACCTCATGAGCCAGTAATATCAATAATATCGCTAGCTGTCTTACTCTGCCTGCACGCCAAAAAGTAGCAGCGCAAGCACTGCTGCTTGGCGGGAGGATTAGTAAGTAAAATGGACGTAACAATACGCACAGATTTTTTTTGTTTTCTATTCTTAGGAACAGATTTCGCTATCTCTCATAGTTTCTGATTTCTCTATACTGACCCATTTGGATTGATCATCCTGTATATATTTATGATTTTGACTGTACGTGTCTGACACGCACAGTGTCTGTAAATATGAATCCCACCAAAAACATAAATGTAAAAAATGTTAGCCAAGTTCAATACTAAAAATATACTTGATTATGAACTTCACCGACAAAAGGATTGAGATCTAAATGGGTGTCAAGTTCTGCAGGTAATAATGAAATCTATTTGTAAGAACAAATAACATCCTAAACAATTTCTTTGTTTTTTCTACTCCAACAATTAATATAATTATAAATATAAATTCCTAAATTTAACTATCTGATAATTTACACAAAGTAGATAACTTATGTTAAATTGAAGCTTAACATTTGACTTGGCTACTTTTCACATACAAATCATCTTATATTTGGCTAATCAACTTATCTTCTACATTCAATTTGCTGGTAAAAACTAGCCAAGTCAAATATAATATATGGGGGACCACCCTATTTATTAACTCTTTTTTATTTTTAAATTTTTTCCTACGTTTACACACAATTACCGAGCTGGATTCCAAATTTCATCCTTCTAGGTCATCTGGAAGTAGGTTAGGTTTAGGTACTATAGTTGAGTCATCAGTGCTAAAATTTACGACTTTTTGACCTTCATATCTTTATGGTGGCACTTCACTTGGCGTTGCGTGTTCGCGTTGCGCTATTGCCATCTCCGTCTTTCACGCTAGAATCGGCATAGTGCTCCTCTCTCGCACACGCAACTATTTCGTGAAATACACCAAGTGAAGTGCCAGCATTATAACCGTTTGAGCTAACTTCATGAAATTTGGGCTTCTAGATGTTCCTAGATGTCGCTGCCGCGTGTCTAGATCGAACTTCCCGCTAGTGTCGGTAACCCACCTGTCTCGCAGGTTGTTAGCGGCGCCGGTGGGGTGCAGCGCGTCATCCGCGCGCGGCCGCAGCGGCGCATCGTCGTCCGAGCCAGAGCTGGAGGCGCCGTTGGTCATCGGCGTCGACGTTATCATCGGCTTGTTCTCTTTAGACTCCTCATCGGTGATTTGCAATATCTCCTTGAAACTCTGTTGGGAGAAGTCATTTTGTTTGATTTATAAAAAAAAACTATGTTTATTCGTAATTGGAAATAAATATAATATAAATATAAATCTTTTACCCTACTATTCAAGTATGGTATATAGTCGGCGCCATAATTCGAGAGACAACTTTGACAATTCATTTTGCTCAAATGTTGCCACAGACAGGGTAGTGCTGTTCGTGTCGATAATAAAAAAAACATTACGGCTTTGGCTACCTGTGGTATTTATTCATTACTTACGGTGATATGATTAAATTAATGTAATAATTTACATTTCAATGTAAGATATCATTAAAGGAAGTAAAAAAACCCGTCTTATATCAAATCATATAGTCCAGTCGACACTGATTATCGATATCGGCCACATCACTATTTAATTTCGTCTAACCTTGGTAACCCTTTAATTGTCAAGCTTGTCTCTCGAATTATGGCGCCGACTATAGTTGTGGAGTGACAAAGTAAAATTTTGTATAAGTGGGTCGTTATTCGAGCGTTTCTACGGCCTCGCCTGTAAGTTTTTTTTTTTAGTTCATTCATAATGGACCTCCGCCCGTGAAACGTGACGCCCGGAAGGCTAAACCACCCGCAGCCATCTTCTATCATTACGTTGATTGTGTCCTTACGTGCTGCCACTGTTCGCGTACGTTTAGGAATAAAATTGGCTAGTGTAGCCTTTAGGGCCACTTGCACAGTTCAGGGTTAGAAAATTAAATCTGTAACCCTGGATTCAGAATGACAGTTCCATACATTTTGACACTTGTTACCCCTGGGTTAGCAGTTAACTCGGAGTTAAGTAGCTAACTCAGGTCTGCGCAAGCCGGCCTTAAGGGCACATGAAAGGGCAAACAACCGCAGCCCTCGTCCAACAGTTTAGTAGTCGCTGTAGCCGAAATTGACCATGAGATATATAATGGACCTCCGCAAAAAACGCTTAAATCAATCGATGATGGTAAAAATGGTTGATTGATACATGTCATCATCCCTGCTTATGACTATTTTTGATCAAAATTCGTCAAAATAAAACAAATATGAAGTTAAAACCATCCACTGTAAAACTACATGAAGTGCAGATACATGCCATTTACGTATGGTAGATAAGCTAATTTGCACTATCCTATTCATTACGTAATTAAGTCCTGGGAGTTGTAGCAATAGCCGCCTTTATACAGTCACTCTATCGCGCGTGAAACAGCAATAGTGTGCGAAAGAATGCGCGTGTAAAGATGTCGGAAGGGGAAGGGAAAGACCACGCGTAAAACTGTGTAAATTGCACACGCGCCAGTTCCACGCGGTCTATCGCGCACGATTGCCTTTACACGTTCGCTGTTTCCATTCTCAAAAACGTATACTTGTAATCGCGCGCGAATGAACGTTAAGTTTAAAAAACTAACAAAACATAATCGCGCCCGATTGCGCGCACAGGCTTTCCGGCACGCAATCCTGTACGCTCTTGAGAATGCGCGATAGAGCGACTATATAAAGGCGGCTAATGTCTTTCAGTTTAGAAAAGATGTGAATATTTATTAACCTTCTGCGTCTTCTGCCGTTTGACGACGAGCCCCTTCGACCAGGCGTTAATGCGTCGTCGCTTGCGCTTCACGCACTCTTTGTCTAGGGGCGTCCGTTGAGTTTTGCCTTCCGTCGTGCTGTCTAGATGTGCTGCGAATAAACGATACCTAATTAGTACACTAATTAGTGAAGCCGTGGTGGCCTAGTTGGTTTGACCTATGGTCTCTCGAGCTGAGGGCCGTGGATTCCGAGTTTTTCGGAATTTATGTGCGAAATTATATTTGAAATTCACCATGAGCTGGCGAAGGAAAACATTGTGAGGAAACCTGCATACACCTTAGAAGAAATTCAATGATGTATGTGAAGTTCCCAATCCGCACTGGGCCTGAAATCTGTCTCTGAGAGGAGGCCTGTGCCCTGCAGTGGGACGTATATAGGTTGGGATGATGAATTAGTACATATACTGGGAAGAAACACTTGATAAATCTTTTGTACTTTGTGTCAAAAATAACTTTTTTAGCAAGTCCAGATGAACATGTCTGCATATATTTTTTACTGGAAAATTCACGTCACGTCTTCGAAGCGTTCAGCCGAGTTTAGACTTGCAAGAAAAACCGTGCAAGTTGAATTACATTGCGGGGCAGTAAGGCGAACAAGATTGAAGTAGTCAATCGAGCACCGCAATGTATTGCAACTTGCACGGTTTTTCTTGCAAGTCTAAACTTTGCTTTACACTTGTAACATCGGATACGTGTACTATGAGACTATGAGACACAATGACCACATTGGTCACTAGTAATATGACGGAAACTGACCACATTGGTCACGCGAAATTTTGTTTAGGAGCATGTTCACACTTGTGTTGTTTTTTACATCTGCATATCTGGTATGAGTTAATATAGGAACGTAACAAAACTGGAGTGCTGTACATATCTCGCCTGCCACGAAAATTGACAAAAAAGTCAGTACAAAGCTAAATGCTTTGTGTCGTCAAATGTACACTCACCCAGGTTAGAAGCTGTGTATATAAAGTCAGGTAGATCGTTATCAGCGGCGGTGCCCTCGTCGTTACGCCGACGCGCGATCTCCTGGCATTCTAGCTCGAAGTCGCTGTCCATTTCCACGTCGATCAGCGCGTGAGCATGGTCACGGAGCGAGCAGGCTTCGTGACGTATCTGCTTGTCTGACGACGTTCTGTAGGAGTGTCGGTCGGTGCTATGTCAAATTGTTGTTATATTACTTAACATTTTTTTATAAGAAAAAATATACATAGCAAAAAGAGTCGCGTATTTCAATAGAACAAATCGCACTTGAGTGAAACAACTTTATTGTGTTGTTTACTATCCCCGGTTGTCCAAGTGACATCTCCATACTGCTATAGAAAAATGCTTAGGTTGTCCAAGGGACAAAAATTGTGTAACCATAGAAACGGGTGGCACGAAAAAGTTGATTCACCCACTAATAGATCAAGAGCGGATCAACTCAAAATAATACACCATTTTAATTTAGATTTAATTGAGTTGCTGGAAGGTCTAAATTAAAATGGCGGATTATTTTGAGTTGAAACAATCTTGATGTAGGAGTGCGAAATGTAGAAAGTGTTGAACAAATAAATTACCACTCAATCATGACATAATTATAGCAACTTTACATTATATTTCTATTAATTATTTGTCTAATATGAAGCTAATGAATCTTTATGTTAATTTTTGTGGTCGATATACGCACTATGCCTGAAAAAGGATTAATAAATACATGGAATACTCTCTGATCTACATAAACTAAAATGGCGTATTATTATACAACAAGATTGCTCAAAGTTACAGTAAAAATGTATCAAAATGAACTGAGCTTTATGGCATAAAATGATATTTACAAAAGGTTAGAGGATGTAAATAAGTACATACATAAATATCATCTCATACACTATACATATAATTAAGATCACTACAGCAGTAAATTGTATATCTTCATACCTATACATCCCTCTAGCCCTTTGAATGGCGGCATGGCAATGTGGAGGAAAAAAAGAGGTTTCAACATAATATACAGTACTGGCATAAGACACGGAGATTGAAAAATTCTTAAAAAAATATCTTGCTTTTAAACATAAACACAACACAGATGATAGATACGTGCATCTCTTTCCGATAAGCACGACAAGAATGAGATACACTACAAAAGAATGGCTTGGCATGACATCTCTGATTCAATAACCAAAATCTAAAGACGTACAATACGTTTACTTTTAGGCCGGGGCCGCACTGGTAAGGCGACCGGCGACGCGACGCAACGGCGACTAAATCAAATATTTGATTTAGTCGCTGTCGCCACTGCGGCCGCTGCGCCCGCTCACATAACTCGAACTATGTTTGATTTAGTCGCCGTCGCGTCGCGTCGCCGGTCGCCTTACCAGTGCGGCCCCGGCCTTAATTTACCACTGACAGATGGCTTGCCTTCATTTCATTTCCAACTTTAACACCATACAAATAAAGTAGCTATTACAAAATCTGCAAACGTGGGTAACAGTATTCTAAAATTGGCTTTATTTGTAGGTCGTTAAAGTTGAATATGAAATGAAGGCAAACCATCTGTCAGTGGTAAACTTTATGTAGGTAATTTTACTGTACAAGGGTGAATCAACTTTTTCGTGTTGTTTACTCTGCCCCCAGTTGTCCAAGTGACATCTCCATACTGTTTCATAGAAAAATGCTTAGGTTGTCGTTGTCCAGGTGACAAAATTTGTGTAACCATAAAAACGGGTGGCATTAAAAAGTTGATTCACCCACCAAGAGGTACGATTCGGACCGAATAACGTAACGAAACGTCAATTCCTCAACACATACGTACTGACCTGTCCGGATTGTATTCGAGCGCATTCGCACAGATGAGATCAATGTCGTCCAGAAACTCTTTGGCGCAGTTGTATTTGTGTATATCCACTTTGGTCATCATGGTCTCAAGATCCATAGGCTGCTTTATTATATCCAGATAATCCGTCACCTGAGAAAAGACAAAATAAATGATTACAAGTCAAGGTTAATTTGCTTGAGCATTACATCTGCATCGTACATCAAAAAGCATTATGTACATTTTTTTCCATGATTTCCTTCCATTGGGCTATAGAATGGAGCTGTGCAATAAGAATAAGTTATGCTGCTTATGATCAAAGGAGAAAGCAAAATATACTGGTAGCCACTACGCGATTAGTTCGCCATTAGTTCATTCTTTCGAATATTTCAAAGTTGAGTAAAGAAAAGAAAGAAAGTTGGTTGAGTAAGAGTTATAGATACATATTAATATCCTAAGGTAGTGGCTCAAGCGGCAATCGCTATACGCTGCCAAAAATGGTACAAAAGCATAAATATCTATACAGCCATTACCAAATCTGGCTAAAAGATGGGACTAAAGGGACATTACCGTATTTTTTGGTTGCATCGTTATCCTACCTCTTCCAGATCGACGGGTTTCGTGAACTTGTAGAAGCGTCTGTTGGAAGCGAGCTTCCGGCAGATGTCGCGCAGGAATATGCGCAGTTCGCGCAGCTTGTAATCTTCTTTGCGCTTGCGCCGCGCGACCTGCTCAGCAGTCTCGCGCGGGGGCGGCGGGGGCGGCGCTATAGACAAAACACCATTTAAAAAACCGGCCAAGAGCGTGTCGGACACGCCCAAGATAGGGTTTCGTAGCCATTACGAAAATATCAAGTAATATTTTTTTAAGGATTTTGTATGAGTACGGAATCTTCCAAGTTTAGGTATGTTTTATACCTTAGGCTACTATTTACTCTTAAACTACAAATAATTCCCAAGCAATCTTAGCCGCTATAATTTTTGTAAATTTAATTTAATATATTTTACTAATATTCTGAATTTTTTCAAATTTTCCCACCCAACAGTTTAGATTTTAGAGGGAGGGACGGTCGATTTTAATGAAAATTTTCACTTTAAAGTTGAATATTTCGCAAACAGATCACTGAATAGAAAAATCATGTTAGCAACCCCCTAATAGTTTTAAAAGACATATCCAACGATACCACGCACTATAGGGTTAGTCGAGAAAAAAAAATCACCCCCACTTTACGTCTATGGGAGGTACCCTAAAAAAAAATATTTTTTATTTTACCACTTTGTTCGCGTATTTGATATGTATATTCATGCCAAATTACAGCTTTTTAGTACTAACAGTCTCTGAGCTTAGCCGCGGACAGACAGACAGACAGACGGACAGACATGGCGAAACTATAAGGGTTCCTAGTTGACTACGGAACCCTAAAAAAATCCGGCCAAGAGTGAAACGGATTCCAGCAAAAAATAAGATTGTATAACTGTGTACATTCAAAATTAATAAAACTATATGCAATGCTAAAAAAAATCCTACACTATTAAGCAATATTTATATTATTATTTATTTATCAAAAAGACATACAGTGGTCTCGAAAAATAAAAGCAAAAATTTGTCCGATTTATCTGACGGCAGTCATCACACTTCCAAATTGCCGCATGATCGGGGTGTCTTATCTGACAGCTATAGTGTTCAAAATAGGGTTGGATGGAGCCCGTACCCTGCAGAGCAGCGAGGCGATTCGTTTGCGCATTATGGCATGTGTTGATTTAATTTGTATGTTGATCTCGAAAACTGTCGATTTCGATTTGGATGAAATCTATATAAATAAAAATGAATCACCGAAATGTTTGTACGCGCATAACTTCTGATCGACTACACCAATAATTCTTTTTTTTGTTGCGTTTGTTACTCTCAGGCGAAGGTTCGTAAGAAATAAATTTTAGGAAAAATACAACGGGGCAACTTATATACAAACTGAAACACCTAAATTTAATGTTTTAAAGCAATAAAACTTTAAATTCAAAGAAATTTTGTGGAAAAAATTGGTAACTCAGCGGAAAATACATCAATTTCCATACAAATGGCGGGGACATGCATGTCCATTGCGTTACCTACTTTATAGATAATAATGATTACTTTTTATACGTAGTGATAATTTTAAATGTAAGCTTAATTATGTGCCTATTTAAATCTTAAATGATTTAAACCGAGCACTTTACCGTTTTTGTAAAAAAAAATATATGAAGAGCACAGTACAAAAAATTACTGGTCAACGAAAAGTAGATTGGCCCTCTTGACGAATAGCAGAACTACATCGAAAAACGCCGAAGGTTTTACCTCTGAGCAGCGGCGGCGGCGGCTCGTGATTTTCCACCGGCGGCGGCACCAGCGGCTGCTCAGTGATCAACGGTTTGAGGAACGCCAATACCTCGGCAGAGGTCGGTTCGCGGACGGAGTATACGCAGTTTTTGTACGCCGGGAACAAGTCGGCCAGCTGTTGGGAGAATGAATAGTTATGATTAGAGACCGGATTATATAAATAAATAAATAAATAAATATTAGGGGACACTCTTACACAAATCGACCTTGTCCCAAACTAAGCAAAGCTTGTACTATGGGTGCTAGACGACGATAAACATACTTATATAGATAAATAAATACTTAAATACATTGAAAACATCCTCAGGAACAAATATTTGTGCTCATCACACAAATAAATGCCCTTACCGGGATTCGAACCCAGGACCTCTCGCTTCGTAGGCAGGGTCACTACCAACTAGGCTAAAGCGCAAATGCATATTTGCATATGCAATTGCATATTTAGCCCATTTTCATCTAACATTGCATATTTTACCTGAAATCTTGTCATGTTGCATATTTTCACTAGATAAATTGCAATATTTCAGGGTAAGATAATTAATGATTCATTCCCAAAACCAATTAGTGTATGACATAGCACCTAAATTTAAATATTGCCCGCTTGCCTCGGTGTAAGTAGAACGGTCGTTTTCCACTTGTATAAATATTTTAAGTGATTAAAGGCACAATTTTAGTTTATGTAAAGTAGAACGTTTGGAAAAGTGCCTCATTGTTATCGTCTACACTACAAGAATACTTTACAAGTTTACTCTTGATATCTTCCTATTCTTGATATTCTTGATAACTCTATCTTACATATTTTGTCAGTTTTCGTGCATATTTATAACATTTTTCTTGCATATTTGCATGCATATTTCAAGTCCTTTATGTTGCATATTATAATCCGGTCTCTAGTTATGATTATTATTGTAGGTTCTTACCTAGTACTTTAGTTGCAGACGAAAGCGGGATGTAGTAACTAGACTTGTAAAGTATTCTTGTAGTGTAGTAACTAGGCTTGTTTAGTACTCGGACTAAGTACTACAACGAATTAGTTCTTGGCACTGTAAGGGTGTTTTTCCACCAGATAGGGTAAATCGCCAATAACTAGCCACCGTTCAATAACTGGCCACCTCATACTAAAAATGAACTCTATTCACCCATAATAGAATTCATTTTTAGTATAAGGTGTTAACTACTGGCCACCCTTCAATAACTGGCCACGTTATACTAAATTTAATTATGTTTGTAGGGGAACAGAGTTTGATTGAGTTGGCGAACAAGTGACGTCATAATGTTGCTATTGCCATTCAAACTCTATGGGAGAATTGTTTTGACAGCTCGTAAAAAGTACGTCAGTTGATTGGTGGGTATCAACATCCCTATTGTAGCATAGCACATCTCTGATGTAAAAGCACCCTAAGGGCACAGAATAAGTAATAAGTAACCAATAATACAACTTCATACTAGAGCGCCCGAATCGACGCACGCACACAGCCAAGCGTCTTACACGGCCGCTAACCAATCTTCGCCAGACAAAACAATACAGTTCCCACGCCGCGCGCCTGTAAGACGCTTGGCTGTGTGCGTGCGTCGATTCGGGCGCTCTAGCACAGATTACTTAATAGTTACTTCGTAACAGATACTGCATCCTGTACAAAATCTTGGAACTTACCGCGATTGTAGCCACAGATTATACTACTCAGTCTCCTTAAGAATGTGTGCGTGCCGACAGTGACAAGGGCTGGCAGTTTGGATTAATTTTTTTTTTCTACATGTTGTTTTACCATTTTGTCGGGATAATTGTTATATATTATATCCATGCAAACTTTCTAGCACTAATATTCTTTAAGCTAACCCACGGACGGACAAAGGGACAGACGGTCATGGCGAAACTATAAGGGTTTCGTTTTTGCCATTTTAGCTCTGGAATCCTAACAAAAAAGGATATTTATTGTAATGCGCAGAACACATTGCCATGCTCACAGTACCCTAGCGTTATACTAAATACGAAGGTCAACTTTCGAACTTCGCATCGTGCCATCCCGCTCACGCTCATAGCTTTTTATAGAAGAGTAAGAGGGACAGCACGATACGAACTTCCAAACTGTTATATTAACTATTAATTCTAGCGTAGTCATATTAAAATTTGCCCCCTGTTTCACCATTCACTTATAAAAGTCCAGGCGGCATATTTTTTCCGTGGAACACGAATGAACGTGCGTCGGCGCGCGCTTGTGACAACCTACTGGAATTTCGATCTTAGCAGATCGTCCCCGCGGTAGGTAAATATCACGCGTAAGTACATGGCATGCATGAGGCCTGGCTCTAGTATGAAGTTGGATTATTGGTTACATATTTATTATTCTGTGCTTAGGGTAGAGGCTATTGTGACCTGTGCTGGCAGTGTGGAGACTGGCGTGGCAGCTGTAGCCAGCAGTAACGTGTGGTCTCCGGCGGCGCGAGTTCGCCACAGCTGAGACAGTAGCGCGGTACCGGCGCCGCCAAGTACGCTCCACACGGACGCCGCGTCCCGCAGAAACAGCACGCAGCCGCGGTCCGCGCGCCGGCACTCGGAAAATATCTGGCAAAACAATACAATACAATTACTCTTTATTGTACACCAGAAATAGTAAGCAATACAGAAAACAGGTACAGTCAAGGAAACTGAATCACGTACCAGGGTGGAACCTTTGTGCTACTAATGTCATGTTGACATCCCATACATCTGCCAAACAAATCATAGCGAAATTGGTTACGAAAAGGTTCCACCCTGGTACGTGATTCAGTTTCCTCTACTGTACACAGAGAGAAAGTTACAAAGTAAGCAATAGGTGGCCTTATCGCTTAAGAGCGATGTCTTCCAGGCAACCCTTTAACAGAAAGAAGGAAGGACTAGTTTACAGCAGGTGGTGCATCAACAGTGGATCAGAATATTAAAACGCAACATAAATAGTACATCTACTCATACATATATCTTACATATAATACACGTCAACAATTTATTTATGAATAACTTTCGTCCGTGCGGAACTCAATTTGTGGTAAAACTTTCATTGAAAAATGATACAGATCGAGTCACAAAAGCTGGTACGAATGGATTGAACGAAAGTAATGTCACTTTGACATTTTTATAGGAAAATGGCTGATGCATGACATTTTCATATTTGTGTGAAGTGTATTCAAATAGGTAGCCAGCCAGCCAACCAGTGTCCTATTTACAACCGCAATGACACACTATCTTTAGCTTTCGTGCTGTTCTTTTTGTAAAATATTTATGTGTCTTGTGTTGTTAACTGTATTTTCTTTCTCTCTTTCTTTCTTTAGGTAACTCATTGATACTTTCATTCACTCATTCGATCCATTCGTGGCAACTCTTGTGAATCGAGCAGTACGATCATTCTAAATAGAACATCGGAACTTCAACAAACCTATCCTTATTCCATGGCTACATCATAAAGGCAACGTCTTTGCAAAATTTAAATCTTCCAGTCACAAGGGTTTGGGCTGGTTTTACGTGTTCTTGGCGTACCAAGGGTGGACATTAGAGTGTTGTACTCACTGTGATGAGCGCCTGTTCCTGAGTAAAGGCGTGAACAGAGTGCAGCGTGCTCATGCTGAGTTCCTTGACGGTGCAATGCTCGAGCCGCGCCAGCAGCGCCGGCGCGATCAGTGTGTCTGCGCACTCGCCGCTTATCAACAGCACGCTCGGGGACAAAGGCACGTCGCCGATCCTGGCGACAAACCATTTGTATAGGTACTTGAGGGAAAGACAAAAGCGAAGGACTGAGTGCGAAGGAGAGGTAAATACACAAAAGATCGAAGGTCGAAGTGTATCCGAAAAGACTCGTTGTGCTAAAATTAAATTCCATACTAGGCTTAAGTCATTGGTATAAATTTTATAATACAGGGTGTTTGGTAGCTACGTGCAAAGCTTTAAGGGCCGAGGTATTTTCGAACCTTTTTAGCCATATGCTTTATATGTCTTAGCCGAAAGATATTTTTTTTTTAAATTGAAGACAGAAATTTTAGGAAAATACCCAGAATTTGATAGTTGCGAGTCAATATTGCCCCAATGAGCGTTAATTTGGAAACCAAATCTTTTATTTCTGATAGTTTAATGTGTATTGGACCAAATGAAATAATTTTTAAGTGTCTTTCTTGCCACAAAAATAAAATGGGGGCATTCGAAATTACTAAAAATGTTTTAGGTTGGAACAGAGTTATTTTTCTGTGCCATTAAAAAAAATAAAAAAAATCTTTGAAATGTTCAAACATTTTTAGAAACATGCCTGTCTATTTTTCTTTCTTTTAAGGTATCACTCATTGACATTGCTTGCTAAATCTCAGACAAAAAGTAAAAACCAAACTCGGGGAGCACTCGCTAAGAATGCACTAGTCTTGAAATTTTACTAGTAATAACATGTGAAAAAGACAAGTCTACGTCATATTTCTGTGCCATATTTAAAATTTCCAAATTAACGCTCATTGGGGCAATATTGACTCGTGACTATCAAATTCTGGGTATTTTCCTAAAATTTCTAAGTCTTCAATGTAAAAAAAAAATCAAATTTCGGCTAAGACATGTATGGCCAAAAATGTTCAAAAATACATCGGCTATCACCCCCTTAAAGCTTTGCACATAGCTACCAAACACCCTGTATAATGTAACAGATTCGACACTCGTGTCTGACAACTACTATTTTCACCACGGTTACGCTTGGGTAGGTAATGCCTAGCGTAGACGGTGGACGTAGCAGTCAGAGAGTATATTTTTTGAGTGTCAACTTCTATAGAGAATATAATAATTTCTTGGTTTGTGGGCGGGCAGGCGGTGCGGCGCCCGCGGCCACTAGCGCTGCCTCGCTCTGGCATGCTGCTGTCTCACCTCTGCTGCGCGAACACAGCCTGCAACAGCTCGCCGGCGGCGTGCGCCTGCGCGGCCAGCAGCGGCGCGGCGTGCGCGGGCAGGCGGCGCGCGGGGGGCGGCCCGGTGCGGCGCCCGCGGCCACTAGCGCTGCCTCGCTCTGGCATGCTGCTGTCTCACCTCTGCTGCGCGAACACAGCCTGCAACAGCTCGCCGGCGGCGTGCGCCTGCGCGGCCAGCAGCGGCGCGGCGTGCGCGGGCAGGCGGCGCGCGGGGGGCGGCCCGGTGCGGCGCCCGCGGCCACTAGCGCTGCCTCGCTCTGGCATGCTGCTGTCTCACCTCTGCTGCGCGAACACAGCCTGCAACAGCTCGCCGGCGGCGTGCGCCTGCGCGGCCAGCAGCGGCGCGGCGTGCGCGGGCAGGCGGCGCGCGGGGGGCGGCCCGGTGCGGCGCCCGCGGCCACTAGCGCTGCCTCGCTCTGGCATGCTGCTGTCTCACCTCTGCTGCGCGAACACAGCCTGCAACAGCTCGCCGGCGGCGTGCGCCTGCGCGGCCAGCAGCGGCGCGGCGTGCGCGGGCAGGCGGCGCGCGGGGGGGGCCCGGTGCGGCGCCCGCGGCCACTAGCGCTGCCTCGCTCTGGCATGCTGCTGTCTCACCTCTGCTGCGCGAACACAGCCTGCAACAGCTCGCCGGCGGCGTGCGCCTGCGCGGCCAGCAGCGGCGCGGCGTGCGCGGGCAGGCGGCGCGCGGGGGGCGGCCCGGTGCGGCGCCCGCGGCCACTAGCGCTGCCTCGCTCTGGCATGCTGCTGTCTCACCTCTGCTGCGCGAACACAGCCTGCAACAGCTCGCCGGCGGCGTGCGCCTGCGCGGCCAGCAGCGGCGCGGCGTGCGCGGGCAGGCGGCGCGCGGGGGGCGGCCCGGTGCGGCGCCCGCGGCCACTAGCGCTGCCTCGCTCTGGCATGCTGCTGTCTCACCTCTGCTGCGCGAACACAGCCTGCAACAGCTCGCCGGCGGCGTGCGCCTGCGCGGCCAGCAGCGGCGCGGCGTGCGCGGGCAGGCGGCGCGCGGGGGGCGGCCCGGTGCGGCGCCCGCGGCCACTAGCGCTGCCTCGCTCTGGCATGCTGCTGTCTCACCTCTGCTGCGCGAACACAGCCTGCAACAGCTCGCCGGCGGCGTGCGCCTGCGCGGCCAGCAGCGGCGCGGCGTGCGCGGGCAGGCGGCGCGCGGGGGGCGGCCCGGTGCGGCGCCCGCGGCCACTAGCGCTGCCTCGCTCTGGCATGCTGCTGTCTCACCTCTGCTGCGCGAACACAGCCTGCAACAGCTCGCCGGCGGCGTGCGCCTGCGCGGCCAGCAGCGGCGCGGCGTGCGCGGGCAGGCGGCGCGCGGGGGGCGGCCCGGTGCGGGCGCCCGCGGCCACTAGACACTGCATCGCTTCCAACATGTCTTCGCGGGTCACTTCCACCTAAAGAAAAGGTATGTCATAGAATTATGAGACTAGTATCTACCCGCGTCGCTCGTGTGAACCATTAGGTCCGGCAGTTGATTTGAAATTGCGAAATTTCGATCGTTTTCGTTGGTGTAGCATGAAGAATACTATCATGTCGCGAGAAATGTTGTTTATGACGGCTGCATTGTTGGTCGTTCCAAGAGGCTTCTACAGCGAGTGCAAAACGCATGCGCTCGCTTTTGTTTCCGTGTCCCTCCCCGGTCCCACATCACTCCGTACCTGAACGCCGCTAACATGCTCAACATGCCTGCACGCAGGCGCATGCACCTCGCCACTTTGCTGTTCGGTGTGAGACGCTACAGGATACCACTGTACCTCTTCAAAAAATTGTTTGGTCGAAGAGCGAGCGCAGGAGCGCTATGGTTCTTGTGCCTAAACACCAGACAGCGGCATTCCGTGGAAGTTTTAAGTTCGCGGCGTCCAAGTGCTGGAATGATATTCCTCCCCCTATCCAAGGAGCGTCAAGTAAGTACACCTTCAAGCGCAAGCTGAAGGATCACTTCTTAACGCTCCAAAAATCCTATCCGTAAAAACCAGCACCTACACATTGATATGCCAACCTGTTGTTTTTAAACATATCTTCTCCGTTTACTTTTTCTTTATTTTATTTTTTTTTTAATTTATTTTAATTTATTTATTTACTTATTATGCTACTCTATAATAAATCTATACTATTTTATCAATTCTTTATCATTTTATTAATTTATTTCTATATAGGTAAGTGGTTGTGTATCGTTCCGTGAGTCACAGACGGTTCTGACAGAAAATCAGCGCTGCAGGCGTCTAACGCCTCAGCATAATGCTGAGTCAGCGACCGTTTCACTTTTGCGGGGACACACATGCTGAGCTGTGTATTGTACTTGTTTATTTCTCTTTTGTTTGTTATCTTTGTTTTTTTTTTGTGTGTACTTTCTTGTATATGTGTCTTGTAAAAGTGAATAAATGTCTTCTTTCTTTCTTTCTAAATAGCGGTCGCGATATCGGGATTTTAAATGCGTACATCCCTACAGCGTGGGAATATCGAACTAAACGTAGTATTTTTGAGATTTTCGAGACTTTCGTTATAGGAGAGGCCACAATGTTTTTTTTATTCTTCAAGACATGCATTAATTAATAGTAAAGGGTACTGTCTCGTGAGGCAATCGTTTTCGCCACACTTATGGGAAGCCATACCAATCAGCACCTCCCATTATTATACCTGCCTTCATACAAAATTCGAGTTATTATATCGTAAGAGTAAAATAAAATGATAGACTCACATTCTTCGTGTCTATCAATAACGCGTAATCACTTTCGTACACTTGAGGGTACACTCTTCTTAGCGCTTTTAATACAGCCTCTGAGCACAGCGCTTTTAAATCTGAACCTGTAATAGAAATGAAATTGTGATGTTAGCTAGTCTAATCACAAACGCTGAATATTTCTGAACACGGAATCACATTCTACTTCGAGCATAGCTTTCCCCACAGTACAAGAGATGGCGCTGAAATTAACCGATAAATCGCAACAATGACTTTTAATAATTGTTATTCTTACGCTTCTTTCCAGTTAGAAACTGTGTTCGATCCCCACATTATGCACAAATATGCATGTGCTTCGTTTTCTATGCTTAAATAATATTGAATTGACTTGAATAATACTCTCGCGCTTCCTCGCACAGCGGAACTCGTCTTAACGAGTCTGGGAGGATGTTTGGCCCGTCAGATTTGTCTGGCTCATTGGCAAATATTTTAAAATATTATACTTGATAATATATATAAAATTCAGTCTTCCTAAAATGACGTAAGCTCCCAAATTATTTTACGACTTTTATTAAAGTGTCTGTTAAAAGTTATGGCCAACAGGAAGTGTCTGGCAACTGTACATCTTTGTTTATAACAATATCATAATATGACATATGTAAAAACTAGCCTTCCTAAAATGACGTAAGTTAGCATAGTTTTTTTCCACCTTTGATACCTGTTTTGAAGTCTGGGGTGACGGGGATCTCACTCTATTAGTGAGTGGGACTAGAGTCGTATCTTACCTCCGTAGCCACCGGCGACTTGTGCTATGTGCTCGATCGTCTCGTCTTGTGGCCGCGGCCGCCAGTGCCTCGTGTATATGTCGAGGATGTCACGCCTGGCGGCGGCGTGCGGCGCGGGGAAGTGCAGCTCGCGGTCGAAACGGCCCGCGCGACGCAGCGCCGGGTCTACCGCGTCCAGGCGGTTCGTAGCGCCGATTATTATCACTTCTCCCCTACAAACAAAGTTTTATTGCATACTTGCTCTCATATAAAGAAAGATCAAACACGTATTTTTTTAACGTTCGAGTATGAACAAGTAAATAAGTTGTCCATTTCAAACCTTGCCTGTGATCGAATTGGATGAAAGTTTAGTACACGTAGAGTTCGAATTTCTACACCTGTAGTGTGTACTAAATTTCCAGAGTGGAATAAAGTAAAGTCAAAAAAAAAACCTGTATAACTCATTCAGGGATTATTTTGCAGAGGTCGATATTGTCACATTTATTGTAATACAATTCGAGGGTGGGTTGAAAAAACTAGTCTTAAGGCAACGCTCGTGTTTGATATACGTCCTTTTACTTCCATATCGTACATGACATGGCGCAGTCGGTAGGATCCGAACCTACGCTGCCAAAGGAAATCTGATTCCGATTCGGACCTACCTTTTACTTTACTACTCCACGCCCAATCAAGTAAAAGTTCATTAAAAAAGCCTGTGTTCAAAATATTCTTTTTCTTTTCATGTTTTAATGCAGTCGGTTAGGTAGTTAAAAATGGTATACCTGTCGCAAAGCCCGTCCATTTCCGCAAGCAGCGTGCCCACGACGCTCGCGTGTACTTGGTCCTGCCTCACGCTGCGAACAGGCGCTAGCGCGTCGATCTCGTCGAAGAATATTATCGACGGTTTCATCTTATTCGCCTACGGACATACATAATGTTATTTACCAACTTCACAATTCACGTAAGGGCTTCTTTGAACTACCCCATGTTCACACTTTATGTTAGGTAAGATTTTTTACACATTCATGCAAATACAAAGCTTCTCCGATAGTTTGAACTCACCTGTTGAAACAGCAACTTCAAATGTCTCTCACTCTCTCCGACCCATTTCTTCAAGCAATCCGCTCCCTTCCTCATGAAGAAGGCCACCTTTCGTCCTCCTACCAGGCTGCATTCGTTAGCTAGAGCACGAGCCAGCAGTGTCTTCCCCGTGCCAGGTGGACCGTGGAAAAGGACACCTTTCGCAGGCCGCGTGTTGAATTTGCTGAACAGGTCTGGGTACATTACAGGGAATAGGACCATTTCGCGTAGACATTTTATGTGCTCTTCTAAACCGCCAACCTGTTGGTAGAGAAAATAGCACGTTTGAAACATGAGCTCGAAGTCGAAACACATATGTAACTTCTGATTCAGTCGGGTGAAAAAAAATGCGTGAGTTAAAATCACTGTCGGCAAATTTTACTAAAAAAGATTAAAAATTAAAACCGTGGTGGCCTAGTGATTTGACCTATGGTCTCTCAAGCAGAGGGTCGTGGGTTCGAGTCCGGGCTCGCACCTCTGAGTTTTTCGGAATTTATGTGCGAAATTACACCTGAGAAGAAATTCAATGGTGTGTGTGAAGTTCCCAATCCGCACTGGGCCCGCGTGGGAACTACGGCCCAAGCCCTCTCACTCTGAGAGGAGGCCTGTGCCCTGCAGTGGGACGTATGATGTGGCTGGGATGATGATGAAGATTAAAAACTGCTTAAATACCATTTAAGATTGGAATTTTAATGTCAATACTATGTCTGGATAAGACTGGTTAGATCAATTTACCAAAATCGTTGTTTCCTAGTAGCAAAATTTCCATTCACATTGTTTCCCAAATGTTTTTGTTGCCACTATCGTTTTTTACTGAAGCTTATTTTCACAAGCGCGGTTTTTTTCAACTTTAATCGACACAGAAACATAGGTAGGTTTAGGTTATGTTAAATTTGCATCGGCCCGAAGGGGCAAAAGCACACAGAAGAAGGAGCTCCGCGTGAGCGGAGCTCCGTCGACACTGTTTGTGTCAAAAAAACTATATTGAGAAAGAAAAATTGGGAAAAATGCGAATGGAAATGTTGCTAAATGTTGGTAAATTGATCTAACCAGTCTTGGATAACAACAAACATTTTCCGATTTTTAACCTACTCCAAAAAAGTGGAAGTTTTATGTTCGTGATTTTTGGAAAAGGTTCCATATAACATTATAACGACAGCTCGCAATTTCGTCTGCGTCCTGCGAGAGCTTTGCACTTGCCAAGGATAAAGAGTAGTTGATGTTAATCAGGGATAGTCATCAGCTTTCTACTTTTAGTTCAGCTTATACAAGTATCCCACTGCTAGGAACAGTTCTCTTGCCTTAACTTCCAACTGGGCCTGACTGCATTTACCTATATCTAGCCACTTACTCGTGAACGCATTTAAATCATCTTACCATTAGTGAGAAATTGTTTGAATAAAAGTTCTAGAGATAACGAATACAATACCACAAAAAATATTACCTCTTTTATTGTATTTGTTGCGAACGCATCCATAACGCCACCAACGGGCGAATATTCAAACTTCGGCGGCGGTTAGAACTTCCCGCGCCTTTCAAATCTAAGCGCGGCTATCGGCGCGCCAACCGATTCAATTCGAATCAGATCACCGGATCGAACGCACCTCGAACTGTTTGCTTATACTATAAATTTTACTGTGTACTGTACATTACCTCAGAATTACATATATATTGAGTTTCAATATTATTTTTATTAAAGAAGAACCCTAGAAGAATTCATCTACAAAACCTAGGGCTCAAACATTGGTCCTTCACCCGGAAGAAGAGCGTCAAAGTTCGTCTTCATCAGTGCCTACGAGATTTACGCCGCAAGCTTTCGTCATCGTCGTCAAGCACAGCTTCGTCAAGACGTTCACAGCATCCCGTCAAAGAGGACTGGAGCGCAAGAAGCATAACTGCGAGACGAGGGTCAAGACAAAGAAGCCGCGGAGGAAAGTATCGGATGTGCTATATACGGTTTTTCGTCAAGGAAGTTCTCATCAAGCTATCAATCCTTCATTCGTCAAAGAAGAAGCCAGCGTATTTGAAGAACACCGCGAAAAGCCAGTCTGAAACATTTATTTACGAGGAAGATAATACAGTGCATCAAGTCAATAGAGCAACGGTTCATCATTCAGTGAGTTCGTTCCAATTTTCCCAAAATTCCCTAAAGTTCCTATAATTTATGGTAACTTTTCCCTTTATCACGTTAATTAACGTCACAGCTTCGATTTATCAACTTCAAGTAGTTAATTTCAACGGTAAAATTCAAATTTTAATTTTCGTTCTAGAAATAAAACTGTTAATTTATAACATTCACCTTAATAATTCCTAACAAACTTCAACTATTTTTTGACTACCTGTCGCACAGCTAATTTGTTTACAAATCGTCACAGATAAGCGATTCATTTTCATTTTTTCTTAACTGCAGTTGCGTTATCTTATCTACTGATAACAGATTCTGCTACGTTATCTTATCTGTAAAGCGCGCGCTGTCTGTTGTCAAAAATCATAACATAACCTCCTCAATTATACAGAAACAGAAAAGTAAACAAAATAATAAGTTTGCGATCAAGTCTTACGGTAATAATCTTTTATGGTTGTTTAATTTTATGCGTTAAGTCCATAAGTTGAATAATTTTCATAATGGCTAGCGTACTTATTAAGAAACGTGCATCTCTCAAGTGCAAACTCACTAACTTTAAAACGTTTCTGACCCCATATCAGTCTATTAAATCTAAATCATTGAGTGAGCTACAAATAAGTGAAGTTGAGTGCCGACTGAGCAAAATCGTAGATATGTATTCTGTTTTTGATGAATTACAGGAGCAGATAGAAATCGATTCGGAAAACCCGGACGAGCAATATAAAGAACGTACCGACTTCGAGAATCAATATTATGCTATTTTGTCATGTGCGCGTGAGTTACTTCGGGTACAAAGCAACCCAGACAATAAACCCTTGTCTGAGGCGGGTTCCAGTTCATGCCAACACAGAAATGACCTGGTAAGATTGCCCAAGATTAATTTGCCTCACTTTAACGGCGACTATCAGCATTTTCTCGAATTTAGGGACACATTTAAATCGTTGATTCACAACAATGATTCTATCGATAACATAAACAAATTCCATTATTTGCGTGCGTCATTGCAAGGCAGTGCAGCTTTAGTGATTAAAAGTTTAGACTTTAAAGGAGATAATTACAACACTGCCTGGGAACTATTAATGTCCAGATACAACAACGAGCGTTTATTGGTAAATAATCATGTCAAAGCCTTGTTCAATGTTGACCAAATTCAGAGAGAATCTCACAAAGCATTGCGTCATATGTTAGATGTAACAAATAAGAATCTTAGGGGACTCACAACATTAGGACAACCGACTGACCACTGGGACACATTGATAATTTACATGATGGCAACAAAATTAGATCCAGTGACCAGTCGCGAGTGGGAAGAACATAGAAATAGCCTAAAGGAAACCCCCACATTAGAAACTTTTACCACATTCATTTCCAACAGGGCCGATTTATTAGAAACTCTTGAAGAAGGAAAATCTTCTCAAGGCAGACCCATGCATCAATCTTTCAAACAAAAGAACTTCTTTGTTGCAAATGAGTCAATTAAAAATAATAAACCTAAATACACTTGCCCAATGTGTAAACAAAATCATTTTTTGTTTTCATGCGAATCCTTTCGCAAACTATCAGTTGACCTTCGTCAAAAGAAGGTGAAAGAGTTTGAGGTATGTCAGTTATGCCTCAGACCAGGTCATGCACTATCCAGGTGCAGGTTATCCACCTGCAAATATTGTAGTGAGCGTCATAACACTCTTTTACATAAAGAGAACAGTGATACCACAGTCGAAGTGGCTGCGGTATCAGCTGATCAAAATTGCCAGACTCAACAATCCTCTGTACTACTTTCCACAGCTATGGTGCAGGTCAGCGACGCCAAGGGTACGAAGCATGTCGCCAGGATTCTTTTGGACAATGGCAGCACCACCAACTTTGTCACTGAGAAGCTCCGCAGTAAGCTGCAACTTCCACTTTCTTCCACAACTTCCACGGTGACAGGTATTAACAATTCCTGCTCTAAGAGTACACAGTCTTGCAAATTAACAATTCATTCGATGACTGGGGGCTACAAGACGGAACTTAGATGCCTCGTGCTTCCTGAAATAACAAAACTGTTACCTTCATCGTATATAAATAAATGTGACTTGCAAATTCCGTCACATATACAGTTAGGTGATCCCACATTTAATATTCCATCGGTTATAGATATATTAGTCGGTGCAGAAACCTTCTGGGACGTCATAGGTTCCAGTAGAATAAGCTTAGGGAAACGTCAACCTATCTTGTATGATTCGAAACTGGGCTGGATAATTTCTGGGTCAGTTATTAGTAATCAAAGTCAACATACTGTCTGTCATGCGTCAGAATTACATGACACCGACATTGATCGGCAACTCACCCGCTTCTGGGAGTTGGATAGTGTTTCACCTATACATAATTTCACGCCAGAAGAGCGTATAATTGAACAACACTTTGTTGACAATACAACACGTACCAAAGATGGGCGATTTGTTGTTTCAATTCCATTTAAGGAATCAACAAAAGTATTAGGCGACTCATATGAGATGGCCAAGTGTCGTTTTTTGTCGTTAGAAAGACGTTTAAAACGTGAACCCGAACTTAGAAAAAATTATAACGAGTTCATGACTGAATATATAAACTTAGGACATATGTCACCTTCAGACCAAAAATTAAATGATGATTATGTTGATTGTTTCTTACCACATCATGGCGTAATTCGCGAATCAAGTGTTACCACCAAATTGCGAGCAGTTTTCGATGCCTCGGCAAATACAAAGTCAGGTGTTTCATTAAATGCAATTCAGATGGTTGGTCCCACTGTGCAAGACGATCTCATATCAATTTTGCTTAGGTTTAGGCAACACAAATATGTAATCTCGGGAGACATCGAGAAGATGTACCGACAGATATTAATTGCACCTGAACAACGACGCCTACAACAAATTTTGTGGCGTTTCAATCCAACTGATCCTCTCAAGTGTTATAATCTCAACACCGTGACCTATGGCACAGCCTCGGCACCATATTTAGCAACAAGGTGTTTGAAACAATTGGGGCTTGAGTCATCAGATCCAGTCATCCAGCATTCGATCACACACGATTTTTATGTTGACGATTATTTAAGTGGAAGCTCTAGTATTTCTGAAGCTATACAGTTGGGAAAAGGCGTGATTGACTCGCTAAGCTCAGCTCAATTAAATTTAAGAAAATTACGCTCAAATAGCACAAAAATACTGGACGCACTACAAAGTCACATTAACTCATCTAATCTGAGACAGGATCATGTACTAAAAAACTCAAACATACAGAACTTAAGCACGTCAGCTGCAGCTAAAACACTAGGTTTATATTGGAAATGTAACTCTGACACGCTCATTTTTGATATCAACTTGCCTAGCGTCAGTAAAGTAACTAAGCGTCATGTACTTTCATCAATCGCGCAAGTATTTGACCCAATAGGTTTAGTTGGACCTTGTATTGTAGAAGCCAAGGTAATAATGCAGAAATTATGGCAGCATAAATGTTCTTGGGATGACGAAATTCCAACGAATCTCTATTTATTATGGACTAAATTTGAAGAAACCTTACCTTTTATCAATGAAATCAAAATACCACGGTGGATTTTATGTAACTCAGTCCAAGATATCGAATTGCATATCTTTACTGATTCATCGGAGGTCGCGTATGGAACTTGCGCATATGTTAGGTCGAAAGATAGTTCAGGGGCAATAACAGTCCGTCTTTTAGCCTCCAAAAACAAAATAGCACCAATTAAATCGACAACTATTCCGCGATTGGAACTATGCGGTGCATTGTTGGGTTCAAGACTGTGTACTAAAATACTGAGCTCACTCACACTTAAATTTAATAAGGTCGTTTTTTGGTGCGACTCTATGATAGTGTTGGCCTGGCTAAAGTCATCGCCAACTAACTTAAAACCATTTGTTCGTAACCGAGTGAGCGAGGTACAGGATGTTACTGCTGGTCACACATGGAACTATGTGCCCTCAAAGGAGAATCCTGCCGATTTAGTTTCGCGTGGCATGAATGCCAATCTTTTGGCATCGTCTGACTTGTGGTGGACTGGCCCAGAATTTTTAAAACAGGAATCGACTTCCTGGCCTGTATCACCGTCTTCGTTAAACACGAAATTACCCGAAATGGTAACATGCTTGGTCACTGATACTCAGGAATTACCATTTTCTCTTTTAATTAATCGAGTATCCTCATTTTCAAAAATAGTACGAGTCGTAGCGTACATTAAGCGATTTGTCAATAATTGTTCAAAAAATAATATTAAAAAATTAGGCTTTCTCGAGAGTTCAGAATTAACGACAGCTGGAAAAACTATTTTATCTGTGTGTCAAAAAGAAATGTTTGAGGAAGAATTTTCTTTGTTGAAATCTGGAAAATCGCTTCCTCCAAAGAATAAACTTCTTCCATTCACGCCTTATATAGATTCAGATAATTTATTAAAAGTAGGCGGGAGGCTTGACAACACGCATTATAGCGATGAGGTCAAACACCCTATAATGCTGTGTAGTAAACATAGGCTAACTAAATTAATATTTGATTATTTTCATTTGCAATTTTTACACGCAGGCCCACAATTGTTGCTAAATAGCATCAAGCAGCGCTATTGGCCTCTAGGTGGTAGAAATTTAGCGAGAAAAACAGTACTAAATTGTGTCACGTGTTGCAGGTTTAAAGGACAGACAATCCAACCTATCATGGGAAACTTGCCTGCAGCACGCGCTCAATTAGATTTTCCTTTTAATAACACCGGCACTGATTACGCCGGGCCTATAATGATAGCTGATCGGAAAGGAAGGGGCTGTAAGTTAATTAAGGCTTGGATTAGTATTTACGTATGCTTTGCAGTCAAAGCTGTACATCTGGAACTCGTCTCCGACCTCACCAAAGAGGCATTTATGGCTAGTTTAAACCGGTTTATTGCTCGAAGGGGTAAACCGACAAATATTTATTGCGATAATGCTACTTACTACACTGGTACTTGTAATGAACTGTACAGAGTGCTAAAATCATCAGATGTAGCTTCAGATCTTGCTCAGTCTGGGATTAACTTCGTTTTCTCACCCCCATACTCACCGCACTTTGGTTCTTTGTGGGAACGTTGTGTGCGCTCAGTAAAGCTTCATTTACGGCGTATTTTAAATTTAACACATTTAACTTTCGAAGAAATGACCACATGTTTGTCTGAGATCGAAGCTGTATTAAATTCCCGTCCCATGACTCCTGTATCCACCGAACCTTCCGATCTAACTGCCCTCACCCCGGCACATTTCCTAATTGGACGGCCACTAATGTTTGTTCCCAGCTCTTCCAACACAGCACCAGAGAAGAACATAAATTGTCTTCAGAGATTTCAGCGTGTGGAGCAACTAAAGCGTCACTTTTGGAACAGATTCCAGCTCGAATATGTTTCTCAACTGCAGAAGAAAACAAAATGGTTTTCATCACATGATGAGCTCACAGAAGGGGCTTTGGTCATCGTGAAGGAGAAAGGTGCACCGCCTCTAATGTGGCTGCTTGGGCGCATCATCAAGATTTACCCTGGAAGAGATGGAGTGGCTCGGGTCGCAGATATAAAAACGAAGAAAGGCACCATCAAGAGGGCTTTCAATAACATATGCCCACTGCCAACATCCACCTAATTTGGCTCTTTTATTGACTATAAGTACGTTGAAGTACTTCAAGGCGAGGAGCATGTTGCGAACGCATCCATAACGCCACCAACGGGCGAATATTCAAACTTCGGCGGCGGTTAGAACTTCCCGCGCCTTTCAAATCTAAGCGCGGCTATCGGCGCGCCAACCGATTCAATTCGAATCAGATCACCGGATCGAACGCACCTCGAACTGTTTGCTTATACTATAAATTTTACTGTGTACTGTACATTACCTCAGAATTACATATATATTGAGTTTCAATATTATTTTTATTAAAGAAGAACCCTAGAAGAATTCATCTACAAAACCTAGGGCTCAAACAGTATTAGTACCTAAGATATATACAGATAATAACTTACCGATGAAAATCGAACGCTTCCATCAACTTCAACAGGCTGTATATCCCTTAGTGCTCTGTCAGTTTTTTCATCCATGGACTTCGACTTTTGTCTACAAAAAAAAACAATCATTACCTTTATTGACTTTTACAAACCCAAGTATGGTACGTTTTTATAGTATACACCAGAAGTGGCCAACTTCATGAAGCCTGTGGTCTGCTCTTTACTGACTAGACACTGTGCAATCTACCAATATCATAATGAATATTTTTCCGAACAAACATGTACCTTTCTGCAGTGCCACGATCAGCTGGAGCTATAGCCACGAATCGAACGGTTGGCCACCATCGGTATACATTGATCAATGACCACTGTGTTTTTAGTTTTCGTATTTGGGACTATTATTATTTGAGCGTTTGTTAAAAATCACTTTCGTGGACACATCATCATCATATTTTCAGCCGAAAGACGTCCACTGGTCCCCCAAGGCTCGCCAAACAGATCGGTCCTGCGCCATCCGCATCAAACGCGTTGCCGCAACCTTAACCTGGTTGTCGCTCCATCTCGTTGGAGACCTACCCACACCGCGTCTTCCAGTCCATGGACGCCACTCGAGAACCTTTTGGACCAGTCGGCCATCAGTTCTACGGGCGATGTGCCCTGCCCACTGCCACTTGAGTCTGGCGATTCTTCGAGCTATGTCGGTGACTTTAGTTCTTGCGCGGATTTCATCGTTTCTAATGTGATCCCGCAGAGAAACTCCGAGCATAGCCCTCTCCATTGCCCTCTGAGTGACCTTGAGCTTTCTTATGAGGTCCATCGTTAGCGGCCACGTCTCAGTACCATAAGTCATCACTGGCAACACACACTGGTCAAACACACATAAAACTCGTGGACACGGTTTTGTAGAAATTTCCGATTCTGATACAATTTCCACTTATTTAATTCATAAAAAATGCAACCACGAAAGTGACTAGTGGTTGAAATGACATATATATATTTAAAAAAAAATGTTTCGGACTTTGTCGGTCAGTATGCACAATGATCGAATGATGAACTCTAGAACATGCAAGGCAGCCATGCTGCCTCTGTTTGTACCAACAAAATAGAGAGAGTTCGCATGCTCGCAATACTAATCAAATGAGAAAGACTTACCTGCCCTTGGACTTCTTTTTCATAGTAACGTTAAGATCTTGTTCTGTATCCGAACTGCATGTGCTACTACTACTGCTTGACGGGGATTGAGCTGAAAACAAGGAATTACTCCTTATGCCGTAAAACGTATGCCTAACATCACTATAGTCAAAAATATGTAAAAAAAGATGCATGTTAGGGCCTAAGGACACGGCGCGTTATTTAAAAAACGCCGTGTGCTAAGGGCCTTAAGGCTGCTCTAATGAAATGAAAAACGCGCTGTAAACGCGCGTTCCTAAAACGCGTGTCGACGGAGCGTTAAAAAACGCCGTGTGCTTAGGCCCTTAACAGCTTTAAATTGTAGATCTGTAAGTAGTGCTTTGTGGATGGGTGGTAGCTTTTGGCTGTTATTGTATTCCAATAATTAAAAATAAATCAAGAACTATTGTGTAAACACGATTTTGACAATAATTCTCATTGTAGGCATCATAATCTCGTGATACCCAGTTTTACATAGAAAAGAAAAGGCAAGTCTTACATCGTATAGTTTTCCTACGAAGTATTTTGGGTTTCCTCTCTCTGAGGCTGTAAGGCTTCTTCCTTATCGTGAATGTTTTGGCTGAAACAAAATGTTCCATCAACATTTGTCAACTTTACATGTGCATGGACAATACAAAGGCAACCTTCACCCTCCATGCTTGGTCATAGTCACAACATTCCAGACATGGCAGACGGACCAACACAAAATTTTTATACATATTGTCATAAACATAATCCCTTTTTTAACCCCTTAAAATCAATACTGATTCCAATAGGATCGAAAAATCATGCCTTATGTTCAAAGCAAAGCAAACTCAAAACTTCAAGTCTTTAATACTACATTTATTTTATGGAAAACACAAAAATATCACACTTTTAGTTACGAGGTCATAAAGCTATTTTACCTTTTGTGATCAGACCGAAGTCACCGCAGCAAAATAATTTGTGACAATCAACAGCATCAGCAGTACGGACAGTCAATCTGACGTTTTCATTGAATGATACAACAGCTATGTTCCTAATTCAGGTTTTTTTCCTTTTTTAAGCCATCATGTAACCGCGTCAAGTTTTGCATGCAAGCACTAACTAAGAAAGTAAAAATCTTTGCAATTCGAGTCTCGCGCTACGCGATCTGCAGTCGGCTTGGGGCGGGCGGGGGCCGCTGCGGGACACTCACCGCGGCCGCGAGTCTCGCGCTGCGCGATCTGCACGAAGGCCGGCTTGGGACGGGCGGGGGCCGCTGCGGAACACTCACCGCGGCCGCGAGTCTCGCGCTGCGCGATCTGCACGAAGGCCGGCTTGGGACAGGCGGGGGCCGCTGCGGAACACTCACCGCGGCCGCGAGTCTCGCGCTGCGCGATCTGCACGAAGGCCGGCTTGGGACGGGCGGGGGCCGCTGCGGAACACTCACCGCGGCCGCGAGTCTCGCGCTGCGCGATCTGCACGAAGGCCGGCTTGGGGCGGGCGGGGGCCGCTGCGGGACACTCACCGCGGCCGCGAGTCTCGCGCTGCGCGATCTGCACGAAGGCCGGCTTGGGACGGGCGGGGGCCGCTGCGGAACACTCACCGCGGCCGCGAGTCTCGCGCTGCGCGATCTGCACGAAGGCCGGCTTGGGACAGGCGGGGGCCGCTGCGGAACACTCACCGCGGCCGCGAGTCTCGCGCTGCGCGATCTGCACGAAGGCCGGCTTGGGACGGGCGGGGGCCGCTGCGGAACACTCACCGCGGCCGCGAGGTTCGCGCTGCGCGATCTGCACGAAGGCCGGCTTGGGACGGGCGGGGGCCGCTGCGGAACACTCACCGCGGCCGCGAGTCTCGCGCTGCGCGATCTGCACGAAGGCCGGCTTGGGACGGGCGGGGGCCGCTGCGGAACACTCACCGCGGCCGCGAGTCTCGCGCTGCGCGATCTGCACAAAGGCCGGCTTGGGACAGGCGGGGGCCGCTGCGGGACACTCACCGCGGCCGCGAGTCTCGCGCTGCCCGATCTGCACGAAGGCCGGTTTGGGTTGGCGCGTGCGGTTGGAACGTCGCGGTGCGCGGCTCAGCGTCAGCTCTGACCCGGACTCCGACGACGACTCCGTAACTACACACCGCCCCCACAGATACTCATAAGTTCATAATCCTCCGTGTTAGCATTCTCCTTTCTTTCGGGCCAGAAATAATGTGAGTTTGCCATGCAAACAACCGTCATAACTGACTACACATTTCAAAAAGCACTTAGTTACCTAACCTAACCACGAACCAGTCGTGCAAACTTCTTTTCATATTTTGCTGCATGAAAATATTTCTAAAAAATATTTCATTTTGTATTATTCGGTTTAAAGAATTTATTTCTCATAAGAATATTTTACATTTCAATTACATGAGAAATTTAACTAGTTAACAAATAATATTTATATGGTGAGCGTATGTATGCATAATTGCATTTACAAAGAAAAGGTAAAAACTAACTTTTTCAAAATAGTACTAGTTAGAATTATACATTCAATTAAAAACTAATTTAAAACTTTTTATTAATACTAGTAATGCACTCTCTATCAAACTAAAGCAACATAGAGGCCCATGTCCCTTAGTACTCAAACCATCACCTGTTTGTATATTAGGTAACAATCAAGAACGTGGTCTGTATAATCTACTCCTTAAAAACGATTTTTTCATAACTTCTTCAAAGTTAATAACTCCGAAATTTATTTATCTATCACAAACCTCACACAAACCAAATGAGGGGTATAGAATCAAAGTCCGCTAAATCCATTTTGGTTTTGTATGTAAATCCATACCAAACCAAAATGGATTTAGCGGACTTTCGATTCTATACCCCTCAAATAGACTCGTACTTTACTGACAAATGCATATGCATTACGATCCCCAGGCAAACAAACAAAACCAACTTCGCAAACCAAGACATTCAAATATACCTTGTTTATTACCGAAGACATCACACAACCGATAATTTACGGCACATAATTACATACAAAAACGTAAAATAATTTAAAGCAAAATATAAAAAATAAACGATATAAATAACTGTCAAAAATGACATGCCCATAGACCTCAAAGAGAATATAACCACTACCTCCCGCGTTATTTTCTTAACAATCATAAACAACAAAGAGTTAGTACATATGCAAACTAAAAAGATTCTAGTTCTTCCAATAAGTTTGTTAATCACATTTGCACACTTATCCCTTTACGGAACCTTCCAGTTAACCTCTGATCGATTGGCGGAACCAACTTTGATTATTATGGAGTAAATAATTATTTCAATTACCTGTGTCTTGTTGGCTGTCTTCTTTCTTTTGCCTTCTTCTACCCCTGCCTCTAGTGGATCTGGCTGGGCCCTGGTTGCTAACAAATGCAATAAACTATTTAAAACATGTGTTTTATATGTGTGTATCTAGATATTAGAGGTACACGTTTACGGTGCGTCAGGGTATTTTGAGCAGCGATGTGGACGGTATGCGATAGAATCGTGACGCTTCAGTCACGTCACTGCGTTTACGACGTGTCAGGGTATTTTGAGCAGCGATGTGGACGGTATGCGATAGAATCGTGACGCTTCAGTCACGTCACTGCGTTTACGACGTGTCAGGGTATTTTGAGCAGCGATGTGGACGGTATGCGATAGAATCGTGCCGCTTTAGTCACGTCACTGCGTTTACGACGTGTCAGGGTATTTTGAGCAGCGATGTGGACGGTATGCGATAGAATCGTGCCGCTTGAGTCACGTCACTGTGTTTACGGTGCGTCACGGTATTTTGAGCAGCGATGTGGACGGTATGCGATAGAATCGTGACGCTTCAGTCACGTCACTGCGTTTACGACGTGTCAGGGTATTTTGAGCAGCAGCGTGGACAATACGCGATAAAAAAGTGACGTAAGAAGCACTTTATGTTTACGGTGCGTCAGCGTATTTTGAGCAACGTTGTGGACGCTATGGGATAAAAACATGACGCAAGAGGCAGATTCTTGCGTTTACGGTGTGTGAACGGTGTTCGCGCTAAAACCTCCTTTAGTTTATATAGTTTTTTTTTTTTTTTTTTTTTTATAGTGCATGGGGTGCTCTCTGGCTCCAAGAAGAAAAACTACAACCGTCTGTCATATCAATTTTACTGTCATCTATAACCGCATTTAAGTTACAATATTAATAATAATTGCGCCTGAAATCTTTACTACCACCGCATCTTCCATCCTACTACAGCATCGGCCGGAGCTTCAAACAGGTGAGTGCTCCTGCACTTGTTCCAAATTTTGGCACCAGCGGGCTCCTGGTCTTCCGCAACCGCTTAAAAATTGGCTATTTACACGCCCTAACAAACGGTACGCGATAAAAACGTCACACATAAGGCACGTCCTGGCGTTTATGGCGCGTCAACGTATTTAGAGCACCAATGTGGTCAATCCCTTATTTTCCCTACTGTACATTAGTAGTACTTACCTCTCACTGTCCTGGTCTGGTACATTTTTCGACTGCACTTTTTCTTCTTCCTTCTTGGATTCATGGTTATCTATGATGGCACTAGTCGCAGATTCATTGAGGTCGACTGCCGCCGCAGCCGGTTTCTTCTCTATAACCGTCTGATTGTTCTCACCGTCTGAATCAGACTCTGTTGCATCCTGGAAATTAAAAAAAAGTGAAATCTGTTTGTCTACGAATGACAAATAGAAGTAGTTTCCTGTCATCTGGCAGAATTTGAAACACTGATCTTTGTAGTCCATGCCTTGTTCTTGGATGCATACTCTAATATTGCAATAAGGGAAACTACTTAGATTATTTATACACTAGATAGTGTCAGTAGCAAATACTGGCATACAAAACGTCCAAAAATCCATTTTTGACAGCTTCGTATTAATATCAAGTTGCGTCATTCAGACTGAAGGGGGACAACTGACATATAAGCCAACTGTTGGCTTATATTTTTCGGGACTTTTTCATGCCGCCTAAGCTCTATCTAGTGTATAAATAATCTAAGGGAAACTAATAGAAAAAAAGTTGTATTCATCTATTATGTAACTAGCCGTTGCCCGCAAATCCGACTGCGAAGAATCCGTTTAATCGTCTATTTTCCGGGGTAAATACTATCCTATATCTTCTCCAGGGTCTCAAACTACCTCCACACTAACTTTAACTTAAATCGCCGTTTGAACGCCACACATCGTTTTTGTTCCGAACAAAATTGATTCTCATGCGGATGTGAGTAGGTCAATTTTTGTATCACCATATTGCCGTCTTTAGCCGACGCTGGCGTTCAAAAGGTAAAGTCGCGTTTATAATATTTGTACGGATCTTCTCCACGAAATAGTTGTATTCATTACATTTGCTTTTTTGTTAGTGAATCTCGCTGATGTTCTTCTCTGCCGGGAAAGCTGTCTATCCTCATCCGTATTGCTGGGCGGGAGGTCGTGTGTCTGAAAAAAAAACACTTTGTTGTTTATGAAATACACTTTTACCTTGCTCTTTTTGATACACCTATTCGACAAAATCTGTACAACAACTTTTTATTCATTCAAATACCGTCGGAATATACTTCGTTTTTTTTAGCATTAGAAAGAAGATAAGCGATCTTGACGTGCCTTTTTATTGAGAAACACTTTTTAAAAATAAATCACAGCAAATATTATAACAATTAGCAAGGAGATGTGGCCATTTAAATTCTTTTGGTTTCATAAGTAATCTATACATATAATAAATCTGTAACAAGTCGGTGTCTGTACATTGAAGATATTTGAGAAAAACTGTCACTAGGGCTATTTACTAGCGCAATAGAACCCAAAACAATGTTTTTTAGAATTATTGTCTGTTTGTCTGTTTTTCTGTGCGTTTGTGCGCGCTAATCTCAGAAACGGCAACCTAGAAAGATGCGGTTTTCACTGATATGTTGGTATTTTCTTGGATTAACATTTAGTGTTTGTTTCATTTGAATCGGTTCACAAATAAGAAAGATACGTCTATTTTAAAAATTTATAGAACAGTTTTTAGAAGTAGCGACTTGGGAGTAGGTGCGGTGGTGAATGTGAACGCGGGTGTGCGGGGGGGGGGGGGGGGGTTTGGGGGGGGGGGGGGTTGGGGTAATTTTTTTTTATATATCGAGGAACTAAGGAGAGCCATAATTGATGAAAAAGCAAATTGATAAAAAAATAAGCTGCCCAAATTACTAATTCCACGCGGACGGAGTCGCGGGCAAAAGCTTGTAGTTACAATTTTTGAAAAGCGTTTTTCAATTAAAAGACACATCAAGATTGTTTACCCTATTTCCAATGTTAAAAAAAACGAAGTTTAGTATTGTCCTTCGTCAAGAACTGATCGCTACGACAGCCACTCAAGCACTCACTGGCTTCTCAAACTAATAGGCTTATTTTTTGTCTAGAAAGCGCGTGCACGCAATCGTGATCACCATTTCTATACAATAGCGTAAGATGGCGGTATTAAGAGATGGCAATTTTAACTGTGATCGCAAGTTATACATGTTGGTCTCGACATATGAAACAAAAATATACACAAGTATACTGTACTAATAAAAAAATATTTAATATTCACCTGTCCAACAGTCACCAGCTTTTTGGTGGAGACTCTGGCCTCATCACCAGAGGTGAACTCATCAGATGAACTGGATCCGGGAAAACCATACAGATCCGGATAACCCTTCACTTTCAGCTCGTTGGTGATCCAGCTCTCGTTGAAGTTATGATGGAGGAGCTTGCGCTTGCGGCAGCTTCTTCTGACATCTGCAAATAGTAAAATAAATATAATTAAAAAATAGGGTTGTAAATTCTCAAGATAATTATGTTCATTGACAGCTATCCAATAAGTATTGGATAGTTATGTATGTGGTTAATGAACTGAAACAATTACTTTGCTCACCCGCGACTTTACGATAGTTACAGATCGATTCACAAGAGTTGGTACGAATGGAATGAACGAAAGCAATGTCACTTTGACATTTTTGTAGGAAAATGACTGATGCATGACATTTTCATATTTGTGTGAAGTGTATTCAAATAGGTAACACATAGATACTTTCATTCACTCATTCGATCCATTCGTGCCAACTCTTGTGAATCGACCTGTACGTTTATGTAAGAAATGCGTGTTCATGCAGTTCCTCCACCTCCACACTGTACGTACACACACAAATCACACACAAACCCAACCATCAACACCACCAAACTGCGCTGAAGCGTTCCGAACTCAAACAGAGCTCATCTTCAGAGTAGGTATAGGTAACGCCACCAGAGTTGAGGCCACGCACACAACCACATCTCATGTAATGACAGCGGGATTTTGACGTTGTGTTGTCGTTAAACGTCAACGTCAAAATCCCACTGTCATTACATGAGATGTGGTTGTGTGCGTGGCCTCAACTCTGGTGGCGTTACCTATACCACAACCGTACGCTACGCTACCGTTAGACTAACAAACCAAAACGTATGTTTTAATTTTTCACTGTAACTTCTCAAGTACACACTTTATTTTTCTGAAACAAACTACCCCACAAAAATTAACTTTTATTGTCATATAAAACTACCTTGAATTTATGTTTATTTATTGATAAGGCAAATTTTATTAATATTAACTGTTATTGCTCAAATTAGACCCAAGCCGCAGTAAGGGGGGGAACTGCATGAACACGCATTTGTTACAGAAACAACTATCGTAAGGTCGCGGGTGAGCAAAGTAATTGTTTCAGTTCATTAATATGGACCTCTCCGCAAAGTTACGCCTGATTCAATAAATTAATTATTTGGTTATCATCCAATAGTTTAACACGCAAGCCTGGGGCCTATTTAATAAACGTGACAGGTTACAAGTGATATTGACAATTTGGTCTAAATTGCACAGCGAATATAAAGCCCGGTGGAAAACGAAACTTCTAAAGCAGCGATGTATTACGAATTGTCATTGTCACTTGTAACCTGTCACGTTTATTGAATAGGCGCCTGATGTAAACCTGTTTTGTTTATGATACTTCATTGTTTTTTTTTTCATTTTATAAAGGGGAAAAGTGATGGCAAACCAGTAGTCACTTGATATTCCTATTCCATTATCAAATCGTGATAATTATTTAGTTTAATTTTTAAAGAGGCAAGGGACGACAGTTAAACATACGCATACCTACCTATAACATAATATTAGATACGACCACCGAAACACGGCGAAAACTAAAAAACCAATATCGAGTTAGTTAAACTACTGTAGTTTCAATAGTTTCTGCCATTTATCGCAAAACGACCGCAACCATACCGTATCTAATACGTTCATAACATTAATGGGAACAGTGATATCAAACCATGATAAAAAACAGGAGCAACAAATTGAGTAAGCTATTCTGCAATAAACCCAAAGCCAAGAGCCAAACATTTGATATTAAAATAGTATTTTTTTTGTACAAAACCAAATGCAAGTTTTAATACAAGGAAAAAAGTTCAATTCAATATCTATAAGTAAACAGTAAATGCAATCTTCCCATTGTTATTGTTGCCAAACTTGGTATACAAGGTATCAGAAACAAGTAGAACAAGGCCCTTCTTTTGAGTTGGTAGCACTGAAATGCCATTTGCTGTCTCATTTAATACATATCCGTAGCCCTTACTAGAACAAGATGTTTACATTTTTTTTTTTAATTCTCGCAGTCTTTTTGATAAGAATAGGTCTTATTACGGTCTTATAGATACGGAGTTTTGTACCTTTTGTGCGGGACACCCTTCGACGTGCCCGCAGCTTGGGTCTGGTTGCTCTTGGAAGCTGGTGAATAATAGGCCGGTTTGCTGGTTTCCTCTTGATCCGCTCGGTGTCGCTCCTCGAAGTCGATTGATTCTATGGCCGTGAGGCCTACTTTTATTTCGGCGCTCGAGGGCGCAACTAGTTGGGCGATCCGAGCGGATTTCAGATGCATTTATTCAACCAATAATAAATTTAACCAATTACACACTAGGATTACAAAGTAGCCTATCAGGCTTAGTCCTTATCTACAAATAATAAAAGGGCCAATTAGGTCAGCCTTTTTTCTACCAATAATCTACATTACAATATTCTTGTAGTCGGCCAGTTCGCTCCCCAGGCCACACGGAACCCTGTCGCAGTAACTAAATTCAAGTTGGGATAGACTATGCCTTTTGAGCGAGGCGAATGTTACTACGACAAGGCTCCGCGGCGGCCCGGGAATCGAACCCGGCCGACTTAACTAAATTATTAATATGCCTATATCGGCCAGTTCGACCCCCAGGCCACATAGAACCCTGTCGTAGCAACTTACTATAGAAGATGCCCTCTTGAGAGAGGTAAATGTTACTACGACAAGGCTCCGTGGCGGCCCGGGAATCGAACCCGGTCGACTTACTTAACTACATTATTTGAATAAAAGAGGGAATTGCGTATGTTTTAATGATAACTTATACTAAGGTTTATACAATCAAACAGTCATAAACAGGACAGTGTATGTGCGGCGTCCTGCACATTGCTCCCGCCGTTCATCGCCGCAGGCGTTGAAGTTTACTGACGTGCAGGAGCCGCAGCTTCTGGACCCGTTGGCAGGATTGCAGCCTCTGGACTCGCTGGCAGGACTGTAGCCTCTGGACTCGTTGGCAGGACCGCTAGCTTTTTGGCTGGCCGACGCAGCACGCCCCCTTTGGTTTGTATGTCGGCCACTCTAATGATGCCATCGGGGCCGGGGTACACGGCTATGATCTTTCCCCGCGGCCACGTGTTGCGTGGGAGGTTGCCGTCAACAATTAGTACTAGGTCGTCGACGGCAAGTGGGGGGCCGCGTCCTTGGGGCTCCCGCCGGTTTTGTAGCTCGGGAAGATATTCGCGCAGCCATCTCGCCCAGAAATGGTCGGCTAGGCGTTGGGCGGTGCGCCAGGTGCTGCGCCCGGCCGCGTCTTGATCTTCAAATTTCCCTGGGGGCGCCGTCCAGGCTGCGCCTCTGAGCAGGAAATGGTTCGGTGTTAATGCCTCAGGATCGTCCGGATCGACTGAGACATGTGTTAGCGGACGGCTGTTGATAGTAAATTCAGCCTCCGCCAGTAGGGTGGTTAGGATTTCTTCGGAGGGATGACGCTCATGCAGCGTCACCTCTAGTGCTGCTTTGGCGCTTCGCACCATCTTTTCCCACGCTCCGCCCATGAAAGGAGCGCCAGCTGGGATGAAGCGCCATCTGATGCCGCGGTGTGCCCCCTCCTCTTCTGTGGCTGTGTCGAGTGCTTTCCGTAACTCCTTGTCAGCGCCCCTCAGGTTGGTCCCATTGTCAGACCACATCTCTGCTGGGCAGCCGCGGCGCGCCACCATGCGGCGCAGCGCCATGATTGCCGAGTCCGTCGTCAGTGAGTGCGCCATCTCCATATGTATGGCGCGTGTTGTTAGACACGTGAAGAGGGCCACGTATCTCTTCTGGTGACTTCGGCCCACTGTGACACTAAGTGGGCCGAAGTAGTCGACCCCTGTGTAGGTAAAGGGTCGTTGATGGTGTGCTAGGCGGCAGGGCGGGTGATTTCCGGTGGGCGGGGTGGGCGGGAGAGCCCGCCTGATGCCGCAGGGCCGGCAGCGGTGAAGTACTTGGCGCGTCGTCGACCGGAGGTGGATCACCCAGTAGCGTTGCCTCATCTCGTTGATGGTGGGTTCCACGCCGGCGTGACCTATTTGCCTGTGTACGTAATCTATATACAACCTTGTCACATTATGTCGGCCGTCTAGCACAAGCGGTCGTTTTGTGCTTGTGACGACGTTTGTTGCGGCTTCAATTCTGCTTACGAGTACGATCGTGTCTTCGTGTAGTGATACTGCTACTGTTTTGATTTTGCTGTGATTTGGTAGTGTGTGGCTAGCTTTGAGGGCTCGGAGTTCGGCATCGAAACTCTGCTGTTGCGCCGCCTTCATGATCAGCTGTTCGGCGCGTTGCAGTAAGTCGGCGTCCAGTGTTGCGTAGTCACGTGCTTCAGCTTTTGGGAGTGGTGGGTGGGGCTTACCTATGGTTTTTGTAGTCGCGGGCCTCTGCCGCCAGTCTGGGTCGCCTTTCACGTTTGCCTTTGTCCGTTTGTAATTTACGGCTTCCCTTTTGCGACAGAATTCGGCGAATTGTAAAACTCTGGCTGTAGCCCTCCAGAGTCTCTCCCACTTTGAGAAGCGACTAGAGTCCGGGACCGCTTCGTACGCCGACGTTTCGTCTCTGTGCCTCGCTGCGTTGACTTTTTCTTCGCCCGTCGGGGTGGGGGGGGAGTTACTTGTTGATTGGGGCGGGGCCTCTTCTGGCCACTCCTCTGGACGCTGCCTAAGGAAAATAGGCCCTGTGTACCACCTGTGGTTTTTGTTAAAATTTTCAGGGACATTTCTTGTGGCGTCGTCGGCGGCGTTCAGCTTTGAGGGCACCCACCGCCACTCGTTTACTTTGGTAAGTTCCTCGATGGCCGCTATTCGGTGTGCGACGAACGGGCGGTAAGTGCGCGAGCCACTACGAATCCATTGTAGCACAGTCTTACTGTCTGTCCAGTAGGTGGTGGTGTGTGCTGTCTGCTGGTGCTCCCGCTTCACGTAGTCTGCCATGCGCGCGCCCATCACCGCGGCTTGCAATTCGAGCCGTGGGATTGAAGTCAACTTCAGCGGGGCGACGCGCGCCTTCGCGAGTATGAGTGATACGCTGATGTTACCTTCCGCGTGTTCGGCGCGCCAGTATAGCGCCGCCGAGTATGCAGACTCGCTTGCGTCCGTGAAGACATGTAACTGGAGGTTCGTCGCGTCGCTGTATCCTTGGTAGGCGCGCGACACCGACACGTCTCGGAGCGCCTTCAGATGAGTCAGCCACTCTCGCCATTGTGTCGCGAGGTCGTCCGGAAGTCGCTCATCCCAGCCGATGCCTCTGCGCCATGTCTCCTGAAGGATGCTCTTGGCTCTCACTGTAACAGGTGATGCAAGTCCCATTGGATCATACAAAGACATTACAATTCGTAGCGCCACCCGTTTCGTAGGCTTGTCGCTGTCCATTTGCGCCGGAGGTACTCGTGCCATGTCTAAATTGAAACTTATCTTGTCCGAATCGGGCCTCCAAATGAGCCCTAGTACTCGTTCGCTCGGGCCGCCGTCGGAGAGTTCAACGGCCGCTGGCCGATCGGGGGGCGCTTCCATAGCCGCTGTTGGGTTGAAGTCTGCGTGCTTCTTTGCATTGAAATTTTTTGCGTAGATCGCAATAGATGGGGAACACGTTGCGCCAAAAATGAGCGACTTCATGCGAAATTCTTTCGCGGGCGCTCCGCCCCGCTCTCTTCCCCGCCACAGGTACCGTAGCGCGTCTCTATCTTCTTCCCTCACTCGGACGCGCATAAACATCTCTGCTATGTCGGCCGTTACTGCCACTGCGTGTTGGCGGAAACGCATCATGATGCCTGGCAGTGACTGCAGTAAGTCCGGGCCCGACATCAGATTCGCATTCAGACTGGTACCTTTTGTTCTAGCAGCGGCGTCGTGTACCACGCGTAATTTGTCCGGCTTTTGCGCGTTGACTACTCCGAAGTGAGGCAGGTACCACGTCTTCCCTGGTGTCTTGGTGGCGGGGGCGGGCTCCGCGTAGCCCTTGGATACGAACTCGTCCATTTGTTTTTCGTATTTCTCCCGCAGTGTCGGGTTTTTGTCCAATTTGCGCTCGATCCCTTCCAGTCTCGACAGTGTGTTCCCATAATTGCACGGCAACTGTACCTGCTTGTCTTTCCACAGCAGGCCGGATTCGTACACCCCTGGCTCTGCTTCTCTGAATGTGGCTTTTAGAATTTTCTCGGCCCTCTCCTCAGGGTCACTGGCTGGGCGCGCGGGCTGTACCATGAGGTTATCCAGTTGAAAATACCTTGACAGTTGTTCCTCCATCGCTTCGTCGTGGATGTAGTTTATGCGCGCGCCCAGCGCGCGTGTCTGCGCGCCGTGAAGCACCCATCCGAGAGGGGTGAGGGACGCGACCGGCTGATCCTTGCGTCCTCGCCTCATCTGCTCCGCCACCAACAGGTGCCAGTTGTCCTGACCAATTAATATCTTTGGGAAAGCGCAATTGTAAGTTAACTCACTTTTTATATCCTTCAGATGCTCGCACTGATTTACGGCCGCCTCGTCGACGCGCTGCATGCTGATGGATAAGTTTCTCACCGTTCTCGCCTCGATGTGGAATCCGCGGTCTGAGCCCGCGAGCTCCAGCTTCACTCTCTTTGACTCAGACTGGTTTATGTTCGAGTCGGCGATGGCTTCAATGCGCAGCGGGTCGACCGGGCCGTTCGCCCCGACGTCCTCTGCGAGCCGCTCGTCCACCAGAGTGACGGTGGATCCATCGTCAAGGAGGGCCCAGGCGTCCTTGCTGCCCCGGGGTCCCGTGACGCGCACCGGCAAGATCTTCAAGAAGGAGTGTGGCCCGCGCGCCCATGCGCAGGTCACAGTTTCGACGGCGGCGTCCACCGTGACGCCCTTGGCCGCCTCCTCTTCTTTATGCAGGAGCCGGTGGTGGTACCGCTCGCAGCCGTCAATGGTACACGGCTTCGCCTTGCACGTGTGGTACCTCGTCCTGAAGACTAAGCATCTGAAACAAAGCTTTTTATTTTTTGCCCACTCCCATCGTTGGGCGGGCGCCGCCTTTGCGAATTTTGAACACGCACTAACGTCACTGTGATCATTGTTATTACACACCGCACATTTATATTGTCTTTGCTGTCGGCGTTCCATAACTGCATGCGTGCGGTGCGGCGGCGGCGCCCGTCGATCCGTTCCGTATTGGCCCGATGAGATCGTCTCAGGCGGGGCGAAAGGTGCGCATATGTCCGCCTCCCTCTCGAGGAAGCGCTTCAATTTGATTAGATCCGCCTCTTCCGGTGACTGTGTTGCCGCGAAATCGTACCACCGGTACTTCATGTTCATGGTGAACTTTTCTATAATGTTCTTAGTCACTTCCGGGTTGAACATGTATTGATAGCGCCCTAACGCACTTAATGTCGCCACTATATTGCACACGCGGTTCGCGAAAACACAGACGTCTCTAGGGCTATCGGATAGTCGCGGCAACGCACGTAACCGTTCGAGTTCACTTAGCGCGATCGCGTCCGGACGGCCAAAACGGTTCTCTAGAACCCGCACTATTTCGTTCGCACTCGCGCCGCACAGAAATAATTGTTCCACCGATTCACGGGCCCGGCCCTTAACACTGTTTCTGAGTCTATGGACGTTTTCACATTCACTAAAATTGTTCACAGTTTCACAGTAGGCTTTTTTAAACGTCAGCCAGTATTGATGGGCCCCCGCGAAAACCGGTAGGTCCGCGGGCCTCCGCTGCTGTTGTCCCGCCGCGATCGCCATTGTAATGGCCGTAGTCAAGTCGGCGAGCGGGCTCTGGTATTGTTGCGCGACCTCCCCTGCTCCCGCCGGTGTGGGTTGTGCCGCCGGCGGTGGTGCTGCAGCGCCGAGCCACACGCCTTGCTGTGGGTCGTGTGTGGGGTCATAGGTCGGCCGAAACGGGGCGGCGCCCGGGTCCATCCGGGGCGTCGCTGCGTACTGTGCGCTGTTTCTTGTCGGGTCGCCGGGCCACGGCCCGGGCGCATAGATCGGGATGCTTGCTCTTCCGGCGGCGCCGAGCCCCTGCCCGGGCGCCGTAGCTGCATCGTTCACTGGCTGCGGGACGCCGGGCCACTGCCCCGGCGTTGCGCCAAAAGTGATTGCGGGCATGCGCGCCGCTGGTGACGTTGTTCCGGGCCACTGCCTCGGACGTGCGGGGTCACCTCCCCCCGCTTGCTGCTGCCAGTTGCCGAGCCATCTTGTCAGCATCAACGAGTTGGCGGGAACGCCTCCCGCCGGTGGTACGGCGGCGCCGGGCTCCTGCCCTGGCACCGCGAAGTTGGCGGGGACGCCCCCCGCCGGTGGCATGGCGGCGCCGGGCTCCTGCCCTGGCACCGCGAAGTTGGCGGGGACGCCCCCCGCCGGTGGCATGGCGGCGCCGGGCTCCGTCCCGGGCACCGCTGGGTTGGCGGGGACACCCCCCGCCGGTGGTATGGCGGCGCCGGGCCGCTGCCCTGGCACCGCGAAGTTGGCGGGGACGCCCCCCGCCGGTGGCATGGCGGCGCCGGGCTCCGTCCCGGACACCGCTGGGTTGGCGGGGACGCCCCCCGCCGGTGGCATGGCGGCGCCGGGCTCCGTCCCGGGCACCGCTGAGTTGGCGCCGAGCCCCTGCTCTGGCACCGTAAATGGGGATGAGTACCCCTGTTGATCGATCCACTCTTGAATCCTTCGAGCGCGAGCGGGTTCCTCGGCCGGATCTTCCACCACCGTATCTTCTTCCTCGCTTTCGTCTTCAACTGCTTTCAATTTCGCGGCCGCTAAGTCTATTTGAAGGCGTAGTAGTTCCTGCCGCGCAATTGATGCGCGGTGTGCCCTACTTCTGTGCTTCGTTGAAGTAGTCACTGCAACGCTCTTCTCACTCGGGGGCGGCGGCACGGACACGAAGGGGCCCGCAGGTGTACCCAGAGTCGCGCCCGCCCTCGGAGTCGCAACCCCGAGGTTTACCGCTAGCAGCGCAGCCGCCGCCCGCGTATTGTGCGTTGGAATCGTCGTCGTCGCGATGGATTGTGGCGTTGCCGCAGACGGTGGTGGTGGCAGAGGCGTTGTTCTATTTTGCCCGCGTTCTGTAGGGGGGCGGACGGAGGCCGTGGTGGTGGTAGTAGCGGTAGAGTCCGCGGTGATGCCCGCCGACTCCGATGGCGTCGTGTGTGTAGGCGCCGTGGCGGCGCTCGCCGATGACTCCCCCCCCCGCCTTCCGACCGAACGCGTAACCGGCATCCTCTTCGCAGCTTCAATCCCGGTTCGATGGACCAATGTGCGGGACACCCTTCGACGTGCCCGCAGCTTGGGTCTGGTTGCTCTTGGAAGCTGGTGAATAATAGGCCGGTTTGCTGGTTTCCTCTTGATCCGCTCGGTGTCGCTCCTCGAAGTCGATTGATTCTATGGCCGTGAGGCCTACTTTTATTTCGGCGCTCGAGGGCGCAACTAGTTGGGCGATCCGAGCGGATTTCAGATGCATTTATTCAACCAATAATAAATTTAACCAATTACACACTAGGATTACAAAGTAGCCTATCAGGCTTAGTCCTTATCTACAAATAATAAAAGGGCCAATTAGGTCAGCCTTTTTTCTACCAATAATCTACATTACAATATTCTTGTAGTCGGCCAGTTCGCTCCCCAGGCCACACGGAACCCTGTCGCAGTAACTAAATTCAAGTTGGGATAGACTATGCCTTTTGAGCGAGGCGAATGTTACTACGACAAGGCTCCGCGGCGGCCCGGGAATCGAACCCGGCCGACTTAACTAAATTATTAATATGCCTATATCGGCCAGTTCGACCCCCAGGCCACATAGAACCCTGTCGTAGCAACTTACTATAGAAGATGCCCTCTTGAGAGAGGTAAATGTTACTACGACAAGGCTCCGTGGCGGCCCGGGAATCGAACCCGGTCGACTTACTTAACTACATTATTTGAATAAAAGAGGGAATTGCGTATGTTTTAATGATAACTTATACTAAGGTTTATACAATCAAACAGTCATAAACAGGACAGTGTATGTGCGGCGTCCTGCACACCTTTGCTGAGAAGCTTGGACACCAGCACCTTGTGGAGGGCTGCACTACACCGCAGAGTATTTTGTATGCGTATTTTTATTTCCTCCTCTCTTGTGTATGTATCGGTAATAGTGCAGCCAAGATACCTAAACTTTTGGGCTCCCTGGTAAACTGAACCCCCGACCCGAAGACAGTCGCGCTGAGCACGCGTATCTCTGTGGAGATACTCCGTCTTGCCGTGGTTAATCCTGAGACCAATCTTCTTATGTACGGGTGCGAGGCTGGGACTCTAACCCAGAAGGAGGAGTACTAGCTTCTGGTGACGGAACGTAGGATTTTTCGGTAGATCTTGGGACCCGTCAGAAGAGACGATGACACCTGGAGGATCCGCAGGAATGCCGAGATTGAGGAGCTAGTGGCTGAGCCTAATATTATCGGCGAATTTAAATCTCACAGGCTTCGGTGGCTCGGCCACTTGCTGAGAATGGGGGAGGATCGAGGGGTCAAGAGGGCGTATTTGGGACGCCCAACTGGACGTCATCCGGTTGGTCGGCCGAAGTATCGCTGGGCTGATGCTGTGGAGACGGATCTGCGGCAGCTTCAATCCGGTAATTGGCGTGAAACTGCGCAGGATCGGGCTAAGTGGCGTGCTCTCGTTTCGGAGGCCAAGACTCATTTTGGGTCACTGAGCCAAACTAGTTAGTTAGTTTTAGTCTTTTTAGACTATAATACACATGCTAGTTAAGTACTTGTACAAAAGCACTGGCATAAGTAATGGGATTCTGCCTGCTGGCATATTAACACAAAGCATGCTAGATCACAACTCATTTGGTTTCCCCTCACAGGGAACTAGGAGGGGCAGATTCAAATGCTGATGATACAGACATGGTGTATCATGCTTTCAGGGAGTGCCACTAAACAGCATATAGGTTTACAACTTATTTGGCCGATTGGAATGTCCCATACCTGTGATTGGACAATGATATGGGAGGAAACGCTGTCTGGTAAAGTCACAGGATCCACTTGGATGCAAGCAGTGCAGGACCGATTGTTGTTGAACTCTTTGGGGAAGGCCTTTGTCTAGCAATGAATGTTTTTCAACTGAGACGATGATGACAATAAAGTTGTAAAAATAATCTATTTTTTGTCCACACTAACATCACGTATCAATAAATACAATAAAAGTTACAATTGCGTTAACTACATTTTTTTATTTAGCCCATCATAATGTCCCATTGCTGTGCAAAGGCTTCCCCTCTTGACCTGCACAACTCCCCAGTCTGGCCCAATACCAGGCCAGTCCTTTGCGTACGCGTCCAAATCGTCCCGCCATCTTATTAGCCGCGTACTGACTGGCGAGCAGCCTCGGGCGTTTGCCTCGCCCCGTTTGCCGCGGCGAGGCAGCCTCGGGTACTAAAAAGAAGTATAAATTTGCCGCGCGAGGAAAGGAAAGGCCGAGCCAGTTTTGCTCAAGATTGCCATGAGGCCGCACGTTCGGAAAGATATCGCCATCAGTGCCTTTGTAATAATTATTGTAAAAAAAAGAAAATACAAACCTAAACGTTTTTGGATGAAGCTGTTATAATGTTATATTAATTTAAGACACTGTTCTTTATCCATGATCGCTGACACGCGACGAACAAGCGAGGCAAAACACAACCGTCTTGAGTGAGCGAGGCAAACGTACCGAGGCGCCTTTGAACATGGACAAAAACCGACAACGCTCGGCTCGCCCGAGGCCGAGCATGCGTTTGCCTCGGGCGAGGCACGTCCTGACTGCCCGAGGATTTGCCTCGCGAGGCTGCCTCGCAGAGGCTGCTCGCCAGTCAGTACGCGGCTATTGGTCTGGCTCTTTGTCACTGGCCTACTACTTTAATTCTACTTAAATCCTAAAGCAGGATCTCACTTTGCTGGATAGGTTTGTCCTCGCTGTCTTCCATGTAGTTTTTCCTTGGACCACGACTGTGTTGCATACGCATGGTGCGATTAGGGGAGTCATTGTCGTCTGCAAAGAACACCCGCACCTGTCGCGACCTGCGAAGACAAGAACAGATGTTATGTAAGTGATTGCCTCATTCTGACAACCAGATGCCTTATGGTTAGACAACCTGATTACAAAGCTTGAAATTCCAGGTTTAATATCTAGTTGGGGCAGATATTTAAGAAGCCGTGGTGGCCTTGTGGTTTGACCTAAATGGCCTCTCAAGCAGAGGATCGTGAGTTCAAATCCCGGCTTGCACTTCTGAGTTTTTCGGAATTTATGTGCGTTATTAATTTCAAATTTACCACAAGCTTTGCGGTGAAGGAAAACATCATGAGGAATCCTGCATACACCTGCGAAGAAATTCAATGGTGTGTGTGAAGTTCCCAATCCACACTGGGCCAGTGTTTTCATTCTGAGAGGAGGCCTGTGCCCTGCAGTGGATATCTGGGATGATGGGGCGGATATTAGGCATAAAAAAAACAAATATATATCTTGGTTGCTTGATATGAAATTAAGCATGTATCCATCTGAGTATATACATATGTTTATCTGTTGCACAGTAGGTACTCATAACACTAGCTTTGCTTACTTTAGGACTAGGCCATTTGGTGTGAATTGTCCTGTTATATTTGTTTATTTATTTTGGTATTGCATCATCTTGGAGCATAAACAATTACTTCCTGCCAATCTTTATAATTACAGCTTATTTACTTACCTACTTAGTAATTCTCGTAATTTTATGATAACATAAGATGCATTTTGAGACGTTCTTGCATGTTTCAGCAGATTACACATGGATTAAACATGACAGTGAAATATTATGATAATTGTTTTTTCTTATACAAACAGCCTTTTCATTCAATCAAAATATAAACATCTTTGTTCTTTGTCTTCTCACTTCTGCAATTATTTCAGTCAGTATGTGGAAATAAATATTTTAAATAAAAATGCAGACGGAATGCCTTACCTCCTGGAATATTTTTCTGGCTCCGTGTCACTCTCGGGAAACACAATTCGGGGCATCTTTATGGTCCGAACTCTTCTGCTATCTAAAATAATAAAAGATTGTGAAATAAACAGTGATCAGAATTAGGTGAGCTAAAATACCTATTCTTCTCAAGAGGACATAATATAGAGTGGTTACAACCAGGTGTTTGATGAATTTGGCCATTGAGTCTCCCTATGAGGCTGGCATAGTCATGTATTTAAGTATGTATCTATCTATATAAGTATGTTTATCCGTTTCGTAGTTAGTAGCCATAACACAAGCTTTGCTTAGCTTACTTTGGGACCAGGTCAATTGGTGTGAATTGTCCCGTGATAAATATTTTTTTATTTTTCTTTACAGGTACACTTAAGACTCGGCGAAAAAAAAGAGAAAATAAAACAGGTAGAAAATTTATTTTTCTTGAATACTGATTATTCAATATTTATCAGGATATAGGTAACGCCATCAGAGTTGAGGTCACACACACAATAACATCTCATGTAATGACTAATGACAGCGGGATTTTGATGTTTATCCGTACCAAACCAATAGCAAGTTCAACAGACTCAACATAAAACTACAAGTTTGACTAAAAATGTCTTCAACCTATTTTGTTAAGAATTATTCAAGAAAATACATCTAGTTTAAACAAAACAGAAAATAAAATATTTTGATGTATTTTTTTTTAAATCAGATAAGCATATTTTTCGCTTTTTAAAATACCGATTTTGTTGTTTTGCTGATGTTGTTGCAAATATTTCTTATCAGTTTCAAATTGTTTTATTTCAGAAATAGGTTATATGATAAAAGAAAAATTATAACATACATAGTATTGGTAGGTAATACCTTAAGATCATATAATTCACATTTTCATTCACTCACTCATTTCATTCATTCACTACTTTTTTGCAATCAGTACTTTATGTAGCAGTGTGTGTAATCATTTGCCTCAACTCTTGTGGCGTTATTTATACTAGTTGTAATCTATCTAACTGTAGTCTATATTATGTTCTCTTGCAAAGAATAGGTATTTTAGATCACCTAATTCTGATCACTATTAATAAATACTTAACCACTAGATATGCGCCGAGTACAACTTTTACCGAGTAACCGAGTATACTCGGTTCAAAGTTTCTCAAACCAAGTACTCGGCCGAGTTACTCGGTTCTGTTTTGAGGCGCGAAAACGGGTTTAGACAGGTTCGCGCAGCGCTACCAGCCACCGCGAGCGAACGTCGCGGGGATCCCCGCCTTCTCCCCGCAAATTAGTCAGTTTTTGTTTAACGAGAAATTAGCATTCGGTCTGCACATTAATTGCTTAAATATTTTAAAAACATTGTAAATAGATGATTGTGTACAGTGACTGTTGACACAATGAGTATACGCAAAAAATTGCGAATCTGGATGTTTTACAATCCTGTTTTATTTTAATTTGCATGATTAACCTTTCGTATGCCGGAAGTAAAAAAAAAAAAAAAGTCGTGAATTCTAGCCTCAACAGTTTCATATAAATCCAATGATACAGATTTTAAAAAAAATACAAAAAGAAAGCCTTAAATTGGGTACGGATCCGGTACAAGGCATACGAAGGGTTAATAATGATTTTATTTAAACCAAGTATACTCGGCATTTGAACCGAGTTATTAGGCCGAGTATGAGTATCAAAAAAACTGCCGAGTACACAGAGTACCGAGTAGTAAACGAGTACTCGGCCCATCTCTATTAACCACCTACAACTAAAAAAAAAAAGTAAAGTAAAAAGTTCTTTATTACCAAAAAGGAGAGACAATTTAGAACAATTATTCTGCGACACCCACACTAGGCAGAGCCTGTATTGTGGGAGTCAAAACATACAGGATAAAACTTTAACATGCAGCTTGAAAGAAATTGAGACTGGAATAAATAGTGTTATGACATGAAAATTACCTACATATACACATCATATGGTTGATTGTATGTTGCACAAAGGAAATTTCCATACATACATACATACATACAAATTTTCAAGCTATGGTGGCCTAGTGGTTTGACCTGGAGGGTCATGGGTGGGTCACTGGGCCTGTGTGGGAACTACAGCCCAAGTCCTTTCATTCTGAATAAAGACCTGTGCCCTGCAGTGGGATATATAGGTTGGGATGATAATGATAAACTGATAACAGTTTATTTTGGTGAGTATATTTGATTAGTATAGTAAATTAGTAAACATTGTGCAACTCCTATCTTACTAAAACACCTTTTTTGCCACACAAATAAAAATTCTTAAAAGATTTCAAGGCAGAAAGGTGCAGTTCAAATTAATTTCAGTTTAATGTATGACATAATCATAGTTTTATGTTAAACTTACATTTCTTGGTCGGCCAGCGTTGTATTTTCCTTGTAACTTTATATTGACTACTCCTCAATTCCCGTTGTGACCAATTGGAAGCCTACAAACAGTAGATAACTCTTAGTTATACACATGTTACACTACAACTTAAAGTTAACCATAAAATAAACAACACCATGGTATTTAAGGTTTTAGTCAATATTTGATATCTTGGGTAGATGCAACATAAAGAAGGCATGCTATATTTGATTGGAACAAAGGATGGATGTATTAAAAATTAAACTAGAAATGGAAGACAGGTATAATTGCACCAAAAAGTACTATTAAGCTCATGCGCGAGTGCATTCTCTGTGTATCAAAGGGAACAGGGTCAGGCGACTAAGATGGCAGACACAGTGAAGGTCCAGTCAAACATATCATTGTGAGCAGTTCACCTTCTCGTCGGAAACACTGCCGACGTCGTTCGGGCCCTCGTTCCCTTCCTCCACCTCCCCGTTTTCTCCGTTACTGCGTCGGGTTTTCACCATCGCAGATACTATTTCACTCCCGCAACCTTACACCAGAGGCCCATAAATTCGTTATGTAACAGACAAACACAGTTACATACAAGATTGTCTGCTCACAAACACTGTATGAACACTCCGAGACAAAAATTAACACTACAAAGAATAAAGCAATTCATCCGCACATGTCGACGAACGCCATGTTAAACTGCCGATCGTGTTGAAACGAGCACGACCCCAGCAAAATGGGATATCTAGACTCACCGATCAAAATCGCCTTTTGCTAAGCTCTAATATAACAATACAACGCTTTTATAACTCAGCCATGGCATAATTAGTGTAAGGATTGAGAAAAGATTTCAGAAAATTCTCAGTCACCCTCACTACCGTACCGCCTGCGAGTATTGTGTTTTTATTGACATTTTGACAACTGTCAAAAATTCCCGCAAAGAAATTTCAATTTCAATTTTCAGATAATATTTAAATCTTTATAATAAAATTAAAATGGTATTTAATGCTTTTAATATTTTTGGCATTAATGCCCGAAATTTTAGCGGGTTTATATTTCTATTTCCATGATAAAGGTACTGTGACACGAGACATCTAATTTATCTTTCCTTCATTAAATCTTCATTTTTATTACTTAAACGATTTGCTATTGTAAAATTTGCAACTTTTTTTACTTATTTCAAGCACTGATAATGGTCAACCCGCGAAATTAAATCTAGAAAAAGTTATTTTGTTAGGTATATTGCATCATGAAGCGAAACTTTACAATGCGGTCTTGAAGCCATTTGAGACAACAGATTTCCTGCCCAAGTCTATCCCACATTCTAAAAAGTGACAGCTGTCTGTCACGCTGTCAGTCAGACAGTAAAAAATTGGGACTTGATTTTAACAACAAACTATAATGTATTAAAAATGTTTAGTTCCAATTTGATCATTATATGAGTACAATAAGATTTACTAAGCAAAAGTGTAAAATGGCTGAAGGTAATAATAAACTCGGTTCCCCGGATATGGAAGATTCACCCAATAAACAAGATGATATGGATGACGAGATATCTGCGCGCATGACTGCGTCCTACAGCGAGATATCTTTCCACTCGGACCACGGAACGAGTGAACTGCCAGAGAAGTCACCCGGACCCTCTAGGCCCTACGATTTACCATCAGAGAACCGTAAACAGGAGAAATATCCTTTGAACATGGATGGTCATGTCAGGTACGAAGGAGACATGACACATTATGTTGCAGATGATCTAGAATTTAAGATAAAAATTTCAAGTCCTATCACGAAAAGAGGTGAGACACCTGTCTTTGGAAGCTCAAGTGCTTCAAGATCTAGTACCCCTTCAGGCAAGCTCTACAGACAAATACTGGCTCCTCAAATAGGGCAGATTGATATAACAGTACTGAACGACTTGGAACATGAGGCTCAAAGAATAGCTCAATCTGTAGACAATTTAATTGAAAATCTATCAAGTATATTACATGCAAATTCATCACTTACTGCAGAAAATATGGAGGTATATAAAGATGCTGTGGGGAAAACTTGTGATGCTATGGATAATAATATCAAAAGCATGTACACTATATTAGCTAAAGGAGAAGAGGTCTCGCAGGCAATGATTCCAGTTCAGGCACAAGCTGCAAGAATTGCAGAAATAAAAAGACTCCTACAAATATTTGAAAGTAATTTTTAAGTTACACCTAATATTCAATTATGATTATTGTAACCATAATAAACTATTATAGTTACCCAAGTAGGTACCTACATCACGTTTGTAAATTTTATTTGTAAGGAATAAAATAATATATCACTATTCATTCAATCACTGTATATTGTATTATTTTCCTTTAAACAACAACAAAAAGAAAAAAATTAAGATTAAAAAACGCTATCAGTTAGATCCCCTCAGCACTGCTCTAGAAATTTGTAATGATCATAGGGTATCTTCTATTGTAACTTGCTAGTTTTCTCTCTGTGTATCTGAATCTCAAAGAACCACAATGCTTTTCAAAATAAAAAAGGAAGTTGGTTTGGCAGTTTGTGGCGGGCGTTAAATTCGTTCGTAGAAATTTCTGATAATGTGCGCGTTACTTTATAAGAGGGCGCCACTGTAAACTGAAATACTCTTCTTGTCCCAAGGACGCAGCGTTTTGCCCTAGTTTACCATTCACTCAGAGCTACATTTTTTCATTCATTCAAGTAAATAAATCATTCATGTCAGACGTCATGCTAAATCGACCCGCGGCGGTTGTGTGCTAAAAATACTAAACGACCATTATAAAATCCAAAAAAAATGTAAATTGAATGTATAACATGACTTTTAACGTCTATACGAAATCAGCCGTGCCGTTATCCATTTCATGACCATTTACAACTTGTCTCGCGGTATATTTTTGAAATGGGTGACGTTTTGAGTTTATTTTCTGTGATGATAATGAAATTTAAAACAAAGTTCAATAAAAGTAAGATTTATTTCCACAACAATCTTCCCTGGGAGAAGCTGCAGGGTGTAAAATGGATGAACGAGAGGGCGTCTTCCAATAAGGCGTACGTACCTACCTTGGTAAGTGTTTATCTTTGCATGTTTTTATTTGGCCGCACCGAATCTTCCGCCTTCCAAAGATTCGCAAATCTATTTTTAGTTAGCTTTTCTTAGATGTCTCGTCTAGCTATATTTTTAGCATCGATTTTAATTATAAGTACATATTTTACTCATTATTAGGAAATGGGATTTCGTGGGGCGCAAGGCATGTGATTAAAACGAAACAAACCTCCGTACGTATTTCGTTCGTAAAACAATATTGGTTTGGTTCGTTATTATTATTAATAACTTTTTTATTTTGTACATAATAATAAATATTTATTCCTGTATTTTTTTAATTTATTTTATTACTCTTATTTACTGGCAACAGTTGGTCATTACTTCTGTTAGGTAATAACCTGGTTTCCTGATGGACAGTCAAGACAAAAATCATGTAGTGTGCTTTGAAAAATAGCTAAACATAATTCATATCATGATGATGATGATGATGTATGGGGACGCCTCGCTGAGCCAGGCGGGCTGTCGACCGTTTTGCACAGTCATTCAGCCCAGTTCCCCGAGGTTGGAGCCGACGGTTACTGTCCCAGCAGCGCTCCCACACAGCATTTCTCCTCGAATCTTCTCGTTCTCCTGCTGAACATAAGGACATCTTTGAGACTGACATCCTTTAGCTCCTCCTCCCTCAGCTCGTCACTCCCGAATACATCACGCCGCGCTGCCGCGTACATGACACACTCGGCTAGGATGTGCTCACTCGTTTCCTCCTTCCCACAATGTGGACAGGAGGGGTCACTTTTTATACCTATTATGCTTAAGTGTCTATTTAACAAATTATGGCCCGTAATTATGCCAGTTATAGTTCTCAAGCTACTCTTACCTAGATTTAGGAGATACCTAGTTCTTCTGTGGTCGATACCATCCAGCATCATCTTCGATTGTCTGCACCCAACAGCCTGTCTCCAATCACTGTTTGCTTCCTGTTCCTTCAATCTATCTATTACCCCCTTGGTGACGTCTGCAGATATTGGAAGTACCGGCTCAGGACCTATAAATCCCGTATCCGCTCCCTCCCTTGCTAGCTTCAAGCTTGCTAGATTCATATCATACAAGGGTTGATACTCAAATAAAATAAATGTATAATTTCCTCACATATAAATAAATAAATAATAATAAATAATATTAGGGGACAATCTCACACAAATCGACCTAGTCCCAAACTAAGCAAAGCTTGTACTATGGGTACTAGACGACGATAGACATACTTATATAGATAAATAAATACTTAAATACATAGAAAACATCCATAACTCAGGAACAAATATTCGTGCTCATCACACAAATAAATGCCCTTACCGGGATTTGAACCCAGGACCTCTTGCTTCGTAGGCAGGGTCACTACCAACTAGGCTAAAGCGGTCGTAACCCTTTGTATGCCTTGTACCGGATCCGTACCCAATTTAAGGCTTTCTTTTTGTATTTTTTTTAAAATCTGTATCATTGGATTTATATGAAACTGTTGAGGCTAGAATGCACAACTTTTTTTTTTTTTTACTTCCAGCATACGAAAGGTTAATACTTATAAATGTGATAGTAACTCTAACCATCTGTTAACTTTTCATGCTTAAACCACAGTTCCAAATTAGATGAAAATTAGTATAAAGAGCGAGAATGAGTGTAGCGTGTAGCAATGCATGGCAGCAAAAGTGTTAAGACCCTAGGAAGGACATTTTATTTTATTGAAGCCTCTTAGTTCTGATACAAATATAATAGAGTATCTTAAAGGCACTAAAAATTTGTTATCTTCGGCATCTGTGTGCCTGTCTGCAAAGGCCTCTCCCAGTAGTCTCCAACTCCTCTCACATTCAGAAGGGACATAGGATAGTTTTGTCCCAGAAAAAATTGAGATAGCTGTTCTCTGCTCTGCCAGGCATAGTAGCCGAGTATGTAGAGCAAGCACTAAGCTTAGCTCTCTATGTCTCAGTAACCGCTGCCTAATTCTTCCAATATTACAAAAAACTCTTCCAATATTATTATTGTGAAGACGCCATTAAAAAACTAAATCCCATCATTTGCCATAAATCTGATTCATCATCATCAACAGCTAAGCACAACAAGCATACTCTGACTAAGGAAATACTGCCCACGATTCATACATTAACTCTGCTATACACTAACATACAATCTGTTACTTCCAAGTTGGATCTCTTTACTGCCAGAGTAAACTCGCTTAAACCAACTTTAATCATAATTACCGAAACATGGCTGAAACCTGATATACCCAACTCAATGATAAAAATACCAGGCTATGACGTATACAGAGACGACCGGATTGAGAAACGTAGTGGTGGAGTGGCTATATACGCCGCTAATAATACAGTTTGCACTAAAGTAAACACAAACTACAATACCAAACATGCTGCGTCGGAATGTCTGTGGTTAGACGTGCGAGTCGGAGACAGTAAGTTCCTTCTATGTGGACTTTACAGAGGACACGACTCCACGCTGGATCAAGATAATATCTTGCTTAATCAACTTAATGATGCTTCGGAGTCCAACATGACTGTTATAATGGGAGACTTTAACTTTGGTGGGGTCAAATGGCCGCTTGAGGATACCGGTTACGTAACACCAAGAGAAGACAATTTTGTACAGTGGTATAGAAACAGTAACCTTCAACAATTAGTGCACAAACACACCAGATATCGTCAAGGAAATCAGCCTTCTTTCCTGGACTTAATTCTAACCAATGATGACGCTTTGATAGCTGATATAGACCACCTAGCGCCTATTGGCAAAAGTGACCACATATGTTTACTGGCAACTATACAATTTCAAGTGCAAAAACAGAATAAAACGACATCGCCTAGACACAACTTCAAAAAGGCTGACTTTGAGAAAATCAATGATGAACTACGATCCACCTTGAGTCATATGATACAGGATGAACAATGTGCCGATAGTCAATTCCAATCTTTTCTCAACGCGCTTACAGCCGCAATTGAACAGCATGTTCCCCAGACCAGACCGCAGATGCCCTATAACTCAAATAAGCCCTGGATATCTAAAGACATTCAAAACTTAATAAAGAAAAAACAAGCGCTCTGGAACAGATACACATTAACCGGATTAGACGATATTTATAAAGAATATAGGAGAATAAACAACAAATTAATAAATCGATGTAGGTCTTCACGCACTTCTTATGAGACAGACTTACTGCAAACCGGACCGAAAAAATTCTTCTCTTATTTAAGACAGCAAGTAACCTCCAAGGTTAGCGTACCAACAATACTTCGCAATAAAGAAGGAGAAACAGTGACACAAACCTTTGAAATTGCAGAAGCGTTTGCAGATCAATTCGCAAGTGTCTTTCAAAAAGAACCACATGACCAATTACCTTCTCTAGACTCGTCGCTCAGAGTGGAGGACTCTATCGCAGACATTGTTTTTACACCGGATAAAATTCGGCAAGCTGTTAAAGAAATGAGAACTGATTCTTCACCAGGACCAGACAATATTCCTGTAGTATTACTTCAAAAGTGTGACAGCCTAGCAGATTCATTGGCTATAATAATGCAGAAGTCTTATGATACTGGAACCTTACCAATGCAATGGAAAACCGCAACAGTAACACCTATATTCAAAAAAGGAAATAAGCTGGAACCCTCTAACTATAGACCTATCAGCCTTACTAGTGTAAATTGCAAATTAATGGAGAAGGTGATAGTTAAGCATATCAGAAACTTTTTCACCCAGCATAGAGTAATAGGCGATCACCAACATGGTTTTTGTCCACGGCGCTCAACAGTGTCCAACTTGCTTTCATGTCTTTCGTCTTGGACAGGAAGCTTTAATGATAGAGAACCGATTGATGTCATTTACCTCGATTACGAGAAGGCCTTTGACAAGGTCCCTACTTCAAGACTATTGCAAAAGCTGGAATTTGTTGGAATACGAGGAAAACTTCTCAACTGGATTGAGGCATTTCTGCGATACAGAACGTTTCGTGTGAGAATTGGTGAGACACTGTCGGAGCAGCGAGAGATACACAGTGGAGTGCCGCAGGGCTCCGTTCTTGGACCTGTGCTGTACATAATATACACATTTGACTTGCCTTGTTCCTTGCATTGCAGCATTAGCACTTTTGCTGACGACACTAAGATATTCGCAAATCCGCTACTTGAGTTCGACCGACTTCAGAATGATTTAAACACAATAGCTAACTGGTCAAAGAAATGGCTCATTAACTTGAATGCTGAAAAATGCACTGTGTTACATATAGGGAACTTAAATCCACATTTAACCTATAACCTCGAAGGAACGCAACTTAAGTCAGTCAAAGTGCAAACAGATTTGGGAATTAAAGTAACGGAGGACCTTAAATGGGAGGAGCACATAACAGGAATCACCAAAAAATGTAAATCTATGATCTACCTCATTAGGAAAGCCTTCGGAGTTTTGACGCCAAAAATGATACTCAGCATATACAAATTATATATTAGGCCAAATTTGGAGTACGCTTTTCAAGTCTGGAGTCCCTATTTTGCTAAAGACATTAAACTACTCGAGAATGTCCAACGCAGTTTCACTAAAATACCGAGACAATTAAAGAATAAATCATATGAGGAGAGACTGCAGGTGCTAAAGCTCACGACTTTAAAGGAGCGCAGAGATCGTGGCGATTTAATAGAAACCTATAAGATACTTACCGGACATTACGATCTACAGGAGTTCCATAACTTGTTCAAGCTTAATAACAACAGTCGCCTGCGAGGCCACCAATTTAAACTATCTACTGAACGATCTTACAATAATCCTCGCAGACATTTCTTGTGTAACAGAGTGGTCAAGACATGGAACAAACTACCAGAACATGTAGTCTCAGCACTGAATGTTAATCAATTTAAAAACCGATTAGACCAACACATTAGCAGTACACAGAATACTTGACTAAGGAACAGCTAGATACAGGCACCTATCAGTTGCCCTCAACTGTCTGCCTGATAATGTAAATAATAATAATAATAATAATAATAAACTTTGACCATTGAAAATATTTTTTATCAGATAGATCCACATTGATTTAATAAAAAAACTAAGTAATTTAGTTAATTATACAATGAACTATATAGAAATGTAAATTTACTGGATAAGTTGTGAAACATCCATTCATGTATCCAGGTATCATTGAATACAATATTCTAATAGTGAATTGTATTCAGTCACTCTACTTAAATAAATTTGTAATCACTTCATTATGTTTTGTTGTTTGAACTATAATTACTTATCATTAATTATGCTCACTATACCTACTTTCTATGATCAAGCTAGCAGGGAACATAATAATTATTCTCACCTCTGCTCATTGCTGGAATGAATGAATAACCAACAGACTGATTGACATTTCAATGGACAGCCCAAACCCAAGGTACTGGACCTAGGAGCTAAAAGTTTTACACAACATTTCCTTCCATAGTGTAGGCAAGAACTAAGCATGGGTTTGTAGAATTTTTCACTGCGCCAATTAGTTTAATTAAGTTAACAATTAACCATAGATGTACGGCATCACATCAACCCCGTACCGCATCAAATGTGTTAAGAGGTGTGGGGTGAAATAAGGGATGAAAATGTGTATGGAAAATCAATACTGGTTGAAGGTGTCAGATGTAAAATTTCAAGTAATGTCATAATTGATAGTTTTTCAAAAATCAACCCTTAAGGAGGTGAAATTTGCAGGATTGGAAATTAGCAGGATAATAGAATAGAATAGAATAGAATAGAATAGAATAGAATAGAATAGAATAGAATAGAATAGAATAGAATAGAATAGAATAGAATAGAATAGAATAGAATAGAATAGAATTTAATTTATTGCCACAACATAAAGTACAATATAGAAAACTATTAGGTAGGTACATAATTAATTAATTGTGTTCTTTGATAATTATCTGGATATAATCCAAAAAAAAATGTTATTAGTAGTGTAGAATTGGGGGTTCTGGACCAGTTTTATTTGCGGTTGTAAAAATGTTTGTGGTAAATGAAATGTATGGGCATAGTATGGAAGCGGATGTAAGATAACGAATTACCAACAGCAAAAAGAATACCATAAGCGTAAAATAATATATTTTAGGTATTGAAGTGGCTTGGGAGTCGGCGGCGACGGCGCCTCGGGCGGCGGTGTTGGGTGTTATAGTTGGTGGTGGTGGTGGTGGTGGTGGTGGTGGTGTGTGTATAAGAGTTGACGGCGACTACGTCCGCGCCGATGGCGTATTGTTGTTGTTGAGTTTAACAGTTGGTGGGCGATGACGGCGGGCCGGGCGGGCCGCCAGCGGGTCGGGGTCGGGCCGGTAGGTGATGTCGATGGCTGCTGCGGTGGTAGGTAATATATTGTTGTAGCCCGAGTTGAAGGGAAATAGGTCGCTACTAAGTACTTTAACTTGAAATCTAGAAGGGATGTTAGCGCCGGGATGTGTGTTGTGTAGGTTGACTGATATTTCTAGGTTTCATTATAAATCTAGTTTTATATTAAATCATTATATTTCTCTCCACCGGGCGGTTAGTACGTTAAAATGTTTATTTCAAATTTGATGCCTTTAACTGTTTTACTACAGCTACAAGCAGTTAATAATAGTGATTGGAAAAATGTAACAGTATCACCGTTTAGACAAGATTATTACCCGTCATGCGCATCAGCTTCATGGAATATTAAAAGAATTTTCATATTGGAAGGAAATAACACATCTCCCAGCCTTAAAATGGAGTGGTACGTAAATTTTTATGTTGGGAAAAAAGGTACAACTGCTATTTCAACCCCACCTACCATCATCCGTATAAATCAGGACGAGGCCGCTGATTTGCCGTTATGTGTTAATGGCGAAATGCTTGTATTTAAAATGGAATTGGTGAGAGAGCCCGTTGTAAATGGAGAAACACAGAACAACCACCCCCGTGTAAGACGTCGTGTGAGGCGAGAAACGACTCTTAAGCAATCTTGGTCAAGTGATGAATATTATCAGGTGATAAGTGATGGTGAGGGTTTAGAGCTAACTGTACGTGTGCCTAAAAAAAAAATACTTCCTAAAAGTCAACAGTCAAGCAAAAAAGTATCTACCGCTACTTCCTCCACCACCACTATCACTATGAAAACGATGCCAACAGCAACAGCGAGGGCAGCAGCAGCAGCAGCAAAAGCAACAGTAATAACATTAACAACAACAACGACGAAGAAACCTCGAGTGTTAAGTGCTGATTGTTTACAATATATACATATGATTGAACAGATGGAAAGGTGGGGGAGAGAAGAACTACAGCAAATTGAATATGCGTATGATTCTAACGTATTTTGTAAGAGTCGTCTGCCAGCCTCCACTACTTATCCTACTACGAAAACATAAAGGTAAGTTTTTTTTGTTTCCCACATGATCTTATCGTCTATTTTAATTTTATATTATGGGAACTATTATGTTATCAAAAGCTGCAACTTGTTATTAACCGCGATAGTTTCCGCTTATAACCACGATTGAGATAGGCATACAACTCGTAACTAGGTCTCCTCCCCACTACTTTTTATCACAGTTCGATTTTACAGTATAAAATAACAATATTCATGCAATTAACTATTAATTCCCATAATTCGTGCTATATACCACACGTGCGTTATTCATAAAAAATCTCAATACAGTTTTTTTATTTTTAATTGTAACCAAAAAAGGAGTAAGTGTAAATAATGTCTACTTCATTCGAAAAATTATCAGTCTTGGGTAATAAAACTACCTGTTGGATAAAAGCAGCAGAATTGGAAATCAATAGAAAATATAACATCACTGAATGTGTACGACAGCCCTCGAAATTCGGCAAGGATAATAAAAAACAGACGGTTGTGATGTTGGAAGATGTGGGGTATTTGACTCTCCCATCACGTTTTGATAATTTGGATGAAGATTGTTTCCTTTCACTGCAGAATAATATGTGTTTAATTTGCCGCGGACCTAAATATAGGACATGGATATTTGACTTCTGCCCTCAATCAGCAAATTAAACATGTAAGTGATTTTAATTTTTATCTTTTTTTTTTACAGAAACTATCCTCGCGATATATTCTAAAAGATGCATTATTCCGCTTCCTCAAGTGGAGAAGAATGTAAGGCATTGTTTTTTTCATCGTAACGAGTGATTCTCGTTTTTTTATCATTATTAATATTAGGATATTTTTTTTAGCTCAAGAAAATACGATGAGCTACCACCAACACCAACAACCGCAGCAGCAGCAGCAGCAGCAACAATTATGTGTTGAGGAGGAGGATGAAAATAGTCAAAATAGATATAACAATCACTGTAAAAAAATGTGGATAACAACATTAAAAAGCGATGAGACCCTAAAGACTTGGACAACGCGAATGCCGCTTCAATGTCTTATAACAAAGGTACGTGGTATGCTAACGCGGATGTACCGAGACAATGGAGATTATTATGGTGAAGAAGACATATGTTCTTATCAATTAATAGTTATGTGGGACGAGTTAAGTGATCAAATGAATGAGATGGTAGAGGATCAGAATATAATGTTTTACGAGTGGATCACGTTGTTAGAAACGATACCGTCTGAATACTTTGCGAAAGCGCAACTACACGATGAGTCAAAAAATCAATTTATTTTTTCATTAATTATTGCTGTGAGCGATTGTTTAAAATATAATTTATAACTCAATTGTTGATGACGCGTTTGATGGTGATGGTGATTCATTTTATTTTATTTTTATTTTTAGTTTTTTTTTGCTTGTATAATGCGTGTATATAATTCGCTGCAGCAACTTTTATTTTAGTTTTAAAAAATAGATGTATGAGGGAAGGTTCAGAAGCATTTTGTAATTACGCTTATTGGTTTTGTAACGTCACGAAGCGTTGCGATTGGCTACTCTTTTTTGAGCTAGAACCTTCCCTCGTAGATTCGCTAATAAATATTATTTTTAAGAATCTATATCTACCTGATGATGTACCGTGTAATATATGCTTCAATGACTTATATCAATAAAAACATGTATGATTTTATATGAATTGTTTTATTTCCTATAGCAGCAGCAATAGTAATAGTGTTAGGATAAAAGGAAAAAAGAAACCAAAGTATAAACATATTTTTATAAATAACTTCCTGAGATAATAATTTATAATGTAATAAAAAATATGCAGATAAGCGCTAATTTGACCCAGTTCCCACAATGAACTTTTTTTCCCCACAATGTGCGATAACCGCTTCATTGTTAAAATGATTCATGATTTTTATAGGTTCTATAAATAGATGGAAAAAGAAAACAAAATATTCATACAATTTCACTTTTATTAATCCAAGATTTTTCATTCAAACCGAGCCATTTAACATAGACTTTGTTACCCTTACGTTTTAACACCTTTTCAATTAGATACACATCTGGATGTTTAACACTTTGTAATTCTTGTTCGTAGAAAGATCCGAGGATGGGTTCTCCTTTTGAGTCTTCAAGCAAATAGGTGATTGGATTTGTAATTTGCACGCGAGTTATTTTAAATACTTCAACTCCCCAATTTCCGGTGTAGCCCTTATCAAACAGTGACTTGTACTTGCTGATTCTGACGTTATCTCCAACCTTGAACTTTGCTCGGGGTTTAATTTTAATGTTGTTGTAAACTCTATGTAAGAGTTCAGTGGCATTTAATTTATTAACAGAGGCAGGTGTCACACCTATAGTGGAATGTTTTTTACTATTGTAGCGTTGCACAATCTCCTCGAATGGTTTGAGCCATTTGTATGAACCGTTCATGCTGAATTCCTGCCATAACCAATGTTTGAGGGTTCTTATAAGCCGTTCCACAATCGAAGCCTTCATAACGCTAAAGGTAGAGTAGTGATTAATGTTACGCTGCTTCATGAGCGCACCAAATTTAGTATTAAAAAACTCTTTACCATCATCGGATTGAATATTCTTTGGGATTCGACCCTCACTTAGGATTTTCTCCATTGCCTTTGTTACATCATCAGCTGTTTTCGTTTTCAAGGGGCGACTCCAAGCATATTTTGAAAATGTATCTATACAAATTAAGATATATTTATAGCCACTGTTATCTCGACTATGTTTTTGCATGTCAATCAAATCAATTTGCCAAGTGTCGTCCAAACCTCTCTGTATGAAACGTCTACGAGGAAAGTTTTTTCTTGCATACTTATGTAACTCTTTAACCACTTGTAATTTACTCATGACGGTTTCTTTATATTAGTAGTAGTAGTAGGAGCGATACGTTTAGGTGTTTTTCCCCCACTCCTAGCAGCAGCAGCAACAGGAGCAGCAGCAGCAGCAGCAGCAGCAGCAACAGCACTGGTTGGAGTAGTGATTCGCTCAATCAACTTTTCAATCTTGACACGTAACTCAGTAATGTTCTTAGAGTTTGTCTTGATTTTACCCAGACATTGGACGATCGATTCCTCAAGTTGAGCCTTATTTATTGCATCACCTTTTGCAACACCTCTAGCCAATGACGTTAACCGCTTATTTTGACAGTTTATTGACTTTTTATCTGACTTGCTACCACCACCAATGGGGGAATAATCCTTTTTCCCTGAACCACCATTCTCCAAGTACTGTCCAAACTTGTTCACTGGCATCATGCTTCTGATTAGCTAGGTGAGACGACAGGGGGTTTTATACAGCTGCTACTCATAAGAGCTTCAGCTGCTGCTACTCATAATAGGCTGGTTTGAATAGGCTATAAGCACTAACAGCACTACAGCTGTCTCTAACAGGCTATTAGCACTAACAGCACTACAGCTGTCTCTAACAGGCTATTAGCACTAACAGCACTACAGCTGTCTCTAACAGGCTATTAGCACTAACAGCACTACAGCTGTCTCTAACAGGCTATTAGCACTAACAGCACTACAGCTGTCTCTAACAGGCTATTAGCACTAACAGCACTACAGCTGTCTCTAACAGGCTATTAGCACTAACAGCACTACAGCTGTCTCTAACAGGCTACTCTATTATTATACCAGCCTCTTTGAGTTCTTCTATGATGGAATTGATTTCATTCGTATGGTTGGTGTTGCCAGCACTTTGCGATGCAATAAGTAACCGTAATCGATTTACAAGTTCGTTTGGATTATCCCAATAAATATAATCTGTGTTGGGGTAGAAACGCTTCATAGTTATCTCTCGTTTATTTTCAGCACCTTTCATAGTAGGGTTACCGCCTAAGCAACCGCCCTTTATTATTTTATTTTCCAATAAGTACTTCTTGATATATGTATGATATTTCATATTGTTGTGAGCTTGAACTTGTCCCTTCTCTTTGAAACCGCGTCGGTATGCATGAGTCATGGTTAAAATTTTCAAGTAGTTGTCAACATCCTCGGTGGTGACGAGACTTTTGAATGGCTCCTTTTTAAAAATAAGCTCCATCAACCCTGTTGTTAAAGGAAATTCAACATCCTTCACACTGAGTTGATTCTCAAAAAAGTTTATAGGACTGTCTCCTATGTAGAGACCGTTGTTTGTGACGTTTACACCGAATGGAATCTTTTTTTTGTCATGTACATGGTGGAAGTAATCCTCTATTACGGGTGGTGGCTGCTGCTGCTGCTGCTGCAGTGGGTTATTCACATCCTCGTCTGAACCAACAGCCGATTTCATTGTTGCGGAGCTATCATTACTACTATAATCATCATCATCATCATCATCATCATCATCATCAGCAGCAGCACCATCGTCAGCATAAGTATCACTAAACCGTTTGAAACTATTTTCAAACTGAGCTGATTTCCTCTCTCGCTTAAACTTTTTGAAACTGTTTTCAAACTGAGCTGATTTCCTCTCTCGCTTAACTCCTGACGTCGGTTTCTTCAAAACATTTTTTAGACTAATACCATCAGGAACTTCAGATTTTATTTCGGCAATAGCATTATTCGCTAAGACGTTCAGAGGCTTGGTGATTGGTTGAAAGGTGGTTTCGAGTGTTGACGATAGCGATGCCTTATCGGCGCGCAGAGCTTTTACTTTATTCTTCACAGACTCCACGGACTTTATTAGTTTACGTTTTAGATTCTTATCGCCCAACATCCGTTCACTAGTGGACGCCATTGCTGAATGAAGCTATATGATACAGCATTTAGATTAAATATTCTCATCATAATTATTATTGATGAAGGTGTCGAAGCCTTTTCGATAGCGTCCTTTGTTTATATCTCTCTCCTTATCAATCACTAGGAAGGTATATCTGCCCTCCCAACATTTTTTACATATCTCTTGAAAGTCTTCCCAAGACATATCCGTATTAACATGATCATCGTAAGCATGTTTTAAATTCAACTCATCCTGTTTGAATAACACTATCAAGTTTGCATTATCTCTCACCAACTGTTTAGGTATTTTACTGTATGTCTGACAGAGATAGAAACAGTCCAAGTCCCGATGACGTCCCATGGCGAAATATCGACGTATTGCATCTTGATCCTCTAAGGCTACGTCATCAAACACAACAACGCTACCCTCCTCCGCTTCTTCGGGTGGTACAACTTCGCTCTTATCACTGAAGGTATAGAACGATAAATCATCTACACGCTTTAAAATCTCATTTAAGAACATGTACTTTGGTTGGTTGAGTGACTTTGAGTAGAGGTAAACATTGAAAAACTTGACACCGTTCGGATCAAGTAGTAGAGTGAGTAGAACATTAGTCTTTCCACAGTTGGAGGGTCCACAGATTAAACATCTTATACTGTTAGGCAGTAGGGCGCTATGTTTCAAGGTCTTTTGATTGGTGACATCACTCAATAGACTGTTCCAATCGTTTACTGTAAGAGACGTGTTTTGTTTTTTAAGTTTCATTTTAGTGTGATAGATTGTGTAGCGAAGACGTGTTTTTATACTAACTGTTACAAAAATGTTTGACAAAGTGACAGCGGATGATTTGAAAAATATACCAAAGGAATTTCTTTTATATTATTGCGAGCATGATTTATATCATTGGGAAATGATACTACCCGATACATTGACAAATGACCCTGACATCAATAGACATTTTGTTTGTCATGACCATCCGCCCAACGTGGAGAGTAGATGTGATTTCTTGTTTGAAGATGATCGCAATGGGGGAGAATATGTATTGTATGGATATAATCGGGATGAGATACCATACCTGATTAAACGGAAAAATTGTGTGTACTGTCGGGATGAAGAACATAAGATGCATTTAACGGGACAGGAGCAGACCTTACACCCGCAAAGTGCGGGGGAACCTGCTGACACCCGAGAAACCGAGAAAACATGTGGAGAGATTGAGATGCAAGAGATCTGCGATGAACGTGTAGAGTGTGATTGCGATTGTGGTTTGAAATACTGGGGTTCAAAGTTGTCATGCAACAGTCCATGTGATACTTAAGATGATAACACACGTCAATCGCGTCAGTGTTAAACGTAAATCTAAACGTAAAGCAGGTGCTGGATTTGTAAATAACCTAATTAATAACTTACCATATGAACTACACATTCCCGGATACAACTACTGCGGCCCCGGCACAAGACTGCGTGAACGCTTAGCACGTGGCGATAAGGGCATTAACCCGTTGGACGAATCCTGCAAATTTCACGACATTGCCTATTCACGAGACAACTCTTTGGACGCGCGTCATCAAGCTGACCTACAATTAGCGCGAGCTGCTGATAAGCGTTGGCGTGAGTCATCAGATTTTGGTGAACGGTTAGCCGCTTTAGCTGTTAGCAAAGCGATGAAGTATAAAGTGAAACGTGGTATGGGAATACCTCTCAATAAAGTAATAAAAAATTGTAAAGGAGTCGTTAAAAAACATATAAGTCAAAGCGCACGAAATGGAGCTGGTAAACCATCCTCTAAACTATTGTTGAAGGTCGCCGTCAAGGCCGCAAAGCGCTTCGTTAAGCATAAACACATCACCAAGAAACCGCGAGTGATTCCACTGCCTAAGAAGGGTGGTTTTTTACCTCTCATTCCGCTATTATCAGCGTTGGCAGCTACGGGCACGCTTGCTGGCGGTGTTACAACAGCAGCTAAAAACATCTATGATATGGTGAAAAGGAACCAAGGCGAGAAAGTTGTAGGCAAAGGATTGTACTTGCGTCCCTACAAGACCGGCATGGGGCTATACCTAACACCCTATGTAAAAAAAAACTAAGTTTACCACAACGCCCACTCACCGATCGTGACATCATCAGCTTTGTGAAACGCGAAAAAATACCACACTTTCGCGGTGTTTTCATGAGAGACACGCTATGCAACTTTAAACCCTATTACTATGAGTGCGGTGTTATCAATTTGGATCGGCAAGAGGGTGAAGGCACCCACTGGGTTGCTTACGTGAAAAAAGGCAATCTATGTATATATTTTGACAGCTATGGCGACCTGAGGCCACCTCGTGAATTTGTACAGTACATGCAATCCAACAAAGATAATGTCAATATAGAGTATAATTATAACCGTCTACAGAAGCCGGATGCAGTCAATTGCGGTCATTTATGTATTGAGTTTTTGTGTAATATTGCTAAACATCAGCTGTTTACTTATAAATAAATGAATGTTATTATGAAAAAATGTTTCATTCACCCACCAACTAGCGTCATGACCTCATCATCATCCTTTACAATATCCTTGAACGGTAACCAATCTCATTTGAGCACAGATTTCAATCCGAGTTTGGAACTGGGAGAAAATGAGCAGTATGAGTGTGCTCTGGTCTATTTTAAGACTTTCAACTCTATACCCAATGTGGATAAGAGTAATAATCTATTCCATTACGGCAGTGAAGTGATTGAAATTCCTGAGGGTGCATACGAACTCAACGATATCATTCACTATTTGGACGGTAAAATGTTGGAATCGGCAGCAAAGAATAAGAAGAATGGGGGAGAGAGCAATGACCTTATCGATATGGAGGCAAATACTAACACGGCTAAATGTATGATATTCTCGCCCAAATTGGATGTACACTTTGAGAAGCAGCAAAGCATTGGTTCCCTACTAGGTTTCTCGCCTAAAGTGCTTAAAGCGGGTCAGGTGCATTGGTCAGACCGATCGATAGACATACTGATAACAAATACTATAAGAATAGAGTGCAGCATTGTGGAAGGGTCATTCATTAACAATCAGCCTTGTCACGTGATTCATGAGTTCTCACCCTCCGTTCCGCCTGGTTATCAAATAATTGAGTGTCCTTCGAACGTCATATACCTACCGCTTAAAAAAACCGACAATATTCAAAACATTGAGGTGCGTATAGTTAATGAGCACGGGAGCTTGGTAAATTTTAGAGGTGAAAACATATCATTACGACTCCACATCAGACGGATGAAATGATTGTGTATAAAAATGCGGGTGATAATAAGATTTCTACTAGTCTTGATCGAGACCTTGGTGTGCAAAGTACTAAGTTGTTTACATCATTACTTACACCACCGTCACCCACAACCACCACCACCCAAACAACCCAACAAGGACGGCGATACCACCACCACCACCGAGGACCTTTAGCCGCCACCGCCGTCGCCAGCATTAGTGGGAGCGGTTTAAGACCGTCAACGCAAAAGTTAAACGGAGATAATATCGATTTCCTGCAAACGCTCGGATTCAAAATATGTCCACATCAATTCTAGATATTGGTGAGAAGGTCACCTTTGACGATAGCATCGAGAGTGTTGAGTACCACTCTTACAACCCCTTCAATGATTCATATAAAAACAATGACGTCATCAATATCTGCATTAACCGCCAAGATTTGATGGTTTTACCGAGTCAGAGTCAACTTTTAGTTGAGGGAACTGTCAATAAGGATTGCACCTTTATAAATAACGCTATCGCATACCTATTTCAAGATATACGTTATGAGTTGAACGGTGTAGAGATTGATAGGTCAAAGAACTGCGGTATCACTAGCACGATGAAGGGTCTCGTTTCGTATACGAAAGGAAGCGATAATGCGTTGGAGAATGCTGGATGGAATGTCGGTACAATAAAGGAGATAACCGATGGTGATTTCAGTTTTACCATACCACTTTCACATTTACTAGGGTTCGCTGAGGACTACAAGAAAATTATTATGAATGCTAAACATGAATTGATTTTGAATCGCGCCAACACTAACATCAATTGCGCAACCATTACCGCCACACCCGCTGGTAAACACGTCGATGTTAAAATTACTCGTATCGTATGGCGGATGCCCGTCATAAAAGTGTCTGATAAGGAAAAACTACGTTTGATGACGCATATTGAGAGCGGCATTCCCATTCCTATCGCTTTCCGAACATGGGACCTGTATGAATACCCATTGTTACCAACAGCGCAAAAGCACGTGTGGACCATTAAAACGGCTACACAGCTGGAAAAACCTCGCTTTGTTATCATCGGATTCCAGATTGCGCGCAAGAATGTAGAGGCGGAAAACATGAGCGAATTTGATCATTGCAATCTCACTGATTGTAGGGTGTATCTAAACTCTCAGTACTACCCGTACACCTCATTTGCGGCGGACTTTAAAAAGAGCTCCTTTCCACTGTTGTATGATGCGTACGCCAGCTTCCAGCAAGCATACTATGGAGACGCTAACAACCCACAGTTGAATCCCGTGCACTACAAAACTAAGGCACCTCTGGTTGTTATCAACACGTCGCGACAGTGCGATAGCTATGGCACGGGGCCGATTGACATTAAAGTTGAGATGGAGTTTAAGGAAAACGTGTCCGCCGCTACCACTGCATATTGTCTAATAATAAATGACTCACTGTTTGAATATAGCGCTCTCAACGGGACTGTACGAAAAGTAATTCAATAATAAAATACTATGTGTCAGCATTAAACTTGTTTTATTTAACAATCATCGCTTATTCTATAATGACCCCACGCTAAAGTATTAATCTTATCGCTAAGTACATATCTCTTATCATCCCTACCGCAAAGCGTCTTTTTTCTTTTAATTTGCGTGTATACATCATGCTTATTACTAATAAAATTATACATATTATCATAAAAAGTAACACTTAAATCTAGACATTGTTGATAATTATCAAAATTTAGCTTTCTCACTGCAGCTGCGTTAATTCCTTTATTTTTTTTAATACAAGTTTTTTCTATATTATCATCACCATCAAGTATGTAAGCATACATTTTCGATCTTAGAGCTACAAATTCTAACACAATTCTACCATTATTTTCATCTTTCATAATACCAACAACTTTTTTGTTCATTTGCGGTATGTTATATACGTTATCTGTGGAAAAATCGGATGTATCAAACTTTGTTAACAAATCAGGTTTTATGTCTTCGTAAAAGTTATTGGTTTTTACCTCATATACGAACGAGTCCGTATCTGTATATAGAAGACACGCATTTTCACCATATTTCGGTTTCATATAATCGTAATGAAATTGATACATTACAGTCTTGCTTAATTCTAACACACAAAAACCGACATAAATTGGTTTATCGTAGATAACTTTAGTTTTATTTAACTGCACAGCAGCTAAATTTTCTGAAAATATAGTAACGCTATGAAAATTGGGTTGAGCGATATATCGCTCAAGGCCATATTTACATTTTGTTTTTGTTCCTTGGCTCTCCCATCTCTTACAAAGTTTAACGTCGACCCTCTTGTCAACGTTCTCCATCGTCTTGCCGAACACCGCATTATTCATGAGCTTGAAAAAATCCTTTTGGAAAGGACTTTTCGCAATCGTCCTTTGTGTGGTGTTCAGCTCGATATAGGATTTAAGCCAAGGGCTCTGGTTAAACGTTAAGACTCTATGTATTTTCTTTAATTCGAGCCCCGCATTTAACGCCTGTTGTAAATTGGTGTAATGTATAATGTAGTTTTGTTTGTTGTGTAACGTTAGTAGAAGCTTTTTAATTGTACCATCAGGTGTGGTTCTACTTTCTGCGCAAAATGGATAGTTGTTGTGAGAGTCATGTAAGTGGGTGGGATAATTGATATCCACCTCTAAAATGTACCCATCGCTAGAATCTGATCTCTGCGATAATACATCTAAATTTCTTATCTCATCTTCATTTAACCACCTAAAGTTATTTATAGGCAGATATCGCTGCATAGCGTCCCCATAAAGATTATTAACGTCTAAATATATTATAAATGTGCTATCTACATTCGGATTAAAATTCTTCATAAACTGATTATTCGCTTTAGAATACCTTTTAGAGGCTTGACTTATGCCGCCTCTAATACCCGCCTTTATAAATTGAACCATCTCATAGTCGGTGAAAAGTTCCAATTCAACTCCCGTATGCTTCAACATGGCATCCCAGCTGAGGCCGGGAGCCGTTATATATTGACACGGGTCCAATTCATAAGTATTTAAACATATTTCCCGAAAATTTTCAAACACTTCTGCCAAGAGTATTACATCGGTCTTGAGATATAAGTCACAATACTCGCCTAACGTATCTATCTTAAAAGAGTCCCACACCTCCTGAGCATGTTGATAATCATTATCGGAAATGTGTGAGTCACATAATGCGCTATAAAAAGAATCTTTATTGGGGAGATGAGCTTCATCAAGCTTCTCCCAACAATCAACGTACTCATACGGATACACCCCTTTTCGAGTTAAAAGCTTCATTTGCTTTTCACAATCATCAGCGGAGGCGTGAGGTAAGGGAAGAAAATTTGGTAATATCTTAAACTGCTCCTTTGTAAGATTTTTGACTAATTTATCTAAGCTACTTGACATAAACCTATACGAATCGATGAATCTTAAAGTAACCTTCCCGACATTTTTGTTGAAGGAAATGTATTTTTCTTTGTTGTGTGGGATGCAGTGTATTTCGCCTTCAGATTTGCTCAGTTCCTTAATGAACAAGTGTCCATCATAACCGCTTAAATTGTGGAAAATAACCGGTATAAATTTAGGAAGTTTATAGTTTAGATTGCACGAGTTATGCGCTCTACCTCTAACTGCGCCCGTCAGATGGCAATGATCAATCACATAAACCTCGTTTTCTTTAAACGGCTTCTTACAGATGTGACACGGTACGCTATTATCGAAAACCTTATTAACACTAATGCCTGCAGATGGTAGTACTGTAGCTAATATCTCGCTTATAGCCTTAGCGTCTTGATAAAGACTTTCCACAAATTTTTCCACACAGTCCTCCCCACGATATGACGTGAACTTTGATAGCTTACTATCATAATCACAATGAATGTAATATGCGAAGCTGCATGGTATGTGTTTGTGTGTGTTATGGGTAGTTGCTTCAGAGCGAGTTTTATTTACAGGGCTCAAAATTGATTCGAAATCAGCATAAATTGCAAATGGTACTTTCATTTTGTGGGAGAAATTGCTAAACTTTAAATACTTATTATCCTGAGTAGGTAATTGAATGAATTTGTTACCGCACCCAAGCCTTCTATGCAGTTTGAGCTTATCATTATCACCAAAATATTGTAAACATCCGTCACAAAAATAAATCTTCCCACGATGTTTACTTAATTGAATTCTAATTAACCTGCTTACATCTTTAATCCAACAATAATGACCCTTATTATTCATGCCTTCAAAAAATAATAAATTTACATGGCGGGTTGTATTGTTTTCACTATTGCCTTTACGTTTCGAAACGTATAAAGGAACTATTTGTTGTGTCTTTTTAGTACAATCGAGACCATAAACGTTAATAGTAAGGTTATTTAATTTCTCAAATTTTCTTACGTCCACTATTGATGATGGGAACTCGATACCTTTAACATCAAGCACGTTTTCATAGTGGGGGTATGACGTCACCCGGTCAACATGTTTGTCCGCAGGATATAATGCACTAGTCACAGCCCACGCTAAACATGCGTTATCAGTGTTTTTCACGTTAACGCATGCCTTCTTAGCCTGTACCCACTTCGGTAAGGGTACGTATGATGAAGCAGTGAACATCGGACACTTGTTAATATTAACATCGAGGAACTCGATTCGCTCGAGCGCCCACCCGCTGTCTCGTTCTAGAAAGTCTTCACTCTTCTTAAGAATAGCTGATGTGACGTTTTTGAAATACTCCGAAAAATTAAAATCTCCATCACACAGGTACACATTTTTAGTGTTGAAAGACTTTAGATCGCGCGTCACTTCACCTTCACTAGTAATTTTAAAATAGGTGCAGAATAATTCTATATTCACTTTTATACTACTATGTATTTCCACTTCCGTTTTCAAAATATTCTCCACACGTTTCCCAATTTTTAATAAATATTGTTGTGGGTCTATTATTTTTGATGTCCCATTAACACGATAAGTAATGAGCCGGCACTTGAACGCTGAATTTATAACGTAAACACTATAATCACAGTCTTTATCCTGAGTACATAATAATTTATGTCTTTTCGTTTTTGAATGAGCTATCAATCGGTTTGCCGGAATATCTTCGCTGCAGTAGTTACAGCGGTAAGACATGATGACTACTAATCATTAAATTGATAATATTCCTCTTTTATACAATTAAACTTAAAAAAAAAACAGGAAATCGAAATGGGGCGAGGACATTGTTGCGGTTTTAAGCCGCACGTGGGAATAAAAACATATTTCTAGATAAGCATATTAATTTATTTTAATGATTTTACAATTATTTAAATTTCATTATGATAACAGAAAGGTATTACATAAAAAATCAAAGGCGTAACACTTTATTTCGCTATCTACAACATCATCTTCTTTACACACATTCTCAATAATCTGGCGACCCTCATGCAAGTTTTTAGGTTGCCGCATCTTCAGATACTTCATGAAAAAGTTGATTCTATTCTCGAAGGTCACCTTTCTCTTTTTCAAATATTTAATTCTCGAATTGATGCACTCCATAACACGTTCAATATTACTCCATTCCAAACAATTTATAATCAAAGGATCTTCATAGTCAGAGAGAAGTATAAGCATACTTTGCATGGTAGGTTCCGGAGCCGTATGCACATGCAAACGATTGCAGGCGATTGTTAGCAGCATTACGTCTGATGGGTTGTGAAAAAAGTTTCTTATAAGCTCTGCTTTCTCCACAAACATTGTACTCCATTCTTCACAGGTGAGCTCATGTCTCCCATCAAAATTTATGTATGGATGCAATGTTATGTTTAATTCATCATTAAATTGCAGCTTCAGATAAACATAAATATTTTTAATTCGAATCGGGTAAACATACCCCTCAAGGTTATACACGTTCTTGCTCAACTCGAAACGCCAATCGATCGATGGTTTGTATGAAGCAATGCTTAAATTATCCATTTTCTTTATTTATTTATTGCGCCTTATTGAACACGTTTCACTTTAAAGCCGGTTGAAAAACAACTGCAACTGAAGTACTTAGTAGCGACCTATTTCCCTTCAACTCGGGCTACAATTACCTGCCGCCGCCGCCGCAGCAGCCATCGACATCACCTACCGGCCCGACCCCGACCCGCTGGCGGCCCGCCCGGCCCGCCGTCATCGCCCACCAACTGTTAAACTCAACAACAACAATACGCCATCGGCGCGGACGTAGTCGCCGTCAACTCTTATACACACACCACCACCACCACCACCACCAACTATAACACCCAACACCGCCGCCCGAGGCGCCGTCGCCGCCGACTCCCAAGCCACTTCAATACCTAAAATATATTATTTTACGCTTATGGTATTCTTTTTGCTGTTGGTAAAACGTTATCTTACATCCGCTTCCATACTATGCCCATACATTTCATTTACCACAAACATTTTTACAACCGCAAATAAAACTGGTCCAGAACCCCCAATTCTACACTACTGTTATTTATTATCATTGAGTCTCCCAATGAGGCTGGCATAGTCACACAGGTGCACTTAAACCTTGGAAATAAAAAAAAGAAATTAAAATCATTGATAATAACTAGTACTTAATTACCATGATAATTATTTTGATTATTACCCCATGCAACCCAGGAAATATGGGACGGAATTTTGTATGGAAAATCAAAACAGCAGAAGCTTTTAATACCAGTTACATACTTGAAACCAATAATATGGCAAATTAGTAATTTAATTACGAAATAAGTTTTTGTTAAAAATTTCATGTTTAATAAAAGCTTTGTTGACTATATTTTGTTGACCATATGTTTGCTTTGTTTTTGTCATCCAACCTATGTATACTGTATTAAATTTCAAGTCAACCCAACCACTGGAAGTGGGTAAAATTCACTTGAATGAATTGACGTAAACAAACTGACAAACAAACATTGCAATTTAAATAAATGCTTGCTTTGTAATTAAGTCTGCATCATTATACCTTAATTCTCAAAGCATTATACCTAAATGGCGTCTGATCAAAATATATGTTTTGATGATAAAAGTAGTGATTTGGAGTGATTTGCTGCAACATATAATTTTATGATTATGTAATTGCTGATAGAAGCATATACATTATAATCAGCGTAGGTACCTAATCAGTAATGTTGTCCGATCATAAATCATCATGCTGGTAACATAGAGCATTAAACCAACTAGAGGCGGCGTGCGCACAAATCTGTACAATAAAATCTGTCTTCAGGGGTGTGTGATTTAAATACGACTTATTAAGTCGTAACTCTCGTCGTAACAGTTATAACTGTTGACCGAAATTAATGAAAATAATGCACAACCTGATAATTCAAACCTTCATGTTATTTCCATAAAAGGGTTTGAATTAGGGGTGTTGTAGAAATTCGCATCTGCATCCGCAACAGCGGAACATCCGCATTAAATTTAACATTCGCATCCGCATCCGCATAAAATCAATGCGGAGCTTATGAGGATGCGGATGTTGAAAAAGTCGGTACAGGAACTACTTGGCGGAGGGGAGGCACGTGTAGCGCACGTGCTAGATATTCTCGCATCATCATCATCAGCCTATGTTCGTCCACTGCTGGACATAGGCCTCTCCCATGGCACGCCACTGAGCACGATCCTCGGCCACTCTCATCCAGCTCTTGCCAGCCGCCTTGCGAAGATCATCGCTCCACCGAGTCTGAGGACGTCCCACGCTACGTTTGCCGATCCGTGGTCTCCACTCAAGAACTCGTCTACCCCAACGGTTATCGGTTCTTCGGGTTATATGGCCTGCCCATTGCCACTTCAGCGTGCTAATGCCTCCTAATGCTCTCGCCTTTAATCAATAATCTAAGCTTTAACAATAGTTCTTAGTGAACAATTGTTTAGTGGCGCCGGACTAATTTACGACCCTTTGCGAAATCGCTACACCCAGAAAAGGCAGCCAAGTTGCTGTTCATTAAATGTAACGCATCCATTTTCATGTTCAAAAAATAAATTTCATCATTTCATTATATGTACCAAATCATATATCCGCATCAGCGGATGTGAGTCTTGTTATATCCGCATCCGCATCCGCGGATGTCAAACATTCTGCATCCGCAGCATCCCTGGTTTGTATTTTACAATTGACAAGTACATTATTGTCGTTATTTTAACTGCACCCGTTTTTTTAGTGGGAGGTGAGGCAGCATACGGACTGTGGGTACGAAGGTACACGAAATAACAATAAAAATGCATTTTCTCGGTTATATCACTATGAAATTAGTAAACAGAAACTACGCTAATAACCGGTATGACCGCTGGTCATATAGTTTCTTCTGACTGGTTCTTGAGTAGAGAATACGTGTTGGAAAACGTAGTAGGTAGTGTAGGGCTTGATACTACGAAATTCGATTCTCGAACTTCGTACCGTGCTGTTCCTTTCACGCTAGTAGTAAACTGAGAGCGAAAGAGACGGCATGATACGAACTTCGATTTTCGTAGTAGCCCCCCAGTAGCTAAGTGGGGCGATGATATTTTGTAAGACGGGGGACAGGGATTAGTGGGGAGCTGAAGATCATCTCAGTGGCGTGCCATGGGAAAGACCTATGTCCAGTAGTAATAACACAGATCGATTATGATGCAGCAAAATACTTTTGACTAAGGGGAAGGGGGGGGATTAGGTGTTGCGAACGCATCCATAACGCCACTAATGCGCAAGCCATACAGAAGAGACGTGGGACGGGGGCGCGTCGCAGTCCGCGTCGTTTGTTCGCAGGCCGCGTCTCCGCCCCGTCTCTTCTGTCTGCTTTGGATCGCGACGCTTCTACACATTTACCTAGTATGAGAACTGATTCAAAGGGTGCTCAGACTGCGACGTGCCCCTGTCCCACGTCTCTTCTGTGTGGCTCGCGCCTAACAGTATGAAGATTCAAACTTCGGCGACGTTTAGAGCTTCCCGGGATTTCAAATCTAAGCGCCGATTTAATTAAAATTCAATCACCGGATCGAATGCACCTCGAACTGTTGTTACTTATATCTTCTATTATTATCTTTAGTTTCAATAGCATTTTTACTAAAGAAGAACCCTTGACAATTCACCTTAATGACCCTAGGGCGCAAACATTGGTCCTTCGAGCCGGATCTGAACCAGTGACCTATAAGAACCTAGGGCGCAAATAGTAGGCATGTTGGATTCTCCATAGTTTCATAGTTTTAGTACGCTAAGTTTTAATGGGGCTATCGTAACACAAAAACATATATTATACTCTAATCACGAAAAGATTTGAAGCTTTGATAACGAATAATCGGCGCTATAGAAGGTATAATCCTATTTGTGTTGAAATAGGTACCTATTAAATTTAATGAATGTACCTCGTATCGTTGTTTGATAGGTAGGTATTTTCGTATTGAATGACAGCCTTAAATTATCTTATTAAAGTCTTTATATTTCACAGACATTTGCAGCACCAGCACTAAGTTATGTTGTACCTAGGTCTAAGGTACCTAATTATTTTATCACTTGCTTTCTACGTAAATCACTTTGGCATAGAGACAATTTAAGAACAGATAGGACATTAATATCCAACTTTAAGTTAGTTAATTATTTTTTTGAATAAATATGGCTCTGTCCATTGGACAAGAAAGAAAAAGTCAATGTTATGTCGTATCAGGAGCTGAATACGTTGGCATAGAACCAAATATTATATGTAATGGTGATTACTCCACCGAAAATCTCTAAATTGATGATGGTGATGATGATCCATTGGAGGACAATTATATTTAAAACATGTCGGCTGTTGTTCGGTAAAATACATAATACTATACACCTCCCATATCAGGTTATTCTCCATCGGCCAGTGATTATCTATAATTGTCCAGGAAATTATTAACAAATGCCCAGGGTGCACCGGCCCAAGCTCATTCCCTCCCGACATGCACCCCGCACAAATATCTTTATAACAATAGTATATTGTACAGTGAGAGCATAAAATGGGCCATTTTACCCGAGACGTTCATAATAGCCCGAGCCGGTACGGGATAAATAGACACGTTGAGGGGAAAATGTTTGTGGCGTTCGCGCCTGATTGCTTTGGTCTTAGACGAAGATTTTACTTTATACACTAAAGCATAAAAAACTATTTTTTGCAGAATTCATACATAAAGATCAACTTTTGCGAGCATGAGAACTGAAAATTTTTTTTGTCGCTACCTTTTTTGTTAATGACCTTTGTTTTATAATACTCATGCATACCTAAAAGCATAAAATATTATATAAAAAAAATTCAAGGTATACTTTGCGCTTACACGAGTACTTATTCTGATTAAGTTCTACAAATAAAACAATTGATTGATAGTTTCAAGTGACCTTGCCAACGCCATTGCTAAAATGGCTAAAGTCTGTGATAAAATAAAAATAATAATTTCTAATCACGAATATATACGCCGATAAATCATGTTTATCTAAAGCAGTCTAAGTAGTTGACATCATTAAAGTATAATCAGAGATGTGACTTATTTGAAATACTAGTACTTAAAATGCAAAATAGAAAATACCTATTTCTATTTTGTATTTAAATACTTTTTTAGGAAAAGTATTTTGTATTTTATTTGAAATACCTTTTGCAACATATTTTGTATTTGCAAAATGCAAAATACTTTTTATTAAGTTCAGCCCACAAAATCAATAAATTTGATAAACAATTATGAGTTATTTCCCTCAATATGGCAACACTGAACTGATAAGTTTACTGTACAACATTCTAAGTGTTTACTTACTTACTAGCTTGTGCAAGCAGTTTCGCTTTCATTGTTAAACTCATTGTCCCTTGAAAATTTCGATGAAATCGTTTTATTATATTACTGTCTACAATCTACATTATTAAAATCAGGTTTCTAGATCCAAGGGTTAAAGGATTGGCATCGATGAGTCAGCCAGTGAGATAGTCAGTTTTTTCTTTTTTTATTTGAAAATAAATAATAAATGCGGAGGACAGCGCCTGTGTTTTGAATTTTATTGACATGTCAGCTAATACGATCTACGGTTTGGTTACAAAATTAAAATCTAACGAAATATACTTTGTTAAAAAAAACTTAAGTATTTAAACCTGAATGAACAGGCAGTTAAAATCTAAAAGTATTTTATTTGGGAAAAGTATTTTGGAAATACGTATTTTGTATTTAGTATTTAAAATACATAACTAAAAAGTATTTTGTATTTTGCATTTGAAATAGAAAAATCAAGAAGTATTTGCATTTTGTATTTAAATACATTTCATAAAGTATTTTGCACATCTCTGAGTATAATTCCAAGACAGCTCTAAATAAAAGCCCGGAAAATCGGACCAATTTTCAATTGTGTTACTGTAATATTTAGGTTTAAAATAAATAATAGTTATTGAATGTAGTGACGCTATAGTTCTTTATTACCATACAATGCAACATGTGCGGGGACATAGCACTTCACAAAAAATACATATGTTAATTGGTTGGTGTGTCAAAAACACTATACTCAGCACCTGTGTTACTAAGACGCAATGAATGTCAATAGTGTTTTTTTGCAAATTAAAGGGTCAACTCATTCAAACTTAAAAGAGTTACGCTCTTGTGGGTGGAGTATCTTCCACTCATCCCTCCAATGAGCCATCTCCTTGATCCTGGTACGCCACGACTCCGGCTTTTTCCTTTACTTGATCCATGCAGCTGCGCCTAGGCCGACCTCTGCCTCCCTTCCCCTCGATCTTTCCTTCTAAAACGGTCTTAAAGAAGCTGTCATGTCGTATCAAATGTCCAATAATTTTCCCGCGTGTACAATCACACTTCAACATACATACAAACATACTTTAAAACAAATAAATAGTTTGTAATAATACAAAAGTCGATTGTCGTACTTTGATAGCTCATAAAAAGTCCGTCAGTTAATAATTGGTGGTGTCACCTCACCATCCCTATTACTATGGGTAAATTGGCAGCGCCTCTAGCGGCGAGTTTCTACAATAAACTGTCCTCACGATCTTCGACACTTAAACGCGACTGGGTTCGAGAAGTTTGTTAATCATTGTCAACCTGTGTCAGTCCACTGCTGGACATAGGCCTCAATCTTCAATTCTTCAGTCCTTTTCCAACTCTCCCGTTCCCTCTCTTCCTTAGGGTGCCTCTCCACCGGAGATGTGCTATGCGGATAGCCGCAAGCTACAAGCAAGCAAGCAAGGCTAGCAAGGATGTGATATACTGCCGTCGTAATTATAAAAGGCACAACTGCAAACTTGCTCGAAAAAGAAACAGCATAAGTTACAAAGAACAAGTGAGCACTTAGGCTTTCTCTGTTTCACAAAAAATGCTAGTTGTGCCCCTTTTTCTTACGACGGCAGTATAGGTAACGCCATCAGAGTTGAGGTCACGCACACAACCACATCTCATGTAATGACAGCGGGATTTTGACGTTGTGTTGACTTTTAACGACAACACAACGTCAAAATCCCGCTGTCATTACATGAGATGTGGTTGTGTGCGTGGCCTCAACTCTGGTGGCGTTACCTATAACTAGGGTAAGCGTACCAGTGAATGAACAGTACCCAGTGAATGAACAAAACGATAATTTTTTGAAATAATAAGAATTTGGTACGTTTCTACCACGCCTCGTATTTTTTTTTTCGACTAGCACCTTTACTTGTCAGGTTCTGGTAAATTTGCTTCGACTCCTAAGCAACAGTTTTGAAATGGCAACGATGTAAAGTGGACGTACGTATGTTGTACATTTTTTCTATGGAGCAGTATTAAGGAAGAACGAAAGCTACTATACTTCTGATGTGTTACTGCATTTGTCCCCGCCACCTATCATTCATTGGGTATGGTTTTTTTAAGCTTTAAAGACCTGTTAGTGCTATTCATATATAGTTTAATGTAATTTATTTACAAACAATACCTTTTAATCCAGTGTTTTTATACTGGAACCCAAAATCGCCTAAATCCAGTGAATGAACGGGGGTGTTCATTCACTGGGACTGCAGGATTTTCTATTTGTGCAATATCTTTCCTTCTAGTAGTCATATTAAGATTTCGTTTTCAGTGACATTGATCCAAATATATTATCTACCGAATGGCCAGTATTGGAACAAACGTAAAATATAGGTTCATTAACTGGTTCAAGTTTTCCAATGAATGAACTATGTCACTTATAGCTAGTTCATTTACTAGTTTCCAAGATCTAGTGAATGAACAATACTCTTATTTTTGTATTTTAATTGTTTTAGAACATGGAATCGACCAAATAAGTACATTGAATGTAGTTGTATTAATACTAGCTTTTGCCCGCGGCTTCGCTCGCATGTACCATGAGTATTCCAAGGAACCAAAATATCAAGCAAGCAAGCATACAGGCAAGCAAGAAAGTTGCAAGCATGCAAGCAAGACGCAAGCAAACATGTATGCACGCATCATCAGCTCACCTGGATAACCTTAAAAAATATCCTCAACTCCTGACCGTTAAGGAGTTTTACCTTCCATCATCAACTCATCAACATGAGATGATGTCTACCAGACGCAAACACTTAAATAGCTTGAGAAAATATATGAAAAACGTAATGTGTGCCTACAAAATTTGAAGGTTGCCCTCGATTTCCCTGAGATCCCGACATCAGATCCTGATTAGATGACGATGGAACCATCTCAGGAGTATATTATATTCTTTAGAATAAAAAAATAATTTTTAAAATCGGTCCATAATTGACCAAAAATCGGTGAACATACCTACATAAAAAAATACATGTGGAATGCATACACCTCCTCCTTTTTTTGAAGTCGGTTAAATAGCCCTTTGTGGCCTACTTACAGTAGGTATAAACTTTTGAATTTTGAAATTTTACCTTTCTACAACCAGTAAAACGCAAAATCCCGTTTTTTTCTCGTTCCCGTAAAAATTTCGGGAAATACTTTATTAATGCTCCCCTACACTCCCCAAGGAACCCACTTGCCAAATTTCAGCTTTGTACGACCAGTAAAACGAAAAATCCCGTTTTTTCCCGTTCCCGTGGGAATTTCAGAAAGTCCTCTCTCAATGCTCCTCTACACTCCCCAAGCAACCTACATGCCGAATTTCAGCTTTCTACGACCAGTAAAACGAAAAATCCCGTTTTTTCCTTATCCCGTGAGAATTTCCGAAAATCCTTAAAACTGTTTTTACTACTATAATTATCTACTTCGATGCCAAATTTGAAGAGTCTAGTAATTATCGTTCATAGGATTCCGTTGAACTAAATATATCGTTTTTTCTCGTTCCCATCCCATGGGAATTTCGGAAAGTCCTCTCTCAATGCTCCTCTACACTTCCCAAGCAACCTACATGTCGAATTTCAGCTTTCTACGACCAGTAAAACGAAAAATCCCGTTTAATCCTTATCCCGTGGGAATTTCCGAAAATCCTTAAAAATTTTTTTACTTTAATAATTAACTACTTCTATGCCAAATTTGAAGAGTCTAGTAATTATAGTTCATAGGATTCCGTGGAACTGAATATATAAATCCCTTTTTTTCCTTATTCCGTGGGAATTTTGAAAAAATCTGAAATTAAACTAATGTAATACCTACTTGTGTATCAAATTTGAAGAGTCTAGTTATTATAGTAACTGAGACAGGGTCACTCGGAATCGAATATATAAATCCCGTTTTTTCCCGTTCCCGTGGGAATTCCCAAAAATCCTTCCTTAGTGGATGCCTACATTGTATAAGGTTTCTAAGTCCAATGGTTTGGGCAAAACCTTAAAAACGACACCCATATTGATATTTAGACATTTCAACCCCATCGCACCCCATCCAGGGAGATGGTATTTTACGTATGCCACATCGGATTTTAAAACCGTTGTTGTTTTCATAACCAGCGACCCGATAAACCATAGAAACAACACACATGTTGATTTTCAGACTTTGTAACCCCTTTCCCCCCTTTTAGGGGTTGAATTCTTAAAAAACCTGAAACACGTGTTTACTCATTTATCATTAGGAGTACTTCTGTGAAGTTTCGAATAAAATAGTCGAACTAATCTTGTTTCCCCATACAAACTTTGGACCCCCGTTTCACCCCCTTAGGTTGTGAATTTTGAAAAATCCTTTCTTAGTGCACCCCTAGACCTTATAAGGAACATACATGCCAAATTTGGAATCTCTAGGCCCAGTGGTTTGGGCTGTGCGTTGATATGTCAGTCAGTCAGTCAGTCAGTTTCTTCTTTTATATATTAAAGAAAGATAACTTCGCTTTTGTATATTTATAGTATAACAAAACATCATATTCAAAGTTGTTCATTCACTGGTTTCATTTGTTCATTCACTAGAATTTTGCGTTCATTCACTGGTGTTTTCCATTTTTTCACTTAAATAGTGATATATCTTCAAACTGTGCAGTAATACTGTTGAATAATGATGATTTTAGCCAACTAGAGTAGTTGGTTGTGCTATACAAACAGTAATATTTTAAGTAAACTGTGCCCAACTGCCTAAAACTAATTTTCAAAGTCGAAAATTTCCTTAAGTGTTCATTCACTGGTACACTTACCCTACGCTACGAATCAATGTGACCGTTTCCACTAATACTAACCTATGTAGCCGCTCGAGAAAGATTCAGAGCAAGCATCTATAAATACGAGTATTATTATAACTACAAATTAAAAATTTAAAAACCCCCAATGCAACCTGATCGATCAGACGATCACACATTGTTTGAAAATATAGTAAGTGCCCATTATGTGTCTAAGGCCGGGGCCGCACTGGTAAGGCGACCGGCGACGCGACGCGACGGCGACTAAATCAAACATAGTTCGAGCGGCCATTGTCGCTCAATGGCCGCTCACATAACTCGAACCATGTTTGATTTAGTCGCCGTCGCGTCGCGTCGCCGGTCGCCTTACCAGTGCGGCCCCGGCCTAAGATCCCTTCCGCAGCTAACAAAAGAGGTGATAACTTTGAAATAGCTGAACCAATTTTGATGAACCAAGAACCATCGCCAAGAAACCTGCTTTCAAATAAAAAATCGCATCCAAATCGGCGGGAGCTATGATGCCACAGACAGACACCCAGACACACACACACATAGCGGTCAAACTTCTAACACCCCTCTTTTTGTGTCGAGTTGAGGGCTAAAAAAAAAAACACATAATTTAGTTGAACCCGTCTCCACCAGTGCTATGCTATGTGGGCCAACACATCTACCCTACAGTACGTTTGCCGACACTCAGTCTCCACTCAAGAACCAGCCCCTCAGCCATCAGCTCTGCTACGTAAGTTACCTTGCCACTCCCTCTTCAACTTGCTAATGCGCTGAGGTTGAGCTATGTTCTCTGACAAGTAACTTCATTCTGGATTCGTTCCATATGGTAGCAAAACTTTCACTTATCGTTACTTGAGTATAAAAATAATTGAGTGCCTGTATTTGTCGACCTAGAATGAACGACAATAATAATGCACGACCTGATAATTCGAACCCTTAATTTGAATTATCAGTTCGTACAGTAAGGTGCAGAGAAACATAACCCCCCTGCATCCAAAGTTTGTATGCAATGGGGGTCACGTTTATCTGCAGCTGACTGTACATTATCTATCTATTTATCTAATCTAATACCTTTAAACGAGCAAATCTTGTATATATGTATCAGAATCTCGGAAACGGCTTCAACGATTTCGATGAAATTTTGTATGTGGGGGTTTCGGGAATGAAAAATTGATCTAGCTTGGTCTTATCTCTGGGAAAACGCTTGGTACCGAGTTTCAGCCGAGCGGAGCTCGGTCGCCCAGGTACTTGCATTAATGAGGAGTCGACAATTACAGGTCGTATTTTAATCGCACCCATTTAATTTACCAATCAACCTAATTTTTCCAGTCATAGTTAAAAAGTGTACTATATTCACTCTACCTTTCGTTTTACGTCATCACTGTCATTGACGGTACCTATCAGGGCCCAAACCAATCATTTTCATTAATTAAATACGAGTAGGCAAAGATCGTCTATAATTTAATCATGATGGAAAGCTACATTATCCATAGTCTCGAGGGATTCCAGTTGAAATAGCGTTCCATACCATAATAAAATTATAATAGCGTAACTGTTTGCCTGTTAATATCCTAACCACCTGAGACCCTACCACATAGCGTTTGCTGCTACATTATCATTGCATTATAAAGTCGACCAAGAAATTGCTTTATCGGCTCAAGATGACTTCGTCCGCAGTTCCATTTCATCACCTTCTCAAATCATCCACAGCGTCATGTTGTCAGCCTACAATTTCTAAATGGTCACTTTCCTAACTCGTCCACTTTCCGATATGGTCAATATCCCATTTTGTCTACATTCCTATTTGGATTTTGGACCACAGTGCCAACTCGTCCACATTCCTTTATCGTGCAGTTACTACTTATTTGCTGTTGTTACTTGTGAACGAGTTTTAACATCAATTACAGAGAAAAAAACCGGCCAAGTGCGAGTCGGACTCGCGCACCGAGGGTTCCGAACAAATTTATATGTATCTATGAACATCCAGTCTCAGCAGACCCCTGCTCCTAAGCAAAATGTGTGCAGTGTGGGATCATTGTAGATTGGTTATGGTTACTGATATAGACAGACGGACAAAAAAAATATGCTTTTCGCAATTTTTCCTTTATCTGTGCTATAAGACCTTGCATAATACCAAATTTCAAGATTCTGAGTTCACGGGAAGTACCCTGTAGGTTTTGATTCCCTTGCGAGTTTCGAAAATATGCGGAAATTTGCGTCATAAACGGCTGTATCTTTTGATTGCGTTGGCTTAGAAGTTTGATTTTTTCACAGCTCTAAGGGACAGTAGACCTGAGTATCTATAATATTAAATGAATCGCTGAATGTGTTGCTAAGCGCATAACTTCCGATCGACTGCACCAAATTGGATAATTCTTTTTTATTGCGTTTGCTATTGTCAGGAGAAGGTTCTTATGAAAGAAATTTAAAAAAAAATACAACAGGGGCGATGCCGCGGGCATCAGCTAGTTTGATATAAATTTCAGCTTAATACCTCCACGCGTTCCTGAGAAAAAGGGTCTTGACGGACGGACGGACAGACGGACAACAAAGTGATCCTATAAACTATAAGGGTTCCGTTTTTTTAAAGAAAATATAAATAATTGCGAAACACGTGGCGTCCAAGGGCACAACAATACAAAATGGATAAGTTTTTTGAATTTAAATGATATTTAAATTTAAAAATAAATTTTATATTTGGATAATAAAAGATACGATAATGTTGACGAGTTGGCAATGTGGTCGAAATAGAAATGTTGACGAGTTGGTACTGTGGCCCACGTAGGAAAGTGGACAAAATAGGAAAGCGACGATGTATGAATGTTGGCAAATCAGATCATTAGACCGTATGACAATGAGGACGATTTAAGAACACGTTTTTTTTGAACAGTCTTCTTACAACTTGTCACATTAGCCTATAGGGCAAAAACATAGATAAAATACAAATAAATTTTTAATGCAGAGTATGCAGAGCGGAGCGCTGTATGACAGAACATCATACGAGGTTGCGTGGTCAAACCGATAAATCGAAATAATTGATTGTTGAAAAAAGAACACTATGTAAAACATCTAAAGTCAAAAATCCTACAAAACATTAGATCAACTTATGTGGTTTGACGTTTGACCAGGCAACCCTTGAAAGTCGATTTTGAATAATACGCTTCCCCCGGAATCAATATTATGCATCAAATTTGGTATAAGTATAAATCTTCCCAGGTGAATTTTTCGCTCCGAGCCATACATTAAATTTGAACCTTAATACTATGACGATACCGTTTGTTTTGAAAGATAAGGGCTCGAAGCGAAAAATTCACCTGGGAAGATTTATACTATAGTGAAATCGGGAAAACCAATTTGAGACATTAACCGGGATTATGGGCGATGTTTATTTTATTTCCACCTGAAAACGCTGGTCCAGTAAATAGGGCAAGGTTGTTCCGACCGATCGTTCGAACATCAACCAACATTCGCTAATGTAGATCGAAGTAACGCCGTCTCTCAAGCAGAAGATCGTAGGTTTGAGGCCGGGCTCGTATACCTGGGTTTTTCTGCCAATTATCATTTGTAATTTTGCTACTTTGTGAAGTTACGACAATTCTTTTCAAGGATATTATACATATAGTAAGCTTACTGAACCGTAGTGCATTTATACGGCGAGAGAATAAAAATGCGGTAAAGTGATGCTACCAAATAATTATCGTGTTAGAATTCAGATAAATTCACATTTATATAACTCATATGCCATTCATATTCGATAAAATGAATTATTTTGTTTCTTCCAATATCCGATCTAACACAAGTTACTGCCGCCTATTGGCATATTATATACGAGAGCTGTGTTACAATATCTATAACATTACATTATCAACATCGTTGTCCATTCATGCCTGAGTTCACCGAGTTCACTCATGGCCAAAGTTCAGCGATACGTCAATTAAAAACGAATGATTGACCTTTGATGATTATAAAAAGAAACCGTCATACGACAGGGAGCACAATAATTATATTATGTCTCCCGCTCATCAAGTTACTCGATGGCACAAGGTTCTTTCTACTTTTTACCTTGTACATTTGAACATAAAGCCCATTTCAAACGAAGAACATTTTCCACTGGAAACATTGTGCCATACCGTGAACTGGATATGACTGTATTGTTTGACCTACTTTATTCACAGATCTCCCGGTGTTATTCAACTTATTTATTACAGAATACCTATTTGGTTTGCATGAGGACCACATAAAGTGAATCAGCTAGTCCGCTACCCTCGACGAAATATCGCGCGGATCTCATTTCCATTTTCATCCCACCTCTGATGATATAGCAAATTATACATATACATAATTCTGTCGCTCTCGGATCTTGATCATAAAAGTCTCTGCAAAACATGAAAGCTGCGCTCTTCAAGAATTTAGTTACAATATAACTTCTGCAAGAGTCTTTAACTTGTTTAAACTTAAGGCTCAGACTTCAAGGTTTGTTTAAAGTCGTAAAAGTATCAGGGGTAGATTAAGTTGATATAGCCCACTTCTCTGTAGCTTAAAGGTCAGAGTATGTAGAAAAGAAAAACTGTTACGGCCTCATATCAACAATCTGTTAAGGCAGTGCCATTGCCTACTAACAAAACAAAAGAGTCGCAATGTTGGCGCAACGCCAATGGCCCTATCTCAAAGAATAAGCCTAGATGTAATGTAGGAATTATTTTGCTACACAGAAAAGTTCAAACACCGGAAAATCGGTTTGCTTCGTGCATATTTTGTCGAGTGAGGCGACGTTATGGTACAAAATCATAAATGACGTTAAAAGTTCTTCCTAGATTCGACACGCATGCCTTATCGCTATTCCTAGACGTTATGATTTGGCCTTTAACATTGCAGAGTGTTTTTCTTTTGTCAACCAGGTAGAGAACGTGGCAAACGTCTGCACCCACGCAGTCTGCGTGGCGCCAGCGTCTTTGGGTGCAAGGGAACTGCTCACTCGCTCTCTGAACGCCCCTCAAGCCATCGCTGCTGTAGTCTACGGTCTCGCACTATGCCTGCTCTTCGCAGTCTCAACGACTTTCCACTCCGTATGCTGCTGTCGATCAGACACGTAAGTCTTTTCCACAGGTATCGACGCTCTCGTGCATGTCGTTAACGTCGATGACCGCACAAGAGTTTTCGAGGGGAAAAAGGAATACGAAAAAGCACGTTACAACACTAGAATTCAAAAATTTAAATCACCGTGATACACATAGCTCCATTTAGTTGACAGACAATGTCTAACACTTTCGGTTACTGTCTGTAACTTCTACCTGTCGATTCAAGGCTTACCACTGATTTAACACAGAGGAACATTTACATGTATTAATCTGACACTTACGCGGCACTAGGAGGAGGCGCCGCAAAAAGAAGCGGTAAGTAGGATGACGGCAAAGCTGGTAATGTCATTTCAGATGATGCTTATTCATGCTTTGCACGAACTCCACATTTGCTGGTTGATCCACGAAAATATGCCGCAGAAAAACACAACAAAGAAGTCGCTGTCCTAGAAAAGTCACGTTGTAACATTGTTCTCGGAAATAGTGCTACTTTAGTGATATTGCTAAGGGAAAATAGTATGCCAAATTATTACCAAGTCGAGTATACCCAGCACTTGTACGATCCCGCCGTCAATGGTTAGATAGGTTCAATTAAATTGATGCTTTCAAAATAAATTGACATCCGTTTAATTGATGTACGTAATTTGATACTCCCACCTACGTTACCCCTCTGTAGGTAAGCTAGCAATTAAGCCTTGGCAACTCGCTTATTCTAATTTGGCACATTTCGTGAAATACATGCAAGTGCAAATTGAGATTAATTTGCGCTTAAGGGCACAAAGCTGTCTGAACAATTAAACCGAGCACTCGCCGCAAAATACTTCAAATTTTCCGCTTAATGAACTAAGTTAAGCTTTGACGATTGCTTACCCATCACTTACATAATTTCATTATTATTCGTAACACTACCTTAATTCTATTTCTATTTCTACCGCTTCGTGAAAAGAAAAGTAGTTAGTTAAGTAACATTCACATGACGTCATTAGAGTAAACGGGTTTAGCATACGAATTAATTTAATATTTATGTGAGCTTTCTTAAGGCTTCGTAAGTACCTACGTGTATGGACAATACAAGGCCACAACACGAGTAGGAAATAGTGTAATGTTATGTCAGAGAAATGTGTTCGATATAGATACGAGCATGTTGGTTTCCCGCGGAATTCTAATTTCTTTTTACACCATTTTAAGACAGAAAACCATCTCAGCTTATTGAATAAATCGCATTTTGTTTCTTTTTAAGACAGCAAAAGTACTTCTATTCCACCTAGAATCTTGGCCAATATTTTGAATTCGATTCCGACAAGACTCGCACCACCGGCTGGAAAACTGTATGTATTTACTAGTCTTTACCTTTACTTGGCATCCATTATAATACAATGCGCAACGTTGGCTTTAATACAAACATTGGCCTCGGATATTGGTTGAATAGGAAGTACTGTTACCTTAAGACAAAGACTACGTATTTATACGACCCTAAAGTTGGCCTAATTTTGCAGCAAAATGAAGCACTGGCTCCACCGTTGCGACCGCGCCATGATTTACATATTCATCGCGAGCTCCTACTTCCCTTGGCTGACTGTCGGCACTCTCTCCTGCTGGATGCTGAGAGAACTTCGCTGGGCGATCTGGCTACTTGCTGTACTCGGCATCACTTACCAGCAGATATTCCACGAGAGATACAAGATGTTCGAACTGCTTCTGTACCTGATCATTGGCCTCGGTCCAGCGGCCATTATTGTCACTTCAAATGTAAGTGCACACTTTATTAACTCTCCTTCTGGAACTTTGAAGGGAGAATGTCTTTTTGAAGCGGGTTTCTCGTGATTGTTTAAAATTGATTAGGATCTATCATTGAAAAAGATCCTTTAAGAGGGTTTATACCTGCTGAGCTGGCAACGTTGCATTTTTGTTAGTTTTTCTCGATTATTCCATAAAAATTGAATGAAAATTAATAATGTTTTGAATACAAATTGTTCTAATATATAAGTTAATGTGTCTACTGCAATAATAATTCGTGATAGACTTTTATTTTCTTTAAAAACGAACAAATTATTACCTAATGGTTTTTAAAGAAAATAAAAGTCTTATCACGAATTATTATTGCAGTAGACACATTAACTTATATATTAGAACAATTTGTATTCAAAACATTTTTAATTTTCATTCAATTTTTATGGAATAATCGAGAAAAACTAACAAAAATGCAACGTTGCCAGCTCAGCAGGTATAAACCCTCTTAAGATGATCTGTGGTTACCGTTAATGAGTGTCTAGTCTATCAAAATTGCTTGACAAGCATGCTTGATGAGGTTTGATGCAACGCCAAGCATGTTTGTCAAGCATAGGCGCTCATTTTCTCTCACTTTTTCATATAGCATTCTGAAAGTTTTATAGTATAAATCTTCCCAGGTGAATTTTTCGCTTCGAGCCACTACATTAAATTTGAACCTTAATACTATGACAATACCGTTTGTTTTGAAAAGATAAGGGCTCGAAGCGAAAAGTTCACCTGGGAAGATTTATACTATACTTGACAAGCGTGCATCTTAACAGCGTTGCAAAAATATAATTTTTAATCGCGTAGTTTACTTGTGAAGCACATCAAGCTTCGCTCTAAACCAATGGCGTAGGCGTAGCTAGGCGTGGGTGGGCAAACCGGGCCCTCGCCCAAGGCCTCGCGGTCTGAGGGGCCTCGCGTCTCGAAAAGTTTTTTTGCTCAATTAAAAATCTGTCTTTTAATATGTGGTGCGCCAAGATAGGGCCTGGCAAAATCTTGCCCACACGAAATGTAGGTCCTGTTCTAAACTGAGAAGGTTGCTCGACGTGCTCGTAAAATTAACGTGCTTGTTAAGCAATTTTGACCGTCTAGGGACCCCTTTAGAGTGACAATCACGATACTTGAAAGGACTTTCTTTGTAGAACGTTAATTTAAACTGCGCACATTCACTTGTATTTAAGTAGTACCAGTTAGTGCATTAAACATTCCTTGTGATTATAGTTGTAGCACTTAAAAAGGAAACGATGAAGGCCGACGTCAACGATGCACGCGAAAAGACAACAATATCAGAGTGCTTAGTATAAGTTTTACTTCACCAAAATACTTTTCGATCGCGTTTACGTAAAAATTTCAATTCTATGGAAACATGGGCGCGCGCGCGCGGAGACGCTGTCCACGTTTCCATAGTAATTGATTTTTTTACGTAAACGCGATCGAGAAGTATTTTGGTGAAGTAAAACGTATACTAAGCATACAGGATCAGTTACGAATACGATCGCTTTATTTGATTTCCTATCGTTTGATGTATTTGGCATAGTTTTACACGTTTCCTAGTAACTGATTGATTTCATATTGTTATGTATGATTAATATACTATCTGGTCATCGTGTTTAGCAGGAATATGAATAACGCATTCCTCTACTCTACATTATTTAATTTAGAACGCACGTTGGTTGTCCCTTCAAGCGACTGAAGACTAGGCAGGAAATTGAGATTGAGTCGTCGAGCTTATTCAAAGTGCTATACGTAACATACCTAAATGGATTTAATACAGCTAGAATTCGCTGTTATTGCACGTTTATAGATATGCCAAGGCGAATAGATTGCAGTAATTATACCTACCCGTAATAACATGTTTAGTGAGAAACGGATTGACACCCATCTCGTGTCTTCCAACAACCTATGATTTCCGAAGTTCAAGGTGATTAGGTCTAACGTAGTTTTTATCATTAAGTACTAACTAAAGTCTTAATGCAATACTCTGTGGCGGATTACTCTTATTTTATGCCAATGTCTTAATTTTGAATAAGCGCACGTGTAAGTAATAGTAGTTACCTTTATAATGCCTGGTGTTTCTTTGGAAAGATACAGTCTACAAGGCATAAAAGACGATGAGACGAGTCGTGAATATTGGATAGTTAGGTATCGGTAGTTCATTTAATCCTAAAAATCACGCCTTTGTAGTTTCGCCATGGTCGTCCGACCGTCCGCAAGTAGTTCTTTTTTAAATAAGTACCTATTATGATTATGTGTTTATTACATACATAGTACAATATTTATTTTATATCTCTTCATGATGGCTACAACTGCTAAACCAAATATTTGATTACTTATTAATCGGGTTTTATCACTAAAATAAACTTATAGCAATAAAGTATCGTGTTTAATCCGAGGCTTAACGTGGTAACCGGGGACTCCTAAACTTAGTTTGCGTTCACGGCCATCGCATGTCTTAAGTGTGTTGCGTAAAGCCGGTGGAGAAATAACGACTTTACTTTATCCGGCTCCACGTAGCGAACGAAATGTACCCTCTGATTAATAGTTTTCGACACGTAGTCCACCCGTGGAACAAGGTGCTAAGGTTTAAACGATATCGGCTACGCAATGCAGGTGTCCGGAACTAGTTTCAGAGATAAAAATGTAATCGCTCGCCGCAAAGTATTATGTTTTTAAACAAATTTACTCAGCATTCTCGAAGCATTCTCGGCATTCTTTGCTCGAAGTTGTTGACGACTATATCTATCTGGGACATACAATCCAATTGGGTAGGTGCAACTTCGAGAAAGAGGTCAATCGACGAATTAGACTCAGCTGGGCAGCGTTCGGGAAGCTCCGCAATATCTTGTCATCCGATATACCGCAGTGTCTCAAGTCAAAAGTCTTTGACCAGTGTGTGTTGCCAGTGATGACTTATGGCACTGAGACGTGGCCGCTAACGATGGGTCTTATAAGGAAGCTCAAGGTCACTCAGAGGGCGATGGAGAGGGCTATGCTTGGAGTTTCTCTACGGGATCGCATTAGAAATGATGAAATCCGCGCGAGAACTAAAGTCACGGACATAGCTCGAAGAATCGCTAGACTTAAGTGGCAGTGGGCAGGGCACATCGCCCGTAGAACTGACGGCCGATGGGGCCAAAAGGTTCTCGAGTGGCGTCCGCGGACCGGAAGACGCAGTGTAGGTAGGCCTCCAACAAGATGGAGCGACGACCTGGTGAAGGTAGCGGGAACGCATTGGATGCGGATGGCGCAGGGCCGATCTGTTTGGCGAGCCTTGGGGGAGGCCTATGTTCAGCAGTGGACGTCTTTCGGCTGAAATGATGATGATGAATGACTCAGCATTCGCGTGATGTGCCTCATAATTCATAATGTTAATGTCAAGATAATGTTTGAGTCACGGTCTGCGTTATACCAAAATCAAAGATCAAAACATGGATAAGGAACTAAAGAACTTAATTGGACGGGGCCATATCCCGTGTGTTACGAAAATCTAAGGATAATGTCATGCCCATGAACTTCTGCGACCACACACATCACGCGTGTTGGTGGTCATTGGGATTTGCAGTTGACGGACATATTAGGATCGTTTTCAAAAAAAAATGTACATAGTTAAGGGCTTAATAAAAACAAGCAGGGCAGGTCCAAAAGTTTCCGGCCTAACAAAGAAAAGAAGTACATATATTTACAAAACATAAACATAGCTAGATCAGTTTTTCATCCCCGAAAACCCCCACATACCAAATTTCATCGAAATCGTTGGAGCCGTTTCCGAGATCCTAATTATACATATATACAAGAATTGCTCGTTTAAAGGTATTAGATAGTAATCAAAATATTTTAGCTTAAATAGTATCTGCTAGTCTGCCAAATGTTTACTTATTTTTTATTTCAGCTTTTCGAATCGGGTTTATTCACAGTTTATTAATTTTCGGGTTTATCCAGTTATCTAAATGACCTAGTTTCAGACTTTTTAGGCAAATGGCTTTTTAGGGTTCGGCACATACGAGCGAAAAACCGGAACCGGGATACGATGACTTGCGTGACCAGCTGTCCATTTGCCACAGCAAATTTGCTCCGAATGTATAAAATGTATTGGACCGATTAAGTTGAAAAATTTGGTATTACACATAAATTCAGGTTACCCTAACACGAAAGTACGTAATATTAATATTGAATTGAATATAAAAGGCACTTTTGGGACCAATTAAGAAAACAAAAACAAAAATCTGCTGACCATCCTGTGACATGTCAAAAAATGTAGATTATTGCATGAACTAAAACAATTACTTTGCTCACCCGCGACCTTTGAAGGTCGCGGGTGAGCAAAGTAATTGTTTTAGTTCATTAATATGGACCTCCGCAAAGTAACGCCTGATTCAATAAATTATAAAGTAGATTATTGCATTGCGTACTTTTTCTTCAGTCAGTCTTTTAGTTTCTGAACGCGTTTTATTTCTAGCATTAAGAGGGTTTATACCTGCTGAGCTGGCAACGTTGCATTTTTGTTAGTTTATCTTGATTATTCCATAAAAATTGAATGAAAATTAAAAATGTTTTGAATACAAATTGTTCTAATATATAAGTTGAACAATTTGTATTCAAAACATTTTTAATATTCATTCAATTTTTATGGAATAATCGAGAAAATAGTTTTTCTCGATTATTCCATAAAAATTGAATGAAAATTAAAAATGTTTTGAATACAAATTGTTCTAATATATAAGTTGAACAATTTGTATTCAAAACATTTTTAATATTCATTCAATTTTTATGGAATAATCGAGAAAAACTAACAAAAATGCAACGTTGCCAGCTCAGCAGGTATAAACCCTCTTAAGGAAAGCAAAGCTGGAAGTAAAGTCGTAATCACGTTTATGGAGTCCAAAATTTTAATCAAATTGATTTTGATTTTCTACCCCATACAGTTACAATTTAATGAAATATACATGTAGAGTTTATTAATTGGAAATTACTTTTAAGAGATGGTACCTAGTCTTATTGTGGTAGTAATCTCTCTACAATGCAAAGTATCCGTATTTCGGCGAACAGAAAAATATTTTTGGTCATCCAAAATGGCTCTGGTCAGCAAACATTACTAAATCAATCGGGTCTTATTTTTTTGTGCAGTCAATTAAATATATGAGCTGCAACAAGGCACCCACGTTTAACTAAAACTTAGTATCTACTCGTAAGCACTCGGAAGGTAAGCAGATTTTACAATTGTGGTCAGCAAACAAAAATAACATAATATCTTTCTTACATATTACGCGCAATTCTTGCAAACATTAGTACAAAATTTTAATAAAATACTATAAATGTTATAAGTAGGTATAGTCGGGGTAAAAAAAGGTTCGTCACTTTTTGACCTTAATTCGTTGGCATAGAGTCGAAAAGTGACGAACCTTTTCTTACCCCGACTATACTTAAGATTTTCCTCGATTACTTACTTACTTAATTTAGTATTACAATATAACCTACGTATTTCTTACGTCCACCAAAAACACCCACAAACTAAAGCTGTAAATAAATTGCTTCGACCCGTTACTAAGAACGTACTTAATCAATCAAAAGTTGGTACATATTTTAGGTTTCTTAGCCGTTTCTTTTTCTGGGTCGTGTTTCAAAGCGTCAAATACTTAGTCGCCATGGCCGTACAGTTAGCGGAAACATTTGAATCCGTATTTGCCTACATTTTCCCATGTTGATAGTATTAACGTGGTCTGTAGACTGTATTTATCAAATTAGCGTTCGTTTGCCTTGAGCTGAGGCTGAGGCTTGAAGCACGCATAGTGTATGTTCGCAGAGAGAAACAAATTCCATATAATGTTTAGCTGTATACCTAGAGTAAAAAATCCCTAAAACAAAATTAAAAATACTTATAAACTTATTACTTGCGTATTTTTTAATACTATCACTCTCAGAATGAAATATGCATTTGCATACCTACTTAGTCAAATTAACGAGAACGAGGGTGTCTTTAAATGTATTGATGAATCTATATACCTACATATAAAATTCAAAAAAAATCTACCTATAGACTTTGCAACCATATAAGCAATGTGCCCCAAACCGGTTTAATTTGAAAGACCGCCGTAACTAGCTTTTTCATAAGGTCTAATTTGTCTAATTTTCACTGTTATTTCAATTCAAGTTGAGCCTTATGGAAAAAGCTAGTTACGCGGTATTGCAGTTTCACCAACGATATAATTATTGGATATTCTGTATCCAAATTGTCATACATAATATTATGTTACGCAGTTAAATATACGAATACAGTAGTAGGTAACTTATTCTTATTATACACCGTCTCCGTTTATTTTACTATACTCTATCATTCTTTACATAATAAATCTACGGTGGAAGTTATTTGTTTAGTTTTTTGGTTCGTTTACTGCCGATCTGCACAATATATCGACGACATGATAGGTAGTTTTTGTTTATTTCACTTCTCTAACTGGAAATAATATTTTCTTTTCCTTTATTTCTCGTGTTATATTTTGATAATGCGCACAAAAAAAATATTCAGAGACTAAAGCACACGTTTCGTACCTAGTTCTTCAGCCGCTAAACTACGAATAAATATTTGTAAGTTTTAGCTGAGTCTGCAACCGGTGTCATAAAGAGCATAATTATTGCCGTGTTGCCTTGCATTTCTATTGAACATTTTCGTATCCGAAATAAAAACTAGTTTTACTAAATATTGTCACTTTTGTAACAGAAAAAATATTTCGCTCATGTAGAAGAACGCTGACACAATTTCAAATTATTGTCATTTCAAAACTAAACTTTATGTAAAAAGAAAAACAAGTCTAAGTAGTTTTGAAAAGACAATCAAGTTTTGGTTCCTAGGCCACCAAATAACCTTATTATCACAGTATATTATTTTATTATAATACAATGCTTGTTGAACGACGTAAATGTAATGGTACTACTAATGGTGTCAAGATTATATTATCCTCCTGAGGCCCACGAAAATTTTGTTTCAATGAACTTTAAACTTTATGTCACTTTTGAGTGAGTTCGATATCACAGTAGAAGTAAGTCCTATACATATAAAGGACTAATTCTAATATGACATCGTACTTACTCATAAATGACATAAAGTTTAAAGTTCATTGAAACAATATTTTCGTGGGCCTCAGGAGGCTATGGTGGCCTAGGAATCAAATTGGGTGACTGTATTCAGATATTTTTGATCACCTAGCTCCGATGTTAAACCCAGTTAGACCCGCAAGAAAAATCGTGCAAGTTGCTTTACATTGCGATGCGAGGTTGTAAGGGCGAGGCCAAACTAACGAGTTGTGAGACTTATGAGTCACGTATTTTCGGTCGTGGACTTTTGTATAAAACCGAATGCAGCAGAAATCGCGCGACTGAAATAGAACCTCACAACTCAAAAAAATAGGCTGACGGCACCAATCATGGACATGTCAAGCACAGTCAGGAACTACTGTGCTGCACAGTAGTTCCTCAGTAATGGACAGCAAAGATTCAATGCCTATAGTACCTAAGTATAGCCCACCATTCATGGACTTTACCAGTTAGAACCAACAGTTTTCTGAGTATAGTATAGTGTTGATAGTTTAAAAATGCAGTGTGGCCGTAACTTAAAATTTGGGTTTACGGAAAAAAATGTCCTTAATTGGTTCTTGTCCATTACTGATTCTGTCACCCTATGTTCGTTTGGCCTCGCGAAAGAGTTTGTGGTCAATCCAGCGCCGCAATATAATGTAACTCGCGCGATTTTTTCTGGTCTAGACTGGGTTTATGGTGGCTTTTGTACTTATAACCCGAAATGCCAATGACGATGTTTGTGTTCCAGCAACACTTGCCAGCCATGTCGGACCTGAAGCTAGGCGGCATGCTGTACCTGGTCGGAGTGTTCTTCTTCAAGTCTGACGGCCGCATCCCCTTCGCACACGCCATTTGGCATATCTTCGTCGCGCTCGCGGCCACGGTCCACTATCTAGCCATACTCCGCCATCTCTTCCCTGAACTAAAAACACAATGAAGACTGCCCCATTACCCTATTGAATCTCTTAGCTCTCTAAAGCTATTTTTGTACCCGTCAAAAGACCGCAGATTGGATAATTCCCCGGTGCCAGTTGAGATCTTTTTGTGCGGTAATTTGATCTGCGGTTGAGCTAGGTCACCGACTTTAGAATAGTCTAGTGTCTCTCTATTAGGTAGTCTTACGAGTAGCTAAAATGCCAATGTCCGTAATGAGTTGTACGCCTTCCTGTAATTTTGCTGTAGGTATGCCAAATTTAGTCCCCCAGACGCGTTTATAGTCGACCAATCAAGTGCTTTACCATTTTGTTATGGCATTTTCTGCATCAGAATTTAAAAAAAATGCTTATTGTCACATTGACTTGTAAGTGAAAATAACGTTCGTTTTAAGAAAGCCTTAAAATCTTAAGGTGGTAAAGGAATTTCTTGATCGACTATACGAACGAACCTGTTTGATGTACTTTGTCACGTTGTTAAAAGGATATGAGAAAAGTATCTATTAGTAATTAAAATCGTTATCATCGGATCTGGACATCTTGATAACATGTGATATGATAGATTATTTCGGTCAGCCAGCCGGCTTAGTGAGGCGTACGGCTCATTATCCTAATGTCACTGATGGTAAGTTTATTTATTTAGATAAAAATGACATGGAACATTCGGCCAAATAACTATAAGCGATCGAATCGTGTGTATATTTTGTTAAATATTGTTAAAAATGTACTATTGTTGTAGTGTTTGTAGTCTTATCTCTGAATCTCGAGACCAATTCAATCCTTTTAGAGACTTTAACGTGTATTGGGGTGTTTTAGAAACATTTATATACATTATACGACCCAGTTTTTCAGCGAAGTCTTTTTATACGTCGACGTGAATTTTCCTTAGAACGTTCTTTACACATCTATTAGTATTACGTATTAGCGTAGCTAGTTCAGTGTGCTGTCTCGTGAATGAAATAGGTTAATATTAAGAAGTCCAGATGTTTTCCTACCCGTCTGCCTTTTATTTATTTTGCTTATAATTATTAAGAATTGCTCAATCTTTTAAGTGAATTAGGTGATGTTAATTAGGTCCCAATTTAAATTGAAAGTTTATCTTGAGTATACCTAACCTAAAGTTCCTGTAAATAAAGTTGATTACTGAATGTTCTATTTATGGTGTTCAATAGCAGGTAGTCTTACGATTCTGTGATGAGCATTGTTTGTGTAATATCTTTGTGAGTGACAACACAGTAGCCCGAACAATCGAGCCTGTTTCAAACTAGAGCAGAGGGTCGTGTCTCTTCCAATCTTCCAAACAATGGATAGTGTGTAACCTTTGACATTACGATAGGTACACTTGTCACTTGCCCGACCAAATTTCTATGGATGCGTTTTCATTGACTCCAGCGCGGAATGGAGATGTGAAGAATTTTCAATAGTTGAAATCCCGTCACATTAGCTTATTACTTGTAAACGAGCGAGCCGTAGATTTCAAGGATGCTTAGTATAAGTTTTATTTCACCAAAATACTTCTCGATCGCGTTTACGTAAAAAATCAGTTACTAGGGAAACATGGACAGCGCGTCCGCGCGCGCGCGTCCATGTTTCCATAGAATTGAAATTTTTACGTAAACGCGATCGAGAAGTATTTTGGTGAAGTAAAACTTATACTAAGCGTAAAAGAAAGTGATTGATTGGATTCTACATTTTGCGCTGCGCTCAATGAAAACGCATCCTAAGGAATGGATACCTTACATTTAAAAAAATACTTGCAAAAATGTAAAGATTGTGCAGTAGAGTAATGTTTCAATTTATTCCTTGCTCATTGTACAGCCTTAAAAAAAATGGAAATGCAAATTATGAAAAATATTTACCTACTAACATACAATTTAAATAGATGCGATCTCATATTTGATTACTTGTACCTAACCCTAACGGGAATCTGCCTTTAGCATTTTAATGTATCCAAATATATTACTGAACCTCTAATGTACCTATCCAAAAGTGGAAATTGAAAAGTCTACAGTTTTATCTAGTCATTATTTGCATCAATATGTTCGCAAATTGGTTCTGATCTGTGATCACTTATATATGACATATTTTATTTTGCTACAGGACAGTTTTTATTTACCTATTTATATGATATGATATGACCTCTACATCGGGTAGAGGTGGCAATGTAACAGTGCGGGAAATAGCAAATTTAGGACGTAGTAAGTTGCAATACGTCAATATGTTTAGTTTAATAAGATTAGTAATAAAAAAGAAATGTTAAGTATCTGTTATTGCGATTTATTTATATTTTATTTCGCTATGTTTCGAAAATTAATAAAGTATTGCCGGTTATTCAAGGTTGTATAACAGGGTAATTTGGTATTAATAATACGAATTACTATTAAATTGCACAAAATTATAAGAAATTTTGATTGTACCATGTTGTGGTAAAGTGTTATACGGATTCGCTATCGTAAATTATGATCGTGAATGGTTTTTAGGGTAAGTGCCGATTTTTGTTTGAAAGGGATTTCTTATTGGTAGTGGTTTACTTAAAACATTAGAAAAATCAACTATTTTCAACTACTTACACCTTATACTATGAGAAAAGTATTACTAGATCAAATAAAAAAATACTTTCTTATTTTGTAATCTCTAATCGCCCATGTAGTTATTTACGGATCTGTAGCTTTGTAAATAAATTTATACGAAACCTACCATCTCTACGTAAAGCTAATGAAGCTATGGAAAGCAAATCTTCTTTTAAACAGCTTTGGTTATGATTCGTAATCATAATTTATCATATCATACAATTTATTTCTGACTTTCCTTATTTTGTAGGTACTTTACCTGTCAGATTTATGTAAAGTTGATAGGTAAGGGTTAATTAACTTGACGTTTAATCATGAAATTTTATCAGCCTAAAGTGCAATCAAAGTGGAGACCAGAGCAGTGAACGTATATTTTTCATAAATATTAAACAAAAAATACTCTGAAACTTCATCTACTATTTGTACCTTGCCGCTAAAACTATTAAATAATTAATATAACAATACACCATACAGATCTATCAATGGAATTAAGGCGCCGAAGTACTTGATAGGATACGGTTATGTTCAAAAATGTATATCCGCGCAAAGTTACAAAAATATCCACCTTATCGCCACAGAAATAGGGTCTTTTTGCTACTTTGTGGCGAAAACAATACATTGGCGACTTTCACTGTATCTACTAGCCTAAATTTTACTCATCAAGTATTGTTCAAATATAGAAAACACATAACCCTTCCTTCTTCGCAGTCGGGTACAAAACGGACAGTAGACTGCACGGCAATTTTACCTGTCGGCAACGGAGCGCATGATCACCTGATCGACCCTTTCAAAGCCGCGCCTCGACAAAACGTAAACCTGCTTTGAGTCTTATGTCATTGTGTCAAGATCACTTTGACACTGTACTTTGTGACACCTATATGTGTCTTTGGCGTTGAAAGGGAGGGTTAAAGTTTCCTCTTCACTTTTTTTTGTTCTTGAGTTCTTACTCAACTAACTACCCTACTAGCTTTTTGAACGCCACACATCGTCAAAATTGATTCTTAAGCGGATGCGGGTAAGTTAATTTTTGTATTACCGTATTGTCGTCTATAGCCGACACTGGCGTTCAAAAGGCTAGGCTCACTATAACTCTGTAGAGTGAAGCGAAGCGACTGCAAGTGAAGTCCCCATACTAATGTGCGATCTTCCCAAGGATATGCAACTTGATATTAATTTAGTGCCATGATATTGACCAAAACAAAAAATTACATATTGTTTTTAGTTACCTTCCATATACAGGGTTATTTGTAATTCACTAGCATCCTTTTAACCCTAAACTCCTACCACTTAAACAAATGTTTTTTGTTATACGACTTTTTAAAATGGAGTACATTTTTTTTCCATACACGGCACAGAGTATCGTAAAAATACAGGTAATCTCAAATTTTCAATACGTTATTACACCAAAAATATAAAGTTATGACAAAAGTCGTAAAACAAAAAAGATTTGTTTAAGTGGTAAGAGTTTAGGGTTAAAAGGATGCTAGTGAATTACAAATAACCCTGTAGAATACTACATAGAATCTTTGTCAGTAGTTTTCCATGTCCCTGTTCTCAGAACTTTTTGCATTCCTCCCTTATTTAACTGTTATTAGATACAATCATGTAACTTTTTAGTAAGGACTAGACTAGTATAATACAAATGTAGCCATTTTAATGTATTAGCGGAAATAGACGAATGATAAAAATAAATAAAATGATAACTCTTTTGTAATGTAATGTGAGGTGTTTAGTTTGATGTCTGGTGTATGTATGGTGTTGTAGTAGTGGATAAGATGATGTATTCCGTAGTACCTCGAGTACTGAACATCTCACCCCAGTGATCCTGTATAAATTTCTATTGTAGTTGTAGCATGTTATTTCATGAATGTTACCTTTTATAACGGACCCTCATATAGTTTTGTAGAGGTTTTTGGGAACTCAATAAAATTTTACAATGGATTTAGTGTTTTATTTTTCTTAAATCGTACAAATGGTATTTAAATAGGTAATGAAAATAATGTGATATCTGTAAACTAAGTTTGACTTTACTCAATAAATACTTATAATTAAAATTCATAGAGTTACATTTTGGAGACTGTCTTGATGCCTAGAAGATCCAATCCCTTTTCCATCACTCTGGCTGTCGCCTCACAGAGCACGAGCCTGTCATAAAGGATCTTTACAATTTTCCCATCTTTATCCTTCTCAACACAGTAGCATTTGTCATAAAATTCTGTGAATGCTGATGATATCTCGTACAAATACTCGCAAAGACTGTGCAAGTACAGATCACTGGCCACCTTAAGAATTACTTCAGGGAACCTAAGTAACACTTTACCTAGCTTGATCTCTGCCTCATGAGTTAATAGAAATCCTGATTTTTCCACTTCAGAAACCAATGCTTCAACAGAGACCTGTGCTGTGCGTGCTATTGAACGAATTCGAGTAAGAGCATAGAGCAAGTACACAGCAGTATTACCTTTGTCATCCAACATCTTGTCAAATGAAAATATGTAGTCATTGATTCTGTTATGCGACAAGTCAGCATACTTAATGCAACCATATGCCACAGCCTCCTGAGCTTGCTTTAGTTCCTCTGGGGTCAGCACTTTATCCCGCCCTTTCTCAACAAGTTTATCCAGAGCTCGCTTTAATCCCTCATCAAGTAAATCAATTAATTTTATGGTGTCACCTGACCTTGTCTTAAACTTCTTCTTATCTTCACCCAATACAACACCAAAACCAACATGCTCCACTTTCTGATCGCTCTTCAAGATACCAGCACGTTTTGCACATGCTTCTATTAAAACAAAGTGTCCATATTGACCTACATCTGTCACATAAATAAATCTTTCTCCTTTTTCTTCTTGCACCCTGTTCTTTATAGTAGCCATATCAGATGTATCATATGTATAACCCCCATCAGATTTTACAATGGTTAAGGGTATACCCTCACGTTTCTCACTACCCCACATGATCAGTCTACCCTCATCTTCTTCTAAAAGATTTAGCTCTTTCAATTCTTTAACAATGACTTGCATTCTGGTATTATAGAATGATTCCCCTCGGTCAATAATACTGATATCGAGACGGTCATATATTTTCTGGAATTCTTGACGAGAAACTTCACAAATGAGCTTCCATGCAGCTACATAGTCTGGATTACCGGACTGTAGTTGGACAACACATGCATAGGCTCGTTTCTTGAATACCTCATCTTCATCAAAAAGCTTTTTCGACTCCCTATAAAACGCTTGCAAATCAGATATAGGTGGTGACTCAGTCTTGAAATTAGGAAATTCATCTTGCAAGTGTGCAATCAACATACCAAACTGTGTGCCCCAATCTCCGAGGTGATTGATTCGGAGAACATCATGGTTCAGAAACTCTAGTATCCTGCAAATACTTTCTCCAATGATGGTTGACCTTAGATGGCCGACATGCATTTCCTTTGCAATATTTGGGGAGGAAAAATCCACCACAATCCTTTCCCGTTTCACTGGAGGGGGTTTGATCCCAAAGCGAAGGATACAAGACAAAATATGCTCTGCAACTGCTTTGTTTAAATGAATGTTGAGGAAACCAGCACCTGCAACCTCAATGCGTTCTATAATAGGTGATGTTGGCGTTTTATTCAAAATGTTGTTGGCTACTTCCCTTGGGTTACTCTTGATATTTTTAGCTTTGAGCAGTTGGGATATGGGCATAGCAGAATTACATTGGTAGTCTCCAAACTTAGGATTGTTGCCAGAAAGGGAAATCGTAACCGGTGGGTCTTTAAGATCAGGATAAGCTGATGTAATAGCAATTTCGAATACATTTTTCAGCTCTTCTAATAAGCAGATGTTCCCTTCAATGGAGTTGACGTCAGTGATCAGTGTTGGTCGCTTCTTAGGTTGTTTTGTTGTTGATTGAACATGACCAGAGCTCTCAGCTTGGATGGCATTTTCGAGTACAGCTAGACGATGTTTCAGCTTCTCGTTATCGGACAGCAGTTTGTCCAGCCGTGGATCTCCCACGTAGCTGAGATCGCCTTTAACAAGTTTATCAAGTTCTTCTTCTATGTCTTTCGCATTTTTCTCAGCTTGGCGAGTACGTTCCTCTAGTTTTTTCTGATTTTCGTCTGCCATTACAAATATTTTGCGCCGGTAATTATCAAAATCTTAAAATAATTGCATCAATATTTAAGGTTATTAGCCGCACGTTGACGTTTATTCGGTTTATTGACTGACTGATGGTGGTGAACAAAATTGACTGACAATTCTTTGTCCGCTGTCACTGTCTCATTTTTTCTTTCAGACTTGACGTTAGTTAGAAAGAGTCACAGCTATTAATTTACGATACGTGTTACTGACAGCAGCGAAACGTTTAAAAATTCATCCAGTAAGTGACAAGATACATTTCGAATCACTTATTTTAGTAATAACACTGTAAACATTAATAAAATGTTTGTGAAGCCTTTTTCAGTAGTTATATACATACGTCATAAACAGCAATACAATAAATATATACTTATTAAAAAATATTCTTAATTGAACACCAAAAACAATACAGAAAAATTAACAAAATAAAAACTAAATCTTGAAAGTTTTCTTTCACGAAACAATAATTTATCTTTGCCTTGTCTTATAAGCCCAGCACGCTTTAAACACTGAATGAAATATACGGTGACACACTCTGGCAGCGCGGCACACCGTATTTGATTCAGTGTTATTGACCGCGCTGGGCACGCTCCGTCGGTGCCCCACGCTCTCCGTTTGTTGTGGCCTTAGTTTAAAAATTATTGTCATAGAAACTGTGTGCCTATGGTGTACCTATTAAAACCTATTACCATGTTTATGATTGATTACATGCATATTACATGAATACATGTTAATTTATATTATAAGATGATATTTCGTAAGATATGACATCAGTGGCATTATGCTTACTATGAAACCAAACTTAGCTAAAATCTAAAATGAATCAATTAAAAAATATCGTATCTATAGTAACCAAGGTCAAACAAACAGCGGCAAAATATGTTTCAAAAGTGGCAAGTGTGAATGGGGATAATAAATTATTAATAACAGCCATAAATAATCTTATAACTTTTTACTTATGTAACAAAACAACTGTGTTAACGTCGTTGTTAAGTACATTTTTTTAACGTAGGGTTCAAAGGATATAATGCTTTTACAGTTTTATTTCTCAATCAAAACTAAAGGTTGAATTTCTGATGGCTGAAGAATGGCACAGCAGCACAAAGCTCTTGAAACGTTTGGATATGCGAGCAAGGACGGCGAAATACCTTTTTGGTTGGAGGACGTTACAAAGTAAGTGTTTTTTTTGGTTATTAGTACAGAATGCATGATTAATGACTCCATGCTTGAATTGCTTTTGCGTTCAATAAAGCAATTTGGGTACAAAGCTCCACTTCCGCGTTTCAAGGTAACGCCTCGGCTTTAACGGCTAGTACATACTCTTTACATACTATTAGAGTTGATAAAATCTTAACTATTTATTACCTACATCCAAATATTATTGATCTATTTAAAAGATGTTTGTTTAAGTACTAAAATGTTGACGGACAAGAATGCCCTATTTTTTTATTACTAGTCTACTCGACATACGAGTTGTTGATATTTGTAAAGCTTGACGTTGTTGATATTAATTTTTAATATGTTATCTTGTCACTGAGCGGCTACACACAGGGCCGCCCGTCTAAATACATCGGTGTTCTCCAAACAATTAATTAAGTTAATAAGAGAAAAATATATCTACATTAACCACGTAGTTTGGATACAATTTAGGTACATAAGAAATGACTGATAAGTAAAATCTTTTACTAAGAAGTAGGTAAAGTAGATCACGCAGAAAGGCCACATTTTGTTTTGTAGTCGAAATGGCAAAAACGGAAGCTTTATTTTGCCATGAAATAGTATATCAGTAGGTATTTGAATATCCAGGAGAAGCAAAGACACTGACTAGCTCGTTGATTCACCAAAAAAAATGGCAGTGTGCAGGGAACATTGCATGTAAAACCGACGGCCGATGTGGCTGGAAGGTTCTAGAGTGTCGAATGCGAACCGGAACATGTGGCGTGGGATGGCCAACAAGATGGACCGACGATCAGATAAAGGTCGTAGGAACATGGAGGCGGCCAGAGCAGGCCCGATCGTTGTGGAACTCTTTGGGGGGAAGCGGTCACCTACGGCCACATTTTTTAAACGGCCACTTCACCCATCGGCCAACCTTGAACAACCACTTTCACCCAGTCATAATTCAGTCCAGAAAATAGGTAGGTTAGGTTTAGTTAGGTAGCTTCTCCTGCCCGAATGGCTAACTGCCTAGAAATAGGAGCCCCGCGAAGCGAGGGTCCGTCGAATTTGCACAGTGGTCTTTCGGGGAAGTGGCCGATGTAGGAAATTACACAGTGGCCGTCCAAGGAAGTGGCCCTAGGTGACCGGATCCTTTGGGGGAGGTGTTTGTCCAGCTGTGAACGTCTTTTAGCTGATATGATGATTTGAATACTTACCTACCTATTTCGAAACCTCATGCTAGGGTTCGGAGTATTCGTAGCACGATGGGAACTCCGAACCCAGCTCATGACTGATATAAATAAATACTCTTCTGTAAATGCTAGACACATTTGCCTACATGTTATTTACCTGACGTGTGTACCGTCCGAACTTTATTTGAACGCATCGCCACGGAATAAATAATAGACAACCTACAAGTAGCATCGTATAGTTGTATTTTCCCCAACCTTGTACGCTAGCGTTACTTGTTCCAGGGAGATGAAAGAGACGCACATCAAAAACAGCAGCAGTGATTCCTCTCCCACCCTCGAAAGACCCAAACTGAGTATTGGCCATGGCAAACCGCTAAACAGGTAAGGAAAAAGTAGGTTTTTTTTTTAAAAACGTAAAAATCTTCGGGCACGGTAGTCGGGATTCTAACCCTCATATCTTGGTTGACCGTGCCGAGCGTGCTATTAGCGACCCCAATCAACCCACTAGAATAACTTGATCGCTTTCATATGCCAATAGTGGCGTTAGCCTATCGAAGATTTTTTTCGTTCTTAAAAATCTTAGATTTCGGTGAGGAAATGTTCTGCCAGTAAAAACAAAAGAGTTTATAAGTAAACTGTCAGTCAATTGAAATTGCAAACAATGTAAACAAACCTTGTATTTAAAATGTCTTTAATTTCCATTTTCCATCATCAAATACTGCTAAATCCGTGTGTTATTTAATCAATACTTACCACAACACTATCCTAAACCATTAAAACAATAAATAAGCGCTAGAATATGGATATTTCATTAAATGGTTTATTTACATTGTTCGCAATTTCAATTGACAGCGATTTTACCTAATATGAATTTTTTGAAGTATAGTCAAGTCAAAAATTGAGTAGGGAGTGAGTTCACATAAGTACTTACTGGCCGATAGTATTCATCCCATTATGATAGTAGTTATTTATGGATCCTAGACTGTATTTTTAAATTCTTTTGGTATTACAATAAAATACGGTATATTATTATTCTTACTTACTTTTAGATTGACAAGGAGAACTTCATTAGACACCACGATGGACATGTTAACCAAGTCACAGATACCTCCCTTAGCCCATTCCGCTGGCACTGTACGATATAACAAAAAAGGTATTTATACAAAACAACAAACAAATAGTTAACTATATAAATTGAGAAATTGCATCTTGATATTAACTCCGACTTTTCAAACTACGACTAATAACCCGAGTGGCAATACATACGGGGTTCCATCACATCATCAACCGAAGTATCTACTTTGATAGCCCCGTAATCTACACCCTGTTTTTTATATCCGTTAACTTCGAATAGCTTCTTAGTACACATCGATAGAAACTACCTGGTAATTAACTTTTTGGCCAATCAAAAAAAAATACATACTTACCTTTTAAACGAGTTTACAAACAGTCATTGTACATACGGGTTGCAAAAAATTAGTGTTAAAAACATGACAGTGTTTTAACTTTGACGTCATAAATTAAGAACCTTTATTTATACTGGATTACGTGCATAATTAATCAATTAAATTCTTGATTATCTGTTTAACAATAAGTGTTAGACACTAGTGACTTAAATATATTAACTTTATTCCTGTTCCCTTAAAGTTAAAGGTAACCAAAAATAACGCGGTATAAGTACCGTACCGGATGATTTTACCGTACTTTGAAAACTACCTATAGAATTGTTCGTATTTTTATGGTACAGCTTATCCTCAAAACGGTCGACGCAAGTACGCTCGTAGCAACCTGGACTGGGGCGATTCTAACAGCTCCAACGACTTCTTATCTGACCTTCTCCCCCACTATGTGACTCCCCGCCATCGTCGCATGAATGAAGACATTGACCGCGACTTCCATGATGTCATCTTGGGCTCCAGTAAGTTATTTTACCGCAATATCCTACAAAACATGACATAAAAGAGCACACAGCCCGTTTATAAAGATAAAAATTATCATTTTTTGCTCTGTACGTTTTCTTGGTCCTTTGAACCGGATATAATACGACTAAATTATACGCTAAAATTCAGTCTCAATTTAAAGACATGTTTGCTTTTATGTCATAAGTTCATAACTGTTTCCAGGACAGCAAGACCATGTCACAGGCCAAACTTCTAGCACTAAAACCAACTCTCCAAACTTTCAAAGCTCATTCAAAAAGTCTACGAAAACGAATCCGCCGAAGAAACCAGCGTCCATGAGTTCAGTCCCGAATGGGAGTTCCAATTTAAAGGAAAGAGTGAAAACCGAATTTATTATTCCGGAACTGCCTCAAGGGAGGCTGATGGAAATGAAGATCTATTCCAATTGGGGTGACAAATATTTAGTTGGTCTGAATGGGATAGAGCTGTTCGATTCCAATGGACAGCTGGTGCATATCGAAAAAGTAAGCTAGACAATAAATCTTACGTTATACTTAACGTTATTACTTAGTTCATCACAAGCAGTCTTAGTTCATTCTTTAATTTCTGACATGAACTGACATGGAAATACATTTTAAATTGACTTGTACTTGTAGAACCTATCTCCAAAGAACTTTTAGGCAGAAGATGGAGAATAACTGACACATTTTAGTTTCATTAGCCATGCTTTATCTTTAGGTATGGACGGACTCAGAAGCAGGAGATTCCAAATACGGTCGACCAGAGGCTATAGCAGACGGGGTGGTTCGAACCAGGGATGAGCGGCATTGTTGGACCGCGCCCGCCCCAAGAAGCACTCCTGTTGCTCTGAGTGTTCTGCTTTCTAATTGTGCCACCATAGCACTGCTGAGGATCTGGGTAAGAATTGGTTTTACAGGATGACCAGCAGGATTTCCAGTGTGATGATGTCATAGTGGCCAAATTGACCAGTGAAGAAAGGTCTATGCCAAGTATGCTCATTCTTGTGGGTATGGGCTAATCAGAACTACTTTGTACTGTTAAGAAGGGATTTTGATCCATACCCGCGCCATGCATGAATTGTTGTGAATTTTATTCAAGGATCCTTGAGCTAGCTACCTAGGGCATTCATTCTCTTCCCAGGCGACTGTTTACCTTATGAACATGTTTTTGTCGCTTCATACTAAGTAACCAAGGGGTAGCAATTGCGAAATAATCTCGGGGCGACGGGATATCCACATTGGAATTTCAAAGTTTGTATCGTATCAGTTTCGCTTTTTTGTTTACTACCTACTATAGCGTAAACAGAATGACACGATGGTGAATTTCGAAAATTGAATTAATTATACGGTCTGATATTTTATGAAAATGCCCACAGAACTACAACAAGTCACGCATATATTCGTCGCGCGGTGTGCGTCTGGTGCAAATCAAACTGGACGATCGCGTCGTGTTCCACGGCGAAGTGGCTCGCGCCAGTGGAGAGCTCAAAGGGCTGCTGCCTATGTTTGGTGACGTAAGTTCCTCTCTCGGGTAGTATTTTGTAGTCTCAAACATAATCATTAGAGAGTGTTGTTAGATTGTGCCAGTGTTTTCTCTCTATTTATTGCGTGTGCTGCTAGGTATACTTAAACATTGTGCAGCGAGCATCTCTGCCACGCAAAAATGAAAAATTCGCCGCCGGTCGCACGTGGTGTGACCGAGTGGTGAGCATATTTTTACTTCCGAACATTTAATGCTTATTCCAGCAATTCCTTAGAATTAATTCCCATAAGAATATTTCCCGACACCTAAGTACACCTAAGTTTATATCAAAGCCAAACAAATTCCAGACAATATTGTTCACAAAAGACCCTTCAATACTCGAGGCCATAATGACAAACGACATAAATTTCCAAGCCCTCATAAGAGACAACGAGCCGAGCGACGTTCCGACGGATAAAAGGCCTCCGACTGCAGACAGGAGGGAAGGGCCCAGTCCCGAGAAAGAGAACCAGTGGGAACAGGAGAAAGAGTTCAAATATGTGGCAAAGAAGATCAAGCTCACGCTCATGTCTACTTGGGGACAGAGGAATCTTATTGGACTAACAGGTATGGTTTTGAAATTACCTGTTAATAGCTTATTAAATTGACTTCAGGTATCAAGCGACTTTTTCTTCGGTCAATCCATGTAGGTAGGCTCCTAACTCTGATTATCGCCTTCGAAATATATTCTCTAAGCCTTTTAATTTCCTAATGTGCAGTTTATTTTGGATGGATTCATAAATTTTAATAAAAACAGTTGTAGTTACTGATACCTATTGAAGGTTGGCAGGTAAATCAGTACCTACTTATTCAAATTTAAAACGTAACAATCCAAATTGGAAATGGACAGTGATTTTGGTCTATAAAAGCCATTCTGGAGGAAGGGTCTGAGCAGTTATGCAGCGCGCGCGTTCCGGTTACTGCTTGGGGGCACGCGCAACTCCGCGCTCAACTACCTACCTTCTTCCTGCTTATTGCCCTAAATTCAGGTCTAGGGAGAATGAGCATTTACTAGGCAAGCGTGCTCCATCGTAGGCCTCATCTTCGCTTTGCGTCAGGTGTGATTGTGGTCCAACGCAAGCCTTGTATAAAAAAATGGGTCGTACACATTTTTTTCTTTGCGTCTCTACTGTGGATATAGCGAAAGTCAAGGGTCTATAGCCAATATTTTGAATTCAGGCTACATCAGCGTGCGGGACGCGTGGTCAGAGGGCCGGATTTAGGGGAGCGCAACCGGGGCCACCGCCCCGGGGCCTCCACAGTAGAGAGGCCCCCACAATAGAGACTTCGAAAAATTGTTTAATGAAATCTCGACTAAAAAGAAATGTCATTTTATTTAGCAAATAATTTGTGGCCAATGGGGCTCCACTCCTTTTATGCCCCGAGTCCTCCAGGCCTCTAAATCCGGCCCTGCGTGGTTAGCTTTCGGCCCATTTAAGTACTTAAATCTTGCTTTGCTGACTTGGAGTCGCTAATTTTATGTCCACTGGAGAAATTACTTTTAATTGTTTCTACGCTTACGCTGTATATGAATCAAATTTGTCTTGACTAATTTATCCCGCAGGAATCGAGATCCTGTGTTACAGCCAGCCAGTGCCCGTCCATCGCGCTTACGCGTACACCTCACACATCTCCAACGAACACGCGGACTCTGGCAAGTTGCTCGACTGCAAGAGTCTCTTCAACGGGAAGAACATCTCCACTGAGTTCGAAGACATGTGGTGCAACAACTTTGTAGCCGGGACCATGTTCTGTCATATCGTCATGGAGCTGCATGAGCCGAGTGAAGTTACATGTGAGTTTGTGATCAACATTTTGTCCAATAGATGTAGCAGGAACTGAGTAGAGAGAGAGAGAGAGATTTACACACTAGCTGTTGCCCGCGACTCTGTCTGCAAACAATTCGTTTATGGCTATCCCGCGGGAACTATGCAATTTTTATACTTATGCTATGGATTTATGTCCTTCCTAGGGTCTCAAACTATCTCCATACCAATTTCCATCTAAATCGGTTCAGCGGTTTAAGCGTGAAGAGGTAACAGACAGACAGACCGACAGACAGACACACTTTTTTGCATTTATAATATTAGTATGGATATTCGATACACACGAAAAAACCGTGGTGGCCAAGTGGTTTTTTCTATGGTCTTTCAACCAGACCGGGCTCGCACCTCTAGCTTCGAGTTATTCGAATGTGCGCAATTACGTTTAAAATTTACCATAAGCATTACGGTGAAGGGAAATATCGTGAGGAAACCTGAACACACCTAAAAATAAATTAAATGGTGTAATCATGGTGGTATGTGAAGTTCCCAATCCGTACTGGGCCCGCGTGGGAACTATGGTCCACCTCTCATTCTGAGTGGAGGCCTGTGCCGTGCAAGGACGTACCTAGTCTACTTAGTCTGCAATGATGATAAATTATGATTCGACACACAAGAAAAAATACATTAGAGTGGTTTATTTTGTCTCCAAAAACCTACTGATAAATTGCAGGCATCCGCATTTGGAACTACAACGCCAACGTCGACTTATCCTACATCGGCGCTAAGCACTGCCGCATCAGTTTGGACGGCGCGCCTCTTTGTTGCCGGCCATTACTGCTGCGGCGTGCACCCGGCGACACTTGCTACGATTACGTGCAACAGTTGGATCTCCAGGCGATTGATGACAGGTGAAGGTGACACAGGGACACTCGGGACAATTGATATTGTGGCGACTCCTAGCGCCATCTAGTCATCAGATAGAGAAACTGTTACAATGCCAACGTCGACTTATCCTACTATCCTACATCGGGGCTAAGCACTGCCTCATCAGTTTGGACGGCGCGCTTCTCTGTTACCGGCCATTACTGCTGCGGCGTGCACCCGTCGACACTTGCTACGATTACGTGCAACAGTTGGATCTCCAGGCGATGGATGACAGGTGAAGGTGACACAGGGACACTCGGGACAATTGATATTGTAGCGACTCCTAGCGCCATCTAGTCATCAGGTATAGAAACTGTTACAATGCCAACGTCGACTTATCCTACTATCCTACATCGGGGCTAAGCACTGCCTCAACAGTTTGGACGGCGCGCCTCTCTGTTGCCGGCCATTACTGCTGCGGCGTGCACCCGGCGACACTTGCTACGATTACGTGCAACAGTTGGATCTCCAGGCGATTGATGACAGGTGAAGGTGACACAGGGACACTCGGGATAAAGGGGTATAGGGTATTTTATAGAATTTTTTTTACAAACCCTATCAATTTGGTAGGCATATCATCGGGTTACCCAAAAGAAAGTCTGACCTTAATAACATAGTTAATTCTGGTAAGCGCTTACCAAAACTAAAAACCCATAGGGTTACCGTATTCCATGATTTTAAAACGCGATCAAGCTATTTTTAACTTTAAGTGCAACCCGGCTGGATCTTCAATGTAAATATGGTAAAATGCCGCCATGAAATAGCAGTCGTCTGCCTTGGTGCATGAAAAAGAGACGAGAAAGGGGTAACCCTATTAAATGGTAAGTGGTTAAATAATAAAGTTATCTACACCCTATTCGACTCGGAAACCATATAGAAAACGGTTAACCTTATTCAAAACGGTTTCCGTAATGATAGGCTTAGCACAACGATAAGCTTACCATATCATAGGGTAACAGTTTGATAGGGTTACCATATGAAAAGGCTTAGCAAATGAAGGGGTTTTCCGGTCCTTGATTGTAGCGACTCCTAGCGCCATCTAGACATCAGATAGAGAAACTGTTACAACGCCAACGTAGACTTATCCTACATTGGCGCTAAGCACTGTCGCATTAGTGGACGGCGCGCCTCTGTCTGTCTATCCTCAAATGAGTGAAGTAAGAATTCATAGGGTTACCCAGTGGCGAATAACCCGATTCCCCCGGAATGACAAAACTTTCGAAGTAAGCAAACGCTTCTCTTCCATTACTGCACTTTCAAGAAAGATGATGATTTTTTTCGTCCGCTCTACTTGCAATAATTTTCACTCCCCGCCACTGTGTCACACCTATACTTACGCGATTTGGGCACTCAGCAGATGTCATAGCATGATTTCAAGGAAACCATTCCTTAACAAAGTAATAACATAGTTGTTTTTTTAACCCTGCAGATTGGAATCCCAGGACTCAAACGGTATCCGCACCGAGTCTCTTCCATACAGCAGCGGTCTGGAGTCCGGAGCGCCCACGGGCTTCGTGCTCCAAATCAGCATATTTTCCACGTGGGGAGATGCGTACTACGTGGGGCTGACTGGCATCGAACTGTACGATCCCATGGGGAACCTCATACCTGTCACGGAGACCAGTAAGTACCTATCCACAATTTAGGAGGACTTTGTAGACCCTCTTACATGACAGTTTATGTTTATTGTTGAGTACCTGGGCGACCGAGCTCAGCTCGGGCTAAAACTCAGTACCAAGCTTTTTCCCAGAGATAAGACCAAGCTAGATCAATTTTTCATACCTGAAACCCCCTGCATACTAAATTTCATGGAAATCGTTGGAGCCATTTCCGAGATTCTGATTATACAGGGTGTTTGGTAGTTACGTACAAAGCTTTAAGGGGGTGATAGCCGAGGTATTTTTGAACATTTTTAGCCATATACAGTGGTGGTCATACAATTAAGAACGATTTGAAGTTTCCGATTTTTTTTTATCTACATCATGTCATATGTCTAGTTGTGTTCCTTCTTAGAAGTAACAAGTTATGTTATAAAATAGCCACATGGATAGAGCAAACGGGATTAATAATAATAGTGTATAATTGCTAACATTTTTTTTTACAAATTTTATTTGTTCTCTATACTAATAAATTCAAATAGTAATGAAGCTGGACAAATAATTAAGAACGATTTATTAAACTGCTCGAGAGTTGTTTTATATGAAACTTAGTTTAAATAAATCATATTAATGTGAAGTTGGTATAGAAAAAAAAGCAAATTAATACATTTGAACTAAAATTAATAGTTAGTTGCTTGTCCACGGCTTTTAATTACGGCTTTACACCGGCGAGGCATTGAATCTATCAATTTTTGACATTTCGCAAGAGAAATAAAAGTTCCATTCTTCTAAGAAAACGTCGTACAGCTCTCTCAAATTGCCACATTGTCGATTTGAAACCTTTTTCTTGACTTCGCACCAAAGATGCTCTATTGGGTTAAGATCTGGGCTGTTGGCTGGCCAATCTAAGACTGAAACTGATTGTGATGTGAGGAATTCCTTAACGGTGCGTGCAGTATGCTTTGGATCATTGTCGTGCTGGAATGTCCAAATAACCGGAAGCACGTCTTCGGCATATGGTAACATTGTTTCTTGCAGTATATTTTTGTATTGGAATTGATCCATGTTTCCTTCTATCAGCCTAACAGGTCCAACGTCATGTCCAGAAAAGCACCCCCAAATTTTCACATTTCCCCCGCCATGCTTTAATGTCACTTTTGTGTACTTTGGGTCGAATGCTTTATTCGGAGGGCGTCGTACATATCGTTTTCCATCACAACATACCCTATTTATTTTTGTCTCGTCAGAAAAAAGAACGTTTTTCCACTGTCTGACTGTCCAGTTTTCATACCTTCTTGCAAATGCAAGTCGGGCTTGCCTATGACATCGTTTCAACATAGGCACCTTCCTTGCTATCCTTCCGTTCAACTTATTTTCTACCAAACGCCTTCGAATAGTGCGTGCAGAGATTGCTGAAGGGTTGTTTTCGCCAAAATATTCTTTTCTGATCTCATTAGACCCTTTAAAAGGATTTTGTTTTGCCAAACGAACGATATTTCGATCATCTCGACGAGATGACTTTCTCTGTCTAGGTCCACGCGGAACGTTTGAAGTAGTTTGATACGTGGAAAAATGCTTTACGGCATGGAAAACCATTGTTTTTGAACATTGCAGATGGTCGGCTATCATTTTATACGACCAATTCTTCTCGCGAAGTTTTATTATTACTTCTCTTGTAGATTTATCACAACTTTTATTTTTCCCCATTGTTTTTATACGAAGTAATCACTTTTAAGACTTTAACAGCACGAAATGTCGCCAAAATTATACGAATAATAATCTACAACCACAGAGCCACACAGTGTTCTCTATTTAAATTTGAAAAAATAATAAACTATTCAGCGTTCTTAATTACGTGACCAGCCAGTAAGTACTAATACTAGGTTCAGATCGAATGTATAAAGTTTCTCTATTAATTTTTTAGCCAACAATGTTGCATAAATGAATGTACCGGTAGTACGGAAAAGTTTTGCAATACCGAGAGAAATAAAAAAAATACGGGCAATTAGTTATACTTGTTACTTTGAAAAAATCATCTCAATAAATAATCGTTCTTAATTATATGGCCACAACTGTATGTCTTAGCCGAAATTTAATATTTTTTTTTTAAATTGAAGACTTAGGAATTTTAGGAAAATACCCAGAATTTGATAGTCACGAGTCAATATTGCCCCAATGAGCGTTAATTTGGAAACCAAATCTTTTATTTCGGATAGTTTAATGTGTATTGGACCAAATGAAATAATTTTTAAGTGTCTTTCTTGCCACAAAAACAAAATGGAGGCATTCGAAATTACTAAAAATGTCTTAGGTTGGAACAAAGTCATTTTTCTGTGCCATAAAAAAAAAATTAAAAAAAAATCCTTGAAATGTTCAAACATTTTTAGAAACATGCCTGTTTATTGTTCTTTCTTTTAAGGTATCACTCATTGACATTGCTTGCTAAATCTCAGAAAAAAAGTAAAAACCAAACTCAGGGAGCACTCGCTAAGAATGCACTAGTCTTGAAATTTAACTAGTAAATAGCATGTGAAAAGGACAAGTCTGCGTCATTTTTCTGTGCAATTTAAAATTTCCAAATTAACGCTCATTGGGGCAATATTGACTAGTGACTATCAAATTCTGGGTATTTTCCTAAAATTTCCAAGTCTTCAATTTAAAAAAAAAAAATTTCGGCTAAGACATATATGGCTAAAAATATTCAAAAATACCTCGGCTATCCCCCCTTAAAGCTTTGCACGTAGCTACCAAACACCCTGTATATTTAAGTATATATACAAGAATTGCTCGTTTAAAGGTATTAGATAGATAGATAGATAGATTGTGTCAGGGGCTAAATTCAGGAACGGCCCAACACGGTATGCGAGCGGTAATTCAATCGTTTGCGAGAGGATAAGAATCGGCTGAGCTTGGGATGAGCCTTATTTTCCTGTTAATTCGCTTTGTAAATAAATAAAAGAATAAATAAATAAATAGGCTCATCCCAATATCAGCCCAAACCTCTCGCAAACCAGTGATTTTTGGCGTTCCTAAAAGTAGTTCTTCCCTATCCTCTCGCAAACGGGTGTGTAATACGAGATATAACAACTTATTATCTAATATTCATAATATATACGCTCACTTTATATAAACTCGTTTAGTATAACGTTCACTGGATATAATGAACGAAAAGTATAATTATAAAATATCTAATTTTGTAATGTATAACGTTGTTTATATATAATATCAATTGATGTAACGATCAAAGCGTATAATGTTCATAACACCTAAGATTTAAAACGTATAAATTCATTAAAAACTTTAATGCAAGCAAACAATCAAGCAATCCATTCATGTCTTCCGCTCTGTTACAAAAAAAAAACCTAACATCGAAGGCTAAGGCGGGAGCTACGCTTCGCTCCCGCCTTAGCCTTCTGAACCTAACCTATCCAAGTCGCTTCTGCCCCGAAAAGTCTTGCTCGCTCGCTTCGCTCGCTCGCGCCACTTAATTTTACATTTACACATATTATTATATATCATGACTGTTATACCTAATGTTTGTTATGTTAAAAGAAATTAGTCCATATTAATCTCATACAAATTGAAGTTATATAAAAATAACGTTATATAATTTAAGCGTTATAGGTTTCAAAATTATACTTTTTGTTGTTATAGCTAACGTTCATTATATCTTCTGAACGTTATTAAAATGAAAATAGATATTTTGTAGTTATATCTCGTGGGACGCACCCCTCGCAAACGATTGAATTACCGCTCGCAAACCGCGTTGGGCCGTTCCTGGATTTAGCCCCTGGTCAATTAAACTTACTTTAGGGACTTGAAAGTCTCTCAACTTGCGCTTAGGGCTTTGAATGTGCCTCTATTGCACATTGTACAATATACGTAAGTATATTTTACGCCGTGTATATTTTGCGTAAACATAAGTACCTTAGTTTTACTTATTTGCACATTTTGCTTGTGTACAATATGCGCAAGTACCTACTTACGCCGTGTAAGTGGGTGAATCAACGTTTTTGTGTTGTTTACTCTGTCCCCGGTTGTCCAAGTGACACTTCATACTGTTTCATAGAAAAAAAAAACTTAGGTTGTCCAAGGGACAAAATTTGTGTAACCATAGCAACGGGTGGCACTAAAAAGTTGATTCACCCATAAATACAACATTCTTCCTTCGGACTTTGCTCTCGAGGCATACATAACATCTTCCTGGACAGAGATCTCTCTATGTGATCTCTCACAGACAGCTTAAACCGCGAAAATGTTGCTAAAACCTTGATCGTAACTTACAGATGTGTGCGCGCATCCAGCGAGCGTGAACGTGTTGGACGTGCGAGCGCACGACGTGAGGACTCCTGACAAACTGATCGACGGACACAACGGCACAGACGCCGCTCACTCCTGGCTCGCGCCCATCCTGCCTCACACACTCAACAGGTAGGTTGAGGCCACACGAGCGTAATTTTGTGAGTCGTGAGCGGCAGAATTTCGGTTCGCGCCATACAACATGCGCGCCATCACGTGACACTCACGTGACACAATGTATGGCGCAACCGAAATACTGCCGCTCACGACTCACAAAATTACGCTCGTGTGGCCTCACCCTTAAGGGAGTCGTGGTGGCCGAATGGTTTGACTTATTGCCTCTCAAGCAGAGGGTCTTGGGTTCGAATCCGGCCACCTCTGAGTCTTATAAAATTAATTATATTTGAAATTTACCATGAGGTTTACGGTGAAGAAAAACATCGTGAGGAAACCTGCACTTGCGTTCCATTGACCACTTCGAACTCATTCGCTTTACGGCCACGCAATTCAATGCGACTTGCACGTTTTTTCGTGCTTATCTAAACTTGGCTTAGTATCGATTCAATTTTAAAATAATTAGTGTGACGGCACCAATCATGGACATGTGAAGCACAGTAGTTACCCAGTAAGTAATGGACAGCAAAGATTCAATGCCTTATAGCCCACCATTCATGGGCTTTACCAGTATAACCATCAGTTATGTGAGAATTTTCTTAAAATTTGGGTTTACGGAAAAAAATGTCCATAATTGGTCCTTGTCCATTACTGGTGCTGTCACCCTAGTATTTGTTTTCTAAAATATACTTTTACTAGTAATGATGTCTACACAAACAAGTGATAATAATGTTTATTCCTGCAGGGTATTTTTTGTGTTTGACGCACCGGTATCAATTTACGGCATGAAGATTTGGAACTACGGCAAAACTCCTTCCAGAGGCGTCAAGGAATTCGGGGTAAGTTAGTAGTTATCGTGCCATCTCTATCACTCTTCTGTTTTAAACTATTAGCGTGAACGAAACGGAACGTTACGAAGTTCGAAAATCGAATTTCATAGTATAGATTTCAAATCCGTTCGTTGTATTATGGCCACCACAAACCGGGAGCGTGGGGCGCCGACAGAGTGTGCCCAGCGCGGTCAATAACACTGAATCAAATACGCTGTGCCGCGCTGCCGGTGTGTCACCGTATATATGATTCAGTGTTATTGACCGCGCTGGGCACGCTCCGTCGGCGCCCCGCGCTCCCGTTTTGCGCTCCCTTTAAAGAAGATACGGTTAGCAGCAGAAGCGGATGAATGAGGGTTGTACTGTTTAAAATAGTCTAAACATCCTATTACCTTGGCCGTAGAGTCGTGTGTAGATCATTTTAAACATCACAATCTGTTCATACACTTTTGCTTATTGTACGGTCGCGTGCTAATTTGGGACCCATTTCGAAAAAATATCCTTTGAATTCCTATACAATATGACAGGATTGATTAGATGAGGATTAAGTGGGTCCCAAATTAAAGCTCGTGACTATACCACGTACCAGCCATGACTATGATTTTGTGGATCTGTCTTATAGGGTAAATCGCCATTAACTGGCCATCCTTCAATAACTGGCCCCCTCATACTGAAAATGAACTCTATTCCCCTGCAAACAGAACTCAATTTAGTATAACGTGGCCAGTAATTAACACTATACTAAAAATTAATTCTATTATCGGTGAATAGAGTTCATTTTCAGTGGCCAGTTATTGAACGGTGGCCATTTATTGGCGATTTACCCTACTTATAACATTACGTGGCGTTGAATAGTATTTTCGATTGTCATCTTCTAACGTTCAAATTTAATGTCAATAATAATTATCTTTAGGTTTTGATCGATGACCTGTTGCTATACAACGGAACTCTGGAGTGCGCGAAGCACAACGAGCCGCCGGCGCCGCAGTGGGTCTGCTTGCAAAACAGCGACGACAACTTAACGCCCAGGTTGGTACAGTCAACATCATAACATAAATAAGTGATCACTTTTGTACCTTGTCGCTTTCAGTCGTTACATAATTTCGTATGGCTTTTCAAACGTGACGTTAAAGTGACAAGGAACAAAAGTGATCACTTGACCCTACAAGTCAACAAACGAATTCCTATTATCATCATCATTTGGAGAGGGCTATGCTTGGTGTTTCTCTGCGGGATCGCATTAGAAATGATGAAATCCGCGCAAGAACTAAAGTCACGGACATACCTCGAAGAATCGCTAGACTTAAGTGGCAGTGGGCAGGGCACATCGCCCCGTACAACTGACGGCCTTCATATTTAAATTAAATAATTTTTATTTTCCACAAGCTACTAACGCATTGCTTCCAAAAAATTACCAACACTTACAATATCCGTTTAGTAAAAATCTCATTAAAAATTGACAGTGGCACTAGACGGAAGTTTTTTTCTGTTTATGCCATCAGTGCCAGATCCAGTGGCATACAACGGAATACGTAAATCGCCACTACTTTGAAAAAAAGCTTGTACCTATCTCAAAATCGATAATCTGGCTAATTGAACTATGCAATAAAGTTCAGTTTGGTTTACATATTGATTTGAGATACGAGATTTTTTCAAAGGGGCCATCCATAAATTACGTCACACCAATTTCGATCAATTTGGACCCCCCCCCCCCCCCCCCTTGTCACACTTATTACTATGAAAATCGCATTGTTTTGTTCTAGTCACAGATCGCTTGACCCCCCTGCCCCACTAAATGTGTGACGTACTTTATGGACGGCCCCAAAGTAGTGACGTAATGTATGTTACAGTCCCCCGGCGTCCGGGGCCCCGCGCAGCACCACGAGCGGCTCGGCCGCCTCCGCGGACCCGGCCGCGCGCCCGCACACCAGCGTCCACGCCGTTCGTCTGCACAGACACTAACCCTCCACTCCACTACTTCAGGTTGCTGACTACACTAATCATTTGTGACGGATGTTCGATTTAACATATAGACTTTACCACAGAATTAAAAAGAGGAGCAGAATTTTTATCGTTATATTCTTACACAATCGATGTAGCTACTTTTTCGTCTCTTCCATTGTCAATGAACACAGTGCGGTAAAACACGATCTGTTTTTTTTTGACAATACCTAACTAATAATTATTGACACCCTTCTGGCAATAACTACTATGAGGGTTTGAATTATCAGGTTGTACGGTCAAGTGCAAAAATAAGTATCGATTTTTTTTTCCCATCGTTATAATCCTACACCTTAATTCGACGACATAAGAGCTATGGGACATATTTTTGAGCAAGTTGTGTGCACCCATATTTTTACACTTGACTGTACATTATATTGTTATTTATCAATCATCATCCCAGTCTTCATGTCAATGTCTGCTTCATTCATAAATGCTTTGTGACTTAAGAGTTACGTTATTAGAGTCGTGGCGAATGCGAAAAATCAGGTTACCCGTCGTCTGTCAGTTGAAACTAATATTATAGTTATCTAGTTCCTTTCCGATAAAAGATCTTTAACCTTTCTCCAGGCCCCGTCAATTTAAACACTATTACTAAATCATAATTTTATATTTTTTTCCCATGAGAGATGAATTTAAAAATGAAGCATATTTTAACAAATTCAATTTCATATTGTAAGAGAAGCAAAGTCGAATCCTTGTGTAGATTTATGTGATCGATATTATTAACTATGCCTGGGAAAAGAGTTAATTTTTCTTCTCTGCTTTCCTAGATAGCAAATGTAGCAAATGTTGTCAGTTTAATTCACAATCAAATTAACTAAAGGCGTTGAAAAATAGACACAACCATAAGGAGACAGCAGGAGCTTTGGTAATATAATCTTTTGCCTACATCAGGGCTTCGATTGGATGAAAGGAAATACCTTATTCTTATGCGAAAGTGCGTTGCTTTAAAATTTTCTTTGGAACTCCTTAGCTTAGTCTTTATGACAGCCAATTTATTTGAGAAGAATTTATAAACCTTGGGAAATAGGGGTGCAAATCTTCGAGAACACAATGCCCCAACGTAATAAAATTATCATAAAGTTAGGATTTCATACTTCGTTGATTAGGCTGCGTTTCCACCAGAGATGTGCGAGGATGCGTTGCGAGGGATGTGTTTGTCATGAACCAATAGAAACACTTCATTCACTTAGGGACCTTTTAAATGAAGTGTTTCTATTGGTTCATGACAAACACATCCCTCGTAACGCATCTTCGCACAGCTCCGGTGGATACGCAGCCTTACTAGGATACAATAATAATGGCATATAAAATGAAGTTACACTTGTATATGTAAAAATGTGATGGTTGAATAGTCTAGACTAGAATGAAGTCTAACAGAATAATGTATTATGGACCTTGAGCAGTTATTTTTAAGCCAATAGTATCAACACATAGTTCAAATCGTAATACAGTAGACTGCACGAGCCAAATAACCAATTTCAATGAAATACAAATAATTAGCGTAAGTAACGAAAATATTGTAATTTTTAGTATTAAATCATATAAATTGTACTAGTCAAGTTGTCCCGTGTCCTAGTGTACAGTCGTCCTAGTTTAAATTTGTCGTAATTTACATCATGTATCGTCTATCGTTTTGTCCATTTAGAGTTTTTGTACCAGAAATAAAGAAATGGTTTTTAATTTGTTTTATTTTTCACAAGGACCATGATTTCCTCAATTTCTACCACGTAATATGAGCTTTAGCGCATTCGCTGCCGGCTGTCGGACTTGAGATTTCTTAAGATGCCACAAACGCACATGTGCATTCAGATGACTGCCAAACTATGACAGCGGCACTAGGCGAAAGTCACAAAAACGCATATATGCGTTCCCGGCAATGAATGCCTAAAGACGTAAAATAACGAGTAGTTCTTGTGTATTTATTTCGAGATCTCGGAAACGGTTCTGACGATTTAACGATTTTTGGGGCCAAACAATCGATCTTGCTTGGACTTAGTTTTAAACCGAGCGAAACTCGGTCGTCCAGGTATTTGTTATAAAAACATGCTTCACGACTTCACTACCTTACTTCTTAATGAATTCCCGACATAAATAAATAATAAAACAATTCTTAATTCAGCTTAATTTATTGTTAGACACCTAACAAATCACAGACTGTTTTGTTGCATTGCACTACTATTAGGAAAAGGCGAGGCAGAACAAAAACGAATACTGATTAGTAAGAGTGAGCTTAACTTAACAGATTCCCTGTCCCGAAGCTATGTGCGGCGTTCTTTCGACACGTCCCTATTGTAACAATGACATTTTAAGCTCATAGAGTCATGAGGCACACGTGCCTCTTGGACTTACCAGTAAAGTCACACATGAGGTGCATGTGCCTCATAGGACAGGGAACCTATTATGAACAGCTGTTCTTCGCTCGCTTGTAATCCTGGATACTACTATACTACTATGTTATTTTGTACAGGTGTTGATATTGCATATTAAAAATGTTACAAATAATTTGGTTACTAACCATTAGGCTGCTTATCCACTATTCATTTAAGTAGAGTAACACTGGAATTAAGCGCAGTATACAAATGTAGAAAGGAATGGATATATCGTAGCCAGTGGACAAGCAGCTTTAAACATCTTAGGAACAATGAAATGACTAAACCATTTGTACCCTACGAGCGTCAACTACATAAGTCTAATTCATACCTCAGAAGATTTGTACTTCTGATTTAATAAAAACGTTACCAAAATTACAAGTTACAAAATGTAAACCTATCAATCATTAACAGTATCAGTCTATCAAACTAGATTGTGTGTCTGACCATCCTCATGTACCATTTATTAGATAACAAAATAAAACGTATGAGCAATAAAAAGGCATCATATTTAAACTGAATAAAAGAATAGAAAATTGTCTGCTAATTGGAAAATTCATTTTTAATGAGACAAAACATTTCTTCGATAATAATAAAAAAAAACCTACCATTGTAGGGAACTTCATAATTAGTTCCATAGAAATATGAAATCATTGAACAAGTTTTTGATATAAATTGTCCCGACAATTTATGTTGGTACAGCTACTACTACACTATTTTGGCATTTTCAATTTAAAGTGTACAGTCAACTGCAGAGAAAAGGTACCTCCTGTAATAGCGGCAACCACACAGAAAGTTCAAAAAAGAATTTCGTATTCTAAGGCCAGGTTACTCATAAGGTCCTGATTACATTATTCCAGTAGCATTACAATTCAATTCAATTTTTATTTATTGCATATCATATTCCAAACATGGATGTTATTATAGACAAGCAGGTCTACATGTAATTGATTATTTTATTTTACACTCCAGTCACAAGAGTCACAAGAGATCGATCGAACATCGCAGCTTCATGCTACTGGAACGATTTTGCTGGAATAATATAAACAGGATCTAAATATAAAGCCGTTTTATTAGACACACAATCGCCCTAAGAATTCAATTCCCTCCTTAACAAGTGGAGTCAATACCAGTAGTCTTAATTCGATTGCCTAGCTAAAGAAATAGACGGAGTCGAGGACACTGTCTAGTTGGAAGTCGCCCTTGCTCGGGACTTTCTTGAGTAAACTGTTGACGCGACGCTTGTTCGGGGCGCCCGTGCCGTTGTCTTTCAGCTCACTGAAACAGTTTTTTTTTTTATTTTAAGACTGACCAGCTGAAGTTAAGTAAGATACGGCTAAAGATGTAGGTCACCGATTCAGTACAGTACTTCACTCGGGCCTTGAATAGCTCTAAGTTTTAAAACAGATGATAGAAGCGAAAAATAAAAACAATCTCAATAAAATAATGTGTACTAAGCTGATAGGCAATTAAAAAATTTGCTTTATCTTAATGTTATGTTTGTTTTCGCTTAAAGGTAACGGAGCCGCAACTCTTTTGGAGTTGCTGGGTGTCATGGATGGTGGTGATCGCTATTACCATCTGGTGACCCACTTGCTCGGTTTCCTCCCACTATAAATAAAATAATAAATAGTCCGGAGTGCTAAAGTAAAAAAATAACCCTATATAGTTTTTTTTTTAGATTTTCATCAATGACGATACAATCGACGAGTGTCGTTTGTCATAGTTTTACTTGTTCTTTGGATAAATTGATTTTTATCTTATGAATGTCTGTAATTTTGCAGTTAATTGAAAATTAATTTAAAAGGGCTACAATAAAATGTTTTTTGTAATAAAGTGAGTTTTGAACTTATTGTTTTATGGTGTCATCATACCTAAATATTTCGCTCAGAATAAGTTTTTATAATATATATTATTTCTTACATTTCCGAGCAATCAAGTTCATCTAAAAAACAGAAGTTACCTTTCAGCGTAGCTGTATCGTTTGACGAGGAAGTCGGAGAGATCTTCGAGTATCGGTTGCGAGTGGAGAGCTACAAACTGCTCGCGGCAAATCTGTAACACAATTTTCATTATTATGTTTTTGGTAAAACATCAATATCTTAAGCAATCGTATAGTTATGTCACCAAAACAGTGTAAGGTATACACGCAAACAGAACTTATGTGTTAAACTTGAAGTTCCATTTGGTGTTATTTGGAATAAGTATTAACCCTTAAATCGATAGCGGCAATATATTTGCCGTCAAACAGAACTTAAAGCCGATTCAAATAGGTAACATTTACGATCCAAAATCGAATGGCTTGACAGGGTTGTCAAATGATTTAAGGATTTATGTATGTATATGACCATTATATTCTTTACAAGTCAGTGAAACTTTGAGTGAATTTAAAGCCCAGTTTAGATTTCCAAGAAAACTTGTTGAACTTTCATTACATTGCGCGGCCGTAAAACGAACGAGTTTGAAGTGGTCAATCAAGCGACGCAATGTGCTACTTGAATGTTCTAAACTTGGCTTAAGACTTAAGAGCGTTTATACCTGCTGTGATGGCAACGTGGCATTTTTGTTAGTTTTTACGGAATAATCGAGAAAAACTAACAAAAATGCAACGTTGCCAGCTCAGCAGGTATAAACGCTTTTGGCCTAAGGCGCAAGCTACACAGAAGAGACGTGGGACGGAGGCGCGTCGCAGTCCGCGTCGTTTGTTCGCAGGCCGCGTCTCCGCCCCGTCTCTTCTGTCTGCTTTCGCAATCGCGATGCTTCTATACATTTAGTATGAAAACTGATTCAAGGGGCGCCGCGACTGCGACGCGCCCCCGTCCCACGTTTCTTGTGTGGCTTGCACTTAAAACGCTCATGCCTAAAATACCACGTTCCCAAAAATTTTTACATTCCCGTTATATTATAAAATCAAAATGACAACGGGATTCGAGAGTACCGTTAGCACAACAGTGCTTATAAACTATTAAATATAATCATAAGTCAATCTTTGATATCTTCATAAGTGCAGACACTTATTGATAATAGAATTATTAGACTTACAGATTAAAGAGTATCCTTTGCATATTTGGACTCTATTCTCGGTAAATGTTGTCATTTGTTTTATAAAAAAATATTAATATCATATCTGACAAATCTGTCACTAATTCTTTTTTTTTTTTTTTTTTTTTTTTTTTTATGATAGATTGGCCAGACAAACGAACTAGTGGGTCACCTGATGTTAAATGAACACCACTGTCCATAGACACCCGCAGCGCTTTACACGATGCCAGTGCGTTGTCGGCCCTAAAGGAGAGGGAATAGGGGAAGGGGGAGAGGGAAGGGGTGAGGTATTGGGCCCCCGGCACTCTCACTGACCGTACGAAACGCAAGCAGGATTACTGCTGCTTCACGCCGGTGTTCTGTGAGAGGGTGGTACTGCCCCGGACGAGCCGGCCCATTCGTGATGCAGCGGCTAGCTACAACATGGCTCTACCACTACAAAAATCATCAATCAATCATTTTCGCGTTATCAAATTGCCGTAGCTGTTAAAAAATACGTATGTATAAAATATGAATCGTGGTAAAGTATTAAACGGTCGGTGCCAATAAATTATCTGCAATGTACCTACTAACATATTTCAATAAAGAAAAAGATAACGAAGGTTCTTCTGAAAACTTTGATGGCCATTTTAAGCAATTATTTACAGCTAACTTTTGCCCGCGACTTCGTACGCGAAGACAATAACGTTAGTTGTTTGCAAGAAATTTGGCACACAGGTAGTTTATTACGTGGATTAATACATAGGATAATGCCAGGAAAATGCAAAGTTCCCGCGGAATTTGAATAAGTGAATTCTTTTTTACTAATTACTATCCCGTGGAAATTTGGCATTTTCCCGAGAATAATGTACCCTGTGTCAAATAAGGATACTGTAGCTTACTATTAGTGAAAGTATTTTTAAATCAGCCCCAAAATTGAATTCAAATTTTTCTATCCCGTGGGAATTTTGTATTTTCCCGAAGAAAAAGTAGCCTATGTCTATTGGGGATAGTCGTATCATATCATATTAAAGAATTTTTAAAATCAGTGCCAAAGTTGAATTTACTTATTTCTTTCCCGTGGGAATTCTGCATTTTCCCGGGAAAAATATACCCTGTGTAAATTAAGTATAGTTGAGAAAGAATTTTTAAAATCAGCCCCAAAGTTTGAATTCAGATTTTTCTATCTTGTGGGAATTTTGTATTTTCCTGAATAAAAAGTAGCCTATGTAAGAATTGTTAAAATCAACCCCGAAATTAAATTAATTTATTTCTATCCCGTGGGAATTTTGCATTTTCCCGGGAAATATGTACCTTGTATCAGTAAAAGATACTGTAGCTTAGTATTGGTGAAAGAATTTTTAAAATCAGCCCCAAAGTTGAATTAAGATATTTCTATCCCGTGGGAATTTTGCATTTTCCCCGAAGTAGCCTCTGTGAATTGGGGATAGTCATATCACATAATATATAAGAATTTTTAAAATCAGTCCCGACATTGAATTTATTTATTTCTATCCCGTGGGAATTTTGCATTTTCCCGGATAAAAAGTAACCTACGTCAATCAAGGATAATGTAGCTTTCTAATTCTGAAAGAATTTTTAAAATCGGCTCAACAGTTTCAGAGATACAAAGAACAAACCAATAAACAAAGAAAGTTTAGATATTTCCCTATCCCGTGGAAATTTTGAAAAATCCTTCCTTAGTGCACCTCTACAATACTCAAGGTACATGTGTGCCAAATTTCAAGTCTCTAGCTCCAGTAGTTTAGGCTGTGCGTTGTCTGTCAGTCAGTCAGTCACGGTACTGTTTTATAAGTATAGATATTTGTATTTTATTTAAGTACTACAATTTGATGTTTTATCCTCACTTTAGAACTTCATTGTACTAAAATAACAATTTAATTTGTCTGCACACTGTACCACTGACAATGCCATATCATGCATTAGTTTAAAAATGACATATGAGCTCAATCCCTTTCTAAATGCGCTTAGACAATACCAGATATCCAAAATAAGATTTCCGCCAAAAAAATCACTTCCTTGAGTAATGTTCGATTTTGTAATGTGTTGCAACGGGAATCTGGTGAGCTAGAAATGTGGTAAATAGGGAATGTAGTATTTTGGAAATCTGGTATTTTGGGAACGTGGTATTTTAGGCACGAGGCCTAAAAATGTGTCACTGTGTCTATCAGTGACGTAACGAAAAAAATACTATCAAATAATTTTTTTTTATATTCGCAAAACATTCGCAGTAATTTCGCGAATGCGAATGCGAATATTCGTTACATCACTAGTGTCTATCTGTGTCTATGCGAGTGTATGTGTGTCACCTTATTCATGGCGGGCACGGAGCACGGATGCGTCCAGTAGCAGTCGTGTACGGACACGAAGGCCAGAGGAGCGGCCTGGCAGTGCAGCGCCGTCAGCATCATGTGCGAAGAGTCCAGCGAGTGGATGAAGTTCGGCGGGAACGCGTTGCGTTGCTTCATTGTGCACGGACGCCTGGACAAACGGTTTTATTATAATTTGAAAAAAAAAACAGTGAAAAAATACGGATAACTCAGTCTATGATCGAGTTTAACTAGACGTTTTCGGGCTAATACTTAGCCCTTCTTCTCGGAGCCACAACAACGCAACGTGTGACTCCGAGAAGAAGGGCTACAGATTAGCCCGAAAGATGTCGAGCTAAAGTCGATCATACGCGTGAGTTACCCGTATTTTTTCACTATGAGTGAGTCTCATGGTAGATTTATGCTAAAAAACAACTTCAAAGAAATACTCTTACTCATGAAATTTTTCTTGAAAAAAAAACAGGAAGTATACTCTTACAAAAAAAAACATAAATAACGGAGTTCAAAGTTAAAAAAAATCAAACTGAAGCCATCCTTTTTTTCCAACTCTCATCGATACATAAGTCGAAAAACGCCCATCATTTTACTTGGGTATATTTCGTCACTAATTTGAAAAAGCTCGTATCTCAAATCCATAAAACTTAAAAGGAACCTTAAGTTAAGACGAACGAATATCGATTTTCACTCGTAGAAGTGATGGCCGATGCGGCCAAAAGTTTCTCGTATGGTGTCTATGGACCGGGGTATGTATTACAATACCGAAGTACGAAAGACCGAATGTATTAAAACATCGAATGGATCAAAAGACCGACACGATTTTTTTCTGAAACCGTAAACTTCTCAGAATTTATTAAAACGGCATCATACAGAACCCATTAGGTTAGGTTAGGTTTGTTTTATAACAATCTTAAAAAGTTAACGGTTTCAGAAAAAAATCGTGTCGGTCTTTTGACCCATTCGATGTTTTAATACATTCGGTCTTTCGTACTTCGGTATTGTAATACATACCCATGGACCGGAAGCAGTGTAAGTTAGGCGTCCAACAAGACGGAGCGACGACCTGGTTAAGGTTGCGGGAACGCATTTGATACGGATGGCGCAAGACCGGTCTATTTGGCGAGCCTCGGGAGAGGCCTATGTTCAGCAGTGGACGTTTTTCGACTGAAATTATAATGATGATGGAGAGTCTTTTCAAAGTAGCGACGATAAGGAATACATAGTAGAGCCATAGTGGCTTAGTATTTGATCTATGGCCTCTCAAGCAGAGGGTCGTGGGTTCAAATCCCGGCTCGCACCTCTGAGTTTTTCGGAATTTAAGTGCGAATTTACATTTGTAATTTACCATGAGCTTTACGGTGAAGGAAAACGTCGCGAGGAAACCTACATACATGTGCGAGAAAATTTAATGGCGTGTGAAGTTCCGATTCTGCACTGGGCCCGGGTTCCCACCCACGGCCTAGATGCATTCTGAGTTGAACCGCCCTGCAGTGTGGCGAATATATGCTGGGATGATGATGATGACGAGTACACTGACTGTTGGTGGTCGAGCGGCGTGCGGCTGGGCGGCGCCTGCGCGCGGCGGTAGTAGGGCTGCACCACGGGGAGCCCCAGCGGAGTAACCCACTCCACGCTCTCGCCGCACACGCCCGATATCAGCCTGCAACAACACGGCGACAACCTTGAACCATAACCTTAAACATAAAAGACCGACCGACCTGAGCACCACCCAGCACATGAATAAAAACGAACAGAATAAAAGCTACCGAACAGAGCTCGAAATTCTTACCTATTATCATAGGGTTGTCACTAGGTAAAAAAAAAAAATTAAAAATCAAAATATTTTATTCAAACAAGTACTTAAGTATGTAACATCTGTATATCTACAAACACTACAACAGGTAGGCATCTTTAAAACAACCGAACACCCGAACTATGTAGCTAAACGCTAAAAGGTCGCGTCGTCGCTGGCGGCACACCTGAACTTTGTCTACTCACTGAGCTAGTTCAAACCGGTTTGTCTCCGAGCGGGCGCCGGTGCACGCCCCCCCCCCCGTCCTGTCTGTGACAGGTCACGCACACATATGTTGTGCGTGTAGTAGTGTAATGCGTGCGCGGCGTTGTTTGAAGCGTTTATTCTGTTCGTTCTTTATTCATGTGCCCCCCAGTGCCCAGCGGGAGAATGCATGCTCCTCACAGCATGGGCAGGACACTGTGGGTAGATTCAGTCCCCTCCCTACCCCTCCCCTCCTCAAAATATAAAGCACGGTTTTTTGTATTGACAATCAATAGAGAAGGAGACTTGTGACCGGGTTTTTTAGTCCGTGCAAGTCGGACACTGTCTGGGCCCTCCATTCCCAGTTCGTCCGAAGGGATTTTTCCCGAGCACAAGTCACCCTTCCTACCCTAAAGTAAAAAACAGCAGACTTCGCGTCTTTGGCCCCTCTGGCGACTCATTCAAAACCTTGAACCACCTGGGGATTCATTTAGACTGCCTGAACACTGGAGCGTAGTGAGGGGGTAATGCGAAGCAGAGTTCCGGACTGTTTTTAACCCCCGACAGAAAAAGAAGGGGTGTTAAAAGTTTGAGCGCTATGTATGTGTGTGTCTGGTTGTGGCATCACAGCTCTTAAACGGGTGAACTGGTTTGGATGCGTTTTTTTGAAGCAGGTTTCTTGGCGATGGTTCTTTCTTAGACATGTTTAATCAAATTGGTTCAGCCGTTTCAAAGTTATCAGCTCTTTTGCTAGCTACGGAAGGGATCTTAGACGCATAGTGGGTATTTACTTTATTGTCTTACTAGCTGATGCCCGCGGCTTCGCCCCCGTTCTGTATAAAAACCTTCACTTGACAATAACAAACGCAACAAAAAAAGAATTATCCAATTTGGTGCAGTCAATCGGAAGTTATCCACTTGACAGTCCGACGATACAATGGTATCCAAAACCAATATGCGTCAACCCGTCCGCGGATACCTTAGTATCGTAAAAGGTGGAGGAAAGAATAGTTGATTTCAATGCCATCTAGTAAAAATACCCGGCATTATTTACAAAATGTATTGATGCACAAACGTAGCCTGACTAAATTATTAGCCCTAAAAAATATAGATGGCAGTAGTGGCGGACTACTTGTCGGTAAAAAAAAAAAATTTCGCAGTGACCTGTGAATTCTGCGCTTGATTGTCAGTGTTTGTGGATAACGTGCCGTTATGTCTTAAGTATTTAACATTTATTACATAGTTTTGAGGGTTATTGTACATAAAAATAACCAGAAATGTTTATTTTCTATGATTCCGTCTTAAATCTACTGAATGTGAGTGTAAATACAGTGCAATTTCAATTTAAAACATCGAGGTTTTTTTTGAGCTGGGAATGTGAAGATTTATAGCCAAATTTTTAGTAATTTGACGCCCTGATTACTGAAATATACAATAAATATTGACGATTGGTTTATGAAGATTAGATTAATAAACTTTTATTTGGGAAATATGTCACACTCGCCAAGGATTCATCAAAACATTTACGGTGCTCCTCAGGTTTTATGCTGTGGATAGTTGAGTATCCATGGACATTTGAAAATATATCTGAAATAAGGGTTTGTACAAACTATTTCTCGTGTGACTTGATTATTCGGTGTTTGGCATTATTGTTTCTGTTTGTATGTATTTTTTAAGTTTTTGCTATAGGTGCTATTGTTTTTAAGAATGGTTTAATTATTAAATTAATAAAAATAATATTAAAAATATCCCGCTAAAAACAGGCGAAATGCATCAGCTACCGATTTCATGTAATGTAAATTATTTCTTTAAACAAAAAAATAAAAAACAAAAAAGAAATTAAACTTAGTTTTTTGACGAAATTTACTTTCTCGTGACAATGGATGCCATAGTATGCACGAACTGTAAAGTTAGTATCGGTTGCAGGCAGCCTTACGCGGGCGGCCATCTTGCTACAAAATCAGTTTCGCAAAATTATAAATGTTGCGAGGAGTAGGCAACTTGATTAATTTATTTTGCTAACTCACTGGGAACGGTATGTTTAGATTGTAGTATCATTTTAAAGGTGAAAAACTGTAGTTTTGTTATAATTAATAAAAAAAGGGGGTCATCGCTCAATATTTCGAGTTATTAGTCGTCAAACAAGAAACTTACAGCCAAGTTTACCGATTTTACAACTTTGACCTTGATTTATGCAAAAAAAATTATATGTGTGCTATTGTTTTATAAATAGTATTCGAAAGAATAAACATTAATTTACGTCTCAGTATTTTTTTCTTTATTTAAAACTTTGTAGTTCGGAAGATACAGACGTTTTTGTTAGAAAGTAGTGAACGCGTGGCGCGGTGCGTCCGTCGATAAAAAACCCGGACGGTTTGAGGCATATTGGTCGCGCGGCCCGGACTGTCAAGTGGTTATGCGCGTATAAAGGGACTCGCAGTATGTTACGGGCCCGTATGAGCAAGCCTTAAACTTCACATGTTATAAAGTTTATCGTACCCATAGTTATTATTACACTTTTTTTTTTTTTTTATGTTAGATAGGCCAGACAAACGAACTAGTGGGTCACCTGATGTTAAATGAACACCACTGTCCATAGACACCCGCAGCGCTTTACACGATGCCAGTGCGCTGTCGGCCCTAAAGGAGAGGGGTGAGGGAGGGAGAGAGGGAAGGGGTGAGGTATTGGGCCCCCGGCACTCTCACTGACCGTACGAAACGCAAGCAGGATTACTGCTGCTTCACGCCGGTGTTCTGTGAGAGGGTGGTACTGCCCCGGACGTGCCGGCCCATTCGTGATGCAGCGGCTAGCTACAACATGGCTCTACCACTACAAAAACACTACACTGGAACTTATCGGGACAATTTTTATAGTATTTTATGCAACGGTTGTATAAGTGAGGTCTTAAAAGGCGAGTGACGTGAGTTGCGATACGAGCGAAGGCGAGTATCGCAATGGAAGACGGCACGAGCCGTTAAGACCAAATTATACGCCGTTGCATACAATATTTTTTCTACGACTCGACTCTAAAAACTCGACTCTACTCGACTCTAGGGTAAAATAGGGTATAGTAGGGTAAAATGGAGTACAGTCAGGTAAAGTAGGGTACAGTCGGGTACAGTATGGTAAAATGGGGTACAGTAGGGTACAGTCGGGTGAAATAGGGTACAGTAGGGTAAAATAGGGTACAGTAGGGTACAGTAGGGTACAGTCGGGCACAGTAGGGTAAAATATGGTACAGTAGAGTACAGTCGGGTACAGTAGGGTAAAATAGGGTACAGTCGGGTACAGTAGGGTAAAATAGGGTACAGTCGGGTACAATAGGGTAAAATAGGGTACTCTCGGGTATAGTAGGGTAAAATAGGGTACAGTAGGGTACAGTCGGGTAAAGTCGGGTACAGTAGGGTACATTCGGGTACAGTCCGGCACAGTAGGGTACATTCGGGTACAGTCCGGCACAGTCGGGTACAGGAGGGTAAAATACCCTTTTTTACCCTACTGTACCCGACTGTACCCAACTGTACCCTATTATACCCTACTGTACCCGACTGTACTCTACTGTACCCTATTTTACCCTACTGTACCCGACTGTACCCAACTGTACCCTATTTTACCCTACTGTACCCTATTTTACCCTACTGTACCCGACTGTACCCAACTGTACCCTATTTTACCCTACTGTACCCGACTGTACCCTATTATACCCTACTGTACCCGACTGTACCCTATTTAACCCTACTGGTCCCGACTGTACCCTACTGCACCCTATTTTACCCTACTGTACCCGACTGTACTCTACTGTACCCTATTTTACCCTACTGTACCCGACTGTACCCAACTGTACCCTATTTTACCCTACTGTACCCGACTGTACTCTATTTTACCCTACTGTACCCGACTGTACCCTACTGTACCCGACTGTACTCTATTTTACCCTACTGTACCCGACTGTACCCTACTGTACCCGACTGTACCCTACTGTATCCTATTTTACCCTACTGTACCCGACTGTACCCTATTTTACCCTACTGTACCCTATTTTACCCTACTGTACCCTATTTTACCCTACTGTACCCTATTTTACCCTACTGTACCCGACTGTACCCTATTTTACCCTACTGTACCTGACTGTACCCTACTGTACCCTATTTTACTCTACTGTACCCGACTGTACCCTACCGTACCCTATTTTACCCTACTGTACCCTACTGTACCCTATTTTACCCTACTGTACCCGACTGTACCCTACTGTACCCTATTTTACCCTACTGTACCCGACTGTACCCTACTGTACCCTATTTTACCCTACTGTACCCGACTGTACTCTATTTTACCCTACTGTACCCGACTGTACCCTACTGTACCCGACTGTACCCTACTGTATCCTATTTTACCCTACTGTACCCGACTGTACCCTATTTTACCCTACTGTACCCTATTTTACCCTACTGTACCCTATTTTACCCTACTGTACCCTATTTTACCCTACTGTACCCTATTTTACCCTACTGTACCCGACTGTACCCTATTTTACCCTACTGTACCTGACTGTACCCTACTGTACCCTATTTTACTCTACTGTACCCGACTGTACCCTACTGTACCCTATTTTACCCTACTGTACCCTACTGTACCCTATTTTACCCTACTGTACCCGACTGTACCCTATTTTACCCTACTGTACCTGACTGTACCCTACTGTACCCTATTTTACTCTACTGTACCCGACTGTACCCTATTTTACCCTACTGTACCCTACTGTACCCTATTTTACCCTACTGTACCCGACTGTACCCTACTGTACCCTATTTTACCCTACTGTACCCGACTGTACTCTACTGTACCCTATTTTACTCTACTGTACCCTACTGTACCCTATTTTACCCTACTGTACCCGACTGTACCCTACTCTACTCAACTCAGCAGGTCTAAACTGGGCTTTAGTGTTGAGTGTACCCTACATTTAATATTATGTGGCAGTTAGGTGTATCGTAATAACGACATTACGACACAAGTGCTGTTATGGCGAATAGATTAAGTATAGACTTTCTGAAGTCATATTATCTATGTTCTTATATATTTGTTCGCGACCATGTAAAAAACAGATAAAAGTACAGGAGTAGGAAAAAATAAAAATTGAACAGTCTCCAAAAAACAATAAAATAATTTTCTTCTGATCTGTTTGAAGTCGGTGCCTTATTTAGTAGAGTCAACGTCATAAATAAGTGATCACTTTTGTACCTTGTCACTTTAGCGTCATGTTTGAAAGCTATACGAAATTATGTAACGACTGAAAGCGACTAGGTACAAAAGTGATCACTTATTTATGACGTTGACTGTACAAGCCAGCAGGAGTGGACCTAGTCATCTACTCGCACCTTATTCGGATACTATCTACTGGGCTTCTACCAATAGTTATTTATTTATTTATCATTCTTCTTCAAATATGTAGTTTCCGCGGGATAGCTATTTGTTTAATAAAAGTTACAATAATTGGAACCATCAGTGTCAAAGATTTTTGTATCGTCAATTGGGAATGTCTAAAAAAAATTACCAGTGGTTTTTATATTTTTTTTTGTATAGAAAAGTCAATTATAAGAAACTAATTTCAATATTTTGTCATTTAGTTCTCTACTTTTTTCAAAATTAATTATTGAAACTATTTTAGTTGATGACGTCAGATTATAATTGAGGGCTCCCACAATGCCAAATTTCTAAATCTATCTAAATGCTTACGATAAGGCAACCCCTTTAATTATTTTTTGCGCAGTGGTACACTATACACTATGTCACTTTACTGGCACTGACAAAGTGCTAGATGTCAGACAGCGGGTCCAAATCAAACTCCGTAGTATAATCCACGCGTAAATTGTGAAGAATTCTAACCACACAGAATAAAGTACGACTTGAACCGGTCACGCAATTTACACCAATGTCAAATGAAGTTCATTGCTTATTTGTTATATAATAAATTCATTACATAATATTAAATTTAAATAACTACAGAAAACGATTTAAAAAGCATTTATCTCGAAATGGTTTTCGATTTTCTATACATTGCAAAAAAATAGACATCCCCATTCAAAAAGTTTAGGCAGCTTTGGTTTGAAGCATTTTTTGAGTCAAATATAGTGTTGTATGGTTTTATCTTACTTGGCGCAATCAGTGAACCAGTCCTGAATTAGCTTGGTCGAGGTGAACATGGAGCGCAGACTGTCGAAAGTCTTGCTGGTCAGGTACTGCGAGCTCGCCCACACCTGATCCTTCGGGAACTCCTCGATATCTGCTCGAAATACATCCAAATGAACTACAATCTTTAATCTTACTACTCCGAAACCAGCGGCACAATAAATAATAGTACAGTCAACGTCATAAATAAGTGGTCACTTTTGTACCTTGTCACTTTAAGTCGTTTCATAATTTCGTATGGCTTTTCAAACTTTTACGTTAAAGTGACAAGGTAAAAAAGTGATCACTTATTTATGACGTTGACCCTACAAGGGTGAATCAACTTTTTCGTGTTGTTTCTCAGTCCCCAGTTGTCCAAGTGACATCTTCATACTGTTTCATAGAAAAATGCTTAGGTTGTCGTTGTTGGAGTAGTAAGGTGAGTTGTTAAAGTAGCGGCATCGAGTGATCGCACTATTGACGTTTGCTCGCTCATGAAGTTCCCTAAATATTGACAGCAAGTACAAAGGAAAAGATGACAAACTTCATTGTTGCAGGTACCGGAATAGTGATGTACTGACGCGGACTGCAATTTATTGAAACGCATTTCGTAACTACCTTCAACTTATAATTTTTTTAATGGATTTTTCTTTAAATTATTACAGGAAACTTGTGCATATGCCACTAAAACAGACTGGGGACGTGTGGTAAACAGTACCATGCGACGAATAAAGGAAATCTATGAAACTGATGTAAACGTAGACAATATTTTACACAGTGAAATCATAATGCAGTGACGGTTGTTTAAATGCATCGGATTAAAATACATTAATACTTTATTTAATAGGTGAGGGTGAAGCTGTGTAGCAGATTGTTCTTTGTTTATTTTTTTATTTGACACTTGATTTCATTATTTTAGTTTAATTACCTACTAAGTATTATGTTTTAAGATATTGTGTTGCGATGTTTTTATGCTCGAGTTGTACTATAATTCCTTAGATTCCTTTTGTCCATAACACAGGTTATACTTGTAACCCAGCTTAGACTAAACTAAATTTACTATCTAGACCTAAGATTATTTCATGTTTATATTTTGTATGTTATATGAACTTTATGAATAAATAAATACCCTGGCACCGTCCCATGTACCAAGCACCAACGTCACCGCTGGCGCTGCGGCATCCTCGGCTGAAAGCCTCAAACGCCGCAAATATGCCGCTCTAGGAACCAGCTACATGTTTGCGGCGTTTGGCGTTGAAACCTTAGGGCCATGGGGGCCAAGTGCGCGTCGGTTATTCAAAGATTTGTCGACGCGCCTAATAGAGGCCTCGGGCGACCTGAGGGCTGGCCACTATTTCGCACAGCGAATAAGTATCGCTATACAGCGGGGAAATACGGCCAGCCTTCTGGGCACCTTGCCCATTGACGGTGATTTAGGCCAAATTTTTTACTTATAGTTTAAGTTTTATTATGTTTGTGATTATTTTTTAAATGTTATCTTATAAATAAATAAATAAAATTAAATAAATAAATAAATTTCACTAATAAAAAGCTAAAAAAAAATACAATACAATGACTAATCATGAAATATGGCCTTTTTCACGACAGTAAAATAGAGCATTTCACAGCATTATTGACATCTGTCAAAAGTGCCATCACTCGATGCCGCTACTTTGTTCACGCGAACGAAGCGGGTAAAAGCTAGTAATTCTAATACACCTACAAACCTTTAAGCTGTTTCGCGATCTGCAACCGGGCGCCGAACCTGGTGACTCCGTACACGGTGGTCATCACGGTCTGTTTGATCACTTTGCGACGCACGAAGCCTTCCAGTGTTTGTGCCACCGCGACGCCGGCCGCCGCGTCGCGCTGACGCATCTCTTCCACCTGTAGACGTGATAATAATAAATTAAAGGTTCGGCATACCGCTGCTTAAAACACGGAGACGTTACGGAATCGCAGTGACGTGCCGTAAACGTCAGACTTTACAGCACGCTCTCCATAGTAAAGTCGTGACGTTTACGGTGCGTCACTGTCTCCGTACCGTCAGCGTATTTTAAGCAGCGGTTTGGCCGAACCTTTATAAATCATGGGTCGATTGACACCAATTGACCTACTCCCAAACTTAGCAAAACTTGTACTGTAGCACTATAGGTACAGTCAAGGAAACTGAATCACGTACCAGGGTGGAACCTTTTCGTAACCAATTTCGCTATGATTTGTTTGGCAGATGTATGGGATGTCAACATGACACAAAGCACAAAGGTTCCATCCTGGTACGTGATTCAGTTTCCTTGACTGTACTAAACAACGGATAAACAAAGTTATATAGATAAATACATTCTAAATACATATGAAACATCATACTGTTAAAGGTGGAGTTAAAAAAGTCGGACACCTTAACGCAGGAGTTAAATTAAAATTAGTATGAAAGTATTCCGTTGTGACACAATAATTTACCATTACATTAGTGATATTCGTGTCACAACCGAATTTTTCCCAGTCAGTTGTTTTATCGTTTTGGTCGTCAACCTTAATAATTTCAAACGTGAGAATATTGGAATTTTTTTAGACGACCAGATGGCCTAGTGGTTATAGACCCTGACTATGAAGCTTGAGGTCCCGGGTTCGATTCCCGTGTCGGGGCAGATATTTGTATCAAAAATACGAATGTTTGTTCTCGGGTCTTGGGTGTTTAATATGTATTTAAGTATGTATCTATCTATATAAGTATGTTTATCCGTTGCCTAGTACCCATAACACAAGCTTTGCTAAGCTTACTTTGGGACTGGGTCAATTGGTGTGAATTGTCCCGTGATATTTATTTTATTATTTATTTATTAATAGAATATAGGATTAAGGGAATAGTGACAAAATAGTTGCAGTACTTAAAAGTTCGATAGTAAATGATGTTGCGGTAGTGAGTGGTGGTTTAGCAGTAAGTTATGGTTTAGAAGTTAGTGGTGGTTTTGAAGTGAGTGGTGGTTTAGTAGTAAGTTGTGGTTCAGTAGTGAGTGGTGGTTTAATATTGAGTGGGGGTTTAGTAGTGAGTTTCGTTTTAGCAGTGAGTGGTGGTCTGGTAGTCTAGTCAGTGGTGCTGTGGTGGTTTAGTAGTACGTGGTAGTTAGTAGTAAGTTGTGGTTTAATAGCGAATGGTGGCTTATTAGTGAGTAGTAGTAGTGAGTAGTAGCTTAGAAGTGGTGGTTTAGTAGTGAGTAGTGGTTTAGTAGTAAGTGGTGGTTTAGTAGCGAGAAGTGGCTTAGTAGTGAGCGATAGTCCAGTGAGAGGCGGCCTGGTTACTTACAACCTTCTCTCGAAGGTGGTTTAGTAATGAGCGGTATTTCGGCAGATAGTGTTTGGTAGTGGGCAATATTGTTTGGTATCCAGTTGTAGCTTGGTAAACTGGCTCCCGGGACTCACCATGGCGGCGACGGCGGCGTACACGTCCTGCGGGCGGGGGCGGGGTGCCAGGTTGACGGCTGCCGCGCCCGCGGCGTCTCCGCCCAGCGCCGCATAGTGCTGCAGGCCGTTGCACGACCCATCCTGGTGCACCGGGAACCCGCACATGTACTCTGGGGAATTGACGTGGATATAGCAGCTGTCTCAACGCCGACGAGGGAACTACTAGTTATAGTAGTTGCTACAGCATCCTGTGCGTGCTAGGCTAGTGTAGTGTGGGCACACATCTTCGTCCAAACCATATAAAATCGTGTATACTTAGCATAAGTAGTTCAGTAATAAATCATATCTTAGACCTATCGGTTGTTTCTCTAACGCCATCCTCACATCAGGCTAGGACTCCACGCTGCTGCGACGCTGGATAGGGCTGTCTCAAAGATCTGAATCTCATCTTCATCAACAACCTCATCACCTTAGAGCCCTGTTCCCTTGATTGAACTTGAAACGACCTAATGATCTTTAACCAGCTGAAAAGGGGCCCGAGAATTGCATTGCCTAAGGCCGCCGACACGGATAATCCGGCCCTGTTTTGTTTATGACTTTAACAGTTACCTCACTCCCTATTAAAGTCTTTAGAGGAGTCCCACTAAAAAACAGCGTTGTGGCTTGCCGCAATATTATGCTGACAATCGATATTATGATGCTGGTATTATGGTGGCGGATATTAATGCGCCTATTGTCCGCCTTAATTTTTATTTTTGCAATGTCACTGTATTGTGTTTGGTGTACAATAAAGAATATTTGTATTGCATTGTACTGTATGTTGTGTGGGGCCTAATTTTATTTCTACTATTCGATGTTTTTGATTGATATCTGTTTCTTCCAAATGTTTTATTTTGACTGTGTCTATCTCTCTCTCTCTCTCTTTCCCCCTCTCTCTCAAGCTCCAAAACTGCCACTATAACTTATGGATGGGGCAATAAGACTGACCTTCGTGATTGGGCGAGCGCACGGCGTTAGCGATCTCCATGCAGCAGGCGAGCGTCTGCCACGGCTCCTCGGAGTCGCGCCACCAGCCCGAGCCCTCCAGCGGGTTGTCTGCAGAGTCCAGGATCTGGTCCATCACGCTCTCCGCATATGCCAGTCTGGAGATATGCGAGTCGTTTTCAAAAAAAATGAACATAGTTAAGAGCTTAATGTAAACAGAATCACGATCGCTTCCTTTGTGTTACGAAAGTTAGGGCGATTGTGCACTACAATGAATTTTACTGTCCGGCAGTCCTGTACATTTAACGGCGTGCCATATCGGACCGTAAAAACTCGGACTGCCGGACAGTAAAATTCATTGTAGTGCACAATCGCCCTAAGTCATACAAAATATATGGGTAAATTTCGTCACACAAAGGAATCAATTAAGTTGTGTTTTTATTACATCACTTAATTGTGTACACTTTTTTTGAAAACGTCTCATGTACAGTGAAGTGTATGAAATATATTGGTGTAGGTGTTGTCATGTTAGAGAGCGTCGAATGTGGTCTTTACTGAGGATATTTTCGCGATTTTTTCGTGAGATTAGGCACGACTCGCGATCTTACGTTATGTATTCCGAAACTACTACAAAATTTACAGGAATGATAGTAATGTTATTTATTTAGCAATCCGGGGTAAATAATATTATTCATAGGCTTAGTTTACTTCGATTCATTTTATATTATTTAGCCCTATGCGAGTAGTAGAAGTCAGTGACGGGGCAGGACTTAAATTTGGCGTGAACAAGATATGTATATTTTGCGAGGCTCTGTGATGGCGCACCAGATATTAGATAACGGACATTTAACCAATATGACGATGTATGACCAAAAAAACGAGAAACTTTTGAGGCGAGAGGCCTGTCAGATCGCGAGGCCGTTGGCGGTGGGGCACGTCGCCTACGACGCCTATAGCCTCTGGCGGAAGTGATGAGCGGAGCTAGCGTTGGATTTTTTTTGGGTGTCTCGGTTAACGGCAAATTGTGGCACTAGTCGCAAAAAACTTTTAATTTTTCGTCTGTGGGAGCGTTGCGTACCCGGTCATGTGTGGCGGTATGTGACAATTTCGCGCGGAATCGCCAACATTCAGTTAAATATTGAAAATATTACTAAATATACTTTCGAATCGATGCTTGTCTATTGTAAATCATTAGCTTTTATTTAGTCGAATTTTAGACCATTATATTTAGAAATAGAGCATAAAATCGCAAAAAATAGGCTGAAGTAGTAATTATACTTGGTGAGGCTTTTTCTTACAAACTATGCCACTTTAGTACGGGACAACCAAAAATACCCCTGATGACGAAGATCCATAGGAAATTGTACGGTAATCAAGAACCACGGTTACAGAGACCTACTGAACTGCATGAGAGTAAGGAAAATTGGAGTAAAACACATGCGCACTTACAGGTTCGGCTTCTTTCCACTACTCCAGCGCTAGGACCTTGGCTGATAGTCCATCGGCAGCCCAAGGGGAGGCTTGACTCACTCCAACAGCACGTGATGGGATCAAAGGACGCAGATCTTTGCCGTAATTAAGATTGTCCAATAAATACAGTCACTCACACAAACACAGAAGCGTTCTGATATATATATTTATCCAAATTTTAACGGATGGATAGTACTTTTTGAGTTTTTCGTAGATTTAAAACCAATAGCTGCTGCCACGGCGGCGGTTAGCGAACATCAACGCACGATTCGTCCAACTCTTCACATCGAACGAGAGCGAGATCGTCTATATACACCGGTGCGCATGTTAGAAAAGGATGGGATAGGACACTCTCATGCAGTTTTATTAAAAATAAGTCAAACCACCTACATTGGCGCAAGCAATACTGATCCTTACGGTACGCGTCCGTGCTAAAATGTGTCCGGTGCGGCAGCCAGACCACCTCGTGTATTAAACTGACCTCTCGTCCACGGTGTTCTTCTTCATGGTCCCTGTGAGGTTGACCGCGTGCAGTTTGAGCCACGCGAGGCCTGCGGGGCCGAGCGGGCGCTCGCGCGCGAACCGCAGCAGCGCGCGGTACGCGTCCGCGCCCAGCTGCGACAGGTGCGGCGGGCAGGCGTACACGCGCCCGCGGAAGTCCATGTTGTGGGGCAGCCAGAACACCTCGTCTCTGGAGAATACACAGGATAGGTTGGCGCGGAGTAATGGTTGATATCGTTTTTAGGGTTCCGTACCTCAAAAGGACAAAACGGAACCCTTATAGGATCACTTTGTTGTCCGTCTGTCAAGACCCTTTTTCTGAGGAACGCGTGGAGGTAATCAAGCTGAAATTTATATCAAATATTCAGGTCTACTGTCCCTTGGAGCTGTGAAAAAATCAAACTTCTACGCCAACGCAATCAAAAGATACAGCCGTTTATGCCGCAAATTTTCGACACTCGCAAGGGAATCAAAACCTACAGGGTACATCCCGTGAACTCAGAATCTTGAAATTTGGTACGAAGCAAGGTCTTATAGCACAGATAAAGGAAAAATTGCGAAAAGCATAAATTTTTTTGTCTGTCTGTCTATATTAGTAACCAATCTACAATGATCCCACACTGCGCACATTTTGCTTAGGAGCAGGGGTCTGCTAAGACTGGATGTTCATAGATACATATAAATTTGTACGGAACCCTCGGTGCGCGAGTCCGACTCGCAATTGGCCGGTTTTTTTTTCATTTAATTATTGAAGCTAGCGACGCTTACGGCCATGGCCACAACATCGGTCTTAGCGGGGAGCGGTGCGGCGGGCAGCGCGGCGAAGAAGAGCGGAGTGGCGACCATGGCACGTACTTCGGAGGAGCGCTAACGGCATCGAGCGGAAGGGACGTATTCAAATGATTCAAAATAATAGTCATCAGCCTAACCTATATACGTCCCACTGCAGCGCACAAGCCTCCTCCCAGGTTATCACATTTTAACCCTTCGTGCGTCTAAGCACTGATAAGTACCCCCTATCTCTGCTTAAACTCTGATCAGTGCCACAATCACAAGACATGCAAAAACATAGCGAAATTTTGCGACAGACGACGGGGACAACTATGCTACCCCGTCCGCGTCCGACATACTAGAGATTAATCGTTGTTTTAGTATCGCTTCCAACGTTATTGAACCATATAGTCGTTCGAAATAAAACGTGCAATAGAGACCTTCGTGTTTATGCTCGAAGTTAACGCTTCGCTTGAAGGCACCGCCCGGCTTGCGTGAGGTCGGCACTTCGCTCGCGTCTACATTTAGGGTGGGCGGGGGGTTATCCAACAAACCTGTAGTGGTTAGCGAGCGCGAGTTTGTACAGCGCGTCGCACCAGAGCGAGTGCATCTCAGCGCGCGCGCGGGCTAACGCCACGCGCCGCTTGAAGGCGTTCACCGGCTCACGTGAGGCCGGCACTTCGCTCGCGTCTATGGCTGAAGCGGGCGGGGGTATGTCCAGTTTCTTGTTGCCGCCCGACCTAGGATAAACATAGGCCTTTGTCAAAATAATTCTTTTTAGAGTTCCGTATTCAAAATGTGCAATAAAGGGGAGCCATTCAATTGTCATACAAACTTTTGCATAATTCATCATTTGTCCGAAATCATCATTTTGCATAATCGCTTTTTACTCTGAATCCATTAATTATTCAGGAATTTTCAAATGGTTATCCTGTAGGACTCTATAGGTTAGGTTAGGTTTGTTTTATAACAATTCTGAATAATTAATGGATTCAGAGTAAAAAGCGATTATGTAAAATGATCATTTCGGACAAATGATGAATTATGCAAAAGTTCTTATGACGAACATTACACACCCGCAAAAAAGGATTCTATTACTAGGCCTCAGGGCCTCTGTTACAATAACTTTGAATTGTAATAGATAGACATTTGAAATTTTAATAGATCGTGTTGGGTGTATTATTAGCGCCGCTTTAACAACAAATAATAGAATAGTCGCTAACACGGAAAATGACATAAGAAAGATAGAAAAATATTTTACTTACGTTTCCAAAAGTACATAATCCACCTTTAACATTTTACTAACATTTATAGACATAACATCACCATGTCATTTGATTACCAACTTACTTGCATGCTTGATTGCGTGCATGCTCGATTGATTGCAATACCTAGTTAACATAAAACTTGCGGATACCATGACTAGCGCGTACGACTAACTCGAAACCTAAAATTGCTAAAAGTAGCCCCGAAACGTAAATGCAGCATTTCGTGTGCTTTGGCTACCTCCTTTGAGGATAGAGGCATGATGTATGTATGTACTAAACACTAACCTGAAGATCTTCAGCTGAAGGTCTAAAACGGGCTTGTTGACGCGCCACGGAACCTCTCCCAGCTGGTTGAGGCTGTCCAGAGCTGGGTACAGAGCGGATGGAGGCGCTTCTTCCAGACGCTTCCATTGGCTCATCACGTAGAATGGCATCCTGGTTAATAATTAAATGAGTAATGTATTATAAGCTTATAATTGTGACTACGTTGAAGAATGGATATTGGCTATTAACTTGCTGGAAATCTAAATTGTTCTGTCAATACTTATCAAAATACTAAATACAAACTGAAACATAGATGCACAGAAAAAACCCCAGAAAAAGGACCAATGCTGGGAATCGAACCCAGGTCCTCGGCATTCCGTGCCGCGTGCTTACCCCTACACCACCACTGGTCAGGCGTTTATACGCAAAATTTTCCTATGCATCATACATTCCAGCCTGCCATCATCACTTATGCAGTGATACAGCGCCATCTATGTTCAGTTCTCATCAAGAAACATCAACACTCCTTCTGAACTAACCGCTCACTCGGACTAGAGATGTCGCTACAAGGCCATACTTTTAACAAGTTTGGTTTGAAGTATCTTTTGTATACTTTTTATTTTTTTATTTATGTAAAAGTAAAAAATTTGAAGTTGAAAAAATAAAAGAAATATATACAAAAAGATACTTCAAACCAAACTTGTTACTTGGAAGGTTATTAAAGAATCTGGGGTTTTGCGACTACACGGTATCGCGCGAGTCTGATATTTTGCGATTCTGATATCCCGCGAGTCTGATATTATGCAACTCTGGGAATCTGCTCTGGAAAGTTCCAGGCGGACCAGCCGGCCCCACGGACGATGCACTTTGCACGGCAGACAGCTCCTTGGATGGCGTTGACACTGACCTGATGAGCGGCGTCTTGGTAAGCAGGTACGCTCCAGAGTGCAGATGAGGCCAGGGCTTGGAGGGCGAGGCTGGCGGCACCAGGTCGGCGCGCATGCGCAGCTCGGCGCGCGCGGCGCCCAGCCACAGCCGCGCGAGCGCCGGGTGCGGCTTCAGTTCCAGGCGAACCAGCCGGCCCCACGGCCGGTGCACTTTGTACACGGCTGGCAGTTTCTTTCTGTCGAATTCAAAATGGGCCATACACAAATTTAACATTCCAGCCTATACAGGGTGTCGCAGAAGTCGACGTCAAGGCAAATCAGATGATAGGCCAACTTATGTACCTAAATATATTGGTAATCAGAAACATATTTAAAAAAAGTCTAAGTTAAGTATCTAAAAAAACCGGCCAAGTGCGAGTCGGACTCGCGCACGAAGGGTTCCGTACAATTACCTATAAAAATCACGTTTGTTGTATGGGAGCCGCCTTAAATATTTTTTTATTTTAATTTAATGATTTATTTTTAAAGTCAATATATAATTAAATATTCTGTGAAAATTTCAAGTGTCTACCTGTTGCCGTTATCAATATCGAGCAAAAAAGTCATGTTTGTTGTATGGGAGCCCCCTTAAATATTTATTTTATTCCAGTTTTTAGTATTTGTTGTTATAGCGGCAACCGAAATACATCATCTGTGAAAATTTCAACTCTCTAGCTATCACGGTCCCCGAGATACAGCCTGGTGACAGACGGACGGACGGACGGACGGACAGCGGAGCCTCAGTAATAGGGTTTCCGTTTTTACCCTTTGGGTACGGAACCCTAAAAATTATAGGCACCAAAAAAAACAAACAAAACAAAACACACACAACAACAAAATTATAGGTTAAATTATGCTGTATCACGCAAGTGATGATCTAACAAGGTGAGATATGAATGTATAGGAAAAAAAATCGTGTCTAAATTCCTGACCAGTGGTGGTGTAGGGGTATTAGCATAGCACGTAGCACAAAATGCTGAGGACCTGGGTTCGATTCCCAGCGCTGGTCTTTTTTCTGGGTTTTTTCTGTGCATCCATAATTCAGTTTTTATTTAGTACTAGCTTTTGCCCGCGACTCCGTCCGCGTGGAATTAGTAATTTGGGCAGCTTATTTTTTTTTATCCAATTGGGATGTCCCAATTTTTGGCAACGTATAATAAATCGAAAACCGTTTGGAGAAATAGGCTTTGTGAAGCGTTTTCAGAAATCAGATCCCAAAAATATGATAATCTGAATTAAATAAAGAAAATTTAAGTAATGACCTTCATTTGACCCCTGCAGTGAATCGTCACAAAGGCAGATATAAAGCAGGTCTACACTCTAAAGCAAATTGACAGTTTGAAATGTTGCTGTCCTGCTTATAATAGCAAAGAGTGACAAAGACAGAACTTTAATCACATGATGCACACCTGGCTTTAAACAGTTGTCATTTATCATAAAGTCCGAAATGTATACAATACTCGCAATGTATTTTTACAAATTTAATTATTAAATTACTACGTTACAAGTAAATATGAAAGAATTTAAATATCAGATTTTAATAAAAAATATCTATTTACTATCACACCATTAAACAAACAGGAATAATCGAAGCTAAAAGAAGAGAAATAAATAAAACTATTTTGTCATGGTTCATTTAGGACCCTAAGCCGTGCTTGTAATATTGACAGTGACAAGACAAATCAGGGGCACTACTACAAAATTCGAAGTTCGTATCGTATCATCCCTCTCACTCTCGTGTCAAATCATATTAGCGTGAGCGGGATGGCATGAAACGAAGTTCGAATTATGCACTTCGTAGTAGGGTCTCAGTAGTGCCGTGGTAGTGCCACAGATTATGTTATGTACGACTTGAATTTTTCTAGGCTATGGAACGTGGCTCTCTCACTGTGACGTCATCCAACGTATTTCTAAAAAAAATATAAAAAATTAAATACTCAACCAAATTCAAAATCGATGAAAATGGTGTCTTAAAATATCCTATTCTTTCCTAAAAAAATTATGGCTCTCCTTAGTTCAACGATATAAAAAAAATTACCCCGCAACCCCCCCCCCCCCCCGCACATTCATCACTACTTCTAAAAACTGTTCTATAAATTCTTAAAATAGACTTATCTTTCTTATTTGTGAACCGATTCAAATGAAACAAACACTAAATGTTAATCCAAGATAATACCAACATATCAGTGAAAACCGCATCCTTCTAGGTTAAGCCGTTTCTGAGATTAGCGCGCACAAACGCACAGACAAACAGACAAACAGACAATAATTCTAAAAAACATTGTTTTGGGTTCTATTGCGCTAGTAATAGCCCTAGTGACAGTTTTTCTCAAATATCTTCAATGTACAGACACCGACTTGTTACAGATTTATTATATGTATACATGAAATAATAAATTATAGGCATTTAAAAAATCTAGAAAATCAACATCCTGTGACAGTCTTTTCGATCCTGTTGCTACAAATCTATACTTTTTTATTTATTTGTTTTTGTGGTGTAATTTTGCTGCGCACGCTCCGCTTCTTACACTCACGCATACTGCGCTACTTGGGTCACATCTCTAGACGAGACAACAACTCTATAGAACGATTGGTCGTACAGGGAAATGTGGAAGGCACTAGATCACGTGACAGGTCACCTATTGGCTGGACTGACCAAGTGAAATCCGCATTAGGGATCTGCGTATCTGATTGCGCTAGACAGTCCGCCAACAGGGAGAGGTGGCGGGAGATCGTGCAGAGAGCTGTTTCCGTCCCTTTGGTATCATTTCGTAGCTAAAAGTTCGTAACCAGCTTCGAAACGGGAAAAAAACCCGATTCGTAACTGGCTTCAAAATGGAACTTTTCCATTACCGATTCGTAACCGCGGTTGGTCACCAGCTTACCATTTGGTTACCAAACGGTACTACGCAGGCCCATTACGTAGCCAGCTAATTTCGGATTCCCATTTTGTAGCCAGCTACGAAAATTGACTACGAAACGGTACCAAAGATTTCCGCCTCTGCTGATATGGACGTCTCAACGTGACCACCACTCTGCCAAGAGTAGAACGACAAAGAAGATAAAAAAACAAGTACTCACTGTTTAGCTTTGGGTTTGAACATGTTGACGTCGATCTTGACGTCGTTGATGATGATGTTATAGAGGAACTTGCCGACGCTCTGCCGCATCTCCATCGGCCACGGCGTCTCCTCCATGTCCTGGCACAATCAAAGAAAATTCAATTCAATTCAATTTTTGGGATAATAATGGCCCCATCAAACGGTGCGATGATTCCGCCAATGTCGAGGTTGGATAAGACACTGCTAGACGACCTTTGGTCAAGTACGGAAGCGCTGTCCGTGTTCGGACACAATCAATACCAGCCACAATCAATCTCAAAGAAAATTATAATTTCTTTATACAACTTGACGCATAAATTCTCAACTCTGTGAGTAATTCCCGTGAGTTATAAATTGAATTGTTTGGATTGAAAAGTCTGAATAAATTAATATTATTTATTATTTTAATATTTAGTTACTACACGCTGGTCCAAAACATATCAAACTCAAGTACTGCCTTTTCGGCGAATTAGTTTTCGCAAACTGATTCATTTGGCAAATGTTTCATTTCCCAAATGTTAATTATTTCTGAAACTGTAAACTATTCAGGATATATTTCAGGACTATCCTGTAGGTTAGGTTAGGTTTATAACAATCCTGAAAAGTTTACAGTTTCAGTAAAAATAAACATTTGGGAAATGAAACCTTTGCCAAATGAATCATTTTCCGAAAAGTTTTTCACCGAAACATTAGTAAACCTATCAAAGTTCCTTCTAAACTGCAAAAAAATATATATCAATGTAGTTTTACTTTGACTTACCAGACTAGCTCCCTCCCTGTTCCGATGTACTAGAAGCTGCCACGCTTGGCGGCTGTTCAGCGGGACATCGCCACCCAGGGTACTGCGGTCCAGGTACCACTCGCAGTACTGGTCATATATCTGTGATATTTTAGCCAGCACCCCGTTTTTGCGGTACTGTTCTACTTGGTATCTGTGGAATTTCATTTTGCATGCTTTTACGAGCCATAGAACATGGTCCATGAAATAGTATTAGAAAAGTGCGGGCATTCGAGTCTGATTTGTTCGACATTTTAAATGTTTAGTAGTACTGTAGTACTGTTTAGGGTTCTGGACCAAAAGTGTGCCAACAACAAGGGGTATTACTGAAACTCCGCTATCTGTCCGCCCGTTAGTCACGGGGCTATACTAAAAATAAAATAAAGTTCAAAATTAAAGGGGGTCGCCATCCAAAAACGTGTTTTTTCCAACATTTTCAACTCGATCTTTAGAATTTTCTTACTTAAAAACATTGCAACTTAAAACATTGTACGAGCTACGGAAACCTTCACGTACGATTCCGACTCGCACTTGATCGGTTTCTTGTTGTTACATGTAAAAGGTTAAGAAAGAAGGTAGAAGGTGGTCCCATATGAATGTTATAGAAATTTTATTTATTTATTTATTTTATTTGGAAAACCAACAGGAAATTATTCAGCAATTCTAATTATTTTTGAAATGTATCGTAAATGTGAAAATCTCTTACTTGTGATAGACCTGAGTGCCCAGATCCCGCTGCAGCAGCTTCAGCGTGGGGCTGTAAGTCTCGGAGCCGTCCACTAACTTATTGATCTCGCCCATTATGAGATCCACGAATTGGTCCACCTGCACAAATAACAACTTATAGGTGTGACTACTTTTTACATGAATATATATTTTTTAATCTATTTTTAATTGAATTTGACTGTTATTTTGATATATTTTTATTATTATTAATTTTTAAATATTTTTAATTGATATGAAAACTAGATAAAGACACTCTGATAAGTAACGTTAAAGAATTTAATTTGGAACTGCAGAACTCTTTCGCCCTCCTTGCCACTGATGATGATAGCTTACCAAGTACTGAAGACCAGTATGTCAATATTATTAAGAGCATTACGAATGCCAGTAAGAAAATAAAACAGAATAAACAAAAAACCAAAAAACTTTCAGACAAATCTTTAGGATTAATAGAACTTAGAGAAACCCTTAGGAAGAATAACAATTTGTACAGAGAAATCGACAGAAAGGTAAAACGTAGTATAAGAAAGGACATTCGGAATTTCAACACACAATTGGTGGAGGTAGCAATAAAGAAGCGAACGTCGCTAAGAGTCGCTAGACAAGGAATTACCGTGGAAAAACCTTGGATTACCGCCTTAAGAGACGAAAATGGGGTAAAACAGTCCAACAAGGATAAGATCACGCAGATTGCCTCAAACTTTTATAAGTGTTTGTATTCTGATCCATCCCGTATTGCCCAAGGTGACAACACCAGCAACTACAACTGCTCCGATAACATCTCTCCAATAACGGGATACGAGGTTAATAAAGCTTTAAAAAGCATGCCGTATCAAAGAAGTCCTGGAGACGATGGCATTACGACCGAGGCATTGAGAATAGGCAAAGACATCCTCATACCCCATATTACAAATTTATTCAACTGTATCTTACACACTGGCTCCGTTCCTTAACCTCTCTGTCATTCAAATATAATTTTGCTACATAAAAAGGTGACAAAACCGACATTAATAATCACAGACCAATTAGCTTGGTGTCCCACTTATACAAACTCTTCACGAAAACTCTGCAAAATCGGATCGCCCCACTACTGGATCAACACCAACCGCCAGAACAGGCAGGCCTCCGGCCATCATTTTCAACGACTGACCACCTTCATTCTTTAAGTCAAATATAAGTATGTTTATCCGTTGCCTAGTACCCATAACACAAGCTTTGCTAAGCTTACTTTGGGACTAGGTCAATTGGTGTGAATTGTCCCGTGATATTTATTTATTTATTTATTTATTATTATTAAATAATGGAAAAGGCTAACGAGTTCAATAAGCCCCTATACCTGGCATTTGTCGATTATAGCAAAGCTTTTGACAGTGTAAAACATTGTGCAATATTATCCGCACTACATAGTCAACAAATAGATCCAACCTATATTGAACTCGTTCGCATAATCTATTCCAAAAGCACGGCCAGCATAAAACAGCATAGTCCTGGCACCCTTTTTGTTATAGAAAAGGGAGTAAAACAGGGTGACCCACTATCTCCTAACTTATTCACCAGTTGCCTGGAAGAAGTCTTTAAGACTTTGGCGGTATCTTGGCAGGATAAGGGAATCGATGTTGGAGGCAAGAGGTTGACTAACCTTCATTTTGTTGATGACATTGTTCTCTTCTCTACATCGGCAAAAGAACTGGAGATAATGCTGCAAGAACTTAGCACGGCAAGTTTTGAGGTTGGACTTACAATGAATTGGTTGAAGACTAAGTTGATGACGAATCGCGTCGGACGTAGGGTTACGGTAGATGGGCAGCTGATACAGTATGTCGACGAGTATACTTACTTGGGCCAGATAGTTTCCTTCGAAAACAGACAAGGCAAAGAGATTAATAAACTCATTGAAAATGCCTGGAGGAGCTACTGGTCCATGAAAGCGCTAATGAAGGGTAAACTTCCCTTAACTCTGAAGCGCAGACTCGTCGATATGTGTGTACTGCCTATCCTAACCTACGGAGCCCAGACTTGGTCTTTAACCGAGGCCCAGAAGTCCAAGCTCAAAATTTGCCAGCGAGCTATGGAGCGCAGCATTCTAGGTGTTCGGAGAACTGATAGAATCAGAAACACCGCTGTCTGTCCAAGAGTTTATTTAACTCTTGGTCAGACGTTCGTAGACACATAACCGGGCCCACCGTTATTATTTTTCAACCGACGAAAAAAACGAAGGAGGTTCTCAAGTCGACGCGTATATATTTTTTTGTTATGTATGACTACGCATAAATTTTTACAGAGTAGTCTGATTTTGATAGTTGTTTTTTTCATTTATAATTTGTTCTAAGAAGAAAGGGGAGGCCTTTGCCCAGCAGTGGGACACTGTATAGGCTATTTAAAAAAAAAAATTGTTCTAAGGTAAGTAAATAAAAAATTTAGTTATCAAAATGGCTAGCTAGGGTTCCGCCAAAAAAAGTATGATCAGTTAAGGTTTCATAGCTGAATAAAATTGGGAACTTCTGGTCTACACATTGCAATGGTGTATAGGGGAGAATAAGGGCGTATACTTACTCACCAACATGTATTTCTTATTAATTTTAATAATGCGAAAATTTGTGTAAGTATACGTGTGTATGTGCGTGCGTGTTTAGGTGTGTGAACGAGATATACAGTTTTAAAGGTAAATTTACATAATAATTGCCTAAACTAATACCATAAATAACTTTTTGTTAAAAATTTAATTTTCGATGGAAGCTTTTTCGCTGACTGTACTTTTAGTTGACTGTACTTGCATTGTCACCCAATCTACATAAGTATACCAAACTTCAAATTATCCGACCACTGGAAGTGAGTCAAATTCAACTTCCAAGATTTGACCCATACATACATATGTACTTACAAACATGTACAGTCGGCCAAAAATATGGTCTACCCCCCTACGGTCGAAGTTCATTTGCACGTCATGATACAACGAGGTCGATTTTCCCTTGCAATAATATGATGACAGTGACTTAGGGATATTTAGATGTCACAGAAACTTTTGTCAAAACTGGTAGACCACTTTCTTGTTCGACCGTACATTGCAAGTTGATAAAAAGCTTTTAAAAATAAGAAAAGATTTGATTGTTTGTGTGTAGTGGAGTAAAACCTAGTGAACTTACTAATACATTGCGAAAAAATATTTTATCGTTTGACGCACATTATTATGTATACATGTAAAGTTACTTACTCTATTTTTTTGAAAGTAAAATAAGTTTCGAAATTTAAATTCTAGAAAGCTAACTGACACATACCTCCAGAACCTTAAGATAGGGGTAGAGTGTGATGGCGGAATGCGAGGCGTTGCACTGCGAGCGAAGCGTGCCCAGGTTGCGATTGAAAGACTCGCGGATAACTTCGCGCCACTCGCTCTCCGTTGCGCGCATCTTTTCCCGCTGCGTCAGGCACAAAAAAGTCAGATAGGGTAAATCGCCAATAACTGGCCCCCTCATACTGAAAATGAACTCTGTTCCCCTACAAACAGAGTGCAACTTAGTACAACGTGGCCAGTTAATGAAGGGTGGCCAGTAATGAACACCTTATACTAAAAATGAATTCTATTATGGGTGAATAGAGTTCATTTTTAGTATGAGGTGGCCAGTTATTGGCGATTTACCTTACTCATTAAACGACAATGTAAAAACACCTGTATTTATTTAAAATATAATCCACCATAGGAAAAAATCTCTGTTGAGAAGAAACCGGCAAGAGTCTCAATCAATCGGTCATCCTTTTCTCGCACTTTTCAGTGGAATCACCAATTCATACTTCCATACTAATAATAATAATGCGAAAGTTTGTCTGTCTGTTACCTCTTCACGCTTAAACCACTGAACCGATTTAGATGAAATTTAGTAAGGAGATAGTTTGAGACCCTGGGAAGGACATAGGATACTTTTTATCTAGAAAAATGGCATAGTTCCCGCCGGATAGCGATAAACGAATTCTTTGCAGATGGAGTCGCGGGCAACAGCTAGTACAATACAAATGAAAACTCATCATCATCATCATCAAAACTACTTACATATAATTTGACAGTAGGCGACGCGTCATCCTTAACATCGATATTCTGCACTTCGATCTCCCCCTTTATCTCGATTTCCATCTGTTTCCTGCCCCTCTCCTTCAATTCCTCCAAGGTCATTAGCCCTTCAGCAGGCGAGTGCATGAGACCCTGTCTATTTTCCACGGCGTCTAACTTAAGCTTCGTCATTAGGGGGCAGTCGTAGTCTATGACTGGTGGGGTGTAGTGGGGGGTGAACTCTGGGTCGAGTCTGTGTACCGCCCGGGATACTAACTCCCGCTGGTCGTGTAGAAATTGCGTTTTGTCTAGCAAATCGTTCAGTGTTATACCCTGTGAAATAAAGGAACAAGACGGTACAGTAAAATTACATAAAGTTTACCACTGACAGATGGTTTGCCTTCATTTCATATTCAACTTTAACGACCTACAAATAAAGCCAATTTTAGAATAATGTTACCCACGTTTGCAGATTTTGTAATAGCTACTTTATTTGTATGGTGTTAAAGTTGGAAATGAAATGAAGGCAAGCCATCTGTCAGTGGTAAACTAAAAGTAAACGTATTGTAATCAGTTGGAAGTTAGTTATGGCTAAACCGTTTAAATGAGTCCTCGCCGGCGCGGTACAGGGGCTGGGGGTATGACGACAAAGGGGCCGAGAGAGGTGCGGGCGGCGAGCGCGCTTCATATGTCTGCCGCCCGCACCCCTCCCGGCCCCCTTTGTGTCACCTCCGCGCCTCTGTACCGCGCGGGCGACTCTGGGACTCAGTTAAATTGTCTAACTATAATCATATAGTGGTTTGCCCTCTGGCGTCTTAACCACTCACATGCTTTAGGCAACTATGTTCGCCAATTTATTTATTTATTTAAATCTAATTTATTCCTCATTGTAAGAATTTTTAAAATCAGCCCCGAAATTTATTAATTAATATAGCAAAGAACAACAAAAAGAAATTACAAAGATTACTAATCAAAAATAAAAACAAAGTCATAAAAAACTAAAACTAAGTACCACCACCCCGCACCATACCTGGTTCAAAATTGACCATAATACCAGCAGCTTTATTCCTTAAAGCAACAATGATATTGTTTGAAATCTCTTGTCAATAAAGAACAGCAGATGCAAAAAATAATCTAAGTGATTTAGCATAAGTTAGTGAGATTAAACCTGGGCTTGCACCACTTGAATTTTTCGGAATTTATGTGCGAAATTACAAATACATTTGAAATTTGCTATGAGCTTTACGGTGAAAGAAAAAATCTCGAGGCAACCTGCACACACCTGAAAATAAATTCAGTAGCGTATGAAGATTCCAATTCACACTGGGATCTCGTGGGAACTACGGCCCAAGCCCATCATACTGAGAGGAAGACTGCCCTGTAGTGGAATGTATATAGGCTGGGACGTACCTTTTCCTGCATCACTCGATGGTAATGCCGCAATATCTGCAGCTTGTCGTTCACATCACTTCTCTCTATGCACTCGAAGGTGGCTGCGAACGTTTGTGCGTTTGGCTCGACACCGTCTGCTGCCATGGACGACAGCAAATCCTTTGTATGGTCCAGAAAACCCTAAAATTGAAAAAAAAAGTAGCGTGACCCAAGAAATTATGAATATAAGAGGCTATACAGGGTCCCAAAACTTAATACAGATAGTGCAAAATGATTTTCCTTCGTACTTTATCGGAAAAGTTCGTATTTATCGTGCTCTCTCAATTAGCTTCAGTACCCATCTTACAGCCGTGTAGCCATCTAACATTTTTCACTTTGACATTTGACACTAAACAATAAAGTTCCACATTAATGGATATGAAAACGTCACTCATTTAATAATTTAATACAATCCATTGATTGACAGTTCGGGTGCCATTGTATTCCGATTGAGATCCGAGTATTCCCGATGGAAAATCATTTTGCACTACGGGTCTATAATGACTCCCATAAAATTTCAAGTCATAATGTATCATTAGTCATAATCAACGTTAGTCATACAGTGATTTATTTCTGAAACAATTTATTTTTCGGAATTGTTATAAAACAAACCTAACCTAACCTACTGCATTCTATAAGATAGCATTTAAAAAAGTCCTGAAAAAAATACCGTTTCAGAAATAAATCACTGTTGTAACGTGAAAAATTGATATCAGCGCCCTCTCGCGGCGAACTGTAACATCGTGCTTAAACTGTCGGTAACAACTGTCAGCTCATTCATCCGTCAAATGACTCGAATGAAATAGTTCCCTAAATCGCCGCATAAATACAGCGCCACCACACAATTTGGTCATTTCAAGAGCGGCCGTTAAGAACAAAAAAGTTTAGAATACCATCTACTTACCGATTTAATTAAAAATAGAAATTAGTAATATTTCTTAGGGCAAACAGTAGCCCATGTTTAAATAATTATTAAAAATAACCGGATGGCAGATATTTAGTGAAATTCCTCAAACCCAGCAAATGGATCGCATCGTATCGCATCGTATCGCGTAGCATTGCATCGTGTCGTATAGCATCGCATTAAAAAGGCGGGTCCTCAAGCTCGGAGCTGGCTTGTCTCTTTGGCTTCATTAACCTGTACTGCAGAGGGTAACTCGGGTGGAAAGTGACTCCAGGACAAGACACCTGAAGTAGGCTGCTTCCTCAACAGTCTCGCGGATTGCTGCCACAAATTCAGTGTAAGAGTGTGATTTAAAAGTGAAAAAGGTCAGTCCCGAACTTTATTCTAGTGTTAACCTTGAAAGACTTAATTTTAATAAAGTGTTTGCCATCTAGTGATTTTTTTCATTTACTATAATCAGCAACAGGCGCCCTGAGGTTTAAAAATAGTCTTTTGCCACCGTTGTGCGAAGCCGGTGAGTAACAGCTGATTTTTATCTGTTACAAAGTGACGCTCCAACGTTTGGCCTTAAGTTGCTGTGTTGTGGTAAATAAAATAGATTAATAGCATTCTTAAATATAAATTAACTGTTTAAAATTTAATCATTGTGGAACTTAAAATTAGTTTTTTTCTACGAGGGTAGAATATTTTTAGTACATAGAACTTTCCCGAAAATTTCTCAACTGATTTCTGGGGTCTCATTTACAACTGTACAACCTATACTTAAATTTGAATTTTAATTAACCTTCTACTTAACCAATTTTTTAATTTAGGTAAGTACGCGTTGTGACTGGAATCGCTGTTTTGGTATATTTCTCGACTGTAAATATTGTTATACTTAACGAACATTTCACTTAGTTTTATATAAATTTACCGTATGGTGCCGATACCCGTGGGGTGTCGGGTTAAGAATTTCACCTCTCCATTTCGTCCGTGGATGTCGTAAAAGCCGACTAAGGAAATATATAGTTTAAGGTATACCTGTCACTATTAAGTATACCACCTTTATTCAACATCAAACTTAAAATTGTTAATTTGTTAATTGTTAAAAGTAGCACCAGTACCTAATTTTTTCTTTTTCTAAATTTGTATCACATCATCACCCTAACTTGAGCTTTAAAAATGTCGGTCCAAAAGTATTTAATGTATTTGCATAAAGACGAAATATTAGATGAACTTAAATTTCTTGGAATTTCAACAGATGAGAATGTTACCGTGGAAGTGTTGAGGAAGCAGATACGACAGGTGCACAAACTTACACGCCGTGGGAGTCTGAAATGTGAGCAACTCAAGTCACCCAATGCAGAGTCAGAGGTCGCCATCTGTAGTCCAAAAGTCACACTTCTTGAGAACCAATTGCAATCCGGTAACGTGAGTGATAATAATCTTGTTCTTAGACTTTCTGGTCGTGCCAATTATTTGATTGACAGGCTTGCTCGTGTCGTTGAGAGTAATACTCAGATCTCTGATTTACGTTGTCGTTTGGTTTCGATTTTAGGTACCTTAGATAAAGAAAATAGCGACTCAGATAGCGAATATGATGATCCCCAGGCACAAAGTACTTGTTATAAAAGTGAAAATAGGGTAGTCTATGTAAAAGATAAGCCAACCAACTTGAATTCTTTAAATTTAAAATTCGACGAAACTACGTGTGTCCGAGTATTTATAGAACGGTTAGAAGAACTTAGACAGGCCCGTAATATACCACAAAGTCAATTACTTGTAGCTTTCTCCGATTTACTTGAAGGTTCAGTTTTAAATTGGTTTAGAAACAATAAGAATAATTTTTATGATTATTCCGAGCTAATAAAATGCTTAAGAGAGGATTTTGACATCCCTGATTTAGATTACAAGCTGAGAAACGAGATTAATCAGCGCACCCAATCTAAGACCGAGACGATAGTCAATTATTTATCAACTATGCAGGGTATGTTCTCTAGGCTCACGCGTCCATTGTCGGGTAGTGAACAGTTGGAAATATTAATGCATAATATAAGACCCGAGTACATGAACTGCGTAGCTCTTCAAAATATAACTTCAATAGACGAGTTAAAGTCGTGTTGTAAACAACTTGAGCTTGCGCAATCGCGAGCCGACAATTTTAAAGAACCGAATTTTAATAATTTTAAAGTCACTTCAGACATGCATAAAAACATGAATATGACAACTCGATCTTCTCAGAAACAAGTCTCAGCGTTTAGTGTCTCTCAAAAACCACAAAGTTCAGTTAAAAAGTGCTTTAGGTGCGGTAAGAATACGCATTTCACTAACCAATGTAAATCGAGGGAGGTAGTGTGTTTTAAGTGTGGAAACAAGGGTGTTAAGCGCACAGATTGTGTCAACTGTTTAAATTCAAAAAACTAGTTAATCAAGATGTCCCGGGGAAATCCGTCGGCAACGGGTCACTCTCGTCGATTGATGGGAAGGTCTTGTTTAAGAAAAAACAGAGTGACATTAGACCATATTTAAAAGTTAAAATTTTAAATTTAGAAGCATTTGGATTATTAGATTCAGGAGCGTATTGTTCGATTCTCGGTAATAACTCGCATTTAATTTTTATTGAACACGGATTTAAACTTAATAATCTGAGCAGCGAACGTTACGTAAGAACAGCTGACGGAACGAGTTTGCGTTGTGCAGGGTATATGACACTACCAATTGAATTTAAAAATGTTCTTAAAGTAATAAATTTTTATGTAGTACCACAGATAACCACACCAATTATATTTGGAGTAAATTTCTGGCATCAATTTAACTTGGGTAAAGGATTTATTTCAGGCTTAGATACCGACTTAACTTGTGATTTATTATCTGATAGGTATATTAACTCTGTTACACTTAATAATGGCCTTGAAGATTACAATTGTCTAAATAGTGAGCAAAAATTGATAATCGACAACTTAGTTAAACAGTTCGATTCGATTAACACAAAAAAAGTCGGTTTAGGCAAAACGACTTTGGCACATCATATAATCGACACAGGCGATCATAAACCTATTAAACAAAGGTACTATCCATTATCACCTGTTAAACAGCAGGCTTTAGAAAAGGAATTAGATAAAATGATTAGTTTGGGGGTAGTTTCACCTTCACAATCACCTTGGAATTCGCCGGTAGTTATGGTCACTAAACCGAATGGAGACTTACGGTTATGCCTTGATTGTAGAAAACTTAACTCTGTGTCGAAACCAGATGCTTACCCTTTGCCCTATATTAATAGCATAGTAGATCAACTTAGAGATGCAAAATACCTTACATCAATAGACTTGTCGGCTGCGTATTGGCAAATTCCATACGACAGCGAGCTTTCAGCTGAAAAAACCGCATTCACAGTGCCACGCAGAGGTCTATTCCAATTTAATGTAATGTGTTTTGGCTTGGTTGCAGCCTCCGCTACGATGCAAAGACTTATGGATAAACTATTTGGAGCAGAGTTTGATAATAAGGTGTTTTGTTTTCAAGACGATATTATCGTAATTTCAAGTACTTTCCCCGAACACGTTAATTTATTACAAAAAGTATATACAAAACTTAAAAACGCGAATCTAACAATCAATATGGAAAAGTCTGTATTTTGCCGAAAAGAATTAAAGTACTTAGGATATTTAGTTGACAAACATGGACTTAGAACTGATCCCGGTAAAGTTGATATTATCTTGAATTACCCAACTCCAAAGTCCGCTAAGGAGGTTAAGAGATTCCTGGGCATGTCCGGCTGGTATCGGAGATTTATTAACAATTTTTCTAAAATCTGTAAACCCTTAAGTAAATTGACATGTAAAAATATTCCGTTTGAATGGACCGATGAAGCTGAAGAATCTTTTAACCACTTAAAAACAGCGCTCGTTTCAGCACCTATACTTAAATGCCCGAACTTCGACATGCCGTTCACTATTCATAGTGATGCATCGTCGATGGCAATCGGTGCCGTTTTGACTCAAACTCACGATAATGTAGAACACCCAATCGCTTACTGTAGCCGCTCGCTTAATAAAAATGAGATTAACTATAGTACTACGGAGCGCGAACTGTTAGCTGTCATATATTCGTTAGAACAATTTAGGACGTACGTTGAAGGTCAAAAATGTAAAATCGTTACTGACCACGCGTCGTTACTATGGTTCTATAAACTTAAAAACCCATCAGGTCGATTAGCTAGGTGGAGTATGAGGTTGAGTCAATTTGATTTTGAAATCGAGCACCGCAAGGGAAAAGAAAACGTCATACCCGACGCGTTAAGTAGAATTAAAATAGATGCAGTAGGGCTAGCACAACATACTGATGATGCCTGGTATAATAATTTATTTAAGAACTGCAACTCTAATCCCCGGAGGTACCCGAATTATCTGGTCAAAGACGATAAACTATTTAGGTATTCCAAGAATAAATATGATTTAACGAACGACTTTGATTGGAAATTAGTAGTGCCAAAGGAGGATAGATTAAGTGTCCTGCAAAAATGTCATGATGAACCTACAAGTGCTCACTTAGGTATTTTTAAGACCCATAAGCGGTTAAGTTTACATTATTATTGGCCTTGCATGTATCAAGATGTAAAAACTTACATAAGAAAATGTGAGGTATGTAAACAATACAAACCAGTTAATACGGCTAGACCCGGACTTATGGGAAATCCTAAAGAAGTCAGTAAACCATTCGAGGCACTTTGTTGCGACCTACTTGGACCTTTCCCCGCTTCCAGGAACAGGAATGTCCACTTGATAGTATGTACAGACTACTTTAGTAAATACGTCATGTTGCATCCTATAAGGACTGCAACAGGCGCAGCTGTAGCCAAGTTTCTGGAAGATCGAGTTTTCTTAGTTCATGGAGCCTGCAAGTCCATATATATAGATAACGGTCCGCAATTCATAAGTTCTCATTTTAGGCAATTAATGCATAAATATAATGTTCCAAACGTTTATTACAACCCACGCTATCATGCACAAGTGAACGCAGCCGAACGCGCAATTCGTAATGTAGTTAACGCTATCGCCTGTTATGTAGGTACAGAACACAAAAAATGGGATGAAAACCTACCTAAATTGCAGTATGCACTTAATACCGCTGTGAACGAAACTACTAAGTACACTCCTCATTTCTTGGTTCATGCTAGGGAGTGCGTGCTAGACGGAACATTACATAGCTTAAATTCAGACAAGCCAGTTCAAAGATCACAAGTAACTGTAGGCGAACCACACGTATATGGTCAAAGATTGGCTGAACTTAATACTATCTTTAAAAAGGTGCAAAAGCATTTAAAAGCGTCTCATGAAAAGAACGAAAAATACTACAACTTAAGAAAACGTCACCACGAATTTAAAGTAGGTCAAGTAGTATACAAACGAACTTATTACTTATCAAATGCTTCAAAGAAATTTACGGCAAAACTTGCCCCTAAATTTCAAAAATGCGTTATTACAGCTAAATTATCTCCATTAGTGTATACCCTAACCAGTATGGATGGTAAACCACTTGGTAATTATCACATCAAAGACATTCTCAAACAAGATGAAGAATGATAGGTTGATTAGAAGAAGAAGGTATGGAATTTCTGAATGAGTGATGTATGAATGTTTTTTCTAAATTTTTACGCGTAAACCTTCTGCAATTAAATAAGCTGTGATAGAGTGATAACGAATGCATAACCGGTTAGTAGTGAATGTTTTTGTTCGAGAATTGTAAACAACTATTAACACCGATGGTAGGATTCATGCACAGATATGAATATAGCTATAGCTGTATATTTTCTATGGATACGTTTCGCCACAGGTACTGGGCGCGTATTGGTAATGATAATACGTCTTAATGCCTACAGTACACTGTGAGACGAACATTACTATAGGAAAATTAAGAATGATTAAACTTAAAACTTAAATTTCTCAAACACAGAACTTAAATGTACGTGTACTTAATTACTTAATTATTTAAAATAGAAAACCGGAATACACCGCAGAACCAATGGTGATATTCCAAACACACACATAGGTGTACTTAGTATTAGTTAGTATTGCCCAGTCAGTAGAGGATTAGGCACTTAACCGTTTAATACTTAAATAGAGTATTAAAAGTACTTTACCTAGCATTATGTCCTTAATTAGAATCATAGCGTAGTTATAATAAACAAATGAGCTGTGAGCATGCCTTAGCCATTTTTAATATTATAGGTAGGAAGATACTAGCCCAGGGGCGTATCAATTCGCTATCTGTAGGATTGCATGTTAATTTTAGGTCTGTTTGATTTGGTCTTTTGATATTTGAATTGTAGGTACCTATCACAATTCAAAAGTATATCTTTGTTTTTTTGCTCCATCAAGGAGATTCTGTTATTCTATTAGGGGTCTTCTAAAAAGTATCTTCTGTGCGAAGAACTTTTTAACCCAAGGAGGAAGGATGTGTAACGTGAAAAATTGATATCAGCGCCCTCTCGCGGCGAACTGTAACATCGTGCTTAAACTGTCGGTAACAACTGTCAGCTCATTCATCCGTCAAATGACTCGAATGAAATAGTTCCCTAAATCGCCGCATAAATACAGCGCCACCACACAATTTGGTCATTTCAAGAGCGGCCGTTAAGAACAAAAAAGTTTAGAATACCATCTACTTACCGATTTAATTAAAAATAGAAATTAGTAATATTTCTTAGGGCAAACAGTAGCCCATGTTTAAATAATTATTAAAAATAACCGGATGGCAGATATTTAGTGAAATTCCTCAAACCCAGCAAATGGATCGCATCGTATCGCATCGTATCGCGTAGCATTGCATCGTGTCGTATAGCATCGCATTAAAAAGGCGGGTCCTCAAGCTCGGAGCTGGCTTGTCTCTTTGGCTTCATTAACCTGTACTGCAGAGGGTAACTCGGGTGGAAAGTGACTCCAGGACAAGACACCTGAAGTAGGCTGCTTCCTCAACAGTCTCGCGGATTGCTGCCACAAATTCAGTGTAAGAGTGTGATTTAAAAGTGAAAAAGGTCAGTCCCGAACTTTATTCTAGTGTTAACCTTGAAAGACTTAATTTTAATAAAGTGTTTGCCATCTAGTGATTTTTTTCATTTACTATAATCAGCAACAGGCGCCCTGAGGTTTAAAAATAGTCTTTTGCCACCGTTGTGCGAAGCCGGTGAGTAACAGCTGATTTTTATCTGTTACACTGTATGACTAACGTTGATTATGACTAATGATACATTATAACTTAAAATTTTATGGGAGAAAAGGGGCACCGTTGCACTACATCTGTAGCTCCTCTACACGATGGGCCATTAAAATGGTCGGTGCGACGGCCCAGCGATGGCTGCAACGCATCTACACGATGTCGTTCAGTTGTGCTATTAATAATGTCTTTGATGTGCGGCCAAAAACCGACACCGACGCCATCCCACGACCATCGCACGCGCCATAAGCCATCCGACACCATTACGCCCTCCAAACGCTGGCCCGTCATAGTGGACCATCGGGATGGCCCATCGTGTAGTGCCAGCATAAAGATAACCTTAAGGCTGTATTGTCTAACGCGCAGGCGCTTGCGATCATATTCACCATCTCTTTCTAGCTTTATCCTGAGTTTGAGAGAAAGAAGTGGTGATACAAGTGCGTTAGACAAAAGGCCTGTTACCAGGCGAGACGTTCAGTCATACTAGTTCTGGAAAAAATAAGAAAAAAAATCACTTACATCAATCAGTCACGCGGTTAAAAACCGTAGTGCGGCCTAGCTCTAACGTATAAGGCTGCGTTTCCACTAGAGATGTGCGAGGATGCGTTGCGAGGGATGTGTTTGTCTTGAACCAATAGAAACACTTCATTCACTTAGGACCTTTTAAATTAAGTGTTTCTATTGGTTATGTCATCCACAGCTCCGGTGGATACGCAGCCTTAATCGGGTAATCGTCAGACGGTTCGCGATGTCAAAGATGACAAAGATCACGGAGAGATTCGAAACTTGGTACTTGGTGTAATTTAGTACAGTAATTGATTATTTATTTATTTTATTTAGGACGATTTTGCATTCTCAGATAAAAGTATCTGTCAGATAATGTAAGCTCTGTCCTTTCTTTTCTTATTACTTGGGAAAAGGAAAGCGATAGTTTTAACTGACGGATACTTTTATGTGGAGATTGAAAAAACGGTCCTTAGTAATAAAAATATTACCATGAATGCGTATCCGTGTAGAAGTGTATTGTAGACTTTGATGTCCGTTACTTTGGGGTGGTCGGGAACCCTGGCTCCCCTTTGCCGATAATACTGTAGAACTTTACGGGCCTGAAAACAAGGTTCACTTTAATGACACAGCGTAAAAATTACTAATGGTGATCGAATCTTTGTACCGACACTAAATACCGAATCGGAACAGTACAGGCGCGCGCTGTAAGTCGAACGGACGCGGTCGCCGCGTAATTACTCTGTGTAGACGGTCCAGTTACCTCAGTATTAGTAGTTATTATCAAGGGTCGGAAAAACGCCCGTCATTTTAAAAACCTAACCCCGTTTCATACAGTATAGACTTCGTTACAATATTACATCCGTAGACTATAACCAAACTGTTTCGACTCATAAATGGGTCATACCAAAATTGTAGCCGTAACGCACTCAAAATTAAAAGTTTTTGTTAAAAAATTAATTTTCAATGCAAGCTTTTTCGCTGACAGTATTTTTTGTTGACTGTACTTGCATTGCCATCCAACCTACATAAGTATGCCGAATTTCAAGTAAATCCGACCACTGGAAGTGGGTCAAATTCAACTTACATTGCAAGTTAAGAGGATACGATGCGCACCATATCTCCATACAAACGTAGTCCCCTGTTTCCTCCCTAAATAATGGCTTTAGAGCCAAATTTTTTTTACTGCGTAATCTGTATCTACCACAGCTATGCCCCTATGTTTCGTTTTTTTCCATATTTCAATTAACAAAAGAAATATGAGCTTTCAAAAGCTGAAAAAATTGCCCAATTTCAACGTCATTTTCAGACACTCATCACAAAAGAATCCCTCATATAAACAAAAAAAGGAAAACATAGGGGCATAGCTAAATCTATCCTCTTATTATTTTTGAAAAAAAATAATTTTATTAATAATTCGAGAAGAAAACAGGGGATTACGAAATGCTGTTTTGATCAATTTTACGCGCCTATTAACGGTCTGAGCTGCAGTTGTCCCGCTCTCGCTGTACTGACACGGAGGGGTTCGGGCGAGACAGCGACCTTTCATTAAAATACCTTTTTCTCAAAAGTCTCTCAGCCATCGTATCCTCGTAATAAAAAGCTTTCAAAATGGCGGGCGTTTTTCCGACCCCTGGTTATGATCTGATAACGGCATATCTCCATTTTACATGACATCAAATGTTTCTAAGTAAGTAAGTAATTTATTAATTGTAAACTGTGTACAAAGATGGTAAATAAATCACCATTTTCGTATGAATTCTCATACGCATTGAACGCATTCACTGCAAGGAACGCATATATCGCACTCCTACCTAGATCAAAAGTACACCAACTGAAAATAATACCCCATTTAAATTTAGATTTAATTCACATTTAGGAAGGTTATTTGTAATTCACTAGCATTCTTTTATCCCTAAACTCCTAGCACTTAAACAAATGTTTTTTGTTATACGACTTTTTAAAATGTAGTACATTTTTTTTCCATACACGGCACAGAGTATCGTAAAAATACAGGTAATCTCAAATTTTCAAAACGTTATTACACCAAAAATATAAAGTTATGACAAAAGTCGTAAAACAAAAAAGATTTTTTTAAGTGGTAGGAGTTTAGGGTTAAAAGGATGCTAGTGAATTACAAATAACCCTGTATACTCTCGATATGGTGTGCGATATGCGTTTTCGTGATTTTCAGCTAATGTGGCCGTCATAGTTTGGTAGTCACCTGAACGCAGATGTGCGTTTGTGGCACTTGAAGAAGTTTCGTGTCTGACAGCCGGCAGCGAACGCATTAAGCTTGGAAACTCAAAACGGAACGCTTGCTAAGATAAATTACTGTTTACTGAGATCGCGGTCGTCACAATCTTATCATTCTTCAATTTATCTCGTGCTAAATAAAAGTAGATCATCCTCATGTCAAAATATTCATAACTATAAAGCAATATTCAACTTTAAATATTTACTACTTTTGACACTCTACGGGTAGTTGTTTACATAATAAGTTGTGAGTCATTGTTCTTTCAGTTCAATGAACTATTTTATCGTACAGTTATATTTGACACCAATTTTCATTGTTGACTTAAAACATCTCTTCAAAATCGTTTTAAATAATCATGACCCTGCAATTTGAGCAAACTTTTTACACTTAACATAGACTAACAACACAAAGAAACATCCATTAAGTAGTTGGACTTTACGGCTTGCGGGGGCGGGGTTGCGGGGGGGGGGTTCTGGGGGGGGGGGTATTTTTTTTTATATCGAGGAACTAAGGAGAGCCATAATTGATGAAAAAGCAAATCGGATTAAAAAAATAAGCTGCCCAAATTACTAATTCCACGCGGACGGAGTCGCGGGCGAAAGCTAGTCAAAATATACGCCGTAAATAGCTGTAACTATAACACAATTAAGGGATTTAATTAAAACAAAAGTTAATTGATTCCTTTGTATAACGTAAGTTACCCATATAATTTGTATGACTAACTTTTGTTATACAATGGAAGCGATCGTGATTTTGTTTTCATTAAGCCCTTAACTATGTACAATTTTTTTGATATTGACTCATTTGGTCCACTCACCTCCTGCACCATGTTGATGGAGCACAACAGCTGCAGATGGGCGACAAGCAAGCGCTCGAGTGCTTCCTGCTTGCCCCGCAGCTCCAGTTGCTTCATGTCAGTCTTCATGCTCAACTCTTTGACGGCGCGACGTTTCTCCAACTTCTCTTTCTTCTTACGCTTCAGAGCTTGCCTACTGCAAAATGATTGGAAAATTGTTAGATAATGTGATGGGACAATACGCTTTCAGGAGTTCCCAATCTGTTTTATACGGCGACTCTCTTTACATATATATATTTTTTTTTGTTCTCTTAGGATCTGCAATCTGTCCCTTCGGGACATTCAGCAGAAGGTCAAGTGCGTATTTATCATACTAAATACACAGAAAACCCCAGAAAAAAGACCCACACTCTTTACATGTCGTAGTTATTTTGCAACGCTCTTGATGTATCATTTTTATACATTTAATAATAAATCTGAACACTTATTTTAAATTTATTTTGAAAGAAAATTATTTGACAATTTTTTAGTAATGTAATGGGACTAATGGGGCAATATTCTAGTTCAGGAGTTCTCAATCTGTTTTATACCGTGACTTTCTTTACATGTCCATAGTTCTTTTGCAACACCCTTGCTTTATTATTTTTATACCTTTATTAATTTCTTAATAATAATTTTTTAACTTTATTTTCATTATTACATTCTGTAATAACAAAATGAATTTAAACTTCTGTGCAGTTGTTCTAAATAAGGTGTCAACATCCATATTGGATACATTTTGATTAAACAATGCCTTAGCACAATGGAGATTGATAAAAAAATATTTTTGCTGTAATCTGTTTTTATTAAATACTGTTGATAATTATATGTTATTGAAAAAATAAATAAACAAAGCCCTGCCTGATGAACAAAGTGATATCTGTATCTTACGCTTTTTTGATATTCAGCTTCTTGACTTCAAGAGCAGTTTCATTCTCTCCAAACTCAACGTCTCTACCTTCCTGGAATTCATTGTGCAGTGATGGGTCATCATACATGTCTTCTATAGCCGGATGAGCTAAGCCTTGACTCCTGTCAAGTAATGGTACATTTAAAACAAAGTTTGAGAAATACTATTCATGTTATTTCACATTTGTTAATCCAGAAAACAATGTTGAATAAATCTCTTATAAATTTACATTTAAATATAACAAGTATACAACTTGAGAAGAAATTTATCAGCCATTTGCAATAATCCGCAGACCCTTAAAAAATATTGTCTTCTAATATTTAATTTATATAAATCTATTTTGATTTAAAATTTTGGTTTTGTCTGCAGTCCCCTGAGGCAGGACCATAGGTTGAGAAACACTGTCATATACCATATTGTCACTAAAGAAAAAAAACAATAAAAAATTAAGTATGGTTCTTAACACTGACTAGACATTGGTGGAATGTTACATTATACCAGTTTCAATACTTACTGTAAACTAGAAAAAGAATTCAATAGCTCATGGTCATAGGAATCTAGCTGGTTTTCAACAAACAGTTCTCGGAACACAGTGTGAGGACTCTTGGGTAAAGGCTGGAAGCCCATCTCTTGGTCCAGTTTGGAATCTGCAGGCATCATATCAAACTCTTGGGTGAGACCCTCAGTTATGGCATATCTCAGGTCTTGCAGGCGCTGGTCATAAATAGTAGCCTTCCTAAAGTTATAGTAACTCTCCTTTACCATGTCAATATACTGTTTAGTTTTTAAATTGTTTTGCAAGCTAGAAATTTTGTGATTTGTGTAAATTAGGGCACATTGGTCATCTTCTAAAGTTATCTCTTTTGGGCCTGAAGTTATAGGAGCAGTCTTCTTTAATATTTTATCTTTAACACTTTGAAGGAGTTCAGGGTCAACTTCAATGTTCATGGGTTTTTTTGATGGCTTTGTGGTTAGCTGGTGCAACTGGCCCAGGGAGACTGGGCTGTCGGCAAGTTTAGACAGGTGGATGGCCCGTAGTTTGCTTATTGAGACTTTCATTTCAGTCATGGCCTGGTCTCCAACTGTCAAAGAAAAAATATTATTAAAAGTTTGTTTACATCTTGAATGTAAACAACATTGAAAGTTATACAAACCCTCTAGAAGTTCTCCGTATTTTTTGTAAATTTTGTGTTTCCCCTTCTTTTTCAGCGATTTTAGAGCGCTAGCCGTTCTCGTGGACTGGTGTCTTGCGACAAGTAAGTTTTCTGAAAAAAAAAAAGCCGAAAGTTACGCAACTCGAAACTTAGGTTAAGCTGTCGAATTCCACAACATGTGATAATAGTTCTAAATATAAAATCAATCACTAGGCGTCCTACTCCAGAAACTTACCTATGTTGTGATGGCCTAGAAGTATTTTCCGACAAAAGGAACATTTTATATCCGGACTCCTACTTAGAGGCTTATTTGAAGGCAATGATATGTTATAAAGACTTGTCTGGTACAAATTTCTAGCTGATATAAGTCGGTGCATTGTCTTTTCATTTATGAACTATCAAAAGTAAATTATATAAAACATGCCGAAATCGAAAAACCACGTGAAATTCAACGAGATGTAGAAATTACGCACTACTGACAGTCTGTGCTGACATTGACAGTTTGACAGTGATAGACCTGACAGAAGGGCGCTGGGTGTACTGGCAACATTGAAGAAAACAATTAAAATCTGTTCCACCTACAAGAATAACCGCTACTAAAAAATGTAAAAACAAATAATCCATTGTCACGTGAAAGGAGCAAGACGGCCGAAATGTTGGAATAACTAATATTTGTCTGGTAATTTGATTAAAACTCTGCAGGGTTTGCAAACATAACCATTCTACTTAACATCAAGAGTCTACGTCTTTATCAGCAACATTTGGCCAGTTCCAAGAAAAGCGATTTGTGGAGACTGTGCTTTTCCGTATATAATATTACTCTATGGACTGTGCGCTGCGCTTGTCAGACACACCTGCCAGCTGCTTGCCAGATGGAATATTTCTATTGACATCTCCGAGATGAGATTGACATTAATTTGGGAACAAACAAATTTAATTTAAATATTTATAGAATCATAAGTTTATCGGTGTAATTAGGATTAATATCGTAATCATGGAGGAAAAATCTTTTCTATGTACCTGTCTCATAATATTACATTTTGCATTGCTGGCTCATCATATTGCACGTATTCTGTACTCTACATAAACAAATTGTGTATTTAATAATAAATTACTTTCAGGGACAGCCGAACTTACGAAAAAGATGCTTCAGCTTAGATTTGAGAACAACTGGCTTTTCAAAAAGAAAAAACAGCCTTGGACGTAAGATAATTTTCAACTAAAAATAAGATATTTTTAAAGTTTTAAGTCAGAAGTTTTCTTGTAAACACTGCTTGCTCAAGATTTTTTTCAACTTGCTGATACTATGTATTTTTTTGTTTTCAGTGAGTTTCGTACAATATTGTTAGAAAATGGATACCCTGAAGCTATGACTGTGAACCATGTCCGAAAGAAGTGGTCTTATACTTATGATGTATGTAATTAATACTTGCCTAAAACTTTGCTATCTAAATTACTACTACATCAAGAGCATAATCACGATATATACAATGCTGTCATCTCTTTGTGAATAAAATCATAAAAGTTAAAAACTTTACCATTAATTTATATTTTATTTTGCAATTATTTTCAGTGCTACAAAATAGCAAAGAAAACAAAGAATAAGAACTGGAGGTATTACAAGATTTTTGAAAAACACTTTGGTAAATCTACCATCCTTGACAAATATGAATCATGTAAGTAGCATATAAATTGATGTATCAACTCACTCTATAGGATACTAATATCATTGTGAGAAAAATATTTTGGCTATAAAATCAACCAAGCTGAGTTCAATATAGTAAATACCTCTTGATGATGTTATAATATTTTATGTTTATTATCTCTTACTACATTTGTATTTTTATTAGTTTATATGCACTCAAAATAAAAGTTTTAAAGGTGAACAAATTTAAATATTTACTGCAACCATTCCTTTGCTGTCCTTGATTGCATATAAATTATAGTAACTATAATATTTCATATTTATTTTATCTTTTACATATTATTTGAATTAACATTACAAATCATTTGCACTTCAGGGAATAGAGTAAGTTATTCAAAATTATGAACATTTTGGACATTCAATATTTGTTCTGCCTTAAGCCATAACAATAGCAGCTAAGCCCACTTTTAGCATCCTCTAAATTGGTTCTCAACTGGTCACATCCTCAATCTTGTTTGATATCATCCATGTGGATTGCTTCTGCATTCTAATTATTGGAGGTTTGAGGACATGCTCTAATGTGGATACATATTATTGTCGCATAAGTTAATATTGTTCTCTAAACAACTGCTATACTATATAAATAAATATACATATAGCAAATTATATTCCAATTTTTATACAAAAGTAACAAAAACAAATGGAAAATATTCTTTTTTTTTATATGATGCCTGGGAGGACATCACTATAGTCAAAACCAGAGAGCAGGTATAAAGCAGTGCTGTTTGCTACGGATGAACCTTTTTTAGCAATGTATCACTGTTATACTATTGACTACATTTTAATTAATATTTACTTACCTAGGTCAATAATATAAAATAAATATTTATATTTTTTGATTATTACAATAGGGAATGACAAATGGCGATTGAAACTTGTATACTGCATCACTGAGGCAAAGGAAATGAAAGTTGATTATCAATACTTTTGGAAGTAAGTCCTTAATCTTTTACACCTAGTTTTTGAATAGCCTCATTGTTCTTGTGTGGATTCTTAACCTCTCATATGGGGAAATTAAAAAACATGACACTCTAGTCTCATTTGTCTCAAGTCAGTTTATACAGATTAAAAAAATGCTTTTAGTTTGGCGCAGATATTTGTCAAGGCACATGAGAAGTTAAACCAACAATGCCATATGCTGTATGTAAAAGCAAATCAACCCACTAACTGCATTTTTTTGGTACATAGAGGCTCTGCATAATAACTTTTTGAAAAAAGGAAGGTTGCAATTTTTTTACATAAAATGTTTACAGAGAAGTGGAAAAAGCGTTACGGAGCCAAGAACTGCCGAGTGTCTGCTACATCCAGGATATAAAAGGATTGTGGCAACACATCATTACCACATTCAATGTATGTCCCTAAATAGTTTATTCACATCTAAATATTGACGAAAGTTTAGTAAAACATCCTTCTATTGTATGTGAAGATTTAAGAAAAAGAAAATATGAAAGGTTAGGGCGCATAACGTCCCATACGCAGAGTGTCCCTTTGTCCCTTTTGCAAAAGGTCCCTTTTATAAATGTCCCATTCCCAAAACGGACCTTCTGCAAACTATCCCGTTCTCAAAATGTCCCTTTGCATAAATTACGACCCTTTCGCAGACACGAAATGTCCCATTCGCAATAAGTTCCCTTTGCAGAATGTCCCGTTAGCAAAATTATTTAAAAAAATGAAAATTTACTTATTTCATTTGCTTATGTGACATTTGGCCTACGGGACGTTTTGCGAAAGGGCCATTATGCAGGGGGGACGTTTACCGAAAGGGGCTTTTACATAAGGGACATTTTGCGAACGGGATGAGACCTTTTGGGAAATTTTGCGCAAGGGGCCGTTTGCAAAGATGACGTTTTGCGAATAGGACGTAATTTAAGTGGAGGGACGTTGTGCGAGTGAGACATTATGCGCCCAAACCACCTGTGTTTTCAGGGCCGGTTTAACGATGTCAGGGCCTCTAGGTAGTGCTATTCTCTGACCCCCATTTTCAGCCCTTTAAAGATCATTAGCTCTGTTAAGTTCAATCAAATCAACTGGCAGCATGCGTTGAAAAAAATATCATTATCACTGAGGATAGAAATTTTCACTCTGTGAAATATTTTTTGCGCGCGGAGCCCTTAGCCGATGCGGGGCCCCTAGGCAGTTGGTACTCTACCTAATGGTGAATCCGGCTCTGCCCATTTTATTTGTGATCCTACATAATAATATATGGTCATTCTCTAAACTTTTTTTTTAGAGAAAGTACCGTCAAAAGATGAAAAAGGATATTGACCCAAGCTGGCCTCTCTATGACGCTATGGTGGATTACTACCAGCGCTTCGACCCTGAATACTTGGTGAAACTGGAGACGGAGACGCCTATGGAATTTTTCAGCCGCCAACGGAAAAGCTCAAATAAATATACCAAGAAGCAAAACAATTCTACAGAGAATGGGGGTGATGAGTTCCAGTGTAAGTGACTACATAATAAGTTAGTATTTCGATTTTACCATCAGCAGTTGGCAATTGTCGTGTTTCACCAATAGCCGGGTCTCCACTGAGCGAGCCAAGAGTACCTATGAGGCATAATTTTGGTCTACACTAAGCTCAAAACCGCACCGAAAATGGCTGCCTCGCGAGGCGACTCGTTCAGTGGAGACCCGGCTAATTACGAAAGAATATTAAAAATAGTAACGATGGGCCTCATAAGAAAGCTCAAAGTCACTCAGAGGGCGATGGAGAGGGCTATGCTTGGATTTTCTCTGCGGAAAAGTCACGAACATAACTCGAAGAATCGCTAGACTTAAGTGGCAGTGGGCAGGGCACATCGCTCGTAGAACTGACGGCCGACGGGGCTGAAAGGTTCTCGAGTGGCGTCCGCGGACCGGAAGACGCAGTGTAGGTAGGCCTCCAACAAGACGGTGCGACGACCTGGTTAAAGTGGCGGGAATGCATAGGATACGGATGACGCAGGGCCGATCTGTTTGGCGAGCCTTGGTGACCGAGAGTAGCACGGGTCAAAACTCATAAAAAAACTGAGATAAGACTAAGTCAGACTGATTGTTCGCCCCACATAGCAAATTTCGTCGAAATATTTACAGCTGTTTCAGTAAGCCCCAAAATAAATAAATAAATTTGTCGTTTATAGGTATTTCGGAGGAAAACAATCGATTTAGCTTGGTCATGTCTTGTCTTTGAAAAAATACGTGTTAACCCTTTTCCAGGCACAGTGCATATAGCGACCACATAAATCTACACAAAGATCCGACCTTGCTCCCTTTACAATATGGTAGAAAATTAATTGAATTTGTTTCACTTTTAAATTAATCCTGCATAGGTAAACAATACAACAAAGTGATTAATTTTGCTGTAGTGTACCTAAATAGACGGGGCCTGGAAAAGGGTTAACGTGTTCTTGAGTTTTAGCCCGGACAAAGCCCGGTTACCCAAGCACTGATAGAAACAAAACTTAGAAAATTAGAAACACAACTTATTTAGCTTGGAAGAGACACGCACTGAAGCTTTTTCACCTAGATATATCTTTGAATTGACAGTTTACTTTCAGGGTCCAAAGACATAACGGAGACATTCATACAGATAAGACTGCAAAATGATTGGTTATTCAGAGAAAGGAAATGGGCATGGAAGTAAGTGGAATTTATTTTTAATTCATATAATTTGAGATGGAATAAAATTGGGTATCAATGACGGAGTCCTATGTCCAGCAGTGGACGTCCTACGACTGAAATGACGATGATGGTGATGAGATTTTACATTAGTGTAAAGTTGTGTAACTACGATTCGTTTTGTTTTAACACAGTGATCTTCTGAACATAATGAAGAAGGAGTATGGATTTCCTGAAACTTTAAATGGCAGAGAAATCTGTCGGAAGTGGGCAGCGACTTTTGGAGTAAGTAGAACAGTAAATAAATGTCAAATTTGAATGCAAAGACCGGAAGACGCAGTGTAGGTGGGCCTCCAACAAGATGGAGCGACGACCTGGTTAAGGTGGCGGGAACGCATTGGATACGGATGGCGCAGGGCTGATCTGTTTGGCGAGCCTTGGGGGAGGCCTATGTTCAGCAGTGGACGTCTTTCGGCTGAAATGATGATGATGATGATGAATGCAAAGAAATTGTTTACACACTTCCCTTCTGACATAGTAATAGGGATGATGACACATGAAACTTGCATACTTTTTATGAGATGTCAAAACACGATTATTCAACAGAATTTGTTTTGAAGTCACTTGGTTGCCAACTCAATCGACTATTTATTTGTTTTAAAGCAACTAAAATTCTAATTTTGCAGTTAAAGGAAATTTAATCTGGTTTTCAGGGCTAAAATAAAGTGTGTTTTTTACTAGAGACGCGCCTTGGAAATATAATTTTATGGTATCATCTACCCTACCCTTCAGAAGTGCTTCTTCCCAATCAGAAGCAATCTATTTTTTTAAACCTCACAGCCGCACCATTTTATTTACTAACTTTTCATATAGTTAAAAATCTAACGCTGTCATTTACAACAGATACTTAATAAATTATTCTTGTTTATAAGGAGTACCAGAAGGCCAAGGCAACAAACAACAAAACTTGGATATATTACACCCTGTTTGAGTTGTACTTGGGTGAAGAAAGACTCAGCCTAAATCCTCTTCTTGGTTGTGAGTATCACTTCAATTCACTGAATACGACACATCAAGGGAATGTAGCAGCTCTGCTGCTGCAGCATTTTTCAAAAACTTTGTACATTTAATTTTGAACTCAAACTCGCATACTAACATTCGTGGTGGGTAACAAAAAAGGAAATTTCCGTACAAATGAATCGGGACATTTTGGGAGGTTGTGCTAGTTAGCATCAGTTGTATTCACGCTCATTTAGGCCTATGCGTCTGTTTCAGACGAATTTTGGCGTATTGCCTGTGCACTACGCTTTTCGTGGCTGATTAGCCCGATGCGAGAGCGACATATTCGTCCACAAGCCTTACAAGAGAAGTCTGTGGAGGTTAATGCAGAGCTGCCTCGATGTCGTTTCTGTCTCTTGTCAAAAAGTGCCTTGAACCAGGCCTCATCGCAATATTTGCGACCCTCCAAAACACGTTCGCGCCAAACAGCGCGGTTTTCCGCCAGCTTTTCCCATATTCACGCTACTTACCCATAAATTTCTAAGTCCGAGTCTTAAATTAAATGTATAAAGTTTTTGAAATACGCTCAATGTAATAAATACCTAGATTCATTTTTTTTCTTCTGCTGACAGGGCAAGAGGAATGGGTCCTTAATCTTATTAATGCAAGAACTGAAATGGATTATTTATTCAAGTTCTCCCTCAGAGATCAAATCGGTGGATGGAGGTATCTATTCTAAACAATGTTTTATTAATACTTTGATTAATAAGAGATGAGATTAATTATTCAATTTCTGTTTAGGGAAGTTGAAAAGAAGTTACGGAGCATTGGATTGCCTATCGACCACAGCTTGCTGGATCTGGAAGACATTTGGACGCATCTGTTGAAAACGTTCAGGGTAATCAGAATTTTGAAATAACTAAGTTACTATAGACTCCAAAATCTTGAAATTTAGAATGACGTCTATGGTGATTTTGGCGATAGTAAAAATCGGTCAAGTGCGAGTCGGATCGTATATGAAGGTTTGCGTATCTCCGTACAATGTTTTAAAAACAGTTCAGTAAAAAGTCGCCGAAATGTAAGCACTAAAATCGCAAACTTATAGGTAGGTAAACATCCGAACAACATAGAAAAACGCGTTTATTGTATGACGACCCCCTTCAATTCTTTATTTTAATTTTAGTATTTGTTGTTATAGCGGCCACTGTAATACGTAATCGGTGAATATTTCAAGCGGCAGTTATTACGGTTCAAGATATAGAGCCTTGTGACAGACAGACATATACCGTGTGATAGAAAGGAGTGGTGAAAATTGCATTAGACAATAAGGCATCTGTTTAAAAAGAAAAACTGGGCAAGTCTTATAGTGACTTACATACAAAGTGCCTTAAAATTAATCCGGAATGGGTTCATCATCATCATAGCCTATATGTATACTTCCCACTGCAGGGCACAGGCCTCCTCTCAGAATGAGAGGGCCTGGGCCGTAGTTCCCACGCGGGCCCAGTGCGGATTGAGAACTTCACACACACCATTGAATTTATTCGCAGGTTTCCTCACGATGTTTTCCTTCATCGTAGAGCTCATGGTAAATTTCAAATGTAATTTCGCACATAAATTCCGAATAAAATCAGAGTTGCGAGCTGGGATTGGAACACACAACCCTCTGCTTGAGAGACCATAGGTCAAACCGCTAAGCCTCTTGTTATTGGAACACCATTGTAAATATTTTTCAAGTTTTTTTTTAAATTGTGTTTCCATACGTTCATCGAAGTCCAAAAAGTACTGCGTCAGAGCGTGACTACATTTCGAAACAAAAATCCGATGACGGGGATGTTCACTCAAAGTAGCCCGTCTACTAACATATTCTGGACTAATTTTAAAACCGCTTGTATTAGTCATGGACATCTACTTCTGTTATTAAATTTCGTGTTGCTTGAGATAATACTGCTTTTCACGCGACGGGGATTCTATCCGCTTACACCTGCCTATGATCCCTTCGGTGATAATGTAGTTTTCATCACACATGCTCGTCAATGGTGTTATTCCATGCCTGTATACTAAATGACAATGGCCTAAATTGTTCTTAAGGGAGTTATGGATTTACGTACAGTTTTTCCACCCAAGGGAGTTCTAACTTTAGTTTTAAAATTTGCAAACAAGTTAGTAGATATATCATTTTAGACTAAGGAGGTTTCAAGTCAGCCAACGTTTTATTTATATCTTTAAAACTTAGTTATAACCCAATTTTATAACACAAAACTTATCTACGATTCATGAAATTTCATTATTTTTATATTTTAAATAAATAAATATCACGGGACAATTCACACCAATTGAACTAGGCCCAAACTAAGCAAAGCTTGTACTATGGGTACTAGACAACGGATAAACATACTTATATAGATAAATACATACTTAAATGCATATTAAACATCCAAGACTCGAACACAAACATTCGTATTTTTCACACAAATATCTGCCCCGACCGGGAATCGAACCCGGGACCTCAAGCTTCGTAGTCAGGTTCTCTAACAACTAGGCTATCCGGCCGTCAATAGTTTATCTTGCAAATTGCCTGTAAAGGAAGTCACTAAATGTCTTTTGCAAGTCTACCAGCGCTTTCGGAAAAACCATTAGGAATTGCCAAGAAGAATACACCGAAAGAAACTTTTCAGAGCGTATTTTTTTTTCGACAAATATGTTGCACCAAAAATTTAACATAAAACATTAAGACCCTACCGTATTTTTGGTGCATTTATTGCATTCATTTAAACTCGTGCTGTATCATTACTAGTAATGCTATAGTCCTGAAAATCATATGTAAGATATTTGAGGATTCATTTTAAAGTACCTGGGCGACCGAGCTCTGCTCGGGCAGAAACTCGGTACCAAGCGTTTTCCCAGAGATAAGACCAAGCTAGATCAATTTTTCATCCCCGAAAACCCCCAAATACCAAATTTCATCGAAATCGTTGGAACCGTTTCCGAGATCCTGATTATATACACCGGAGGGGTGGGGGGTGGGCGTGAGAGGGGGGGGAGGGGATGCGGGGGAGGGAGCGCGGGGGTATTAAAGGGGGGATGAAAATTTCATTGATTTTGCCGTAGGATGCACCGTTTTCAAGATATTTGACAAAAACACCGGAGGGGGGGGGGGGGGGGTGAGTTACGTTAAACTATCGTCCGTAAACCGACTTTACAGACAACCGGCTTTTCCTGTTCTGTGCTCCCAATAGGGAACGTGCACATAGACGGTGCTGCCAACTGGTGCCATAAGGGTGCCATCAATTTGAATGTTTTACCTTGATAAGTTTGTTTTACTGTCCGCATAGTGTCTCTTCTGTCGCATTAGTGCTGCCGCCTATAGTTACTGCACGTTCCCTATAATACTTTTTCTAACAAAAAAGTAACTTTTTCTCACAAAAAAGTAACTTTTTCTCACAAAAAAGTAACTTTTTCTCACAAAAGAAGAAACTTGACGTTTTCTCATAAAAAATAAACTTAAAAAAAAAACTAAAAATCTTGAAAAAAAACGTGGTATCGAACCGAGGTCGGCTGGATCCGCGACCACCCGATTTCTAATGTGCCATTATGATCTGCTTGAAGTTGGCGAAATTTAGCTTTATATTCTAATGCAAACAAAAATAGCCGGAAAACACGAGTAAAAGCGATTTTCTGAAAATGAAACATAGCTAGATCAGTTTTTCATCCCCGAAAACCCCCACATACCAAATTTCATCGAAATCGTTGGAGCCGTTTCCGAGATCCTGATTATATACAGTGGTGGTCATACAATTAAGAACGATTTGAAGTTTCCGATTTTTTTTTATCTAAATCATGTCATATGTCTAGTTGTGTTCCTTCTTAGAAGTAACAAGTTATGTTATAAAATAGCCACATGGATAGAGCAAACAGGATTAATAATAATAGTGTATAATTGCTAACATTTTTTTTTACAAATTTTATTTGTTCTCTATACTAATAAATTCAAATAGTAATGAAGCTGGACAAATAATTAAGAACGATTTATTAAACTGCTCGAGAGTTGTTTTATATGAAACTTAGATTAAATAAATCATATTAATGTGAAGTTGGTATAGAAAAAAAAGCAATTTAATACATTTGAACTAAAATTAATAGTTAGTAGCATGTCCACGGCTTTTAATTATGGCTTTACACCGGCGAGGCATTGAATCTATCAATTTTTGACATTTCGCAAGAGAAATAGAGTTCCATTCTTCTAAGAAAACGTCGTACAGCTCTCTCAAATTGCCACACTGTCGATTTGAAACCTTTTTCTTGACTTCGCACCAAAGATGATCTATTGGGTTAAGATCTGGGCTGTTGGCTGGCCAATCTAAGACTGAAACTGATTGTGATGTGAGGAATTCCTTAACGGTGCGTGCAGTATGCTTTGGATCATTGTCGTGCTGGAATGTCCAAATAACCGGAAGCACGTCTTCGGCATATGGTAACATTGTTTCTTGCAGTATATTTTTGTATTGGAATTGATCCATGTTTCCTTCTATCAGCCTAACAGGTCCAACGCCATGTCCAGAAAAGCACCCCCAAATTTTCACATTTCCCCCGCCATGCTTTAATGTCACTTTTGTGTACTTTGGGTCGAATGCTTTATTCGGAGGGCGTCGTACATATCGTTTTCCATCAGAACATACCCTATTTATTTTTGTCTCGTCAGAAAAAAGAACGTTTTTCCACTGTCTGACTGTCCAGTTTTCATACCTTCTTGCAAATGCAAGTCGGGCTTGCCTATGACATCGTTTCAACATAGGCACCTTTCTTGCTATCCTTCCGTTCAACTTATTTTCTACCAAACGCCTTCGAATAGTGTGTGCAGAGATTGCTGAAGGGTTGTTTTCGCCAAAATATTCTTTTCTCAACTCATTAGACCCTTTAAAAGGATTTTGTTTTGCCAAACGAACGATATTTCGATCATCTCGACGAGATGACTTTCTCTGTCTAGGTCCACGCGGAACGTTTGAAGTAGTTTGATACGTGGAAAAATGCTTTACGGCATGGAAAACCATTGTTTTTGAACATTGCAGATGGTCGGCTATCTTTTTATACGACCAATTCTTCTCGCGAAGTTTTATTATTACTTCTCTTGTAGATTTATCACAACTATTATTTTTCCCCATTGTTTTTATACGAAGTAATCACTTTTAAGACTTTAACAGCACGAAATGGCGCCAAAATTATACGAATAATAATCTACAACCACAGAGCCACACAGTGTTCTCTATTTAAATTTGAAAAAATAATAAACTATTCAGCGTTCTTAATTACGTGACCAGCCAGTAAGTACTAATACTAGGTTCAGATCGAATGTATAAAGTTTCTCTATTAATTTTTTAGCCAACAATGTTGCATAAATGAATGTACCGGTAGTACGGAAAAGTTTTGCAATACCGAGAGAAATAAAAAAAATACGGGCAATTAGTTATACTTGTTACTTTGAAAAAATCATCTCAATAAATAATCGTTCTTAATTATATGGCCACAACTGTATATATATATATATATATACATATATACAAGAATTGCTCGTTTAAAGGTATTAGATTTATATCAAATAGTTTTGCAATAATTTTAGAAAATATTTTTTTAACATGTTGGCAGAATCTGGCCGTATGACCATTCGAATGCTAAACTAAACACAGTTTACATTATCTATGGTAGATGACTCGAATAAATTGACAATCTGTATTGGCGGGTAGCCATAATTTTATTCAATTTAAGTGTTTGGAGACAAAATAATTTTATTTTTGGATTTTTTTTCCTCGCAGTGTGATGAAAATAATTGTGTGTATCACGGGCAGTAAGGGGATTACAAACTCGAGTCATTAAAAGCCCTCCGCCTTCGGCGTCGGGCTTCTAATAGACTCTCGTTGATAATCCCCTACTTACGGCCCTTGATGCACAATGTACTATTGTTCACAGTGGAAACGCAAATTCGCTGAAAAGGGCATGCTAAGCGAGCACTGGGCGTACTACGACGCGGTGGCGCATTACAATGAGATAAAAAACAAGCCCAAAATCAAGGAACAAAAGGAGGACCATGACAGCTATGACCACGTGGAACATGATGATGATTTCGAGGATGATATCAAGCTGTTTGATCTGAAGCAGAAGCTGAGGCCGAAGGCTGAATGTCTGCACCAGTGCCGGTCTTGCTTTGGCGAGGACGCGTCTGTGGATGTTTATGAACAGACTGACGAAGAGGGGGTGGAGTTGGCTGCTAAACTGAGGGTCATTGGTGGAATTGAGGTAAGAGAATTAAGTATAATCAATTAATCATCATTTGTAGCTCATTCACTCTGCGTCTTCCCTATGTAAGTACAACCGCAATTTAAATGCATTTTTTTTTAAATATAGTTTAAGAGATGATTTGGATAAAGTCGGATTTTATTTTGCTCTTGTTCGGTTTATTATCTAACCTAAGCTTTCCCCTCCTCTCCAGTTGGAGATAGCCCAGGGTGCATCAGCCCAAACTACGAGTAGCGTTTGTAGGTCAACGACGCATCAATATGCGTTTGTGTTTGTTTTGAAGAATAGCCTCTTCCCCCATAAGGCCCTTTGCCATAGGAGAACCGTAACGGTTCTTGAGCAGATGAAGAGGTTATCCAACACGCGTCAATCAAAATCAATAGTTTATCTTGCAAATTGCCTGTAAAGGAAGTCACTAAACGTCTTTTGCAAGTCTACCAGCGCTTTCGGAAAAACCATTAGGAATTGCCAAGAAGAATACACCGCTAGAAACTTTTCAGAGGGTATTTTTTTTTTTCGACAAATATGTTGCACCAAAAATTTAACATAAAACATTAAAACCCTACCGTATTTTTGGTGCATTTATTATTCATTTAAACTCGTGCTGTGTCATTACTAGTAATGCTATAGTCCTGAAATTCATATGTAAGATATTTGAGGATTCACTCTAGTAGTGACAAGTATTTATCGAAACACGATTACTTGTAGTTCGCTCAATAGAAAAAAAATCCAAAGTCGTCTCTAAAAAATAAAATAAACTCGTAGTACGACGCTAATACTGCACGGAAGGTCATGACTTTTTGAATGTTAATAAAACAAGATGTTCTCTAGGGCGTAGTTTTGCTAAATTTTTAAAATATGTATTTGTTTTAGTAATAAGATGAAAATACCCAAAAACACGCGCAGTCCAACCAACCTATCTTGAGCCATCGTGCCTCCCCCACGCGGCCCCACGCCCGAAATCGCCCACCCAAAATCGATTTGCGCGAAAAACTCGGTAGGCCCTTAATTAAATAAATGAAATATATTTAGGCACCCTACTAGTACGCGCAAAAGTTCAACCCATGTAATGTTACTCGTGCAAAATACTTATGATGCGAGTTGACTTTAGTTTCTTATTGCGCTAATTTTTTTCACGGCGAGCGAGATATACGTACAGCACACATCTGTAATCGTGTCAAAGTTTGTTACATTTTTACAAACTCATACCAAAACAAAATCATCACGGGAATACCTAGCACGCTCACAAAACAAACCCATTGCCATTGGGGAAACCCGTTACCTATAATCTCCAATCGTCATAAATGCCAGCCAACTAGGCACTATCAATATGTCGAAAAATATGATGCTACACCAAAAACTTAGTAATTTCATTGTGAAAATAAAAGGATCACACACGTCTTAAAACGAGTTTAACTCGACATGTAGCATCGACTTATCGACATGTGGGATATGTGGGAAGAAGGGCTACGGATTAGCCCGAAACTTGTCGAGTTAAACTCGGTTTAAGAAGTGAGTGATCCGTTTATTTTCACTATGAGTGAGTCTCACGGTAGTAAAGTAAATTTCCGTCAAAATTAATTTAGCTCTTAGACTTCCTGCCGTTTTCTTTGTTCCGCTAATGTTTACTGGGTAATTCTTGAGATATACCTATATTGTTTGTACGGGTTACCGCACGATAATGTATTAAGTGTGAAGTCAATGATTCTTTAATTTAGGTCATTTCGTAATAATATTATAGCTATTTACGCACACATGTATGACATCGGCGCGCTGCCTAAGTAAGCATATTTTTATTGTTAATTGTGAATAAAATCAGTGTTAGAACAACTACCATTGGGTTTGTTTCGTACATTAACTTTCCCTTACAAATTATCTCGCACTCATCTTATAAATTGTAGAACACACTACATTTTTTTTTGGTCCTTCGAAACGGATCTACCAGTGCTGTGGAACACATCTCTCATCGACGCTTGGGAGCTACAGTGATCTACAACCCTCAATCCTGTGACATTCCATCGACATTTGGAATAAAATAAACTACGTATACCATTCTGTCCGCTGCGGATTAAAACGACTGCGAATCGGTTGGCTGGCTTCCCAGAAGAGGGTTTCACCAGTTAATTGAGAAGGCGCTATAAGGTCGAACTTGGTTCACTAGGACAGGGAACGTTTCATTAAGTTTGTGATAACAACCTACCACTACCACCACCATACCACCATGGAGAGTTTACTTCAGCAGCAATACGACATTGTTGAAGCGATCAAGAAGTTAGAGCGAAACTTTAACAAGGATACTGCAAGTCGGAAGACGCGTAAGTACTTGGATGAACGACTCGATGCCCTTGACAAGTTGTGGGCAGAGTTCCAAGGCAACGACCAAAAGATGTCGCATTATAAACACGACACTGACAAAGAACCATACTTTGATGACGATCAGTTTACACAAGCAAGAACATACTTTGACTCTGTGCGTATAAAGATATCGTCCTTCCCTCCCGCAACGGAAACTTCTGCGCTACCACCACCAACAGCGGCAGGGATGCCCAAATTCGCGCAACCTGAACCAACTGTAACCGCAGGTCCGTCCAAGCCGCAGCCGAGATTCACGCTGCCGACAACGCCGACTGTACCAGCAACGTTTCCTTTAGATCAAGGTCAACCGGCCGAACTGTTAACACAGCAACGAACCAATTTTAGAGCCTTTCATCGACAAGTGAAAAACCTAAATGTTGATACCATACAAGACAAGTGGGAATTGGAAGACGAGTTACGTAACATTCAAACACGTTGGAATGCAATCGACGCCTTGCACTTACAAATCGATAACATATTACAAGGTTCGAATACACAGTACGATGATGAGTTTTACGCCTATGAAGACTCTTACAAGGCCGTTAAGAAAGCTCTAAATCTTAAACTGGCATCTACTGCTCATCGTCAACAGTCAACACCTCAAATTGAGATACCAACATTTACTGGCAAATATACACAATGGCCAACTTTCTTTGATCTCTACGTAGAGAGTATACACAACAACAATATTCTATCTAACACTCAGAAGATGCAACACTTAAAAAGTAAATTGCGAGGAGATGCCGAGCGGCTTATTCAACATCTTCACATTTCTGCAGACAACTATGAGACGGCGTGGGAACTTTTAACGCATAGATACAATAATCCGCAAATGTTATTTACTAAACAGATTGAGATTTTCATTAATCAACCGGCGGTGCATAAGCAGTCTGCTTACGAAATTAGACGTCTCTACGATACATCTATGGAGTGCATTTATGCCATACAAAACTTAGGTATCGACACACGTACCTGGGATCCCATACTTGTTCATCTCATTGCTAAGAAGCTGGATGTTGAAACATACAGTGCTTACAAAGAAGCACGAAAATCTCCACGTGACTTGCCGTCTCTCTCCGAACTAATGGACTTCTTAGAGAGCAAATTTACTGCACTGGAGCCCTTAATCGCAAGAGAAAGAGAGCCTACAACATCATCCAACAAGCTCTACCAACATAAACCAGCGTATAACAAGTCATATAAATTTCATTCCCAACCATATACATCTGGTCCGCGCTATGGAAAATTCCAAGGCAGAGAATTTCAAGCTATTGCGACATGCTCGTCGAACTGTCCTATTTGCGACAGTAACCACTACATATATAAATGCAACAACTTCAGAAAAATGACGCCGGACGAGCGGTTAATGACTGTCATGAAACTTAACTTTTGTCATAATTGTCTGTACGCACACAATGATAATCAGTGTACATCGAATAAAAAGTGCAGAGTTTGTCAAAACAATCATAACACTCTACTTCATGGAGCTTACGCAAATGTGAACCTTATGCAAAAATCACCGAACAAATCAACCGAGGCCGCGACGCCGTCACATGTGCCTACTGCTCCAATTACGCAGAACCCTGCAATTTCACTACAACCATATAATAAACAACATAGCGTGAATCACGTAGCTACAGCTGATGAAGAGATCTTACTGACAGCTTTATCTATCAAAGTCAAGGCTGCTGATGACACTTACGTGACCTTGAGAGCCCTTCTAGACCAAGGCTCTCAGATATCACTTATATCTGAAAACGCTGCTCAGATGCTGGGCTTGCCTCGACAGCGGTATCATGCGTCGGTATCTGGCATCGGAAATGGATCAAAACATGGCAAAGGAGTCGTCACGCTCGCTTGTCAATCGATTTACCAGGATTATGAATTTACGACGGAAGCATTGGTCATTAAACATGTCATCAACAACCTGCCTAACATGTCATTCAGTAAACAGTCATGGCCACATCTGCAACACATACAACTGGCGGATCCGGAGTACAACGTCTCCAAGCCCATTGACCTGCTTTTGGACGCAAGCGTGTACTCCGATATCATCATGAGTGGTTTAACGAAGGGTCCGAACATGGCCCCTATCGCTCAACAGACACGATTGGGTTGGGTACTCTCAGGAAACGTGAAATCGTTTAAATGTCACGTTGTCATTAACAATCTGTCTGATATAACTCAATACTGGGAACTCGAAGATATCAATAACTCTTCTACCGAACTGTCACCGGGCGAGGAATACTGTGAAAGATATTACCAGTCTACAACGACCCGCTTGCCAACTGGAAGATACGAGGTTGCTATCCCGATGAAGCCTGGATTCGAGCAAGATCTAGGTCAATCAAAACCAAAAGCAGTTGCACAATTTCATAACTTAGAACACAAGATGTCTAAAAATGAAGAATTCGCCGAAACCTATAAACATTTCTTACGAGAGTATGAAGAACAAGGTCACATGTCTCCAGTTACACAACACATCGAACCATCGTGCTATCTCCCTCACCACGGTGTGTTAAAAATTGATTCTACTACAACCAAACTACGAACGGTTTTTAACGCATCAGCGAAAACATCATCTGGCCACAGCCTTAACGATCTAATGGAGCGTGGCCCAAATCTTCAAAAGGATCTGCAGCATCTCATCTTAGTATGGCGTCAACATAGATACGTCATAACAGCTGACATAGAGAAGATGTTTCGACAGATAATGATTCGAGAATCTGACCAACACTTGCAACGCATTGTATGGAGAAGCACACCTGCGGAGCCTTTGAAAGAGTACCAGCTTGCTACTATTACGTATGGGACCAAAGCAGCCCCCTATCTAGCAATGCGCACTTTGAAACAGTTAGCTACCGATGACGCTGACAAATTTCCCTTGGCGGCTGCCGCATTGAAGACATCATTTTACATGGATGACGTACTTGAAGGCTGTGACACCATATTTGAAGCTAAACAGTTGCAACAAGAGTTAATTGACATTCTACAAGGAGCTGGAATGAATATTCGAAAATGGTCCAGTAATACCGACGTACTCCTTGAAGATTTACCAGCTGCTCAACTAGACGCGCCGCTTGACTTTAAAGATTCAGAGAACAGGAAGACATTGGGTCTACGTTGGAATCCCATTTCAGATACGTTTACATTCAAAAACATGTTCCAAGATGAGACAAGCAACGCTGTGATTACCAAGCGACGCCTATTATCACTTATTTCTAAAGTTTTCGATCCGTTGGGATGGCTATCGCCGCTCACGGTACGAGCAAAGCTTTTATTCCAACGGACGTGGGCTGAACAAACAGCTGATTGGGATAGCCGTTTAAATGAAAATCTCCATAAGGAATGGATACAACTGAGGCATGATTTACAAGATATAGAAAAATTCAATATTCCTAGATATTTGGGAGAGAAACAACATTATTCACTTCATGGGTTCTGCGACGCATCGGAGAAATTATACGCTTGCGCTATTTACGTTGTCACATGCAATTCTAAGGGCGACTTCACATCGACACTGATGATTGCAAAAACAAAATTAGCACCATTGAAAAGCAAGCTGTCACTACCAAAACTCGAACTATGCGGCGCACTTCTTCTATCGCAACTCATGAAGAAAGTCATGGACACTTTACCAGGAAATGTTCAGACTTATGCTTGGACCGATTCTATGGTAGTGCTGGGATGGCTCCATGGAGACCTCAATAGATGGAAACAGTTTGTAGCCAACAGAGTACAAACAATACTCAACACTATTCCGTCTTCATCATGGCACCACGTTCGATCTGAGGAGAACGCAGCAGATTGCGCCACGAGAGGATTGACATCGCAACAATTGTCAGAACATTCCTTGTGGTGGCACGGCCCGCAATGGTTATCTACATTCGATCCGCACATGATCAAAGATAACACATATCAACCAACTACAATAGAAGCAAAGAAAACCAGTGTGAATGCGGCCGTATCTCACGTAAACGATTTAGTTATTCAATTATTATACGAATGCAGCTCGACACGGCGCATAACAACAACGATCGGTTGGCTATCACGTTTCATACAATGGTTGCGCAATAAACAAACATTGCAAGAAAGATGCCTAACTACATCGGAATTACAACTGGCACTTAATTTAATTATAAAATCCGTCCAATTAATTGAATTCAAAGAAGACATCGACCAGCTACAAAATCACGGAAAATTGAAGAACGGCAGCAAACTCTTGAGCCTCAACCCCTACTTAGATGCGAGCGATGGACTACTCAAGGTCGGCGGGAGATTAAACAACTCTCGACTGAATCAATCAGCTAAGCATCCCATAATCTTGCCAAGTCATAGCAAATTAACAGAGCTAATCATTCAACAATCTCATTCCGTCACGCTGCACGGCGGCCCTAGCTTAACTTTATCATTCATACGAGAAAAATACTGGATACTTAGCGGTCTCCGTACAGTTAAGAGGGAGCTGCGTAAATGCGTGAAATGCCGGCGATTTCAAGAAGAGAAGAGAACACAGATAATGGCAGACCTACCAGAACCTCGCGTTACCCCGTCGCGGCCCTTCACTCATACTGGGGTCGATTTCACCGGTCATTTTGACATCAAAGCAAACAAGGGTCGTGGAGTGCGAACAAACAAAGGATACGTCGCAGTATTCGTCTGCATGTCAACTAAGGCCGTTCATCTCGAGCTAGTGTCGGATCTCAGCACACCTGGGTTTCTGGCTGCATTTCGACGTTTTTGCGCTAGAAGATCTGTACCTCAGCACATGTACAGTGACCAGGGAAGGAACTTTATCGGAGCAAGCAAAGAATTGAAAAAAGAGTACAAAGAAATTCTTCGAACAATCAATTTTCAATTATTAACCAATATCAACGAGTACGACATTCAATGGCACTTTAACGTGGCAGCATTTCCGTCAGCAGGAGGAATTTGGGAATCCTCAGTGAAGAGTATGAAGCACCACCTACGAAGAGTAATAGGTCAACAGAAACTCACCTACGAAGAGTTCACCACGCTCCTCTATCAGATCGAGGCATGCCTTAACTCTCGACCGCTGTTAGCTCTGAGTGAGAACCCTGACAATGAATATCTATCACCAGGGCATTTCCTAGTTGGAGGACCACTACTGTCAAGACCACAGACAGATCCCGACCATATGAATTTGAATACCAAATGGCGGTTAATTCAGGCTATAAACAAACAGTTCTGGAAAAAGTGGTCGTCAGATTACCTGCAACAGCTTCAAGTTCGAACTAAGTGGCAAACACCGTCAAAAAACATTGAGGTCGACGACATCGTCTTAATCAAAGACGACAACCTGGCCCCTGGCAAATGGGCGATGGGAAAAGTGATCGAAGTGCATCCTGGTAAAGACGGATACGTTCGTGTGGTAACCTTGAAAACCAAGAACGGTATTATGAAGAGACCAATTTTAAAGCTATCCGTTTTACCTGTGAAAGAGGAACGCACTTCACAACAAACAGGTGACGCGCAATCATCGACATGTGATAACAGCGCTTCAATCAATACGCAACCAGATCAACCACGATCAAGGCGCAGCACGAGGCGGCAATGAGGATCAATTCTTACTATAGCAATGACGATGTTCATGTTACTGTTCACCCCTGTACAGAGCTCATACAACATATCAACATTTAACGACAACCAAAACCTTTATTTCGATAAGATGTACGACATGAATCTTATTCGAGATGAATGGAACTTAATTGTTTACTACAACATGAGTACCTATTGGTCAGCATTACAACACGTGCAAAATTACGTCAGTCACTTGGAAGATTACCTACATACTACGGCGCTTCCAACACAATACAAAAGTATTATATACCAAATGCAACATGAATTATCTGAAATTAACCACTATAATCGTATACTCAAGAGTCACGCGAATAAAAGACACAAAAGAGGCTTGGTCGACGGTGTGGGCTACTTAGCCAACTCCCTATTTGGTGTCCTAGATGAGCGTTTCGCAAAAAGGTATGAAAAGGACATTGAAAAAATATCGATGAATGAAAACCACCTCCAAAAACTCCTGAAAAATCAAACAAGTGTTATTGAGGCTCAATACAATATCTTGCAAAGACACGAAGCTATTATGAATAAACAGTTTGGATTGGTGCAAACATATCTAAATAATGTAACTCAAGGTATCAACCGAATGCAAGCAATAACAAACAGCGAACTACACATTTTATCATCATCCATGTCAGCTATAATCATCATTTCGAACATTCGAAACATGCAAGAAAATATTATAAACACTGTGACCGACCTCGCACAAGGTCATATGGACGCACATTTACTACCACCAGAACAACTGGCAGAACAGATAAACATCATATATAGTCACATACCTAACGACTTGACTCTACCTGCTGATAAACAAGATTTCAAGGAGTTGTACAAATTGCTGAAAATCAGTGGTGACATTGGATCATCATACTTGATAATTGAAATAAAAATACCACTTGTGAACAAGGAAACTTTCGAGTTGGATAAAGTTATAAGTCTTCCTCAGCAGTCTTACGTCGTCGAGTTCATTGCATCGTACATCGCATTTAATCTGCAAAAGGACCTGCTACTGCCTTTGACAGAAACCGATGTTCGAGGTTGTGTCCATACACATTCAAACAAATTACTCTGTTCTATAAATAGACCTATCTACGAGTTACAAATATCACAATCAATTTGTAACTTGAGCATTCATAACAAAACATTTTGCAGCGCAAGGGATGCGCCGTGCGCCGAGCGGTGGATCAAGTTACATCACAGTAACAGGTGGCTATTCTCTTGTTGTGGGAATTGCGCCGTGCGCATATTTTGTACCGACAGTGGAATGACCATGAAAACGCTGATTGGTAACGGTATAATAGAAATTGGGCAAGGCTGTACCATAAAGGGTGAAATTTTCTCCATACTCGGACATAATGATTACATCAGCCACGTCGAAGTTCAAGGAAGCTTACAACTATTATCTGAGACATCTGTCCTAAACTCCATCTTGAATGCAACTGACTTCAAACCATTTATTACTGAAAATCACGAAGATGAGTGGCGCCAAATGAAGGCCCATATATCAAGCCTTAAAGAACAAGAAAACGCACCACTCTCCGTACACGACGTACATCAATATTCAGTTTTATATTTAATTCTGATACTGCTGATTGCCGGAGGAGGCACCTACGTAATTAAACGATGGCGCAAAAACAACGGCACCTTCAACACTACGGACACCACCGCGATCACAATCCCGATGACGGCGAGCGCTGATCAGCATAATGTCGCACCGAGAACCCGACCGCGGACTGTGCGACTGGACATCCCTATTACGAGCGTACTGTAGTGTTAATGTTAAATTTTAAGTACATACTCGTAATATTCTTATGTATATTATTTTTAATCACTTTATAATGTCAGTGTTACTTTATAAGTTAATCTTCTTCTCCTTTTTGGTCTGGCAAGATGTACGGGTTACCGCACGATAATGTATTAAGTGTGAAGTCAATGATTCTTTAATTTAGGTCATTTCGTAATAATATTATAGCTATTTACGCACACATGTATGACATCGGCGCGCTGCCTAAGTAAGCATATTTTTATTGTTAATTGTGAATAAAATCAGTGTTAGAACAACTACCATTGGGTTTGTTTCGTACATTAACTTTCCCTTACAAATTATCTCGCACTCATCTTATAAATTGTAGAACACACTACATTGTTTATATGCACTCATGCTTTGTCTGAACGAGCGACCATCGTTATCCAATCCTGGGAATAAGCCAACGTGAGGTTTGTATTCATTTGAGAAGAATTGTTTATTTATTTTTTGCCTTTATGCTGTAAAATATAATTGTGTCAAACATATTCCCTTTTGAACAACAAATAGATGATTTAATTGATGTACAGTAAAGTGTAAAAATATGGGTGCATACTACTTACTCATACATAAATATGGCCCATAGCTCTTTTGTCGTCGAATTAAGGTATTGGTAACACGACTACGGCAAAGCCAAAATGAAGTAATGATTTTAACAGTCTATGTTTGTATTAACGGATGTTAATTTGGTTAATTTGGATTTTTGTGTGTCTGTAGGTTGCGATTTTGTCCAATGTCGTGGGTCACCAATTTGGGGGTAGTTGCAATAGAGAGATCTCTCTCCAGGCAGATGTTATGCCTGGGGACCGAAGTCCAATGGATGAAAGTTGGAAGTTGTATTTATGCAGCCGAGTTGAGAAACTTCGATAGCGTGATGTAGGATTGTAGAAATTAGTTCCTTATGTGATGACTAGATGGCGCTAGTGGTCGCTACAGAAATAATGATTTTAACAGTCTATGTTTGTATTAACGGATGTTCCACTGTAGCGTCGAGACCACTCGTCCGATTTTAATAAATTTGGTTCAATCGATTCGTTATTATGCTCCGGGTGACATAGGATACCTATTTATTTAAAAAATATATATTTTTCAATAGAGTTATAACATCGATCAAGTACTTAGTGTATTATAGTTGCTTTTCTCCATTCACTTTTAATTTTAATCTCATCTCGCCTGTTACAGTTTAGCAATGTGTTTGTTTTTGTTCACAGATGGAAAAAGCTGACAACCTACCCTCTCAGATATGTCTCAACTGTCTGAGGGATTTAGAACACGCTTACAAGTTCAGGCGAAAATGCCAAGACGTGGACAAACAGTTTCGATCGACTAAATCAATCAAAATAGAAACAACCATAGAAGACAACGGACACGATCATGACAATGAAAGTAAACATGACAAGGGTGACTTGGATGAACTAGATGCCCACTTTGACGTAGATTTCGCAAGTGACTCCGAAATTAAACAAGAAAAGAGACTAGCCAAAAAGGAATCAAATAAAATTCTAGTAAGGAAGAAAAAGAAAATGAGGAAACTGAGATACGATTACTGGAAGGTTTGCGAAGTGTGCGGGAAGCACACGAGGAATCTCCGAAGTCATTTAGACATGCATTCTTCGGGGAAGTGCTACTCTTGTGACGTTTGCGATAAGAAATTCAAGTTTAAAAGCGGTTTGGTTATCCATAAGGCTGTTCACGACCCGACGCCAAAGAAGACCTGCGAAGTTTGTGGGAAAACCTTCCATATTCTAGCTCAGTATAGACGACATTTTGTACACCACGCGAACCAAAGGAACCACGAGTGTGAGACGTGTGGTAAAAGGTTTAATACGTCCGAAATATTGACGGTCCATAAAAGAACGCACACGGATGAGAGGCCTTTCAGTTGTTCCCTGTGTTGGAAAACGTTCCGGACCTCCGGCTGTGTCAGTAGACACAAGCGGATCGTGCATACGAAGGCAGTAAAAAATCAATAGCATCACTTTATTTTTATTTCCTCACAGTTGTTTTGTTTGTTTTCCAAGTAAGTGTTATTCGTAAAAGTACGTGAATCTTCTTGTCATCGAGAATGTTATTTATTTTATTGAACAAATTGGACATTGTGATTATTTATTAAATATTAATTTATTTATTAAATATTAATTATATTTTCAAAATATTGTTTTAAATTATTTAACCTTTAAAAAGGTAGAGGCGATTTACCGACCACTTGCGTTGCTTTGGAATTTCAACCTTATTACTTTTGTAATACGTCACAATATACATTGTAATTATTTAAAATTCGACTATGTAGCTTTAAAAATATACTTTATCAGGTATGCATTCGATAGTTGCTTTTGATACAGTAATAGTATGCTCCAGTAAATGGGACATTATTAAGGGTTAATTCAGACGACCTGAGCTAATTGCAAACGTTGATAGAGTATTATAATATATATGTATGTAATTGTAATTCCCCTTCCTGATCTTTATTTTGTCGTTCTCTCAGCTAAGGAAAGGAGGTATAGTAGGTATAGGTAAGGAGTCTTCTCCCATAAGGTATTCATTTACAAGAAAAACGATTATGTTATGCTCAAGACAAATTAGTTTATGCACGCGGCTTTGCCCATGTAGTAATCCCGTGGCAATTTCGAAAAATCATTTCTTAGTACTTCAATCAAGGAATATGTCTATTAAACTTCAAGTCTCTTGCTCTATCGGTTTAGGCTTGACTCTTTTATAGGTATAGATACACATAATAGCAATTGTCACCTCACCTAGTTTTACATCCTTAAGCATTTGATCATTTCACAAGCAAACTCTAACGAGTCTGCAAAGATAAGCAAGCGCCGACTGTATCTCCCGTGTTGACTTAACCGAAATCAAGGAGCAACGTCCTTTCCACACTTATCTGATCCCCGATCTTTCTCACACAAGGATGTTTGTTCGCAGCGTCTGCACTTTATCAGTTTATTAATCCGAGGGGTACCGACGTTGACCGATAATGTCCCAAAATACAGGTCTCGTTCAGTTTAACCAAGTTTAACCCTAATGGAATGCCGGTCGGATCGTCGAAGGTGTAATAAAGGAGCATGGCTGCAGCCCCGGCGCCTAAAGTTCATCGTTCACTCAGTTCGCGACCGACTGCGCCCGCGCACGCAGTCTCACGCACGTAAATATAGAACTAGCGCACGAAACAAAAAGGAAAACTTGAAACTAATTCGGATTAGAATATTTAAAGGACATGGCGGTGTGTAGTTTGGTGAGTTGTCATTACTTAATTTTGTATCGACTGTCTTATTATTATTTTATTATAATGGAAAGTCTTTATCATGTAAAGATGTGTTTATAATAAAGGGTCTCCGGAGTTACGTGATTATCGCCCGGTCACGATTCGACTTACTAATAAGTTATAGTAATAACTACTAATTAGGCACAGTTTTATTCGTGCGTGAGTCCTGGCGCCACGGCGGTATAAGGACACTTGCGTAGGAAGCACCGTTAGATATCGAGCTTATTTAAATTTAAAATTTTGAAAGTTGATTCTCGGCATACTGGGTCATAAAGTATACTTAAGTAATTTTAGATAGAGGCCGGTAAAGTCCATGCGATACGATATTTCTAATATGTACGTACTTTAGCTATTGTCTGGCTCGGCTGGCTGGAATGACATGGGGACACATGACCATAAAAAAATTAAAACAGATCTTTTCAGAATTATTTTAGCAAAATATGTCTTGAATCAAAATTGGGAAACGAGCGTGTAATAAAACGAGCTACTTAATTACTCGACTTAAAATGAAATATATTTTTAGATAACTTTAGTACACACATTTTTGTAACTGCCTGTCACTAATATCCAGTAGGTAAGTACCATATTTTATCTATTCAGTATTGTTAAAATTGAGAGGTTATCTCTTCTTAACTAGAAAACACCGTACAGTCAACGTCATAAATAAGTGATCATTTATGTATCTTGTCGCTTTCAGTCGTTATATGACTTCGTATGACTTTTCAAACATGACGTTAAAGTGATAAGGTACAAAAGTGATCACTTATTTATGACGTTGACCGTACAAAAACACCGTAAATAAGTAGTTCAATTTAAAACTACTCACGACCATTATTCCACACGATTACTTATTGCGTGATCACTAATGAAAAATTGTAAGCTTCATACCTATAAGTTAAAATCAGTTTTCCTTTGTTCAGAAATACAATACGTCCAGATTTTATAAAGAGCCATTTTTCTAGCAGAGAAAGAGCATCATAACAAAGCCCGTGTGATGTGTGTTGTGACCTTTCAGAATACTTAAACTGCAACGAGTTATAGGCACTTAAGTACATCAAAACAATCAAAGTAAGCATTACATTTAACACTTGACGCTTTTCGCACCTCGTAAAGCTGCACCCGAGTGACAAATATAAACAAAGATGATGACTGTGCGTATTGAAAGCTCTGGCAACGAACATGTACAGTCACCACCACACTAACCATTCTAGAATCTTAATGAGACGTAAGAAGGTGCAGCAATGGTCAGTCAGTGACCTTTTTTAAGTGTGTTGGCGATTGTACATCAATACAAGCCAGTTTTCTATCCAGTCAAACGAAAGCAGGTGCAGTTGTATCGCGTCAATTTGATTCATTAATCAAATGCCACCGAGAACACGACAGGTTGTTTAGTGAGAACCGGAATGTACAGAATTAAGGGCCCAGGGTCAGAAATAAAGCTGGTTGGATTACGCCTACCACTAGCCTGCGGCTGCTCATGTAACATGTAACCGAAAGGCCCGTATAGGTACTTGTGATGATATGAAAAGAGGTTTGTTACTAATGTGTTACCTACTCTTACATGCAGCTGATAATGCAGCAGATATTTTATGATCGGACAATAAATGGCAAGTAGTTAATATTACTTTTACATGATTATGTCAATTTGACTCTACTTGCGCCTATGTAATCTGATATTTTTGAAATCACTCACTAAATACATACCTACTTTAATTCTACATAGGCGCCTACTTAAGATTTTTATCGCATAGGTAAGGTACTATAGGTAACCTACCTGAATGATCATAGCAATATGCGTAATGTGCAAGTATCGGAATTCTTGGTAATTGTCTGCCAATTATTTTAATAATTTTGATCTGAACATAACACACGAAAGTATCTAGATAGTATATAGTACTTATAGTGTTAAACTAGATCATTGATGATTTAGATTTAACACCATTTGTATCTTAAATCATGATAATTAACCTCTGCGATAATTGAAATGCCGGCCATAACATAACTTCAGGCTATCATAATTAAGCCGCACACTAACACTGTTTCAGAGTGTCTAGACAGCATGCATATACCAACTCCTACAGTATTATTAATTAATTACATATCTTAGTAATTGTTCTGTGTTATGTCTAATGCTTCGGCTAATAAGGTCCACATTTTGGTCAAAACACGCGAAACTGGTCTGGATGTTGGCCAAGGCCTAAGTTCTAATCCTTTCCCTTTGTTGAAGTCATTATTGTTAAGTTAAAATTAGACAAATGAAGTCATCCTTAAATAAAAAAAATATAAATATTAGGGGACATTCTTACACAAATCGACCTAGTCCCAAACTAAGTAAAGCTTGTACTATGGGTACTAGACGACGATAAACATACTTATATAGATAAATACATACTTAAATACATAGAAAACATCCATAACTCAGGAACAAATATTCGTACTCATCACACAAATAAATGCCCTTACCGGGATTTGAACCCAGGACCTCTTGCTTCGTAGGCAGGGTCACTACCAACTAGGCTAAAGCGTCGTTAGCGGCCCTTATCTGTACAACACTAACAACTGATGTTAAGTAGATACTTTTTAACCGCAACAAATCTCTACTCCACTGTTTAAAATACCTAATACTTAATAGTGAAGTAACAGACACCAGATTTCTCTGCCCTAAAAAAAGGGCACTTATCTCGTCTTAAATTAAATAGTAGGAACTCTAAACAAAGTTACCACATCATACGTAACGAAATTATTAACTATCAAAGTAGGCAGGTAGCTTCGAAAAGTGTATGTATGGGTATGAATGAAGTGTTTATTTTATTGGTTTATTGCTTCACGCGGTTGCATTAACGAGATTGGGATATTAACTAGGCGTAGAAGAACTCTGAGGGCACTCTACTGGTTATTCCAGAGGGATCTTGCTTCATTGGATATGTCCCTCAAAGTAGCTGTTTGTAATGCAGGCCGCATGGCCACGTCTTTCACGAATCTACGCAGTGTTTCTGTTTTAGATATTTACTTTAAATTCAGCATGAAATATGGGTACAAGGAAAAAGTTTTAAAAAATACGACTATATTGGGAAGTGTTCTTACTTTTCTTTATGACTTATGTACCTAACCCACTTTTACTTCGCTTCGCTCGCTAAAATCTTTAGGTTAGCGGTTGTATTAGGTATAATCTTCATTCAAAAAAACACCCGTGCTAAATTTAATGTTGCTAGTCGAATTTTTCATGCGTACTTCTCGACCACGTGGGAATATGGTGATACGATACAAATAGTATATCTATATGCTTACAATACAGTGAGTATGTGAACTTCCCAATCCGCACTGCGCCCGTGTGGGAAGTTCTGAGTGGAGGCCTGTGTCCAGCAGTGGGACGTACATCGCCTAAGTTGCTAAACTTCATTTAAATCCGTCCATCTGTTTTAGCATGAAAGAGCATTAAACAAACACACTCACAATCTTTATAATTGATACTAGTACATAGTTAGTAGAATTGACTTGGAGATATTTCTGACACTCTATATAGGTACCTACAGTACAGAAGAAATGGATGAGAGGTTGTGGTGCTCAAAATGTATTAACTTACCAGTAGAGTCGTGTATGTGTGTGTAGATCATTTTGAGCACCGTAACGTAGGACCGTTCGTCCACTTTTGCTGCTGACTGTAGGTAGGTACCTATTAAATGAACTGGTTATCCATTCGCGAAAACTGGGAGGTTACTTAAAAAAAAAAGTATATTTCTGATATCTTAGATCCATACTGTGTTAGTAGCTAACTGACTGCTACGAAATGCCAAGTTCGTATCGTGTCATGCCGACCCTTTCACTCTTCCGTTTAACGATATTGGCGTGAACGGGACGCCGCGATTAGAAGTTCGAAAATCTCATTTATTTAATTATTATAAGTACTTAGGTAGGTGTTATAAGTAACATGACATGCTTTTTCCCGCGCTTTTTCATTCACGTACGTTTCGCGTGCGATCTGGGGCTAAATTCAGGAACGGCCCAACACGGTTTGCGAGCGGTAATTCAATCGTTTGCGAGAGGATAGGGATGAACTGCTATCAGGAACGCCAAAAATCACTGGTTTGCGAGAGGTTTGGGCTGAGCTTGGGGTGTTCCTTATTTATTAACCGACTTCAAAAAAAGGAGGAGGTTCTCAATTCGGTTGTATGTTCTTTTTTTTTTTTTTTTTTTTTTTTAACGTGTGTTACCTCAGAACTCCGTCATTTATGAACCGATTTGAAAAATTTTTTCGTTGTTTGAAAGCACATGCTTCAAGGTTGGTCCCGTTGTTACCAAAATCCAGTTCTGGTGATGGGATCCATGAGGAATTGAAGAAACTCCTCAAAAATTCAAGAGAAACTTATAGCGATTTTAGTATTTTCGGTGACAAGTCGAGCATTTGCATTCAGAAAGTATCATGGAACTCTGTAATAAAACGACATAACCCCGTCGAGCATTAAAAATAGAATTTTCAACATGACCTTATTTATTTACAAAGCGAATTAACAGGAAAATAAGGCTCATCTCAATCTCAGCCCATTCCTATCCTCTCGCAAACGATTGAATTACCGCTCGCAAACCGTATTGGGCCGTTCCTGAATTTAGCCCCAGGGCTCTCAGGATCGTGTGAGGTCAAGCCGTCTGGCTACGCAGATAAAAAATAATTATCTTTTATTCATTCATATACAATATGTGGTAGCACATCACTCATATACAGGGTTATTTTTAATTCACTGACATCCTCTTAACCCTTGAATTCCTATCACTCAAACAAATGTTTTTTGTTTTACGACTTTTTTAAATGAATCACTTTTTCCCATACAAATACACAGAGTATCGTAAAAATAAGAGGCAGAATCAAATTTTCAAAACGTTATTACACCAAAAATATTAAGTTATGACAAAAGCCGTAAAACAAAAAACATTTGTTTAAGTGGTAGGAGTTTAGGGTTAAAAGGATGCTAGTGAATTACAAATAACCCTGTATTTATTAATAGGTATAACAATATGATTGTACCCAGGTGTACAATACTACATCATAGAGGGTTCGATCCCCGATCGAGGTAGAAATAGTCATCAGCATAAGAGTGATTGGGGCGTAGTTGTTCGCAGGTGTGTGCAGGTTTCCTCACGATGTTTTCCTTCACCGTATAGCTCATGGTAAATTTCAAATTTAATTTCGCACCTAAATTCCGAATAAGTCAGAGGTGAGAGCCCGAATCCACGGTCCTCTGCATACCAACCACTATACTCCATTTAATTTAGAATTATAAACCACAACTACATTATATTGCGGCTCGTGAACTGTACAATTTGTACTAGAGTAACAATTGACGGCACGCGAATAATAGTACATTACTGCAGAGGCCGGGACTTAAGGGGTTGCCGGCCGAGTATCTAAGTTGGCGGCCGAGTGGTATACGAGGCCGGCATGATACGAGGCCGGCAACCCCTGTTCCGGCCGAGGCTTGTATAGTGCTTTTCTCAAACATGCACCATCACCATCATCATCATCATCATCATCATCATCATCATCATCATCATCGTCGTCGTCATCATGATTATGATGATGATGATGGTGGTGATGGTGATGATGATGATGATGATGACGATGGTGATTGATGATGATGGTGATGATGATGGTAATGGTGATGAATGATGATGATGATGATGATGATGATGATGATGATGATGATGATGGTGGTGGTGATGATGATGATTATGACGATAACGATGATGATGATGATGATGATGGTGATGATGATGATGATGATGTTGATGGTGAAAATATTTCTCTAGGCAGATCACCATTACCATCACTATCACCATCTTACCTTACCTTAAATAAGCGTAGTGGCAGAATGTCATAATGAACCAAAACGCAAATATTGCTTATAGTTTTTTCTCAAACATGCTATGAAATATTGACGTTATGTTCCTTATAGTACGCCACGAAGGGTCACGTTGCAGGTGCAGGTGCAGCCGGTGGTGGGGACCGCCTAGACGAGAGGTCAATAATGGAATTTCATACAACTTTGCAGGCCTAGGCCGGCAATGCGATCGTCTATTGTTTCATGTCACACAGCACCATGATTTTTATAGGTCTATTATGGCATCATAGCATTCAGCCATTTAAAAAAAAACTATAAGCAATATTTGCGTTTTGGTTCATTATGACATTCTGCCACTACGCTTATTTAAGGTAAGGTAAGATGGTGATGGTGATGGTAATGGTGATCTGCCTAGAGAAATATTTCATCATCAACATCATCATCACTATCATCACCATTATCATCATCATCATCATCATCATCATCATTATCATCGTCATCATCATCATCATCATCATCATCATCATCATCATCATCATCATCATCATTCATCACCATCATCATCATCATCATCATCATCATCATCATCACCATCATCATCATCATCATTCATCACCATCATCATCATCATCACCATCATCACCATCACCATCATCATCATCGCCATCATCATCATCATCACCATCATCATCATCATCATCATCATCATCATCACCATCATCATCATCATCATTCATCACCATCATCATCATCATCACCATCATCACCATCATCATCATCGCCATCATCATCATCATCACCATCATCATCATCATTCATCACCATCATCATCATCATCATCATCATCATCATCATTCATCATCATCATCATCATCACCATCATCACCATCATCATCATCATCATCACCATCATCACCATCATCATCATCATCATCATCATCACCACCATCACCACCATCATAATCATCATCATCATCACCATCATCATCGTCACCATCATCACCATCACCACCATCATCATCATCATCACCATCACCATCATGATGACGACGACGATGATGATGATGATGATGATGGTCCATGTTTGAGAAAAGCACTATACAAGCCTCGGCCGGAACAGGGGTTGCCGGCCTCGTGTACCACTCGGCCGTCAACTTAGATACTCGGCCGGCAACCCCTTAAGTCCCGGCCTCTGCAGTAATGTACTATTTTTTAAATGGCTAAATGCTATGATGTCATAGACCTATAAACATCATGGTGCTGTGTGACATGAAACAATAGACGATCGCATTGCCGGCCTAGGCCTGCAACGGTGTATTTTGAAGCCTGTTTTAAGGAACACAACATAAACATTACATAGCATGTTTGAGAAAAGTGACATTATAAAAACAATTTTATTTTGCGGCTCCCAGACTATTGTAGGTACTGTACTATTTGCTAGGTAAGAAATAGTTGACGAGCCGCAATATAATGATGTGGTTTTCAATTCTAAATTAAATGAAGTATAGGCTACCACGGGTTTTCCAATAAATAGAATTTTTTTTCATGGTTTACGTCGTCGGATAATACCACAGAATATATATAATACAAAAGTAGGTAGTTGTGGAATGTGTTAGGATGTACGGTCGGTCAAGAAAGTGGTCTACCAGTTTTGAGAAAAGTTTCCGTGAGATCTAAATATCGCTAAGATAACTTTTCTGAGTGAAGTCATTAGTCGCTGTCATCATTTTATTGCATGGGAAAATCAACCTCGTTGTAACTTCAACCGTAGGGTGGTAGACCATTTGATCCACTGTACTTCATAACGGCCGTTGACTGTAATTAACAGTAGTACTTAGTAGTAAGTAATAGTATTGAACATACCGTTGTGTTTAATATTTTTTGTTCTGCTAAAATATATCGGTACGTGACGACTCAATGCAAAATTGCAAAGCCTCATAGACACTTGACCGCGCCGTCGACCACTTCACTTGTACAAGTGTAGGTACTCATCCCGACTTTATGCTCCCAAAAAGACAAGAATGGATGACGTGAGCGACAATTTAATGGAATATTGAATTATTGAGTGTGGGGTCACCGCGAGCGAGATAACACGACCCTTTTCTTATCTTACCCATCCACACTCGCTACAAACACAATTTCGTACTCATTTGGAGTTCACACGCGGCTTGGCTTTCGCGGATAGGATGAGGATAAAGTATTAGAAAAATTATCTGTCAGCCAAAGCCAAAGTAACTTATGGATGACAATAGACAATTTTTTACCAGTAACGTGAAGTGAACATTTTCCCGGAGAAAGAGAGAAGCTTGCCTTAGGCATGTCCGCGGACGCATCACCCCGCAGTGTACACAAGCTTTACCATACTTGCCATCACTGGCGTCAAGAAAAAAACAAGTGGTTACGGCACCACGCTTCTGTATGCTTAGTACAAGTTTTACTTCACCAAAATACTTCTCGATCGCGTTTACGTAAAAAATTAAATTCTATAGAAACATGGACGCGCGCGCGCGGAGACGCTGTCCATGTTTCCATAGTAATTGATTTTTTTACGTAAACGCGATCGAGAAGTATTTGGTGAAGTAAAACTTATACTAAGCGTACTGTACGCTTAGTATAAGTTTTACTTCACCAAAATACTTCTCGATCGCGTTTACGTAAAAAAATCTATTACTATGGAAACATGGACAGCGCCTCCGCGCGCGCGCGTTTATGTTTCCATAGAATTGAAATTTTTACGTAAACGCGATCGAGAAGTATTTTGGTGAAGTAAAACTTATACTAAGCATACTGATTAGGGTGTTTCACTTTTGTAGGTGAAAAAAATTTTTGTGATATTTTTTCTGACTTTGCTCAGCTTCCGGTTCTAGCTTATGTTAATAGAATATTTTCCAAATTTCAAGTGGATTGGACCATGTTTAGAGGTTGCACAGAATGAACAGCTCTAAATAAGAATCGAAAAAAAGAAGGAATTACTTTTATTTAAAGATAGCACAATATGGTAGCCACACATCGTTTTTAAGTGAAATAAAATTAAATTAAGCATAAAATAGAACATTAACTACTCAATAAATAATTTACTACTTAGACTACACAAGTTACAACCTCATCTTTGGTTCGCTTGACCACGCATTTTCTGTTGCATGCTTGTTTCTGCTATTCGTCTCTGATCGAATCATTAAATAAAGAATAGTTACTCTGTCTTCTAGAATCTTACAGGATGCGATTGATGGCAACAATTTACAGTTTCAATGTTAAGAGTAAAGGTTAATGATGCTTAAATTTTTCGAGCCATTTCGCTTCTTTTGGTCACCCGAGTTCGATGATTAGTAGACGGCGATATAGAAACATCTGAGACATCGTGACCAAGGCTTTTAACAACTGTAATACCCGAAGTACTAGCTTGCCGAGTGGAGAGTTGTTCGCGGTCCTATGCAGCTATGAGTGTCCAATCGAGAGATTTTAGTTTACTTATAAATAGGCCGTGACATTTTTGCTGGTGGTACAGAGAATAGAATTATTTTCATCGTCTTCATGACTTGATGACTACTTAATGAAGAGCATTCTTAGTCCAAGGTCACTGTCATGTTGATTTCTTTAATCGATTTTAATGCTACATTTTATAAGCATCCACTTTGTCTTGTCTTTTACGCTTTCGGATAATTTCTAAGGAAAACGTTAACAAATTATGGTAAGTGTTCCTTATAAAGTTATTAAACGTTAGCTCAAACGGTTACTGTCTTGACATATATATTAGCCTTCTTCCACACTTCTTGCAGTTTAATACTTGTCTACTTAGTGGCGTCCGAAAGAGTTTTTTTTTCTTTGTGATGGTGTAAAATAAACCAACAGCACTTGTTCCTTGGAAGGAAGTCCAGCTCCTAAAATATCACAAGGAAACTTATTATTTACGTTAAAATATGCTTCAATCTTTTAAACGACACACTTAAATCACTTATAACCCTCCACTTCAGATAAAAAACTTGAAAATTTTGCTATCCTGTAATACACCGATATCCATTACTTGACATACAAGTCATCAAACTGTGCAACCTTTAGATGATAATCGATTTTACTGATTTTTGGCGTATGAACTTTACATATGAGTGGAAACAAGAATTCGAGCAAAGTCAAAGAAAAATCAAAAATTTTGAAAAATGAAACACCCTAGTACTGATGTTTGCAAGCGTTACCGCTGCTGGACGATGCGTGCGAAATTACAGGGTGATACATAATTAATGTTTCTTACTCAGTTAATGTTGGACAATATAATGCTCTAACTTATTGTTTAAATTAATCTTATTAAATTTGAGTTGTCCCTACATTGAGTTCGTGATTTTATTTAAATTAAGTATGAACATCCTAAATTATATCAGACTAATTTAAAAAATTGAGTTAATGCATTATGTTGTCCAACATTAAATGAGTAAAAAACACTAATTTTGTATCACCATTCTTGTGTCACCCTGTTAGTTATCGTTAGGGTTCCTATTCTAAAGACTTGTTCATGCCGTGGTCTCCTTAAACCCATGGGCAAGTTGAGCGCTTCCATCATAACATGCTGGCTGATGCTGGGGTGAGATTCTCTGAACTCCAAAACGAACTACGCTCGCGGATTCATCGCTGCGCTGAGCTGACAATCATAACTTGACCCTTTCGCTCGTAGGCGCATATGCTAGAAGTTTGAGAACCTACGGTTTAGGACATCGTTTCCTAACCCTTTTCAAGGGCGAACCGGGTAACGCTTCTTCTTTACCATCATCCACGGAGCCCTAAAAAACCTTTACCGCTAATACTTTTCCAAATCTATTTTTACTTTAAATATTGGTCTTGTCTGCGGAGCCCTTGAGATAGGACCACGGACCCCCAGTGGTCCCCGGACTGGTTGAGAAACACTAGTTTAGTTTCTTAACCCCCTTTGTGGACGTTGAAGGCTTTCAAGGGGACAGTGGCAGAACGCGCAGAAATAAATAAGTGGAGTAACTTGGTAATTTAAACAGAGCTTTAGAAAAAATATTATAATATTATAATACCTATATATTAAAATATTATAATATTATTAGAATATTTGTTCTCGGGTCTTGGGTGTTTAATATGTATTTAAGTATGTATCTATCTATATAAGTATGTTTATCCATTGCCTTGTACCCATAACACAAGCTATGCTTAGCCTACTTTGGGACTAGGTCAATTGGTATGAATTGTCCCGTGAAAATCTATTAAAGCCTGACCAGAAATATATGACTATTCGCCATGTTGCGGAATTTCATTGGAACTAATTTCTTACACTGGCAATAATTTTAATGATTGTCAGTGTCACTGTGGCGCTTTCTTTTAACAATAACAAAAAATTCCCAAAACGATTGGCATTCAACAACGGATCATTGTAATAATGTTTATAATAAACTACTGAAGAAAAAAACGCTTGCGGAATGAAACTATTTCGCTACAAAACCTTTCCAAATTAACATCAGAGCTAACAGGTAAAATCAATGTCAATTTTATTGAAATTGCGAACAATGTAAATAAACCATTTAATGAAATAATATCCATATTCTAGCACTTGTTTATTGTTTTAATGTTTTAGGATAGTGTTGTGGTAAGTATTGATTAAATAACACACGGGTTTAGCAGTATTTGATGAGGGAAAATGGAAATTAAAGACATTTTAAATACAATGTTTGTTTACATTGTTTGAAATTTCAATTTGACTGACAGTTTAAACGTTGTGGACAAGTCAAGATGTCATTGTTGCCATACAAATAAGAACAATAGCGCCCTCATGACAATAGTCATATATTTCTGGTCAGGCTTTAAGGTGGAACGGCACGCTCTAGGCGCGAAATTCAAACTTTTTACAGTTTTTAATTTATTGTGGGTAAACGGTGTAACTGTTTAACTTCATATGGTATTTGCGCTTGTAAAACAGTGTTCTTTATATTATTGTGTAAAGCTTTTTAAGAACAAAACTATTAGCTTGAAATAAAAGTTGTCAAAACGTTGAAAGTCCGAATTTCTATGTTTGACAACTTTTATATCAAGCTAACAGTTTTATTCCTAAAAATCTTTACACAATAATATAAAGAACACTGTTTTAAAATCGCAAGTACCATATGAAGTTAAACAGTTACACCGTTTACCCACAATAAATTAAAACCTGTAAAAATTTTGAATTTCGCGCCTAGAGCGTGCCGTTCCACCTTAAGTATATTATTTATCTATGAGAGTGTTGAGGATGCGTAAAATCAGGATCGTAGCGGGTGGAAATAAATTTTAATAAATAGTCTCTGCCTACCCTTTTGCTGGGAAGGAGGCGTAATTGGCTAAGTAAAGTTTTTTGAAGAGGTGCTAATTATATTTTTTTTTGTCAGTCGGCGTTCTGGAGATCGAGAAACTGCAGCTGTTTTATTTTTATCTCCTGTTGTTTACTGGAAATATTTTTTTAAGTGTTCGAGATGACATCTGTGAGATTTTACGGCTGACAAGCGGTTCGTGCTCAGTACTAAGAAGAAATAGAAAAAAAAACGAAGTCAACTGTCGCTTCTGTCAATGTCAAATGAAATATAACCGTTTGCGTTTTGTTTGCTTTGCGTTGTCCAAGAAGCAGTTCCAAAATAGTGATCGAAAGTATTCAATCGTGATCCATTTAACGTGCATAGGTCGTGGAGAAATGCGGTAAAATTGAAAGTCCGGATTTTATGCGGAGGTCGATAAAAATAGTCCATAAATCACACTGAGCACACCAAAACGCAAAGCAAACGAAACGCAAAAGATTTGACATTGACAGAACTGACAGTTGACTTCGTTTTTTTTCTATTTCTTCTTAGTACTGAGCACAAACCGCTTGTCAGCCGTAAAATCTCACAAATGTCATCTCGAACACTTAAAAAAATATTTCCAGTAAACAACAGGAGATAAAAATAAAACAGCTGCAGTTTCTCGATCTCCAGAACGCCGACTGTCGAAAAAAAATATAATTAGCACCTCTTCAAAAAACTTTACTTAGCCAATTGCATGTATATTAAAAAAATCTTGTACCTTGGGCAGAATAAGATTGAGAACAAAATTAAATGGTTTAAACAATTACACAGCTGACCTGACCTCGTCTGTCCTCAGAGGCTGTGGTGGGTCGCGGCCGCGCTGCTGCTGTGGAACCCCTGCGCGCAAAGCAGGAATGTCACGTAAGTAAAAGTACGGCCAATTTCAAGAGTACGGCAAAGCGTGGAACCCTTTCACAGTAAAGGAGGCATCCATTAACCACTTAATATTCGTAAATAGGTCTCGAAAAATTCACGGAATAAACACGCGGTGAGACATGGGAGATATTTGAGATTTATACTTGTAAGATCTCAGAAATAATGAAATCCGCGCAAGAACTAAAGTTACCACAAGCTCTAAGAATCGCCAGACTCAAGTGGCAGTGGGCAGGGCACATCGCTCGAAGAACTGCAATGATGGCCGAGGGGGGGCAAAAGGTTCTCGAATGACGATCACGGACTGGTAGACGCAATGTAGGATTGTTGAGATGGAGCGACGACCTGGTTAAGGTTGCGGGCACACTTTGGATGCGGATGGCGCAGGGCAGGACCGATCGGCTTGGTGAGCCTTGGGGTAGGCCTATGTTCATCAGTGGACGTCTTTCGGCTGAAATCAACTGAAATGATGATGATGATAATGAAATTTCTATTGATTTATGTATGTGATCGGTTCTATGTCATGAATCTACTAGCTGTCTTGCACGTGTGGTCGCAAAACACAATATGAGCCAATTTTTAAAACTCCACTCTATGTATAAGTAATGTTAGAAATCAAATGGTTACAAAATAATCTTCCTTGTTTGCCTCCCGTTTTATAAAAACTAAGTCACCAAAATCATTATTTAAATATTGAATCTATTCTTGTAATTAATGATCATCATCATCATCATCATCATTTCAGCCGTAGGACGTCCACTGCTGGACATAGGCCTCCCTCATTGATGCCCAATCATTACGATTGGAAGCGATTTGCATCCACCCTGAACCTGCGGCCTTCACCAAATCGTCCGTCCATCTCGTTGGTGGACGTCCCACGCTGCGCTTGCCAGTCCGTGGTCTCCATTCCAGAACTTTTGGCCCCCAACGGCCATCTGTTCTACGTGCTATATGGCCTGCCCATTGCCATTTCAACGAGCTAATCCGTTTGGCTATGTCGGTGACCCCGGTTCTTCTACGGATCTCCTCGTTTCTGATTCGATCCCGTAGAGAAACTCCAAGCATAGCCCTCTCCATAGCTCGCTGAGCGACTCTGAGCCTATTCATCAGGCCCATAGTGAATCACCACGTTTCGGATCCATATTAATGATTAATTAATGATCGCTAATCGAATTTTATAGCCCATAAAGAAGAAAATAAAATAGAGTTCATAAACCTAGAGTGAACTGGCGTGGGTTAAGCAGAGGCCGTATTGGCTAACGTGCGGGCGCTTATCTTCGGTTTCATCATCTCTTTCTGGCACCATATTAATACCGTTTGACAGAAAGAAATAGTTAATGCGAAAGCAAGCGTCAGTGCGTTAGACAGTAAGCAAACAGGTTTGCTGATCAGGGTATACGAATAAGTTTCTGCTAATCCAGGATCCTACGTAAACACGTACATTAAGCAGGTTTTGAATATAATGACCAAACTATTTGACCTGTATAGGCTTGTGTGACACCTTATCACAATGCGCTATCGCCAGTCATACTTTAAAAATAATAATAATAATCAATCAAAGAAAAGTTAAAGTAATAATAATAATAATTTATTCATTCAGACAACAAGGATAAATATTGATATAAGTAGGGTCGGTTCCCTAACATAGTATCCACTTTTCTGTGCAGTTAGTATGGAAAAGTGGTTACTTAAGTTAAAGAACCGACCCTACTTATATCAATATTTTGCCCGCGACTCCGTCCGCGTGGAATTAGTAATTTGGGCAGCTTATTTTTTTATCCAATTTGCTTTTTCATTAATTATGGCTCTCCTTAGATCCTTCCGGAAGAAGTGAAACTTCATAATAAACCAACCCGCTCCCAATCCGCCCCCAACCCGCTCCTAACCCGCCCCCAAACCTCCCCCAACCCGCCCCGAACTCGCTCTCAACCCGCCCCCAACCCGCTCCCAACCCGCCCCCAACCCGCCCCCAACCCGCTCCCAACCCGCCCCCAACCCACTCCCAACCCGCCCCCAACCCGCTCTCAACCCGCTCCTAACCCGCCCCCAACCCGCTCCCAACCCGCCCCAACTCGCTCTCAACCCGCCCCCAACCCGCTCCCAACCCGCCCCCAACTCGCCCCCCACCCGCTCCCAACCCGCCCCCAACCCGCTCTCAACCCGCCCCCAACCCACTACCAACTCGCTCCCCACCCGCTCCCAACCCGCCCTATCTAGCTGGGCTATCTAACACTGAAAGAATTTTTCAAATCGGAGCAGTAGATCCCGAGATATAGAAGTTTTACTTCAAAACCCCCCGATTTGGAAACATTCTTCCGCTCCGCTCCGCTCCTATTGGTGTTAGCGTGATGATATATAGCCTATAGCCTTCCTCGATAAATGGGCTATCTAACACTGAAATAATTTTTAAATCGGAGCATTAGTTCCTGAGATTAGCGCCTATAGAAGTTTTACTTCAAAAACCCCCGATTTTGAAACATTCTTCCGCTCCGCTCCGCTCCTATTGGTGTTAGCGTGATGATATATAGCCTATAGCCTTCCTCGATAAATGGGCTATCTAACACTGAAAGAATTTTTCAAATCGGAGCAGTAGTTCCTGAGATTAGCGTGTTCAAACAAACAAACAAACTCTTCAGCTTTATAATCTATATATATAAAAGAAGAAACTGACTGACTGACTGACTGACTGACTGACTGACTGACATATCAACGCACAGCCCAAACCACTGGGCCTAGAGATTCCAAATTTGGCATGTAGGTTTCTTATAAGTGCTAAATGAAAGACGACCGCCCGTTACAACCATTTATTGCAAGACTACCTACATATGCAACACCTCCACCCTTATTTACTAATATATCAATATTTACATTTAGTAATAACTAGATCTAAATTACACCAAATTTATAAAAGTTCAAACTTAACGCCTATTCTACATCACGGCGCAAGTGCCGGAATTCTTTTTTTACATTGTTACTTACAATTGCTGAAGTACATTATCCAACAGAATTACTTACATACTAAACTTAAACTTAATAGGTACTCATACGAAGATATAGTTTGTTTTAATCAATTTCTTCAAATCCGTAACGAATAGGGGGTTTACGCTCTCTTAAAGGATAACTACGTTCAAACGTAGTCTTATCCACTGTATTCCTCTCCTCCGTATTTTTGGCGCAACCAGTGCATGGCTCACTGTCCGCTGGCACCCCGGGCGCGCTCAGCCGCCGCCGCCCGCGCGGGCTCGCGGGCTGCGGCGCGTCCTCATCCCCCACGCTTCGGGCCGGTGAACCGCTCACTAACTTGGTTTTTTCAATGTCTCCGCCGCCGGTCAGTGAAAATGCTAAAGACTTACGTGGTCGCTTGCTGATGGCTGGTTCAACCACGGTAACACTAGGAGTAATAAATTCCTTCGTGATGTTTTTATCTATGTGATGAGTGATAACCCTCAATTTAAGCTGATCAATGTGTCGGTGGATTTCGGTTCCAAAAGTAGATTTCACGCAATAATCGGTAGTCCCTAACTGTTTGGTTATTGTACCTGCTACCCATTTATCAGAGCCACCATACTCTCGATACCATACCGGGGCCCCCGGCGCGAGCTGTCGCTCCGAGCCCCTCCCGTCTCGTGCGACACGTGCCTGGCGCGTGGCTACTACAGATTCTCTTTCTGGCTTCATGTTATCCAACCGCATGCGAAGATTGCGGCCCAAGAGTATATTGGCAGGGCTGTCCCCGGTAGTAGAATGCTCGGTATTTCTATACGCCAATAGAAATCTACACAATGCGGTGTCTACATCTAAGTTTTGTTTGAATGCTTTTTTTATAGCTCTTTTACAAGTTTTCACGGCATTTTCAGCGGCCCCGTTAGATGCCGGATGATAGGGCGCTGAAAAGACGTGATCTATGCCATTATGACTCAAAAAATTTTCAAATTCCACACTCGAGAAGGGTGGTCCATTATCGCTAACTACTTGCTTTGGCAGCCCAAACTTTGCCCAGAGGTCTCGTAATTTAGCTATGGTCACCGATGCCGTAGTCCTACTCATTCGGATCGCTTCTATCCATTTGGAACACGAGTCCACAACTATTAAATAAGTTAAACCATTAATAGGTCCCAAGAAATCTAAATGGAGCCTAGACCATGCCCGGGATGGCCAGACCCACGAGCGTGGCACGTGTACAGGCGGCGCGTCGGATACCGCGGCGCACACTGCGCACGCGCGGCACACAGCCTCCACCGCTTCGTCGATTCCCGGCCACCAAACGTAGCTTCGAGCTAAAGCTTTCGTTTTGACTATGCCCATATGTGGGTCATGAAGTTCTAAGATAATTTTATCCCTACACGACGATGGTATAACTACGCGATGACCCCACATGATACATCCTAGTTCACAATACAACTCGCTTTTCCTATTAAAATAAGGCTGCAGTTCTTTAATACTAACTTCATTGGGCCAGCCATCGATCAAATAACTTAAAATGCGACTTAATATTGGATCACCGCGGGTTTCTTTTTTAAGAACCTTATAATCTATTAATAACGCCTCTGCCGAGAAATGCAAATAGGTCTGTTCGGGTACGTGTTCATTCTCGGATGCTACCTCATTCTTCTGTAACGCGATTAAACGTGAGAGCGCATCTGCCGTATTCCTATCCGTCCTGACGTACTCTATCTCGAAATCATACGCCGATAACTTTATAGCCCAGCGTTGCAAACGGCTGGCCGCCGTACTAGGAATACCTATGTTGGGCCCGAATATGCTTACGAGAGGTTTATGATCCGTACGCAATATAAATCTCCTACCGTATAGGTACTGATGAAACTTATCGACTGCGAAAACAATCGCTAACGCTTCTTTGTGGATTTGACTATAGTGCGCCTCGTGTGAGTTAAGAGAGCGCGACGCATAGGCCACGACGCGCTCGGCGCCGGCGCCCCCGCTGCCTCGGGCCGGCGCCCGCTGCGCCAGCACGGCGCCCAGCCCGCGCGCTGACGCGTCCACCGTCACCACGGACTCCGCGTGCATGTCAAAGTGCACCAGAACATTCGTACTACACAGCAAATTAATTACTTGCTTGAAAGCAGATTTTTGTGTGATACCCCAAGACCAGTGTTTACCTTTTTTAAGGAGGTCATATAATGGTGATAAATGTGTACTCAAATTCTTTATGAACTTCCCATAAAAGTTCACCATTCCTATAAAAGATTTCAATTCTGAAGTATTATTAGGATGCGGCATAGTTGCGATTGCCCGAACTTTGTCAGGGTCTACCCGAACACCGTTATTGCTAATAATGAACCCTAAATATCTCACTTCTTTGGTCATGAATTCGCATTTACTTTTTTTAATTTTTAACCCATTTTTTTCTAGTATATCTAATACTTCTTCAATGGACTTCAAGTGACTGCTCAAGCTTTTACTTTTTATTAAAATATCGTCATAAAAGACTATCACATCGGGCATGTTCTTAAATAAATTAACCATTATTTTTTGAAATATTCCCGGACTCGAAGATAGGCCGTACACTAGGCGTGAGTATCTAAATAACCCTTTGTGCGTGTTTATTACTGTATATTTTTTCGCCGATTCTGATAATAACACCTGATTGTATGCTTGGGATAGGTCGAGTTTAGTAAAGAAAATATTGCCACTCAGATTACTGAATAAATCATCCATTCTTGGAACCGGAAACCTGTCAACCTCCAGGACACGATTGAGCGTTACCTTGTAATCAGCACATAGTCGCAAACCACCATCAGCTTTGCGAACCACTACCAGCGGCGTGGCCCAGTCGGAGCGGTCCACCGGCTCGATGACGCCGGCGGCCTGCATGGCGTCCAGCTCCGCGTCCACGCGGGCGCGCAGCGCGTACGGCAGCGGCCGCGGCCGGCAGAACAAGGGCTCGGCACCCGGGCGCACGCACAGCTCGGCCGTGCCCCCCGTGTATTTACCCAAGGTGCCGTCGAACAGTGATTCATGCCTACAAATAATTTTGTTTATTAGTTCCTTTTTGTCAGAATTACAGCTATCAATGTGGTTATTTTGCGATTGCGTCGCATTTACGCTAACGGGAATTTTAAGCTCCGCTAACCACTGCCGTCCTATTAAGTTTGTGGTTCCCTTATTGATAATATACAAATCTAAAGTTCTCGTAACAGACCTGTAGTTGACAACGGTTTCTATGTAACCTAAAGGCTGAATAGTAGACCCATCATAAAATTTTAAATTTAAACAACAAGGTTTCAAGTCAAAATCACTAAACAATTCATCGTAAACATTCTTACTCACGCAAGACAAAGCTGAACCTGTATCTATTTCCATATTAAGCAAAATATTATGCACCTTAAGGACTATACGCACCGGTTTATATTTACTCAAAGACATCTGATACATAGGCTCTTCTTCGGCCTCTTCATACTCATCCGTACTATCACGATGATCGCTTTGGCGATCGCACCCGTCGCTTTGCTCGTCCAGCAAGAACAAAGGTGCCCGCTCCCGGCCCCCGCGCGCCGGCCCGCGCCGACCGCGCGCAGCCTGCCGCCATGAGCGGTTGCTCCCGCGCTCCCCGCGCGGCGATAATTTACTTTCGTAATGACTACCGGCAGCTCCCGCCGATCGACCCCGTCTCGCACGGTTGTACTCCAAACTCCTACCCTCTCTTTTTGGGCACATTCGTCGTAAGTGACCGATATCGTGACACCAGCTGCACACGTATTCCTTGTACAGGCAATCGCTGGCCTGATGCCTGCCGTCCCCGCATTTTGAACATTCGCCAATCTTCATTTTATGCACACCTTCTGTCAGGTCCCCGTTGCCGCGGTCTACGGCGATCGCGTCGCGCTCGGCCGCTTCCAAAGACAATGCTAAAGTGACCGCTCGCTGGTATGTTAATGTATCCTCTGCGAAAAGCCGTTGTCTGATTATCTCGCTTTTTAACCCGCACACCAACTGATCACGAAGATTCTCATCTAAAGACGACTGAAATTCACAGTTTTTAGATAACTTTTTTAACTCCGTTACATAATCAGCAATAGATTCATTGTTTAACTGCCGACGTTGCCGAAACTTGTACCTTTCGGCTAATTCCGAGGGTTTTGGTTGAAGATGTGAAGCCAGTAGCTGCACTGCTCTGTCGTATGATAACTGCGATGGTTTTGTAGGGCTGGCCAGCGTCGATAACAATTCATAAGCTTCCTCGCCCATGAGCGAAATTAATGTAGGTAATTTTAATTCACTCGCTACTTTGTTCACTAAAAAGTACATTTCCAAGCGTTCTACATATCCTGACCAATTCCCGCCTTTAAGTTCAAATTCACGTAAATGTCCGACTGACATAATGTTAGTCCACTCCACACACTAATATTTGTCCAAAACACGAGGCAAAAGTATTTAATAAATATTTTTTTAATATCCGCGTTCGCCACTGCTAAATGAAAGACGACCGCCCGTTACAACCATTTATTGCAAGACTACCTACATATGCAACAATAAGGTCTAAGGGTGCACTAAGAAAGGATTTTTCAAAATTCACTCCCTAAGGGGGTGAAACGGGGGTCCAAAGTTTGTATGGGGAAACAAGATTAGTTCGACTATTTTATTCGAAACTTCACAGAAGTACTCCTAATGATAAATGAGTAAACAAGTGTTTCAGGTTTTTTGACAATTCAACCCCTAAAAGGGGGGAAAGGGGTAACAAAGTCTGAAAATCAACATAGGTGTTGTTTCTATGGTTTATCGGGTCTGGTCACGAAAACAACAACGGTTTTAAAATCCGACGTGGCGGACGTAAAATACCATCTCCCTGGATGGGGTTGAAATGTCTTAATAAATTAAATGACTGTTGATATATCAACGCACAGCCCAAACCACTGGACCTAGAGACTTGAAATTTTGCACATAGATACCTTATACAATGTAAGCATCCACTAAGGAAGGATTTTTGGGAATTCCCACGGGAACGGGAAAAACGGGATTTATATATTCGATTCCGAGTGACCCTATCTCAGTAACTATAATAACTAGACTCTTCAAATTTGATACACAAGTAGGTATTATATTAGTTTAAACATTAATATCAGGATTTTTCAAAATTCCCACGGGATAAGAAAAAAACGGGATTAATATATTCAGTTCAACGGGATCCTATGAACTATAATTACTAGACTCTTCAAATTTGGCATAGAATTAGGTAATTATAATAGTAAAAAACTGTTTTAAGGATTTTCGGAAATTTTTTCGGATTTGCATTTTCATGCAGGTTGCTTGGGGAGTGTCGAGGAGAACAGAGAGAGGACTTTCCAAAATTCCCACGGGAACGGGATAACACGGGATTTTTCTTTTTATTGGTCGCAGAAAGCTGAAATTCGGCATGTAGGTTGCTTGGGGAGTGTAGAGGAGCATTGCCACTTTCCAAAATTCCCACGGGAACGGGAAAAAAACGGGAGTTTTCGATTAACTGGTCATAGAAAGCTGGAATTCGGCATGTAGATTGTTTGAGAAGTGTAGAGGAGTATTGAGAGAGGACTTTCCAAAATTCCCACGGGAACGGGAAAAAAACGATATTTTTCGTTTTACTGGTCGTAGAAAGCTGGAATTCGGCATGTCGATTGTTTGGGGAGTGTAGAGGAGCATTGAGAGAGGACTTTCCAAAATTCCCACGGGAACGGGAAAAACGGGATTTTTCGTTTTATTGGTTATAGAAAGCTGAAATTTGGCAAGTGAGTTCCTTGGGGAGTGTAGGGGAGCATTAAGAAAGCATTTCCCGAAATTCTTACGGCAACGGGATAAAACGGGATTTTGCGTTTTACTGGTTGTAGAAAGCTAAAATTTCAAAATTCATAAATTTATACTGTAAGTAGGCCGTAAAGGGCTCTTTAACCGACTTCAAAAAAAGGGGGAGGTTATGCATTCCACTTTATGTATTTTTTTATGTAGGTATGTTCACCGATTTCTCGGTCAATTGTGGACCGATTTAAAAAAATATTTTTTTTTTTTGAAAGAATACAATATACTCCTGAGATGCTACCATTGTCACCAATTCAGGATCTGATGACAGAATCTCAGGGAAATCGAGGGCAACCCTCAAATTTTGTAGGCACGCATTACGTTTTTCGCTTACTTGCACGCTTTCTTGCACGCTTGCTTGCTTCCGTGCATGCGTGCTTGCTTGCATGCTTGCTTGCATGCTTGCTTGCATGCTTGCTTGCATGCTTGCTTGCTTGCCTGTATGCTTGCTTGCTTGATATCTTGGTTCTTTGGAATACTCATGGTACACGCGAGCGAAGCCGCGGGCAAAAGCTAGTATTAGTATAGATTTATCCTTGTTGTCTGAATGAATAAATTATTATTATTATTACTTTAACTTTCCCTAATTCACAAAAGGATGATCCCTGATTATCTATTTGTGATATTAGGTAAATACTAGCCTTATAAAAGGATTAATATATCTTGAAATTAAAAATAAAGGATCTGATGGATATAGTCAAGGTCACTAATATTTATTCACTACTGTTTGTGACGTAAAAACTTTTTTTAGCTAACCGAACCAGTACCTCTACCATGAGTTACACTAGTTTACAGTGACCGTACTCGCTAGCGACGGCGTAAATGATTTGTATGGAGAATTGTACTTCCAATGTGACCGCTAGAGGCGCTGTACACAATTCTCTTTACAAATCATTTACGCCGTCGCTAGCGAGTACGGTCACTGTAAATTAGTGTAACTCATGGTAGAGGTACTGAACCTGAACACTGGCCGTGAACGATGCCTTTAATAAGTAATTATAAAAAGAAATAAAAAAAAATATTCTTTTGTAATAAAAAACAAACATGCCTCACATGCCTGTATTATTTTACAACTTTACTAGCTGTTGCCCGCGACTCCGTCTGCAAAGAATTCGTTTATCGCTATGCCGCGGGAACTACGCAATTTTCCGGGATAAAAAGTACCCTATGTGTTAATCCAGAGTGTCAGCTAGCTCCATACCAAATTTTATTAAAATCGCTCCAGCCGTTTAGACGTGAAGAAGTAACAAACATACACACTCACAGACTCACGATACTCTGTGATATTAGTGTGATATACGTAGATATAAATTTCTTAAGAGCTCTACACTTTTGTTATTAGGCTTGCGTGCGACCATGTTGACGACATTAAGCCGCCAGAGCTTAATCTTGATTGTAGTTAATAAGTACTGATGATATGTGACTAATGAAATTAGCATCGCATTAGCAATAACCCGTATTGCTACATGGGATTACAAATAATAGTGTCGTATCGACGCATTAATACCCTCCTTTTATTTGCCAAGGCTACCAACATTCCGCTTCCCCATAAAGTGCGACGACCGTTACGCTTGACCTTTGGCTAAATTCCATCGAGGAAAAACAAAACGGAGCGATCACCACGGCATTTCGCTTCTCTATGGTTTGAGGGATGAATTGAAAAAAAACACGTTTACTAGATATAATTATTGATGATTAAGATTTCGGCTTTTGAGTTAGGGTAGGTACCGACTTTAGCAAGCATATCATTCGAAGATACCATACGAAAGTGGTAAAAATTGTGCTGAATTTGAAACAGAAGTAGAGTAACAGAAAACTAAAGCTCTAATTACTTAATGTTATCAATTAATCCAATATTAATTTTGAACTTTAGGCTGTAGCAATAAATAGATTTTAACCACTTTCACAGAATGTTTTTACGTAAGTGTGATTACTAAAATCGGCCCCCTTGTTGGGGATATTAACCACACATTACACTATTACATTTTTACGATATTGCTGGCCTTTAAAGGAAGTGTAAACCCTTTTCTTTGAAGCCTCGATATCATAATTGTCCGGGAACACTGCATGCTGGCGGAATTTGATTCCACAATTTCACTGCACATGACATGGATCGCTTTGTATAGTCGGGGTAAGAAAAGGTTCGTCACTTTTCGACTCTATGTCAACGAGTTAAAGTCGAAAAGTGGCGAACCTTTTCTTACCCCGACTATACACAAACCGCACACACAACAACACATTTACACAATTGACTACAATGGTATTGAAATAAAATATTTAAAAATTATTATAGTTCGTTGATATCTAAACACAACGTGACATGAGTTTCCTAAAGCAAAATTATTAACGATCTATAATCTAAGTAATAAGTAGGTATATACTTAGTTGACTTGATTAGAAGTCATTTCCTGGTCTAAGTATTAATATTAATAACTACAAATTAATATCAATAAGATAATGTAATGTATAAATATTCTTAGTAATTTCTGCAGTTGAGTTAAAGGTACCTACTTCCTAAAGATACTAAGGTACCTCCTAGTTCGCAATGATACCTTGTTTGATGTCCAATAACAAAAATAATTATCGGGTGGCTAGTATATACCTACATAGTTAATGTTTACATCTTAAAAGGCCGGTGTTTTTTGTTGAAATTGATCATGACTCATGAGCATTACGGTGAAGGAAAAACATTGTGCGAAAACCTGCAACCACCTGTGAAGAAATACAATGGTGTGTATGAAATTCCCAATCTGCTCTTCTGAGAGGCCTCTTATTCTGAGAGGAGGCCTGTGCTTCGTAGTGGCATTTATATAGGCTGGCATAGGATTGAGATGGTTATTTTACAACAACCTAGGTAGGTACTGAATATACTATTACCTAACTCTGAATTAGCTTTTCTAAGTATATTAAGTTAAGTAAGTATTTTACTTTTGCAATTCTATATTTTGTATCAACGCAAATAAATAAATGTTTTGAGTTTGAGTTTAAACCGGGATCGATTCTCTCAAAGACTTAGTATCACAATGCTTATTTATTATTCTTGTTTCGCAGCATGCTATCGTCATGTGTCAGTTTAGTATGTATGCTTCTGTAAGCAAATTCCGACACGGTCTTAGTTTAATCTAAATTGCTTAGCGCAAATGAGGCTGAAGAGGACTTAACCGAACGTACATTTGAAGATAATGGAGTTTTCGACTCATTGAGGTAGTCTCATCTAAACCTATGAAAGAGTAACCCAATTGGCTCACTGACAGATTACGCACAGCCGAAACTAACAGAGCATAAGAATTATTAGGCAGACAAAATGTTCCTTGAGGATTTTTTCGAAATCACAACGGGATAGGAAACTATGTAGCCTTTCTTTCTTGTACTTGGGCGAAGACGCAGGCACAAGCTAGTTAGACAGGTACTTATTCATTTCGAAAACTGCTAGTACTTCGTTTGTATTGTATTTGTACCATCGACATAAAGGTCGCCTTGACATCTTAAGGCTGCGTTCCCCCGAGAGATGTGCGAGGATACGTTTCTATTGGTTCATGACAAACACATACCTCGCAACGCATCCTCGCACAGCTCCGGTGGATACGCAGCCTTAATGTCGATTTTGCTTGCAGTGGCAGACATCTGTCCATACCAATCCATACCAATGAACTTCAACGGCTGCAAGCAAAATTTTTTTTGAAACTGGGCAGGCCTCTCTTTTGTCGACTGGCATAATTTTAACGCTCGTGACTAGACCTCGTTATCAAGCGGGTGGTTTGGTGGCTACAATACAATACAATACAATACAATGCAATACACACAATGAATCTTTATTGTACACCAACAAATAATACTTACAATACAGAAAAACAAGTACAAGGAAAAAATATAAGGTTAGCAATGGCCGGCCTTATCGCTTTTTTTATGGGCTAGGTACCTAACATTAGTGATGTGCAATGTCAATAAAAAACTTTTTTAAATTAAGTTTTCAGATAAAGTTTAAAGTTCCCGTACATACATAGCGATAGCTATAAAAATTCAGAAAGCATTTCTTCGTTTCCTATACAAAAAAATATATGGTGTCTATCCCTTTATGTATCCAACTTATTTTCTTCTGAGTTCTTTGGGGTTTAATTCGTTGGAAGTCAGACGAAACCATGGGCTATTAGTGACTGCAAGTGGTGTCTTGCGTGGGAACTCGGATTGCCCTGAACTGGTAGCGCAGCTTGTGCGTCTGTCCGTCCCGCCATTGCCAAAGTTCAATTTTCGGCCGCGCGCTAAGCACCTTCTGGCAGTGCCATCGGCGCGCACTGTCTCTCGCACTCTCGCAAGCAGTCGCCGCTAGTGCGAGCGCTGAACTCCCTCAATGCGATGCTCGCATCTGCCCCTGACTGCGATGTGTTTGCAAGTGGATGGACCAGTGTGAGTGCCGAGTGTCTTAGATTTTGTGAGCGGAAGTATGAGCGTAAGTATGTCCACTGTTCAATGAACATACGTGTATTTATTCTTATAATTTTTTTATTTTTTTTTTTATTTCCTTTTTTACAGAAGTATAATTTATGTTTCAGTTATCATTGTAATTTATTATGATTGCACAGTGCATTAGTTTTAAGCTGTAATACTGTGTAATGTTTTTTGAAAAATAAATAAAAAAATAAATAAACGTGGAGACTTGGATAGTTTGTATTGCCCATCACTAATGTTAGGTAGCCACAAAACTGCCCGCTTGATAACGGGGTAGGTAAGTAGGGTAAGTGTACCAGTGAATGAACACTTAAGGAAATTTTCGACTTTGAAAATTAATTTTAGGCAGTTGGGCACAGTTTATTTAAAATATTACTTTTTGTATAGCACAATATTCAACAGTATTATGGCACAGTTTGAAGATATATCACTATTTAAGTGAAAAAATGGAAAATCACCAGTGAATGAACGCAAAATTCTAGTGAATGAACAAATGAAACCAGTGAATGAACAACTTTGAATATGATGTTTTGTTATACTATAAATATACAAAAGCGAAGTTATGTTAACACAAATACATTCAATATACTTATTTGGTCGATTCCGTGTTCTAAAACAATTAAAATACAAAAATAAGAGTATTGTTCATTCACTAAGTAGATCTTGGAAACCAGTAGGTAAATGAACTAGCCATAAGTGACATAGTTCATTCACTGGAAAACTTGAACCAGTTAATGAACCTATATTTTACGTTTGTTCCAATACTGGCCTTTCGGTACCTAGATAATGTATTTGGATCAATGTCACTGAAAACGAAATCTTAATATGACGACTAGAAGGAAAGATATTGCACAAATAGAAAATCCTGCTGTCCCAGTGAATGAACAGCCCTGTTCATTCACTGGATTTAGGCGATTTTGGGTTCCAGTAAAAAAACACTGGATTAAAAGGTATTGTTTGTAAATAAATTACATTAAACTAAGTATGTATGAATAGCACTAACAGGTCTTTAAAGCTTAAAAAAACCATACCCAATGAATGATAGATGGCGGGGACAAATGCAGTAACACATCAGAAGTATAGTAGCTTTCGTTCTTCCTTAATACTGCTCCATAGAAAAAATGTACAACATACGTACGTCCACTTTACATCGTCGCCATTTCAAAACTGTTGCTTAGGAGTCGAAGCAAATTTACCAGAACCTGACAAGTAAAGGTGCTAGTCGAAAAAAAAATACCATGCGTGGTAGAAACGTACCAAATTCTTATTATTTCAAAAAATTATCGTTTTGTTCATTCACTGGGTACTGTTCATTCACTGGTACGCTTACCCTATCTCATCACATCACTTTTGCGTACTTTCCACTTTGCGCCTAACAGCAAGCCCCACAGAAGAGACGTGGGACGGGGGCGCATCGCAGTCCGCGTCGTTTGTTCGCAGGCCGCGTCACCGGCCCCGTATCTTCTGTCTGCTTTGGATAGCGACGCTTCAATACGAGATAAGAACTGATTCAACGGGCGCCGCGACTGCGACGCTCCCTGTACAACGTCTCTTCTGTGTGGCTTGCGCCTTAGCCATCCAAACTCCAGCAGAAAAGTTAGAAAAAGAGAAAACTTAGGATTATTTTATGTTTTTTTTTTCTGGTGCTCTTACCGGGATTTGAATCCGCATTTCTGGACTCGCCGTGCCGCGTTATTTGCAGCAAAGTACCTAATCCTAGCCAAACCCTCCGAATAACTTCGATCGAGCAAACTTTCTGCTATAAAAATAAAAAATATGGGTCGTCCTTCACTTACATGTTTAACATGTCAAATAGTTTTGTTAACATCGGGCACGGTTGTGAATATCAAAAGTTAATATGTCGAATGTATTAAAATATTGAATGGTTAAAATAGGTATCGATGTTTTCCAGAAACCGTAAACTTCTCCGGATTTATTAAAACGGAACCGGATAAGTGGAACCCATTAGGTTAGGTTAGTTAGTTACAGTTTCAGTAAAAACTTTTCGATATTTTAACCATTCGATATATTCAGATACGATATAGCTAACATCTCAATTCCTAGGCAGGCAGCTTAGTTACCACAACTATAAATATACTAAGTACATATAACTGTATGTGTAATGTGGGTTTAATCCCAACAGCTTACTGATTCGTTTTCAAAAAAAAATGTACATGCTTAAAATGCTTAATGAACGAAAGTTATATAGTCATACAAACTAAAGTCGTCAAAAAATTAAAAGCCCGTTTTGACATTTTTGAAAGACCCTAGAATGTAACTAGGCACAACACTGAAAGAAACAATAAAATAATAATTAAGTACTTACATAAAGTGTTTTAAAAAAATACATGAATTTTTTGGCGCGTTGCTTGTTTATACATGAATAACTTTTGTTACACAAAGGAATCAATTAAAGTTTGTTTTAATTAAAGCCCTTAATTTTGTACAATTTATTTGAAAACGACTCTAGTAGGTAGATAGCAGCACTTAAAATTTAAAAACCTTATCAACCATAAGTGCATGAAGGCTTCATGACTCAATGGCTTTACCACTATCCCGGACGTTTGCTCTTCATAATAATAAACATAACATATAACTCTCGAAATAACATTTTTATCTGTACGCCGATGCGCGTCTGGCTGTACTTATTGGTCGTAAATCTCCATTGAACCATTATTGGTTTGGAGAGATCATAACGTACCCGTTTAAGTGCTGATTTATGCTACAAATAGAACAAGTTAGGGCTTACGTAATAAATAGCATGTTTATGCTTTGACCTCCGAGTTATCTTGCGCTGTAAGAATGTTTTCGGAGGCTGGTGTACCTACAGGGCCTAGCACTGGCATTTATTGCTTACATAAAGCAGTTTGTCCTTTTCCTTCTATTTAATGTAGCGCTGCATGAAAAGACAGAACATAATTGACGAGGCTTTACAAGTTAGGGATTTTCCCAAATGTACCTACTCGCACCTATGGTAGAGCACAAATAAATGGGTAGTTCTACTAGCGTTTCAACCGCTATCACTGTCCTGTCGCATATACGTTAGAAATAAGCTACAGCTAGAGTGAAAACTCAACAAATTGAAATTATACCACAAGCACGCTGTATCGTTACATAAAAACCTTCCGCTAGGTGTCGCTCATTTACTTAATATATGCGACAGGAGAGTCATAGCGGTTGAAACGCTAGTAAAACTACCCAAATATGATATGATTGCCTAGCTAGGTACCTAGTAAGTGGTACTATTAAGCTCTACCACTACATTTTTATTTAAACAATTCAGAGTGTTATACCTTATAATAAGAAATGTGTCAATTTTCTTCAGTAATGTAACGAGCTATTTATTTCTTCAAGCATGGTACAGTACAGGTTGATAGGTGGTTTACAATCAATTTACATTTTTATTTACATTTTTTGTCACAGAGATATGCAAATTTTGGTACTTGTAAACGCTCGCTCGCAAAATCTTTCAAAAGGTAGAGACGATTGGAAAGAGAAAGGGGAGACCTTAGCCCAGCAATTGGGCACCAAATAGGCTAAGGAAAAGACTAGGCACAGCTGCAAAATTCGAACGTAGCAATGCGTATTGTTTCTCCGAAGGTCTCATTATAGGCGACACGAATTTCACATGACAAACTGCGGTAGTAAACACTTCATGCGACCCATTTGCCGGTAACTACTTTAGCTTATCCACAATTAACTTGCATTTGCATTCGGTTACTGGAACTCTAATAATACCTACTGCACTGTAGTTGCATTAGTTTTGTTTATTTTTGTGTTTAGCTTTGAAGTGCGAATGAACATCCTGTTTTAAGAAAGTTTAAAACAAACAATTTGGAAGAAGAACTACCTCTAGCAGGCACATTGAGCGCAAAAACAACTTAGTAGAGTCGACACTTCGACAGTACTCTTCAAAATTTACAGCATTTACACCTTTGTGCACGTTAACATACTGTGGTACTATCGGCTTCCTAACTTATTTACCCACTTTTTCATACTATATAGTTGCATAGAAACGTGGATACTTATGTTAGGACACCAACTGTACGTTAACTAAGTTGGACTTGGCGGGTGCCATAGTTTTTTTTTTATCTACCATCGATTTGTAAATTGTAACACAAGAAGTAACTACAGTGACACCTGCTTGTTATACTCGTAACAAAATTATCATGATCCTTGAAAACTTTTGAAAGTATATGTATATGAAGTGAGAATGAGATGCAAACTCTTTTAATAATATTACGAAATTAAATACTGGCCGGTAAAGCTAATCTATCTAGCTGATTGCTATGAAAAAAAAAACCTAACTGTCTTTTGTTTAAAAAAATATGCGGTAATTTCTTTGCAATGGTATTGAGTACGTTAGCGAAAATGGAGAAAATTGAACTGCGCGCCGTTATCAAATACTTGTGTTTGAAAAATTTTTCTACGGACCAAGTCAATTTGGATTTGCGGGACACTTTAGGGTCTAATGCTCCTCCGTATTTGACAGTCGCACGTTGGTGCGCCGAATTTAGACGTGGAAGAACATCGACAATGGATGACCCCCGCTCCGGACGCCCTACTACAGCAGTAACTGAAGAAATTGTGAAAAAAGTCGAAAACTCAGTTTTGGCGGATCGTCGTGTCACGGTTCGTTTTATTGCTGAAAATGTAAAGATTTCAACGGGAAGCGTGCATAATATTTTACATGAACGCTTGGGTATGAAAAAGGTATCAGCGCGTTGGGTACCAAGAATGCTTACTGACACGCAAAAACAAACTAGACTAGAGATTTGTCAAGAAGCTTTGAACCTGATGCAGTAAGAACGGGAACTTTTTTTGGCGCGATTTATAACAATGGACGAAACATGGCTCCATCATTATGACCCTGAAACGAAACTGCAGTCTATGACATGGAAAAGGCCATCATCTCCAACTCCGAAGAAATTCAAGGTGAGCTCATCTGCCGGTAAGGTCATGGGCTCTGTTTTTTGGGATGGTAAAGGGGTAGGGGTATTAATGATTGAGTATCTCGAGCATGGAGCCACTATTACGGGCACATTATACGCCAAACAAATAGCAACATTGCGCAATGAGATCCGCGAAAAACGGCGAGGTAAACTCTCGAAAGTTGTGCTGTTCCACCAGGACAATGCCCCGGCACACAAGTCCGCCGTTGCAATGGCTGCAATTCGTGATGCTGGGTTCGATATCCTTAAGCATCCTCCGTATTCACCAGATCTCGCTCCCAGTGATTTCTACCTATTTCCGAGATTGAAATAATACCTGAGAGGCCAGAAATTTGAAGACGACGACGCGGTAGTCGCTGCAGTACAAGATTTTTTAAGTACTCAAGATGAGACCTTTTTTAAAAATGGAATTTTAAGTTTAGAAAAAAGATATACTAAGTGTATTATGCTAAAAGGTGACTATGTCGAAAAATAAAATGACATTTAGTAAAAGTTGTTTATAACATACTCATTCTCACTTTTTATTGAACGCCCTAGTAATCATGCGAATAGCGTTATTTTTTGGGAAGTAGAGGTAACGAATACCTACTTACTAGTCGCACGAGTTTTTGCATTTGTAAAGTGGGCTTAACATTTCCACAGTCATGAAGATATCCGCGATGCGATGCTCTCCCTGGTGCACATGTTCCGCACTTCAGAAGACAAGCTGGAGCGGCACGAGTACCGCGAGAAGGCGCTCGGCGACCAACTCAAAAAGATGATCTCGGGGTTGGAGCGGCGGCATCGCGCGCTCGAACCACTCAAAGGCATGATATCACGGCTGGATGAACGGCTGTCCAATGTCGAAACGATACTTCTACAGGTAAGATTAAGACATAAGCTGGCTTAAGAAGATGAGCACGAGTCTGAACGGCAGTATCGCTCAAGGGCGTGATATCACGGCTGGATGAACGGCTGTCCAATGTCGAAACGATACTTCTACAGGTAAGATTAGACTATAATTCTAGATTTAAGCTAGCTTAAGAGATGATAACGAGTCTGAGCGGCAGTATCGCGCGCTCGAACCTATTAATGGCATGAGTTGGCATCCTTTAGCAGATAAAAGCATGCGATACTTAGCACCCTTTAGCAGCTGAAAACATGTAACAGCATACTTTAACTTGCGATGCGTATAGTGTGTCCAAAATCATCCAGCTAAATGCGATTCGATGCTGATAGATTTGACTTCACCCTTATTACAATAGGGGAGCGGGGCAACATGTGGATTTCAACTATTGAGACTAGTTATTCTCTGCTTCATTTTGAGCGCCCCTATACAACGACGGCGTATGCCACACTTGACTGGTCTCACCCGTAGTTAGAACATTACGACCAGCATACTCTCGTGCTATCGTGCCCTCAACTGACTAAAACGCAAATTTGAAAATGTTACATTCCCTAAATTTATGCCCTAGCTAATTAAAAAAAAGTACCTAGCTATTTTTTCTTGTACAAAATAAAATAGGTATTTTCTTGCTTTTTATACCTGCACCTCCTCTATAGAAAGAAGAACGCGAGAAGACCACGCAGAAGAAGACTGACGAGGCGCTAGAGGGCATCCAGAAGAACCTGCAGTCTCTCACGGCCAGCGTGACCAAGAGCCTGAAGCCGGCCGACTTGGACAACAACCTGACGACCGACGACGACCCCGTGGCGAGGCGGCTCGACGCCACTGACATCAAAATAGATGCTGTCAAACTGGAGATTGAGAATCTGAGGAATGCGCTGAGCAAGGTAAGTACACTACCTCTCACTATCTAACTTCAGAAATATCACTTTCTGATTTTTGTATTTAGTTGTACGGTGCAGCCCTTCCTCAAAGAATGAGATGGTTGAGCTGTCATTCCCACGCGGCCCCAGCGCAGATTGGAAACTTCACACACACTATTGAATTTTTTCGCAGGTACACTGCAACTGCTCTTGATTTATTGATTTATTGCAGGTTTCCTCACGATATTTTCCTTGACCGTGAAGCTCATGATAAATTTCAAATGCAATTTCGCACAATTCCTTTAAGAAGAACTATCTTATTTTAATAACTTTAACTAGAACATATTAAAAAAAACGTGGGTAAAATGCTGAGGCTGGGGATGGGACCCGGGTTTTCGTCAATACAAGACGCCTAATTACGAGTGAAAATCACGAAAATTTAAAGCGTTGAGCTTTGCTTGAGATGCTGAAACGTTTACTTAGTCACTTCTCTTGATCTCAGGACAATCTCCGCTCCATGTGCCTGGAGGCAGCTTTGGACGACGGCCACCCCTTCAACAAGCACATGTCGGAGGCGGAAAAGCTGCTCAACAAGTACGAGCTCAAACTTAGCGAGTACAACGGCACGCGCGTGCAGACGGACTTCGTGCCGCTCAGCGAAGTGTCGCTAGCCGACGAGGCTTGGCACAGCAAGATGACTGAAGGTTAGTTAACGGTCTATCCTCCGAAGTTAGAAATATATTTATTTAGGCAAAAAACATAAAAGACCATAAGACCTTCTCCTAGAGCATAGCCTTATATGTGTCATGGACCAAGTGATTAAAGTCGAAAGAAGAGAAAATTTCGTAATCGAGTGTGTATGTAGTAGTCTGCTTTTGTTTGATTGCTGTCTCAGCACGCACACATGCATTGAAAGTTTTGGTGGTGCTTTATAAACACTTTCACAAATACATTGAAGACTTCTTGAATTTTGGAGGGGTGGGCCATGTTGTCGTAGTTTATTCATACTTATTGAAAATTCTCTCACTAGTGATGGAACGCCAAGAAAAGGAGATCAAAACGATCCAACAGCTACTGGGTGATGCGGAGAGCATGTGGAAGGACCTGCCTCGGCTTGCGGACCTCCGGCTCGCCACCAACCAGACGCTGGCGGCCATCGCTAGTGCTAAAGCCGGGTTGAAGGAGGACAGCGAACAGTGTAAGTTTCTTACTAGCTTTTGATTAGCTTATTTTGTATGTTATAGTTAGCTTTTTTAGATCAGTGATGGGTAGTGTAGCGACTACTAGCGCCATCTAGTCATCACATAAGAAACTAATCCTGCATCGCACTATCGAAGTTTCTCAACTCAGCAACATCATCCATCCATCGGACTTTGTTCCCCAGGCATAACATCTGTCTGGAGAGAGATCTGCTCTATTGCAACTACCTCCAAAGTAGGATAGGGTTACCAACCGTCGCTGGACGTCCTGTTTCTGGAGCCCTGGAGTATGGGTCCCACAAGAGGTATGCGCGGAAAGCTGATTGTACCGTTTTGTCCCGTTTTTAGTCTAGACAAGATGAAGATTATAAGTTAATTTGAATATACCGTGATAAACGCGCGCGAACACCGTGCGCTCACTCGCACGTTTGGCACTATCCTGTCCCTCCTCTTTCCCAATCTAGATCTATATTTAGATTTTTTTTAAACTCATATGCTAGTGTGCTATAAAAGTTCTTGGTCTTATTTTTCATGGCTTTCAATATGTCGGTACCTAACCTCTTCGATCATAATAGAAATTATGTAAGCTCGCTCATTCGATAATTAGGACGCAGTTGAAAGGCCAAACTCCGTTTGATAGTTTGTTGCGTTATACGTTAATATTATTAGTTCTGTTATTTATTACAAATAAACTGCTCTGTCCATCGCCACCAGAGCCTCTTTAATGAACCATAACCCCAAACCGCAAGCTTGAGCCAAATTATCTTCAACTAATTGAATCCAAATATGGTCCTTAGAGCCTGGTTAAACATATTGGTCCTTCGTGCCGGATCAAAGTTATTGGTCCTCTAAACCGGATTTTTTTGACGCAGCCGTCGCCAAGGTGACGACGAAGCTCCGCGAGATGAGCGACCGGCTGGCTGCCACTAATGAGGATATTCAGCAGAGCCTGACGCAGGGGAATACCATGAGTGAGCGCGCGTATGGCGACATCACAAAGAGCTATGATACTTTGCGCACTGAGGTAAGATTAGGTTATTAGGAAATAAGAAAAGATATTCCTAGTGACCTGTAGATAGATATAGCTATATTTACTATTAATATAGTTCGGATACTGAATATTCGAGAAATTTTAAGTCATATTTCAAACTTAATTCTACGAGCGATCTACGAAAGACAATTTTTTTGCATACACCTACAAAGAAATGCAATTGTGTGTGAAGTCCCCAATCCTCCATCCATTCAGTGGGACGTATACAGGCTAAGATGATGAAGCTTCTAAGCGCTATCTACCCCCAGGTTCAAACACTGTCAAAGAACGAACACGTACTGCTGACAACTGCAGACAATGTCTTAGCGACGAAGAAGCGCATCGAGTATGGAGTGCACCAGATCTTGGTGGAAGTTGGCGAGTTGGTGCGTGCACAGGGCAAGACGCTTAACAAGACTGTCCATGACAGGTAAACCACTGTAGTTAAACCGTTTAAATGAGTCCTCGCCCGTGCGGTACAGGGGCTGCGGGGTGTGACAACAAAGGGGCCGAGAGAGGTGCGGGCGGCAGGCATGCGAGGCCTCATTTAAACGGCCTAGCTATAATATATCTATAGTCTAAGATCTGAACTATAAGTGACTTTTATCCATCTATGTAATGGAAGAAAATAATTTTAGGTGTATCAAATGTAATTATTAAAAAAATAAGTATATCTCGAGTGGGTTAGCTAAAAAAAACCTGGCCAGAATGATTAATTAAAAATTTATAAATAAGTTAGCCGTTTCTGAGATTAGCACGAACAAAAGCACAGACAATAATACTAAAAATCGTTGCCGTTGTTTTCAATGTACAGACATCGACTTGCTATAGATAAGGTAAATATTATGTAATTATAAAATATATTATATAGGTATTCTTTTTTTTAGGTTTTCATAGTCTGTCGAGGAATTTTTTAGTCAACCCACTTGAGATATTTTTTTCAATATACCTAAGTATTAAATTTGATATAAAATTGCTTTCAACCATTAAAACAGATGGGTGAAGGTCGTTTCTATAATAGTGCATATCTTGTACTACGATTTCGCTAGCATTGATACAGTCAGGATGGCCGAGCGGTCTAAGGCGCTGCGTTCAGGTCGCAGTCCACTTCTGTGGGCGTGGGTTCGAATCCCACTTCTGACAAATTTTTTTTTAAGATCTTCCCAGGGGTTTTGAAATTAAATAGAATGTTAAGCCGTAAATAAAATAGGAAAACTTTGTTTGTTGTGTTATTTTGACTTACATCTGTGATAGGCAAGTATTATTGAGAAGAGTTTGAAACGCTTAGATAGTTGGGCTATTATGTGACATATCGACGAGTCTCTCTGGCTCAACCTTATATATGAAATTTTGCTATTAAATCACACGGCCTAAAGTGGTTATTCCATCTTCGTAGAATTTCATATACGAGATTGAGTCAGAGACCCATCGATATTGTGTTGATTTTGTAGAGTTGGAGGAGGGAGGCGGGTTTTTTACGAAAACACATATATGTCGTACAGCGGACGAGCAAGTTAAACGAGTGTAGTTCTAGTAAATTTGAATTAACTGAATCGTTGCGGATCCGGCTATGGCCCTCCCTCACAGTCGGCTGATATTTGCAAACAAACAATTCTCTCGTATTTTTAAAATAGTCACGATTCCTTGTAAAAGGGTACAGTAAATGATTCGATACTTGTTGGAAATAAAAATCTCGAATTAAATAGATACTTACGTCAGTTATACATTTATTTATGCACGATATTTTTACTATTTACCGGAAGACGCAGTGTAGGTAGGCCTCCAACAAGATGGAGCGACGACCTGATTATGGTTGCTAGAACGCGTTGGATGCGGATGGTACAGGACCGATCTGTTTGGCGAGCCTTGGGGGAGGCCTATGTTCAGCAGTGGACTTCTTTCGGCTAAAAAGATGATGATGATGTAGATTTATACTATAAACTTTGCTAAGCTTTCTGAAAAGTTACTGTTTAATGTTTATCTAAGTACAGTCAAGTGTAAAAATATGGGTGCACACAACTTGCTCATAAATATGTCCAATAGCTCTTATGTCGTCGAATTAAGGTATAGGTATATAACGATGGGAGGATTAAATCGATATTTATTTTTGCACTTGACCGTACGTATAGGTAATACCTATTCAAATTTCCAATGTCGCCCTGTGATTAATACTTACCTGCACATAACTGGTACCTCCTTTTACATCTTATAAGGACACAATGGCCTGAAACTTCATGACAGGTTTCATCCTAAACATTAGTGGCTAGGCGTGGGCAAAGCGGTATCACGCCCTCAGCCTCGCGCCTCCAAATTTTCACGTTTTTTGCTCAATTAAAAATCCATCGTTCAACGTATGGTGCGCCATCATAAAGGCCTCGTAGAATATGTATTGTTCTCGTCCACACGAAATTTAGGTCTTGCGCTACCACTGCTTAACATTTCACAAATGGTTTTTCTGTCGTAAAACTACCTAAACCTAAATACAGTGACCAAAGGAAATGCAGGTAGACATTCCGCAAACAGTGGAAAAACTTTGCTGGTAGAAAAACCAACCGCATCGTAAGTAAACGGGCTGGCCGGACTTGCGGAACTGGCGAAATGCCAACGACACCCGTTTTACTGTCACTTACCCCTTATTATACCGCTTAGGCCCGACGACCTAAATTTAGGAAATCAAAGTCAAGTGAGAAATCATGTTAAGGTTCTTAAAAATAATCTTATTTCCGATCCTATCCTATAGGCATAGATTTAACCAGAGCGGAAATTACGGTTTTTTTAATTCGCTAAAGCTCTACGACGATTGCAGTGCTGTGATTGCTCGACCCAAGATAAGCATGACACTACCTATAGAGTTGAGCAAGCAGATATAGGTAACGCCACCAGAGTTGAGGCCACGCACACAACCACATCTCATGTAATGACAGCGGGATTTTGACGTTGTGTTGACGTTTAACGACAACACAACGTCAAAATCCCGCTGTCATTACAAGAGATGTGGTTGTGTGCGTGGCCTCAACTCTGGTGGTGTTACCTATATTAGTATTCATATCGATAGTAAATAATGGCATAGTGATAACTTCTAATATAGGTAACGCCACCAGAGTTGAGGCCACGCACACAACCACATCTCATGTAATGACAGCGGGATTTTGACGTTGTGTTGACGTTTAACGACAACGTCAAAACACGTCGTTTAACTAAGTAAAACGTCTTTCTTTCATGTAAGAAATAAAAAAAAAAACTATTGCGATTTAGGGCTATTAGTTAGGTACGGTGTACGTGACAAATGTGTTGCAAAATTAAAAAGCCCGTATTACATTTAGCTTTATTATGGTTAATTGATAAACAGCTTTACTGAAAGTCGGGACAAGTTTGAGGCGTAGGGAGAGAGTAAATACCAGAAGACGATGTCACTGCACTTATTGTTAGCCTGGTTGTACGCCTATCAGGAACAGCCAGCGATTTCGCTAACCCTCGGAACAGAAACTATTAAGTATCTGTGTGCCAAATTTTATCCAAATCTATTCCGCTGTTTTAGCGTGAAAAATAACAAACTTACCTACAGACACAATGACAACCTAACGCATTTATAATATTAGTTCACCTGTAATACTAGACCTAGATACTACTAATACTAGGTACCTAAATAGTATACTTACCTAGGAGCGCTTTTTCTCACTAGTCACTACTACTACTAGTATACTCAAATGGTCGAGTGTTCAATTAGGTATAGGTTTTTATACTCGATTAATGTGAAAATTAGCTCTTTTGCGACTAACACCATTAAGCCATTAGTCAAAAACGTCAACAAATCAACAAAACGTCGTGAACAACAATGAGGTCAGCCACGGTTGTGACCCGGATGTAATTTCCCTTACGCGTTCCATTTGCATTTTTAATACTATCGCTTTACTTGAATTGATACAAATCAGCCTCAAGAAGTGGATATTTCATTCAAGGCTACTCGCACCACCCATCTAGGCAGTGCAGGCATCTATACACACAATCATGATAGGTAGGTGCGTAAATGGCTTTGCTGGACAGCAGGTGATACTTATCACGGATAGAAAAAGATTTATTTTCCCGTAAGCGAATACATCGGCATTTCAGGACCAGTGAGGTCCGGGGCTTTGGGCATGGGAGATGGCGGGAAAATGTTGCATTTTCATGTTGTGCGACTTAGCGGGAGTGATGTGCGAGGAAATAATCCACCAATTAGAAAACTTCGTAGGTAGTTTAAATGAAATATTCGCACACCGCTAGTTACCAACCCTAAAACTAAAACTAGAAAACTAGTTTTACTCGTAAGTATTACACTATTTGTAAAAAAAAAAAAATTAAATACAGAGATAAGAAGGAAAACCAAGGTTATGGACATAATAAATCGAATAGACCATCTAAAATGGGGTTGGACAGGACATATGCTACGATGCAAAACCAACAAATGGAGTAAACAAGTCACCCTATGGTACCCAAGAGATGGAATTAGAAAACAAGGCCGTCCAAAAACAAGATGGGAAGATGACATCCGTATGACCTTGGGGCCTTACTGGTCTAGAGTTGCAGAAGACAGATTGCAATGGAGAAAGTTGCAGGAGGCCTATGCCAAAAGGCACACCGAACTGCGGGACATTCTATAGTTTTTTTTTTTATTTAGTTTATTATAATGTTTTTTTTATCATTGCATGTAATTGTATCCTCGTTTCGGAATAAACGGCTATATATATATATATATATATATATATATATATTACACTATTTGTATGGTTGTCTCGCAGATTCGACAGCATCGAACAGACTATAGTGGAGAACCAGACGACGGCACTGGGCAATCTGAGCTCCAAGATCGAGTCGGAAATGTCTCAGGTGTGGCGACAGATTGGCATTATGTACCAACAGCTTACGGCCAGCAAGATGTCGCTCGACAGACTTACCGTAAGTGCTTTTTTTACAAGCTTTTATTTACCTTCACCTGTCCCGTTGTCTGTGTCATCATTCATCAAATCTTGCAAGTTAAATTTAACACACTTCTCTATTACCGACTGAGCTGAAATTAATTTACGGAAGTAGTAATTTAATCGCTAAGAAACCCCTCTTACTTGAGAATTGAAAATCGGTGATCATTTACTCAGCAAACTTATTTTACACATTTTTTTTATGAGTATCTGCATAAGTAATGACGACTCCATAATATTTTGTTAACAACTAAGCCAACAGAGCTCATTACCCCCTAGTCCTTTGTGTGTCACATGTTTTATTCATCGTCCGGTTTAGCAATGTAAAAATAGTTCATGGACCGTAAACGCCTCCAATTTAATCCGAACATTTCGTAAACAAACCTTTTCCTTGCAGGAACAGACCGACCAATACGTTAATGCGAGCGTCGCGACCATGGACAGCGTGCAAGATAAGGTAAGTTTTTAAATGAAAAACTAATATTCTAAAATGAGTTACCATTAGCATAATACAGTATAGCCGTGGTTTTACCTATTGCCTCTCAAGCGTGTCATTCATTCAAACTCTCGATTCGTACCTCTTAAGTTTTTCGGAATAAGAATAACGTAGTCTACGCATTACGCAGACTAAACTTTTAGAACATTATATTTTAAGAAACTCGCGATCTGTACAAATACACCTTCTCAGCATCAATCCAACCAGAATTTTCAGTACGTATTTTGTAACTTTACTCATGTGCATTTTGTTCAAGTATTTTCTGGCATTGCCGTTGGACATTGGATTGAATTTCGCTGTTGGAGGACATCCAATGGTTGGCGCTATTTTCTTGCTCGTTTTCAGCTTATAATACAACAATTTTTTGTCTCAGGTGACTAAAATAACGACGCGGATGGTAGAAGTCGATGACAACCTTAACTACCTGCTAGGGCGACTGTCGCTGGTCACTCAGGAATTCGGCCACATCAAGACCGGTCTCGGCGACGCGCTAGACAAAGTCAAAACCAGCCTGAAAACCGTGCAGTCTAAAATAGAAGGTGATTAATCTAATTCTCAACGACCGCTTTAGCCTAGTTGGTAGTGACCCTGCCTACGAAGCAAGAGGTCCTGGGTTCAAATCCCGGTAAGGGCATTTATTTGTGTGATGAGCACGAATATTTGTTCCTGAGTTATGGATGTTTTCTATGTATTTAAGTATTTATTTATCTATATAAGTATGTTTATTGTCGTCTAGTACCCATAGTACAAGCTTTGCTTACTTTGGGACTAGGTCGATTTGTGTAAGATTGTCCCCTAATATTTAGTACCTGGGCGACCGAGCTCTGCTCGGGCAGAAACTCGGTACCAAGCGTTTTCCCAGAGATAAGACCAAGCTAGATCAATTTTTCATCCCCGAAAACCCCCAAATACCAAATTTCATCGAAATCGTTGGAGCCGTTTCCGAGATCAAAACACCGGAGGGGTGGGGGAGTGAGAGGGGGGGAGGGGATGCGGGGGAGGGAGCGCGGGGGTATTAAAGGGGGATGAAAATTTCATTGATTTTGCCGTAGGATGCACCGTTTTCAAGATATTTGACATAAACACCGGAGGGGGTGGGGGGGGGGGGGGGGTGAGTCACGTTAAACTATCGTCCGTAAACCGACTTTACAGACAACCGGCTTTTCCTGTTCTGTGCTCCCAATAGGGAACGTGCACATAGACGGTGCTGCCAACTGGTGCCATAAGGGTGCCATCAATTTGAATGTTTACCTTGATAAGTTTGTTTTACTGTCCGCATAGTGTCTCTTCTGTCGCATTAGTGCTGCCGCCTATAGTTACTGCACGTTCCCTATAATACTTTTTCTAACAAAAAAGTAACTTTTTCTCACAAAAGAAGAAACTTGACGTTTTCTCATGAAAAATAAACTTAAAAAAAAAAACTAAAAATTTTGAATAAAAAACGTGGAATCGAACCGAGGTCGGCTGGATCCGCGACCACCCGATTTCTAATGTGCCATTATGATCTGCTCGAAGTCGGCGAAATTTAGCTTTATATTCTAATGCAAACAAAAATAGCCGGAAAACACGAGTAAAAGCGATTTTCTGAAAATGAAACATAGCTAGATCAGTTTTTCATCCCCGAAAACCCCCACATACCAAATTTCATCGAAATCGTTGGAGCCGTTTCCGAGATCCTGATTATATATATACATCGTTTAAAGGTATTAGATATATACAAGAATTCTCGTTTAAAGGTATTAGATAAAAAAAAAAAAAAAAAATATTGTTTACGAGAACTAATATACCTATTCGTATCCATTTAGCAAAGGTTTCAGAGTGCCCGTTGGTAGGCCGTAGTTTCCGGCCATCGCAAATTCGTCGAGACTGGCTGGTCTTCAGTGTTGATGTTTTTAATCGTCTTGCAGGAAAAAAAAACTATTTAGTCGTTAAACCTAATTCCATATTGTCTAACGCACTCTGAATTCAATCGCTTTCACCATTACTTTCCGTCCAAAGGAGGGTAGGAAGAGACGGTGTATGAGATCGAGTGTCCGCGCGTTAGGCTGCGTATCCACCGGAGCTGTGCGAGGATGCGTTGCGAGGGATGTGTTTGTCATGAACCAATAGAAACACTTCATTTAAAAGGTCCTAAGTGAATGAAGTGTGGTGTGGTGTTTCTATTGGTTCATGACAAACACATCCCTCGCAACGCATCCTCGCACATTTCTGGTGGAAACGCAGCCTTAGACAAGGCAGCTATGTTTAAGCTTGATAGTTGATACATTGTGAGACTACTGAACTTAGCTATGACTACAAATGCCTATTAATATGATACTCGAGTACATGAGTCATCATATCGTTATGTGAATTTCATATGTTTTTTATGAGTAAAAAATGTGTACAGTGCCATATTCATTCGGTTTGTCAATTTCAGACGCAGGCCCCGGACCACACAACATCGAGAGCGCCGAGCTAAGGACATGAACACTAGGATACCAAATAACTCTCGTAGATGCTAGGAATTAACCATTTAAGTAATCTCTAACCGCGTAGAATGCGTAGATCTAACTCTAAGTCGACTGAAATAAAAATTAGCAAGTAAAATAAAACTCGTAAGATTTTAACTTTTGCAAATATTTAATCTCTTTCATAATTGTGGATCTATATATTTATATTGTACAAGTTATATGATACAATTAAATTTTATTGTGACAGAATGTTCAGACGTCACTTACGAGTGAGCACGTAAAACCGACAAGTAAGGTGTGTCCATCGACTGTACAATCATACAATATTGATATAATAATTGATCTTAAACAATATACACACAAATTATTTGTCTCCCTTCTTGGTTATTTTATTAATCCTGATTACAACCTCGTTTCCTATGTGCAATAAATATATTCATTATCAAATTAATGATACTGATTAAATAATTAGATAAAATTCGTGCCCTTAATAGTGAATTTGTTACGCTTAATAATATATTTGAAATTGTGAAACACTCATTGCATCATACATAGGAGGACAAATAAAGGCATCTGTATAATGGTCAGAACGCGGTCAGAACAGAGTGACCGACATGATTGTACGCGGGTTCGACATTCGCTCGTGGGTTCTCGATCCTTCAAAGGAATTCAATGGAATGAAAATTTTGCTTCCACTTAAAAGGTAACACTAGACACATTCGTTGTTACTGAACAGCCTAAACTGGGACAATCTATAAGCTAATATAATGATACAACAAAAACAACAGTCCCCATACTTTTTTAAAACACTTAATGATTAAAACAATATAATGAGAATTACATCTAAGCGAACCAGTCGCTATTTTTTCATTGGAAAACTTCTACTTAGGATATTTATTATCTTTACTATTTTTGATATTGTAACGTTAAAGCGGAAACAAAGGTTTAACCGTGTTAGTAGTTTTATGAACAAAATTCAAATCGAATATATTACAAAGAGGCAAATCTTCAATGGCAGTGGCATATCTAACACTCATACACGAATAGCACTTGAAACATTTTTTACATGTGAATCACTGTATGTACATGGATTAACCTTCATGTACATCATATTAATGCAAAAAATATTTACATTCCTTACTTAATTATGTATTAAAAAAGCACTTAATAACCATCCCTTAGCCCACCTTCCGATTCTATTAAAAGAGAAAAATAATAGAGTATAAGTGATGACAAACCGTAGATTATGCGAAAGTATTAAATCGTTAGACAGCACATTCATCATGCATAGTGAAGTATATAAAGACGTTCGTTACAACTAATAAATTAAGCTCAAAGCTTTCATTGTTTCAATAACAATTAAAAAAATTCTACGAAACGCGATAAAACAAATATATAAAAGGAATTCGTAAAATTGATAATATAAAGGTGAATCTCTAATAGCCTGAATATGAACGTACAAGCTCCCTAAGTGAAGTAAGTCTACGATTGTCCATGAGACAAAACGGTTTATGTCTGTGACATCTACACTTTGTACAATGCGGTATAAAACAACGTCGCGTGCGCGGCTGCACCGCTACAAGTATCTTAACGCCAACCGTAACTGTAATCCTACTATTTATAATTTATTAACTCCTAACTAAGTCTCATGTGTAAAATTGTGCCACACAAGCGATCTCAATGGGACATGTAAAGCTGAACGCGAAACTATGGCAGCGGGAGCGACCGCCGCCCCGCGGGAATGTTCCGAACTGAGATCTATTTCACCGGAATTCTCTTGGAATGTGAACAACTCTCACTACACTTCTATTCTTATTATGACGACACCGCAGCAAATTTCTAACGTGACAGTCAGACGAGGCAGATAATGGGATGCGGGGTTTAATACGGAGCCTCCTATCGCAATAGTTTCATTACCTTATCTAAGTAACATAGACGTGGCCGGATAAGGTGAATCGCTATACCCTAATACCGATCAGGAATACCAGATACATTATTCCAACACTTACACATATCGCGATCTTACGTGATGGAACTTACATAGGAAGACATACAACTATACACATACGCCTTTTATAAACATCGCGATACCAAATCAATTAAGTCTATTACGTAGTACATTTCATAAGGAAAAATAAATATTGCATTTGCATCCGAATAATGAAGTATAGATCGTAGAGCAAGTAGTTGGCTGCCGGAAGAGCAACCGTCGGATGACCACCCCATGAGTCCGAGGCACTTACATGATCTTAAGAGTAATGATATACAACTACCACCTAGGAGTACTGAATGTTAGCTCATTGTCATCCCGAGAAGGACCCGTTGATACAACGGGTGTGACACATTTAAAGCTATGGACTTGTTTCACGAACTAATCGTTAATAGACTAACCTAACACGGAGAGAGAAGGGAGCTATCGTAGACGTAGACATACCTAACTATATAACCTACTTCAGCTCTTACACTTACACGACTCGACGTCGTCGTTATCCAGTACATTACATACAAAATTGGTATAATAAAATGAGTGTCCGACTTCATAAAAATGCCTAATGTGCGGTCATGTTAAAAAATATAGTGTCTCCTGGTGAACTTGGAAAATATTGAACGAGTGCAGTAGTGAAAAATCGTCAATCGATACAAACCGTCGTCACCCCTTACCTCTTAGCGTAGTAAGATTATTAATGGTAAAAGTAGGTGCCACATCAACCTTTTCAACAATCGAACCTACGAAGCGGCTCGTCAACGTCCGTGCGTGATCTATGTACATATCGACAAGTCGCAATAACAAAACAACAATCACTTTAAAACCGTCGCACACAAACTATGTACAAATTCAACGGGCGCAGTTAAACCTGGCCAACGTAACATCGATAGGGCTCCGCCCGCGCGGCGCCCGCGGAGGGGAGTCGCTCCCGTCAATTCACTCTCAATTCCTATAAAAGCTATATTACAAATAGGACGCTCCGGGAGGGCAGCGCGGGCCGTACAAAATATTAATCTTATGTACATATTGTCGCTCGAAGAGTAAGAATTAAGTGGTAGGGTAGTGCGGCGGGGCTGGGAGCGGCGGGGTTTACCTCCGCGCGCTCTTGGAGGAGGGGCGCGAGTGCGAGTGCGGCCGGGGGGTCGCGCCCCCCCCGCGCTCCTAGCTGGAGCACGACGCCGGCGACGCGGCCGACAGCGGCGAGTCGCGCGGGCAGCCCGACAGCGTCACCACCACCTGCCGCAACAACACTCATTGCTCAATGCTCAACTATCACTTCTGGCACCAGTGTTTCCACAAAATTATGATATCAAGTGCTGTTCCGTTCTCGCTAATATTACCTGCTGAGCTGGCAACTTTGTATTTTTGTTAGTTTTTCTCAATTATTCCATAAAAATTTAATGAAAGTTAAAAATGTGGTGAATATGAATTGTTCTAATATATAAATTAATATATCTACTGCAATAATTATTAGTGATAGACTTTTTTTTTTTTTTAAATTAACAAATTATTACCTAACGGTTTTTAAAGGAAATAAAAGTCTAATCACGAATAATTATTGCAGTACTTAGACACATTAACTTACATATTAGAACAATTTGTATATACCACATTTTTAATTTTCATTAAATTTTTATGGAATATTCGAGAAAAACTAACAAAAATGCAACGTTGCCAGCTCAGCAGGTATAAATGCTCTTAAACAGAAGAGCGAAAGGGACGGCACGATGCGAACTTCGATTTTCATAGTGACTCTTTGAGTTGTTGATATTCATGGGCAACTGGGAAGCGGTGATAATTTCCCATCAGATGACCACTTGCTTATTTGCTTCCCTCTCATAATTACAATAAAAATAAAATATTTATAGGAAATATGCAGTCCATAATGAGAGAAAGGTGTACACACTGTATAAGCCAGCATTGCACAGATACAGAATAAATGAGAGACTTTCCGGCAAACAAAAAATTAAGTACACATAGATCATCATCCCAACCTATATTATATGTATATTCCAGCAGGGCACAGCCTACCTCTCGGAATAAGAGGCCTTGGGCCGTAGATCCCATGGAGGCCCAAAGCGGATTGAGAACTTAACACACACCATCGAATTTCTTTGCAGATTTGTGCAGATTTCCTCACATTTTCTTTCACCATAAAGCTCATGGTAAATTACACACATAGGTAATTAAACTAATTAATAATAATAAAGGTCAAGATGATGTCTTCTCAATGTAAGATAAAGAAGTATCCCAGTATGTAAATATAATCTAGGTTTTGTTAATGCACAAGCATATTAATTACAATTCAGTGCACAATTAAGTAGTAAATAAATAATAAATATTAGGGGACAATCTTACACAAATCAACCTAGTCCCAAACTAAGCAAAGCTTGTACTATGGGTACTAGACGACGATAAACATACTTATGTAGATAAATAAATACTTAAATACATAGAAAACATCCATAACTCAGGAACAAATATTCGTGCTCATCACACAAATTAATGCCCTTACCGGGATTCGAACCCAGGACCTCTTGCTTCGTAGACAGGGTCACTACCAACTAGGCTAAAGCGGTCGTTAGTAGTTTTGTACACTAGGACATACAGTGCTAATTTATATTACCGCCCGCTTTAGCCTAGTTGGTAGTGACCCTGCCTACGAAGCAAGAGGTCCTGGGTTCAAATCCCGGTAAGGGCATTTATTTGCGTGATGAGCACGAATATTTGTTCCTGAGTTAGGGATGTTTTCTATGTATTTAAGTATTTATTTATCTATATAAGTATGTTTATCGTCGTCTAGTACCCATAGTACAAGCTTTGCTTAGTTTGGGACTAGGTCGATTTGTGTAAGATTGTCCCCCTAATATTTTTTTTTTTTTATATGTGCGGTACATTGTAATTAATACGATTGTGCGCTAAGGTATCAATATTAACATACCCTACATCAGTGACACCCAAAGCAGGTAGTCTATATCAACCCCCAGAGATCAACTAACCCTACAAGCGGTCTACGTACGAGAAAAAGAACACATTGGAAGTTTTAACAACCGCTTTAGCCTAGTTGGTAGTGACCCTGCCTACGAAGCAAGAGGTCCTGGGTTCGAATCCCGGTAAGGGCATTTATTTGTGTGATAAGCACCAATATTTGTTCCTGAGTTATGGATGTTTTCTCTGTATTTAAGTATTTATTTATCTATATAAGTATGTTTATCGTCATCTAGTACCCATAATACAAGCTTTGCTTAGTTTGGGATTAGGTCGATTTGGGTAAGATTGTCCCCTAATATTTATTTATTTATTTATTGGAAGTCAATTACTCAGTAAAATTCAATATTCAGTATGCCGAAGGTCTACCTAAAACCAAAAATATGGCTAGGGGTTCTGTGACAAAAAATTTTGGAGACCTCTGCTCTAAATGAACTTTAAAACATACTTCATTGACATGAAAACAATGCAAAGTGATTGTATACAACTAAAAAGAGATTGTAATCTCACCTTTCGGCTGCCAGCGTGATTCCGGTGCTCACAGAGCCACACTCCCTGCCACGTCCCGAGGTTTAGCTTTCCATCTGTGATGGGGATTGTCAATGAGGAACCCAGGAAGCAAGCTTTCACATGTGCCGGCTGCAGGACAAAATAACATTTGCTAGAAACCATCATGTTACAGGTATGTACAAATTAAATTAAATTGGGTACTGATTAAATGGTTATGAGCATTTCAATATAGACGTATTACCACTGAGTCAAGACATCAAATTTGTCTAGGGATAATGCGTAAAGACTTTTTTGATGTGTGTATATAGTCTACTCTACATTGTAGCCTAAATTATAAAACACTGATGCTAAATCAAGAATAAATATGATTATAAATTGTATTATTGATACTATCTCCTCACTAACAAACATACAGGTGGAGCTGCACATATTTTAAAATGAATGATATTTTGATTTCATTTCCATATAGACAGATAGAACATGAGACTTTCATATGCAGGGAAGGAAACATAAAAAAATGGATTTTAGTCTTGTGTATCCAAAAAAAAACAATTTTATAGATACTGATAAAAAAATATGAATGGCTAAGGAGTAACTGAAATCAAGACAAAAATGGACCAGTCTTATTGTTTTGTTATAAAAATATCTTCTTATCCAATGGTTGACTTATTTTATGCTGCCACATTCACCAACACTTGAACTGGCTGGCTGAAATTTAGTGTTGTTTGGATGTGTTTATAAACAAAACTGAATAGTGGTCTATTAAACTTGTACACAACACACTCATATTAAGGTGAACATGAATTTTGATGATTTTACTTTTTGCAGTAATTTAAAAGATGTGTAATGTGCAGGTGTGGCAGTGGTGGTAAGCATATCTAATTATTAGTGAATTAGAAATGTTTTTATAAATCGCTATTATACTGTCAAAAATTTTAGAAATTGCTTATAAAGTAAAATTATTGTGAATTATTTGAGTTGTCATTCATCTATTTCCAATGTTCAACCAACTGATAAGATAGGTATTAGTGCATACAACCTGTGTATGACATTGACTCACAACAAAGTCCATTTCACAAGCACATAAACAATACTGTAATATTTTCATATGAATTATCTATCACCCACAATATGCAATGTTTCACGTTGAAAAGATATAGCTTGAAGATACTAATAAAATTAACAAATGAGTGAAAATTAAAATTGCATAAACTAACACTTGACAAGTCATAAAATGTTCCAAGTTTAAACAAATTTCTGCAGAATAAGACCAAAACTTACTGTTAATATTACAGTAATAGTTCCAAATTTGATTTTTTCACAGATTAAGGCTAGAGATTGTACAGCTGTTTTTAGCATTTAATTACCATATCATCGGGCCCTTCGCAGGAGTGGCGGTAGGGCAGCCCCTCAGGAACGATCTTGTTAAGCATCATTTCCATGTCGTCCCGCACGTCTGGATCCCAGCTTTCATTGAGCGCGAGGCTTGCCGAAGTGTGCATAACTGAAAACAACGTGTCCTCCGGTCAGCCGGTTTACCACCCTTTTTGAAGCGTTTTGACACTTCACGCACTATCGTAGTAACATTCGCTAACCGATCAGTCTTAACGACATTGTCGCGAGTTTTAAGATTTATATAGCAATTAGAAAATAGCGCGAGATTAAAATGTAGGGCAATTTGACAAGTGGGAGGGGGTGCACCAAAGTAGAAGTCAGGGATGTTCTAGCGTAGACTGGTACTCACTCTGGATGTGGCAGAGCCCGATCGCGAACAGCGATAGCTCGGGCACCTGCTTGAGGATCTCCTCGGTGACGAGGTGCACGCCCCGGTGCTGCGGCCTCAAGTTCAGCTTCCGTTGAAACCACGCGGATCCGATCTGAAGTCCTCGGTTCGAGGCCATGTTTAATTTTTACAAACGCTACAGAATGACCGCAAGAACGCAAACGATCTTACACAACATCACTTAGAACAACCTTTACACAAATTGACCCACAATTATCATAAAAGATTCATCTTCGATCTTTAACTTTAAATAGTAATAAGTATAGCGGAGGTTATAGGACAGATTCGACACCCTATTTTCTGCGGGAAGGTGAAATAGTCGTTAAACGAAAGAGAAACATGATTTTATTGTTGCCAGTATAAAAAATATCAGCAGTCCAATACTTGTTTCATTCATAAATTCTTATAAAATTCCATAATTTTATTTGCACTGGCCACTATTTCTACTAAAGAACTAAATTATGTTTTGTAAAATTAATAAAGGTTATTGTTATTTCATTGAATGTAACTATATCTAATTATTTAATTTCTCGAACGTCATTTTGTACATCTTGGTCGTAATGACAAAAGTTTATGACGTAGTGTCGTAGTTATTTATATTATGTCCACAGATTATTCAAAATCAATCACTGATATTATAATTTAATAATTAAGTTACACTTTACAAACAAAGCTTAACTCAACAAATTCACTAATTTATAGCAACACTGCTCACTGACCCAACGTTGTGTTAAGCGGGAATTTTTAAACTAATTGTCGGCTTCTTGTTTTATATAACGTGTTTATATAAAATAAAGTAAACACACATCAATGTAGAAACAATTGAAAGAATGACTTTTATTCTAACAAGCGTTACAACTGATCTATGTGTTGAGTCAAAACTAATTTACAGGAGTGCCGGGGGTTGATAGCGTAATACAAGGTGTGGCTAAACCACTCCTAGGAATAGAGACAATTAGTTTTTATTCCGAGTGAACCGTTTAGCGGACGTGTAGATGACCGCTGTTCTATTTTGTTTAATCAATTAAAAACATAGCATTACAATGGACTCGGCAATGGACGTTATAAAAAACCTGGAGGAGCCAGAATGGCTGGAAAGGAAAATTTACGGAGATTTGAGGTTGTGGCAGATTGTGTTTATTTGTATAGCCGTGGTCACCGCTTTAAGTAAGTGTTAATTAAAACCATTAATTTTGAAAATAATGGATAAATTCGTTTTTTTTTAATCAATACAGTAAAGATAGGTAATGAAATGACTATAATCACTATTTGCCCACTACGCAACTTATTATTTGTTTTCTAATTTTAGACTAATTTTATTGTACTGTATGTGCTATTGGTTGTACGACCAATGCAGTTAACGTACCTACCAACCTATCTATAAAAAAGGGGTCGATTTCAGAGCGTTTTTTACGTCGACACTAATGAAAAAAAAACGCTGCGGTCAAAACGCTCTGAAATCGATCACTCGTTACGACTTTAGATCTAAATTTGATTGAATAAGCACGGTCCGAAAATCTAGCCATAAACCCGGAGTCTTGTACTGTTAATTGTAAACATTTTTACTAGCGCTGCGCCCTTATCTCTGCGTGAATTGCACCTAGATATACATACATGTGTACCGTATCTACTACATAGACACGTACCGGCAACCTTTCAACAGGAGAGCTCAATAGCGATAATAACGATTACTGTCTGCAGTGCTACCTGCGTACCTACCTAATACAAACAAAATATCCCAAATATGAGCAAACATATCCCATACAAAGTTGTATGAAAAATGAAATGACCCATTAAGTATTTTTGCTCTTCAGTACCTATATAGGTATAAAATATGTACTTCGTGCCAAGTTCCGCATTCATCTTGGCTATCATGATCTTTTGGAAAGCGCTGGTAGACTAAATAAAAATACTTGTATAAAAGAGCCCTTATCGCCTACTAACAGAAATAAGTTTTTTTTGATTTTGATTATACTTAGGTAGCGAATAGTGACTGCAATATTGAACAGAACAGTTGCGGAACAACATAACATTTATTCGTAGGAGCTGGCCCCTATTTCATAAATAGGTGAAGTACCCAGTAGTCAGCCAGGCACCGGTAGTCAGCCGTATAATGAGTGCGAGGAGGACGAAAGATATCTCTCGTGCTCTTCCCACTTGTGCGAAAGATTGGCAGAGGCCGACTACCGGTGCCTGGCTGACTTCTGGGTGTTTTACTATATCAGACGAAAATTTACAATACCCTAACATTTTGAAATAAATGATTCATCATCATCCCAGCCTATATACGTCCCACTGCAGGGCACAGGCTTCCTCTCAGAATGAAAGGGCTTGGGCCGTAGTTCCCACGTGGGCCCAGTGCGGATTGGGAACTTCACACACACCAACGACCGCTTTAGCCTAGTTGGTAGTGACCCTGCCTACGAAGCAAGAGGTCCTGGGTTCAAATCCCGGTAAGGGCATTTATTTGTGTGATGAGCACGAATATTTGTTCCTGAGTTATGGATGTTTTCTATGTATTTAAGTATTTATTTATCTATATAAGTATGTTTATCGTCGTCTATTACCCATAGTACAAGCTTTGCTTAGTTTGGGACTAGGTCGATTTGTGTAAGATTGTCCCCTAATATTTTTTTTTTTTGTCCCCTAATATACCATTGAATGTCTTCGCAGATGTATGCAGATTTCCTCACGATGTTTTCATCACCGTAAAACTCATGGTAAATTTCAAATATAATTTCGCACATAGGTAAATTCCGAAAAAACTCAGAGGTGCACGACCCTCTGCTTGAGCAATAGGTCAAACCACTGGGCCACCATGGCTCAATATATGATTATGAATTAATAATTCCCAAATATATCTTTTTTATATGGGAGTGGGGAACTGTAGGTAGGTACTTTGTCTGGCACATTCACCGCCGACGGTGGGCTGGCTGGTCGGATCTGTAACGTATCTATATATTAACTATTACGTAACATGAGGCCAATGCGCGGGCGCTTGCTATCGCTTTCACTGTCTTTCTGTGGGTTGGGTCCTGAAGGCCTTACTTGCATTTAGCCTTGGCGAGCAGAGCACCTTAGATGTATATTTGTCCGTGTTGCAAAATGTCTTGGTCTGTAAAACGCCCTCATTGCTATAAAGGCCTACGCTAGCTGATGCGGATTACCCGGAACGGACGCCCGTCGTGCGCGCGTCAAATAAGAAATTGTATGAACAGCGCTAATTGGCCCGGGCGCGTGCGACGGATTTTCGGTACATTTTAGATCCGCGTGCGGGCGCACGCGGCGGGCGTCCGCGTCAGCTAGCGTAGGCCCTTAGACATAGTTAGACTGAATGACTTGGCTGTAAAACGACTTAATGTCATAACATAATGTTTCAATAGGTAAATGGTCTGGACAACCTTCATTACCAATATATACAATCAAGACCTTATATAATATTGAGTCATTCTGCCTACTTGTGCATTTCACGTCCTAGACGTTTTGCTAAGAAAGTCTTCTTGAAACTTAGACAATTTTGTAATCATGGCATTAGATAAACAAGTCATTTTGCATACTTGGTCCGTGTACTACTAAGACGTTTTGAATGCCAAGGCTAAATGCAAGTAAGGCCTTCAGGACCCAACCCCTTTCTGTCAAACGGTATAAGATGGTGACAAAAAGAGAGGTGAATGCGTTAGACAATATGGCCCTGAGGTCGTATTGCCTAATGCGCGGGCGCTCGCGATTGCTCTCACCATCTCTCTCTCTCTCTCATCCAATACTGTGTGATAGAAAGAAGCGGTGAAAACGATTGTGATTCATGTGTTAAGACGCTGTCAACACCAACGTCGGCGCACACTGTCTATTTGTATCGGAGTAAACGAGATGCCGCTATTACTGGGCAGCCGGGTATATTGAAATTTATCGGGCAAATATTTAATTTAAAAAAAACTGTGGATTATTTGTGAAATATGACTCGTTAGCGGTTTAGGTATGAATATGTTGACTTCATGTTTTTAATTGCAGACGCATACGCCAAAAAAATAAAGACATAGAACCGTTTAATGATGATTTTAAGACCTATCTTTGCAATTATTTTTGAAATATGATGAATATTAACATATAATTTTTTTGATGTGCTAGAACAAGCAGTTTTTCTTAAAAAACTGTTTAAATGACATCAATTTCAACAATATTAGGTGTTGTCAGCCTCTTAAACAATAAGCCTTCTGGGGCTAAATTCAGGAACCAGGCCCAGGAACGGCTGGTTTGCGAGCGGAATTCAATCGTTTGCGGGAGGATAGGATGGGCTGAACTTGGGATGAGCCTTATTTTCCTGTTAATTCGCTTTGTAAATAAATGAATAAATAAAGCTCATCCCAAACCTCTCGCAAACCAGTGATTTTTGGCGTTCCTGAATAACAGTTCATCCCTATCCTCTCGCAAACGATTGAATTACCGCTCGCAAACCGTGTTGGGCTTTGATCAATTATAACTGTAGATCCACAGTCGCGCGCCCGAAAATGTCCGAGCCAAATGAGCGCCACTTTGATAAAAGTGGCCTTCTTTTTTCTCAGTTCGTTGCGTGAAATTGTCAAGTTTAGTTGTCAAGTGTCAACCGAAATTCGACTGAAATGAAGTAAAGACTAGGTTCAAATTTCTGTGTAGGTGATGAATTTAATTGTTATGCAAACAAATAAAAAAGTTCGGACATTCTTTGAAGGGGATTTTGTTCGGCAATGTGTATCTTCAGTTATAATTGATCAAAGGTGTTGGGCCGTTCCTGAGTTTAACCCCGCTCTAACTGCATGTAATATTCGTCAGTCGTGATGGTGTGCTGTTGCTTCCGCTTCCGCATCCCGCGCACGAAGCAGCAGATCGAGGCGGACTACCAGCGCCGCAAGATTACCAACAAGTTCCGGCACCAGCTCGAGAGCATCCAGGACGCAAAGATGGACACCATGTCGCTTGGGGACGGTATGATCCTGAGGCCATAATTGTTAGGGTTCCGTACCCAAAGGGTAAAAACGGGACCCTATTACTGAGGCTCCGCTGTCCGTCCGTCACCAGGCTGTATCTCATGAACCGTGATAGCTAGACAGTTGAAATTTTCACAGATGATGTATTACGGTTGCCGCTATAACAACAAATACTAAAAACAGATTAAAATAAATATTTAAGGGGGCTCCCATACAACAAACGTGATTTTTTTGCTCGATATTGATAACGGCAACAGGTAGACGCTTGAAATATTCGCAGAATATTTAGTTAATATATTACCTTTAAAAATAAATTATTAAATTAAAATATAATTTCTTCTTTCTTTCTGATTGAGAGTACTCGTCGTTTATACAAGTTTCCAACTTATTATCTTTCGTTCAGAAATTGGTCCTCTCATACTTATTGCTTGAGCGACTGGAATACTAGTCGGAACATCCTCGACCTAAAGTCGTGGATTAAAACATAATAAAACTGATTAATTTTTGATCTTTATAAATACTTACGGGTCTAGAATGTTTGTCTACAACGGTGCGCCAGTAGTTAAAACTGACAAGTATTTAAAAATGTATGTCCAACTAATATGTAGGTTCTGATCTACGAATAATCTATACATATAAAATCCTTTGTCCTGACTGACGGATCAACGCACAGCCTAAACCGCTGATCGTAGAGACCTGAAACTTGGAGGGTGTGTTCTTTGTATGACGTAGGCATCCGATAAGAAAGGATTTTCCGTAGTTCTACTTCTAAGGGGGTAAAAAAGGGGGGCAAAGTTTGTATGAGACATCGTGATTCCTTGGTCCAATCTACTTCAAATTTTGCATAAACATTCTTTAACAAAATTGATGGAAGACGTGTTTCGTATTTTATTGAAATTCATCCCTTGACGGGGTCAAAAAGTAGTAGAAAGTTATTTTGGGGGTGATTTGCTTCGAAGTTGATATCAATACTCCTTAGTGCTTTTGATTTAAATTACATTTTATTTTGACACATTGTAAACGAAACGAAACTTCAAATATTGCAAACCATTTTTGTCTACGTTTGTCAACCACGTCTTGATCTGATCTCTGATAATAGCTAATTATATGTATTAAGTATTTGCATTTCACCAAGCTTTTGCTTTTACAAGCGCAGCGTGGGACGTCCACCAACGAGATGGACGGACGTTTTGGTGAAGGCCGCAGGTTCAGGGTGGATGCAAGTCGCTTCCAACCGTAATGATTGGACGTCAATGAGGGAGGCCTATGTCCAGCAGTGGACGTCCTACGGCTGAAATGATGATGATGATGAAGCTTTTATGCGAGTTCAACCTTTTTCGAATAAAATCGAATTGAGTATTCAAATATCATTGTTGAACTCGCATAAAAGCTTGGTGCAATGCAAATACATATAAAATGCTTTGTCCTGAAGTCCTAAATGACTGACTGCCGGATTAACGCACAGCCTAAACCGCTGTATGTAGAGACCTAAAACGTGGAGGGTGTGTTCTTTGTATGACGTAGGCATCCGATAAGAAAGGATTTTCCGGAATTTCCACGGGATAAGGAATAATCGGGATTTATATATTTCATCAAGAGTGACCCTATGCCCATAACGAAGATTACTAAACTGTACAAATTGGGCATGCAATTAGACTATTAGAATATAAAGCGAATATAAAGAATTTTGAAAATTTCCACGGGATAAAGTTAAATCAGGATTTATATATGTAGGTACTCAAATCAACTGGACCGTAACTACAATTACTAATCTTTTCAAATACAGTATTAACGAAAATGACCATAACAACAAAAAAACTTATTGCAGGAGTTTTGGAAATTCCTGTGGGATAGATAATCTCTGAAACTTCCGAGCCAATTAAAAAAAAAAACTTTTACCAGTAAAAAGTTACACTATCCTTTATTGACATAGGCTACTTTTTTCCGGGGAAATGCAAAATTCCCAAGGGATAGAAAAAAGAAAATTCAACTTCGGAGCTCATTTTAAAATGTCTTACACCAATAGAAAAGATGCACTGTCTTTGGTTAACATTGGATGCTTTTTTCCGGATAAATGCAAAATTCCCGCGGTATAGAAAATAGTAAAATTAACTTCGGGGCTGAGTTTAAAAAAAAATCACCAATAGAAAGCTTCACTATCCTTTATTGGTATAGGCTACCTACTATTTATTCGGTAAAATGCAAAATTCCCCTGGGATATTAAGAAGTGAATTTCACTTCAGGGCTGATTTGAAAATTTCTTTCACCTATTAGTGAGTAGCTACACTAACCCTTACTTACATAGACTATTTTCTCCGTGAAAAATCAAAATTCCCACGGGAAAAAAATAAGTGAACTCAACTACGCGGCTGATTTTAAAAGTTCTTTTATCGGTAGAAAGCTTTAAGGACATAGGCTACTTTTCTCGGGGAAAATGCAAAATACCCGCGGGATAAAAATAAGTGTAATTTTGCAAAGAATAAGGACAAATTTGTTGAAATTCCCGCGGGATAGGGAATAAACGGGATTTATAATATTCACTAACTGATACTCATGATGAAATGATAATAATGATGGATGTTGCCGGTGCCGGATTTTTGTTTTATACAATGAAAGAGATGAAGAAGCTTTACCACAAATTGGAATTCTACGCGGACGAAGTCGCGGGCAAATGCTAGTATTCATATTATAATGTTTTAAACTTTCACGATTCTTACTCATAAGTCATTACTAATATTTTCGGGACTTAATCACGAACTATCAATTACTTTATTTACTTCGAACTTTCGACCATGTTGCAGCGGCAGTGGTCACGAGTCGACTCTCGCTTGTGGCCACGGTCGCTGCAATGCGGTCGAAACGTCGAGGTAAATACAGCAATTAATAGGTCATGAATCCCGAAAATATTAAGTAGGTAGTTATAAATGTTATAATATTCATGTTTTGCTGTTTTCTGGCTGCCTCAGTCCTTGGCTTCATATGGTGTAGCACGACCATTCTCATACGTTTTAAAGCTAATTGTTTTAATACTGTGTCACTTCTAAAAACTTACCTGCATCAACTGTAGGTATTTTAGCCGATACTAAGAAAGCGGTTCTTCAAATAATCCCAAGTGCTATCTTGTCATCTGAGCACTGACTGGTATCAGGCTTGTTATTTGTTAAGCCCCTCTAGATAAGATAAAATATTAAATTAAGATCGCTTACAGTTGTTTTTCTTCTGTAACTTATTGCACGCTAGCTTTGGAACTGCTGCACGAAAAAACTAAATCAATGGAGGAAAATAACGGATCACAACAGAGCTCTATCATGTCGCCACAACAGAGTAAGTTTTCAATCCATTTATTTTAACATTCATTATTATTAGTTTATAGTAAGTTGTTACTTTTTAGTAAGTTTGATTATTTGGGAAGGATGTTGAAATTAAAACAAGGAAGTATTTAAATTTTTACTAACCTTTGTTAGAATATTTTTACCACAAATTTTGTAGAGCAGATTACATTCTTCATGTCGTTTCGAATCGGAATAATTCTGAAATTCTATTCATTTCTTTTTTATTTGAGTTATGCAATATCTTTTCATTATTATTATATACAAAGAAAAATTATTCAGATTCATCGTTTGTATTGTGAGTCTAGATTTCATATAGGTACTTATTGTTAGATGAGAATTCCATTGAAGTATTAGTTTTTCCTAAAGTTTAATTTCATTTCAACAAACATTACCACTTCGCTCAAACAGTTTTTTAGATTCATACACCTTGTATAATCTTTTAGAGACGAGCTAAAAGCCAGACCACCAACGGCGTTAACTTACAATTATAGTGGCGGCGTTCTCACCTGTCCGATATGCTCAAGAACATTTAAGGCCAAAATTGGCTACAACAGTCACATGCGAGCACACCAACGCGCGGACCAATGAGGCGCCAGCTGCTGAGCCTGTCCAGCAGTCGCTGTAGCTGAAATCGGCTCGGACAGTATTATTATTTTATTATTATTATAATCTTTTAACTTACCGACTCAAACAGGCTGGCTTCCAATAGTGAAGCCGCCACACGATGGTTTCTCTGATTCTGAAGAAAGTATCTCTAAACTAAAAGCATGTTAGAAAGAAGAAGAATCTGTCACTAATGCCGCACGTAACCAGAAATTTTTACCTGTTTTTTTTATACAGGCTCCCTGGAAGCACCTTTCCAAGAAACCGGTCAGAAGCCAGAGCCACAAGTTTCCGGAATGAGTTTCGTCAAATTCGCAACCAAAGTGAGCCACATCGCCAAATTGGGGCCTAAGTCGCCGACGGAGCCATCACCCACGCCTTCCAATAACAAAATGGATTTTTAAAACCTATATGCGGTTAGCGAGCAAGAAGTATTTCGTACAATGACTTGTCAGTTGCCAAAATCGGATTCTTAGCCGACTATTGTGATATTGTCCGTCTTTCGCTATATGGTAGACCACTTGCACAATGTTTTATGAGCGCTTGTGTACAAGCGATAGAGATAAATAACGATGAGTCATTTTGCGAAATTCCATGATGTTATGAGCGAATTTTAGGTAATTGTAAAGTGCTTTTGATCAAGTTATAAGCAAGCATGCACGTTTAAAGGTAAATAGTATAGCGATAGTTAATAAAAGAGGCAAAATGTAATTTTCAGCTGAACATGCATGCTGCACCTTGGGTATTGGGTTGTAATAGGGCCTCATCTTCGCTTTCCATTAGGCTTGATTGTGGTCAAACGCAAGCCTATATTGTATTTAAAAAAAACCAGAATCATAAAGTCTAGCATGCACACCGTGTTTTACAAGTGAAAAGCGACGCGCTTTAAGACGGCAGTTATGTCACACTTTTAAATGTAGCATAATATTCTACTAAACTAATAATAAAACAAATCATTTTTACCAGGTTTACTTAGTGTATAGATAGTAGAGCCTACGCTGTAGAAATGTAGATAGAACCTAGTATGCTGATAAAATATCTATATTTTTAGTCTACTATAGACCATTGAAAATTCCTATGTTTAAGCGGCTTGGTTGTCATTACCGCATGCATTAAAATAATTTTAATATATGGTTTTTTAATAGGGTAGTAAACATGCAACATCATACATAGACCACTTGCTGTAAAAAATAAATTTCGATTTAGTGGTAAACTCAGTCAAGTAGTGTCAAAATGTATCGCAATGTGATGCGTAAACTAGGTTTAACGACTAACTTAAATCTAGATTAATTTTTCGAGCAAGTGTTCCTTCAAGCGTTTTCGTATTATCCAATCCGATATTGATTGGAGTAAGTCAACATGAACTTTATAAAATACGTAACAGAGTTTAATGTTGTCCGATCCGATACCGACACATACATACATTTTACTCGCACTCGATAATATGAAAGAAAACGCTTTTCCTTAATTTGCCTCTGAACATGAGACCTGAAAAGGCTTAAAATGTTTGGATTTAAGATTAAGATTCGTTCAATGTGCGTGGTCTAAACCATGTTTGTTTTGTAACCATTGTATTTGAATTATACTTAACACGTTGAATGCTATGAGCATCATCAAAGGAGCACAGCAGTATCATTCATATTTTATGTTTCAACATGATTCCCGCTGGAATCAAGGCTCCAACCACAATTAGCGCATCCAGTACCGGCAACACATAATGTATTTTTCATCACACATGCTCGTCAATGGTCTTATTCCATGCCTGTATACTAAATGACAATGGCCTAAATTGTTCTTAAGGGAGTTATGGATTTACGTACAGTTTTTCTACCCAAGGGAGTTCTAACTTTAGTTTTAAAATTTGCAAACAAGTCATTTCAGACTAAGGAGGTTTCAAGTCAGCCAACGTTTTTTTTATTATCTTTAAAACTTAGCTATAACCCAAATTTTACAACACAAAACTTATCTACACTTCATGAAAATTCGTTATTTTTATATTTTAAATTTATATCATATAGTTTTGCAATAATTTTAGTGAAAATATTTTTTTAAACATGTTGGCATAATCTGGCCGTATGACCTTTCGAATTCTAAACTAAACACAGTTTACACTATCTATGGTAGATGACTTGAAAAAAGTGACATTCTGTATTGGCGGGTAGCCATTATTTTATTCAATTTAAGTGTTTAGAGACGAAATAATTTTATTATTGGATTTTTTTTCTCGCAATGTGATGAAAATCATTGTGTGTATCACGGGCAGTAAGGGAATTACAAACTCGAGTCATTAAAAGCCCTCCGCCTTCGGCGTCGGGCTTCTAATAGACTCTCGTTAGTAATCCCCTACTTACGGCCCTAGATGCACAATGTACTATTTCCTTCCCTTTCGTCCAGTGCAGACGTAATTTTGCAGCCATTTTAACGCACATGTGCGTTTGCGGCACCTGAAGAAGTCTCGAGCTTGACAGCCAGTAAGTAAAGCATGAGTTAATTATTTAAGTTGTATGGTGGCACTGGAAAATAACCGGGCAATATGTCCATATATGGCACTCAATCAACATGTTTAACAAAGTATGTAGGATTAAAGATCAACGCATGCTTTTTTTAGTGACATCATGATTTATTCCCTAGTTACATGAGAGCAGGATAAAAGTATGAAATTTACTGTGTGATAATTATTTAATAGTTCTTAACTAAAATGAAAAAGGTAAATAATTGCAGTAAGATGTTTTCTTTAATCTAGAAAATAAAAAATACAGTATAAACGGATTTTAAATCACAAGAATAATTACATATTCACAAATAACTTCCATAGTCCGCAGTTTACATAATCTGGCGTTAAAACTGACAGAAAAAGAAACAATGATCAAATTGTAAGCTATAACTTTAAAGCAACATTTAACTTACACTTTATAATACATAAATAATACATCTTGCAAAGTAAATTACATATAATTCAAGTTAGCTACAATTTTTTTAGTTAAATTGTGTCTACACGCTTTAATGTATTACATTCCATTCATACTCGACTACTTGCCGTATTATCTTATAGAATCTGTCAATTGTTAATATTTCATGTCACATTATGATATCAACCCATGCAATTTAATTATGACTTAGTGTTTTACATTATTTTATATCCTCATCGACTTTCAAACCAACCATTTATGATACTCGTAGCCTAAATAACTCTCAGTCCATGACTCGATATTTTGCCACAATCTCTTCTTACATTACTTCCTTCATTCCGCCTACACACTGCACTCGTTCCAAAACTAAGATACTATTGCAAATCTGAAATATCTACGCCACCAAATAATATCGACAGTAGAAAGGTTTGAAGGTTCAGTTTTACAAAATGACAGAGTAAACAACGAGACTTAACTTAATTACCAAACGATGACTTTTTAAAATGCATTAGGTTCATAAATAATGGCTAAATGTTTAATCTGAAATCTTCACTAATGCTATAGCTCCTTGGTGTTCATTTTGAGCAACTTACTTGGTGCAAAAGTGGTCTAACACAATACTTGTGCCGTTTTTCTATTTTTCATGAACTATACTAAAAGTCGAAGGATACTTATTATTTTAATCGCAACTTTTATAAAATCATTTTGATAAGAAATGTTACCAGTTCATTAAATGCAAAATTGGAATAATAGTTTGAATTGCATTTAAATGTTGGATACAGTATACCGGGAGGGATCTAACCTAGCGACTCTACCAAACCGAAACCAGTGCTCCCACGAGCCAGTCCTTCGCGAGGTGCGCCCGCGCAGAGTCCGCGGCTGGGGTACAATCTATTGACAAATACTATACACTTTCACTTAGATTATAATTGAATCGGGCCTACCTAACAACGTAAGAGAGTAACTTTATTTAAATAATTATTGTTCGTATATTGCGAAGACAGCATTATCAAACTAGACAAGGGTATCGTTATAAAATTAATAGTGAGTAATTCGTACGAGTTTGTGCATGTTACCTGTCTCGATAATCCGGAGATATACATTTTTACATCTTTGTTAACCGAAACAATAATAGGCTAAGTTTATATTACATTATACCCTACATGAGGATTGGTAATCGGATTACTTATATCAACAAAATTACGTAAGCTACGAGAAGGGCCGCAGGGCGCAGGGCCGTCGCCGTAAATAGAACTCTCATATAATAAAGCATAATTTTGTAATCAACAAGTACTACAGCAACATTATTTATTGACTTTACGCTAGGCATGAAGAGTTGACAATAAATATTTATAAAAACAATGTGCACATTTCATCCTTTCGTTTGTAAACATCGTCGACAGTCGGTACAATATTGAGCATTTTTTGTAAATATTTGGCATTCTGTTTGATTATTTAAACATATGAATTCGTAAGCAAATTTGTGACCGAGTGGCACTCGACTAAGATAAACAGATACCAAAGAATATGTTAAGTTTGTTATGGCATAGATTTTAAACTTAAGAAATACGCACATTGTCGGAGTCCCTTCGTCATGGTTCCGCGTCCGCTGGGTAGGTGTCCGCCGTGTGGGCAATAAATAAGGCTAACAGGCGGCGCGGCGGCTGCGCCTACGATCCGCCAGACCGCAACACTCAATCTCGCCTTATGAATGTTCTCCCCCTGGAATAAAGATAAACACTTTATGTAAAATCTCAAGAAATCTCACTAACAGTGATCGGATTCAAAATCTCAGATCCCTTTGAATCTCCCAATATTGTTATTGTTGCTCACTTCGACTGAATGTAAATGCGGCAAAAACGCCTCTTTTGGAGAACGCCGGGCAGCGTGAGTGACAATGGCAGTGGCATGAGATGTATCGTATTTAGACACTCGTCCTGCCCAATCTCTGCTCACTTCGACTGAATGTAAATGCGGCAAAAACCCCTCTTTTGGAGAACGCCGGGCAGCGTGAGTGACAATGGCAGTGGCATGAGATGTATCGTATTTAGACACTCGTCCTGCCCAATCTCTGCTCACTTCGACTGAATGTAAATGCGGCAAAAACCCCTCTTTTGGAGAACGCCGGGCAGCGTGAGTGACAATGGCAGTGGCATGAGATGTATCGTATTTAGACACTCGCCCTGCCCAATCTCTGCTCACTTCGGCTGAATGTAAATGCGTCAAAAACCCCTCTTTTGGAGAACGCCGGGCAGCGTGAGTGACAATTGCAGTGGCATGAGAAGTATCGTATTTAGACACTTGTCCTGCCCACTTCCCTGCTCATCATCATCATCATTTCAGCCATAGGACGTTAACTGCTGGACATACGCCTTTCACATCGATACCAAATCATTACGATTGGAAGCTGCTGGCATCCACCTCGAACCTAAACCTCCCCTTCCCTCCTCACTTCTGTTCAGAGGCAGATTTACCTATGGTGCAGGTTTATTGCACAACTGAACAGCGGTGTTAGGGGCGCCGGCAGCAGCACTTTCAATGAATGGTTATGACGCCGGACGTTATAAATAATGATTGCACACGGGCGCTACATGGTGTACGAAAAAGCCATGGTGGCCTAGCGGTTTGACCTATGGCCTCTCATGCAGAGGGTCGTGGGTTCAAATCCCGGCTCGCACCTCTGAGTTTTTCGAAATTTATGTGCGAAATTACATTTGAAATTTACCATGAGCTTTCTGGTGAAAGAAAACATTGTGAGGAAACCTGCATAAACCTGCGAAGAAATTCAATGGTGTATGTGAAGTTTCCAATCCGCACTGGGCCCGCGTGGGAACTACGGCCCAAGCCCTCTAATTCTGAGAGGAGGCCTGTGCCCTGCAGTGGGACGTATAACATATAGGCTGGGATGATGGGCGCTACATGGGCTGGAGACGCCTCTGCTTCGGTTGAATGCGATTGCGGCATAAAGCGCTGTACAGTAAAATTACATAAAGTTTACCACTGACAGATGGTTTGCCTTCATTTCATATTCAACTTTAACGACCTACAAATAAAGCCAATTTTAGAATAATGTTACCCACGTTTGCAGATTTTGTAATAGCTACTTTATTTGTATGGTGTTAAAGTTGGAAATGAAATGAAGGCAAGCCATCTGTCAGTGGTAAACTAAAAGTAAACGTATTGTATACAGACTACTGACGGACGGTTGTATTGGAGACCACGGACTGGCAAGCGCAGCGTGGGACGTCCATCAACGAGATGGACGGACGATTTGGTGAAGGCCGCAGTTTCGGGGTGGACGCAAATCGCTTCCAATCGTAATGATTGGGCATCAATGAGGGAGGCCTATGTCCAGCAGTGGACGTCCTACGGCCGAAATGATGATGATACACGCTGGGATGATGGGCGCTACATGGGCTGGAGACGCCTCTTCGGTTGAATGCGATTGCGGCATAAAGCGTCTACTCACGTGATGGTCTTGCGCTCGGCGGGGTTGCGCGGCTGCGGGCGCGCGCGGTTGAGCACCTTGAGCAGGTCCCCGGCCTTGGCGCGCATGCGCGAGTGCACGTACACCTTGCTGCACTTGATGTGGTAGTGCAGGTAGTCGCGGAACATGTGCAACAGGTCGATCGTGTTGTCGCGCGCCGCGCCCGACGTGTGCCGCGGGAACAGCACTGCGCCGAGACAATGCGCGGTGAGAGGGGTTAATGCGAGGGTGGTTTGTGGAACGAGCAGAAGGTGAGTTTTGTAATAAAATAAATAAATATCACGGGACAATTCACACCAATTGACCTAGTCCCAAACTAAGCAAAGCTTGTACTATGGGTACTAGACAACGGATAAACATACTTATATAGATAAATACATACTTAACTAACTAACTAACTATAGCATATTTGCTGGCCTATGTATTACTTAAGTTTTTCTTTAAGTTCACTCATTATATTGTGCCGTTTTTTGCCCAAATAAACTTTAAACATTAAATACATATTAAACATACAAGACTCGAGCACAAACATTCGTATTTTTTACACAAATATCTGCCCCGACCGGGAATCGAACCCGGGACCTCAAGCTTCGTAGTCAGGTTCTCTAACAACTAGGCTATCCGGCCGTCTCAAAATAAGAAATAAATAAGATCGCACGAGTGTTTTAATGCCTAATTATGTACAGTCGCATACATAACTATTTCACGTCACTAAATACGGTACGGTAACATTATTTTCTGTTCTTTGACGGTTAAAATTCGAAATATTTTTTTTATTCATAAACAATCTAAACATGAGTCGAGTCTGATTCTCAAATCGATTGTAATATTCGAGATACAAAAAAATGTTTGGAATACGAACTTCACATTGAATGAAATTTCAAATGGACTAATTCACTAACTATAAGCAGATAAAATTAAAGTATCGATTTTGATAATTTAATGTAAACATTAAAATGCAGCCACAAATACAGGTTTCTTAACTATAGGGCATTTGCTTATTGCTTCTGAACATATTATAGAGAAGTTATAATGTGGATGTAGGTAAGAACTTCACGATTGCGAATGACGTTTGGACTTTTGGTAAACTTTGTTTATTTTAGCTATCTTGAAGTGACTTTTTATGGAAAATCTAATTTGAAAAATAAGGCACAGTGATTATGTATCATTACATTAGCAAGGACAATAGTCATTTAATTTTTTTTGGTTTCATAAGTTATAGTTACCACAAACACCGTGAGACGAGATCTTCATACATTAAAAGAAGATGAATTTATTTATTTACATAAAACATTACACAGTATTTACAGCTTAAAACTAATGCACAATGCAATCATAATAAATTACAATGATAACTGAAAAAATAAATTGATTTGAGTAAAGCTTTTATTGGTCATCGATTCCAGGTACCCTAACCCAATCGTCAATAGATAGGTAGGGGTCAATAGGTGGTGGGTAATTTATGAAATGTTTGCCAGTCATAAGATAATCAAATCTCTGCAGCAAAAGGTCGTAAAAAATTGCTTAATTATGCCGTTTACTTTAGTTGGAACCGATTCTGTAGCTTTAAGTCAAGCTAGGCATTGATCAGCGTAAGTAGATCGAGTCGGTTAACCGCGGTCTGTTGCACAAGATGAATGAACCGTGACTGCATTTCCACACATCGCACCGATTTTAAATTCATGCCAATACATAATAATATTAAATTTGTTAGAGTTCACTGAATTTTGACCGATTTTCTCTGATAAAGAAGCAATAATCAAGAATTGTTAGCAAAAAAGTTTGGGTTAAAAATGATTTTTAGAAATCACCTTAGAACAGGCTAAGTACTCACCAAATGTAACGTAACTGATATTGTCTCCTACTTTCGCCTCGGTGTCCATGAGTTCTAGTGGCGGTTCCTTATGTGAAAATAGGACCTGAAACGAACACAATAAAGTTCAAAATTCGTTCAAGAAGCATAATATCGTAACTTTACTAAAGTCGAAATAAAAATATAATTGTTAGTAGAGTTTGAAAATCGCGCGAAGCACTGTGCACACGATTATCCAAAGAAAAATAATGTATTCTTTCACTTTTGTTTATTGTGGAGATGGCACACCCACACACTTATGATATATGTAATATGAGATTCGTTGCGTCTCAATGGAAACGCACTCTAAAGATCTCATGCGACCAACTTCGAAGCATATCGCGAAAAACTTCACACAAAGCTGAACAAGCCCTTGATACTTTAAAGATACGGTTTGTTTTAGATCTGTTATGTGCATAACAGACGGCTGTGTGGGCGGCAAGTCGATGACTCATTTACGGAAGCCGTCAACGCGCCAAATTGTGGCAGCCATATCGTCGGCGCTCATTGTACGCGAGTCAATTGTAAAACGGGTTCCTAAGAAACTATTTAAACTTCTTACTGCACTACTATTCAATTTAGACTGTTGGCAGTCTTATAAGAAAATGCAGCGCTCACGGTATTATACTAATGCAAGCGTCGCGCTTACTCGATGACTGTCGCTAAAGCGTCAGCGACTACATTTGCCTCAGCTGTTGACAACATACCATCCATGTATTACAAAACTTACCGTCGAAATCTAAAGAATTTCAACAATCTATTGAACTGTAGGTAAGTATATCTAACTAAGAAACTAAAATACTTATTTATCCCTTCACCGCATTGCAAATTTGGAAACGCAAAGATATTTCACCCGTTAATTCAAGCGTTTATTTTTTTTAATTATAATTAGTGAATTTTATAAACATTACCGCATGCACCCACAAAGGTGAGCGGGCTCATAGTCACATGGTGGCTGCCGTAGAGCCGCTAGCGACGACGAGGCAGACCAAGAAGATGGCGGGATGATTTGAACGCGTGTACGCAAAGGACTGGCCTGACATTACGCCAGAACAGGAATTCTAATAAGCTAACTAATAAATAAATAATCAAATCATATGGCAGGATTAGTGTACCTGTGGCGCAGTGTGTGAGGCTCTCCGACCCTCCTTGAGCTCCTGCATAAACACTTTCCCGATGACCATGTCGTCCTCGTGCCGGAACACCGTCGAGAACACGACCGTCACGCGATCCTCCTGCGCTTCCACGTACCTGACACAAACGAAGCAATAAGCTAGGTTTAGACGAAGCCCGTAACAGCTGCCGGTGTTATTGGCCTTGGGCCTTGTGTAAAGTGTTTCAAGACAAGCCAGTGCTGGTTGCCAGACTTTAGTAAGTTTCAAACTTAAAACCAAAATTTTTGCGCCGATTATAACGAATTGATTAATTAACGGAAGTGGGTCGGCGGCACAGCCACCAGAGACCCAAATGTAATTGAATTGTTGTTATCGTAAAGCCACTATCAGATCTGCAAGGTCTCTAATGAACTTTACAAATTAACCTAACTACTCTGCGACCTACAGCTTGCAACACAGATACGTCTGTCAATATGACCTAAACTTTTAAATGGAAAACTTTTCTTCTATCACTTTAATCCCATTGTGCGAAAGTTTGCGACTGTGAATGTGTCTGTATGTATATTTGTAACTTTTTCATGGCTCTTAAACGGCTGGACGAAGTAGAATGAATTTTACAACACTGATGGTTTAGAACCTGATTGGATCGTAACACTTTTGATCCGAAAATTGCTCCGCGCCATAGTGTTAAAAAATCATTTGTTGACGTAATCATGGGCAACTACAGGCCTTATTTTTAAAATGGTGCCTTACAAAGTCTCATCCTGCCGGTAGTTGATGACGGCTCTCTTCTGGGCCACGTCGCCGTCCTCCTGCAGACGGAAGTAGCGCTCGAACACGGAGGCGAAGCAGTTCCGCTTCAGCAGGCCCACCTTCTTCACCGTCTCCTCCCAGTCCTCCGGAATGTTCTCCAGATCCAGGAGGACGGACACATTGTAACCTGGACAAATTGATAAAAGCTGTTCAGGATTTACATTCGAGCGAGCACAACAGAATGGATGTCAAAACTTGAAAGAATCAAAGTTAAAGTAGCGCACGATTGAGTGACAGGGGGGCTACTCCGAAATTCGAAGTTCGTATCGCATCGTCTTGCTCGCTCTTGTATTAAATACTATTAACGTGAGAGGAATGGCACGATACGAAGTTCGGATTTCGCACTTCGTAGTATAAGGCCAGGTCAGGCCTTATATTACGAAATTCGATTTTTGAACTTATTATAGTGCCATTCCGTTCACGGTAGTAGTATGAAACAGAAGAGTGAAAAAGACGGCACGATACGTACTTCGAAATTCGAATTTCGTAATAGGTCGTCAGAGAAAAAAAGGCGCTCCTGTAGATCTTCGCGTTAATTTAGTATGAAAAAAGATAGCAATTGCGAGACAGTTGTTTGCAGTTGTTTTACTGAATGTTGAATATCGTAACATAAACTAGCTTGTGCCCAACAAGTTAATAGCCAATATGTGTCAGTGGCGAACCTTACATAGAAGCCCAAAAGCCGGGCTTGCCTTATAAATCTCAAATCAAGATTAAAAATAAAAACCAAACATCGTCTAAACGAAAAAAGTTCTAATAAAATCACTTTCATAACAACTCGCTTTATTTTACGTAAAATACCAAGAATTGCATAACAAATCCGCTGCGCGGCCCGGCGGCGCTGAATGGCGATAGTAGCGACGTTCTAAATAGCATGACATCTCGCTCGCTCTTGTGGGCTTTTACGGGGCTTCCAAGCGCTCTCTTCATACGTAGGAAAACGTTAGTTTTGCAAATATCTATGTATAAAATAAAATAAATAAATAAATATCACGGGACAATTCACACCAATTGACCTAGTCCCAAAGTAAGCTTTGCAAAGCTTGTGTTATGGGTACTAGGCAACGGATAAACATACTTATATAGATAGATACATACTTAAATACATATTAAACACCCAAGACCCGAGAACAAACATTCGTATTTTTCATACAAATATCTGCCCCGACACGGGAATCGAACCCGGGACCTCAAGCTTCATAGTCAGGGTCTCTAACCACTAGGCCATCTGGTCGTCTGCATATATAGCACTTTCTTTGCAATTTTGAATCTGGCTTACGGTGTGAAGTTTGTTGCGATTGGTTTGTTTGGAACGCGAGTGCGCGGGCGAGATGAATAACTTCACGATTGTTTATGTCGAATCGTGGGCCATGCAAGGCGTTGTAAAATGCGTGATTTGATGCAATTACAAAATAAATAGGTATTCTTGTTTAGTGCGGTGTACAGTGCGGTGCGTGTGAGAATGAGTCTGTAAAATTCTGTCTAGTAATAGAATGTTTAATGATTAATGTTTATTTCGGCAAAAAACGGCACAATATTATGAATGATCTTAAAAAAAAATAGAATGAAGTGTGCTTTGGTAAGCTTGTCCAAACTGAAGAGTAAAGCGGCAACAAGATGGATTTACCTACATTAAATTAAAAAAAATAATAAAACATATCTCTCGGCTTGCCATAGCTTGATACCCTAGGCACGCCACTGATATGTGTAATCCATAAACAAGAAACAGAGATCCAGCAGATCAGAATGGCGACAAGATGTCCTCTGTCTGGTTCCGATTACATAGAAATATTAAGTTTAATGTCCAGATATTTGTTACTTTATTGGAACTAGTCAAGGCTTCAAAAGCGATTCGAGCTAGCCTTTTCTAGATAGCCAAGACCTATTCGATCAAATATCGATTCGCCTCTTAACTTATAGCTTTAACTTGCGTGTCTAATTAGGACATCTAGCCAAATAGCAATAAATATCTGGATCTAATTTACGATAGAACAAGTTACAAACATAGCTACAAGTCACAGTATAGGCGTAGATGGTTGATGAATGTTTAAGGGCGCCGCTAGCGCGGCCTCGCCCCGTGAAGGTAAGTGAGTGAGCAAACTGTGGCAATAGTATGCAGGATCGATAATGGAATTAGTCAATTAAGGAGGCAGTAAATTTTCGCTTCATCACATAAACACAATAAGTTGAGTTTTTGTTAATGATGTCTTATGACGAATTAAGTAATTAAGGTAACAATGGGCGATGGCTAGTTCAGTAAAACGGCCTTGATGCATGTTTTCGTCTACATTGTTTAGCAGCTAGACTAAGACAATTTAATTGACAAATTTGTTATCATTTTTTAAACATACTTTTTTACTATATTTGGTTTCATTATAATCGAATAAAAATGACCAATAAAAAGGTGTTAAAAATACAGACTTCAAGAGCTATCAATATTATTAAGAGCATTTATACCTGCTGAGCTGGCAATGTTGCATTTTTGTCAGTTTTTCTCGATTATTCCATAAAAATTGAATGAAAATTAAAAATGTGGTGTATACAAATTATACTAATATATAAGTTAATGTGTCTACTGCAATAATTATTTGTGATAGACTTTTATTTTATTTAAAAACAAACAAATTATTACCTAACGGTTTTTAAAGAAAATAAAAATCTTATCACAAATAATTATTGCAGTAGACACATTAACTTATATATTAGAACAATTTGTATACACCACATTTTTAATATTCATTCAATTTTTATGGAATAATCGAGTAAAACTAACAAAAATGCAACATTGCCACCTCAGCAGGTATAAACGCTCTTAAGATTAGTTTCAAATCATAAACAATGAATTACTCTGAATGGATGTGCTGCTAGCAATTTATTAGCAAAATTTTACCATTTGTATTATGGAAACTTGATAAAAAAACAACCAAAACTAACTGATATGTTAGTAATCTTATCAATGTTAATGTCTATAAGCAACAATAAGTTTAATCTTATCACCAGCGCTTTTGCTGAATAAAATACATTTTCTATCCACAGTTTTATTATTCATGCACTTGCATGATTCACAAACAGGATACATTTATTCTGTGTAAATAACTATTGATTTCAGTTTAAATTAATTTAATAGAATCCAAAGTTATCCTTAGTTCCTAATTGGTTTAAGGAAAATTATTTTTAAATGGAATAGTAGCTTCCTTAAAGCATGAGCAAACAGGCGACTGCAATGTAGAAATACTAAGTGTGATATAATACTGGCGTAAAAACTGCTTCACATGCGCACTTTCATTTCTTCAATTAAATTGTTGTGTATGCATTGATGCCATTGATGATTCTGCAACACTTTCATTGATACTTGGTTGAATGAATGTTGACTAAGCATTTTGCAAATACTACATATTCAATTCCATATGGATTATTAAAATTAGTATTTTATAAACTTGCTGTTGGAAAATCATTTCTCCAGGCAATTGAGGCCAAATTGAATATGCTAGAGTATGACAATAAAGAGTAAATGAGAGTGCCACTTTCTTCATACATAACTGTTGCATTTTTTATGTAAAATGGCATCATGGCAACAATTCACCTTCTTCTTTCGCCCATTATCTGCTGTATATTGTTATCAAAAGAAATTCTTTGACAAATACTATTCATATTTTCAACAACCATACTAATATTATAAATGTGAAAGTGTGTCTGTCTGTCAGAACTGATTTAGATGAAATTTGGTATAGAGATAGTTTGAGTTCCAGGAAAGGACATTGAATAACTTTTATCCCAGAAAATTGCATAGTTCCCGCGGGATAATGATAAATGATACAACAACAACTATACAACAAATCACAATATTTATATTTTATTTACTAAGCTTCTGGTGTGCAGTGGTATTTACGCCAGAAATAGACATTATGTATGTATATACATATCAATAATGATAAAATATATGTGACTTTAAACATGAAACTACGGTGACTCACTCATAGTGAATTGTATTGGTGAACACTGTAATGCCGTGTAAAATTATTGAAATAAATAAATAGTGAAAATATGTGCTTAATGTATTTGTATAGGCTCCTATTGCTGCTAGAGCAGATTATGATGTATTTGGAATTCATACCTGACTCGGGCTCAGTGAGGAGAGGTCCATAAACTCTTTTCAGGAGTTCATCTGCCCCATGTTCCTCTAACTGCTTGTAGAACTTCAGTGATATACTAACCTGAGAACAGCATTAAACAATTCATCTATTAATCTAGTGTTAGATATTTGGTAATCTATAAATCTTTAGTATTCTGTAGTACTGTCACTTACTGACAGAAAACACACAGGGTACCTCACTGGTGTCCAACCCTTGAAATATGACAAACATATTTTGAGTGTATGTTACAGAGGTGCACTAAAAATTAATTTCCCACACTATAGGAACTAGCTTTTTTTTCTTTCATTGGGCAAACCTGCTGCCATATAAAAGTGTGAACTCTCACTATGTCTAGTAAGTTGTTAAGTTGTAGAAAGCAGGCTTTACCAAAGTGTAAAGCCTGTTTTTGTGTAATCTTTCCACAGCAAAATAACTGAACCAATCTTGATGAAACTTGGTACACTACTTTTTATTCAGATACATAATTCCTACAGTAAATGATGATTTTAGTAGAATTTTATGCCAAAATAGTTGTTGGCAACATTTAGAGATTTCTTATATTCTTATAATCTAATTCTTAATGGAAACATGCTTTATATTACACATGTGGGTTACTTTTAGACAGAAGCTTATCATATCCTGAGTCTATTCTGAGTCACAACTTTTTCCTGAAGAGTCCCCTCATGTTGTCATGACTCTACATCAACATTGGCAAAATATGCTTTACTGAGACAGCAAGGGTAAGAGCCAAAGATTAAAAAAAAAAATTGTACCACATCTAATTGTGAATGAAATCAGATTTCACTAAATTGGTATTGATACTATACACATACCCTAACTTTGGTTTTGTCTCCATTTACATTAGATATATGAAAAAGCACTCCATCAAAATCTGCGACCGTTACATCTATAGACTCCGGCTTTAAGCTGAAATAAAATAAAACTATATTATAGTTGGTCAGGGCTACATCCTGTGAGGCAGATGAAGTCAATGTATTGTGGTGAGCAAGCATATCAGTAACGAATATCGAGTGCATTGCATTGTTTACTAAGGGTTCAGTGGCATCCAAAACACTTGATTATATCCGCGCGCCGCCAATAGGTAAGTACCAAGAGAATGACTCATCCACGCAGCGATAGGCGGTGACGGCGCGCCGAATCACTTCACTCTAGGGCCAGGATATGTCAGTATCGTAGTAGATACCATTGCTCCAGATACACGGCGGCCAACGTGGGCCCACCCCAGGAATTTGACACTTGTCAAGAACAACTTACTCCCGGAAAGGGGTTATAGTAGCGGTCAACACCCGGTTAGAAAGTTGGCCCGAATCACAATATCGTACTAAATTAATTCACACGCACAAACACTGCACAAAACACATCACGATTACAAAAACAGCTACTTTCTAAGCGTAACGTACTCACCGCGCCAGTGCATTTTTATATTTTACTGTTAGCGTATCTTCTATAATTCTATTATTGATCTCGAGTAAGATCATTATTTAACAATTAATAACCTACAGCTTTTTCATAAAATCAACGCTTATAGCACCTTCATTTAACAATTTATACGGAAATCTTCAACGACGACCACCCGTATATAGATAATCATTTATACGACAGAAAAGGAAGCTACAAATGAATGAAATGAAATATCGGCCATGTAACCATAGATTTTTTATGACGGAACGCTCTACTAGTCTATGAACTGACAGCATCAACAATCGATAATCGGATCTCACTTGAGCGAATAAGTTGGAATGGAAATTGAACGATAATAACAACTGATAACGAGTACAACACTAGCCAATTTTTTTAACATGGGCCATGGGGCTTTTCTTGTCCATGGAATGTCAAACGCTGTCAAAAACACGGCCGAAATATTTCAAGTTTATTTTTATTTTGTTTAGAATTGATTAAGCGATAAATTAATTAGTCCAGAAGTGGATTAATGCATGTACATAATGGACTAAGCTAATCTTGTGATGTAATCGCGTTCATACTCTTCACAACCATGTCTAACCAAGTGGTCCAGTTCGTTGCGGGACTGAAGTCTCGCAATGTAGACTTGCAGATAAAGACAGCGCGGGAGCTGTACCACTATGCGAAAACGGAGCTGCGTGAGGTACCTCAAGATGAGCTGACGCAGTTCCTGGACGAGTTCAATCACCAGATTTTCGAAATGGTTTCCAGCAGCGATGTGCACGAAAAGAAAGGAGGGGTGCTCGCCATCGGTGCGTATTCACCTGTAGTACAAAAAAAAAATAGGGTCAAAACATAAATTGATTTTTTAAATCCATATGCTCTTAATTTGGTTATAATCTCGTTTTTTAATGCCGTAAAGAAACAAGTTACGCATTTTTAAAATCTGATTTGTTAATCTTGGAATTAAGTTCTTTGCAGTAATAATACCAGCTATAACTGAGAGTTGGACTTGAATTTGATTTATTTTATAACATGCTTGAAAATTTAAATAATGAACATTCAACACTAGCCCTAAAAGCCATTCTAAACATTATCTTTGAATATGTGAAATGGAAATTACTTTGTGTGTTGATGTTGATGATGACATCTATAGTCCCTCAGCAGGGACATAGAGCTCACTGTAGAAACTTCTGTGCATATTTCATTACGTTGTATACATAATAAACAAATCAAATCAAATGCAATCTCTTAGAATCCATTTCTTTTATAAACAGCTGCCAAGTATCTTTCTGCTACTCCATGCTAGGTGGCAGCAAATTATAAGCAATTCTCATTTACATACTGTTACAATAGACTCTCAATGATATACTCTATATCATATATCTCAATCATATCTTAAATTTCTAATAATTATGCTACTGATGCAGAAGTTATTATTTTTTTGGTATAAAAGTTACAATCAATAAAAATGTAAGGATTTCAAAGTGTATGAATGTGCATGTGAGCATTTCTGGCAATGTTAGTTTTAGTATATAAACCAGGACTCATGACATTTCCTCTTGAAGTTTTTGTTCCATGATAGTAACTAAACTACTAACTCTTAGTACATTTTAGTACTTAATTGTACTTTTAAGTAATGGTTTAGGTACCCAAAAATATCTTGACCACATATTAATATGCTTTTACCAATGAATTCATATACTTACAAGTTCTTGGCTGGCAATAGAAATTTTGAAGTCAGAATTAGTTAGAAACAATGACTTAATCCCATGTTGCCCAAAGTTCTGACTATGACTCATCTGAAAATAGTTACTGTATTTGGGACTCGGCTTATCTGGTGTATCACTACTCAAATCATGACAATGACTTGCAAAAAGACTAACTCTTTTACTTTTGATTTTACATTTCAGTGTGTCTTATTGGAGGTGACTGTGATACAACAAAAACGCGCATAACCAGATTTGCCAATTACCTCCGGAATCTACTGCCTTCATCTGATGTTGGTGTGATGGAACTAGCAGCTAAGACTGTTGGAAGGCTGGCTACAGTGTCGGGAGTAAAGAGAGCCGAGTATGTAGACTTTGAGGTCAAGAGGGCATTTGAGTGGCTCTCGGAGGAAAGGAATGAAGGGAGACGCCACTCGGCAGTACTGCTACTAAAAGAAATGGCTATTGCTATGCCTACCTACTTTTATCAACAAGTATCAGGCTTTTTTGATCACATACTTATAGCATTGAAAGATCCTAAACCTCAAATCCGGGACGCTGCTGCCAAAGCCCTGAGAGCTGGCTTTGTAGTAACAACACAGAGAGAATCAGCCAAGCAGTCCACAGCAAAGCCACAATGGTACATGCAGTGCTATGAAGAAGCAATGCTAGCCTTTGAAGATATACCAAACAAAGAAAAAGGCATCACCAAAGAAGACAGAGTTCATGGAGGACTGCTTATCTTGAATGAACTGCTCAGATGTTCTAATGCAGCTTGGGAGAAAAAATATACAGCTCTTATGCAGAGTCTAGATACACAAAAGGATATTTCTATGTCTGATGATATCATCTTTATAAGCACAAAACTTCACAGTCCATCTGTGAAGAGAGGATATCTATGTGATGGGTTTAAAACAGAAAATGTTACATACCCTGTCTCTATTTATGAATCAGCTGTATGTAGGACACTGTTGACTGAAAAATTTGAAAAGATTTGTCATGGTAAAATTTTTACATTTGAAGCTTTTTCCGTGATATAGGCATATTTTTACCAAAATATAATATTTCAAATATGTTGCAGATGTTATGGCGCAACGGATGTTAAAGGCCCAGGGGGTGCCGCAAATTCTTCTCATAATAATCCCGCGACTGGCTGCATTCAACAAGGAATATTTCCTCAAGAAATACATTAGTTCCACTATGAACTACCTTCTGTCGTCGTTGCGCAGCCGCGAACGAGACCGCAACATGGCCTTTACCACCATCGGCCTGGTCGCCGCCTCTATTGACAGCGAAATCAAAATCTACATTCCCAGAATAATGGATGTCATTAAACAAGCACTCCCAGTGAGAGATACACAGAGCAAGAAGAGAGTGTACATCGATCCATCCATCTTCGCCTGCATTGCTCTGCTGGGCAATGCTGTCAAAGATCTAGTAGTAAATGACATCAGAGAGTTGCTAGATGCCATGTTTGCAACTGGGCTCAGCCCATCTTTGACTATTTGCTTGAAAGAGTTGAGCGAACATCTGCCAATACTCAGGGGAGAGATATCAGAAGGGTTACTCAATATGCTCTCTTTGGTGTTGAGGAATAAACCTTTCTTGCATCCAGGTATGCCGAGAAGTTTGGAGCAGCAAATGAGTAACGTGAGTATAGTCAGTGAGCCGCAAGACACACCTAGCATTGTTCTGGCTCTGAGAACCCTTGGGACATTTCAATTTGAAGGCAATCACAGCTTGCTTACGTTCGTAAGGCGATGCGCCGATTACTTCCTACAAAGTGATCAGCAGGAGATCAGATTGGAAGCTGTCAAAACTGCAGCTAAGCTTTTAGCAGATGCCACTGTGAGGACAATGAAGACACCATCTAAAACTCTCACCATCCTGACTGCTGAAGTTGTGGGGAAACTATTAGTCGTGTCAGTGACTGACCCAGAATATGAAGTGCGCTACTGGGTACTTGAATCTCTCAATGAAATTTTTGACTCTCACTTGGCACAAATAGAAAATTTAAGCTTTTTATTTATTGCTATGAATGACGAGCATTTGGAAATACGCGAGTTAGCGATATGCTCCGTAGGTCGGCTGAGCACAGTCAACCCGGCTTATGTCATGCCAGGGCTCAGGAAAACCTTGATTCAGTTTCTGACTGAACTAGAACACTCGGGAATGAGTCGAAACAAAGAACAGGCGGCTAAAATGTTAGATAATCTAATAAGGCACGCCCCGCGGCTCGTCCGGCCGTACATGGAAACAATTCTCAATGTTCTCGTCCCGAAATTGAAGGAATCAGAAGCCAACCCGGGTGTAGTGATCAGCGTGCTGAGGGCTATTGGAAATTTGGCCGACGTAAACGGCGACAACAGCGCCCTCAAAAAATTTCTGCCCGAGATCTTGTCCATACTTTTGGAGCTTTTATCGGACGCTAGCGCCACTGATAAGAGAAGCATCGCCCTGTGGGCCTTCGGACAACTAATAAGCGCAACCGGTTACGTAGTCACCCCATATACTCAGTATCCTACTCTCATGGATGTGCTTCTGAACTTTTTGAAAACCGAACAGCAACCTAAAGATAGAAGGGAAACTATTCGCGTACTCGGTCTGCTAGGTGCGTTGGATCCTTACAAGCATAAATTGACGAGAGGACTGATCAACGGAAAGCCTGATTCCAGTCTAGTGCCTGTCGCCGATAGCAAGGCGGATGAGAACAATTTCGATATGACCACGAGCGAGATGCTTGTGAATATGTCGTCGCCCGTGCTCGACGAGTACTACCCAGCCATCGTGATCTCGACGCTGATGAGGATCCTGCGCGACCCTACTCTGCAGCAGCACCATACTAGCGTGGTGCAAGCAGTCACCTTCATCTTCGAGTCTCTGGGCATCAAGTGCGTGCCGTACATATCCCGGGTGACGCCGAGCCTGCTGTACGCGGCTCGCGCCTCGGACACCAATTTCCGAGAATTCCTCTTCACTCAGCTCGCGAGACTGATCGCGATCGTAAAGCAACACATTCGTAACTATCTGGAAAAGATTTTCGATCTGATCAAAGAGTTCTGGACGCCCAACAGTCCGCTGCAGCCGACTTTAATTTTACTGGTGGAACACATCGCGGTGGCTCTCGGATCGGAATTCAAGGTGTATCTGCCGCAACTGATGCCGCAAATACTACGCGTTCTGGCTCACGACACGAGTAAGAACAGGATGGTCACAGAAAAATTGCTGTTCGCTTTACAGAAGTTTGAAGACAATTTGGATGATTATATGCATCTAGTTATCCCGTCTATTGTGAAGTTATTCGACGCTTCCGACTGCCCGATTTCCGTCGCCAAGGTGGCTATGGAAACAGTGGACTACCTCTCAGACTCCTTAAACTACAGCGAGTTGATCTCGAGAATTATCCATCCTTTAGTGCGTAGCATGGACACGTGCGCTCCTTTACGGCCGACGGCGATGGACACCCTATGCGCTTTGATTGTGCAACTGGGCCGCAAATACATGGACTTTATACCGTTGGTGCAAAAGATGGTCAGCAAGCACAGGATACAGCACCAGAACTACGAGCTTCTGATGGCAAAATTGCAGACGAACCCTACACTGTCCGTCGACGACTTCCTACAGAGCACACGTCGGAAACCAAGGAATAATAATCAAGAGGTGTGATATAATTTGTTAATAATTTTACTTTACAGTGCTTAAATGTGCTACACTCTAATATTTGCTTAGCTTTGAATAGATTAGGTGAAAGCAAATTTTCTATATTGTAATTTAAGCTAATCTCTGGCTTATAAAAGCCGACCTTGAGAAAATGCGCGGGATACACGGGGCTTGTTTTTCAAAGTAGGATAGCTTAAGCTACTGTTAGTAAGCTAGCAACTCTATTTTTTTTTGTATAGCCTCCTGCCGCCCACGTCAAATTTTGTTCAATGAAATTTAAACTTTTTCACTAATGAGTTGAGTTCAATGTCACATTAGAATAAGTCCTAATAATAGGACATCGGACCTCAGCAAGTTATAGAACAGTGCCTAGATATTTCTGTATACACGAAATCAAAGTCGCTAGCTTGATATACTAGCCTCGTATGCCAGCCAGCCAGCTCAGCTTTTCTAAGCCAAAGCCATCTAAAATCTCTTCATTAAACACGTCGTTTATAGATAATTTCAAGTTTATCTAGAGTGGATTGTGTCTTAAAAACGTTATACGTCCACAGGCACGCATCGTAGTGTGCGACACGTCTTCGACGATACGAAAGCTGTTCGTTAACGCACACAACCTCAAACTGGCTTGGACGGTGAGCAGCCGCGTCTCCAAAGACGACTGGCTCGAGTGGCTGCGGCGGTTCAGCATCGGACTTCTAACTGAGTCACATAGCCCAGCACTGAGGTAATGCCGTCATCATCATCTCCAGGGTTATACGTCCATTTGTTGGGTATTGTAAGCCACGTAGAAACTACAGCCCAAGGCTCATTCTGAAAGGCAGCTTGAAGTAACAATACTAATAATATGAAATGGTAAAAAAAAACTTTGGTGTTAGTTTTTCGACAGCTTTTTGAACGATGTCAACTTTACCAAATGGCTTCGATAATGCTAGTTTTAAGTTACACTTGTAATCGCGTTTTTAGTGATTTTTGCCTAGTTGTGACATTGATCAAGGAAAAAAGTGCTGCAATACATAATGAGCAGGAGCCAAAACTTATTTGTAAAGTTACTGATCAATAGAAGAAATTCTGATTATGTGTATTACTGTCAGAGAACGAACAGTAATTTCTGGACTAGTAATAATAACATTTTACATAAATATTTCGTAGCCAAATGATGTCATGATGCATGTATCCTACTAATACCTACTAGTAGTTGGTATAGTCATATTACTTTTGCAAAACATTTGTAAGCTAGATAGACGCCAGTAAAAGTGATGGTTAATAAAAAGTAGTGAACCTAAAAAAAATATGTCAAAAATAAGTCCTTCAGATTAAGCAAAAAACCATGCTTTGACCTAAATAAGAACTGAGGCATAAGTTTCCCTCTAAATAATAATAAAATCTCATTTCCCCAGAGCGTGCCTAGCCCTAGCACACAACTACTCACAGCTCCTCCGGGACCTATTCAACGCGGCCTTCGTATCTTGCTGGACGGAACTAGAAGACAGCGCGAGAGCCGCCCTTAGCCAAGCGCTGGAACAAGCGCTGACAGCACCCGATGCCCCGGAGTTGGCTCACACTGTGTTGAATCTGGCCGAGTTCATGGAGCACTGTGAAGCGGGCGCGCTGCCGATTTCAACGCATTTGCTGGGTGAACGGGCTATGCATTGCCGGGCGTACGCTAAAGCGCTGCATTACAAGGTAGGACTGAATTCTAACACATTTAGACATAGGTTAATGGTTAGTGTCAAATCGAAAATATTTCCTCTCAAACAAAAATTTTTCCGAATCGATTCATAAATGGTAGAGCTCTGTACGGTCTTACTGCCGTACATTTTTGCTTACACGCGACCTACTTTTGACCGCGTCACAGCAGTCAATATAATACAATAATTTAAGGTAAACATTAGTGCGTAACTAACTATCGTACGAAAGACATCTGAAGAGAAAGTATTGCCTAACTAAACTTAACTTATAACTTTGATTAAACTATACATTGACTACGGCTTCTTTCTCTGCACTCCACGAACTTCAACAACAACAAGAAAGTGTAGGGAACTAACTAGCCCTTACATTTAATGGTCCTTCGAGCATCCCGGTATTTATACAGTTTGTTTTTCTGTTGCGGTAGCGTATCGGTTTGACTGGCTTCCCACAAGCGGGTTCCACCGGTTGAATTGAGACGACGCATATATCGTTTACAGTGAGCAACTGTACTAGGTGCCATATAACGAACCAGCTGAAGAACTCATTCGTCATCGTGAACTACGAGGCGGATATCAAGAACTACTACTAACTAACCAACTTAACTAACTGAAGACGATCCAGTCAACATGAGCGACCTCCAGAAACAGCAAGGTTGCTTTAATAACATCAATACTTTATGTACGAACTATAGAAAGGACAGTTCGTCGAGAAAAACTCAAGACTATTTAAACACGCGGCTTGCATCTCTCGGCGAATATTGGGAAGATTTTGAGAATCGTCATAAAATCCTTGTGCATGAATCTGGCGACAGAACTCAGCAATACTTCACGGAAAACGTCTATGACAAAACAAAGGCGTTGTACGAGTCAACTAAAGCGGATATGCTGAACATGTTACGTTACTTTTCTGAACAGGATTGTAACGTTCAATTTAACTTGGCGGACACCATAGATGATAGAGCTGACGACGGCATCAAAGCTCTGCTGGGAAAACAAGAACGTAACTTTAAAGCTATAGACCGCGCTATGTCAAAAATAGTAATTCATGCTACAAGTGAGAAGTGGGAGTTGGAAGATCACCTTAACATCTTGAAGGCGAAGTGGGACTCCATCGACAAGCTCCACTGGGAATTAGACGCTCATTTTAAAGGGTCTAATGATACGTACTATAGCATGTTTATCAACACTGAAGACAAATACGACGAACTAAAGCGTAACTTAAACAAGAAGATTTGGTCAAGTGCTCACTATCAACATTCGGCACCCAGAGTCGAAGTTCCCGAATTTTCAGGGAATTACACCCAGTGGATCTCATTCAAGGATCTTTTCGTTGAAACCATCCATAACAATCCGTCAATTAATACAGCACAGAAGATGCAGCATTTGAAAACTAAACTGCGTGGTGAAGCTGAAAGATTGGTGCAGCATCTCACTATCAGCGCGGATAACTACAGCTCCTGCTGGCAAATTTTAAACCAGCGTTATGACAATAGGCGTCTCCAGTTTACGTCATACGCAAACACCATGCTCAACTTACCACTCTTACAACAGCCAGATGCCTACAGTCTCAAGAAGATGCATGACGTTATTACTGAGTGCTTAAACGGGCTTGCAAACATCGGCGTTGAAACCACTTCTTGGGACCCCATCATCGTACACCTCATGTCGCAGAAACTTGACACAACTACTTACAACGATTATATGAGGGAACTTCAGAATCACCGAGATTTACCGATCTTAAGTGATTTCTTATCATTTTTGGAGAGCAAGTTTATGGCGTTTGAAACTATGAGACATCCCAAAAAAGAAAACGTTAGCTACACGAAACCAACTACTTTTACCAGGCTAGTTAACAAACAATATTCAAACTTTAGAGGAGCATCGCCAAAGATTTATCACGCGGTATATGGGAATTGCACTCTATGCGACGGGAATCACGTGTTGATGCAATGTCCGAAGTTCATCGACCTGGACCCAACGCAAAGAAATATAACTATTGCAAAACTGCGCGTCTGCAAAAACTGTTTATACAGTCATGGCAACAGCGAATGCAAGTCGATAAAAACTTGCAAAGAGTGCAATATGAGGCATCATACACTGTTGCATAATCCAGTGAAGAAAACAATGTCGCATTTTTATAAAGTAAAAAATAACTTTTCGGGTCAACGTCCGTCCACTTCAACGTCTTCAACTCAGCCTCCAGCTGCTAATCACTTGTCATCTGACGAAATGGAGATCCTCTTAACTACTGTTCAGCTGAAGGTCCAATCAGTCGACGGAACTTACGTTACATTGCGGGCCCTTCTGGATCAAGGCTCGCAAGTAAACTTAATTACTGAAAACGCTGCTCAACTGCTCAGACTGCCGAGAAGAAAACTTTACGCTACCATCTCCGGAATAGGAGAATCATCCAAGGACTGCAAAGGCCGTCTACAACTGTCCTGCAAATCGTTATATTCAGATTATACTTTCGAACTTCAAGCATTTATTATGAACAAACTAACAAACAATCTACCTAACTCTACATTTAAAAAGGAAAATTGGCCGCATTTACAAAACTTGAAACTTGCCGATCCTGATTACAACATGTCCCGCTCCGTAGACCTCCTGCTGGGAGCGGAAGTATACGCTAAGATTATCCAGGACGGAGTCCTTAAAGGACCCATGCAAGCTCCCATCGCTCAACAAACTCATCTGGGATGGATCTTGTGTGGGAAATTGAAAACTTTTAACTGTCACGTAACTTTGATCAATCTGGACGAAATAACTAAGTTTTGGGAGACTGAAGATATCGCGCAAGGCAATGAAGACATTAGCAAGGAAGATCAATGCGAAGACTTTTACAGCAAGACTGTTCAACGAGGCTCTGATGGAAGATATATTGTAAAAATGCCGTTTTGTTCCGACTATGAAGAAAAAATAGGTCACTCGAAATCTATAGCCATCTCGCAATTCTTACAACTCGAGAAGAAGCTGCAAAGGCAAGCTAAACTCGCCAAGATGTACAAAGAATTCATAAAAGAATACGTCGATCTTGGTCATATGAAGCTTTCGACCCCAACTGTACAGCTCGAATACTTTATGCCTCACCATGGTGTTCTACGAGAGAACGCTGAAACTACACAACTAAGAGTCGTATTCAACGCCTCACAAAAATCAAGTAACGGCCTCAGTTTGAACAGTCTGCAAGAAAAGGGTCCTAAACTACAAAAGGACATCCAGGCGCTGATCCTGAAATGGAGAACTTATAAATATGCCTTTACGGCAGATATAGAAAAGATGTTCCGCTGTATATGGATATCTGAAGAACAACAGCCACTTCAAAAAATTCTATGGCGTAACTCCCCAAACGAACGCTTACAGGAATATCAACTCTGCACGGTAACTTACGGTACTAAGTGCGCACCCTGGTTAGCAATGCGAACTTTAAAGCAGTTAGCCATGGATGACGAACATAAATACCCCGCTGCTGCAAAAGTACTACAGAACGAGTTTTATGTCGATGACCTAGTTAGCGGTCATAACTCCCTGGAAGCAGCCAAAGAACTTCAACTAGCACTCATCAACTTACTAAAGGGCGGCGGTATGAATTTAAGAAAGTGGTCCACTAATCACCCAGCTCTTCAAGAAAACTTAAGAAAAGATCAAATATCAACTGGAAAAGTATTCGACTTCAAGCACGAAGAATCTACTAAAACACTTGGCCTTGGATGGAATCAAAACACGGACACATTCGTGTTGAACTGGAACTTGGACCTCACGAAACGAACTGCAGTCACTAAAAGAACATTACTGTCGGAGATATCAAAACTTTACGACCCGCTGGGCTGGCTGGCTCCCGTGACCGTAACAGCAAAACTATTATTTCAAAGGGTCTGGGTCAGCAAACTTGGATGGGATGACGTCCTACCTGTCGACATTCAAAATGACTGGATAAAACTTAAAACTGAACTGCCAGACTTAAAGAACATCAAATTGAATCGTTGGATTGGTGTTACTGACAAGGTCATTGAACTATTCGGATTCTGTGACGCAAGCGAGAAGGCATTTTCTTGTGTCATATACAGTCGAGCACCGATCGAGCAAGGAAAATTTACTATCACCCTACTCGCAGCAAAAACTAGGGTTGCGCCGCTAACTCAAAAAACTTCGCTTCCAAGACTGGAACTTTCAGCTGCCTTATTGCTGTCACAACTCATCGACAAGACAAAAAAGGCACTAATGGGCCACGAAATAAAGGTCCAGGCATGGAGTGACTCACAAGTCGTTCTAGCATGGCTACAAGGAGATACATCTAAATGGGAACAATATGTAGCCAACCGAGTCACGAGAATAAAACAAATAATACCCGCCGAACAGTGGCACTATGTTAAATCGGAGCAGAACTCAGCTGATTGTGCCACTAGAGGGCTTTATCCAGGAAAGCTTATTAAACTAAAGCTTTGGTGGGAAGGCCCAGAATTTCTCAAGACGTTTAGATGTCAAGCAGAGCCGAAGCCAATAACTTGTCTATTTACAACAAAACAAGGCGAACTTCAAGAAGCGAAAATAGCAGCAAAAAATCATAACAAACACTTAACAAATGAATTATTATTTAAATACAGTTCGTTAACTAAGGTGATATGAATCACCGCATGGGCTAAGCGCTTTAGTGCACGCGCCCGCAATAGTAAGAAATTCGACACCACTTACCTAACAACAAGCGAGTTAGCCGCGTCAACTGAACTAATTATTAAATACGCGCAACAAACAGAGTTTGAGCACGAATATAAACAACTTTTGAAGAAAGAAAATTTAACTAACAAATCAAGCATGTTTAAACTTAACCCTTACATAGATGAAAAGGGAATATTAAGGGTTGGCGGCCGCCTTACCAACTCAAACCTGCCACTGAAAATGAAAAACCCAATAATCTTACCACGCAATGGACGTTTAACTCAACTTGTCATCGAGCACGCGCACAAATCAACACTTCACGGAGGAGCTCGTCTGACGTTAGCCCACCTCAGAGAGCGATACTGGATAATTGGGGGCAACAAAGCAGTGAAATCGCGACTGCTACACTGCGTTCCGTGTCATCGATACAAAATAACTAATAACTATCAACTGATGGGTGATCTACCGAGGCAAAGAGTCACCCCCTCCAGGCCGTTTAGCCACACAGGAGTTGACTTTACCGGCCATGTCGAGACAAAACTTAACAAAGGAAGAGGAGTGAAAACATCCAAAGGCTACATAGCTATTTTTATATGTATGGCAACCAAGGCCGTACATATTGAACTCGTTTCAGACCTAAGCACTGAAACCTTTATCGCTGCCTTTCAGAGGTTTTGCGCACGAAGAGGCACGCCAAAACATATGTATTCCGATTGTGGCACCAACTTTGTGGGGGCGTCAAGGACTTTACGGAGGGAATTCGAAGAATTTAAAAATATATTATCATCAAATTTCTTTGAAGAGATCGGAAAACTGGAAGTCGAATGGCACTTCAACGTTCCTGCATGGCCGAGCGCTGGAGGGGCGTGGGAAAGTTCTGTGAAATCTCTTAAGCATCATCTCCGACGTGTACTCGGAAGTCAAAAGCTAACTTATGAGGAATTTGGAACTTTACTAGCAAAAATCGAAGCCTGCATGAACTCCCGGCCACTGTGCCCGCTCACGGAAGATCCTGACGAATTTTACAACTACCTGACACCTGGCCACTTCTTAACCGGGACCCCTACTATGGCATTGCCACTATCAGACTACAGTGATGTCGCAACGATTGACTTACGCCGCCGATGGCAACTTACGGAGCACATGTTCCAACAATTCTGGAAGAACTGGTCCAACGAATATCTGTCTCAACTACAAATAAGGAGCAAGTGGAACAAACCCCAGCCAAACATTAAAGAGGGTGATATTGTTCTAGTCAAAGACAACAACTTACCACCAGGAAAGTGGGCCATGGGACGCGTACTACAACTTCATCCTGGCGCCGATGGCTATGTTCGAGTAACAACCATTAAAACACAAACTGGTACAATAAAACGTCCAATTGTAAAACTATCACCCCTTCCAATTGAAAACGAAGTCAAGATAGAAAAGAACGAGGAAAATAAAGACTTAAACCAACCTGTTTCGAAGATAACATCTCCAACTGCAAGAACTGAAAAAAGAAGCAAAAAGAACTTGTCTCGTGCCTTTACATTGTTTACAACATTCATAACAATGTGCGCCGTGATGTCAGAGTCACGTGCCGACGAGCCTACAGTGGCTCAAATTACAAACATTGAACGCGAACGCCCGATCTACTATGACGCAATGGGAAACATACAAATAATACATGACGAGTGGACGCTCTTAATGTACTATAACTTAACTAATTACTGGGAAGGTGTTCGACGTATACAAACATACTTACAGGGGGTGAAAGATTTGTGTCAAAAAACTGACCCTAGATACTGCCAAACTACATTGGATCAGCTATATCACGAGATGGATCTTCTGAGCTATTATAACACCATACTACTTGCTCCACACAAACATTTGTCTAACCGGAGAAAACGTGGGCTAATCGATGGAGTTGGCTACATAACCAACAGTCTATTTGGTATCTTAGACCAGAGATTTGCTGATAAATACCAAAATGACATAAAGGCTGTTCAAAACAACGAAAAATACCTACTTCAACTAATCAAAAATCAAACATCGATCGTGGAACTTGAGAACACTGTTTTGAAAAAATCCGAAGAAAACATCAAACAACAATTTATTACAATGGAAAACTTTATGAAACAGACTGACGCTAACATCGCAAAGGTGCAATCTGAATTAGAAATAGCGATGGCAACTAGCTTCTTTAATTCAGCATCCCTAGCGGCACATTTATTACTAAACAACCTCAAAAGTGTTCAAGAGATGCTATTCAACACTCTTACGGACGTGTATAAGGGTCATATGGACGTGCACCTGGTAACGCCAGTCAACCTGGTCAGGCAATTAACTGACATTTCCGGTAAACTTCCCAGAACTTTGTCATTGCCAGTAGAGAACATAAGCGAAGAAGTGAAAGACTTTTATAAGCTACTCTACATAAAGGCCCGAGTGACGGACAACTACTTCATGTTCGAGATTCATATACCCCTCACTTCAGATGAAGATTTCACTCTACATCAAGCTATCCCACTACCTGTCAGAACGAACTCAGGTATAGCAATCATGGCAACAACATCGAAGTACATTGCTGTGAACTTCAGGAAGAACACTTTCATTTCCTTATCCGAAGAACTTTTAAAACAATGCATACAACAAAAGCCAGATAGCTACTTGTGCAATAAAAACCTTCCTGTGTTCAACCTACACAACAATAATATCCCGTGCGAAGCAAAACTATTAAGTCATCGTATGACGTCTCAATGTGACGTCACAGTGGCCTCATGCAAGGACACGTGGATCGAGTTGCATGCACCAAACACTTGGCTTGCAATTTGTTGTGACACCTGCGCACTGCGAACTATATGTGAAAATGAGGTCACGGCGTATACTCTAACATCTTCCGGGATCGTAACTTTACCTCAAGGCTGTTTGCTACAGTCCAATTATCTAACTATATATTCTCATAATCAGTACAACAGCAAAATTAAGATAAACTATAACTTCAACGTGCCCACATTGAACACATCTGCCAACGGAATTGTCAATTTGACTTACCACAAGGCTGCCACGGTACATCTGCGCCAACCAGAAGAGTTTACAGAAATCGAAAGAAGATTGGTTTCACAACGCGAGCAGGAAAATGAACTATCCACACCACTTTCCAACATCGACATTCATCAATTTGCTATTTCCTATCTACTACTAGGAATAGCGGTTCTTTGCCTTATATTTTGGGTTGCGAAGCGGCGTTTCCCACTACTTTGTACCAAACGCAAACCTCGAAGCCATTGTTCGCTCAAGTCGGTGAAACCCCACTATGAAGACATAGAGTTGCAGACTATTCCACAAAAAAGGATCATGGGACCAGAGGATGCTAAGCCCTCGACGAGCCGAACGAAGCGCCACCGTCAAGACAACGCTACTGTTGACAACATTGCCTTTCACTTTGATTAATTTATTTTGTACTTTGAAAATTTTACTTTCTCTTGAGATTATTTTCTTTATTTTCGGGGTTGCGAATATGTACGGTCTTACTGCCGTACATTTTTGCTTACACGCGACCTACTTTTGACCGCGTCACAGCAGTCAATATAATACAATAATTTAAGGTAAACATTAGTGCGTAACTAACTATCGTACGAAAGACATCTGAAGAGAAAGTATTGCCTAACTAAACTTAACTTATAACTTTGATTAAACTATACATTGACTACGGCTTCTTTCTCTGCACTCCACGAACTTCAACAACAACAAGAAAGTGTAGGGAACTAACTAGCCCTTACAAGCTCTGAAGTAACAAACATGAAAAAATTACAACCTAATTGAGAACCTCCTTTTTTTGCAGTCTGTTAAAAAATCCCAAATATCTTTTCCCGTGTCTATTTTGGATCTGGGAATCTGAAATTATTTTTTTATTTTTTTTTATTTTTTATTTATTTATTTATCCATACTAATATTATAAATGTGAAAGTGTATTTACAATGCATATGCTCGGAAAGTGCCTCTTGACGCGAGTCAACATATATATAGAAAGTTAGTCATCCCAGCACACTTTCGCAAAGTGTGAAAAAAAATTGTATGGATTTTACTTTCCACACGCGTGCGGAAAAGTAATTTTTTAAATTGCCAATTCTCAAAACGTTGTGTCCAAACTAGTGTTTAAAAAATAAGACTAGAGAGTTGTGTCTTCATAATTCAGCTTTGCACAAATAAGAAAATGTTTGATGCAACCAAATTAATATTTACTGATAAAATAATAAAACAGATTGTTTTAAACACACAAATTTTAATTTCGTCAAAAGTTTTGAAATAAAAAATTTAGTACTAAAATAATTCCTTGAGTCCATTTCGGACCGTACGACATCATGCGCGCGCAATCGAAATTCAATCAATGAGCTTTCAGTGCGCGCGCATGGCGTAACACGAAGCAATCATGGTTACCCGTTCGCGCTTGTCATGAAAACCCGCCACAGTAAAGTTCGTGAATTCAGTCCGGAGAATTAATTTAAGTTTAGTAAATTAAAATAATGAGTTCAAGTGATGAATTTACATAGGACTTAACGCCGCCTGACGTCCTAGACCAAGCACAAAATTAAATGTGACAGTCTCCTGCTGACTAAACCGATGCTGAAATATGTAAACATCTACGAGACTTTCCCTCAATGAAAGGTAAATAAGAACGCAAGATCTTTTTCCGAAAATGTTTATGAGCGCGCGCAGACAGAGAGCGGTCTGGAGTTCCGAGTTCAGAGTTCTGCGTTCTTTCGAATGTACCGAGTCTCTTACGATAACGCACACAGCAGGCGACTGGAACTCTCGAGCGGTCAAAACACAGAACCCTGAACGCGGAACTCGGAACTCCAGACCGCTCTCTGTCTACGCGCGCTCTTAGCCCCAATTTTTTTCGTCGCTTAATGCATTGTAAAATGTTGTATGATATACGTGTCGAAAGTAGGAAATTCCCAACTCATGTCGGCTAAACCACACTCACTTTGCTCGTGTGTTTAGATCTCCGCCATTCGTTGGGAATAGCCTACTTTCCGCACTTGTATCATAAATAACTATTGTTTGTTTGTTCTTTCACGTCGAAACTGAGCGACGTATTACCGTGATTTTTTGTATGGACATAGTTGAAGGGCTAGAGAGTGACATAGGCTACTTTTTACCACGGGAAAATATCTCATTTCCACGGGAAAACACGTTTTAATCTACTTGAGCCGGGGCGAAGCCGCGGGCATCATCTAGTTTTATATAATTATGTAAACACTATATCTTGCCCGCGACTAAGTCTGCGAAGAATTCGTTTATCGCTATACCGAACTATACAAACTTATGTGTCAAATTTCATCAGACTCTGTCAAACCGTTTTAGTGTGAAAGAGTAACAAACATCCATACATCCATACAACGTTTCGCGTTTTTAGTACAGTAAAATTACATAAAGTTTACCACTGACAGATGGTTTGCCTTAATTTCATATTCAACTTTAACAACCTACAAATAAAGCCAATTTTAGAATACCGTTACCCACGTTTGCAGATTTTGTAATAGCTACTTTATTTGTATGGTGTTAAAGTTGGAAATGAAATGAAGGCAAGCCATCTGTCAGTGGTAAACTAAAAGTAAACGTATTGTATGTAGTAAGATGTAAACATGGTGTCGTAGGAGGATGAGTTCCGCAGCGGCGCGACGTCCCAGGTGGTGGAGGCGCTCATCCACATCAACAACAAGCTCCAGCAGAAGGAGGCGGCCGAGGGGCTGCTGGAGCGCGTCATGGCGCAGCGCGAGGCCGGCGACACCAGCCTCCAAGTGCAGGTCAGGCTAACTCTAACTACCTTCCCATTTGCAAACTCAATACTAGATTGATAACCAAGGGTGGAAAGTGAACCATTTCACCTGAGATATTACTGGAGTGAGAATAGCCAATAATTCGGGTGATTTCACCCGAGTTAAACATTGTACTTTTCATTTCGACTGTGAGGAAAGTAAAATACTACACGCACATTTTATATAACAGGTATAATATAATCAGTTAAAATAAATTTGCAGAATTATAATGTATTATGAATATCATATAAATTAATAATTACTTAGTTACTTAGATATAAATAAATTAAATTTACCCATATCCAACCTCCAACATTTTCGCACTGGCCACTTGCCGCGGCCGAGTAGACTGGGGGCTACCACGAAATTCCTTAATCGAACTTTGTATCGGACCGTCCCGCTCACTCTCGTATTAAATCCTATTGGCGTGTGCTGGACGGCACGAAACGGAGTTCGAATTTAAATATGACGTAACTCAATTATCTTCAACTCCGTGGCTATTCGTTAAAAAAAAAATTACTTTCCACCCTAGAGATGAATACGCAATTTTCCACCCGGCTATCTTCCCATGAAAATTAAACTTTCCAAACAGGAGAGATGAAAAGTATCTTTCATAACTATATTTGATTAATCAACTTTTGCTCAGATCCGTTGGTACGAGAAGCTACACAACTGGGAGAAAGCGCTCAACCTGTACGGAGATAAGCTGGTTCACGATGCGAACGACATGGAAGCTTACCTTGGCGAGTTGCGCTGTTTCGAAGCCCTCGGCGAGTGGGTCAAACTGTACAATACGGTTTCCAAGCGTTGGCCACAAATGTCCAACGACGAGAAGTTCAAAGCCGCCCGTCTCGCCGCCGCCTCCGCTTGGGGCCTCAACGAGTGGGACTCCATGGCCAAATACGTCAGCTTCCTCCCCGAGAACACGCAAGACGGCGCCTTCTATCGAGCCGTGCTCTCGATACACAAAGGAGAATTCGAAGTATCCAGGCAGTTTATCGATCAAGCTAGGACCCTTCTAGATTCCGAGCTCACCGCCGTCGCCGGCGAGAGTTACCAAAGAGCCTACGGAGCACTAGTCAACGCGCAACTCCTCGCCGAACTAGAAGAGGTCATAACCTACAAACTGGTATCTGAGAGACGAGAGACCATTCGCCAGGCGTGGTGGACGCGGCTGCAGGGCGGCCAGAGACTCGTCGAGGACTGGCGCAAGATTCTCCAGGTGCGCGGGCTCGTGCTGACGCCTCACGAGGACATGGCCACGTGGCTCAAGTTCGCCTCGCTGTGCCGCAAGAGCGGCGCGCCTCGCCAGGCCCACAGGACGTTGGTCATGCTGCTAGGCACGGACCCCAGTGAGAACACGGAAATGCCGCTCCCGACCCACGAGCCGCGACTGACGCTCGCGTACGCAAAGCACCTGTGGGTCGCGGGGGACAAACAACTGGCGTACAAGCAACTGCAGCGCTACGTGCACTCAGCAGAGACCGGCGACGCCGCGCACTGCCGGCTCACCGCCCGCTGCCACATCAAGCTCGGCGCCTGGTGCGAGAGCCTGCTCGGCATCAACGAGACATCCATCCCAGAGATACTTCAAAACTACTCGTCGGCCACGGTGCTCTCCCCGGACTGGTACAAAGCCTGGCACGCGTGGGCGTACATGAACTTCGAGAGCGTACTCTTCCACAAGCACCAGGAGCCGAAGCCGGAGAACGCGCAAGCCGTAGACCCGGCGTTCGTCCAGCAGTACACGGTCCCCGCCGTCGACGGGTTCTTCAAGTCGATAAATCTTTCCCACGGAAGCTCGCTTCAGGACACCCTTAGATTGTTGACTCTGTGGTTTGACTACGGGCACCATCCAGCGGTTCACGAGGCGCTCGTGGAGGGCATCCGGACGATCGAGATCAACGTGTGGCTCCAGGTCATACCGCAGCTGATCGCCCGGATCGACACGCCCAGAGCTCTAGTCGGGAAATTGATACACTCTTTGCTGATCGACATAGGGAAATCTCATCCTCAAGCGCTTGTGTACCCGTTGACGGTGGCTTCTAAATCGTCGTTCGTGGCGCGAAAGAACGCGGCCAATCAGATTTTGAAATCCATGTGTACGCATTCGAGTAATCTGGTGAACCAGGCGGCGATGATATCCGAGGAGTTGATCCGCGTGGCCATTCTGTGGCACGAGCAGTGGCACGAGGCGTTGGAGGAAGCCTCGCGACTGTACTTCACCGAGCACGACGACAAGGCCATGTTCAGGTAGGCTTACCATACTTAACTTGTGCGTAACTTGCCATCACTGCCCCCTCACACTATTACCCATATGAAATATGCGTCCTTTTTGCAATGCCCTACAGATTTTGAATATATGAGAAATACAATACAATACAATACAATACACTGACTCTTTATTGTACACCACAAAGAAAACAATACAGAAATACCGTAAAAATCGGCAATACAAATGAAAAAGTGTTTGGTATATTCTAATTTCCTTGTATTTAAGTGACTACTAATAATAAAGTTTGCGTTCTAAAAATTTTTTTTCAAATCTATGGAAAGTCCGGCTTTTTGTCAAAATTTTCGTAATATTGATATTGTAACTCTATATCCAGGACGTTGGAGCCTTTGCACGCCATGTTGGAACGCGGCCCACAAACAATGAAGGAGGTTTCCTTCAGTCAGGCGTACGGCCGCGACCTTAACGAGGCTCAAGGCTGGTGCAACCGGTTCACTGTAAGTTTATCACCACATTTTGCCATCTTTACATTAAAGATCTCCAAACTTCTTAACCCCTGGTGGTTCTGACCCGCCAATCACGGTGGGTAGCGGCCCGTCGCCCGCAGCGTCTAAATGCTGTGCTTGTGAATGTTGGGGACTGATCGTCCTCACTATCCATCCGTTGGCGGGTGACAACGACAATTCCCGAACATTCGCGAGCACAGTATTTAGACGCCGGGAGCGCCGGGCCGCTACCCACCGCGGGTGGTGGAGCAAAACTACCAGGGCCTTAGCCAAAACGCCAGATTGACTTCACTTATTGTTCAGTGGTAAAGATTTAGCAACTTGATTTCTCATACCGGTGTGGTGTCGAGTTTACAATTACACCTCTCCATTTTTGGATGTCGCAAGAAGCGATTAAGGAAGTAGATTAAGGGACATTGTAGGCGGTAGGTAGGCTTAGCAACCTATCACTATTGTACCACTCTGATCCAACATTAAACCTAAAATTGGTAAAAATAGCGCCGAAACCTAAACGTTTTGTGTGCTCTACCTAACCCCTTTAGTGGGGAATTCAATCGTTAATATTTTTTGTCAAGGAAACCCGTTCAACTCGTGATCTGAACCAAGCATGGGACCTGTACTACCACGTGTTCCGGCGCATCAGCCGGCAGCTGCCGCAGCTGACGTCCCTCGAGCTGCAGTACGTGAGCCCGCGGCTGCTGAACTGCCGCGACCTGCAGCTGGCAGTGCCGGGCTCCTACGTGCCCGACCAGCCGCTCATACGCATCGCGCTCATACAGAGCAGCCTGCAGGTCAGTCCGCGTCTACTGCGCAGTGACGTCACTGCAGCTGCAGTACGTGAGCCCGCGGCTGCTGAACTGCCGCGACCTGCAGCTGGCAGTGCCGGGCTCCTACGTGCCCGACCAGCCGCTCATACGCATCGCGCTCATACAGAGCAGCCTGCAGGTCAGTCCGCGTCTACTGCGCAGTGACGTCACTGCAGCTGCAGTACGTGAGCCCGCGGCTGCTGAACTGCCGCGACCTGCAGCTGGCAGTGCCGGGCTCCTACGTGCCCGACCAGCCGCTCATACGCATCGCGCTCATACAGAGCAGCCTGCAGGTCAGTCCGCGTCTACTGCGCAGTGACGTCACTGCAGCTGCAGTACGTGAGCCCGCGGCTGCTGAACTGCCGCGACCTGCAGCTGGCAGTGCCGGGCTCCTACGTGCCCGACCAGCCGCTCATACGCATCGCGCTCATACAGAGCAGCCTGCAGGTCAGTCCGCGTCTACTGCGCAGTGACGTCACTGCAGCTGCAGTACGTGAGCCCGCGGCTGCTGAACTGCCGCGACCTGCAGCTGGCAGTGCCGGGCTCCTACGTGCCCGACCAGCCGCTCATACGCATCGCGCTCATACAGAGCAGCCTGCAGGTCAGTCCGCGTCTACTGCGCAGTGACGTCACTGCAGCTGCAGTACGTGAGCCCGCGGCTGCTGAACTGCCGCGACCTGCAGCTGGCAGTGCCGGGCTCCTACGTGCCCGACCAGCCGCTCATACGCATCGCGCTCATACAGAGCAGCCTGCAGGTCAGTCCGCGTCTACTGCGCAGTGACGTCACTGCAGCTGCAGTACGTGAGCCCGCGGCTGCTGAACTGCCGCGACCTGCAGCTGGCAGTGCCGGGCTCCTACGTGCCCGACCAGCCGCTCATACGCATCGCGCTCATACAGAGCAGCCTGCAGGTCAGTCCGCGTCTACTGCGCAGTGACGTCACTGCAGCTGCAGTACGTGAGACTACGTGCTCGACTAGCCGCTCATACGCATCGCGCTCATAACCAAAATTTCATAACTACCCTGTGTACGCCAGCTGGGGTTTAAGGGTTGTTTCATACGTACCACAACCACACCACAACCACAACACGTGATCGGCCGCATATTTTTATTGAAAACAAATAGTAAAATTCAAACGTACCTACCACATTTTGCCGTCCGTCATTATCGACCGCGTGTGTACCGACTATTCACACGTAACCACTGCTTGACCGCATTAGAACGCTGCGACGTGGTGTGGTTGTGGTACTCGTGAAACAACCCTTAGGTAGTTACGAAATTTTGATTACCAAACGGTACTAAACCCACGTGGCTGGCAGTCACAATAATACTTGTTACACGCTTTATTTTTTACCCTAAATTCCTCTGTACGCGACTGTCATCGGAGTTTCAGGCCTATATTAACTGTCAAACACTCGCTGCACGCGGTGCCATAAATCAGTGCGCTGAAAACATTAATTCCTATAACACTGAAAAACTATGTGCGTTTATTAAACAGCATATTTAATATTTTATAGCTTATTCTCACGCTTAATGGAGTTCAAAAAGACGGACATTTAAGTATTTAAAAATAGTATGAAAATTCCGTTGTTTTGATATACAATTGTATGAGTAATTTTGGTGTAACAACGGAACTTTTCCTAGTCCTTCGCTTTCTATATAACTACCGGGAAACGTGGCCCAATTTTTTGTACTCTAAATATTAGTATAACATTCTTACAAGTTACAACATCACAGTATAATGAAACCTACCGCCTTCAGGTCATAACGTCGAAGCAGCGGCCGCGGCGGCTGTGCGTGCGCGGCTCCAACGGCAAAGACTACATGTTCCTGCTGAAGGGGCACGAGGACTTGCGGCAGGACGAACGCGTCATGCAGCTGTTTGGGCTCGTCAATACTCTGTTACAGGTAAGTGGTTTTATCGCGTGATTTTTAATACGAATGTTTGGACAGCACTGACTTACGGCCCTACCCTTTGATAGTCCGAGTAGAGCGAGGATGGCTTTTGGCGCACGACTTTTACTTCAGGTTTCTCGTTCGCATAGGTGGCAATGAATGAATGAATGAATCAATCAATTTATATCAGACTAAAACATTGGTCCATTTTTAACCGATTTCCAAAAAGTAGGAGGTTCTATGTTCGACTGTATGTATTTTTTATGTTTGTAACAATTTTATTTAAATCTACATATGTTAATAAAAAGGAAGTCAGAGAATATGGAATCAGTCCTGGTGCTGTAGTGGTTGCAGCATTTATATTGCAGCGAATGCGACAGCATCGTCCTGGTGAAGCAACACGACGTCGTATGCAGCTTCACCCACGACCTCAGTATGGAGCAGTCCTACCGATCAACAATCACTTCCAGAAGGCAATGCTCGCTTATTATTTGGTGTCCCACTTGCTCATTCGTCTAACTCTGTCAACGAAAAACTTCGATGCTGTAGAATGAGGGTTTTCTATGAGTAGCTATTTGGCGCTAGTATCGTCAGGTCCGTTTGACAACTTTGACATTTGTTGTATGGGTGTAACGTCAAATAGACCTTACGATACTAACGCCATCTAGCGATATTCCACCTGTCAGAAAACCTTTATTGTTAGTTATTTGTTTTACCAAGGATAATAAAGACTGGATTAGCGATCGCCATAGTACAGATCGGCCACAATTTTTATAGTTCGATTATTAAATCTAGATGGCGCTGATATATAGCCCGAGGGTTTGAAAGCAAAATAATAAGACTACAGATATTTCATATTACTGCAAATGTATTATTATGCAATATTTTTGAAAAATAATACATTTGTAGTAATATGAAACATCTGTAGTCTTATTGTTTTGCTTTCAAAGCCTCGGGCTATGTTTCAGCGCCATCTAGATTTAATAATCGAACTATAAAAATCGCGGCCGATCTGTACTATGGCGATTGCTAATCCAGTCTATATCATTCTTGGTTTTACTAAATTGAGTACCATTTTGACACAAGTTGGCAGACCTCCCTCTACAGGGTGTCCTGTAAGTAGTACGACAAACTTAAATGGGAGATAGGTGGGCAGGTTATATACCAAATATCAAAAAAAGACATTAGTAAAAGTTTCACATTTTGGCTAGGCTTAAAGGTTAAACTAATACGTGTGAACCTTCAGGCGGACCCCGACACCTTCCGAAGAGACCTGGCCATCCAACGCTACGCAGTAATCCCGCTGTCCACGAACAGCGGACTGATCGGCTGGGTGCCGCACTGCGACACGCTACACTCCTTAATTAGGTTCGTCCATTGCCAAGGACTTGCGACAATTTTAATCCCCGACACAAAAAGAGGGGTGTTATACAGGGTGAAATTTTGAACGTGATACAAAATTAGTGTTTCAAGCTTAGTTAATGCTGGACAACATAATGCAATTACTCAATTGTTGAAATTGGTTTGAAAAAAATTTTTGATTTTCATACTTTGTTGTTGTTAAATTATGAACTAAATGTATGGACACTCCAAATTCAACAATACTAATTCTAACAACTCGGTAAATGCATTATGTTGTCCAGCATTAACCAAGCAAGAAACACTAATTTTGTATCACATTCAAAATTTCACCCTGTATAAGATTGATCGCTATGTGTGTGTGTGTGTGTGTGTGTATCTGTCTGCGAGCGGTACGGGAGGGGTGACAAGTGACCCCCGCTGGGGTGTTTACGGAACGTCAAAAACGCGTAACTTCAGTCGGGCGTCACTTGTTACCCCTCCCGTACCGCTCCCATACCTCAGGAACGGACTCGGTTAAGCGTTAGACCTATAGTACTAAATAGTCGCAAGTTCTCTTTTAGTGCACATAAATGGGTCACTCACGTCTTAAAACGAGTTTAACTCGACATGTTTCTGGCTAATCCGTAGACCTTCCTCTCGGAGTCACACGTCACGGCGGCTGCCAAACGCGCACTGCTGTGCTGCGTTGCGTTGCTGTGTGTGCGCGTTTGGCAGCCGCCGTGACGTGTGACTATGGGTGAGTCTCACGGTAGTTTCATGTTTAAGTTCTCCTTTCTTTATTCTTAGATGTGTCTATGTTCTTATTGTGTTGAATAATGATATTTGTATCAGGGACTATAGAGAGAAGAGGAAGTGCTTGCTCAATATTGAGCACAGGATCATGCAGCGGATGGCGTCGGATTTGGAGAAGCTGATGCTGATGCAGAAGGTAATTTTTACATCACAAAAAATGACTAGGCTACTCACTATCAGTTCAATATAGTTCTGCTTCAGACTAAATGGGAAGTGGAATTTGGTGGCTAGATTGCGCACCAACTGTTCATCATATTTTAATTTACACCACTTCTTTATACTTCACCTTTTGCACATATAAATAAATATAAATCATTGAATTCAGAAAACAGGTTTCATATGTTGTTTGTTAGTGAAATAACACCAGTATTCAGTTATAATTATTAATCTTTCATTAGTGGTGATCTCCGCAAAATAATTGAAAAACATAACGAGTAAAATTAATTGCCACATCGGAATCTAACAGCCAAACTAATGAGATTTTTGCTTAAAAGTACATTTATCGATAAAGACACGTTTCTATAACTCTAGCTAGATTGCGGCAGTCTTTTGTTTTGCCATGAAAGTTCCGGCCTCTGATAACACCATACGAATACATACCTGACTAAAGATATTTTTAAAGCTTGTCGTATTTTCAATAACAACAATGGAAATTGTGACGTATAGTGAAATCAATAAGGTTGAATTCCCAACTGCAACCAATGGGTGTGTAATACGAGATATAACAACTTATTATCTAATATTCATAATATATACGCTCACTTTATATAAACTCGTTTAGTATAACGTTCACTGGATATAATGAACGAAAAGTATAATTATAAAATATCTAATTTTGTAATGTATAACGTTGTTTATATATAATATCAATTGATATAACGATCAAAGCGTATAATGTTCATAACACCTAAGATTTAAAACGTATAAATTCATTAAAAACTTTAATGCAAGCAAACAATCAAGCAATCCATTCATTTCTTCCGCTCTGTTACAAAAAAAAAACCTAACATCGAAGGCTAAGGCGGGAGCTACGCTACGCTTCGCTCCCGCCTTAGCCTTCTGAACCTAACCTATCCAAGTCGCTTCTGCCCCGAAAAGTCTTGCTCGCTCGCTTCGCTCGCTCGCGCCACTTAATTTTACATTTACACATATTATTATATACCATGACTGTTATACCTAATGTTTGTTATGTTAAAAGAAATTAGTCCATATTAATCTTATACAAATTGAAGTTATATAAAAATAACGTTATATAATTTAAGCGTTATAGGTTTAAAAATTATACTTTTTGTTGTTATAGCTAACGTTCATTATATCTTCTGAACGTTATTAAAATGAAAATAGATATTTTGTAGTTATATCTCGTGGGACGCACCCGCAACCAATGCATGTGGTCGCTAAATCGCCTCTACCTTATCAAGAGTTATTTTAGAAGAAAGCGACGCTATATAAACATTGACAGTCTTTTGATTTAATCGTCCTTGATGTTACTTAAAAGTTTTTGTAGCATAATTATGGTCCCGTTCCCAAATCGTCCCGTTCGCAATTCTTCCCGTTTACAATTCGTCCCATTAGCACTAGCAGATCGTCCCGCAAACGCACCTCGTCCCTTTCGCGACTGGTCCCGTTCGCGACTGGTCCGTTCGCAATTAGGGCTATATCTCACCGGGACACCACGGCGGCGCAACCAAATCAGTCTCTGCCACCAACAAAATGTTTACAGCTCTATGGTGGGTATCTCACCTGGTGTCCACTTGGTTGCGCAACGGACTTGGCGGCGCTACCAGCATAGACGCGTGCATGCAACATTACTGGCCGCGCCGCCACGTTGGTTGCGCCACCACTAATTTAGGGCTATATCTCACCGGGACACCACGGCGGCGCAACCAGTCTCTGCCACCAACAAAATGTATACTATCTATAGCTAGTTTGGTTGCGCCGCCGTGGTGTCCCGGTGAGATATAGCCCTTAACAAATCGTCCCGGAAACGCACCTCGAATTTGAACGATTTGCGAACGGGACCAGTCGCAAACGGGACGAGTCGCGTTTGCAGGACTATCTGCTATCTGCTAATGGGACGAATTGTAAACGGGACCATGTGCGACAAAAGGATTGAAACAAAAAATTCTTCCTGACCTTAGGTGGAAGTATTCGAACACGCTCTCGAGCACACAACGGGCGATGACCTCGCCAAGCTGCTCTGGCTGAAGAGTCCCTCCTCCGAGGTGTGGTTCGAGCGCCGCACCAACTACACGCGCTCTCTGGCCGTCATGAGCATGGTCGGCTACATCCTGGGGCTCGGAGACAGGCATCCCTCCAACATCATGTTAGACAGGGTCACAGGGAAATTCCTCCATATTGACTTCGGGGACTGCTTCGAAGTGGCGGTCACGAGGGACAAGTTTCCCGAGAAGATTCCCTTCAGGCTGACGCGGATGCTCATCAATGCTATGGAGGTGAGTGTGATGACAATATTTATAAATGCGGTAAATTAGCAATGAAAGCCGCTTCAATTCAAACACCAAGTTCTGCAGGCTAGATCAAAATAGTCATGATTATACATTTTTTAGTTATTGGGTACTGTCAATTATTTATAAAAAAATTGCATTATGTAACTCCTCAAATATATGTACAGTTCGACGCAACTTATAATGCCTCTCGATGTACCTGCGCAGAAGGCAGATTTTTAGCGCTGGAAACATCGACCAACCAACAGCAAAGCAGAATCCTACGCGCGCTAAAATCTTGCGCTGTCATTGGTTGATCGATTACCTACTCGACCAAATCGCAGCAGGCCGTCCGCCATATTGTCGACTCGTGTAAGTGGGACAGAACTAAGAATCATTACGCAATTTTCGACCATTTGTCCTTACAAATAAAGTTCAATATAGATTATTTACATGTTCGGCTACTATCGGAAACGGTCTACACTATTCTGCGCGAACGAAAACTACCGATCGGAATTATAAGTTGAGTCAAACCGTATCATCTTACGGACCGGAAGACCCAGTGTAGGTAGGCCTCCAACAAGATGGAGCGACGACCTTGTTAAGGTTGCGGGATCGCGTTGGATGCGGATGGCACAGGACCGATCTGTTTGGCGAGACTTGGGGGAGGCCTATGTTCAGCAGTCGACGTCTTTCGGCTGAAATGATGATGATGATGACGTAATAAGTTCTAGTTTTGGTGATTATTTATTATACAGGGTTATTTGTAATTCACTAGCATCCTTTTAACCCTAAACTCCTACTACTTAAACAAATCTTTTTTGTTTTACGACTTTTGTCATAACTTTATATTTTTGGTGTAATAACGTTTTGAAAATTTGAGATTACCTGTATTTTTACGATACTCAAAATTCTCATTTTAAAAAGTCGTATAACAAAAAACATTTGTTTAAGTTGTAGGAGTTTAGGGTTAAAAGGATGCTAGTGAATTACAAATAACCATGTAGATCTTGTTTATTAAATAAATACATTTGACTTGACCACAAAGAAACTGTCGGTAATTGGCATTGATCACTTTTTTACAATGTGGTCTAATTCCAAAACCATTTCGAGGAATAGGTTTATTAAATAATTTTATAACATTTTAGTAAAAAAATACTAAATGATCTTGTGTATTTTTGCAAAATAATGTTTGACTTTTGTTTGACCTTTCTAGTGGCATTAACTTTGAAATTCTTTGCAAAAAGAAAAAAAGCCATCCGTCTAGTTTCTCTATACTATTATCTGTCACTTCGACGTAGTTATCATCTGTCAGTTTAAGGATACTATTTTGAAAAACATTCTTCGCGTTTTTCATATTTTAATAATGGATTTTTATACAGGAAGTGTTTAATTCCTACTTCTGGAAATGATTCTGTCAATAACCCAAACAAATTAATTGTTCGCATTAGAGAAGATTTAACGTAAGTATGGATTAAATCCGCCAAAGAACTTTCAAGGGAACCCTCCTGACCATTTTCTAAACTAATATTATAAAGAGGAAAGATTTGATTGTTTGTTTGTTTGTTTGCATTGAATAGGCTCCGAAACTATCGGACCGATTTCAAAAATTCTTTTGCCGTTAGAAAGCTACATTATCACAGAGTGACATAGGCTACTTTTTACCGCGGGAAAATACCTTTTCCTACGGGAAAATTAATTTTATCGCGGGCGAAGCTGCGGACGGAAGGCTAGGATTGTATACGTACAAAAAATACTATAACCGTAAATCGTTGTTTGTACCTATTCTCTTGGAAGAATCGGCAACTTTAGTGTTATTGTTATTAAGGATAACGTGTAAAGTAACTTTGACAGATGACAACTAACCATCGATTGTGACACAATTATTTTTTGTCGTTATTGTGTCTGTGATTTATACACAGATTCAGCCGTGGCATGTAATTTACGAGAAGTCGTATCTCAAATTTTCAATAAATATAAAAAAATATTGGAGTGATGAATTGCTGAAATATTCAAATTAGAGGTAGTTTCTTAAAATGCTCTATATTTTCGATAAAAATGGGGGTTAGAAAAAATGAACAATCCCAATTGTACATAATATTTATATTCAGTCTATTTGATGAATTGAAATGAGCACTTAACCCTTTCACCGCCGCGCCTCGACAAAACGTAAACCTGCTTTGAATCTTATGTCATTGTGTCAAGGTCACTTTGACACTGTACTTTGTGACCTATATATGTGTCGTTGGCGTTGAAAAGGTTAACGAAAGTTTATGAATGTTAAAACGTGTCATATTGACCACAGGTAACAGGTATCGAGGGCACATATCGGCGCACGTGCGAGTCCGTAATGGAGGTTCTCCACCGACACAAGGACAGCGTGATGGCCGTACTCGAAGCGTTCGTATACGACCCCCTTCTTAACTGGCGACTCATCGACGCGGGGCGCCGATCCCGTGCGGACCCAGACATCACCACAGAGTCGGGATCCCCCCTTCCGAGCCGCACCCGACCAACCGTAGCCCCCCACGTAGGCCCCTACGAAAACATAGAACCAGCTGAGACCAACCTCAACATGCGAGCGCTGGGTATTGTCAATCGGGTCCGCGACAAACTTACGGGGCGCGACTTCCCCCACATAGACGAGATCGTCACTGTACAGAAGCAAGTGGAACTGCTAATACAGCAAGCGACTAGCAATGAGAATCTTTGCCAGTGCTACGTCGGTTGGTGTCCGTTCTGGTAAGTACCATACCTACCTATTGTGCCTAAAAGTTCCTTTGATATTTTATATTGAATAAGGTGCCATTGCCCTTCGTTAATCATATAGTAGGTATTTTTAATTGTAAGCCTATCAATGTTTCGTTAACGAGCTCATTACGAAAATGTAATGAATTTTCTGTTGTTTTTTTTTTGTTGCATTGGCATTGTCAGGCAACGGAAATTGAACTATAGTGCCATGATCTATATAAAGGTCTTTAAGTCTCTTATTGATTTTTACAGCGACAAATCGAAACATTCACCCCGGTGAATTTTTTGTCATATTAAAAATTCCGTTGTGCAACGATGCGCGAAATTCCGTCTTGTACTTTATTTTACTTTGTGTCGCATGACTGTATTATGCCAAAGTTTCATTAATTCTTGTCTCATCTCAATTGTCGGTCCTTTGACCAAATTAGTCTTAATCTAAGGAGGTTGTCTGAAAACACTGACTGACATTGAAATATCCTCATTCCCAGCATTGCTTTTACTGTTCTTAATTACGGTTACATGAAGTTCTTTATTTATTTCGGCGCACCTATATTTACTAGCGGAATATTCCCATTCCAATAATAATAATGTTTAAGACAACACAAAGTTATGCACCGTAATTAATTATTACCTCTCACTTTTTTTACAAGCTGGGTTTAAGTTATTCAGAGCAACTTTAGTAATTGTTAAGATTTGTATATATCTGAAATGACATATTATAATAAGAAACAAATCCTGTGTTTAATGCATATGTTACTTTGGATATTTTCATCACTTTCACTTGTGTGGCGTTTTGCTGTATATTTTCCTACTATATTAAATTAACTTGTCATTAAGACATCTATTTTTTAAGCAAATTATATGAAATTGTTGTGATACTACATAGTTATATAAGGTGGGATATCATATTTGATATTTAGATAATAATAATATGTTTTATCTTTAATATAGGTGAAAAGTTTAAGGAGGAGACATATGACTGCACGTATATTGTACACAAAAATGGTTAATTTACATGCGTTTCACTTTATAGGGAACGTGCACATAGACGGTGCTGCCAACTGGTGCCATAAATTTGATTGTTTTACCCTGATAAGTTTCCTTTACTGTCTCTTCTGTCGCATTAGTGCTGCCGCCTATAGTTTCTGCACGTTCCCTATAGACATAATACTTTAACCATTAGGTACTTTAGCATCCTCTCTTTGTTCCATTGTAATTCTTGACATTGTTTTTTCCTTCCCTCAGCCAACCCCACAATTTTCCGTATCATCTACACTGAGCAGTTCTCTTCCTTAAGTTTTTCCCCTGTACTAAAAATATGTATAGTCACTAGGTTTATATTTTTACCATGGTAGGTAATTAATTTTAAGGTAAGGCTTTAAGTTGTGGAAAACTGGTGGTTTACCGAAACTTGACACTTTTGGAATGCTTGACTCAGGAAACCACCTAGACACAAATATTTGGCATCCGTAACGCTGTACCACCTACAAACATTAATTATGATTTGTTTAATGTTTAATTCTCTCTGTTCTGTTTAGTTTTATTAATTTTGTAAAATAGTTGACTATTAACAACATCTATACTACTAATATTTTAAATGAGATAGTTTATGATGTGTTTGTTACTCTTTCGCGTTAAAACGGCTGGACGGATTTGTGTAAAGTTTAGTTGGTAGATAGTTGGAGTCTTGGAAATAACATAAAGGCTACTTTTGTTTTAATTCTGATATTTCCACGGTTTCGGGATGCACGGTTGCAATTATAAACCGATGTTTCATTCGCATTAGCATTCGAGGTGGTCAAACATATCTGAACATGACCGTATTGTCAATCACGTACGTGCGTATCCAGATATATTTGAGCACCTTGAAGGGGGTGATCCATTGGCGAGCAAAACCGCCGCCGGTACGCCAACGAACTCGCGAGCCAAAGGTCTAAACCGCCAATGGAGCACTTAAAAATCTGCGGACTTTAGAATTTCAAGTACAGTTGTTGCATTTCACGAATGCGGGTGAGCCATACTTGTAGTTGTAACGCGTATAGATACGCGCTTTTGTGTGCGTAACTACAGGAAACGTCAGCAGGCTCATCGTTCATGAACAAAATAATAAAGTTACATGTTACGAAATAGTAAAATGAAAAAATAACTACTTTCGGTTTAAGATCATTTATTTTTACACAACGCGCACAGTAAATTACATACTATTTTACGTGGAATCACACTCGTAACTAGACTCGTCGTCACTCTCATCTTGTAAATTTATTATTAACTCAAAATCAGTGTCAAAATATTTCATATATTCATTTTCTTTCTTTTTTGCATCATCATTACATTTGCTATCATTAGACGACCCTAAAAATAAACAAAACATTAACAATTAAACATTAATACCTCATTGCGAATAACTTTTCTCTTTTTACTAGTGCTTGCCATGCTGACGGTACACCACAATTCTATTTGACGCAAACTTATTAGCACTACTGATCCGACCGGCGACTCGGCCGGCACTGAGCGCTCCCGAGGTTACGCACACAGAGACAACGTGCATATGTATCTACTCACACAAGTATGGTTCACCCGCATTCGTGAGATGCAACAACTGTATGCATAAAGAGCCAGCTAGCAAATCCGACGGTGTTTAAGTCCGCAAATGGATCTCCCCCTTGACTGCTCCAATGTTTATGATGGCCACTGTAAGAATGTAAAATCTTGAAACCTCAACCGCTAAGCCTAAAGGTTTATTTTCATACAACGGAAATAATGATCACGAGTTTAGTTTGACGAATTCCCGTGGGAATTCAGTAAATCCCGGTATTTCGTTTCAACTGCTGAACATATTGGGTCATACGAGCAAAGACACGGGTAAAGGCTATTTTTTATTATAAAACATTTATTTATTTCATATAAACATAACATACAATGTCGTTAAACATAACGTTCCTCGTTACGGTGCGTGATCATGCTGAAAAGAATCAGTTTTTAATGCATGCTCATCATTTAGTAAAGAAATGGTTTCCTATTTTTTAATAATAACTACCTTATTGCCCACGACTTAACCTCCGACTTCATATATTGCTATTCTGCGAGAAGTAGGTATGCAATTTTCCGGATTAAAATGTTTTTAAAATTTATCCACGTTATAATATAAACGATCTATGTGCAAATTTTCACCAAAATCCGATCAGTAGTTTAATGTGAAAAAGTACGAATATCCATTCATACTCTGAACTGGCGATTTGTGACGTTAGAACAAAATAATCGCGATTTCCATAGTAATTAATAAGCGTGACAGGGCTGGGAGTAAAAATGATCAAAATTGGTGTGACTTAAATTACGGATGGCTCCTTGTTGTCTTATGTCAATTTATTGAGAAATGCTTGTTCATGGGTACCTACGACACGGCAGCGATGTGACGTAAGCAACATGATCGTTCTAGATCTCGAATACCAATCAGAGGCCGTATCGTCTAACGGTCGGGCACTCAAAATCGTATTCTCCATCTCTTTCTGTCCTCTTGTTAAAGCGTGTGACAGGAAGAAGCGGTGAAAATGATTGTGATTCCAATTACGTTAGACAATAACGCCTCAGTTTATGAGAGAAGCTGGGGCAAAACGAGGGTACTATCGAAACAACTCAACCGTGACCCACTGTAGAACTTTTTCATATCAAAATGTCATGACACTTATTGTGAGAACGTTCAATGGTGATTCAGGAATTAAATTTTTCGATAGTACCTAAGTCAAGGCAATTTAAATATATTTTTTAATAACGTCAGGCTACCTTTCACTGCTAGCTCTACACTACATGCTTGCTTAGTTTCGATATCCCATAAGGGTCCGGCTAAAACACGACCTGTGTTAATCGACACGGAGTGAACGACAACAATGTTTTGGACAGCCTGTATCTCTGCCATAGCTTTAAATTGCATAAATGGATTACCTGGGATTTGTTTTTCATCAAATATACAAAGGTCTTGCGGGAGAAGTCGTCCGTAAACGTGACCAGGTATTTCGCACCTCCTTAGCTGGCTTTCGGCATTGGTCTACAGACATCGCTGTGCACCAGCTGCAGCGGTTGATTCGTCTTGGTGGAGCTCGTCTTAGGAAAAGGTACGGTCGATAGCTTCCCCTTCAGACAGGCCTCGCAACTCTTGATTGGAGTTCTGAAACATCACACCACATGCATCCCTTAGCCTACACATACCTGATGAGTGTAAATGACCAAGGTGATAATGCCATAACTCCGTTAAGGATGGTGTATTGACAGCAACAGCGGCACTCGGTGTCTCCTGCCTAGACTGCAGGTGCAAAGAGTAAATACTTCACATTTTGCGAATCTACTTTCCATACTAACATCCCCACATAGTTTATAAATATAATTTATGCATCTAGCTATAGCAAGATAGTTCCCAGAGAACTTAGACAATCCCTATCAAAAATAAAACGCCCTTGTTTGTTAAAAAGTATCATATAACCCTCCTGACAAAGTTTCGACACAGAAAGGAGATTGGCGGACAGATTCGGAACTAACAAAACATTTGTAAAAGTTCTCATCTGACCAATCTTCACATCGAAATCCCCACTCTTAGAACTCGACATAACCTCACTATTGGCTAGACTGATAGAATTTTCTTTAATGTTTTTCAAGTAATGCCATGCTTTACTATCATTTACAAGATGAGCAGAGGCCCCGCTGTCCAGATAATGTCAGATTGATCCTGCGCGAAGAAAGCTGTCCCGTTCGGCTTCGTTTCATTCTTCTTCAGACGTTTGTCTCGGTTTAATTTAAAACACCTTTGCTTGATATGCCCAGCTTTTTGGCAATAAGTACACTTCGATTGACTGCTACTCTTGGACTCGAACGCAGAAGCAATGGTACCGTTTCCTTGAATTTTGCGGTGAGCCTCTTGCAGCAGACGTGTTCTTACTAACTCGCTTTTAAGCTTCTTAGATGAGATGGTATATAAGTTTTCAAATTCGAGACTAACGTGTCATACTCGGCAGGTGATCCACTGAGTAGGATTTCAGCGATCTCTTCATCATCGACAGTCCGCCCGATATCTGCCAACTGGTGGCCAAGTTACATGACACTCTCTATATATATGCAGACATGTCGTTATGTTCCGTAAAGTCCACACGATGTAGTTGTCTCAACAATAATACGCGCCTATACAAGCCTCTGTCTTTTCGGATAACTTTTTTCAAACTTGCTTGGCTGTGTTTTCACTACGTATATGTTTATATAGTGAAGGCTTTAAACTTAGAACAATTTGAGCCAGCGCGTGTTGACACGCGCAGCGTCAGCAGCGGTGAGGGGCTCGTCGGAAGAACGAATGATTACGTCTCACAATCCTTCCGCGATCAAAAACATCTTGATAGAAAATTTCCATGTATGATAATTAAAACCATCGAGCTTTTCAATAGAACCTGTGCCCAGAATAAAGGGACACGGAATGTGTTGAGTTTCAAGCGCGTTATCAATAAGCATCGTGCTAATGTATACGGCACAATCTTACAGTACGTCAGTGTGATGCCTTTGGCGCAATCTTTACCGCTAAAGCAGGTACCGCTTTAAGCTGGGCTCATAACCTGTTAGAGGTTGTGAATCTGCAGTGGTGTGGCACGCTCGCAGGCAACAAACAATTGAAACTCGATCTCTATTGCAGCTCTTTATTTTATTATCCACAATAAACGAGCAAGAACAATATCGTCAAACATAGGATGGGTCGATACAGTTAACATTAATATATATTATTGTATCTGCACGCTATTGCGGTCGAACAAAAAGAAGCAGATGACAATTCTTGTCACAGACAACAGCAATTATTGCTAGAGGCAAAAATAAAGTTAAGGTGTCCCACACATTGACACACCCGTCCACTACGTGTGTGCTACGTGTGTGCGTATGTCTAAAGACTGTCCAACACAATGCACAGGGTTTGAATTATCAGGTCGTGGATTATTGTCTATCATTCCGGGGCGACCAATACAAGGTCGTGTTTTAATTGAACCACACCCCCCATAACGGCCCTGCCGCGACTACACGACCGGTGACGCGACGAGCGTATTGCCTGTGATACACATTCACGTAAAGTTAATTTCAATGGAATTTATCAATATAGTATCGGCTTAAACTAACGCGAGAAGACCCTAAATATTTACTTTCTTTCTATATTGTTGTTGTTGTTGTTGTTGTATTGTTTTCTTTGTGATGTACAATAAAGAGTCATTGTATTGTATGGTATCCATATCGATCATATTGTGCTCTCCTTATAAGTGTCCTTGATCTTGGGCAGGCCAATCAGAGTAGCAATAGCCGCGATAGCTTGGCTTTTTTTTCCACTCCCTTTGATTCCTCTACACTTACTTCATACACGTTAAACGCTAAGCAGTGCAACCTACAACTCGTTTGGAACTGAGTAACAAAATAAATATAGTTCAGAGTAGGGTTCATGATTTCTCGAGCTTATCAATTTCTCGGGTCTCGAGAATTCTCGAGGCTGATTTCTCGGGTCTTCTCGGGTTGTCGAGAAATTTACATTTACGTACGGATTTGCATATTCTTCGGTTCCAATAATGTGATTAATCAACAAATTCAGTGGTTTCCTCTCAAATAACAGTATCAAAATAATTATAAGACTTATTGACAGTCTTCAACATAATTAGCTTCTTTTTCTTAAAGAAAACTAAAAAAAAATAAGCTATTCTGACATTTGTGACTTATATAATACAATCACAGCACAAGCACAGCATTAAAAAGAAAAAAAAATCAACTTAAAACTTCTAGCTTCTTTCTTTTTAACAAAACAAAAAATAAACAAAAATTTCCACATGAAAACGTTAACTTTATCCCAACTTATAATTATATTACAATCACAGCACCATTTTTGGCATGTTAATTAGAAAAAAAAAATCAAATTAAATTTTTGCAAGATAAAAGAAACATTACAGGTACGTAACAATCTAACAATACAAGTACAGCATTAAAATAGATTCAAACTACCGACCCGCCCCGGCTTCGCACGGGTGCAATTATGCATGTATTCTATATAAACCATCCTCTTGAATCACTCTATCTAATAAAAAAACCGCATCAAAATCTGTTGCGTAGTTTTAAAGATCTGAGCATACATAGGGACAGACAGACAGACAGCGGGAAGCGACTTTGTTTTATACTATGTAGTGATATGATTTCTCGAGTTCTCGAGTTTTCTCGAGCTTGATTTCCCGGGAACAAAGCCCAACGATTTCCCGGGAATTCTCGGCTCGAGAATTCCCGGGAATGAACCCTAGTTCAGAGGGGATACTACGAAATTCGAAGTTCCTATCGTGCCGTCCCTTCCATCTTCTGTTTAATATTATTAGCGTGAACGGAAAGGCGCCATACGAAGTTCGAAAATCTAATTTCGTGGTAAAGGGCCCCCTACAATCTAATTCAGTTGGTATACGAAAACATCTTGTGCGGTGGCTTAAGAGTAGCAAGAGTGTAGAGCGCAGTTGCCTTGAGCTTGAAATCTGACTCAGTTTTGTACAGAATTATAAGTTTAAGTTTACAACCTACTGCGTTACATGTTATAGGCCTAGTCTAGTTAAGATATAAATATATAAATAAACGATTTTAAACAACATTCATTATTTTATTCCGTAACTAGCGACCCGCCCCGGCTTCGCACGGGTGCAATGCATGTATTCATAGAAACCTTCCTCTTTAATCAGTAAAAATTAAAAAAAATCGCATCAAAATCCGTTGTGTAGTTTTAAAAATCTAAGCATACATAGGGGCAGACAGACAGCGGGAAGCGACTTTGTTTTATACTATGTAGTGAGGAATTCATGTTAGCCATTTGCCATTAGATTTTGAAAGCGCTCTTTGGTAGTTGTACTAGCGTTTCATCAGCTAAAGTATCCTGTCACATATACATATTGAAGAAATTGAGTTATACCGAATGAAAGTTATTTATAAACGATCGGTATAATTGCGGTTCAAATAGGAGTACGCTTTTCAAGTCTAGAGTCCCTTTTTGTCTAAAGACATTAAACTACTCGAGAGTGTCCAACGCAGTTTCACTAAAATATCGAGACGATTAAAGAATAAATCATATGAGGAAAGACTGCAGGTGCTGAAGCTCACGTCTTTAAAGGAGCGCAGAGAAATCGTGGCGATTTAATAAAAACCTACAAGATACTTACCGGTCATTATGATCTACAGGAGTTCCATAACTTGTTCAAGCTTAATAACAACTATCGCCTGCGAGGCCACCAATTTAAACTATCTACTGAACGATCTCACATCAATCCTCGCAGACGTTTCTTGTGTACTTTAACAGAGTGGTCAAGAGATTGAAAAAACTACCAGAACATGTAGTCTCAGCACTGAATGTTAATTTTTTTTAAAATCCAGCTAGACCAACACATTAGCAGTACAAAGAATAGTTGACCAAGGAACAGCTGGATACAGGCACCAATCAGTTGCCCCCAATTGCCTGCCTGATAATAAGTATAAATAATAATAATAATAAATTATATTTATTAAATTTTATGCTATCTTTACATTATTTTATTATATTACATTATTATGCGACAGGAAACTGATAGCGACCAAAAAGCTAGTAGAACTACCCCCAAAGTGTTCAAAAATACCTAAACACTCACAAACCCAGTGGCAATAGAGTCGAATCGTGTTCGCATATTTTTGTTTTGCGGATGATATGACATTGTGAAAAGTCCGTCCGAAGTTGCTAATCCTGCCGCCAAGCAGCAACTCTTGTTCTGGCGTGGCGAGTAAGACAGCCAGTGAAATTACCAGCAAATCGGGTAATCTATCTTATCTGCAGTCCTTTAGCTTTGCATGTGTCCATAAATGGTTGTGCTCACTTACCATCCAGGTGATCACTTTTCATATGAGAGGGGGCAAACGAGCATGCGGGCCCTTGCTCGTTTGTAAGTATATAAACTCTTTATTGTACAAAAAAGTAGGTTATAAAAAGAACAAAACACTATTGACAAGCGTTGAAATAAATGTACAAAGGCGAACTTATCCCTTTAAAGGACTCAACCAGTCAACCTTTCACAATAAAAACAAAAACTACCAATAATTAGCGTAATTTTAAAGTAGTTATTGTTTTCTCAAACAGTGGCGTTGCATTACGTGTGTCCTTGCTAATAAAGTATGTGTGGCATAATTGTATGTCTACTTTCACCTGCAAAACTACGTAATAACAATGTGAACATTTTCATAGTTCCGGTTAGTTTTAAATCCGGGCTCGGAACAAGTTCAGCATGAGCTCGTTGCTGAAAGAAAATATCGGAATGAAACCTGCACACCTGCTAAGCAGTTCTATGACTATGATGTATGCGAAGTTTCCAATCTACACTAGCCCCGCGTAGGAACTACATAGGCTGGAGACGCATGCCGTATTTATAAGAGTGCATTCAAAACTTAACTATTCCGTATTTGAATTAGCCTATACGTATCTTAAACGATCGCGTTGACGTTATGAGTTTCTTTCTATCATTGGCTGGTAAATGCTTGCATAAATAATTTTACTAAGCATTCGTTGTCCCTACACAGAAGTAAAATTAACTCTATGCTGATTCCCGTACCATACTAAGGAACTGTTGACCCCGTAAATGCTTTCAACTACAGTCGGCGTCTTATATTATCGAGGGCCTAAGAGTACTTATCTAAATATTACCGCACTACTTACTAAGGTAGAGCAAAATTGTCCTATTGAAAAAACGGAAAAGATAAGATGCTAAATCTACTGTAGTTACGAGTTGTATTTCAAAATAATTTGCAACAGTAACACATTTCCAGTGCGCCTAACCTTCCAGTGCATAAATAATCTAAGCTTCCAATATGGTTTACGCTTCAGTGTCAAAGTATTTATAGCAGTAAAGCTAGAGTGCTGTTTTTGAACAATTTAAAAAATAAGACGCGTGTGTTTCTATTCGGGATAATCATATTAGGCGCAGCTGTTTTGCACACATCGCCGGACAAGGGTCACGGAGAATAGCAAATAATTACAATTTCGTGTTACTTTTCGGTTCCCTGCAACAATACATGTAGTTGCTGTCGCTGCTGACTATACTTTAAATCACAGCAGACAATCGCGCACTGATCAACGATCGTTGGCCTTAATCAATCGCTCGACGTTCAGTTCGTCGCCGGCCGCCGACAGCTCCGCACACGCCCTCTCCGCAGCCATAAACGCACGCTGTCATGGACAACTTCGAAGTAGTAGAGTTCAGTTCTTTGAGTAAGTTCACATTCCCTTCTAATTAACCTATTACATACCCGTATAAACGTAATGAAATATCCTACTTATGTGAATTGATACACTGGTAAACCGACCAATTAATTTTTGATCAAATTTCACGTAGTTTTATAGAAGTTTCATGAATCAGATGTGATATCGCTGAAAACATGACAGCTATTTTTGCTCGTCCCTAGTTACCTATTTTTAGACGAAACTATAAATACGTAATGCGTTATTAAAATCAGACTTGCCGTTTGAGATTGCAAAAATACAACCACTTATAAATTCGGTTAAGGCTACACGCACTCATTACAATGTTTATGATGAAATAAGAATTAAGTATCCGCATACTGATATTCACAGCATCCGCATGCTGTGAATATCAGTTGTGTTTTGCCACAAATTATTAACAATACTAAGCAGACCGCTGATTAATAACGTATCTAGTTATCAATTAAGGAAGGAACGGGAGGCCTTAATCGATCAATCGTAAACATGTTTGTAGCAGCGAACCTAACAACGGATGACGAAACAGTGATCACACAAATCGCCCCTTGTTTTATCTCGACGTATCATTTTAATCAATAAAATTAATCGTATCACAAGTGACCTTGCAAAAGTCATTTAACATGCCCGTAATAATCGACTTGGACTAGATAGGTGTCAACGTAACGAACCTAAAAGGACAGATATAGAAGGAAGTTATTAGCGCACTCTTCCTTCCGTGAGGTGTACGACTCTTTTTTCAAAACATTGTACACAATTAAGGGATTTAATAAAAACAAAACTTAATTGGTTCCTTTGTGTAACGAAAGTTACCCATATAATATTTTGTATGACTAACTTTCGTTACACAAAGGAAGCGATCGTGATTTTGTTTTCATTAAGCCCTTAACTATGTACAATTTTTTTGAAAACGATTCGTATATCTTATTTGCATTTGACTCACTTGTCAATTTACGTTCACGTAAATCTACTAGCTACTTAATTTAATGTCCGTCTATAGGTAATAAATTCTACGGCTATTTGAGTGCGGAAGTATAGGTAGTATAATATGATTTAGCCACAGAATATTTAGCTTACCAGTAACTACAGTAAAAATAAAATCACACGTCGCGCTATCAGGTGGCAGGTAGGTAAATCAATGAAAAGTTACGGAACGTAACAAAATGGACTTTGCAAGATATACTTATAGTTTTACTAACTCCTTCTGTTTCAGGTGAAACTGTTCAGAGTTTAATTAAAGAAGCCGTAGAGATTCGGAAGAAAGCGTACGTCCCATACTCCAAGTTTGCGGTGGGAGCGGCCATTCTCACGGAGAAGGATTCCAAGGTCTACACGGGGTGTAATATAGAAAATGCGGCGTTGGCGCCAAGCATTTGCGCGGAGCGAGCGGCATTACCTAAAGCTGTCTGCGATGGTTATTTGAACTTCAAAATGGTGGCTGTAGTAGCCCACCAGCAGTACTTCACTGCGCCTTGCGGCTTCTGCCGCCAGTCACTCAGCGAGTTCGTCTCTTCGGACGGCGACACGGACATTTTCCTGAGCCGACCTACGATGGACCAAGTTCTGTGCACCAAACTATCAAAATTACTACCGATTTCTTTCATAAGCTACCAAAAGGACAGTGTTACGGCGTAAACAAATATTACTTAAGTGATTTGACACCCGCTAAAGTGAGAAATAAACAGGGTGTTCGGCAGACGGTAGGGCAGATGAAAACGGTGGACAAGTGAGGTCATTCTGCCCAAATTTCCGGGTCATAGCCCCACGGCAGTATTCAAATATATTTTTTTACTTTTTTTTACTTTTTTTATAAAAAATACCGAAATTCATCATTTAGAGCCATTTTTTTTCAAAATTAGTAAAGATAGTTAGTTAGTTATAGTTAGTTAGTTATAGTTTCTTTATTGCAAGTCACATTACAGACAAGGATCTTAAAAATAAATTGGTATACATGTGACGCCCTGCAAGGGCACAGCAAAAACAACAAAAGATGATAGATTTCATTTTGGAGTCACTATTATCAAATTATTATCCTTAGTCAAAATTTATACAATATTCATACAAACATTTTAATATTTGTTAGTATACTTAATTATTATAGTAATTATCGATGTGCAATACAGTCGGCCAAAAATATGGTTATAGTTATAGTTTCTTTATTGCAAGTCACATTACAGACAAGGATCTTAAAAATAAATTGGTATACATGTGACGCCCTGCAAGGGCACAGCAAAAACAACAAAAGATGATAGATTTCATTTTGGAGTCACTATTATCAAATTATTATTCAAAGTCAAAATTTATACAATATTCATACAAACATTTTAATATTTGTTAGTATACTTAATTATTATAGTCATGTCATAAGTTATTTACTTAATTAATTTAAAACTAAGAGACATCGAAGTGCTTCGGCAGATTTATTTATTATGACTATCATTTTCAAATTTATCATCAAAAAATTCCTTTAAATTGTAATATCCTTTTTTCAGTAGTAATTTTTTTAACTCTACCATGTAAGTAGTTAGCTTCTGTTGGTTTTTAATATAATTCGGGATATGATTGTATATTTTGATAAGCATGGATGGGGCGCACGACGAAACCAATTTCAATTGGGTAGAAGGTACCTTTAGTTTATTTTGGTTCCTATTGTTTCTTCTAATAGTTTTAATCGGGGAATATAGATCTGGGTGTTTTCTAACAAATTTGCATGACTCTAAGATATATATGGATGTGAGGGTTAGTATTTGTTGACTAATAAAATGTGGTTTACAGGATTCAAACTTGTTTATGTTCATTAATATTCTAACACATTTCTTTTGTAGAATGAAAGCTTTGTCAGCATAGCTAGAATTTCCCCAAAGAATTACACCGTAGGAAAAACGTGAGTATGCGTATGCGTAGTATGCCGTTAAGGATGTTTTAAAGTCCGTTACGCGTTTAAGATTTTGGAGAGCATAGACGAAAGAGGACATTTTGGCCAATAGTTTTTGGATATGCTGTTTCCAGTTGAGATGTGTATCGAGCTGTATTCCCAGCAGACTAGCAGAGTCTACTGCCTCTAATTCTGTTTGTCTGTAATTGTATGATATTTTTAACGCAGTTCTTTGATGGGGTCTAAATTGGATAAGTTTTGTTTTATTTAAGTTGAGTTGTAGATTGTGTGAATCCAGCCAATTAGTAATTTTGTTTAGAGTTGAGTTTAGTTTAAGCTTTAATTCCTCTGCGCTTGAGCAGGGGATTAGAATAGAAATATCGTCAGCGAATAATATACACTTTTCATCCAATATATTTGGCAAGTTGTTAATATAGATAAGGAACAAAAGACATCCCAAAACGCTGCCTTGAGGTATGGAACCTGTAACAGGAATTCTGTCTGACCGAGTGTATGTTATTTTACCCGTCTCAAAGTTCGTGAATTCGATTTCTACATGTTGGTAGCGATTAGTAAGGTAAGATTTAAGCCAATCATGAGCTATTCCTCTTATTCCTGTCTGATACAATTTCTCTAATAGGTATTTATGAGAGACTCTATCGTAGGCTTTACTCATATCGAGTAAGAGGCCCACGGCAAATTTTTTCTCGTTTATTGCATCTAAAATTGTTTTGATATATTTGTATACAGCCAGCGTGGTTGAGCGGCTCCTCCTAAATCCCATTTGATTATCGTGCAGAATTTTAAACTTTTCATAAAAAGTATAGAGACGATTTACCATAGCAGTCTCAAATATTTTGGATGACGTTGGTAGTAGTGCAATAGGGCGATGATTATTGGGGTCTGTTGTATCTCCTTTTTTGTGAATCGGTTTAATTAATGATATTTTAAGCGCGTCCGGAACAATACCCTCCGAAAAGGACTGGTTTATTAATTTTGTGTATGGATAGGTTAACAGGGCAGCACATTCCTTTATTAGGACGGGGGGAATTTCATCAATGCCAAACGATGTTTTATTTTTAAGATTTTTTATTATTTTAAATATTTCATTTTCATTCACCTGGGTTAAGAAAAACGTGTTAAGCATGGTGTCAGTTGGTAGAGTATCTCTTACATTGGTGGGGTTAGTGCGTGCACTTCCGAACGAAGCAAAAATGCTATTAAAGGTGTTCGCTAATAATTTTGGGTCACAAATATTTCCATCCGGTGTTTTAATTTGTATATTTTTATATTTCCGAGTGTATTTATTGGTTACGTTATTAATAATATGCCACATAGATTTGGTTTTGTTCTGTGACTTTTGAAACTGACGTTTATAACAGATTTTTTTAGATATGTGTATGGCTTTTTTTAGTATTTTGCAATATTTTTGATAGTGATATTTTAGGCTTTTATTTTTGGTTTTACACAATAGTAATTTCAAAAATCTTTTGTTACGGCATGATGTTTTTATTCCTAGCGTTAAATATTTCTTATTACATTGAGTTTTAATTTTTATAAGTTTTTTAGGTATACATTTATTTAAAGCTTTTTTTAAGGTATCAGTAAAATTATTATAGTTTTTATTTATATCGAATTTAAGTAAGTCGTCCCAATCTGTATTTGAGAGTTCCATTTTGAATCTGGTAATATTTGACTCATTGTATATTCGTTTAAAGGTCAGAAAATTTTTCAAATTGTATTTAATAAGAGGTGCAGAGAACATTAAACACCTATGGTCCGAGAAGCCTAATTCCTGGACAACCAATTTTGTGTCTTTTGTTTTAAAGTTTGTGAAAAGGAGGTCAATACACGTGGAGCTTGTGGGTGTGATTCTAGTGGGCTCAGTTACTATTTGGTGAAAATTAAATGTCAACATTAAATGTGACAGTTGGTCTTTTTCTTTACTATTTTTCAAAAAATCTACATTGAAATCTCCTCCCACTATAATGTTTTTTGATTTATCTTTAGTAGAGATAAGTTTGAGAAGCTTTTCTAAGTGTGTATAAAATACTTCGATCTCCCTTTTACTGTTGGGCCAATATAAATTTATAATTAATAGGTTTTCTTTAGGTAATTCAGTTCCACATACTTCAAAGACAGTTTCCACTGACATGGAAGATATATCTAAGCGTTCACGAAACTCTAGTGTATTTTTTAAAAATATGCATACTCCACCACCCTCGTGGTACTCCCGACAGAAGGACGAACATGTTACATAGTTTTCTATATTTAGCAAATCCTTCCTTTCTACATTCAACCATGACTCTGATATGCAAATCACATGTAAATTAGTTTTTTCTTGTATAAGTGCTTCTAGCAGGTGGATTTTATTACAAATACTCTGCATGTTTTGAAACATAATATTTAGATTTACATTAGTTACGAAAGGAATTATTAGCTATATTTCCATTCAATGGAACTTGCTCTTTTTTGTGCATGCTTAGTGCTCTACTATTTTGGATTTTGGGGGAGGGTGAGCACGGGGATATAATGGACTCTAACTGAGGCCTTTGTTCCTCCAGGCTCTTCTGCTCCCGGGCGTACGCTTTTGGCTTCTCTTCATTTTGTGGAGTTTCTTTTCCATTGATGATCAATTTGTTATTTCTTATTATTGCATGATATTCACCATAATGTTAGCTTTTCGGAATCTTGACTGTTAGTTTGACTTGTTGTTTTAAAATTGAAACTTCATGTAGATAACGTAAAAAAAAATATAGAGATCTCAAACCTTTCAAAAGTGGTAGAAAAAAACCGACCAAGTGCGAGTCGGACTCGCGCACGAAGGGTTCCGTACAATTATCTATAAAAATCACGTTTGTTGTATGGAAGCCCCCCTTAAATATTTTTTTTTTATTTTAATTTAATGATTTATTTTTAAAGTCAATATATAATTAAATATTCTGTGAATATTTCAAGTGTCTACCTGTTGCCGTTATCAATATAGAGCAAAAAACGAGCAAAAAATCATGTTTGTTGTATGGGAGCCCCCTTAAATATTTGTTTAATTCCATTTTTTAGTATTTGTTCTTATAGCGGCAACCGAAATACATCATCTGTGAAAATTTCAACTCTCTAGCTATCACGGTTCCCGAGATACAGCCTGGTGACAGACGGACAGACATACGGACGGACGGACGGACAGCGGAGCCTCAGTAATAGGATTTCCGTTTTTACCCTTTGGGTACGGAACCCAAAAAACCTTCAGCGAAACTCTGAGTTACTTTAAAAAAACTAAAAACGATAGAAAAATATGAGTACCTAGCCTTAAAAACATCTACAGTTTATGCCCTTTTCAATACCACATGTAGTAAAAACTGTGAAAAACTTGAGTTATTTACTAATTTTTCACACCACCTGCTCGACAATGCCTCATTATATATCATGCAAACCTTACTCAAAGTAAATCATTATAGCCCTTGTCTTTTGCCGGGGTGTAATGTTGTACTGAATTTCATTATAACCCGCCGGGCAGTAATGTGATTCTCACTTCTCTTAGTTCTTATTGTTATGCATTTAAAGTCTAATTTCGTCAAAATCGCGCGGCGCGCGGCTGCTGCAGCTGCTGGTGGCCGACGGCGAGGAGGTGGACGGCGGCGCGCGCCGCGCCTCATTTATTTGAAAATCGAACTTATTCGAAAATCGAGCTGGCCACGCCACGGCAAGCCGAACGAAAAAAAATCAATACTTAAAACAAAAGCCGCGAATATTTCAATACGGTGCAATCAGTATCAGACAAAACTGCAAAATAAGATGATGATGATGATGATGATGATGTATGGGGACGCCTCGCTGAGCCAGGCGGGCTGTCGACCGTTTTGCACAGTCATTCAGCCCAGTTCCCCGAGGTTGGAGCCGACGGTTACTGTCCCAGCAGCACTCCCACACAGCATCTCTCCTCGAATCTTCTCGTTCTCCTGCTGAACATAAGGACATCTTTGAGACTGACATCCTTTAGCTCCTCCTCCCTCAGCTCGTCACTCCCGAATACATCACGCCGCGCTGCCGCGTACATGACACACTCGGCTAGGATGTGCTCACTCGTTTCCTCCTTCCCACAATGTGGACAGGAAGGGTCAAAATAAGATAGAATAAAACATTAAGAAAATGTCGAGTGACGAAAGTGATTTGACTCCTGATTCCATTAAATTAGACGCCTTAGGACCACTTGCACAGTTCAGGGTAAAAAAAATAAATCGGTAACCCTGGGTTAAGAATGACAGTTCCATACATTTTGACACTTGTTAACCCTGGGTTAGCAGTTACCTCGCTCGGAGTTAAGTAGCTAACCCAGGTCTGCGCAAGCCAGCCTTAGAAATTGTTAATAATGTACTCCCAGAGAAGTCGAAGGAAAAATACTTAAAAGCTTACAAAGATTTCGACAAATGGAAAACTGCGAAAGGCGCAAAGTCAGTGTCAGAATCAGTGCTTCTTGACTTGATCTATTTCGAGTATTTTTCTAGTAGCCTTGGTTTTTATTGTCTCGCAAAAGGTGAGAAAAGTAGAGTATACTCCTCATCAGCCTTGGGCGCACTTAAATCCTTCACTGCTCTCAGGACTACATCTTAATTCCCTCGCTTCGCTCGGGAATCAACTAAAAACCCCCTCGCTACGCTCGGGAGTTAAATCTGGAGTCCCTCGATACGCTCAGGATTCAATATCGCGCCCGTGACATAATGCAGTGCTTTATCCCCTTGGTGTACAATCTACTATTTCATCACACTTGCTCGTCAATGGTGTTATTCCATGTCTGTATACTAAATGTCAAAGGCCTAAATTGTTCTTAAGGGAGTTATGGATTTACGTACAATTTTTCTACCCAAGGGAGTTCTAACTTTAGTTTTAAAATTTGCAAACAAGTAATTTCAGACTAAGGAGGTTTCAAGTCAGCCAACGTTTTATTTATTATCTTTAAAACTTAGCTATAACCCAAATTTTACAACACAAAACTTATCTACGCTTCATGAAAATTCGTTATTTTTATATTTTAAATTTATAACAAATAGTTTTGCAATAATTTTAGTAATATTTTTTTAAATGTTGGTAGAATCTGGCCGTATGACCTTTCGAATTCTAAACTAAACACAGTTTACATTATCTATGGTAGATGACTCGAAAAAGTGACAATCTGTATTGGCGGGTAGCCATTATTTTATTCAATTTAAGTGTTTAGAGACAAAATAATTTTATTTTTGGATTTTTTTTTCTCGCAATGTGATGAAAATCATTGTGTGTATCACGGGCAGTAAGGGGATTACAAACTCGAGTCATTAAAAGCCCTCCGCCTTCGGCGTCGGGCTTCTAATAGACCCTCGTTAGTAATCCCCTACTTACGGCCCTAGATGCACAATGTACTATTGTTTAGTCACATGGAAATTACTTGAATGAAAGAAATACGTTTAAGTTAGTACCCACGAGTACATGAGTTCTGGCACACTTCTCAAAATTCGACTTTTGAACCATGTGAATAAAAAAATATTGCCCGCATTCATTTGATTTTTTTAAAACTACCGTGGGGCTATGACCCGGGAATTTGGGCAGAATAAGTAGCAAATGACGACACCTGTCCGCCGTTTTCATTTGGCCAACCGTCTGCCAAATACCCTGTAGGTATGTTGATAAATAAATAAGTACTAAATGGTTAGTTAAATAGTCAATATTTAGTATTAAAATCGTGTACAATATGTAGTTTCATTAATAAACATAATAAAGATATCTCTGAGGAAGAATTATTCCGGGCTTGTTTTACTTAATTTAAGAGTGATTAAAACCGGCCAAGAGCGTGTCGGTAAGTAAGAAAGAATAGGGAAATTGAGGACCTGGTATCTGAGCCCAATGTTATAGGAGAGACCCGGTCCGGTGGCTCGGACACGTAGAAAGGTTGGGAGAGGATCGAGCCGTGAAGAGAGCGTACTTGGGACGACCGAGTGGACGTAGGCCGGTAGGTAAGAGGGACGAGGTCCTGAAAGACCTTTTGGATCTCGGGGTCGAAGACTGGCAAGAGCTGGCTCAAGATCGCAAAGCATGGCGTAATCTGGTGTTGGAGGCCAAGACCCACTTTGGGTCACTGCGCCCTGGCAGTAAGTAAGTAAGTAAGAGCGTGTCGGACACGCCTAGAATAGGGTTCCGCAGCAGTTCCGAAAAAATCCTATACTCGTATTGCGTACCGTATTCGCCTTACACCAAGCACCGCATACTCCAACCAATGTATTGTTATTTGAACATCAATATTTATTATGATTGCAATTATTTTATTTTCCCATAATTTTATAAGTTAGGCTGCTATTTACGCTTAAAGTACCAATAAATTCTCAAGCAAACTTAGCCATAATAGTTTTCTTTGTTATTTTGATATATTTACGCCCATCATGATTTCTTTGAAAATTTTCATTCCAACTGTTTAGCTTTTAGAGGGGGGGGGGACGCTCGAGTTTAACGAGGATTTGCACTTTTAAGTTGAATATTTGGGTCATTTTCAAATTTTGCGCAGGTTTTTATTATTTTTTTTTATTATTAGAGGGAGGAAAACGAGCATGCGGGTCATCTGATGGAAAATGATCACCACCGCCCATAAATATCAACAACTCAAAGACCGTAAACCGTTAATTATAAAATTATAACATAGAAGTATTTATCAACACCACTAGGTAGTTCCTATACTTTGTTTTTTTTAGCATTAGGCTGCGTTTCCACGAGAGATGTGCGAGGATGCGTTGCGAGGGATGTGTTTGTCATGCATGAACCAATAGAAACACATCACTTAGGACGATATAGGAACTCCCTACTTGTCAAACAGTTTTGCCCCGCGGATTCCTACGTCTTTCCATGACAAACACATCCCTCGCAACGCATTGTCGCACAGCTCCGGTGGATACGCAGCCTTAGAAAGAAGGTAAGCGTCTTAACGTGTCTTTTTATTGAAAAACACTTTTGAAAATAAATCACGGCAAATTTGTAACAATTAACAAGGAAATAGGTATGGTAATTTATATTCTTTTGGTTTCATCATAAGTAATAGTTACTATTTTTCAAAAGCGTTTTTCAATAAAAAAAACATATCAGGATTGTTTACCTTATTTCTAATGCTAAAAAAACGAACTATAGGGTCAGCATTATTTTTCTGTTATCTACTTTGAATGTATGCTCGACTCTGTAGAAATTGAGGAAATCATATCTAGATAGCGGCGCCACCATCGCATTCGCGCCATTCACAAGGCAACACTACTTCATAGTGAAAGGAATCCCCTCGAATGAGTCATACGATAACATTCGTTACTTGCTTTGACTTTAAATCGATTCACAGAGCACTACAATAGGCAATAAGCTGTACAATGGGACACTTGGTTGGTTATACAATGATCATGCATTGGTAGGTCGCAATACTCACAGTAGCGCGATTCTATTGAAGTTTACGAATCATCTGATCATTTTCGAATATATCTTTAACCCTTAAAGAGGCCACAGTAGCCACTGTATCAAAAAAAAATTACAGGCATTCTTAGGTACCAAGTGCCGAAAAGTTTTGAATAAATCGAATAGGGATGTTGACGCCATTAAAAATAATTCGAAGACACGAATAACGATAATAATAATATCCAGTAAAAAAAAACGCTTTATTTTAGCCCTGAAAACCTGATTAATTTTCGATTAACTGCAAAATTAGATTTTCGGTGCTTGAAAACGAATAAATAGTTAGTTGATTGAGTTGGCGAACAAGTGACGTCGTAAGTTGCTATTGCCATTCAAACACTATGTGAGCATTGTTTTGACGGCTCATAAAAAGTACGTCAGTTGATTGGTGGTGTCAACATCCCTATTTTCATAACATAAGATAGAGTGAAATTTATATCATTTTGCTAATCACCGACGGTTCATGATAATAATATCGCCTCCGCCTTGTTACGAATTAAGTAGGTAACTTTCTCGCAATTTCTTCAAAATAAATTAAAAACACGGAAACTTCACAAGATTCTTGATATTTCCTGGTCTTCACTGGGGTGAAAATAAATACTATTGTACAGACTAATTCATTACGTTACCAATTGATTTTGTAACATTTTATACAATTTTCTTCCAATGACCTAGCTAGGACCTGGTAAAATATAAACAAACTTATTTTAATTAGATTCCACTTTACTATCAAATAGGGATGCAGAAATAACACGAAAACAAAGTCACACTTTCAACAGGTATATTAAATTTCAACTTATTGCTTAAAATGTATAATGAAATTTACAATATAAAATTAGTTAACAGTCAAAGACGCATCCAATCAATGGATATATTAACTTCATAGTGGCCGTTACCGCTACGTCCCTCGACGCTAAATTCCCTCCGAGTCCGAAACAAGTCTAGCTATCTCTTGTTTTGTTACATAAGTACGCGATGCATTTGTATAGGTACATAATTAATTATATTTGAACCAATTGGATGTGTCTTTGTTTGTATCACTGTCCATAATTAGTATTAAATAAGTAAGATACACAGACTTGAGGAGTGGTCAGTTAGGGTGAAGCCAGACGAGCGTAATTTTGTGAGTTGTGAGCGGCAGAATTTCGGTTGCGCCATACATTGTGTCACGTGAGTGTCACGTGATGACCTGCATATTGTATGGCACGACCGAAATTCTGCCGCTCACGACTCACAAAATTACGCTCGTCTAGCTTCACCCTTAGACCCAATTCACACGAAAGCTTAACGCGTCGCTATTTTAAGTTAAAACAAGGATGATATAGACTGGATTAGCAATCGCCATAGTACAGATCGTCCGCAGAAAAATAGTTCGATTATTAAATCTAGATGGCGCTGAAATATAGCCAGAGGCTTTGAAAGCAAAACAATAAGACTACAGATCTTTCATACTACTACAAATGTATTATTTTTCAAAAATATTGCATAATAATACATTTGCAGTGATATGAAATATCTGTAGTCTTATTGTGTTGCTTTCAAACCCTCGGGCTATGTCAGCGCCATCTAGATTTAATAATCGAACTATTTTTCTGCGGACGATCTGTACTATGGCGATTGCTAATCCAGTCTATATCATCCTTGGTTAAAGTTAGATTCGACTTACCGTCCACCGCTCAAAGTAAAAAATCCAACAGCGCTCGGTAAAAAAACGATCCTGTCAATAAATACACGGCTATAGGTGAAAAACTCAAATCACCGGTTGTATGTAGTATTAACATGTCCGTATAAACAAATTGACGTTCCAAATCAGAAAAAAAACCGGCCAAGTGCGAGTCGGACTCGCGCACCGAGGGTTCCGTACAAATTTATATTTATCTATGAACATCCAGTCTTAGCAGACCCCTGCTCCTAAGCAAAATGTGCGCAGTGTGGGATCATTGTAGATTGGTTACTGATATAGACAGACAGACAAAAAATTATGCTTTTCGCAATTTTTCCTTTATCTGTGCTATAAAGACCTTGCTTCGTACCAAATTTCAAGATTCTGAGTTCACGAGAAGTACCCTGTTGGTTTTGATTCCCTTGCGAGTGTCGAAAATTTGCGGCATAAATAGATTGGTTACTGATATAGACAGACAGACAAAAAAAGATGCTTTTCGCAATTTCTCCTTTATCTGTGCTATAAGACCTTTCTTCGTACCAAATTTCAAGATACTGAGACCACGGGAAGTACCCTGTAGGTTTTGATTCCCTTGCGAGTTTCGAAAATATGCGGAAATTCGCATCATAAACGGCTGTATCTTTGGATTGCGTTGGCTTAGAAGTTTGATTTTTTCACAGCTCCAAGGGACAGTAGACCTGAGTATTTGATATAAATTACAGCTTGATACCTCCACGCGTTCCTGAGAAAAAGGATCTTGACAGACAGACGGACGGACAACAAAGTGATCCTATAAGGGTTCCGTTTTTTCCTTTTGAGTTACGGAACCCTAAAAATGACTTCAGCTCCATATCAATTCTATGCACTTCTACATACAACAGGACCTTTGCTTAAGTATTTGACCTATATAAATAATTCATATGTGTTATTTGAACGGTTTTTCAAAGGACGTTGAAAGAGCTCTGGTGAGATTTGGGCCTAATGGTCGGCCAGACGGAGCCGTTTGTGCGTTGCGATTTTTAACACTCGACGGTCTTCAGACCTTTAGTTCATCCATATAAATATTTGTAATTGTTGTACATGTTTAGTTATCTCAATGTCTTGATTGTTATATTGTATAGTAACAATTGGCTAAGTAAAGTTTTTTTAAGAAGTGCTAATTATATTTTTTTTCGACAGTCGGCGTTCTGAAGACCGAGAAACTGCAGCTGTTTTATTTTTATCTCCTATTGTTTACTGAAAATATTTTTTTAAGTGCTCGAGTTGACATTTGTGAGATTTAATGGCTGACAAGCGGTTCGTGCTCAGTAGGTACTTAGTAGAAACAGAAAAAAAACTAAGTCATCTGTCACTTTTGTCCATGTCAAACCGTTTGCGTTTCGTTTGCTTTGCGTTTTGGTGTGATTTTTGGACTATTTTTAACAACCTCCGCACAAAATCCGGATTTACAATTTTACCGCATTTCTCCACGACTTATGCACGATAATTGAATCACGATTGAATATTTTTGATCATTATTTTGGAACTGCTTTTTGGACAATGCAAAGTAAACGAAACGCAAACGGTTAGATTTCATTTGACATTGACAATTGACTTCGTTTTTTTTTCTATTTCTGCTTAGTACTGAGCACGAACCGCTTGTCAGCCATTAAATCTCACAAATGTCATCTCGAACACTTAAAAAAATATTTCCAGTAAACAATAGGAGATAAAAATAAAACAGCTGCAGTTTCTCGGTCTAGAAGAAGACTACTGTCGAAAAAAAATATATTTAGCACCTCTTCAAAAAACTTTACTTAGCCAATTATCTAAATTCTTAATGATATTTAATCTTACAAGTAGATTAAGATAATTAGCCATTTAACGGACACAATTGAAAAGTACTAAAAATCTGTCGTTTTTGGACCCAAACAGCAGTCCGTAAAGTTTGATTTAATGTGGTACCGTTTTTGATCTCTGACCGTTAGTGTTAAACGGCTAAATACGGTATAAAAATAACTAAACGCAACAAACGAATGCTGGCCTATTATATCAGTCTCACTTAGTTTTACATGAAGAATTATATAGCTAAACCAGTCCTCGCCCGCGCGGTCTCTCGGCCCCCTTTGTCGTCATACCTCCATCCCCTGTACCGCGCCGGCGAGAACTCATTTAAACGGTCTAGCTTTAGTTGTAGCTGTAGCTTATCTTAAAATAAATGATACTAAACACACACAGCTATTAGGCCTATTTGACCGTAAGTAACACAACAGAGTAATAAAGGTAATAATAGCTTATGTATAAGAAAACTTACACTTATCCGTCGGTGGAAGGATTAAAACATTTAAAGAAAATTAAAGCTCAATACATACTTGTCCTAATTAATAACTTATTTAGTCTAATTTATTAACAAATAGCATAACGCGGCAGTTGCAAGAAGCGTAATTAGTTTAAGGCATCGTTTGTCGAAGAGTAAATTAAAAAGTTTCCCTTTTTGAGACTAAAATGTATGTTGATAATCCGTAGATCAAAATAACTACAAAAACCATTTGTGGAAGAAGGATGTAAGTACTTTTATTATGACCAGCATGATAAGTTACTTCTTTCATTTACGTTTGACGCGACTTTTAGCTGTCATTTTGCTCTTCGATTTATAAAAATACACCTTAAGTGTTGAACGAAATATTTTAAAAAGTTACAAGTTAAAATTCTTCCCAGTCCAATAAATAAGTCTGTAGAATATAAAAGCAAATGGTAGGGGAGCCCAAGAGGGGATTTTTGAATATACGGGGGAATACCTTATACCCTCTAGAGTACCCCCATTGAATATGAGCACTTCATGTGGGAGGGGGGGTTGCCTGGGGCACCCCGTCAAAAAACTTAAAAAAAAATAAAAAATCTTTGAGTTATTCGAGCGCGTCAGATTTTGATAATTTGATACTCCAGCATGCCACGATGCCACTGATAATAAATGTATGATAATCTGCCACTTTGCATGGTGGGGGGTGGCCATACGGAAGAGCGCGCGTCAGGTTTTCATAGGGGATGTTAATTCCAAATACTGACGATTGGGAAGTGAAATGTGCATTGTTCTGCTAATAATTAACCCACCTTATCTTAATCTGACGCGCTCGAGTATTTTAAAGAATATTTTCTATTTACTAAATATTTTGACGGGGTGCCCTAGGCAAACCCCCCACATGAAGTGCTCAATGGGGGTACTCTGGAGGGTATAAGGTATCCCCCCGTATATTAATCTGACGCGCTCGAGTAACTTCAAAAATCCCCTCTTGGGCTCCCCTACTAAAAGTTAGTTAGAAAAACGCTCAGTTCTACACACACACACACACACACACACACACACACACACACACACACACACACACACACACACACACACACACACACACACACACACACACACACACACACACACACACACACACACACACACACACACACACACACACACACACACACACAAATACAGACATAAAATCCCTTGAAAATGCATTCAATCTCTTCTGTTAGATAGAACCAAACATCATATCGTTACCATCGTTCGTAGAAATAAAGCTCCAAACGTACAGACAGTGGAGGCTTGGCGGTGACGGTTGTAATATTCTAACTTGTATGAATGAGTTCGCGGTACGGTACCGCATAACCGTTCATACCAGTTAGAATTTTACAACCGTCACCACCACCGCACCGCCACGCCTCTGCTGTCTGTGCGTTTGGAGCTTTAGAAATTCATGTTGCCTATCGATAGTCCAATACAAAACAAAACAAAACAATACAAAACAATCCAAGACAAAACCAATAGTATCGATAGTCTATCGATACTATCGATAGTTTTATGTCCAATACAATCGATAGTATTGCAAAATCAGGCAATAATGACCGAAAACAATCGATACTATCGATAGTGTCGATAGTTTCGTACTATCGATTGTACAAAACTATCGACACTATCGATAGTATCGATTGTTTTCGGTCATTATTGCCTGATTTTGCAATACTATCGATACTATCGATTTTATTGGACATAAAATAAATAAATAAATAAATAAATAAAATCGATATCCTGAATAGTTTGCGAGGTCAACGATCGATAGTCAAACTATCGATAGTTCTGCAACACTGTTAGAAATGCCCCAATTTTGGACTAGAAGAACTTAAATTTGTAGCATAAAAATATTCTGCACACAATAATAGTTGATCGACTTACCAGAACGGACACCACCCTAAATAGCACTGGCACAGATTCTCATTACTCGTGGCCGCTTTTATCAACAAATCCACCTGCTTGGGGACGCTGACAACGGCCTCGATCTGCGGGAAATCTCTTCCAGTTAACTTATCCCTTATCCTATTGAGTATCGACAGCGCTCGTTTATTGAGGTTGGCTTCAGGAGGTATTTCTACAGATTCGTAGTGCAAATGGTTTCTGCTGCGGCTGGGTAGGGAGAGAGAAGAGTCTATGTCTGATGAGAAGGTGGATTCTGTTAGCGAATGGCGATCGTTGTCGACGAGACGCCAGTTGAGGAGCGGGTCGTAGACGAAGGCTTCTAGCACCGCCATCACGCTGTCTCGGTGCTTGTGTAGGACGTGCATCACGGCTTCGCATGTGAAGCGGTATGTGCCTTCGATGCCGGTCACCTGTATAACAAGTCAGTGAATTGTGTTGGTCACATTTGAGAGTTTTGACGTGTTTCGCAGTGGTTGTTAGTAAAGTGTAAACCTAATTCTAGTTGTCAAGTTACATAACTTTACGGCTGATTACGCCCCATATAGATTATTCAACAAGGCAGAAAAAGAACCAATATCACACGAGGTAAATTGGCACCCGAGCATATAAGAAACTAATGTAAATCTAATATATAAAAATCTCGTGTCACGGTGTTTGTTACCGAACTCGTCCGAAACGGCTTGACCGATTTTTATGAAACTGTTTTCTCCATATTCGGTAGGTCTGAGAATAGGTCGTAGGCTATTTTTTATATCCCTATTCCTCGCGGACGGAGTCGCGGGCAACAGCTAGTAATTTAATAATATTTGACTAACATTATTAAATTCGTAATATTACCACTCACCTCCATAGCATTGATGAGCATCCGCGTCAGCCTGAACGGAATCTTCTCCGGGAACTTCTCCCTCGTTTGCGTCACTTCAAAGCAGTCCCCAAAGTCTATATGCAGGACTTTTCCCGAGACCCTGTGCAGCATGATGTTGGAGGGATGCCTGTCTCCGAGCCCCAGGATGTAGCCGACCATGCTCATGACGGCCAGAGAGCGCGTGTAGTTGGTGCGTCGCTCGAACCAGGCCTCCGCTGAGGGACTCTTGAGCCAAAGCAAGCGGGCCAAGTCATTTCCCGGCGTTTGGGATAGCGTGTGTTCGAACACCTCCACCTAAGTTTTGTAATTGTTTTTGTTAATATCTTGCACGACAAATTGCGCATTCACCGTGTTACAAAGAATCGGTATATACACTCGCTTCCTGTGCCTCAGTAAAAAAGTAATTAATTATTAATTTATCCGCACTAACACTGTTCTTAACCTTTCGGACGTAAGCGTCTGCGCCAGATTTAAGGCTATCTTTTTGTAATTTTATTTTAATCTTAATATTGGGAGACCGCCTCGTATGAGGAACTCAAAATACTGGCTCGAAGAAGAGAGGATTAGCGATTACTCCACCAACAAGAACACAGCTCTTAAGTAAACGATGATGATTGGTATTATTTGAGACAAACGATACTAGAACGCAGGTTTTTTGGCACGGCGTACGGTGGGTTAATTCTTCTACGAATCGGTAAGGGCCACTTGCACAGTTCAGGGTTAAAAAATTAAATCGGTAACGCTGTGTTAAGAATGACAGCTCCATACATTTTGACACTTGTTAACCCTGGATTATTTGACATCATAGCGCCTGAAATCTTGAGTAATCTATAAACATCTGTAGCTCTCAACCTTGACGCTAGCAAAATTGTCCCATTTGGCAGACGACATTTAAAAAAAAACCCTTAACTCGGAGTTAAGTAGCTAACCCAGGTCCGCGCAAGCCCGCCTAAGTAACGCACTGCACGCGTCTGTTTCTAGCCTAGACTTATGGCACCGTAGGCAGCAGGTGTAAAGAGTGTTCGACATTTAAATACCATAAAAAGTACCTTGTGCTTCAACATGAGCCTCTGGTAGTCCGAGGCCATCCGCAGCATGATTTGCTGCTCCGTGTTGAGCCCCACTTTGACTGACTTCTTGTCGCGGTAGTCGCTGATGAGGTTGTACAACGTATCGCATTGCGGCACCCAGCCTGTACCCAAGCAGGAACACATTATATCCAAAAGTTCTAGCACATATACCTCAAATTAAAATAGGTAACGTTTATTCCGGGAATGTTTAAAGTTCCCGTAGGACGCCGACAAAGTAAGAGGCAACAGCTTCGTTGCTATTTGTGTTTGTTACTCTTTCATACTAAAACGGATACGCCGATTCAGTTGAAATTTGATATGTAACCACAGGATCGGAATTTCTGAGAGTTAAATCCCAATATCACAACCAAACAACTGCCTCTCCATCAGATATGTGCTATGCAGCTAAGCTGGGACGATGTGCATGACGCGTTCGTCTTGACGCAAATCCTCGTATCCCTTCAGCAGGATAATCTAATATTTGTAACCTTTTCGGCGCCTACGACACATATATACGCACAGCAGGTTCTACGCAAACGACTGATATATCAGTCACGGCGTGCTGAGCAATATCTACCTACACGCATTTATGTAGGGTTCAACTACACGTTTGACATTCCGATGTCATGGTGTATGAGTGAGAGCTGTTGTATTTGACAGAGCGTTAAAAAGGTTCATGGGTTGGTAAAAGTTACCTATGAGTCCGGAGTTAGGCGACAGCGGTATGACGGCGTACCGCTGTATAGCCAAGTCGTGGCGGTACGTGGTTGGGTCGGCTTGCAACAGCGCGTTGACGAGCCCGAACAGATGCATGAGGCGTTCGTCCTGACGCAAGGCGCAAGCCACACAGAAGAGACGTGGGACGGGGGCGCGTCGCAGTCCGCGTCGTTTATTCGCAGGCCGCGTCTCCGCCCCGTCTCTTCTGTCAGCTTTGGATCGCGACGCTTCTATACAAGTCAACGCACGTAAAAAGAGGTCTGGGTGGCTAATGGAGGGGATACGTTTGCGCATCTGTCAACTAACAAGCCAATGGCGTGACGGCCGCGCGCGCGCTCCTACGTCCCCCACCGCTCACCGCCAATTCGGTCCGTATTTCGCTCACTGCGCAGGTATGTCGCCAGGAGCTCTTTTTACGTGCGTTGATTTGTACATTTAGTATGAAAGCTGATTCAAGAGGCGCTGTGACTTATACGCGCCCCCGTCCCACGTCTCTTCTGTATGTCTTGCGCCTAAGTCCTCGTGCCCCTTCAGCAGGAACATTTAGTCTTTGCCTTGATGGGTTGGCAAAATTACCTATGAGTCCGGAGTTCGGCGACAGCGGTATGACTGCGTACCGCTGTATAGCCAAGTCGTGGCGGTATGTGGTAGGGTCGGCTTGCAACAGCGCGTTGACGAGCCCGAACAACTGCATGACGCGCTCGTCCTGACGCAAATCCTCGTGCCCCTTCAGCAGGAATATGTACTGCTTGCCGTCAGAGCCCTGGATCGTGAGCCGGCGGGGGCGCTGCTTCGACTTTATCACCTGGGTAAAATAAATAAATGGGTCGATCAACTTTTTTTTGTCACTCGTTGCTATAGTGACGGTCTCCTAGGCCACTCTTTAAATCGTAAATTTATCTGATTTAAATTTGCCAAACATGCATTTTTGTGGTAGTTTTAAACCCCTTCTACAATTGGTCATCTAATAAGCATGTTAGTTAATGTGACACAACATTTCTTCTAATTAAACTGTACTACTTTTGTCCCCTCGCTGACGGGACAGAATAACAACAAGTAATAGTTGATCCACCCCAATAATAAGAACGGTCACCGACATAGCCAAACGGATTAGCTCGTTGAAATGGCAATGGGCAGGCCATATAGCACGCAGAACAGATGGCCGGTGGGGCCGAAAAGGTCTCGAATGGAGACCACGGACTGGCAAGCGCAACGTTTTGGTAAAGGCCGCAGGTTCAAGCTGGTTGCAAGCCGCTTCCAACCGTAATGATTGGCTATCAATGAGGAACGCCTATGTCCAGCATTGGACGTCCTACGGCTGAAATGATGATAATAATTTACGCCAACGTTTTTTGTTCCAAATCGTCCGGCCATCTCGTCGGTGGACATCCCACGCTGCGCCTGCCAGTCCGTGGTCTTCATTCGAGAACTCTTCGGCCCCAACGACTATCTGTTCTGGTCGCTTTATAGTCTGCCCATTGCCATTTCAACGAGCTAATCCGTAGTTTGGTTACCCGTAAATACTTAGTGATAAATAAAGTTAATGACGTCATCGGCAGCATTTGCTAGAAAATTTACTTTGAAATGACTTAGAATTTTATTTCCATTTAATGGATTATCATCATCCTAACCTCTCACACACACACACACAGAATGAGAGGGCTTGGGCTATAATTTTATGGATTATAATTACCTGTATATTTGCCTTTTGGTTTATTATGTTATGATGTGACATTCTGCCACCATGCTTATTAAAAATAAATATTTATGAGTTAATATATAAAAATCTCGTGTCACGCACGGTGTTTGTTATCAAACTCCTCCGAGACGGCTTGACCGATTGTTATGAAACTTTTTTTACTGTATTCGGTAGGGCTGAGAATAGGTCGTAGGCTATTTTTTATACCAACCCCTATTCTTCGCGGATTACATGGACACTCACTGTAGAGCTGGTCCACAAATTTAAAGTTGCTCAACGTGCTATGGAAAGGGCTATGCTCGGAGTTTCTCTAAAAGATCGAATTCGTAACGAAGTGATCCGACAGAGAACCAAAGTTATCGACATAGCCCACCGCATTAGCACGCTGAAGTGGCAATGGGCAGACCATATAACCCGAAGAACCGATAACCGTTGGGGTAGACGAGTTCTTGAGTGGAGACCACAGATCGGCAAACGTAGCGTAGGACGTCCTCAGACTCGGTGGAGCGATGATCTTCGCAAGGCGGCTGGCAAGAGCTGGATGAGAGTGGCCGAGGATCGTGCTCAGTGGCGTGCCATGGGAGAGGCCTATGTCCAGCAGTGGACGAACATAGGCTGATGATGAGGGAAGATTACCTGTAAATGGCTATGCATATGCGATATCTTGATGATGTTCCCGTTGGGCACGTAGGAGCCGGGCACGGCCAGCTCGAAGTCCCGGCAGCTGTGCAGCTTCCTGCTGACGTACTGCAGCTCCAGCGAAGCCAGCGCGCGGAACTGCGCCGTGAGCCGCCGGTACACGTGGTAGTACAGGTCCCACGCCTCGTTGAGGTGCCGGTCGTCGCACGACTCCTGTCGACGTAGAGCTCATACAATACGTTTACTTTTAGTTTACCACTGACAGATGGCTTGCATTCATTTCATTTCCAACTTTAACACCATACAAATAAAGTAGCTATTACAATATCTGCAAACGTGGGTAGCAGTATTCTAAAATAGGCTTTATTTGTAGGTCGTTAAAGTTGAATATGAAATGAAGGCAAACCATCTGTCAGTGGTAAACTTTATGTAATTTTACTGTACGTTAAAGCCGCTCTCACATTACGGCGCCACGCTAGTAGCGCGATAGCAGTGCGGCCGGTCTTGGGCTGCCTGTCTTCTGGAGCCGAGCGAGAGGGTAATAATACTAATAATAAATAAATATGACGGGACAATTCACACCAATTGAACTAGTCCCTAAATAAGCCAATCTTGTGTTATGGGACTGTATAGATCAATTTTCCAAAATTAATTTTCTCCAATATTTTTATTCCTATTCGTTTTTCCCCAAATGCTTTTTTCCCACTATGTTTTTTTACTGAAGCTTATTTTCAGTCGCTTTTTTTTTTCAATTTTAATCGGCACAGAAACATAGGTAGGTTTGGGTTATGTTAAGTTTGCATCGGCCCCCAGGGCCAAAAACACAGAAATATATAATGTTTCCGTGTCGATTCAAATTGGGAAAATACGCTACTGTGAAAATAAGCTTCAGTAAAAAAATTATAGTAGGAATAAAAGCATTTAGGGCAAAACGCGATTGGGAATAAAAACCCTAATGATTATTACGTTGTTATAATAGTTCGAATAGAAAAAGAGACGAAATGAATGATAAATTATCATTGATAATGATCATTTATATTTACTAAATACAAACTGAAACATGGATGCACAGAAAAACCCAAAAAAAAAAGACCAAATCTGTGAATCGAACCCAGGTCCTCAGCATTCCGTGCTGCGTGCTATACCCCAACACCACAACTGGTCGGGACATAGACACCATAATTTTTCCTATGCATCACACATCTCAGCTCGCTTAATCACTTATTGCAGCGATACAAAAATACTCTAAAAACCAATCTTGAAAATGATCATTTATTTATAATTGTAATAACTGGCCAACTAGGTAAGACTTCCACTCGTCTCGCTGTAATATCATTATTGAAAAGTGACCGACCTTATACTTCTCGCACCAACGCTGAGCAGCATTCAAATCACGTCCATACATTTGCAGGAAGGACACTTCCTTCAGCGACTGCGGTGGCTGTGCCAACATGGCGTGCATGCGCTCCAGCGTACGAGCCATGCCTTTGTAGTCTTTCTCGCTAAAATATAACCTGAAAACGCCAGTAATTATTAAAGCTTGTAAATCTGTACGTTGCCTGTTAGTACATTACTACAGAGGCCGGGAAGTAAGGGGTTGCTGGCCGAGTAAGTTTGACAGCCGAGTGGTACAGTCAACACTTTAACGACATGTTTGAAATGTCATACAAAATTGTCAAACGATTGAAAACGACAAGGTACAGAAATTACCACTTATTTCGACTACCGCAACGTACAGTATTGAATCTGCAAAATTTGAATTTTGAAATTTCAATACTATGCCCCGCAACGTTCAATTTTGTTTTTGTAGTTTCGATACTGTTCGTTGTCAACATCGATTTATGCTGTTGACCCTACACGAAGCCGGCATGATACGAGCCCGGCAACCCCTGTTCCGGCCGTCAAACAGCAATGAAATAAATAAAAAACTTCAAGAAATTAAAATTGCAAAGAAAGCAACTATTGCTTATGTTTTTTTAGGGCTATGCCATGATGCCATAGACCTTTAAACGTCATGATGCTGTGTCACATGAAACAATAGACGATCGCTTACCCGGCGGTTCAAGGATTCTGTATGAAAATCCGTTACATAGCACTCGTCTAACCGCGCCCGCAACGTGATACGTTCCGGCCTATTATTTGGAACGTAAGTTTAACATTTCATTGCATCTTTGAGAAAATGATATTGACGTTTATTGCCAATAAGAAATTCAAAAGACACTGAACCTTAAATTGGTAAATAAATTCCTTCAAAAAAAAAGTCAATATATCTTTGGGACCGTCCATTAACAACTATTTAAGCCCCCCTCCCCACTGGTGAAGAAATGAGTGAGAGGAATACGAAAGATATCTCTCGTGCTCTTCCCACTCGTGCGAATGATTGACAGAAGCCGACTACCGGTGCCTGGCTGACTACTGGGTGTTTTACCCTATCCTAAAAAATTCAGAATATTATCTTTAATTAAAATACAGGTATAAAGTGGGGATATCTCGACAGAGACACAACGGCTCTCGGTAGACATAACGGCTAATCAAGGTCACACACCGCTTGCGCCGGTGCGTTCAACACGAAAGAAATAAATACACGTGATTATTCTCACTACACCCCCTGACCTTTTAATATTTAGTGATTTTTACGAACCCCCTCCGCCCCTTTCGAACCTCACGTGATTAATGGACGGCCACTTAGTGGACTACACAAATATTTTTCTAAGATTCTATATTACCAAGGATGATATAGACTGTGACAGTCGCCATAGTACGGATCGACCGCGGTTTTTGTAGTTCGATTATTAAATCTAGATGGCGCTGAAATATAGCCAGAGGCTTAAAAGTTAAAATAATAAGACTAGAGATATTTCATATCACTGCAAATGTATTATTATGCAATATTTTTGAAAAATAATACATTTGTAGTAATATAAAACATCTGTAGTCTTATTGTTTTGCCTTCAAAGCCACTGGCTATATTTCAGCGCCATCTAGATTTAATAATAGAACTACAAAAACCGCGGCCGATCCATACTATGGCGACTGCCAATCCAGTCTATATCATCCTTGATATTACTTACCTCGACGCTTCATCCAACGCTATGAAAACTTGATCATGCCACAAAATAGCCACTTTAATCAGCTCCTCCGATATCAATGCGGCCTCGTTCACGAGATTCTGCGAGTGAACACACATCGTCTTCAGGATATAGTGCGCTGCGTTCTTCCTCGAGACGAACGAAGACTTAGTAGCTACCGTCAACGGATAGACCAGCGCCTGAGGGTGCAGCTTACTTATATCTATGAGTAGAATGTGGACTAGTTTCGCTACCAAACTCCTCGGCGAGTCTATCCTCGCTATCAACTGGGGTATAACTTGAAGCCATATGTTTATGTCTATCTGCCGTATGCCTTCGAATAGAGCATCGTATACAGTCGGATTGTGGGCGTGATCGAACCACAGCGTCAATAATCTGAGAGTATCTTGAAGTGAGCTGCCGTTGGAAAGACTTATAGACTTGAAAAAGCCCTCGATAGCTGGTATCGTGTGGGTGTTGATGAAATCTGCTCTGGATACCTTTTTATCGCTCGAGCCTCCTGCGACACTGCTCTCGGACATGTTGTCCTGTTGCTTGTAGAATAGAACAGTCTCGAAGTTCATGCAGGCCCAGGCGTGGCAGCCTTTATACCAATCAGGAGCCAAAATGGCCGCAGCAGAATAGTTTCGCAAAATCTCTGGTATCGATAACTCGTTGATTTCTTGCAGGGACTCGCACCACGAACCAAGTTTTAGGTGACAGCGCGCTAGTAATCGACACTGTTCCTCAGTCTCTGGGTCTGTGTTGTCCACAAACCTTTGCAATATGTCATAAGCGAAGCGCTTATTCCCAGCGTCCCATAGATTCTTACTATAAGCCAATACTATTCTAGGATCCTGCATGTGTAACAACACGTCAGGGTTGTTGATAGGGTCGCTGCCAATTATTGAAATTATTATTTTGTGAGCCTGATTCAATGCCCCTGTCTTTCTACACAGAGAAGCAAACTTCAGCCATGTTTGGAAGTCTTCCCGAGGACTTAGAACTAAGCTTCTGATCTGCAGCATTTTTCGCCAGTCCTCTACCAGCCTTTGCCCACCCTGCAACCGGGACCACCATGTCTTGCGAATAGTACTTCGACGTTCTTCAACAAGCTTGTATGTGACGACTTCTTCTAACTCCGTCAGTAGTTGCGCATTGACCAGCGACCCGTAGGCTCTCTGGTAGCTTTCTGTAACTACTGCGGTCAAGTCAGAGTCGAGCAAGCTCCTCGCTATGTCGATGTAATGTCTAGACTCGGCCCATTGGCCTTCGTGGATAGCCAGTATGGCTCTATAGAAAGCTCCTTCTTGCGTGTCTTCCGGTACACACTCGACACACTTTTTCATAGCATCCCATTCCTGAAGACCCCAGGACGCAGCTGCTGCGATTTTTGCAGATTTCTTTCTTACGTCGTCGGATAGAGTGTCCCACTGGTCTAGCGTGATGTTGTACAGTTTTCTCCATTCACCCATCGCTTCTAGACACCGCATCAGACCTAACTTGGACTCGTCGTCTTGCGGTTCTACCTCCAGTTTCTTATTATAAAGGTCGAGCGCCTGGTCCCAGTTATGGAGCTTTTCGTACCACCGCACGTGTACATTCAGTGAGCTGTCCCCGACCTTATTCTGCGCGATCACGTTTTCCAGTAAGCCATTAGCCGCTTCTTTTTGCTGAAGTTTGTTATTGATGTATATGAGGGACTCTACAACTTGTGTGGACGGATTGTTTCGGTATTCTTCTTCCTAAAATGCAGAAAATGATTATTGTAGCATTCTAATGCCTTTTTGATAGTCAATTATTTTAATACAATTTTGCCTGTCTCCGATCAATGATAGAATTTGTTTCGTGATACAAAAAGCTTAACCTTTCAAAAGTCAAAAGTCATTTTTTTATTCAGTTTAGGCTTGAATTGAAGCTCTTATGAATGTCGAAGAATCTACCACCGCTTCGGAATAACCCTGATGAGAAAAATCCGGCAAGAAACGCAACTTCGCGTTGTGCACAGTCATCTGCGAAGAAAAGTTATCTACCTGTAACGGCGGTACCTTTCCTCTGCAACCGATCCTAATAACCCTTACCTTATAATACAGCGCCTTAGCATATGCCTTGCAATTAATAGCCGTATCGCCCAGCAGCCTTATAGAGATCGGCAGGTCGCCCTTCTTGCAGTGTTCCATGAACTCGGCCAGCGTAAGGATGGCCAGCGCGACGTCCGGTGCTTCCGGCACCTCCAGCGCGGCCTCCAGCGCGCCGGACAGCGACCGCCGCGAGCCCTCGTCCAGCTCGGACCAGCACGAGACGAAGGCCGCGTTAAACAGGTCGTAGGCTAACTGCGGGTAGTTTTGAGCTAGGTTTGTGCAGGCTCTGTGAAGATCAAAGGAGCTGGCTCGACTTTTAACATATTAACGCCCTGATACCGTCGAATGATTGATCGATGATAGTTACAATTTAAAATGAGTCGTGGTCAAATTAAACCTGTGTACCTTAAGTAAAAATTCGTTATTGATAACGCGAATGGCCAATATGTTTTTTTTTATAAATTTACAGAGGTAAACTTTAGAAACAAGTAATGTTCACAAATGTTAGGGTGAGTGTCACATAGACTTGTAGGTGTAAAATGTAACTGTGTTTAATGTTTGAAGCCGTAAATTATCATGGTGATGATGATGAAATTCCTACCTGATGGCTGGACTATTGGACTCGTTGAGGAAGTTGACGCTCATGTCTCGCAGCCACTCCATCCAGTCCTCTTTGGTAATCAGGTTGCCAACTGCCCAACTCTTGCGCAAGGCACGGACGTTTACTGTCAGCTTCTGCATTGCCTGGACTTCGCTCGCAGGTACAACCTAAACAGATAATCATTTACAGTTGAAAAAACAAATAAACTAAGTGACAATAGAAGATTAATTACAGTAAAACTTACGTCTTTCTTTCTTAACCGCATACGAGTTTCGTCCATGTAATCATCATCGCACGCTAAAGATGAAACGACTTGCAATCGCGTTATCAGTACCACATAATTTGGACACTGTATCTTGTGCTTCATCATCAACCTCTCCATCGAGGGTATATAGTCTATGTACTCCCGCCCCAACTGAATTATGAGGGCACACAGTGTGTTCATAGCAATAGCTCGCAGCGGCGGGTTAGTATCCAGAACTCGGGCTAGGCCTTGTATTAAAGACGCAGAATAAGGTTTGAAATACAAAAACATGGAAAGATGCTCAATCGTCTCCATAGCTAGCTTCGAAATCGGCATAGGCACGTTTCTGCCGTCAAAGAGTGCCGTAATAGCGGGCACTACGGAAAGTAACACGTCATCTAAGTTGTTTTCAAATTTTTGAATGGTCAGGAGCAATTTTTCGGTCAAAAACCTGTCTTTGCTTTTGTCGTATCGCAGAACATGCAAAATATTGGGTAAAATCTTCCGCAGGTAGACTTTAAACTCTGTACCGATCGCAACAGTTATATGTTCAACCAGCATAATCAAAGTTAGCTGTAGAGGGGTGTCCGGTGTCCAATATTCTTTGATGATATCGAAAATTTCTTCTAGATAGTTCCGAATGTGTATTTTGACGACGGATATCAGTTGCGCCAGCTGGGAGAATAAGAATTCACGGAACACTGCATTTTCTGTGGTGCGTATTACGTACAAAAGGCTCGGCGTGACGCGAGAGATGTAAGGAACGCATTTGGTGCCGAGTGTCTGGAAAATGAACGTAACTGAATGTACCACGCTGGTGTGGTGCTGAGACAACAAGGGGTCTCGCAGAATCCGCATGAGCGAGGTGACCACGATGGCTGGATAGAACTCATCGAGCACTAAAGGCGACATGTTCACTAGCATCTCGCTCGTATTAGAATCAAAGTTGTCGCTTGTTGCAGATTCATCAGGGAAAGGTATCAAAGTAGACACAGTTTGAAAATCTATCAACCCTTGGTTAACCTTGTGCTTGTAGGGATCTAAAGCACCCAACAGACCCAAAACGCGTATTGTTTCTCGTCTATCTCTCGTTTGCTGATCTGATTTCAAGAAGTTCAAAAGCATGTCCATCAGTTGAGGATATTCCATGTATGGAGTAACTACATGACCAGTGGCGCTGATGACTTGACCAAACGACCACAGTGCGATACTCCTCTTCTCGGGTTGATTAGGATCTGATAACAATTCGAGCTGAATTGAGATAAGTTGAGGAAGCCACTGGTACAAAGCGTTGCCGCCTCCATTGACTTCAGCTAAGTCCCCTATCGCTTTTAGTATTGACGATACCATGGTAGGGTTACTCTCCTTTTCCTTCAATTTAGGCACGAGCACCTTGAGGATAGTGTCTACGAACTGTCGGGTGATTCGAGGCGCGTGCGATATAATGTTGTTGATCATTCTAAGAGATTGTTCCTTATTACGTGTCGATTCTGAATACTGTAGTTCCATCAATATCTGTACGAACAGTTGGCGAAGCGTTGGCGTGGTGTAGCTAGGGTTGATGTTGCTCAACCTGGCGACAACACACAGGGCTAGTTCACCAACCTCAGTGTTAGAATCGTTAATGGCTACAAAAAGACAACTGAGGTGCTCTTCCACAGCTAAGTATTTGTCGTACGCTGGGTTCGTGAAAATTTCAAGGACCCTGTATCTAACTTCATGATCGAAATCGGAGCGTCCCAAAGCTAGTAACTTGCCCAAAGATTCATCAACAATTAAGTGTAGTGTCCTCGAATTAGTCAGCGAGCATCTCTCAATGGCCTTAATGAGGAGTTTGGCGGCGGTTCGCACCGCCTCCATACGCACGTCGTGTTGCTCACTCAACAAATAGTGATCCGTGCATCTTCTAATGAAACTCATAAGGGTATTATTCCATTCAAAATCAAAGGTACCTAAAGTGCGTAAAGCTAACACTAATTTATTAGCATCATGGGGCTCCACCATCAGAGCAGAAGACAGTAAATGGACAATCTGTTGTTCAGAACTATTTGGAGCATATGGTTTTTTCCTCAAAATCAAAGAGAGCATGTTCAGAAGCTTCTCAGTAATATCTTTCTTCAATGAAGGTACATTTTGACTAAGTTCCTTAAAGCAAGTTGTGAGCTGCGCACTTAGGCCTGTAGAGCACATTGGATCAAGAAGCTCCTTCACTTCATTAGCAACATTTTCTTTCATAGCAAACCCTAACAAGGTGACACAGTTGAACAATGGAGAGTCAGAACCTGCACGCTTCTTAGGAGTATCTTTAAGAGGTAAAGTGAGTTTAATTATTTCTATGATCCTGCCCAAGTATTGCTGAATATCGGTTTCCACTGCCACGCAAATGAGCCCTAGAGTAGTAAATGCCATAGCTCTTTCTTTTTCCCGGCCTCTTAAGAATGTGATTAAGTGGTTGATGGTAGACTTCAGATGCCTCTTGGAAAATATTTCTCTGTTGAATGCAGCAAGCCTTGGTATCATGAGCAGGAGCATTTGATGAACATTGTGTGCTCTGGATATTTGCTGAGCCATTACATCTGTAAAATTAATAATGTGAAGTAACAGCTTAGGCTTAAAGATCAGTTATTTAAATAAAACAGCTAGGTCTAAAACCATGCTGGTTTTGTCATAACAAAAATAGCATAATTTGGATGTCTACTTACCCGAGCAGATTTTTTCATATTTTTCAGTAACAAGCATTTTACAAATTGTAGATTCGAAAATGCAAGTAGCTTGGTGTTTCTCCTCTGAAAATTGCTGTTGATTCCATGAAGTTGTTATTTTTGCATTCAGTGACATCATTTCATCTGTTGAGTCCTGATTGGCGTCAAGCTTTTGCATTAGAGCAGTGTATTGCTTCTCCCAGGTTGAGTTAGAGCAGCGCAGCAGTTCATTGAGTATCAGTAATGCTCCATGAACATGGTCATCTCTAGTCAAACCTTTCTCTCTAATGGGTTGGTCCGTAAAAGAGGTCATGGCTTCTTCATAACATTCCGAATACCATTGGACTTTGTTGGTCTGTATGGGCAATTCTCTCTGTGCTGTCACCACCAAAGCAGCCCGCAGAGCTTTTGTTGCTGCTTCTCGTATTTGGTCTTTTGGATCGCGTAAAGCTATCATTATGTGGTTAAAGAATTTAGTTATTTGCTGGTAAAAGAATGATGGCATGGCTATAGCTAGTTCCTTCAAAATGAGGGCAGCTGAGAGCCTCTTCCCTTCATTTCTTTCTTCGGAAAGCCACTCATAGCATCTCTTTATTTCTTGTTCTACATACTCCCCTCTTTTCACCCCGAGAGTGGCTGCTAGCCGTCCCATTGCTTTTGCTGCCAACTCTACAGTGCTGATATCAGTGGAAGGGAAAATATTTCTCAAATACAGGGTGTAGCGTAGTGTTCTACTTTTTGTGGTCTCAGTATCTCCACCAATCAAACATACTAGAACAAGTAATAGTTATTATTTTAAAGTAAATCGTCAGTGATACTACAATACCGCGTAACTAGCTTCACCCATAAGGTCTATTTTATCTAATTTTCCCTGTTATTTCATTTCAAGTTGAGCCTTATGGAAAAAGCTAGTTACGCGGTATCACAGTATCACTGACTTAATGGAATAACAAGATGAATGCCAATGATATCTTGCAGTCTATAAATTAATCATTTGACTGTCCAAGACTCACATAGGTACTGTAAAATTTTAGCAATGTCTATAAACCAAAAGAATTAATATGTTTGCTGCGGCAGTTAGTTCATGTCATTAACCATACATGTATCAGGTCACAGCAACCCCATACCACAGTGAGCATGTTGACAACTTCTTTCAAGCAAAAAAAAGATTTGTCTATATTAAGGGGCGCAGAATTTTCTTGATAGGGCAGCTGAACAATTAAAAAGAAAGTAATTTTTATACTGTCACTTTCTAGGATAGGCAAAGAAGTTTTTAGACGGCATTATCATTGGCTATAAGATGAAAAGAGACAAAAAGACAAAGATTCAACATTAGTTAACTGTTGAAATTGCTAGCTTGGTAGAGCTTAATGTAGATAATAATATCAAAATAAACATAACCTATACATACCGATGGTAAGTATTCCCGCTTTTTTTTCGTTACTATCGAAGCTAGAGGTGAGGATGTGGATCTGTTGGTTAAAGTCGTCAAGGACTTGCGTTAGTGCCTCCGTGGTCATCTCCCGCAGATCAGTTTTCGTGAAGTGCAGCAGCTCCCGAATAGCTTTATGCCTGGTCTCCGAATGACGAGACTTCAGCCCCCCGACCAGGTCGGATACAAGGGACCCCGTCATTTTGCGTAATTAACCGACTCGACGTTTTACAATAAAGACCGTACCAAGCCAATCAACAGTTATTAGGGATTTACATCGTAATATAAAGACATTAAAGGAGAGTATCCATCACCGACTATAATCATTAGGATCGAACGAAAAGAACTGATGACACCAAGTTAATACACTAAGTATTTTCTTTACGAAATAGATTATTTTATGAACGTAAACAAAAATACAGAAAGCAAAACATGCGGCCTTCTTCAGTTTTGACGTTTACTGTACTGACGTTTAGCAGTTTTATCACAGATAAGATAATAATTATGAATAAATTTAAATAACCCCTGGGGGGTTACCACGAAATCCGAAGTTCGAAGTTACGGGCTTCGAATCGAAGATTTGCTACCACGAAGTCACTTCGTTTCGTTTACGGATTCGAAGTTCGTTTCCATTCGTTCGATTCGAAGTTAGTCACGTGTTGTCTACTACGAAAAACGAACTTCGAGATTGATATCGAATTTGGCCTACCACGAAAGTCAAACTTCGTGAATGATTTCGGAGTTTGACGTAAAGTTTTTCGCGTAGAAACGTCAAAATCACACGATAACTAAATAGTTGTCGTTTTGCCTTCTTTTCGATGAATTTTGTAGGAAAAGCGACCTTGTGGACGATTTTGTTATTTTTGTTTGTTGTAACACTTGTGACGTATCATTGCTGATTGATATTGAGTAGGTATTGTGATTTGCCGTATTTATTCGTTAATTCGAAAGAGTTTCAGTGTTCAATTGATTTGGTTTTGTTATTGTGCCATCCTACAGTTCGAGAGCCTGCTTTTTCAATGTAAGTATTTTTGTTTAATATCAATTTCAAATAGGTATCTTAAATCAAAAGTTACTAAGTAACATGCAGTTTTTACTTTTAACCTTTGTTATTTTATTTTGAAAGTTTCTTAGTTAAAATAGTCATCTTAAGGCATGTTCTCATTAAGTTACAACCGTATATTTCTTTTGAGATATGTAATTAAGTACCCAAAAGTATATGAGAAGTTATCAAAATACCGCAAAATACTTCGAAAATGTACACTTCTAAAGAAAGCTAAGCAGTGAATTTGGTAAATTATGTCAGAGTGTTGGCTAGTCTACTAAAGCAAGGCAAAACTCTTTTTTTTTCTTTGGGCGGTTGTGTAGAGAATAATATAACTGATAGAGGACTTACACTCTCTGCAAGCAAAGCAAGTCTTACAAGCATGAAATTTTGCACAGAAGTTGCCTGTTTGTAGCAGACATTTAGAAAGGATTTGAAAATTCGTTTATTTAATGGGTGAAACATTGTATGAAATTCCTATGTACACTAGTTTTTAATTTATTTTAATTTGTTTTTTAGATTAGAACTAATTGCAAGATTTTAACTTATAGAAGAGGCTTTAGCTGAAGAGCTAACAGAGCGTTAAAGTCAAAGACGCGGGACTCGTGAACTATTTATTTCCCTGTACCTCTGGACAGAGAGTTTTAAAATACCTTCCGACTGACTTTGGAGGTGTTTGAGGCCCTCTGCATGGAGGTGGTGCCCTTACTTCGTCCCAAACTAAATAACCGTGGAATTGACCCTGCCTTAAAGGTAAGCCCTTATTGTATCCATACTATATTATTGTAAAAGCAAAAGTGTGTCTGTCTGTCTGTTACTTCTTCAGCCTTAAACTGCCTAAGTGATTTAGATGAAATTTGGTATGGAGATAGTTTGAGTCTTTGTATAGGTCATAGGACAGTTTTTATGCACAAATATTGCAAAGTTCCTGCGGGATAGCAATAAATGAATTCTTTGCAGATGGAGTCAGGGGCAACAGCTAGTAGCTTATATAAATATCAACTAAGGAACAAAAATGGTTACAAATGTGAAAAATTACACAGAGAATTATACTCTGATGTCTCTGATGTACCATACAACACATAGATACTGTAAAAGATCCCCGGCAAAGAATCATTATACTTATTACATTGACCTGCAAACTGGCCATTCTACATACATACATATTTTGTCTTCATGGAATTTGTTTATCGTATTGCATTTGAATGGGTCTTGTCACAAAGAGGTAATAATTTGATACAGCTTGTAATTTAGTATTGCTGGTACCTATTTACTTTTAAGAAAATACCATCATCATCGTCATCATCCTGGTACAGTTGGTTTTTATTCACAAAACAATACCCCTGATTATAGTGATGTTTAAAAAAATAAATTGTTGATAGAAAAGTTGTTATTCACAAATTTGTATTAATTAATCACTGTAATGCATTGGCAAATTGGCAATATTCTGCCTATTTTCAATCCTCAACACAAAATAGGGGAGTTATGTTTTAATGCTATATATTATGTGCTTTGAATGGTTGTGCATAAATTGTGGCCAGTGCAATGCATTGATAACTTAAAATAAGACCTTGTAGGTCAGTCATTAACATACTAGGTATATCAATAACAATTTATGTTGCATTTCAGCACTGTGATGGTACCATGGGCATAAAGAAATACTCACCATACCACTAGGGGAATGTACATGCAATTACTTTTTAATTTAACAAACTTTCTGAACTGACAACAAAACAAAGTGTGGAGATCAAAGTAATTATATAATTTCTTAGGTACTTTCATATTGATTTCAAACATTGCAAATCTGGGTTATAATACATTAATTTAGTGCCTTAGATGATCTGATGACGGAGCCAGATAATACACAGCGGAATTCCTTAGTGGTAAATAGTATAGCTGTTAGAGTTTAGGCTGCTTTCATAATATATTGTGGAAAGTCCAATTTAAATAAATCTTTAACAAATAGTTATTAGTTCTGTACTTTAAAGAGGCGGGGATTAATAAAGGCTTTTTATTTTTATTTATTTTTATTTATTAGTTCTTTTAAATCACTATTGACACCATTAACCTTTTCAACGCCAACAACACATATAGGTGTCACAACAGTACAGTGTCAACTTTATTATTATTATTAATTAATAATTAATTATTATTATTATTAACTTTAATGTTTAATGATTAATGTAGATTTTTTTTAAACCACACTGTATAAATTTATCTGTTTTTCAGATATGTTGCCTCCAGCCGCTCGGCCTCACGGAGCAGGAGCCTGCTGAGGAGCGCCGCCCCGCCCCCCGCCCCCCGCTGCTCAGCGCGGACAGGCCCGCGCGCAACTCATATGCGATTTGAATCGCCGATAGCTGATAGCCCTGATGGATCACAAATTGTTATATTTATTTTGATTGATTGATTGATTGTATTTCATACTACTAAAAAAGCCGTGGTGGCCTAGTTAGACCGGGGGATAGTGACACAAAATATTAGGTCATTTGTACCAGTATGGCGGTTCTTCAGGGGTCTAAAAAATCTTTCGAGCGGTGGTAGCCATACAATATTATACAACATAACATCTGGTTATAAGATGAGATTGCCGCCACCTAGATGTTTGAAATTTTGTATTTATATTTTTCAAACCTCAAACTTACAGGAAAAATTAGTGCCATACTGGTACAAATCGTTTGAAATACGAATAAAAACTTAGAATTTTGAAAAAATATTGTACACATTCGCCACCTCCCGCAGGTATGGCATTATCAGACTTCTATTTATAATCATACGGAGAACTGTTGAAAAAAGTTTTAGGGTGGTACAAATCGATTTGCATAAAAAAAAATATTTCTTTGCGGCGGTATGGCGCCCATTTGAAACCGTCAAAAGTATGGCATGGTGATTTTCGCGAATGGCTAGTCGACGATGATTAGCTGTGCAAAAATTAGCTTGGTACAAATGGTTGAAATGTTGTTTTTAAATTAATGTGTTTGCGTCGGTATGGCGGGCTGTAAGCCACACCGGAGAAGTATGGCATTACGCTACCGCCTTCTGATTTTTTATCGACTATCGGAAAATACAAGAATTTTTGTGGAACAAATCGTTCGACGCTCGTTATTTATCCGACACGTTCGATTAACGCTCACGCGATTGGGCCGCCGGTACCAGCGCTATGACCATCATTTTCCTTTTTGTCATTAGGTAATTAGACCCCTGAAGAACCGCCATACTGCACAGTGTGTCGCCTAGAACAAGCTAGCTGGACAAAATTATTTGTCAATGCCATTTAGTTCAATCGTGTTTATTATGAATATTCATAAACATTTTAACTACTTTCAGTGCATGGTTTCACCTAGACTTCAATAAAATAAAAATTTAGCAAAAATATATATCATATTTATTATTACCACACACAAATCAAATTAAATTAATTTTAAAATTGTTTAAATATAAACAAAATTCTAAACCACTATGCACTAGCTGATTACCTAGCTTAGGTAATATGTAGGTACATCATTAACCTAATTGGCACTTAAAACTAAAATGACTAACTAAATACAAACCAATGTAGGTACATCATGAATCTAATTGGGACTTAAGACTAAAATGACTAACTAAATACATGATAAACAACTGAACTTTAATTAATTACGTATTTCATTTACAACACAATATAACAAAACATACTCGTAAATGGATAATAATTAATTCTACTTATTCATAATCACTTAATTCTTCTTCAGAAGAATCCTCTTGTATATAATCATTAGATGCTATACTTAACCTACGAACTGTATTTCTATTAACAATACTAAGAGGCTCTAATACTAAATCTAAAAACTTAAAAGGAAGAGAACCTGTCTTTTTTTTAGGAACCTCCCTGAGACTGTTAATAATAGGATCAGACGTAATAAGCAGCATGTTAAGCAAGTCTCTATTCGTGGCAGTACGTGACAGCTTTTGGGTGTTATGCTCTCGGAATCTTCTGCAATCTTTATCGCGAGCTTCCTGAGCTTCCTCAGAAAGCTGCCCGATTGGCAGAAGAGCGTTTGGTCTTTGAACTGGCATCTGCGAAGTGTACCTACAATCTTCGGTCTTCCAGGGCCAGCCAGTGGAGGCTGAGATGATATTGATGGCTCTACAGGATCGAGTAATGTATGGAATGTGATATCACCCCCTAGCCATGTCTTATTGGATGCTAGAAAGCGGTCTCGACTTCTGTTCGAATTCTCCCATTTTTCCAACAATTTCGCAGAAAATCGTGAAATAACTGCCTTGATCTCCTTCAACGATGGCTCTATTACGCCGCTCAGGTTATGTTTTGATGCGACAAACTTGAAAAGTGCAGCATTTTTGCACTTTTCGGAGCTTTGACCCATTTCTCAAAACATTCCATTTTCGAGATAGTAAAAAAATAATCTGAAAAAAATATCCAAAAAAAAGTTAGGGCAAATTCGAGCAAGAAATTTTAAGTTGATTATAAACTAGAATAATGTGTCTCTTATTTGGCAAAAAAAGTAGCTCGGGGAAAACGGGGGATTTTTACTTACAGTCTTTTAAATTCTAAATTTAAAATTTTTTTACTGATTTCTTTTAAATAACGAAATATTTCTAACGAACAGATTAAATCATATTGAATTTAACAGTACAAAAAATATATACTTACCCTTGGTTATCGAATCCATCACAAATTTACCACACAACTTTTAATAACAACAGACGCGAAGTATTCGTATTAGTAGCCAATATGCAACTAATTTTATGCATTTGACGCGACTATCTTTTATACTTACCCTCCTGATCGTAAATGTTTTAACTTAATATCTAAACAATACCTGTTATTGTGATAAGCAACTAATGCTCTAATTACCCTCATTAACAATCTTTAGAATTGTTAATGTTGTTATTGTCCAGCTAGCTTGTTCTACGCGACACACTGTGTACTGGTACAAATGACCTAGGTAATATTTTGTGTCGCCATCCCCCGGTCTAAGTGGTTTGACCCATGGTTTCTCGAGCAGAGGGTCGTGGGTTGAAATACCGGCTCGCACCTTTTCACCAGTTTTTCGGAATTTATGTGCGAAATTACATTTGAAATTTACCATGAACCATGAGCTTTACGGTGAAGGAAAACATTGTGAGGAAACCTGCATACACCTGCGAAGAAATTCAATGGTGTGTGTGAAGTTCCCGATCCGCACTTTTCCCGCGTAGGGTCTGTTACCTCGGCTCTTCACGCTTAAACCGCTGAACCGACTTAGATGGGTGAATCAACTTTTTTGCGTTGTTTACTCTATCCCCGGTTGTCCAAGTGACACTTCATACTGTTTCATAGACAGACAAATGCTTAGGTTGTCAGAAGGACAAACTTTGTGTAACCATAGCAAAAGTTGATACACCCAGATGATATTTGATATAGAGATAGTTTAACACTCTGGGAAGACACACGTGAAAGAGAGTGCGGTAGAAAGTAGAAAATAAACATCTCATCTAGTTTTAATTTTTAGTTTTTATTTTAACTTGTAAAGATGATTTACATATCATATATATTTATCAACTGCATTGTTTGCTTGTAAGTGGTACCCATTAGTCGTTAGTTGTTAACTGAATTGCATTTTTAAATTATTTTTGTTAAAAAAAATTTTTCAAAAGCGTTTTTCAATAAAACGACACATCAAGATCGCTTACCTTCTTTCTAATGCTAAAAAAAACGAAGTATCTCTGACTGGATAAATCCGCTGTTATGTATGTTCCTAATCACAACTTGCTGAACATGTGCTACTTACCTACTCATCTGATTTTTTGGATTATCAAACATTGGGTGAACCTTTCACACGTCGATATTTGTATCGGTAAGGCTCAGTATATTGGAATGATATTTAATGATAATTCTTTATTTAACTAGTATCCCATTTTAGTCACACTATATAAGTCCCGCTGGTGGGCACAGGCCTCATCTCATAGGCTAGAGGGAACGGGCTAAGCAGTAAGCACTCTAGCCCAAGATGGATTACGGACTTCATATACGGACGCCTTTGAATTTCTTCGCAGATGGCTGCAGGTTTTCTCACGATGCTGTTTCTTCATTGAGAAGCTCATAGTAACTAAACTATCTAATAGAACCATTTCGTAATGAATCGTTTAACAGTGATTATTGCGTGATGTACGTCATGATGACATCTCTATCTTTTCGAACATGTGTCAACAATAATGAATAGGAAGGAAAGGAGTTTGCTTGTGTATTAATAACTTGAATTGCCACTGTCCAATACTGTCCATCGTCAAAACTTCTTTTTTTCCCCTTATTTCATGGAGCGAAAACGTTTATTGCATGTTGTGTTCGGAAAATTGATAATACTTTGACCCTCACTGACGTTGTAATTATCTAGTAGTTAATGCGACAAGGTTCCATAGTGGCCTAGGAATTAAATTGTTTGACTGTACTGGGACTTGAGATGAAGTTGGTGAGTAGAAAATGACAATGTCAATGTTATGCAATGTGATTTGTATTTTATTACACCTCCAATCCTTAGATGTAGTATGTACCTAGTCTTATTAAAATATTTGTGCTAAAATTAAGCAGTTTTTTTCTTAATGGACGTAAGTAAACGAAATTAGATCACGTGTTTTTGTACCTTGTCATTTTAAATTGTCTGAAAATTCATTCGAAAGTATGTAAGGACTGAAAGCGGCAAGGTAGAAAAGTGATCACTGATTCATGACATGACGTTGACTGAACGAACATGGATAAAGTGGATAACATTTGTTTCTTTTTTCTTTGGAACAAATAGATACGTTTTAAACATTAAACTGCCGTGAGACTCACTCATAGTGAAATATACGAATTAATCACGTAAAGTGACGGTAGCTCGTGGTGCATTTTAGGCAGCCGCCGTGACGTGGCTCCGGGAAGAAGGGCTACGGAAATTAGCCCGAAACATATCGAGTTAAACTCGTTTTAAGACGTGAGTATTTAATTCGTACGTCGTATTTCACTATGAAATAAATATGTAGTTTATCTTGCTTTGCTATACTTACTTATACTTAGTATTGAATAGTATAGTCGGGGTAAAAAAAGGTTCGTCACTTTTCGACTCTATCGACTTACTTACCCCGACTATACCTACCATTGGTAATGAGGTAATCCACGGGAGATTTCATAATATCCGTTTAATCAGCCAATTTGAATAGTAGTGTCACGGGAAATTAAAATTTCCCTTCACTCTACTGGTAGTGCCTAAGTAAAAATATTATGTCATATAACATACGAGTACATATAGTTCCGCACGGGACCCGCGTAGGTAGGCTGGGATAGTGATGATGTGAAAGCTTGTCGGTGAAAGGGCTTGTTTTTTTACTTTCGCCCTAAAACGGCTTGACGTATTTATCTCTGGAATAACTCATACCTACTATGGCTACTTTTTGTCCCCATGGATCCATGTTAAATTCCAAAATCTTAACTAAATTAAGTAAATGCAGAGACATGAAATCTTGCACAAGAGTATTCTTCATACAAAATAATTATAAAAGTCGTAGACGACGATGTAAGTTTCGGAATTCCCATGGATATGTATTTTTTTTTATCACATAAGACACTGTCTTAAATTGTCAGAGTTGCACAAGGGAGGGCCTCATCTGAATGGGTCACCACCGGGGAGTGCCACTGAGACATAGTGACATTTTATGTGCAGATGTGTTTAGTGTGTTTAACACTAGGAATATGTGCAGTCCCCCGCTAAAAGTGCCACACAGTTTTGTATTGCTAAAAATACTTCAGCATCTTTCCCGGTAACTGCAATTCTCCAAAACAATATAAATTATACTTACACCGGTATAATTAGATACATATACCTACCTATCTTACACAAGGTTTTTATTTGGAAATACTTAAAAGCTATAATAAAAAAAGATAATGAGTTTTCATTCTTTAATGTGTACACTATAATAATATAACTTGGACAAAATTACATAAAATCAGTTCCTTCTTTAAAACTTACATTTAAATACGTACTTATTATGTATTAAACCTAATCCTAAAACTAAAACGCTACATAAATTTTCGACTAGATTATAAAATCAATCATCTCGGCCTAATATGGCGACTGCAGAATGAGAAGGCTTGAGCTATAGTTCCATTATAGTACCTATATGGTAACTAAAATTGTATTTTAGAGTTGAATATTTTCCAAAATAATCACTATATCGAAAAATCGTCTTCACAACCTTGAAATGATTTTAAAAGACCCATCAAACGATACCCCACACTATAAGGTTAGAAGAGAAACTAGAGTAAATAAGTACACTACTTATAAAAATTATAAAATTGAGCTAATCAACGTAAATCACCTTTTCGTTTCATAACGAAACTTAGTGAAACGAAAAACTTTTTACTAACTTAAATAGTTGAATTAAAACTTTAATAAAAACAAGTGCCTACTTTCTTTTGTGATGGTGAAATCAAAAGTACCTACAAATATAAATTTAACTAATGTCAAGTCAAGATCGCTTTACCTTCTTTCTAATGCTAAAAAAGTATACTTAGTGCAAAAACATAAAGTTAGAGCTGTGTGTGCAACTAAACACGTTACGCGGCACTAACTTCTTTTCAGCTCCTCAGCGAGCAATGTGACGGCTCGAGTCATGTCTTGCAAGTCTGTCCGGAGCTCTGCCCCCTCCTCCCGAATGACTGCCAGCTCCGCCGGCTGCTGCCCCTCGCTGTCCAGCAGCCGGCTTCGCTAATCCAAGTGGCGGGGCCGCGGCGCTGTGAGCTCCACCACACGTCGGGCTCGACTGCCTGAAGGAAATGTTACAACATGTATTATTAACAGTAAATAAATAATATGTTAAGCCGTGCCCGCGACCTCAACACCTTCCCATTAACGTCGATAAGCCAAAGGCTACTAGAAACACAAGAAAGCTTATAGTTCCATCTTACAGTCTGACAACAATTAAATCTCTTGCTGTGGGGCCGCAGCACGGACCCAAAACCCACTACGTATGTAAAGCAAAACAAGAGCGAACAAATTGCGTTCAAACATCCATCAAGCCCATAATTCGTCGGCTTACTGCAATAAAGAAATCACTAACTAACAAAACCAAAATCTTGAGAAAACATTTACCTAATAAGTATAACTTTAGATTGTATTGAATAACATCACTAACTAACAAAACCAAAATCTTGAGAAAAGAGTTAATTACTTTTGAGTGTATTGAATTTTAGTTTGACTAGCCATTAGGGGTTTAGGGGGTTATGTTATTGCCATAGTCGCCACGCTTCGCAGGCGGGTTGACGACCGCAGTGGGATACCGAAAGATATCGAGGACGCTGCTGCCTGGCCTCTGGTATTATTGGCAACTTGGTTCAACTTCAAGAAGGAGGTCAATCGACGAATTAGACTCGGCTGGGCAGTGGGCAGCGTTCGGGAAGCTCCGCAATATCTTGTCATCCAATACTTATACCGCAATGTCTCAAGTCAAAAGTCTTAACAGTGTGTATTACTAACGATGGGCCTCATAAGAAAGCTCAAGTCACTCAGAGGGCGATGGAGTGGGCTATGCTCGGAGTTTCTCTGTGGGATCGCATTAGAAATTATGAAATCCGCTCGAGAACTAAAGTCACCAACATAGCTCGAAGAATAGCTGGACTCGAGTGGCAGTAAGCAGGGCACATCGTCTTTAGAACTCATGGCCGATGGGCCAAAAAGGGTCTCGCGTGGCGTCCACGGACCGAAAGACGCAGTGTAGGTAGGCCTCCAACAAGATGGAGCGACGACCTGGTTAAGGTTGCGGGATCGCATTGAATGTGGATTGCACGGGACTGATCTGTTTGATGATGATGATGATGTATTGAATTACCGGTACATATGTACATACTTAAACATTCTTTATATTTCTAACAAAGTGATTTCTGGAGAAAAATATCGTATGTTCTTTTGTGGGATACAAAATATCTCTGTACCTAATTTTCGTCAAAATCGGTTCAGCGGTTTAAGCGTGAAGAAGTAACAGACAGACAAACACTTTCACATTTATAATAATTATTAGTATGGATGAATAGGTCAAAAAATACATAAACATTTTTTATTTCAAATGAAAAGTTAAATTATACTTAAGTTTTTTTTTCTAATTTTTGTTGAGTTGTAAGTTTTGATGAATAGGTCGAAAATACATAAACATTTTTTACTTCAAATGAAAAGTTAAATTATAAGTTTTTTTCTAATTTTTGTTGAGGCTTTGAACACTCCAGGTGATCATGTCAGCCTCATGAGAGCTTACTCACTTCACTATTCAAGGGACAGATCAATGAAATGCTGACTGCCTCACACGATAACGGCTCTGTCAGCCAACAATTGACCTGGCCATTGTACATGGAACCCAATCCTCCAAGAACTCTTCTTCTCAATTCCAAATCCTGGACGCCCTCCAACAATACATGGATCAAGTCCTCACACTTCTGACAATCATCACATATAAATTATAAAAGTTCTAGTCCTTTTTAATTGACTCCCTTTTCTAATTTTCACCCCCCTTAAGGGATGATTTCGGGGATAAAATCTATACTTTACCCCTTCTCACATCTCAAATTATCTCTATACCAAATTTAATTTACACTGGTTCAGCGGTTATTGATTCCCTACAAAAACTTTAACTCCTTTGAAGGGTGATTTCTGCGATAAAAACCATCCTATACCCTTTCCGCAAACTCAAACTATCTGTAAATACAAATTTAATCAAAATTGTTTCAGCAGTTCAAGCGTGAAGAGGTAACAGACAGACAGACACACTTTCCCATTTATACTATTAGAGTATGGATATGGACAAAGTTTTAAAAATCTATTATAGTACCTACAACTAAATTAAAAATAGATATTGATTACTTACTTCTCTCACTTCAATTTCAATTCAATTTATAAAAATACATATAGCTCTATCAATACTATCAATGATTCTGCCAATATTGAGGTTGAGAAAGACACTATTGGCTGTCCTTTGTTCAGTAGCTTCTAGTACTCGGCTGTGCACCTAAAATAGACAACACAAACATAAATTTTGTTAAAATACCACTACCTAGGTACATTGTTTTATGTTATTCTAGAACTGTACTATAGCTTAGAAGGCTCACTGTTTTCATTGAAACAAAGCCCGGAACTAATTTTGTGTATTTTTGATCTCTTAACAATGCTGATTTGATAACAAGTTCCTAATTAAGAAATAAATGTTTGTTTTATATATTAGAAGAAGAATATTAGATTCAAGAAAAATCTCATATGAATTAATTACTCCTCTTTACCTACATGTAACAATACTTGTTGCACTCAACTAGTTACTTGTTATTATATATAGACAAAGGTTTAAAGATGTATTATTATTATATTATAACAGAACTAAAATAAAATTGATTTTTATTACTTACTACTCTCACCTCAGTTTTTAAAAATATAGCTCTACCAATACTATTGATGATTCTGAAAGACAATATTGGTTGGCTAGTGTTTGGTAGCTTTGGTGTGTGATACTCGGCTGAGAACCTGAAATAGACAACAGAAACATAAATTTTATTAAACTAACAAACATAAATAAATTTTTATAAACTTACATAATACCTACATTTATAAGGTGGGTGTGTGTGCTAGTGCAAGAAGGAAGTTAAGTTTACAGTGAGAGGAAATTTGGAAGGGAGGCCATAACAATTTTTTGGCAGTATAAAAACATGTGTTCGAGGATATCCTCGCCCAAGCCACATTCACATATGGAATGGTCTCGGACCCATATTTCAGAAAGGAAGACTGGAGTGCAGACATGTCCTAATCATAAGTTGGATAATAGTGGTTGTGATGTTCTTGACGATATGAAGAACCCCGACTTAGTGGGCAGATCTGGCTGAACTTTCCCAGTGTTTGTTTCATATATAGACATAGTTATGCAGTAGCGTTTCAACCCACAAGTCACTCAAAATTGAGATAACATAGTCAGTATACACTTTTTGCCATAAAATATTAAAAGATTAGATTGAAGAAAAGTCTCAAATGAATTAATTAATTACTCCTCATTACATGTAACAATACTCGTCGCACACAATTAGCTACTTTTTATTATACCTATATGGACAAAGTTTTAAAAATGTACTATAATACATGACTAAATAAAATAAAAATATAGTTTGATTACTTACTTCAACTTCAACTTGTTTTGATTGTGGCAACCGGTTGCTTAAGGTTAGCAACCATTACTGCCAATGACACCTGACGGCAGCAAAGTGTATTATTGTGTTTGACCAGTTATAAAAAAGAAAAAAAAAGGGGTTCCAAACAGTGGTTGTAGAGGCGTGTTTGTTGCGAATCTGGAAAGGACGTATACACAACATATAGACAACACAAAACATATAGACAATACAAGACATTTAGACAATACAAATCGGATCAATAGGAAAGACAAAAGCGGGGAAAGCACCTAAAGTTTAATTTTTTCTTTTGTGATGTATTTGATCAATAAGTTTAGTATTCTCTTATTAGAGGAGGCGAGGATAAGAAGGGATTTGAGGTTGGTAGGTTTGGGGATCCAGGAGGGTAAGGCGTTATAAAGGGGAGTTGTTCTCATCGGGCAATTCAGAAGGATGTGGTCTGCGGTACCCTCCTCTAAGCCGCATGGACAGAGGGGGGATTGGACAATACCCCATCTGTGCAGGCGGGAGGGGGTACATGTATGCCCAACACGCAACCTGCAGATGACTGAGGTGGTCTGTTTGCTGGCTTGGCGAAAACGGTAGAACCATGACTTGGGTGGGATGTTGGGTTGAATGTCCCCATAATAGCGACCTTTGACCAATAGTGAGCGCTCATATAGCCGGAGCCAGCTACAGTCGAGATCTGATTTTGCAGACGAGAAGAGGTCATAAAAATAGCAGCATGGGTGGTCCAAACTGCCGATCCCTATGACCTCCTTAGCATGGGTGTCGGCGATTTCATTGCCCTGTATCCCCGAGTGACTGGGAATCCAGGCCAAAGAAATCTCAAGATTGCGTGTGTGACATTCCCATAAGGTTTGCCTGATGATTAACACTTAAGGGATAACTAGCTTTGGAGGAGAACGGATTGGCCTTGATGGATTGTAAGCCGCTGAGAGAGTCCGAAAAAATTATTGATTTATTAATTCCGTGGGAGACATTACTTACTTCTCTCGTTAAAGTTTTTAAAGTACGCATACTAACTCTACTCTTTGAAGTACGCACACGCAGTTTGACGTTTGACAATTTAGTTTGACGTTTGTATCATTTGGGTATGTATGAGAATAACAAAAGCACAAAATTTCCTTGAATTCAGCATTAGAACTTGCTCAAAACTATGTTGTGATGAAGCTGAATGTTGGAAATGTATAATATTAATTATTTATTGGAATTTTAGGTCCATTTGAAGCTAATAATCCATTTACCGGTTTTTAAATGAAATTGTGCAAGACGCTTTATTTATCCATTCGGTCTTTCCCATTTATTTCCATTCACGAAGACTCACGAAGTTCGATCGAAAGTGGTCTATGGTTTCGACACGAAACTCACGAATCCGAAATTGCTTCGTAGTAGCGATCACCGACGAACTTCGTGCCATTTTCGTTGCGGGCTTCGTTTCGAACTTCGGATTTCGTGGTAACCCCCCTGACGCGACGTGCCCCCGACAGACTAATATATTGTATTCCTGGAAATCGAATTATTTCTTGATATTATGAATAAATAAGGGCAATTGATTTTAATGTAAAATTTACCATCCTATAGGAAACATTTTTTTTTTAATTCAATTTGTTAGATAGTGGGGATAGTGGTCTTGTTTCCGAAAAATGCCCAGTTACTTAAAAAAAAAAGTAAACAAAAAATTATTTGTATTTGAATTACAATATAATATTAGCGAACAATAAAATTTCCATTTTTTATCGAATATTTTTATTTGCAAACGTGTTACAGTGCCATCTATTGAAATAATTAAACATTAAGCAAAGCAGAATGACGCGTGTATTTTCAATACTTTCTACTTGTCATCTATACACCAACCACAAACAACGAATTGAATCACGGTGTGGCCACATTCAACCTTTTACCCTAATTCAGGGTAATTATTATAGTAACTATGATATGATATGAGCTATGTACCGTTTTTAACCCCCGCCACAAAAAGAGGGGTGTTATAAGTAACTGCTATGTGTGTTTGTGTGTGTGTGTCTGTCTGTCTGTGGCATCATAGGTCTTAAACGGGTGAACCGATTTGGATGCGTTTTTTTTATTAGAAAGCAAGTTTCTTGGCGATGGTTCTTATAGATATGTTTCATCAAAATCGGTTCAGCCGTTTCAAAGTTATCAGCTCATTTGTTAGCTGCGGAAGAGATCTTAGACGAAAAATGGACATTTATGTTCAAACAATACTGATGGAGAAGTTAATGCCGTCCTTAAGAATATGGCGTATGGTAAAAGCCCAGGTGCGGATGGTGTCACTACGGAGGCATTGAGACTGGGGAAAACAGTTCTATTACCTCACATTACATATAAACTTATATAAAACCTCTTAAATAAAAAAAAAAAAATAACTTATTTAATACGATTTTGTTAACTGGAAAATTTCCATCAATGTTTTGTCATTCTAATATAGTAGTGCTGCATAAGAAAGATGATAAATGTGACATTAGCAATTATCGTCCAATAAGTCTAGTTTCTCATCTTTATAAAGCATTTATTAAAGTAATCGAGCGTCGCATTGCCGGGCAACTGGACAAGAAACAGCCAGTGGAACAGGCCGGCTTCCGTCCCGGGTTTTCCACCACTGATCACCTCCACACCCTAAACCAAATAATAGAAAAAGTAAACGAATTCAATAGTCCTCTGTACCTTGCGTTCGTAGATTACTCTAAAGCATTCGACAGCTTAACACACTCTGCAATCGTCACATCCCTACGTAACCAAGATATAAAACCAATATACATTAATCTCCTTCAGTCCATCTATAGCAATAGCACAGCAGATATCAAACTCAAAACTTGAGGTCAATCCTTTCCTATAGAAAAAGGCGTTAAACAGGGCGACCCGCTGTCTCCCAAATTGTTCACCAGTGCCCTTGAAGATCTCTTTAAAAGCTTAGCGGCCTTATGGCAAAACAGAGGCATAGTTCTGTTGTCGGCGACAGGAGATTAACTAATCTCCGGTTCGCTGACGACTTTGTCCTCTTTTCTCAAACAGCCCAAGACCTCGAATTATTGATGCTGCAAGAACTCAGCGCGGCAAGCCTTAAGATTGGACTAGCGATGAACAGGTCAAAAACCCAACTTAAGACCAATAGCACGAAAAGTAGGGTTATGGTAGATGGGCAGATAATACAATATGTTGACGAGTACATCTATTTAGGCCAGGTAGTCTCTTTCAGTAATAGACAAGATAAGGAAGTCGAAAGACGCGTCGAAAACACCTGGAAGAGCTACTGGTCCATGAAAGAGCTTATGAAGGGAAACCTTCTATTAACACTTAAGCGCAAACTCGTCGACATGTGTATCCTGCCCGTCCTAACCTACGGTGCGCAAACATGGTCTCTGACCGAAAATCAAAAGTCCAAACTTAAGGTTTGCCAACGAGCGATCGAGCGCAGCATATTAGGCGTGAAGAGGATAGATAGAATCCGGAACACCACGCTGCGCTCAAAAACACGCATAGTCGACGTTGGGAAAAAGACTGCTAAGCTAAAATGGGACTGGGCTGGACACGTCTGTCGCATGCACCCACAAAGATGGGCTCACACAGTTACTTGGTGGGTGCCGGAGAACGGCCAGCGACGGCGCGGCAGACCAAGAAGGAGATGGCGGGACAACTTGGATGTGTACGCAAAGGACTGGCCTGATATTGCGCCGGAACGGGAGTTGTGGAAGTCAAGAGAAGAGGCCTTTGCCCAGCAGTGGGACACTATACCAGGCTAATAAAAAAAAAAATGTTCAATCAAACGTGTGACATAATTGCGTTTGGGGGTTTTTAAAATTTTTCATTTATAGTTATTATATAACAGAACAAACATTTAATGTAAATTTTGTGCATTAGTGCGTTTGTTCGTATTTAGGAGATTACTTCTGGAACTATCAAATTTTTTTTAATTGCAAGGTTCTGGTGAGACACAGAAAAAATTATTAACAGTAATAAGCAATTTATAGTTATATACAGGGTTATTTGTAATTTACTAGCATCCTTTTAACCCTAAACACCTACCACTTAAACAAATGTTTTTTGTTTTACGGCTTTTGTCATAACTTAATATTTTTGGTGTAATAATGTTTTGAAAATTTGAGATTTCCTCTTATTTTTACGATACTCTGTGTATTTGTATGGGAAAAAAAGTGCTTCATTTTAAAAAGTCGTAAAACAAAAAAACATTTGTTTGAGTGATAGGAATTCAGGGTTAAGAGGATGTCAGTGAATTAAAAATAACCCTGTATAACTACTATATAAAAACAGATTTTTTTAGTCAGATTTTAAAAAAAACCATGACTCTTAAGTCAATTATACGAACAACGGGTTGAATCTGGTAACCCCAGCCAGAGTTAATGTAAAATTCCAATGCAATGCAATGCAATATTTAAGAAGCCGTGGCCTTGCTTGACCTATGGCCTCTCAAGCAGAGGGTCGTGGGTTCAAATCCGGCTCGCACGTTTGAGTTTTTCGGAATTTATGTGTGAAATTACGGGATCCCCTTTTCTCCCATAATCTTTTTTATCCGAATTTTGAAAGTCAGAAATTGATGTCCATAATATTCTTGCTCATAAATATCGATGGTCTTAATTTTTGTAAAGCATATCGGTTAATAGTTCTAACTGCAATGATCCATAATCCTATTGATCATAACTTTAAAAAGTCATAATATTGATATCAATAACATTTAACGGAATATCGTTAATTATTCAGAAACATTATAGGGCATATATCAAATTCAAATTCAAAAACATTTATTTGTAAGAATACAGTAGGTAAAAAGATCTTAAAATAAGTTTAGCACACGTATTCAGCATGCAAGCAAGCGTACAAATATTTAGTTTACAATATTCACTATTTCTTATACGTGTAATAAAAATACTTTAAAATAATTATAAGAAACTAACTACTTAACACACGCGTACACACACACACGCACACACACACACACACACACACACACACACACACACACACACACACACACACACACGCACGCACGCACGCACGCACGCACGCACACGCACACACAAATGTATTTTACGTGAAGGTCCACATTTGTATAACAAACTCCTCATCAAAAGTATTAAACAAACTAAATCTATGTATTCAAAAACCAATTAAAAAGATATACTAAACAACATGTATTAAAAATACATTAAAAAGTATAAAAGTCAAGATAAAATTAAAATAAAATAAACTTTTTAAATTGAAACACAAACACACACACACACGCACACACACACACACACACACACACACACACACACACACACACACACACACACACACAGAACCACTGGGATGATGATGATGATGATGTATGGGGACGCCTCGCTGAGCCAGGCGGGCTGTCGACCGTTTTGCACAGTCATTCAGCCCAGTTCCCCGTGGTTGGAGCCGACGGTTACTGTCTCAGCAGCGCTCCCACACAGCATTTCTCCTCGAATCTTCTCGTTCTCCTGCTGAACATAAGGACATCTTTGAGACTGACATCCTTCAGCTCCTCCTCCCTCAGCTCGTCACTCCCGAATACATCACGCCGCGCTGCCGCGTACATGACACACTCGGCTAGGATGTGCTTACTCGTTTCCTCCTTCCCACAATGTGGACAGGAGGGGTCACTTTTAATACCTATTATGCTTAAGTGTCTATTTAACAAATTATGGCCAGTAATTATGCCAGTTATAGTTCTTAAGCTACTCTTACCTAGATTTAGGAGATACCTAGTTCTTCTGTGGTTGATACCATCCAGCATCATCTTCGATTGTCTGCACCCAACAGCCTGTCTCCAATCACTGTTTGCTTCCTGTTCCTTCAGTCTTTCAATTACCCCCTTGGTGACGTCTGCAGATATTGGAAGTACCGGCTCAGGACCTATAAATCCCGTATCCGCTCCCTCCCTTGCTAGCTCGTCAGCTTTCTCATTACCTGTCACTCCCTGATGTCCCGGGACCCAGGCCACCGTAACCATCGTGCTCTCCCCTAGTCTATTGAGTGCATTTCTACACTCTCTTACCAAAGAGGAGTTAACTGTCGGCTTGTTTAATGCCTTCAGCGCTGCTTGACTATCAGAGTAAATCACCACTGTTCCTACACCACGATAGTCACTCAGTTTCGTTTGTATAATCTGAGCGCACTTCAACACTGCGCACACTTCAGCCTGAAACACACTGGCATATCTGCCTAATGGTATAGCCTCTCGAACATTCATCTTGGGTATTATTATGCCTGCTCCCGCAAGTTGAGACGTTTTCTTCCTTGACCCATCCGTAAAACAAATTGTAGTCGGATGCTCAAGGTCTACTTTCCAACTATCTCTGTCTCCTATATGAATTCTATATTTCTTGTCAAAAACCCAAAACCACTGTCAAAGAACCACTGGGCCTAGAGATTCCAAATTTGGCATGTAGGTTCCTTATAAAGTCTAGGGGTGCACTAAGAAAGGATTTTTCAAAATTCACTCCCTAAGGGGGTGAAACGGGGGTCCAAAGTTTGTATGGGGAAACAAGATTCGTTCGACTATTTCATTCGAAACTTCACAGAAGTACTCCTAATGATAAATGAGTAAACACGTGTTTCAGGTTTTTTGAGAATTCAACCCCTAAAAGGGGGAAAAGGGGTAACAAAGTCTGATAATCAACATGGGTGTTGTTTCTATGGTTTATCGGGTCGCTGGTTATGAAAACAACAACGGTTTTAAAATCCGACGTGGCGGACGTAAAATACCATCTGCCTGGATGGGGTGCGATGGGGTTGAAATGTCTAATTAAATGACTGTTGATATATCAACGCACAGCCCAAACCACTGGACGTAGAGACTTAAAATTTTGCACATAGATACCTTATACAATGTAGGCATCCACTAAGGAAGGATTTTTGGGAATTCCCACGGGGACGGAAAAAAACGGGATTTATATATTTCCACGAACCGATTTCCACGGTTTTGCATTCGTTGGAAAGGTCTCGGGCTCCGTGAGGTTTATAGCAAAGAAAATTCAGGAAAAATTTCAACAGAAAAGCGGGAAAATCTTTTTTCACATACAGCGCCATCTCTGATACATAGCATGTACTACAAACCAATATACAGCACCATCTCTGATACATAGCACGTACTACAAACCAATACTATTCTCCGCGGACGGAGTCGCGGGCAACAGCTAGTAGATTATAAATGTATAGCTATAATTACGTAAGAATATAATAGCCATAAGTTCGTTCGTTCGATGTCGCTTCTAGTCACCCTAACTCCGTGAGTAGGGCTTGCACTATCCGGTAACTTTTTACTATCCGGATATTTCGGATATTTCAAATCTCTGTATCCGGATATCCGGTTTTTTCGGATAATTTGAATAATTTTCAAAATATAAAAAAAAACGTTAATAATAATTTATAAATTGTTTAATCAACTTAACGATGTGTGTTTTTAATAAATTTAACCAAAATTGCCTGATAAGGACTTAAAAATAATTATTTGTCACTTTAATGAGTGAAGTTAATTTAAAAAATATGTATACAATGATCATCATCATCATCATCATCAGCCTATGTTCGTCCACTGCTGGACATAGGCCTCTCCCATGGCACGCCACTGAGCACGATCCACGGCCACTCTCATCCAGTTCTTGCCAGCCGCCTTGCGAATATCATCGCTCCACCGAGTCTGAGGACGTCCTACGCTACATTTGCCGATCCGTGGTCTCCACTAAAGAACTCGTCTACCCCAACGGTTATCAGTTCTACGGGTTATATGGCCGGCCCATTGTCACTTCAGCGTGGTAATGCGGTGGGCTATGTCGACAACTTTGGTTCTCTGTCGGATCACTTCGTTACGAATTCGATCTTTTAGAGAAACTCCGAGCATAGCTCTTTCCATAGCACGTTGAGCAACTTTCAATTTGTGGACCAGCCCTAAAGTGAGTGTCCATGTTTCGGCACCGTATTTCATAACGGGTAGGACGCACTGATTGAAGACTTTCGTCTTATGTGAAGACTTGACGCAGTTTCCCATACGCTGCCCATCCCAGCTGTATTCTTCTGTTGGCCTCTTTCTCGAAGTTGTTTTTACCTAACTGCATAGTTTGCCCGAGGTAAACATACTTCTTACCCACCTCGAGAATATTGCCTTGCTTGAACTGAAATTGGTTCCGGATGTACATGTATGTTCATTGAACATTACCTTGGTTTTATCCAGGTTCATCCAAAGACCCACGCGTTGAGAAGAATCAACTAGGCTATTCAACATATGTTGCAAATCTTGCAGCGTTTCCGCCACGATGACGATATTATTATCTGCAAATCGCAAGTGTAAGAGGTACTCGCCATTTATGTTAATGCCGCGCCCCTTCCAGTCCAGCGTCTTGAACATATCCTCCAATGCATTTGTGAATAATTTAGGGGATATAACGTCCCCTTGTCTCACACCACGATGCAAGGGGATAGGTTCAGACTGCCGGTTCTGGACTTGGACGGCCATAGTAGCGGCGTTGTAAAGACCCCTCAACACTTGGATGTATCGCCAATCGACATGGCATCGCGGCAAAGATTCCAGAACACACCAGATTTCGATCGAGTCAAAAGCCTTTTCATAGTCCACGAACGCTAAGTATAGGGGCTGATTATACTCTTCGGTATTCTGTATAATCTGCCGAGCTGTATGGATATGGTCTATGGTGCCGTATCCCGCCGTGAGTTACCTGCACTTTACAAAGTTATAGCTAGTGACAAATAAGCGACCGACCCTATTTTTGAAGCACTAGGAGTTTATAGTACAATGTTTAACGAGTTTATCACTGGCAAACCGAAAGCACCGCATTAATCACCTTGTTTGCATTGAAGTGTATCGGCAGATATTTTTTACTTCTGTTAAATTACCCTCTTTGTTTTTGTTGTTTCTTTTGCTCATTCCATAAAATGTATTAAATAGCTTTAAATTCTCATGTAAGTGAATTTTAAAATTCTTAGTGGGAATAAAGAATCTTAAACCTACCTATTATTATTATTATGAAACTAAAACAATTATTTTGCTCACCCGCGACCTTACAATAGTTACGTTTATGCAAGAAATGTGTGTTCATGCAGTTCCTCCACCTCCACACTGTACGAACACACACAAATCACATAAACACAACCATCACCACCACCAAGCTGCACTGACGCGTTTCGAACTCAACCAGAGCTCATCTTCAGAGTTACCACAACCGCATGCTATGCTACCAAATGTTAAACTTAAACTTTTTTAAGTTCGAAACGCGTCAGTGTAGCTTGGTGGTGGTGATGGTTGTGTTTATGTGATTTGTGTGTGTTCGTACAGTGTGGAGGTGGAGGAACTGCATGAACACACATTTCTTGCATAAACGTAACTATTATAAGGTCGCGGGTGAGCAAAGCAATTGTTTTAGTTCATTAATATGGACCTCCGCAAAGTAACGCCTAATTCAATAAATTATTATTAAGAAAAAAAAAAAAAAAAAATTATTATCTTAAAGTAATAATTGTTTTTAGTCATAATTTTTCATTACCTAAAATGCACTAACCATCTACACTGAAATCTATAATATCCCAAGGAATATTGATAATTATTCAGAAACATTGTAAGACATATCGCTGGCAGCGAGCGTGCGAAGCGAGCGAGCAAGACCTTTCAGGGCAGAAGCGAGCGACTATGTTAGTTATTTTTTTATGACTACACAGAATACCTTTAATATTATGAAATGTCATACAACCATGACATTGAATGTTATTACAAAGTAATATTGTGCCTAAAAATTATTATGACCTGCGAAAAAAGACTTTGCAATAATTATTATGAGTGACTTTATTACCTTTAATATTATGAAGTGTGATGCTTCTTGATACTGAATGATATGAGTTTACTTATTAATCCTTACTATAATTAGGACTTAAGAAAATCGTAGCTCCAATTTTTTATGTTGTTTAATATTATGACTTCCGATAATATTATATTACATTTGTAATTTACCATGAGCTTTATGGCGAAGGAAAAGATCGTGAGGAAACTTGCATACACCTGCGAAGAAATTCAATGGTGTGTGTGTAGTTCCCAATCCACACTGGGCCCGCGTGGGAGCTACAGCCCAAGCCCTCTCATTCGGAGAGGAGGTCTGTGCCCTGCAGCGGGACGTATATTGGCTGGAATGATAATGTAATATAAATTGTAGTTCAAATATAATGTGTCAAGCGGTAAAATACATATAATAAATATTTTGGCTTAAATTATTTTTTTATTTTTTAATTCTAAATATAAATGTTCAGATTTAGAATAAAATTTATTAAGTATTATTATTCCCGAGATCCGGTCTTCTCGTGGTGTTTACACACTTTGTTTTTTTTACACATCATTTAACCATTTGATGTGGGCATGGATGTGGGTAAATATACAGCAGACACTGGCAGCACTGCTCAGCTGAGAGGTGACTGACTGCTTGACGTTGTGTGGCTTGCTTGCTCGGAATCGTATTCTTGATTCTTGTTATACATTTTGATAAATTCAGTGAAACGGTGGTTGCGATAGTGTTCAGATCTAAAATAAGTGCCCAGCGCAATGAGTGAACTAAGTCAAGAAGAGGTGAGTGTGAAATTTGTCTTAAAGTGAGCAACAGCGTAGTGCGTATGGGAAGTCTAATTTCGTAACAAAACAAAGCGTTGGCGTTTCACGATTGCGCGAGTTTGTTTTTCGCACGTGGTGCAGTGGTCATGCTGTTGTTGCAGATTCGGAGACGGCGGCTGGCGCGGCTCGCGGCGCTCGGCGCGCCCAGTGCGCCCAGCGCGGCCCCCGCAGCCCCAGGAGCCTCCGTGCCTCCCGGCCCGCTCTCTCCAGCGCCTTGCCCCGCGCCCTCGCTGCCTGCCTCGCCCGCCGACATCACCAACGCTAACAAACAACCAAATTACGCAGACCAAGTGAAAACTGATGACCAGACCAAAATACCAGCAGATGGCTTAATTGTAACAGAAAAAGCAGACAATAACTTGTTAGATGAAATGCCAGACACGAAAATGACAGATCTCTCGCAGACAAGGCAATATAGTTTTGACTCTATGGGGGATGATACCTTAGTCAGTTGTGGTTCTGTAAGAGTGGGCAGTTTGCCCCAACCCACAGTTGGGTGCACCGAGCAGGGTCCCACTAGGGAAGACAGCACATCGCGGTCAATATCCCCTGCACAGTTTGTGGAACCGTCCCCAGTGCGTCCGCGGCCAAGCAATGCCTCACCAAGCTGCTCACGGCGATCCCTTTCCATGGAAGTTGATGATGTCTCAGAGAGAAATTCACAATCAGAGCAGCAACAGGAAGCCATGGAGGTAAGAATTTTTAGTTTACAATTTGATTCAATACTGAAAATGTACTCATCTCTGTACTGACGTTTACTGACTACAATTTTTCTAACCAATTTAATTTCTGATTTTATTATTTGAAGTATCTACTTACAAGATAAAGAATTCATTAGTTGTGAAAGCAGATAAGATTGATTACTATTTCCTATTGACATACTATTGTTTGTTCAATAAGAATTAGTCTCTTGTATGCCGGAACGCAGATCTGCGTCAGATTAAAGGCTATCTTTTTGTATTTTTTTTTGTAATCTGCAACATTGGTACTATTTGAAACTAACGAGACTAGAATGCAGGTTTTTTTTACTTTCGGAATACAAGAGGTTAAGAGTGTTTATACCTGCTGAGCTGGCAACGTTGCATTTTGTTAGTTTTTCTCGATTATTCCATAAAAATTGAAGGAAAATTAAAAATATGGTGTATACAAATTGTTCTAATATATATGTTAATGTGTCTACTGCAATAATTATTTGTGATAAGACTTTTATTTTCTTTAAAAACCGTTAGGTAATAATTTGTTTGTTTTTAAAGAAAATAAAAGTCTAAAATAGCAAGGGTGAAAACCAAGGAAAAAAAAGAGACTAGACAAAAGTAATGGATCTATTGTGTGGTAGTTTTGGAGTTATGCCCTTTTAGAATAAGCACATCTTAACGTTTTTGTCACGAACAAAATTAATTCTTGTGGGGGTGTGGGTAGGTTAATTTTTGTATTACTGTATTGTTGTCTATAGCGGACACTGGCATTCCAAAGGTTAACATACATACATTTACATTACATTTTCTATTTTTAAGGGTCCATTCCTCCTGAGGAAAGGCTCTCTTATAGTATAAATTCATTGTCTGTCCGTTTGCCTGTCATGAACCTTTGTTCTCACAATACAATCTTGATAAGTGTATTTTCAAATCTAGAATTTTTTTTTTGTTACAAGTAAGCACCATAATGGCCATTAATCGTCAATTAGGGACTAACCAACAATCTAATCTAATACCTTTAAACGAGCAATTCTTGTATATATGTATATATATATATATATACATATCTTCTCGGAAACGGCTCCAACGATTTCGATGAAATTTGGTATGTGGGGGTTTTCGGGGATGAAAAACTGATCTAGCTATGTTTCATTTTCAGAAAATCGCTTTTACTCGTGTTTTCCGGCTATTTTTGTTTGCATTAGAATATAAAGCTAAATTTCGCCGACTTCGAGCAGATCATAATGGCACATTAGAAATCGGGTGGTCGCGGATCCAGCCGACCTCGGTTCGATACCACGTTTTTTTTCAAGATTTTTAGTTTTTTTTTTAAGTTTATTTTTTATGAGAAAACGTCAAGTTTCTACTTTTGTGAGAAAAAGTTACTTTTTTGTGAGAAAAAGTTATTTTTTGCGAGAAAAAGTTACTTTTTTGTTAGAAAAAGTATTATAGGGAACGTGCAGTAACTATAGGCGGCAGCACTAATGCGACAGAAGAGACACTATGCGGACAGTAAAACAAACTTATCAAGGTAAAACATTCAAATTGATGGCACCCTTATGGCACCAGTTGGCAGCACCGTCTATGTGCACGTTCCCTATTGGGAGCACAGAACAGGAAAAGCCGGTTGTCTGTAAATTCGGTTTACGGACGATAGTTTAACGTGACTCACCCCTCCACCCCCTCCGGTGTTTTTGTCAAATATCTTGAAAACGGTGCATCCTACGGCAAAATCAATGAAATTTTCATCCCCCCTTAAGTACCTACGTACCCCGCGCTCCCTCCCCCGCATCCCCTCCCCCCTCTCAAACCCCCCCCCACCCCTCCGGTGTATATAATCAGGATCTCGGAAACGGTTCCAACGATTTCGATGAAATTTGGTATTTGGGGGTTTTCGGGGATGAAAAATTGATCTAGCTTGGTCTTATCTCTGGGAAAACGCTTGGTACCGAGTTTCTGCCCGAGCAGAGCTCGGTCGCCCAGGTACTTATATACTAATCGTTAATGAGGTACAGTCAACAGCATAAATAAGTGATCATTTATATGTACCTTGTCACTTTAACGTCATGTTTGAAATGTCATACAAAATTGTCAAACGATTGAAAACAACAAGGTACAGAAATGACCACTTATTTATGCTGTTGACCCTACTACCAGTTTATTGAAAGCTATTAAAATAAAATTAGGGTACAATAGAAATTCCAATACAGAGTCTCAAAACAATATAGTTAACCCGTCGCGCGATCGGGGACTTTTTTTAGGTAATTTTTTCTATGTACCCTATGTTAAAAGGTGATTTAAACTAAAAACAAAAATTAGCAAATTTTGACAGTTACCTTAGGCACCGCTGTGTCTGCCTAGGTCGCTCGAGGGGTTAATGGTGGTATATTGCATAATTACTTTATTTACAAATAGGTATTTATTTTAAACACAACAAAACAGGTGGTGATAATATCAATACCAATAAAAAAAAATCTAAAGACAGTAAACAAATGAGGATAAATAACAAAACACCTAATATCAAACATTTAATGTTTTCCAATAAATTGTGTTTATAACATTTTTTATTATGACTCTGTTACTAATGTAGTGCAGAATTTAAGGCAGGTTTTGATTTGAAATACGGTTGAGTATTTGACAATTACCCCCTGTTTCACCATCCATTGATCAAATTTATTTGATGGATAAATGTGATGTTGTCTCTGTTTGTTTTGTTTGAATAGATAGAGACGGCATCACCATCACATTTATCCATCAGTTAAAATTAATCAATGGGTGGTGAAACAGCCCCTTAATCTCATATTAAAACTGCAAACCTTAATATACATAAATAAACATTTTATATACAAGAACAATTAACCTAAAACTATAAACCTTAAGAAATATAATAATAATAACTAAAATATATTATGAAAAGGAGTCCCTTTAGGCAAGGTTCCGAAGATACTGGCAGCGTTCCCCCTTTGAATAGCTAAACTAATTCTTTGACAATTTGTTGTGATGAACAATGCCTATTTGATTGATGTACCTACTCACTACATGGCCTATTACGACTTGCGTGACTCGAGTGCGTCTGATGCCGTCGGCTACACACGCCGTCTTCTCATTTGTTGCACATAGAAAATATTTCCCTAGCTCACTTGGAAAGAGACTACTGGACTGGACAAGAACTGTTTTTTTTCGGAATTTTATGCCAAATTACATTTGAAATTTGTCACGAGCCTTACAGTGAAGGAAAACATCGTAACCTGCACACGCCTGAGAAGAAATTCAATGATGCGTGAAGTTCCCAATCCGCTTTGGGCCCGCGATCAGATGATGATGATGATGACTTTGAAAGGGACGCATTGAGTTTGAAAACATGTCGTGGCGCCTCATTCTAGTCATCCTGAGCATAGATCGCTTGGCGCTCAGAAATATATAAGTAAATTTTTCATGACTTAAAATATTGCATCAATTTTCTCGAAACAATGCGGCACTATACCTACTTCGATAAATTTTATGCAATTTTGTTAAAAGTTGTATTTTCGCGCACCGAAAGATATAGAATTATGAGATGAAGGTTAATCGCTGGTCAGTTTATAATTTTACACTTTTCCCCTGGTCTGATACCTCTCTTATTTTTTTATAATTAGAAAATTCCCACATCAGCGTGCTACTGTCGGTAGCAAATTAAAAAAATCATTAACACTAACATTCAAAGTTTAATATCTCACGCACTCTCTCACACATTTTGTATTAGAAATTTACCGAAAATTACGTAAAACTCAGGGGGGGCACACTTACATATATCATCACTTTTCATGCGACTACAGCGATCTCTGGTGTTTGCCGAAGAACTAAATTAGCGGCCATCTTGATTGACTTGTCAAACTTGTCAGTTGTCATTCATCGGCCATGACCATGGCCAAAGAGTATTGTAATATTATATGAACAAGAGTGGCAACTCTATGGTCAAAAATGCATGTATGGAAGGTGCTGCCGCCCTACGGCAGCTCAAGAACTAATGTGACGTATGTATAGATATATACCTATCTATATTTATATGTTGGTAGTGATGTACATCTATAGATACGCGTACCTATAGCAATGTACAGTCAAGGATTTTAATTGATAGGCTAATTGCCACTATTCGTATTTTAGCCGTCTAATTCAAATCAGCATATACGAAGTATAAGCGGCTAAACCCGATTTGCATTATACGGCTAAAATACGAACATTGGCAAGTGGCCTATCAATTAAAGTCCTTGACCGTACAATTTGGTACGCCATGGCCATGGCCGATGAATGACAACTGACAAGTTTGACAAGTCAACCAAGATGGCCGCTAATTTAGTTCTTCGGCAAACACCAGAGATCGCTGTAGTCGCATGAAAAGTGATGATATATGTAAGTGTGTCCCCCCTGACCATGGCGTACCAAATTGTACGGTCAAGGACTTTAATTGATAGGCCACTTGCCAATGTTCGTATTTTAGTCGTATAATGCAAATCGGGTTTAGCCGCTTATACTTCGTATATGCTGATTTGAATTAAACGGCTAAAATACGAATTGTGGCGATTAGTCTGTCAATTAAAATCCTTGACTATACATTGCTATAGGTACGCGTATCTATAGCTGTACATCACTACCAACATATACATATAGATAGGTATACATCTATAGAAACGTCACATTTGTTCTTGAGCAGCCGTAGGGCGGCAGCACCTTCCGTACATGCAAATTTGACCATAGAGTTGCCACTCTTGTTCATATAATATTACAATACTCTTTGGTAAAACTTTAATTGAAGCCCTAATCGCGTAATATGCGTAAGCAGATGAAGCATTCATCCTTTACGTACACGGTTATTACCTATGTATCCTAATAACTGCTTTATGTATCGACACGCCGATGTCGGTTAGATCCCCTGATGAAAATATTTGTAGTAGGTAGTTATTCACTGGCCATATCATGTAAACCTCAACAGAGCTTCTGTTACGTGAGAAACGTGTTGTGACGTCACAATAATGGCCGCATTCGCGTATCGTAGGCGTATTACATAATTTATTCATTGTTCACTTTCTCGCCTGCACAACTACTACAAAAAGATTTCAAAAAATGCTTAAAGCATATTGTTATGTAGGTCAATTCGATTCAAATGAGGTCGGAATAAACGGGAATTGTCGGTGAAAGTAGTTGTCTATTCATCACCAAAAGTCATGCGAGTAGAGCCCAAAATTGTATCCAAGTCCCCAACTTATATACGTCCGCGCGTCCCACTGCAGGGCACAGGCCTCCTCTCCGAATGAGAGGCTTAAGCCGTAGTTCCCACGCGGGCCCAGTGCGGATTGGGAACTTCATACACACCATTGAATTTCTTCGCAGGTATATGCAGGTTTCCTCGCGATGTTTTCCTTCAAAAAAAAAATCAAAAATTGTTTTATTGGTGACAGCCTTTTATAAACTAGAGAAGGTTGGGACCTCCCATTAAGTACAAATACCTGTGTTAGGAGATCCCGCTCTTCCTCAAGTTTAGCAATTACATATGTGAACAACCAATAACAAGAGTATTATTAATTAATTATACTAAATAATAACTAAAACTAAGAACAAAAAACACTTTGATAATGGTAAAATGTGAGTGTGTGTGTGTGTGTGTGTGTATGAGTGTTGTGTGTTTGTGTGTGTGTGCTGTGTGGTTACAAAAGTATTGCTTCAGCCTCCTCATAACTTAGAATTTCAATTTTCATTATTATGCATTTTTAACTAAAAGTATATTGAACAGACAAACATACTAGGTAAGTATAATCCCCAAGCGTGTAGATGATTCGGTAGACGGTAGTTACGCATACGTTACGCTGATTACGTTAGAATGGATCTACATCGTATATTTAAGATCAAAGTTGGTTCTGTATTAGTTCAAAATTGTTTAAATTGGATTGCATAGAAGATAGCGGTGTTATTAACCCTTTGGCCCTCGTTGTCGCCTATACTTGACAACGAATAAACGATGCACTGGCGCCGCGGTCGACTATGTTTATCTTCCTGAGGCCCACGAAAATATTGTTAAGCATAACTTTTTGCATTTTACTTAAGATAATGCATTTATTGACCGGAATAAAAGGTAGGCATGTAGGTATTTGAACGCCAACGGTTTGCAACCTTTTGTTATGATGTTGGACCTCTCGCTCGCAATGACAAGGCCCTATACTACGAAGCGCGAAATTCGAACTTCGTTTCATGCCGTTCCGCTCACGCTAATGGTATTTATTACGAGAGTGAGAGGGACCGCACGATCCGAACTTCGAACTTCGAATTTCGTAGTAACCCCCATGGCTTATGATATGAAGCATACCTATTATAACTCTCGTTCCTACTGGATAACTTAGAAGATGAGGTGACTTTGGTATCTTTTGTCTAGTTTTTTACCTGGCATTAGACCTTCACCGTGGATATGGGTTTACCTAGCCCTAAAGTTGAAATGTATGATTGGAGATGTATTTTTTTTTGTTATTTTATTAAATACGGCAATACATAAAACCGATTGCAAATTACTACCTATATACATATAGTAATTTGCAATCGGTTTTATGTATTGCCGTATTTAATAAAATAACAAAAAAAATACATCTCCAATCATACATTTTCATTTTTATTTATATAGATATCTACCTATAGGTATCTATATAAATAAAAATGAATCGCCATGTGTTGATAAGCTCAAAACTAAAGAACCACGGAATCAACTTGGATAAATCTTTTTTTGTTGTGTTCGAAGTTGTCAGGACAAACTTTGATTTAAAAAAAAAACCTTCACCGGGTGCAAAGCCGCAGGCACCAGCTAGTTAAGGAATTAAGATGAATCTATGTGTTTATAACAAATGTTTGTGAAGTACTTAACTACGGTCGCGTGCTTTGATTTGGGACCCATTTCGAAAAAATATCCTTTGAATTCCTATACAATATGTCAGGACTGTCAAACTTAAGTGGGTCCCAAATTAAAGCTCGTGACTGTACTATATGAATTACATATTTCCATATTTTAGTTAGATATGACAGCAAACCGATTATGAATTACTATTACGGCACTTTCACACGGGCAACGTCCCGTTTATTGCGGGTTCGGTTTTTTGCAGGATCCCGTTTAGTAGCATACGTGCTACTGTGGTAACATTCATACGAGCATTCGGTTTGCGGGATCCACGTTGCCCGTGTGAAAGTGCCGTTATTTGGGCAAATGTTAACTTTAAGTGTATATTTATGTCGCATATTTTGTTTAAAAGTAGGTATTTATTTTGTACATATCGACACACGATGCGTGTGCGCGTCCCTAGCGAATCGTCACTTTTCGGTTACATTGGGCGATAATGTGGTTGCCGTTGCCACGTATAGAAGACGTCGCGCGGTGACTAGTGATGTGTTGTAGCGACGTAAGACTAAATTGACTTTGGACGACTTTTTATGATTTCGTATGTTATTCGAACTTTTTCCGATTTATTAACATGAGGGATTTTATTCCGGAATTAAATTTTGTTAAGATTTTCGTAAACTAATCACTTTTCTACTATCATTTGTAATTATCGATTATCGATAGTAGGTACTATTAGAAATCTCTAGTCGTTCGAAGAGTTATTTACTCAAATTATGCCTTTGCGGTTGAGACATATAGTTTTATTTAAGTATGCATACTTTACTTTTGTTTGTTTGTATGCTTGTGGTCACACAGCACGAACCTTTCCAATAGGAAAATAAAGAAAATAAAAAAATTACGTAGCATTCAGTTCTAGTTCAACTAGAAGAATTTCAGTTCTCGTATAGTTCAGTTACCATACAAAACACCGTGTTAAAATCGGTTCACCTGTCCCAGAGCTACGATGCTCTTACGTCTTCAAATTCGTAACACTTAATATTTACGTTGCGTCGTGAGTTAAAAAATGCATTATACTCATTCAGGTAGAACAAAAAATCAATGAATGACCTTACGCCTATGTAAATAGGCCTTAAAACCATCTGAAAAATATTTTCTGTACATAGGTGGAAGACAACGACTCGACAGCGTCGCCTGCGCGTAAGATATCTCGGTCGCGAACAGTAAGCTGCACCGAGTTGACGGAAGAGCAGTTGAGAAGCATTGTTGGCAGAATCCTGCAGGTGTCCTGGTCCGAAGATAGTGCTGGTAAGTTGTAATAAAGTTGTAGAACAATACACATACAAGCAGCTGGCGAATTTTTTTCGGTTGCTGATGGAAACACATTAGTTGTTTACATGAAACTACTTAATTTTTTTTAGTGTTGAATTGAGTCAGAACCTTTGGAAACAGCAATGTTTTGTTTCAGGCGGTATTTACGTACCATCGGTCGCAGCTTCGCTGCTGGACAACCCTAAACTAAGTCTAGACGAATTAGCATCCGAAGCTCTCATGGATGTCATCACGCAGATAACTAATGGCGCGGACCCTCTCAACCAAAAACTAATAGCGGTCTCTGAAATATCCAAAAGACTGAGCGAGGACTGCAGCGATGATACTCTGACTGGAGGTGGAACTTTGTCGTCGGAGGTAGACGCTGACAAGGCAGGCTGCCCGGCGCCCGCCCTGCCGATGCCCAAGACGATCCCCACGCAAGGCCTCGCCGTCAGTTACGTACTAAGATTCTACAACAACATCAACATTTACGAAAGAGAACATCCAAAGAAAAGTTCAGAGCCTCCTCTGTGTGATCTATTACAAAATTTAAGAACTTTACTCGTGAGTCATTTAGTGCTAGTGTTGCGGGACAAGTTTGACCTGGAGAAGTGTAGGAAATCGCCGCTGCTGCCGTACCAGTTGATCGGAAACGCGCCAACCGGCCTCATTCAAGAATTGTTAACAGCTACCTACTTGGATAAAGAAGTTTTTGAAGAGGTGAGTCATTTTTATTATTTTTTCACCCTACTTAGGGTTATTTGATAAATACGTATGTGTTAGATGGTCTTTTCAACCTGGGGGGTTTATTGATGTTATATTTCTAAACATTTTGACCTTAATGGCGAGTCATTACCCTGTCACGCCGTCACGTTCGTGCTCGCACTCGACAGTCGAACAATGCAAGCCAGTGTAACGCTGCAATTTATCTAGTATCGGTAGATGACACCATACGCTAACGCTACTATTGGCGTATGCAACTTATGGAAACGATCAAAATTTTCGAGTATGTTGGTCAAGTTAATTAAGTTTCGTTTAGAAAACGTATTAATGCCGCACTTAGAGACGTCAATAGGATCCTAGGATCCATTACTGTTAATTGTCATCTAGAGCTGGGTCACATTATAGATAGAACCGACTACCGACAGCTTTACCGGAATGACAAAGGTATCAGATATGCATACGTATTTCAATATCGCTGTTCACATTAGGATTTACTCAATACAACTGTCGGCGGCGACACAGTTATGGGATGTTCAGCCGCGATATTGTTCGGGTCCGATATAATAATGGCTTATAGTGTGAACAGCAAGATTCGACAGTCTGCCAACGGTAAAACTGTCAGTCTCACCTAATGTGAACCAGCTCTTAAACACTCAATCAGGGGCGGCCTTAACCACCCTAGCGTCCAGGGTGGGGCGATTCATTAGGCTCTCTTTCGCAAAATAATTATAGAAACTCATTTTAAATTTAAATGACATTTGACAAATTTTTCAATATATAATATTCATTTAAAAGTTTGGTACGTACAGCTCTGAAGCCAGATCCCCTTGGCGGCTGCCCCAGTAATTCCGGCACAGTGGCGTAGCTAGGTGACGAACGGTCCAGGGGAAAAAAAAACTGGAGCCCCTAAACTGTTTTTGTTTTATCAATACATATACAATACAATAATCATAATTAGCAGTCATCAGCTCTTTATCGTACACTGAGGGCACAGCAAACACGGGCGGATCGTGAGTTTTTGGGGCCCTGAGGTCATTGGTTGGCGGTCGACCTGATTAACTAACTAATCGCCATTTTGTCAAAAAACTAGGTTTCCACTGTGGATTGGGAGGCTTTTATATTCAAAGGGTCCTGGGCCACAGGCAAATCCATTTACGGCCCGACTACGACTTCGCGCGTTTTTCTCTGTTCATTGCGCGGCCGAGACGCTCGCCAAACAGTAGTTATAGTATAAATCTTCCCAGGTGAATTTTTCGCTTCGAGCCTTTATCTTTCAAAACATACGGTATCGTCATAGTATTAAGGTTCAAATTTAATGTAATTGCTCGAAGCGAAAAATTCACCTGGGAAGATTTATACTATACGTAGTTACACCCAATTAACTGAAAAAACGCTCGCCGAGCCGCTGGTCGCGCGAAGTCGTGGCTGGGCCATTAGAGTTAAGGTTTGCAAATCAGGTTTTAGGGTTCCGAGGCACTGGCCTAGTCCTTTAGCTACGCCAGTGCGACACAATATTTCGTTTTTTTTAGCATTAGAAAGAAGGTAAATAAGGTAAGCGATCTTGACGTGTCATTTTATTGAAAAACACTTGAAAAATAAATCACAACAAATAATGTAAAGCCCAGTTTAGACTTGCAAGAAAAACGTGCAAGTTGCATTACATTGCAGCACTGGGTTGACCACTTCAATCTCGTTCGTTTTACTCTCGCATTATAATGCAACTTGCACGTTTTTTCTTGTAGGTCTAAACTCGGCCTAACAATTAGCAAGGACACATAAACATTTAGGGCACTAAACCTCGGGACACCGAGGTCTGCTAGACTTCCTCAAGGAGTTAGGCTGGCACGAATAGTGCCTACATCCAGTCAGTGGCGTAGCTACCGTATGGCAAGCCGGGACAGTGCACCGGGGCCCTCAAGCTCAGGGGACCCCTCGGACTCTGACTTATAAACTATAAACGCGGACCTATGAGAAACGCGGCGCTCTTCAACAGTGTGACTATAAAACGCTACTAGTGAATTTACAATCGCGCGAGTCTAGTGAATTTAATGTGCATTTATCCTTACTTGTCTTATCATGTAAACAAACACGGGTTGTGGCCCTAGTTTACTTTTTGCCCCAGGGCCTTTGGTTACCTAGCTACGCCACTGCATCCAGTTACGCAAAATAGGCGCACAGAGACGTCGAGTTGCGGAAATTAGTCCATTATTATTATTACTAATTACCACATAATCATTTATATTCTTTTGGTTTCATAAGTAATAGTTACTGTTTTTTAAGAGCTTTTCAATAAAAAAGACTCGTCAAGATTGTTTACCCTTTTTCTAACGCTAAAAAAAGAAGGATACAAGCAATGATCTCGTCAGGTATTCGTGCCGTTGCTCATGGGCATCCGTTCGGAGATGCGCGCGTGCGTGTCGCCGGCGCTGCGCGCGCTGCGGTCGCTGTGCGAGCTGCGCGCGGGCCCGCGGCACGCGCTGCGCCCCGTGTGCTCGCTGGTCGCGCGGCTGCCCTCGCTGTGCCCCGACGCGGTGTCCACGTCGCCCGGCCGCGAGATCGCGCGCGTCAGCTTCCTCGGCCCGTTCTTTGCTGTGAGTCACATTATACCTCTTTATTCTTTTAAATAGTATGTGTATTTGTAGTACCTTCACTTGCAACTAACTAATCAAGACTTCAAATGTTCCTGTCGCCTTTAAATTTCATACATGTATGTAGCTCCGGTGACAATGCAATAATCAGGTACCGTCACAGGGTACCGTCTTGACAAAAAGTGTGTACCTATGGAAAGTGTAATTTATCATAAAAAAAATTAATCCAAAAAAAAATACTTTAAATATTAACCGTTTTGCTGCTTAAAATAGTGTAAACAGATCTAATGATTCAACGCTGCTAATTAATTAATTATCTGTTGTATAATAAATATGTCATGTCATGATCATGATTCATGATAATATGTCGTTTAAATTATTCAGCTGTTGACTTAGTGATTTGTTTCCATAAATTATACTGACATTGACTAAAAAGAGGGTTTCTAAAACAGGTTAGTTGGCGCTATAATAGTATCGTGAAGTTCGTGAGACAACTTTGACTTTTGTGTCAAATATTGGAGTGGAATTGGTTTATAATTAACCCTTCGTATGCCTTGTACCGGATCCGTACCCAATTTAAGGCATTTTTTTTGTATTTTTTTTTTAAATCTGTATGTATCATTGGATTTATATGAAACTGTTGAGACTAGAATGCACGACTTTTTTTTTTTACTTCCTGCATACGAAAGTTTAATAGGGATGTTGACACCTCCAATCTTCTGACGTACTTTTTTATCAGCTGTCAAAACACAATTCTCCCACAGAGTTTAAATGGCAATAGCAACTTATGACGTCACTTGTTCGCCAACTCCAAGTATTTTTTTTAAAGCAACATAAAATCTAATTTTGCAGTTCATCGAAAATTAATCTGGTTTCAGGCCTAAAATAAAGCGTTTTCTTCCTGGAGGCGTGTCTTCGGATGATATTTTAATGGCGTCAACATCCCTATTAGCAGTTATTAAAGCGTGTTTCTTTTAGGTATCACTATTCGCGGAAGAAAACCCCCGCCTGGCTGAGCGTTTGTTCGCGACGGGCTCCGGCGACCGCAGCCTGGCGTTCGCGCTGCAACGCGAAGTGGAAGCGAGCCGGAACACTCTGCACAACATCTGCCACAACATCCTGCTCTGCCAGGACGCGAGGGAACCCTTCCTGAACTACTTCGCTGCGCTGCTGCAGAGGAATGAGCGCCGCGCGCAACTCCAGACCGATGAGAGGTCTTTGGCCGGTGAGTCGAATAACTTGAATAATTTTAACGACCTCTTTAGCCTAGTTGGTATCAGTGGCGAAGGGTGCTAACAACCCGATTCCTTCCGGGTTGCCTAAAATTTTGAAGTAATCAAACGCTTCTATTAATAACCCGTTGTTTGTAATACAGGCATACTCTTCCCTAATAAACTTAACTTTTTTTCAACACGATGCAGAATCAAAACGCAACTTAATACTCTCACAAAAACGATTCTTTCACGATCTCTAATAGTAAATGCCGGTCGGAAATATTAGAAATTGTACACTCAGACATCAAATAATTCATTGACAAACACCCACACCACTCCAGGAAACATGGCGTGTCTATGCTACTTAGATAACCCGGGATTAAGCGGCTTATTACATTTAAAAAAAGACTTTGTGTGTTGTGCGTAAGGCTCACTTTCACTTTGCCTGCCGAAGCCGCGAGCCGCGAGCCGTGAGCGGCTTCTTGGAACATTTTTGGCGCTACGATCGCCTACTTATACAAAATTACTGCAGCGAAATGGAACGTAAAATATCGATGATTTAGTGTAAAACAAAAACAATTATATTTTATCTGCTTTTATTATTAAGGTTTATAAACTGGCGAAATTAATATTAGATTAGAATTTTATAAAATAACACCGTCACTTATTGGAAATAATTGTAATGGCAACATTACGATTGATTTGTCATTGATTACAAACTTCATATTTCGTTTGTTGTTGTGAAGTATTATTATTGTTTGTTAGTAGTAAATATATTGTTTTAATTTAATAAAAAAATACATAGCTAGATTAGTGTTGATGCTCGAAACCAGTGAAATTTCGTAATATCGGATTGTGCAAACTTATAGTGTCAAGTGGTCAGTTTAATTTATATTTTATCTTCGGTCGGACTCGCTAGATAAATTATTTTGTATTTACTAGGCTTAATAAAAGTAGAAAAGGCTCCTTTAATTAAAACTGATTGTGGATGCGAATTTGTTGAGTGACGATTTTAGAAGTTATGTCCTAATTTTCAAGAAGAGAATAAATAAAAAGGGTAAGATAAAGGTTAGTAGTTTTCGCCAGAGGCGGCGCTGGGTAAGGGCGACGTGGGCCACCGTCCTCGGCCTCGCGGTCTGAGGGTCCTCGCGCCTCGAAAGTTTCCCGTTTTTTGATCATTACATCCGTAATCTAATGTGTGGCGCGCCATCACAGCGCCTCACAAAATGTGTCTTGTCTTGCCCACACCAAATTTAGGTCCTGAGCCGCCACTGGTTTTCGCTACGGCTTTACCTGAAAAAAATTTCACGCTTCGCCACTGGTTGGTATTGACCCTGCCTACGAAGCAAGAGGTCCTGGGTTCGAATCCCGGTAAGGGCATTTATTTGTGGGATGAGCACGAATATTTGTTCCCGAGTTGTGGATGTTTTCTATGTATTTAAGTATTTATTTATCTATATAAGTATGTTTATCGTCGTCTAGTAGCCATAGTACAAGCTTTGCTTAATTTGGGACTAGGTCGATTTGTGTAAGATTGTCCCCTAATATTTATTTGTTTATTTTATTTTATTTTCAAAAGCTGTGGTAGCCTATACCCTGTCTACTTAACATAGTTAGCAAAGCGTTCTCTCTGTTGCACTTTTGTATGCGAATCGATACGTCGATGGCGGGCTCGGCTTACATGCCGTTAGTTGGAATATTCGTAATATTTCTCGTGATTTTTGTTTGTAGTTAGAGGCACCTCAAATAATTACATGTCATGTTTATTCATCTATTAATCATAATTATGTAATTTAAAGTAGTAGATAATAATATTTAAATATATGCCCTGCAGTGGGACGTATGTGCCGGTGCATCGTCCTTATCGCTGACCAATTACGTGCATTCTCTGTTTCCTAGTACTAACTCTGTTAAATAGACAGAGTATAGTGTTTTGACCTATCATGTCTGTTAAGTACTTACTGCTCGCGAAAGGATTGTATCCTGCCCTTTGACGATCTAGAAGTCTCAATCTACTTATAAAGTAAAATAAATAGCACAAGTAAAGGAGCCAGCAGACTAGCCGCGTAGTTCATGTATCGCTGGAAAAAATGTTTATACTGTTATATTATATGTTTAGTTAACGGTTTCAAATCAAAATGCATATTTGATGCAATTCTGTCTCTCTGAAATTTCTTAAACTTTCGGGCCCCCCGTGAAAATAGTTTGCCCACCATTGCTCTAGATTGTTTGGTTTTGAGTTTTTCAGAATTTATGTGCGAAATTATATTTCAAATTCACTATGAGCTTTTCGGTGAACAACATGCACAAAAATGAGACTCGGTTCAATAGTGCGTGTAAAGTTTCTAATTCACACTGGGCCCGCGCAGGATCTACAGTCCAATCCCCCTCAATCGGAGAACTTGCCTGGTAGTAGTCAGTGGCGAAGCGTGAAATTTTTTTCAGGTAAAGCCGTAGCGAAAACCAGTGGCGGCTCAGGACCTAAATTTGGTGTGGGCAAGACAAGACACATTTTGTGAGGCGCTGTGATGGCGCGCCACACATTAGATTACGGATGTAATGATCAAAAAACGGGAAACTTTCGAGGCGCGAGGACCCTCAGACCGCGAGGCCGAGGACGGTGGCCCACGTCGCCCTTACCCAGCGCCGCCTCTGGCGAAAACTACTAACCTTTATCTTACCCTTTTTATTTATTCTCTTCTTGAAAATTAGGACATAACTTCTAAAATCGTCACTCAACAAATTCGCATCCACAATCAGTTTTAATTAAAGGAGCCTTTTCTACTTTTATTAAGCCTAGTAAATACAAAATAATTTATCTAGCGAGTCCGACCGAAGATAAAATATAAATTAAACTGACCACTTGACACTATAAGTTTGCACAATCCGATATTACGAAATTTCACTGGTTTCGAGCATCAACACTAATCTAGCTATGTATTTTTTTATTAAATTAAAACAATATATTTACTACTAACAAACAATAATAATACTTCACAACAACAAACGAAATATGAAGTTTGTAATCAATGACAAATCAATCGTAATGTTGCCATTACAATTATTTCCAATAAGTGACGGTGTTATTTTATAAAATTCTAATCTAATATTAATTTCGCCAGTTTATAAACCTTAATAATAAAAGCAGATAAAATATAATTGTTTTTGTTTTACACTAAATCATCGATATTTTACGTTCCATTTCGCTGCAGTAATTTTGTATAAGTAGGCGATCGTAGCGCCAAAAATGTTCCAAGAAGCCGCTCACGGCTCGCGGCTCGCGGCTTCGGCAGGCAAAGTGAAAGTGAGCCTTACGCACAACACACAAAGTCTTTTTTTAAATGTAATAAGCCGCTTAATCCCGGGTTATCTAAGTAGCATAGACACGCCATGTTTCCTGGAGTGGTGTGGGTGTTTGTCAATGAATTATTTGATGTCTGAGTGTACAATTTCTAATATTTCCGACCGGCATTTACTATTAGAGATCGTGAAAGAATCGTTTTTGTGAGAGTATTAAGTTGCGTTTTGATTCTGCATCGTGTTGAAAAAAAGTTAAGTTTATTAGGGAAGAGTATGCCTGTATTACAAACAACGGGTTATTAATAGAAGCGTTTGATTACTTCAAAATTTTAGGCAACCCGGAAGGAATCGGGTTGTTAGCACCCTTCGCCACTGGTAGTAGTGTACCTATGTATAGGCCGGAGATGATGACCACGATTGTTTCGATTTAGTAAGATCTTATTGGCCCATCCTTGGTCCGTGGTTGATCTTCTCAGTTTCAATATTATAATCAAGTGTTCATCATCATCATCATTTCAGCCGAAAGACGTCCACTGCTGAACATAGGCCTCCCCCAAGGCTCGCCAAACAGATCGGCCCTGCGCCATCCGCATCCAATGCCAAGACAACTAAAGAATGGCAAGGCCCCTGGTGATGACGGTATAACAGCCGAACTTCTGAAGGCGGGTGGAAAACCGATCCTCAAAGCCCTTCAGAAACTATTCGATACCGCCATCCGTGAAGGGAAAACACCAAAAGCATGGAACAGAAGTGTAGTGGTGCTGTTCTTCAAAAAAGGCGATAATACCTTATTGAAGAATTATAGACCCATTTCACTTCTGAGCCATGTTTACATGTTTACAAGCTGTTTTCGAGAGTCATCACGAATCGTCTCGCGCGCAGGTTAGACGACTTCCAGCCTCCCGAACAAGCCGGATTTCGAAAAGGCTTTAGCACCGTGGACCACATACATGCGTTGCGGCAGGTTATACAGAAAACCGAGGAGTATAACCGCCCCCTTTGCCTGGCATTTGTGGACTACGAGAAAGCCTTCGATTCGATCGAGACTTGGGCTGTACTGCAGTCTCTCCAACGGTGCCAAGTAGACTACCGGTACATCGAAGTGTTGAAGTGTCTGTATAATAACGCCACAATGTCCGTCCAACTTCAGAATCAGATGTCGAAGCCCATTCTGTTGCAGCGGGGAGTCAGACAAGGAGATGTTATCTCTCCGAAACTGTTCACCGCTGCACTAGAGGATGCGTTCAAGACTCTGGACTGGGAAGGGCGTGGCATCAATGTAAATGGCGAATACTTCACTCACCTTCGATTTGCCGACGACGTGGTGCTTATGGCTGAGACCTTGGAGGACCTCAGTGCGATGCTCGCTGACCTCGGAAGAGTCTCCGAGAGAGTTGGTCTTAAATTGAACATGGACAAGACGAAGGTCATGTCGAACGCCCATGTTGTACCAACTCCCGTCGTAATCGGTGATACTTTGCTCGAAGTTGTTGACGACTATATCTATCTGGGACATACAATCCAATTGGGTAGGTGCAACTTCGAGAAAGAGGTCAATCGACGAATTAGACTCGGCTGGGCAGCGTTCGGGAAGCTCCGCAATATCTTGTCATCCGATATACCGCAGTGTCTCAAGTCAAAAGTCTTTGACCAGTGTGTGTTGCCAGTGATGACTTATGGCACTGAGACGTGGCCGCTAACGATGCACAGTGTGTCGCCTAGAACAAGCTAGCTGGACAAAATTATTTGTCAATGCCATTAAGTTCAATCGTGTTTATTATGAATATTCATAAACATTTTAACTACTTTCAGTGCATGGTTTCACCTAGACTTCAATAAAATAAAAATTTAGCAAAAATATATATCATATTTATTATTACCACACACAAATCAAATTAAATTAATTTTAAAATTGTTTAAATATAAACAAAATTCTAAACCACTGTGCACTAGCTGATTACCTAGCTTAGGTAATATGTAGGTACATCATTAACCTAATTGTCACTTAAAACTAAAATGACTAACTAAATACAAACCAATGTAGGTACATCATGAATCTAATTGGGACTTAAGACTAAAATGACTAACTAAATACATGATAAACAACTGAACATTAATTAATTACGTATTTCATTTACAACACAATATAACAAAACATACTCGTAAATGGATAATAATTAATTCTACTTATTCATAATCACTTAATTCTTCTTCAGAAGAATCCTCTTGTATATAATCATTAGATGCTATACTTAACCTACGAACTGTATTTCTGTTAACAATACTAAGGGCTCTAATACTAAATCTAAAAACTTAAAAGGAAGAGAACCTGTCTTTTTTTTTCCCTGAGACTGTTAATAATAGGATCAGACGTAATAAGCAGCATGTTAAGCAAGTCTCTATTCGTGGCAGTACGTGACAGCTTTCGGGTGTTATGCTCTCGGAATCTTCTGCAATCTTTATCGCGAGCTTCCTGAGCTTCCTCAGAAAGCTGCCCGATTGGCAGAAGAGCGTTTGGTCTTTGAACTGGCATCTGCGAAGTGTACCTACAATCTTCGGTCTTCCAGGGCCAGCCAGTAGGGGCTGAGACGATATTGATGGCTCTACAGGATCGAGTAATGTATGGAATGTGATATCACCCCCTAGCCATGTCTTATTGGATGCTAGAAAGCGGTCTCGACTTCTGTTCGAATTCTCCCATTTTTCCAACAATTTCGCAGAAAATCGTGAAATAACTGCCTTGATCTCCTTCAACGATGGCTCTATTACGCCGCTCAGGTTATGTTTTGATGCGACAAACTTGAAAAGTGCAGCATTTTTGGCATTTCTCAAAACATTCCATTTTCGAGATAGTAAAAAAATAATCTGAAAAAAATATCCAAAAAAAAGTTAGGGCAAATTCGAGCAAGAAATTTTAAGTTGATTATAAACTAGAATAATGTGTCTCTTATTTGGCAAAAAAAGTAGCTCGGGGAAAACGGGGGATTTTTACTTACAGTCTTTTAAATTCTAAATTTAAGATTTTTTTACTGATTTCTTTTAAATAACGAAATATTTCTAACGAACAGATTAAATCATATTGAATTTAACAGTACAATAAATATATACTTACCCTTGGTTATCGAATCCATCACAAATTCACCACACAACTTTTAATAACAACAGACGCGAAGTATTCGTATTAGTAGCCAATATGCAACTAATTTTATGCATTTGACGCGACTATCTTTTATACTTACCCTCCTGATCGTAAATGTTTTAACTTAATATCTAAACAATACCTGTTATTGTGATAAGCAACTAATGCTCTAATTACCCTCATTAACAATCTTTAGAATTGTTAATGTTGTTATTGTCCAGCTAGCTTGTTCTACGCGACACACTGTGCGATGGGTCTTATAAGGAAGCTCAAGGTCACTCAGAGGGCGATGGAGAGGGCTATGCTTGGAGTTTCTCTGCGGGATCGCTTTAGAAATGATGAAATCCGCGCAAGAACTAAAGTCACGGACATAGCTCGAAGAATCGCTAGACTTAAGTGGCAGTGGGCAGGGCACATCGCCCGTAGAACTGACGGCCGATGGGGCCGAAAGGTTCTCGAGTGGCGTCCGCGGACCGGAAGACGCAGTGTAGGTAGGCCTCCAACAAGATGGAGCGACGACCTGGTGAAGGTAGCGGGAACGCATTGGATCAAGTGTTCGGTTTGATAAATTTTTGTTTGTCAGGATTGGCATCATTTGAAAAATTGGTAGTGTTCTCAAAATATTTTTTCTCGGCAGGAAAGGTGCTTCATTGAAATTCCAACCTAAAGTAAGGCCATAGACACCAGACAAGAGGAGACTATAATTGGCTAATTAGAACTACTAATTTATGAGCAGCAATTCGGACCACTTCACTTGATGTGCCATTGTCCTCATTATAAACCATGACATTACATTATCAAGCTATACTGATGCACCAAATTCAAACAAGGGTAATTTTAGGATTATCACAGTCAACAAAAATCACCTATTCCCTTTCTCACTTATGGATCAATGTCCACTTCCACGAAACGCGATCATTCCATTCGGTAAAAATACAACACAAACAGAGTTTTTTCTACCTGGCAATGACTCCTCTCCGCAGTTGCTGAGAGGTGTCATTATTCGCTGTTAAAAATACAGTGTGAAAGCATTAGCGACCGCAAGTGTGTTCTTGGCAGGCGATAATCAGCGGATGGAAACGGACGCCAATTTACGTGCTTTGACATTGACTTTTAGAGTACGTAACTGTTTTCCGCCAAACGTAGCAAAAGATAGCTGTATCGTTCATTAACATGTCCTTAAAATTTAAGTACAGCTTCTTATGAAGTCCGAATGTGACTGCGTGTCTAATTTATATGTTTACGCAGCGTCTGCTCAGTTGAGGAAAAGTATGTATAAGTCTCAACATAGACTTAATGAATGAATGACATGTTTATTCGTATTAAAAATGAACGCGTGCAAGTTCTCTTCACATCGGGGAGACTAATTTAGGAACAGTAGTACTACGCCCTGCGTCTCCGGATAATAAAAACAAAAGCGTGTTTAATGACTGGCGAAAATAGACTTATGTTTCGCCGAAATGTCGCTCACCTCGATTGCGTCTATTAGACAATTTTGTACTGGCGTAGCTCCAAATTATTTACTTCCCTGCGTCCAGATTGAATCATTAGTTCTATGGATTTTTGAGCAAATATTTTTGTTTATTCTTTGTTAGAGACGAAAATAAGCGTCGTCGATTGCTAACTACGCTTCACAAATCTCGGGATTAGAAATTGGCGCGTCGTAAAAGACGTGCGAGCTTTTACCTTGCGTTTTATTGTGGCGATCGCCTTGACACGCTTATTCGATTCGTATTTTTCCGATACCATTCCGGGCATTGTTAAACCTGTAAACTTGTGATTCATGATTTCTCGTCCTTAAATGGCACGGTCATTGCTCACAGCTTGCGGTAAAGCAATGCTTGTTAATTCGTCTCGAAATCGGACCAGACTAATTTAAATTGTACCTTGTATATGAACCCAAAATAAACTGCATGTAAACAAAGCGATTGTTTGTACAACGTGCAATGGACAACGGTTTTGGGATTTGCCTTAAATAGTGTCGTGCGTCAGTACTGAACAAACGTAACTTAATGACAAAACATATTAATTATCATCATCCAACTCGCGTATTGAGAATCAAAATCAAATTATAAAAAATTATGAGTTGCATCTCTTCATTCACTGTTCGTAAGTAGTTTATGCTAATGCGTGAAGATTTTCAAATATTTTTAAAGTTCAAATATTATTTATTTTATTAGCAGTACGGCTGAATACCGAATCTAAGATTATTTAAAAGCGAATAAGTTTTTCGGGTGCGCCGGTAGGATTCGAACCCACGTCTCCTGGGTATGCGCCCCACCCTGGGTGTTCTACCAATTGAACCACGTCAATTTCGCTTTTAAATAATTTTTAAAGTTGATTTAAATCTTTGTTTTTTACTGAAGTCTACAAGATTGACTGCACGTGTTTGGCTTTAACTATCCCAGTTGTACTTAGGTGCATTATTTATCAAGTATGATTTAAAGTTTTAAAAACATTAGTATTACGAATCGATGCAACCGTATCGAAAAGTTACGTACAGTCAAGTGTAAAAATATGGGTGCACACAACTTGCTCATAAATATGTCCTATAGCTCTTACTTATGTCGTCGAATTAAGGTATAGGTATATAACGATGGGAGGATTAAATCGATACTTATTTCTGCACTTAACTGTACAAAGGCATTATTAAACTATGTCGGTTGTCCGCTGTTTTGTCACTATATCGGATACAGTATATCCCAACTGCTACGATCAAAACTATTTAGCGTATAGCTTAAAACGACCTCAATTTTGATTGCGACAATTTTTACCCGGCTGAGCGTATCGGGAAGGTTGACGCACACATCTGTTATTTATTATATTGCGCAACATAGATCCTGGGCTCCATAAGCTCCTCATAAACCAGATGCGACTAGCAAGCTTGTTATCAAACATGGGAACTGCACCATTATACTAAATTTGAAAATATTACAATACGTTTCATTGTTACCTTTTCACGCTGAAACGCCTTGACGGATTTGAATCAAATTTGGTATTTAAATGTCTGAAGCTGTGGAATAACACACAGCCTACTTTTGTACTGATAAAATTGCACAATCTTAACCGTTAAGCCTAGATACATAAAATTATGCCAGAATGCTCTTCATAATTTAACAAAGTCCCAGACTTTCCATTGAACTTCCGAATCTCATGGTTCACGCGTGCGAAGCCGTTGGTGAAGGCTAGTTTTTAAATCATCATCATCATCCCAGCCTACACGTCTCCGACTGCAGGTCACAGGCATCCTCTCAGAATAAGATGGTTCGGGCCGTAGTTCCAACGCGGGGCCAATGCGGATTATGAAGTTCACACACACCATTGAACTTTCTATTTTAAAATAAATGTTTATAATGAAACCGTTGTTCCAGGTGACGGCTTTATGCTGAACGTGTGTTCAGTGCTGCAGCTACTGTCTGTACGCATTAAGCTGGAACGAGTATATCCCCTCTACGCCTTCCAACCCGACTCGTGGGCCAACGTACGCGACGAAACCCGTCTGTATTTCACCGCGCAGGAGGCACAAGATTGGCTCGACGCTCTAAGTAAGTATAACTTATTGTGACACTCGATCTTTTCCGTTAGCGAGTATTACTGCCTATGGTTTTGGAACGAATTACGAAATTTAATAATAATATTATGAAATAAAATAGTAAGTGGAACGCTTAAAAAGATGATATCACTAGGGATAAACTAGTTATAGTTACTTTCGAGCTAAGGGGCATCAGGCACTTCACTTGTTTTTTTTAATAATAATATGTAATTATTAATTATTTCAGAGCATTATGACCTTAGTTGTTAATAGTCGTGAATAACATGGGGTTGTTTAAAGCTACAATTAGCAAAAATAGAATAGCTCACTGTTTCAGTAACTGCTTATTCGCTCTAATAATATGTATCTTTCATTTTCTGCAGATAAAGACCCAGCACACAAATGGCCGGAAGCGAAGTTCCAGACCGTCTGCTGGTTCCTGACGCTGCATATGCATCATGTAGCGCTAATACCCGCGCTACACACGCATCAGCGCAGGATTAGGTACGCTACTAAATCATGGCTCGCTCATTGAGAACAGAAATTAACTAATACGAACTTGCTAGAATTTTTTTAAAGTGTTGAAGTTTTGGACACGCATCCCGGGCTGGCCGGGCCAAGTAAGTTGATTAGTTAGACCCCTAATCAAGTGTCATACTTATCATGAGCTGGCAAAACGCGACTCTCCCATAGATTATGTACATTAGTAAATAGTGATGTCACTTATTGGCCAACCCAATTCACTGTTTATATATTTATTTGAAAATAACTAAAAATCTAATTTTACAGTCAATTTTGGAATCCTAATTTCAAACCTGAAGTGAAATGTTTTTTTATTAAAATAGTATCTTGAATGATTTTATTGCAATACTGTTCAATATAAAAGATAGGTTATCTAACTTATCTATCTTTTTTATATTGCAAATAGGTACTCGTATATTTGGGTGAATCAACTTTTTCTTGCCTCCCGTTGCTATGGTTACACAAATTTTGTCCCTCGGACGACCTAAGCATTTTTCTATGAAACAGTATGGAATGTCACCTGTACAACTGGGGACAGAGTAAACAACACAAAAAAGTTGATTCACTCTTCTGTATCATGGTGGTTAATTTGTTCTTAATTTTTATTCTCGCTGGCAGAGCGTTCCGCGACCTGCAGAAGGTGATAGAGGAATTGATGGCCGCAGAACCGCAGTGGCGGAATAGCTTCTCGGCGCTCCGCAACCGCGAACTGTTGAGGCGCTGGCGGCGCCAGATCAAGAGGCTACACCGGTCAGTGCATACTCCTCTTAACCATTCACTTTGACTTCCTTCTGTGAGTTGTTATTATCATTTCAGCCGAAAGACGTCCACTGCTGAACTTAAGCCTCCCCCCAAAGCGACTGGCTACTATTATATTGCACTTTTTCTAGTCCCTTTTCCACCAAAGTATACAATGAAACAAGCATTGTTTCATACATATATATACATATATATATTTTTATTATTTATTTAAATAACAATTACACAGCGTATACATTAACACATTTTTCGCCAAACTGCATGTCAGTTTGTTGGCGAAATGAAACACTCAAAACACTTCCATATAATACTGTGCAAAAACTATATAACTAACTACATAACCTAGAAAAAAAATTATAGCTTACATTTGCATGCATAGTTGGAGTTATATAAAAAGCAGGTGGGTACTTATTAAATTTGATACTAGGTGATAGTGGTATCCTCCTGCGGCCCACGTCAAATTCTGTTTCAATGAACTTTAAATTTTATGTCACTGATGAGTAAGTTCGATGTCACATTAGAATTTTATTAGTCCTAATATGATAATCTAAGACTTAATTCTAATGTGACATCGAACTCCCTCATAAGTGACATGAAGTTTAAAGTCCATTGAAACAAAATTATCGTTGGCCGCAGGAGGCTATACCTGTAAAAAGAATCGATGGTGACTGATAGACAAAGTACAGCCTAAACCACTGGAGCTAAAGACTTGACATTTAGCAAAAAATATCTTGAATATCGTAGTCATAGAGGTGTGCGATCTTTTGTTATTTCACGGGCTCGAAGCAGTGGCGTGCCTAGGGTATCAGGCTATGGCAAGCCGAGAGATATGTTTTAGTATTTTTTTATAATTTAATGTAGGTAAATCCATCTTGTTGCCGCTTTACTCAGTTTGGGCAAGCTTACCAAAGCACACTTCATTCTATTACTAGACAGAATTTTAAATTTTACAGACTCATTCTCACACGCAACGCACTAAAACAAGAATACCTATTTATTTTGTAATTACATAAATTCACGCATTTTACAACGCCTTGCATGGTATGGCCCACGATTCGATATAAACAATCGTGAAGTTATTCATCTCGCCCGCGCACTCGCGTTCTAAACCAAACGCAGCAAACTTCACACCGTAAGCCAGATTAAAAAATTGCAAAGAAAGCGCTATATATGCAGCTATACATAGATATTTGCAAAACTAACGTTTTCCTAAGTATGAAGAGAGCGTTTCGAAGCCCTGTAAAAGCCCACAAGAGCGAGCGAGATGTCATGCTATTTATAACGTCGCTACTATCGCCTATCGCCGCGTCGGCCGCCGTACAGCGCCGCTGGGCCGCGCAGCGGATTTGTTATGCAATTCTTGGTATTTTACGTAAAATAAAGCGCGTTATTATGAAAGTGATTTTATTAAAACTTTTTTCGTTTGGACGAGGTTTGGCTTATATTTTTAATCTTGATTTGAGATTTATAAGGCAAGCCCGGCTTTTGGGCTTCTATGTAAGGATCGCCACTGGCTCGAAGACACTGGGTAAGGCTAGTAGCCGATATGGAGACATGTAACACAAAACTAACTGCAAATGGTAATGATTGGGAAAACATACTCACCTTCACACTACACGTGACCATAATACTTGAAAAAGCCATAAAAGGCATTCCACACCCGCCTTTACATTCTTGTAATGATTAATAATGCCTACATCTGTATAAGTATGTCTTATGCTCTTTGTTACAATCATCATCATCATATCAGCCATAGGACGTCCACTGCTGGACATAGGCCTCCCTGATTGATTGATACGGTTGGTAGCGGCTTGCATCCACCTTGAACCAGCCACTTTAACCAAATCGCCCGTCCATCTTATTGGTGGACGTCCCACGCTGCGTTGGCCAGTCCGAGGTCACAATTTGTTACAACATATTGCTCTAAGTAAGTGTAAAGAAACGGGCGAGGGTCGGTCAAGGAAGAAACCAATGGGTAAAAACATAAAAGACCGACCTAAGCACCCCCCAGTGGCCAGCGGGAGAATGCATGCTCCTCTCCCGGCCTTCCAGCAAATGGCTGACGCAGGACACTGGGTAGATTAAGTCCCCTCCCTACCCCTCCCTCCTCAAAATTAAAAGCACATAATTTTAGTATTGACAATCAATAGAGAAGGGTACTTGTGACTGGGTTTTTTAGTCCGTGCAAGTCGGACACTGTCTGGGCCCTCCATTCCCAGCTCGTCCGAAGGGATTTTTCCCGAACACAAGTAAAAAACCTACCCTAAAGTAAAAAACAGCAAGGACTTCGTGTCTTTGGCCCCTCTGGCGACTCATTCAAAAACAAAAAACGTACACCCATTTGCAGGTCCAAGCAATGCGCAGAGACTGCTCTCCTAGACAGCGAACTGATGCGGCGCAGCGTGCAGTTTTACGCGAGCGTTTGTGCGCTCCTCACGTCACAATTGGAGTTGGCGCGGTCGGCTTCCGAGGGCGCCGCCGCGGCCGCCTTCCGCGCGTTACCAGAGTGGTACGTGGAAGATGTTGCGGAATTCATGCTGTTTGCTGTGCAGTGAGTATTTTTGTTTGACTAGCTTCTAAGGGGCGGGCGTACCGTCTTATCCATAAGGGCACGTGGGCACAAACCCCCAATCTCACGAAGCCTCCAAAAAGTCAGATGTCTTCATTTACACGAAAATAATTTGAATTATTGGATTCTTAAATAAACATTTACATTTTATAATACAAGTATTCTAAAAGTAAAAACCTTAACGGGGAAATATTCGGCGTTTTTACGGCGTTTTTTTTGTCACTAACATTTGAGCAAAAATTATTAAAAAGGATGATGCTTAGGGTTAACTTTTTATAACAACTAAGAAAGTACCAATGCTGAATCTAGTTGGATCAAATTGTGCGCGATTCGTACTTTGATTGTGGTAATAATCGTCGAATGGTAATGAGATTTAACCGAGCGGTCAAAACGCTCGAATATTCACCCAACTTGAAAGTAATAATAATAACTAAAACATATTATGAAATCTTGAGGAACCTTTAGGCAAGGTTCCGAAGATACTGGCAGCGTTCCCCCTTTGAATAGTTAAACTAATTCTTATCCCTAAGGTAGCTGCCTCTTCGGCCTCCTGTGACATCGACTAAACCTCTTTGCTATTTCCTTAAATAGCCTCATAGCGCTAGGACCCTACGGACCATGGGTCTCGACACCGAATGGGACAAAATCGTATTCGGAACCTAGAGAGAGACCTAAATTGGTTTCCTTCCGCTTTTGTGGCCGCTTATGTTTATTTGTTAATCCAACAAAATATCAATGGTAAAAAAATAGATCTTGTTGACAATTACATTTGCTTTAACATTTTCCAACGGGAACCGTTCCGGCGCCACGCCACTACTAGTTGTATAAAACTAGTTTCACTATGTAATATAAACCCAATTCGCATTATGCAACTAATTTCATGCAACTAGTTACATTGCGGGACCATTGAGATTACGTGTTTTAAGCGAGAGATCGAGCGCCGCAATGTAATATAATGCATTACTTTGCATTTGAAATTAGTTAAATACTGTAAATTCACCAGGATTAAGAATGGGATCGAATTTAGCTCGCGTCGTGCAGCGATTCTGTTTGTTCGCCTATGTTGGTTAAAAAGCTTGTCTTACTTAATCGAAGATGAAAGTTGTCCTACAATCATCTATCTACAGGAATTTAGCTAACTTCGAAAACTACCTGTAGTATGTTCATAAAGTCCAGTTTCAATTGACCATTTCAAACCAGTTCGCTTTACATCTGCGCAATGTAATGCAACTTGCACGATTTTTTCTTTTAGATCTTAACTGGGCTTAAGTCATGAGGCTTAATAAACTGTCTGGCAAAGATACTTAGCATTAAAATAACCCTAAACCCTCTATTTCAGATACGTACCTCAAATAGTAGCAGACTATATAGAAGACCCGATCATAACCTGGCTGCTGAGCGCCATTTGCCACTCCCATCTCATCAAGAACCCGTATCTCGTCGCGAAAATAGTCGAAGTGCTATTTGTCATCAACCTCTCCGTGCCATTGAAGCTAAAGAACGTTTACGAAAAGTTCATGGACCACCCGATGTCCCAAACGGCCTTGCCCAGTGCTCTCATGAAGTTCTACACGGACATAGAGACGACGGGACAGAGCACCGAGTTTTACGACAAGTTCACGATCAGATTCCACATAAGCATCATACTGAAGGGAATGTGGGAAAGGCCGATTCACAAACAAGTACGTTTTACTATTTTTTTACTAATATTGCAATTACATTTAAATTCCGCTATTTCTCTTAATTCTCATGGGAATTCCAAATTACATTATGGTCTTCATTTACGTTGTATAAAGAACATGCAGAATTTCATGTTTCGAGATTTACCCGTTGGAATTTCGGGATTTTAAATTCATGCATCACAATCCCGGGAACATCGGAATAAAAATTAGTATTGTAGTAGTATATTTTGTTTATTTTAGCATTAGAAAACAATCTTGATGAGTCTTTCTATTGAAAAACACTTTTGAAAAATAAGTCACAGCACATATGTAACATTTAGCAAAGACATATGGTCATTTACATTCTTTTGGTTTCATAAGTAATAGTTACCATTTTTTTTAATGTTTTTCAATGAAAAGACTCTTAAAAATTTTAACCTTTTTCTAATGCGTAATGCTTTTTCTAAACGAAGTATAAGGTCTATTTGTTGCAGATCTACCTACATAACAATTTACATTCATTTTCATTTTCTTTTTCACTTTTAAATTATTACTATATGATTTGTTTTATTTTAGTTTTAAGGGTTTTTAATTTGTTTTGATTTAATTAGGTTTTTTTTTTTTAATATAATTTAATATTCATTCATATTTATCCAGTTGTCACGCACAACCTTCACATTTATAATATTAGTAAGATCTGTACTTTAATACATATTATTAAAGGCCAACTCGGTGACTTGCTGACGTATTCGTAGACGTTGTTTGTAACGTTACTTAGTAACTCTATTTTAAATTAAATAAAGATACGCTCAAATGTCGCCGAGTTGTGCGTCCTCGCGTAATATAATTTTTTTTTGTTTACTAAAATGATGAATGTTTTATTCAGGCCATTGTGAAGGAGTCTCGGTCGGGGCGACAGTTCGTCAAATTCATCAACATGCTGATGAACGACACCACTTTCCTGCTGGACGAATGTCTCACGGTAAAACCGCAACTTTTTATTATTAAATAGATTAATAAGACGCAAAGAGAAATAAGTGATAGTAAATAAAAACTTGTACACGCGCACTAGGCAGCCAGGCGGGACTTAGCAAGATGTGGTGAACAAAACTGTCAAAAATACATCGTAGTCCACCACCACCTTGTGCACAGCAATACCCTCCGAGGCTAATGCGCTCGAACTTACATTATCATCATTTAAGCCGTAGGACTTCTACACCTGGACATAGGCCTTCCTCATTGATACCCAATCATTACAGTTGGAAGCGGCTTGCATCCACCTTGAACCTGCGGCCTTTACCAAATCATCCATCCATTTCGCTGCGCTTACCAGTCCGTGGTTTCCATTCGAGAACTTTTTGGCTTCAACGGCCATAGTTTCGGCGTGCTATAGCTCGCACTTACAAAATTAAAGAAAATTGATGATCACGGAGTCCATGATTGGCCGCTGACCGTGTGTGTGTCGCACTCGCGACTGTTCCGGCTGTTCGTACAGTAAAATTACATAAAGTTTACCACTGTCAGATGGTTTGCCTTCATTTCATATTCAACTTTAACGACCTACAAATAAAGCCAATTTTAGAATACTGTTACCTACGTTTGCAGATTTTGTAATAGCTACTTTATTCGTATTTCGCATGGTGTTAAAGTTGGAAATGAAATGAAGGCAAGCCATCTGTCAGTGGTAAACTAAAAGTAAACGTGTTGTAGCAGCCAATTGCGGCCGCTGGTCTCTTGTTGCGTGATCTTCAATTATTTTGAACAGTAATCCAATTGCGGAGTGCTTACATTTTACCCGACTGCCGAAGGAGGGTTATTAATGAATGGCTTTGATCAATTATAACTGTAGATCCACAGTCGCGCGCCCGAAAATGTCCGAGCCAAATGAGCGCCACTTTGATAAAAGTGGCCTTCTTTTTCTCAGTACGTTGCGTGAAATTGTCAAAATTAGCTGTCAAGTGTCAACCGAAATTCGACTGTAATGAAGTAAAGGCTAGGTTCAAATTTCTGTGTAGGTGATGTTTTTAATTATTATGCAAACAAATAAAAAAGTTCGGACATTCTTTGAAGGGGATTTTGTTCGGCAATGTGTATCTTCAGTTATAATTGATCAAAGATGAATGGTATATGATAATATATGTTGTATCATGTTGCAGTACCTGAAACGCATCCACGAGGCGCAAGAGGGCGAGGCGAGCGGCGCGGCCGGAGAGGCCCGCGCGCGCGCTCTGGCGCAGGACGAGCGCCAGTGTCGCTCCTATCTCACGCTCGCCAGGTAACACACACACACACAGCGACAATTGGGGATGTCTATTTTTAGTACAGTTTAGTACATCGAAAACCATTTCGAGTTAAATGCTTTTTAACTCGTTTTCTGTAGTTAATTAATTTTAATATTATGTAATGAATTTATTATATAACAAATAAGCAATGACCTTCATTTGACATTGGTGTAAATTGCGTGACCGGTCCAAGTCGTACTTTATTCTGTGTGGTTAAAATTCTTCACAATTTACGCGTGGATTATACTACGGAGTTTAATTTGGACCCGCTGTCTGACATCTAGCACTTTGACAGTGCCAGTAAAGTGACACTAGTTACAGTGTACCACTACCCAAAAAATAATTAAAGGGGTTGCCTTATCGTACGCATTTAGATAGATTTAGAAATTTGGCAGAATAGGAGCCCTCAATTATAATCTGACGTCATCAACCAAAATAGTTTCAATAATTAATTTTGAAAAAAGTAGAGAACTAAATGACAAAATATTGAAATTAGTTTCTTATAATTGACTTTTCTATACAAAAAAAAAATATATAAAAACCAGTGGTAATTTTTTTTAGACATTCCCAATTTGACATAAAATTATTTTCATCCCTCGTGCTTCCCCCTTGTCCGTATTAGTTAGTTGCGTTAGTTCTCCTTCGGCCATCCGACGGGGAACTTTTGTCGCTTGCGCTTACGTACGGCTTTGATTCTAGCCGCTCTCACGCACATACACGAGTGAATAGAATACCTAAAATCGATTAGCGCAAGAAACTCGGTGTGGCCTTAAAGACCTATCGAGATTTTCGCGCTAATCTATTTTGGGTGGGCGATTTCGGGCGTGGGGGAGGCACGATGGCTCAAGATAGGTTGGTTGGACTGCACGTGTTTTTGGGTATTTTCATCTTATTACTAAAACAAATACATATTTTAAAAATGTAGCAACACTACGCCCTAGAAAACATCTTGTTTTATTAACATTCAAAAAGTCATGACCTGTCGTGTAGTATTAGCGTCGTACTACGAATTTATTTTATTTTTTAGAGACGACTTTGGATTTTTTTCTGTAGAGCGAACTATAAGTAATCGTGTTTCGATAAACACTTGTCATTAGAGTGAATCCTCAAATATCTTACTCATGAATTTCAAGACTATAGCTTTACTGTATAGTATAAATCTTCCCACGTGAATATTTCGCTTCGAGCCATTACATTAAATTTGAACCTTAATACTATGACGATATTGTTTGTTTTGAAAGATAAGGGCTCGAAGCGAAAAATTCACCTGGGAAGATTTATACTATACCCTGTGAATCCAATACACTGTGACTCCCATAGACAGTGTACTGAAGATACAGTGTATTGGATTCACAGGGCTACTTGTAATGATACAGCACGAGATTAAATGAATGAAACACGGTAGGCCCTTAATACCCCCATGCTTTGTGTAGGGAGACCGTGGACATGTTGGAGTACCTGACGGTGGAGATCAAGGAGCCGTTCCTGCGCGCCGAGCTGGCCGACCGCCTCGCCTCCATGCTCAACTTCAACCTGCAGCAGCTCTGCGGGCCCAAGTGCAAGAACCTCAAGGTATCTAACAAGTGTCAAGACGCACTGTTATCTTTCTTCATTTATTTACCTACCAAATATCGGCGAGTGGGAAGGGAACCCTGTGCCCTTGGTTTCGGATCAGCGGTTCCCTACGGAATATGAACGCTCGTATCACACGATAAGTTTCAATTTCGCGTGAAAGCAGTAAGAGTAGACAAGTTTTTATACCTAAAGTTGACATTTTGTTCGATCCTTCTGTACGTTAAAACTATTACTAATTCTGTGACATAGGCCTCCACCAAGGCTCGCCTAACAAATCGGTCCCGTGCCATCCGCAGGGTATCTAACTACATAACTCATTCTCCTCGAGACTTAGCTGTTTCGTTTTTGTGAATGTGTATTGTGTCCGCAGGTCCGGCGGCCGGAGAAGTACGGGTGGGAGCCGCGGCGGCTGCTGAGTCAGCTGGTAGATATCTATCTGCACCTCGACTCGCCGCCCTTCCACGCCGCGCTCGCCGCCGACGAGGTACCTACTGCCCATACACTTTTGTATAGTCAGGGTAAGAAAAGGTTCGTCACTTTTCGACTCTATGTCAACGAGTTAAGGTCGAAAAGTGACGAACCTTTTCTTACCCCGACTGTACACAGAAACGCCGACCAAATAAATGTGCTCTACCACCCTACGGTTGAAGTTCATTTGCACGTCATGATATAACAAGGTCGATTTTCCTTTGCAATAATATTCGCACCTTCAGGACGATACTGACCCAATAGGAATTATTCTCATTTTAAAAGTAAACCTGTTGTTCTTTGAGCATTAAGTTCAATTTTGAAACGAGAATAATTCCTATTGGGTCAGTATCATCCTGAAGGTGCGATGATGACAGTGCCTAATGAAGTAATGACTTCACTCACCTCACAGAAACTTTTGTCAAAACTGTTAGACCACTTTTTTTATTTTCTTTTAGTAAATATGGCCTACCTTGGTATAGTCGCCATCATAAACATCGGAGCAGTCAATGTGTTCAAAACTATCTGAACACGCATGTAAGCGATTGACAATACGGTCATGTTCAGATATTTTTCAACTTTATATTTTAACTAGCTGTTGCCCGCGAAGAATAGGGGTATAAAAAATAGCCTACGACCTATTCTCAGACCAAACCAAACTAAGCAAAGCTTGTACTTTGGGTACTAGACGACGATAAACATACCTATATAGAATACTTTATTGAATCAGGCGTTACTTTGCGGAGGTCCATATTAATGAACTAAAACAATTACTTTGCTCACCCGCGACCTTACAATAGTTACGTTTATGCAAGAAATGTGTGTTCATGCAGTTCCTCCACCTGCACACTGTACGAACACACACAAATCACATAAACACAACCATCACCACCACCAAGCTACACTGACGCGTGTCGAACTCAACCAGAGCTCATCTTCAGAGTAACCACAACCGTATGCTACGCTACCAAATGTTAATGTTGAACACACATTTCTTGCATAAACGTAACTATTGTAAGGTCGCGGGTGAGCAAATTAATTGTTTTAGTTCATACCTATATAGATAAATAAATACTTAAATACATAGAAAACACCCATGACTCGGGAACAAAATATTCGTGCTCATCTCATCACACAAATCAAAAAAAAAATCAAAATGCTTTATTTCATTCCACACAAACAAAGGGTAGGGTGACAAATGGAGAGGCCTCCCAGTAGGCGAATGAATGCCCTTACCGGGATTCGAACCCAGGACCACTTTTTTCGTTGGAGGGTCACTACAAACTAGGCTAAAGCGGTCGTTTTGAATTTCCATAGTACTAAATTACGGAATTTACCAGTGTAATGCTTTGATCAATTATAACTGTAGATCCACAGTCGCGCGCCCGAAAATGTCCGAGCCAAATGAGCGCCACTTTGATAAAACTGGCCTTCTTTTTTCTCAGTACGTTGCGTGAAATTGTCAAGTTTAGCTGTCAAGTGTCAACCGAAATTCGACTGTAATGAAGTAAAGACTAGGTTCAAATTTCTGTGTTGGTGATGATTTTAATTGTTATGCAAACAAATAAAAAAGTTCGGACATTCTTTGAAGGGGATTTTGTTCGGCAATGTGTATCTTCAGTTATAATTGATCAAAGGTGTAATGTAATCCCTTTTTTTTTCAAGTAAAATCTGGGCCATAATTAGTTTTGAGCAAGTAATTCACTCAGATCACGAATACAACGAGTCATGTCGACGACCAACGTGTTAGACGACCAGATGGCCCAGTGGTTAGAGAACCTGACTACGAAGCTTGAGGTCCCGGGTTCGATTCCCGTGTCGGGGCAGATATTTGTATGAAAAATACGAATGTTTGTTCTCGGGTCTTGGGTGTTTAATATGTATTTAAGTATGTATTTATCTACACAAGTATGTTTATCCGTTGCTTAGTACCCATAACACAAGCTTTGCTTAGCTTACTTTGGGACTAGGTCAATTGGTGTGAATTGTCCCATGATATTTATTTATTTATTTATGTATTTTAACTTCGCGCTTTCTGCTCGTATTACATTTCTATTCCACTTATTATTCATTTCTTCAACGGCAGTGGCGACAACAAGTGGTCTGGACGGGTGGGCTGAATTTAAAAGAATAGAAAAAATAATAATAGTTTTAAGAAACCTCTGTGACTCTTTGTCTACTTTTTTATTGCAGAGATCATTCCGCAAAGAGCTGTTTGAAGAAGCTGCCCTGCGGCTGGGCAAGGCCAACATAAAATCGCGCGCAGAGATCGAGCGTTTCCTTGCGCTGGCGCAGAATGCTTACCAGATCGCAGGTATTAACTCCACCAATGACGCTGTGATAGTATGTAGAGGCAAAGTCGTTTATGTACGTTACCAAGGCGTCAAAAATATCTATGCAACTATATGCCATTAACCATAAGATTCATGTTAATATATTGACGCGATGGCTGTATATACAGGGTGTTTGGTAGCTACGTGCAAAGCTTTAAGGGGGTGATAGCCAAGGTATTTTTGAACATTTTTAGCTATATTTGTCTTAGCCGAAATTTGTTTTTTTTTTTTTTAATTGAAGACTTAGAAATTTTAGGAAAATACCCAGAATTTGACAGTCACGAGTCAATATTGCCCCAATGAGCGTTAATTTGGAAACCAAATCTTTTATTTCGGATAGTTTAGTGTGTATTGGACCAAATGAAATAATTTTTAAGTGTCTTTCTTGCCACAAAAACAAAATGGAGGCATTCCAAATTACGAAAAATGTCTTAGGTTGGAACTGAGTCTTTTTTCTGGGCCATAAAAAAAATTTAAAAAAAATCTTTGAAATGTTCAAACATTTTTAGAAACATGCCTGTTTATTGTTCTTTCTTTTAAGGTATCACTCATTAACATTGCTTGCTAAATTTGAGATAAAAAGTGAAAACCAAACTCAGGGAGCACTCGCTAAGAATGCACTAGTCTTGAAATTTTACTAGTAAATAACATGTGAAAAAGACAAGTCTACGTCATTTTTCTGTGCCATATTTAAAATTTCCAAATTAACGCTCATTGGGGCCATATTGACTCGTGGCTATCAAATTCCGGGTATTTTCCTAAATTTTCTGTCTTCAATTAAAAAAAAAAAAAACAAATTTCGGCTAAAACATATATGGCTAAAAATGTTCAAAAATACCTCGGCTATCACCCCCTTAAAGCTTTGCACGTAGCTACTAAACACCCGTATGTCTTAGCCGAAATTTGTTTTTTTTTTTTAAATTGAAGACTTGGAAATTTTAGGAAAATACCCAGAATTTGATAGTCACGAGTCAATATTGCCCCAATGAGCGTTAATTTGGAAATTTTAAATATGGCACAGAAAAATGACGCAGACTTGTCTTTTTCACATGCTATTGACTAGTTAAATTTCAAGACTAGTGCATTCTTAGCGAGTGCTCCCTGAGTTTGGTTTTCACTTTTTATCTCAAATTTAGCAAGCAATGGCAATGAGTGATACCTTAAAAGAAAGAACAATAAACAGGCATGTTTCTAAAAATGTTTGAACATTTCAAGGATTTTTTTTTAATTTTTTTTTATGGCACAGAAAAATTACTCTGTTCCAACCTAAGACATTTTTAGTAATTTCGAATGCCTCCATTTTGTTTTTGTGGCAAGAAAGACACTTAAAAATTATTTCATTTGGTCCAATACACATTAAACTGTCCGAAATAAAAGATTTGGTTTCTAAATTAACGCTCATTGGGGCAATATTGACTCGTGACTATCAAATTCTGGGTATTTTCCTAAAATTCCTAAGTCTTCAATTTAAAAAAAAAAATATCAAATTTCGGCTAAGACATATATGGCTAAAAATGTTCAAAAATACCTCGGCTATCACCCCCTTAAAGCTTTGTACTTAGCTACCAAACACCCTGTATATTTGTGGCTTCGACTGTACTCACGAATTGGCAAATAATAGCAGTCTGTAATGGGAATCTGAACACTTGGGGTATGGTAATGCGTGTTGAAGGTATCGGCAATATAATATTGTTTTTATTCTTCGAAATTACTCCTTTTTTAACTTAAAACAGCGCGCGCGTTGTGCCAGTCACCGGAGTGCATTACTGCCGCAAAGGCCATTGGCGTTAGTTTCTCCAGGAAGAGGGTAGTTAAGAATTGTACACGTCACAATTATGGTCACGCGCAATACAGTATACTCTAAGGCACAATGCCACCAACCATACGTTTTCGCCCGCTCCGTATCTACTAACAACGAAACCAGTGCAACGTTAAAATTGTTATCAGTGAGTTTCAGTTAAAAAATTTCGTTTTAACTATATTTGCGTAGTCATCTTCCGTAACAAATTTAAGTCAATCAGATCTCTAGAACTATTAGAAGAGGGCGAAATTCGACTTGCACATAATTAAAAAAATCCCTAACATAATGTTCTGTTACAGTGTCCAATCAGCAAAAGAGTGACGAGTTTGCGGATGCGCCCGAAGAGTTTAGGGACCCTCTGATGGACACCCTTATGACTGACCCTGTCCTGCTACCGTCTGGGAAGGTAACTTTCGTCACCTATTTTCTACATCCATTACAGTGTAAAGTTTACACATTATGCTGCATCTTTTACATTATTCTTCCGACTTTTTTTATACTAATTAAATTGTCTATCAATGAGATAGTGAAACATTAAATTTGCAACCATCTTGCCCTTTTTTCTAACAAAACCATGTGTTCATAGGTTATGGATAGATCGGTGATCTTGCGGCATCTTCTGAACAGTTCCACGGACCCGTTCAATCGACAACCGCTCACAGAAGACCAACTTCGCCCAGGTATTTATGTCACTTCACATCATAACTTCCCTAGAATATGTTCAGAAGCGATAAGCAAATGACCTAATATATATTAAGAAACCTGTCTCTGTGGCTGCATCATACATGATGCTCATATTAAAGTATCGAAATCGATATATAATTTAATTACATTCAAATTTCGAACGTCTTCACAAAACAATCATATTTGGATTTGTTTATCGAATTAGTCGATTTGAAATTTCATTTAAGGTGAAGTTCTTGTTCCAAACATTTTTTTGAATCTGGAGTATTATTAGATTGTTTATGACTTTAAAAATATGTAAGTATCATTCATTTGTTTTGAATTCAAACTGTCAAATAAATACCGTATTTTGTGATGTGAGATCTCTTGTGAATAAATGAGTAATAAATAAAATATGCATGTACATAAAATTATGTATGCAACTGTACACAATTAGGAATTAAAACACTCGTGCGATCTATTTATAAAGCTCACCTTCGGTTCGTTTCATAAAACCCATTTGTGTATTAATGTCCCTCGTTATAAATAGTTATTATTGTTACTGTGACTCAATAATTATTCTTTGTTGCAGCTACGGATTTAAAAGAGCGAATTATTCAATGGCAGCGCGAGAAGAAAGGATCCCGGTCGCAAGACCCTTAAGCCAACATACCAAGTCTGATGTATATATCTACCGTATTGCATATATAAAGACTATTGACTGGTTATTTCCAGCATTTGAAGGACTATTGTCCGGTAGCATGAATGTGAGATTATTATAAGTATGGTATATGCATGCTGTTACTGACTAAACATACACATCGTTTAGTTGGCCAACAAGCAATTCCGACATCCGTCTGCAATATGTTATAAATAATCATTCGCGTTAGCTTTATAACTTGACATCACATGTAAGGCCTAAAATCTCAGGTATTTTGTTCTAACATATCTGGAATTTTCACATTAAGCCTCCTTATTAAAGGTGCTGGTTCAATCTGACCCCAAATTGTATTTCGAGTAAGATAAGGCCTCGAGTCGTAGCAATATGAATGGTAGTCGACGTTTCGCAATGTTTTATAAACATCCTCAGATAATGAAAATTAGATTGATTGAAAAACATTCATTAGTGTAACTAATGATTTAATTTTAATTGTATTAATTAATGTTGGAATGTTCAAGACTTATTTGTGCAAAATTTTATTACTATTTGCATATAGTGATATTACGTTTAGTCTTTGTTAGCGATTGAAACATGAATTTATATCTCAAATATGACAATGGTGTAATTTTGTTCCTTTATCCCTTAGTTATCATTATCATCACTTAAAATGGATTTTTATTTATGAATGTTATAATAAGTAGATGCATAGATTTCCTGCAACGTAATAGGACATTATTCGAAATTATTTTACTAAAGGTTCCCCTAAGGCTGCGGCTCCACTGAGGCGGAGACAAGCGGAGCTGAGAGGAGACATCTAGGGATCAACCAATCATATTAGTTGAAATCCATATCTCGTCTCTGCTTTGCTTCAATGGAAACAGTCAAGTGGAGATGAGCGGAGCGGAGAGGAGACATGTAGGAATCAACCAATCATATTGGTTGACATCCACATCTTGTCTCCGCACTGGTTCATATTATTTCTACTCAGCTCCTCTTGTCTCTGCCTCAGTGGAATCACTTAAATCTTTTCACAGCTCTGCTCAGTCAGCTCCGCTCATCTTCATCTTATTGGAATCACTTAAATCTTTTCACAGCTCTGCTCGTCTCCACCTCATTGGAATCACCTCTTTTCACAGCTCTGCTCCTCTCAGCTCCGCTCGTCTCCACAGTGGAGCCGCAGCCTTAGTGCCACTTCAGTTTAGATCACTGACCCCAGTCAACCTTCCCAAGTGAAATCCATTTTAAAAATACATGGTCTCACCCGTATAATAATTTTATTTGTATTTATCTTTATATTATTATAAAGATTATATGATAAAGGTCTCTTATGTTGGTATATCAATAAAAAATAATAAATGTATTATGGATTTTCTTGCTTCTAAGTCATACCTACCCATCACTCACAGAACTTTTACTTGCTTATAAATGCTGCGTAATAAAATAAGACATATTTGTTGCAACAACTTGAGTATCTAATAATTTATTATCAATATTATGTCACAAATGTTAATGATATTTTATACATTTACTGATACAATGTGGATACAATAGCTTGGCCAGATCCTAGCTCTACATATCCAAAGTTGGGGTGTGACATAATGATATAATTGATAAAAAAGCCATTTTATATATTAAAAACTATATTTTTAACTACAGTTATCCTAGCATTATTTTAAAATATATAAATAAATTAGTTATTGTCAATTTATACTTTATTGATAAAGGCATCTTGCTTATAAAAAATATAAAGGCTTCAATTACTAATGAGTAATGACTGAGAGAAAATGCCTGATATGATTTGGCATGAAACACCTCATTGAGCATTATTGTAACTATTAATATCATTAAGAAGCACATACTCCTAGTTAAATAGATTCAAGAGGTAGTTTATTAATCCTAACACATTTCGATGGTAAAAAGATATATCTTGATCCAACGATCACTCCACTAGCATCCAGCGCATGTTTAATAAACATCAGTGAATAATCTAATGTTTGAAATTCACCTTCTGACCTGTTTTCCACATGCTCTGTCTGTTTATCATCTGCCATCACACCCATGCTTAAAATATACCATTGTTGCATGTATACAATACAACAATCTGTGTTCAGATCTAAAAAGCTAATTCCATTCAACATATGTCATTCTGACTGAACAATGTACAGATAAATTAAACATATTTTTACATGATTCTTAATAGAATACTGGTCATTTTCTTAACATACAACACTATTCCTTCTACATGCTGCCATGCCACTGCTTCAACAAACATTTACATACATCAGCAAATAAATGCAACTGTAGGTGCGCCTCCTGAGGCTTCGTAAAGATATAAATAAATAGAACTGTATCAAAAGGCACACGAACGTATAATGAAAGTATAAGAAAAAGATATCAAAAGTATTTACAATAAATGAGGCTCAGAGATTCGGAGTACGTAATGGGTAGGGACACTTAATGAGCTCTGCCTAGGACCGAGCCGCTGCAGGGAATGAGCCGCCGATTGAAGAACGACTGGTCTCCATTTTTTATCAGCCGCGCAGTTCCACGCGCCGGTGTGCAGTTGTTTCATCACTTTTGCCGACACGCGGAACCGACTGCGGCGAGGGGAGTAATGGTTATATCTGGCCGCTACACTACTCCCCCGCCGAGACCATTGCCTGCTATGGTCGATAGTGATCTGGAAATCTTACATATCGCCCACTTCGCGTCGTTCTGACGGTACTCGATTCAGGCTCTGGCATTGATGAGGCTTGCTGGCTGCTGGATGGGCCTTCTATAGTGTCGCTTGTCATGAAAGCTGGCTTCAGGCGGTCGATAGTCACGGTGTTCGGCTTCCCATTTAAGATGATACGAAAGGTCTTGTCACGTCTCTCAAGAACCTTATACGGGCCTGAGTAAGGGGACTCCAGCGATCTCTTCGCGTGCCCTTGTCGAAGAAAGACATACTCGGCCGTGCTCAACTCTTTCGGGATGTAAAAGAGCCTCTTCGTGTGGTGGCTGGCTGGGACTGGGTTGAGTTTTCCAATGTGGTCACGAAGTCTGGCTGCAAAGTCCGTGTAGTCGACCGTAGTGCCCTTCGTAGGCGTGAAAAATTCTCCAGGTAGACGTAGAGGTTCTCCATAGACAAGCTCTGCTGCTGAAGCCTGTATGTCATCTTTCCAGGCGCTGCGGATACCCAGCAGCACCAGAGGCAAAGCTTCAGCCCAGTGCGTGTTGGTGTGGCACATGATTGAGGACTTGAGCTGGCGGTGGATTCTCTCAATAATCCCGTTACAGGCTGGATGGTAGGATGTGGTTGGCCGGTGCTCTGCCCCGAGGATGGATGACAGAGTGTGGAACAGCTCGGACTCGAACTGCCTGCCCCTGTCAGTGGTGATTTTGACAGGACAGCCGAAGCGGGCGACCCAGCCCGCGATGAAGGCTCGCGCGCAGGTCTCCGCTGTGATGTCGGCCATGGGGTAGGCCTCAGGCCAACGGGTGAAGCGATCAGTGACCGTCAAGCAGTATCTGTAACCACAAGAAAATGGTAATGGCCCTACTATGTCCATGTGGACATGTGAAAAACGAAGTGATGGTGTATTGAATGATGATATGGGTGATGAAGTATGACGTGAAATTTTGTTTCTCTGGCAATCTGTGCATTCTCTCGCCCAACGGCGGCAATCTCTGCGTATGTCGGGCCAGACAAATCGTTGAGTTACAAGTCTGACAGTTGCTTTGGCACCTGGATGGCTCAAGCCGTGCAATGAGTTGAAAGCTGCACGTCGAAAGGTTTTGGTGAGGTATGGTCTTGAGCTTCCAGTAGAGATGTCGCAATAAATTTCGAAATTATTTTCAAAAGATTTGATTTTCTTGAGGTTCAATGAAGATGATGATGAGCCAACTTGAAGAAGCGCTTGCAGTTCAGGATCTTCATCTTGAGCGCGTGCAAGGCTTTCATAGTTGATTGACCCATTTATTTCTTCTACTCTTGAGAGTGCGTCCGCAACAACATTTTCTTTTCCCGCTACGTACCGTATGTCCGTACTAAACTGTGAGATGAAGTCTAAGTAGCGGAACTGTCTCGGTGAGCATTTGTCTCTAGCGGTGGTGAACGCAAACGTCAGAGGTTTATGATCCGTATAAATAATGAAGGGCCTGGCTTCTACCATGTGACGGAAATGTCTGATGGCGTCATATATAGCCAGTAGCTCCCTGTCGTACGGGCTGTACTTCTTTTGAGCAGGATTCAGTGGTCTTGAAAAGAAAGCTAGTGGTTCCCAGGCTTCCGAAGCTGCGCGCTGTTGTAGTACCGCACCAATTGACACGTCAGAGGCGTCAGTGTGGATTGCGAGCTCTACGTCTGTCCGTGGATGAGCGAGAAGGGTGGCTTGAGAGAGAGCTTCCTTACATGACTCGAAAGCGTGCATCATGTCTTCTGTCATCTCGATCTCTTGCGTTGGCTTCTTCTTCGGACCGGACAGTACGACGTTCAAGGGCGCTTGCAAAGCTGATGCACCTGGTACGAACCGTCTATAGAAGTTGAACATGCCCAGGAATCGTCTGAGTTCCTTCACATTCTTGGGTACAGGATAGTTCTGGATGGCTTGTACCTTGGACTGTAGTGGGCGAATCCCCTCCGCAGACACTTCATGGCCAAGAAAGGTGATTTTAGTTACACCAAACTCGCATTTTCCAGTGTTGATGAGGATTCCATATTCTGTCAGTCGTCGAAATAGTTGATGTAGATGCTGCTGATGCTCTTCTTCGTTTCGAGAGAAGATTAAAATATCGTCCAGATATCCGTAGCAGAAGTCTAAGCCTCGCAGCGCTTCGTCCATGAAACGTTGGAACGTTTGAGCTGCATTCCGGAGACCAAACGTCATGTATGGGAACTGAAACAGGCCAAACGGTGTAATAATTGCGGTCTTCTTGATGTCATCTGGATAAACGGGGATCTGGTTGTAGGCTTTGACCAGATCAACCTTCGAGAAGATTGTACTCCCAGCGAGCTGCTGCGTAAAATCTTGAATATGTCGGATCGGGTACTTGTCTGGAATCGTACGCGCGTTAAGAGCACGGTAATCGCCACATGGACGCCAGCCGTCATCTTTCTTGGGAACTAGATGAAGCGGAGAAGACCATGGGCTCTCAGACTGACAAGCTGTACCGTTCTGCAGCATAGCCTCGAACTCCTTTTGTGCAATCTTCAAGCGATCCGGAGGAAGGCGTCGGGGCTTACTCGATATCGGTGGGCCAGGAACTGTGCGTATATGATGCACTGTATTATGCTTGGGTACCTTTGGTGTACCTGAAGGTCTGGTAATGTCGGGATACTGGCGCAAGATCTCATGGTACATGGAATCCCCTGACATCACCTTTACTGACGAGATGTCATCAGATGTACTTTGGATTGGTACGGCAGCGGAAAGAGTAGTGTGGCCATCTATAATGCGTTGTTTTCTGCAATCAATCAAAATATTAAAGAAGGACAGGAAATCAACACCAATAATGGGTTTAGCAACGTCCGCCACAACGAATCTCCATTTAAATTCTCGCCGCAAACCCAAGTCAAGTGTCAGCTGAACCGAACCGTAGGTAGATATAACTGAACCGTTCGCCGCTGTCAACTCGTAGCTGCTCTTAGGTCGGTTGCCACTCAGTGCCGTGCGCGGGTATACGCACAAATCCGACCCGGTGTCCACTAGGAAGAGAACTTTCGAGGAACGGTCCATTACAAAGAGGCGGCCCGGTTTGGTATGGCAGTCGTTAGCCGCTACTTCCGGCTGCCGTCGAAGTTTTCCGACCCAGGGTAGCTGCAAGGCCTGGTACAGCGAGTAGAGTCGTCTCCAAACCTGTAGTGGTACCAGCAGATGGACGGGTCTCTTGGCTTCGACGCAGAACGTGAACGCGCTCGTCGTCCAACTGGAGTTTTGTTCCTGTTGCGAGAATTGAAGCGCGAGCGAGATCTTGAGTGCGGTTGATCATTGAATTGCGCTTTGAGTGCAGCAATTTCGGATGTCAGCTCTGCCATTTGTTTTGCCATGACATCTAAATTTGTAAAACTGTCACTTTTCACGGAACAAATTTGCGGTTCTTGAAGTACGAGACCGTGCACCTTGTCTGCCAAATCAGCGAGTTCATCCAACGTGGAATTCGGTTGCGATGCTACTACGATCTGTAGATTTTTGGGTAGCCGGCTTGTCCATACGGTGCGCAAAAAATCGTCCGTTACCGAATTTCCGGCCAAAGTGCGTAGCTGGCGTAAAAATTGAGATGGTTTTCTGTCGCCCATTTGCTCGTCTTTTAGTAATTGCAGCGATTTCTTTTCTTGCGACAATGACAGTCTTGAAATAAGCTCGGTTTTCAACTTGACATATCGGCCTTCAGCGGGCGGAGAATTTATGATGTCTTTCACTTCTATCGCGTACTGAGGTTCTAATTGCGCTATAACGTAATTGAATTTTGTAGAATCTTGCGTTATTCCTGACAGCGAAAATTGTGCTTCCATCTGCGAAAACCATAGCGCAGGCTCTTGCGGCCAAAACGGCGGCGCTCGTACACCGACTTTGAAAACGGCGCCATCGCTGTCACTCGAGCTATTACCCATTGACATTTCAAAATAGGTTTAATATTCTTACTTGAATTTTGCGTTTCTTGTCCAATGCGGGGTCACCAGTGTAGGTGCGCCTCCTGAGGCTTCGTAAAGATATAAATAAATAGAACTGTATCAAAAGGCACACGAACGTATAATGAAAGTATAAGAAAAAGATATCAAAAGTATTTACAATAAATGAGGCTCAGAGATTCGGAGTACGTAATGGGTAGGGACACTTAATGAGCTCTGCCTAGGACCGAGCCGCTGCAGGGAATGAGCCGCCGATTGAAGAACGACTGGTCTCCATTTTTTATCAGCCGCGCAGTTCCACGCGCCGGTGTGCAGTTGTTTCATCACTTTTGCCGACACGCGGAACCGACTGCGGCGAGGGGAGTAATGGTTATATCTGGCCGCTACACAACTTTAAATATATTTAAGGCAGTCAATACATCTTAAGGTTATGCAAAAGGTTTTGAGCGTTTTGGTGGTTTTAAGATAGAGGAAGAGCCAGAGAAAATTACTGACAGAAAGAGCAATAACGCCCAAGCCACCATATAATGCTCTAGAATTTGTTTATTATAACTTACCTACATGAAAAAAGTACTTGGACTAAACACACCTTTACTAATAACCAGTGATCGGATCTAGGATGCAATTTCCCGGGGTTTAAGTCCGTTATCTTAACTTGGATATGACTAAAAATACCGCGACTCTTTTTGTTACCTACCTTTATAAAACAGTAAATAACTTTTAATTTTAAGTAGTTTACACTATAAAATAAACGAAATATAAAATAAACGTAACTTGCTCGTCTTATCTTTTATGGTATTTTTTATTATTTTTATCTGTTTACGAGTGTATGCAGGTAAAATTAATAATAATTACTAATATTTTATCAACCTCTTTTATTAAATGGTATGTGTATTTAAAATATTTTTTTAAAGTTTATGTAAAATAAATTAACCTGTTATAGATAGTGAACATTTTCATTTTGTTTATTTAGTTTAACCCTCGACAAAAGTTATTAATTTTTAACATGAACAATAACCCATTTCCCAAAATCCCGGGAAATCCCGAGTCACATCCATGTTAAGCATAACATTTGAGGTTGTTCACCCTAAATTGCATCCTAGATCTGATCACTGCTAATAAAATTAACAGTGTGAATCAATTACCTACTGTTATTCCCATTGCTCCTAGCTATTAGACTTGAGATTTCCGCAGGTGCCACAACCGCACATGTGCGTTCAAATGACTGCCAAACTATGACAGCGGCAGTAGGTGAAATTCACGAAAATGCATATATATGCATTTCTGGCACTGAATGTGTCAACTCATACAACTGCATAATATGTTGGGTCAATATACATGAACAAAACTTATCATTTCTTGTATTATTTTAGTGCTTTTTAATAATATGTAATAATAAACAACCATCTTTTGGTCAACCTTAAGAGTGCAAACTTAAGCTCAGTAACTACAAAAAGATTCACTCTTAATTTATATTTTTGATATTGATATGTAATATTATTGATGAAGCAGAAATGGCAACCTATAAGCAAATAAACATGATATCATATACAGCATTCCAAAGTAGAAATTAAGCCTCGCAGTTTGTCTAGGAACATATCTCATGGTATCAGGATTTCTGAACATCCTCTCTATTTTGAAAGCTCGAGGCAAAGTCAGCAGCGGCAGGAGGAACCACAGTGAGCAGCGCACTGACGCCACCACAAACATAATGTATGGTATGAATAGCAGAAATGCATAGAGCAAGTATGATGCCGTTTTTCCAATCAAAATAGCCAGAGTGACAATTTCAGCTTTATTGTCTGTCTCTAGATCTCTTGTGTTATTACTGTGCAGGATGGCTTCAGTATTTAATGCCAAAGGTATAGCATAACAAAAGATAGGCCAATCCACTCTCCCCGTCTGTGCAAGGAATGCAAACACTACTGACACGGGCCCAAATATGACTAGAACTAGAATATCACCCAGAGCAATGTACTTGAGGCCGATGCCCCCTGTGTATAAGAATGAGGATGACAAACCACCAAAGTAAACTAAAGCTAAATGTTCCATACGAGCTGGTGACACCATAACTAGAGGGACGAAGCAGGCACAGCCCGCGAGGTAGAGGATGGCGCCAAGCGACACGACCTCGTCGATGGAGAGGATGTGGTCTACGAGCGTGCGGTCGTCGGACTTGCGGTTGTCGATGCCCTTGACGAAGTCGAAATAGGTGTTGACGACGTTCCCGGCGCCGTGCACGGGCAGCACGGTGCACAGCGTCAGCAGCAGCGCCGGCCAGCTGAAGGCGCGCTCGCCCGGCAGCCGCCACGCCAGCGCCGCGCCCAGCAGCGTCGGCAGCAGGCTCGCGCTCAGCGACCACGGCCGCAAAGCCACCACGTACGTTCGCACCTTCATCAGAGGGTTCCGTGTCGCCACTTGTGCTTCCGCGCGCTGCTCTAGCAGATTGCCTTCCGCCGTCGGGATGTCCATGTCCTCTGATTTATTGTTACCCTCCATTGTATCACCGCGACCACATAATACGGTATTACTAAAGTTTGCAGAAAATTGCTAGGTCGCTTCCTTTCTCGGAATTTGCATGCGAATGCAAATTAATATTCAAGTTTATGTTACGGTATCCGGCGGTAACAGTTTCAAATAGTACACGACTTGACAGATGACATGATACATGACAGATTGACAGTGACAAGAACTTTTTTTAGTTTTTACCTAAACCCGAAAAGTTTATGATCATACTGCCACGAATTTGAAATTATGACAGATTAGAAATAGTTCGGTTGGGTAGAAATAGTTTGTTTTCACGACACTGCTCGAAAATGTGGCCATAGATAACCTAAATCCAGTACTCAAAACTGCCTATATAATAATATGTACATTTAACAGCTGACTCATTTATGGCGCGCAAACACGACAACAATGTTACACTAATCGAAAACAGGACGTATCTGTATATGTATTTCATAATACGATACGACTTTTTGAAAGATAATTTCTGAATTTCATTCCTGGCGTGCTCAATGGACCAATCAAATGTAATCGTCTGCTGCATGTGATGGATGGATGGATGGACGGACGAACGGACGGACGGACGGACTGGATAGACGGATGAACAGACGGACGGACTGGATAGACGGGATGGACGAATGGACGGATGAACGGGATGGACGGGATGGACTGGATGGACGGGATGGACAGAATAGACGGGATGGACGTATGGACGGATGGACGGAATGGACGGGATGGACTGGATGGACGGGATGGACAGGATGGACGGGATGAACGGAATGGACGGGATGGATGGGATGGACGGATGGACTGATGGACGGGATGGACTGGATGGACGGGATGGATGGGATGGACAGGATGGACGGAATGTACGGGATGGACGGGATGGACGGGATGGACTGGATGGACGGGGTGGACAGGATGGACGGGATGGACGGAATGGACGGGATGGACGGATGGACGGAATAGACGGGATGGACGGGATGGACGGATGGACGGGATGGACGGGATGGACGGGATGGATAGGATGGACGGAATGGACGGGATGGACGGGATGGACGGATGGACGGATGGACGGAATGGACGGGATGGACTGGATGGACGGAATGGACGGGATGGACAGGATGGACGGGATGGACGGGATGGAAAGATGGACGGATGGACGGGATGGACGGGATGGACGGGATGGACGGATGGACGGGATGGACGGGATGGATGATTATGACGATGATGATAATGATGATTTCCTCGCATTAGTCGTGAAAAGCACAATGTTTAGTTTCGGCTAAAAGTGCAATAGATGGACTCGTACTTTCGAGGGCCTCCGCTACGCGTCGGCCCTCAAACAAACTCGTCCATCTATTGCTTACTTTCCAGCCTCTACAACAATGTACTATTGTGCTAGTTAAGGCCACCACGAACCATAGCGGGGGCGTTCACGCGACGCCGACGGAGCGTACCCAGCGCGCTCTATGACAGCGAAACGAATTCAGTGGCCTAGCTGCCGATGTGTGTCACCGTATATTTGATTCAGTGTTGTAGAGCGCGTTGGGCACGCTATTCGCCGTCGCGCGCACGCCCCACGCTGCGGTCTGTGGAGGCCTTTAATCAATTGGTATGATATAAGTATGATATCAACATTATTTTCTCAATCGACAAACCCATGAATTTTACTACTCGAATGCTCGTATAATTATTAATAAGCTATACTAATTCAAAATATTACCTGTTGAGACGAAAATAAATTTAATTTTAATTAATACAAGAAGAGTGAACCCCGACCCGACAAAAACTAGTTGTACATAAGTAAACAAATTCAAACATACTTCGCACTTGTTACTTTGATACAAATGGATACTACTTAAGTTTAACCAAAAAGTTAGAATTAATATATACCTATTCCAAATTACTTGTGATATACTAAACTTATCCAATTATTCACCGAATTTACATTACCAGTGTGGTGTAATGTCGACTTGCTTAATAATCGTCATCTATCACGCTTTTTGTTTCAAATCAGTAAGTTGTTTACTAATAAACGTGGAACTGTTAATTTGACCTTCAAAAAAAATGTTCACCTTGTAAATAAAGTAGACTTTAACTCGCATACCTATTATCTGTTCACTAAATATTTAAATATGGCATTGTACAGCACATTAACTTGTTATTGCCGGTTTTATGTTTATAGGTAGTGTAAACAAAACGACTATTTGGATTTTTTGTAACTTTTTAATATATTTTGAAAGAATAAAAGATAACAACAAAGTTTCTTCATAATTCAAATGTTAACCCATCAAATGTTTCGCTTCGTGCTCCTCATATAATATTACAATACTCTTTGTCCCACCCGACGTTGGTCTGTAGAAAAATAAGGTTGTCAACTTGTCATGGTTAAGCGTTAAGCAAACTGATTAGTTTTTTTTTACCACGTTGGTGGATATTATTAGGATATAAGGTACAAGTAGGTACAAACACTTGACGAGCTAAGCCTTGGGGCTTGGACCTTACAATAGCTTAATTTTTGTAAATACACAAGTCGGTGCGTAACAAAAAACTAGCGCCGGATGAGGTTTCTTGTTAGCAAAGTAAACGATAAAAAAAGCACACAACATCACATAACTCAAATGGCCTTCTAGATAACCATTGCAAATAATACTATTTTATACCTATTTTAAAAAAAAAATTGTAAAAATAAGGTAAGAATGTTTCTTTAACGTGCAATAAAGGTTTTTTTTACTTATGAATGCAAACATTAATTGCTAATTTATAAGAATAATATGTATGCCGTATATATGGTTGCTATAGAAGTATAGTCTGTCAAGCAGTTCCTTTACCATCCTAAGTTTCAATATTATTTGCATAGTATAAGCATCAAAGATCAAAGACTAATTTTACTTACAAGTCAATGTGACAGTCAATCTTATTTTTTTTCTGATACAGGTACTATATTAAGTTTAATAAAAGCTTAAGAAAATGGTAAAACAATTATATATGTCAGGCCATGACTTATGTAGAAATGTAGGTCCTTGTACATGTGATTTTTTAAAAGATTAAATATTATATCATTTTTTATATTTAAATTCATACTTAACACAATATAACAAGGTACATTTATATTTACCATTAGGATAATTATTTAAAAGGTCATGTTTCATATGTTATCAAAATTGGTTCCGTACATCGCACCAGAGTAAATATGATAACATTAATAAGGTTTGATTCACGTCCAACTGTTGAGAACCAGACATATTATGTAGTCTCTATTTAACAGAAGTAGAAATCACTAGCGTTTATCGTGAAATTACATAAACTAGACTTATTAATTGTTAGATTATTAATATGATAATAATTTCGCATAAAATACCATGATAGCCTAGTAATTGTCTAATGGGATAGCTGCCTAGTGGTTTGACATACGGTCTCTCAAGCAAAGTATCGTCGGTTCAAATTCTGGCTCGCATCACCGAGTTTTTCAGATTTCATGTGCAAAATTATATTACTACTAGCTTTACGGTAAATAAAAACATCGATCGCGAGCAAACTTGCATACACCTCCGAAGCAATTCAATGGTGTGTGTGAAGTTCCCGATCCGCACTGAGCCCGCATGGTAACTACAGCTCCAGTCCTCTCATTCTGATCGGATGCCTGCCTGTGCCTAACAGTGGAACATACATAGGCCGAGACGATGAATTTCGCATGAAATCGATCGGATTTATCGCAGGGGCTTAAATTACTTGCTTTTATTCACATTACCTATAGTAGCTAGACTTGTGCAATGCAAAATGCTAATAACCTTGCTAAGTTGAGTAATTACATAATGCTATATTAGATTAACTTTAGACTCTGACCAAGGACTTGAGTAAACGACGTATAGGAAGCTACAATTTGGAATTTGATTTAATACATACCTAATTAAGTATAACTTTTATACTTCAAATGTGTTAAAAAAAAGCACAATATTTAATCTAGGCACATAATGGCTTTCACACATGTTTACAAACACAAGCAAATTTGTTTCACATTTTGTTCGCTTTCCAATACAGTCACTTAGCGTAAAAATAAAATAGGATATGTTTATACATTACAATAAATAATAATTATTGTCTACTTTCTAGCTGCATGCACCTAAAGTACCTAAACAACAACCTCGATTGGTCTTGGTAGTGATTACATCACATGGTTACTAGTGTAACTACAGTCGACAAGGACGGTTCCAGTATTTAACTTATTTATTTCCCTGCAACGGCCACCGCCGCACCTTTCGCAGCGTCGCCCCCGGAGGTGAATTCTAATGGCAAGCTATAATAATGCTCCACTGCTCTTTGCAAAACTACGTTCCGTGACAGCCCTGAACCATTCCCTACAATCCTCTTAATATTCGCATTGCGTAATATTTCCTTGGGCATCATGGAATGCAAGTTCTGTATCAAGCTGTCACACAGTGACCTAAATACTGAGGCCAGTTGAATGTTAGACAAGTCAATGTCGGCCACCGAGACTTTAGCTGTCGGATCATGTCTTTCACCCAGTAAATGAGGGATTATTTTCATTTCTGACGTCAAAGGCGCGGCCGAACTGATCGCTATTAGCTTCTCCCATACTTTCGCTTGAGGAATGGGAAAACCAAATTCTAGCATCCACTGCTGTAGCATCTTTACGAACGTTGCCAAGACGTTCCCTCCATTCAATGAGGCAGCTACGACTAGATAAGTGTTTCCAAAATAAGGTAAATGCTCTACAGTGCTGCAACCGAGGTCTGAAATGTTATTGGCTATAATTGCCAATTGAGCAGACGTGGAAATGTTCAATACAGCATCCTGATTGTTTTCAAGAGTTGCCAGGATGGAGCACTGCAGGTCCCCCAGTGCGGCGCTGACTGGTGTACCCTCGGGAATTCCATTCCAGGATGAATTTAATTTGCCAACGAATTCTCCACCCTTCACGACCTTTGGTAGAAGGTTTATAGGAAACCCGAATGACTTTAATATTTCAATATTCCATTCATTCTTTTCCGTATTATAATAGCCCCAGCTGGCAGCATTTTGGTCGGACATGACTGGGACATCCAGGTCACACAGCATTGATACAACGAAGTCTTCGACAGTGCCCGAGCAGTTGAAGTTGGCAAGTTTCTCGGGCTTATGCGCCAGCATCCATAGGAGAGTGGCGCAACCATAGCCTGAGTAGCATTTCAGGTGTGAATCGGGTTTAGGAAGGGACTCTAAGAACTCCGGTTTGCACCTTGTGTCCTGCCATGTATACAGAGCAGACATGTTTTCCCTAACGCCTTCGAATCTTATCACATTTCCATCTTTTTCAACCTTTTCCCAAGCCCTGAAATTAAATCAAAGGTGGTTAGTAAACTAGTAACTATAAATTCTATACAATTTCGTTACTATCAGTTAATACAATACGAGACAGGTTGAGGGAGGTCTAGTATCAAACAGAAGTAAACTGAAGCTTTAACGACCGTGACGACGTAACTTACCGTCATTTCCGGCCTGTCGAGTGCCAATACGTCAAACTAATTAACATCGTTATTTTTTTCTGTCCATGCAGTTTTTTAAATGGTCGAAGTATGTGTCAAGACTGTGAAGCAGCAATTCAGTAATTAAGGACCTCCCAATAGGTATCAATTAAAAAATAAGTAATATTCTGTTAGCTGTTACTTTATATATAACGAAGAACCCATACTAACGAGTATATCAGTCGGAGTTTTAAATTTTTCCGTTTACTAATTGCAGCTATTAAATGATTTATATAATAAATAATGAATCTACATAATCTTTAGTTACTTTGACTTTCATAACATAACCACGTGTAAATTCATTGACGAACACAGATATGCTGATTATTAAGTTCGTGTTTTGCTGCCAGTTAACATTAACTTATTTTATAAATAGTGTTTAGGGATAACAATTTAATTTATATTACTTTTAATTTAAACATACTTGTTTTCTCCGTTTTTCCACAACACCACTCCATGCATCTGCCCGCATATGCCGATTTTCTTGACATGCCTAAGTACATCCCTCGGCAGTCGGGACACGCAGTAGTGCACGGCTGAGACTATTTTTGGTACATCCTGCTTGTTCCCCTCGATACCTTGGTCACTGGGAATGTTTGCGGCCGTATCCTTATTTTGCTTAGCAATTATTTCTTTCGTATCTGGATCATAAACGCACACTTTTACTGATGTGGTACCTATGTCCAGTCCTAGGATGTAGTCTTTGTGAGCCATGATCGCACTTTAAAATAAATACTTGGTTGGATTGTTTTTTTTAGAACACTTGTTTACACCGCGAGGTAAAGATCAAACGAAGCTGACGGACGACAAGTGAATTTGATTGCTTTTGCTAGATTGCGGCAGTCGGCCGGTGCGGCGCGGCGGGAGGCGGGCGTCGCGACGCGCGCCGGCCGCTACCTACTCGCACCTAGCACACTCGTGAGATAGCGGCTTGGATTTGGGTTACGTAAAACCGTCGTTTATCACGAGTGGGACGTATGTTTATCATACACTTCAGCGATTAACTGACTTACAGCCAATAAATAATAATGCTGTCAGCTCTGAAATAATTAATGTTGGTAATAACATCGGTATATGTTATATAGATACTGAGTTGATTCCATTGACAGATATCGATAAATTCACTATGTATGTACATACAACTTTTTTATTGTCTGACACAGGATTTACTAAAAATTAATAGGAGTTTAATCATAAATCTTCACGCCAATTAAAGCTCTGCTGTTGGATCACTTTAATATGTAAACACAACAAACTAATAACGGTTAGAATATAAGTACCTGGGCGACCGAGCTCTGCTCGGGCAGAAACTCGGTACCAAGCGTTTTCCCAGAGATAAGACCAAGCTAGATCAATTTTTCATCCCCGAAAACCCCCAAATACCAAATTTCATCGAAATCGTTGGAGCCGTTTCCGAGATCAAAACACCGGAGGGGTGGGGGGTGGGGGGGGGGGGGGGGGGGGGTGAGAGGGGGGGGGTGCGGGGGAGGGAGCGCGGGGGTATCATAGGGGGGATGAAAATTTCATTGATTTTGCCGTAGGATGCACCGTTTTCAAGATATTTGACAAAAACACCGGAGGGGGTGGGGGGGGGATGAGTTACGTTAAACTATCGTCCGTTAACCGACTTTACTGACAACCGGCTTTTCCTGTTCTGTGCTCCCCATAGGAAACGTGCACATAGACGGTGCTGCCAACTGGTGCCATAATGGTGCCATCAATTTGAAAGTTTTACCTTGATAAGTTTGTTTTACTGTCCGCATAGTGTCTCTTCTGTCGCATTAGTGCTGCCGCCTATAATAGTTACTGCATGTTCCCTATAATACTTTTTCTAACAAAAAAGTAACTTTTTCTCACAAAAAAGTAACTTTTTCTCACAAAAGAAGAAACTTGACGTTTTCTCATGAAAAATAAACTTTAAAAAAAACTAAAAATCTTGAAAAAAAACGTGGATTCGAACCGAGGTCGGCTGGATCCGCGACCACCCGATTTCTAATGTGCCATTATGATCTGCTCGAAGTTGGCGAAATTTAGCTTTATATTCTAATGCAATCAAAAATAGCCGGAAAACACGAGTAAAAGCTATTTTCTGAAATGAAACATAGCTAGATCAGTTTTTCATCCCCGAAAACCCCCACATACCAAATTTCATCGAAATCGTTGGAGCCGTTTCCGAGATCCTGATTATATATATACATATATACAAGAATTGCTCGTTTAAAGGTATTAGATTGGGATAATTTTCACACTATACGCCCCAGTGTTTTCCTTGCTGAGTACAATGAAGACTTATTGAGACAAGGTTGTACAGGGGATCAGGCAAGGTGATTTATTTTTAGACACGAATTAAATCGTTAACAGAAAATTAATATCTTAAACTGAATTTAGCGCTGGCATGCACGCTCTTTACTAAGTAATTCCATATAAAATCAAACTATCATTTTCGTAGCATGCTATTCGGGACAGCCATCGCAAATCGCCACAGTTTGTAAAATCTTCTGGCTAGAAGGTTGCTCGAGCTGACTATCAAATCTATATATGTATCTAATATATAAAAATCTCGTGTCACGGTGTTTGTTATCGAACTCCTCCGAAACGGCTTGACCGATTTTTATGAAACCTTTTTATCTATAATTTGGTAGATCTAAGAATAGGTCGTAGGCTATTTTTTATACCCCTATTCTCCGCAAACGGAGTCACGGGCAACAGCTAGTAAGTATATAAAATTTAAAGTCCTGAATAATATATCCACACAGAGCCCAAACCGCTGAAATTAAAAACTTAAAATTTGGCAGACAGCACGAAAAAAATAGAAGAGACCTAAACATGCGTAGTACTTATTACTTCCATGACCTAAACTCAGCAGTGGGTAGAAAAAGGTTGAAAAAGAAGAATTTGATTGTCATAGAGGTACACTAAGAAGGGATTTTTCGAAATTCGCACGGGATAGGGAATAAATGAGACTTATAGGGTGAGGCCACACGAGCGTAATTTTGTGAGTTGTGAGCGGCAGAATTTCGGTTGCGCCATACATTGTGTCACGTGAGTGTCACGTGATGGCGCGCATGTTGTATGGTGCGGACCGAAATTCTGCTGCTCATGACTCACAAAATTACGCCCGTGGGCCTCACCCATATATTCGCTTAAAAGTGGCTTTGACATTGTAACAATAATTGTTAGACTTCAAATTTGGCATGCAAGCAGGGCATTATAACAATAACAACATTTTTTTTTAACAATCCCGCAGGATAAGAAAATACGGGAACAACTTGTTTAGGATCAATAAAAAGGAACTTTTGAAAATTTCCCCAAGATAGAGATTAGGAGTTGACCATAAATTATATTTGTGCGCGGACGAAGTTGCGAACAAAAGCTAGTGCCTTATAACGTACGTAGTCACATTAAACAATACTTAAATTTTCTTTTAGGTTCTAAAGCGAATGTGACTTACTCACGATAACCTATCGAATACGAACTATGCAATAAAATCTATAAATATATCACATTAATGCGCTATAATTACTTACATTGCAAAAAGTACGTGTTAATGGACAAATGGTTATGGTTCTGGTCTAGCATGAGATTTCGGTTTTGAAACCCGGTAGGTGTAGGTAGCTATTTGCGTAACGAATTAGAATGTTTGTAGCGATTAATTTATGTATTTTTGACTTGCATCATATGTTCATCAAAAACGACTCAGCTTTGGCAAACACTTTTTCGAACATTAAAAATCTGTTCCGCTTTAATTTTTAATACATATAATAATTTTATTACAAATTTTCTGCATAAGATAAAAAATGAGCTCTACTTTCTTACTAAATTTATTCTTTTTAGAGTTTTCTAAGCATGTGAAGGGTTAATCTTAACTAAAATGACTGTATTCAAAACTCAATACATGCCCTCTAAAACTACTACTCTGAATAAAAACAGTTTTGCCACACTGCTAAGCATTTATTAACGATGTTAACTTTTACCATCATGTTATACTCTGTGGATAAAAAGTGACATTTCCTGATAATGTCAACTTTGACAATGACAAGTGACATATTTATATTAATTATTTATTTAATTCCAGGCCAGCCAGGCACGCGATGCGTGCGAGGTTAACCTAAGAAGTAAAACACTACCCCGTTTCGTGTTATTAATTAAAACAACCAATAAAACACAAAATGGGAAAAAAATCTAAGAAGTTTAACAAGATGCTAGACCTCCATGATACAGTGAACAAAGAAACAGATGAACAAGATGTTACAAATTTAGCGAAGTCTGGAAAAATATTAAACAACTCTGAAATTACCGATAGTAATAGTGCGGATAAAATTAACACGAAAAAGAAAAAACGTAAACATGCCAGTGCTGACGTAGTTAACGATACATACGTGCAAGAAGAAATAATTGCTGAAAGAATACAGGTAGTGGACGACGAACTCGATAAATCAACTACTTTGGAAAAAAAGAAGAAGAAAAAGAAAAAACTCAGTCAGTCAACACACGATGAAGAAAAAATACAAGTTGAAGATGACGACATTAAGGACAGTGAATCAAATATACCAAAGAAAAAGAAGAAAAAGAATAAGGGTGATACTTTGGTAAAAGATGAAAATAAAATTAAAGTAGATCAAATTATTGAAGAGAATGTAGAAAATGAAACTAAAATATCTGAGAAAAAGATGGACAAAAGTAACTTTTTGCATGGTGATTCAGTGGCACAAGAAAGATCTAATAAAAATGTTAGTGTTGAAGAAAAGTCAAAGTTGACAAAATCTCAAAAGAAAAAGAAAACAGGTACTGCTGTTCTCAATGCAGAGGAATCACAAGTGACGGAGGAAGACATTGACAAGTTTTGCGATGAGTTGGATGAAGAGGATAACAAACAGTATGAAGATTGGGTTAAGCTCATAGAAGCCAGCTTGCCTCCACCCCGGGAAAAAAAATAGATTTCTATTTACTGTAGTTTAAAAGCCTATTGTTCAATATACTTTTATGAATACATATTAACCTCTTGTATGCGGGAAGTCAAAAAAATTGTGCATTCTAGTTTCATAGAAATCCAATCATATAGATTTAAAAAAAAATACAAAAGAATGCCTTAAATTGGGCATGGATCCGTGTCTTAAGCATACGAGGGGTTAAGAATAATTTAGTTTTATTATTTGTGAATTTTGTGTTTACTACTTGAAAACTTTTATTACACCATAAATGACATGTTGTGAAAGAATTTGAAATTTAACTGATATTCACCTACCTTTTAGGTCAGTAGTTCCCAACTAGTGGTCCGCAGAAGCCAAAACATGGTCCGCAAATGATTTTAAATTTATTTTTATGAATTTCCTATTGAGTTTTTTTATTAAAGTTTCAGTTTGATTATCACATTACAGTTTATTATTTTTATTAAGTATACACCTACATAGTGGTCCCTGCTAACAAGAATAATATAAAAGTGGTCCCCGTGCAAGAAAAGGTTGGGAACCCCTGTTTTAGGTAATCATTTCTGACAGAAACCCACTCAAGCTTGCAGTGCCAGCTAAAGCATTGAAGTTTGCGAGGGTTAGAGGTAACGCCACCAGAGTTGAGGCCACGCACACAACCACATCTCATGTAATGACAGCGGGATTTTGACGTTGTGTTGACGTTTAACAACAACACAACGTCAAAATCCCGCTGTCATTACAAGAGATGTGGTTGTGTGCGTGGCCTCAACTCTGGTGGCGTTACCTATAGTACTCTTTCATGCTAAAATGGCTGGGTTGGATCTTGATAATAACATGGGATGGGGATGTATGTATTTGAAATCCTGAAAATTTACATGGGTGTGTTTCTTACAGCATAAATGAAAACCTGGTTTGCTGGAGAATTTAGTAAAATCTGGAATTTTCAAATTAAAGTACTGGCTTAATAGTTCTAGCGTGAGAAGTTGTGGGTAAAGGCTAGTAAATTTTATAAGTTCATAAGGAAAATAGGTACTGTTACTGTTAGGGTTGGAAATATATCACAATTTATGCACCCCAAACCAGGTAGTCCTTGCCCTAAGCAAGAAAGGTAGACAGGTGTATTTTTCTAGATAAACATCTTAGTTTCTCAATGTTCAGATAGGTAACGCTTTTGTTGGATAAATGTCTTCTTTTTTCCTAAAAACACATTCTACATTCTAATCTAGAGTGAAAGGATTTTAATAAAATAACGTTAGACTAAAAACTACTGTGTGATTCTTAGATTATATTAGATTAATCTCTCTTAATGCCGAAAGTTAAAAAAAAACCTGCATTCTATTTAGTCTCGTTTGACTCAAATAGTACCAATATTACAGATTAAAATAAAAATACCAAAAGATAGCTTAAATCCATCTTAAATCTGGACCCTAACCACGAAGTGCATAATTCGAACTTCGTTTCATGCCGTCCCGCTCACGCTAATATGATTTGACAAGAGAGTAAGAGGGGTGATACGATACGAACTTCGGTTTTCGAATTGGGAATGTCTAAAAAAAATTACCAGTGGTTTTTATTTTTTTTTTTGTATAGAAAAGTCAATTATAAGAAACTAATTTTAATATTTTGTCATTTAGTTCTCTTTTTGTTCAAAATTAATTATTGAAATTATTTTAGTCAGATTATAATTGAGTTGAATCTAAATCTATCTAAATGCGTACGATAAGGCAACCCCTTTAATTATTTTTTGCGTGGTGGTACACAATACACTGTGTCATTTTACTGGCACTGACAAAGTGCTAGATGTCAGACAGCGGGTCCAAATCAAACTCCGTAGTATAATCCACGCGTAAATTGTGAAGAATTCTAACCACACAGAATAAAGTACGACTTGAACCGGTCACGCAATTTACACCAATGTCAAATGAAGGTTATTGCTTATTTGTTATATAATAAATTCATTACATAATATTAAAATTAAATAACTACAGAAAACGATTTAAAAAGCATTTATCTCGAAATGGTTTTCGATTTTCTATACATTGCAAAAAAATAGACATCCCCAATTGCGTAGTAACGCCCCTGATACGGACGGATACACATTACGGCCGGCATAGAAGCTATATTAGAATGTTAATTTTTTTATTGTTAATTTAGTACAATTTGGACAATAAACCAAAACTTACCAAAAGATACGGTTGACTATTGTCACTTTGACAGAAAAATGTCAAACTTAAACTTACACATGTGTGTCTGACAGACGTTCGCGACTTACGTTTGTTCGCACGTGGATGTGGACGGGATGTGGATTTAAGCAAACCTAAAACCAACAACGATACCATTTAAAGATTTTTTTAAAATTTATTCTTGACCTAGGAAAGACAAAGCTATATTGTCTGCAATATGACCCGGTTTGCCCGTGCAAAGGGCTCAAAATCTTCGAACGAAAGAACTCCCGAGGACAGTACACCATGGGAGGTGATGAAAGAGCAACTTCTGCATTCCAAAAAGGAAAAGGAAGAGGCTGGAAAAAGAAAAGAGGTTGCTAATTATATGCTACATTTATTTATTATAATAATGATGTTTTAGTTGAATTATTATTTAATTCGGTTTTTTTACGATTATTTGTTTTAATATATCGATTTCATTTACTTGCGCTTAACCTTTTTATTATTATTTTCAGGCAGAAAATCAGCGCATTGAAAACTATGAAAATTTTCTGAAGGAACATAAAGTGTCCAAGCGTAAAGCAACTTGGTGTGACTTTCCTGAAGAGCAACCGAAGAAAAGGCTTCTACCCCAAAAACAGCCTACAGAAAGCAATCAAAATGCAACACCAGTGTCAAATGACAATGTTGATTCAAATGTAGTTTCACAAGCAGAGACAGCCAACAAGAACAATAAGAAAAAGAAAAAGAAGAAAAACGTGGCAGTCGCCGCCACCGCATCTGATGCACCAGTACAGACCAGCACATCAATAGACAATGAAGGAATATCCCAGCCAGAAAAGAAAAAAAAGAATAAGAACAAAAAGAAACTTAGCACCAATGGAAGTACACAGCAACCAGATGTTGCACCAGAGTCTACTGTGCCACAGGTTGCATCAGCTGAAGAAACACCACAAAGTGGAAAGAAACAAAAGAAGAAAAACAAAAACAAACAGCTGCTTACTAGCAGTAATAATGATCCACAAGATAGCATGATTAAATCAAATCCTCCAAGTCAGATTCATCAAAATGGGAATAGCAAAGATGGACCTAAAAAAAAGAAACCTAGAAATGGAAAACCAGTTAGAAGGAAAGAGATCAATGACAATAGTTTTCAACTCATAATCAATGGCAAAGAAGTTGAACTGGTAAGATTTGAAGGGTTCCCCATTATGAAGAAGGACGCTGAACGTCTTGCTGAACTAAGGAAGAGCATGTCGCAGAAAGGGATACCCAAAAGCGAAGTACAGAGGACTATGAAATTGGAGAGGAGGAGAGCAGAGAAAGCTCTAGCTAGAGTAAAGAGGGATGTGTGTTATAACTGCAGGAAAGGTGGCCACAACCTCTCAGACTGCCCGGAACTTAAGTCTAAGATACCAGGAGTGCAGGCAGCCGATGGAGTTTGCTTCAAATGTGGATCCACAGAACACAGGCAGTTTGAATGCAAAGTCCAGCGTGACAAGGAGTTCAGATTTGCAACATGCTTCATTTGTAGGGAATCTGTAAGTATTATGATTTAGGCATAATGGCCATTCTTCTTGTATTGCTACAATCAAAAAACCGGCCAAGTGCGAGTCGGACTCACCCACAAAGGGTTCCATACCATTATCTATAAAAACGGCAAAAAAATCACGTTTGTTGTATGGGAGCCCCCCTTAAATATTTGTTTTATTTTAATTTAATTATTTATTTCTAAAGTGAATATATAACTAAATATTCTGTGAATATTTCAAGCTTCTACCTGTTGCCGTCATCAATATCAAGCAAGAACAAGCAAAAAAAAGTATACCAGATTTCAAGTTAATCCAACCACTGGAAGTAGGTCAAATTGGACTTCCAAGATTTGACCCGTACATACATACTTACATATTGTCACTACTTTGAAAAAATTTCGTATCTCAAATCAATATGTAAACCAAACTGAACTTTATTGCACACTCAGTAAAGTTCAATTAGCCAGATTATCGATTTTGAGATACAAGCTTTTTTTCAAAGTAGTGACGATATATAGCAAGTTAGTAAAAAGCTTTGCAAAATGTCATAATGGATGCTGGATTCGGCTTAGATTTTGCGATATCTTCATTTTGCATCTTTTTTTTCATATTCTAATCAAGATGCTATGCCACATGTTTCAGTGTAAATTAACCCATAGTCTATATCATTTCTAGATGTATCATCTTCTCACACATCATAACTAATTCAAATTATATTCAATTTCAGGGTCACATAGCAAGGCAGTGTCCAGACAACCCCAAGGGATTATATCCAAATGGTGGTGGCTGCAAACTGTGCGGTGACGTCACACATTTGAGAAAAGATTGTCCTACAGTAAGTATTAAACACTTAAAAATTGCTTGCACAGATTAGGGTTTAAAAATTTGTTAAACCAACAGTTAGGGATTTTTCATATAGTTATATTTTTAAACTGCTAACTATGCTCTGGGTTTGAAGTTAAGTTGTTAACCCTTGTACCCTTTGTGGGGGCATACAAAACTCATAAAGAATCAGCATCCTAAAGCCCAGTTTAGACTTGCAAGAAAAATCGTGCAAAGTGCATTACATTGCGAGGCTGTAGGTACAGCAAAGAGTATTGTAATATTATATGAACAAGAGTGGCAACTCTATGGTCAAATATGCATGTATGGAAGGTGCTGCCGCCCTACGGCTGCTCAAGAACTAATGTGACGTTTCTATAGATGTATACCTATCTATATGTATATGTTGGTAGTGATGTACAGCTATAGATACGCGTACCTATAGCAATGTATAGTCAAGGATTTTAATTGATAGGCTAATTGCCACTATTCGTATTTTAGCCGTCTAATTCAAATCAGCATATACGAAGTATAAGCGGCTAAACCCGATTTGCATTATACGGCTAAAATACGAATATTGGCAAGTGGCCTATCAATTAAAGTTCTTCGGCAAACACCAGAGATCGCTGTAGTCGCATGAAAAGTGATGATATATGTAAGTGTGCCCCCCCCTGAGGTACAGCCAACGAGTTTGGAGTGGGCAATCGAGTGCCACAATGTAATGCAACTTGCAAGGTTTTCATTGCTGGTCTAAACTCGGCTTAACATTCCTTTTTTATAACTTTCAGACTCAAGGTCAGAGGGAGGAGACTTCAGTCAAACTGGATACATTGCAGAGCGCTGATAACATAGAAGATATTGGGCAGGGCTCCGTAAACAATACTAATAATGCAGAGTCTACAAAGAAACAACCTAAAAAGATAAGATTTTAGTGTATAATTTCAAATATTATGTTGATTTTAGGTATTTAAAGTAAAATGCAATGAGTTTGTTTAAATTTGTAATACCTCTCCATTTATTACAGAAACATGTTCACTATACCTTATTTTATATCTACTTAACATATTATTTTACTGTCAGAAAATAAAATGGATTTCAAATCAAATGCACAAAATATTCTTGCCAAATTCCACTCTTATAGATACAATTCTTTTCGTCTTTTTAAGTTGATTTACAACAAACAACACAACTCCTACAACTTACATCTCTTACAGAATTAGAGATATCAATTTAAATATTTAATTGTTCATTGATAACAACGACAATCTTTCATACTTTAAAATAATTACTTGCCATAATAATTTAACAGAGTCAAGGTCGTAAATATATGTACGTTACCAAGGCGACAAAAATATTTATACAACTCTATGCCGTTTACCATAAGGCTGAGTTTATAATGTAGGTATGTATGTAGGTATGTATGTAAAACTCTTAATTGTACATAAAAACATGAAAATTAACAGTTAACAAGAGAAACATGGACAAAGGCGAACTTATCCCTTAATTAATGTTTTAAACACACATAGGACTTATCACGCTAAACGGAACGAGTAGCAATTACTTCGACGTTTCAGTCACATTGCGGTGCCGTGGTCACGAGTTGACTGAAGTGTTTGGCATTTATCATATTTGCTTAGCCGCGCGAGTCTTTCGAACTTTTTTGCCACGAACTTGCAAAATCTGGAACGAGCTTCCCGCTGGGGTCTTCCCATCGAGTTACGACCTGGGTGCCTTTAAGAGGCGAGTGTACAATTTTCTGCAGGGCCGACAACGCACTGGCATCGCGTAAAGCTAGTCTAGTTCGTTTGTCTGGCCTCTCAACAAAAAAAAAAACTACCCGCACTTGATCGCGATTCTTATCGAGACACAACAGTGACAACGTCCGACGGCCTGCCCGAACCGTGATGTCCCTTGTGTGGTATAGTTATGGGTTGAGTTTAGATTTATTTGACGCGATGGCTGTACAGATATTTTTGCCTGCGGTACATAAGTAACTCTGTTATTAAGGTTTCGCTGTTACAACGTCCAGAAAACAACAAGTAGGTACACTACAAAGAATCAAGGCTAGCCTGAAGTTGTCCCAAGGACTGTTGCGCGATCTGGCCCGTGATGCCCTCGGGGCTCTGCGGGTCCTCTCGCAGCAGGACCTTGGAGGCCTCCGCCAGGCAAGCGATGGGCTCCTGGAGTCGCTCCTTCAGTTTTTCCTGCGAGATGAGGCCTGCGCTGAACTCGCTGCGGGCCAAGAACATTAGAGGCGCGTGTAGTTCGTATAGCATCATACCTGCAACAGTAAATATTAAGTCAAAAAAACAATAGTTTAAAAAACTAAAAAATACGGTTTTATTGACAGATATACAATATTAATAATTAATCACATTAACTTTCACATGTCTGATGGCCGAACATATCTGGATAATAATATAATTAATTTTGTTAACACCCTATTTGTACCATATGTTCTGTGAATAAACTGTTCATTCATTCATTCATTCATCCAGTTAAAAAATAGAAAATAAATTTTAATAAATTTGAATTAAGAATAGTGTAAATTTTTATTTATTAGTAAGCAATTATTATATTGTTACTAGCTGTTGCCCGCGACTCCGTCCGCTAAGAATAGGAGTATAAAAAATAGTCTACGACCTATTCTCAGACCTACCGAGTGTAGAGAAAAAAGTTTCATAAAAATTGGTCAAGCCGTCTCGGAGGAGTTCGATTACAAACACCGTGACACGAGATTTTTATATATTAGATTAGATATAAATTAGGTAAACGGGACGTCGGACAAAATATCGTTCGAATTTTCATGCAGTGTTACTGTGTACATTAGAAATTTTAAGATTAGGTCAATTGATCGTGGATACATATTTAGGAATTTCGTAAGTAGGTACATTAGAATTTTTAATTTTCGAAGTTAGGTCTTTAGGAATTTCGTCCTTAGGAATTTAATACCTAAACTGTATGAAAAATGATACAAAACTGACTCAACTGTACAGGGAAGATAAAAAAATTATTGTAATTCGCCTCGCATTTTGGTGTCTCCGGCCACAAAGCGAAAGTGTAAAGCGTATAGAGAGCAGGAGGCGCCCCAGCGCAGCTTTCCGGCTTGTCGATGCCGTAGCACCCTGTACTGGGAAGGTTATTTATTATAGTGACTCGCCTCGCATCCTGGTGTCTCCGGGCGCCACAATATCAAGCGTGGCGAGCACGAGCCGCGCCAGTTCGGCCTTCCGCTCCAGCAAGAGGTCTGGCAGCTCGTCGATGCCGTAGCACCCTGTACTGGGAAGGTTATTTATTATAGTGACTCGCCTCGCATCCTGGTATCTCCGGGCGCCACAATATCAAGCGTGGCGAGCACGAGCCGCGCCAGTTCGGCCTTCCGCTCCAGCAAGAGGTCTGGCAGCTCGTCGATGCCGTAGCACCCTGTACTGGGAAGGTTATTTATTATAGTGACTCGCCTCGCATCCTGGTATCTCCGGGCGCCACAATATCAAGCGTGGCGAGCACGAGCCGCGCCAGTTCGGCCTTCCGCTCCAGCAAGAGGTCTGGCAGCTCGTCGATGCCGTAGCACCCTGTACTGGGAAGGTTATTTATTATAGTGACTCGCCTCGCATCCTGGTGTCTCCGGGCGCCACAATATCAAGCGTGGCGAGCACGAGCCGCGCCAGTTCGGCCTTCCGCTCCAGCAAGAGGTCTGGCAGCTCGTCGATGCCGTAGCACCCTGTACTGGGAAGGTTATTTATTATAGTGACTCGCCTCGCATCCTGGTATCTCCGGGCGCCACAATATCAAGCGTGGCGAGCACGAGCCGCGCCAGTTCGGCCTTCCGCTCCAGCAAGAGGTCTGGCAGCTCGTCGATGCCGTAGCACCCTGTACTGGGAAGGTTATTTATTATAGTGACTCGCCTCGCATCCTGGTATCTCCGGGCGCCACAATATCAAGCGTGGCGAGCACGAGCCGCGCCAGTTCGGCCTTCCGCTCCAGCAAGAGGTCTGGCAGCTCGTCGATGCCGTAGCACCCTGTACTGGGAAGGTTATTTATTATAGTGACTCGCCTCGCATCCTGGTATCTCCGGGCGCCACAATATCAAGCGTGGCGAGCACGAGCCGCGCCAGTTCGGCCTTCCGCTCCAGCAAGAGGTCTGGCAGCTCGTCGATGCCGTAGCACCCTGTACTGGGAAGGTTATTTATTATAGTGACTCGCCTCGCATCCTGGTATCTCCGGGCGCCACAATATCAAGCGTGGCGAGCACGAGCCGCGCCAGTTCGGCCTTCCGCTCCAGCAAGAGGTCTGGCAGCTCGTCGATGCCGTAGCACCCTGTACTGGGAAGGTTATTTATTATAGTGACTCGCCTCGCATCCTGGTATCTCCGGGCGCCACAATATCAAGCGTGGCGAGCACGAGCCGCGCCAGTTCGGCCTTCCGCTCCAGCAAGAGGTCTGGCAGCTCGTCGATGCCGTAGCACCCTGTACTGGGAAGGTTATTTATTATAGTGACTCGCCTCGCATCCTGGTGTCTCCGGGCGCCACAATATCAAGCGTGGCGAGCACGAGCCGCGCCAGTTCGGCCTTCCGCTCCAGCAAGAGGTCTGGCAGCTCGTCGATGCCGTAGCACCCTGTACTGGGAAGGTTATTTATTATAGTGACTCGCCTCGCATCCTGGTATCTCCGGGCGCCACAATATCAAGCGTGGCGAGCACGAGCCGCGCCAGTTCGGCCTTCCGCTCCAGCAAGAGGTCTGGCAGCTCGTCGATGCCGTAGCACCCTGTACTGGGAAGGTTATTTATTATAGTGACTCGCCTCGCATCCTGGTATCTCCGGGCGCCACAATATCAAGCGTGGCGAGCACGAGCCGCGCCAGTTCGGCCTTCCGCTCCAGCAAGAGGTCTGGCAGCTCGTCGATGCCGTAGCACCCTGTACTGGGAAGGTTATTTATTATAGTGACTCGCCTCGCATCCTGGTATCTCCGGGCGCCACAATATCAAGCGTGGCGAGCACGAGCCGCGCCAGTTCGGCCTTCCGCTCCAGCAAGAGGTCTGGCAGCTCGTCGATGCCGTAGCACCCTGTACTGGGAAGGTTATTTATTATAGTGACTCGCCTCGCATCCTGGTATCTCCGGGCGCCACAATATCAAGCGTGGCGAGCACGAGCCGCGCCAGTTCGGCCTTCCGCTCCAGCAAGAGGTCTGGCAGCTCGTCGATGCCGTAGCACCCTGTACTGGGAAGGTTATTTATTATAGTGACTCGCCTCGCATCCTGGTATCTCCGGGCGCCACAATATCAAGCGTGGCGAGCACGAGCCGCGCCAGTTCGGCCTTCCGCTCCAGCAAGAGGTCTGGCAGCTCGTCGATGCCGTAGCACCCTGTACTGGGAAGGTTATTTATTATAGTGACTCGCCTCGCATCCTGGTATCTCCGGGCGCCACAATATCAAGCGTGGCGAGCACGAGCCGCGCCAGTTCGGCCTTCCGCTCCAGCAAGAGGTCTGGCAGCTCGTCGATGCCGTAGCACCCTGTACTGGGAAGGTTATTTATTATAGTGACTCGCCTCGCATCCTGGTATCTCCGGGCGCCACAATATCAAGCGTGGCGAGCACGAGCCGCGCCAGTTCGGCCTTCCGCTCCAGCAAGAGGTCTGGCAGCTCGTCGATGCCGTAGCACCCTGTACTGGGAAGGTTATTTATTATAGTGACTCGCCTCGCATCCTGGTATCTCCGGGCGCCACAATATCAAGCGTGGCGAGCACGAGCCGCGCCAGTTCGGCCTTCCGCTCCAGCAAGAGGTCTGGCAGCTCGTCGATGCCATAGCCCGTCACGCGCCCGTACAGCTGCGCCAGCGCAAGTTTCAGGGAGACTAGCAGCGCGTGCCGCGGGTGGAACACAGACTTGTACTGCAAAGTTCAAACGTAAGCATAACATGAGTTTGGTTAAAAAATATACTGGGTGAGATTTGAGACGGTACTTGATCAGGATTAACTCTACACGACTCAGTAAATGTATATTTACATACATACGTAAAATTACGCCTGCATTCCTAAAGGGGGTAAGGTGTGGTGTTGGGTTTAGAATTTACACCTCTCCATTTCTTCCGTGGATGTCGTAAAAAGCGACTAAGGCCATAGGTTAAGGTATATAGTAGGCGATGCTAGTAACCTGTCACAAAATTGCTAAAAGTGGCCCCGAAACGTATGAAACATCACACATTTACACATGTCATATGACTGAAAAACTAAAAACAAAAAAACGCCAATCTGGCTAATTACCTAATTCTTACTACGACCTCTACCTCTAAGTAACTGAGTAGAGTTGGTCCTAATCACGTCTACAAAATAACCCTGTATTTTTATACAAGCTTTTTTGCTGACCGTACCTACCTGACCAATCAATAAATCCGCATTAAATTCAAATCAATCCATCACTAAAAGTTGGTCAAACTCAACTTGTATTTAATAACATAACAATAACAAACATTGCAAGTTAACTAAAAGCTCGTAACTTATGAAGATAAGAATAGTAGATTGATAGACAAGGGTCGTAAGTGATAAATTACACCCAAGATATTGATCATTTACACTCGAGTTGAACATTCTACTTTTCATCACAAATGCGAGGAAATTAAAGAAAAACCGTTATGTTAAAAATGTATACGCAATTTGTAACAGAGCGGAAGAAAGTTTACCGCGCCAAACCGTCTTTTTTAGGGTTTCGTACCCAAAGGGTAAAAACGGAAACCCGAGGCTCCGCTGTCCGTCCGTCCGTCCGTCCGTCCGTCTTTCTGTCACCAGGCTGTATCTCGGGAACCGTGACAGCTAGAGAGTTGAAATTTTCACAGATGATGTATTTCGGTTGCCTATAACAGCAAATACTAAAAAATGGAATAAAATAAATATTTAAGGGGGCTCCCGTGCAACAAACGTGATTTTTTTGCTCGATATTGATAACGGCAACAGGTAGAAGCTTGAAATATTCACAGAATATTTAATTATGTATTGACTTTAAAAATAAATCATTAAATTAAAATAAAAAAAATATTTAAGGGGGCTCCCATACAACAAACGTGATTTTTATAGATAATTGTACGGAACCCTTCGTGCGCGAGTCCGACTCGAACTTGGCCGGTTTTTTAAATTTACTTACATCCCTAAAGATGTAAATCGAATTTACAACACGGATTTCAAGTTAAATGCAACCTATATACTTTCAGAGCTTAAGTGATGAAAATAAGATTATTTTACCTTTTTGAGGGTAGCCTCCCTCATCTCGACGGCCTGCGCGGTGGGCTCCAGCGCGTCCAGCTGCTCGAGCTCGGCCTGCACCACGGCGAGCAGCTTCCGCATCGCCGCGCTCGACGTCGAGAAGCCGCAGCTCTTGTCCGAGCACTGCCACGCCGCCTCAACCTCTGCAGGTATACCCAAAATACTGGTAAAGCCACGCAACTACAATTAAATTACATAAAGTTTACCACACTGACAGATGGTTTGCCTTCATTTCATATTCAACTTTAACGACCTCCAAGTAAAGCCAATAATAGAATACTGTTACCCACGTTTGCAGATTTTGTACTAGCTACTTTATTTGTATGGTGTTAAAGTTGGAAATGAAATGTAGGCAAGCCATCTGTCAGTGGTAAACTAAAAGTAAACGTATTGTAATAAGTTTTTGTTAAAGAAATATTTTTAACAAGTTTTATCTGTACCAAGTTTCAAGTCGATGCCGTTAACCGTTGAAGAGTTCTGTCCTGCGGAGACGATCCAGGCCGGGCCAGCAGAATCTGACTACCAAATTATTGTGTTGTTACCGAACTAATTATGCCAAGTTTCAGCTCAATAGGATACCAGGAAGTAGTCGAAAAACGATTTATAAATTTTGAAACTACAACTCACAAACAAACATATTCTATCTGTTTACCATGGTAAAACGTTTTCTTGTTGCCAATGCTTTGAATAAATAAAAAAAATAAAACGTTTTCACAGTAAGCATCGTAATAAATAATTTTCCTTGTCAAGCAATGCTATGTCACTGTGACACTTTCTGTTAAAAGGTTCCACAGTGGGTCACGATTCAGTTGGTTCGACGTACCGAAGCATAGTGGGTAGGGTAAAGCGAGTGGAGCGGCCAATCTAGGTAGCTGGCGCCAACTTCTTGCGGCAAGTGACGCGAAAAGCAATTCTGATGGCGGATTTTGAGAAAAGTCGTGCTATTGGGGGGAGAAAAGGGGATGATCAAGCTGTCCGAGCTTCAACTGAGCTCTTGAAACGCAAAACTTCGTTTCAGTTTGGTAATAGGGATGTTGACGCCATTTAAAAATAATTCGAAGACACGACTCCAGTAAAAAAACGTTTTATTTTAGCCCTTAAGATTAATTATCGGTTAACTGTAAAATTAGATTTTTTGTTGCTTTAAAACAAGTAAATAGTTAGTTGATTGAGTTGGCGAACAAGTGACGTCATAAGTTGCTATTGCCATTCAAACTCTATAGGAGAATTGTTTTTTGACAGCTTAAAAAAGTACGTCAGTTGATTGGTGGTGCCAACATCCCTATTTCAGCTCTTCAACATGGGCAGCGCTGGTATCCTCTAGTTACGGCACTGACATTGACCTAGTGAATCTTACCCAGTGGATTAGTGCACAATATGACCCCATTGTCACACTTGCTGCATTTGAGGGTGCTGAGATGCGAGCCGAGTTCGGTCGGGTCGGCGCAGCGCGGACAGTCGCACCAGAAGAACTTGGACTCGAAGAGGAAGTCGCGGCGAGTTATCGTCGGGGACAGCACGTGCGTGTAGCAGAGGTAGAGAGGTTCGCCGGTTTTGATGGGGGTTGCTGCTCGCACTTGTACTCTAGAAAACAATCGAATTACCTGAATAAGGATTCTGTACCTTGGAAGTTGGTAAACTACATGCTTGTGCCTTATAGTTTGTCTCATAGTAGGTAATCGCTGCCTCTGGCCGGTATCATGTGGGGTCTGCCCTGTGGCCAACATTGTCTCCTACTCAAGCATGAGCGTTTCGCTTGCAATCTCGGCTTTTTGGTAGGAACTCACTCAAAAGGAATGTTTTGAGCATTCATTCTAAAAAACGGCAGACGTTTTATACTAAGTAGAATGACTACGGAACCCTAAAAGGCTTACCACTTTACAGACACACTATGCGGGGTCTATTGGTTATTTCGCCGATGACTAAGCTTCGAATATAAGCAAATAAAGGACGATCTAAGGATTTTTCGCTGTATTCGGCCAAGTAGCTGGCACCGACTAGTCGTGTAGGGGCTAAGCGAGTCGCCTCGTGAGGCAACAATTTTTGACACGATTTTGTCATCATCATCATCATCATCATCATCCCAGCCTAAAAACGTTTCACAGCACAGGCCTCCTCTCAGAATGACAGCTAGAGCCGTACTTGCCACGCGGGCCCAGTTCGGATTGGGAACTTCACATACACCAATAAATCTCTTCACGGTGTGTGTAGGTTTCCTCAAGATGATTTCCTTCATCGTAAAGCTCATGGTAAATTACAAATGTTATTTCGCACATAAATTTCAAAAATGCAGAGATGCGAGCCCGGGGTCCAAAGCTGCCTTGCTCAGTTAGTAGCTAGGTGGTTGGCATTGATTTGGTTGAGGACTCACTGGTAGTCGTCCTGTAGTATGGTGTGAACGATGTTGGGCACACAGCTGTGGGCGGCCACCGCGAGCCGCGGGTACACGGCGCGGATACTGAACCCGCCGCGAGAAGGGATCTCTACCGCGTTCACCTGAAACCGCACACGAACAGTCCAGTATGTATGGGTGTGTCAGGCTTGCAGAGTCGAGGAAACTGAATAGTTAATAAGGGTGGAACATTTCCACGATCAATTTTAGGATTATTTCATTGGCTTATCAAAATTTAGTAACGAAAAGTTTCCATCCTGGTACTCGATTCAATTTCTTCCACAGTAGGTACGTATACTACTTACTTCGCTTAATCTAACGCAAGCGAAATTTCTAAGTAGTTATAATCACGTTGATGCTGGCAAGAGTAAGAACAGGCAATGTATCTTACGTAGCCCTTAACCTATTCAGGACCTTTTAGTACAAACTACTATGGGCGCTAGCTTCAGTAGTTCAGCAGGGTCGGTAAAGATGCGAGAGAGGTAATTGAGGATTAAGTCACTACAATTATTCGAAAACAAGCTGGCTTTTTATCTGAATTGGAAAGAGAAAATGACGGTACTTACCTCTAGGATCCCACAGACTTGTTGCACCAGCTCTTTATCGAAGCGGTCACCGAGACGGCAGTGCTCCACGAGGAAAGTGGCGATGTTCACCTAACAGAGAAGGCAATGCAGTTTTTATATTAAAAAAACTCCAGACAAAAATTAAATGAAATCCATTTTGAAATTTTAACCTAGAAATAAGAATTTTAGTCTGTTTACAAGTACGAAATTATCGGGAGCTTCGAGTAGCAGCAGCAGGCATCACCTCGGTTCGGGCACGACTTCGCGCGATCGGACGGCGGGACGAGCGTTTTATAAGATCATTGCGTATTCTGCCAGGTAGCCACTGTGCGGCGGGCTTGTCGGCCGCGCAATGGATAGGGAAAACGCGCGCCGCGCCGTTAGGTGTCTCGTGTTACAAGTACTATGCTAATAAAAGAATCCCGTATACTGACCTGGTCGGCGGCCCAAGCGGGTCGCGCTTGCCGCTCAGTGGTATGCGTCTCCATGGGTGCCAACTCGCTGACCCAGCGCTCTGGGTCGCGCTCCTTGGCTAACAGCAACCTGGACAAAAGTGATGATGATGAAAAAGTGTTATTAATGACGTAATATTCGAGCGTGTGTGTAATATTCGGTTGGGTATTTAGGGTCAGACGGGAAAGTTATCATACGTCCGGATATGCCTGGACATGCCCGGACTTTTAGCCTTTCCTCCGTCCAGACTTTCTCCAGGTTTTTCATTTGTCCACATTTCTTTTCTTAATCTAAAAATATATGTCGTAAGTAGGTAACTGTTTTGTTTTGGTCAGGTCCTTGGGGGCACTATTGCGCCCTCGCACCTTTCCCAGCCGATTTCACTATTAGGTACTCAGGGACCGCGGAAAGTACAGTCGGCCTCAGAAGTCGCTGAACACTTTAGTACTTTCTCGAAATAACCAGTTGCACTGTGAAGTTTGAAATGTCACGCTATTCGATCGTACTCTATGACGGAAGGACAGCAAGCTTCTTTGGTCACAGCTTCCTCCGGTAAATTATCTTACGCACGAGGGCTTTTTCTTTCCTTCTTCCATGGTCGCTCCTATACTTTATAACTATAACGTAAAATGCCCGGGCTTTTTGTGGAATGTTCTGCTTTTATCCGGAATCTCCAAATTTAGAAATCCCTGTAGTGATTGCTGACCACCAACACAAGACCTCGCGATGTCGGCACTCCAAATTCGAAACACTGAGTGTACAATGTACAGCTCGCGCGATAAGAGTTTGGCTTTGACCGTTATTGCGCAGAAATCAGAAATTGGGTATCAACGGGGGTGCGGGGTATGCGCAGCCCATGCGCAGTAATCCCCTCCACCCGAAGGTCAAAGCCAAACTCTTATCGCGCGAGCTCAAGGGTTGAGTTGACTGACCTGAGCGGTGTGATGCAGTCGAGCTGCGGCGCGCTGGCCGTCCAATCGTCGGGCGGCTGGAAGCGCACGCGCGCGTTTGCGAACACGGCGCACTCCGCCGCGTGCGCCGGCGCCGCCTCGCAGTCCGCGCCGCACACCGGCCAGCCGCAGCGCGCACATAGCGACTCCGCCACGGGGCAGTAGCAGCCCAGGCAGAGCGGCGGGCTGTCTGTAAACCAGGGATGCTGCAGAATATGCAGATGCCGATTTTTTCACATTGCGGATATGAATGCGTTTTTAGAAATTGAGAAAGGCGTTGCGGAGATACCATGAGCTGAACACAAAAAGTGCAGCAGAACCTATTGAGTAGAGCTCATTACGCCTCAATTTCATTTTACCCTTTTACCAATAGGTACTCCTAGATTTCAAAAGGACTTAGTGTCAAAATACTTGAAAATACCTAAATTCCAGAATGCCTAAGTAACTTTTTTTCTTTGCCTTTGTGCAGTTTTCAGTTTAAGTTATTTTTAAATGTTGTTGTTTCTGTGATTCAATATTTTAAAGAAATTTACAGGCTCCTGCATATCGGACATGAGAGGTTTTAGGTCAATGTTATTATGAAATTTGTTAATTTTAGGAATGAGACAATTTTGATATTTTTTTTTGAATGAGTCGCCAGAGTGGCCAAAGACGCGAAGTCTTTGCTGTTTTTTTACTTTAAGGATTGGAAGGGTGACTTGTGCTCGGGAAAAATCCCTTCGGACGAACTGGGAATGGAGGGCCCAGCCAGTGTCCGACTTGCACGGACTAAAAAACCCGGTCACAAGTCCCCTTCTCTATTGGTTATCAAAACAAAAAACGTGTGCTTTAAATAAATTATTATTATTTTTTGATATTTAGTCGGGGTTCGAAAAAAACCCGATTTTTATAATAAATATCAAAAATCCGATTTTTTGATATTTATCGGATATAATATTCAGGCTAAGAAAGAGAAGCGATAATGAGTCAACGTTTGTCAAATCTTTCTATTGTCTTTCTATTGTTGCGGGGATTCCCTAGAAAGTGAAAATTATTAACACTAGGAGCACCAGGGAATCCTTATTTTTTATTACCTCGTAAAATAAACCTTATATGATATGATAAGGCTTAAGGTTTGAATTTCAATAAAAAGCTAGCCGGACTGGTACCTAAGTTAAAGGGGATTTCCCCAACTTTAAATGGGGTTGCCATTTTGAGAAACAATCTAAATTATTCTGAATTGTAGTTTTTCGCTACGTGTTGCCGGGTATTAAACGTAAACATTAAGTAATCTCCAAAATTTTTAGTTCAGAAGACAAGAAAAAATCAATTGATATATTTTATATATCAAGATAAAAAAAAATCAATTGATTTAAATCGTGATAACTATATGTATATCCGCTAGATTATTTTGTTGATTATTTATACACTAGATAGAGTGTCAGTAGCAAACATTGCGATACAAAACGTCCAAAAATCCATTTGACAGCTTCATATTACGATCGCGTTACGTCATTCAAACTGAAGGGAGGCAAATGACATATTGTTATGATGCCATAGACAGGCACACAGACAGACAGACACACACATAGCGGATAAACTTATAACACCCCTCTTTTTGTGTCGGGGGTTATAAAAACAACCGCATTGAAGAACCCAAACTACTTTATTAATGAACCAGATTGTTCACGTATTACTGTAACGGATATTAGTCCGACGTTTCGGATCTAGTAGAGATCCTTGTTAATAGACATGCGACGGAGCCTGACGCGGGCAGATATACAAGACGCGAGTACCTAATCCAATGTCTTGAATTAATTACGTCATTTACTGACGCTAGTTTTCAAATTAAAATAACACAATCCAGACTGGATAATTAACCCTAACTCACACCTATCAATAGATACTTAGGTACATAGGGCTTCCGAACAGGCGGCTTATTAGCTGAGTAAAATACGGAAAAATTCGCGATGCACGTACTTTTAACTTAAAAACTAAAAGTATTTGCATATAAAAAAAAAAAACATTTTACCTGGTTTCGGGCCGTAAGCAAACGGTTTGTCCGTAAAGATCAATTCCCCGCTCTCTAGGTCCTTATTCGCCGTCAAATACCGGCCGTACTTATCGTTCCGAGCCACTTCGTACGAACACACGTCCTGCGCCATGGTAATCAGTAAAACTAGTTAATTTCAGAGAGCGCGAAGTTGATTTCGCGAGAATGCTTATAGTGCCGACTGATCCCAGCAGACTGCTCTGATGAAGGTTCATAACATATGTTCCCGATTGGTTGGCTATAATAAGCCACCATCGACCATTCGAGATTCGTCGGGAACTCGGTCGCTCTGGATTGCGTTTATTTACGTTTGTTATTTTGATTATGCTTTTGTTTTCGATGTTAAAGCTTAAGATAGCATTTTATGAGTCAAAGACAGAGACCAGAGTGAAGGAGCGAAAATATTACCCTATTCAACTTTTATTCCATTCTATTCTAATATTAAGTAATCGAATTTAACGTACCTATATGCACAGGTTACTTAATAGTTAGTATAGGCCTTGTACGGCATTTGGTATAGGTCATTCCAAGAATTGTAAATAATCAATGATGCGTCGTGAACTAGGTCGGTCTATCCGCCTATTGTATAAGAACCCCGGATAACTGAGCTACGAAGTATTTGTGACTTCTGCGATTTATTTTAACTGTTGACTGTCGGTATTTTTAAAAGGAAAAGCTTATAGTCGGAATAAGTAGGTATAGTGAGTGGGGGTAAGATGAAAAGCAGTGTAAGATGAAAAACTACTCGTAGCACCCAAGTGTTTTTCATCTTACACTGCTTTTCATCTTACCCCCACTCACCCTACGTGTATCTCTTAGTAGTCTGTGTAGTCAGACGAGTTATGAAATTTATGATTAAGGTAACAAAACTTCTAAAAATGTGATGCCTATAAGTAAGGTACTAGGTGTAATTAGGCCAATTTTAAGAAACGGAACTTTAATAAAATTTATTCTCACGATTTACGAAACTTACACCTAGTCTTGCTGCTTATAAAGTTGCCCTATATTTATAAAAAAAAAATAACGTAGCCAAATAGATTCCCGTATTAATTTTGAAAATCTATATTGATTTTCTTGTCATTTACATAATTGTCATAAAAAAATTACAACCGTAGATATACAATTTATTTAATGCATTTTCTTTAATATGTCAATTTTGGAGTATTTATATAGCTTGATAGACACTAATGATGTATTTATATTTTGGAGATTTCCGAAAGTTGCCGCATTGACATACGAAAAGAAACCATGTTTGCGAAAAGTAAGTATCTCGTACTAAAATACTCATTTGATAATAATTTATTTCTAAAATATTACAGTGCATACAGAGCGCATAAGTATGCCCTGTAACGTACCACTTGGTAATCAGCAGGTAGGTACTTATTATCTCCTCTTTAAATTTTTCATTGAACGACTATCCAAAAGAGTCGTCCTTCACGTTGTCTGAAGGAAAAAATGCAATGACCTAGGTTGCTTGCCAACAATCTTTTTTTCCACTTTGCTAAAAACAAAATTTCGGAGTGTTATAGGTGGGGCTCGCATATAGGTAGGTATATATATATACACGTAATTATTGTAAGGTGGGTTGTCTAATGGCAAATATTGAGTAGGTACATCTAAGTATATTGACATTAGACTTGTCGCGATCCTTGCAAAGAACATTTATCGCTATATGTCAGTTTTCCAGAATATTTAGTACACATCCTATCTATGTCACCTTTGATCAATTATAACTGTAGATCCACAGTCGCGCGTCCGAAAATGTCCGAGCCAAATGAGCGCCACTTTGATTAAAGTGGCCTTCTTTTTTCTCAGTACGTTGCGTGAAATTGTCAAGTTTAGCTGTCAAGTGTCAACCGAAATTCGACTGTAATGAAGTAAAGACTAGGTTCAAATTTCTGTGTAGGTGATGATTTTAATTGATGCAAACAAATAAAAAAGTTCGGACATTTTTTGAAGGGGATTTTGTTCGGCAATGTGTATCTTCAGTTATAATTTATCAAAGTAGTCACAGTCATTATATGTAGTATCAGGTTTTAGACTACGCACCATAGACTACGCACAATGCGTTAAATTTCATTAAAAACTGACCAGCAACAAACACGCATTAGGTACTAAGCAGGAAAATAAGCACGTAAAAGTTATATTACGTAGATAAATGCTTTATTACACCAACAAAATTGAATGCGCTTTTGTTATGTATTAAAATAAACGAAATCTATGCATAATTTCTCATTTTCCTACCTTCCCTTAATAAAACATACCTATGTAGAATTAAAAATAAGCCCTAAGCTAGTCACAACAGTTACTGAGGGTGATTTAAGTTTGTAAGAAGGGCCGGGCCTGCTTCGGATTCTGCACACCCCAGGTTTAATTATTGTGTCAACATTAATAGTACAGGATCTTTCTTGAACATGTTCCTTTTTAGGGTTCCGTAGCCAAATGGCAAAAAACGGAACCCTTATGGATTCGTCATGTCTGTTGTCTGTCTGTCTGTCTGTCCGTCCGTATGTCACAGCCACTTTTTTTCCGAAACTATAAGAACTATGCTGTTGAAAATTGGCGAGTAGATGTATTCTGTGAACCGTATTAAGATTTTCACACAAAAATAGAAAAAAAACAATAAATTTTGGGCGTTCCCCATACTTAGAACTGAAGCGACCGCTTTAGCCTAGTTGGTAGTGACCCTGCCTACGAAGCAAGAGGTCCTGGGTTCAAATCCCGGCAAGGGCATTTATTTGTGTGATGAGCACGAATATTGTTCCTGAGTTATGGATGTTTTCTATGTATTTAAGTATTTATTTATCTATATAAGTATGTTTATCGTCGTCTAGTACCCATAGTACAAGCTTTGCTTAGTTTGGGACTAGGTCGATTTGTGTAAGATTGTCCCCTAATATTTATTTTAATATTTATTTATTTAAGCTCAAAAATTTTTTATTTTATTTTCTTTAGGTCTTTAAAAATGATATTGGGGTTTCTATTATAATTTTTTTCTAAACTGAATAGTTTGCGCGAGAGACACTTCCAAAGTGGTAAAATGAGTGTCCCCCCCTGTAACTTCTAAAATAAGAGAATGATAAAAATAAAAAAAATATATGATGTACATTACCATGGAAACTTCCACCGAAAATTGGTTTGAACGAGATCTAGTTTGTCTGTCTGTCTATATCAGTAACTAATCTACAATGATCCCACACTTCGTACATTTTGCTTAGGAGCAGGGGTCTGCTAAAACTAGATGTTCATAGATACATATAAATTTGTACGGAACCCTCGGTGCGCGAGTCCGACTCGCACTTGGCTGTTTTTTTGGAAATGAAAGGGACAGGTAATAGAGCAAGGCTCAAGAGGTCATCATATAAGTATGACTGAATTTACTAGAAGAATTGCCGCTGCCTGCCCATTTTTGTAAAACATGTAAATTCAATAAGTGCATTTGATGAGTAGAAGACTTAAAAAAAGCTCTTTTGAATAATATAAAGTAAGGATATTTCATAACCTGTTCAGGATGGATCGTTGAGTGAGATGACAATTTGCTTGGACGATGATGGAAATCGGGTGCCGTGCCCCGGCGAAGGCAGCCGTGACAGTGACAGCGATGACGGTGGAGAAATCTCATCCTGGAGCGTAAGTTTCTAACAAGTAAAAAAAAAGTTCTATAAGATATTCCAAATTAAGTACGAAAAATGTATTGTCCAGGGGAAATTTAGATAACTAATTACTAAATGCAAAGTTGACTGTAACCGCTGATTGATTAAGTACTAATAATCAAAACTTGACTTTATAAAAACATTCACAATATAAAAGGATAGGTTAACTTTCAGAGCGTTTATTACTCTATTCATAATAGCGCGCCAATTTGAATAACAATTCGATTTATACTTACTAGTAATAATGCATTCAAAATAATATCAAAAATATTAGAATATTATTGGATTATATGGTTGTGCATTAAATTGTAGTAGAATGTAATAAAAATACAATTAATGATGTGCACTGACTTATACTTGTGACATTGACGTCAAACTGCAGCAGTGTCGATATCGAACTTTTTGTTAATAACCTACTTTTACTAAAACATTTTTTGATGACTATGACACATTAAAGTACCATAATAATTATATTGACAATTTATTTTAATATTATTTATTGTGATAATGTGTTAAAAGCAGGAAAAAAATATAAAAGAAAGCTATAAAGAACACATTTTCCGGCGTGAAATAGTATGACAGCGCGCTCTGTCGAAAATTTCAGTAACCTAAAATTTGTCTTGTGGTGCGGTGCAGGAGGTTCCTCTCTATTCGGCAATTTTTATTGCCTGATTCCACGTTCTATATTTCCTTTTGTGACTAAATTAAAACCGCAGTGAGTATTATTTTATAAAGTATTCATTATTAACTCGAAGTTAATTCCAGGGTGTCTAAGAAATAGAATATAGTTTAGGTTAAAATATTCACTTCAGCCGGTTTCAATGGAGAAGTATCGACGTCACCCTGAGAATATTCTGAATTATTTCAGTAGGTTTCTATTTCCGTCTCCTAATCCATGTGATTTTGATGTTAAATCCCGATTCTGACATCAATTTTATGTCATGATTCGTGATGCTACGATTGATTGATTCGAGGGATCGGAAACGTCAGTAGAGGTTGAACGACGCATGTGATTTCCACCTCGATACAATTTTCGGCACCACTATGAAGGTCAAGTTTAAGGCCGAAAGGTGTGTCTCGAAGGAGCAGTATCATGGATGGCCAGAATGCTGCAACATTTTTCGCTGAAACCTTTCATTACCTGAGTGTTATGTAATACTAATACTGAACGCGGATTGTAAATAGTTTGCAAAGTCGAGTCCGACCCTGACACAGCTGGCACTGATTGTTAAATGTGTGACTTACCCCTTGTGCTAGTTATTATCAGCTCTAAATCATAAGGTCATGTGGCTGATTAGGCAGCTCTTAATTTGTTCTTTTCAGTGATGTTTGTATAATAAGCACTATTGCAGCTGATTTATTCAGTGCTAGGTCCTTTACATACTTTACTTTTTAGATGGCGGCTGAAGGTGGCTCCTCTCCTCCCCCATACTATGCCGATCTTGGCAAGAAAGCCAATGATGTGTTCGGCAAGGGCTACCACTTTGGTGTGTTCAAACTTGACCTGAAGACTAAGAGTGAATCTGGAGTAGAATTCACCAGCGGAATCACCTCCAACCAGGAGAGTGGAAAGGTAAGTCATACATCATAGTTTACATAATCCACCCCTTTTTTAATTTACTCATTCAGGAAAATCAAGGGTTTCCCTGCATGAATGCTATGATGTTAATTGCCAAGGGTTTCCAATTGGGTGTATTAAAAGTCAACTTGAAGACTAAAAACAAATCTGGAGTCACTTTCACTAGTAAAATCACCTCTAACTTGAAGAATGGAAAGGTAAGATTATTCAAAAGTGCTGTTCAGTTTATTAATTTACTGAAATGATCAGTCATTAAGTCAAAAATTCCTCAAAATCAAAATGGATGGAATGGATTTTTAATTGGAAAGGAGGTAAACTCACTGCAGCTTTACATATTTTTGACGTTACCTTATTAATATTTAATTAACATAAACTTATTCAAGGACTATGTTCACAGGTGTTTGGCAGCCTTTCGTCCAAATTCGCCGTGAAAGACTACGGCCTGACATTCACAGAAAAATGGAACACCGACAACACACTTGCCACGGATATCACCATCCAGGACAAGATCGCAAAGGGCCTTAAGGTTACTTTGGAGGGAACTTTTGCACCACAGACCGGGTAAGGCTCCCACTTTCGAGTATCTCAATCTTGAACAAAAATTAACTTATTATTTCCATCAATTCTACAACACATGAAGCCTCGTAAATCTCACAGTAACACCATTTAATGCAGTTTAAAAATTGTAGTATCACAAATCAATAGACCAAACATCTAATATTCAATACTATTTACATTTGTATGTTGAATGACACAAAACTCCTCACATGCACAACTGTAATGCCCTCTTCCATTCCAGGAGCAAGACTGGTAAACTAAAGTCCTCTTTCGCCAATGACACGGTTGCCATCAACACCAACTTGGACCTGGATCTGGCTGGGCCCATCGTGGATGTTGCTGCTGTGCTGAAGTACCAGGGCTGGCTCGCCGGTGCGCACACACAGTTCGACTCACAGAAGGCCAAGTTTGCCAAGAACAACTTTGCCTTCGGTTACCAGACCAAAGACTTCAACTTGCACACCAATGTGTAAGTAAAATTATTTGTTTCATGCTGCCCTTAAAGAAAGAGTGAACTACATTACCTCTCTCTTTCATTTACATTTGGAGAGGAGTAGACTGGTTACCTCCTGTTTAGCTGCAGTAAATTGTATTGATTTTATGACATTATGTAAGCACTTGACATAAAGAAGGATGTTCCTTGTAATATGAACTAGTTTTATCCAGTGCACACTCCAATGACTTTGGCCTTAATATCGCGCTCTATAGTTCTCTAAGTATGCCATAATAACACTACTTAAGATATTGTGACGTGAGCCTTTCATGCATATTATTACTGAAGTCGCTGGACATTATGTAAGAGATATTTATCCTGAGATTTTTTTCAGGAAGTAGTGGTGATCTTGTTTATACATAATTTAGATTTATGGAACTATTAGGATTTCATAAGGCAAAGTAGATGCTCAAGTTTTTACAATATTTCATATTTTGCAGACTACTATAAAATCAATAAAGTAATAAAATTAGTTGATGTATAAATAGGGATGCTACTTAGGCAACATTTTTGGTTTTCACATTCTTTTAAAACAGTTTTTGAAAAGTTAACCATACAATTGAGGGTTATAGAATCAAAGTCCACTAAATCCATACCAAACCAAATGGATTTAGCGGACTTTGATTCTATACCCCTCAATTATTGTTAGGAATAATTTAAAAGATTTGTGTGTTATTTTGGGAATACCATATCAATGAACAGGAAACATCACAAATGGAATCACTCATTCACACAATGTTGCAGCTAGTTTTTAGTCTGATTTTGAACACTGTGCCCAAAAAAATCAAAGTCAAATTCTATTTATTCAATTTAGGTTACAACAAGCAATTAGGTATGACTAAGAATCTTCTACCAGTTCGGAAAAACCTTGTTGAGAAGAATCCAGCTGCTTGTCCAGTGTGGACAAGGTTAATGATCATTTTTAGGGTTCCGTACCCAAAGGGTAAAAACGGAAACCCTATTACTGAGGCTCCGCTGCCCGTCCGTCTGTCACCAGGCTGTATCTCGGGAACCGTGATAGCTAGAGAGTTGAAATTTTCACAGATGATGTATTTCGGTTGCCGCTATAACAACAAATACTAAAAAATGGAATAAAATAAATATTTAAGGGGGGCTCCCATACAAAAAACGTGATTTTTATAGATAATTGTACGGAACCCTTTGTGCGCGAGTCAGACTCGCACTTGGCCGGTTTTTTCCTATTCAAATGTGTACATTAACATGTTGTTGGTCGGTGCAGTGACAACGGCAAGGACTTCGGCGGCTCGATCTACCAGAAGGTGTCGGAGAAGCTGGACTGCGGCGTGAGCATGAAGTGGTCGGCGGGCTCGGCCGACACGCTGTTCGGGGTGGGCGCCAAGTTCGCGCTCGACGCCGACACCTCGCTGCACGCCAAGATCAACAACAAGTCGCTCGTCGGCCTCGGCTACCAGCAGAAACTGCGTCCAGGTCGGTTCTACTTATAGTGCCACAACATTATTGAAGGTTGGCGGTCAGCTCTGTCCTGTCCATAGCAAACTTAAATAGCTGTTCTAGTCTTGATGCTGGTCCATATTCTTACTTTATGGATCTATGACATTTTGCGTCTTCTGACCTTTTTTTTCTGGCTATTTTGCCTTCTAGAACCCGTGGGGATGCACTTGCCGATGGTAAAAAGTAACCAAGAATCAGTTAAGAAATTCCACAAACACATGAACAAAGTTTACCTCTTATTATATTAATGTAAATTGAATCATCACAATCACAAGAATAATAATCTAGGAACAAATTGATAATGATATTAATGATAAAGTAGAAAATTAGTGATTGCTTTATACCATAACACTTCTTTCACATTGTGTTATGCTCAAAGCCCGGACGACGGGAGCAAAAATGCACTTTTCACTATTAATATTGGGTAACAACCTGACATGTAAGATAATAAGATTGATAAATAAATGTCTGATTCAAAAATTGTTCGTATGTATGTCGATAGAATAGTCGATAATAGTCGATATTTAATTAAGCACTAGTGAAAAGTGCATTTTTGCTCCCGTCGTCCGGGCTTTGGTTATGCTGCATGGATTTCTGTAGCCAAAAAATTTAAAGTAGGATACTTATAGAAGAGAAAGCAAAATTGGTTGTTATAATGTTTGACCTATTTAAACACAATACGTATTTGTAACATAATGTTTACCAAAAGGCGTCAATAAGGGCGTCATTGTTTTTATTACTTTGTATATTGTGTACATCACATTATGCCACTGGAGTGTGATTGATTAGTGAGAATTGTTTTGCCAAGCCACATGTACACGAATATATATTTAGATTGACTTGGCTTGGGGCCTGATTGATATACATACATGTATGTATTTCTCTCATAATTATAAAATAATCTGTGTTAAAAAAAAAACTGTAAAGCTTAAATGTTATAACAAAAATACATAAATATTTGGAATGGGCTCATTATTTATTCGCGGAAGCCATATTGCAATATTATATGCCCTATGTCACTCTAACAATTAAGACGCATCTAATGATACCTCATATGTTGAAATCCGACCAGCCGTTCAGGCTCCAGAGGGTGATAAAGATATAGACATGCATACACTCGAAAAACAATCCTCCTTTTGGCAATTTGGTAAAAATCCGCTTGACTTTATTGTATTTTTTTTAAATGAAAAAAAATACAATCATAAAATCGCCCTTTGACCTCTGATCTTTGGAAGTTATTTGTAGCTTGTAAAGTATATCTTTATTATATATAATGGACTGGATACAGTAAAAGTACTGCATCAATCAGATAAGTTATTTTTATCAGCAACACTAAAATCCTCTTACTAAAATTAACAACGTTTATTTCTGTACTGATAATGATACCATTTATCAATGTCTAATGTAATTTCACTTTCATTTGTACCAACATTAATGAGACAGATAATGAAGATTCTTATTTAACAACAAATATGTAATTAGTCTTGAGTAAAATGAAAGGCGAAAGTCCATAATCTAAGGCATTGAAGAAAACACTAGATAAGATTCTAGATCCATCCATCATATCGTGTAACATATTCTAGACAGTTGTTTTTCAATACGCTACTCACCGTTATCTCGAATCGTACGATTTAGGCGCTCGTGATTTATCTCATTTACTTGCGTGTGCCATGTTATATAATAGGAACAGCATAACGATGACGTCTGGCCTATATTGTGCCAGTGGCGTTAGTATGACGTTTCCCCAATACGAAAAAACTGCCCCGCCTCGCTGTCCCCTCAGCGTTTGCGAGTATTTTAGTTGACATGCTGTATAGACTGTGTTGTAATTATACGATGTTTGTTGCAGGCGTGACCCTGACGCTATCGGCGGCCATCGATGGCCAGAACTTCAACGCCGGCGGCCACAAGGTGGGCGTCGCCCTGGAGTTGGAGCCCTAAGCGCCTGCCTCTTGACTTGTAGATACATAATGCCACTACAACTGTTATATAATAATAGAAAACGAAGCGTATAGAAAAATCAAGTTTCAATCAATTAGTATTCTCGAGCGTTCTCTGCCTGTGAGCGTCGAACGCGCCTGGCCGGTCCGCCGCTTCGGACGAGCGCTCTTAGGTATTATGTATGTCTAAGCACGCGACATTTAATGCATCCCTATTTAATTGCTAAACAATTGTATTGTGCAAATTACGTGAAACGCGTAAGTCCGTATCGTCTTGTAAATAAGCACCTATGGTGTGTTACCCTATTGATTGTGAATTAAATGAATAGTCTGTTGGAATCACCGATCGATTGTTTCATTAGCCCGTATACTTAAGTTTCTGACCGTCCTGCCTCATCCCGATCCTGCGTAGAACTCAGTAGTGAAATAGGTTCTTTTGAAATGTAAGATTTTATATTTTAATTTTTTTCTTAGTCTGTCCGATTTTGATTATTTAAATGTTTAATAAATATATTTAAATACTAACTATTCCTTATTTATTGCAAGTAAAAAGTTGTGTCCATCCAGGCGCAAAGTATGACATTCCACGTACTTGACTGGCAATATATGATTGATCACCTGATCATCGCTTGCTTAGGCTATAGACTTAACAACTGGTTATGCTGATGTGTTTTTCTTTTATATTGGGGTAATTGATACCATTTAACTTTTTGAACGCCAGTCGGCTATAGACGACAATACGATAATACAAAAAAAACCGGCCAAGTGCGAGTCGGACTCGCGCACGAAGGGTTCCGTACAGTTATCTATAAAAATCACGTTTGTTGTATGGGAGCCCCCTTAAATATTTTTTATTTTAATTTAATGATTTATTTTTAAAGTTAATATAATTAAATATTCTGTGAATATTTCAATTGTCTACCTGTTGCCGTTATCAATATCGAGCAAAAAATCATGTTTGTTGTATGGCAGCCCCCATAAATATTTAAATATTCCATTTTTTAGTATTTGTTGTTATAGCGGCAACCAAAATACATCATCTATGAAAATTTCAACTCTCTAGCTATCATGGTTCCCGAGATACAGCCTGGTGACAGACGGACGGACGGACGGACAGCGGAGCCTCAGCAGGGTGTCCACTACAAATCCTAAAAAAAATCCCTGACTTTCCCTGACCACATTTCTAAATTTCCCCGACTAATCATGTACATTTCAAAGCAGGTTCTTATGATTTTTTTTACTGCCCGAGATACTAAGCTAGACCCGATGATGGGAATTCACTGCAAATGTATTTGTCATAATGTAGATCACTCCAAACCTGATAAAATTGCTTCAATAGTCTGGTTAAAGGGTCAAACTAGAGCATGAAATATTTCCCTCATTTTACATCATTGGGAAAGTACGAGTTTTTCCCTGACTTTTTGGATTTCTAGCAAATTTCCCTGATTTTCCCTGACTTTCCCTGACCACCTTGAGCTTCCCTGACTTTCCAGAAAGTGGACACCCTGCTCAGTAATAGGGTTTCCGTTTTTACCCTTTGGGTACGGAACCCTAATTAACCTACCCGCATCCGCATAAGAATCAATTTTGTTTGTAACAAAAAGTATGTGTGGCGATCAAAAGGTCCAGTAATTCCAACTCTTGATAAACCCCGTGTGGAGCTGGGGCGGGCAGCTAGTTGAAAATAATAGTTTGATAAGAAGTAAGGCCATAATTCCGTATTACCATACAAAATCTATAAAGGGAATCGCGTTTCGACAGCTATTTGATTGGTAGCGTCAAATAGCCGGGAAGGTCCCATTTGTTCTATAGAACTGATATATTAGGTACGATTTTGAATTCTATTACTTCAGGATTTCACGGTTCTGTAGGGCAAATGGGACATACCGAAATGGTTTTGTATGAAAGATTTTGTCGAAAGTATAATTCAGCTATAGCTATGGTGGCGAAGCTAGTGCTCGTACAATTTTCTTTCCTAAGAGGAGGCCTGTGCCCTGCAGTGGAACGTATAAGAGGCTGGGATGGGATAACATTACTTAATTCATAAGAATGAAACGACAGTATTCACTTAGATAGGTAAGATTTATTAAAATAACTAAGGGAACAATCCAAGGTTACACATAAAACTGTCAGTCGGGTTACTGTATCATCTCTTCCTCGACGATCTTGGCCATCCACTCTGGCTCGGCGGCGCCGATCTTTTCGATCAAGCTGTTGACCTGGTAGCACAGACTCTGGATCTGCTTGTCCCACTGAGGAAGGATTTCTCGGGCTGGAAAAACCATTTTTAACAGGGATTAAATATATAATTACGTCATTAAAACACTCTTACCCAAAGATATATACTCACCGGCAAAAAATTTGGCCCACAGTCCACCTTTCATACAAACGAGGCTACTTTGATGCCTTATTTCTACACCAGGGTAGTGCCCCGGTTGAGATCTGATGATAGATATCCAGAGCATCGATAATGGAGGTCCGGTGTTCCCAACATACCCAACTGATTCAACAAGCAGTTCACACCACAGAGAGAGAATTTGTACAGCACTGAGATTTTCATTCATTTTATTGCCATTTTAGCTGTTTTTCTAAATGTGTATAATTTCCGTGTTAAACGCAGAATTAATCAGGTGGGTATCTTAGGAACTCTGAATGTCCTTTATCAATGCTCGGAGTAGCCATCATCAGATCACAGCCAAAGCACCGCCTAGTAGAGAACCAAGAAATCAAAGTGACCTCGTTTGTATGAAAGGTGGACTGTGGGCCAAATTTTTTGCCGGCGAGTGTATTAACATCAAAAAATCGAAGGTTGAATTAAATCGGGTGTGGTTAACATTATGGAAAAGCAGATATTTTGGGAAAAATACATTTTAGGAAAAAGGACAATTCAGGCTTGAGCCGTCAAAAAGTCAAATTTGGGATCCCGTTTTGATGGGTTAGTTAGATTAACGCGTGAAACGCTAAAACTATATACCTATAATAGAATTTACTGTTATTTGATAGCGTTAAGTTTTTTTTTATTTATTGCATCTAGTAATCAGTTAAATATAAGACTCAATAGTGCTTAGCCAAATACAGGGAGTGTACAGCTTATTTATCGATCTTCACGCCGAAAGACAAGGGCGTCTAAATATACTCTAGTTCCGCTTCCGCTAGACTGCGCCAACAAGTCGTTGACTAAGTTGTGGCAATTGGCATTGGTCAAAGTCTAAAGGCCCATTTACATTATTATACAACTTTCTTGCACTTTCCATACAATAAAATTGAGGCAATAAAACATTGCTCAGTCTAAACCTAAGGTTTCTAAGGCTTTTATCACTGAATCGTAGCAGTAAAAAATGTACTGTCACATTCCTTTATATGGTTCCAAAATGGCGTAAAAATGGATTGCTTATTGTTTCGCTATGTCTGTCTGTCTGTTTTCGACTTAGTTTAGAGATTATTTAGTGTTAGAAAGCTGTACAGTAGTTTGGTATAGGTATACACTAGACATTATTCATACTGACAAAGTGGCAAAATAATAATAAATATTTTTTTTAAAGTGAGTAGAGTCGACTACAAAGTAATCAGTACGGCTAAAGTTACAAAAATATGTATCCACGACCTAAATGTCAAGCTCTACGGTGAAGGAAAACATCGCGAGGAAACCTGCAAACACTCGCGAAAAAATTGAATGGTGTATAAAGTTCCTAATCCGCTGTGGGCCCGCGTGGGAAGTACATTTCATCAATCATTCACATTTGCCGCCCCGAGTGTCTGAAGGGCATAGTCCGCCGCTGGCTGGGATGATCCTCATCATTTCAGCCGAAAGACGTCCACTGCTGATCATAGGCCTCCCCCAAGGCTCGCCAAACAGACCGGCCCTGCGCCATCCGCATCCAATGCGTTCCCGCCACCTTAACCAGGTCGCCGCTCCATCTTGTTGGAGGCCTCTGGCCTACCTACACTGCGTCTTCCGGTCCGAGATGCCACTCGAGAACCTTTCGGCCCCATCGGCCGTCAGTTCGCTGCTATTTAAGTTTCTCTGCGGGATCGCATTAGAAATGATGAAATCCGCGCAAGAACTAAAGTCACGGACATAGCTCGAAGAATCGCTAGACTTAACCGATTTCAACTCGTCCCGTTCGCAATTCGTCCCGTTAGCAAGTCGTTCCGCAGTCTCACGTCGTCCCTTTCGCGACTCGTCCCTTTCGCAACTCGTCCCTTTAGCAAGCTACACATTAGTGAAAACCTCATCTGAATCGGTCAAGGAGTTTTCGAGTTTAACGTATACAGACAAAACATAATTGTGTATAGAGTGTTTTAATAACTATACCTAAATTATGTTTTGTCTGTATACGTTAAACTCGAAAACTCTTTGACCGATTCAGATGTGGTTTTCACTAATGTGTAGCTTGCAAAAGGGACGGATAGAAAGAGTAGGACGAGTTGCGAAAGGAACGACGTGAGACTGCGGGACGACTTGCTAACGGGACGAATTGCGAACGGGGCGAGTCGCGAAAGGGACGAGGTGCTAATGCGGGACGACTTGTTAACGGGACGAATTGCGAACGGGTCCATACGCGACAGAACCAAAATAGCATGGGGTCTCACTCTCGAAGTGCACGACGGAGCTGATCTGGTCGATGTGGCCGTGCATGCGCGCCTCGCTGATCATGTGCGCCGCAATACGCTCGGCGCGCGCGGGCGGCGTCTCCAGCAGGGCGCCGAGCTCCTCGAACGTGATGTTGTTGTACAGCTTGCTGGCTGACAGGAGGTTGTGCTCGAACACGGCGCGGTCCAGGATGGACGAGCCGTCTGGGGTCGTCGCCTGAACATATAACATACGTATACTACTGGCTGTTGCCCGCGACTCCGGCTGCGAAGATTAGGGGTGTAAAAATAGGCTACGACCTATTTTCAGACCTACAGAGACAAGGCAAATATTCGAATTTTTCACACAAATGTCTCCCCCGAGCGGGAATTGAACCCGGGACCTCAAGCTTGAATACTCGGTTGACGGAGCTGCTGCGCAGCAGCTTTGCTACAGTGAAATTGTGCGCTACAAATGGCTCGCAAGCCAAAACACAGATTTGCCGCGGTCGAACAATGTTCGCGCGGCGGCCGCGTGTTGTCGATACACAGCTCAAAACACGCCTTTTTCCTCGAGGTAAGACCATCTAGACCGGTTCACCTCCGACAACCCCCACTTAGCAAATTTCATCGAAAAGGTTAGAAACGTTTCCGAGATCCCCCAAATAAATAAATAAGTACCTATACAAGAATTGCTCGTTTATCACGGGACAATTTACATCAATTGACCTAGTCCCAAACCAAGCAAAGCCTGTACTATGGGTAGTGACAACGGATAACCATACTTATATAGATAAATATATACTTAAACACATATAAAACATCCAAGACTCAAGCACAAATATTCAAATTTTTCACACAAATATCTGCTCCGATCATTAATCGAACCCGGGACCTCAAGCTTCGTAGTCAGGTTCTCTAACAACTAGGCTATCCGGCCGTCTGAATTTCGAATTTATCCGTTATCGAATCGAATACAAACATTCATATTCATCGCACAAATGTCTGTTTCAACAGGGATTCGAACCCGGGGCCTCTAGCTGAGCACGGTCAGGGTCACTGAGCCATACATTTAGTACAGGGTTATTGTTACACGCTCTGCAACCATCATCTCACCTTCTGATGGGTCTGCATGAGCGCCTCGAACTCATGCAGTTCCGAGCGGCGAATGATGCGGTCGAGGTACATCTTCTCGAGGATGGAGTACGCCGGAAGCTGCTGGCAGCGCTCGTCCTTGAACAGCGTCGCCAGCATGCGGGAACGCTGCTGGCCTGGGGGGGGGGGGACGATCATGACCCTTACACATCGGTTATACATTCATTCTGATCAGAATGCCGAAAGAATTATCGTGTAATGCGGCAATTACATTAAGTCGACGACCGCATGCCACATGCGGTGGCCGCAACAGTGTAAAGTACACTGTAGTCGGCCGCATTCGGCGAGCGACAGCTGCCACCGCCTAGATGTGGCCACCGCATTAGGCGGAGAGACTAATGTGAAGACGACGTTCGTTCGCCGAAGTAGTTCGAAAAAAGTTCGGCGACCGCAAATCTTTTAAATAATATTCGTCAATCCATTGTGAATGACAGAAAACCAGAATGATGGACTGAACTGACGCCAGAGTTAACGTGTAACCGATGTCTTAGATGTATGGAACTATCTGCCGTAATAGATTAAGGCCCTACCGAGCTCTTGGCGCATTTATTGCATTAATTTATTAATCTCGTGCTGTATCATTACTAGCAAAGCTAAAGCTAAAATTTAAGCAGGACTAAAGTCCTGAAATTCACGTGTAAGATATTTGAGGATTCACTCTAATGACTAGTGTTTATCGAAACACGATTTCTTGTAGTTCGCTTGATAGAAAAAAAATCTAGTCATGTCTAAAAAATAAAATAACTAAACACTAACTTACAATAACTTACCTGCTGACGCCAGGACGGTGCATATGAGCGCGTTGCGGAGGCACGTCATACGCTCGTCCTCGTGAATGATGTTCCGGTAAGAGAGCTCATTGTATCGCTGTGCAGCTTCTATGAATTTTCTGTGGAAGAGGAACTAAATTAGGATACCTTCAACACAGCCTGTGCTCGAATTTGGTTCTACTTCAATCATACATAACTTTTCCAATTTCAAACTGTCGAGGCTCGGAGAGTGGAGAATTGCCCGACGAGGTGGTTTAAAAATACGAGGCCATTAATTAATTATGAAAGGAATGTCAATTGATCATTTTCAACACCTCTTAAGATTTTATCTGGTTTTAAAAAAAGGATCAAAATCAAAACGTTTATTCTGCATGTAGGCCGCAAAGGGCTCTTTTACATGTCACGTTTTTTTTATAATTTGACATAAATATTTTTTAATATTTTTAGAAAGTTGTTATACCCTAAAAGACAGAATAAGAGAGAATAATTATAAAATCTTACGCGAGAATAGCTTTTACCCTCTCCCCCGAGATAAGGACCTCAAGCTTCGTAGTCAGATTCTCAAAGCGCTGGGTGAACTGGCAATTTAATAGATTCCCTGTCCCGAAGCAATGTGCGGCGTTCTTTCGACACGTCTACATAGTAACAATGACATTAAACGCTCATAGAGTCATGACACAGTCATGGGACAGGGAACCTGTTAGTGAAATAATTTTTCTACCAGAAATCTGCTAAGCTACGTTACTAGATGCGTTAGATATCCACCACACATATTCATAGTAGGTACTGGTGGAAACGGATTCAACTGAGCTGTTTTGTAATATGAAAATATGCATGCTCTGGACCTTCCTCCATTACCGTAAAACGGGGTTACTTTAAAATGCATGGGCTACTTTAGAAAACAGTTTTTACGCCGTGTCCTTATTTTTTTTAGACCATCTGTGGCAGTGAAATAACTACCTTGATAAATAACCTAACTTTTTACGTCATTTGCTCAATCGAGCTATGAATATTTGCGTTTTTATAACCATTTTAAATCTATCAAAGTAGCCCCAAAATTTCCTAATATAACCCCAGTTTACCGGTAGTGGAAACAGTCACATAATTTCGTAGCGTAGCTTTCACATACTCAGGGCTGGATTAACTATTTGGCAGAGTACGCAACTGCCTAGGGGCCCCGCATCGCCAAAGGGCCCCGCGCGTGCAGCAAAGAAATTAAAAAGGTTTCGAAGTGAAAATTGAATCGGAATATTTGCATTGTCGATGACAATAAGGTCAATAAGTATACTTGCTATTTTTCGATGCACGCTACCAGTTTATTTGATTTGACTTTTTGAAAAGTGCTGTTGATATTTGGCTGAAAGAGGGCCCCGAAAATTGCATAGCTTGGGGAACCACAAAACAGATAGGTACAGAAATTAATTAAATTAATCTACATACAAAGTGCGCTCTAGCAACGCACACATAGACACTGCTCACAGTCACGATATCTCGGAACAGTTGGGACCAGTTCGAGCGCAATTGCCATCCGCTTGAGACGCGCGTCTGTGAACTTTCTTGAGTGCAATAATACAGTCATTTTAAAATATAATAATCGTGCATTTCGCTAATGTCGAAATCGTCGTAAGATATTTTCCGTGTAAATTTGCAATATATGTAACAATGACATTAAAATAAAAATATTTTACTTATTATTATTTTATATTTCCATTCTTCCCGTTTAATTATCAACAATAAATCAAACAACTAGGTACGAGCGCCACTACCACGATAGTTTTATGTGCATATGCCATAAATGACAACCCTAGAGCGACCGCCGAGCGTAGGTATGAAAAGTGAAGTAGATAGATACACTCGATTGACTTCTGTACCTATCTGTTTTGTGCCCCAACGTCGTTGATCCGGCCATGCACATCCACGCAGCATAACTGTATAGCACATTTCTGATGGAAAGGCCAAGACACCATTATTGTAGAGTTAGCATAGCAGTCACCTCCTGTAGTCCAAGACCCTAGCGTAGCACACTTTGTAGTAGATCTGCAGTTGCTCGTTGGTGGTCTCGGCCTGCAGCAGCGAGGCGCGGTTGACGTAGGCCTCGGCCTGCACGGGGTCGTCGACCTCCAGGTACAGGCGCGCTATCTTCAGGTACGTCTCTAGCTTGTAGTCCACGGTGTACTGTCTGGAGAATTAAAAATACCCCATTTCACCATCCATTGATCAAATTTATTTGACGGATAAATGTGATGCCGTCTCCGTTTGTTTTGTTCGAATGACTGGTTAGAGCAATTTACAAAAATCGTAATTTCCTTGTAGCAAAATTTCCGTTCGGTTTTTTTCTCACTATGGATTTTTACTGAAGCTTATTTTCACAATCGCGTTTTTTCCCAACTTTAATCGACACAGAAACATAGATAGGTTTAGGTTATGTTAAGTTTTCATCGGCCCGAAGGGGCAAAAGCACACAGAAGAAGGAGCTCCGCGTCCGTCGACACTGTTTCTGTGTCAATTCAAATTGGGAAAAAACGCACCTGTGAAAATAAGCTTCAGTAAAAAACTATGGTGAGAAAAAAGCATTTAGGAATTTGGAACGGAAATTTTGCTACAAGGAAATTACGATTTTGGGGAAATGTTCTGTCCAGTCGTTCGAATAGACGGAGACGGCATCACATTTATCCGTCCTTTGATCAATTATAACTGAAGATACACATTGCCGAACAAAATCCCCTTCAAAAAATGTCCGAACTTTTTTATTTGTTTGCATAACAATTAAAATCATCACCTACACAGAAATTTGAACGTAGTCTTTACTTCATTACAGTCGAATTTCGGTTGACACTTGACAGCATAACCTGACAATTTCACGCAACGTACTGAGAAAAAAGAAGGCCACTTTTATCAAAGTGGCGCTCATTTGGCTCGCACATTTTCGGGCGCGCGACTGTGGATCTACAGTTATAATTGATCAAAGTATCCGTCAGTTAAAATTAATCAATGGGCGGTGAAACAGCCCCTTAAACATTAGTAAATAAATATCACGGAACAATTCACATCAATTGACCTAGTTACAAAGGAAGCAAAAGCTTGTGTTATGGGTACATACTATGCAACAGATAAACATACTTATATAGGTACAGTCGAAGAAATTGATTCACATACCAGAGTGAACCCTTTTCATTGCAAATGCCATGTATCATCATCATCATTACTTCAGCTGTAGGACATCCACTAATGGACATAGGCCTCCCTCATTGATACCCATACATTACGGTTGGATAGGTACATACTTACATACAAATATCTCCCGACGCGGGAATCGAACCCGGGACCTCAAGCTTCGTAGTCAGGTTCTCTAACCACTAGGCCATTTGGTCGTCAAATTCAGATCGTCGATTCAAATTAGAAGCTGGGCCAACACGAAAACTCAGAAACACGCGTTTTCCCAGAAATAAGACCAAGCTAGATGGTTTTTTTGTCGATTCTGTTTTTAGATTTATTTTAATGGCGGTGCCTTTGGTCTAGAAATCTAAAAGACAGACTGACAAGGGCTTCAGTGCGTAGAACTACAAGTAATATTAGTAGGATGTCTAATAGCTCCTCTACACGATGGACCATTAAATGGTCGGTGCGATGGCTGCCACGCATCTACACGATGGCGACGTTCAGTTGTGATCTTTAGATTCTTTTGACGTGCGGTCAAAAACCGACACCGACGCCATCCCACGCAACGCGTCATAAGCCATCCGACACCACTACGCCCTCCACACGCTGCCCGTCATAGTGGACCATCGCGATGGCCCATCGTGTAGTGCCAGCATAACTGAATACAGCTCGAATTGATATTTTCAAAGATGAAAACTTACTTTTGTCCCGTTTCTAAAGGTATTCCAACTAAGACATTAGCAGCTTCTTTCCAGTTCTGGTTTCGCTCGTAAATGTCGGCCAAGTGCTGTCTGATACTTGCTACCTGGAAGTAAACAAGTAGTTAAATATATGTAATAATTGCTAAACAATATTTTAGACACCTAAACCATCTCCTATACTTTGTGATAGAGTTGTACTTGCTCATTCACTAAACGGATTGCTCCAACCCAGTGCAATTGTACAAATACTAGTATTGTAGATATTTTACTATACGAGTTTGGTATTTTAGTTCTTTCAAGTACACCAGTACCATACTGGCAGTATGTAAGAGTCTATGCATGGTTCCGTCCCAATATCTGTTCCGTTTGTTTTCCATCTCAATCATTTATACACTAATTACGAAGTATCTTTTTGTATTTTTCATTTTTCAACTTAATTTTTTATTACTTTTACGGTCATCCCGTGAAATTCATATATTTCATACTAAATACAAACTGAAACATGGATGCACAGAAAAAAACACCAGAAAAAAGACCAGTGCTGGGAATCGAACCCAGGTCCTCAGCATTCCGTGCCGCGTGCCATTCCCCTACACCACCACTGGTCAGGAGTTTAGACACGAATTTTTCCCATACATCGCACATCTCAATCTGTTAGATAATCACTTATAGCAGTGATACAGCGCCATCTATGTTATACCTTTATCGAGAGACTTCAACACTCCTTCGGAACCATGACACAGGCATTGCTTATTTAGGGACTAGGTCAATTGGTGTCAAGTGTGCCGTGATATTCATTAATGAACATTACAATTGATTACGCTGATATCTTTTTTTTTAACTAGAGTTGCCAGCTGTGTAAATTTGTAATTATCTAAAATAAAAATATAATAAGTTTCAAGTTACCTGTTCCTCAAATGAAATGACCCTGGGCTGGATGACATCCAGAGCAAAGTGCGACACATCCTGAGATACGGCGTCAGGCAGCAGGGCCAAGTGCGTGCTGACATCTGTGAGCAGTTGCCTGGATATAACTAGGCTCACATTTTCGTTTACAACTGGAATACAACAAATTGTATAATTATTTTAAAAATAGTGTATATTCTTATTCAGTGGCATCGCTATTGCAGGGTTAGGCGGTGCACTAACACCTTCACGTTCAGGGGGTTTGGTCTCTTTTATGCATAATACGGTTAAATTGCTATCATACAATTACAAGGCTATTACTACCGCCAGATTTATTTGTCTCTCAATTAGTTGCATACTTGATATTTATCTTTATGGATGTTTGAGACCATATTGTTATGGTTAGTGTTTTGTCTTTATCTAATATCTTATACAAATCTTATACTAAACATATGAAACCCATAATGTTCTGATGCCTCACATATTAGACATACATGCTTTCTTAATGTTCTAATTATGTATTTTCTATTTGGACTGTTACTAGACTTACTTGCTTCAATAAATGCTTTGAGGGAGTGTGGCAGATCCGCATCTGGATTTTTAAGAATTTCCATGAGAACATTGCGGTACCTAAAGCAAACAAAAAAACATGTAAATCACAAATTCATGGAACCTCAAGTCTTTAAGAAAAATTTTATACCTATACTTAGTTTTTTTTTTAGCATTTATTAGAAAGAAGGTAAGCGATCTTGATGTGACTTTTTTTTATTGAAATACACTTTTTAAAAATAATTCACAGCTAATTTGAAAGGAAATATGGTCATTTACACTCTTTTGGTTTCATAAGCAATAGTTACTATTTTTTTAAAAGCACTTTTCAATAAAAAGACTTGTCAAGACCTTATTTCTAATGCTAAAAAAAAAACGAAATATAGTCATGGAAAATATGCTTTTACTACAAAGTTATGGAGTGATTTATAACAAGGTAATCTGCAACCAGGTGAGATTAATAATGATTGGTGATTGTCTCTGAAAATTGATGGACAATTGTTTCTGATGGGCAACCTTGCAGAAGAAGAGAAAAATTAAGAATTGAATTACTGCCAATTTAAAAGAAAATATGATACAAAAACTGATTAATCATCATGTTTATGTGTGTTAAGGTATTTTAAGACGAACCAATAAAAGAATACTAAGAGTCAGTTAACTAGTTATAAGCTTTAAAAATGTAACAATGTGTTCTATCTTTATTACAATAAGAAACTAGTTTTAGAAGTGTTCTGTCTATACTACAGATCCTATATTTTAGCCTGTGTATGTGTCATTGATGTAATAAATAATTTTTCTATCTATATAATATACAAATTAAGATGGTCAATTTTCAGTAAAAAAGTTAGGTGCATACCTTAATTTTATTATGGGCATACCTACATTATTATTGGGGGAGCAAAAACAATCTGACAGTACTGAAAGATTATGACAAATAAGCAATTATAGAAGTGACACTGATATCAAGCAACATTTATGCCTACGAGGTTGAAATTAATCAACTTTATTTCTAATATCAGACCTTCATACTTGCCTTGATTACTAATACATATTTAAAAATATTAACTATGCAGACGCAATGTCAAATTCTTAAATCATTTTTCTTGCATGACGTTGTCATTTATTAATTATTCGTAATAATAATTCTGTTCACAATGTAATTATTTATGATCTATTATGAAATCCAAATAAAATCCAAGTAAATATATGTTAACAAAAATACACACATTGCTGGGTTATTTTATTATTCAAGTAGACACAATTATTCTATGTAGGTAAATGTTTAAACAGTAAGTATAAAACAAATTTCATTGAACTTTTCCAGCGAAAACTTCATGCTACTAAAACTTCTTAGATGCTTGGAACTTGTAGGCAGAATATATCCATATAGTAAACAGACATTCTGTTATATGTGTTCTTTAACTGATTTGTTCTTGATCCCACAACAACAATGTATGATTACGCCAAGAACCATTGTACTTCATTTAAATTAGAACTGTTTTCTGATAGAAAAGCTCTGCTCTATCATTAGCACAACATTTCAAAAATATAAAGGTACCATATGAAATCTTATTATTAAATTCATTGTTTTCCAATAACGCAGATCTAGGTCAGATTTTTATTTTTTTCTTCTGTATTTTTTTATATAGCAGAGAGGTTAATAGTAAGTTTTTTAGTTTATTTATATACTTAATTAAATAATCAGTTTTGTGTTCCATTTCACTACTTATACATTACCACATTTTAAGTCCTGTACAAATTTGTCTGGTATAAAAATAAAAACTCTGCAAACAAAGTTTGCTGAATTGTATTTTACTGGACTCAAAGACATTCACTTCTTAAAAAATGTTGAAACAATATTTGATATGAGTTTTTATGAAATACCCACATAACTCATTTGTGAGTTTTATCCAATGAACTACTAATAATAATAGTAATTCCATCTATGCATGTCCTAATTAATTATTCTATTATATTTATCTACACACGTGCTCTAGGACGCCTGAGGTCGAACCTGCGACCATATTTCTAAAAGGTCATCGGTAAAACTCCTAGACTACCTCCGCTTTTAAAGTTATAAATTCACTACATAAATAAACAGACTTACTTTTCAGCTTGATCTTTGTGTAAACCACCTGAATTCCTCAGTTCATTTAAATACTGCCGGACTGATTGCAAATTCAGCGGCATCCTTATAAACTAAGCTGTATGTAAATCTTAAGCCGATAATGGAAATAACTAAATAATAAACATAAATGTGGTTCCTCTTTAATTATAATTTACTTCACGTCCTGTCCCGTCCTGCGTTTCAACTTTTTTTATTTTTTTAACCTTTTGTTTTTGACAGATAGTGTTGTCAAAGTGACCGGTTACCGGTTATGCTCATGCTGTGAAAGTAGCGTGAAAATCGACTCAAATGGTAAATCGATGGTTGGCAATGACAATGACAACGAGCTTTCTTATACATCCCTATTCATATTCGTATCTTGAACGCATTATATATCTGTTTTGTTATGTTGGTCGCATGTAGTGGTTATATTCTCTTTGGTCCCATGGACTTAATAGTTGGTCCATATTATTAAGTCTTCCACACAGCGCGCGCGGTGATGAAAGTGCCCAGCGCGTTGTATAACACTGAATCATATACGCTATGTCGTATCTTGAATGTTGTCAGCCATGGACTTAATGGTATTGTAGGGGCAGAATGGCCAGAAGCCATGGCCTCTGTTTTTGGCGCAAGTTTTTAAACAATCGATTTTGATTTATGTCATGTAAGAAAATTATATTTTATTCACGAATTTATATGTTTAATTTCGAGTATTAATATATCTTACACTGGTGACCCCATGTGAATTAGAATTATCATATTATCGTTTCGCTGGTTCGATTTATATGAACTTTGAACATGGGCAACGACGGCGAATCATCGAATAGTGCATGCCGAGTATCAGTACGCGTACCGCCGTTCTGGCCGGAGCGAGCCGACTTGTGGTTCGTCCAACTGGAGGCGCAATTCGCTATTGCTGGAATTACTGCCATCAAAATTCGGATTGGACAGAGGTACTTCCTCTAGTTTTGCTCGGTATTCGTTCAGCATGGAAAGAAAATCTCCAGTCGTCTGTGGCAGAATTAGTTTATGGCGAGCCGTTACGTCTGCCAGGAGAATTTTTCGTGCCAAGTAACGATTCTTTTGTGGATATTACCGACTTTACATCGCGTCTGCGTAGCCATATGGCCAGATTGTTACCGAAACCTACTACGTGGAATTCTGAAAGCAGAACATTTTATGTTCCCAAGAGACTCGAGACCGCCACACACGTATTTTTGCGAGAAGGAATGTCTCGTAGATCATTACAGCCTCCTTACGTTGGCCCATACAAGATTATAGAACGAGGCGCAAAAACTATTAATCTTGATATCGGCGGCAAGGAAGTGACTGTTTCTATTGATAGGGTTAAGCCGGCCTATTATATGGTAGATGAAAGGCCTTTAGATGTTGCTTCTCCACCCATATTGACTACTCCTTCCGCCGATCCTGCACCTGTATTGCCTCCACCTTCAGCTCCAGAGCAGACTACGCGCGCTGGACGTTGTATTCGTCGTCCGTCGCGATTCCTTTCTGGAGCATCGGTCTCCGAGGGGGGCTGATGTAGGGGCAGAATGGCCAGAAGCCATGGCCTCTGTTTTTGGCAGGGGGGGCACACTTCCATATATCATCACTTTTCATGCGACTACAGCGATCTCTGGTGTTTGCCGAAGAACTAAATTAGCGGCCATCTTGGTTGACTTGTCAAACTTGTCAGTTGTCATTCATCGGCCATGGCCATGGCGTACCAAATTGTACGGTCAAGGACTTTAATTGATAGGCCACTTGCCAATGTTCGTATTTTAGCTGTATAATGCAAATCGGGTTTAGCTGCTTATACTTCGTATATGCTGATTTGAATTAGACTGCTAAAATACGAATAGTGGCAATTAGCCTATCAATTATAATCCTTGACTATACATTGCTATAGGTACGCGTATCTATAGCTGTACATCACTACCAACATATACATATAGATAGGTATACATCTATAGAAACGTCACATTAGTTCTTGAGCAGCCGTAGGGCGGCAGCACCTTCCATACATGCATATTTGACCATAGAGTTGCCACTCTTGTTCATATAATATTACAATACTCTTTGGTTTTTGGCGCAAGTTTTTAAACAATCGATTTTGATTTATGTCATGTAAGAAAATTATATTTTATTCACGAATTTATATGTTTAATTTCGAGTATTAATATATCTTACAGTATTAAGTCCATGTTGTCAGCATATATATGATTCAGTTTTATACAACGCGCTGAGGACACTCCGTCGGCGTACGCATTTACACCCGTTGGGTCTGTGGAAGGCTTAATCCACGATTTTAATTTAGACCTTCCAGGCACTCGATTAAATTGGATTGAAAATGGTGGATTATTTTTGAGTTAATATAATTGAGTCTTGAGGACTGCGATTATATTTATAAAAAAATCAAAATACTTGCTTATCCAATTGTTGTAGTAAGGTGAACGTACCCAACGCGATGAGTAATTTCTAAATGTTGGCTAAACCCAAGTTTGACATCCACTATAAAATTGAAAGAAGCGCCACCGGGATTTGTGCAGTTTTGTGTTGATATTTTATTTTCTATATTTTATAAACGTGATATGATAAAGCATTTGAAAACATTAGTTTTCTATATCGATCGTGCGCATGAGAGAAATCAATAAAAAGTGACTATTGTTGTGCTCTAAATTATTGTTGTAAGAATATGACAATTTGTTTTCAACCGTGGCGATTTTGCGAGGGACTTCAAGATTTGACAATTTAAAATGGCGGCCTCGTTTGAACTCAAAAATAAATGCGCATTTTTAGTATTATTTGCATGATCCTAACTCTAGAAGACTTGAAAAGTTGTTGTGCTTGGTGGAAAATATAATCTCTTCAAAATGGATCATAATTTGGACGACTCTCTGAATTTGGATAGCGCTATGGGAGTGAGTACAGAAGTTGTTTTTGTTGTCTCGATTACCTGTTTTTATTTAATTTAGTTTTGATTCGTATATTTTTAGCATTCATTGACTGCGTTTTTTAGTAGTAAACATGAATTAAGAAGAACTAAATATAATGTTCACCATAGTCAGCCTTGAATTAGTGGCCCAATGACATTTCAAACTTTGGATGATTTGTTTTGGTGATATGAATGTTTTTTCAATAGAACTATAGTTTTTTTAAAATTCCGTTCATAGGTGGACTTTGAGCCTCCCGGAGATGCTGTTGTCAGCCAAGCTGACATCTCACTGGATGCCCCGCATGAAGCAAGTTTGCCAATGGAGTTTGAATCCATTGAAGAGCAACCAATGCTTATGGATACCGAAAACGAGCAAATTATTGGTAATTAGATTTCTAGTGGGAACCCAAAGTAGAAATTAAACCAACTAATCAGTAAAATAGGTACTACAGACCCAAGCTCTACTTTGGTTTTAGTAAACGCATTTGGACCTTCACAACATATTTAAAACACCTGATACAATATTTAGTAATTAAATTAATCAAATTTGATACCAAACCAGATTGTATTGAACATTTTTAAATGAGAAAAAGTTTGTATGTTTTGAGTCTTCTTACAGTAGTATTTTAAAATTTTAGTATCCACTAGTATCTCAGTAACTATTTAGTCACCTTTGTGTCAGTAGTTATCTGCATTTGTGCAATAAAAAACCTCTTGACATTTTCAAAATACAGAAAAGCTTATGTCTCCAAATAGCGGCAGTATTCCTTATGTGTAAAATGTCACCAGTATTACAGTTTGCGGACATAAGCACTCAAAAATGTTTTTCAGGTTACTCAGATGATCAATTCACACTGCAGGAGTTTGTGAGTCAGCAGGATGAGCCTGCTGGTGCCAACACCACTGTGGTCACCAGTGTATGTATTTACTTTTGTATTTAGTTAAAACATGGAAGTTTTCATAGGCCTAACATGGATGTCAAGGGCATTGTGAGTTTGATGGGGCCCAGGGCTGATAACTACTTGGGAGCTACCTTATTAATCTACTAATTGAGCTTTTGTTAAAAACTGTATTTCGCTGCTTCTCATGAAAAGTGTCACAAAACTAAACGGAATGTAATTTGATTTCAAATCTTACTAGTAAAAGATATAATATTAAATGCAACCGCTTTTAATTTTGTGTTGTTTCACTATTGTCGATAAGAAGCGATTTGATAATGGTCAGGGAGCGTACATTTCATGCTGTTGACTACAAAGACCCTATGTCATAGAGTATGATTCCAATTTGTCTTTTCCTAACAATTAATGACCTCTTTGTTCAACCGCTAGCTATACTTGATATAATCAGTACCTGCAAAACGCCTAACTGACATAATTTATATGAATAACAATGAAATGTTTCATTGTATTTTTAGGGTTCCGTATTTATACATGTTTATAAATATTATATTACATATGAAAACGAAAATGATGGAGATTTACTCTGCATGCTCTGCATGCATTTGAACCGAAACAGCTAGCATGCTTCCGATTAGCGAGGAACACTTTTTGGTACTTAATCTTGGAATGTAGTAACAATACCATGTAATAAAAGGAAATGTATCAACATAAAATACAAAACATTTTTTTTATTTACATTTTATGTATCATTTAACCCTTTAGCTACGGGCACAATCTGAATAAATATGAATTAATGAACTAAAACAATTACTTTGCTCACCCGCAACCTTACAATAGTTACGTTTATGCAAGAAATGTGTGTTCATGCAGTTCCTCCACCTCCACACTGTACAAACACACACAAATCACATAAACACAACCATCACCACCACCAAGCTACACTGACGCGTTTCGAACTCAACCAGAGCTCATCTTCAGAGTTACCACAACCGTATGCGGAAACGCGTCAGTGTAGCTTGGTGGTGGTGATGGTTGTGTTTATGTGATTTGTGTGTGTTTGTACAGTGTGGAGGTGGAGGAACTGCATGAACACACATTTCTTGCATAAACGTAACTATTGTAAGGTCGCGGGTGAGCAAAGTAATTGTTTTAGTTCATTAATATGGACCTCCGCAAAGTAACGCCTGATTCAATAAATTAAATATGAATTCTCTACCTAATAACAGTGACAGAAAGTCTATTTTATACTTAACATACTGTTAACTATAGTTGACACCCGTTGGTAAAGAGTTAAGTATTTATTTTTCTATGCGTCAATACATATTTTAGTTAATTCTTTTGTGGTGTTATTTATGAAATAACTCCCTGTATGTGAAATTATATCATTTTCGCGTGACAGGCACGAAATGTACGTTATACTAGATCTCCAGTGGATGTTGGTGGCCCTTAATATCTATGGTGCTTTGGGCTTTTGCTCAAAAAGCCCTTTATGTAGATCTGCCCCTGGTAGCAGTTGAGTGAATCAACTTTTTCATGTTGTTTACTCAGTCCCCACTTGTCCAATGCTTAGATTTTCCATGAGACAAAATTTGTATACAGGGTAATTTTTTAATAAGTGCACAAATTTTAATATGTGATACAGTGTTGTTAAAAAAACAAATTTCAGTATTTTTCGTTACAACTTTTATCACTTATTTTTATATTTTTCATAGTAACTCAACCAATTTATGGGATGAATTACTATGAACAAACCAAATTTCAAAATGTAAAAAAAAATCTTGAACTGATAATCGTGATCTATTAACAATACTGAATCACGTATCAAAATTTGTGCACTGATTAAATAATTACCCATAGCAACAGGTGGCAAGAAAAAGTTGATTTACCTATTTACTTAACTACACTCAGTGAAGGGCCTGATAGGTGTATACTGTAAAAAGTGTTATTATTGCTGTGTTATTAAATTTTCAAACTGATTGAACTATTTCATCACTCAATTTCATCAATTCTATACACTTGTTATCTCTTTCAGGAACCATCAATATCACATTCAGATACAATGTTAGACATTCAGTTTGATCCACAATCATTTGTCTCGAGTCCTGTAAAGGTGGAGCCGCAGCCTCAAATGCCAAAAATTATTGCTGTCAAGGTAATTACAAACACGTCAACTAATTTAAAAAACTGTTTTAAAAAGTAACTAATTTAAAAAGTTGTTGTTTTCGTAACCAGCGAGCCGATAAAACATAGGAACTATACCTATGTTGTTTCCAGACCTTGTTACCCCATTTCCCTCTTTAAGCCTTTCAACGCCAACAACACATATAGGTGTTGTGAAGTACTTGTGTCGAAGTGATCTTGACACAATGACATAAGATTCAAAGCAGGTTTACGTTTTGTCGAGGCGCGGCGTTGAAAGGGTTAAGGGGTTGAATTCCCAAAAAACCTGAAACACGTGTTTACTCATTTAATGTTAGGAATACGCCTAAAAAAATCGAAAATCGAATAAAATAGTCTAACTAATCTTGTTTCCCCATACAAACTTTGGACCCCCGTCTCACCCCCTTAAGTTGTGAATTTTGAAAAATCCTTTCTTAGTGCACCCCTAGACCTTATAAGGAACCTACGTGCCAAATTTGGAATCTCTAGAACTAGCGGTTTGGGCTGTGCGTTGATATGTCAGTCAGTCAGTCCGTCAGTTTCTTTTTAGGGTTCCGTAGTCAACTAGGAACCCTTATAGTTTCGCCATGTCTGTCCGTCTGTCTGTCTGTCTGTCCGCAGCTAAGCTCAGGGACTGCTAGTACTAGAAAACTGTAATTTGGCATGAATATATATATTAGTAACGCCGACAAAGTGGTTAAATAAAAAAACTAAAAATATTTTTTTAGGGTACCATAAACGTAAAGTGAGGGTGATTTTTTTTCCTCGACTAACCCTATAGTGTGGGGTATCGTTGGAGAGGTCTTTTAAAACCATTGGGGGATTGCTAACATGATTTTTGTATTCAGTGATTTGTTTGCGAAATATTCAACTTTAAAGTGAAAATTTTCATTAAAATCGACCGTCCCCCCCCTCTAAAATCTAAACTGTTGGGTGGAAAAATTAAAAAAAATTCAAAATAGTAGTAAATATATTAAATTTACAAGGAAAATTATAGCGGCTAAGATTGCTTGGGAATTATTTGTAGTTTAAGAGTAAACAGTAGCCTAAGGTATTAAACATACCGTCACTACTTTGAAAAACTCAAAACTGAACCTTGATACGCGCGTAATAAAGTTCACTTTGCCAGATTAACGATTTTGAGATACGAGCTTTTTTCAAAGTATTGTCGATACCTAACTTGGAAGATTCCGTACACATACGAAATCCTTAGAAAAATATTACTTGATTTTTTCGTAATGGCTACGGAACCCTATCTTGGGCGTGTCCGACACGCTCTTGTTTTATATATATATAGATAGATAATTAGGATGCCGGATGTGACCTTGCTGTGTAACCGTTGTGACTAATGCACTTGGAATCCCAATCCTTTTCACCGTTTCTCTTGATATAATGAGGGTAGTAAGAGATGGTGAACATTGCAACTGGGCAGTTAGACAATACGGCCTTTCAGTGACATAAAGTATTTTAGCAGGCGGCGATGCCCCCGCGCTTCACGGCCATCAAGAAGGAGTCTATAGTGGTGAGCGCGGCGCCGCGGCAGGTCGCCATCGCGCCCAAGCCCGCGCGCCTCGCGTTAGCGCCCGCTCTGGCCCGCCCAGCCCGCCCTGTCGGGAAACTGCCGCAGGGAAAGACAGTACTGGGTAATCTTCTTATCTTAATATACAGGGTAATTTTTTAATAAGTGCACAAATCTTAATATGTGATACAGTGTTGTTAAAATAACAAATTTCAGTATTTTTCGTTATAATATTTATCACTTATTTTTTTATTTTTCATAGTAACTCAACCAATTTATTGGATGAATTACTATGGGATTACTAATGTTTGGCAAAAAATGTTTTCCAAAGTATCACATCGCAAACTTTTTTTCCCAAATTTTTATTTGGTAAAACTCAATTGTCAAAACTACTTATCGCAATTTTACAGTCAGCAAACCTCTTTTTTGGCAAGTGATTGTTTAGCAAATAATTACATGGTCATGTTCTATTTTCCCAAATTTTTTTTTGGCAAATGTATTGTTTGGCAATACCAATCCCAAAAAATTGCATGGCATACGGTTTATATCCCAATTTGGGTAGTGCGTAGGATAAAAATTAATAATACTGGTATTGTGAAATACGGCGGGATAAAGTGAATAAGTGTTTTCCTTCACTGTAAAGCTCATGGTAAACTTCAAACGTAATTTAGCACACGAATTTGGAATAACTCAAAAGGTCCAAGCCCGGGCTTAAACCCATGACCCTTTGCTTAAGAGACTATAGGTCAAACCACTAGGCCACCGCGGCTTACCGGCTTTAGAATTCACTTATTCAAATTCCGCGGGAACTTTACATTTTCCTGGCATTACCCTATGTGTTAATTCACGTAATAAACTACCTGTGTGCCAAATTTCATGCAACTCTAACGTTATTGTCTTCGCGTACGAAGTCGCGGGCAAAAGCTAGTAATATTATAAATTCGAACATAACTCTTTCTTTATCGCTTCGCGCTCTAACCGTTGAACCGATTTGGATTAAATTTGGAATGGAAATAGTTTGAAATCCTGGGACATAGGACAAGAGTTTTTATTCCGGAAAATTGCATAGTTCCCTCAGGCTAGCGATAAACCAATTCTTCGCAGACGGAGTCGCGGGCAACAGCTATATATGTACAGGTGTCTAGCTGGTGCCTGCGACTTCGTCCGCGTTAATTATTGACTAGTACAGATACGGACCAAACGAAATAAATTTTATACACACCCATTTCACAATTTTATTAACACTCATTACAAAATTAGAAGATCCCAAGTGATTATTGAAACAGTCATTGAATATTGTAGGTACATGATATTCAAAATAAAATTTCATTAGTGAGGCTGCACCACAAAGGGCAATTGATTCATGCAAAATTAACAAATATTAAATAAAAATCCAGGCTTTAAATCTGTAAAAATTATTAATCAGTTAAAATTGACAAAGGTATTGTAAATAAAAGCTGCATAGAGCATTACAAAAAAAACTACGGTTTTTGCCAGTTACATCTGTAGAGGTCGAAAAATCATTTTCATTTTTAAAATGGATTTTTACAAGCAGGCGACGAAGTTTCATCATCATTCATCATCATCATTTCAGCCGAAAGACGTCCACTGCTGAACATAGGCCTCCCCCAAGGCTCGCCAAACAGATCGGCCCTGCGCCATCCGCATCCAATGCGTTCCCGCTACCTTCACCAGGTCGTCGCTCCATCTTGATTGACGAAGTTTACCTTCATATAATTTGGAAAAAATATTGTTAATTTATTATGAAACATAGGTACTTACAAAAATAAAATAAATGAAATTATTATTTTTTCTTTCATTTCATAATAATTTATGAAATCACTATAGCAGAGCTCTGGTAAATTATCGATCTTTTGATAATTATGTTAGTGAGATAGTAAATGAACTTAATTTTTTTCTCAAACATGCTATGAAATGTTGACGTTATGTTCCTTATAATACGCCACGAAGTGTCACAATGCAGGCGCGGCGTGGTGTGCGGCTAGACGAGAGGTCAATAATGGAATTTCATACAACATTGCTGGCCAAGGCCAGCAAAGTGATCGTCTATTGTTTCATACCATGACGTTTATAGGTCTATGGCATCATAGCATTTAGCCATTAAAAAAAAAACTATAAGCAATATTTGCGTTTTGGTTCATTATGACATTCTGCCACTACGCTTATTTAAGGTAAGGTAAGATGATGATGGTGATGTTGATGGTGGTGATGGTGTTGATGATGGCGATGATGGTGATGGTGGTGATGATGATGATGGTGTGATGATGATGGTGATGATGATGATGATGGCGATGGTGATGATGATGGTGATGATGAGATGATGATGATGATGTTGATGATGATGATGGTGATGATGGGTGATGTGATGATGATGATGAAGGTGATGATGATGATGATGGTAATGATGAGATGATGATGATGATGGTGATGATAATGATGATGATGTTGATGATGATGATGATGGTGGTGATGGTGATGATGATGGTGATGATGACGACGACGATGATGATGGTGATGATGATGCTGATGATGATGATGATGCATGTTTGAGAAAAACTCTATACAAGCCTTGGCCACGAACAGGGATTGCCGGCCTCGTATCTCTAGATGGCCTCGTTAACACTCGGCCATCTATAACTACTCGGCCGGCAATCCCCTATTTCGCGGCCACTGCAGTAATGTACTATTATCGATTCAGATTATCGGAACTGCCCCATCACTTGCCCCCAAACTGAGCGTTAGATAACGGGGTATATTAATAATTTTAGTATAGATTCCATGGGCGTTTCAAGCAAAGTCGTCTATCGCGGAGCGAAGGCGAAATCACCAAAAAATTTATAATTCATTTCATTGATTTTTTTGTGTGAAATAATCTTGGCCAGTAGCCGTTAACGTCATAATTTAAAAAAATCTGCCTTCCAATTCATAAAATCGTTCTGGGTCGTTTCTGGTGTAAAGGTTGTCCATCTCTGTTCAACAGGGTAATGCGGCTAGTGTATTAGCCACCATTGTGCCAGATACGATCGGGGTTGATTTATTTAATTGACTGCATTTTGTTAATTGTATTTTGTGTATATTTTAAATGAAATAAATAAATAATTTCTAGTATTCACAGTAATTAAAATAAAATAAAAAATAAAAATAGCCTTTATTCACTGACATAGTGTTAATTTACAAAATTAATTGACACCAGCATCCTTCACATCAGGTTGTCCATCCAGGACATATGCCTCCTCCAGTTCTTGCCATTTTTTCCGGTCCCTTGCAATTCTTCGGAATCCTTTGGGTAGGTCATCCTCCCACCTCTTGCATTTCCTTCCTCGAGTTCTTTTGCCATCCCTGGGGTACCAAAGTGTGACATCCTTAGTGCATTTATCCCTAGCTGACCTTATCACATGGCCTAATAATATATTATTAAAATATTATTGTAGCTCAAATAGGAAAGCAGTTGGTGATGATGCCAGCCGGCGCCAGCCAGAAGATCAAGCTCGTAACGACGGCCGGCGGCGTGTCCAACATCCAGTACATTCGTACCAACCAGGGCGAACAGGTAACTAAATTCTATAGAAAACTCTAGTCGACCATTTTTTATGACAGTTTTTACACCAGAATACGGCTCCACAATAAGGCTGATTGTCACATTGACTTGTACTGAAAAAAAAAACAAATATACGCTACGCGTCGACTTGAGTAGTTACCTCCTCCGTTTTTATCGTCAGTTCAAAATGCCTTCAATGATGTTTCAATCCATAAAGCTGACATTGGATCTTAGGGGTGGTAAAGGAATTTCTTGGTTGTGTTATACACAGGTTTGGTTTTTATCTTTTTTATCCGCAGTTTCGCACCCAAGTACACAATGTTTTGTTTATTTATCATTATTTTATTATTATTTCAAAATCGAGGTATACCTGAAAGACTTCATATCAACTTGTAATCTTTACTCTTCAATGAATAGCCCAACAAGAGCTAAAAGTAGTAGTTAAACACTCCTTCACAGAGGACCATGGATTGGTGCGAAATTTAGCATATCTCAACAAATACAGGACCCAACCCTATACTTTTATTTAATGGTTAATTCCATGAATGAATATTTCGATTTCAGGGCCAACTCATTGCTACCAAAGCAGTACCTGGTTCAACGAAACCAATGCTAACAAAATTCATAGTGCAAGGTATGTAACATTTTTTTGTCTTGCCAATTTCATCATATTGCTTATTATATTAAAATTAAATAACTACAGAAAACGATTTAAAAAGCATTTATCTCGGAATGGTTTTCGATTTACTATACATTACAAAAAAATAGACAACCCCAATTGCAATTTGTTTTTTATTGAATTAACCGGCTTAATTTTAGTAAATTTATAATAGCTCTTTCGTCCTAGTTGACATTTTGCTAAAATCAGTATTGAGGAGGAATCAGATGGATGTTATCTTCGGCAGTCGGGTAACGGGTGGTATAATGTGCGCAGGCGCAGCGAGCTCGGACCCGTCGAACCAGCCGGCCGTGATCACGAAGCTGATGCCCGCGGCGGCCGGTGCCGCTGCGCCGGCGCGCTTCGTCACCATGCACCAGAAAACCGTGCCTATATCTCTGCAAAATAAGGTACAATACAAGTGATAATTAGACCCCGCTATCGGAGGTGCAATTTGGTACCTGTCAAGTCTTAGGGATGGGTAGAAATATTTATGATGTTGATATCGATAGGTACTCTCACAACTATACAAATTATACAAAGTTTGTTGGATGGCAAGTGTCGAAATTACAGATGTTTATAAGAATACGGTACAAAATTGCGCCAAATGTTAATTTTTGCCCATTACTTCTGTCAAAGTAGAAAAGTCATTTTCCTTCTTAAAATGGATTTTCAGCGACAGAAGACGAAGTCTAACGTCCTCTAACTTAGAAAAATATTTAGTAATGTAATACGAGACATATATTTCTGAAAATGAATAGAGCCAAGATGAATTTCGGTTTAGTTAAAGTTATTATTATTTTAAAAATTAAAAATGTTAATACATGTTAATTTTGTAATTATTCCTGTTTTACAAAATAAGCACGTTTTAAAGTCTTAGACTGTCATTTCATTATGGTAAAGAAAAATTATCGACATGTAGTTAGTATTTTTTACCAAATTGTACCTCCGATAGCGGGGTCTAGTGATAATTATTTTTAATGAAGCAGTATATCTATATAGCGATCCGAGTGTCACCGACGGTGCTGGCTGGAAAATAGCGATGGGGTGCTATAAACAAACGCCTCAGCTTTAACCCTTTCAACGCCACGTCTCGACAAAACGTAAACCTGCTTTGAATCTTATGTCATTGTGTCAAGATCACTTTGACACTGTACTCTGTGACACCAATATGTGTCGTTGGCGTTGAAAGGGTTAAGCTCCAAACGCACAGACGGCGGAGGCGTGGCGGTGCGGTGGCGGTGATGGTTGTAATATTCTAACTTGTGTGAACGGTTGTGCGCTACCGTGCCGCGAACTTGTTCATACGATTTATAATATTACAACCGTCACCGCCACGCCTCCGCTGTCTGTGCGTTTGGAGCTTATGCTGAGCTAGTGTCCAATTTGCAACAGCAATGACACACTTATCTTTAGCCTTTGTGTTGTCTATTTGTAATAATACTAGCTTTTGCCCGCGGCTTCGCTCGCGTGTACCATGAGTATTCCAAAGAACTAAGATATCAAGCAAGCAAGCATGCACGCAAGCAAGCAAGCGTGCAAGAAAGCGTGCAAGTAAGCGTGCAAGCAAGCGTGCAAGCAAGCCCGACTAAACTTCAGGTAGATACGGTCCTTTACAGTATTTCTTTATATACAATGTTTTTCACTAATTCGGAAGCGGGCACTAAAATAACCAGGCTTGTTAATAACATAAAACCTATTATTACTTTCCCCTGTCCTGCATTAGGTATAATTCAATGTTTTCTTACCTTCTACGGAAACTTGAGTAACTGGAAGCGCTGTGTACCTACTTAGCATTGATATTATACATATTATAGTATTTTGTAAAGGTGTTGTGTGACCTAACCGCTAAGGAGTTATACCTTCCATCATCAGCTCATCTGAATAACCAGAAAGAATACAACCAAAGATCTATACGTGCATATGATATTTAAAGAAACTTCCTATAACTCCTAACCGTTAAGGAGTTTAACCTTCCATCATCAGCTCACCCGGATAACCTGAAAGAATACAACAATCGGTCTATACGTACCTATAATATTTGAAAAATTATCCACAACTCCTAACCGTTAAGGAGATTTACCTTCCATCATCAGCTCATCAACATGAGATGATGTCTACCAGACGCAAACACTTAAATAGCTTGAGAAAATATATGAAAAACGTAATGCGTGCCTACAAAATTTGAGGGTTGCCCTCGATTTCCTTGAGATCCCGTCATCAGATCCTGATTTGGTGACAATGGGACCATCTCAGAAGTATATTGTATTCTTTCGAATAAAAAAATAATTTTTATAATCGGTCCACAATTGACCGAGAAATCGGTGAACATACCTACATAAAAAAATACATAAAGTGGAATGCATAACCTCCTTTTTTAAGTCGATTAAAGAGCCCTTTGCGGCCTACTTACAGTATAAACTTATGAATTTTGAAATCTTAGCTTTCTACAATCAGTAAAACGCAAAATCCCGTTTTTTCCCGTTCCCGTAAGAATTTCGGGAAATGCTTTCTTAATGCTCCCCTACACTCCCCAAGGAACCCACTTGCCAAATTTCAGTTTTCCATGACCAGTAAAACGAAAAATTCCGTTTTTTCCGTTCCCGTGGGAATTTTGGAAAGTTCTCTCTCAATGCTCCTCTAAACTCCCCAAGCAACCAACATGCCGAATTTCAGCTTTCTACGACCAGTAAAACGAAAAATCCCGTTTTTTCCCGTTCCCATGGGAATTTTGGAAAGTCCTCTCTTAATCCTCCTCTACACTTTCCATGCAACCTAAATGCCGAATTTCAGCTTTCTACGATTAGTAAAACGAAAAATCCCGTTTTTTCCCGTTCCCGTGAGAATTTTGGAAAGTCCTCTCATAATCCTCTACACTTTTCAAACAACCTAGATGCCGAATTTCAGTTTTCTACGACCAGTAAAACGAAAAATCCCGTTTTTTCTTGTTCCCGTGGGAATTTTGGAAAGTCCTCTCTCAATCCTCTACACTTTCCAAGCAACCTAGATGCCGAATTTCAGCTTTCTACGACCAGTAAAACGAAAAATACCGTTTTTTCCTTATCCCGTGGGAATTTCCAAAAATCCTTAAAACAATTTTTTACTATTATAATTACCTACTTCTATGCCAAATTTCAAGAGTCTAGTAATTATAGTTCATAGGATCCCGTTGAACTGAATATATAAATCCCGTTTTTTCCTTATCCTGTGGGAATTTTGAAAAATCCTGAAATTAATGTTTTAACTAATGCAATACCTACTTGTGTATCAAGTTTGAAGAGTCTAGTTATTATAGTTACTGAGATAGGGTCACTCGGAATCGAATATATAAATCCCGTTTTTTCCCGTCCCCGTGGGAATTCCCAAAATGCCTTCCTTAGTGGATGCCTACATTGTATAAGGTATCTATGTGCAAAATTTCAAGCCTCTAGGTCTATTGGTTTGGGCTGTGCGTTGATATATCAACAGTCATTTAGTTTAATTAGACATTTCAACCCCATCGCACCCCATCCAGGGAGATGGTATTTTACGTCCGCCACGTCGGATTTTAAAACCGTTGTTGTTTTCATAACCAGCGACCCGATAAACCATAGAAACAACACCCATGTTGATTTTCAGACTTTGTTACCCCTTTTACCCCTTTTAGGGGTTGAATTCTCAAAAAACCTGAAACACGTGTTTACTCATTTATCATTAGGAGTACTTTTGTGAAGTTTTGAATAAAATAGTCGAACGAATCTTGTTTCCCCATACAAACTTTGGACCCCCGTTTCACCCCCTTAGGGAGTGAATTTTGAAAAATCCTTTCTTAGTGCACCCCTAGACCTTATAAGGAACCTACATGCCAAATTTGGAATCTCTAGGCCCAGTGGTTTGGGCTGTGCGTTGATATGTCAGTCAGTCAGTCAGTTTCTTCTTTTATATATATAGATTGTTGTGTCTTGTGTTGTTCTAAATAAATGTATTTTCTTTCTTTCTAATATTATAATTTAATAATTTCAAGTAATAAAAACTCAGCAAATTTTACACTATATTATAAAAGTAAGGGCGATATAAATATTTATCCTATTATTTTTATTATTGATTTTGATAATGAGAGGATTAGAAATACAAGACTGTTTTTTGTACAACGCAAAGAAAACAATACAGTAAATAAATACATGAAAAATAATGTATAAGGTAGGCAATTCTGCTCGATAGAATTTTGCCTCCTATAAATATTGAAGCATAAGGAAGATTAATAGCTAAAGAAAAATTAAAAAAAGAACCCCAACGCAATTAGGTCGCATAGATGTTTGAAAATAAAGTAAATGTCCACTATGCCTCTAAGATCCCTTTAAAAGCTAACAAAAGCGATAACTTTGAAACGGCTGAACCAATTTTGATTAATCATGTCATGTATAAGAACCAGAGGTCGGCAGGGGTGAGCTGTTTTCAGTTTTTGCATAACATGGACATACCTTTTGAAATGATTTTATTTAGGATGCCATATATTATGCCATGCCGAATAGGCTAGACGACTAAAAAAAACTGTTTAGTCCGTCAGTTAGATTATTAAAAAATATTGTACACGTATTTTTTCTTTTGTTTGACAAACAAAAAATGAGGAGGATACAGTGCTTAGAAGTTTCGAGTGACGTCACTATATGGTACAATTTTTACCTAAGGGTGACGTCACAAGCCCCCACTCCGGAAGTTTGATGATCTATATCTTTGTCGTTTTTTAATAATTTGATAAACCAAAAAATACGTGTCCCATATTTTCCCATAATCTAACTGACGGACTAATTAGAATGACAAATTTTTAACCCAGTCGTCATCCCTATTTACAAAATAACCTAAAATATATTGTTGTGAATTTTCATATAGTAATTGAATATGCCTTAAAGAAATTCCAAGAATCTAAACTTTCTATTGTAGATGCATTTTTAACTTTAGATCAGAGGTCCCCAAACTTATTTTTCACATAGACCACTTTCAAAATTTAGCTGGTTCCGGTGGACCCCCTGCAGCCCTGCTGCCTGCTTGATTTCCAATGGACCCCTGGGGGTCCACCTGGACCACTTTGGGAATGAATGCTTTAGATCAAGTGAGAGCGGTTGTAAACTGGTGTTCATCTGCTTCTGTCAGTCAGAAATTAGAAGACGTCATTTCTAGAAACCTAGACTTAGATTTTTTTAGGAAGTATGCCGAAAAACTTTCGGAAGCAACAGAAGTGGACAGCATTTTAATGTATACTTTCACTCCACTCACTTCTTCGGTGTTTGTAGGAAGATCTTTTTCTTTCTATAAATGGATATTAAGGCGAAACTCATTAAAAATTGAAAATATAGAAAATCTTATGGTTATTTATTAATATAGCACAGAAAATTTACAATAAATAAAAAAAGCTTAACACTCGTTTTGTAATGCATTTTCCTTTTAGTTTAATAATTTCAGTTTTGTCTTCTTTTAATATTTCATTATAGATACACCTACTTTATCCATATTAATATCTACAAGACACAACTACATGACATTAATGACGTAAAAACAGCTCACCCCCGCCGAGCTCTGATAAGAACAATCGCCAAGAAATCTTCTTTCAAATAAAAATAACCACAGCACCACACCACAGACAGACACACACACATAGCGGTCAAACTTATAACACCCCTCTTTTTGTCTCGGGGGTTAATAATTAACATATTATTATTTGTTACTCATTTGTTACAGGTGTTCGTAACCTCGCCCACGAAACAAACTGTCAGAATAACTAAGAAACAACAGTTTGTGGAGATAAAATCACCTCCGCCCAAGTTTGGAGCCACTACTGTTCAGACTGGTATGTAAAAGCGCTGTAAAGTATACTTTTGATTGATGAAGTTATGAGCGTTTATACCTGCTGAGCTGGCAACGTTTCATTTTTGTTAGTTTTTCTCGATTATTCCATAAAAATTGAATGAAAATTAAAAATGTGGTGTATACGAATTGTTCTAATATATGAGTTAATGTGTCTACTGCAATAATTATTCGTGATAAGACATTTATTTTCTTTAAAAATCGTTAGGTAATAATTTGTTCGTTTTTAAAGAAAATAAAAGTCTATCACGAATAATTATTGCAGTAGACACATTAACTTATATATTAGAACAATTCGTATACACCACATTTTTAATTTTCATTCAATTTTTATGGAATAATCGAGAAAAACTAACAAAAATGCAACGTTGCCAGCTCAGCAGGTATAAACGCTCTTATGAGAGGATAGGATTCCGTAACACTCTAAATAGAGGACTAATCAAAATATAATAGCTAGCATCTTGTGGAGTGTTTGTGTTAATTGGGTTTAAGAGACATTAACTTACATCAAAATACTTTAAATAGGAATTATGAAAACTTATCTTATAATAAATTTTTGTTTTCATTTTATAAGTGGCACAGTTGTTTCCTAGTTTTCTCCAAAACTAACATAAACTATAATTAGTTTTATATTTAATTATATTTATAAGGACGAGTACTAACAGCTCTAAAAGCATTGGCAACTAATTTGGATATTTATGCTGTTTTGTGTGGAAGTGAAAGAAGGCCAGTGTGCATTAAAATACGTATTATTATGTGCCGCCCAGACGTAGCTGTCTTACATGTATAATGGCGGAGTATCATGGTAAAAGGTTTTAGTTTATTGATATGCATTTCTGCGACATCTGAATCAATCAATTAAGACGTGAAACGTTTTCAGGAGGCACTAAAAAAGTGGTCATAACCGCAACGCCCGCGCAGAACGTCATTTACAAAACTACGGCACCCGCCAGGCCTCAACAACAAGTAAGTTTCCTTAGAGCGTTGTCACATTATCCGATCCGATATCGGTTTCGGACGACGATACGATATCGGGGCAAGTAAAATGTATGAAATATGCTACGATATCGGATTGGAAAATCTGAAAGACAGGTACATATTTCATTCATTTTACTTGTCCCGATATCGGTATCAGACGCCGATACGATATTGGAGGGAGTTAAATGTATGAAATATGTAACTCCGATATCCGATATCGTGTCGCACGATATGAAAGACAGATTTCATATATTTAACTCCCTCCGATATCGTATCGGCGTCCGATACCGATATCGGATCGGATAATCTGAAAACGCTCTAATTCGGAGGGATAAACAAATGAAACATTTTGAGATACTATTTTGATAGCTTAGGATAGAGCCGCGGGGAATAGGAGCTCCGCGCATAGCGGAATCGACTCCGTGGTTATTGGTTGTATTATAATTTTACATTAAAATGAGATTTTAATTTTAGTGAATCTATTTATACTGATTACTAGATTCACTAATTAAACATAATGAAAATAGAAAGTTCATTTTGCAAATAAGCCGCAGCGGGCTTTCTTACATGACTCTTTTTCGAGTTAGTTTAATTTCCAAGCTAGCTAAGAAAAATGCTCTGCGATAAAATTGACAGAAAGTATTGTTTATAAACAAGTTACAATTTCACTTTGCCTAATTGTTTCAGATCGACAAAGATGGGAACATAACGTACAACATTCAGGGCCAGAGAACGCAGCTGCATCAAATCAACGTTCCGGGAAAAGGCGTACGGATTTTTATACTTTTTATTAATTAGTCCATATTACGTTGCAATGAAATAGTTTATTTTTATTTTGCTTGAAATAAACTATTTCATTTAACTTTATTTTATGCAAGTTAAAGTATCGCTGGGTAATCCCCCTAAAAAGTAGTTTGTTAAAAGTATAATATTTATATGAGTATGCACTGACAATATCCATCTACATTCGACTGAAACTAAAATTCTCCTAATATACAGGGTGATAGGTAATGAGTGGATAATCCTTGAACTACGGATAGAGGGCACTTAGGAGTTAGGACGTTATAATAAAGCTAATATAGGTTTAGTAAAAGTGGCACGGTTTTCGAGATATTTGGACAGTTTTTGGCCAGGGTGTAGGAGGAACTAGCGGGGGCAGACCGAGGGAGCGAGACGATGAAAATGTTCTGGATTTAATAGCGGCAAATCCTTCTTTGTACATACGGGACATAGCAAATATTCTCGGACTGACAACGTGGAAAGTGCATGCAACTTTTAAAAAATACGGATTGCCTCCTTTTCATTTCCAACGTGTCATGCAAATTTTAAAAACCCCCAACGCAATTATGTCACACGTATGTTTGAACTTAAAGTAGCTAAATGCCCATTATGCGTCTAAGATCCCTTCCGCAGCTAACAAAAGAGCTGATAACCTTGAAATGGCTGAACCGATTTCGATGAAACATCTAAGAACTATCGCAAAGAAACCAGCTTTCTAATAAAAAAAACCGCATCCAAATCGGTTCACTCGTTTACGATCTATGATGCCACAAACAGACACACACACACACACACGCACACACATACACACACACACACACACACGCACACACACACACACACACACACACACACACACACACACGCACGCACACACACACACACATAGCGGTCAAACTTATAACACCCCTCTTTTTGTGTCGGGGGTTAAAAATATGTCTGTGATTGTTGCAGATCCAGTACATCCGTTTGGTAACGAGCGGCAACGCGCCGCGGTTCAAGCCGGCGCCGGCCAAGCCCGCCGCGGCCGCCCCGCCGCCTGCAAAAACCATCGTACTCACAGACACCAAAGGTATGAATGAATACGACAGGTAAAAATCAGTGTTTACTCTGCTCCAGTTGAACGTCGTTATTCTCCTACTATTATTATAGGCTTAGGCTCAAAAAACTCACTTTCCCCGTAAGTGCACTTTCCCAAAAAGTACATTTTCTTAAAACGCACACTTTCCCATAATGTACATTTTCTCAAAACGCACACTTTCTCAAAATGTGCATTTTTACCGTTTATCGAATAGTCTATACACCTGTATAGACTATTCGATAAACGGTAAAAATATAGACGTATGTATATAGTACGTACTTTTCCAAATCTAGTGCTCTATTTGAGAAAGTGCTCCATTTGAGAAAGTGCACTTTTTGGGAAAGTGCACCTCCTGAGAATGTGCTCTATCTGAGAAAGTGTACCAATTGGGAAGTGCACTTTTTGAGACAGTGCGCCTTCCGAGAAAGTGATCCTTCTAAACAAGTGTACCCTTAGAAAAAGTGCACTTTTCGGGAAAGTGAGTTTTTGAGCCTAAGCCAATTATTAACATAACGAAGAACTAGTCGCAAAACTTAGATCAAACTAGAATCAAATTGTACTGTCTTTAGAGCGAGTTCCAACGGGATCCTGATTCGAATTGCTGACAGTTACGACTGCCCCATTCTGACATACTGGGTTAGCAAAATTATAGCGTAATGTAGATTTAAGTTTTTTTTTAATAATTGTTACTACCTTTACCAACATAGATTATAAGGCTTACCTAGTACCAACATAAAGATGTAAAAACGGCGGAAATAAATATTTATTTATTTATGTCATAAAAAAATTAACAGCATAATTTTTATCAAAATTTGAGCTAAAATTGACTGATTTGATTGAATTGATTTGATTGACTTGATTTGCTTAAAATTATCTGTAAGTAGAAAAGAATTTTTTTTGAACTCTATATCACGGAATCGAACGATTAACTATCAAAATGATTAAAAAATATCAAAATTTGTGTAATAATAAAAAATAGCCTGTATTCAACAAGATTTTTTTCGATACCTTGCTAATAACGCAAAGAACGGCTCTAGGTGCTTGGAATATAACTGTAGAAAAAGAGTGTTAGAGGGCACAAGTCGTGAAGACATTTACACGTAAGGTCTATCTTATTGCAATTTCTTTTTAGGGTTCCGTACCTCAAAAGGAAAAAACGGAACCCTTATAGGATCACTTTGTTGTCCGTCCGTCCGTCTGTCAAGACCCTTTTTCTCAGGAACGCGTGGATATCAAGCTGAAATTTATATAAAATACTCAGGTCTATTGTCTCTTGGAGCTGTGAAAAAATCAAACTTCTAATCCAACGCAATTAAAAGATACAACCGTTTATGCCGCAAATTTTCGGAACTCGCAAGGGAATCAAAACCTACAGGGTACTTCCCGTGAACTCAGAATCTTGAATTTTGGTACGTAGCAAGTTCTTATAGCACAGATAAAGGAAAAATTGCGAAAAGCATAATTTCAATATCAAGTAACCAATCTACAATGATCCCACACACATTTTGCTTAAGAGCAGGGGTCTGCTAAGACTGGATGTTCATAGATACATACATATAAATTTGTACGGAACCCTCTGTGCGAGAGTCCGACTCGCACTTGGCCTTTTTTTTTCTTCATACCCTAATATTAGTTCAAGTTCAGTTGGTACTGTTGATAAAACATCTAAGGTGTTTCTGTTTCTATAGGCAATGTTATCAAAATGGCTGCCGAAAAAATGAAGAGCGGACAGCCGCCGCCCTTGGTCATCACCGGGACTACCACCTCTGTCAATAAATGTATGTATGTTTACTATGTCTTTATGTTTTTCATTTTTATTTATTTTTATTACATAAGTTCTGGCAGTCGCATTGGTATTCCGCGATGTTACAATTATGAAAGAAAAGCCGTGGCACCCTAGTGATTTACTTATGATGTCCTTTCAAGGAGATGGTCGTGGGTTCGAGCCCCGAATTTACGTGTGAAATTAAATTGAAATTTACCATGAGCTTTACGGTGAAGTAAAACACAAATCGACGGTGTCTGTGAAGTTCCCAATCCGCACTGGGCCTGCGTTGGATTTGGAACTATGTCCCCAGCCCTCTCATACTGAGAAGAGGCCTGGGCCCTTCAGTGGGACGTATATAGGCTGGGATGATATATGAAAAACAGCCATGCAAAAAAAAATCCATGTCTCGACTAAGGCCGGGGCCGCACTGGTAAGGCGACCGGCGACGCGACGCGACGCGACGCGACGCGACGGCGACTAAATCAATCATAGTTCGAGTTATGTGGGCGGACGCAGCAGCCGCAGTGGCCGCTCACATAACTCGAACTATGTTTGATTTAGTCGCCGTCGCGTCGCGTCGCCGGTCGCCTTACCAGTGCGGCCCCGGCCTCAGCGTTTGAGACATTCCCATCCCGTGGGAATATCGACCGATTTTGCTTGAAAGAGTAACAAACAAACACAACTTTCACATTTATAATACATATTGAATAGTAGGATTTCTCATCTCATCTTCGTGAATAAATCTATTGACAAACAAAAGTAACCTAAAAAAACTTTATAAATTGAAAAAGTTTGCTTTTATAAAAAACTCGAACGCTCCATTTACGAACTGCGTTTCTGTATTTGAAATTATTTTGATTCTATTTGTTGAATGTGGAACACGGTTTTTATTGATATTTGAATATGTTAAGTCAGTTGAGGGACGCCAATGTCAGAGCGCGTCGCTTTGGTTGTGTAATTGAATAATTATAGTTTTAATATTGTGGTATGTTTGGCGCAGTGACCGCGAAGCCGCAGCACAAACTGGTGCGGATAGCGCCGGTGGGTTCGAAGCCGGCCCTTGCAGCTGCCGTAAGTTATTTTATTAATTTTAGATACATTTTGAAATTTGCCGCGTTTTAGTATAGCGTTCCATAAGTTGCCCGTGTCCCTGAGCATTTTTGTGACAAAAAATAGTATTTTTTTTACGTGGATATGTTATTTAAAACTACGCTTCCGTTTTATTTCAGTTTATCACTAATTTTCCTATACTTTTATATGAACTACACAAATGTTTAAGTATTATTATTAGTTCAAAAATTGAATAGTGGCTAAAGACTTGTACTCATATCACAGGCAGCCTATTATCTTTTTACAAGCTTTCATTTCTAAGCCGTGGTGGCCTAGTGGTCTCAAGCAGAGGGTCGTGGGTTCAAATCCCGGCTCGCACCTCTTAAGTTTTTCGGAATTTATGTGCCAAATTACATTTGTAATTTACCATGAGCTTTACGGTGAAGGAAAACATCATTAGGAAACCTTGTGTGAAGTTCCCAATCCGCACAGGGCCCGCGTGGGAACTACGGCCCAAGCCCTTCCATTCTGAGAGGAGGTCTGTGCCCTGCAGTGTGACGTAATAGGCTGGGATGATGATGAAGCTTTCATTTTACTTGCGACGACTGTTTGTATGTTAGCAAGGTCAAATATTTTAAGTCGATTTTCAACCACTTCTAATTGACTTGAAATTTTGTACGGATATATTATGTACTTTTAATGACGATGCATGTATAGTTAACAAAAAATACAAAATTAGGCGATACTATTGAACTTGGTCGATACTATCGATAGTATCGCGTCAAAAAAGTCGATATGTACAATCGATACTATCAATAGTTTTGCTACAATATAGTGAAAATTAAAATGTTCGACTATCGATAGAGCAAAACTATCGGTCGATAGTACATATCGACTTTTTTGACGTGATACTATCGATACTATTGATCTTTAGCAGTATTACTTATTTTCATCAATCGATAGTATCGATAGTATGACGTTTGTACTTTTTGCCACATAGACAGCCAGTCATAGACATTTTGACCTCTGCACATTCCAACCGTTGAACATTTAGTCACGTTCTTATTTATTTATTTATTTGTATGACTACCCATTCCCGGAATGCTATCGATTGGCTATGTGCGAAGCGGGTGGTGGGGGTACAGAAAACGATCGCAGCGCACAACATGGCAAAAGTCGGAAGTAAATGGGGAGGAAATGTTGTCAACGCTACGCGGCGCCACCATCGTGCACGTAGCCATAGTACGACTGATTTTTAAGGTCACGATACTGCCATGCTAAGCCAAAAGGGCCTATGTCCGAAAATGACCAAAATTCTGTTTTTGTATGCGTTGGATTCCTTAGCTTATAAGGAATAAAGTTCTGTTTTTAACGAAAAAGTCGAATTTTTATTAGAAGTGCCTTAAAAATAGCTAAGAAAGGCTTATTTTTCACTCAAATACTAAGAAACAAAAACATAAAAACACGTTTTTCTCGAAACCGTTAAAACGGACATAGGCCCTTTTGGCTTAGCACGGCAGGATAGTGCATCACGATACTAACTATCGCTATCGCAACAACACTGGTGTGTATGTGTACAAGAATTCGTACAGTTGACCAGTTTCAGAACCAACCTTTAATTCCCAGCAAGCCGCAGGGCGCTCGTCCCAGAGTCTCCTGGCGCCGCTCTCCCCGCGGGTGTCGCCGCCGCCGTCCCCCGAGCCGGGCCCCAAGTCGGCGCTCCCCGACCTACGGGACCCCCTCGAGCCCGACCGCCAGGAAGCCGCGCAGCACCCCGAACTGGCTGACAACGAGGTTGAAGTCGAGTTTGAGAGACAGGTATGGAGTTGGTGAAGCTGCTTATTCGCGCAAGCCACACAGAAGAGACGGGGGTGCGTTGCTTTTTCGCAGGCCGCGTCTCCGCCCCGTCTCTTCCGTCTGCTTTAGATCGGGATGCTTCTATACATTTAGTATGAAACTGATTCAAGGGGCGCTGCGACTGCGACGTGCCCCCATCCCACGTCTCTTCTGTGTGGCTTGCGTCTTAGTAATACATGTCGCTAGCCGTGGTAGCCTAGTGGTTTGACCTATGATCTCTCAAGCAAAGGGTCGTGGGTTGCGTGGGTCGTGGGCGGATTTTAATTTGAAATTTACCATGAGCTTTACGGTGAAGGAAACACAACTTGCCAAGAAATTCAATGGTGATTGTACGGGCTGCTATTGCTCATACACCAAGTAGAACTGTTTGTTGCTAACTGTAGAGTCACTTTGTAATAAGAACTCACTGATGATGTAATCCCGAATAATAACCTTTATTGATAGTAATGCGAGCACACGTTACATGAATGAGTGTTAAACGTGAACTAAATAATTTACATAATCAAAGTAAAATGTGCTGAGCGCGCAATACGTCAATGTAGACCGTACAGTGATGTTAAATTAGTTTCTGTTTAGAGAAAAATCTTTTATTGGGATATATTAATTGGGTGGCTATGGGCTGAAGAAGAAGAATTGGGTGAATCAACTTTTTCGTGTTGTTTTTACTCAGTCCCCAGTTGTCCAAGTGACAAATTCATACTGTTTCTTACAAAAATACTTAGGTTGTACATGAGACAAAATTTGTGTAACCATAGCAACGGCAACGGGTCACAAGAAAAAGTAGATTCAGTTATTTTTTTTTATTGTGTGAGGTCATCTGATGGAAAATGATCACCACCGCCCATAAATATCAACAACTCAAACAGCTATTAGTAGTGAAATTCGAATTACTAATTTTTAAAGTCAAAATTATCTACACAATCTCTTATCACCTTGGAAATAGTCGTGTGTAGATCATTTTGAACACCAGAGGCCCTCATCTACTTCTGCCGCTGACTTTACCTCCAAATGTATTGTTAGAGTCCGGAAGACCACGGCAGCTCCAACAGCCTCGAGGACGAGAGCGGCGAGGAGCGCCGGTACAAGGACGGGCTCGAGCAGCCACTCATCGTCATACCAAACTACCTCAAGCCGGCGGACATCCTGCCTGAAGAGTTTGCCACTAGGGTAAGTACGAGGGGTTGCCTGGGAGACATAACGTCGCACATTGGTTACCAAGATATTTGTTTACCACCCTAATGTCTATAAAATATTTATGGTTTTTTTTATTTCAATAGGAATGTTGATTACAAGAAACTAATTTCAATATTTTTTGATTTAGTTCACTTCAAAATTAAATAAATTCACCATCATCTCAGTCGTAGGACGTCCACTGCTGGACATAGGTCTCCCTCATTGATACCCAATCGTTACGGTTGGAAGCGGCTTGCTTTCTAAATAATTCTATTCCATACAGAATAGCATTTCAGAAAATAAGACATGGATTATTTATTCCTCCAAATCATATTCCTAATTAAAGTTTAATTGTTTCAGGATGAAGTCAATAGATACAACAACTTCGATGCGCAAGCTTTCAACAATTTTCAAGCACCGGAAACGCCTCAAGCACACTCTGAAAGCGGTAAATATAAACTTTTTTGTCTTAGGCGGACTTGGATTAGCCAGAGTTAACTATATAACTTTCGTGTTATGTACTAACCCCAGGTTAAACAGCGTCAAAATATATGGTTAGTGTAGGATGTCATGTATAACCCTTCCAGGAGCACTCAAAACGCAAAACTATAAGCACATTATACGCACATTTTCATTTGAGTACGCGCTTCGCACGCTTGTGCCTAAAATACCACGTTCCCAGAATACCAAATTTTTCAAAATACTACATTCCCATTATACAGATGTCCAAAACGAGACATTCCACCACAAAAATCACTTCCTTGAGTAATCTTCGATTTTGTAATGTGGTGCAACGAGAATCTGGTAAGCTAGGAATGTAGAAATTTTAAAAATCTGGTAATTTGGGAAGGTGGTATTTTAGGCACGAGTGGTTTTGCATCAGCCGCCGTGGCGTGTGTTCCTGGAGGAAGGGCTACAAATTAGTCGGAAACCAGTTGAGCTAAACTCGATTTAAGACGTTAGTTATCAGTTTTTCACCATGTTAATATTGTTTTCAGAGCTGGTCTCTTCGGAGCTGGGTATGCGGCCGCGGAAAGCGTGCAACTGCACCAAATCGCAGTGCCTGAAGCTGTATTGCGACTGCTTCGCCAACGGGGAGTTCTGCAACCGCTGCAACTGCAACAACTGCCACAACAACCTCGACAACGAGGAGCTGCGGCAGAAGGCCATCCGCGGCTGCCTCGACCGGAACCCCAACGCCTTCAGGTCAGTGTTGTTGCAATAGCGATAGTTTCGCTACAGTTAGTTCGACATTGAGAAAGTGCGTTAGTAGGTACTATCGAAAATAACGACATGCTGCAATAGTATCGATAGTGAAATTAGGCGATACTATCGAACTTGGTCTACTAAGATCTATTAACGCAACAGTATAGTGAAATGTTCGACTATCGGTAGGGCAAAACTATCAATACTATTGATCTTTAGCAATAGTATTACTTATTTTCATCAATCGATAGCATCTGTAGTATCAGTACTATAGATCTTCAGCGATAGTATTACTTATTTTCAACTATCGATAGTGTATGGTCAAAGGTTGATAATTTCGATAGCACTATCGATAGTATGACGGATTTACAAGACCACGACAATACCAGGTATTGGGTAATTTTAGGGTTTTCTTACTTGTTTCGGAGGAAGAAAGCCCCAAAGATATTTTATGAGCAAGTTGTATGCGCTCATATTTTTACACTTTACTGTACAAAGGGGTTAAGCTCATTTTAAACTTGACCGTCCACTTTGTCAAGCAGGAGTTGCTACAAACTTAAACTTACGAATATATTTATTCATTCATCTTGCAGGCCCAAAATAGGTAAATCCAAGAGCGGCGGTCCCGAGATCGTGCGGCGGCATAATAAGGGCTGCAACTGCAAGCGAAGCGGCTGCCTCAAGAATTACTGCGAGTGCTACGAGGTATGCCCGGTCTATTAGTAGTCGCCATGGATGGACCCCACTATTTCTATTATGAATTTCTATTGATAGAAATACTGGGACAGATTCTCTCTGTATTTGTATTGCTGGCGGCGGCGGCGACAAAAAAACGCTGCATCACCTCTTATGACGACGGTTTTTTGCCGCAATAGAAATAATGGGATATAATTTGGAAAAACACCATTTCTATTTTGTATTTCCATGGAAATAGTGGGATACACCCCTCGCCATCATAAAAATCGGAGCATTCAAGGTGATCAAAAATATCTGAACACTACTGTGTTGTCAATTGCGCATGTGCGTGTTCAGATATTTTTGAGCACCTTGACTATTTTGATGTTTACGATGGTAACTGTACTAGCCAGTGGGGCTGTGAGCGGGCTCGAAATCGAACATTTTCCCATAATGTTTCCATCTGCCCTAATCAGGACGTTTTCTCCAGTTCTGCACATTACCGCATACAATTTCAAAACAGTTCCCTAAATAGTACACTTTTACAGATACTGTTTGACTTCAATTTTTTTTATTACCCTGTTTTTGTGTTCCACTCCTGATCATATTTTAAGTTATCCCGATTTTCACTCGTAAACACAACACAATCCCGGAACTTGATCATCAAAGGGCGGACAATGGATGCAATATGGTGACGAATGCATAAGATGGATAGGACTTTCATTAGATTTCGAGTAATATTTATGTATAAAAATAAATATAGCTTTTGTTAGTACATAATACCTCTATCCTCCAATAAAATGGTGTCGGGTTATAGATATAATTCCAGAATATGATTTTATAAGAAAGTTAAGTGATGGAGATAATCTCACTAATAATGGTGAAGTATCACTTTACAAATAGGTACGCACCTCTTAAATATTTAGATGTAGAATGGTAATTTTCCCAACAGCATGAAATCAGATCAACTTAATTTGTAAGGCAGGTGGGCCATTCATAAATGTTTGGCGAGCCATAGGTTGAGCATAGCTGCTTTAGTTAAGCTAAAACAACAATGTGACCGTGACGGTGTACTTTCGTTTGGCAAATGTTTCATTTCCCAAATGTTTATTTTTTCTAAAACTGTAAACTATTCAGGATATATTTCAGGACTATTTGTAGGTTAGGTTTGTTTTATAACAATCTTGAAAAGTTTACTGTTTCAGAAAAAATAAACATTTGGGAAATGAAACATTTGCCAAATGAATCAGTTTGGGAAACGTAATTTGTGAAACATTAGTAAACCGACTGTGACGTTTGTGTCCAGGCGAAGATAGCGTGCACGGCGATGTGCAAATGTGTGGGCTGCCGCAACGTGGAGGAGACGCTGGAGCGGCGGCGCCGCGACCGCGACCCGCGCCACGCCGTTTTCCGCCCGCCCGCCATGCCGCACATCAAGTGAGACTACATCCATAATACCGATAACTATGAAGCTTGAGGTCCCGGGTTCGATTCCCGTGTCGGGGCAGATATTTGTATGAAAAATACGAATTTTTGCTCTGGGGTCTTTAATATGTATTTAAGTATGTATATATCTATATAAGTCTTAGATTATTTATATACTAGATAGAGCTTCGCCGGCGTGAAAACGTCCCGAAAAATATAAGCCAACTGTTGGCTTATATGTCATTTGCCTCCCTTCAGTTTGAATGACGTAACGCGATCGTAATATGAAGCTGTCAAATAGATTTTTGGACGTTTTGTATCGCAATGTTTGCTACTGACACTATCTAGTGCATAAATAATCTAAGATATAAGTATGTTTATCCGTTGCCTAGTACTCATAACACAAGCTTTACCTAGCTTACTTTGGGACTAGGTCAATTGGTGTGAATTGTCCCGTGATATTTGGGTCGATTAACTTTTCTTTGTAACTCGTTGCTATAGTGACGGTCTTCTGAGTAACTCTTTAACCCTTTCAACGCCAACGACACATATAGGTACAGTGGGTAGGTGTAGGTAGTACAGTGTCAAAGTGATCTTGACACAATGACATAAGATTCAAAGCAGGTTTACGTTTTGTCGAGGCGTGGCGTTGAAAGGGTTAAACCGTAAGTTTATCTGATTAAAATTTGCCAAACATGCATTTTTGTGGTAGTTTTAAACCCCTTTCTACAATTGGTCATCTAATCAGACTGTACTACTTTTGTCCCCTCGCTGACGGGACAGAATAACAACAAGAAATAGTTGATCCACCCATTTATTTATTTAATTTATTTATTCTGAGAGGAGACCTGTGCCCCTGCAGTGGGACGTAGCCCGTGTTTTGGCTGGTATAATGGAACGTGTTACATGAGTAATGTTGCGGGCAGCTTCATGACGACGGAGGTGATCGAGGCGGTGTGCCAGTGCCTGATCGCGGCGGGCGGCGAGCCGGGCGCGGGCGCGGCGCCGCCCGACCCCGTGCGCGACGTGCTCGAGGAGTTCTCGCGCTGTCTGCAGGACATCATCAACGCCGCGCACCACTCCGCGCCGCTCCGCCCCAGAGGTACCCACCATCCTACTATACAGGATGCCATATTTAGACAATACGACACAATTTGATTCCCCAACCAAGTATGTTTTTTGACGTGACAACGTCTAATAGATCGACGAACGCCGGCTGCATACACGAAAAAGGATGACTCAATGTAACGTACATGTACGGGACATGTAACGTACATGTATGGATGGGGATGAGAATTTCATTGATTTTGCCGTAGGATGCACCGTTTTCAAGATATTCTCGTCCGATCACCGAGGTTAAGCAACGTCGGGCGCGGTCAGTACATGGATGGGTGACCGCCTGGTTTCATTTTTGTTTTATGAATGTTTTGTTATGACGTTGTCACGTTAAACTATCGTTCGTAAACCGACTCTACAGACAACCGGTTTTTTTCTAATTTCAAACTTAACGATATACAGTCGCGGAATGAAAAGGTTCGTCACTTTTCGTCTCTGTGTCAACGAGTTAAGGTCGAAAAGTGACGAACCTTTTCGTTCCGCTACTATACAGTAGTACGCACTTTATATGGCGTTTCGTGCATTTTCGGCCGCGCGGACACGAACGAACTAGCCGATGATAGCCGAAGATACGATTCAAACTTTAAATCAGTCTTATGTCATATAGTTACAAGGTGCAAATTACAGTGCACCTATTTATCCGTCGCACTCACTCAGAAGTATGGCGGTTGACTAGCATGGCAAGCGACGCGCGCTATTATAGTGGCAGCAACCCACCAATAGGCGTACAGGAAAAATATGCACCGTGCGTGGAGCATGCCGATTGGTCAATTGCATTTCCCACGCTTTTAAAACGTGTTTTCCGCACAGGTGCATCTGTGAGCCATATCAGTTGTGTACTATTGTAAATGAATATTGACCGATTTAAATGTACCATCCATCACACTTTAAAACCCCAAAATCTTAATCGTAAAAAAAAATCAGTGCATTTCGAGAATTCCCATGGCAAATTGTGATAGGTATTTCGGAATTTCAATTGTGTTGTGAGTAAGGCTAATTATAACGATGTCCCGCTGCTGTCATTAACGCTGTGACTGTCCCAAAGATAGTTTATGTATCTCCAGTGCATTACATGTAATGCACGGACAGTTAGTGTCCCCTTATTTTTCATCTAATCTTCTCTGGAATTAATGTTTCTACCATTCTGGTTCAAATCTAACAGGTTAATGGTCCAGCTCACTTAACCACTTGCCTAACCATATGTTTAATAATCCCGATTAATTTTATTAATGACAACATATAAAGCCAATAAGCTAACCCGACTGCGAAAAGCAGAACGCGGATGCACTGGATAGTGTGACAAGGCTCTTATTCCCTTACTCGTAGACAGTTTCTTAGCTTATGATATGATGTTAGTTGAACGTTCTTCTTATTAATCTCATAATAATCTGTCACATTTGCCTTTGCCAAACAGAAAAAAACCATAATAAGAGTGATTTTTTGTTTCAGAAACAAGCATGATACCTGATGTCGTCTAGATTAAGAGCTTGCTGCCATTCTAAAACCGTGATAATGTTGTTTAAGATTAGTTTTAAGTGTTAATGGAGTCAGTCAGTCTTAGTCGCTGGCCAAATAAAGCCGTTTAGGAGTCTCTAGTTACGTCGGCTTTCAACAAAATTCTGTCGCTTTATTTTAATCTCCTGAGTCCCAAACTATTTTTAGGACGTTTGTAATAACGACCCAGTGTGTCCTATTTATAGGCTCTTATACTGGTAGCCCAGGAGTTCAATTATTACAAAATCATTTTATCTATTCATATAATAAATCTGTAACAAGTCGGTGTCTGTACATTGAAGATATTTGAGAAAAACTGTCACTAGGGCTATTTACTAGCGCAGTAGAACCAAAAACAATGTTTTTTAGAATTATTGTCTGTTTATCTGTTTATCTGTTTGTCTGTGCGTTTGTGCGCGCTAATCTCAGAAACGGCTTAACCCAGAAGGATGCGGTTTTCACTGATATGTTGGTATTTTCTAGAATTAACATTTAGTCTTTGTTTCATTTGAATCGGTTCACAAATAAGAAATATACGTCTATTTTAAGAATTTATAGAACAGTTTTTAGAAGTAGGTACGGTGGTGAATGTGAACGCGGGTGTGTGGGGGGGGGAGGGGGTTCGGTGAGGCGGGGGGGGGGGGTAATTTTTTTTTATATCGAGGAACTAAGGAGAGCCCTAATTGATGAAAAAGCAAATTGGATAAAAAAAATAAGCTGCCCAAATTACTAACTCCACGCGGACAGAGTCGCGGGCAAAAGCTAGTATTTTAATACATATTAAACAATATTGTAATTGCTAATTAGTACGTGTCCTTATTTTGGGACATTGGGACGCTATTTGATGAATTTTAACATTTACTTGGGCTGAAAGGATTACATTATACAGCCCTGAAAATAGGACGTTGGGCCTCAGGAGGTTAAAACAAAATGAAGTAAAGATACTGGGTGTAGCAAAGTGTTATAAATGGGAAAATTTGGTGCATTTGTTGGTTTGTGGTTCAATTACGTGGACTTGGATAAAATATTGCTTGTGCAAGATCACGACCCGTACATAATGTTTTTGTTAGACTGAACACTAGTAACTGTTGCGTCAACACTTCTCATTCAATAGTTCATTAGCATATTAAGTGACTTCTCTGAGTATGGGTTAACGCTATTTACAAGCTTATAGTTGGTTTGGATCCAATTTTGCAAGTCGAATTTACCCCCATCCAGTGGTCGAATTGATTACTAATTTGGCATACATATAATATATAGTAGGGGCCATAATTCGAGAGAGACAACTTTGACAATTCATTTTGCTCAAATGTTGCCACAGACAGGGTAGTGCTGTTCGTGTCGATAGTAAAAAAAACATTACGGCTTTGGCTACCTGTGGTATTTATTCATTACTTACGGTGATATGATTAAATTAATTTAACAATTTACATTTCAATGTAAGATATCATTAAAGGAAGTAAAAAAAACCCGTCTTATATCAAATCATATAGTCCAGTCGACACTGATTATCGATATCGGCCACATCACTATTTAATTTCGTCTAACCCTGGTAACCCTTTAATTGTCAAGCTTGTCTCTCGAATTATGGCCCCTACTATATGTATGAGAATGCAGGTTCAGTCCGCGAAAAACTTAATTGTTAACTTCACTTCGTATACATATACAAATACACAGTAGGTATGGGATACCAATGATGATGCAATAATAGTTCCGTCTGCAAAAAAGCTCTTGTTAGAAATGAAATTTCTAGCATTAAACTTATTATTACTACAAATTCTGCATTCTGTGCATTTGGGTGAATCAACTTTTCCTTGCCACCCGTTGCAATGGTCACACAAGTTTTGTCTCGTGGACAACATAAGTATTTATCTATGAAGAGGTATGAAGATGTCATTTTGAACAACTGGGGACAGAGTAAACAACACGAAAAAGTTGATTCACCCATTTCACCCATTTTCACACATTTGTAAACTACTCAACTTGCAATTTATATTTGTTTGTATGTTCGTTTGGGTCTAGACTTGCAAGACGACACCGTCGACACCCACTTCAGTGGTCGGATTAACTTGAAATGTGTTACAATATAAGCACAGCTAGCAAAAAAACCCTTTTTTCCTGAATGGCAGATTCTTTAAACGGCAGATTTTGTCAAAACTGGTAGTCTTTCGAAAGACTACCAGTTTTGACAAAAGTTTCTGTGAGATCTAAATATCGCTAAGGTTGACTTTTCTAACTGAGTGAAGTCTTTAGTCACTGTCATCATTATTATTGCAAGGGAAAATCGACCTCGTTGTATTATGACGTGCAAAGGAACTTCAACCGTAGGGTGGTAGACCATATTTTTGACCGATGGTACAGTTAAGTAATATAATATTTGAATTCGGCTCAAATTTTTCGAGTTTATTTTTTGAATAAACAAGTTAACATAACTAAGTACAAACTTACAACATCCTCAACTTTCTTATTTTAACAAAACTAACTTCAGTCGTTTGAAGATTATAGCAGGTTTTTTATTTGGTTATTTAAGTATCTATTTTTAGGAGAATGCAATCGTATAGCACCTCCATAGTAATACTAAGTTCGCTGCTGTTGATCTTAATTACCTACCAATTCCAATCTACGTATTTTGGAGGTAACTGTACCAGAATCTGCCGTTTAAATAATCTGCCATTTCAAGAATCTGCCATTCAGGGAAAAGGGGCAAAAAAGGCTATTTTGCTGTTCGTTCCAACTCGTGATCGGCGTCACACTAACAACTAAAGCGCACAGTACTTCCATTTTGCCGATAGCTACCCGAAATCATCATGTACATAAAACAACAGTAGTTGCTGAGCAATCTTTTGATATCTATCTATTTTTATATTGCTTTCTTGCCTTCGGCCATAGTTTAGAGGAGTCGAAATACTGGAGACTTTATACGCCGATTAAATCGAAGCATAAAATTACTGCGGGTAGTAAAGAAACATGAATTGCGTAGCAATTAAGTTATTACAATTTCTGGAAGACTGCTTTGGAATTTTCTCGTTGTTAAGTCACTAATGAAATGTAAATGTCATGAAAGTTTTAACTCTGTAAATATTAGTCTAGTATTATGTAGGCAATATCAGATTTTTATTTTGCATTCTCATTGTATAAAAAATCTTAAACATAAATATTATGAAATGTTAATTCATGTTTTATATAAAGCCTTTTGTAAATACCTACTACTGATTAAGAACTATTTTATACCTTTTAACAAAGGTAGGTAATGTTTATAGAATTAATATAATAAATGCAATGTTTATACTTAAATACTCTTTGTATTATTTCTTAACACGCGTCTAATCTTTGATCAATTATAACTGAAGATACACATTGCCGAACAAAATCCCCTTCAAAAAATGTCCGAACTTTTTTATTTGTTTGCATAACAATTAAAATCATCACCTACACAGAAATTTGAACCTAGTCTTTACTTCATTACAGTCGAATTTCGGTTGACACTTGACAGCTAAACTTGACAATTTCACGCAACGTACTGAGAAAAAAGAAGGCCACTTTTATCAAAGTGGCGCTCATTTGGCTCGGACATTTTCGGGCGCGCGACTGTGGATCTACAGTTATAATTGATCATAGCGTCTAATGGTTATATATTTCGGCGTTTAAGGTCCTACCGAGCTATTGGCGCTAATCGATTTTAGGTATTCTATGCACTCGTGTATGTGTGCGTGAGAGCGGATAGAATCAAAGCCGTGCGTAAGCGCAAGCGACACAAGTTCCTCGTCCGATGGCCGAAGGAAAACTTACGCAACTAACTATACGGACAAGGGGGAAGCACGACGGCTCAAGATAGATTGGTCAGACCGCGCGTGTATTAAGGTATTTTCGTCGTATTACTAAAACAAATACAGTAGCATCACGAATGTCAAGGGAAATGCAAAAATGATGGGCGGTGACGCTCAAGCAACTCGTTAACCTTTTCAACGCTCTGTCAAATACAACAGCTCTCACTCATACGCCGAGACACCGGAATGTCAAACGCGAAGTTGAACCCTACAGAAACGCATGTAGGTAGATATCGCTCTACCCGCCGTGACATATATGTGTCGTTGGCGTAGAACCTGCGGTGGTTATATATGTGTCGGCGTCGAAAAGGTTAATTGTATCTAGTTCTCTTTGAGTAGCTCCATGAGCGAAGGGCCTTACATATTAGGATTAGTTGATTCTGTCCATCGCAGCTTCTATGGAAAGGCAGCCTTAACGCATTCACTGCCACCGACGCATATATGCGTTTTCGAGACTTCGCCCAGTGCCGTTGTCATAATTGGGATGTCCCAATTTTTGGCAACGTATAATAAATCGAAAACCGTTTGGAGAAATAGGCTTTGTGAAGCGTTTTCAGAAATCAGATTCCAAAAATATGATAATCTGAATTAAATAAAGAAAATTTAAGTAATGACCTTCATTTGACCCCTGCAGTGAATCGTCACAAAGGCAGATATAAAGCAGGTCTACACTCTAAAGCAAATTGACAGTTTGAAATGTTGCTGTCCCGCTTATAATAGCAAAGAGTGACAAAGACAGAACTTTAATCACATGATGCACACCTGGCTTTAAACAGTTGTCATTTATCATAAAGTCCGAAATGTATACAATACTCGCAATGTATTTTTACAAATCTAATCTATCTAATACCTTTAAACGAGCAATTCTTGTATATATGTATATATATATATAATCAGGATCTCGGAAACGGCTCCAACGATTTCGATGAAATTTGGTATGTGGGGGTTTTCGGGGATGAAAAACTGATCTAGCTATGTTTCATTTTCAGAAAATCGCTTTTACTCGTGTTTTCCGGCTATTTTTGTTTGCATTAGAATATAAAGCTAAATTTCGCCGACTTCGAGCAGATCATAATGGCACATTAGGAATCGGGTGGTCGCGGATCCAGCCGACCTCGGTTCGAGTCCACGTTTTTTTTCAAGATTTTTAGTTTTTTTTTTAAGTTTTTTTTTTATGAGAAAACGTCAAGTTTCTTCTTTTGTGAGAAAAAGTTACTTTAATGTGAGAAAAAGTTACTTTTTTGTGAGAAAAAGTTACTTTTTTGTTAGAAAAAGTATTATAGGGAACGTGCAGTAACTATAGGCGGCAGCACTAATGCGACAGAAGAGACACTATGCGGACAGTAAAACAAACTTATCAAGGTAAAACATTCAAATTGATGGCACCCTTATGGCACCAGTTGGCAGCACCGTCTATGTGCACGTTCCCTATTGGGAGCACAGAACAGGAAAAGCCGGTTGTCTGTAAAGTCGGTTTACGGACGATAGTTTAACGTGACTCACCCCCCCCCCCCCCACCCTCTCCGGTGTTTTTGTCAAATATCTTGAAAACGGTGCATCCTACGGCAAAATCAATGAAATTTTCATCCCCCCTTAAGTACCTACGTACCCCGCGCTCCCTCCCCCGCATCCCCTCCCCCCCCCCCTATCACCCCCCCCCCCCCCCACCCCTCCGGTGTATATATTCAGGATCTCGGAAACGGCTCCAACGATTTCGATGAAATTTGGTATTTGGGGGTTTTCGGGGATGAAAAATTGATCTAGCTTGGTCTTATCTCTGGGAAAACGCTTGGTACCGAGTTTCTGCCCGAGCAGAGCTCGGTCGCCCAGGTACTTTAATTATTAAATTACTACGTTACAAGTAAATATGAAAGAATTTAAATATCAGATTTTAGTAAAAAATATCTATTTACTATCACACCATTAAACAAACAGGAATAATCGAAGCTAAAAGAAGAGAAATAAATAAAACTATTTTGTCATGGTTCATTTAGGACCCTAAGCCGTGCTTGTAATATTGACAGTGACAAGACAAATCAGGGGCACTACTACAAAATTCGAAGTTCGTATCGTATCATCCCTCTCACTCTCGTGTCAAATCATATTAGCGTGAGCGGGACGGCATGAAACGAAGCGAATTATGCACTTCGTAGTAGGGTCTCAGTAGTGCCGTGGTAGTGCCACAGATTATGTTATGTACGACTTGAATTTTTCTAGGCTATGGAACGTGGCTCTCTCACTGTGACGTCATCCAACGTATTTCTAAAAAAAAAAAAAAAAATTAAATACTCAACCAAATTCAAAATCGATGAAAATGGTGTCTTAAAATATCCTATTCTTTCCAAAAAAAATATAAAAACTATAGGTTATTTTTTTGGTGCATCCCAATTGTACATACATTTTGAACGCATATGTGCGTCGGTGGCACCTGTGGAAGTCAGGTGGCAGTGAATGCGTTAAGGCTAGGTAAGGAGAAATTCTAAACGCTGTTATAATATAAATGTAATACCCTTTGATCAATTGTAACTGTAGATCCACAGTCGCGCGCCCGAAAATGTCCGAGCTAAATGAGCGCCACTTTGATAAAAGTGGCCTTCTTTTTCTCAGTACGTTGCGTGAAATTGTCAAGTTTAGCTGTCAAGTGTCAACCGAAATTCGACTGTAATGATTGTAATGAAGTAAAGACTAGGTTCAAATTTCTGTGTAGGTGATGATTTTAATTGTTATGCAAACAAATAAAAAAGTTCGGACATTCTTTGAAGGGGATTTTGTTCGGCAATGTGTATCTTCAGTTATAATTGATCAAAGGTAATACCTATTGCATTTTGCAGGAAGAAAGTTTGCGTTCGAACCGCCGATACTCCCACTACCGAGAAAATTCAAAAATATCGCACGGAACGTTGATTTCCAAGTAGGCCAGGACAGTGATGTATTGTGAGCAACTGAGCAGGTAAAGCAGCAATTGTTGTGGGGCAAACTATAAATAGCAGCAGTTACGCCGTTTCTGCTATTAATATTGGCGTTTAGTTTCGTACGTGAGCGGTGCAGTTCCGTGTTCTACCGGCTTTAGTATCAATTAATTTATAAGTTATTGCTTTAACAGCAAATTATTTGGACACCATGAGCGCGCGTTTCGAGTTGAGACAGTCTGAGAAACTTGGCAGGTTAGTTTAGTGCAGTTTGTTAAACTTTCAAGTGCCTGAGTGGTTTGTGGACAATTTCATTTTAAATATTTGTAAAATTTGCACGTCAGTGATAATTTTTTCAGTGAAAATCATTATCCGGTTTAATTATAAACAGAAAAGTAAGTAATAAATGGAGGTAACTACAGTTTTGTTTGAAGTTAACTCTGTCAGCTAGGTACTCTACCTGTTAATGACTTTTCAAAACTCAACTTCTTTCTTTCTTTCTTTACACGGGACTTATCTTGGACTTATCTATCACACACAATTCCTCCCCCGTCCCGTGTATAGTAATAGTCTATGACTTATGAGTGAAAATCACGAAAGTTTAAAACATTATTATGTACCTACAGTCAAGTGTAAAAATATGGGTGCACACAACTTGCTCATAAATATGTCCCATAGCTCTTATGTCGTCGAATTAAGGTATAGGTATATAACGATGGGAGGATTAAATCGATACTTATTTTTGCAGTTGACTGACCGTACCTATGTACCTAATACAGTCGAACCAACTGAACGTAGAACCTATTCACAGAAAATGTCACAGTGACATGCATTGCTTGACAAGGAAAATTATGATGCCGCTTACTGTGAAAACGTGACTGTTCCAGAGCTTCAAGTGCTTCAAGTGTGCACTGGCCTCTTCACTATTATCTGTACAGCGGAGTTCACTACCTATGTAAAATTCAGTCATCAGTTTACAAAGTAGTTACAAAGTATGAGCGTTGATGTGTGCGAGTGTGTGCATGTAAGTGGGTGCGAGCGGTTGTGCGAGTGCGTGTGTGGTAATCTGTGTGTATCAAGGCAATTATCACAGATTTAATAGTTACTTCGTACTATTGTCCGTCTATCGTCATTATGACATCAGTTTTTGGTCTTCGGTCTACCTACATACAGGTATGCAGTAGCGTCCCGCGACTTGCGCGCGGGCGAGACGGTGCTGTCGGAGCAGCCGTTCGTGCTGGGCCCGCACGCGGACGCGGCGCTGGTGTGCTTCGGCTGCCTGCTGCCGCTCGTGGGCCGCTTCCGCGCCTGCGCCGGCTGCGGCGTCGCGCCCGTCTGCGCGGGAGACGGCTGCCCGCAACATAGCGCTAGTCAGTTATCTTACTATTATCATCATCCATACTATAATATTACTAGCTGTTACCAACGAGTCCGTCTGCGAAGAATAGGGGTATAAAAACCGGCCAAGAGCGTGTCGGACACGCCCAAGATAGGGTTCCGTAGCCATTACGAAAAAATCAAGTAATATTTTTCTAAGGAAATCGTATGTGTACGGAATCTTCAAAGTTAGGTATCGTCAATACTTTGAAAAAAGCTCGTATCTCAAAATCGTTAATCTGACAAAGTGAACTTTATTACGCGTGTATCAAGGTTCAGTTTTGTTTACATGCTGATTTGAGATACGAGTTTTTCAAAGTAGTGACGGTATGTTTAATACCTTAGGCTACTATTTACTCTTAAACTACAAATAATTCCCAAGCAATCTTAGCCGCTATAATTTTCCTCGTAAATTTAATATATTTACTACCATTTTGAATTTTTTTAAATTTTTCCACCCAACAGTTTAGATTTTAGAGGGGGGGGGGGGGGGAAAGTCGATTTTAATGAAAATTTTCACTTTAAAGTTGAATATTTCGCAAACAAATCACTGAATACAAAAATCATGTAAGCAATTTTTTTAGTTTTTTTTATTTAACCACTTTGTCGGTTTGACTAATATATATATATATTCATGCCAAATTACAGTTTTCTAGTACTAGTCTCTGAGCTTAGCCGCGGACAGACAGACAGACGGACAGACATGGCGAAACTATAAGGGTTCTAGCGGCCAAGACGCTCGTCGTCTCGCCGTACAGTGGTTACTGGCGGCACACGCAATGAACTGATAAAACGCTCGCCGCGCCACTAAATGCGCGAAGTCGTGCCCGAGCCGTTATCTACCTACCGAATACAGAGAAAAAAGTTTCATAAAAATCGGTAGAGCCGTTTCGGAGGAGTTCAATGACAAACACCGTGGCACGAAGTTTTTATATATTAGATGTTGCCCGCGACTCCGTCCGCGAAGAATAGGGGTATAAAAAAAATAGCCTACGACGTATTCTCAGACCCACCGAATGTAGAGAAAAAAGTTTCATTTTTAAGTTTGTTTTTGAAAGGTCAAGCCGTTTCATAGGAGTTGGATATCAAACGCCGTGACACGAGATTTTTATATATTAGATAAATGAAAATGTCTGTCTGTCTGTTACCTCTTCACGATCAAACCGCTGAACTAACTTAGATGAAATGTGGTTACATAGATTGAGACCCTGGGAAGGACAGGATAGTTTTTGTCCCGGAAAATTGCTTAGTTCCCGAGGGATAGCGATAAACGAACTCTTTGCTGACGGAGTCGCGGGCAACAGCCCACCCTCCGCTTGAGAGGCCATAGATAAACCACTAGGCTAGCTCGGCTTTTTTACCCGACGACTGCAAGAACAGGTTTATGTTTTTAACCTGAATTACCATATTAGGTATTATAATTATATGCAAGTAAATTAAGGAACTTCGATAGTGCGATACAGAATGTAGCGGTTTTTGTGACGACTGGATGGAGTCAGAGTTCAGTACACACCGACAATTGTCGATGTTTCTACTCCAGCTCATGATCCTTATAATTCTTTATTTCCAGAATGGCACAACCAAGCAGAATGCGACTTGTTCCGGTCCCTGAAGGTGACTAAGGGCCTGAACCCTATGACCATGGTCCCAAACGTGGGCGCGCTTACTGCTCTTCGCGCACTGCTCAAGAGGGACTCCGACCCTGAGGGTTGGGCAGAATTTATGCAAATGGAGACGCATTTGGAACGGAGACGCAATACTGGGGTGTGGGCGTATCATCAAAATGCTGTTAAGGTATGTGTAGTAATGTCACCGACATAGCTCGAAGAATCGCCATACTTAAGTGGCAGTGGGTAGGGCACGTGGCTCGTAGAACTTATGGCCAATGGGGCAAAAAGGTTCTCGAGTAGCGTCCACGGACCGGAAGACGTGGTGTAGGTAGGCCTCCAACAAGATGGAGCGAAGACCTGGCTAAGGTTGCGGGATCCCTGGGGGAGGCCTATTTTCAGCAGTGGAAGTCTTTCGGCTGAAATGATGATGATGATGATGATGACAGTATATAATGTCTAATCCGACTGATATCCTATCCTATATACTAATATTATAAACGTGAAAGTTAGTATGGATTAAATGGATGGATGTGTATGGATGTGTGTGTTTGTTACTCTTTCACGCTAAAAAGATTTGACGGATTCAGATGAAATTTAGGACACAGATAATTTAAAACGTGGAATAATTTTTACTACCGCGGAGTAGCGATAAACGAATTCATCGCAGACGGAGTTGCGGGCTACAGCTAGTGTAAAACAAAAGAGTTCTGTACCTACATATAAGTAGTTCTAAGTTATAACCACGTTATAACGCGCACCTTTTTCAATATTTTGATAATAGGTACTTTTATCTCAGACACTTTCTTGCTTCTCGCGAAAATCGCCATCGTAGATAACCAGCCTAATTTATTAAACCGCCGAACCATGTTTTGCTGTATTTCCTAGGATAAATGAGCTACATTTTATTGCAGTTTATCGAATCGCTAGGCCTCCTCGAAGGTATCAAAGACACAGACTTGGTCCAAAAGATATGCGCAGTGATAGACGTGAACAGTTTCGACGTTCGCGGGCCGGCGGCGCCCTCGGTGGGCAGCGAGCCCCTACGCGGCGTGTACATGAAGACAGCCCTACTGGCGCACGATTGTGTCGCCAACACGCACATTTCCATCAACGACAACAACTTGCTGGTGTGCCACGCCAGCACCGACATCAAGAAGGGAGAACCAATTTATTTCAATTACACCGACCCGATGAAGGTAAACTTAGGCTTCTTAAGAATTTCTAGCTAATTCTGTGACGCAGATCCTATAGGATGATGGGCCAGATATGATGATGATGCGATGTCCTCCATGTCGTGTCCGACAAAGGCGAACCTTTAAGCTTGTCACTTGTGTGCCCGAATATGGCTGGCAAAGCCAAACTTTGTTTTGAAGGTTCTATTACATATAAATAAATAAATAAATATTAAAAGTACTCACGAGACGCAAATAATATTTGCTTACGTACGCCAAGGACTAATTACGGAAAGAAAAATATCTTGTATGAAGGAGCACAGCTATATAATAAGCTACCAAGTGACATAAGAGACATAAAATGTTTCATACTGTATAAGAAAGTCCTAAAAAACCATGTTCTAAAAATTTTTTCTACATTAAAGTGAGACCCATAAATTACTATCCTAAAATTATTGTAATTTCTATCGCAATTTCTTACCCATTCGATATGTAATGAAGGCCATTGAAGCGCAATGAACATTCGACGGCATAGTTAACCAACGTTTATTTAACTTAAATGTCTGTATACTCTCAACACAAAATAATGTATCAATTAGTGATGAATTTTTTATTTTATGTTTATTTGTTACATCTAAGTAGGTAAGTAGTTTGTAAATCTGCATGTACCAATCGCAAAAATATATGTTTCAGTAATCCTTATTTCTCAATATAAGTGAATTGTATTCTGTTTTGGGAAATAAATGTCTTAAACCATAAACCATAATATTAGGGGACAATCTTACACAAATCGACCTAGTCCCAAACTAAGCAAAGCTTGTACTATGGGTACTAGACGACGATAAACATACTTATATAGATAAATAAATACTTAAATACATAGAAAACATCCATAACTCAGGAACAAATATTCGTGCTCATCACACAAATAAATGCCCTTACCGGGATTTGAACCCAGGACCTCTTGCTTCGTAGGCAGGGTCACTACCAACTAGGCTAAAGCGGTCGTTATATATGTATATTATACGTACATTATATTAGATATGTGTGGAACCCAGCCTGATCACCAATAGGATTATAATGTATGTAGAATTAGCGATCCTGCCATTTGCTATCATTGTTATTAAGACGACTAGATTGTGTTGGCTGGGAGAATTTACATATTTAGATTTAGGACGAATGCAAAAAACAAATATACTTAATAACTCGTAAGCTCATGTATTTGAGGGCTGATAACTCGCTTCTCCGGGGTTTTTGAAGATTCTTTCCATTTTATAAAATTAAGCTTAAATAACTCACTTGGTATGCATGCCGTTCCATCATTCTTTGGTGTGGGCAAGATATAATTTGTGATGCCATATGAAGCGCACCACACATTAAGTAGATTACGCATGTTTAAAATAATAAAAATAATAATATAATAAAATACATAATAACAATAGGATTTATTTTAGAGTGCATCTACATCGTGTTAGTAACATAGGTACAGTGGGCTGCAAAAGTGCATGGACATCCCGGGGCGATAATCGCGTGAGCAGTGTTTGATCGTTTGTGTTCATGTTTCGATGAGAATTAACTAGATGGCGTTGTGAATTGATGCAGCGTAGTGGCCGTTTTCCATCTAGTTTATATACCAAACTAAACCGCTATTTCGAAACATCTTCTATTAGCAGCTATGGCTTAACGGTTACATGCATGAGTCAAGTACTGGTATGAGGAATAGGTTTATGGTTCGAATCCCAGATCAGAGTGTTATTTTTGTTTTATTTAATAGTTTTTTTTAATATGTATCAAATATGTATTTAATTATCTGTTTAATTAAAAAATATCTTTGATCAGAAAATAAAATAATACAACCTTTTGATATCAAACATTTTATTTCAATAAATAAAAGAGCAATTTCTCAATCAATAATATTATTTCGTTTTCACCGATGTAAGGGAACGTGCAGAAACTATAGGCGGCAGCACTTGTGCGACAGAAAAGACACTATGCGGACAGTAAAAGAAACTTATCAAGTCAAAATTGATGGCACCAGTTGGCAGCACCGTCTATGTGCATATTCCCTATAGCCATCTAAAAAATTATTGAGGTATTCTTAGCTTAAGTATTCGTTTCCAAAATTTATTGGAAAGAAGATTGAAGCATCACCACAATAAAAAGAAATAATATTATTAGCAACTAGATCTTTAAACTGGAGACCGGGTTAACATAATTAATGAATGCATAATATTAATTATGTAATTTATGTTCAGTATGAAGTATTGAACACTTACTTGGCGATAATTTAAGTTCGAGTAACTTCAAAACATAGTGTGTTGTGTTTCAAAAATAGCAAAAAAAAACAATTTACACTTAAAAAATATGAAACAAATAAGTACTCATAAAGAATTGAAAACTAAATTTCATTCAATTTTATACACTTATACCTACTAACATAATGGCTAGATATTAACCCGGTCTGCACTAAATGTCAAATAACAGTTTACTTAACATTAATTGTAACATTATTATTTGTGCTTCTGACTGAAAAATAACCAAGTCAATTTGTCTCTTAGTAACGGAGAGGATAGCCGTTACACTATCTATCACTTCTTGAAGTCGAGTTTTCATGCTCGTAACCATAATATATTGAAACATATATCACTATTTCGCATCAGTTCCCATGTTCTGTTTACCTCAGTGTCCAAATTATTTTTTGACTTTATCTCACTGGAACCCTGGAACTTTAAAACCCCGCTACTCCTTTACAAAATTTTACGTCTATTCTTATCCGACACTTTCCGTCGGTAAATATAACGATTTCGTTTTCCCAATCGAAGTTTAAATGTCGAATGGCAAAGTTGACTCTGTGTTTCTCTGTAAAAAAAAAACAAAATAATAAATACTTAACATTAGATCATGAATAGTGCAATTTGTAAGCAATATTGCACTAATAAATATTAATATATGTAAAATCTTACCGTTATGCCCATATCTCGAGCTATTTTCTTTATAAGTTTTTCTTGTTCCCAGAGAACAATAATTTTTGCTTTCAAAACGTTGTTAATCGAATCATAGTAAAATATTTTTGAGAACTTCATAATTTGGATATTCACACTAGGCGATTGACAAGAAATCTAACGATTTGTGAAGTCATTATAAAAATTACCCTCAGTTTAGCAAACGAGGCGTATAAGCGTATCCAAGTATATTATTCAACATCCAACCTTAAGTAGCATATAAATACAGCAGTCTTCAATAAATCTCTTAAGTTAAATTACGGTAGTCCAACAATCGGCAACAAACATAATCTATCTATCTGTATCTACGCATTAACTAGACAAGGATGCAAAGATTAAGTAAAATATAATATTGTTAGTTTCACCAGTTATCATAATGTCTCCATAGCCGAGTGGCTAAGAGAGCGGACGAAGATGCTAACGAGATGCATTGGCCAGAGTGAAGCGGGTTCGATCCCCCGGCTTGAGGTTATAAGAAAAATGTTTTTGTTAGATTTCATACTTGGCAATGTTCTGCGTGTCTGTATCAATGTTGACAGATTCCGAAAAACTACAAAAAGCAAAATAATTGTTAAACATTGACATGACGAATTATTACAATATTTATAAATTAATATTAATTGTGAAGAAGAAGGAAGATTCCGAGCGAACGTTTTTTTTCATTGAATGATAATTACAACGCCATCTAGTAAGATCCGATTGAACTAGTACGGCTTATATGGTAGCTACTGGCACTCATTTTACCTTCATAGGATTTTTGTTTTGCTTTGTCCATGCACTTTTGTCGCCTATAGTACCTACAAACTATAAATTATACTAGAAGGCGGATGCCTGGCAATCCATCCCTTCTGGAACGGGCCATCTACTCTGTTGGCAAAGAAACGAGAAACATTCGAGACGCGAGGCCCGTTAGACCGCGAGGCCGTGGGCGGTGGTCAATGTCGCCTACGTCTAGTGCTACCTTTGTAAAAGCTTGTAGTTAATCAAACCGACTAGTTTCCGTCTTTTCAGAAGACCATGCAAGAGTCAGCGTGTTTATGTTGCCATGTTTCTGAAACTATGTTTTCTTCGTAGGGCACAGCTTTGCGTCAAGAGCATCTGCTCAACGGCAAATACTTCAAATGCTCTTGCGTCCGTTGCTGTGACGCCACTGAGCTGGGCACGTTCCTTAGCTCCGCCATTTGTCCAGAGTGTAAGACGGGGTATATCTCCCCTGCTGGTGAGCGCTGGACCTGCAACGACTGCCAAAAGGAAACTGAGGGTTCGGCTGTGAGACTTAAAGTCCAAGCTTGCGAGGACAAGCTAGGCGTCATAAGTAAGTACCGTCAAAATAAACTGTTAAATTTATCTAGGCTTTCCTCAGGAGCTGGGGTGGCATCTATGCTTACAGCCGAATAAGTACAGGTTTTAATATTAACTAAGTATTGTTTTTATTCAATGCCAGCTTATATACGTTCCACTGCAAGGCACAAGCCTCCTCTCAGAATCAGAGTTTGTATTTTTATACATGACTTCAAATATCTTTCTTTACTATTTCTGTGACTAACGTTGCTTTAATTTCGTACGCTTACTGACAAGTTTAGTATTTCTGGATAGAAAGTGGAGATTCAGACTAGTTCTAAGATCATTTATGTGTTAACCGTTTTTAACAAATAAACTAAATCGTTTCTAAACAGAACTTTTCGAAATTCCATGGAATAAAAGGTAATCCTAATTTTAGTCTTCGACGAGAGAAAGGCCGCGAGTTAAGGCTGTACCTACCTGTACCTACACTATGGCCCTTCGTAAAGAAGGCTACGCAAATCTTCGATACTTACCCGACGATTTATATGGTCGCGTGTTGGCGATGGCGACGCGTGACTCTGTACGAATCTCTATGAATACTGTACGGTATTCGCTCACAAAGACTAAAATCGCCGGGTATCGAAGATTTGCGTAGCCTTTTGTACGAAGGACCAAAAATGAATGAAATTTCTGTTCCGGCGATGTCGCTTTGTTTCTTTCTTGTCTTCCGCTACGAGTACGTCGCAGATGAAACCCGTTACTCAACCTTCCACAGACAAAAAGGACGAGAAGGAACTTGAAGCATACATTAAAAATGTGTCTCTCGTGCTGGCCCCGAACCACTACTTACTCCTGGACGCCAAGCAGCGGCTGGCGGGCGTGTTGCGGGATGCCATCGCGCGGGAGCCACGTCCCACCAAGCGGCTGCTGCGGCGGCAGCTACAGCTGTGTCGGGAACTGTTGCCAGTGCTGGAGACACTGCGCCCCGGGATATCCAGGATCAAAGGTGTAGTAATAGTAAAGTGTCCCTCGTGCTGGATCCGATCCCAACCACTATGTGTTGCGAGGGACCATCGCACGCGAGCCGCGTCCCACCAAGCGGCTGCTGCGGTGGCAGCTCCAGCTGTGTCGGGAACTGTTGCCAGTGCTGGAAACACTGTGCTGGGATAAGCCCCGGGATATCCAGGATCAAAGGTGTAGTAATAGTAAAGTGTCCCTCGTGCTGGATCCGATCCCAACCACTATGTGTTGCGAGGGACCATCGCACGCGAGCCGCGTCCCACCAAGCGGCTGCTGCGGTGGCAGCTCCAGCTGTGTCGGGAACTGTTGCCAGTGCTGGAAACACAGTGCTGGGATAAGCCCCGGGACATCCAGGATCAAAGGTGTAGTAATAGTAAAAGCTTTGATCAATTATAACTGAAGATACACATTGCCGAACAAAATCCCCTTCAAAAAATGTCCGAACTTTTTTATTTGTTTGCATAACAATTAAAATCATCACCTACACAGAAATTTGATCCTAGTCTTTACTACATTACAGTCGAATTTCGGTTGACACTTGACAGCTAAACTTGACAATTTCACGCAACGTACTGAGAAAAAAGAAGGCCATTTTATCAAAGTGGCGCTCATTTGGCTCGGACATTTTCGGGCGCGCGACTGTGGATCTACAGTTATAATTGATCAAAGAGTAAAAGTGTCCCTCGTGCTGGATCCGATCCCAACCACTATGTGTTGCGAGGGACCATCGCACGCGAGCCGCGTCCCACCAAGCGGCTGCTGCGGTGGCAGCTCCAGCTGTGTCGGGAACTGTTGCCAGTGCTGGAAACACTGTGCTGGGATAAGCCCCGGGATATCCAGGATCAAAGGTGTAGTAATAGTAAAAGTGTCCCTCGTACTCAGGGCTGGGCAAAATACATGCTTTGCTTTAATTAAAATACAAATTACAATATACTATCTCGCATGTATTTAAAATACGAAATACAAAATACTTTTAAGTCGAGTATTTGAAATATAAAATACAAAATACAGTATTTCAGGTATTTTTATTTAAAATACAAATTACAAAATACTAAGTAGAATTAAAACAAATCCAACCCGGCATGGGCAAGCAGAGTAAAAGAAAATTACTCTCTTTAAACATGAAACTACCGTGAGGTTGTGAGACTCACTCATAGTGAAACAATACAGATTATGGTCCGAGAGCTGGCACCAATTTTTGGGTAGGTGTTTGAGGCAAGCTGAAAACTTGTCACATACTTCTCCTATTAAACCCCAACACAAAACTGCAGACTTGGCTGGTGAGTAGCGGGGCTAAATGAAACCATGACTTTTTAATTTTTTTTGGTTCCAAAAATATATTTAGGCAATATGCAATTTATATATGTTGTAGTTTAATGTTTAAAGAATAAAAAAATAATAAGCCAGATGATTTAGTCGGGGCTTTAATATTGCCAGGCGCATGCAAACATATTTTTCAAAAAAATATAAAGAATGTATTTGATGCAACTTGAAATTTTAATAGAGTATATTATTTATAACTAAAAAAATAAGATTCTCAAAAAGACAGGTCATTTTGGTGGGACTTTCTACCTGCCAGGTGATTTAACAAATATACTCACTCGCACGGATATATCATATGTTAGATCACCTGGCAGGTAGAAAGTCCCACCAAATGACCTGTCTTTTTGAGAATCTTATTTTTTAGTTATAAATAATACCCTATTAAAATTTGAAGTTGCCTCAAATAAATTTTTTATATTTTTGAAAAATCAAAATATGTTTGCACGCGCCAGGCAATATTAAAGCCCCGACTTAATCGTCTGGCTTATTTTTTTTTTAATTCTTTAAACATTAAACTACAACATATAAAAATTGCATATTGCCTCAAATATATTTTAGGAACCAAAAAAAATTAAAATTATAAATTCATAGGTTCATTTAGCCCCGCTACTCACCAGCCAGGTCTGTAGTCTTGTGTTGGGGTATAATAGGAGAAGTATGTGACAAGTTTTCAGCTTGCCTCAAACACCTACCCAAAAATTGGTGCCAGCTCTCCTACTATTACTCACGTTTCAAAACGAGTCGAGTTTAACTCGACAGTTTCGGGCTAATCCGTAACCCTTCCTCTCGGAAGAGCACGCTACGGCTGTGCCAAACGTGCACTCAAGTACGCTACGGCCTGAAATACCTATGTCGACTTAAACTAGTTTTGAGACGTGGGTAATCAATATTATTTTACTAATAATTACTCTCATTAAAGGAAACTAGGTACTTTTACTGATTAAAAGCAGAGTTTCCTTTCCTAAACACCAGACTTAAGTGTTATCTGCCTCTCATAGGGGAATGAATAAAGTCATGTCTACACCGGTGCGTTTTCATGTTCAACTTAAGATCGCTAAATGAAATCTAAATGTATTTTGTTAAAATGTATTTTGAAGTCATAAGTATTTGAAATACTAACTACAAAATACCTTAGCGTCAGGTATTTGAAATACGAATTACAAATTACATTTTCAGCGAGTAATTGAAATACAAATACCAAATACGTATTTGTATTTCAATTACGTATTTCAATTACAAGTAATTCAAATACTGCCCAGCCCTGCTCGTACTGGCCCGAACCACTACCACACGGCGGACACGACATACAAAATACGCGTTCTTGAATCTACATAAGCACGACGACGTCTGTACACGCGTACGCCTATATACATCGCGCGCGCACTCTTCTGGATTCCGGCGGTGTCCGGCAATCTGCGCCTTGAGGGGTGGGGTAACTCGAATCGGTGCGGGGCGGAGCGTGTCCATTCTGTACGTTAGTACTATTATAATTCTGTGCCACTACCTACTCCTGGATGCCAAGCAACGGCTGGCGGCTGCTGCGGCGCAGCTCTAGCTGTGTTGGGACTTGTTGCCAGTGCTGGAGACAGTGCGCCCCGGGATATCCAGGACTTGTACTGCGTAACCGGTTCAAGGTAACCTAGTTACGCCACTGCAAGAGTTAAACGCGCCTCACGCTAAAGACGCTTGTGAGTGAAACTGCAGGCAGTTCTTAATTCATCATTCTCCCAGCCTATACACGTTCCACTCCAGGCTACAGACCTCCTTAATCCCCTCTTCCGTAATATGTATCTATAATAGAATCTTGTTAGTATAATTTATTGCAAGTGTCTCTATTTTTTTAGACGTACGGTCAGCATCAAAAGTAGCTGGTCACTTTTGTACTTTGTCGTAATAACACAATTGTCAATCAAGTATGAAGTTTTGCATGTAACTGTAGAGCGACAAGGTACATAAGTGACCAGCTACTTTTGATGCTGACTGTAACTACATGTACATAATATGTGTAATAAGTATTTTATTTCAATACTTACAGCCATCACTCTATACGAGATGCACGCCACGATGGTACAGCTCGCAAAAAAATTGTTAGATTCTCGAGAAATAACGGAATCTGAGTACATGGTACGTATATGCATAAGTACAATAACTAAGTACCTGCCCAACTTTAGAAATCAATATAATGTTTTAAACTTTTGTGATTATCACTCATAATTATTATACTAAACGAGACTTAGCACGCAATAGTACATTACTGCAGAGGCCGGGACTTAAGGGGTACTTATGATACGAGGCCGGCAACCCCTGTTCCGGCCGAGGCTTGTATAGTGCTTTTCTCATCATCATCGTCGTCGTCATCATGATGGTGATGGTGATGATGATGATGATGATGATGATGATGATGGTGGTGAGCCACAGATTATACTACTCCGTCTCCTTAAGAATGTGTGCGTGCCGACAGTGACAAGGGCTGGCAGTTTGGATTAAAATTTTTTTTTCTACATGTTGTTTTACCATTTTGTCGGGATAATTGCTATATATTATATCCATGCAAACTTTCTAGCACTAATATTCTTTAAGCTAAGCCACGGACGGACAAAGAGACAGACGGTCATGGCGAAACTATAAGGGTTCCGTTTTTGCCATTTTAGCTCTGGAATCCTAACAAAAAAGGATATTTATTGTAATGCGTAGAACACATTGCCATGCTCATAGTACCCTAGCGTTATACTAAATACGAAGGTTAACTTTCGAACTTCGCATCGTGCCATCCCGCTCACGCTTATAGCTTTTTATAGAAGAGTAAGAGGGACAGCACGATACGAACTTCCAAATTGTTATATTAGCTATTAATTCTAGCATAGTCATATTAAAATTTGCCCCCTGTTTCACCATTCACTTATAAAAGTTCAGGCGGCATATTTTTTCCGTGGAACACGAATGAACGTGCGTCGGCGCGCGCTTGTGACAACCTACTGGAATTTCGATCGCAGGCGATCGTCCCCGCGGTAGGTAAATATCGCGCGTAAGTACATGGCATGCATGAGGCCTGACGAGGCCATCTAGAGATACGAGGCCGGCAATCCCTGTTCGTGGCCAAGGCTTGTATAGAGTTTTTCTCAAACATGCATCACCATCACCACCATCATCATCATCATCACCTTCATGATCATCATCAACATCATCATCAACATCATCGTCATCACCATCACCATCATCATCATAATCATCATCACTATCATCACCATCATCATCATCATCATCATAATCATCATCAACATCATCATCATCATCTCATCATCATCATCAACATCATCATCACCATCATCATCATCATCATCTCATCATCACCATCATCATCATCGCCATCATCATCATCATCATCACCATCATCATCATCATCATCACCATCATCATCATCATCATCACCATCATCATCACACCATCATCATCATCATCATCATCATCATCATCTTACCTTACCTTAGGTAAATAAGCGTAGTGGCAGAATGTCTTAATGAACCAAAACGCAAATATTGCTTATAGTTTTTTTTTAATGGCTAAATGCTATGATGCCGTAGACCTATAAACGTCATGGTATGAAACAATAGACGATCACTTTGCTGGCCTTGGCCAGCAAAGTTGTATGAAATTCCATTATTGACCTCTCGTCTAGGCGGTCCCCCACCCACCACCGGCTGCACCTGCACCTGCAACGTGACACTTCGTGGCGTATTATAAGGAACATAACGTCAATATTTCATAGCATGTTTGAGAAAACAATATTTGCCTCGACGTTTCGGCCACTCGAGGTAAATATTGTTTGCGTGATAAGTCCCGTTTAGTATAAAAATTATTCTAAATCTGTTAGTCGAAGACGTCAATCATATGCAAATGGATAATAAAACGTACTTACCTATTATTAAAAATTAGCTAATACTATTGTCTCGTATATTTTAATGCAAAACTTCCTCATATAAGTACCTATAGTTAGGTACACAAGTACATATAAATATCGTTTAGTTAAAACAGGTATTATTTTTCAAAAAAACTAATATCCGACTAGAGTAGAAAAATCGATTGCTTTGCTACTTATTGGTACGATACGATACATACAGTACTTTTTTTAATTCAATATTTCCTCTTTACCGACCGCTTTAGCCTAGTTGGTAGTGACCCTTGGCAGCTGCCTACGAAGCAAGAGGTCCTGGGTTCGAATCCCGGTAAGGGCATTTATTTGTGTGATGAGCACGAATATTTGTTCCTGAGTCATGGATGTTTTCTATGTGTTTAAGTATGTATTTATCTATATAAATATGTTTATCGTCGTCTAGTACCCATAGTACAAGCTTTGCTTAGTTTGGGACTAGGTCGATTTGTGTAAGATTGTCCCCTAATATATATTTTTTTTCAGGATGAACTTCTCAGTGCCGAGAAACATTTAAAAAGGTCATTAGAGATGTTATTCATAGAGCCGGGGAACTCTCCGGAGGGCGAGCTCTGCGGGAAAGCTTTGGAAGAATACAGAGCATTGAAAGCGACGATAGGCACTGTTCTAGACGCTATCCACGCAGAAGGCAAGACCTATGTCAACGGCGCAGGAAAAGAACAACAACCAAGCCTTACCCTCCAACAATAGAACATTATATATAACTTTGCAAATAAGTTAACGATGATTCCACGTATCACTGTAGATTAGATCTTAGGGTGAAAATACGCATTTTCTATAAAGAAAGTTAGTTCCTAATAAATACTTTAGTCTTCGTTTTTTACATTTTTATAAACAAATATACACCACTTTATTTTAAATGAAATGTTTGATTTTTAATACGCTTTTATACTAATAAAACTCTCTTGTAGTACCTATCTACGTATGTATGTTTGTATCTGTGCTTGTAATGAAATATTTGATCTTGTTTTTCATTATGTGTACAGTCGGCAGCAGAAGTGGATGAATGGTTACGGCGCTCACAATGATCTATTATACATATAACCAGGGCTGGGCAGTATTTGAATTACTTGTAATTGAAATACGTAATTGAAATACAAATACGTATTTGGTATTTGTATTTCAATTATTCGCTGAAAATGTAATTTGTAATTCGTATTTCAAATACCTGACGCTAACGTATTTTGTAGTTAGTATTTCAAATACTTATGACTTCAAAATACATTTTAACAAAATACATTTAGAATTCATTTAGCGATCTTAAGTTGAACATGAAAACGCACCGGTGTAGACATGACTTTATTCATTCCCCTATGAGAGGCAGATAACACTTAAGTCTGGAGTTAAGGAAAGGAAACTCTGCTTTTAATCAGTAAAAGTACCTAGTTTCCTTTAATGAGAGTAATTTTTAGTAAAATAATACTGATTACCCACGTCTCAAAACTAGTTTAAGTCGACATAGGTATTTCAGGCCGTAGCGTACTTGAGTGCACGTTTGGCACAGCCGTAGCGTGCTCTTCCGAGAGGAAGGGTTACGGATTAGCCCGAAACTGTCGAGTTGAACTCGACTCGTTTTGAAACGTGAGTAATAGTAGGAGAGCTGGCACCAATTTTTGGGTAGGTGTTTGAGGCAAGCTGAAAACTTGTCACATACTTCTCCTATTATACCCCAACACAAGACTACAGACCTGGCTGGTGAGTAGCGGGGCTAAATGAACCTATGAATTATTAATTTTAATTTTTTTTGGTTCCAAAAATATATTTGAGGCAGTATGTAATTTTTATATGTTGTAGTTTAATGTTTAAAGAATAAAAAAATAAATAAGCCAGACGATTTAGTCGAGGCTTTAATATTGCCTGGCGCGTGCAAACATATTTTGATTTTTTAAAAAAATATAAAAAATTTATTTGAGGCAACTTGAAATTTTAATAGGGTATTATTTATAACTAAAAAATAAGATTCTCAAAAAGACAGTTCATTTTGGTGGGACTTTCTACCTGCCAGGTGATCTAACAAATGATATATCCGTGCGAGTGAGTATATTTGTTAAATCACCTGGCAGGTAGAAAGTCCCACCAAAATGACCTGTCTTTTTGAGAATCTTATTTTTTAGTTATAAATAATATACTCTATTAAAATTTCAAGTTGCATCAAATACATTTTTTATATTTTTTTGAAAAATATGTTTGCACGCGCCTGGCAATATTAAAGCTCCGACTAAATCATCTGGCTTATTATTTTTTTATTCTTTAAACATTAAACTACAACATATACAGGGTTATTTGTAATTCACTAGCATCCTTTTAACCCTAAACTCCTACCACTTAAACAAATGTTTTTTGTTTTACGGCTTTTGTCATAACTTAATATTTTTGGTGTAATAAAGTTTTGAAAATTTGAGATTTCCTCTTATTTTTACGATACTCTGTGTATTTGTATGGGAAAAAAATTGCTTCATTTTAAAAAGTCGTAAAACAATAAACATTTGTTTGAGTGATAGGAATACAGGGTTAAGAGGATGTCAGTGAATTAAAAATAACCCTGTATAAATTGCATATTGCCTAAATATATTTTTGGAACCAAAAAAAAAATTAAAAAGTCATGGTTTCATTTAGCCCCGCTACTCACCAGCCAGGTCTGCAGTTTTGTGTTGGGGTATAATAGGAGAAGTATGTGACAAGTTTTCAGCTTGCCTCAAACACCTACCCAAAAATTGGTGCCAGCTCTCGGACCATAATCACTCACGACCTCACGGTACTTTCATGTTTAAAGAGAGTAATTTTCTTTTACTCTGCTTGCCCATGCCGGGTTGGATTCGTTTTTATTCTACTTAGTATTTTGTAATTTGTATTTTGTATTTTAAATAAAAATACCTGAAATACTGTATTTTGTATTTGTCGTAGCCGGTCATGAGTACGGACACTAAACGGAACGCAAGTGCGCCGCCTAGCGGAGAACGCGGTACAAATAGGTTTTGGCGCACTTCGACAGAGTCGTGACGTTACCAGCAGCTTCGGGCAGCGACACTCTTGTACGAGCCGCCAAGCAGCTAACACGTCGTCACGGAACTGTCCCACGTTTTGCTTAGTGTTACCTAAACTTTGTATTTAATCTAATTTGAGTAATCAGTACAGTAAATCGTGATTCAAATATTAACGTAGTATTCATTGCGCGATACCCAGCTGAGCCCACGAGATGTCTGAAAGTTCGAGCCAGAATCCTGACGCCCCTACGACATCAGAAGCGGGATCAAATCGTGCGATTGAAATTCGTAATGAGAAAAACGAAGATCAAGTGCCATGCCTGTGGCAAACTCGGACATAAACAAGCGGATTGCCATACTAAGAAGATTGAAGCGAAGAAACCACCTCCTGCTCCGGCCGCGACGAGTACAGGTCAGCGGCAACAACCTGGAGGCAGCGCTGTGGTTTGCTACAAATGTGGGACCCAGGGTCATATCGCCAGCCGCTGCACAACCAACGTGACCAGCGTCGCAACCCCGGCGGAGAAGCATGCCAACCTATATGAGGTTTAGTCCCCAACCGGAACGTTAAATTACTCGGGTGAGTCTTTCAAATTTCATTTTGACTCGGGAGCTGAGTGCTCGTTGATGAAAGAGTGTTTTGCAACTAAGTTTAGAGGCAAACGAATTGACAATGTGGTTTCATTGATTGGTATTGGCAACAAAAATGTAAAAAGTACTTTGCAAATTTTATGTCGGGTAGAAGTAAATAATTTTGCCACCGAAATTTCATTCCTTGTTTTGCCGGATGCTTTTTTTAGGCAGTAATATCTTGATAGGACGTAAGATTTTAAATAACGGGTTTTGTTTGAGCATGACTTTGGATAAACTTTTATTTTTTTTTCGCAAATCGTCAATAATTGTAAAACTACTAAATCCAACATAGATCTTGATTCTATCGACACTGACATACCCCCAAAATCTAGAAACAAATTACTAGAGCTTTAAAAAAAAAAACTTATGGCAATTATTTTACTACTGGGGTGTCCCTTGTTGTAATTTGTGACTACCCAACCGAAATCTTATTTCATGTTTTATCTGACGCGTACCTCAGTAGCGATATGTTGATAAGCCGCGAAATATTGAGCAAAGATTTTATCGTGATTGTATCGTGTGGTCTAATGAGTTCTCGTGGACGAAATCATGTGAGGTCAAAACTTGCGTTATTTTGAATCAAAACAACCCGGTTACTAATTTCGCGGAGGTAGACACTGACAGTTCACTCGAGAGTAGACGAGCACTTGAACGGTTGTTGATTATTTTGCTCAACGTTTTCCAACTACCCGCGTGAAAACGGTTAAGTGCGAGATTTGTTTAGTTGATTCGAGTCGTACCGTGCTAAAGCGACCGTACAGGTCTGCCGAGAGTAAAATAATACACGAACGTGTGAACGAAATTTTAGACGCGAACATAATTAAGACCGAGTCAATTGTAGTTGAGAAACAAAACGTATGTGTTACCGCGAAGTAAACAAAAACACAGTGCCGGATAGATACTTATTGCCATTGATTTCGAACCTGATTTCCCGTTTACATAGTGCTAAATTATTTTCTAAATTAGATTGTGCTAATGGATTTCATTTGATACCAGTGAGTGACGAGTCGATTTGAAAGTATTTACTGTGTTTATTACACCGTTCGGGTAGGTTTGAAGTCGAAGCGCACATATAAACACGCGTACGATAGATTAAGGAGTATGCCAGAGATCCATGTACCATTTGAAGTAGACGAGGAGGAATGTAAAGTGCAAAATGAGGTTCTCGGTTCGGCTGGTCAGACCGTACCAGAGGCTTTGCCGTAGCCGTAGCCCGTTAGAAATCGGCGTCTGTTGTGAGCAGTCCGTGGGTACGCGGTATGCGGGGAGCTCTGGCGGAGGTCGGGTCTCGAGGAGACCGTAAAGTCATGGAGTTGACTCGGCGATCCCGTGGGGATGCGCGTAGAGTCATGGAGTTGACTTAGCGATCCTGTGGGGATACGCGTAGTGTGGGAGGCTAAGTGATAGCCTTAGGCTACGAACGGGATACCTATTTTGTTGATTTTGGTGATTAATGAGTTTGTAATGTGAATAAGCTGCAAATGGCAAATAATGATGGTACATGGCGCTCTTGCATTTAAAGCTTAGCTTGTAAACAAATACTAAGTAGGTACGTAGTAAGGTGATATAACGTTTGCCGCCAATCATTGTGCTGTGTGAAAATACGTTAAATGAGAGTATAAGAGATGGCGTTTTACGTAATTACGTACGTGGTAGGTAGTGTCAGATATGGCCGAACGGTATATTGTGCTATCGTTCTATTGTTTCAGAGTAACGAAAGCTAGTCCATTAGAGCTCTTAATAGGAAAGGTAGCGCGTCCTTTAGATTTGATGGCTAACGATAATGAAGACGTATTAGAGCTTAGTGCGCATGACCGTATTAGGAAGATGCCTGAGGGCCCGGTACCCATTGAGATTGTAGATGAAGCTGAGATATATGATGAAGTGGTAGAAAATTAATTACGTGCCCGGAGTATCGATTCGTTTGGTCGGAGACTGTACCAGGATACTGTAGCCGTAGCCTGATAGAAATCGGCATCTGCCTTATAAAGTAGTCCGTGGGTAGGCGGTAGGCGGTAGTCCTGGGTAGTACAGTCGGATCTTGCCTTGTAGTAAAGATCATAGAGTCACGGGTTGACTCGTACTTCCCGTGGGGAAGGGTGTACAGCAAATGTGTTTGCTGGAGCTTAACAATAGCTTGGACCACGAATGCGATATCTGGTGTATGATTTACTGTGATCAAATTGATGTGATGTTACTGGTAATTGAAAATCACAAGGGTACCCGGTCTCAGTCACCTTCAGGTGTTATTTCTTAACCTAAGCTTTTCATTGAAAAGCTATGTTGTCTTTATTTAGACTTTGATTATTTGAAAATTTCTGTTGTTATCATTCAAAATTGTTTTTTTTTTGAAGTATTAAGAGAGATACGAGTAGGATGGGCCGAACGGAAACTGTGCGTTTCATTTTCATTTTCAGATTAACACACGAGGACGTGTGTCGCGCAGGATGGCCGTGTCGTAGCCGGTCATGAGTACGGACACTAAACGGAACGCAAGTGCGCCGCCTAGCGGAGAACGCGGTACAAATAGGTTTTGGCGCACTTCGACAGAGTCGTGACGTTACCAGCAGCTTCGGGCAGCGACACTCTTGTACGAGCCGCCAAGCAGCTAACACGTCGTCACGGAACTGTCCCACGTTTTGCTTAGTGTTACCTAAACTTTGTATTTAATCTAATTTGAGTAATCAGTACAGTAAATCGTGATTCAAATATTAACGTAGTATTCATTGCGTGATACCCTGCTGAGCCCACGAGATGTCTGAAAGTTCGAGCCAGAATCCTGACGCCCCTACGACATATTTTATATTTCAAATACTCGACTTAAAAGTATTTTGTATTTCGTATTTTAAATACATGCGAGATAGTATTTTGTAATTTGTATTTTAATTAAAGCAAAGCATGTATTTTGCCCAGCCCTGCATATAACTAGCGGTTGCCCAAGGCTGTAAAAATACCTACCGACCTGTTCTCAGACCTACCGAATATGGAGAAAAAATTTGATAATAAAAATCGGTCAAGCCCTTTGAGTTCGATAACAAACACCGTGACACGAGATTTTCATATATTAGATGATTTTTATATATTACATACAGTGGTGGTCATACAATTAAGAACGATTTGAAGTTTCCGATTTTTTTTTATCTACATCATGTCATATGTCTAGTTGTGTTCCTTCTTAGAAGTAACAAGTTATGTTATAAAATAGCCACATGGATAGAGCAAACGGGATTAATAATAATAGTGTATAATTGCTAACATTTTTTTTTACAAATTTTATTTGTTCTCTATACTAATAAATTCAAATAGTAATGAAGCTGGACAAATAATTAAGAACGATTTATTAAACTGCTCGAGAGTTGTTTTATATGAAACTTAGATTAAATAAATCATATTAATGTGAAGTTGGTATAGAAAAAAAAGCAAATTAATACATTTGAACTAAAATTAATAGTTAGTTGCATGTCCACGGCTTTTAATTACGGCTTTACACCGGCGAGGCATTGAATCTATCAATTTTTGACATTTCGCAAGAGAAATAAGAGTTCCATTCTTCTAAGAAAACGTCGTACAGCTCTCTCAAATTGCCACATTGTCGATTTGAAACCTTTTTCTTGACTTCGCACCAAAGATGCTCTATTGGGTTAAGATCTGGGCTGTTGGCTGGCCAATCTAAGACTGAAACTGATTGTGATGTGAGGAATTCCTTAACGGTGCGTGCAGTATGCTTTGGATCATTGTCGTGCTGGAATGTCCAAATAACCGGAAGCACGTCTTCGGCATATGGTAACATTGTTTCTTGCAGTATATTTTTGTATTGGAATTGATCCATGTTTCCTTCTATCAGCCTAACAGGTCCAACGTCATGTCCAGAAAAGCACCCCCAAATTTTCACATTTCCCCCGCCATGCTTTAATGTCACTTTTGTGTACTTTGGGTCGAATGCTTTATTCGGAGGGCGTCGTACATATCGTTTTCCATCAGAACATACCCTATTTATTTTTGTCTCGTCAGAAAAAAGAACGTTTTTCCACTGTCTGACTGTCCAGTTTTCATACCTTCTTGCAAATGCAAGTCGGGCTTGCCTATGACATCGTTTCAACATAGGCACCTTCCTTGCTATCCTTCCGTTCAACTTATTTTCTACCAAACGCCTTCGAATAGTGCGTGCAGAGATTGCTGAAGGGTTGTTTTCGCCAAAATATTCTTTTCTCAACTCATTAGACCCTTTAAAAGGATTTTGTTTTGCCAAACGAACGATATTTCGATCATCTCGACGAGATGACTTTCTCTGTCTAGGTCCACGCGGAACGTTTGAAGTAGTTTGATACGTGGAAAAATGCTTTACGGCATGGAAAACCATTGTTTTTGAACATTGCAGATGGTCGGCTATCTTTTTATACGACCAATTCTTCTCGCGAAGTTTTATTATTACTTCTCTTGTAGATTTATCACAACTTTTATTTTTCCCCATTGTTTTTATACGAAGTAATCACTTTTAAGACTTTAACAGCACGAAATGGCGCCAAAATTATACGAATAATAATCTACAACCACAGAGCCACACAGTGTTCTCTATTTAAATTTGAAAAAATAATAAACTATTTTTTTTTTTTTTTTTTTTTTTTTTTTATGGCTACGAGGACATTAGCCAATGTCAAAGTTAGGGAAACTTATTTAATTATATGATAGGACATTATTAGGATTACGGATAAAATTTTGGATGGAGAAGGATTGGATTTATTAATATACATATATACAATTTATTTATTTTTTATACTTTAATATTGTTATCTTCTATGAAAGATGCTAATATGTTATATACATCGCGGGTATTAAGATACAATAAACAAATTATGGAGGTAGGAAAAGGGACTGCAATTGATTGGAGTTGGGAAAAGATATCGGAGTGGTCGTAAAGCGAGCAGGAAAAGAAGATGTGATTCAGATCTCCATATTCTCCACAGGAGCACATGGGATCATCAACTATTTTGAACTTGTGTAAGTGTGCTGGAGTACAGACGTGACCCAAACGTATCCTGCAAATAACAGAAGTAGCCCTTTTGGTTAAAATTATTTTGTGGAACCAAGGCTTACGTGGAAGAGACTCTTGGACAAGGCGATAGTATTTCCCTTTAGATGGATTATTAATCCAGAGTCTATTCCATTCTTCGTATAAAAATGATTTGGGCAGACTGGACAAATCGTGACAATAATTAGTATATGGGAATTTATCTCCATCAAAGATAGCTTCGTTTGCCAGTTGGTCGGCTCTCTCATTACCTAAAACTCCAACATGGCTAGGAATCCATGCAAAGACTACACTGAGACCTCTCTTGGAGCATTCAAGTAGTCGGTCCCTAATGCTGAAAACAATCTGGGACTGCTTTTGAGGTTTAAAAGGAAACTTTTCTAAAGACTGTAAGGAACTAAGGGAATCACAAAAGATTACAGTATTTCGTAGCTTTGATAATAGTATATATTCAACTGCTTTTAAGAGACCGTAACATTCTCCTGTGTATACAGAAGATTCTGGAGGTAGTTTAATTTTTTGTATAACTTTATTTTGTGAATGGTAAACTCCAACGCCTACACAGGTTGTATCTGAGTGTTTGGAAGCATCGGTGAAAATATAATGCCAACTACACCATTTTTCACTAACTATACTATTAAATTTAACATTTTGGAAATAAGTGTTTTTAGAAATACCCAAATTATATTCTACTTGTGGAGTATTAAGTAGTGCAGTATAACTATATTGATACAAAGGCAACAGAGAGCTTTGGTGAGTAGATGCTACGATATTTTTGTATTTTTTTAAACTTTTAACCAGGCATGGCGCGTCTTTATGGTCCCAGTAGGCAGAAGAATCTACTTCCTGAGCTAGACTACAAAGTTTAAGGTATAAAGGGTGGTACTTTAACTGAATGCTCCGGAAGAAGAACCTATCACTTAAATATTGTTGTCTTAAACTAAATGGTGGTTCGCAACATTCAACTTGCAAGCAGTTAATGGGACTGGATTTCATAGCACCAGTTATGAGTCTTAAAGCTTTTGCCTGAATGTTATCTATTTTTTTTAATGACCTACCATAACTAGGATGCAGTAGGAATGACCCATAATCTAACACACTTCGTATTATCGCGTTGTATAAAAGCCTCATTGTGAAGGGATGGGCACCCCACCAGACCCCTGATAGACATCTAAGGAGGTTTAAATTTTTTTCACATCTCTGTGTAATATATTCAAAATGATAGAGCCCAGTCAATTTAGCGTCTAGTATAACTCCCAAAAACTTTACCTGGTCCTTTACAGGCAGAAATAAATCGTTATACATAACATTTATTGTGGGTAGAGTTCGTTTACGAGAAAACAAAACTATAGTGCTTTTAGATATTGATAATTCGAGACCATTATCTTCTAACCAAATCTTAAAATCATCTAATGCTGTAGACAGCGACCCACTCATATCATCTATAGATCGTCCAGACACATAGAATAGAAGGTCATCCGCATATTGCAGCACATTAACATACCTGTCCACCAATGATTCTAAATCATATGTGTATATATTATACAAAAGAGGGCTCAAAACTGAACCTTGGGGCAAACCTTTCCAAACAGTTCTGGTTATATATTTATCTGTGCTTGGATCTATACAAAACTTAACAAATCGTTCACATAGCATGTTGACAATAAAATTAATCAATAAAGTTGGAATATTTAACTGAATTAATTTTTTTTTCAGTATAGAAATATTTACACTATCATATGCACCTTTTATATCTAGAAAAGCAGCTAAAACGGAATGATTATTAGAAAAGGCTAAACGGATATCTGTGGTAAGGATGCTAAGACTGTCAAAAGTGCATTTACCTTTCCTGAACCCATATTGACTTTCTGATAACAATTTATTATGTTCTAGAAACCATTCCAAGCGATTTTTCACCATGTGTTCAGCTATTTTTACCAAAACGGATGACAAAGCAATGGGTCTGTAAGAAGATGGATCTGATTTAGGTTTCTTTGCTTTTAACAATAAGATCAAAATTTGCGTTCTCCAAGCCCGAGGAATAATCCCCGTTAGCATTACTTTATTGATAAGTGATAGATAGTAAGTGAGACTGTTATCATCAAGGCTTGACAGAAAAGAATACGGGATTCCATCTTCACCTGGTGCAGAATCTTTAACATTTGAAAGAACCCCTTTTAATTCGCACAATGTAAATGGAGAATTCAAATTCAATTCAGTATTATTAAAATTGCTATTTACTACAGGCGATAATAAGGGAGTATGTAAGACAAATTGCTCGGGTACAGAAGGTGGTGCCAACCAATCCATAATTTGTTCTGCTAAATTATAAGATAAATTGGGTTGTTGAGTGTCATTAAAAGCAGATCTAAATTTTCTTATATTTTGCCACACAATAGAGGGCTTTGTATTAGGACAAATAGATAAGCAGAAACTACGCCATCCTTCAAATTTCTTTTTACGTAAAAATTCCTTAGTCTCATTAGCTATTTTTAAGTAGTTATTGAAATTATTATCTGTCATGGATGAGCAATATTGTCTCTCAGCCTCCTTTCTTTTTTTTACAGCGTGGGTGCAATCTTTATCCCACCATGGTGGTGATGGTATTATACCCGTTCCACAGCGTTTTGTGGGAAAGGTTTCGTCAGCTGCTTGCATCAATGCCTTTGCTATGAATTCAGAGCAGTCAGAAGTATTATTAGAATCTATTTCTGGAGCATCACCCATTACTTGAGTTACTTTTTCTCTGAATGTTGCCCACTCTGCATTTGTTAAGTTATACTTCTGACGTGGTTGCCTTACCACCCTAATAGGTTTCTTATGTGGAAAAGTGACAACCAATGGGTAGTGATCACTGCCATATGTGGATTCCATAGGGCACCAAGAAAGAACTGATGCTAGATCAGGTGTACAAATAGATACATCTGGTGAACTTGTTGATCTGGCAAGGCGCGTTGGAGCACCAGTATTCAGTACACACAAATTATGAGAAGTTAGTAAATCTAATAACTGCTCTCCATAATATGTAGTTGTAGCACAGCCCCATAACTGATTGTGACAGTTAAAGTCGCCTAAAAGTATAAAAGGTTTTGGAGCAATATTTATAATCTGATTGATTTCATCAAAAATATGTCTACTTGGATGGGAATAATATACAGATATATAACAAATATTATTTACAGACACAGCACAAACCGAAAGTTCATTACTGTGAGGAGGCAAGGTAACAGGAATAAAAGAAAATAAATTATTGATGAGAATGGCAACTCCGCCATACCCATCTGGTCTATCCTCCCGAACACAGGTGAAACCTGGGATTTTGAAAACAAAATCCTGTTTCAGCCATGTTTCTTGAAGACAGATAACAAAGGGATCAAGTTTGTTAATAATATGGATAAGGTCTTGTTTTTTAGGTATTATGCTCCGGCAATTCCATTGAAGTGCTTGAGCTCTGTGGGCCATTATTATTTTTTGGTATATTGTAGAGTGTGTCGATAATTGCTGCAGCGTTGGACGGTGATATGTTGGATTGTGATAGTAATTGAATAATTAATTTAATGATGTCTGTGATTTGCATATTTTCATTATTATTATTTATGTTTTGAATGGGTTTGTGTTCTATAGTTGGAGTTCTAACAATATTTGCATGGGCATGATAGTCATACCCCTTCGAGAATTTTGGTGGTGATTTGGGTTTTAGAAAAACTGTTTTCTTGTATGAAATGTTTTGTGAATTTGTAGTGTTTTGAGAATTTGAGGTGTTTTGTATGTCTTTATATGAATTCGATGGAGTTGGAGAGGAGAGTAGAGCGTCTGCATATGATACCTTTGAAACCGGTGGGTGTATTTTAAGAGCTTCTATGTAAGAGATGCAACTTTTACTCATTGTTTCTTTAATTGACTTTTGTCTGGCATATTCAAGACATTTTTTGTCAATGGCCTGGTGGCATCCCTTACATAGGATACACCAATGATTTTCCTCTTCCACATTGCAATTACTACCAGAGTGACCTTGGCCACACTTGTAACATCTTGGAGTAGAACGACACTGGTTTTTTACATGTCCAAATCTGCAGCAATTATAGCATTGGATAGTGGGATATATATATAGCTCCACAGGAAGAGCAGTATAACACATATATACACGGGTCGGGAGAGCTCGACCATCAAAAGTTGCAACAATGGTGCCTGTGTTGACATATTGATTAGATCCATCATTTCCAACTGTAACTTTCCTTTTTAGTCTTCGCAGCTTTATTATTGGGCCTGACCCGATTGGCACATTGATGTTAGCCAAGATCTCCTCATCTGACCAATCAGATGGGACACCCCGTATAACACCCAAACGTGTAACATTGAATGTAGGTATGAAGGCCTTGTACTTTTCTTCAGTTAAAATTTTGTTCCACAAGAACGAATTGGCATCATTAAAATTTGAGAATTCCATACTAATCCTATTTCTGCCAATGCGTTTTAGAGTACCATTCACAATTCCAGTAATATTGTAAAGTTTTAAAAAACGACCAAATGTGACTGGGTGCAGAATTGTGGCATCATTTGGGTTTAATGTTTCTTTCTGGACATGGATAATAAAAGGTGACATATCAGTCTTTAAATATTGGGAACGACCAACCGGCATACGAGTAGTATTGTCACTGGTGTTATTATTAATATTGATGTTATCATTTTGTTGTGTATTTGTGTGTGTATGTTGGGGTGTCTGGTAGTTGGATTTATTGTCTTTTTCCGTTATTAAACATTGACAGTCGTGACGCGCGTCTTTAATTCCTCCTTTCCTTTTCCTTTTATGACACAGACTGCATTTTACTGTGAGGTGTTTTCGTTTAAGTAACTTTGCATCAGATGTGGAGCAGTCTGTGTCCATAGACGACTCCAATGCATCTACTAGTACATCAATAGATGATGGAATTGATGGAGGTGGGATCTCAGCCCCTCCTCCAGGGTCGGGCGGATCGCCCATATTTACAATTTACTCAAAAATGACTTACCAATTTATATACACCTTAACTAACTGTAACTATACATAAACTACTAATAGAATAATAAATATATACACTTTAATCTACTTTACACCAATCCTTAGCCAATTATTTTAAGTTTTCAATTTCCTCAAAGAAAAAGCGCGCCCGTTCCACACGAAGTTTCCCGCCCTTTTTTTTCAATAATAAACTATTCAGCGTTCTTAATTACGTGACCAGCCAGTAAGTACTAATACTAGGTTCAGATCGAATGTATAAAGTTTCTCTATTAATTTTTTAGCCAACAATGTTGCATAAATGAATGTACCGGTAGTACGGAAAAGTTTTGCAATACCGAGAGAAATAAAAAAAATACGGGCAATTAGTTATACTTGTTACTTTGAAAAAATCATCTCAATAAATAATCGTTCTTAATTATATGGCCACAACTGTATATCTATACACAACTCTACTGCTAAGTTAATAAGGGGCTGATTAGATCATTTTGAGCACCACAACCGCTCATCGAAGTCATCGACTTCTGCTGCTGACTGTACCACATTTTGTAAATATTTGAATGAGTCAGTCCATAGGCAAGTAAAAAATATATAATTATATTTTCTATGGATTCAATTAACACAAGGGCTGAATGTGAGGTAGTCATAGATAATATAAGACAGGATCTGCCTTTGACGTACTTTTACCTGCAACTTTTTCTGCCAATTCGTGCGGGGGGCGAGGAATGACCATAGATAATAGAAGGGAATGACTTACAGCACACTTCTACACGTTGCCGCACACTCATGTCAAAAATTTTTACGTTCCTACAAACGCCTACCAAAACAAAATCGTAACACAAATGTAAAACACGCACACAAATAGACAATTTCTCGTAATCACGCTGGCCCTATACTACGAAGCGCGAAATTCGAACTTTGTTTCATGCCGTTCCGCTCACGCTAATGGTATTTATTACGAGAGTGAGAGGGACCACACGATCCGAACTTCGAATTTCGTAGTAACCCCCCTGATTTTTAGACGACAACTAACACACGACATAGTGATGTGACACGTGTAAAGACCGATTCGATTGAATGTGATCAAAAAAAGAATGAATGACTGAAATTAAATCAATATATTTTGAATGAAAGTGATCATCATTTAATAAACTTTTCACGAATTTTAATAGTTTTTGATAGCGGATTCACCTACTTACTCGTAATTTAATGACAAATCTTATTAATTAGATTAATACGTCTATAAAACTAAATAAATAAAGGGGGTCGCTGGGGGGGAGTGCTGACAATGTAGGTACAACTTTATTCAAAGTTTGGATATAAGTGAACTTTAACTGCGCTACCGTTGATTAGAGCTGCAAAGTTAGGAATTTCCTGCGCAGGAGTGGCGAAGGGCACTAAAAAACCGATTACCCCCTGGTTGACTACACTTTGGAAGTTACCAAACGCTTCTCCTTTATTACTGCACTTTCAAGAAATACTTAGGTTTTTTAGCTCCGGTTTTACTTGCAAAATTTTTCACACCCGCCACTGCTGCGCAGTCTCCAAAAATACTGTTAAGGTGCTAGCGGCCATAAGGCCAATCTTTCAAATGTCGTACAATTTCCTATGAAATAAATATGTTACTACAGACGAACCTTTAATTTTATAGATTAGGGTTATGCAGCGCTTATTTGGCCCGTCGGTGAAGTCCAATGAACATCTAGTTATCTAGGTGGTTAAATGCGCGTTAGACTGCTTCGCTGCTGCCCTCTCGTTCTGAGAGGAAGCCTGTGCTATACAGTGGGATTATGAGACTGCTCCGATCTATTGTTTATGATGGCGACTGTACACCATCAGCAGATCACAATGAAAATACTTGAAAAATAATTACAAACTTAATTTGTTTATTTTTTTATTTACAATAATTACAAATACTCTTTGATTATAAAAATATTCTTTTGTTTTGTTAAACGAGATAACATTACAAAATTTACAAAGACTTCTCGACACGCGGCAGTGTATCCAGTCAAGTTCAAATAAATAGGAATTGGCGATACAGCAGGCCTATACATATAGTAACAACGGGAATCATTTGGAGCTAATTTTGATCCCTTAAATCTAAAAGATTTCCTCCAAATCTGTTTTCATCATCACAACTACTGGTTTTTAAATTGTACTAACTTATTATAAATGTGACGAATACATTTTTGCGGATTTAACTTTTTAGAGAGAAAAGAAATCCTGGTATCTGTGTATTTTTCCATAACAACTTTTCCCAACTCCATGTTGTGATTGACAAAATCGTTATCGTACGCATGTTGGGAAATGCTTGGAAAGATATCCTTGCCTCGAAAATAGCTCAGCGATTTTGATACAATATTCATTGTTTTTACTGTTGCCTTAACTCGTTTATTAGAATCGAGATTTTGACGTATTTGTATCTCGCATTGCCTGCATAAATCAATTACGTCTTTTGACGCATACATAAGATAGCCTCTACTTTTTTGAAACGCAAGACTACTTACATTAGCAGGCCCCAGTAGACCTTTAATGCATGTATTGCATTTAATTGTTTTTTTGACGGAGAACACCACAAATCCAGCAATATACTCCAGTACCTTTTCACCGAACGGTGAAAGATACATTTGACTATCAATGTCTGCGTTCACGTCACTATTTGATTCTTCGTCATTTTCATCAAATTTAGGCATGTCATCACCTGTATTGTTATTACTAGCAGTATGGTTTATTTTACTTGCAGAAGAGGAACAATTTAAGATAATAATTTTTTCTAATGGTGTGCAATTCGTTCCCTTTTCAAACGATTGCAGCTCATCATGTATCAAAATTTTTTTATATATTGTTTCAAATTGACGGGCCGTAGGATTATCTGAGTATCCGCCATGACTACGCACAACTGAAAAAAAAACTTCAATGTGATCTTGACTGATCTTATGCATTGGCAGGTAGCTTAGTGGAATTTTTTCATTTAAAATTAGATTTTGGAACATACTTTTTGCACTGGCGATACAAATTAGAAGCCCAAGAAAACCGGTGTACCGAGGAGATTTCAATACGTTAACCTTCGCTATTTCGTTTCGTCTAGTTACATTAGCAAATAAATTTTGAAAAAAATCAAATGCTTCATCTAACCTGTCAAATGCCTTTCCATAATTATCAACGCTAAGAGCTTTCTTGAACCCATATTGCATAGTTCGTGAATCTAAAATATCAAATACATCATTCACGAGTTTTATGAATAGAGCCGTGGTTGCTACGTCTTGAAATTCTGGCAAGTTTAAAATATTTTTGCAAAAAAGAAGCGCATCAGCAACACTGATACTAAACAACTGTGCTGACAGCTTAACACTCATTATTTTCATTTTGAAATAAATATGATTCGACCTTAATTTGTTGGCCATATAAAACAATTCGTTTTCCTGAATATTGTGCAATTTTTCTATGTGACTCCATCTAATTTCTTCTCCTTGCTTTGTTGAAAAACCTCCGTAATGTTCAAATGAATTGCGAATCAACTTTAAAACATGACATGGGTCAAGAAAAAAATTTACAATTTGACCAGATGTTGGATCTAAAAAGGAGGTTTGCAATTTTTGAGGGTCGAGACAACAACCCAATTGTTCAGCCATGGCTAAATTGGTTTTGGTACCATCACACGTCAAAGATTTTATTTCGACACCAGCGTCGTGGACGAGTGTTAGCGCGTCAGTGACTAATTGTGCTTTTTGTACTCCTGTCATTCCTTTAAGGAAAAAATAGCCAATGGGTAATTTGAAAATTTTGTTAATCCCCACCAATAGGAATACTAGGGCATCAGTTGCTAACGTACTATTATCTGTCATGAAATCAAAACCATGGTCTACATATCCGTAGAAGCGTTGAGTTTTAGGATCCCATTCGGTATGTTCCTTTATTTTCATCTCGTCCATTATAAGAGCACAGTAAATTTTACTAGGGCTTTCTTCTGCGGTCATTTTCAGAGCATTTAGCACTTCTTTAGTAAAACCCGGTTTGCCGTCGACATTACTGTACCACTTTGATAAAGTCCGAGGATGAGGCAAGCACGTTCCAAAACTTTTACGGACATATTTGTACGCTTTTGGGGAATAGTAATTTAACGTAAGTGCAAAACATCTCAATTCGGGAGAATATTTTGTTCTTGGTAGTTTGCCAGTTCCTTTAATTTTGAATTGCCTTTTAAGAAGCTCTTGTTCTTGTACTCCAATGTTGTCTAATAATCTTCGTTCTTCCTTATCTATTAAAGATTTTTCAGCCAAATGATTTAAAAGTTCTTGTAAATCATTCACTTTATTTTTTAAATATCGATTTTTGGCTTGCAATCTCTTAATCTTTTTATTTTTGCTTTCTAATTGCTTCTTATATTTTCTTTTTCGAGGTGATTGATCCTGTAAAATCAAAAATATAATTTTATAAGGTTATGGCATATTTTTTTATTTAATTATAATTAAAAATTATAGGCGTGCTAATGGAGAGGTATAGGGATTTAAAACCATACACTCCGACACAAAGACACAGCCGTCAACCACGGTCAATTTTTTCCATCATCCATTAACATTCATGATCTTTGGCCCGAACGGACACCCCCACCATCCTGATTATGCCTGTGTTACTAATAGCATACGAGTGCTTACTTGTAAAGATGGTGGTCTTAATGCTATTTCTGATGATTCTTCTGATGCTTGTGATGTAGATGCTTGCAGTTCTGGTCTTGGGCATGATGATGTAGGTACTGAATCTGACACCTCAGACGAAATCACTGGTGGGAAAGTTATTATGAACTCAGTCACAATATGTTTCTGAAATATGAGAGACATATATTTACACAAATTCGATACAAAAGAAAAAAAATCGGTTGTCTGTAAAGTCGGTTTACGGACGATAGTTTAACGTGACAACAACGTCATAACAAAACATTAAAAAAACAAAAATGAAACCAGGCGGTCACCCATCCAAGTTTTGACCGCGCCCGACGTTGCTTAACTTCGGTGATCGGACGAGAAACGGCGTTTTTGTCAAATATCTTGAAAACGGTGCATCCTACGGCAAAATCAATGAAATTTTCATCCCCCTTTGAAACCCCCGCACCCCGCCCATTAAATACCCGAGCGCTAGAGTACCTGTTCACTGCTCTATCTTGTAAGTACATGTACGTTACATGTAAGTACATGTACGTTACATTGCGTTATCCTTTTTCGTGGATGCACCAGGCGTTAAATTAGACGTTGTCACGTCAAGAATACCTTTTGGAGGGAGAAAAACATTAAATATTGTAAATTTGACCCCACATAGCATAATGGTGTGGCAAACTGATACACTGTTATTCAGTAGGAGTCCTAAAAAATATAAATACCTATAAGATAATAGAAAAACTACTAATAGAATAACTTACTATAGAAAATTTTATCTTCAAAGTCAGGAGAATTAGACCGAAAGTAATGTGGCATATAATTAATTAACTATTTAATGCCTGCAATTTCGTCTCTCAATGTCAATCAATAATTAGGAATAAGTAGTGTATCTTTCTAGTTGTGATAGAGATATAAGAATCGGTTTAAGGATTCCGGAAATTATTAAAAGCAAGAAATAAAGTAAGTAAGTAATTATGTTACTTTGTTGTTATAGAGAGAAAATGGTTTCAACAGCGCATTACCTTACAATCGCATCGAAATATGGTCGGTACTACATTTTTTTTTAATTTCCTCCTTTTTTCATTAGTAAGCACTTCGAAACATTTCAAGTCAAAATGGTGAGAGCATATAACGCTCGACTTGTTTGGAGCCCAATTAGCCGGTCGACGACAAAATTTAATCCATTGGGCTCTGATTATGGGTTGTTTCGGAAAACTGTAAATAGGAAGTAAAAGCTGTAAACAATTTATTGCAAAAAAAAACTGCAACAAAAAACGCCACAAAAAACAGTACATTAAAGCTCCGTGATTTAAAATAAAGTTTAAATAAACTACAGGATAAACTTCATTCATTTCATTCGTTCATCGACTCAGTTTGCTTGTGTCCCAACCCTATCCACGTTTGTTATTTTACTGTCATTCATGTTACGAATTAAAATCTGTTATATTAGCGTTCTGATAGCGTAAATTGATGATTAAATTACTTACGTGTGATAAGAAACGCCCTCTTTCGTAAGGCTACACTTTTCTGACCGTGTTTTACATGAAATCACAACGCAAGACACCATTTTCCATGAGATGTGTTCACTGCTACGGACACTCACAAATGACGAACTGACACTGTCAACTTTGGTTTTCATAAACGATGACGCGCAAGTGCGCATATAGCATGGCATGAGCATGGCAGAGGGGAAAAAGGTGCGAAGGCGGATCCTGTCTTGAGGTAGTTCAAGAAAGCAAAGGGGAATGAGAAGTTGTTAACCCTTTCGGCGCCACGCCTCGACAAAACGTAAACCTGCTTTGAATCTTTATGTCATTGTGTCAAGATCACTTTGACACTGTACTTTGTGACACCTATATGTGTCGTTGGCAATTAAAATTTATTTAAATACATGAAGGCTCTTTTGATAAGCAAGCGTCTTCGGCTCTGCTAAACGTAGAATTGGAACGTCGCCATTCTAAATTTGAGTCATCTGTCAAAGTGAAACGTCAAATATTATCACTCTCTCGTCTACTGTGCGTTGCCGTATTTTGATTCCGGTATTTTAATCGCTTTGTGATGTGATTCAAACAAAAATACATCTCTTACTACCCAGCGAGTCTCTGAAAATACTCAGTACGTCGTACAACTAAAACTTGCCCACGAATTTCAAATTTTAATAAATACTCCCCTCATCCTTCATTTTCCTCATTAATTGCTTGATTTAATGTGCTTTGGCAAACAATAAAGTCAAATAATTAACTGCCGAGCTTCATAGTCTATTATAGTAGGCGAGTGGGTTTGATAGACGCTATTGACTGTGCATGAAGTGAATAAAGAGCGATGGCAGATCAGACGTCAGTACTAGCGCTGGTGATCCTCGCAGTGGGCATTACGGTCCATTTTTCGCTGCACAAAGTCGAAGAAGGCCACGTCGGGGTCTACTACCGGGTAAGACAAAATTTTAATACTCTGTACAATCACTATCATAACTATACCCCGTTATCAAGCAGGCAGTTTGGTGGCTACCTAACATTAGTGATATGTAATACAAACTATCCAAGACTCGACGTTGTAGTTATGTATGGGAAGTTGTAGCTATACTATGTGGGGTTTAATCATAACATAAACATCAGTACTGTCTAGAGTTTAATAATAATTTTGAACATGCGCTTACGCGTTGGTCAAAATGGTAGCGTTCAGATATTTTTGAGCATCTAGATCCTAAACAGTTTTGGTGTTTATGATGACGATTGTGATTGTACACTTAAGACTGTTCTAAAGACAATTTGTGAAAAGCATATCATAAGTAGGAAAGAAAAAAGATTGTCTGATGTATCCCAATTTGTGTGGCACATCGAAATATTAACACACAACTATAGGTAACGCCACTAGAGTTGAGGCAAATGATTATCACACACAGCTACATAAAGTACTGATTGTAAAAAAGGTAGTGAAAGAATGAAATGAGTGAGTGAATGAAAATGTGAGTTATATGATCTTATGATGAAATACTTATGCAATACTATGCATATTATATTTTTTCTTTTTTATATAACCTATTTTTGAAATAAAAAAATTTGAAACTGATAAGAAATATTTGCAACAAAAAATCGGTATTTTATAAATAGCGAAAAATGTGCTTATCTGATTTAAATAAAATAGATCTAAGATCAAAATATTTTATTTTCGGTTTTGTTTGAACTAGATGTATTTTCCTAAATAATAATAAATAAGTCTTAACAAAATAGGTTGAAGAAATTTTTAGTCAATCTTGTAATTTCTATGTAGAGTCTGTTGAAGTTGCTATCGGTACAAATAAATGTCAAAATCCTGCTGTCCTTACATGACGTGTTGTTGTGTGCGTGACCTCAACTCTGGTGGCGTTTAATATGTAAAACCATTTATTAATGAAAAAAAGGGAAAGAAAAGTATATAATAAAATCAGATAACAAGAGTGGCTATGAGAAAAGCCTAAAAATATTTTACTACAATGTTAGTAGTACCACGGGTAGAATTTTCATCCCATAGTACTACTAGACTGCATGGTAGTACTACAGGAAGAAAATTTTGAGGAAACTTAAGCCATTCTTTTTCTATTTTTATTTGTATCTATAAAATTGGCTTTAAATGAACCAGTTGAGACTAGAATGCACGATTTTTGTTACTTCCTGCTTATGAGGGGGTTAATAAAAAAAGTGTCTTAGGGCATCTGTGCAGAGTTAAAAATTTAAGTTAATAACGCTGGGTTAAGGATGACAGTTCCATACATTTTGACACTTCCTAACCCTGGGTTAGGACTTAAGTCAGGTCTGTGCAAGTCAACCTAAATGTGTTTAAGTGTAATTACTGGTTAGTGAGAATGAGCTGTAAACCTTTTATTTTTCAGGGTGGTGCTCTCTTACCTGTCACGAGTCAGCCAGGCTTCCACATGATGATTCCATTACTCACCTCCTACAAAGCCATACAGGTATTTATTAATGAATCATTCAGCATAGCTGTTACCCATGACTTGGTTTGCGAAGAATTTGTTTTTTGCTGTCTTGCAGAAACTACAATTTTCTGGAACAAAATCTATCCTATGTGCTTCCCAGGGTTTCAAACTATCTCTGTATCAAATTTCATCTTAATTGATTAGGCGCTTCAAGAATGAAGAGGTAATAGACAGACAGGTAGACAGAGTTATCTTATAATATATAAAATCTTGTGTCACAGTGTTTGTTATCAAACTCGTCCGAAACAACTTGACCAATTTTTATGAAACTTTTTTCTTTATAATCGGTAGGTCTGAGAATAGGTCGTAGGCTATTTTTTATACCCCTATTCTTCGCGGACGGAGTCGCGGGCAACAGCTAATATTAGTATGGATATGGATAAGCATAGCAGCAAATAAAGCACAACTATACACACCCTACAGCTATCCCTGCTCTGCTTCATTAGTCATTTATTATTGCATTCCATGATTCTTTTTGTTCTAGACCACTCTTCAAACAGATGAAGTGAAGAATGTACCATGTGGCACCAGTGGTGGGGTGATGATCTATTTTGAAAGAATTGAAGTTGTCAACATGCTTGAACCACATACTGGTAAGTAAAAAAAAATAATATTAATAATAATAAACCTAATACCTTTAAACAAGCAATTCTTGTATATATGTATATGTATAATCAGGATCTCGGAAACGGCTCCAACGATTTCGATGAAATTTGGTATGTGGGGGTTTTCGGGGATGAAAAACTGATCTAGCTATGTTTCATTTTCAGAAAACCGCTTTTACTCATGTTTTCTGGCTATTTTTGTTTGCATTAGAATACAAAGCTAAATTTCGCCGACTTCGAGCAGATCATAATAGCACATTAGAAATCGGGTGGTCCCGGATCCAGCCGACCTCGGTTCGAGTCCACGTTTTTTTTCAAGATTTTTAGTTTTTTTTTTTTAAGTTTATTTTTCAGTACCTGGGCGACCGAGCTCTGCTCGGGCAGAAACTCGGTACCAAGCGTTTTCCCAGAGATAATTAGTGCTGCCGCCTATAGTTACTGCACGTTCCCTATAATACTTTTTCTCACAAAAGAAGAAACTTGACGTTTAATGCGACAGAAGAGACACTATGCGGACAGTAAAACAAACTTATCAAGGTAAAACATTCAAATTGATGGCACCCTTATGGCACCAGTTGGCAGCACCGTCTATGTGCACGTTCCCTATTGTGAGCACAGAACAGGAAAAGCCGGTTGTCTGTAAAGTCGGTTAACGGACGATAGTTTAACGTGACTCACCCCCCCCCCCCCCCCACCCCCTCCGGTGTTTTTGTCAAATATCTTGAAAACGGTGCATCCTACGGCAAAATCAATGAAATTTTCATCCCCCCTTTAATATCCCCGTGCTCCCTCCCCCGCATCCCCTCCCCCCCTCTCACCCCCCCACCCCTCTGGTGTTTTTGTCAAATATCTTGAAAACGGCAAAATCAATGAAATTTTCATCCCCCTTTGAAACCCCCTGAACCCCCTCCCCCGCACATATATAATCAGGATCTCGGAAACGGCTCCAACGATTTCGATGAAATTTGGTATTTGGGGGTTTTCGGGGATGAAAAATTGATCTAGCTTGGTTTTATCTCTGGGAAAACGCTTGGTACCGAGTTTCTGCCCGAGCAGAGCTTGGTCGCCCAGGTACTAAAACTTTAAACTCACAAACATGTTAATAGAATTCCTGAAATATCAAACATATAAATCCTTCACCTTTTTTTTTAGTACTTGATGTTGTGCGCAACTTCACAGCAGACTATGACAGAACTCTGATATTCAACAAAGTGCACCACGAGTTGAACCAGTTCTGTAGCGCGCACAGCCTGCACGAAGTTTATATAGACCTGTTTGACCAAATTGATGAGAACTTAAGAACAGTGAGTATGCGTTAATATTAGATGTGGACTTCAGTGTCTTCAGTTAACAGATTTAGATGCTGTGCAAAATAGAACTATAGTTACAACTTACTATGTAGATGTCTTAGGGTCTCCCCATATCTATCGAACGCGGAATCGGCTTTACTCGATCGGAAAAACCTTTATGCTCGGCTACGCGCGCCAAATTGAGCCGAGCCGATCGACGTCTTTTTGCATTGACATAAAGGTTAAAGCCGATTCCGCGTCGCTGATGTAGGGAGACCCTTAGTATGCATCATCAAATTAAACATCTTTGTAATACCACCACCAGGCTCTCCAGAAAGATCTGAATGAGATGGCGCCAGGACTAAGGGTGCAAGCTGTACGAGTCACAAAGCCGAAGATTCCTGAAACTATCCGCAAGAACTATGAACTTATGGAGGCTGAGAAGTCTAAGCTTTTGATTGCTGCACAACATCAAAAGGTTAATTTACTTGTCCACATCAATCTAATTAGTAGCAACACACACAAACACTACAACCAATAACAATTTAACGCATCAGTACATCGCGAGAGAATTCAATTCTGATTTTTAAGCTTTGTTTGGTATCAAAATAAAAGGCAAATCTGTGGATATGTTATGGACCAAAAATTATAAATCGGGCATTTTTCATAATGACCGGGCACTATGAAAAATGCCCAATATGACAGGGTAACTTGATAATTACATAATGTCCATCACCTTTTCGGCAGAGTAATACAAAAACATATTTACTTACTATTTTTTTATTATTGCAGTCATTTAACTTAAAATAAACTAAATGTTAAAAAAAAATAATAATCAGACTCATTATTTGAATTGTATATTTATTAATTAATTGTATTTTCCGGGTGGTCATAAAAAAAATAACTTACACCATAGGCCAATGCGGGGGCGTAGCGGAGCGAAGCTCCCGCATTAGCCTTTGAACCTAACCATTCCGAGTCGCTTCCGCCCCGTACAGCCTTACTCGCTCGCACCGCGTCAAACTTAGCTTTGTTATCAAATTGCCCATTTGTCACGTAGCAATATAATAATGACCGGGCAATATGATAAATAATTATTATTATTATTATTATTATTTTATTTATTCATTAGATAACAATAGATCCATAATTTTGTTAGTAGACAACTTACAAGCTAAGTTAGTTTCAAATAAACAATTCAATAAAATAAAATAAGGCGAAAATAGCATTAAGATCACAATTAATTATCAGTAAAAATTAAATTCAATGTCCAAACGAAATAAATTAAATTAAGTAAATTAAGAGACAAATACACAAACATTTTAATTAAACAACATTAATCAAATTCCATGTCACAAAATACTAGGTACATGTTTATAATAAATAATAGTGATCACATTACATATTACATTTCCATCATGAGACAGTTAAGGTGTTCAAGTATGGGAGAGTCAGGCCTGCATACAAACGTTTGCAGAATGCTGTTGGAGCTGTTCCGCATTCTGCTCACCAGCGAGGCGGCTCTCTTGCGCATGATGGCATGGAACCCATCCGTGCGAGCCTCCGCAAACATCTGTGATGCACTGCAGAAACGGGGCAGCCCCAACAGCGCTCGGAAACTATTATTATATTGAACTCTCAGGGCACCAAGCGCTTTCCGAGTACAGTCAAACCACAGGCTGCTCGTATAAAAGCTCTGGCAGTACGCTTTGAATAATGTAATCTTAACTTGCTCAGAGCATCGAGCAAACCTGCGGGCCAACATGTTACTCCGTACCGCCAGCGCCCGACGTTCTCTCTCAATGTCGCAGTCATCCCTAAGGTCGTCAGCAAGAAAGTGACCGAGATACCTAAATTTGTACACTCTCGACAACGGGACTCCGTTAAGTACAATCTTGGGTACATTTTCAGGCACCTTTTCCGGTCTCCTGCCGGCGGCCCTAAAGATGACGTATTCACTTTTTTTGACATTGTAACATAACCCGTGACTAGTCGCATATGATTCGCATATATTTAAAAGAGTTCTCAGTGCCTTAACCGAAGGGCTCAGCAACACCATGTCATCCGCATAACTGATATTGTTAACACACACACCATCCACGTGGCATCCTACATGTGTGTTGCTGAGCTCACGAATAAGCCCGTCCACATACAGGTTAAAAAGTTTAGGTGAGGACAGACCTCCCTGCCTCACCCCGCACTCCAACCCGTACGAGTCCGAGAGGGCACTCGCCCACCTAACTCTATTTCTCTGATTCGCGTACCAGTACTGGAATATACTAATCAGCTCAACCGGCATGTCTTTATCCCTCATTTTCTGCCACAGAACATCATAAGAGACCAAGTCGAACGCTTTCGAGAGGTCCAAGAAACAAGCGTAAACTATAGTGCTGCGCTCAGTGTAGTACCGGACAGCATGCTTAAGGCTCAGTATGGCAGTTTCCGTCGAGAGTCCAGGTCTAAAACCGAATTGTCCGTCATGGAAATGTAAATAGTTGTCAAGCTGAGTGTTAAGCAAGCTATCCAACACTTTAGCGAGAACATTCGCCAGAGAGATCGGTCTATAATTCAATTTGTCAGCTATATCTCCGGTTTTGTTTTTTACTATAGGTACCACAATGGTACTCATCAGTTCATTTGGTAAGTATGCATGGCTAAGACAAAGTGTGTAGAACATTGACAGAACTCTCGGCAAATGAACCCCCGCATACCTAAGATGTTCGATGCTAAGACAGTCATCGCCAGGAGATTTGCCCTTGGTCATATTTTGGATCACCATCGCAACTTGCTTAGCTGTGAAACTAATCGATGTCCTATCGTGCCTAGTCTCCGCATCGACCCCCAAACACGCGGGTCCCAATGGTGATTTGACTGTAAAGTGTTCCCTGAAAATCGCAGCAATATCCCGAGACTCACTAACGCCGTCAACGCTCACGGGTAAGCCAGGCTTCAAATTGAGTCTATTTGTAGCCTTCCAAAATTGACCAAAGTTATTTGACTTACGATGTGTTGCGATTATATCCATCTTGATTTGTTCTTGATGTTTTAGGCACCAATTTAACTTACTCTTAAATATTTTACGAGATTCACACATGTTATCATAAACCGCCCCTTTAGTAGGCTTGTGACACCAGAGCCACATCTGATATTTGCGCCTAGCCTCCCCGTGAGCACAGCGGACATGTTTATTCCAGCCACACACACGTTTTTCTCGCCTCGAACAACTTATGTTTTTGACATGAGTATGAGCAGCAGCATCACATAGACTATTTACAATATCACTATACATTTTATCTAATATAACTTTGTGGGCTTCACAGTGACAAAAACTGCCAGCACAATCAGTGAATTCCTGAGGAAAATCAATACTTCTTAACTTATCATTACATAAACTATGATACACATCTATTTGGTCATCTTTTCTAACTCCCCATATTATTTTACTGTTCTCAGAAACATTGAGCAATCTTTTAGTTCTTATAGACTTAATGTTACAATCTATAATAAGGGGCAAGTGATCAGAATTATATACACCATAATCTACATACACACGAGTAACCGTGCGCCAAGCACACCGGGTGACCACACAATGATCCAGCCATCTTTTACTCCCATGAGCATCGCTCACGAAAGTATGAGTGTCAGAAGTAAAGTTTAAATATTCAAAATCCGCACACAGCCACATTTGCTCTGAACAGAAATTAAGCAATTCGCTACAGAAAGGTTCACCTGGATGCGCATTGTAGTCTCCCAGAACATACACCGCCTCCACATCACTACTCTCCACTACCGCACTGATCTCACTTAAGCACTCCGTGAAGATTGACAGGTTGTCAACCGAGTCTGTAGGCATATATACGCTGAAGATGACAAATGATTGGTCGCCGGCCGTGACACGGACGGCCGCGAGGCGCTCGCTGCGGCAATCCAGCACCGCCACTGACTGAAACACGCCCTTCCGCCACAAGATCGCCACGCCGCCGTAAGGTCTACCTCTCAGAACCCCACTCGAGATGTCGACCGCAGATTTCCCAGTGTACTCGAAATCAGTATGTATAGTACCCAGAAACGGTATATCATACGGCAATAACCAAGTCTCCTGAAGTGCAATTATGTCTGCAGTTTTACATAAATAACGAATGTTTTCAGATGAAGTTTTAACAGACTTGCAGTTGAAACTAACAAGCTTGACGTTCTGAGTAATTCCTGAATTATCCATTAATAACTATCTTCTCACTATCCACACGAGCAGATTTGTGCCCATCTTTATCCTTATGTGCTTGTTTCATAAATCTCCTGTAATTGATTCCAACCGGCCAAAAGGAGTCCTCTAATAACATATGCAATTTACTTTTCGATATGTATAATTTATAAGAGTCAAATTTCCTTCTTTCATTCAGGTTAATTCGGTAAATTGTGACTAATTCGCCTGTTTTATCCTGTATATACGATATAATATCATCTTGCGTTGTCTTGTCTCCCTATTTACAAGCGATATGTAAAAAGGTACTTTCACTTCGGCAGATTTAAATTTGCATTTAGAATCACTATTTCCTATACTCACTTTTCCCGCAAATTTGTTTATTTTTCGTTTGGTTTTCTTACCATTATTAACAACTTGCCATTCATTAACGACTACCTTTTGTTCACATTCCAAATTCGCGTGAGATTTATTCGACTCACGGCCGACCGCTTCACTGTACAATTGCAGCGCGCAAAACTCACCTGCGCCTGCATCGGTGACTTTAGCACCCGTAGTAGTCGCCGCTCCGTGAGCGCCATAGGTAACCGGTTTACTCTTTGCCGGACTCGGTTGTTTGTTTACATTATTTACGCGCTCAGTATTTGATGAATTGTTTACAATGGATATATCGAAATTGTTTCGATCCAGCTCCTGGGATAACTCGCTCTGATTGTCGAGTAAGTCATGAGTCGAAGTGTCATTATTTGCTCGGGATAGATCCTGATCCAGTGTGCCAATTGATAAATGATTAAGCCCCATAGGACCACTATCACAATTATAGCTATAATTAGCAACCTGCGCACCTCGTTTACAATTAACGTAGTTAAAATCGTTAACAATCGACGCTCGTTTTAAAATTTCAAGCTCATTCTGAACTACCCTCATATCACTTTTTGTTACGTACTGCGTTTTAAACATAAGAATTTCGTTTTTTAACACAAGAATATCCTTTAGTAAACGTGTAGGATCGATATGGTCAAAACACACGGGGGGCAGCTTACTCAGATCTCTAGCCACAAAAATCGGCAACAGCTCGGCATCCACTCCCTTTATCAGGGACACCATATCCTCAATATCTCGCATTGCTTTTCCCGCATTTCTACGAACCTTCATGGTGGCATCGGGCACTGAATCGAAAAGCAGTTGTTTCGCCTTCCTAATATCCTCTTCCGAAAAAGCAGTAGTACAAATATCCACTAAATTATCTTTGGTCATGATATCAACCTTATTATTGCCTACCTACCGTGCCTTCGAGTAAACACGCAATTATTGCTTCTTCTATCTTTTAATTAAAAATAAATGCTTAAACAACTCTGTGCCAAACTAAAGTTACTAAATACCTTTGGTGGAACATTCAAGTCACTGAAGAGGATCATTTCAAGACAGTGGTAAGATCTTCAAGTACAATACTGGGCCTTAACAACTGATAACCAAGCCCGTCGTTTTTGAATATCACTTGAAACGTACTTCAATTTCAAAATAACTGAACATTTTCACACAATTTGATCTAAAAATAAACGGTACTAATAACAACAGCAGCTGATCAACTGACATACGTCAACAAACTGTCATTGTCACTAAGGTAGCGAAACGTCACATACCTACGTTCAGGAACTTATGGGACGCGTTTACGAAGACTGCTGCTTGAGTTTTTTAATTTGGACCAGGATTTTTTGGAATTGATAAATATATAAATATAAGCGTGAGTGCACGATGTTACGAGCCGGCAGTGCCGATATGATTTGCCATGCATGTGGGGGGGTTCTCGATGTAGGAGAAGAATACCTACAGTGTATGGTAACCACTTGCGGCTTATTGTATCATTATTTGTGCAATAATAGGAAACTCACATCTGACGAGAAAGCTGCCTGGGTGTGCCCTGAGTGTTGTAATGCGCGGAAGAAAGGTGGGCGTAATTGTGATACTCCTGTTGGTACGCCGGTCAACATTAAGAACGTAATGTTCAGGAAGAATAGTGAGTCCTCTCACCCGGCACCTGAACCCACAAGGGACCCAACGGTGGTGCAAGAATTGCAGCTTACGCGAAACCAGATGACGTTGCTGACTGGTCAACTGGCAAATGCTATTACAGCCATTGCGCAATACCAGGATTTGCTCGCGGAAAGTGTCAAAAGGTTTGATCTTATCAACGCGAGGCTTATGAAGTTGGAGTCGGTACCGGTGTGCCCTTGTAAATGTAGCGAGTTAGAGCCTCGTACTTCAGTGACTGATACCTCGTCACCCAAGCCGAAGCCCAGGCGGAAGCGACGTGTTAGGAGGGTTTCAGCCAATCAAATTAGCTCTCCCGCAGTGGTAATGGGTAAAACATCGTCCGAGGAAGAGGCGAACCCATCCCGTGAAGTACCTATCACTTATCCTAGGGGGGATGGCTTGGAGCAGGTCGAAAACATCAATGACGGAGAGGAGGCTGCATCTGAGGAATTTCAGGAGGTTCGTTACCGGAAGGGTCGATTCACCTCCGTGCGTGGTACTGCGGGTCCTGATGTGAACCCTCTTAAGGCTGTGGAGCAACGCAGATTTATCCACCTGTGGAACATGGTTTCTGGAGCGGATGATGTACGCGAATATCTTCAAACATTGAACCCTGAGTGTAACTATGCGGTTGAAGAGCTTAAGCCAAAGGGTGAATATAGATCGTTCAAAATTGGTGTACCAGCGAAAATGTATGAGATGTGCCTGACTCCGAGCATTTGGCCTGATAATGCCCGGGTCAAGGCCTGGTTATTTCGGAGATCACAAAACGGAGGGAGACCAGAATATCGCTTCCAGGGTGAGGCCAAAAGTGAGACCACAGCGGATGCTTAATATTGTGTACCAAAATGTTAGAGGCCTTAGCACGAAGCTCAACTTTTTTAGGATCAACATCTTAACCTTGGAATGCGATATTGTAGCTGTGACCGAATCCTTTCTCACTGACGCTATTGGGGACTCGGAGCTCACATGTGTTGATTGGACTGTGATGCGTCGTGACCGTGCCACCGGCTCGCGTGGAGGCGGAGTGCTGCTTGCTGCTCGCCCAGGGCTGGAGATGCGGCGGAGGCTGGAGCTGGAGACACTGGCCGGGGAAGACTTATGGGTCACAGTTACACTGGAGGGAGTTGCCCATCATCTCTGCGTAGTGTACATTCCTCCTAGTGCCTCTGACGATGTTTACATGTGTTGGTTCCAAAAGGTGGAACAAGTGATAGAGTCGTTGACAGGTGTAATCCTTATAGTGGGCGATCTGAATTTGAATCCTATGTATACATCACATCATATTTTATGTCTTTATAGTTACTTCCTAGCTGTGTGCGGTTTATGTGATATGAATGAGGTGCCGAATGCGCGAGGAGGAATGCTGGATGTTGTGCTGGTGTCTGAGCGTATTCGTGGAGTTGGTGTTTCCGAAATTGAAGGAGGGGGTTTAGTACCTCGACGTGATGCATACCACCCGCCATTAGATATTTCGTTTCCCATTAAAGGCGTGTCGCGACCCTCCTCAGTTGAGATTGGCCCTAGCAATGTGGACTCAAGGCAGGACTGGAACTTTGCAAAAGGGGACTACATGCTTCTGTACAAGTTACTGTCAGAAGCTAGCTGGCGGGAAATTCTTAATGTCGAGGATGTTAACACTGCGGTAGATATGTTTTATAGTCAAATTTATAACATTTTTGATGAGTGCATACCTAAGAAGATTCGTACGAAGCGGGTCCGTAGGAGGTTTCCTGTTTGGTTTACTGCTGACATAATTGCTGATATAACACTAAAAGCTAGTCTTCATCGAAAGTGGAAAGTCACAAAATGCTCTATAGTGTACGGACAGTTTGCTGAACTTAGGACGAATATTAAAAATCGAATATCCGTCGCCTATGACTGTTACATTGATCGAGTCCAAAGTAGAGTTAAGAGTGATCCGCGCTCCTTTTGGCAGCATATTGACAGCCTTAGGTCAAAGGGTGGGTTTGCATCAGAGGTGTCGTATGACGGGAAACAGTTTGTTGGCGCTGAGGTTGCTTCGGCCTTTTCTAGATATTTTTCCAGTGTCTTTTTACCAGGCGTTCCTAATCTTGACGTGGAATCTGTTAATATTGGGAGGCAAAAATCTACGGCTCACTGCATCCACTTAAGCAGTATCTCAGTGCAGCAGGTCGAAGCGGCTATAAAGCAACTCAAGCCTAATAGTTCCTTAGGGCCTGACACATTGCCGGCTTATATAGTTAAAGGCTGTGTGGAGCAGTTGAAGGTCCCGATTCTTTTTCTTCTCAACCTCTCTCTTTCTACTGGGGTGTATCCACATCTGTGGAAGATCACTAGAGTGAGGCCTATACCTAAGTTCAATGACAATTCCAAAGTAGAAAATCATAGGCCCATTGCTGTTCTTTCGACATTAGCAAAATTGTTCGAATCCATACTGTCTCGTGCTATATCAACGCAAATTAAGCCATTTCTATGCGAGTCACAGCACGGTTTTAGGTCTGGTCGTTCTGTCGATACTAATCTCTTGATTCTGACTGATACTATCTCTGAGTGCCTGGATAGGGCTATTCAGGTCGACGTTATCTATTTTGATTTTAAGAAAGCTTTCGATCGCGTAGATAATGATGTCCTTTTAAATAAGCTTGATGACATTGGCTTCTCTTCCAAGTTGCTGGCTCTGTTTGCCAGTTATCTGCGCGATCGTCAACAGTATGTTCGACATGGATGCTTTGTTTCGGACCGATATCACACTCGTTCAGGTGTCAGTCAGGGTTCCATATTGGGGCCTCTTTTGTTTGGTCTGATGGTTAACGACTTGGAATCTGTCGTTCGTAATGCGAAATGTCTCCTGTATGCTGACGACCTCAAGCTCATTTATGGTGTGAAGGAGCCAGCGGATTGTGTTTCCTTGCAGGAGGATATAGCCTCCGTGTTGAAATGGAGTAGGGACAACAAGTTGTCATTTAATGAAGAGAAGTGTTGCGTTTGTACATATGGGCGTAGTTCAGCCCCTATGCATGCGCAATACTTCCTTGACAATAAGATGATTAATCGTGTCTTCTCTGTGAAGGATTTAGGAGTGGTATTTGACGCCCGACTCACCTTCCATGAGCATATTCGTGCACTTGCCAGTAGCTGCTTTAAAAGACTGGGTTTCTTGCTACGTAATTGCAAGGACTTTCATGAACCTGGAGTTATAAAATTACTTTTTAATGCCTTAGTGCGGAGCAAATTAGAGGCGTCTTCCCTTATTTGGAATCCATATGAATCAACATATATTTTGCTTCTAGAGAAAATTCAAAAGTCTTTTCTTAGGTTTCTCTACAAAAAAAGGTTTGGATACTACCCTTATTTATATCCCACAAAATTCTTATTAGGTTGCTTAGGTTTTAACTCTTTGGAAGTGAGGCGAAATAACAATCTTCTCATCACAGTCTGCCGTTTTTTGCGCGGGGAGTCGGATGTTATCCGATTAGTGGATAGCGTACTTAGGCTTAGCGTCCCGGATGTCCCCCGAGTGAACCTCCGGCCGCGCGCGCGCGCGCTGCTGGCGGTGCCGGCGGCGCGCACGGTGTCGCGCCGGAGCGCGCCATTACCGCGTGCGCTTGCTCTACTCAATACGCTCTTGGCATCTGTACCTGAGTGTGACCTGTTTGCGTGGAGATGGGTAGCTGTGTGTCGGGAATGTTTGATTTTTTGTGAGGCGATGGACAATAGGCCGACCACCGTGCAATAATAAAATGTCCAGCTGTTTTTCTTTTATATGCCTGCTTAATATTGTTATTTTTTATTAGTGTTTTCTTAGTTTATGTTCTGTATGTATAATTGATGTTAATTAATTTAATTTTTAATTTTTATTCTCTTTTTAATTCTTAGTTGTTAAGCAATCTGGTTTCTCGGCGTATTGGCTCGCTGTAATGCCGTGGAAATTAATTAATTAAATAAATAAATAAATAAATAAATAAATTATAGACAAAAGCAAGTACTTCATCAATTACAATGTTACATTTGTCACATTTTAACACATTAGAGGCCATTCTCAATATACTATAATCGTAACGAAAACAAACACGACACGACGACGAGGGCTCAAACCACGGCGAAACGTAATGAAGTTTAGATAGTAATTAATCACTTGGTCCATAACAGAAATAATAGGCAACCGTTACCTACTGACTGATCTGATCTATCAGCGCACAGCCCAAATCACTGAACCGATTGTACTGAACTTTAGCATACCGTTAGTTATTATGACCTAGGCATCCCCTAAGAAAGATTTTTTGGAAATTCCCACATGGTAGGGAATAAATGGGATTTATATTTTCACTTCAAAGTGGCCCTATCTCCGTAACTATAGTTATCAAATAGAAAATTCAAATTTGGCATGCAAGTAGTGAGGTGATTCCAACAGTAAAAACTAATTTTAGGATTTTGGGAAATCCCACGGGTTAAGGAAAGAATGGGATTTATTATACTTACTCAATTCAATGGGACCCTATTTCTCAGTAATCATCCCTTTAGGATCATTGAGTTTCGGTAAAAAGGGATTTTTGGAATTTCCCACGGCATAGAGTTTGGGAGTTGACTATACATTATTATTTGTGCGCGGATGAAGTCGCGAGAAGCTAGTAAGATAGATAATATCCTAAGAGGAAAGAGTGGATTTATCCGAGTTTGAAGTTAAGGGACTCAAATTTGTCTTATTTTCCAGTGCTATTGTTAGGTACTTTACTGAACAATATACCTACTGAACTTGTAAGATGCGCCAGAACCTGAACATGTTTAAACCAGCGTTTCCCACCCTTTTTGCTAGGGCGGGCCCCGGCGCCTCTGTATCATGATCCTACTGAATGAAAACTTTTACTTTTAATACTCATATTTATCTATTACTAGCTTTTGCCCGCGACTCCGTCTGCGTGGAATTAGTAATTTGGGCAGCTTATTTTTTTGATCCAATTTGCTTTTTCATCAATTATGGCTCTCCTTAGTTCCTCTATATAAAAAAAATTACCCCCGCACCCCCCTCCACCGAACACCCCCTCCCCCCGCACACCCGCGTTCACATTCACCACCGTACTCGCAGCGTGATGATATATAGCCTAGCCTTCCTCGATAAATGGGCTATCTAACACTGAAAGTATTGTATCTTTCTTATTTGTCAACTGATTCGAATGAAACAAACACTAAAATGTTGATCCAAGAAAATACCAACATATTAGATTAGCGCGCACAAACGCACAGACAAACAGACAATAATTCTAAAAATCATTGTTTTGGGTTCTATTGCGCTAATAAATAGCCCTAGTGACAGTTTTTCTCAAATATCTTCAATGTACAGACACCGACTTGTTACAGATTTATTATATGTATAGATTTTAGGTAGCTTTAAATTTTGGTTGTTTGCAGGCAGACCCTCTGCAACAGTACCACGAATCTCCAGGAGTCCTCTAAATTTTAGGACTACTTTAGACTAATAAATAGCAATTTTAGAGTCCAAGTTTAGTATTTAATTTTTTGATTTCAGGTTGTAGAAAAAGAAGCAGAAACAGCGCGGCGTAAGGCTATCATCGAAGCTGAGAAGGAGGCGCAGGTGGCCAAAATCCAATACGACCAGAAAATCATGGAGAAGGAATCTCTACAGAAAATAGAGCTTATCGAAGACAGCATACACAAAGCTAAGCAGTATACAAAAGCGGAGGCAGACTTTTATCATCTCAAGAAGCAGGCTGAGGCAAACAAGCAGCTGCTGACAAAGGAATACTTAGAACTGAAGAAGTACGATGCTTTGGCTCATAACAATAAAATTTACTTTGGCAGTGACATTCCTAGCATGTTCCTTCAAGCTAATGTTGGGGATGTTCCAAGTGCTAGTGCAGTTCCTGTGCAGGTGGAATGAGTGATAATAACCCTGTCAAAACAACAACTAGTCAGTGAATAGCAAGGGACACATTGTTTTGACATGTATTTCTGGGGCCCTTATTCTCATCACAAGGTGTAGTTGTTCATTTCATTTGTAAATAGTTTGGGGTACATTGTGATAAATTTATGCTGATACCATCAGATAATATTGTTTAAAATAAACCTGTATCAAACTAGGACTCAATGGTTCTGTGAACTGTAAAATAATGAATTTATTTTGATCTTATGTTTTGTTTAATTTTTATTCATGTCTTAGTTCATCCCCGTTCTATAATTGTTATTGTTAATGCTTGGTTGTCATAATCATTTGATGCTAGCTTTATAACTGAACATAGTTGTAACATGTAGACTCAAAGTCTAAAATATGCAAGTGTTAAATAAGAAGTAGACAGTATATTTTATATCAGGTCTTATTTATTGTCTATTTTGACTGATTAGTTACTTGGATGTTCTGATTATCAATTTAAGTAAGTACATAGCTTTTTTATGTGATAAAGTATCTGAAAATAAAAGTTTTTAATGTTAGAAAATGTGATTTTATTTCAAAACATAACTTATAAATAATTTACTGGCTTGGATATTTAGATCTTGTTGAATGCGGCGATGTCAACAGACTGGACGAAATCTTCAAACTCTTGGATTGTTTCTGTGAGGAGGTCGACAGAGACCTTGTCGTCTTCAATCACACACATGATCTGCAGTTTGTGGATGCCGTAACCTACAGGTACCAGTTTAGAGGCACCCCACAGGAGACCGTCCATTACAACAGAGCGGACATGTTTCTCCAGCTCCTTCATGTCTGTTTCATCATCCCAAGGCTTGACATCGAGGAGGATTGATGACTTGGCAATAAGGGCGGGTTTTTTGGATTTCTTTTCAGAATATGCCTTCAGACGCTCTTCTCTGATTCTAGCGGCTTCCGCATCCTAGAAATAAGGATAGAATGTATCAGGGCTCGCATTATTATCGCAATTTAGACCTTGTAATCTCCTGTAAACAGTTGTGACAGATAGACAAAGTAAAGAAATGCACAAATTTATGCAAATGATTTGTAAGCTAAAAGCTAAGTATTATTTACCTCTTCCTCATCACCGGAGCCGAATAGGTCGACATCATCGTCATCATCATCAGCGGGTTTGGCGGGCGCGGCGGTGGGTTTGGCGCCAGCGCTCAGTGGGCTCACTCCCGCGGCCCAGGCCTTGCGCTCAGCGGCAGAGTATGACGCGATCTGGTTGTACCAGCGCAGCGCGTGCGGAAGATTGCCGGCCGGGGCTTTGCCAACTTGCTCGAACACTTGCACATCAGCTTGAGAAGGTGTCCATCTAGAATACGTTTTCGATAAGATAACGATTCACATTTTTAGTTCAAAAACGCAGGAACGACAGAACTAAGTAATCTTGAAGTAACAGCTGTCGCTGAGGTTAAGTCAGAAATAATCAAGGTTAAAAATGTTAAGATCAAGGGGTTGACGTGGTGTATTCTTTAGGTTATGTACATAGGTTAGTATTTTATGTACGTACCCGGACACATAACTTTTCTCAGCTAAATATTTGTTCAGTTCATTGAGACCCTGGGCGGTTTTAACGTCTCCGAAAGTCATTTTTTATGGATTAATCTGATTTGTTCGCGCAACCACACGGCCCGGCAAAGCAAAGAGCAAATGAGAGAAAGAAAGAGAAAAAAAATGATAGAGAGAGTAAAAAAATTTAGTGCAAGTAGTGATGTAGGATCGTCATTTACCGCAAATTTTTACCCGACTGCATTATTCGATTAAGTTTGCTTTTTTATTTATTCGATTGCTTCCATTCGATTGTCTGATTCCCAACTGTTCAAGTTATTTTTTAGACTGCTGTGTTCCAACTGTAATTAATTAATTTAATATTGTATTTTTATATGTAAGTTCAGTAATATAATTATGAACAAAATTGTGAAATAATGAATTGTGATATACGTCCCTATTTCATTTTATTATGCCTTGACAAATTTTGTTCACTCTTTGTTCACTTTAGCTGTGTAAAAGGCTACTCAAACAGATTTAGTTAATGACAGTTCCTTGATCTGTCACTTCAATCCAACTAATCGAAATTTGTATTTTTAGGTACGATTTTTACAAAAAACGACGTAATTCATGGAAATAATTTTAATTTATCTGAAATAAACCCAATCATTTTGTTATTACAGTTTACACTATATTAACATAATATTTATTATTTAGGTTAGACGTTCGAACTTATGTAACAATAACAGTTAATTTTGTGTAATTATCTCGCTAAAAACCTTATAAATTGGGTCTTTTACACTAATATAAACAATACGATTACTGTGAGAATAATATCAAAAGTTTATAGGTGCTTAAAGTGGTCATTAATCTGTATTTGCGTAAGTTAGTTACTGAGGGTGATTTGGTGTGTTGTGTACAGAATGCTGCGCCAGCCGCTTACCCGGGCGCTCGCGCTGGGCGCACCCCGTGTGACGCCGCTCGCGGCACGCCGCTTCGCCGACCAGGTGCCCGCGCAGCCCGATAAAGTCGAACTCTTCATTGACGACAAACCCGTGTACGTCGCCCCTGGAACCACCGTCTTGCAGGTAATGGTCAGATGCTGAATGCTACCAGTTGTGATGCTGAAGCAGTAACAACAATTTTAAATATTTAGAACTCCTGGATCAATATTGTTCAATGAATTATTGAAAAAAGTCTTATTTTGAAGAAGCCATCTAAATTTATGGGACAAAAAGATATGGTTTTAACTAAAACTCGTATTCTTCTGTTAATTAATTAAGTCATTTACTATAAATGGATAATAAGTACCTAAATGAGATAGAGAAAATAATAGATAAGTTATGTTATTAGACCATTTAAATTTTTTTTGATGACATGATAGCACAGTATAATAAATAGACAGTAAAACGTCTTCATACAAGCGGCCGGAACGCGAGAAGTACCTACGCGCCACGAAATCGCAGCATAGCTCGGCAACCATCAGTCAGGTGTGCTGCGCGGTTACGTTCGGTTGGCGTGGGACTCACGCGCATTTATTACGTACTTACCTATTAACTATGTCACGACGATATAAACAGTATTGTTCGGTGTATGGGTGTCTAAATTTATCTATATCAAAATAGACAGATAGACATTTGTTAGATTACAAACTCAGTTGGTAAGACTAAAAATAATATTATTTTACCATTTTTATTTAGTGTTAAGTTGTTTTTTATTTGTGTTAGTTAAGTACTATCGCCCCAAGCGCCAGATACCCATTTTCATAACAAATTTGCTTGCAGCCGTTGATGTTTATTGCTATGGATTGTTATGGACAGATGTCTAGCCACTGCACGCAAACTGGGCCTTTAAGGTGGTTATCTGGCGCTTGGGGCGATAGTACATATTGGTTTTGCGACTGTTACTCATTGAATGCAACACAATAACCAAAATTAAATCAATGGCGGGGTACCTACCTACATAATAGTATACTTCGTTTTTTTAGCATTAGAAAGAAAGTAAGCAATCTTGACGTGTCTTTTTATTGAAAAACACTTTTGAAAAATAAGTCACAGCTAATATGTAACAATTTGAAAGGAAATATGGTAATTTACACTCTTTTGGTTTCAAAAGTAATAGTTACTATTTTTGATGTGACAACGTCTAATAAATCGATGAACGCTGGCTGCACGGCGAAAAAGGATGACGCAATGTCACGTGAAATTACAAATCTTAACTTCTAATCTTAATTTAGTGTTAAAGATTATGATGATGATTATGTGAAATTATCAAAACATAACTGAAGAGTGGCAGCCCTATCGCGAGTTTGTGTACCTAGCCAGCGTAGGTAATTATAATCAAGGACGCTGCCGAGACGTCCTACTGTCTATTTATTATACTGTGATGATAGCTTAGTGGTAAGAGAAGCAGACATTTGTGTGAAAAATATGAATGTTTGTGCTCAAGTCTTTGGTGTTTAATATGTATTTATCTATATAAGTATGTTTATCCATTGCCTCAGTACCCATAGCTAGCAAGTAGCTAGTAGCTTTGCTTAGTTTGGGACTAGGTCAATTATAATTTCTCAATGACATGTGTCACCATACCCAAGCTATATGAAAAGGATTATAGTGTCAATCATACCACGATTTATTTATTTATTTATCTTTAACTTTTTTAGGCTGCAGCGCAAGTTGGTGTGGAGATCCCCAGATTCTGTTACCATGAGCGGCTGGCAGTAGCTGGTAATTGCAGGATGTGTCTTGTTGAAGTTGAGAGGTCTCCCAAACCAGTAGCCGCCTGTGCCATGCCCGTGATGAAAGGCATGAGGGTCAAAACTAACTCTGACCTCACAAGGAAAGCTAGAGAGGGTGTCATGGAGTTCCTGCTTGTGAACCATCCTCTAGACTGTCCTATCTGTGACCAGGGTGGTGAATGTGACCTTCAAGATCAGTCTATGGCTTTTGGCTCTGACAAGAGTCGCTTCACTGACATCCATTTCTCGGGAAAGAGGTTAGTGTGAATCATGTCTGATGTTCTGAATCTAATTTTGTATTATTTTTTAATTTTGTTGAATAATTGATGAAAAATAGAAAAATCACATGGTATACACTACAAATCAAATTAAAATACATGGATATAGTTGCCTCTATGATTTCAAAAAAAGGTATTGGGTGGTGCCACATAGCTTTTCAACTGCCGTGCCCCGTGTGTTACGAAAATCAAAGGATAGTGTGTATGAACTAAAACCAGTAGGGATGTTTACACTATTAAAAAAAAAAGGACAACACAACTCCAGTAAAAAAACGCTTAATTTTAGCCCTGAAAACCTGATTTGATTAATTTTCGATTAACTGAAAAATTAGATTTTTTGTTGCTTTAAAACAAATGAATAGTTAGTTGATTGAGTTGGCGAACAAGTGACGTCATAAGTTGCTATTGCCAGTAAAACTCTATGGGAGAGTTGTGTTTTGACAGCTCATGAAAAGTATCAGTTGATTGGTGGGTGTCAACATCCCTATTGCAATTCTGCGACCACACTATCATGTGTTGTGGTGGTCACTAGAATTTTTTAGTCGATTTTCGTAATACACGCGACACGGTGGTCGAAACGCTTCACGGCCCCACCCTGTTATGACATTGCTATTTTATAATATTTCATCAAATAAATGTTCTTTGGTATGTTTAGGGCTGTAGAGGACAAAGATGTAGGTCCCCTGATTAAGACGATTATGACGCGTTGTATCCACTGCACTCGCTGCATCCGCTTCGCCTCGGAGGTGGCCGGCGTCGACGACTTTGGCACCACGGGCAGAGGAAGCGACATGCAGGTATGGAGTGTTACCAAACTGCGGCCATATTGTTAGAATCACAATGGCTTTCACTTTTTCTTTCTATCAAACAGGCCATTGTTATTGTCTAACGCGCGGTCACTTTTTTTTTCTTTGGGTTTCACCCTTGCTGGATTAGCAAGGCGTATGTTGCCAGTGTCGACGTAAGGACATGACACACATGAGGAGACTGTTCGGTTTAAGGATTGATTTTGGCGTTGGAGTAGACAGGAGACCGAACTCCAACTTTTTCTTGCACCCGTTGCTATAGTTACTCAAATTTTGTCTCCTGGAAAAAAAATAAGAGACATTATTAGTGATACCCCATGTCTGCGAATATCAGAAATTCTAATTCTAAATATAATACATTGTAATAACGTATCTAGTAACTGCAATTCAAGCTGTTGAAGCTTGTACTTTCTTAATAAATATTTTTTCATTTTCATTTTTTCATTTATTTTTTATTTCTTCAAGTTATCAGTTTCTAATCCACTGATATACATTTTTAAAGATCTGGCACATCACTAATTATTACATTTTTTTTTAAATCCATAATGTTGTCGCTTTGTTGACCAGGTTGGCACTTATGTGGAGAAGATGTTCCTCTCTGAACTGTCTGGTAACATCATTGATCTGTGCCCTGTGGGAGCCCTCACCTCCAAGCCTTACAGCTTTGCCGCCAGGCCTTGGGAAACCAGGAGGGTATGTATCTAGTCTTTAATGTTGGATCTTTTGCAATGGTTATCATTTCAAGCCGGCAGGTTCAATATCTCCTATTTAACATTGATTTGAAGACTTCTAGGTCTAAATTTTCTACCGTTTCCGTTTGGCGATTATAGCTACATACGACGTAGATAGCGACAAAACATTTGAATACTAATGTGTTTTTGTTGTTTCAGATTGATTCTGTCGATGTCCTGGATCCTTTGGGCAGCAATATCGTCGTTGCTACACGAACCAACGAAGTATTGCGTATCCTTCCCAGAACAAACGAGGTAACTCTATTTATTATTTGATTGGTTTTGATTTTACTTGATTTTGAGTCTTTAGTCGCGGTCGGCACCGTCAGTCACGCACACTAAGACTTTATTTTATTTAAATCAGATAAGCATTTTTTTCGCTATTTTTAAAATACCGATTTTTTGGAGCGAGTACTTCTTATCAGTTACAAATTGTTTTATTTCAAAAATAGGTTATATGAAAATAGAAAAATTATAATATGCATAGTATTGCGTAAGTATTTCATTATAAGATCATATTAACTCACATTTTCATTCACTCGCTACCTTTTTTGCAATCAGTACTTTATGTAGCTGTGTGTGTAATCATTCGCCTCAACTCTGGTGGCGTTACCTATATCTAGTATTGTCTACTGGTTTGTGTTAATAGGAGATCAACGAAGAGTGGCTGTCGGATAAGTCTCGGTTTGCATGCGACGGGCTGAAGCGGCAGCGGCTGGTGACGCCCATGCTGAAGGACAGCCGCGGCAACCTGACGCCCGTGGAGTGGGAAGACGCGATGGTCGCCGCCGCGCGCGCGCTTCGCGACTGCCCCGCTGATAAGGTACGGTTCAAAATCGAAACATTTATTCTTTAAGTACCTAAGCAAAAGGCATCACACCCGGAATTGGGGATATCTATTTTTTGCAATGTATAGTAAATCGAAAACCATTTCGAGATAAACGCTTTTTAACTCGTTTTCTGTAGTTATTTAATTTTAATATTATGTAATGAATTGATCACATTACAAATAAGCAATGACCTTCATTTGACCTTTATTCTGTGTGGTTAGAATTGCACACAATTTACGCGTGGATACTACGGAGTTTGATTTGGAACCGCTGTCTGACATCTAGCGCTTTGACAGCGCCAGTAAAGTGACACTAGTTACAGTGTACCACTACGCAAAAAATAATTAAAGGGGTTGAAAAATTATCTATGGTACTATACTTATGTGCGGTTAAACATGGTGCTCGAATAGCTCGTTTAAATGGCATGTAAAATAAAAAAGGCGACAAACTAAACAATTTTACTATTTGTTATTTTAATTTTAATATTTCCTCACATTGTTTGAGAAAAGCACTATACAATCCTCGGCCGGAACAGGGATTGCAGGACTCGTCTACCCCAAACTCGTCCAGCAATCCCTTACTTCACGGCCTCTGCAGTGATGTATGGTCAAGTACAAAAATAAGTATCGATCCTCCCATCTTTATATATACCTTAATTCGACGACATAAGAGCTATGGGACATATTTATGAGCAAGTTGTGTGCACCCATATTTTTACACTTGACTGTACAGTAAAATTACATAAAGTTTACCACTGACAGATAGTTTGTTATTTTTGTGTTTAGCTCGTGGTGGTGGCGGGGGCGCTGGCCGACGCCGAAGCCCTGGTGGCGCTGAAGGACCTGACCAACCGGCTGGGCGCCGAGCGCGCCTGCACCGAACAGTATTTCCCGCTCGATGGCGCCGGCACAGACCTCCGCTCCTCCTATGTGCTCAACACTAAGATCGCAAGTCAGTACCGACATAAGAGGGTTTATACCTGCTGAGCTGGCAACGTTGCATTTTTGTTAGTTTGTCTCTTTTTGTTTTTGTTTTTGTTTTGTTTGCTGGATTTATCCGATAGTCACAATTCTCTAGTTTCAGAGACAAGTTTGGCGATATAAAGTTTAAAGAAAAAAAAATCTGTTATTTGATAATTTTGTCTGTTTAGCTTAGGTACTGTTTGCGCGTTCGTTAACAAATTTAATAACAATGACGTCAAGATATTGTGGTGTATTTGGGTGTGTAAATAACGGAAAAACGATGCCACACTTAAGTTTTTTTAGTTTGCCCAAAGATGATGAGCGGTAAGTAATATTTTCTAAATATTATTTCGTTTTTGTACCTAATTAATCAAAAATGAATGAAAAATAAAAAATGTTTTGTATACAAATTGTTCTAATATATAAGTTGATGTGTCTACTGCAATAATAATTCGTGATAAGACTTTTATTTTCTTTAAAAACCGTTAGGTAATAATTTTTAACTAACAAAAATGCAACGTTGCCAGCTCAGCAGGTATAAACCCTCATAAGTATTAGTGCTCTGGCACTCCGTACCAGTGGTAGACAAAGTACGGCCCGCGAAAGCATCGATGAGGAATATAAAACTTTCCAAAGTCTACAGGGCGCTTTTTTAGGGTCCATATGGGTAAAAATGGGACCCTATTAATGAGATTTCGCTGTTCGTCCGTCCGTCTGTCAGTTTGTCACCAGGCTGTATCTCATGAACCGTGATAGCTAGACAGTTGAAATTTTCACAGATGATGTATTTCGGTTGCCGCTAATGCCGCTATCTATTAACAACAAATACTAGAAGGGTTTAGTCACTTTTCAGTACTTTGGAGGACGATTTTTCCAAATGGGTTAAGATTTGTCAGTTAATAAAAAATACGTGTCTCTAATTTAAGACTGCTCTCTAACATATATAAAAATAAAGCCGGTGTTGTGTCGTATTCGGGAGTGATGAGTGGAAGATACTTACGGTTCCGTAGCCAAACATGCTCTTAAGGTTCAAAAGTAGCCTTTTTACACAGAATATAGGGCTCCGAATCCACCCTTTTGTTCCTACTGTTTTTGATGCTATTGATAATCTGCACTGTAAATATTGTATAGTCGGGGTAAGAAAAGGTTTGTCACTTTTCGACCTTAACTCGTTGACATATAGTCGAAAAGTGACGAACCTTTTCTTACCCCGACTATACGTCGATCGCCGAAGCCGGAGATATTTAAAATTAGTCCCCCAAGACACAGGTCCTTGCTAGTTTGAGGGGTCAGAATGTACCTACTGAATGGACTGTAACTATTTTGATGTTGATTGTGCAATAAATCATTTTTTTTTTGAGTGTGGTCCCCTGAAAACGACGTATTTCCCCAGACGTGGAGCAAGCAGACATGGTGCTTCTCATCGGCACCAACGTCCGCTTCGAAGCGCCCCTGCTGAATGCGCGTATCCGCAAGGCGTTCATACACCGCGACACCGACGTGGCCTTCGTAGGCCCGCAAATCGACCTCACCTATGATTATATGGTCAGTATGCTTTATCTACAATTCCGAAAAACTGTGATTCAAGTTTGAATTAGAACACGGAATATGGGTCTCTATGGATTCGTATAATCTAACAAGACATAGTGTATCATTCTTCATTTTGACGACCAGATGGCCTAGTGGTTAGAGAACCTGACTACGAAGCTTGAGGTCCCGGGTTCGATTCCCGTGTTGGGGCAGATATTTGTATGAAAAATACGAATGTTTGTTCTCGGGTCTTGGGTGTTTAATATGTATTTAAGTATGTATCTATCTATATAAGTATGTTTATCCGTTGCTTAGTACCCATAACACAAGCTTTGGTTAGCTTACTTTAGACTAGGTCAATTGGTGTGAATTGTTCTGTGATATTTATTTATTTATTTTATTTATTTAATCAATATATTTCATACTAAACACAAACTGAAATATAGATGCACAGAAAAGACCAATTCTGGGAATCGAACCCAGGTCCTCAGCATTCCGTGCCGTGTGCCATACCCCTACACCACCACTGGTCTAGAGATTAGACACGAATCTTTCCTATACATCATACATTTCAGTCTGCTAAATCATCACCTTATGCAGTGACAAGCGTTCATCTATGTTACACCCTCTATCGAGAGATTTTAAGGATTTGCATAAGGTGATGATTTAGCAGACTGAAATGTATGATGTATAGGAAAGATTCGTGTCTAATCTCTAGACCAGTGGTGGTGTAGGGGTATGGCACACGGCACGGAATGCTGAGGACCTGGGTTCGATTCCCAGCATTGGTCATTTTTCTGGGGTTTTTTCTGTGCATCTATATTTCAGTTTGTATTTAGTATGAAATATATGATTTCACGGGATGACCGTAAAAGTAATAAAAAATGAAGTTGAAAAAATAAATACAAAAAAAAAAGATACTTCATAGCTAAGCTAACTTGTATATTTAATCAACGTTAGTCATAAAGTGATTTATTTCTGAAACAGTTCTTTTTTCGTAATTGTTGTAAAACAAACCTAACCTAACCTACTTACTGCATTCTATAAAATAGCATTTAGAAAAGTCCTGAAAAAAATACCGATTCAGAAATAAATCTCTGTATGACTAACATTGATTATGAAGAATAAAAAAAGAAACAAAAGAAAAAAAATATAATAAATACCTACTTTTTTTTAAATCTTATTACGCAACATAAAATTACGCTAAATTTTCCCTTTTCAGCACGTGGGCGACTCCGCATCTATCGTCAAAGACCTGGCCTCCGGTTCCTCCTCGCACCCAGTGCTGAAGCGCCTGGAGGAAGCGAAGCGCCCCGTCGTGATCATCGGCGCCGACCAGTTGCAGGGCTCCGAGGGTGCTGCGCTGTTGGCTCACACCCAGGAGTTGGCTTTGAGACTGCAAGACAAACTCGCTGATCCGGAGTGGAAGGTATCCCAAGACACAAATCTTATAAAAACACTTAATTCCAGCCATGAAAACTTAACTAACATAGTAAATACATAGCAGGATGTGCAAGTCGCAAAATGTGCAGGCTACGTAAAATGAGCAAATCGTAAAATGTGCAGATCTCATAATGAGCAGATAGCAAAATGCAGATCTCATAATGAACAGATCGCAAAATGTACAGATCTCATATTGAGCAGATCGCAAAATGTGCAGATTTCATATTGACCAGATCGTAAAATGTGCAAGCAGATCTTATAGTAGGTTTAGGTTATGTAAAGTTTGCATCGGCCCGAAGGGCCAAAAGCATACAGTTACAGTCGACACTGTTTCCGTGTCAATTTAAATTGGGAAAAAACGCGATTGTGAAATTAAGCTTCAGTAAAAAACCATTACGATCTGCACTTATTGCGATCTGCACTTATTGCTATCTGCACTTATTTGCTATCTGCACTTATTGCGATCTGCACTTATTGAGATCTGCACTTTTTGCGACTTGCACATCCTGCTATGTATCCTAAATAAGCTCTACTATTAACTAGGCAAGCGTGCTCCATCGAAGGCCTCATCTTCGCTTTCCGTCAGGCGTGATTGTGGTTAAACGCAAGCCTATAATGTATAAAAAAAAATCCTCTGCAGGTTCTGAACGTACTGCAACGCACGGCGTCGCAAGTGGCGGCTTTAGACATCGGGTACCAACCGGGCGTGGGCAAGGCTCTTGAGGCCGGGCCCAAGGTCGTGTACTTGCTCGGAGCCGACGGCGGCGTCGTCACCCGGGAAAACCTGCCTAAGGACGCCGTTGTCATATATCAAGGTAGGTTTTAATAGCTCAAGGTCAGGTTTTAGATTAGGAGAATGATGATTTCCATATTTATGAGAGTCTCGACACGTCTTGGTTACGGAGCGCAGGGCTGTAGCTAGAGTCGAATTTGATATAGGGCAGCATTGGTTACAGGTAGTCAGGGCAGAAGTAAAAAAAATATTATAATAAACAAACTATGAACATACAATTTTATCTTGGTTTTTGGTATTTTTAAGGTAGGGCATTGTCCCACTATGCCCCCCCCCCCTAGCTACGGCCGTGACGGAGCGTGTGTCGTTTCAACTGCTTTCTTTCTTTAGTGCTGGCTGGCTGTCAGATTCGAGATTTCTTCAGGTGCCAGAAACGCACGCACGTTAAACATATAAAAGAAGACGCTGACATCAGTCATGACATAATAACGCCGTGCCTAAACTTAGGGCTTCGTTTTATAATGTAGGCGAGCACTAACGAAAGATTTTTGAAATTATAACACCTAAGGGGGAGAAGTAAGGGTTGAAGTGTTAATGGGAAGTCCAAACCGCTTAAGCTACAGATGACGAATTTTGGATAACAGGTTAAGTCGTTTACTGTTTTTTGAAAATAAACACCTAAATAAGAGCCATATCACACTATACTTCGTTTTTTTTATCATTAGAAATAAGGTAAACAATCTTGACGAGTCTTTTTATTGAAAAACGCTTTTTAAAAAATAGTAATTTTTACTTATGAAACGAAAAGAGTGTGAATGACCATATTTCCTTTCAAATTGTTACATATTAGCTATGACTTCTTTTTCAAAAGTATTTTTCAATAAAAAGACACGTCAAGATCGCTTTCTAATGCTAAAAAAACGAAGTATAGCGATTTTGTTTGTTTCAGAGATGTAAAGCCTAATAAGCTAGTAAAATGTCTTCTCTAGTAATCTGTAAATGCCCCGTTTGCCAGGTCACCACGGCGACGCGGGCGCAGAGATAGCCGACATCGTGTTACCGGGCGCCGCGTACACCGAGAAGAGGGCGACGTACGTGAACGCGGAGGGACGCGCGCAGCAGACTCTGCCGGCCGTCACGCCGCCCGGCAAGGCGCGCGAGGACTGGAAGATCATCAGGTAACAATCATCATCATCATCATCCCAGCCTATATTTTTTTTTTTTTTTTTTTTTTTTTTTTTTTTTTTTTTTTTTTTTTTTTTTTACAAAAAACTGACCCGTGATTGACCACTATCTCACCTGATGGAAAGTGTAGATGAAGCCAAAGGTGTACCTCACTGGTTCAGTAACAGCCTATTCACTCTAGCCTTGAAGAGACCCCAGGTTGTATTTATCAGGAAATACAGACGACGGGAGCGAATTCCATTCTTTAGCAGTTCGCATTAGGAAGGAAGACGCGAACCGCTTCGTACGGGCTACTACTTTAGTAAAATTACAATTATAGACTTACAGTTATAAAATAAATAAATAAATAAATATCACGGGACAATTCACACCAATTGACCTAGTCCCAAAGTAAGCTTAGCAAAGCTTGTGTTATGGGTACTAGGCAACGGATAAACATACTTATATAGGTAGATACATACTTAAATACATATTAAACACCCAAGACTCGAGAACAAACATTCGTATTTTTCATACAAATATCTGCCCCGACACGGGAATCGAACCCGGGACCTCAAGCTTCATAGTCAGGGTCTCTAACCACTAGGCCATCTGGTCGTCAACCAAAACATCTATAATGTTACACACTAGTATAGTAACTTAAAAACTAGCTTACTAACTAACTGCTAAAAGAAAATATTACAATAACAGCAAATTTTACAAAATAATAGGCTCCACCTGTCTGCAAACACGTCTGCATCTTTGGATTGGACCAACTGATTTACAATGTATTTTATTTATACATTGCAGGGCACCCTTAGTTAATGCGGATTAGGAACTCGACACACACCTTTGTGTTTTTTCGCAGTTGTGTGCTGATTTCCTCTTACATTACACATTATCTATACATTATTTATATAAAGAAAGGTCCTGACTGATTGACTGACTGACTCATTGACTCGCTGACTGACTGACTGACTAGTGGCCCAAGATGCCTGATTTTTCCATAGAGCATGCCTTTATACATAGGCAAGGAATACGAACGGATTTGTTGAAATCCCACAGGATAGGGAATACACGGGATTTACACATTCACTAGCCGATGATGGTGATAAATTTTAGGAGGTCACTTTGCTGGATTTTTGCTATATTCAATGAAAGTAATCAGGAAGCTTTCCAGGAATTTGGCGCGGACGAAGTACAGTTTGTGAGGATAATGTCACAAAAAAAAACACGCAGAAAAAACGTAGGTAACCAAAAAAAGTTACATGATGATAAACTGCTCGGCCCGAAAATTCTAGAAAAAATCTTTAAAAGTTAATTACTCGAAAACTACAAAAAATCGGCCAACATACATGGGGTATATTCGGATAGCCCTCGATGTGAGGCACCTAAATTTTTTTTTAGACGTCAGTCTTTGGACCACCCTGTATATAGAGTGTCTGTCCAACTGCTGGGTAAAGATCTCACCTTTCACTATTTCTCTGTCCAAGTCGTCCCCCAATCACCTTTTCGGTCTGTCTCTGCTTCGATGGACATCACGGAACCCAATAGATAGTTTTTTGGGTCTACTGATATGCATTTGGCAGAAATGATAATTTAAAATGTTAATACTTCTGACCTAGTCTATTTCCACGGCTTCGCCCGCCTGAACCATTCGATCCTGCAGTTTTATTGAAATCCCGGGAATTTGTGTTTCAGGGCGCTGTCAGAGGTGGTGGGTGAGCCACTGCCGTACGACAGCTTGGACGAGGTGCGGGCGCGACTGGCGGAGGTCAGCCCGGCGCTGGTGGCCTACGGAGACGTGCAACCCAACAACTACTTCGCGCAAGCCAGAGCGCTCTCACAGGTAACATATGCCATAAAAATAGTGGATTGTAACATCATCTTCAACATCATTCCTACTTATTTATGTCCCACTGCCTGCACAGGACTCTTAGAATGAGAGGGCTTGGACCGTAGTTCCCACGCGGACCCAGTGCGGATTGGGAGCTTGAGATACACCATTGAATTTCTTCTCAGGCGTGTGCAGGTTTCCTCACGAGGTTTTCCTTCACGCTTACGGTAAATTTCAAATGTACACATAAATTCTGAAAAACTCAGGTAAACGTCCCTGTGCTCGACATTGACCCAATAAATGGCACCTTCAATCTTATGTCATAGTAAGAGAGGTGACAGATGGGTGTCATCTACTGGGCGTTGAGGTGTCGAGCATTGGTAGGTTTACCTTATATTCGGTTTAGTACATTTAAGACATTTAAATATTTGTACATAGGCGAAATATTCTGCAGCGAATAATTTAATATTAATTCAAATATCCTCTCCACAGAGCCTCAAACAGCCAGTCTCCGGTAAATTGGACGTGCAATTAAAAACTCTAGAAGATTTCTTCATGACGGACCCCATCTCCCGCGCTTCGCCCACAATGGCCAAGTGCGTGCAGGCTGTTATTAAGCAGAAGACCTCGCCTTACTAAACTGGCTGACACAGGCGGATGAGTATTTTCTACTTGCTTTACGTTTAAAAAAAAAAGAGTATTTTTATGCGTTAATTTTTCTCATCGAATTTTTCACGAGTTTCTTTTGTTATGGAATATTTTCTATATTTAAAATCACGAACATATTTATATCGTTTAAGGCCATTCACCATCCTCTGATGAGTTTCTGATATTTTTTAAGATTGATATCTGTGATGCTGTCTTTGTTTATTCGGAGATAATAAACAGAGACAGCATCTCTGATACCAGTCACTTAAAATAAGTGGTGAACCAAGCCGCGAAATATATTTCTACTCTTTTATTCATTAATGCTGGTTATGTTCCCGTTAACATTCGTTGCACTTTATCTGTCACTTTGACATTTGCCTTTGACAGACACAAAAAAAATTTTTTTTTTTTTATTTTGGGATTTTTTTTTAATGGATAGCGACAGATTGTCTTTTATTCTTAATTACAATTACACAACATCATGTTCGATCATGAACATCATTTTAAGCATATTTCATGTATGAAATATGCTTAAAATGAGGTTGCCAGTTACAGTAAAGTATTTGGTAAATGAAGTGTAGTAGAAAATACTCGTTCTTGCGGTGTCGTACTCGACTTAATATAAGTATATTTCTGATAAACGTCGCTCACTTACTGTGGTATCAAATAATCACTGTCACCAATAGTAATTGGGCGACATTTATCTTTTAGGTTAATAAACAAATTTTTATTTTGCCTTTCTGCAATCATTTTTTAGAAGAAAATACTTCAGGAATGCTTAATAGTTGAATCTTACCAACTCACTTTCTTGTGATTTCGACTATGTACATTGTGATTTTGAAGTTATTTATTTTCTTATGTAAGGATAATTAGTGTTTTCAACTTTCCAATTGTAAACCACAACTATATGAAATAATCATGGATGTAGTGGGGATGTGTCAAGTGCTACTGTGGACGGAGACAGGTAACAACAAGATATTGTATATAACAAATGTAGCATAAAATAAACGTAGTATAATGATTGACGAAACTTTTATTTTACTTTCAACCCTTTTAAAAATTGTGACAAATCAAAATGATCGAAAATGATACATTTTATCACATGTGAAATTCGAGCAAATGATAGAGAATCTATAAAAATATATTTTTGGATTTGAAAATTTTTCAGTAATCGGGAATTTGCATGTTTTCCACATTGTTTGATTTCCGGTAATCCTGGAAATAATGCAATTAATTTAACAACGGCAAGTACCCACTAAAGTAAGTTGTTTGATTGTTTTTCATCACCATATCAGCCAAAAGACGGCCACTGCTGGACAAAGGCCTTCCCCAAAGAGTTCCACAACGATCAATCCCACAACGACGACGCTGCCCGCATCCAAGTGGTTCGTCGATCCAAAGTTCATAATCATTTTTTTACTGTGTCAGAAATCACAGAAAAAACAAACAAACAAACAGTAGGTATGTCCTGAATACCCTGAACGACTTCCATCGCGCCGGCGATTGTGATCGTGGTCAAAAATATCATTACAACCTTGCCACTATATGGCTTCTGACAATTCTATGTTTAAACATGAAGCGACAGCGATAAGGTAGCAAAGCGTAAACATAATCTTCAGCCAGCGGGTCTTACCAGCCAGTCACCTTCGCTTCCTGCCTCCACGCGGATTCTGTGGCGTGAAGACGCCTGACTTGCGCTCCATTCAATATGGCTTCGAGATGAGGTTCGTCCCTAAGTAGGATTATGAACGACTTTCTTCAGGCTGGCCCTGTATTGGCATTCTGCGAGTATCACCGCGCTTGACGGCTTCGCTTCACGCTTTGATGCGCGCTTATGAGGCGTGAGGCAGCTTGGCTTGCTCTCTGATCAAAACGCCATCGAGATGAGGTTCGTCCCTGAGTAGGATTACCTGAACAACTATCCTCACGGTGACTGCGCATGCGCTGCCGCCGCGTCGGACCAGTCTGGCAGCTTCGCTTCACGCCTCGATGTTCGCTTGTGAGGCGTGAGGAAGCTTGGCTCGCTCTCTACTCGAAATGGCTTCGAGATGAGAGTTCGTCCCTAAGTAGGATTACCTGAACGACTTTCTTCACGCTGGCCGTGTACTGGCATTCTGCGAGCGCGTCGGCCGCCGCGCGAGCGAACTGCGCATGCGCCGCCGCCGCGCCTGACCAGCCTGATGGCTTCGCTTCACGCCTCGCCGCGCGTCTATCAGGCGTGAGGAAGCTTGGCTTGCGCTCTGCTCAGAATGGCATCGATCAATGTAATGTAATGTTATGAATTTACGTTGTTATTTTCGGTCTTGTGAATTAGAATAGGTCACGTACCTACCTACAGTGTGTCAGTGCTTGGGGTCTTGGGTATCAACTAATATGGGGCCCGTTGGAATGTAAAATAGTGAATGTTATTAACAACAAGCCAATATGCCGACTTCCAGGTCCACCGTGAGATCGAGGGCCCTGGCATGGGCCTCGTATGACCTTATAGGAAAGGCGATAGGTACAGTCAAGGGCAAAGATATATATGCAAGTAATGTGAAAGAAAATAAGTAATCATATAAAGATAAAAAGATATATACTCATTCAAATGCTCAAAAATATGCAAATGTCAATGAGCCCATAAATATGTATATGGCAAGTTCAAAAACTTGTATACGATCAAAATGGCATAAATTTGTATTCAGCAAAAGACGCAAAATATTGTAGTCATATTTATATCACTAAATATAGATTCAGTATCTGCTACAAAATAAGTATACAAAATATAAATCTCCGAAAAGCAACTTTATGTTCTTGTTACACGAAACAAATTTGAATGGAATGTTTTGACAATTCACGAAAACGGTACCATAAATGTCATTGCGTATGTCTGTCTCACGTTTGGATCTGTCACTGATGCGTGACTGCGCTGTATAACCGCTGCAATAAGGTTGGTGCATTGCGTACATATTTTGCAACTTTGAGCGGATACATATTTTTGACCTTCTACGGATTTTGTAATAATACTAATAATATTGAAATTGCCAACTTAAACACTAACTACTTAAACTAGGTATCTATATACAGGGTGTTCCGTAAGTAGTACGACAAATAGAAATGGAAGATAGGTGGGCAGGTCATCTACTAAATATCAAAAAATGACCTTAGTAAAAGTCGCACCGTTTTCGAGAAATTTTGATTTTTCTGATTTTTTGAAAAATGTAACACCCGCACGAATATTTTGAATTGTGATATTCCGAATTAATTAGTTTTTGAATTTATTTTTATTAAAAAATAATCTTGAATAGTTTTGTTATCAGATGAAAAAAAACCCTTTTAAAAAACTATTACAATGTTTTATTTATTTTCATTTCAATTTAAATTTTGTCTCTTCTCCTAAACTTTGGTCAAGATTTGATTTATCACAGTGAAAAAAATTACATGACCACTATTGAGCTTACTAGCTTAGAACATGTCCGTTTAATGGACATTCAAAAATGATAAATAGGTTATCAAAAAAAATTTTCAGGAAAAAATCTTCATACAAAGCATTAAGTACCCAACAAATCTCGTTAAGCCAGTACTACCACCTTATCTAAGTTGAGGATCAAGATGGATCAGAATGCATTCTGGTTCAATTCAGCAGCTATTCAAAACTAAATAAATAAATAAAAAATCTAAATTTCGCGTTTTATTAAACGCCGCTAAATTTAAATTCGAAATTTAAAAATAATTTGGTTTATCTTTTGTTTATTTAACCATTATTTAACCATACCCAAATTAACGGTAAGATTGGATTCAAATATGAATGAGTTTTAATTGTTTTTTTTTAATAAAACACGCGATTTTTTTTAATTTTTTTAATTTATTTAGTTTTGCGTAGCTGCTGAATTTAACCAAAGTGCATTCTGATACCCACCAACCCACTAATCCACAACAGAATCCGTCAATCAAAAAATTTTATTTTCAAAATATTTTGTGTTTAGTGTTTAGGAACAGTATTTAAAATGCCAGTAATCAATATGACTCGATATTATCAATGATTGTCGTACCTACGTAAAAGTAGACTCTTCAGAATTAAGTGGCCAGCCACTTAGAAATGAAGGATTGCCGTACGTACAGTCAAGGCCAAAAACATGTAGCCGTTCAAAGTTTCAAAAATATGTATACACGTCCTAAATGTTAAGTTAATAAAGTAGTGTATACATTTTTTGAAACTATGTACGGCAACATATTTTGCCCTAAGTGTGTACCTATATTTATGAATATTATGGTGTGTCTAAATTTATGCGTTGATTGATGAGGACATAATATTGCACCTGCTGCTTATATACTTATCTTTCACACAACGTATACATATTTATGCACCTTTCCATGTTCCATAATTTATGATCTTAATGATGACGCCATTTTTTGAGATTTTGTGGTGTATATATATCTTTGCCCTTGACTGTACTGTCCTGGGCTACCATAGAACCATATCATAGTAAATAATTTTATTTCCTATAACAATTATTATACTAATGATAAAAATGACAAGGTTCTGTGATAGTCTAGGAATCGAATCGATTGACTAGGTAGGTACAGTTAAGAAAACTGGATCGCGCACACGGGTGGAAACTTTTCATAACCAATTTCTTCGACTGTAGGTACATGTTATTTTATTTAAGTCGTGTTTAGTTACCTGTTTGCATTTTACAGGCCTTTATTCCCGGTTTACGTTCGGGAATGAAGCATGTTTTGTCGCTGGTATACTTGTTGCGGTTTGCGCATGCTCTTTGCACATCAGCATACTTCTTATTGTAACGCGCCTCCTTAATATTTATAAGTCGCTGCTTTTCCTTCTTTATATGCTCCTCCTGTTCTTTCTCTTCCAATCTATTTGAGTTGCAGAAATTTAATTCAAAGTAAGCGCGCGCCTTGTATTCACTTCCGACAAGCAATGGATGGACTGACTCTTCGTCACTCTCCGCTATGTTTGTGGCGAATATGTACAGCCAAGGATTTTAATTTAATTTACTAATTCCTGGCCCATTTTATAAAAATGTCGTTAAACACGTTTAGGGGGCGGCAAATATTTTGTAAATATTTGGACAATTCCATATTGTAGTTTTTGAAATTGGCTAAGTAAAATTTTTTGAAGTAGGCAGGTATAAAAGAGGGCGACAAAATTTTCTTCCGCCCCGGGTGGCTGACACCCACGCTACGCCACTGGTATGTTGATTATTAGCCAAAACTTTGTGGATGATTTTACTTGATGTGCGTGAGATTTACGAAACAATTTGAATTAAGTAAGTTTCGACGTTAGGTCTACTCATTATTATGATTATTTTTAACCATCGATCGCTCATTGATAACTTTGCATAAATGTTTCTGTAACATTAAAATACACAATACTTAATTATTACTTATTAGTACTATTTAAGTTACAAACCGTTGTTTACACCTAATCATGCCTTTTTCTATGAAATCGTTGTAGCTTCTCTGTTCTTGGTCTTGAATCTGAAGCAGCAGTTCGTAGTTACTTTTGAAACGTTCTGTGTTGTGTTTTTCTTTGTGGATCTAAATAAATTAACTTATCTTAGTAAACTTTTGTTTCGTCCTTATTACTAGATAATAACAATAATAACTTAAAGTAATGTTAGGTTTGGAATAATATTGGACACTTTTATGACTTTGTGCCTCTACCATGAGTTACACTAGTTTACAGTGACCGTACTCGCTAGCGACGGCGTAAATGATTTGTATGGAGAATTGTACTTCCGTAAGTGACCGCTAGAGGCGCTGTACACAATTCTCCATACAAATCATTTACGCCGTCGCTAGCGAGTACGGTCACTGTAAACTAGTGTAACTCATGGTAGAGGTATTGCTTCTCTGAGGGCGCGGCGAGTAGTTCGCGACGTGATCAAGCAAATAAAGCGCGACTTAAAAAAAAAGAAACGATTATGACGGTTCGACGATTCACATTGATTTTTACGATAAACATAAAAGAAGACTAGCAGACTTGGTACCTAATTCCAGCTGCCCTCTTCTCAGTTCGTCGCTAACGAACGTATAATTTTACCACGATTAGATGACTCTGATTTGGTCTAGACCTGGGCCTAGTTAGCTGTCGTTATATCGAGCTATCGATTCTTTACGTTCACAGTTTGACATATGCTTTAGATACATAAGTTGGATCGAAATTGTTTTTCTCTATATCTTAGCCGTGAGTTGCTTACTTGGTTGAGCATGCGTTGCTGCTTACAGCGTATTCGCTCCTGATATTTGCTCCATGCATCGGCTAAAGCTTGTTCTTGTAGCTCTCCCTTAGCTTGTTGTTCACGAATCTTTTTGGTTTCAGCTTCGTACCATAGAACTCCTTCTTTATCAAGGCAATGATTGCGTTTCTACAAATTAAGACACATTTAATATACCTATTTATCTACTTTACTCTCTAAGTGTAATTAACGTGTTTACCTACTGTTATTTTTGTCTGAGAGTACCTATCAGTACTTGAATCGTATTTTAGTTTTTGTTTTACTTTTAGTGATAAATTGGAATTTACCTTTTCCATTATTTCTAATTTATGCAATCTTTCTGTAATTTTTGCATCCTCTATTCTATGCATTTTTTCAATCTTGGCAGCCTTTAACGCGTCCTCTGTTTTCATTTTTGCTCTGTGAAGAAAAATCTTTAATTTGTTATGCACCTAAGTTTCAGAGTTCCACAAGATGTCCGTCGACTTACATAGCTTTATTAAATTGCGCATTTTCGATCTCTCTTTGTTTTGATATGAGCTTTTTAGCATTTTCTCGTTCAAATTCAGCATACATAACATTTTTCACGTCCGGTTTAGATTGTTCCGCAGTTTGTTCATTATTCTCAATTTCTCTTTTAAATTTAATTTGAGCGTCTCGAATTTCTTGAGCTTTTGATTCACCAATGGCGCTATATACATAAACATATTTAATTTCTACTTTGGAAGGAATCTATTAAAATATTTGAATACGAATATCACCTACCTTATCAGTTGCTTGCCATAACAGGTTCTTTCGAAGATCATATCCCGGGCTTTTTTCACAGCTTCGGCCGTATTGTCTTTCTTGGCTTTCTTGTGAAACGCTTCAACTTCAGCCATTTCAAAAGCCGTAAGCTTCTTCCTATCCCTCATAACTTTTCGAACATGACCTTCCACAGTGTCTGGCCAGGTACTAGTCCACTTTTGGGACTGCTCAATCATCCCCTCTATGTCTACCGTACAGACAGGCACTTCATTCGTCGATTCAGGATTTGCTTGGTTTTTAAGCCTCTTCCACTCATTTTTGTGCAGTATCAAAGGTATGATTCGTCCCATGGTAAGATTAACGTTTGATAATATGTTTATCTAGGTAAATGTTGTCAAAAACCAAAAACATCAATTTCATTGAAATCTATGTGGCTCGGTATTTCGTTATAAAATGGGGTTGAAAAATTCATAGTCAGCGTATATAAGTTAACGGCTAAGATGCTCAAATATATCGGACGCTCTAACGTCCTTAATAATAGAGACATTTTACGTTATATCGTGCACCGCGGGCGTTACTTTATAACATACTTATTTGACGATGACTTTATACGCAGTTAAAATTATTATTTCCAATTTCCTTCCGAAATGGAATGTTTTAATCAAAATTAATCATAAATAAATTAAAATCTCATCCCTGCCCAGCACCAGCGCTTCTGTTTCACAAATTAAAATTCAAAATAGACAACAACGCAACTTTATGGCGTGAGATGGGAAATTGAGCGCGCGAGTTTCGCGCCATTTCAGGCGGCGCGCGGCCATCCATCACTGTCTACCGGAGACGTTATTTGCAGTATATTTTTGCATAAAAATAACTCTACTACAGCGGGAAACGATGGACAGAGAAAAATTGTAACGAGTTAAGAAGGAATGTTACGTGCGGCTGTTAGTTTTAATATTCATTTCAGGCGATTTATCGGCGTAGCGCGTGGGCTCGCTTTTGCGAGCTTGTTGGGGTGCATAAATAGTCCAATAAGACTTCAAAAAACCTTCTGGATCTCAGTCTAATCTATTGCAGTCAGCAAAGACTTTAATACTTAATCGGGGAGAGTCGTCACTATAAACATTGCAGCTGTCTGTAAATCGCTAAGTGTGTTCAAATATTTTTAGCCACCTTACGTACAGCTTCGATGTTATAATGATGGTTATTGAACTTGTGATATTCTTCAAGAATGTATATGGGCTGATAGACAGAGTCTAACTTTATTTATTCGTATTACGCTGCTCGTAGAGCTACTTCGTTTGCAATAGGGATGGTGAGATTATCAATGAACTGATGTATTTTTATGAGGTGTCAAAACATGATTCTCTCTCCATAGATTTGGTATGGCTATTGCTAGTTATGACGTCACTTCTATGCAAGCTCAATCGGTTATTTGTTTTAAGAGGCTGACAACACCTAATTTTGTTGAAATTGATGTCATTTAAACAGTTTTTTAAGAAAAACTGTTTGTTCTAGCACATCAAAAAATTATATGTTAATAATTCATCATATTTCAAAGACCGTGGACGGACTCGATACATAATTGGACGAAATCGGCTCGATAGAAAATAATTGCAAAGATAGGTCTTAAAATCATCATTAAACGGTTCTATGTCTTTATTTTTTTGGCGTATGCGTCTGCAATTGGGATGCACCAAAAAAAATAACATATAGTTTTTATATATTTTTTGGAAAGAATAGGATATTTTAAGATACCATTTTCATCGATTTTGAATTTGGTTGAGTATTTAATTTTTTATAATTTTTTTAAGAAATACTTTGGATGACGTCACAGTGAGAGAACCACGTTCCATTGCCTAGAAAAATTCAAGTCGTGCATAACATAATCTGTGGCACTACTGGCCTTATACTTCGAAGTATTCTATATCGATGTACGAAGTGCAAAATTCGAACTTCGTATCGTGCCATTCCTCTCACGCTAATAGTATTTAATACAAGACCGAACAAGACGATGCGATACGAACTTCGATTTTCGAATTTTGGAGTAGCCCCCCTGATTTGTCTTGTCACTGTCAATAATACAAGCACGGCTTAGGGTCCTAAATGAACCATATGACAAATAGTTTTATTTATTTCTCTTCTTTTAGCTTCGATTATTCCTGTTTGTTTAATGGTGTGATAGTAAATAGATATTTTTTATTAAAATCTGATATTTAAATTCTTTTATATTTACTTGCAACGTAGTAATTTAATAATTAAATTTGTAAAAATACATTGGAAATACTCGTATACATTTCGGACTTTACGATAAATGACAACTGTTTAAAGCCAGGTGCGCATCATGTGATGAAAGTTCTGTCTTTGTCACTCTTTGCTATTATAAGCAGGACAGCAACATTTCAAACTGTCAATTTGCTTTAGAGTGTAGACCTTCTTTATATCTGCCTCTGTGATGATTCACTGCAGGGGTCAAATGAAGGTCATTACTAAAAATTTCTTTATTTAATTCAGTTTACCATATTTTTGGAATCTGATTTCTGAAAACGCTTCACAAAGCCTATTTCTCCAAACGGTTTTCGATTTACTATACGTTGTCAAAAATTGGGACATCCCAATTAAAAACATGAACTGAACATATTCATACCTAAACCGCTAACGAGTCATATTTCACAAATAATCCACAGTTTTTTTTTAATTCAATATTTGCTCGATAAATTTCAATATACCCGGCTGCCCAGTCATAGCGGCATCTCGTTTACTCCGATACAAATAGTGTGCGCCGACGTTGGTGTTGACAGCGTCTTAAGGCAGTTAAAAATCTAATTTTGCAGTTAGTTGAAAATTAATCTGATTTTCATGAAAATAATATGAACGCCACACATAGTTTTTGTTACGAACAAAATTAATTCTTATGCGTATGTGGGTAGGTTAATTTTTGTATTACCGTGTTGTCGCGATGTCTTATAGCTGATGCTGGCGTTCAAAAGGCTAATTATGGAAGACCTGAGGCCGTATTGTCTAACGCTTCTGACGCTTGCCTTTGCTTTCACCGTCTCTTCCTGCCATCATTTTATACCGTTTGACAGAAAGAAATAGCGATTGCGAAGGCAAGCGTCAGAAGCGTTAGACAATAAGCCTGCTTACGCTTATAGTATAACGCGCGGGCGTTTGCCATCGCTTTCACCGTCTCTTTCTGTCACCATCTCATACCTTTTGACAGAAAGAAATAGGGAATGCGATAGCAAGCGTCCGCGCGTTAGACAATACGGCCTCTATCTATTGAGGTGATTCGTAAATCTAGTTACCTATAATTTTATGTAGGTATATATCTAATTTTAGACGACCAAATCGACCAATGGCCTAGTAGGTAGAGAACCTGACTACGAAGCTTGAGGTCCCGGGTTCGATTCCCGCGTCGGGGCAGATATTTGTATGAATAATACTAATATTTGTTCTCGGGTCTTTAATATGTATTTAAGTATAAGTAAATATAGTGTAGTAAGTATGTTTATCCGTTGCCTTGTACCCATAACACAAGCTTTGCTTAGCTTACTTTGGGACTAGGTCAATTGGTGTGAAATTGTCCCGTGATATTTATTTATTTGATATTTATACCTCGATGACAATAATTTTTGCCTTTTTCTACAATCACCCATATACCTACCTAATAGTCGTTTTAATTAATTAATTAAATTTTAAATCATCGTACCAATAACAAGCAGTCGCCTAGCTAGTTGTCACAGTTGGAACACCATAAAATCGCAAGACATCACTTTTGACCCTTGCATTTTTTATGTTTGTGTGTGTTTTTCACCATTCGAGTGGACCTTTTTGGGATGCATAGGCAATTTTATTGCCAGAACACGAATTGGGTCGCACGTGATCGCCTGGTAAGGTAATCCTGAACAAATCTTGATTTCCAACCTTTAATCGGGTCCTATTGCTTTTTGATTTTGAATTTTTAAACAGGGGGCGGCACATAGTGACAACACTAACACTCCTATATGAGTAAAAAGCTGTTACATTAAGGGTGAGGCCACACGAGCGTAATTTTGTGAGTCGTGAGCGGCAGAATTTCGGTTCGCGCCATACAATATGCGGGCCATCACGTGACACTCACGTGACACATTGTATGGCGCAACCGAATTTCTGCCGCTCACAACTCACAAAATTACGCTCGTGTGGCCTCACCCTAATCATCATCATCATAATCCCAGTTTATATTCGTCCCACTGTGGGGGACAAGCCTCCTCTCAGAATGTGAGGGCTTGGGCCGTAGTTCCCACGCGGGCCCAGTGCGGATTGGGAACTTACATTACATTAATGTTAGAAGCAAATTAGATCCGAACTTATGTACGGACAGATGTATTTCAAAACTAGCTGTTGCCCGCGACTCTGTCTGCGAAGAATTCGTTTGTCACTATTCCGCGAGAACTATGCATTTTCCCGAATAAAAACTGTCCTTTGTTCTTCCCAGAATCGTGAACTAACTTATATATTAATACCAAATTTCATCTATGTTTTTGTGGTTTACCTACGTGTGAAGAAGTATAGACAGAGGACTCATCACTACGAAAACTAACTTTTACATGGTTGTCATTTTTTCGTTCAATTAAAATAAATTGTGATTTCATGGTTATGCTTTCTTTTAATTTACTAAGTTTGTTAGAGAGATTTGATTCTTATAATTGACCCTATCGACCAATGTAATAAAAATAGAGGCTGCTATTTTTTGAGAATTTTCGAAAATATTTGAATGCAGTTTTCTTTCTTTTTAAAATTGGAATGTTTCCTTGGAGTAAATTTTCCTATTTTCAGTGTTTAGAGTAGTTTCTTTCCTTGGAGGTGGTATTACAAAATTGTACCCTGTATAGTATTCGTAGATACTTAGATGTTAGAAATGAAATAAAGGGCATTCCATAACTCGACACTTCATCCACTACAAGGACCCGTCTAGCATCAAGGCAGGATTCAGTTTCATGAATAAATTTACATGTCACTCAGTGTACGCGGGCTCTCCAATCGAATATTTTATATTGGTTTACACTGTACGTAGTCTGAGAGGATTCCGCATGAGCATGTTAGTTATTTTAAGAAAAAGTATGGCTCTGTCCATTGGAGGATAATTTTGCCTTAGTCAAGTAGAAGATAGTTTAAAAAGTCGGCAGTTGTTCGGTAAATAGCACTATACACCATTTCCGTGTCAGGATATTAGCTATCGGCCAATGAATATCCATAATTGGCCAGGAAAGATCCAGAAGGGAACTGCATCTCTTGAGCGTACCTACAGCGTTTTCCACTGTGAAATGTTTGTCTAGAAATAATGTCTCTTATCGCTCGAATTATAAAATGGTCCACGCGTGCAAAGCCGTGGTTAGTTATTCAAATAAATTCCCAAGGGACTTATTCCTATCCAATATCGTCCCAGCATTAAAATCTTGTTACAAAAGCACACTATGCGCTGGCGCCACTTGACCGCACTCCAGGCCGCGCGACACCACTTGAGGGCTTAGCAGGTAGTCCACTATCTAACCAGAGATTTGTTCCAAGAAAACATTTTCAATAGCTAGTAGCTGCACTGTTTCTGACTTGTTTGAGTGAGCAATATTTCTTAATTATTTTTTAAATGTTACTGACAGACGTGAATCCATCAAAATGTTAAATGTTTTCTTGTCTAAATGAAGGTAGTGCATTCATATGCATATTTTATAATAGTATAATTTCGATAAACGATTTAAATCGAACCGACGGCAGTCCTTCGACCAAGTAAAAAGTAAAGGCAGAGTCCGCAAACGGCAAAGTGGTTAGGTTAGGGATGAAACTACGGCGCACTGTGTTCATTCATACACACAGAAATACAACTACTTAAACTTCGCTAAGCCAATACCTAAGTTAAGCTACACACACTCACACGTGCACGAGGCATGACGTAGTTTTACGCTGACCCATTTTGTTGTTCACAGAATTTTATTGTCTTTACTTTTTATTTGATCTAGTTTTGAATCTTCGGACGCTTTTGAAAAATCCAACATTATATATAAATATCCATGTTGGATCAAATTTTGATGAAATGTACCTTGAATAAAATTTGCGTATTCAGGAGCAAAAGCGAAACTAAAAGAGTGTAATAAAGTTCAAACGGCGCAATGTTTCAATAAGACTTACGAAGTATCGAACCCGATCCTACCTAACTGTGAAGTTTAATAAAGCAAAATGGCCGATTCCTTCTCTACAAGGATTAGGTGGATGCGTTTGTCTTCATTTGAAATGTAAGGTTTAATGAAGACGTACGGTGGAATCGAGCTGAAATAAAACTAATGCGAGGGCTATGTATTAAGTTCAAAAACTAAACATAAATATCAATTTGGTTTGTGTAAATGTGTTCGTTTCTACTCGTGCATTGGTATTCGACATTTTGACATCGATGGGTTAGTTTGAGCACGCTTTATTGACTACTAGCTTTTGCCCGCGACTTCGTACGCGAAGACAATAACGTTAGAGTTGTTTGCATGAAATTTGGCACACAGGTAGTTTATTACGTGGATTAACACATAGGGTAATGCCAGGAAAATGTAAAGTTCCCGCGAAATTTGAATAAGTGAATTCTAAAGCCGGTAAGCCGCGGTGGCCTAGTGGTTTGACCTATGGTCTCTTAAGCAAAGGGTCATGGGTTTGAGTCCGGGCTTGGACCTCTTGAGTTATTCCGAATTCGTGTGCTAAATTACGTTTGAAGTTTACCATGAGCTTTACAGTAAAGGAAAACATAGCGAGAAAAGCTGCACACACCTGAGAAGAAATTCAATGGTATACACACGCACTGTACAAATCGCACTGGGCCCAAGTGGGAACTGAGGCCCAAGTGTTCTCGTTCTGGGAGGAGGCCTAATTGAAACAACAACATTCTATCCCGGAAAAGTGTACAGCATACCGCGGGGTAGAAATAACTGTCAAAACATTTTGAAAATCAGAGACAGTGTAGCTTTTTATTAGTGAAATAATTTAAAAAAACAGCCCCCACGTTCAATTCACTTATTTCTATCCCGTGGGTATTTTGCATTTTCCCGTAGAAAAGTAGCTTATGCCAATCAGGGATATTGTTGCTTTCAAATTGTAAAATATTTTTTAAAATCAGCCCCAAAGTTGAATTTACTTATTTCGATCCCGCGGGAAATTTGCGTTTTCCCGTAGAAAAGTAGCCTATGTCAATCAGGGATATACTTAGTAGCTTTCAAATTGTAAATATTTTTAAAAATCAGACACTAAGTTGAATTTACTTATTTCTATCCCGCGAGAATTTTGCATTTTCCCGGAAAAAGTACTTTATGTCAATAAGGGATACTGTAGCTTACTATTGGTGAAAGAATGTCCAAAATCAGCCTCAAAGTTGAATCCAGTTTTTTCTATCCCGCGAGAATTTTGCATTTTCCCGAAGAAAAAGTAGCCTATGTCAATTGGGGATAGTCATATTAAATCATATGAAATAATTTTTAAAACCAATGCCGAAGATGAATTTACTTATTTCTATCCCGTGGGAATTTTCCTTTTTCTCGAAGAAAAGTACCCTATGTCAAATAGGGATACTGTAGCTTACTATTGGTGAAAGAATTTTTAAAATCAGCCCCAAAATTGAATTCAAATTTTTCTATCCCGTGGGAATTTTGTGTTTTCCCGAAAAAAATGTAGCCTATGTCAATTGGGAATAGTCATATCATATTATATGAAAGAATTTTTAAAATCAGTGCCAAAGTTGAATTTACTTATTTCTATCCCACGGGAATTTTGCATTTTCCCGGAAAAAAGTACCCTGTGTCAATCAAAGATACTGTAGCTTACTATTGGTGAAAGAATTTTTAAAATCAGCCCCAAAGTTGATTTCAAATTTTTCTATCCCGTGGGAATTTTTAATTTTCCCGAATAAAAAGTAGCCTTTGTCAATCGGGGATAGTCATTATCACATAATGTGTAAGAATTTTTAAAATCAGCCCTGAAATTGAGTTAATTTATTTCTGTCCCGTGGGAATTTTGCATTTTCCCGGATAAAAAGTAATCTATGTTAATCAAGGGTAGTGAAGCTTTCTAATTCTGAAAGAATTTTTAAAATCGGCTCAATAGTTTCAGAGATTCCGCTACAAACAAATAAACAAAGAAAGTTGAGATATTTCCCTATCCCGTGGGAATTTCAATAAATCCTTCCTTAGTGCACCTCAACAATATTCAAGGTACATGTGTGCCAAATTTCAAGTCTCTAGCCCCAGTGGTTTAGGCTGTGCGTTGTCTGTCAGTCAGTCAGTCAGTCAGTCAGTCAGTCAGTCAGTCAGTCATTCAGTCAGTCAGTCAGTCAGTCACGGTACTGTTTTATAGGTATAGATTGTGCATGGTATAAAAGTGACGGAGTTTTGTTAAAAAAAAATGATAATTCACTGCAAGCTTAATGAAGAAAAACAAATTCATGAGTGTCCAGTCGCCATCATAAACACCGGGGTCATAAATAAATGAACGCGACTGTATTGCTGATTGCGTAACATCATACCTACTCAGATCCAGCAGTCGAATAGAAATTCTGCAATTTTTTTTAAATTCCCATTGTATTTTCCAAAAATTAAGTCTTCATTTGCGATGTACTTATGACGAATACCCGTGCAAAATTTAATGCCTCTGGACTTAGCATTTTATATGGATCCCGTAGGAATATCGGGAACAATGAATCTATGTGTTATTCCAGACGCTTAGCTATCTACTTACATACCAAATTTCATCTAACTCCATCCATCCGTTTTAGAGTGACAAATACACGGTTTAAACATACGCACGTACGCACATACTCACAAGCCGTCGTATGTATTTATAATATTACTAAGCTTTTTGAGCACCTAGACAGTTTATGACGGCGACTTTTTAACGAATCAATGAATGAACCTTCGCTAGGTGTTTATTCGATCTAAAATACAGTACAAAACGATTGATTTTTATTGAACAACACGCCATAAGCAAACAGAAAGAGGTCCGTAGAGACGATTTGCACGGAGGTAAGCAATGGCATATTTATCGCTTCAGAGCGATCTCTGACTGGTAAACCTTTATGTTGTAGGTGAGTAACTAGACGCAATTAACGTAACTTATTAAAAATAGGTATAGGTGATTTCTATTATCATAGTAAAATAGTATAAATATGCCAAAATTCAAATGTAGAGCCGACGCCCAATTAAGTTAGGTACTTACATACTTTAATTATTTACTACCTTTTATCGTAGCAAAAATTATATAAACTCGCATAAACAATCAGATTCTAGCTGTTGATATAAATAAGTAAGTATTTAATTAAGTTGGTTTAATGTAGCCCATAAACCGCACCAAAGTCTGTTAAGCTCGTTATTGGCCTCCCAGGATTCTATAGTTTATGGCTTATGCTCACAATCAGTACCATCTGCGGCACCGTTTAAATTAAAAGTAATTTTCTTATGCAGAATTAATTAATGACTAACGAGCTCAATAGAGTTCATCAGGCGGAAGCGAGGGACAAAGATAGCGAGATACGTGATACTGCGGTTTAGAATGAGAGGTGCCAGGAGTCTGAAGTTGAATGAATTTGAATTTATGCCGGTCCATTTAGTAAAGCGTCAATTTGGCGCGAGAACGGTCGTGTGTTGGGAGAACGCTTTTGAGTTTGAAGAAAGCGCGCGAATTAAAATACGCGCGATTTCGTAGAGTATTTATTGTAGACACTGTATTAAAATAAAAATAAAGGAAAAAGTTAATAAATACAATGAATTAAACTATTTGGGTTAAAGAAAAAATATTATATCACAAACTTAAAGTTATAGTATCGTAAAAAAAATGATAAACGGTAATGTTTTTCTAAGCTTGGTTTAGTGTTGTGGTGAATTTGTGTTATCTGGAAGATTAGGGGAACATAATAAAGATAACGAATGTCTGTGAGTAAGCTCCGAAGTGATATATGAGATGAGAGTAACTGAAAATAGCTAAACAGTATTAAGAATAACTACGGACTGTGGAAATATTTAAAACGGTGAGTATTTTGATTTATAATGCAATGATGAATCATTTTGCTGGTTTAATTATCATTTAAAAATTAATAGAGTGTTGAAATAGTATGAGTTATGCTTAACTTATTAAATTGACATAATCTATGTTTTAAGATATGGTTAGAATTATATTTTTAGATATAGCAAATACAACAATTAAAGATGAAACAGAAATAAAAAAAATATACTACCTAAATTGTTGGCAACTTAGGCAAGGATGCATTAAATGTACAAAAAGATGTCATAAAATATGTACTATTGAAAATGAAAATACTTAATCAATAAAATTGTATTGCATCCCAAGATTAAATTCTGCGTATTCATAAAAATATATTTCCTATGACTTTACTTCACAGTTTGGTTAGCTTGCATTAGGTTGGTAAACGTAGGTAGGTACGGTCAGCATCAAAAGTAGCTGGTTACTTTTGTACTTTGTTGTAATAACACAATTATCAATCAAGTATGACGTTTTGCACCTAACTGTAGAGCGACAAGGTACAAAAGTGACCAGCTACTTTTGATGCTGACTGTACATCACTTTTAATTACACCAAGTTTAACAGTGACGACAGTTACATGAAAAACCTAGTAACACCATGTTTTATTTTACTTTATTTACCAGTATAATAAAAAAAAAAAAGATTTGAAAGTAGGACAAAATAGAAAATTCAGAACCCTATGTTTCGTAATCCATTTAACCCTGCCTTCTGAAGAAGCTTAAAAACTTTGTTTACTTTACCATGATTGTAGGTAGGTACTTATGTATCAGTGGCGTGGAATGAACAGTTTCGTTAGGAAACCTAGAGAAAGAGAGGAGCGTGGGAAAGGTATGTTTTCGGACGCACGCAACGTGTCGTAGTAGTGTACACACCTGTTGGTTTGGTACACAACCTTTGCTATATTTGCCATCACTGACTTCACGTAAAAAACAGTTTATGCACCCTGGTACGAATCGAGTTGTTATGGCGCCACGCCACCTGTATTAATAAAAAGTAGCAGCAGTTCATATTTCCGCACCCCATGTCACAATAAACAGCGGCAAAAAAATTAGGTGACGATAACGATGCCATATATATTATTTAATTCGTTTATTTAGTTAACTCGCCGGATTTTATATTATCAACATCAAAGACATGAAATTGCTTTAGCACTCATAATTTTCTTTCGACCGTGATTGAGTGGAGAAAAATTGTGTCGCACTATTTTGAAGTTGATTCACGTCACTATCAAAGAAACTTACAAAGAAATCTGTGCAGCAAAAGTAAAGCGAATCCAATATTTCTCGATAATAATTACGAATATATTCCCGCAAACTTTTCAAAGGGAAACTTAGCGGACTTATTTGCTGGAGTGGAGAGAGTTTGGTCCACAGGGTCGGTTGGCAGGGCACTAAAGCATTTTTATCGAAGTTTACTCGCTCGTCGGCCGTCTGCCGGTTCCCTGGTGATTTGTAGAAAAAGTTTCGCCAGTGCGAACGCGACCTAGCCCATAGCACAGATGTTTATGGCCAATAAATACCCCACTACTTGCATCCAGACGCTATTTCCAACGGCGAAAATTTTAAATTACTTTATAAACTGTTGGAGCATTGCATCCTTTTAAGGTTTGAAGTGGCGCTTTCACCTCAAAGAGGCGCTAACTAGAGCTTGCACTTTTCTCCAGTGTATGCATAATCAACGAGAGCTTTTAAAGTAAGTAGGTACTTTCATATGACGTGGCGCTTTTAGCTACGCAGTGCTTGACAGTCTGTCAATTAGACAGAGATGAATTAAGGGGGAGTCTGGAGAAGCTTTGACGTTCGGTAGTTTTATAATACCACGTTGCGAACTGAAATTACTAAGGTTGGTTGGACTTTGTGCAAGATTCATAGCTATTAGATAGCTACCAACATTTTACCCGTTAATCTTGCCGCTAAACAGCAGCTGTGAGCATGTCGTTCCCTGAACAATTGGTATTGCAATGTGCGGGTAACTTCAAGAGAAAGTAAGTAAGTGGACTCGTTTTGAATTGATTTGAAATATTTCTTTAATATATCAATTTATGGACATAGAACTAAGTTTCCACGCTTGTAGGGAAATAAAACATATGATCTTTTATAACTATAAAAGTTCTAAAGCAATAACGTTGTTAACTGTCTAACAGACAACGCATAGTCTTACTTAAGGTATAGACTGGTAGTTTGTCAGACAATAAGTTTCATACATATAGGTGCACTAAACATCCCTTGATGTTACGAAATTCCTACGTGCATAAGCTAACATGGTACGGGCTCTAAATGATATTAAACCTTTAATTATATATCAGTTGTAAATTCTACCTCATGCGCCATAAAGGCAGATTGCATTCCATTCAACGTCGAGCGGATGGCGAAAATTTACGAAAATTGCTATTCGAAAGCACGAGCACCGGGTATTATGGCTGTATCGACGAGAGCCGTTCCATATTGTTCGAAATAATCTAGCTCTAAGAGCTTATTCCGTTATACCTAAGTACTACTACTTTTTATACGCAGATGACACTTGTCTTGCAGTTGTAAAACTGCATAATTATTTCAATTAGGTACGTACCGATTCAAGCACGCGGTGTCTATGCGTTTGTGTGTGCGCGTGCAAAAATATGTATATTAATTATGGCCGTACACACCGTATGAGCATTTCTAAAAAAGGTTTTTAATTCACGACTCTGATTTGTAAAAAAAACTGAAGAAATAACATAGTCTTCTAAAATATCTTAACTCATTCATTTGTATGAAAGTTTCCTTTTTCGCCACCATAGAGCAAAGAATTTTGGCTCAGTTTCATTTAGCCTACCCACCTGATTTTTTGTGCAAAACGAAGTCTTAAATGAAATATACAATTTTTTAAAAAAATGCTCAGATACGGTTACGGTAAATTGAAAAAATAAAATTATCGTTACCTAATTTTTTGTAGATAAATAACACGTCGTGGGTCGGCGTACCTACTTACGAGTACAAGCCGTGAACCGTTCTTTGGACAACCCTGACGTAAACAGTTGACACAAGAAATAAAATGGAGCTATAGATAATAGAAATAATCACCACTTAATTAACTGACTTATTACTATGGAGCTTTTTCTTTCTTTCTTCATTTGTTAAATAAGGGACGTTTCGAATACTGGTAGTTAGATCCTTAGTGTAGGTACATCCAGCGTTCTTACTGAATGGCAGGCATTCCTGCAAAATTCCTAGCAATTTGTGGGCGAATATTTGGGTATTACTACACAGACTGGGTAACTTTACACAGACAGTTCATTTCAAATCTTTGAAAGTTAGTTTGTATCTAAGAAAAATGTATGGTACAATACGTATAGTCGTATATGAATGAACTAAAACTATTTATCTACCTTGCTACTTCCTCTTTCTTCCTCTTTGTTACGGGTTTGGTCTAATTTTGTGCATAGTAGTTAGAATTAATAAATACACAGATACCTGTTTCACCGTCTTTGCCGCAGGTGGTTAAAAATGAAATAGTACATACTTGAGAGAATATTGTCGCAAAAAGTAAAGTTTACTATTTATTTTCCCAGTCATTTTGTTTGAGCACGGTTGTGTGCTCGGTGTAGCTTTGAGAATTAACTTTCATAGGTTTTAAACGCATTAGCGTCTTGTGTCGTATCAGTGATAGTTGGGTAGGTATGCGTGACATTTATTGATTTATGTGGAAAAGAAGGAGCGTTTTGCATAAAAAACAAATATGTGTCGCAAAGACGCAGCTGTAGTTGTATTTCATTCAACTCTGCGGCCGCTATTTGATACTCTATGTTCCTTACTATTAACAAAAATTTGTTTATAACTATGTAAACACACATTCATGTTGTCAATGGCTCTGACGACTTCAATAAATAAATAATTAATGAAATTTACTGCATATACATATAAAGGCGTATTTAGGGGTTAATCGATCTAGCGAGGTCTCACATCAAAGCTCACCCAGCTACAGTCAGCATCAAAAGTAGCTGGTCACTTATGTAATTTGTCGTAATAACACGATTGTCAATCATGTATGACATTTGCACCTGACTGTAAAGCGACAAGGTATAAAAGTGACCAGCTACTTTTGATGCTGACTGTACTTTGAGATACTAGTTGTACTGCACTTTCTTGTTCAGCTTAAGGTGCTAATAGCCGCTATACATCAAAGGGTATACTTTGAATGGGATGTTTATTTGTTAGCAAAATGCTGAAAATAATATTGGATGATTTAAAAAGTTATAAAAATAATTATTTCTATAATACTTAAGTAATTTATTGAATCAGGATCAGTTTCAGTTCATAATAGGTACTTAAGTACCTACCTACCTTTAATAATGGCTTTTATTTCTTTATTTGCCTACTCCTTAAATTAGAGGTTTTTTTTACTTTTTGGCGTATTATACATTCCAATGACATTTCCTTAACAAAGTATAAAGGAAAGGGGGGAGCGTTGGGAGAGTTGACTTTATCCGCACTTACGTACAAGGCCACGAAGAGCTATTTTCGCCTTGACATCTTTGTGTCGAGCGACATAGGCCTCAATGATATTCTGGTTTTTAGATAAACCTTTTTACTCAAATATACCTAAGTACATAAGTAGATAACCAACACACACACATTCCACACAAACACCACAAACACAAACCAGAAAGGCAGAAACATTGTTTAAACTAGACTTGACCATTGTTTTAGCTAGAAATGTAAACATTTGTAAAATAATTTGATTAATTGCCTCATTTTACGCTAACCTCAATTACTTACAGATGGCGTAGGAATAAAAGAAAGAAATGAAAATGGGGATCCCTTCGACGCGGAGAGGCAGGAGACCCACAGCGCACGCGCACTGGAAGTCCAGGCTCATCGTGATTGCTGTCACTATAGCCTATGCTAATTCACAAGGTAAAAAAAAACAAAGTCTTCGTCTAAGACCAAGGCAACATACAGTAGAAATTATTTTAGAAATTAAATTAAATTTATGAGTTTATTGTTTTTTTTTTTAAAAAATTGGTTATTTTATATTGCGAAATTAATACAACTTGACAAATCTAGTACTTAAATCTTTATACAAATTGCAAAGCATGAAAAATAAGAGCTTGTAAATTTAATTTCAAATGTTGCTGTTTGCAATCGAAGTGAAAAGCAGAGTGTAACATTCGAGCATTAATCCCATTTTCCCCTCGACGTGTCTATCCACCCTCGCCGTACCGGCTCGGGTAGCTATATAAACGTCTCGGGTAAATTGTCTCGTCTTATACTCTTGTTGTACAATCTACTACCTATTTTTTTACTCAAAGTATATACCACCTATTAGGCCTCTGTTAACGCATAAACCCAAGACTTCATGTCATTTGAATTTCTCGCAAAATTATGATTATGGCACATACAACAAATTGAAAAGGTAATGTGTAAAAAGAAATCTTAGTGTCAAAATATTTCAATGTGTTGTTGTTATTTTTAGTATAGAAATTATTATTATCGTAAATCGACTGCAACCGCAACTCATTAATATTGTGCAGTTTCTATTAGAAACTATATAATCTATGTTGATACTTCGCAATTTAAAGGCATTACTTTAACAGATTTATAATGTAAATGTTGAGCTTCGTAGAATATATTGCGATCCGGTCCTTGGTAATGATAGTACGAGGTTCTCGTAAGAATAAAGGCTAGTAGAAGCGAAACTGCTGCGTTTTATACGCATAGCATTGCAAGCCATATGAATGTAAACAAATAAGTAGGACTACTTGATTGATGTAAATACCGCTGCACATAGATATCTGTAAGCTAGAGGAATTTAATTTACGTCATATACCAGTAATTTCTCTAGCAGTCGGAACAAATCAGTGCAAAGACTACTGTTTAGTGCTTACCGGTAGAATTGGCAATGTCTAAAAAAAATACCACTGGTTTTTATATTTTTTTTTTGTATAGAAAAGTCAATTATAAGAAACTAATTTCAATATTTTGTCATTTAGTTCACTACTTTTTTCAAAATTAATTACTGAAACTATTTTGGTTGATGACGTCAGATTGTAATTGAGAGCTCCCACACTGCCAAATTTCTAAATGTATCTAAATGCGTACGATAAGGCAACCCCTTTAATTATTTTTTGCGTAGTGGTACACTTTCACTTCTGTCACTTTACTGGCGCTGTCAAAGTGCTAGATGTCAGACAGCAGGTCCAAATCAAACTCCGTAGTATAATCCACGCGTAAAATTTTGAAGAATTCTAACCGCACAGAATAAAGTACGACTTGGACCAGTCACGCAATTTACACCAATGTCAATTGAAGGTCATTTCTTATTTGGTATGTAATAAAGTCATAACATAATATTAAAATTAAATAACTACAGAAAACGGGTTAGAAAGCATTTATCTCGAAATGGTTTTCGATTTACTACACATTGCAAAAAATAGACATCCCCAATTAGCCAGTAAGAGAGAAGACAAGGTCCTGCCAAGTAGTCTACCTAGAAGTACAAGTAAATAAAGCTTACGCCTTGACGCGTTGTTTTATAATAAAATAATATTAATAAAGTAAGTAGGTACCTAGTAATAAATTACTAATTTTTGTACACGTAGGAGCGATTTTTTGATTTTAAATGGGGCTGAGGTGTGGAACCATACCCTTTCCAAGCTCTTTCCAGTAATACAAGAATCTTAAAAACCGGAAAACTGCTAAAAGTTACGCGGGTTAGATCTATAAAAGAATACGTGTGGATTGAGAATTTCCTCATTTGCTTTTCGTCTATTTAATAAAAACACCGATTGTCTTTAATCGTACGCTCATCGAACATGTAGTAGGTACCTAAAGATGGGATCTACCTCCAAGTTCAAAAGTCGAAGTTCCTATCCCTCCCTTACATCCTCCTATTAAATACCATCAGCATGAACGGGACGGCACGATACGAAGTTCGAATTTCTAGCTTGGGAGTAGACCTAGAGTTTCGCATCTGTCAGTTTTTCTTCTTGAAGATTTTAAACGACCAGATGGCCTAGTGGTTAGAGAACCTGACTACGAAGCTTGAGGTCCCGGGTTCGATTCCCGTGTCGGGGCAGATATTTGTATGAATAATACGAATGTTTGTTCTCGGGTCTTGGGTGTTTAATATGTATTTAAGTATGTATCTATCTATATAAGTATGTTTATCCGTTGCCTAGTACCCATAACACAAGCTTTGCTAAGCTTACTTTGGGACTAGGTCAATTGGTGTGAATTGTCCCGTGATATTTATTTATTTATTTATTTATCTTGAGTCCGCCTCGTCTAATCAGACTTATAATTTAGTTCCATCTCTTCTTTGAAATCGGGCTCTTGGGATTGGCTGATTTAATCTATTAAACAGGTCCGCTAACTATTCCGATTACTTTCTCCTGAACCCCCATCTTTAAATTATTACTTGATTAAATCTGCTGCCTTTGAAAGTAAGTGGAATTATATCGTAAGTAGTTGGCATATTGACTTAATGTCGAATCATTATCAACTGCATCTGCATCCCACAGGAACCAAATGTAGCCCATTTTGAAAGCGCAGTTATGACTGAAATAATCTGATAATCTTAGACCTTCTTTTTTGGTGCTCGTTTGTTTTTTGGTGTTAAGTAAATTTTGTCGGTAAAAGTTAGTGGTCCTAAAGGAATTTTTGCTTATCATTATTTATGTGTATTCGTTCCCCTAAGTTATTGCCATGTTCGAAAAACATACGCTAGAAATGTGACCATTACGTAGAAATTGACGCTATCATTTAATTTCTACTCTTTAGGCCCAAATCGCATTTTGTTAAAAACCTTTGAAATAACACAAATGATACCCATGTATTTATTCCCTCGATATTGCTTTTAAACGCAGCGTTTTTTCTGTCGAGCACTGTTGGATTTTGACGTTGAACGGTGGACGATAAGTGGACAAACGTATGTAGAGTCGAAATCTACCAATGGTTTTCCACCACTGACTGGACTTCCATCTAACACCTGAAGCCACATTGTCTAAAGGTTCATATCGTCCTAGTTTCATTCCATTGCGGTGCCGCGCAACTACGAATTTATAAGTGATCGATTATCGACAACAATGTACTGCAATTCGATCCGCACCACGATATTTCTCGCATAATCTAAATTAAACTTAATGCGCGTAATTTCTATCAGCTAAACGGTATAAGATGTCGACAGAAACATGGTGCAATTGTGATTCCGATCGCGTTAGACAATATGGCTTCGGCTTCTGTTCTGTACGGTACCTTTAGGTGGTGAGCGACGCTCAACATCTTTTACAACTTAACGACGATTGTAATACTAGCAGGTTGAATAAAGTGGAAATAGATCAAACGACGTCGTAATCTGTAATGTCGCAGGCACTTTATTGCGCGTCCAGCCGGTGACATGATGAGTGTTGACACATGTTAAGCTAAATTCACGGTGTCATGAATTTCTTGCCAGCTGTAAATCTACCTTTGGTTTCAGATATATCGGCCTGCTGCGCTAAGGCAACGGGAACCTGCCGCAGTGTGTGCGAAAAGGTAAGCTACGACTGGATAGTGTCCTGGGTAAAAAAACTATAATCCGTCAGACAAAGTCAATCAAACAAAAAATTACAAAAATGAAACGCGTCAAAGTGCAAGAGTGGCGGTTCGTGTCGTCATGTCTAAATACAAAGTGTATCTAAGTGTGATGTCACATGAAACTTTAACGGGCTAAGCATATCTTCATCGTTTTTCTTTCATTGATAAAAGAAAAAATTCGTGATCTATATTTTTTGATCATGCGAGTGACGGACTAATTGTTATTTTTTAGGAACTTGGTCTATTGTAAGTAAGTCTTTATTATAAAAGTTATAGGATGTATGTGTTGTTATAGTATGGCTACGAAAACACAGTTATTTAGTCGCGTCTAAAGCTTGTGAAATTTATAGACCGTAGCTATTGATTTCCAATGTGTAACCACGCTGAAACCTGAAAACCCATTTAATGAACAGCATTTTCCCATCGATCGTTATTCTCGATATGCCGATGGCGTAGCGACATGTGCACTTACATACGTGGCAACCTCTACGTGGTTATCGATCATCACATTTCTCCATGTCCCGGAGTGACCGAGTCACGCCGGGTGCATTCCATTAGGAACATCTTGGCAATCGCATCTAGACATTACATATAACACCTCATTTCATAATGAGCCCTACTACCTACTACTACTACACGCTCTTGCAAAAAATGTGATTTTAACTGTTGACGAAGGTTAGCTCAAAACCTCTTTTTTTTGGTATCTATGATTGTTTACCATTAATTCTAATTTTAAAATCCACTAGGACCCGTCTGACAGAGACGAAAAGTCAGTTGCTCTATCAGACGGGTTGTGTTTAAACCTAATTGCTTTATAATTTACTTATTATTACAGTTTACGAACCATTTTAAACGTGGATTTCATTTTTAATAAGTAGTGTCGTCAATAGTAACATCGCTTTAATCGTTGATCCACGGATCGTAGGGGGTAGTTAAACTCAAAATTAAAACTTAAGATCTGTAGATATATCTCAAACAATAAAAAACGCTTGATAACGTCATTTAAACCGCATATATCCATTTACATTTACTGGCTCCGAGAAATTTGCTTACAAGGATTACCAATCAAACTTTTCATTGGAAAGCTAAGTTGACTAATTAAGTGGATTTATTGCTTCCGCAAAGTTCTCGGTCGGATATTTCCATCGTCGTCCTCTTCCGTAAGGTCATTCGATATTTTGTTCTCGTATTTGGCAGCCTAGTAACGGATCATACAGAAGATTCAGAGCTCTTTGATTTTATTTGGGGATCGTTACCCTTTGATGTAGTGTTACTAAAACAAATACGAGATCCTTTGTTGACGTATTCGAAATAAGATATGAGTTTCACGCTCTTCCTGTTATTGGAATTCGTTGGTTATTTTATGAAATTATTCGAGTCATCGCGTCGCTTCTAATCAAAAATCACGTCACAGAACGACGGCGGTGGAACGCGTTCCGAGAACGCGCTTCGAGTGAATAAAGCGAATGATTAGAACGTGCAGAGAGGAGAGGCAGTTGGACTAATACATCCTTATTTAATTCCGTCTCGTTAGGACACCGCGTGACGGCCGTTTCCTCCGCAAGGGACACAGCATGAATAAGTAACACGCCTTCTTCGATACTTTCTTTCTTCAAAACTTTACGCTTTGGTAGGTATATGTCTTAAATAGTATTTGTTTTTATTAGCAGAATGTTGCTCCACATAAGATTTTTTAGTAACGTGCGCCAAATGGGATTCTGATCAGACCCGCATCTCTTGGCAATAAGCGTCAAATATAATTATCACCACTTGCAACACGTTGCCCTCAACGTCAACGTAATCCTCCCATTAATCGCTTGCATATGCTATGTTGGATTTGCCACACTGGATGCGTTCTGCGGTCGCGGTCAGGTCAGGTGAACGCAGTCCGTATTATGTATGAACGACATTGTCGGCCTCTATTTATATTGTGCGTGCGTGCGATCTGACCGTGCTGACCGCAGTCCAAGCCCCAGTTTCAATACGACATACAGTGTAAAGAAGAGGGCAATTATTTATCACTAACAAAAGCCCTGAACTTACTTGTCCTGAATACATGTTTGTGTATTAGTTAGCATTGAGACTATTTATGACTACCAATATTTCAATACAAAAACTTCCCCAACCGCGTCATCAGAGCAAGTCGGACACAATCCAAATAAAGTGGCTCCTTGTTAAACCTACCATTAACCATATTTAACTCATAGTCCCTTTGAGGAAATAATTTCACCAATGAAAATAAACACGTGTTTTATGAGTAGGGTCGTAATTAAGAATAGATTGATGTGTAATTAGACAGGGAAATGATCGCTCGCGTATTGTTCGTGGCGTGTAGTAATTGGCGACGTCGACCTGTGCTTGGATGACAGGGCAGCGTCGGCCACCATAATCACTTAATGACAGCGGCCGCCATGTTGGCTCGGGGTGGACAGGGTAATGACACTAAATACAAGTCAATCATTTACAATAGGGTTTTCCTGCAACTTGTACTACTTTGTAGTGCCTAACAGAAACTACTTGGTATCCAACAACAAATCAAAACCAAAATTTTTATTCTGAGAGTAGCCACAAAGGGCTCTTTTACATGTTATTTTATATACTATCATTGCTAAGAAGAATGGGCCGCAAGCAACTATGCAGAAAATCACTTTTTCCAACATAAAATATATTACAATTCACTTAGCTATTAACAAAGTAGGTAAGCAAGACAAACTAAATTAAAAATATCCGCAACGAAAACCGAAACTTCATTCAAGCTTAGGGCGAGAGACGATTCTCCACCGATTCTCTCTAAAAAATGTGAGCGTTTATTTTATTTAAAATGGAATAACGACGCAGCCACGACAAATTAGCAGTATGCTTAGTATAAGTTTTCCTTCACTTCAATACTTCTCGATCGCGTTTACGTAAAAAATTCAATTACTAGGGAAACATGGACAGCTTCTCCGCGCGCGCGCTTCCATGTTTCCATAGAATTGAAATTTTTACGTAAACGCGATCGAGAAGTATTGAAGTGAAGGAAAACTTATACTAAGCATACAGATGCGCGGGCGGCGAAGCTACTTCACGACGACGATTGCTCACCATTCACCACAGCCCACGAATCCAATTGCGGTTTTCAGTCCTATTTCGGCTTATGTAAACCCGAAACTCACTGAAACCGAAACTTCGGTTGGACGCTTCTACCTTGTAACACCCGTTACTGTTTCTATAACTCGATAAATAATACTGCTACGAAAATAGGTAAGGAAATCGGTCAGATTGATAGCGGTGTTCGCAGTACATCGTGAATCGAAAATGCGGTCGGAGTTATGCGTTATAGTGAGACTTATGTCTGTAAACAACTTGTTAGAGGCCGTTTGCAGCTTGCTTGCAGACTCGTGGAGCAATTTACGGAGTGCCGGTGATGTATCGGTTCCGGCGAGACAGTGATGGGCTGCGAGGAACAAATTGTTTGCAATCATGACACTATTACAGCACGTGTTTCAGCGGTGTTGTAATTGCACTTGCACGTAATAGATTTATGCTTTTATCTAACTCTATAGCATCTATGTATAAATTATATGAATTCATTCTTTATCCTATATATACAAGGTGTTTAAATGAATTCGGAAGATTTCTGCACGCGGTTCGGCGTTTTTCAGGATTTTTTACTGCGGTTGATTGGTTGCGGTTGGTTTATAGGTACATATTGATAAATTTTCAAAGTGTGCTGCATCGAAGGTGTGACTATATTTTGATTTAAATATTTCGGTAAAACACATTTACGGGTATAGGTATTCAGTCACTCTAACCAATTCATAAATGCTGAAATGTTTTGGATTAGGTACTTTTAAAATATTACTACGATGTTTATTCTGTGAATTAACACGCGATTGTTTATCTAGTAATTTCCTAATTGAGCTGTAAATATGTATGTGTTAGTGTTACATTCAAAATATAACATGTAGAAATAGTGGTAGTAAAACTATTAAAGTAGGTACACTATGATGTCAGTCCACCTGGCGCGGCGGCCGACTCAAACCAAAGAGATTCAACATAGAAGCGGTGCCTTTGATCCGTTAGTTACCATACATTGGCTATGCTAATTATTCCATAATCTACGCCTCTACATGTGGTGTATGACTGTGGCTGCGAAAAAATAGGTCACATATGCGTTTGATTTAGACTTCAAAGGACTTTGTAGAGGGCAATTGAAAACATTAAAATTTTACGGCGTTGATGAACAAGAATGAATTGAGTTGATTTTTGCGTGATTTCTATTTAACCAAATTTAAATTCTTTCAATTTATTTTCTTTATTAATATTTTACGAGTAAGTTTCTTTTTCTTCAGAATCACAAATCCTATAATTTCATTAAACAAAAAGTCCATATTGTCATCCGTAAGTGCAATAGGTTTAGATTTGACCTAAACTCATATTTTCGTAAAGCTAACATTTCCTAAGTTAATGTTTATTAAAATGATGATGATTATTAAAATCACGTCTGTGCAAATACCATTCGGAATAATTATCTCTGAAAAAGACCGCTTGAAATATTTTTTTGACTAGTTAGACCAAAACTAACGTCTTTTTTTTAACGACCGCTTTAGCCTAGTTGGTAGTGACCCTGCCTACGAAGCAAGAGGTCCTGGGTTCGAATCCCGGTAAGGGCATTTATTTGTGTGATGAGCACGAATATTTGTTCCCGAGTTATGGAGGTTTTCTATGTATTTAAGTATTTATTTATCTATATAAGTATGTTTATCGTCGTCTAGTACCCATAGTACAAGCTTTGCTTAGTTTGGGATTAGGTCGATTTGTGTAAGATTGTCCCCTAATATTTATTTATTTAATTTAATAACTGAGTTTGAACTGTTTTTGAGTAATTTGTGAATGGACCAAAACTTTAACAAAATGGTATCCATCCACTCTGCGTATTTAAGTCTATCATTTTGAAAGAGCCCTCGATTACCCTTACAATTAGCGTTCTACATTGTAGTACGCGTTCTTAACCGACTTTCTTTTCTTTCGAATCGATTTAGTTTGTCTTTATGACAAATTTTATAAAAAACGGTTTAGGAATTTTAATCTACATATGAACTCAATTAATGTTTCTGTTTTATAAAAAAAAGCCAATCTCGCAACTTTACTCTACCAAAGGCCCAGCTTGTTTATGCATAATCTTGATTATGTGACCATGAGCTTTACGGTGAAAGAAAACATAGTGAGAAAACCTGCCTGGTATTTTTTGGAAAACCTCCCATTGTCTTCAGTCAGAGTCAAAAGTAGCAAATTTTACTTTGTTATTAACACATTTTCAATTTTGTCAACCGTTCATGTCGTACGTACGTGTCTATAAAACGTCAAGGTACCTACTGTGGGCAGTTAATTTAGATGCTGACTGTACAAGCTTTTGTAAAAATACGTCTTCGCCAATACAAACGTCATTACCGCACCCGCGTCACCCGAATTCACTGGCAGTGTAACCACGTTTGACATTTTCCTGGGATTGTCCGCCAACAATCACAGCGTGGGTCCGCCGGGCTTGTGAGGCGTGTGGGGTGCCGATCTGTATGGGGTTGCCAAAAAAGGTTGCAATACACAAGAACTCTTACGGTTTTTTAGGGTTCCGCAGTTAATATGGCAAACCCTTATAATTTCGTCATGTCTGTCTGTCGTAGCTTAGAGACTTATTGGTACTAGAAACTTATAATTATGCATGAATATAAATAATATAATATATGAAGCAATCATTCCGACAAAATGGTAAAATAAAAAGCAGAAAATTTTTTAGCGTATCTGAAAGTGGGGGTGATTTTTTTTCTTATTTAACCTTATAGTGTGGGGTATCGTTGGATAGATCTTTTAAAATCATCGAGGTTTTGCAGACGATTTTTCGATATAGTGACACGTTTGATACAACTTTATAGTACAATTTTTTTGTTAAAATTTAGCGCCCTCCCGCTCTAAAATCTAACTGTTGGTTTGAATATTTTGAAAAAAAAATCATGACGGGACAAGGAAAAATATTTCGGCTAAGTTTGCTTGTAAGAAAATTGTTATTAGTTTAAGAGTAAATAGCAGCCTAACTTCCAAAGTATACCTACTTGGAGGAAAAAATTCCCTCCGTAGGGATTGTTTTGTATTTTGTACTAAATACAAAATCCTTGGGAAAATAGGGTCAAGTCAAGTGGTGGTGGTGGTGGTGGTGGTGGTGGTGGTGGTGGTGGGGTCAAGTTGATGTTCAATCAAATAACAACACATTGGAGTGTGCGCCACAGGGCGATTATGGTACGTAAGAGTTACGCAACCCTATCCTCAGCGTGTCCGACACTCTCTTGGCCGGTTTTTTTTAAATATTATACGTTCGCATAATCCGTTTTACGATTCGGGGATCAAATTGCGTAAATATTAAGCTTTAAAGTAAAAATTTTTGATAGTGTCAATTATCTAGCTAAATAGTTATTTTTAAATAAGAAACCTACTTACTTACTTACTTAAGTGAAAGAATTTAAGGCAATAGTTCAAAATGCAATGAATTTAAACGGAAAACTGTCACAGCTAAGTAGGCTTTACAAGTTAACGAGTATTAAGTAGTCGTTCAAAACTTGATATTGAATATTTGTCGCAAAATACTACGGAATAGTGTAAATTTAAGTATAGCAACCCTGCACGAGCTTCTTACGACAGGCACGTGCGACCAGCTTAGTACCGTTTTACCTCACGTCGAACTTTGGCACTGCCACTGAGAAATTCCATTTTCATACTTATTCTATTGGGTATTTCACTCAAGTTTAGCACAGTGTAGCGGCCGTAGCGACTCGCAGGGACCGTAGCGAAGGTGTGCTACGTCTGTTAAAAATGTTTGTTATAACTAGAGACCGGCTTATATGCAACATAAAATGCTTGAAATATGCACGAAACCTGTCAAAATATGCAACATTGAATTAAATTAAAATTGAATGCTTTAGTTTTTATTTGCTTAAAAATGACAATTGACAAGATTTCATATTTCTAAGGCTTTTGATTCGTTCTCTGTTTGGAAAGAGAAAGTCGCTGATAAATTTAAATTTTCACAAGGATTATTAATTAATTTATAACAAATTTTTCAAGATGTGCTTATTCTAAAAGGGCATAACTCCAATACTACCACACAATAGATCCATTACTTTTGTCTAGTCTCTATTAAAAAATAGTGATGACGTAAATCTGACGTTGAGGTTGTTATCAAATTTAAAATTATTACAGTTCTTTTTTCTGGTGAAAAGGGCAAAGGGAACATATCTATTCTGTGGTAGTATTGGTAAATTCAGATATATTTTTTAATTTCTTGTAGGTATTTTTTTATATATGGAGAAATAAATAATAATAAACAATTTTGTTTAGGACGCAAAACTCATTCGATTCCTGTAGTAATTTTCAGGTGTTAAAAAAATGAAATCTCGTCAATTACTAAAATATCAACGGAAAATAAATAAATACTAATAATAATAAAATAAAGAATAAATTTGTCAAAGAGCTTTGATGTGATTTGAATTTGAACGGTTAGGTTCAGGCCAGGTTTTCGGAAACCTCCCCCCGAAGTTTATTAACCAATTTTGCACTATAGTGCAACGAGGTTTCAGAGCTACAAATTTGTGACCTTAACTTGCTATGCCCCGCTCCTCGAACTTCTACAACGATGCACTTCGAAGTCATCTGTTTAAATATTAACACTAGAAGCGGTTTCGTTTACTTCCATGTCTTCCACTTTGTTAATAAAAAAATGTAAGTACGTCTTTATAGCTACCTAGTTATAAATTACCCTAAAAACGCTTATGCAAATTATTTTTTGACGGGTATGGGCCTTACCGTAAGGTCGTGAAGCTTTCAACCGCCGAATGTTCTGCAATACTTGGCTCCAAAGTCGACAACGCAAACTTGTAGCGGAGTCGAAAGGCAAATCATTTTCGTTTAGGGATACTTGTTTATTCGTCGATTTTGGTACCACAGAAAACAAATTTACGACACCTGAAACTCTTCTTGCCTTACCCTGATACAACGTAACAAATACAAATGAGTTTTTTTTTTCGTGAAACAAGTTAACAAATAAAATTTAAAATGTTCAGTTCAACTTACTTTACCTTCAAGTTGCGAAAACAAACAAACATACAAATGTGCCGCAGACAGTTCAAAGCGGTTGAAAATAGACATGTCTCGAACCCTTTCATGTCGACCGTCCGTCCCACGAGCACCTCGCCGATGTGTCGTCCCGTAAATACATCTACGGTCGATAATTGGGACGGATATCATATTTAAGGTTATTATCATATTAACGGATATTTTTATGGAAATGTTTTGATTCAACGAACATTAGCATACTCATTGACTCTTTGCCAGCCACATCTTTCATTGTATTTTACGAATTAGGTCCACTTAAAAATATCTACCTTTCGTAAGTAGGTAAATCATCATCATCATTCAGGCGAAAGACGTCCAGTGCTGAACTTAGGCTTCCATCGCGCCATCCGCATCCAAAGCGATCCCGCAACCTCACACCTGGCAAGATGGAGTAGGTAAATATACCTATTAAATTAGGTGGTGGTGGTTCAATTTTATTCAATAGTGTACGTGAAGTTTCCAATCCGCACTGGGTCCGCGTGGTAATCCTGAGAGGAGGCCTGTGCCCTACAGTGGGACGTAGGTATATAGGCTGAGAAGATGATGATAGTACTTATACCTACAGGATGGTACATTTAGATCGGTCAGTATGGGCAAGGATGATATAGAATGGATTGGCAGTCGCCATAGTACGGATCGGCCGCGGTTTTTGTAGTTCGATTATTAAATCTAGTTGGCGCTGAAATACAGCCAGAGGATTTGAAGGCAAAACAATAAGACTACAGATGTTTCATATTACTACAAATGTATTATTTTTCAAAAATATTGCATAATAATACATTTGCAGTGATATGAAATATCTGTAGTCTTATTGTTTTATCTTAAAAGCCTCTGGCTATAGTTCAGCGCCATCTAGATTTAATAATCGAATTACAAAACCGCGGCCGATCCGTACTATGGCGACTGCCAATCCAGTCTATATCATCCTTGGTATGGGCAAGTCTGTAACTATAAGACATACCAAGATCTGTTCGTAGGAACTGGTAGGAACCATGTCATCGATTTTGTTGACAAGAAAATATGCCTTATAAATAAATAAACAAAAATTCAAGGTAGTTTTATAATATGTCAATAAAAGTTAATTTTTGTGGGGTAGTTTGAGAATAAGAAAAATAAAGTAGGTACTTGTGAAGTTACAGTGACAAGTTAAAACATTTGTTTTAGTTTGTTAGTTTAACATTTGGTAGCATAGCATACGGTTGTGGTAACTCTGAAGATGAGCTCTGGTTGAGTTCGAAACGGGTCAGTGTAGCTTGGTGGTGGTGATGGTTGGGTTTATGTGATTTGTGTGTGTTCGTACAGTGTGGAGGTGGAGGAACTGCATGAACGCGCATTTCTTGCATAAACGTAACTATTATAAGGTCGCGGGTGAGCAAAGTAATTGTTTTAGTTCATTGACAAGAAAAACGAGCCTATTCTTTTCTCAAAGGACAAGCAACGCATTCGTAACTCAACTTGTGTTGGAGTGTCCATGTGCAGCGGTGATTGCTTTCCATCAGATGACTCGCCTGCTCGTTTGCCCTTTATCATACATAAAAAACATGGGAATAAAGCCAGTGTATTTATTCATGAATTAAGTCTCAAGATTAGTTAGATAGTTTCAAGTGCTGAAGTAGGTAACCTTGACATCGGAACTTGTGTGGAGGAACTTTACAGCAGCAACAAACTACAGTTCATAATATCACTAGCGAAATGCGTATGTTAAAAGTATCATTCCGTGTTATCTATTCCGAGAAGAGTGTTATCGCTGAGGGGAGTGAACGGGAACACGGAGGAGGGAAGAGTGAGGGGGGGGATTTCTTCAGCTCGTTAATCACGCCGCCGTCACCGCGCTGATGTCTCCAGCGTTTTGCCCAATCTTTATTGCTCGTCGTCACAAGACTGGGGCACTCGTAAACGTCGACGGTTTTAAATTAATATGCCACGCTACACATACAGCTTTTTTAATATGACTTGTGACTATACACAAAGGGTAAGCTATTGGATAAATACAACAAATAAATCAAGTCCGGCTATATTTACAAATTGTTTTGAAACTATTCTAAATCACAGGAACAAAGACGACAAAAACAGCGTCAACGCTAAAAAAAGGCAGCGAGCCAACATTTTTTTTTTCACGATAGATGTACCCGCAATCTTAACACAATCAAAGACAGCTAAATCGAATATAAAACGTGTTTGCTATTGAAATGAGGGAGGAATGGCATTCAGACAAATTCACAAAGAAACATCAAAGCGGTGATGGAGTAGCGATTTGATTCTGTCCTTTGATTGCCGCTCGGCGTCCCGCGGCGCTATTTCCGAACCGCATCTATACCGAGCGCCTGGAATTATGCGTAGGGCTGTCGCTCGCTACAGCCCACCTTCTACCTCAAAACAGATGTATTCGCAAAAACAAAACACCAACAAAATACATTTATTTCCCCACAAACGTTTCATTGTTACGAGGAGACGACAGCGCACGACAACACGGAATCTTTCTTTCGTAAATAATCCTTGCGCTAACCCTCGCTGGATGAAACTGCCACTCTGTCAGTCTGCAATAATTACGGCGGGTAGTTGCTAAACTATTTAGGGCGACCGACGGTGAGCTCTCAACTTCATTTTATTTTGTCAACTGAAAGCCCCTTTGTGTTTTAATTAGCACTGAAATGGCAGCTGACTCCATTATCGAGTGTTGCGGCCGTTATTCGGAGCGTTAATTAACTTTATTGGTATGTTATGGTGTGTAAAGTTTAGTTTGGCTTAATCGAGCGCTGGTTGATATAAGACTTAGAACATAAGTTACAGTGCTGCGCTACAGCGGAGGAAAGCAATGTGTGAACTGTGCTTGCTTATAAATGTAATCGTGCGCTGAATACTACTTCCGAATGCACAGAGGAGCCGTTAAATTTTATTAGAGCTATTACTATTACGCCGGTCGCGGTCCTCTTACATGCAAAATGGTTGCAGACGCGTGCGTTCCGAATCCTAATAGATTCATTGTCGTTGCCGGTTCCTTGTAATGGCTCAATTTGTCACAGTTGCTTGGGTTCTTGAACATCATTTACATATCGCACAGATTTGCGAATCGTACCCATCTTTCGCCTTTCGAGTCGCTTTTCGATTATGCAGTCATTATCTGAGAATTGAATTTGAATGCGTCGATGTTAATTCGAAACGAATTTTATTGTTCGACAAAAGAGTGTCGCGCATTTCGAGGAGGCATTACGAATAATTCTGTCATAAAGACGTGCGGTGGATGCCGTTCACGTCGGGCACAGGGCACGTGAACTATGATGGCTGGTGACGACCCCCGCCCGCGATTGTCTCCATGCTAATACGACCACCTCTTTATCGTTATGCTCTTTATGCTTATGATTCAACAGAACTTTTCTGTCGCCATTGACAAACGTACGCCGCGGATTGAATAATAAGCGATGTTTTCGAATGCCTGAGGCGAATGCATTAAAAATACACTGGGACGTTTCGGTCGCAGTGAAGCACCTCGCATTGAAATCGTTAGCCACATTGTGACCGCCGTTCCCAGAATCGGTTTAGTGCTTGAAATATTGAAATTACGTGCACATGCTGATTTAGTACAGCTTAAGAGAAGCGATTCCTGCAACTTTTAATGAATTAAACCTGAGCCGGCTAGTTAGTTTTAACATCGCTGAATTATATATTTTCTAGACCAGTTTTCTCCTTTCTTGGCAACAAGATGTTACTAACTTCAATTTATGTATCAACTTTTATGTCATGGCTTGGTTAGGTACTGTTTGAATTTTTTAACCGACTTCAAAAAAAGGAGGAGGGTTACCAAAATCCAGTTCTGATGATGGGATCCATGAGGAATTGAAGAAACTCCTCAAAAATTCAAGAGAAACGTATAGCGATTTTAGTATTTTCGGTGACAAGTCGAGCATTTGCATTCAAAAAGTATCATGGAACTCTGTAATAAAACGACATAACCCTGTCGAGTTTTAAAAATAGAATTTTCAACATAAACTTATTTCGAAGTCAAACTGATGATTTTATCCTACGCATCTATTTTATACAGAAACAACTAAAAACAAAAAAAAAAAAATTTTAAATAAAAAATAAAACCTCCTTCAAAAAACATCCAAAAAACTATGAAATAATAATTGAACCGAACCGACCACAATAAGCATGAAAATATCTTTCTTCTAATCTGTTTTAAGTCGGTGCCTCAGCACGAGCCAGCAGGAGTGTAGAAGCCCTATAGATAGTAGGTATGTAGGTAAGTTAGATTACTAGGTCCACTCCTGCTGACTCGAGCTGAGGCACCGACTTCAAACAGATTAGAAGAAAGATATTTTCATGCTTATTGTGGTCGGTTCGGTTCAATTATTATTTCATAGTTTTTTGGATGTTTTTTGAAGGAGGTTTTATTTTTTATTTAAAATTTTTTTAGGTTAGTTTTTTATTATTATTTTTTTCAATTGTACCTAATATAAGTAAGTAATTATCTGTTGTTAGTAAATAAGAATCAAAAATCGATATCATTATCGTATCGATGCCATGCCATAGAGCCTTCTAATATTATTTATGATTCCGATAACCATTGTTTTACTTTTTTCGTGTTCTCGTATTTTGGTAATTTCTCCACAATAATATAATAGTATTGACCGGGTTTGACTCTTTTCTTTTTATTTATAAAACTACGAGTAGAACGCAAGCGGGAAATAACGTCACTCCTGAAAATTACGTAAATGAAATTCATTTGTAACGTGAGAAGGTAACTTCGTGCCAAGCCGATCGGTCGCGGAAGTGGGTTGACTTTACGTTTTTTTTTAAACCAACGGGAGGGTTGAAATAAGCAAGGTCCATGTCTCACAAAAAATATATGTAGTCGAAGTTATCGATTTCAATTAATACGATCACTATCAATTTTTTTTTGCCTGTTTTGTAAATATAACCAACCCTGCATCTATAAGAACAAAAAACTTAATTACAGATACGGTGGTTAATGAGTGTACCTATGTTTAAATAAAAAAAAATATATATTGCTCATAGAAAAAAATACAAAATTATGTGGCACTTTAAGGCTCACTAGGTACTACAAAGGTTAAGGTTTGGTTAAAGTTTAACGGTTTACTACATTTTCAACTATTTTGGTTAAAATAAAGACGATTTTCGATGAATACCTTTGCTAACTTACCTACTATTTTTGGCACAGAATATTTATTCTGTATGTTATTCAGATTTTCTGTGTGTTAGTATTTCACGTTGTACAAAGTTGTTAAAGTAGATAAGTATATGTAGAGCCAAAAGCCAACTCTACAAAAGCACAGCAAATTAGGTAAATAATTATCAATAATAGCTACCTAGTAGTCGACTTCAAAATTAACTGTCTTCAAAATCTTTCATACTAGTTTATTTATCATAGTCATATACTAGTGCTGTCACTGTCCCAGTAGTTACCAGCTTTAATTTTATGTAATTAACAATAGAGCAGGGCGTCATTTATTGGGCATTAGCATGTCAGATATTAGGATATTTACCTCAATAGTTTATTGCCTGTGATTAAAGCTCAATATTACTCATGATCATGAAGCTGATTGGTAGAACAATAGTGATAGGCGCCACATATTGGCGAGACAATTGCAAAGACAATAAGACTAGATCGTCGATGGTGTGGGCCGAATCAGACCTATTTAAATGGCATCCTATTTGTATACAATGGACATTGTTCAAGAGTAGGTACGCATGTTCAACTAAACATTGTTGACGTGACAGCGCAATGATGTCCACTTATATGTTAACTTCTCAACGAGCTACAGAATCACCTTTAGTTTGCAAGGGATCGAATTATCTTATAAATGGCTATGCAGTTCTTTATTACCTGGGCGGAGTGATAAGTCTGGTAAAAATCAAATTCACGGTAGTTTTTTCGCAAATCAAATAATGTCAAATTGTAGTTGAACCTTTTCGGAGATTTAAGGTGTATTTTCAGCCAGTTCGCTTTGATAGTTTTTTTTTACAGCTATGAAAAAAAAAACAATCGCTTCAATGTTTGCAAACATGGAGAAAAGTGAGTTTCGTGTTCTGATTAAACATTATTTTTTGCGAAAAAAGACTAATATGGATACAAAAAAAAAAATAGATAAATATTACGGGGATTCTGCCCCGTCAATCAAAATGATTCACAAGTGGTTTACGGATTTTCGTTGCGGTCGTACGAACACTATTGACGCCGACCGACCTGGACGCCCTGTTGAGGTCACCACACCAGAGATGGTCACCAAAATCCATGATATCGTACTCAATGACCGAAGAGTAAAAGTCCGTGAGATAGTTGACATTGTAAGCATTTCAGACGAACGCGTCCGTAATATCTTACACACTTATTTGGATATGATAAGCTATCCGCCCGATGGGTGCCGCGATTGCTCACGGTGGATCAAAAACGCACAAGGGTGACCATTTCAGAGGAATGTTTGGCGAAGTTTAAACGTAATAAAAAGGACTTTGTGCATCGTTTCATAACTGTTGATGAAACCTGGATCCATCATCATTCACCGGAAACCAAGGAGCAGTCAAAACAATGGATTGCTTCGGGTGAACCAGCACCGAAGAAGGCCAAAGCAGTTTCATCTGCGAATAAAGTTATGGCTACTGTCTTCTGGGATGCTCACGGTGTAATAAATGTTGATTACCTCCAGAAAGGTAAAACAATCAACGGCGAATATTATGCCAATTTATTACAGCGATTTCATGAAGTTTTGATGGGAAAACGACCCCATTTGGCGAAAAAGAAAATCATTTTTCACCAAGACAACGCACGGGTGCACACATGTGCAGTTGCTATGGCCAAAATTCACGAGTTGCGTTACGAATTGCTGTCGCATCCGCCTTACTCTCCGGATTTGGCACCCTGCGACTATTTTCTTTTCCCAAACTTAAAGAAATGGCTTGGCGGAAAAAGATTTGGTTCCAACCAGGAAGTCATCGAAGAAACCAATGCGTATTTTGAAAGGTTCGAGAAATAGTACTATACGGCCTTCCGTACCTTTACCGAAAAGCTAGAAAAACAATGGACTAAGTGCATTGAGCTACATGGAGACTACGTTAAAAAAATATTTTTTTTTTTATCGAAATAAAATAAAAATAAACATATTTTTTACCAGGCTTTCACCTCGTAGTTTCAAATAATTTACCTACTTTAAATTTAATCAGAAATTTACAATGCGTCTCTACCCTCTGGACATAGACGAATAGGACGTGTTGATTAGGGTATTTCTATGCTATGTACAAAGCCTCGCACCAAACGCCACCGTATTATTATTATTATTAACCTATTCTAACCCATTGCTGAGCAAAGGCCTCCCCCAACATTTCTACTGCTCTCTGTCCCCTGCATACAAGGGCCAGTCCTCCAAGAAGAAGTCAAGTTCATTCCGCCATCGCCGTATTAACAGAGAAATTACTGATTTACGATTTAATGCTTTGGAACAACCTGTATGTCGATACATGGTATTTAAAGAGTATTTCAACTTGATCAACCTCCGAACCGCAAAACTCATTGCGAACAACTGATACACTATGTTCCTAGTTACTTATTGTTGATTTGTTTGTGGGTATCAATTGTATTGTTTTTTATCTAATCTAATAATTTCAAAAAGTAGAACATTCCTGAGAAGGAACTCTACCTCTACCAAGGATGATATAGAAAAAAAATATTGCATAATAATACATTTGCAGTGATAGTAGTCTTATTGTTTTGCCTTCAAAGCCTCTGGCTATATTTCAGCGCCATCTAGATGTAATAATCGAACTACAAAAACCGCAGCCGATCCGTACTATGGCGACTGCCAATCCAGTCTATATCATCCTTCCTCTACTCACTATTTCGGTCTGTGTCCAGAGAGTAGAGACACTTTGTATATTTCAAGTTTCGTGAAAGCACACTATAATACGGTAAAATTTTGTAGATTTTTATTCCAGATTTTAGCCAAAATTACTCGTGCATACATCCACTTTCTAGGCTTGACTGTTTATTGGATTCACTGCTTTTTGTAGACAAACCAGCTCAATTGAAACTCAGCACGCATTTTGTGTCGTCCACGGACTGGAAGACGCAGCGTAGGTAGGTCTCGAACAAGATGGATCGACGACCTGGATAAGGTTGCGGGATCGCGTCTGATGCGGATGGCACGGGACCGATCTGTTTGGTGAGCCTTGGCATCACAATAGAGCCTAATATATTAAATTTAATTTGGTAAAAATAAATAATAATATCTCTTAAATAATCTTAATTTTTCTTAAATTTAATTTGGTTCGCTCTAATATCTCACAGGATTTCATATTTATTGACAAAATCAATGCATGAATTACGATAATGACGTAAAATAATGGGAATATATGTGTTGGCCTATGTTCAGCAGTGGACGTCTTTCGGCTTAAATGATGATGATGATAATGGATTTTGCAACATGATTTTGTTAGATCTGAATTTACTCTACGATAAACAGCTACTTACTATGTAATGTTTCCTAAATCTTATTTTTAATTACTAGAATAAAAGCAGATCTAGTATCCTCTTAGCTAGATATTATGTACTAATGTATGATTATGTCATTCTTTACTAACAACTAAAATTAAGCAATAAGCCAGACACTTGTGTCAATCACAATTCTCATACCCACTGATAACCTTTTGCTTTGAACACCTTGGCCGCGATAACTCCGATAACGCACTGCACTCTTAAATATCTGTTTATGAATAAAATGTATTACTCCAATATTGCTATTGGATTTTATTTAGGTATTGTACGAGTATATATATGTTATGTTATGTGGTGGATACACACTCATATTTTTTTTTAATTCTATTATCTAAGTGTTTGCCTGGTAGAGCTCCCTTTTTAGGGTTCCGTACTCGAAGGATGCCAATGGGACCCTTTTACTGGGACTCCACTATCTGTCCGTCTGTCAGTCTGTCCGTTCGTCTGTCACAGGGCTCTATCTCTTGAACATTGGGGGTCGTCATACAAGAAACGTGTTTTTTCACCATTTTTGACTTGATCTCTATAATGGCATTAACTAGATACCTGACATTTTCACCGATTATGTATTACTGTAGTCACCATACTCGTAATAAATAAATACTTAGGTACTAAAAATAAAATAAATTTTTCACAACACCTGCTCGACAATGCCTTATTATATATCATGCAAATCTCTCTCAAAGTAAATCATTATAGCCCTTGGCATTCGCCGGGGCGTAATGTTGTACTGAATTTCATTATAACCCGCCGGGCAGTAATGGATTCTCACTTCTCGTAGTTCTTATTGGTATGCACTTAAAGTCTAATTTCAAAATCGCCCGGCGTGCAGGCCAGCGCGCAGCTCGTGCTGTTGCTGGTGCTCAACGTGGCCAGCCCCGCGGGGGCCGCGCCGCGCCTCATTTATTTGCAGTTCCGCGGCCAAACGAAAACAAAGTCAAATACTTAAACAAAAGCCGCGAGTGTTTCAATACGCTGCAATTTTAAGTATCAAAACTGCAAAAGAAGATAAAACATTAAGAAAATATCGAGTGACGAAAGTGATTTGACTCCTGATTCCATTAAATTAGATGCCTTAGGACCACTTGCACAGTTCAGGGTAAAAAAATTAAATCGGTAACCCTGGGTTAAGAATGACAGTTCCATACATTTTGACACTTGTTAACCCTGGGTTAGCAGTTACCTCGCTCGGAGTTAAGTAGCTAACCCAGGTCTGCGCAAGCCAGCCTTAGAAATTGTTAATAATGTACTCCCAGAGAAGTCGAAGGAAAAATACTTAAAAGCTTACAAAGATTTCGACAAATAAAAAACTGCGAAAGGCGCAAAGTCAGTGTTAGAATCAGTGCTTCTGGGTCTATTTCGAGTATTTTTCTAGTAGCCTTGGTTTTTATTGTCTCGCAAAAGGTGAGAAAAGTAGAGTATACTCCTCGGGGATAAAACTGATTTTGCCTTGGGCGCACTTAAATCCTTCACTGCTCTCAGGACTCCATCTTAATTCCCTCGCTTCGCTCGGGAATCAACTAAAGACCCCCTCGCTACGCTCGGGAGTTAAATCTGGAGTCCCTCGATACGCTCAGGATTCAATATCGCGCCCGTGACATAATGCAGTGCTTTATCCCCTTGGTGTACAATCTACTATTATAGTGAAGTGTTTTTAACACGATCTTTATATTTTTCTTACTAAACTATTTTTAAAACATTGTACGGAGGTACGGAACTCTCATGTACAAGGCCGACTCGCACTTGACTGGTTTTTAGCAAATTCACGATACGGGTTTGTAGTGTTCAATGAAGAATATTTGTGTTGTACTTATTGTATTTACCACTCTTAAATGAATCATGTAGTGACGCGTAGCATATTCAAAGCAGTTCGTGGAGTGCATTGTTCTATTTAATGTAGAGTCTATTTGATGATAAATAATTTAATTAGTATTGCTCAAATACGAACTATTAAAATTCTCTCACTACAAAGATTGATACCTGAATCGCGTGGAATTAATTGGGGATTAATAGCTACTTTTACTTGAAAAAATATATTTATGTATTAGTACAGTCACTAGCTTTAATTTGGGACCCACTTAAGGTTAACAGTCCTGTCATATTATACCTATAGGAATTCAAACGATATTTTTTCGAAATGGGTCCTAAATTAAAGCACGCAACCGTATAGCCAAGTAGCCGTATAGTAAATTAGACAAGCTCTACCTAACAATGAACTCAGAGCCAAAAAACTACGTCATATTTCTTAAACTTTAATTTGGTTCGCTCTAATATCTCACAGGAATTCATATTTATTGACAAAATCAATTAAATTACGATTAATTATTGAATTACGATAATGACGTAAAATAATACACACTTCCGGATCCAGATTTAATTATGAGAAGGGCGTAAGATTCAACGCACGCATAAAGTCCAACGTACGACGTTAAAATAAAACAAAGCAATATAGCGTCGGTAACGCGATATTTTAAAAGGGAGACGATCGTTAATGTAGCGCCGGCGATGTCAATTAATTCCTTAAAACTAATGAAGAGCCATAACAGCCCGGCAACATGTGTTTGTTTATAATAGTGCTGCTACTCAATGCACGTCTACCGACAGACAGTCGATAATAGTCGATAATAGTAGTTGGTTATAAATTCAAACTCCTTGTTCCATTAATTAATTAATTCGATTATCTACAGCACTGTCGCCAGCCTCAAAATAATCAACGTCTACTCTATCGGAATAATGGAGAACTTAAAATCACGATATACACTGTAAAATTAACTCTATTTGTTGTATTGAAAATAAACGCATGTTTCATGATTAAAGTCTACTTTGTGTAGTTCTTTTTTTTTTGAGCTTATAAATATAGAACTCAAAAAGTTGTACGAAAATTGATCCGTTATTTTTGTTCGTCAGTATAATCACACGGTGTTGTTTATATTGACGAACGTTTAGAATGATGATGATGATGAAATGATACTAATTTTAACAGCGACTAAATATTTTAGTCTAGGTACATGTAAAAGATGAGAATTTAAAAAATGTATGGTTATCTCTATTGAGATTATCGATAGTACCTGTACCATCACTTATTTAGAACATGTAGTGGTGCAAGCGCAGCTTTATTACCCCGTCTAGTTCTCATATAGTATAATATAATTTAAATAGGGTTATATCCTACAAATATCAACCCTAATGATAATGCATTAAAAGCATCGGTGTCTGCATTTGTTAAATTTAAAACTTGTAATGTGCTTTTCACTCGTTTGATATCATGTAACATAAATTACATAAAACCAAATATTTTTACGATTCATGTTTCTATATCCTGTGGTTTGAGTGAACTTATGCATGCTCTAATTATTTTTATTAGTACATTGACACAAATTTTAGGAGATAGTGCTGGAAAGGTAATGAAATGAAACAACTTATCTAACTGGTGATGTTTCCTGGTTTGAAGAACATTACAATATTGGTTGATTTTAAATTGGTAAAGCTTAGGATAGCCCAATTACTTATAACAAAGTTTTGTTCAACCGCATTGACTCAAATAAAACTACTTATTTGATATAAACTTATGTATTCTGTAACAATAAGCATGAAAATATCTACGAAAAGGTATCATAGTCAGTTTAGTGGATAAGTTTAACCTCAACAGTTTTTCATTCATCTCAAGTCATTCTGTTTTAGTTAATTTACTTCCATAGTCGGTATCGTCCGCAACTATCTTTTCAATTAAGCCTAACATCACTTAAATTAATCTTTCTTGGTTTCAGATGTCTCTTGTAGAGATAGCGTCTAACTCTTCAATGCGGGAGGAGAGGATCCAAAACATCTACAAGTTTTGTGCACCACACCTTGTAAGTAACGATAGTATCTTATTAAATTATGAGCGTTTTATGAAGTTAATTACCTTAGACCGGTAGCTGGAACTTTTCTAACGATTAAGACAGCAATAACTTCTTATCTAAGGCCCCGATAATATCAAGGCGGTTTATAAAGTTAATCGTCATGAATTTTATCTCGGTGTATGCCATCACGCCGGATAAATTAATCCGTGGAGACTTGGTTGTTGGACCTATGATCACTCAAGCAGAGGGTTGTGGTTGTGGCTCAATCCCGGGCTCGCCTGAGTTTTTCGGAATTTACGTGCGAAAATTACATTTGAAATTTGCAATAAGCTTTACGGTGAAGGAAGACACAAGAAAACCTGCACACACCTGAGAAGTAATTCAATGGTGTGTGTGAAGTCTCCAATCCGCACTGGGCCTGTGTGAGAACTACAGCTCAAGCCCTCCATTCTGAAAGGAGGCCTGTGCTTGCAGTGGGACATATATCAGAGGAATGATGATGATGATGATGCCATCACGTGTGTAGTAAGACGATCCCTCTCGTTCACATTATGAAGAGCCTTTTTCTATTCCATTGGAAGGTTATTGGATCTTATTCATCAATAAACCGCCCACTGGCATTGTATTGTAATTGGGGATGGTTTAAGATTACTGCGGTGTCCAGTTACATTGAAATAATGCGATCGGCACAAAAGAGGCATTTGAAACGGAAGGCTCGTTAATTTATTGATTGATCTATTTATTAAATGTCTTTGCAGATAGAGTTCTGGATATGCATGAATCACACAATTCAAGGTGAGTTTTAATGGTACAATTTTAAAGTATATACCCGATTACTTATAAATCTTGGCAAAGGATTGAATTTTTTGAACACTAGCGGGCTTATCTCAATTAAATCTACGTTTGTCCGGGAATTAAATAAATCATTGTCAATTACGTATGTACAGCTGCCAATAAACCTGAACACGTACGTTGTCACGCACATTATTTGTGTTTTTGTATTAAAATTGCACATCATTTCACGGATAAACTATTTAATCAACGCCGCTCAGCTATTTTCATATTTTATAAATGTCGAAAATCAGTAAAAGAAAATCTGTAGTTGGATAATAAGTAGTTTCTCTCCGCCATGTTCGTCTATATTATCCGCGGCTTAGTTTTGAGACTTTACTACAAGAAAGTTGTAATTTGGCATTGGAGTACAGTATGTTTAGTTTACGTCGAAAAGCGGTAGGATAAAATTAAAAGAAAAAAACGTGAGATTCCTCCCTACATGCATAATCATTGAACAGTTGCGACATGGTTTTATAACTGATGCAACTGGTTACGAAACGAACATAGTTATTGTTAAATATGTTTAATATTCAATAAAAATCTATCAAATCTATGTATACATTCTGAGTTGGGACCATTTCGTGACAATTTATCTCCGATTCAATTTTTTATTTAAACCATGTCACAAAGTCGTCCTTTCTTTCTGAATATAAAAGTGAAACTAATCTGTGGTTGGCCAGAGGTGGTGTCCGGTTCGGGCTGGTGGGGCCGCGCGTGCTGCGCGCTGGGGCGCGCGGCGCCGTGCCGGCACGCGTGCGCAACGGCGGCCGGCGCGGGCGCACTCACCGCCTGCCGCCGCTCCGACGAGATCGCCTTCTTCAGCTGCGTGCAACGGCAGCAGGAGGCTCAGCAATGTTGCAGTGAGTAGCGCAGGGGGTAGCTAAAATGGTTTTTTCCTCTTAGCAATTGTTGTTAAAAGGGATAGATTATATGAAAGCGAAAGCAAACTGAGCCGTGGTGGCCGGGTCGTGGGTTCAAATCCCGGCTTGCACCTCTGAGTTATTCGGAATTTATATGCGAAATTACATTTGTAGTTCACCATGAGCTTTACGGTGAAGAAAAACATCGTGAGAAAACCTGCATACAGTCTAATTTTATCAAAATTGTTCGTAGGATAACAATTATTTGACGCGCATAGTCAAAATGCAAGCATATTCACTCTTTAATAACTTTTTGTAGGTGACATAATAAAATTCACAATAATGCGAATCTTTATCACATTTTGGCACGTGTGTAAGTTATTTGTCCTACTTACCTAATTGATACGTAACTAATATTTCTCGGGAATTAATTACAAACTGTTTATTGCTTAAATTACCTCGAATTACATTTGGCAGTGGCCTTGGTTACGAGTCGACTCAATTTTATACGTATTTCGAAAAAATACTAAGTAAATCAATTAATATCTACCTATTATCTACTAAGTAGTTTATCAAATACCTTACCGCATTGCGTGTACCATAATTTTGACCAGACATCTCACCTCCAGCGCAGACGCAGTCCCTGAGCTGCCACGAGGCGTGCCAGCGCGTGCTGTGGCGTGTCGGCACTGCTCACATGGAGCTGGGTGCCCGCGAGCGAGCCATTGAAACCTGCGAGCAGTCGCCGGCTCTACTACGCTGCTTGGGGGACCTTACGGCATCCACAGTCCACGATGACACTTCTAAATGTAAGGACGAGTATATTTTCTCAATCCAGCGCTAATAGTGGCTGGACGGTTACAAAAGAAAAAAAAAACCGGCCAAGTGCGAGTCGGACTCGCGCACGAAGGGTTCCGTACAATTATCTATAAAAATCACGTTTGTTGTATGGGAGCCCCCTTTAAATACCTATTTTTGGGAGCTTATAATTCGAAGCCGATTGCTTGGGACTAGACAGACATACTCTCAAACCTTAATTTATATACATAACTATATACTAGCGCCACCACAAAATGTGTGCAAAATTAGAACTACTGAGGTGATTGGTTGTCAACCGGCATTATGCTGAGGCGTTATCATCTGTGAAAATTTCAAATCTCTAGCTATCACGGTTCCCGAGATACAGCCTGATGACAGACGGACGGACGGACGGACGGACGGACAGCGGAGCCTCAGTAATGGGGTTTCCGTTTTTACCCTTTGGGTACGGAACCCTAAAAAGATGTGATGAGGGTTTCCTCATTACATACACTTTTACATAGGTACACTTGCTAAGCAATTCGATGGTTTATGTAAAGTTCCCGATCCGCACTGGGGCTACGTGGATACTGACCAAGGTTTCCCAATCTGAGAGGCGGTCTGTGCCACCTAGTGGGACGTGTATAAGCCGGAGATGGAGACGTATTGCTGCATCTATGCCATTAACTTCATTGATTCAGTAATGTCTTATGTAGATTAGCTTGATTAGCATACGCAGCGTTCGCCGCAGTACAGTTTGCTTCAAAGGCATTCAGCATCAGTGAAGTCTTTTTAGTGCCCACAAAGATACTGTGACACGTCACTGGAGGCAGAAGTATATCTAATTATTTAGCTTTATGTCGAAAGAGAAAAAAACGAACTGGACAACTATGATCCGTAAACTGACGAAATAAAATATTTACTATTCCGTTTTCAGATTTACCATGCTGTCAGGAATCTCCCAGCCAAGAGTGCAGAACTCAATGCGAATCAGTACTGCGTCGCACAGGAGATTCGCAAGAAATCGCCGAAACTCTGGCGCAGGAATGCGGCGCTCCAGCCATTCACGATGGCTTGTGGCAATGCTTCTTGAGGAAAGATGCGCCTCCTGACACCAAGGATCTCATACCACACGATGTGGCTAAACTACACTGCTGTAATAAGGTAGATAAATATAAACGTATGTAAATATAAAAGTTGCAGGTGGTCTACTGATATTGCTGGTGACATAATCTTATGTTTTTTGTGGTGTTCCAGGCAACGACGATAAATTGTCGCAGACTGTGTTTTAATACTTTTAATATGGAATGGCAGAACAACTGGCAGAAGTTCTACGCTGAGTGCTTGGGTGAACCACAGGAGACTGACTTAACGCAATGCATAGAAGAAGGTACTTACTCCAGCAATTTGAGAATGTACTTTGTATTTCTATGGAATTCTAGCCTAATATTTGGTATTGATATGTAGATTTTGTTTTGCAGTGGAAGCGCCATGCTCCTTAGGCTGTGCCGGTCTGACGTACTGCAGTCAGCTAAACAATAGACCCACAAGTCTCTTCAGATCATGTTCTGCCCAAGCGGATCTTGATGCTCATTTGGCAGTAGCAGAACAAAAAGATAGCGGGTATGAAATTAATCAATTAGACTAAAGTGTCATATTAGGCTATCATATTTTAGTTTGCTTGTTTTGTGTCCCATTGCCGGGCAAAGCCCAAGAACACTATAAATATGAAACTAAAATTTTATTTGTTTTAGGTATGTTACTGTATCAGGTCTGAGACTACCGTTAAAGAACTCGTCTCAATGTCCGACTGATATATGGAAGAGTGTAGCCTGCGCTCTACATGTAAAACCTTGCACGGCAAAGGTGAGCCAATCATTTTGATAATGTGGTTTTGAGAGATTTAATACAATAACACAAGCCAATTTAATTATTCTTAAATATAAATTTGGCATCCGTATAAGTATCTACGTCTCCGTTACCATCAAACCGTTTCCTGAGCCACCATAGAACAATCTCACAGCCCTAATGTTTTTTGACCGGGAATACGATGTCACTTTAACATTTTAACTGAAAATATCCCCTTGTGGGTTAAGAGTCCATAACTAAGGTTATCTACTCATAATTTCGATGAAAAACAGTCTGTATTTTTTAGCAAAAATCATAAGCCTAAGGGGCGCTAAATCCTCTCTTAAGCTCTTATTCCATAAATATATAAGTTATATTGCAGGTAAGGTATGAGATCGAAAAATCGAGCCTGAATGAACTACCAATTAATATGTAGGTACTGGTATGCGAAGTACAATCGGTGCCCAACATACGTATGCACTTTTCCGTGCAGTTATTATTAACTGCATGGAAAAGTGCATACATACATACTTATGTATGAGAAAGTGGATACTTATGTCAGGGAACAGACTTTTAACTAATGAGGGTAGGGTATCCTTCTGAAAATTTAGTTAATAGTCGATCTTTGCCTTGTGCTGGCAGGGGCACGTGAGCCAGCTTTGCGAAGAGGACTGTACGCGGCTAGTGTCGTCCTGCGTGGAGTGGTCTCGCGCGCCGCCCGAGCTCACCGCCGCCGCGCTCTGTTCACGTCTCGCGCCGCCGCACAAAGCTGCGCCTTGCGTACCGCTCACTGACTACATGGGGCCTAGTAAGTCTATACAGGTTGTCTATCTCTGTGAGGAGTACTACCGGCTGATGTCGTCGTGCGTGGAGTGTGCGCACGCGCCGTCCGAGCTGACCGCCGCCGCGCTCTTTTCACGCCAAAGCTGCGCCCTGCGTGCCGCTTACTGACTACATGGGGCCTAGTAAGTTTAGCGCCGTACCGCATAAGCGATTTTCTTCGGCGATTTTATGGCGGAGCAAGATCGCGGCAAGCATGTTACAGCCCGCGGTGTGCACGGCGTACCTACGGGTAATAGTAGATTGTTCAACAAGGGACTAAAACAAGCCATAATGACACGAGATATTTAGCCACCCGAGCGATAGCGAGGGAGGCTATAATTCGAGTTGTCATTATGGTAGTTTAGTCCCGCGTTAAACACTCTACTTTTCACTTTGAATGCGAGGAAAAAAACGACGTACAAAATTACTTTTTTACAACGTATGCTCAATACGAGCAATGGACATCTGTTCAAAATTCAAATAGCAAAAAAAATACCGCTGTCTTTTCTTTTCTTTTATATTTTTTTGTAAAGTGACGCTTTAAATGCTTGCATAATTAGCCAACAGATTCTAACTTAAAGACTATGTTAAAACTAATTGGACTATGAAGAATGATAATTGTTCATTCATTAGAATCGGCAAATAAATTAACCTAATTGATCTAAGTTCACACACAAAATATATTGTTAACTGAAACACTTACCCGTGAATAAAGAAACGACTTTTTAAGTTTATTTTCTATATGCCAATTCTTTGTTAAATTATATCTAATTATACTTTATATTTACTATTAAATGCAACTGACGTCGCATTATTTTGAAGTCACGCCATATTAACATTCAAACGTAACTGCTCTATCTACCGTACACTCCAGCACTGCTTTGCCGACAGTGCGGATTGCTATTTTATCGACAGAGCAGGGAACTGCTTTGCCGACAGCGTTTTTAAAAAAAAAAAACAAATTAAAAACACCTAAGCTAAAGGAAATCTTTCTTTACGTGCAAAATAAAATGAAATCATCTTTAATATTTTATAATTAAATAGATTAATATTCGTAATTATTCAATGTGTTTCACGAAATTATTATTTTTTAAATATTTTTTATATAGTTGTCATTTTGAGGTTATTTCCACGCCCTAAAGGCTTCCACAGACCGAAGCGCAGGGCGCTACAGTGCGTCCGCAGCGCGCTTCGGTCTGTGGAAAGCTTTAAAATTGTCTATACCCATACCCAGTTACTGAAAATGGCGATAATCCTCCATTCACAAACACCGTGATTGGCAGTTTAGGGGTTTCCATAGTCAATTAAAAAAATTTTACTTTAATCCCTTGAGATCAAAAAAGAGCTTTAGTCCCGATATGCAGAGACTAAAGTAACATTTTAAGAGCATGAGAAGTGAAAAAAATAAAAATATGTAATCGCCGCTATCTCGCTCCGCCGTAAAATCGCTAAAGAAAATCAAAATCAAAACGTTTATTCTGCAAGTAGGCCGCAAAGGGCTCTTTTATATGCCATTTTTTTTTAAACTACGAGCGCTTTCGTAAGGACCATCATTGCCAAGAAGAATGCGCCGCAAGAAACTTGGCAGAAAGTCATCTTTTTAAATTAAAATGTAATAAAGTACAAATTAAAAAAATCATACAAATATAGAATTAAGTAAATAAAAAAAAATATATATAAAAAAACAATACAGGGATGTATTGGGTCCCTTAGTTAAAAAACTAAAACGATACCTACATCTTAACTATATCTACGTTAAGTGGAAGTGTAGAATGCTTCCACCGTCAAAAAAAAAAATTAAAAAGGAAAAAATAAAAATATTGGAGATGTCTTCCAATGTCACAATAATTAAAAATGATTGTGTTAAAAACACATTTCAGGTCAAGTAACCATTAAACGTTTGGATTCCAAAGGCAAACGCTTACGCCTGCCGCCCCCAAAGTTGGATCGCTTGTGTGGCCCCGTTTACCTCCTCTTCCTAGCGTCATATTCTTCAGAATTGAGGGTCGTGACCTCCTTTCTGCTTGATTTTGACTCTAACGATCTGTTTCATCTCTTTCAGTCTATAGCGGTATGGAGGACGTTGTGAATTGTAGAGTCAAGAGCAGTCCGGATCTGGTCAGACCTAACGTTATTAGGCTGCATCCACATAGCCTTTTACCATCTACTTACGTTGCTGGTCTTTATACTTGGGAAGTCTCTGCTTGCTGGAGGGAACGTGGCCAAAGAATGTCAATAATCATGAGAAATTCGACAGATTTTACGAGATGGCGTAAAGCAATCATGTAGATATAGATTAGTAGAGGCAAAGCAGATCCAAAAGATTCCATATACGCATATTTCAGAACAACTTTCTTTGCTACGAGATTTTTTATATTCTGTTGGTTTTTAGGTTCTGAGCCGCCGTTGCTGTCATCCCGAGAGGCGGTGACATCGCCGTGTACGGGCGCAACCTGCAACTCATCACAAGTCTGCGTCGTCAACAGAAACTGTCTTCAGGGCGGTGCTTGCTCGCGGTACTCCTGCATTGAAGGGTGTCCGTTAGGTACGTCATTACACCAACAGTAAGGACCAAAAAACCTTGCAAAAAATGCAGCATGGATGGGTGTTGTACACCACTGTATTAGTACTACTCGATCCTACTGCTATAGTAGCCTATGTTTTTCTCAGTTTTTAAGAGGTAAGTAATATAAGAGAGGAAATGTATCAACTAATGGTATCAACACAATATCATAGCATTTTGTAAACCAGTTGTCTCCTTAGTGGGCTTAGATGGTAAACCATAGAATACATTCCTCTAGTGACAATAATTTATGATCCCGGAACATAACACTGCAAGCACTCTTGCTTGGCAGCATGATTAAAAAATAAGGCTACCTCTAGGCAGGAAGGATCGAGCACAAGGTTCAAGGTATTACCCGCTAAATAATCGACGCTGTCCATTCTTTTCTCAATAATATTGGAACGGTTTGAGACTATGGGCCTTCCCCACCATCCTCTGAAAACATTCCGAAATTTTATGTGACAAATATCTGCGATACCTACCACCTGTGATATTTTGTTCTAACAAACAGCAACGGAATCACAGATATCTGTTTAAATATAAAGACCGTTATGAAACAGACCCGTTGTGGAAGGCAGGGGGAAACGCGCGGACGCTTACTCCTGCATTCACCATTTCTTTCTATAACCATCTTATAGGTACCGTTAGACATAAAGAAATTTTGAAAGAGATAGCAAGCGCCCGCGCGTTAGACAATAAGCATACAGCGCACTATTTTCTCAAGACATTCAAAATGAATATTCGCTAAAATCCACAACTGACGACCACGACCGCTCTGTCAAGAGTGTAGCAACTTGAACAGGCCCTCAGTGACAACTGTTCCACAGGCGACGGCAGCCCATACTTGGTCCCGCTGGGGTCGTGGGCGCGGGTGCCGATGCCGAGTCCGGCGCAGAAGGCCTGCTTCAAGGTGTGCCAGTGCACCGGGCGCGGGCTGGCGCGCTGCCAACCGCTGCCCTGTGTCGCGCTTGACAATTGCCGCCTCCATGACAAAGTCATGACGCATGGTAGGTCTTTTAGGCTTTTAAGCTTCTAACGCACAGACGGCGGAGGCGTGCCGATGCGGTGGCGGTGACGGTTGTAATATGCTAACTTGTGTGAACGAGTTCGCGGTACAATACCGCACATCCGTCCATACAAGTTAGAATTTTACAACCGTCACCGCCACCGCACCGCCACGGCTCCGCTATCTGTGCGTTTGAAGCTAAAGCGAGGGTTTGAGTCCGTATCTTTTATAGCTGTATCTACTATTGAGTTTCTTGCCAGGTTCTTCCCAACAGGATTTTTCCGAACCGGGAAAACCCCGCCTAAATTAAATAAAGATATTTTGACCTATAACTTTGACGAAGTTATTATTTGAGAATAAATATAACAGCACCAGTCAATAACTTCAACATAGGTACAGTGCTACAAGATTATTACTGTTAAGTATTTTGATGAACTGTAACAATTACCTACTTTGCGGAGGTCCATATTAATGAACTGAAATCATTACTTTGCTCACCCGCTACCTTCGCGTCGCGGGTGAGCAAAGTAAATGTTTCAGTTAATTAATATGGACGTCCGCAAAGTAACGCCTGATTCAATAAATTATTTAAATATTTTGATTAAAGTTTTTTGACAACAATTTGTTGACATACAGAATTGCCACTGCCTACTTACATACGGTAGGTAGGTACACAAGTTATTGTACGGCTACTAATTACTTAGTATGTTAAAAACTGGTTGATGTCTTCTACGGCTGGCTTGCTCCGTTATTAATGGCTATAATCGTTTAATTCCTGGCTTTTTCATACTTTGAACTTGGCAACTTTCGGTTGATCATTGAACAGTATAATATTAACTTTATTTTATTTATTTTATTAAACCTCAATATACTTAGATCGAGTCAGATTCATGATAACGCGTACCTACCGTGCTTCTTATCGCAATAACATTAATGTCTAATTTTGAAACTAACTATAACCCTTTTCAGGTGAAAAGTACTACATGGAGTGTAACGCGTGCGCCTGCGTGGTGGGCGAGCGTGTGTGCGCGCGGCGCGCGTGCGGAAGCGCGGCGCTGCTCACGGGGCTGCCGTGCAACTGCCCGCCGCACCATCTGCCCGTCGCCTCGCCTGGCCGCCGCTACCCTAACGCTTGCCTCGCCAAGTAAGATTATTACCCCTGAAGGGGGATTAGGAGGACAAGTATATCAAATGCAAATGCGGTGGTGGAGCGCGTCATTTTAAATTAGACAAGCTCTACCACAGATTACAGAAAGTTACCACGTAACAGATCTGACACTCTTGTTTGACGACGGTGTAGTGGCACACAGGGTACATTTTCGAGTGTCAACTGCCAAAATATATTACCTACCTACAGCAGTCTTTGCACCCAAATGAGTTGTGTGAGTTCAGACTTTCAGGGTGATTTTAGTTAATACAACAGCTTGAAAAAAATGGGTTCACTTACCTAGCTAAAATTTTTGTTTCGATGTACTTCTGGGAATAAAAATTCCAACTAGTTCCGTCAATAGAACTACAAGTAGTGGGAAAGGAAGAAAATTTAGCATACGCATACTCGTACATGACTTTACTGAAACCACCAAATGCTTCGATTACAGATGCGCGGGCGCAACTGACGGTGAAATTGAGTTCGGGCTCGGTTCGCTTTGCGCTGGCGCAGCCTGCGGCCGCCGCCACGCGTGCCTGCCCGCGCGCAACGTGTGTCTTTCCCGGCTGCAGGCAAGCTGCCCGCAACATGTTTGTGGTAAGGCTCAGAACTCTCCAAACCTAAGCTCTACCAAGGATGATATAGACTGGATTGGCAGTAACCATAGTACGGATCGGCCGCGGTTTTTGTAGCTCGGTTATTAAATCTAAATGGCGCTGAAATATAGCTAGAGGCTTTGAAGGCAAAACAATAAGACTCCAGATGTTTCATATTACTGCAAATGTATTATTTTTCAAAAATATTGCATAATAATACATTTGCAGTGATATGAAATATCTGTAGTCTTATTGTTTTGCCTTCAAAGCCTCTGGCTATATTTCAGCGCCATCTAGATTTAATAATCGAACTACAAAAACCGCGGCCGATCCGTACTATGGCGACTGCCAATCCAGTCTATATCATCCTTGGCTCTACTAAGAAAACGCATCCATGAAGTTAGATTGAAATGATAGTTTTTAAAGCAAACTTACTAGAGGTACATAGTCCATAGTCCATCAGAGTCAGTCTTATGCGAACCAGAACTGATCCATTACGAAGAATTGTTCCACCTAGTGTTTTATAAGAGCCAAAATGGGAGGTTATTTTGTAGTCCTATTATAATGACTTAAGTAACCTACCTATATCTTCCAACAGTGAATACAAGCAGTTGCACCTCTCAGCCTTCGATGCCTGTTTGCGACACGGATAGCCGTACTCATGTGAACCCATGTCATCTTCTCATGAGCGGCAGCAAGTTTGCGTATTGGGGACAATGTCTGGAACGGTGTTCAAAGGTAAACACGTCTGCGGGTTACATTATGTTAATTATACTCCAGTATCTATGCTATTCTTCAACATAATGTATTGTTACAGGTCGGATCTGTTTGTGGGACGAACGGAATCACCTACATTTCTGAATGCGCCGCGTGGTCTGAGTACGTGAGCGTTGACTACCGTGGTACCTGTCTAGCTGTCGGACCCATCTCGAATCTCATGGAATCAAAATGCCAGGTCGACAGAATCATCTGTCCTCCATTAAAAAAATCAAACTGCCTTGGTTTCACAGCCCCTGGGGCGTGTTGTCCAAAATGTGGAGGAGCTCTAAGAATACTTTATTCGAAGAAACAAATTGATAGAGCATTATATGGCACCAACATTTCGTCTTCAGTAATAAATCTGAAGAATGTCCTCAGCGCTTTGGAAAGACAAGTTAAGATCGCCGAATGCGCTTTAAGAGGTTATCTCACCATTGAAATGGAGATATTCGTCAGCGTAGAAACAATACTGGATTATCCGACTGATCTACAGTTGCGAGTGTGTGTTTTAGAAGCTGAGAAATTAGCAGAACTTATAAACCGGGAGAGCCCGTTAATCTCAAGTGATTTAGGTCTAAGTGCGTTGTCGTATGCGTTGACTGTTCATACGTACCCAACAAAAGGAGCGAGTGGTTTAAGCGTATCCATGGTAATTGTGACGTTATCGTTTGTAAGTATTTTTGTTTTAAGATAAGGACCTTTCAATGTAAATATGTACAATTGTAAATAGTAAAACGATTACACCAAATATTAGTGCCATTACGAGAGTTGATTACCTGTTTGTTTATAAAAATATTCTGGTACGTGTAAGAGAGCATAATTATTGATTTGTTGTCTTTATTTGAGACGTTTTGTGATTATTGTGAGTTCATTGTGCCATTTTATTTGTATGCTGATCCGACTTTACACGTGATAGACTGAAATACTTAAGCACTGAAATAAAAAAGACAAATAAATGTGCGAGTGATGTAACCAAAAGTGTCCTGCAATGTAAAAATAACAGGTTTTTATTAAAAATGAATATTTAGACGTAGGTAAGAGAAATATATTTGTTTAGTGCTTGAAGCTCAAAAGACTATTAAAATAATACTTAGAAAGATTGTTTCATTTAAAAATATTAAAAAATAACGCCGTTTACCTATGCAATTTATTTTTATTTCGCACATAACACTGAACTATTGAAGGATATAAGTTTAAAATGTGAATTTATATATTTCACCATAATTGATAGTTACTTATAATTAAATTCGGTTAAATCTTTTTTATCAAAAAATATATTAATTCTGTCGAGTAGTTGGGGGTCGGTGACTGTTTTGGCGAGCTGAGCAAAGCCACTCTGCAGCACTGGGTTGATTAGTTGGAACCTCTCCAGGGGGAACGTGAGAATCAGTTCCAGATATGCTATTAAGATGTTCTGGAAACAATGTCGCTGAACTTCTGTATCCTGAAAAAAAAAGAGAGAACACTTATTTCGCGCACGTTGTAGGACCAACAATTTGCTCAGTTAATTTATTTTTTAGTTCTATTTCTTACCTTGGTTATACTTAACGCTCTTTGCTGTTCAATCTCAGGCGGAACGGGTTGAGGAGGAATGATCGGCTCCACTGTTTTATTTTTATCATACGTTGGTCCATCACAAATACTAATATTAACTCTGCGCGTATTCATATGGCTATCAAGCGCATCTGAGACGCTTATTTTCTTTTCCTTGACTGGACTGCATTCACTTTCTTTTATGCTTACTTTACTAGACATTACTTCATCAGAATCAGATCGTTCTGACTTCTTATCAATATCAGTATCAGATTCAATGACCGCTTCATTCTCAGTCACTTCTGTGATTTCATCACTGTTCGTGACTTCTGTTGTTTCAACAGTTACACTGTTTATTTTAAAGTCGGCAAATGTAAACGGTCTAGGTTTCTCGCTGCAATGATCCGGGTTGTCATTATCTGACTTTTCATTTAAATCTTCTTTTCTAGCGGGTTCTGAAGATTCAGTTGTATTTTGTGCATAGTATTCATCACAGGGATTAGAAGAGTCTGTCTCAACTGAACTACAAGAGGCTCTGTCTTTTGTTTCTGGCTCATCAAAGTCCGATACGCTTATCAAATGTTTAACATAATTGTTGCATAGGAGTTCCCATGTCGCTTTGAGGTCAAATATTTTCATTATAAAGCGATCATATTCAAGAGTAAGATTTAGAGTCGTTGTGTAATTTTGCAAAATTATAGAAACATCTCCTGGTTTTAATTTGAATCTATGAACACCACTGAAGAATATCTCTGTCAGAGCTATTATTTTTATAAGCCATGAAGAAGTTGTTTGTTTGTATAGATTAGCGGCATAGTCGAGGTTAGAAACTTTCTGTACTAGGAACTTCAATCCCGGACGGGAGTCAAACTGCATCGCTCTTACATACGACAACTCTAAACTTTTTAGTAACAGATCCGTGTTATCACTATTCAGGAAGAATTTGTAATTGCAAATATTTGATCCTGCTTTAAAGCTTTCTAGCAAGATGCTGTTGATGCCTTGGAAGACATCAGAGGAAGCTTGAATGAGCACCGTAGCTACTATCTGAACTAAAATCTGATGAGCTAACAACCCAACTACCAAACCTCTATGAGGAATTCTAACCGTGTACAATTCTGGGTTTAAGGAATTGGCAGTCTCTTGAAGGTAAATGAGGAAAATGTAACTCCGATCATCAATAAGCATCAAGTTATTGGAAGAGTTCTTTGGAGTCAGCTTTGCGTGACCGTCCCCTCTCAGCTGCTCATTTAGAAATACTTGTTGAGCCATGGCATGTAATCTGACATTGTCATTCACTGAACAGTCCCGTCTCGCAGCCACTTTCACCATAGCCAAGTCACCGTAGAAACTATTAGAGTTTTCTTGGAAAGCGTAAGTCAGTTGCTTCAAAGGGGTTAGGCACACGTTGCAAGCTCTATGTAGACTCGTGCATACAATCTCCCACTGATTGTCAGTCAGCAAGTGCCCAGACGTTAATATAATATGCCGAATACAAGACGCTCCTAGTCTAGCTATAGGTTCTTGAGGTTGAGCAATACATTCCACCAAAATGAGCAAAATCTGTTTAAGAGCAAACGTAGCTTCTGTGCTTTCAATTGGCTCTATTTCCTCATCAGGGCTGCCATCTGCTGTCGACCGTTCAACGTTAATTTGTTGTAAATGATGCAAGTATACCACGACTGTATCCGTAGTCATTCCACAGCATTGTTTGAAGTTTGGCATGACGCTATCCCAGTGTGTATTAACGTTGGCAATTTGTCGAAGCCAATTTTGCACTGTTGGTAACAGCAAGTGGTTTAAACAATGCAGACCGAAATGTGTACCAGGAACGTCAATAGTGTTTCTTAACAGCTTGAACAGGGTTTCCATCGCGGCAGGTTGATTCTTTTTCGAACATACAACTGTAGCTGATATTAGCCCTTCAATCAAAACGTACCACACCTTTAGTATATTACTTGGTTTATCAAGTTTCAAAAGGCAGTTGTTAGTTGTATTTGTAGGCGGAAGGCTTGTGGATAATTTCCTGTAGGAAATTAAATCTTCTGCGCAATGATCGTTCGAAATATACTTGGTTATATCAAGAGAATTGCTAGGAATAATGGGATCGACCACAGCTAGAGGCATGTCTCCTTTAATTCTGTTTCCAGTATTAAATATAGGGCATTTAGGCATGTTGTACATCATTGTCAGGATATCGGCACAACTTTCCAAATGGTAGAGTGCCTCTTTACACATATCCACTATAACCTTTTCTGATTTTTCCTCGCTAAGAGGAATAAATTTGCTGTTCTTTGAGAACTTGAGACTTAAACTCGGTTTGATTTGCGTTTGGGTTGTGTTTTTCTTTTGTTTTACTTCCGTGGCTTGTGTTTCATCGTAGTGGAGGCCTTTGATATGGCTTAACAGACAGAGGATGCAGTCTAAAGCGGCGTTAGCGAAGACAAGAGTGTTATCTGTATTTAGAAACACTTTAAAAATTTCGAGTATAGCGGAGTATTGGTTGGAGTTGTTGGCGGCTCGCAAGGTATTGAAAAGTGGTCGCCAACCTGATCGAATCTCCATTCTATTTGTCTCCACGAATTCACAAATGCAGGATATTATTTGCTCCTGAAAACATCAATAACAATAAGTATTTTGAAATATTTTTTATTATAAGAAAAGGTAACAAATTAAGGTTATGTATGGCTACCTGAATATCGTCATCGCACAGCTCCAAGCACAGAAGGTTCTCAAACGGCTTCAGCAGAGCCTCGTTGAAGTGGAAATGGGGCAGTTCCACTTGCTGATTCAATAGCGCAGTGGCGCAGTCATGAAGACACTGAATTGCTAAACTTGAGATCTGGATGTCTTTGTGGCATGCGGCCTGAAAAAGAAAGATTTATTTTAATAAAATTGAAACTTAATCGAAACTGTCAGACTTATCGAAATCAAAATGCAGATTATTGGATTACGCATACAGAATAAGCAAGAGCCTTTTAACATTCAAAAGTATCAGGTGACTAAGAGGTCAGAGGTGCATGTGGCCTAGAAAACGTTGCAAGCTCGCACCTGCATAAAGTGTGGCCCCACAACAGTCCATATCGACATGCGATGCGCCAGCGGTCTGGCAGCTCGTAAACATCGCAAGGCGACGTCGCCAGCTCGACAAAGCGCCCGCGCTGCTTCGCCGCCACCATTCGAGCCAGAGTGTTTGCCGCGCCGCCACCAGGGGGCGTTGTTGTTGGCTACGTCCTGGTCCCAACTGGAGAATAGCTAAAAGTAAACAGAGTGATGAATGTTGAAAAGTGGCGAGGTTACAAGTATTTTATTATAAAGACCATAACCACTTCATGATCAAATTGCTTGCATGCCAACTTATTGTTCACAAAATGTTTAGTTTTAGAGAAGTTTCCTTTCGAGCACACATGAATTGTGTAATAAGCTTTCAGCTGGGATTTCTTTTTACAAATTCACTACTTGGTCTAATAAAATTGCATAGAACGGCTCGTTCAAGATTAGGACAAATAGCCACGTTGACAATATCACTAGTTATTCTCCACAGCTACCACATGATTAGCTCGAGTTCAAGTATAAAAATCTGTTAACTTTCTAATATTACCTCGAAAAGCGTCATTTTGACTATCTAAGTGTTTTATAGGATCCTTTTAAAATTAGTTTACATAATTATAAACACGCCTAATTCATAATCTGTATACTCACTAGCCTATGGTGGTGTGCCACAAGCCTCTGCAGGGCTGCTTTGAGCGCAGGTAGTGTAGTGGTTGCAGCGAGGCGAGTGAACAGGGCGTCGCCTGCCGCAGACAATGCGCAGCACACTCGCGCCGCTCCAGCACCCGATATTACGTTGCCGCCCTACACGGGAGAAAGGGTAAGCTACACGCAAACACTGAATAGAGATGAGAGGAGTTAACATGCACTTATATGTAGAGTATAAAACGTAGTGCGCTTTTCTGAAGTTCCCCTGTGATGTTGTCCACGTTCAGGTACAAAAATCAGTGCGTTTCCAACCATAGTCAAGCTTTAATACTAAGTGTCCATGCATTTAAACAAATGTGCGGTAATTGGTTTGAATATTTGAATAGGTAAATATTTGAATATTTACCTCCTGTCGGCATGTTTCAACGATTTTCGCTACAGACATGTCGTTGCTTAGATTGTTTTCTAGCATCGGTTGTAAATAATTGAATACGTCGACACTGTAACAACAAAATTATCCAACAAAATCATCAATGTAAACCTCTAATTATAAATAGGTAATTAGGCAACTCACAGCAGTCAGTAAAAATACTATCGGATTTTGATAGTTAGATATTTTTTAAAGAATGATAAAAACCTTCGAATAAAATAATCCAATAGTAAATTTACTATGATTGTGTCTAAATCTTCGCGACTGCGCTGGCTCGGCCACCTAGAGAGGATGGGAGAGGATCGGGCAGTGAAGAGAGCGTATATGGGGTGACCAAGCGGAAAACGTCCGGTGGGTCGCCCTAGATACCGCTGGTTGGACGAAGTGCAGAAGGACATAACCGCCCTCGGTGCAGCCGATTGGCGCGAGGTGGTGCAAAATAGGGAAGAGTGGCGCTCTCTGGTGTCGGAGGCCAAGATCCTCTTTGGGTCGCTGAGCCAGTGTAGTAAGTAAGTAAGTGTCTAAATCTTACCAAGTCTCATCGTCCCGCCCATCCAACCCCAACTTAGCATCGGCCTGCAGTATAGAGACAGTCTTGTTCCGGCCAGTCTGCATGGCAACTATGGGGGTGGCGTTGTTGCCTTGCTGCCCAAACAGCGAGTGCTCGAAACTGGAGACATACTGGCAAGCCGCAAAGATATGCTCCCAGCATTCCGGCGCTTTAGCACCGAGTTCCAGACCACCTTAAAATTATCAATAATTGTTATGTATTGTTAAGGACATCTTATTCTTTTATAAAGTACAACCAACAAGCACGAGCAAGATACGTAAATATAAACTTTAAAGTTAAATGGTAATAAAATATTTAAGTCCCAAAAATTTAAGTGGCGCCCAGAATGGGGCTGGTAGCTTTCTATCGGCTTTTAATTCCGAAGAAAACAAATTGAAGGCATAGAGATATGTTTGTTACCTGTTATTAGAATATCCAAAGACAGAGCATGAGTTGCCAATATTTTTCCATTAGGCGGTTGTGATATTGCGGAGTTTGCTAGGAGCGCTAAAATGCTACTACACCGGTTCTGTAAGCCCAAGGTGTTGCTTACTCTTGCTGCCTAAAAAGAAAATCGCTATAAGTTGGGTGGTTGAGTGGGTAAGGTGGGTAGTTGGATTACTTTAGCAGTAAATACTTATGAACTTATTTATGCATCCATAATTTTGTAAATACCTTATGTAACCCCTCCAGACATTGTATGGTTAATCCTTCCCAAGCAATCCTTTTCCTCTTCCCGAAAGTATTTATCTTCTTTGAAATTATCACATTTAATTTCTGTTTCCGGTTCCTATATCCAGTCAAAGGTACACTTAGAACGGTTACCATTGAATCCCAGATACATGTTAATATTCTAGAAGAAAGAAAACAGTGTTTCGAATTGTGGTAGCTTTTTAAATAATAAGAGGGTTGTTTTTACTCATTATTAGGGTATACCTTCTTGCCCACCGCAAACTGGCTTGATGTTGTGTGGAGTCGTTAAGGCTGCTGTATACCATAGACACTTCTTTGAGCTTTTGCCAGTCAGACATCACAGGGTTCTGATCCAAACCTCCTAGGTCTGTCAAAGATGGTAAAAGAAAGTTATCAAGAGTCAGAGGTAGTCGAGTAGGGTCAAAGGTAGGTAATGTCTAAAATGGTGATAAAGAGGCCGGAATGTATGAGGAAAATCAAGTATGTAATGTATATAAATAGATATAAGACTAGATAGTCAGCTTAGCTTGAAGGGTGTAAACCCAGCAGTAAGGATGAGGAAGTACACGAGAAAGATACGGTACGAGTATGTGGAATGGCAGTACGAGATGTAGCACTTGCGGGTACTGGAATGATTGTACAGTTAGCATAGACCCTGATTATTTTGGGGCTAGATAGTGGAAAAAAAATGTCTATAATGAAACTGTGCAAAAAAAAACGTCGATACGGTTTTTCGTCAGGAACTTGCCTGATAGCAAATGCACTAATGGATGGTCTGAGCCAGGAACGTCCTTTAGCAGATCGTTGACGAGGACTTGCTGGTACAATTCACGGAGCCACGTTGCTGATAGGTATACTAACACGCCACTCCCTTGTACTTCCTCTACGAACTCGTCTTCTGTCAGAGATACTTGGATCTTCTGGAATTATGAAAAAAATGCCTAAATAGTTTAACATAATGGAATATAGGTCTGTGGTGTACTTCATACCAATAATGAATTCTGCAATAGTGTGTGAAAAGTTGATTTGCGAGTTAATGTAGGTAAATATTTAATGCCGGTAAAGCAACGGGTTGTGAAGAAATGTCACTTTCACAACAAACTCAGAGGCCCAAATAGTTTTTTAAAATGTTCTACTCACACTAGGCTCTCTATAATAGTCAGTGCGTCGTTGCCGTAAGGTAAGCAGCAGAGCAGCATAAGTAGCAAGATAAACTCCGTCAGCATTCATAATGCAGGACGTAGCGGGAGGCTGCGCCGCGTTATGTTGGCAGCATTTCGATGCAAACTCTTGCATAGCTTCATCAACTTCAATACAAGTCCTCAAATTTAGCAGTTTCGGTAGCAAAGAATTCTGTAGTGTCTTCACGAATTGTCTCGCGTTATGACGCTCTAGGTCTGCGTTGCATTCTGTTACTGTGCACCTAGAAGAAAAAGTAAACGGTTTTAACTCAACCTTCATATTTGTGGTAATGCGAAGCTAAGCTACGAGACAATTTGAAGCGATTGACTCGTTATTTAAAGTATCAGGACTAATTCCAATACCTGCCAAGATTAAGCGTCTTCGGTATAGTTTTAGTCTTTTTGTGAGGGGAATCGTTTTCGATATCCGTAATGATGCTAGGGTGATTTGCGCGTGAGGGTAGGAATACATTGTCTGCATCAGAATCCGCTTCAGCATCGCTGCCAGAACTCATGTTTTCAGGGCCTGAAGTGTCTGAAATTTGTAGTTAGAATATAAGCAGTTGTATTTGTCGGCTATTCGGTTCATAGAACCGAATAATATGATAAGAGGACTATTACCTCAAGCTATGTGTAATTTTAATAATAGACTTACCTGAAGAGTCATGGTCCTTTTCTTCGTTACATTGTAGAACAGCAACTACATCTCTGTGCAAAGAATTTTTTGTTGATTAATAAAACTGTCGAAAACGTAACAAGAAATTCATGAAAATTCTCTGACGTTGACTAAACTGTGACGTTTTCTCATTTGTGGAAACTTCAGAAATAGGTTGAAACAATGGCTTATTCAGAGCCTGCAATAAGTTGTCAAGAAGAAGTCTTCAGTGGCCAAGTGTAGTTCCACTTACCTGTAGGGACTAGGTAATCTAGCCAAAGTCTGATATGTCAAAGGCCCCGTGTAGTCAGCATCCTGCAACCTAGGCCAGTGCCTTAGTATGAGTGTGGCTACTTCAGGGGAGAGGTACTCGGTAGTTCCAGAACAAAGTTTTTCAAGAGCGTCCAGGAGTGATACCACACATTCCACTGCAGCAGCAACCACTTCTGGGTTGCCGCTACGCCCGCATTCTTCTATGCCGTCCATTATTCTGGTAATATAAATGGTACTTAGTCATATACGCATTCAATAATTTGAGAACGACTTTGATTCCATTTATAATTGAGAAGTGAGAGCTAAGTTTAATAATACTCACAGTCGTAATATCGCCATGTCATCACTATGTCGTTCCATCTCTGCTTTTCGAAGCAGAATCAGCTGGCACAATCTCTTTGGATTCTGAAGCAATTCCCTCGTGCTTCGTAATGGCTCCACCCGGTGTGATATGGGGGGATAGAGTAGCATGCGGTGGTACAATGCTTCTAGCACTGGTCTTAGGTTGGAAGTTGACCCAACTAGGCGGACTAGTTGATTGGCTATGCTGTGGGCGAGAATATTGACGATAACTTGATAATAAAATGTTTGATAGCTTTTAGGTAGGTAGATCAGTTGAAAACGTGTTCTCGTGTATTACTTCTCGATAAAATTTTGTTGTTGATTGGTTAGTTATATGAGTTATGAAATTGTTATTCAAAATTATTGTAGCCGTCTCACATTACAAAGTGGAACCAGTAGATATAGATTTCAATACGCTTTAAACTTACCTGTAGATAGCTTTAGCTTGTTTGCTGTTGAAGCTTGGGGCACACACTAAGGCTCCAGAGCCTCTACCTGAGTCATCCACCAAGTGGCCTTCGTGTTCCCTGAAATAAACCATCGTGTAGGAAAATATCTGAAGTACATAATACATTCCACCACTGACTTAAATAGTAATACTAGTTTGTTTCTCACCTCGACTTAATATTTTTATCAACTCTCGGAGTCCCAAGGAAGGATATAAGCGAAGGGCAAAACTTCTGCCAAAGGAACGTCATGAAATGAGAGTTATCGCTGACTTTCTTTGATAAGCTCGACATTAGAGTCAGGAGACAATCCAAGAAGAACAGAGCTACTGGATTTTGTTTTGGTATTCTGTAAAGAAAATAATAACAGTTGAAGGATGTGTTTAATTTTCGTACCTGACTTGAGTAAATAATAATGATGGTGATACTCACAATTGTGTTTCAGAGAGTCTACTGCAAAGGTATTGTATGACAGGTATGACTTCGCTGTAGCATCCGACTGCTACGATGTGGTTACGGTCTAGAGGAGATCCGTCAGACAGCAGCTCTTGGCACTCTTCATCTGCAGTGAAAGTTATTGGAATTATAGAAGTAGAATAATAGAAATATGTACGTCGGTTACACCGATAACTCTGTTGGCCAAATCTGCACTTCCGAAAAAGACAAAATTAACGGACATGGAGGGAGGTCTTTGTCTAGGTATTAGCATCCTCTCTCATTGTCAGATGAAGACTTAACAAAAACGCCGCGTGTTCAAATGTTATTATTAAATAACATTAGCTAACAAGCTGTTATTAATCAAGGGGGAGGAGGGATAGGGGTAATACGATAGTGTTTATAATAATGATTATACCTCAACAGCGATGACAACAATCCTCTACTCTCTCTCTATAGATCATGTACGATGTCTCTTTGGCGGATTTGGTGTGTGATTCCCGTAACCAGTGCTCTGTCACTCCATATAATAAAGTACTACCCCACCACTTTTGTTGACACGTACAGTCCTCGGCTGCTATAAGGTAAATCCTGACCTGACACATGGCACAACTATAAAGTTTCTGATTATTGACAATGTCAATCATAGGAAAATAAATGCTACAAAATATCCTATGGGGCCTATGGGGCTTTCCTATAGGGTCACATTATCAATATTCAGAAACTTCATAGTTGTGAAATATGTCAAGATTTACTCAATAACGACCGTTGACTTAGTGTTTTTATTTTCTTTGGCATTTATCACACAAAATTGCGCACTGTACCTTCCCTTCGTTGCATGATGGCCCCATTTGCAATTCAACCCGCTCGCAATTCGTCCCGTTAGCAAATCGTCCCGGAAACCCATATCGAATTTGGACAATTTGTTAACGGGACGAGGTGCGTTTGCGGGACGATCTGGTAACGGGACGATTTGCGAACGGGATCATATGCGACAAAAGGGTAACTTCCACTGAGACCGTTTTTATCACCGACTTACCCAGCTGCGCGCAGTAAGCTCTAAGCGCCTGGGCGGCAGCTGCGCGTGCGGCGGCGGCGACGGGCGGCGCGGCGGCCGCGGCCTCTGCGCACCGTCCGCATGCCCACACGCATAGGCGGCCGTTCAACGTGCGGCGCGGGGACAGCGCCAGGGATAGGTACATGCGGAATATTTGTACCTAGGATCGGCCAAACACAAATACTTAACTTTATGCACCACATCCTTTTAGGTTAAGTACTAGCTTTTGCCCGTGATTTCGTCTGCAAAGAATTCGTTTATTGCGATCCCGCGGATATGAAATTTTCCGGTGTAAAAAGTATCCCAGTTTATAGTATAGTTTATAGGATCTGAAACTATCTCCATAATTTCAATTAAATCGTTTGAGCGGTTATTGATTTCCCATACAAATTTCCACCCCACTTTTCACCTCCTTAAAGGATGATTTCTGGGATAAAAACTATCCTATGTCCTTTCCTGTAATTTAGACTATTGCTTTATCAACATCTGAATCGGTTCAGGTAAAGAAGTAACAGACAGACAGACCGACAGACAGACAGACACACTTTCGCATTATAATATTAAGTAAAAAAGAAAAGAAAAAAAAGAAGAAGAAAGAAAAAAAAACAAAGAAGACATTGGAAGTATGGATGCATAAATAAAGGTTGTAAAGTGGGTTTATGCGGGTATGTATTACAATACCGAAGTACGAAAGACCGAATGTATTAAAACATCGAATGGGTCAAAAGACCGACACGATTTTTTTCTGAAACCGTTAACTTTTTAAGATTGTTATAAAACAAACCTAAACTAACCTAATGGGTTCTGTATGTTGCCGTTTTAATAAATTCTGAGAAGTTTACGGTTTCAGAAAAAACCGGCCAAGTGCGATAAAAATCACGTTTGTTGTATGGGAGTACCTCTTAAATATTTTTTTTATTTTTATTTAATGATTTATTTTTAAAGTCAATATATAATTTAATATTCTGTGAATATTTCAAGTGTCTACCTGTTGCCGTTATCAATATCGAGCAAAAACGAGCAAAAAAATCATGTAAAATAGGATGCCCAGAAATGAGAGATGGTTTTTGGGAGCTTATAATTCGAAGCCGATTGCTCGGGAATAGACAGACATACCTTAATTTATATACATAACTAGGGTAAAAACCACCAGTGAATGAACCCCCTCCCCCCCCAGTGAATGAACAAAATCACGTTTTTTGCCTAAAATAAGAAATATAGCCATTTATATCACTTGTCATATTTTTTTCTTACTTGCAACTCGATTTCCTATGCAATGGCAACACTTGGTGAATTTATTGGCCGGCGTTTGAAGTTCACGTGTTTCTGCTTTTGAAGTTTTGCATGGAAAAATTAGATCCCAGGTAAGAACTGTGCATGTTTGGAGTAACATTTGAACTGCTTATTTGATGTATACCAGTAAAAAGTTTAACTATTTGGTTAGATTAAGAGTTAAATCTTCTATAAATGTACTCTTTGGAAGTTAAATTAAGTTGTTATTTTTAGGTGTTCCATTACTGGCTTATCAAATGTTCTAAAATCAGTAAATGAACAGTCTGATCATTTACTGGTGTCGGGTCAATTTAGTTTTTTACTTAAATTTAAATCTTAACGTAATCGTATTAAGCTTGTGTTTTCAGATTCTGCATAGAAAATGATTCTGTTTCTTTGAGCTAGTATTGGAACACTAGTACCTATGTAGATTGCTGCATCTTCGAGATAACCCATACCTATGCTACCTACTTTTCGTTCCGATATTTCCACGGGATCAGGTGTACGGTTAGCTGCAGAGAAAAGGTACCCCCCTGTGTCGCAACCGCCATTACAAGGAGGTTCCTTTTCTCTGCAGCTGACTGTACGCAAGTAAAATTCCGAAATGTATTTTTTCTGTACTTTTTGGTGATCAATAAAGAATATTTGTATTGTATTCTATCTAAACCGCTACGCTAGACTAGAGAGACGAAAATTTTGCACGAATGTTTTTTATGCAAAGAAATGTAGTACCATACACGTGCCGTACACGTGAACGGCGTCTTCCGTAAGATTTGCGATTAGGGTATTGATGAAAATAATATAAAAAATAAAAGGATCAATACAATACAATACAAATATTCTTTTCTCAAACATGCTATGAAATATTGACGTTATGTTCCTTATAATACGCCACGAAGGGTCACGTTGCAGGTGCAGGTGCAGCCGGTGCAGGTGCGCCTAGACGAGAGGTCAATAATGGAATTTCATACAACTTTGCTGGCCAAGGCCAGCAAAGTGATCGTCTATTGTTTCATACCATGACGTTTATAGGTCTATGGCATCATAGCATTTAGCCATTAAAAAAAAACTACAAGCAATATTTGCGTTTTGGTTCATTAGGACATTCTGCCACTACGCTTATTTAAGGTAAGGTAAGATGATGATGATGATGATGGTGTAATGATGATGGTGATGATGATGATGATGATGATGATTGTGGTGATGATGATGATGATGATGATGATGATGGTGATGTTGATGATGATGGTGATGATGAGATGATGATGACGATGATGGTGATGATGATGATGATGGTGATGATGAGATGATGATGATGGTGATGGTGATGACGATGATGTTGATGATGATGATGATGGTGATGATGATGATGGTGGTGATGGTGATGCATGTTTGAGAAAAACTCTATACAAGCCTTGGCTACGAACAGGGATTGCCGGCCTCGTATCTCTAGCTAGATGGCCTCGTTAACACTCTGCCATCTATAACTACTCGGCCGGCAATCCCCTATTTCGCGGCCGCTGCAGTAATGTACTATTATTGATCACCAAAAACAGTACAGTAACATTACAAAAATAAAAATTCAGGTAGACAATAGGCGGTCTTATCGCTAAAAAGCTAAAGGATCATCCAAATATTTCAAGTAGAATTTTACCCTTTGGTTTTACCTGAATAGAAAAGCGAAATCAAGGAAAACGAAGGTGGAAATTCGACAAAATAGTAGATTGTTCAACAAGGGGCTAAAACAAGCCATAATGACACAAGATATTTAGCCACCCGAGCAGAGCGAGGGTGGCTATAACTCGCCTGTCATTATGGCAGTTTAGTCTCGCGTTAAACACTCTACTTTTCACTTTGAATGCGAGGAAAAAAACGATGTTTTTGGTATACTAATCTAAAATATTACTTTTATACAACGTACGCTCAATACGAGCAATGGAGACGTCAAATACAAAGAAATAAACAAATAGCAATTTAAATTCTTTCCGTGGTTTTTTTTTTGTTGAGTGACGCTTTAAATGTTTGCATATTTAGCCAACAGATTCAAACTTGAAAATTATTTCATAGCTAATTGGACTAAGTATGCATAATAAAATGAATTCATCTTTAATATAATTAAATAGATAAATTAACAGTATAATTAAAAATAAAGCAAAACTAACTAAACTAAAAACTAAATAAAATTCATAAATGGTTCCCCCCGCGGCATGGACCCAAAGATACTGGCAGCATTACCTCGCAGTACAGCAATGCTGATACGTTGAGCGAGGAAGCTGCCAGCTCTTCGGTCCCCTGTGGTATCACATAGCCTTTTCGAAAGTTCTTTATAGAGTATTTTTGCGCTGGGGCCCCATGGACCTAAGGTCTCAACCCCGAATGCTAGAAAGTAGTATTCAGAGCCGAGACCTTTGTATTTATTTGCCTTGAGTTTCTCCGCCGCCTCTGCTGCTGTACCAGCTTGATTTGCTGTTCCGCGGACGTGGGAAGGAGCTAGTGTGTCTACGCAAGTAGCGTCCCACACTAGCACACGACCCAATTTCCACGGAATCAGTGACATTCCGTCTGGTCTCTTGCCATCATCTCTGGCGATGCCCGATGGCTCCAGTAACGCAGGCACATTGACGGTGGCAAGAGAGCGACGGATAATGTCATTGAGAGCAGAGTGTCTAGAGAAGCGGCCCGCACTCTTCTAGCATGAAAGGCCGTGGTGTCCCAGCGCGTCGACATCAAAGCCGCAGGGGCATTTATGTGGTGCGCAAACTGCTACTCCGAGGCGCAGGCAGATAGAAATTCTAAGAGTGTCGGGCTCTAGAAAAGTACCAGTGTAGGCTGATGGAAAGGCGTGCAACCAGTAGCCAGCTTCCTTCGTACCTGCAGCCAACAGTCTGGCACGATCAGAGCCCGTGCTGTGGCTCAGAAGGGATTCATATGTCAAATTTGACTGAATGTCGTCCCAGGACCTTTGAAATTTAAAATTTTCTGGCAAATCCTTTCCCGGACAGGCAATAGACCAAGCGTTTTTAGCCTGCGTTTTTAAATAGATTAATATTCGTAATTATTCATGGTGTTTCACGAAATTATTATTTTTAAAAATATTTTTTATACAGTTGTCATTTTGAGGTTATTTCCACGCCCTAAAGGCTTCCACAGACCGAAGCGCAGCGCGCTACGGAGCGCTACGGAGCGGGCGCTACGGAGCGCTTCGGAGAGTCCGCAGCGCGCTGCGGTCAGTGGAAAGCTTTAAAATTGTCTATGCCCAGTCACTGAAAATAAGAGATCAAAAAAGAGCTTTAGTCCCGATATGCAGAGACTAAAGTAACATTTTAAGAGCATGAGAAGTGAAAAAATATTAACAGTTCATATAGCCATAATAAGAGTAAGTAACAAGAAATACTTAAGAGTATTATTGATTGGCGTAGAATGAAAAGTATTGGACCTTCTGTTCTAGTTGACTGCCTGCTTCTTGCTAAAGCCAAGTTTAGACCTGCAAGAAAAATCGTGCAAGTTGAATTACATTGCGCGGCCGCAAAGCAAACTAGTTTGAAGTGGGCAGTCGAACGCTGCAACGTAAAGCAACTTGCGCGATTTTTCTTGCTAGTCTAAACTGGGCTTAAGAATACGTACTTGAGTATCTGGCAAGTGGTACATGACGGAAGCTGTGGCACAGAGGAGTTGCGAAGGCATCCATAGCGAGTCGTCTTCTGGCTCGATGCCACGGTGGAACCGGTCGTCACGCAGGATTTTCTGGAAAAACAATATTCAACACACAAGTTGGTCATACCTACAGTGGCGTAGCTACGTAACCAAACGCCCTGGGGCAAAAAATAAACTAGGGCCCCAACCCGTGCTTGTTTAATATGATAAGACAAGTAAGAATTAATGCACTTTGAGTTCACTAGACTCGCGCGCTTGTAAACTCACTAAGTAGCGTTTTATAGTCACGCTGTTGAAGCGCGCCGCGTTTCTCATAGGTCCGCGTTTATAGTTTTTAAGTCAGAGTCCGAAGGGCCCCTGAGGTTGGGGGCCCCGGTGCACTGCCCCGGCTTGCCCTACGGTAGCTACGCCACTGCATACCTACGCAGCGTAAGAAACAAAAGTTGTCTCTCTTGTGGACATAAATTTTGCGACTCCGAGTTAGCAAACTTAAGATATATTTAAATGGGCAAAATATTGGCTATAGACCCTTAACTTTTGCGATACCCACAGACAGACGCGAACAAAAAAATGTGTATGACCCAATTTCTGTTCAAATAAAAGTGAAAATAACTACCTATCTTTTTTGACTTTATAACTAAGTATGTTCAGTGCTTTAAAATTTACAGTGAAGGAAAACATTGTGAGGAAACCTGCATACACCTGAGAAGAAATTCAATGGTGTATGTGAAGTTCCCAATCCGCACTGGGCCCGCGTGGGAACTACGTCCCAAGCCCTCTCATCCTGAGAGGAGGCGTGTGCCCTACAGTGGAACGTATAAAGGCTGATATGATGATGATGATGATATTACAAATACTTAGTAAGATGACATTAGTTATGAAATAAATTTTATCAGGAAAGATCCATGCCTTATTCCTGCAGAACATGCATGCATGGTTTTGTCACGTGGCGGACACGACGTACAGATACGCGTTCTTGAATCTACCTAAGCACGACGACGTCTGTACACGCGTACGCCTACATACATCGCGCGCGCACTCTTCTGGTTTCTGGCGGTTTCCGGCTATCTGCGCCTTGTGAGGGGTGGGGTAATTCGAATCGGTGCGGGGCGGACCGTTTCCATTCTGTACGTCAGTACTATTATAATATTCTGTGGTTTTGTGCAAGGCTAGAACAGCATGCAACAGACTTAACCAAACTAAACCAACTAAGTATTAGTAGACAAAATCTTCGAATGTAGGTAGGTACAGTCGCCATCATACTCTTGGAACAATCAAGGTGGACCAAAATATCTGAACACGACGGTATTGTTAGTCGCGTACGTGCGTGTTCAGATATTTTTGAACACCTTGACTGGCAGTGGGCAGGGCACATCGCCCGTAGAACTGACGGCCGATGGGGCCGAAAGGTTCTTGAGTGGCGTCCGCGGACCGGAAGACGCAGTGTAGGTAGGCCTCCAACAAGATGGAGCGACGACCTGGTTAAGGTAGCGGGAACGCATTGGATGCGGATGGCGCAGGGCCGATCTGTTTGGCGAGCCTTGGGGGAGGCCTATGTTCAGCAGTGGACGTCTTTCGGCTGAAATGATGATGATGATGATGATGACTGTTCCGATGGTTATGAAGACGACTGAACCTAGGCGTCCGGTAGCAAATCTGGCCGACCAGGGGCCTGTTGCATAACAATGTACAACTAATATTACAAGCGAGAGGGAGTTCCGCTTGTAATATAAGTTGTACTTTGTTATGCAACAGGCCCCAGCTCGGACGGAAGCGACTAGGTTTTTTCTGTTTCTGGTGTGTGCTGACATGTAACAACTGTGGGGGCGAGCATTTCGGATGGCAATGAACGAAGAAAATGCTCGCCGCGCCACTGGCCGCGGTGTCGTAGCGTTTAAGTATGAGGTCTAAGCTTTCCGACGTGTTTGTTACATACATGGAAGCCTTGCAGTGCCAGCTGCACGAGTCGCGGCCGCTTGCTCTCGAGTGCGACTTGTAGTGGCAGCAAGCATACGCGCCGGAGCTCGTGCGCCGCCCGTCGTCCGCTGCTCTCTTGTATGCATAGTGCCTCTGTAACGGACATTATAGACACCCACTGACTACTGGTTCAAGAGGCCCTGAGGTATCTTGGGCCATATGCTTCTGCCGATCTATTTTCACTAGTTTTACTATCCATAATATTATAGGTCTATTATCAAAAACGTTGGTCCATAAAAAACTGGAACAAATTTCGAACTAGTTAGTTCCATGAATGGAACTGATAACAGAATTAGTAAAAAACACACAGGTTCTCTTTCCATATTATATTTTGTACATATATGTGTGTATACACATAAGGGATGTATACCTAGGTATATTTATGATTGGTGCTAATAAGCGTAGATGAATCAAATATGATAGGTACCTACGTCGCTACGTCGGATCGCACAGTGATAGCATAAACCTGTAATGTAGGCACCTAATTTTTAATTCTTGTATTTCTACTTACTTACCAAAAGTTTGTACGCCCATTGGCAAAACATAGAAGATCATAAATTTAATGTAGGGTCAAAGTCATAAATAAGTGAACACTTTTGTACCTTGTCACTTTAACGTCATGTTTGAAAAGTCATACGAAGTCATATAACGACTGAAAGCGACAAGGTACTACATAAATGATCACTTACTTATGACGTTGACTGTACTTAACATCTCTGTATTCTATTCATCTCTGTATTTTTCTGATTCTGATTCTGATTCTGAAGAATTGATCCTTCAGTAGATACCGCAGGGTATATTCGCCTGTAGTTTTAATATTAAATTTTACCATAAGTGCGGCGCTGTATTGACCTAAGTATAAGCTAATGTATAAGTACATCATATACAAATATATTTTTTTCAGGAAAGATGACATCACTAGGTTTTCAAGGCAGCAAGTAGGGACGTAGGTTTGTATGTGGCAAATATAATAATAATTATGTATGTAATTGTATACAAAATTGTAACTTGTTTAATTTTACATCACAAGATATTAAATATTGTTTAATAAAAACCATATATTATGGTCCTGAACAAGTTCCGTATGCTATACACACTTACTTGATTATAGAATTTATAGATATACGGCTATAGAGGACACACTTCGATTCATAATTTCTTCTTCACATTGCATTTACTTACAACATTTAACTTTCAGAATTTTCATTTACCTAAAGCATCCTGACAAGCCTTTCTGAGTGTATTCAGCTTAGGTCCTGTGGCTTCCTTGAAAATATCCTGAAGTAATTCTTCCATGCTACCTACACTAAACCACGCATAACACACACGGTTAAAGAACTCTAAAAGGTTCGAACTGCAAGTAATTAAGTAATAATTTACTAGTTAACAACTGCGCGTTGCAGAGACATTTTATTTTTATGTGGGCGAGCTTATCATTTGACGTTCGCGCGAGCATGCCCAGTCTGAAAATCAATAACTAGCTTCAAAAGGCCCTTACTGAGTACAGTATCAGCAACAGGTGGTAGCATTGCTGCTCTGTTGCAGGTGAACTTGCTTGAATGTTATGAAATAAAAGGAAAATTGCGTTACTTACCTCTCCTGTATTTAATCAAAGTTGTATTTTAATGAAGATGAACTTTAGACGGACATAATAAAAGTAACAATAGCGTGAGTTATTAATTGAAATACAAATAACCTTATAAGTATTTCTTATATCACAGAAAGCACTACTTATTTTTCTTTAGTTAGTTTAGTTTTGTAAAAACTCTGTCATAGAAGCAATTTAATTTGGCAGTGTCTGTGTGTTTTGCCGTTATTCGGTGAAAAATGTAACAAAACGAAATATAAGTGGTACTAAATGGTGGATGAACGATGACAGCGAGAATCCTTATTTTATTTTAGATCTTATCCTTATGTTAAGCCGTGAAATGTTACATTCAATACTAATATAGAAAAGAAATTAAATTTTCGCGCTTAGTTAGAGGATGACGTATTATTGCCGGTGTTGCAATGAAAAAAGCAGAAACCCCAAAAATCTTCACACAACAATAAAATTGTCATGAGAAAGGTATGAAGAACACTGTGTGAATTTCCTAGTTAATCAATTTCGTACAAATTAAAAATCACATTAAAATCCGCGGAAGTTAATTATTAGTGTTTTTATTTTCTTAAAAGTGACTCATTTAAGAAATTAGTAATCAAATCAATACTCTTAACTAACAGCAACATTGTTCGTCTTACGTCAAGTCAAAATAGTTGTCAATAAAAAATGGTGTCTTGGAGTGCATTAGGCCGATCTTTCGGCATAAATTTACTTAAAAATAACCCTAGAAAACCATTTATAGTTCAAAATGTGAATTTTTCACTTAATAAAGCCCTATTTGGCGATCATGGGCACAAGACAATGCCACTCCAGCCCTCAAGGTACGGTGGCACTGTTAGTGATTACCTAACCACTTTTTATTTATTTTTAATTTTCACATGCCTATCTTCGAATAATATCTACGCCGTAGAATAAATATGAACTTTTGGCGTTATTTTGTGGTGTTATTTGTTACCAACCATCCGTTTTTAACGTCATAACCTCTGATTGCAGATGGCAATACATCAAGTTCAAGGATATGTTCCACTACTACGCCATGGTGGGCTTGATCCCTGTGGGCCTGATAATATTCTACACCAACGTGTTCATCGGGCCGGCGCAGCTCACGCCCATCCCGGCCGGCTACGAGCCCAAGCACTGGGAGTACCATCGCCATCCTATCACGAGATTTATCGCTCAATACGTACACAACAGCCCACAGCAGGTGAAATAATAAATATAAACGCTCCCTTCTCGTCTGGTCGTTGATCATGTTAGAATAATTAATTGATAAACAAACAGAATGTAGATTTACATTAGCTTTTGTCAGTTGATTTGAGTGTTAACATTTTTGGACTAAGGTTATTATCTATTCTTATTATAATTGCCCCAGAGTCGCAATGGCCCTCCTTACCTTCCATCAATTAAGTCGTCAATTTTGGTAACGTTGTGACTTTCCGTGTTTTGAGTGTGCACATTTCTTCAAATTACTTTGCTGTTGTCTATGTAGAGCAATGCCTTATTTTAATCAATAACATTATAAATGGGGTTACTTTGTATTTGAGGATGTGCACATTTCTTCAAATTATTCTTGATCCGTCTAGCGTTCTAATTTTAATTTCGTAAAATTACAAATTTATAATTCATACTTGTCCTGTTTGTTCGAATTCTAAATCTTTTTCTTCTAATTTCAGGAGTATGAAAAGTTCATGCATTTCATTGATGAGGAACAGCAGAAGGCGAAGCTACGTCAGCTGGAGAAGGAAATCCTCGCTAAGATGCAGGAGCGCCAAGATTACCAGGCCTACTACTACCGACCAATGGTCAACAAATACCTGCGTATTGAGAAGAAGATCTCCGAAGAGATGCGAGACCGGATGGGAGACGACTACAAAGATTAAGCAACTTTCATTCACAGTGATGTTAGTATAATTTAGTTCTCAAGTGATTTGTTACATGTAGATAATAAAATGTTGATTGTTGCTTATCAATTTTTTTTTGTTCAAAAATCAGTGAATTTGGTGTAATTACCACTTGGCAAAGGCACATTATATCTCCATACCGCTGATGAAATCACACTACTGCGTAACTAGTTTTTTCCATAAGGTTCAACTTGAAATGAAATAACAGTGAAAATTAGACAAATCAGACCTTTGAGTTGATAAATATCAAACATCAATGTCCGCAATAAGTGACATGGAGATATGATCCTTATTTTCATCATCATAAGGATCATATTACCATGTAAATTTATTAGGGACATATTAGAGTTTGATATTTATCAACTCTTATTGAAAAAGCTAGTTATGCGGTATTGCAGTTTCATAGACAATATTAAATGCAGGATTTGTATTAGTGCCTAACTTATTAATCTTTATCATATTGTGAATACTTGTAAATTATGTCCAGATGGGGTCAATAAAATCAAACTGCAAACATATGGTAACATTGTAATTTATTTATTTTACAGGAAAATTCTAACGATTGACAATAAATCCCAACATTTGGAATCTTTACAAAATTAATTTTTAACACTTACCTAGAGCTCTTCATGCTAAATGCGGTTTGATATGATTCTACACTTTTAATTTTACAATGGGTTAAAGTATGAGAGCTTAAACTGGCAGTTAAAAAATATCTTAAAGTTTAATAGAGCTGAAGTCAGGTTTTCCCAATTTTTTTTCTGAAAAATAAATAACTAAGTATCAACAATAAAATTGGCTTTGATGCAACATAGACAACTATGTTTTAACTGTCAGTTTCCACCTCATCAATGAAAGATGCTATAATTTTTCATTGAAAAAATGACTCAAGATTGTTCTTATTTTATAGCGAGTCTTGATTTGTCTAGGTTTCACTTAAGTTCATATAACTGGAGACTTGCAGGTATTTCGAATATATGTAATAAATTTCAGGTTTGTATGGTTCTTTAGTGAGATGGATAAGCATTTAGATACTATAGTAATGGGCGTTAAGAAATCAAATTAGGATTTATTAGCAAGATTCCCATTATCATTGATTTTATTGTATCCGTTGTAATTTATAGTAAATATAAAAATTATGAAAATAATTTACTAAATATACTTAATAAAAGCTTTACTTACATTACAGACAAAGTAAGTACAACAAATCAATAGATACCTATGTCGTCAAATTATTGGTTGGCGGTGCCAGAATGCACAAGCTCTTAACTACTTTGTTACACAAGTAAATTACAAAACGATATGATTTCTTTATCCCATTCTTTCAGTCTTCACAGTTTGTAGAGTTCCAACTATGACCCAACTACTATGTTATGTATTTATTTAGATTGCTTCTCATAATAAAATATCTTAAAACTAAAGAACATATCTACAAACAACTTTGTTTGGCTTGTAACATAAGTGTGTAAAAAAATTCTATTAAATGAGTATCAAAGCATACAATCAAAATAAACTCATGGGTTTAATATGCCCTATTTGAATGTATTTTAATTAATCATACTTGTGTATTATGGACTATTAGTACTCTGTTGAATACATTCTATTAAAATGGTTTTTACGATCCTTCCCTCAATAGTAACAATACTCGAATCTAGTTTCTAGATGGCTACGAGTCCTACGTTGTAAAAATTTAAACGATAAACCATTATTTGCCCTTCTCCTTTTCAGCCTGCGCCGCTAGCTTAGCTTCTTTCTTTGCTTTCTTTTTCTCCTCCTTTGCTAGTAATTTGGCCTGTCTCTCTTCCTCCTTGGCTAATAGCTTAGCCTGTCTTTCTTCTTCTTTAGCCTGTTGTTTTGCTTCTTTTTTGGCTTCCTTTTCGGCTTTAAGCCTCAACTTCTCCTCTTTCTTTCTTTCTGCTATTTCATTCTTTCTATTGTCACTGCTTTCATCCTTTTTATTCTTGTCTTCTTGGTTTGAGGTTTCTTCTTCTTTCTTTTTCTTGTCATCTTTCTTCGGTTTAGTTTTGGGGTTTTCTTTTTTCTGTTCAGTCTCTTTGCTTTGTTCTATGGGTTTGGTTGAGTCGTCTTTGCTCGCTGGTTTTAGCGGTCGAAAGAAGTGGTCCTGTTTCTTTTGTGGCGAGGTTTCTAACTGAGTTACTATTTTCTGGGCGCATCTGAAAATTATAAGAGCAACTACTTAGTAATTATACAACAATCAGCTGTTCATTTGGGAATGTATTACAATACCGAAGTACGAAAGACCGAATGTATTAAAACATCGAATGGGTCAAAAGACCGACACGATTTTTTTCTGAAACCGTAAACTTCTCAGAATTTATTAAAATGGCATCATACAGAACCCATTAGGTTAGGTTAGGGTTGTTTTATAAAAAATTTTAAAAAGTTAACGGTTTCAGAAAAAAATCGTGTCGGTCTTTTGACCCATTCGATGTTTTAATACATTCGGTCTTTCGTACTTCGGTATTGTAATACATACCCGTTCATTTATAGTTAACCCTAAACATTGAAGCAAAATAATAATTATACCTACCTAGAGGTCAGGTAAGTTTGAGGTCAAATATATCTTTACACTTTAGTAAGTACCCTGTCACTATATGCCTTCTGGCAATTTTATACAAAAGTTTAACTATAAAGTGACAGAGACAAGGCAGTAGAATGTACAGATTATCTTTGACCTCGGCTGTACCTGCCCAGTGACGAATAGTTTTTGAATAAACTTTGCTTTAACAATACATCCATCCGCATATTCAAGATGATGGCTCAGACCTCTTAGTCAGCATGAGAGAGTCACCGAGGAGGTTTTATTGCGGCTAAGAGTCCTATCTACATAACGCGGCGCCGGATATCAGTCCTCTCGAAAAAAGGTGTCAAAATCACCTTATCCTAGTGGACGCGGAGGCGGCAGCGCTCTCGCGGCGGCCTTCGCGGAACTCGCGCTGGAACTCGCGGATGGGTGGCAACCGGCCCGACGGCTCGCCCGGCCCGCCCGTGTAGCTGTGCACTTGGTACTCTTGGAGACGAGCCTGCGGAAGTAACAGGATATTGGATGCTGTAGAACATGAGCCATAAGCTGGGTTCCCACTGAGCGAGCTGCCTCTCGAGGCTAGCGCATAAGGCATAATGTTTGACACGAGGTTCAAAAACGCGCCGAAAATGACTGCCTGGCGAGGCAGTTCGCTCAGTGGAGACCGGATAGGTACCGGAGGTAAACACACCGCCAGTTATGTTGTGCTGCTTGTTTGTGCCAGTGGCGTAGGGCGGCAGGGCTGGCATAATGCCACGGGCCCCCGACCCTTGAGGGCGGATGGTTAGATCAATTTACCAGAATCGTTATTTGCGACTAGCGAAATTTTCATTCGCATTTTTTCCTAAATGGTTTTTTTTAGGGTTCCGTACCCAAAAGGTAAAAATGGGAACCCTATTACTGAGGCTCCGCTGTCCGTCCGTCTGTCTGTCACCAGGCTGTATCTCGGGAACCGTGATAGCTAGAGAGTTGAAATTTTCACAGATGATGTATTTCGGTTGCCGCTATAACAAAAAGAATAGAATGGAATAGAATCATTTATTTCTGTTTAGTGTTACATTTAGGTACAATTTACATTAAATGTGCCAAACTACAGAGCAGTTTGTCGGCACTTTAGCTCTTGGTTTATGAAAAATACTAAAAAATGAAATAAAATAAATATTTAAGGGGGCTCCCATACAACAAACGTGATTTTTTGCTCGTTTTTGCTCGATATTGATAACGGCAACAGGTAGACGCTTGAAATGTTCTTAGAATATTTAATTATATATTGACTTAAATCAATCATTAAATTAAAATAAAAAAATATTTAAGGGGGGGCTCCCATACAACAAACGTGATTTTTATAGATAATTGTACGGAACCCTTCGTGCGCGAGTCCGACTTGCACTTGGCCGGTTTTTTTCCACTATAGTTTTTTACTAAAGTTTATTTTCATAATCGCGTTTCTTCCCAATTTTAATCGACACAGAAACATAGGTAGGTCTAGGTTCTGTTAAGTTAGCATCGGCCCGAAGGGCCAAAAGCACACAGAAGTAGGAGCTCCACGCGGACTCACTCACACTCCTATCTGGTAGCATGGTGGACGGCGGACACACATGATGTGAGTCTAACATCTTTATTTTTAAAGGTCCGCAAAGAAACGCCTGATTCAATAAATTATACCTACCGTGTTTTTGGCGCATTTATTGCATTCATTTAAACTCGTGCTATATCATTACTAGTAATGCTATAGTCCTGAAATTCATATGTAAGATATTTGAGGATTCACTCTAGTGACCAGTTTTTTTTCGAAACACGATTAGGTAAGTACTTATAGTTCGCTCGATAGAAAAAAATCCAAAGTCGTCTCTGTATTTGTTTTAGTAATAAGATGAAAATACCCAAAAACACGCGCAGTCCAACCAACCTATCTTGAGCCATCGTGCGTCCCCCACGCGGCCCCACGCCCGAAATCGCCCACCCAAAATCGATTAGCGCGAAAAACACGGTGGGGCCTTAAAAGTCACCTTCATGCTATGATGCTGCGAGCGTCTCAGCGAGTTGGAGGCGGGTTGCCGCACACGCGAGGGCGCTGAGGCGGGCGCGGGCGCGCGGGGAACGGCCCCCAGGCATGCGCCGCCGCACACCGCGCCGCCGCACAGCTTGGTCGAGCAGCCGCCGCTCACGCCGCCGCTGTTCGACGATACGGAAGACACTCCTGGAATTGAGAACAGTCATCATCATCATTTCAGCTAAAAACGTACCATCCCATTCCCATCATCCCAGCCTGTATGTCCCACTGTAGGGCACAGGCCTCTTCTCAGAATGAGAGGGCTTGGCCTGTAGTTTTCTTTTAAACGCACACACATAGCTGTTCTTATTGTCTTTTCGCATCTGCTATTGAAATTTGTGTTAAAATTGGCTACCTACGAGCTACGGGACAGGCTGTGCCTAGTGTAGGGGCCAGTGCAATCTTACTTGAAGCACTGATGCATGTTTGTCACTTGGTCATCAGGTTATTGAAAACTGTTTTCTTATATTTTCAAAGTCAAAGTCAAAGTCAAAATTCTTTATTCAATTTAGGCATCAAATTGATGCTCCTATGAACGTCGAAAAATCTACCACCGGTTCGGAAAAAACCCTGTTGAGAAGAAACCGGCAAGAAACTCAACAAGGTATATTTTTTTCAATCAGATCTACATTGTTATTAAATGACATACATCTAAAGTATTAAACCTACCGGATTTTGTTAAACTTGACTTTCATGTATGTAGGTATAATAAAGAATTTGTATTTGTATTTGTTCCCACACGGGCACAGTGCGGATTGGGAGTGTGTGTGAAATTTTACGCATATTTCCTCACGATGTTTCCTTCACTAATAAATTCTGATAAACTCAGAGGTGCGAGCCCGGACTCGAACCCGCGACTCAGCTTGCGAGACCATAGGTCAAAACTACTAGGCGTTTTGATGGAAAAACGTCTACTGACGAACATAGGCCTCCCCCAAGGCTCGCCAAACAGATCGGTCATCTGTGCCATCCGCATCCAACGCGTTCCCGCAACCTTAAACAGATCGTCGCTCCATCTTGTTGGAGGCCTACCTACGCTGCGATGTCCGGACCGTGGACGCCACTCGAGAACCTTTTGGCCCCATCGGCCATCAGTTCTACGAGCGATGTGCCCTGCCCACTGCTACTTGAGTCTGGCGATTCTTCGCGCTATGTCGGTGACTTTAGTTCTTGCGCGGATTTCATATCTTCTTTCTTCTTTAGATGTACCGGTAGTAACTTTTTTAAAAGCGTTTTAGAAAGGTCTTCAAGATTGTTTACCTTATTTATATTACTAAGAAAACGTAGTAAGTATGTACGTGTGCAATTTGAGAGCCCAATCTTCAGGATCGACAATTTGGGAAATATTTCTAGGGTAGGGTGAATAGAATCAAGCTCCTTCCTGGGTGTTATTAAATTATATACTGAATCCAATTAGTATATTTTAAAAAAAAAATTAAAAAAAAATTTAATCTGTTTATTGCAATTAATGTTACAAATAAAAATTTTCTTATACTTAGTTACAATCTTTAAATATTTAAGATTATTATACCTAACTAAGGAATGCGAAGGGGGCACCCCTACGTTTGTAAATGAACGAGGAGCTAGGCTAACACCTGATCAGTGACCAAGCTGAACGCGTCAGAATGTCACACCCCCGCCAGCCCTTAGCACCTCCACTCCCGCCTAGTCCATTCAAAATTGTCTAATTCTTGAAATTTTCTAATTTAACTTCAATATCGCCCAGGATGGCGCTTGAATCAATTCGCCTATTAATTAGGTACTTGATAATTACACTACAGTGTAAAACTATACCCTCATACACATTAGTACAGTAGATATACTTAGTATACTAACCGGAGAGGGAAGACTCGCCGCTGGTCACGGAGTAGAGCGAAGCGGAGGCGGGTACGGAGCGGGCGCCCACGGAGTAGCTCGACACGGAGCCCGGCACGCCCCATGACTTGCCGCTGCCACTTGACACCTGGAAAGAAGATAAAGAGGAGTTTAAAGCACCACTACCTTTATAACCTCTTGTCTTAGGTATACTTCTTATGACATTTCTCATCGTTAATAGGCTAAGTAAAGTTTTTTTAAGAGGTGCTAATTATATTTTTTTTCGACAGTCGGCGTTCTGAAGATCGAGAAACTGCAGCTGTTTTATTTTTATCTCCTATTGTTTACTGGAAATATTTTTTTAAGTGTTCGAGTTGACATTTGTGAGATTTAATGGCTGACAAGCGGTTCGTGCTCAGTACTTAGTAGAAACAGAAAAAAAAAAAAGTCATCTGTCACTTTTGTCCATGTCAAACCGTTTGCGTTTCGTTTGCTTTGCGTTTTGGTGTGATTTTTGGATTATTATTAACAACCTCCGCACAAAATCCGGATTTACAATTTTACCGCATTTCTCCACGACTTATGCACGATAATTGAATCACGATTGAATATTTTTGATCATTATTTTGGAACTGCTTTTTGGACAATGCAAAGTAAACGAAACGCAAACGGTTAGATTTCATTTGACATTGACAATTGACTTCGTTTTTTTTTCTATTTCTGCTAAGTACCGAGCACGAACCGCTTGTCAGCCATTAAATCTCACAAAAGTCATCTCGAATACTTAAAAAAATATTTCCAGTAAACAATAGGAGATAAAAATAAAACAGCTGCAGTTTCTTGGTCTAGAAGAAGACTACTGTCGAAAAAAAATATATTTAGCACCTCTTCAAAAAACTTTACTTAGCCAATTAGAGACTTGTATCGTACAGTTGAGGAAACTGAACAGCGCAGGATGGAAACTTTGAACAATCAATTTCACGATTTTCTTTGGGATGGGCACAGTCAACATGAATTGTGCAACGAAAAGGCTTTATAATACAGAATACCAACAACTCGAGAAGAGTCACTGCTCTGTTGCCGATCTTTAAAGGAAACCCTTTGCCTAAAAGCCCCGATGTCTTAAATGTCTGGAAACATTGGCTGCCGGACGTTGATTCCACAATTTCACTGTATGTGGCAGGAAGTGCCGGAGAAAACGTACAGTGACCGACATTCATAGAGACCGACATTCATATAGACATTCATAGAGATGGTGAGACGATGGAATTTAAACTTTTACTTATAGCCTTAACTATCGTGGTTTATAAAGGTTACATCCATACCTGCTAACTCTTGCTGGTGACAAGTCGCGGAGCCTGCCGCAGCCGCAGGATCTTGGCATGGTAGACGACGCTGCGGAGCGGCAGCAGACACTGGCTGACTGGCTGATGGTCTTGATTACCTTGGCTTACTAAGATTACCCACATCCATAGCATGCTAGCTCTTGCTGGTGAGAAGAAGCGTATGATGCAGCACAGCGGCAGTAAACGCTGACTAACTGCCATCTGGATGGTCTTAATAACCATGGCTTACTATGGCTACATCCATACCTGCCAACTCTTGCTGGTGACAAGTCGTTGAGCCTGCCGCAGCCGCAAGTTCTCAACGCGGCAGATGACACAGCGCAGCGGCAGCAGTGGCTAACCGCCATTTGGATGGTCTCCGTAGTCATGGCTTCCCTGCTAAGATAACCTCCATACCTGCCAACTCTTGGTGGTGAGAAGTAGCGTATGATGCAGCGCAGCGTCAGTAAACGCTGACTGACCGCCATCTGGAAAGTCTTGACTACCATGGCTAACTATGGTTACATCCATACCTGCCAACTCTTGCTGGTGACAAGCCGTGGAGCCTGCCGCAGCCGTAGGATCTTGGCGCGGCAGATGACACAGCGCAGCGGCAGTAAACGTTGGCTGACCGCCATCTGGATGGTCTTGACGAAGCAGCGGCGGCAGACCACACGGTGCCCGCATGGCGACGTCTGCATCGTCGCTTTGGCGTTCACACATATTACGCACTGAAACCAATGAAACAAATAGTTTTAGGGTATTTTACGTAAAGGATCCCTAATAGCAAGAGTTTCCAGACCGAGGGGTACGAGTTAGGGAACCCAAGACCTCCCCTTTCTATAACTCTCAAGTAGATTCTTCCTAGGCAACCTTGATCACTACGTAATTACGTGACCATCGATCTGTAGGTGCTGCGAATCCATAAGATTAAGTTATGTATGTAAATTAATAGCACCAGCATGCTTCCGGAACGAAGTCACGTAGGTAATAACGTGACTTGTTTAATCCGTCGTTTTAAATATATTCATTAGTTCTACAGAAATATTGTTTTAGGTAAGATCTTAGCAGTAGTAGCTAGCTCTGTATCCTTATACTTGATTAAACTGAATTTAAAGTAGAGTACCTTCTCGGCCTAATTATTTATCTAACGCCCTCCAAGGGGGCGGAATACTTTGACATTTTCAAAAAGCGTTGGCTTTTCACACTCACTGTTTGATTTGGTTAGATACTGTCCCTTATGACGGGGATAGTGCGATTCCGCTTCAATGTCTTACGTAGGTAAATAGGTAGTAGGTACTCCGTATCTGCACTATGTACATGTTCTGCGAGTAGGGAATGGTTTTGACTTTATATTTGTTTTATTTTAAGGAATTTGGAGTCAAAAATGGAAATTGGCTAAATTTTTCAGATACTCTGAATTACCAATGTCAGTTACCTACTTAAGTTTCTAAATAAATAGGTACTATATAAGTAAATAGAGCACTTAAGTTTCTTTTTCAATCTAATCATGAGAAGGAAAGGCACGAAAACATTAATATTTGTAATCTGGGAAGGCTAGACGAAATTAAATATTTCGGAAATCCTGCCTTAAAAATGACCACTTTGTTATACCTACGTCTGCCAGTCATGACCCTTTTTCTTAGGTATACGTGAAAATATGTATCCACCAAGATGCAATTAATATCTTCACGTGTCATATAAACTTGTCCTATGGTCAGCAGGTTAAACCCACCAGAGTCGGCAGTGAATAAATACTTAATTGAAAATTTTCAAAAAGGGCATTGAAAAAAAAAAACGATTTAATAATCTATCTTCTCTAATATATAAAAATCTCGTGTCACGGTGTAATTTGTTATCGAATTCCTCCGAAACGGCCTAACCGATTTTCATGAAACTTTTTTCTCTGTATTTGGTGTCTGATAGGTCGTACGTAGGCTACCAACCAGGCGTAATTTATACCCCTACCTATATTCTTCGCGGACGGAGTCGCGGGCAACAGCTAGCTTTTCTATAATATTTCTTATACCTAGCTAGCTACCAAGCGATTGTGTAGGATTAGTGCGTGATTATGGTGCCCTCCATAAGAACAATCGTGAACATAAACTCGAGAACGGACACAAAGATTGCACTCAATTTTGTCATCAGCGTTGTAATAAGAAAACTTTCGTAATCGTGGTCCGTTTCGCTTTCGGCTAAATCACAACGAAATTGTAACCTTGAAACAATGAAGGTCGTCTGATTAAAATACCTAGTTAGTGCTTTTTGATAAACCTTGTTCGACCTCAAGTGATTTTGGACAGACTTAGATAGGAAAAAAGCACGGAATTCGGAAATACTTATTATTTTTACAGGCGCCCCCGTCGCCTTTATTTTTGGACTATAATGTATCTTTCACTCCCTCAATTTAAATACACGTCTAATGGCACCAAAGTTTGTTAAAATCAAGCGAATGGGCAGCGGAGCGTGTTAAAATTATTACATAATACATTGTGATTCAGGAGTGATGAGCAGGAGTGAAAGGGGTGATGGGGAGATTCACACTGAGCAACTTTTACTATGGAATCAGGCCTGAAAGCACGTAGAAAATGTAATCAAGAGTTAATTGATCGGTAATTGATCGCTATGTAGGTATGTAATTTTTTACCTCTTCTTCAGGCGACGAGGCTAGCTCTGGCTCATTTTCTTCCAGTTTGTTGAGCAATTTGTCCTGAAACAAACAGAAAAAAAGGTGTGAGAAGAGTGGTAAGTTAAAATGGGAATTCTTAGTAAAAAACTGAATTCTTAGTAAAATTGGAAAAAAACTCATGTAGGTACCAGTAAATAAATAAATAAATAAATATCACGGGACAATTCACACCAATTGACCTAGTCCCAAAGTAAGCTAAGCATAGCTTGTGTTATGGGTACAAGGCAACGGATAAACATACTTATATAGATAGATACATACTTAAATACATATTAAACACCCAAGACCCGAGAACAAATATTCGTATTATTCATACAAATATCTGCCCCGACGCGGGAATCGAACCCGGGACCTCAAGCTTCGTAGTCAGGTTCTCTATCTACTAGGCCATCTGGTCGTCTAAACAACCAGTATTTATCATCAGCTCGACTCCACTCGAGTGCATCTCGTGACAATTAAGTAAATTAAGCACAAACACGGCTAAGTTGCTAATTAATTGTTTAATATCAGAGTTCTGGTGTCTACCTTCCGGCTTCAGCTCAGCATCAGATCAGTTCGAAAAAATAATTAACTTAAAGCTTCTTCTTAGTTGTTTCTTCTTTCGTTTATATTAATCGACATCACCTATAAAACTGCGCGAGCATTACTTAGCTTTGACGAGTACAGTTGGTTATTTGCGGTCTTCTTCACCAGGTCCGCTTTAGAGAGAGACAGAGAGAGAGAGAGAGAGAGAGAGAGAGTTTACCAAATGATAGGTACTTTCTGAATGTAAATGCTTGACTAGGTGAATTTGAGGATTGCCCTCGATATCTCTAGGATTCCACCATCAGATTCTGACTTGGTGATGATGGGACCACCAGGGAAATATACCCTATCAAACAAAAAAATCCAAATTGTTTCAGGCGTCGTCGAGTAATCGGGGCAAATACATAAAAAAAAGATTCCGACGAATTGAGAACTTCTTCCTTTTTTGAAGTCGGTTAAAAAAACAAAGATATGCGTAACCAGTATATAACCTATGCGCGCCTGTTTATAGTTAAGTGCCTTGCACATTAAGTGAAGTGCCTACTTGTGGAAAATTGCAGGTATATTTACCTGCAAGAACACTATTAGTACTCATTTTAGTCTGGGTAAAAGTGAAGGTCGCGTTTATTGTCATAACTATGTCATGTACATATGTAGCTAGGTATATTTAGTTTTAAAACATCTTAATTTTTAAAAATAAATAAATAAATAAATAAATATTAGGGGACAATCTTACACAAATCAACCTAGTCCCAAACTAAGCAAAGCTTGTACTATGGGTACTAGATGACGATAAACATACTTATATAGATAAATAAATACTTAAATACATAGAAAACATCCATAACTCAGGAACAAATATTTGTGCTCATCACACAAATAAATGCCCTTACCGGGATTTGAACCCAGGACCACTTGCTTCGTAGGCAGGGTCACTACCAACTAGGCTAAAGCGGTCGTTAATAATAATTTTATGTTATACATAGGTCTGCAAGGGATGTTGGCAGTGGTTGTAGCCAGGCTGTGGCCATTACACCATTGTGAGCCTTGCATGTTAGTCGGAAAAAGTTAAATCACCGTATAATTTGATGAAAAATTCTTTCCTGTCCCGTTTCTCAAGTAAAAATAGGTATTTAGCATCAAAAGTAAAAAGCACTAACTTTTGCTGACTGTAGGTACTTGCATTGCCATTCAACCTACATTACAGATTAAGTTAATACGACCACTGGATTTGGGTTAAATTCGACTTTCAAGATTTGATCCATTCTACCAGAGCAAGTTAAATAAGAGTTTGTAATAACGCGTAAAACCACCAATTGTCAGACAGACAGCCTCTGCGAACTCTTTTTATATGAAACAAATTAAAGCTGTTAAAGTAAGGTCGAATTTAAAACCGAATTTTAAATACACAATTCCTAGCGTAGATATTCATAACTCGTATTTCGCTCAGCTGATGTTTATATCGTGCCCACCCAGCTGCCAATGTCGGTATACTTAGTACCAGCAGTTTATGCTAAGTTGCTAACGTTTATTTTAAATTTATACCTTACTCAGTTAAAGATTGAACTAAAACGTGGTTTCCATTCCAATTTTGCGATGTAGGGTGCTTTTCCATCAGAGATGTGCTGTGCTACGTGGCTATGGATGCGTTATTCACCAATCGTATTCATTGGTCCAGGTAGATAGCACTGGTGGTAAGTTATGTTTTTATTTGGAAAGATGCGTGGTCTGGATCTTCCTCGAATGCTTACTACAGTGGCATAACTATACCATCTGAGGCCCGTGGCAAATACTTTAGTTGGGATACCACAGTAAAAATCGTGTTGTCATTTAATTTTAATGTTATTTCTGAGCTCGCGGGTTCTTGGGCCGGGGCCCTGTAGAGTCGGGGGCCTGTGGCATTCTGCCTGCGCACGCCTAATTAGCTCACGGTCTACTTAGCATTAGTGGAAATGGTCACATAGATTCGTCGGTATAACTTAAAAATCCTCGCAGCATAGATGCATACTTAGCACAATGTCTCGTGGAGAAGCACCCTTATTCGGCCTAAAGTCAAGAATACACGTACCTAGTCAAAGTCAAAACATCTTTATTTAATTTAACCTGTTACAAGCATCGGACAAAAATCGGGCAAAACGACGAAAAATTTTCCGGGGAAAACCTCTGTTGAGAAGAAACCGGTAAGAAGCGCAACGCTGTATATTTATTTTTAAATAAAACAAGAAACACGGATCACTCACGTACTAGTAGTCGAGGTACCTACTTATACAATTATAATTTTAATGTCGAGTAGAATTGATTCCGCCTTCATGAGCTTCTTCCACATAATTTAACCCGTGCTATGCCTCGTTATGCCTAACTTGATAGCATCCCGGCTTAGCTCTAACCGCGGTTTAATTAACCCGCCACAGCTGTGAGCTTCATCGGTAATGTTATTAAGTAATATGATACAAGAAAATTTATAAATTGACTGATAGTCAGCTGTTGCTTATAAATAGAATCATCTCTTGCGGCCCCTACATAGACAAAAATATACTAACCAAAAGCAATTTATTAATATATTTTTGTTTGAAAGTGGCTCTAGCTTCATAAGTATAATTATTATCTCAAAACCATTTTCAGAATTTTCCGAAAATTCCACAGGATAAGGCATAAAGATTATTTTTTATACTGACTACCTGATATAGAAACTTCATATTTTTAAAGTAATATAGGTATTCTTTGAGGGTTAAAATAGAGTGTAAGAAGGGTGAGAGTGTGTGTGTGGGTAGAGTGTAGGTAAGAGTGTGTGTAAGAAGGGATTTTATTGGAATTCCTAGCTAGCCAATTTTTTACTTTTTCACGAGAGCAAAGCCGCGGAATAAAGCTAGTCATGGGTATAATTTCTGAGCTTATATTTCACATTTTACGTTAAAGTGGTTTAACGCATTTATTTTCCTATTGCGGGTGCGTATCACTAAGGTGCACTAAAAAGACTTATAGCTCTTTAAATCTCCGCCAAAAGAAACGCAGTTTTTCGCTGGGACTAAATTACAAGTATGGGTATTCTTACTAAGTAGGACTGTAAATTCTGAACTATTATACTCAAAGGTCGATGAGGTAATTATCCATTGACCGCAATTTAGGCGAACTAATCAGTTCGCGCAAGCCCAAATCTCCGTAGATTGATATTGTTACAAAGATTACATCACAACCACCGCCATCGTGACAGCTATGGTTTCAGCTCAAAAACTAATCAGTCGTTTATTTAACTTCGCTTAGACAACAGGGGAATATCGCGGATTCAGTGATCGCAACCACGTGCCGCATTCAATGGACAGTAAAATAAAGGTCAAGTGTAATTTAAACCAAATTACCCATGTATATATCTCCATGCATTTCCGCGTGCAGAAGTGACCCGTGCAAATAAAGCAATAAGGCGGACGACTGGAGTTTTCCGTGGCGATTAATCAAAAATTCCCGGTTAGGAAGTTTTTTAACGAGTTCCAAAGCATTGTGGCGCGTCTATTGTGCCGGGATTCCCGGTCTCGTTACGCGGGAAAATGCATCGTGTTTCGAGATGAATTTTAATGTTTTTACGAGGTCGGGTTTCGTGCCTATGGAAATTGCTGCAACATGCTGTCGGCTTCTTCGTCCTCATGTCAATTGATGACCTTTTTTATAGGTGAGTCTAGTCATTACGTATGTCTATAGGAAATTCTGTGTCTTTAGTGAAAAATAAAATACAGGCGGATCTTTACCCGATACGCATTCCTTCAACCGGTTTAAAACCATTTGGTTATTTAATACAACTACTTAGGTCTTTTAGTTTGAGTCTTCGTTTGTTTTTTGTGGATTCGAGGTGCAGATTAGAGCTGTGTCCAGTGCATAGTTTAGAAATGAACGATTAGTCTTTACCTACAGCTTTGCTCGCGTTTGCTATTCGATTTGGCAGTCGAATTGGAGTACCAAATTTCACCCAAATCCGTAGAGCCGCTTTAGCGTGAGAGAAACACACACACACATGCACACTTTTGTAAGTTTTTCTACATACGGGTATATTTTTAAATGATTACTCTACTTAATTAATATTTATTTATTTATTTTAGGTCAGTATTTTTCAAATACAGAATAAAAAAAATTGCAATGGTATTACGCTTGCACGTTTTGAAACTTTTTTAAATATTACAACGGAGGTCTCAATTATAGAGACTCCGATAAATTTGTATGTCCACATTTTGTAGGAAGAATGGTACCTGAACCTGGTAGTGGTGATATTTGATTTTGATTTGTAACTGCAGGGGTATCGGAGATATGTTTAATGTCGGCGCCAGTTGGACTCTGCCTTTACTGCTGCCCCAGAGATACCGCATTGGACATACAATACAAACTGTTCACTAGGTAATGTACTGTTTTAGAAGAAAATCTAATCATATTCGTAGTAGCGGAAAACATGACGATCGTATTATGTAACTAACATAAAGTTAGAAAAGAATAATTTCTAAAACACAAACTGATATTTTGGTATAATGTCTATAATTTTATTTTGGGTGACACAATTAATTAAATAAATTTCTTAGATCGTGTAATTTATAAATGGATTTAGGTTAGGTTAGGTTTATTTTATAACAATATTATAATGGTGACAATTTCTGAGAAAATTGGATTGTGTCAAATCGTATTCTTCCCTCCTAACTGTCGTAACTTAGCATGTGATACCGTGTTACATACGACGGTTAGCGGGGAAGAGGGCAAAATGACTCTTATGTAACAATCTATAAAATCAATTATTCTTTACAAACTTTATTTATACGGACCCCTGTAGTCGTATTGGTAAACATAGCAAAATTTCGTGAACATGCAAACGCAAACGCACATTTTCCTGCGTGTGTAGCGATATGTCGCCGACTGCATAGAATCATGTCTGTGTTACCACCTTCAGTACCACTACCATGAGTTTACAGTGACCGTACTCGATAGCGACTGCGTAAATGATTTGTATGGAGAATTGTGTAGCGCCTCTAGCGGTCACTTACGGAAGTAAAGATCGCTAGTATGAGCACAACGGTAAATTACCTATCGAAATCCAAGCGCTAGCGACTCGTTTTGTAGCTGTCGCCATAGAACATCGGTACCATGAGTCACAAATTTGACAGACGTTATCGAACAACACCGTATCGACTGTAGTTAACTCTCTCACTAGTAAGTTGGAGGGTGAAAACTTATAAGAACCATCGTTTAATAAATTATTTCAATTATTAATTATCAAAATAATGTCAGATAGGCATTATTTGGCGTGGAATATGCTAGCGAGGGCTGCATATGAAGACGAACGACGAGAACACGGAAAATTTCAAGCTAATATGAGAAATATAATATTAAGAAATCCACTTCTGTTAACACATTAAAAAAGGACACCGTAAACCACATTCCTCGAGTTTATCTAACCACTTGAAACAAAATATTTGATCATAAAAACTGGGGCCACTGTATCACCCAAAATGTACCTTTTAGGTACTAGTACTAAATTAACGTTACTAGAATGTTTATTTAAAGTTACATACATTTCCATATACTCGACCAGAAACTGTAATTGAGACACACTAGTCCGCATTTTTATAAAAGATAAATACCGAAAAATAATAACAAACAACAACAACAACTTAGCGTGTCAACTAACTCGCTATGACGTCTATGAATGCTCTCCATGTACTGTCGCACTGATGAAATAACCAAAACAAATTCAAGAACCACGTACGCTTTACATTACCACACTGTTCTATGACGCTTTAAATTAGCAGGGTTATTTTTATATTTTTAATGGAAGGGCTTGGATACTTGAGCTTTTTGCCCAATATCATGCTCACTCGGCCTTTCAATATACTTAGAAAGAGACAGCATAGTTCGGTGTGAAGTTAGGCACGTCAGTCAGTCACGTAGCGAGAACTACACGAAGGATCGAGTTAACGTTAGCGAGTATAGTAAACGTTAACGTGACTCATGGTACGAGTTTAGTAGAAAACTATTCGAAGCTCGTTTACTCGCTATCGACTGTAGTAACGTAATGTGTGTTTTCGATAGCAACTCATGGTAGTGGTACAGGAATTAGCTCGAGAACCTAAACGTATATTACCCCACCTAAGTATTTCGAATTTTGTTTGACAAAACATTTCTCAATTTCTGTCAAGAATTCGAAAAGGCCGTGGCCTAGTCTTGGAGTCACACTGGATTATCTTTGTAATTTGCAATTTATTTTCGAACATTTTTTTAAATAAGAATTTCATTTCGGAATGTATCTACAGCCGTAAAATAGATACTTGTGCAGCACTTAAAAAATTATGTACCAGACGCCGCTAATCCGTCGTAATAACGTCGTGGCACATATTCGTGACTCGTGAGCAGTTCGAAAAGATAAAATTTTTTGCACTAGATTGTACGTTGTGTAATATTATTTAATATTAGTGGGATATAAAGTACTACATGAACGAAGTGATAAAATATAACACACACGAATTTTTCAGAGCAACTCCAACCCAATTTGAGTATATCGTAACAGGCGATGTTGCATCTCTGCGACGCACACGGTTTAATGCGTCCAACCCAACTGTCATCTACATGATGGGTTTCACTGAGACCACTACTGGACGGAGCACTACCACCCTGCGAGATGGTAAGTAGACACATTATAGGTTCATAAAACCTTATTAATATGGTAGAAGAAACACGGCACGATTTTTTTTATTGTCTCGTTTGTTTTTGTTTTTGTTTTTCTTATCATAATACTGCAATTGTGAAACATTCGCTGTGGCAATAGTTGTCTGAGAGTCGGAGGTCTGGTGAATAAAGGTCCCCTAGTTCAGGCACCAATATCCGCCATACTTACGTTCCTGTACCTATCTAGATAATGTACCATGTACAAATTTATCTAATTGCATGTACTGTATACTTTTTGGTGGAGAAATATATTCCCTTTCAACTATTTTTTACTTTTGTTACGATGTGTGCGTTTCTATCATCGAGTGCGTTACTGCACCTCGCACGTATTTCTCGCAGTCTAAATAAGGCCTAACATTTTTATGATGCTTGTAGTAGCCAGGGCCGAATCTAAAGGCCTAGAGGTTTTGGGGCAGCGATGAGCGGACGCCCCTAAGCAGCAATGACGGCTTCGAAAAAAAAGTTGCCTTACTGTAGCTCCGGGTCTCCCCTAAATCCATCCTTCTGATAGGTAGTTGTCTGTGTCTCGTGGTTAATTTGCACTTTTCTTCGATAAAATTGTAGTCTATGACTAGTCTAGGAGTAGTTTAGTTTCTGTTATGTAGTACTTAAAATAATTTTGAATATCGTCTCGAAAGATCCAGAATGTCAAACAATCTTATCTTGTTCCTATTCTACGCTATTTCAGCTTGTCGTAATTATTACTAAAGCACAGCATTACACTATTTTACATAAGAACGTACCTACGTATATAAAAGTTGCTACTTGTGAAAACTGCAATAAAATGTAAATTAATGTATGTAAGACCGCATAGGTATTGTCTGCTTGAATTTTTATTGTTATTAATTTTTTCTGTACTGTTTTGGTAATCAATAAAGAATATTTGTATTGTATTGTATTATAACTAGACGCCCATATAGATAATAAGTATTAGCTACCTGCAGTGTGTTGCCTATAATAATTATCTAATATATTGCAAATACAATGCAATAATTATTTCCTAACATCAATTGGTTTGTGTTTAGGAGGTTCGTTGACAGCATAATAATAGTTAGTGTAGAATTTTATTTCATAACTGAGGTCGTATATTTTCCAGTTTAATAGATTATGTAAAAATATAGCTTTATCCCGCTTCTTAGCTCCCGTGAAAAAAAACAGAATTAGTTCAAGGGGCTACTACGAAATTTTAAAGTTGAAGTTCGTATCGTATCGTTTCACTCTCTTGATTATTACAATTAGGGAAAATGAATCGGCAGGACAGGAAGTTGGAAAATCGAATTTCGTAGTATAACGCCATAACGCCCGTGGGAATTCAGAAAAATCTCTTCTTAATCACACATATACGTGGGGCATACTGAAAGTTTCTGGAACTGGCCACTTATAAAAAGAAAATTAAAAAAGCAATAATAGGATTTGAAAAAATAACTCTCTGGCAGTATATTACTTTTTAATTTACGAGACAGTCAATTGTTTTTTCATCGTGGTGTTGGATTGAAATTTGTGTGTCGCTGTTGCAATGAATTTAAGTCGTGAAAATTTTCGATCCATGATTTTTTACGATTTCCGATGTGGATTAAGTCAGCAAGAGAGTTGTCAAAGGCTTCTATTAGTATTTGGTGATGAAGCCCCATGTCGTAGCTCTGTCTATTCGTGGTTTAGTGAGTTTAGACGAGGACGTGACCATCTCCATGACGATGAACGTGAAGGCCGGCCAGCAACTGCGGTTACCGATATTAATATTAATACTGTACGACAACTAATTGAAACTGACAAAAAAATTACATGTCAGCAAATTCGTACTACCTTAGGAATTGAAATGAGCCAGGTCCAAAAGATATTGCATTTGCATCTGAAGGTTCGGAAACTTTGCACCCGATGAATACCGCATGATTTATCGGAAGACCAGAAACGACTGCGTGTAGAGTGGTGCCGCAAAATGATAAAAAAATTTGACGGAGGACAATCAATGGCTGTATATAACATCGTGACTGGTGACGAAACCTGGGTATACTGCTTTGAACCGGAAAGAAAAAGTCAATCAGCTGAATGGGTCTTTCCTTTTGAAGACTTGCCGACGAAAGTAAAAAAGAGTCGAAGCACAGGTAAGAAAATGGTTGCTTCGTTTTTCGGCAAATCGCGACATTACACCACTGTGCCACTTGAAAACCAAAAGACAGTAACTGCAGATTGGTATGTGAACACGTGCTTGCCCAAAGTGTTTGAAAAAATTCGTGAAAAGCGTCCCCGTAGCAAAATAGTCCTTCATCACGACAACGCGTCGGCACATTCCGCTAAAACAACGAATGCGTATTTGGAGGCCTCAAATGTAGAATTAATGACTCATCCGCCATACAGCCCTGATCTTGCACCATGCGATTTCTTTTTGTTCCCAAAGATTAAAGATAAACTTAAAGGTTTACGGTTTACAAGTCCGGAAATGGCAGTGAATGCTTTCCACGAGGCCATCGAAGAAGTCCCTAAGGAAGACTGGACCCACTGCTTTTCACGATGGTTCCAGCGAATGCAAAAGTGTGTAAATAGGGAGGGTATATACTTTGAAAAACAATAAATGTGTCATAACGATAATGCGTAATCTTATACTTTAGAATCCAGAAACTTTCAGTATGACCTAAGTATGATCCATAAGTTGTCTGTCATTTAGTAACGTTATGTATAGGTATAGATATAAGAAAATAAAAAACCGGTTGTCTGTAAAGTCGGTTTTCGGACGATAGTTTAACGTGACAACGTCATAACAAAAAACTCAAAAACCAGGCGGTCACCCATCCAAGTACTGACCGCGCCCGACGTTGCTTAACCTCGGTGATCGGACGAGAATCGGTGTTATGTCAAATATCTTGAGAACGGTGCATCCTACGGCAAAATCAATGAAATTTTCACCCCCCTTTGAAACCCCCACACCCCCTACCTAGCTAGTATGGCTAGTATGTCCCGTACATGTACGTTACATTGCGTCATCCTTTTTCGTGTATGCAGCCGGCGTTCATCGATTTATTAGACGTTGTCACGTCAAAAATATTTTAGTGTTAAGGACCGTATCAGACCGAAATTTTGTTTTGACTGACCTTAAGGAATATGCTACAAACTTGCTACAGAATCAGAATCAGAATCAGAAATTTTTATTATCATAGCTGTTACATAATTAACACTTAACATAACATATAGAGCCAAACAGAACAGCCATGACTCGTCATAGTGGATTTAGGATACATTATATTATTAAAACACAAAAAAAATCATTGAAATGTTAATCGGTATTATAATGATAATTTTAGTAAGCACATAAGTAATTATAATATATTCTACTTGTATTTTTATCAGGGAGGTCTAATGTTTATCAAATTTACTATAATCATTGGAAAGATATTCCTTAATGCTATATATCGTCTTATCCCGCAGTAGCGCTCTTACTCGGAGGCGGAACACGGCATCACTCTTGATAGCTTTTACTGCGTAGGGTAATTTATTGTACAGGATTCGTCCCATTGCTTCTGGGGTTTTCTTTGACAGTTTTGTTTTATTCGGAGCCACAGCAACAATATTAAGGCAGTCTTTGGTCACTCTGGGATTATGATTAGCTCTTATTTTAAATAAGTTAATGTGAGTTCGAACATAAAGTATTATCTCGAATATGTACACCGATACGGATGTCAATATGTCCTGTTGATGAAAGTGATCTCTACAGGATTCCTTATATGCAGCGCCCACAAGTAACCTGAGTGCTTGTTTTTGCATTTTTAACACCCGTTCATTATCCGATGAACAACCCCACAGGATGATGCCATACGATATAATAGAATGAACGTATGCATAGTAGCTTTCTTTTAGACTGTCTTGGGATACTAGTGGTTTTAATTGTCTTAGCGCAAATATACCCTTGGCCATCTTCGAACATGTTAAGTTGATATGCTGTTTCCATGTCAGTGAACTATCCATTTGAAAACCCAGCAATTTCACATCTTTAACTGTTTGTGCTGTCTGATTGTTGCTTAGGATGATGCTGAGAGTCATTTTAGAGGGGCTTGGATTGAAAAGAACAATGCTCGTTTTATCTGTATTCAGCTTAAGGCCGTTAACTTTAAACCATTCCTCATAACAGCACATGATCGAATTTATCCTTGTCTGGAGCATGTCATAATTAGCCGCTTTCACCATTATTGTTGTGTCATCAGCATACAAGATCATTTCGCAATCCATACTTAAATGTGATATGTCGTTTAGGAATATTATAAATAATACATTTCCCAAGGCTGATCCCTGAGGCACCCCTATATTAGAATCCAGAGATGATGAGCGACATCTTTTACCTTTTATCTTAATCTCGACTGTCTGTTTTCTACCGGAAAGAAAAGATTTCAGCAAATTTAGACTCAATCCACATATCCCATACATTTCAAGTTTTTTAATTAGTAATGCATGGTTAACTGTGTCAAACGCTTTCGACAGATCTAGAAAGATTCCGGCCACTTTTTCTTTCCTTTCTAGGCAACTAGTGACATGCTGAACAAATTTGTGCGTCGCTGTTGTGGTGGATCGCCCCCTCCTGTATGCGAATTGAGTATCAGACATACTGCCACTTTTTTCCACATGTTGTATTATGGCGTTGGCCATTATGGATTCAATTAATTTGGATATGGTGGGCACAATTGTTATGGGTCTGTGTGATTCAATTAAAGCCTTGTCTCCCTTTCCCTTATAGATTGGACATAATCGCGTTTTCTTAAGTGAGTCAGGGTACACGTCTGACGTAAGTATTTTATTTATAAGAAAGGTTATGTGTTCCTGAAAAATGCTCAATGTTCCATATAGAAATTTTCCCGATATGTCATATATATCTAACGTATTTGAAAGTGCTATTTTATTTTTTGCTAATTTCATCAATTCGCAACTATTAATGCATTCAAATTGAAATTCAGGTTGTTCACAGGATATGTAGTCACTAGTGAATTTTAATGCTTTAGATACATCTGGTTTACTGTTAATAGCCAAGTCAGTTCCTATTTTATGGAAGTAGGAATTAATGTAATCGGCTATTTTACATTCTTCAACCGCTTTGCCGGAGCCATCAATTAAATTCCAGGTTGATTCTTCTATAGCTTTATTGGTTTCTTCTTTTATAATGCACCATATCTCTTTTTTAGGGTTATTTGTGTACCTTAATCTATTTTCCAGGTATTCCTTTTTACTTTTTCTAAGTTCAATATCTCTCTTGGTTTTAATATTTTCAATGTGCATTTTGAAATCTACACCCGGGTACTCTCTTTGAATTAACTGTAGATCTTCTATATCTTGCTGTATTTTTATTGATTCGTTAGTTATCCACGGTACTATTTTGTCAATTTTACGCTTCTTTACTCTTAACGGAAAATAATTTTCAAAGTTGTAGATGAACTTATTAAGAAAACTATTAAAGGTATTATCTACATCATAATATGTAAATATGCTTTTCCAGTCGTATGATAACATTGCCACTACAAAATCGTGAATTTTTTCATCTGTGTAGTAACGTTTCTCCGTATACAATTCTTGCAAACTAGATTTGTTGATCTGAAATCTAACTTGTTGTGCGTCATGATCAGAAATTCCAGTTGCCAGAGGTTTGACCTCAATTCCAATGTCTCTATTAGTGTCCGTTAATACGAAATCAATGGCAGTTTTGCAAGTTCCTTCTATTCTAGTTGGAAAGTTGACTATGTTTTCCATTCCATATGTTAACATCAGGTCAATGAGAGACTTTCTTTGATGTGAATCATTCATAAAGTCAACATTCCAATCACCAGCCATTAGCACGTGTCTGCGAGGAAAACGAGCCAGCAATTCGAACAGTTTTTCCAATGTGCTCAGCATTATTTGATAATCACCCCTCCCCGTTCTGTACATTCCGATCACGAACACTCTAGTTGAGTTAATGGTAACTTCAGCAGCAGTAAGCTCACAATGATATTCTACGGAAAGTTTGTCTATAGATTTACAATTTCTGAATTGAACATTGTTCTTTGCAAATATGGACACACCACCACGAACTTGTTTTTTCCTTATAAAATAGCTAACATGGTTGTAGTTTTTTATTTTAATGTTATTTACATCAGCTTTGTTAAGCCATGTCTCAGTTAGTATTAATATATGTGGCTTATACATTTCAATTATTCCTTCTAAAGCTAATACCTTGTTTCTTATACATCTACAGTTTTGGTGAATAATATTGAATGACTTGCAATGTAAATTCTTATTAGCGAAAAAATTTATGTGGACTTGGTGTACTTACATCTAACTTAATATTATTACTGACAGTATTTATTAGAACTTTATCGCTATGAAATGACGCCATAAACTTTTCAAATTCAAAAACACGCTTCTTATACCATATTGCGTAATTTTACCTGAGTAATTTGAAAACATATCCAATGACAAATCAAAGTTGGTGTCAAATATATATGCATAATCGTGACTTTGCAGGTCCATAGCTAATAAGGTATTGAACATTTCAACCTTATAGTTATATATGAGAGCTCCGCAGACAAAAGTTGGAAGACTTATTATTATATTTGTATGTCTAATTTTCTGAAGAGTTTCTCGTAGAAAATTTACTAAGCTTATGCTATTTGCTTTTGATATTATATCTTTTGGACCCACAAAAATTATACAAAAATCTTTCACAGAAAATGTCTTCAGTTTAATCTCTAAATTTTTTAAAATATCTTTAAGACTACCATTTGGAGCTACATAGTGACAGAAATTAACTTCATCACTGAATGCATGCTCAATAGCCTGAAGAGTTTTTTTATTAGTTTGATTGCTTATTATGCATAGTTTCGTTTTATCTTGGTTGCAGGCGATACCTGTACATGACAAATCATATGCTGGCACGGGGTGGAAGCTTATCGGGGCCCGAGTGTCAAGTGTTTTTTCTTTTTGGGGTTCGCTTGAATTTATTTTAGATGAGATGATATTTACTTTGTATATCTTGCTTTTCGACTTTTTTGAAGTTGGTGTGCATATATCTTTTAGGTTTTTTATCATCTTCTCATTTTCTTCTATCTGTTTTTTGAGACAGCCGTTTTCTAAGATTAAATTCTCAATTTCAGTTTCCGCCGACTGTAACCTTAATTCCAAGCTAAGTATTTTACTTTTATATTCCAAAAAGTCTTCAACTGAGGTTGTTCTTACTTCTGGACAACTTCTGTTAGGGTTGCAAGATTCTTGTAAAGTAACTCCTTCAGAAAAATCAGCTTGAGTTGATTCAAATGAGTTGGCAGTAGAGGTTTCAGTGTCTGAAAGATTTTGTGCTGACAGGTGGAGTTTATTTAGAGGTGATTTTCTCAAAATATTACATTTAGGAGATGGTGTACTACTTGCACAGGCAGTATATTTAATTACCCCATACTTAACGTTCTCAGATGGACAAACGTTTTTTGTTTTCATTAAGTCCGTTGGAGCATTGGAAAGTGGTAGTGGAGCTGAAGAAATAGATGGCTGTGGCGTATTTGATACTTTTTCTGGTATTTTTTTCTTTCGTTGCGTAACATTATTGCTCATTTCTACACTTTTCATTATGTTGTCTACTAAATTTTTAGTTGAAACTGAATTTGGAGTATTTTTATTCATATGACACTTTTGACAGATCCAATTTTTTTTAGATTCCGCTGTCATAAGTCGATATAGTTTTTCAGATCTTCCTGTACATTCTGTGTCATAAGTTTCATGACATTTTGAGCATTTTAAAATACATTTTTTAGCTAAGCTTTTTTGGCATTTATAGCATTTAGGCGACATTTTTATTTGTACCAGATTCGTGTCCGCTGCTTTGTGTCAGATATCCACTTCGGTCATTAGTCAGTAGGTACACGCTAGTCCGCACACGATAGCAAGTACGGATGACTCACCGCACGGGCAACAAATCTCGGGTAGTAATAAACAGAAGACGTTGATTCAAAACATTTAAAATTTTTTTGCGATATCTTCGAAATTAATACATATTTTTTTTAAATGGTTTTCTTTACTGCACTTCACAATTCACTATCTACAGATTTATGTAACTTGTAATATTCATAAACACTTTTTTTAACACTTAGCATTTAAATTCAATGGAGCTTGGAAATACGCGACTGCCTTGCGCTAGCGTGCCTACCCTCATTACAAAAATTACAAATCATCTACTAAGTAGTATTTTGTCCTTCATATCTCTCGGTCTCTATCATTTTGCTGAAAGGATCATTAAGGATGTTATCATGTTACCTATGCTTAAAATACTGTGTTGTTTTAAAAATACATGCAGACATCACGCCTGCGTCCCAAAGGGGGTAGACAGAGCACACGAAACGGTACATTTTGGTTTCGGGCCTACTTATAGCAATTTTAGGTTTAATGTTAGCTATAAGTGGTTCAACAGTGACACCTTGCTAGCCTATCGCCTACAATATGCCTTAACCTATTTCCTTAATCGCTTCTTACGACAGAGATGGAGAGGTGTACCTAATTCTAAAACCGACACCACACGGGTTTTTATTAATAATACGATTTAAAACTATTTCCTGATAGTAGCACTCAGCTAATTTTTCAAACGACGAAAACAAAAGGAGGAGGTTCTCAATTCGACGTGTACCTATATATATATTTTTTTTATGTATTTTCACGCATAACTTTTTACAGAGTAGTCCGATTTTGGTGATTCTTTTTTTGTTGGAAAGCGTATACCCCGAGGGTGGTCCCATTTAAATTTGGAAACAATATTCTTACCCTAAGGGTATAAAAACAGGGGATGATTGATTGTTCAGTTACTGATTGTACTATATGACCACGCATAACTTATTACAGAGTCGGGTTTTGATGATTCTTTTTTTATTGGAAAGCGTATACCCCAAGGGTGGTCCCATTTAAATTTGGAAATAATATTCCTACCCTAAGGGTAGGAAAACAGGGGTTGATTGACTAACTTTTTACAGAGTAGTCTGATTTTCATAATTCTTTTTTATTGGATCGATAGGGTATACCTTGAAGTTGGTATTATAAATTTGGAAAAAAAATTACCCCAAGGATGGAAAAAAAGTATAAAATAAAAACTTTTTAACAAAAAAATAAACCGCCGAAAAAACTGAAAAGCAAAAAATAATACGACGATTATAGGTCCACTCCTCCTGGCTAAGTGCTGAGGCACCGACTTCAAACTGGTACCTAGATTAAGGTCAAACAAAAAAGGTATTATTTTTTGCTTTTCAGTTTTTTCGGCGGTTTAATTTTTTGTTAAAAAGTTTTTTATAACAAACAATAGGCAACGTGCAGAAACTATAGGTGGCAGCACTAATGCGACAGAAGAGACACTATGCGGACAGTAAAAGAAACTTATCAGGTTAAAACATTCAAATTGATGCATGGCACCTGCAGTTGGTAGCACCGTCTATGTGCACGTTCTCTATACTACAAATGAGAGACAACCCATAGTCTCCTACCGTTTAGAATATTAGCGCGATTAAACTATGTGCTATTATTAAGGAAACGAAGCGAACTAGTAATAATATATTTTACGAGCACATTATTAGTTTGTCGCTGGCGTTTATAGCGCAATCAATTACTAAGCCAAATAGGATTCTAGTCCTCTAACAGCTGTATGCTGGGTTACATGAGCTTAGCAGCTAATGCTTAGTACTTGTCACTTACACTTTTGTCAGATATGTGTAAACATATTGTACAAGTACAGTCAACCAATTTGATTTCTAGGCCACTGCAGAACCTTGTCGCATAGGTACTACTAGATAATTACAATGACAGTGCGGGTCAAAGGATTATCAACTTTCCGATGACAACATGCAATAAACGTAAAGAGTTTATAAACGTTTTCGCTCTATGACAGAAGAAAAAGAAGTTTTGATAGACGGACAGTGACAATTCAAGTTGTAAGTTATAAGCAAACTCCTTTCCTATTCATTATCGTTGACACAATGTTCGCAAAGATCGAGATGTCATCATGGCATACTTCACGCAATAATCACTGTCGTAGAAGATAAACAAATTAATTTATTATGACATGGTTCTATAGTGGCCTAGGAATCAAATTGGTTGACTGTACGTATATTAGTGCAACTGCAAGTACAAGTGATTTAAAGCTGGTCCTGTTTACTAAACGACAAATGCCTTACCCCATCTAAAAATCTACTAATACTTGACACTTGTCGAATGGTGTGAACGTGTCAAGTTTGATCACTCAAAGCTGCCGAAATGTTTTGGTTACTTTGTTTTCCCAGATCTTGTAACTACTAATACCATCATCTAACACCAATATGTAGACGGCTACATGTCACTCTGCAGACAAGTCCTTAATCACTTACACTTGATTACAAGTACTAAGCTCGTGTAAACCTAGCTTGATATAAGTTAGATAATTATATATGCGCAAGTACAGGTGGGAACCATTAGGGGAGAAAGTTATACTTTCAAGCTTTTTGTAAAATGTTTTTTAGGAATATTTTGGTTCTTGTCACTCCAAAATACTTGTATTTGTTTCCTTTATGTCCAACGGTACGTATAATGGTTCCAATGCAAGGCCGACATCATCCGAGTTAGTCCATTGGGACGAATTGTTTCGGTTTCTATCTTATTCTGTGGAACACGAATAAATGTTTTTTCCTTCTTTCAATTTTAAAACCCTACCGTGATAGGGCAGACTCAAAAGCATCATTTTTATATACTTTCTATTTAGTCGCAGATAGGAATAATGAAATAAATAAATAATAACGAAATAGGTTGAAGAAATTTTAGTCAATCTTGTAATTCTATGTTGAGTCTGTTGAACTTGCTATCGGTACGAATACTTGTCAAAATCCCGCTGTCATTACATGCCGTGTTGTTGTGTACGAGACCTCAATTCTCGTGGCGTTACCTATACATAAATTCAAAATATTGAAAATTTAAATATGCGGGTTTTGTGAATATAATAATTATTATAATTAATTACTATAATAATTAATATAATAATTATGTTTCAATTAACATGTTCCAGCGTACTTATCGGCCGGGGACTACAACTTCGTCTCGGTTGACTGGGCTCGTCTTGTGGCGTTTCCGTGGTGAGTTACGCTTTACTTAACCACTATTCCATAAGAACCATAGCAATTTTTTCTGGGAGCGTTGCTTAATTTTGTTACGTCGATATTTACCGAAATAACTTTACGGGTACCATGTTGTGACCATGTTTAGGCAACATAGGAATACTGCGAATATACAAAATAACAAAAAAGGTTGTTTTTGTCAAGTTTAAAGGAAATCCACATGTGCACCCATAGATCCATATGGGCTGAGATAGCCACGGACTGGATACCACAAGATAAATGGCTACGTGGTAGACCCAGAAGGCGTTGGTGGGACGACCTAGACGTGTACCTTGCGGATTGAAAAAACACCGCTCAAAATCGTAACGAATGAAGGAAATGGGGGAGGAATTTACCCAATGTGGGACAATATCCAGGCTCATTAATAAATAATAATGGAAATGAGTTAAAGAACCTTTTTTTGTTAACTATTCGTACTTGGACGATACATTCATACATACATAAAATCACGCCTGTATTCCCAAAGGGGGTAGGCAGAGCACACTAAACGTTACATTTACGTTTCGAGGCCACTTTTAGCAATTTTAGGTTTTAAAAAAGTGGTATAATACTTAGTAACAGGTTGCTAGCCTTAAATGTACCTTAACAACCTATATTTAGATGATGGTACTTGCATTTGGTACAGATTTGTAGTTTGAATCCAATTTCAAGCCAATTCGATCACTGGGAGTGAGTGAAATTCGATTTGCAAGATTTGAATTTAACAAACAAACATTCCAATTGAAATATAAGCTTTTAAAATAAAGACGTAAAGTTTACCAAAGAAAAGAAACATTTAGCAGATGCTAATTGCCATCATGAATTCACTTTTTAAAAGCAAACAATCGTGGAATAGAGTTCCAGTCTTGAACTATCCATGCTCTATTTTCTTCGGAAAGCGTTTTAAGCTGCACATTTATAACTTCATGGCCATGTGCCAAGTACTAGTCTAGATTTATGGCACAACATAAGGTTATGCAGTGTTGTGTATTTGAAACAGGATGCGGGTGACAAAATTCTGTATTTTCGCCTACAGTGTGTAGCATACAAATGTTTACATTCAGTGTACGAAAGATTAACGGAGCGATAGAATTTATTGTTGCAATGTACAGGTACTTCAAGAACCACTGTGTCCGTAGGTAATGAATGGGCCAATCAACTTTTAAACCGACGTTTTTGGCGTCTCCTGCGTTACCAAAATTGTCTCTGGCGTTACCAAAAAATCGTACTTCCAACAAGATATTTCACGGTTTAATAGGTTAAACTTACGTAGGACGGCATGTATTCATGCTATTCATCTATTAAATTACAGAAAAAACATGTTTACTTACAAAAATCTGCAATTGTTTGAAAAATGTCGCGGACAGATTATAGTCGGTTTAAAAGTTGATTGGCCCGAATTTGTTTGTTGAATGTTTAATTTCGTACATGTGCTAAAATATAATACCCCCGGACTGTTATAAATGAATTGTGGAACATTTTGGAGGAGGCCTTTGTCAAGCAGTGGACGTCTTGTGGCTGATATGATCATCATCATCATCATCCTAACCTATATACGTCCCACAGCAGGGCACAGGCCTCCTCTCAGAATGAGAGGGCTTAGACCGTAGTTCACACGCGGGCTCAGTGCGGATTGGGAACTTCACACACATCATTAAATTTTTTCGCAGGTGTCACCGTAAAGCTCATGGTAAATTTCAAATGTAATTTCGCACATAAATTCCGGAAAACTCAGAGGTGCGAGCCGGGATTTGAACCCACGACCCTCTGCTTGCGAGGCCATAGGTGAAACCACTGGGCCACCATGGCTCATATGATGATGGTGTCAAATACCCTCTTCTGCTTCCAAAGGTACATATCAGCAGTCCGCAACACCCGCTACATGGGGCAACAGCTGGCGAGCTTCATTCAGTTCCTGGACGCCGCCGGCGCGCGCGCCGCATCGCAGCACGTCGTCGGCTTCTCGCTCGGGGCGGAGGCAGCCGGCTTCGGGGGGAAAGAGCTGAAGAGACGGGGCTTGCTGCTTGGAAGAATCACTGGTATGGCTTATTCATTGGTTTTTCCGAACCGGTGGTAGATTCTTCGACGTTCATAGGAGCATCAATTGATGCCTAAATTGAATAAAGAATTTTGACTTTGACTTTGACTTTTTTTTCATTCATGTACGAAATTGCAAGTGCCGCTTTTAATATTTTTTAGGATTCCTAGCCTTAACAAGGTACCCTTATACGTGGATTCGCCATGTCAGTCCGTCCGTCTGTCGATATGTCTGTCTGCATGTCTGTCTGTTCATCCGTCCGTTCGTGGCTTAGCTTAGAGACTGTTAGTATTAGGAACGTATAATTTTGCAATACTGTATATTCCCAAACATTTGTGTCTCGTAGACTTCTAGCCATATTTTTAAATTTTAGGTAGACCCTTATGCATAGTAAATAAGTATTTATTTATCGCAAAGTAATCGTCTTCAAATGTGGTTTCATTCGCGTACGTAGACCCCTCACAAGTTTTCGTAGGCTCTTGATTCGATATACGGAAAAAGGACGTAGTATGTTGGTACTTAACTGTCATTTTTTCTAAATCAGTAAAAAAAGAGGCATATACGTGACTCAGTTTCGAGAAAACATGCCAGATAAGTGTTTTCTCCGTATGGTGCATGGCAGTATATATATATATATACCACTTTGGTTAGGTATCATTGACGTAAGCATTATGCCTGATAAAGGGTTAAACTAACATAATAAACTTTCAGGCTTGGACCCAGCGTACCCAGGTTACGGGTTGACTGGAAGCGACGGCCATCTTGCGAAAGGCGACGCAGCCTTCGTCGACGTCCTGCACACCAACCCCGGGGTCTTGGGCTTCCCCCAGCCCATCGGGGACGTGGACTTCTACCCGAACCCTGGCCAGTGGGTGCAGCCGGGATGCTGGATCGACCAGCTCATCAGGAACAGAGAGTTGGGGTTTGTTAGTGAGTTATTTTATTGTGTATATTGAAAATTGTGACGTGGAGCAAAGGACCAGCAAAATTATTTTATCCTCGCGAAAATGTAGATGATGGAGTTTTCGATAGCAAATAATTTAAGCTGCTTTGCGAAAGTCGTAATCGTAACTCATGCCCGTCTCATAAAAACAAATTTTAAAACCCCTGCCTGAATATTTCCGAAATTAAACTGGACTTAAAAAGCGCGTTAACTCTAAAATGCTGCATCAGTAATAACCGCATATTCGGGCGATCGATGCTCTTACGTCACACAGGGGGATGCTGGGAGGAGGGCAAGGACACCTAGAGGGATGCGGGGGACGCTACGGGCGCTCAAATTATTACCGTTTAAAATGCTATTATTAGGGTAGCTGTTAACGCAAAAGGTTTGGCTAACGAGGTGGCTGGAGGTGGGTTATCTCGTTTGTTTATGTTGTGCAGCCCTTTTTGATCTAACATTTGTTTTTATTAGCTCATGCACTTCCTTATGATAAATTTAAATCCGGTCCAATCCATTCCAGAGGCCGTATTGTCCAACGATTCTGACGCTTGCCTTCGCTATCACCATCTCTTCTAAGTATCATCATTTTATACCGTTTGACAGAAAGAAATAGTGATTGCAAAGGCAAGCGTCAGATACGTTAGACAATAAGCCTGCAGGTCGAGCAAATAGACTTGTTATTTGGGGGAGAATTACACAATAACATGGATTCATAATGGTTGAAAATATACTTCAGATTTTTCATCTTTTCCGGAAGTTAGTGTCGTTGCTTTGTTGTAGGAAGCGGTCCAAAACTTTTACGCCATTCTTTATTCGACGTATGTTTGACGCTTCTTCTGTAAATTTAATCAGAGCTTGTCGTTAATCCCATGACTTTTTAATGAAACAAAACATTTGCAGCATTCGTTGCAAAAAACGGCGCCGCAGAAAAAGTATATTTCATAAAAATTCATAAATACAAATGAGTCCGCGCCCGCACATATTTTAAGCTTCACGCAAAAGTGATTTACATATTTTAGTGGTTGAGCCCTAATGACACATTGTCATACATGTGTGGAATAACCTACATTTTTGCTCGTGTTTTGTCCCTTTTTCGGCTATTTTTCTAAAAATTGCGTGTGTACGGAGGCATCACGTCGGAAATATTCAAGTTTCTTTCTTAGGATAAAACCGTGGTGGCCTAGTAGATTGACCCCTGGTCTCTCAAGCAGAGGATCGTGGGTTCAAATCCCGGGCTCACACCTCTAAGTTTTTCAGAATCCATGTGCGAAATTATATTTTAAATTTACCATGAGCTTTAAGGTGAAGGAAAACATCGTGAGGAATCCTGTACAAACCTGCGAAAAAATTTAATGATGTGTGTGAAGTTCCCAACCCACACTGGGCCCGCGTGGGAATTATGGCGCAAACCCTCTCATTGTGAGACGAGGCCTGTTCCCAGCAGTGGGACGTATATGAGCTGAGATGACGATGATGGATGAAGTTTCTTACATTGCCTTCCTAACTTTGAGACTTAGCACGTTTTTTGTACCATGTTTTTGCGGGAATTTATGTTCCTAAGAAAGCCTTAAAAAAGTTTCTTGCATCTGGTTACTTACTGGCACCGTTTTATCCTCCCAGTTGCTTACTTAATAAAAAGTAAAGCGCGACATAACCGTGCATTTTCCGGAAGTCCATTTGAGTTAAGCCCCGGGGGATGGTCCCGCTTTATTTGTGTGGACTGTTTTTTTCAGGGACATATCTTCATTTGAAAATACCATGGTAAAGGTAAGCAGAGTTGGGTTGGAGCATGTGATATGAGATTAATCATAGAATCTTTGTCAAACATTGCGATTTGCTTTTGCATCTTATCTTATCTTATGTCTTATATAAATTAAATTGAATCACCGAAATGTATGTACGCGCTTAATATCCGATCGACTGCACCAAATGGGATAATTCTTTTTTGTTGCGTTTGTTACTGTCAGGAGGGTTTCTTATAAAAGAAATTTTAGAAAAAATACAACAGGGGCGCAGCCGCGCGCATCAGCTAGTTAATAATAAATAACAATAATATATCTTTGTTTATTTAAAAAAAAAAACATAACAAGACATTAATTGTGACTTACAATCAAGAAATAATTATAATTTAAAGATGGAAGTAGGGATATTTTTCATGTAAACGTTGACAACTGACGACAAGAAAAAACTTTATATTTACGATATTTACACTTGAGGAGAATATCTAACGAACCATTAACATTTCGCAAAATAAGTACTTAGATTAGTTTAGTAATGCTAAATCTAGGTGTTCTAGATGCATCTGAGAAGTTGAAGACGTGCTCGTTCGCAGTGCAGCCCGCCGATCCCGCCAAGCCAGCACCTTGTTAGTGGTATTATAAGTCTTTGTACAAACTTTGCGCACTGATCGACAGTAAACTTTTGTACAAGTTTATCGGCTATCTCAGAAATGCTTCCGCCGAATGCAAATCGGTAGTTCTACTAGCGTTTCAACCGCTATCACTATCCTGTTGCGTATATTGAAGAAATGAGTCACACCAAGCGCACTTTCTATGTGCTTTTCGAGAAAGTGGTCCTTCTAAACTGCACTTTTGTTAATAAAGGTCATGGTAAGAAGACAGCAAAATACCGAAGAAACTTAAATAGTTACATATCCATTCATAATATAAATCAGAAAATGTGCACCCACTCGCAAAGCGTACAATACGATTTGTATTTTACGCGAATACCTATATACCTATTGTGCTTTTTGCACGTGCTGCTTGTTTTACCTTATGTGTTGTGCAATTTACATTTTGCGTATTGTATATTTTACTCTGAAGGGTCTCCACAGAAATTGCCAGTAAAGAATTTATCCGAAAGTATTTTTTTCTTAATGAAATACCTACTGTCAGGTACACCCCGATGTTTGGAGTTCCTCGGTCTGGTTGGCTGGATGCCAAGCATTGATCGTCAACTCCAAATGTCAATAGTGTACATATTAGCTATCGCCCCCAGCGATAAGATCATGCTACAAAATGTTAGTAGGTTGCGAACAAGTTAATTCAGTATTCTGAGGGATATTGCCAGCAAATCTACAATCGATACACATGTGGGAGTGAGAGTTTCTTATTGCTTTTTATTTATTTTAAGCTAAGTAAATAGGGCTAAGTAACAAAGGGTATAATCTATATGCGACCCAATAAATACACAATATCGGGCTTTAAATATTTAGACTAACGCTGGCAGTTGGCCGTAGAAAAGTTACTTGAAAAGTTTGGTTGTGACACAGATATTGGTCATTAAATTACCTACTATAATTAATTTATATATTATATTACAAGGATGATATAGACTGGATTGGCAGTCGCCATAGTACGGATCGGCCGCGGTTTTTGTAGTTCGATTTTTAAATCTAGATGGCGCTGAAATATAGCCAGAGGCTTTGAAGGTAAAACAATAAGACTACAGATATTTCATATCATTGCAAATGTATTATTATGCAATATTTTAGAAAAATAATACTTTTGTAGTAATATGAAACATCTGTAGTCTTATTGTTTTGCCTTCAAAGCCTCTGGCTATATTTCAGCGCCATCTAGATTTAATAATCGAACTACAGAAACCGCGGCTTATCCGTACTATGGCGACTGCCAATCCAGTCTATATCATCCTTGATATTACTATTATAATTATTTTATAATTAACGAACTATAATTAATTAATTAGTATATATATACTATAATAATTAATATGTATAGTATAATATAATAATTAATAGATAATTATGGTCATCACACAATGGAATGTTTCAAACTATTTTTTTTTAATATGACATTTACCTAATATATAAAAATCTCGTGTCACGGTGTTTGTTATGAGACGGCTTGATCGATTTTTATCAATTTTTTTTCCCTGCATTTGTTAGGGGAGGAGGGGGGGTAAAATAGGCTATCTTTTATGACCCTATCCTTCGCGGACGGAGTCGCGGGCAACAGCTAGTTATACCTTTAAAAGTACCGAGGCTGACTAATAGACAACACAGCCTAAGCAAGCAATTACAAACTGTAGACTTGAAATATGGCAAACATTCTTCGACGACTATAGAAATGTAGAGATTTTCTTAAATTACCTCGGAATATAGAGCTACCAATTTTTAGATTCTTTTACGAGAGCGAAGCCTAATATAATAAATCTAGTAATCTACATCAGTATTCAGTATTCAGTATTCAGTCATTTATTGCTTTAAAGAATTCCATGCAATACAATATAGTTCAATTCATCTTAGAGAATTACCTACACTAATGCAAAGTTTGAAGAATAAAAATAATAATATTAAATCTATTCCATTCTATTCTCTTAAATATAATTAATAATGTCAAAGGAGATACAATTGTAATTTACAAAATCTTTGGCCTAATAGAAATACAATAAGGTATGCAATTAAAAGTTAAATCAAATACAATAAATTTTACACAATATTAATCCTGGATGAGCTAAGTACATGTGGAGTAGACGAAGCAAACATTTAGCATGAATCAGTCAAATACTTTAGCAAAATATTCGTTAAGGGTATAAAATGGTCTTAACTTTAGATAAGATTTCAACTTATTAGAGAATTCCCTCAAGTTTTGTGATTTTCTTATGTCGACATCAAGGTGATTATAAACCTTTATTGCTACATAACCTATGCTTTTTTTATATTGTAAAAAGTACGACTCAGGTAGTACGAGATCCAGATTGCGCCGTGACGGGTATCTTCGGGAATCGTTTACTGATTTAAATGAGCTTAAGTTTTTAAACACGTAAAGACAAAGTTGGTATATGTATAAGGAAGTTACTGTGTAGATGCCATTCTTTATGAATAAAGGTCTATGAGTTTCAGGAAAGTACCCCTCGATCAACCTTATACACTTTTTCTGTATTAAGAGAACTTTATTAATCGAGGTACTATTACCCCACACCTCGACTCCATAACGAATTATACTTTCGACGTTAGCATAATACACGGTCTTCAAGGTGTGCTCATCAGCAACCTTCGCCATAGTCTTTAAAGAATAACATGCACTTGCTAGTTTCCCTGCGACACTGTCCACGTGATCATGGAATCTAAGATAGGGATCCAGGTCAATTCCTAAGAAACGTATTGATTCCAATCGACCGATAGGAATATCCAGCGTGCAGTCCGTAGAATTTACAGCACGTTTAAAAACCATATAAAAACTCTTATCGCAGTTTAGCATAAGCCCATTGGCATCAAACCATTCAGAAAGGTTTTTCCAACTAATGGACGCCATTTCTGACAGCCTTTCACAACTATGAGCTTTAAAAATTAAGCTAGTATCGTCTGCATATAAGTATGGAATTCCGCAGGATATATTATCGGGCAAATCATTGATAAAAACTATAAACAATAGTGGTCCCAGGACAGAGCCTTGCGGAACACCTCGCCTAATAATGCACTCATCAGATTTACTGGTCTTTATGTTTCCCAAACCATCCGTATACTTGACTTCAACAAACTGTTTACGGTTACTGAGATATGATGAAATTAGGCTTAAAACAGACCCTCGGATGCCATAATATTCCAGTTTACTCAGCAGTATTCCATGATCCACACAGTCAAAGGCCTTGCTTAAGTCACAAAAAACACCAGCACATTTTAAATTCTTATTACCTGATGTCATGTATTATGTAAATGTAATACTATTCACTTGCACTACCAGTAATTAGAAGCCCATCGCAAAATCGACTGCTGAAATCCAATCAGCCCCGTTAATGATAAAATTTATAAAACAGAGCGTATTAATCAAAAACCTTTTGCAGCCAAACTCGTGGAAATTGAAATTTGTTTCCATTTCCCTGCAAATCATTTCCATTCCAGGTGGATGCAGCCACAACCGATCCTGGCGCCTCTACGCGGAGTCGATACGGAACCCTCGGGGGTTCCCTGCGACTTTGTGTCGGGAATGGAAAGGCCCAAGAAGACTGTGCAACTTTCAAATAGACGGCTACATGGGCTCTGGAGCCGCGCCACCGTAAGTTGGAAAGAAGAATTCTTTAATAGTTTAGAAACCATGTAATTTTCCGGGATAAAAGGTACCTTGTGCCCTTCCTAGGGTCTTAAACTATCCCCACACAAAATACCATCTAAATCGGTATAGTGGATTCTGCATTAAATGATGATTTATTGCAAGTAGGTAATTAATTATCTTACGATTGCGTACTTTTGAGAGGCTCGAAACTTCTTCAGCTGCTGTTAACTTAGTTTTTTTGAATATGGCTTTATTCATAAGTGAGATTTTTTGCCAGTCATGTGTATTTTTCACTGATGGCTTAAAAAAATCTAGAAAACAAAATATGAGGTAATAGTGGAAAGTGGATGAATGATCCAAAACAAAGCAAAACGCTGTTCATAATATAAGCATGCGTTGAAAAGGCTTTAAATAGTGATGTCACTGATGTCGGCACTGACTGCGTTGAAAAGCTGTCTGTTTGTGCAAGCAAAAGCTGTGAACATTACGTACCCAATGAAAAAAAAACATAATTCACCTTCGATTGTGGCAATCAAACAGTTTAATCAAACCGGTAACGTCATAGCGGTACGTTTTACGAGCGTTATACGGGGCACGTCGCGCGTATGAATCTCGCTTGGATCCAGAGGGCACGCAGATTTAGGAGTGCAATAACGAAATGCGTGCCCGACATAAACGAGTTTGTGCGAACGGGGCGCCCGCGCCGAACCCACTGATTTATGCATCCACAAAAGATCTGACGTGACGATGTCTAATTTATTAGTAAACAAGCCTTTACACGCGACTTCGCTCGGGTGAATCATTAACCTTTTCGACGCCCACGACACATGTCAGCACCGCAGGTTCTACGCCAACGATTGATTTATCAGTCACGGCGTGCAGAGAGGTATCTATATTATCTACATCTACATCTTATCTACATGCATTTCTGTGGAGTTCAACTTCGCGTTTGACATCCCGATGTCATGGTATTTGAATGAGAGCTTTGTATTTGACAGAGCGTTGAAAAGGTCCAGCGTACTTAATTTAGTACATCATCATCATCCCAGCCTATAATACAACGTGCCCACCAGCACAGAATATATAAATTGTACTAACGTACAGAATGGACACGCTCCGCCCCGCACCGATTCGAGTTACCACACCCCTCAAGGCGCAGATTGCCGGAACCGCCGGAATCCAGTCGGGTGCGCGCGCGATGTATGTAGGCGTACGCGTGTACAGACGTCGTCGTGCTTATGTAGATTCAAGAAAGCGTATTTTGTACGTCGTGTTCGCCGTGTGCCACTAGGTTTCCGCGAGATAACCACGCATTCCTAAGGCCATATGGAGTAATAAATGTTATCTGAACCTAGGTCGAAGTATGCTTAGTTTTTGAGATATTTCCATTTTTATGTTTAAACTAGCTTTTGCCCGCGACTCCGTCCGCGTGGAATTAGTAATGTAATGTAGCTTATTTTTTTTTATCCAATTTGCTTTTTCATCAATTATGGCTCTCCTTAGTTCCTCAATATAAAAAAAATTACCCCCCCTAACCAACACCGACCCCCCCCCCACACACCCGCGTTCACATTCACCACCGTACTCCCAGCGTGATGAATAGCCTATAGCCTTCCTCGATAAATGGGCTATCTAACACTGAAAGTATCGTAACTTTCTTATTTGTCAACCGATTCAAATGAAACAAACACTAAATGTTCATCCAAGAAAATACCAACATATCAGTGAAAACCGCATCCTTCTAGGTTAAGCCGTTTCTGAGATTAGCGCGCACAAACGCACAGACAAACAGACAAACAGATAAACAGACAAACAGACAATAATTCTAAAAATCATTGTTTTGGGTTCTATTGCGCTAATAAATAGCCCTAGTGACGGTTTTTCTCAAATACTTCAATGTACAGACACCGACTTGTTACAGATTTATTATATGTATATAAATAGAGTATAGATATGGCCTCAGGAATGCGTGGTTAGACTCTCGCGGAAACCTGGTGGACACGTTGGGCACAGGCCTACTCTCACCCAAAAACTAATTGGATTAAAAAACTTCACATAGGTACGCCATTGAATCTCTTCTCAGGTGTGTGCAGGTTTCTTTACGATGTTTTCGTTCGCCGTAAAGCTCATGGTAAATTTCAAATGTAATTTCGTACATATCCGCAAAATGTACAAATCGTAACATAAACAAATAAATAAGTTTCTGATTTGTACTTTCCGCGTGTTTCACAATATGCGTTGTGTACAATATTATGTAATGTAGATTTTATTACCATTGGTTACGTTTTGTGCATTTAGCTCCGAAGCGGAACCTTCCTTGATACCTTTTGCTTGCAGGTTAAGCGGAAAGATGTATCTGGAGACGAACCAGAAATCGCCGTTCGCGAGGAATGGGCCGTAACCTCCACATTGTGATATTATGATGTCAGTGCCAATGATTAGTGTGATATAATTATTATAATAGAAATCAAAGAAATAAACTAATAACTTACACATTTTTTATTATTTTCTTACTGTTACTGTTTTTTTTTGTTGTCAACATTTCACTGTAAGCTATTGGCTATTTGACATTTTACTACAAGAATATGTGAACATGCTATGCTTAACAGTTCTCATATTATTGAACACTTCTTCCACACTTCACTTCGTACTGTGTTTCAAAATATTTCAAGTTTGTCATTACAAGATTGTTAACTTAAGTGGTGCGTGCAGTTTTCCAGGTGAGGGAAGTGCTTGGCATATTGGAAGTCTGTCTGCATGGTCATTTGCTTCTTCTGACGCTCGTCGACCTGGTACTGACAGAACCAGTTGTGAGTCATGGTGACGTTACACGTCAGTTCATTTATCGCCTTATCCAGGAGATCTATCTCCAAGTCGCTGAGGTGACGAGGAAAGTCGAAACGCTTGCATACGCCGTGATTATTAAGGAGACAATCGATGGCGAGGTAGCTGGATGAGAGAAATTGGCGATGTTAGTTGCTTCTTGGGTACCTATGTAGGTAGGCATTTACGTTACGAAGTTGATCTTTTATGTGATTGACAAACAAAGCTAGAGATAGTGAAATGAACGGATAACTCACGTCTTTAATAGAGTTTAGCTCAACTTGTTTCGGTCGGACGAATTCGTATCCCTTCATCTAGGAGCACAAGCCACGATGAGTTAACTCGATTAACGACGTGAGTTATCCGTTCATTTTACTATGAGTGAGTCTCACGGTAGTTTCATGTTCAAAGTGTGCTTTGGGTACTATTTAATGTTGAGCGTATCATACTAATTGATGTACTACTGGATGTTTGTGTCCACAATTATTACAGTGACTTACTATTGTGTATCTCAATACCAGCAGAAAAAACACCTTTTTTTAATAATCACAATTAGTGTATATTAACGGCTTCAGAAACATTTACAATTTAACTCATACTTCATAATTTACAATGAACTCAGTATATTTAATGTTAAAAAGTCAACCAATAACGTTGGCATAAGCGCAATCGTCGAATCTTTCATTTCGTCCTGGTGTGAAGAAGTTATGTCTATAAGCATCGTGAGGTCCAGCAGCGAAGACGAACTTTCGACACCAGTTGTTAACCATGTTAAATCTGATAGGGAGCTCCATCAATGCGAAATGCATCATTTCGATCTCGAATGGTGTCATGTGGGGAAGACCTGAGGTTTTCCGGATCCCAGACCCTCCGATGTCAACATATTGCGCGAAGTATCTGAAGGCAGAAGAATGACTTCATATATCTTCTGGACCACAATTTGTAACGAAAAATAAACGCGACTTTCATAGTTTTATGGGTGAAATTGAGAAACATCTTTTCATCCAGCTGCTTACGAAGTATCTGCAAGGATGCAGGGAAGCGCACTAAACACTCTTTTGATCTGATCAGATGTTTGTATCATCAATGGTCACCAGGTTTTTAAGTAGATAAAAGCGGAACCAAATGTAGACCAAGAGTAAGGACTGAAAAGTTAAGTTTTAAAAGGTATCGATGTTTTTAAGCAAGGGAATGACCGTTTAACCCTTAAGCTTTTTTGAAGTTTCCTTTTTGAAATGGTACTATTTGACAGGTATTCTTAAATATTTACCTAAGAGGGAAGAGTACCTAGCTGGTGTCTAAATTATCTCATTTCAAAATGTAACGGTTGTATCGTATATTGTGAAGGTTTGTGGTGAACCTGCTTCAATGAATATTTCTGATTCTTTCAATAGGGAAAGATAACGTACTTAGCTGGTGACACAAGCTGGGTAGCAGGATCCGTTTCGACGAAACCAGTGACCCTAGGTACATCATGGCAAAGCAGTGCATGGGCAACCTTCGTGACCAGTCCATAGAGGGCATGCGCCTCGCTCAGATCCGCTGCCTTTGCGCATGGTCCATCGCAACGTGATACGGCCTCTGGTGCTTTTCGTACAACATCGGTCAGCATATGTGCGTTAGGCTGGGGAGGGATAAGGATAGACTAAGAGAATAATTTACCACTGTAGGATTTAAGAAAGTACTTTGAAAAAGGAACCACCTGAGATTTTATTGTTTCTAAATAAGACAGTAAATGAGCTAAACAAGGATGACCCGAAGCCGTATTATCTAACGAGCATGCACTCGGTATTGCATTCACCATCTGTTTTTAACCTCATCCTACTCTGCTAGACAAAAAGTAATGGTGAATGCGAAGTAATTCCGAGTGTCTTAGACAATATGATCTCGGGTAATTTGTTCGGTTGGCGAGAGGAGATTTACAAAAACACAAAACGACTTGTTGAGGCTAGTTGGAAATGTTAAATTTCAGATCCGAAAGAACTTTTACATTGTCCCCAATCCATGCTACCTATAAGCTAGCTGGAGACCATGCATCTGTCCCTCTTAATACGAGTGTATTAAGAGGGACAGATTAAAAAAAAAAAAAAAAAAAATAGGGGACAATCTCACACAAATCGACCTAGTCCCAAACTAAGCAAAGCTTGTACTATGGGTACTAGACGACGATAGACATACTTATATAGATAAATAAATACTTAAACATCCATAACTCAGGAACAAATATTCGTGCTCATCACACAAATAAATGCCCTTACCGGGATTTGAACCCAGGACCTCTTGCTTCGTAGGCAGGGTCACTAACAACTAGGCTAAAGCAGTCATTGATAGATCGTCGTTGAGTCGTCGTATAGATGCATGGGGTTTGACAAAACGTAGGTGCAGTCAGCCAAAAATATGGTCTACCTTCCTACGGTTAAGTTTATTTGCACGTTATGATACAACGAGGTCGATTTTCCCTTGCAATAACATGATGACAGTGACTAATGACTTCACTCAGTTAGAAATGTCAACCTTAGCGATATATAAACCTCACAGAAACTTTTGTCAAAACTGTAGACCACTTTCTTGGCCGACCGTACATTGAATACAGACTGCCTAGAATTTACTTCATTTACATAACTGAAGCTGTTTATAGCCAAACTAAAAGTACTGCCAAGCCAAAATTAAACTAATACACCTACAACATATTGTTTCTTTAAATGTGAGCCACAATATACCTCAGTGAAATCAAAGTATTCAACAGCCTTCGAAAATAATGGTACTAAGGTCTCTCCCTCCGTGCCACCAACGCAGGGCACCCTCGTATACCACGGTTCCAGGCTCAGTGCTTTAGCAGCCAAAGTGCTGGCTCTCATCTCAGGAACGGCCAGAGATCCAAGCAGTTTGCGTGGGTCGTACCAGCCAGTCTCTTTTAACGTCTGCAATACAGGTTCTAGTAAATTTGGGGTAATGCATAATTTACACTGGCTGAAACAGAGAGCTACGGTGAGGATCATTCTGTTCTTTAGTTACTTAAGTGCATTTGTCTTGCCTACTTTCTCGACAGGAATAAATGACAGGAATGAGTGTAAGAACAGCACAGACAAGCATTGAGATATTTGGGACAGGCTTGTAGATAAAATTACCTATATAAACCAATTCCTAGGCCGACTTTGCCTTCATTTTGTTTGATTCTCTTTATTTTGGCTCTATTTTCTTTAGTAAGCAGGTACGTTGAGATATTCTCAACAGAAATAATAAGTAGCTATTTTTATGTTATCTTTTTCTAATATAGGTAATAGAAATGTCGTACCACAGTTTTTATTATCGAACTCCTCCGAAACGGTTTGACTGATTTTTATAATTTTTTTGTCTATATTTGGTAGGTCTGAGAACAGGTCGTACGCTATTTTTATACCCCTATTCTTCGCAGGCGGAGTCGCAGGCAACAGCTCGTATTCTTTATAAAAATAAGTCTCAGCCAAATTCAAACTGAACAGGTGAGATATAATTTTGGGTGATTCAACGTTGGTAGTGACTAGATTTAAAAAGCGCGTGTTACGATTAAATTTTATGAAACGGACGCCATTTTCGCTTCATCTATATCGGTGGAGATATTGGTATTTGATGTCCATTTTTATCTCGTCGCGAGTCGCATTGGTCTGTTTCCATTACCATCAAGAGAGTACCGTGATAAGGGTCGAAGCATTTACACGGTCCATAAATACAAAGCGAGGGTGACCGGCCGAAATTACAGACATCAAATAACCGGATCGAGAGTGATAACGCATTAGTTGAGATGGTATGTGACGAGACTAGCTAGGTAGGTGCGAGACTTAGCGTATTATAATTGCTGTTGGTTCTCCATAAATAAATAAATAATCTATCGATAGTTGGCCTTGAAAAATAGTCACAATATCGATAGGCTTATCTATACTATCGAGAATTTCAATACTATCTATAGTATTCGATAATAATTATAAAACAAAACTATTGATGAACATCTATACTATTGATATTACCGATAGTATTGTTTTTCGATTATCGATACTATTCGCCGTCCCCGCAGAATAAAGCCGCAAAGTGCACTTACCTGCTTTTTATTGTTCATGCAGTTTTGGCATCTCCGCGTTAAAATACATCACCTCAATTTTTTCCACATTTTTTTACTAAGTATTTACGAAGATACAAAAAATAAAGACATTATTCTTTGTCACAGACAAAACCCGAAAAATCAGCAATGTGTTATTGCTTATCAGAATTGAAGCAATATTTCGTGTAAAGTATCAAACTTTAGTTTTAAGGTGCAACTCAAATAGAAAATTTATAGCAAAACCCTTTGCCGTTTTCTTCTGGTGCAAGTTTTAATATTAAAATTCCGTAACATCCACTTACAAAAAAAATCTAGATGGTTTAATACGATAACATCCTTTACGTTTCTGTTTTACCTAAATCTTTAGTGTAAAAGCCGTTGCCAAACCGAATAAGCAATTTTTTACGCAGCAAGTGATGTCGTTGTCTCTTTCTACCGTATTATATTTTACCAGGTATTATATTTTACGATACGTTGCTACTAATGATATCAAAAGAATGTCTTTGAATAGACGAAATAATCGCAGCCAGACACTTTTATATCAATTACCTCTAAATGATGAACTAGTTTCGGTTCTCAAAATTTTTTTTCTAAATACTTTAAGTATCTGCGATACGTTTGTTTATACAGCTCTCGAAAAAGGAAAATCGGACGCAAACATTACAGATGATAGACGTATTCATAATAATCGGCTACGAATGATGACAGAAGACACTGAACGAAGTATAATAACGCATATAAAGCTTTTCCCCGTCAAGGAATCACATTATGTTAGAAAAGAGACAAAAAGGCTGTATCTAAATGAAGATGTCAAAAGCATTAGAAATATGTACCGACTATATAAAGAATGGTTCTTAGAGTTTAGCAAGGAAAATTCGGAAGTTAAAGAGGCTACAAGAAGACAATACGAGACTACTTTTAACACTCGGTTTAATTATTCGTTTTTTAAGCCTAAAAAAGACATGTGTTCCACCTGTGCGTTGTATGATGAGGCTGACGAAGCAAGGAAAGTGAACTTGGAAGAAAATTATCGAGCACACATATTAAGAAAAGAATACATACGTGACATAAAAATAACTGAGAAGGAACAAGCAAATCCCATGACTACAACAGTTGCAACATTTGACCTCGAAAAAAGATTTAAAGATTTAAAGATTTAAAGATTTATTGAACATAATAACATAACGCAATCAAACGTTGGTGTGTTCCACTACAAACGGAAATATCCCGTGTATAACTTCACAATTCATAACAGCTTAACAAAAAAAGGTTACTGCTATGTATGGCATTTGCAAATTGCCAAACGAGGGGCAAATGAAATTGGTAGTTGCCTCTTTAATTTTATTCAGCAGGAATATAACAGAGGTATCCATTCGTTTTCTTTTTATTCGGATAGCTGTCCCGGGCAAAATAAAAACAGATACATTTTTGCCCTTTACCTGTATGTTTCACAAAAATTTAATGTAAACGTTACGCATAGATTCTTTGAAGTAGGACACAGTCAATCAGAAGTAGACTCAATGCACTCTTGTATAGAGCGAGCCAAACACAACAAAATAATATACAATCCTGATCAAATGTATGGCATTATAATGAACGCCAAGGTAGAAGGGCAAAAATATGATCTGAAAGAGATGCAACAGGCAGACTTTTTCGATATTAAACTACTAGTTGATGGAAAAAATTGGGATCGCGACGGTAATAACAAAAAAGTCAAATGGTTACAAGTAAAGGAGGTAAGCGTTTCAAGCACAACACCAAATCAGCTTAAAATTAAATTAAATTTTTCTGAAGATTATGTCGTGGTTAACACTGAGATAGCCACCAGACCCTCAAGAGGTAATGCCAGAACACCCCGCGGAAGAAAAACTGCAACCAACACTGGCAATAGTTCAGCTGGTCGTGGTATAGGCATCGAAACTACTACTGGTTTGGTGCAAAATTTAAAACCTGCTTATAGCCAGCCTATTCCTGTGCCGAAGGCTCTTTACAATGATTTAATGAGTTTGTGTCGAACTGAGGCTATTCCTCGACACTATCAAGATTTTTACAGAGCCTTGAATTGTGATAACAATAATGAAGAAGCTGATTCTGATGTAGATGAGCGTTAAAACTTTGGAACCTATTATTTAATCCTTATCACTTACATTTAATGCAGAGTTTTAAAACGTTTTTACCTACTTGTTTTTAGTTTAAGTCTAATTGTTTTTGTGCTTTTAAAAGTAAAAGTAGCATAAGTAGCATAAATGTTAAGTGAAGTTTAAATGCTAAACACTTAGATTGCAACTATACAACTAGGTTTTCAAGGCTGTACTTAAATTATTGATCTCTTGAAATTAATGTGCTAATATAACCAAAGTGTATTTTTTTGTTAAGTTTAGAGTAATTTATTGAATCAGGCGTTACTTTATCCATATTAATGAAGTGAAACAATTACTTTGCTCACCCGCAACCTTACGATAGTTACGTTTATATAAGAAAGGCGTGTTCATGCAGTTCCTCCACCTCAGCACTGTACGAACACACACAAATCACACAAACCCAACCATCACCACCACCAAACTACATTGACGCGTTTTGAACTAAACCAGAGCTCATCTTCAGAGTTGGTACCACAACCGTACGCCAAATGTTAGACTAACAAACCAAAACAAACACAACACACACAAGTTAAAACATTTGTTTTGGCTTGTTAGTCTAAGATTTAGTAGCATAGCGTACGGTTGTGGTACCAACTCTGAAGATGAGCTTTGGTTGAGTTCGAAACGTGTCAGTGTAGTTTGGTGGTGGTGATAGTTGGGATTGTGTGTGTTCGTACAGTGTGGAGGTGGAGGAAGGAACTGCATGAGCACTAATTTCTTACATAAACGTCACTATCGTTAGGCCGCGGGTGAGCAAAGTAATTGTTTCAGTTCATTAATTTTAGAGTAAATTGACTATTGTTGTGATTGTTAAGTTGTTGATTACAAATAAATACAGAAGACTAACTAAGTTTATTAACAATTAAAGAGATTAAGGAAACCAATCGGAAACACTTGTTTATGATAACATTTTTAGGAGTATTTTTAAGTTTTATGCTGGCTACTTATCCTAAAGGCCAGTGTTAATGAAAGATTACGTTTTGTTGTTTCTTAAAAGTATTAAAGTTACGTTTTTTTTCTACTAAAAGATTTTTATTACTTTAACATTTTAACTCGTTCCCCTTCTGGTATTTTGTAAAATGATGTTACAAATACAAAAAGATTCTATGAAATTCTGAAAAAAACATTAACCATCTATTACTTTATCAGTAATATTATAAATGGACCAGAATAAAACAGTAATATTGAGTTGCCATTACAACCATATTGTAAAAAATACAAAGAACATAAAAGTTACTGTTCATTACAAAACTAAAAAATAAATAAAAATAGACGAACAAAGCCGTAAAGTAATTTTACAAATACTAGAAAACGCAAAAAGTTTTGTAAGTCGTTTTTTTATCAATAACTTTTAAATTATGAAAACGTTATCCAAAATAGATATTGAAATAAGTGGGGGGAAAAATTAGCTTTTGAATGCCACTAAAACTTACCTCCTACTGCTTATAATTATAAAGTTGTGGATAAATTTCGGTTTTTATTTATTCCTGTAAAATTGTCCTTTTTCACTTGCGGCTTTATTCTGCGGGGGCGGCGTATTGTTATTTTATAATTATAATTAATACTATCGATAGTATCAATAATTGTATGTTGAAATAAGACCGACAATAGTATCGATACCATCGATAGTATTGATTATAAAATAGGAATAGTATAATATACTACTATTGCTATTTTTATTGCAATAGTATTATACTATTGCTATTTTATAATCAATATTATCGATGGTATCGATACTATTGTCGGTCTTTTTTCAACAAACAATTATTGATACTATCGATAGTATTGATGCCTACTTATCGATAGGTCTATCGATATTGTACTATTTTTCGAGCCTAGTTCACGATATATCGATAGTTCAATCTATTATTGGCAACGCAATATGTACAGTCAGCAGCAGAAGTGGATGATCGGTTGCGGTGTTCAAAATGACCCAACCCCTTGTTACCTTGGCCAGTCGAGTGTAGTTGTGTTGTGTCATTGTACTTTATCCTCTATAAAACTAACCCAACCATCTGATGAAATAGCGCGGATTAACTAAAAAAAAATCCTTGTATATTTTAGTGTAGGTAGGATTCCCGGTATTTGTCGAGCGGTATGTCGTAGCATACCATCACACGGGCATCCTGGATAACCAAATAATAATATTAAATGAAAAGAAAGAAAAACTCGACAAATTAAAAAAAAATTGGATCAGCGTTACCTACTGAAAGTGTTTATTGAAGATGTCTTAACAAATTCGTCACGTAAATAAGGAAATAATAAGGATATAAGTTTGCTTAATCCACTTAAAGCCTGCCAGTTTTTCTAAGCATTTCCATAGAAATTGGCTTTTATTTCCTTGGTTTTCCCATGCATGACGATATTATCAATATTTACTATCATCAAATAAATAGGATAGTTTTCCCAGATGGGGATACCCACGAGGAAAACGCAATTCAGCTTGTGGATTGAAAATATGGGGCCCTTGGAGGATGTAAAATATTTATCATCGAGTGATTGCGTTTGTTCCGCGATAAAAAGTAACGCCTCGCAGGGATTTATCCCAATCTTCCTTGTTTAATGATTTATGTTCTGCTCACCTCAGTTTGGAGAGAGAATACTAAATTACTCTGCTTTTATAACATCACAGTGAGCACAACATGCCTTTTTACTCGAATTATATTTATCGAATTTTGTAGTAGGAACTTTTTGGTTTATCATTTCTGCCGAAAGAAGTCCACTGCTAAACATAGGTCTCCCTAAGGTTCGTCAAACATACCGGTCCTGCGTGTCATCTGCATAAAACGTGTTCCCGCAACCCTAACCAGCTCGACACCCTGCGTCTTCTGGTCCGTGGACGTCATTCGAAACCTTTTGGACCAATCGGCCACCAGTTGTACGAGCCACGTGCCCTGCCCACTGCCACTTGAGTCGGGCGATTCTTCGAGCTATGTCGGTGACCTTAGTTCTGCGCGCATTTCATCATTTCTAATGTGATCCTGCAGAGACACTCCGAGCATAGCCTTCTCCATCGCCCTATGAGTGACTTTTGAACTTTCTTACGTATGAGGCCCAGAAAAACATAAATTACGATTAATTTACTGGGTCATTATTTTTGCGTTTGTTCAGAATCACTTTTGTGGACACATTTTTTTAGATACGTAGAAATACAGGACCTCGATTAAATAACCGAAAACACTATCAAAATCTACAGCCCATTCATAAAAAATTTGGCCACGAAGGTGAGACAGTTGAAATACTCGAATAATGACCCTACTGTGGTAGTCAAATTTGCCAAAGTCGGTGACCCTGACATTTCATTAAAATGATGTCCTTCCGTTATTGTCATGTAGTTTGATGACAATGGTTGATAACAGTGCTTGCATATTAGGCTCTTTACGACTCGAATCGCTCATAAACTAAGCGTTCTAGTATCAGCCATAAATATATTATAGCTCAGGGATTCAGGATCCACCGAAAAACTACTGATATGCTAATTACAGCAGTATTATTAACTGCATGCTTAATAATAATAATCATTTAGTTGCATAAAAACATGTGTTTTGATGACATGAGGCACAAATACTTTCACACGCTTTTGTCACAACATGACGTGCAAATTCCAAAAATCGCTACACTTAAAAATATTTTTCACTTCTCATGCTCTTAAAATGTTACTTTAGTCTCTGCATATCGGGACTAAAGCTCTTTTTTGATCTCTAGGGATTAAAGTAATTTTTTTTTAATTTACTTTGGAAACCCCTAAACTGCCAAACACGGTGTTTGTGGATGGAGGATTATTGCCATTTTCAGTGACTGGGCATAGACAATTTTTAAAGCTTTCCACACACCGCAGCGCGCTGCGGACGCTCCGAAGCGCTCCGTAGCGCCCGCTCCGTAGCTCTCCGTAGTGCCCTGCGCTTCGGTCTGTGGAAGCCTTTAGGGCGTGGAAATAACCTCAAAATGACAACTGTATAAAAAATATTTAAAAAAATAATAATTTCGTGAAACACCATGAATAATTACGAATATTAATCTATTTAATTATATTAAAGATGAATTCATTTTATTATGCATACTTAGTCCAATTAGCTATGAAATAATTTTCAAGTTTGAATCTGTTGGCTGTAAAGCGTCACTCAAGAAAAAAAAAACCGCGGAACAAATTTAAATTGCTATTTGAATTCTGAACAGTCGTCCATTGCTCGTATTGAGCGTACGTTGTAAAAAAGTAATATTGTAGATTAGTATACCTAAAACATCGTTTTTTTCCTCGCATTCAAAGTGAAAAGTAGAGTGTTTAACGCGAGACTAAACTGCCATAATGACACGCGAATTATAGCCACCCTCGCTCTGCTCGGGTGGCTAAATATCTTGTGTCATTATAGCTTGTTTTAGTCCCTTGTTGAACAATCTACTATAATATATAAAAATCTCGTGTCACGCACGGTGTGTTATCGAACTCCTCCGAAACGGCTTGACCGATTTTTATCAAATTTTTTCTCTATAGGTATTTTGTAGGTCTGAGAATAGGTCGTAGGCTATTTTTATACCCCTATTCTTCGCAGACGGAGTCGCGGGCAACAACTAGTAATTCTATAATTTTATTTGACGTGACTTGTGCTTTACTTATTTATTTGTTTAGTTTACAAGTTTTTACGGTTAGAATGTATGTATATGAAGTTTATTGATACCTATAAACCGATTGATCACAAAGCCCATTCGTTATCACGAAAAAAATATCCAATTTATTTATGTAAAGGCCATTATTGTACCAGCGTTAGTCAAAGAAATCTCAGGCGCTGACACGAATTAAGAAAAGCAGGGGATACTCTTGGTAGCAATTTTTGAAATGTTATACAAAAGCGTGACCTTTTATGACCTTTCCGTAGGTCTGACGAGAGGGTCATGACATTTCAATGTGTTTTCATTCGCCCAAAGTACGGATTCGCAAGTAAATGCCAAGCCGATATTAAGTTGAAATATTCAGTACACCGGGGACGTTAATTATTATAGAACACTACCAAGTAGGTCTAGTAGCAAAGCAGCATCTGTGTGTGGGCGGCGGTGTGTGTGAGGCTAAATAAAGACAATAAAGGCACTCGAAATCACAATTGTTTTCTACACTTCTTTCTGTCACACTGTATAGGATAGAAAGAGATGTTGAATGCAATTGCGACCGCCCGCGCTTTAGATAATACTGTCTGATACAGCGAGTCGGCCTCGACCAGTAAATAATCTCATAAAGCTTTGTCTCTGGTTGATCTATTGCAGCTTTTATGTAAATGAAGACAGCGATGTGATTTTCAGGGTTCCGTACCTACCCAAGGGGTGCCAACTGGCCCCTATTACTGAGACTGCTGTCTGTCCGTCTGTTCATCCGTCTGTCACAGGGCTCTATCTCTTAAACCGTAATAGCTAGACACTTGAAATTTTTACAAGATTACGTTTTACTGTGGCCGCCATACAAGAAGGGGGTCGTCATACAAGAAATGTGTCTCTTCAGCGACGATGTAGACTTGACTAAAAAATATGGCTATAGGCCTTTAACTTTTAGTCTATTCCGACTAGTTCCATTATTAGTTCCATTGATTGAACTAGTTGGAATTTTTTTTTCGAGTAACTAGTTAGGTACATTCAAAGAAGAGAGTTCCCTTAATAGAACTAGTTGGACTTTTTTTCCTAGTACATTTACATTAATAATGCAGAGTTAATTTAATGGAACTAAATGGAATGTACCTAAGTATAAATCATTTTTTTAATAATCAAAAGAATTAAAATGAAGTACTTTGTATTATTTGTATTCGTTGTTGTATATTAAATGTTTTTATTTTATTTCGTTGAATGTAACTACTCGGAAAAAAGTCCAACTAGTTCCATCAATGGAACTGATAATGGAACTAGTCGGAATAGACACAAATTTTGCCAGGTTAGCATAAAAGACGCAATTAAAACGCACATCGCTTAGGAAGAGAAACTTGCTTTGTCTCAGTGACAAAACTTTGCGTAGTAGCTACAAAGCCTCGATGAAATCAATGATCGATAGTCTGGGACGGAACAAATATTGCGAATCATCGCTAAACACGCAGGGTTCGTCAGCATCTGACAACGACGCAGTACTGTATTGATTCAACACAAAACTTTTTCGGATTTCGTCGAAACAAATGGCGTTGTTTTTGCGTCGGTTGAAAATAATAATGCGTAAGTATAATTTTTTGTTGAAAAACTCGTTATTTAATTCAAGCTTTTTCGCAGACTGTACTTTTTGTTAACTGTGCTTATCTTATATTGTCATCCAACTTACATAAGTGCACCTACCAAATTTCTTGTAATGTGGATTGAATTCGACTTGTTCGACCCAATGACCCAAACGAACAGGGCAAGTTAAGTAAAAGCTTGTAAAGACAGAATAATTAAATGCGGAAACTAATTATTAACAAACACAATAATGGGCCTAGTTCTAACTAGCACTTCAACCGCTATTAGTATCCTGGAGCATATTTTGAAGAAATGAGTGACACCCAATGGAAATTTTTATAACATTGTGCTTAGCTTGCGGTAGGTACAATTTTAATTTGTTAAAGGTCCATGCTAGAACATACTTATGCATGGGCACACATAATTTTAGGATAAGGAATAAGTACGGAATTTTGCTCAAAGAACTAGCAGCCATTGGGGGCAATTCTTGAGTGGCGATCGCGTACCGAAAGAGGCAGTGTGGTTAGAACTTGAGGCCATATTGTCTAACAAGAGGACTCTTGCAATTGCTTTCACCATCTCTTTCTACCGTCATTTTATACTGTGTGACAGAAATATGTAGTAAAAACGATTACAATTCCGAGTGCGTTAGACAATAAGGTGTAGCGACTTCTAGCGCCATCTAGTCATCAAATGAGAAACTAACTACCTACTACATCCTGCTTCGCACTATCGAAGTTTCTCAACTCGGCTGCTTAAATACAACATCCAACTTTCTTCAAGCGGGACTTCGGTCCTCAGGCATAACATCTGTCTGGAGAAAGATCTCTTTATTGCAACACCCCTCTACAAAGGCATCTGGTGACCTGAGGCCTTATTATCTAACGCACAATCACAATCGTTTTCAGCATTTCTGTCTCATACGGTAAAGAATGAGGGTAGAAAGAGATGGTCGATGTGATCGCGAGCGCCCGCGCGTTAGACAATACGGCCTCTGGTGAAGGCCGCAAGAGCTGGTTGGATGGGGGCAGCGCAGGATCAGTCATTGTAACGTTCTTTATATCTAGCAGTGGATATGACGATGATTATTGATTAATATACTTCAAATCCCGCCAAAATGGGTCAAAACGGTTCAAGTCGTCCCGCCATCTCCGTTTTGGCCTGCCCCTGCTCCGGTGCGCTTGGAACCCACGATTTTTGCGATTTTCAGCAGCCATGTCCCGCCCAGTCTCACTTAAGTTTGGCGGTCTCTGTCCCCACATCAATCTCAGGCCAGTTCTCCGAACACCTGGAATGCTGCGCTCCATAGCTCGCTGGCAAATTTTGAGCTTGGACTTCTGGGCCTCTGTTAAAGACCAAGTCTGGGCTCCGTAGGTTAGGATAGGCAGAGAGGGGTGGAAAGAAAAAGAGGAAGCTTTTGCCTAGCATTGAAACATCAAATAGGCTATTTAAAAAAAAACTTGAAATCTGAAATGCAAATACCTCGGCGATCAACGGTACCATGCAGTCGATAGGCGTAGCGCAGACAATAATGAAAGCTTTCGGACACTCGTTGGCGATGACGTCAGCATATCGCTTCACGATCGGCGCTTGCGAGCAGAAGCGCTTCTCCAAAGACATGTTGGATCTCACGTCACCGGTCTCAAGCATCAGTACAATATCCGTGTTCTGCAAGTTCATGAAAATATATCTTACTCTTTGGACGTTTACTAATAATATGCCCTAAGTACTTACGTTCAGCAGACTAAGGCCGCCGGCGTGGATTATGGTTGTACGTTGAAATTTCCTATTGTGCTATGTTATCCAAAAATTAAACTAGATTAAGCTTAAGTTAGCCCGATGGTTTGGTACGGTTCCAGATATTTGTATCTGACCTTCTGGTCAGAAACGAAGAGCAGTGTTGTGCTGATACACTTGAAAATTTTTCATCATATGTATACCAAAGATAGCTTCCTTTTTTAGGGTTCCGTAGTCAATTAGGAACCCTTATAGTTTCGCCATGTCTGTCCGTCTGTCTGTCTGTCCGCGGCTAAGCTCAGAGACTGTTAGCACTAAAAAGCTGTAATTTGGCATGAATATACATATCAGTTACGCCAACAAAGTGGTAAAATAAAAAAATAAAAAATATTTTGTTTTAGGGTACCTCCCATAGACGTAAAGTGGGGGTGATTTTTTTTTCTCGACTAACCCTATAGTGCGGGGTATCGTTGGATAGGTATTTTAAAACCATTAAGGGGTTGCTAACATGATTTTTCTATTCAGTGATCTGTTTGCGAAATATTCAACTTTAAAGTGAAAATTTTCATTAAAATCGACCGTCCCCCCCCCGCCCCCTCTAAAATCTAAACTCTTGGGTGGAAAAATTTGAAAAAATTCAGAATGGTAGTAAATATATTAAATTTACAAGGAAAATTATAGCGGCTAAGATTGCTTGGGAATTATTTGAAGTTTAAGAGTAAATAGTAGCCTAAGGTATAAAACATACCTAAACTTAGAAGATTCCGTACACATACGAAATCCTTAGAAAAATATTACTTGATTTTTTCGTAATGGCTACGGAACCCTATCTTGGGCGTGTTCGACACGCTCTTGGCCGGTTTTTTCTTGTAAATATAGGCTATTAAACGCAGGAAACTTATTTTTTTACCGTTCTCCCGTCAACACCAACATAATGCTAACGCTCTGCCACGGTTGTCATGCCGTGGAAAAAAAAGAAAAAATAGAATTTACCAACGCTCAATCAACTAAATGAAGAATTACTAAACATAATATTATACGCGCTTCAACATAATCTGACGATGACAGCATCCGCTTTTTCGCTTGCGAATATCGTTGCAAAATTGATTAATTTATCATCTTTCATCCCTTTGCGTTACGTAAAATTTTGCCTCTCCCTTTGTTATTCCTGTCACACGCGAACAAGCATTACGTGCAGCATTACGAGTACGACCCACAGTCGACAAAACGTGGTAACGTAATCTATCGGATTTGAATATTGCCTCACATAGCACTTTAGCCTTAGCGCCGTAGGAGTCAAGTGGAGCCTTCGTGAGGGAAATTCATCCGCTTGCCAGACAGATTGGCGCCAGACCACTTTAGCTTACACTCAATGTGATCTCGTTTTAAACTTAACGTTTCACGCCAATTGATCTTGGGAACGGCAAACAGCGTGACAGAAGAGCACTTATAGACTTTTAGCTGTTGCCAGCGACTCCATCTGCGAAGAATTTGTTTATCGCTATCCCGCGAAAACTAAGCGATTTTCCGAGATAAAACCAGGTTGTATTAATGTTCCAGTGTGAAAGAGTAACAAATATCCCACACATCCATCCATCCATACAAACGTTCAATAATAAAAGTGGAATAGAGCCGTGTCAATTTGTAGGCATGTTGCGAAAATTTGGAGCCGGTAAATCTATTTGGATAGAATGGGCTTAGGAATGAATAATCCACCTAAATCACACTATCATTAATCCATTTTGCGATTATTTTATCTAGGCAATAAAATTGCGTAGAGTTCGTCAACAACAAAGAGTAGAACAAGAATAAAGGAAAGCAATTTTTTTTCATATAGTACTGTTGATATAAAGACTTGAAAGAAGAAAGTTGTAATTGTTACAAAGATATCCTCATTGAATGGGATGTTCTCATGTAAAAGTATGTTGAAATGTCCAAAACATTGATTTGACCGACATGTTTGCGAATACCTCCAAGTTATCAAAGAACAGAGTACGGGGTATTTGTGGTTGTTAGGGCGTAGTATTGATTGGCACTCAGGGAGGTCGACGGCACCCTTCGCTCGCGAATAATATGCTCGGACAAAGAAAAATAATTGGACAAAGGGGGAAAGGTCCCAAGTGAAATATGCCTAAGTACACAATTTTAGCAAACGTAAGCCCAATGAATCATAACTAGTGATGTGGTGGACATTTGTAAGCGTATCCGTATCCAGATGTTCGCGAGAAATAAAAAAGATTCATAGGTAACTTTCTTTCATCAATTTTATGAAAGATTCAAAGGTAGGTAAGCTCGCAACGACAAACATAATAAATAACTATTTATTGTACACCACATAATAAAATAAACTGTTTAGAGTAATAGTAACGTTAAGAAAAATTACAAGGTAAGATATGGGCGTTCTTATCGCTACAAAACGACTAGGCAACCTTAGAAAACAGAAAGAAGAAAGACAGTTTTAAGTGGGATTACACACAGTATTAGATATAGGATATAGGAGGAATTTAATACTTCAATCAATATTTATTCATCCATCAAAAACAATTATACATTACTTCAATTAGTCAATTCACTTTTACAACTAATGAAAATTTGAGGTTTTGGGGAGACTACATAATAGTGAGATGTTTCTACACAGAAATGTTATTTATGAGCAAGGGTCGGAAAAACGCCCGTCATTTTACTTTTGAGTGCGTAACAACTACAATTTATGACCCAGTTATGAGTTGAAACAGTTCGTTTATAGTCTACGGGTGTCACGGGAGCGTATTACAATATTGTAAAGAAGTCTATACTGTATGAAACAGGGTTAAGTTTTTAAAATTAGAAAATTAGAAATTATATTTATGCATCCTAGTTGAGAAACTACTGCGATGTAGTACAACGTTGAAAAACTGTCAAGTCAAGGCAATGAGTACGAAAGTTATGATTCGTATTCGTAGATCTGGAAACTAATTAATCCGTATTCGTATCCGCGGATATGATCCAGCACATCACTAATCGTAACTGGGCTGGACCTTTCATGGCCCTTGTTGATTCAGATACCTGTATACAGAAGGATTGCTTAAGCACCGTAAAAGGGTTAAATGGGTTGCTGTGAAATTTACAGGGTAACTGGAAAAGGTTTCACAATTAGGGTGCTGGATTAATATTTGAATCAGCAGGTTAACCGAACTGGGTAGAAGAACAGCATCGTTGGACAATTTTGGATCTCTCCGGTTTTTTTGAACTTAACCAATTCCAAGTCCAAGACGACCGGATAGCCTAGTGGTTAGAGAACCTGACTAGAAAGCTTGAGGTCCCGGGTTTGATTCCTGGTCGGGGCAGATACACTGACGAGCAAAAATAAAGGGTCGGTTATAAAAATGACGATAACTACAAAACCCGCTGTGATAGCTTCTTCGAGTAAAATGAGTTTAGTAAAGAGTTTTATTCTCAATTAAACGTTTCTTGTTAAGAATAAAACTCTTTACTAAACTCATTTCACTCAAAGAAGTTATCACAGCGGGTTTTGTAGTTATCGTCATTTTTGTAACCGACCTCTTTTTGCTCGTCAGTGTATTTGTGTGAAAAATACGGATATTTGTGCTCGAGTCTTGGATATTTAATATGTATTTATCTGAAGTATATTTATCAGTTGTATAGTACCCATTTCTTTCTTTCTTTCTTTCTGAAGTACAAGCTTTGCTTAGTTTGCGACTAGGTCAATTGGCGTCAAGTGTCCCATGATTTATTTATTTCATTTGTGAATATACTACTTGAAGTGGCAAATTCAAATTAAAATTATATTTATTACAGATAAAGATCCATGAGTGATAGTCATTAAAGGACAGTCAAGTGGAGACCATAAAGCGGAAGATACGTTTATTCCACTCAACACCAGCAGTACGCTTAGTATAAGTTTTACTTCACCAAAATACTTCTCGATCGCGTTTACGTAAAAATTTCAATTCTATGGAAACATGGACGCGCGCGCGCGGAGGCGCTGTCCATGTTTCCCTAGTACCTCATTGATTTTTTTACGAAAACGCGATCGAGAAGTATTTCGTGAAGTAAAAACTTATACTAAGCGTACAGAACGACACCACCGGTGGTATCGTTTGAAATCACTGTTCCGTTGGACACGATCCTAGTGATGTATTGAATAGCTAAGTAGCTCCTGCCGGTGGCAAGTTGTCATTCTGTGAGGCATTCTAAACCTTTGTTCAACAGTGAATATCTTCGAGTTGATGATGATGATAATGAATACCGATTTCAAGTTGAAATTCAAGTAAAAATCGGTCTCAGCCTCATTAGCCGTAAAAAGAAACAAGGAAACGTAAAGAAAACAACCACGACTCGAGTAAATCGTGAAAATTATAACGAGCTGAGAAACGAATAACATCTGTGACATTTTCAAATGAACTTCCCTTTTCATATCAGTTAATTAACATCAACCAATTCTAACTTTACGGCGAAACACGCATTCATCAAGACATGAAGTTTGGGTATTTAAACAGCGAAGTTTGAGCGCCGCAGAGATAGATATGCAAATTTTGATTGCCAGTGGAATCAGTGGCTCACTTTTATTATAGGGTTGCTGCATACGATTTGCGAAAATCATGTTTTTTGCAAAGGAGACAAAGCAACACTCAATGGGCATTGGGCTACAGAGCCCAGAGCTGGTTCGCAAAGTGAGTAAATAATAATAATATTAATAATAAATCTTAGGGGACAATCTTACACAAATCGACCTAGTCCCAAACTAAGCAAAGCTTATATTATGGGTACTAGACGACGATAAACATACTTATATAGATAAATAAATACTTAAATACATAGAAAACATCCATAACTCAAAAACAAATATTCGTGCTCATCACTTAAATAAATGCCCTTACCAGGATTCGAACCCAGGACCTCTTGCTTCGTAGGCAGGGTCTCTACCAACTAGGCTAAAGCGGTCGTTAAAGATTTAGATTTGCAAGAATACTCGTGCAAGTTGCATTACATTGCTCGGCCGTAAAGTGAACGAGTTTGAGGTGGTTAATCGAGTGCCGCAATGTAATGCAACTTGCACGATTTTCCATGCAGTACGCTTAGTATAAGTTTTACGTCACCAAAATACTTCTCGATCGCGTTTACGTAAAAATTTCAATTCTATGGAAACATGGACGCGCGCGCGCGGAGGCGGTGTCAATGTTTCCATAGAATTGAAATTTTTACGTAAACGCGATCGAGAAGTATTTTGGTGAAGTAAAACTTATACTAAGCGTACTGTATGCTTAGTATAAGTTTTTACTTCACGAAATACTTCTCGATCGCGTTTTCGTAAAAAAATCAATTACTAGGGAAACATGGACAGCGTCTCCGCGCGCGCGCGTCCATGTTTCCATAGAATTGATTTTTTTACGTAAACGCGATCGAGAAGTATTGAAGTGAAGGAAAACTTATACTAAGCGTACAGATCTAAAGCGGGCTTTAAAGTAAAACTTGTGCAAGTAAGTGTCTTCAAGCAACATATGCTGGTTTGGCAAAAAATATAAAAAATAAAACGTCATCTCCAGCTTACATTACTTCCACCGCTGGACACAGGTCTCCTTCGAGGATGAGAGGACTTGGAGTGTAATTCCCACGCGGGCCCTGTGCAGTGTAGGGACTTCACACAATATTGAATTATTTCGCAGGTCGTGATAATAGATAGCCGTGGTGGCCTAGTGGTTTGACCTATGGTCTCTCAAGCAGAGGTTCGTGGGTTCGAGTCCGGGCTCGCACCTCTGAGTTTCTCGGAATTTATGTGCGAAATTACATTTGTAATTTACCATGAGCTTTACGGTGAAGGAAAACATAGTGGGGAAGCCTGCATGCACCTGAGAAGAAATTCAATGGTAAAGATAAAGATAAAGATAAGATAAATTTATTGAAAATTTGATTTTTACAGAATAACTTAATAGGTACAAAGTTTCCTTATACTAAACCTAAGTAAGCAACTCATGGGCCCGAACTAGGAAATCCTGTGTTTCGGGCTGTAAGAGCAAAAATATAAGTTTTAAATAAATAAACAATCAATCAGTGAAAAACACAATCAAAAACTTCTCTCAAAATACAATACAAATATAAATAACCAAAATAGTAACCTAAAAATTAAAATCTAACAAAAATAAAGGTAGCAAACACAATCTACCTACTTTACAACTAATAATAATTTTTCTGTATCTTCGTACGACATATTTTGCAGTGTCTCTAGGAGACTTTTTTTGCATTTATAAATGGTGTATGTGAAGTTCCACATCCGCACTGGGCCCGAGTGAGAACTACGGCCCAAGCCCTCTCATTTTGAGAGGAGGCCTGTGCCCTACAGTGGGACGTATATAGGCTGAGATGATGATGATGATAATAGTAGATAGAGAATTATCAGTCACAAATTCAGGACAATTCCTGGAATTACCAGGAATAGCCCAGAGCTTGTTAATATCCACAGTTTTCTTTGCTTAAATGGATGGCTAAAGCCAATTAACTAAAATCACAGCCATAACGAGCACTCAAAGACATTGACCCAGCCAACAAACAAAGATTATTCGATCTGTCTCGCAAATTTCAGCAGCGACAAGTTATGTTGTGTCTCTTGAGTGTCATATGTTCAGTTTAACGTAGTAACGTACCTTCCAGATTAATTATCCGCACAATAATGCAATGTCTGTTGCCAAAAGTCACAAACTCTGCGTTCACTGTCAAAAATTTATCAGATTTTTGAGCGAAAATCTAAAAAGTATAATCTTGGTTGACAAAAAGATGCTCACGTGACTTTACTATTAAAAGATAGGGAAAACAGTTGGGCGGGGAAAGCAATCAAAGGAGCTGGACACACATAACATAAGTAGAATTATGGGTGCACTACCAGATGCACAGCCCTTTGAAGAAAGAGTGCTCGTCTCGTTGTCGCTGCAAGCTGATCCTAAAGTTTCCCTGTGCGTGGAAAAAGTACTGTGAGAACCGAACTGTAACTCCGCGTAAGCCGCTGTCTTGAACGACATCATTATACCAGCCTATGCCTATGCCTCCTGTCAAGCTTAGGACGTAATTCTCACGCGGGCCCAGTGCGGATTAGGAACTTCACATACACCTCTGAATTTCTTCGCAGGTCTGTGAAGGTCTCCTTCGCCGTAAAGCTATCATGGTAGAATACAAATATAATTTATCACAAATTCCGAATAACTGAGAGGTGCGAGCCCGGGCTCGAACCCACGACCCCTCTGTTTGAGAGGCTATAAGTCAACCCACTAGGCTACCATGGGTTTTTAACAGACATCATGAGAAGCAAAATAGGTAATCTAGATTTTGTATTGAGCTGACAAGTCAATTTCAAACCATCCCTGAATGGTTTAATGAACACCTATCACGTCTATCGGAGCACTGGATTTATTCCCTTCGAAGCAAAATACAGCTCTTATACATAAATTTTCAAGATTTAAACGTGGCTCTTTGAATAAAACCCAGGCTACATTGAAACCTAGACTCTGAGGCTGAAATGCTAATAGGCTTTGCATTTTTATGATAATAGGATTTGTTCGGAATCTGCCTTGGTTCGTTTGGAATTAAAACACCATAAATTTTCCTTAGAGTTTGATAATAGCAGCGGACTTTATCTCGTAATAGCATTAGAGTTTCATACCTTGGATGTTTAAATTGACACACTAATGTTAGACGGATTGTATTCGATAGTATAACCAGAGGCCATATCGTCTAAAACGCGGGCGCTTGATTTCGCATTCATCATTTCATAAAACAAAGAAAATGTCATAGTGACAACGTATTGTCCGAGAAGGAAATTTACTATGACACTTAATGCGAGGACGTTCTAGGATGAGTCAGGAATCCAATGGATCGATGGTATTTGAACCCACCTGCAAACACCTTTCGAGGTCACAGCAAGCGCAACAGCTGAACGCCTGGACCAGACAGTTGGTGTTGATGTGCTGTAAGTCCTGAACCACGGAGGAGAGGTCCCGCGTGCAGCATGAAGAGTCCTTGGCTTCGTATAAACGCAACCTGAAACGCAACTTGAAGTGGAAATGTCTATGTTGGGTCGGGAATTGAAAAATGTTTCTGTGTGCCAATTACATTAGACAAGTTTGAGCTAAAGGTTAGGTAGTATATGTTGTAGATAGTACTAATTCTTTTAATTTGCCAGATGTTTTCTTTACATTGTCACTTAGAAAAGGTTCGGCCAAACCGCTGCTTAAAATACGAAAACGTTACGGAATCGCAGTGACGCATCGTATCCGTACCGTTTTTAGGGTTCCGTATCTCAAAAGGAAAAAACGGAACCCTTATAGGATCACTTTGTTGTCCGTCCGTCTGTGGTCTGTCTGTCAAGACCATTTTTCTCAGGAACGCTTGGAGGTATCAAGCTGAAATTTATATCAAATACTCAAGTTTACTGTTCCTTGGAGCTGTGAAAAAATCAAACATCTAAGCAAACGCAATCAAAAGATACAGCCGTTTATGACGCAAATTTCCGCATATTTTCGAAACTCGCAAGGGAATCAAAACCTACAGGGTACTTCCCGTGAACTCAGAATCTTGAAATTTGGTACGAAGCTAGGTCTTATAGCACAGATAAAGGAAAAATTGCGAAAAGCATAATTTTTTTTGTCTGTCTGTCTATATGTGTAACCAATCTACATTTCTACAATGATCCCACACTGCGCACATTTTGCTTAGGAGCAGGGGTCTGCTAAGACTGGATGTTCATAGATACATATAAATTTGTATGGAACCCTCGGTGCGCGAGTCCGACTCGCACTTGGCCGGTTTTATCGCCTGCCCTCCACACCGCTGCTCAAAATACGCTGACGGTGCGAATCGCAGTGACGTGCCGTAATCGTCACGATCTCGTCACGTTATGTCAGCGGTAGGTATGGCCGAACCTTAAGCATGGGTACAATAATAAGGTAAATTCCCGAGTTTAGAATCGGACTATGCTGAATTATTTATTTAGTACGAATTGGACCAAGTTATTATAATGATAACCAGTTTACAAAACCAGTTACAAACCAGTTTACAAATATTCTGCAAGTCGAAATTTACTATGCACCTACGTTTTACTAAGTATTTTAAGTAAATATTGGCCTGCATAAATAATCTAACCCAACCGGATATTTGACGTCTGATTTGAAATTGGTTATCGTTATAGTAACTTGATCACTTCTGGGGATTTTTTGCACCCTTTGTCCCACCAAATCTGCTGCTATCGTAACTTGGAATAGCGGGGTCGTAGGGAACTAGGGGCCATCTTTTGCTTAACATAACCATGGGGGATTGTTGCCATAATCGCCACGCTTGGCATGCGGGGGGTGGCAATTGCAGTAGGTTACACCATAAATCTCGAGGATACAGCTGCCTGTCCCACGTATTACTGGCTGCAGTTTTAGGGCATACTTGGCTATTATGTTCAGTAGTGAACGGCTGAAATGATGATGATGATAGTAACCCGGTGTAACTTGAGTTTAATCAAAGCAAAATAGCGTCCAGATATTAATAAAACACTAAATACACTAGATAGACCTTTAATTGCAGTAGTATGATGGTACTATCACCAATCTGATAAATACATTGTATGTAACACATTTCTAGACTTAAGTCATTAACCAATGAAGGCCAAGCGATGAAGCAAGGTAAAGTAGCATTATACAAATCGTGAAGTCAAATGGCGACCGAAGACCGACAAGACTGCCGGTCACCAATAACACCGTAGAGCACGGTATGCGCTGCTCGTGCATGGACATGTATGGTAGCTTTGGCATTAATTAATTGGCATGCACTTATATTTCACGAAGATGGTAGGTCAAATCAGGCGAGAAGAAACGAGACCGAGCAAACACCCAGGAATTTCAGTCTTCATGCCTCCAATAAACGGGATGAATAAACAACGCAGACAATCAATTACGGATGTCACAGGCTAAGTGTACTGCTATACTCCAGCATTTCAGCCATAAAAATTGTGTGATAAACAGAGCTGTGAGGCAGTCACGGCCGGTCGTAAAATCTCGACGCCTTTTATTACGCCAGCCCGAATGATCCATATAAAGGCATGTCTAAGGCTTCTGTTAAAGTTTGATGTATCGTTCGAATAGTGGCACGCGGAATGAATGCGGCGCGCAAATTGTCAATGATGACCCGAATATCACAAGGACGTTGCGTGGAATAAGAAGTGAACCCATGGATATCTAATACCATTTAACCAGTGAGCCACAACTTCGTCCTCACCTGCAATTGCGATCAGATGAAATACTTAAAAGACAATTGCTGGTCAGTTAAAAAAGCCTAAGGCTTAGGTAGCGAATTAACATAAGTGACTGGGATATTTACTACGAGATGTAGACCGTGATTATCTTGAATAAGCTCCCAATATTTCGATGTTTGGTGTTATAATCGCGGGTAGACTGAAGAATTTTCAAGTGCATGGTAGTGTTGGATAGACTGCTCTATCTACTCCCATTCTTGCGCGTTGACTACTTGCACTCTCACTATAATACCATTGAACGCGTTCTCACGTATCCCCGATTCAAACACAACACTCACTGAACTCCGCGCACTCGAAACGGGTCCTGGACAAGGTTTGTCATGACATCATCATGCTGGAGATGCGTTGAAATGTTAAGAGCTCGGTAAAGTTAATCACGATCTTCATCCCGTCACAATATGTCTAATTTAAAAAACAGAAAAGTGACAGATATAGAACGAAGTCTCATAGTCATAATCATAACACTCAATAACGAAGGAAATTATGCCCTTTGACCATATCATTTTCTCCTTGTTCCTCAACTCCCCTGTGGAATTGGGAATCGGTTGCAGTGTACTATCAACGTGGAAATATCGTAAACTTGTGAGCTTTAAGAAATGCAAGGCACAAATTTATAGGAGTAAGCTTTGCTGAGCTGAAAATACTAAAACATAGCGTGACGCTGAGTGATAAACAACGAAAAGGGTGAGTGCGAGGATAAATAATGCTCTTTTCTTTATAATAATTTGCAAAAATAGGTTAACTTCCTCGTGTAGCTAAAGGTGAAATATAAAACTAAGAACAATCCTGATGGGTCCCATCATCTAATTTTTTTATATAATTATTTGTTAAATATTGCAAGTCGAATTTCACCTATTTCTAGTGGATGGATGGACATAAAACTTTGAATGACATTGCAACTACAGTCAACAAAAAGTACCTAAAAATACACAATATAAGTACTCACTTATTTCTGAATCGTTTAGCAACATCAACAACATAAAACTTTATGTAAGTCGTTAGGCCTGGTAAAAGCTGGTCGATCTTCATAACAAAAATGGAACAACTAAAGCCGATGTTTTACAGCGAATTCTCAATAGTGCGCATAAAAGCCGCATTGTCGACGGCAGACACTCCCTGGAGATGGTATCACGTTCACGGATTCATGAGCCGAAACTCGACGGCCCAGGTCTTTTCTTGTCTTCCAAGAGTTAGAAAAAGTTTCGCACTTAAGAGTTTTAATTCCAAGTGGACTTTGTAAGCGGTCGAAAGATTTTAATTGATGTGGGGCTGGAAACTTTCAATTTATCAAAGGTTTGTTACAAAAGCAGCAGTAGATAAGTAAAGATTTTATTTTCCGAATACTATAAACGTTGTCAAGGCTCGATAAGTTTCCTTCCCAAATTGAATTCTTGAATTTAATTCTTTGAGGCTCCTTCAGAGCGGATTTGAATTGAAACATTAATGTTGCTGAAACGTATTTATTACTAGCCTTCAAGCCCAGTTTTGCAAGAAAACTAGTGCGAGTTGCATTACGTTGTGCGGACGTAAAGCGAACGATCCAATGATGACGGTCAATCAGGCGCCGCAATGTAATGGAACTTGCACGTTTTATTTTACAGATCTAAATTGGGATTTAGACACGGCATCGCTCGCAGTACCATTACGTAATTTTATCAAAATATCCAGGGAATTCCCAAAAATACACCCTGGTCTTCATTTACGATGCATGTTTCTTCGTGCATTGTAATCGTAAATGTGTTCTCACATGGTTGACATTTTAAAATTTTAGATTCATACATCCCGATCCTTTAATATCGGGATAAAAAGAAGCAAATGAGTTATTTTCGAGAACCAGCTATCTATGTAGACACCTTATTTCATTAAACCCCATCTGTACGATTTAGCGTCAGAGAGAAATAACACACACACACGTACGCACGCACACTCACTCACTCACCAAAATCTCTCCAATTTATAATATTAGTAGGATTCAAACTTATTCGAGATGCTTTTCTAGTCTCATATAAAATTCATGTTTTGACAGCGGCGCGAGAAACGGTCCCCGTGGGCCGCAAACGGGCGATTTCATGAAGCGTATTTCACGGGCCGAGGGTGACGTCATAAGCCGGCTAGGGCTGGTACACAGCGGGACAGAATGGAACGAAAAACATAGAACTAAAGGGGGAATAGCTGAAAATGTCATTGCTACAAATGAGATAATTTTATAATTTCAAGAAAATGGAAGGAACAGATGGCCGTTTGATTTGGCAAAGGCTGCAGGTTCACGGTGGATGCAGGTCGCGTCTATCTGCTTACTTGTGTAGGTAACAGATTGACAGACAGGCACACCTTTACAATTATAATATTAGTATGGATGGATAGGATTTCCATTATTCCTTTCTTTTAGTTCTGTGATGTCGTCAGTATACCACTAGTCCAAGATTATGCTTCTCTAAGGGAAATGTTACGTTGGTTAGTGACATTTACGAATTTAATGCCTCGATCACAAGAAACGGTTTATTTTGGGTTGAGAAATATCAAATCCGCTGTATAAATAGAACCAGCATCGTACAAGGGTTAGGTACTTCGTTAAATAACCAAGTAATAACAGTTTGGAACGACGGAGTTGTGCGAAGTTGGAAATGTTAAATGTAAAGAAAATGTTGATTCATAGAAAGTTTGGAAGTTATAACCAAATTTAACATTACCTCATTCAATCAACTCGTAGGCCCTACGACGTACGACGACATGAATTCTGAATTCGTCACGGAAAATGCTTGTAAGTATATGGATACTACAAAGTTTGTTGAACTTTACGCTGGATCAGCCATTTTTTGTGTCTTTCTTAAAAAATGCCAACCTTTCCATGCTATTCGCCAAAGTAAAAGATGAAGTAAAGTAAGAGATTATAAAATGGCACAATTGGGATGCACCAAAAATAATAACCTATAGTTTTTATATATTTTTTGGAAAGAATAGGATATTTTAAGATACCATTTTCATCGATTTTGAATTTGGTTGAGTATTTTTTTTTTTTTTTTTTTTAAGAAATACGTTTGATGACGTCACAGTGAGAGAGCCACGTTCCATTGCCTAGAAAAATTCAAGTCGTACATAACATAATCTGTGGCACTACTGGGGGGCTACTCCGAAATTCGAAAATCGAAGTTCGTATGGCATCGTCTTGCTCGCTCTTGTATTAAATACTATTAGCGTGACAGGAATGGCACGATACGAAGTTCGAATTTTGCACTTTGTAGTATAAGGCCAGATTTGTCTTGTCACTGTCAATAATACAAGCACGGCTTAGAGGGTCCTAAATGAACCATGACAAAATAGTTTATTTATTTCTCTTCTTTTAGCTTCGATTATTCCTCTTTGTTTAATGGTGTGATAGTAAATAGATATTTTTTTATTAAAATCTTATATTTTTTTTTTATATTTACTTGTAACGTAGTAATTTAAAAATTAAATTTGTAAAAATACCTTGGAAATACTCCTATACATATCGGACTTTACGATAAATGACAACTGTTTAAAGCCAGGTGCGCATCTTGTGATTAAAGTTCTGTCTTTGTCACTCTTTGCTATTATAAGCAGGACAGTAACATTTCAAACTGTCAATTTGCTTTATAGTGTAGACCTGCTTTATATCTGCCTTTGTGACGATTCGCTGCAGGGGTCAAATGAAGGTCATTACTTAAATTTTCTTTATTTAATTCAGTTTATCATATTTTTGGAATCTGATTTCTGAAAACGCTTCACGAAGCCTATTTCTCCAAACGGTTTTCGATTTATTATACGTTGTCAAAAATTGGGACATCCCAATTCGGAATCATCAGAAAAACCGATCTTGTTCCTCCACGTTAGCTTTTGCTTCGTCGAAGAGGAACAAGATAATTATCCTCTTTCATTGACAGACCTCTCTAAAGATCGTTGGAACTAGAAATATCTTAATTGAACTTACTTCTTGATACATGGGCATTGCTTCAAGAGCAGCGCTACGTATTGCCCTATGGCAGTGTCGGCGCCAAGCACCGATACTTGCACGCCTGCCCGCGCAGGCGGCATCGTATGCACCTCCCTCTTTGGCTCAGGCAGTGCCTTTGGTTCCTCGTTTTTTGGCTCCTTTTCTTCTTTTTCGTCGTCCTTAGGCTTGCATTTCTGACATTTGAGGCGACGAAATGGCGCTATAATAATAATAATAATAAAATCTTTATTTCAAACAGCACTGGTCCATAGATGTTAGTAACAATAGCTATAGCTTAAGGGGTTTTGTTATCGATGGTTAACTTTATAGCGTAAGTTTTGCGAAACTTAATTTTTACTGCAAGCCTATGATAGTAGGCAGATAAAAATTTGTTTGTTTAGGTTTCACGATCAGTAATAAAAACAACTCTAACATACAGAGAAGAAAATAATTAAATACATAATAATTTTCATCTTCTACAACAAATATGGAAAAAGAAAAGGCATAGACGATAACTTACTCCCAAAATTGGTGCCTCCTTCGATTACTCTCAACTTAATCCTGTGCAAGATGCCCTTCTTCTTCGACTTCCTGGTTTCACATGGAACGGGACAATTAGGGTCGACGTCAGGCTTTATATCAGAGTGAGCTCTTCTACACTCAGGGTTGGGTTTGCTGGTGTCACAAGGAGGATCCTTAGCGTACCATCTTACCAATATATCACCCTGAGTGATTATCCTCGATACCGCTCTGAAGCTGTTCCATAATTGCCCTGATCGTGATAATGTTGCTATAGAATGCATATTGTATTTTTGGTTTATTTTATGGAAAAAGTGTTACAGTGAAATTTTGACATTGGTTTTTGTATGAATGATTATGTCAGTTGCATTTTACTTTAGTTGCACTTGAAATATTCTTTTGTGCCAGCTATGTTTGAAAAGATGAAGGTTGATTTAATTGGTGCAGAATAACGAACACGTGGAATGGCAATAGCTGAAGTGGTATTGTTTCCATTCCAATAACTTCGCCATTGTTAATGAATGCAAAGAGGCTTCAATAAAGGCTTCCGGCTTATTTATAGTCGGGAACATCGGGCGAGAGGGAAAGCACTCGCGGACCGGCACGGCCAACGATCTGCCTTGACATTGCAATATTTATAGTCTACAATCATCCGTTATTGGCTTCTTCGATAAATCTGATAGCGATCGTAGTATCAAATACACATTGCTGACTCGTTAAATTATTTGAATTTGAATTTGAATAAATATGTTAAACAAAACCATGCATGTGCAGTGGACTTCAAAGTGGTTTCGAGTATCGATAGCAAATCTACTTTTTGGGGTTGCTACATAGATTCTGGCCTTCCGTCCGGCTACGTAACTGAGTTTTGTAACCAGCTACGAAATGGGAATATTTTTTATCGCTTGGAACCCAGTTATGATAGAAGAATTCTTTGTCTCAACTTGTAACTGATTTGTAACTGGCTACAAAGTAGGAATTATTTTTCCCAGTTGGAAATCCAGATACGTATAGAGAATTTTTTGTCTCAACTTGTAACTGATTTGTAACTGGCTACAAAGTAGGAATTATTTTTCCCTGTTGGAAATCCAGATACGTGTACACCAGGCCAAAAGTATGGAAACAAGCTTACATGGCCATACAAATCCGAGATTATCAAACACAAAAAGCTAAAAAGTAAAAAATATTATCGAACATTTTTACTATTTCTGTTACAGTGGTAACAGAAATACAGCCTCTGTAAAAATGTTAACTGTTTAGCTATGACGGGTTATGAGGTACAGTCAGGTAATTTACTTTATTTTACAGCGATTATTAAAAATTATAATTTAAAATATTCCCAGTTCGTAACTGGTTATAAAATGGGAAAAAGTAGTTACAAACTATGATAATTAATTCTCAATGCGTAACTGGGTTTCAAAGGGATAAAAAATATTCCCAGTTCGTAACTGGTTATAAACAGGGAAAAAGAAGTTACAAACTAAGATAATTAATTCTCAATGCGTAACTGGGTTTCAAAGGGATAAAAAATATTCCCAGTTCGTAACTGGTTATAAACAGGGAAAAAGTAGTTACAAACTAAGATAATTAATTCTCAATACGTAGCCTGGGTTTCAAAGGGATAAAAAATATTCCCATTTCGTAGCTGGTTACAAAACTCAGTTACGTAGCCGGGCGGAAGGGATTCTGGTCGTATAATAATTTTCAAAATTATTTATATTAATAGCACAGCTCTTGTAAAGAGCAGTATCTAGCAAAACAAAACGCGGAGAGCTGAACACCCGACAGCCAGTGGCAATCCTACTTCCTATCACCTTACTAATGCAATATTATAAACGAGAAATTTTGCGACAGTTGATTTATGGATGTTTGTTATTCTTTCACGCTAAAACGGCTCAACGAATTTGGATGAGATTTGGAACAGAGAGAGTTTATAACCTAGGTTTACATATAAAATACTTTATTTCCGGCAAATTGTAGTCCCCACGAGATAGAATATAAACGAATTCGTTGCACCAGATAAACACCTATACCTAATTACAAAAACAGTGTCTCCATGTGCCGGCTGTGCGCGGCGTACCTTCTAGAGGAGGACAAAGCCAAATCAAAATTGTGATCGGCATTAATATTCACGGGTTAGGCAGAAGAAATTAACCCCTAACATTGTATTGTTTGACGCGCGTGCACTAGCAATCGCATTCAACGTCTCTTTTTACGCTGATCCTGTACCGTTCGACAAAATTAGCGGTAAAAGCGATTGTAACTCAGAGTGCAATAGAGTCTAACGCTAGGATAATAAAGCCTCGGTTCTCATCAACAGACATGTCCAGCAAATTAGTATACCTAGTCACAAACTGGACACGGCTTTCGGTTGGTCTGGACCCGAGAGTTAACGAGAGTCGGGAGCATCCTGGCGAGCAAGTCGAGTGACCTCGCTCGTAATCCGTTTAGGTCTGCACTGCGTTTAGATCAATAGCTCTCCGCGAAAATGGAGATGTTCTACAAGATATTACGACTTCAGTTGAATGGACATTTTGCTGTTATTGATTGCGCAAATTCGATTCCCGTGTTATTATGCGCCCCGTGTCCAGGGCCCCAAACCGTGAGGCCCCGAAAGTCAGGTGTATTTGTTTACACTAAAATAATTAGTTTTTGTTGTCAAAGTCATTCGCTTTAACATTTTCCTAAAGCGCCCTACACTTATTCTTTCTATGGTGCCCAAGGGCATGCCCTAAGACAGTCACAGACGTATAGTCGACAAAGAAATTCCTTTGTCACTCTAAGGTTCAATGTCATTTATACGACTGAAAACGTCAAAGACTATTTCCACACACAACTCAGACAATCAACTTTATTGGTTTTATTTAATTTAGGAACCGACATATAAAATGGTAACGCACTCCCTTGGCCGACTATATTTCGGGTGTCAAGTTGACATTGTCAACTGCTAAAGAGAAATATGTTAACGATAATGGTGGGAAAATGAATTAGGTATGGAGTGTCAGGATACTGAATGAAAGGACTCCAGCGTGGATACAAAAGCATGCCAACTGTTCTGGATTCTTTTGCGTCCGCGGCAAGAGTTAGTGTTTTAGCTACGAGATAAAGAAGAATACCATTTAATCATATTAATCAGCATTCTGAAGTGTCATAAAACAGTTGCGGCATTTAAATAAGTCCCAGCGGTGATCAATCATGTTTACCATCGCGTGACCCTTCCGAATTTTCGTTGAGACTCCTCAATTAAAGCTTCCAATTAATTACCGATTTTTACGTTGTAGATGAAACCACGAGACCGAGGTCGATGTAAAGGCAAATTGGCACTTAAAGAAGACATGAAACTGCGCTAAACAATTGAATTGTTACGTATTTTTGAATACGTCAATATCAAAGCACTGTATTTTGTAATTACGACCGCTTAACGACCGCTTTAGCCTAGTTGGTAGTGACCCTGCCTACGAAGCAAGAGGTCCTGGGTTCAAATCCCGGTAAGGGCATTTATTTGTGTGATGAGCACGAATATATTTGTTCCTGAGTTATGGATGTTTTCTATGTATTGTAGTATTTATTTATCTATATAAGTATGTTTATCGTCGTCTAGTACCCATAGTACAAGCTTTGCTTAATTTGGGACTAGGTCGATTTGTGTAAGATTGTCCCCTAATATTTATTTATTTATTTATTAATTTAATTTTGGGATGTTTTTGTATTTATTTAACGTTTACTTTTTTCTAGCTTTTACCTGTAGCTTCGCACGCGTTAAAAATACTTGGGTCATACCTACACATATTTTTGTTAGCGTCTCTTCTGTGGACATGGCAAGAGTTAAGGGTCTATACTCTATAGCCAATATTTAATCAAGTCTACATCGGCATGTGGGACGCCTGACCAACTTTCGGCCTAGTGCTAATTTTATGCCCACAGGAGAGACAATTTTTGTTTCTTACGCTGTTTGTGACCCACTTTCACGAGGAACATTAAGAGGGTTTATACCTGCTGAGCTGGCAACGTTGCATTTTTGTTAGTTTTTCTTGATTATTCCATAAAAATTGAATGAAAATTAAAAATGTTTTGTATACAAATTGTTCTAATATATAAGTTAATAATAATTCGTGATAAGACTTTTATTTTCTTTAAAAACCGTTAGGTAATAATTTGTTTGTTTTTAAAGAAAATAAAAGTCTTATCACGAATTATTATTGCAGTAGACACATTAACTTATATATTAGAACAATTTGTATACAAAACATTTTTAATTTTCATTCAATTTATATGGATTTTTTTTTCTTTTTTTTTTAGCCTGTTAAAGTATCCCACTGCTGGGCAAAGGCCTCCCCTTTTTTCCGCCATTCGTCCCTATCGAGAGCATGCTCCTGCCAACCTACTTGATATGCGTCCAAGTCGTCCCGCCATCTTCTCTTCGGTCTGCCTCTGTTTCGATGGCCATCCCGCGGAACCCAATAGGTGGTAATTTGGGTCCATCGCTGTGGGTGCATGCGGCAGACATGACCAGCCCAGTCCCACTTGAGCTTAGCGGAATAATAGAATAATAACTTTTATGGAATAATCGAGAAAAACTAACAAAAATGCAACGTTGCCAGCTCAGCAGGTATAAACCCTCTTAAGTATTTTAAAGTTTTTAAATTGCAAAGTTTGCAGTTGAAATCATCTTGAAAGCCGAAGTATCTACCTCAACGTTCTCTGACAACCAGCGCCCTCTGTTTTTGTTTCAAGTTATAATATGATCCCAGGGGAACGCATTAAGACCAAACCCATCTATATATATAAAAGAAGAAACTGACTGACTGACTGACTGACTGACTGACTGACATATCAACGCACAGCCGAAACCACTGGGCCTAGAGATTCCAAATTTGGCATGTAGGTTCCTTATAAGGTCTAGGGGTGCACTAAGAAAGGATTTTTCAAAATTCACTCCCTAAGGGGGTGAAACGGGGGTCCAAAGTTTGTATGGGGAAACAAGATTCGTTCGACTATTTTATTCGAAACTTCACAGAAGTACTCCTAATGATAAATGAGTAAACACGTGTTTCAGGTTTTTTGAGAATTCTACCCCTAAAAGGGGGAAAAGGGGTAACAAAGTCTGAAAATCAACATGGGTGTTGTTTCTATGGCTTATCGGGTCGCTGGTTATGAAAACAACAACGGTTTTAAAATCCGACGTGGCGGACGTAAAATACCATCTCCCTGGATGGGGTGCGATGGGGTTGAAATGTCTAAATAAACTAAATGACTGTTGAATATCAACGCACAGCCCAAACCACTGGATCTAGAGACTTGAAATTTTGCCTTACCTTATACAATGTAGGCATCCACTAAGGAAGGATTTTTGGGAATTCCCACGGGAACGGGAAAAAACGGGATTTATAAATTCGATTCCGAGTGACCCTATCTCAGTAACTATAATAACTAGACTCTTCAAATTTGATACACAAGTAGGTATTATATTAGTTAAAACATCAATTTCAGGATTTTTCAAAATTCCCACGGGATAAGGAAAAAACGGGATTTATATATTCAGTTCAACCGGATCCTATGAACTATAATTACTAGACTCTTCAAGTTTGACATTGAAGTAGGTAATTATAATAATAAAAAACTGTTTTAAGGATTTTCGGAAATTCCCACGTCATAAGGAAAACACGGGATTTTTCGTTTTACTGGTCGTAGAAAGCTGAAATTCGGCATGTAGGTTGCTTGGGGAGTGTAGCGGAGCATTGAGAGAGGACTTTCCAAAATTCCCACGGGAACGGGAAAAAACGGGATTTTTCGTTTTACTGGTCGTAGAAAGCTGAAATTCGGCATGTAGGTTGCTTAGGGAGTGTAGAGGAGCATTGAGAGAGGATTTTCCAAAATTCCCACGGGAACGAGAAAAAACGGGATTTTTCGTTTTACTGTTTGTAGAAAGCTGAATTTGGCATGTAGGTTGCTTGGGGAGTGTAGAGGAGCATTGTGAGAGGACTTTCCAAAATTCCCACAGGAACGGGAAAAAACGGTATTTTTCGTTTTACTGGTCGTAGAAAGACGAAATTTGACAAGTGGGTTCCTTGGGGAGTGTAGAGGAGCACTAAGAAAGCATTTCCCGAAATTCTTACGGGAAAGGGAATAAACGGGATTTTGCGTTTTACTGGTGATGAGTATTTGCTCCGTGACCTACTATGAATTGAAAAATAAAGTTAATAATTGGTTAAAAACCAAAAACTACTATTAAATTGAAAACTTATTCCAAAACGTTTAAAACACTGACACTGACCGGGGCCACTTTCTGAACAATAGTTATTTTATTTATATACACCAACACACACACACACACACACACACACACACACACACACACACACACACACACACACACACACACACACACACACACACACACACACACACACACACGCACATTTTTTATTTTTCTTTTCTGTTTAATCTTGCTATTTCAAGTACATAGTAATTGTTATGTTATTAATTAATTAATTGGTACAAATTGTAATAACTCTAACTGTAATAACAAAAGAAAGGTGCCTCTTAATACAGGTATTTCATACTTAAAAAGAGGTGCCAACCACTATCAAAATTCTGTACTTTTGATACCATTAAACGATTTTTTTTTTTTTGACTGGTTGTAGAAAGCTATAATTTCAAAATTCATAAATTCACAATGTAAATAGGCCGCAAAGGGCTCTTTAACCGAGTTCAAAAAAAGGAGGAGATTATGCATTCCACTTTATGTATTTTTTTATGTAGGTATGTTCGCCGATTTCTTGGTCAATTGTTGACCGATTATCATCATCTTCTTTGCTCCATCCCACTTTAGGTGGGGTCGGCTACCGACCGATTATAAAAATTATTTTTTTATTCGAAAGAATACAATATACTCCTGAGATGGTTCCATTGTCACCAAATCAGGATCTGATGACGGGATCTTAGGGAAATCGAGGGCAACCCTCAAATTTTGTAGGCACGCTTTACGTTTTTCATATATTTTCTCAAGCTTTTTAAGTGTTTGCGTCTGGTAGACATCATCTCATGTAGATGAGCTGATGATGGAAGGTAAAACTCCTTAACGGTTAGGAGTTGAGGATATTTTTTCAAATATTATAGGTACGTATAGACCGATAGTTGTATTCTTTCAGGTTATCCGGGTGAGCTGATGATGGAAGGTTAAACTCCTTAACGGTTAGGAGTTATAGGAAGTTTCTTTAAATATCATATGCACGTATAGACCTTTAGTTGTATTCTTTCTGGTTATTCAGATGAGCTGATGATGGAAGGTATAACTCCTTAACGGTTAGGTCACACAACACCTTAACAAAATACTATAATATGTATAATATCAATGCTAAGTAGGTACACAGCGCTTCCAGTTACTCAAGTTTCCGTAGAAGGTAAGAAAACATTGAATTATACCTAATGCAGGACAGGGGAAATTAATAATAGGTTTTATATTATTAACAAACCTGGTTATTTTAGTGCCCGCTTTCGAATAGTGAAAAACATTGTATATAAAGAAATACTGTAAAGGACGTATCTACCTGAAGTTTAGTCGGGCTTGCTTGCTCGCTTACTTGCACGCTTTCTTGCACGCTTGCTTGCTTGCGTGCATGCATGCTTGCTTGCATGCTTGCTTGCTTGCCTGTATGCTTGCTTGCTTGATACCTTGGTTCTTTGGTATACTCATGGTACACGCGAGCGAAGCCGCGGGCAAAAGCTAGTTAAATATAAAATTAATCTTTTTACTTAGTATGTAAACTGTACAAGTTATTTGTTATAATAACTACTTAACAAGAGTAGTTTTCATTTGAACGCGAGTCACAAAATATGTTTTAGTTATTATTTTTAGCATAAGATACAACCTGTATGAAGGAGTGAATTCCTCATAATACAAGTGCTTTAAAAACACCTGTCAAAACCTTTTTTGAAAATAAATAATTTTGATTTTTTCTTTCTAATCATTTTTTAATGGCGTCAACATCCCTATTGTGTTATTATGTATGATATGATTTGTGCGCATTCACATTCGACTAAACGTTGAAAATCAATGTCACGAGTCCAATAGCAAAGCACCTACTGGGGCACAAATCGCGTGTCCGGCACTCCCTCGCGTTTCAGGCGCCTCGATAACACGGCGATACAGCCGTGTTGTACAGGGGCTAGTTCACGGAATGGCCTCAAAGGCATGGACGATACATAACGTGACGATGGGCTGTTTACATCATCATCATCATCATCATCATCATCATCATCATCATCATCATCATCATCATCATTATCATCATTATCATCATTATAATCATCATCATGATCCCAGTCTATACACGTCTCTCTGCAGGGCACAGGCCTCCTATCAGAATGAGAGGGCTTGGGTCGTATTTGAAAGAAGAAAGAAAGAATGAAAGAAAACATTTATAGATATAGACATAGGTGTACATATTAAAGCTGTTAAAAAAGGGTCCCGACTCAGCATGTCGCTAGTTAAAAAACCAGCACTGGTCTTCTGCCGGGCCATATTTGCCACGCGGGTCCGTGCGGATTGGGAACTTACACCCACCATTGAGTTTATTCCCATGTGTGTAGACCTCATGATGTTTTACTTCACCGTAAATTTCAAATGTGATTCCGCGCATAACGTTCCGAAAAAAAAAGTCAGAAGTGCAAGCCCGAGCTCGAACCCACGAACCTCTGCTTGAGAGTGAGAGACCATACCTATGTCGAACCAATAGGCTACCATCGCTGTTTTTTAACACATTTTACGTATACTTATATGTATATTGCGTAAAGACTTCAACAAAAGTAAAAACTCCAACGGTGAATGGTTGGAACGGGGTCACAGTACCTACAGTGAAGGAAAACATCGTGAGGGAACCTGCACATACCTGAGAAGAAATTCAATGGTATGTGTGAAGTTCCCAATCCACACGGGCCGGCGTGGGAACTACGGCCCAAACCCTCTCATTCTGAGAGGAGACCTGTGCCCTGCAGTGGGACGTACATAGGCTGGGATGATGATGATGATGATGATCAATGAAATGTCCATAGTTTGCATAACTACAGAAATTCATGTACCTATACGGTAAACTGGGGTTACTTTAGGAAATTTTGGGGCTACTTTCACAGATTTAAAATGGTTATAAAAACGCAAATATTCATAGTTCGATTGAGCAAATGACGTAAAAAGTTAGGTGATTTATCAAGGTAGTTATTTCACTGCCACAGATGGTCTAAAAAAATAAGGACAAAACTGTTTTCTAAAGTAGCCCCGCATTTCAAAGTAACCCTAGTTTACGGTAATCAGTTTATTGATAATATCCTAGTATTACCGAACTCGAAAAACGTGCAGTACAAGGTAGTTTTCAAAAACAAACTAAGTACTAGAACGTTCCTTTGTGAAAATTCGTTACCTTGAACGGTTCTGGGGTAGTGTTCAAGGTAACGTCGGGCGAACGTTTCGACCCTGGCGTTTTTCCATTATTCGCAGAATGTGCTCGGGGTAGATTGATGGACACGTCTATACTGTTGAGGGTAAATGTTAATATGTCGGCAACACTCTTCACTCTTCGCTTCATTAGTGGTTCGACAAAGCTGTAACACTTTGTTTATTTGCGTTTATGTACTGTGTGTTTGTATATTAGCTTGGTACGCTTGAATATGTGTTTAGTCCGATTTGGGTATTCTCCGGGTTTCGATGTTGATTAAAAAAGAAAATAATTGCAATGAAGGAAAAATTTTTGTAGATACGCTTTTAAATGTATGTTGCACTTGCACGGCCCATGTTTAAAAAATTAAATAGGAAGAAAATTTCAAATATTTTGACACTACGTGACCGTGACACTTTAGGTACTTAACTCTGGATTAGTAGTCGACTCGATCGACAGACAGCTTGAACACTATATTTTGCAAGTCCGCCTAAAGATGATCAAGTAATACCTCTATACCTACCTGCAATCCAATCACGAAGGTTTATAAAAATAGTCTTCTTTTGGACTTTTGGGTAACAAGCATGTCTCCCAAAGTCAAAATAAATAAAAATCAAAACGTTTGTTCTCTAAGTAAGTCACAAAAACCTCTATTACACATCTATTTTTAATACTATCAGCGAGTAAGTAAATCTGTGGCTTTAATTAAAAGATCAACAACGAAAAATATCAGAAAGTAACAGGTTACGTACGACGAGGGAAATAGATACAACTGAACCAGCAGGAAACACGTAGCTCCTGACCAATGGTTGTGAGAGTCGATAATTACGATAATTGTATAATGATTACATCAACTAAACTTTGCCAGGTGGGTAACCAGCAGTTATTCACCTAAGAAACAAATCACTCTTATTTATCTGCTTGTTTTGAAGAATCGCGTAGTAAAAGTCTAAGTACGGAAGTGCTCTATCTTGCTCAGAGTGATCTTATCTGACCACTATCGGGAATGATTGCCATTCTTGGACTTCATTCAAAAGTGCTCGGGTGTATCTGATTCGGACATGATCGATCCTTTTGTTTTTTTTTTGTTTGAAATTCTCTTTTATTAGAAACAATCACTGTTGAAATTCGTCCATTTATGCGAGTTAAAAAAGTGTTCCAAAATGAGAAAGATCTTTGGTTTCTGATTGGTGTATACAGGTACCAGCTGTTCCTTGATGAGATTGTTCTAGTGTCTATCTAGTTAGTTTGCATTTTGCAACACTAAAACTAAACCCATCCATATAGTTTGCAATGTTTGTTTGTCTAGATCAAATCTTCTATTTAAATCAAATTCAAAAAACTTCCAATCTTGATTTGAAATACTTACATTATGTAGAGCTTGAACTTATTTAACAAAACTAAAGAAAAAGTAAAAAAAAAATTCTCTATTCCAAGTATAATTTAATAACTTTCTAGAACTACATTCGTCTTCTTTTCTTGTTCCAAAATCACCATAAGAAGGTAAAAGAAGTATACACGCCGGATCTCGATGACGCTACGAACATTTATATTTTATTGTAGTACTCACGATTTTAGTGTTGAGGTGCATAAGCTCCCGCTCGGTGACTCGGCGCCGCGCGGTCTCCATTTGCTGCTGTCGGTACTGGTTGTACTTGTACAGCAAATACATTCCGGGCAGGGCCAACACCACGAACGGCCGCATCAAGCTCGACGAAGACGGCGCTCGCGCAGGCATTTTAGCCTCACTAACATCATTCGACAAATTTTACACTACACTTCCTTTGCTGACAGTACACAACTCAAAGAGCTCTAATTTCATGTCTCGGCTTTTCAACATTTTGCACTGTCACAGCACTGTTCAATAACACAGTTCACACGCAGTTAAATTCTAAAATGGAAGAATTCTGTGTTAATTTGACTAATTTTAGCACTTTACAGTAGCGTCTATAGAACTACGGGGTTTCTAAGTTAAACTACTTATTGCTTCTGTTTTTTATAATAGACCTTTTATTTACACAGCGTTCTTGCATGCTACACCACCTGCAACAAACAAAAGGCTTTAATTATTACTCGATAAAGCAAACATCGGCTATACTTGGTTGGTTGACGTCACAGTCCATAAAGGCCATATTCGACATTGTCAGTGGCCTATTCGCTTTGTCCCCATGGAGGAATAAAAATGTACTAGTTCCTTATTCTGCGGCAATTTTAAAATTTCCGTCAATTAAAAAAATACTAGTTTCGGCAACTTCATCATCATCACGAAAGAATTATAACTTACAAAATCAGAGGAATACTTATGAGGAATCCTGTAAGCTATAGGCTAAACGGTTACATTTCATCCTACGCTCTAACATTTTGCCTTAGTTCTACGAACCAACTTGACCTTCCACTCGACTAGCGCTTTCAATTACGCCAAGCAAACGCTCGATTATTGCGGAAAATTAGTTTTTAACAAAGTTGCCTATATTGGCAGCAGGCAATTTGCCGCCGAAATAGAGCTAATAAGTGTAGGCAATGAGTTGATGGATCACTTCCTTCGGGGACATAATTGTGGACTGCTCTGCGACGATCCAATGAATGTAATGCGAAACAAGTTTTCCCGGATTCTTCCTTTATCGGCTGAGGCCGCGGATGATTTGATTTAGTGGTTTCCGCAGTGAATAGAACAAACGTTATGGCAACGTTCGACGATGAATGAATGAATTGATCAATTGGTTTGGAAATGTAGCTTCCGTGATTTGTCTTTGTTTATCAGTGTATTTCATGAACCTTTGCTTCAATCAAGTCATTTTCTTTAAAATTTAATAAATCTTGTCAGGAATTGTAGGGTTTATGTTGCATAATTACCTGCTTTCATATTGTGCACATTAATTCAGAAAAACTCAATTGTGAGCCCGGCACAATTGAGTTTTTCTGAATTCATGTGCGGAATTACATTTTAAGTTTACAATTAGTTTAACGATTAAGGAAAACACTGCCACGAAAGTCAATGGTGTGTGTGAAGTTTCCAATCCGCACTGGGCTCGCGCGGGAACTACGGCCCAAGCCATCTTATTGAGGAGGCCTGTGCCCTGCAGTGAAACGTATATAGGCCGAGAGGCGCATTAAACGATTTGAGTACGTTATGGACGATATACTTATTTTATTGTAAGAAAACAAAAGATGTTCTCTACAGCTTAGACAAGCCCGACAAAGACACAGTCCACTTGGAAAGCAGTGCTTATTGATAGCACTAAAACTTCGTCACCAAGCTTGTTAATTTGTACGTCAGCACCATAAATCATAAATTCAAAATGACATCTGATTGTACATAACATAACCCTTTGATTGTAAATTCCATTTCTTAGAAACCATAATAATAGGAATCAGAATCCAGTGACAGTGAAATTACAGGCATCGAGCGACTTCCTGGTTACGCTGTAATAGCATTATTCTATATTTAGCCAAGTTGTACAAATTCGAATGCTGTTAGGTTGGTCGGTGCCAGAGGCCCCGTGGTACACGGACCGATATGATCGCCTTACGAGTTACGACAGTTCGTTCGATCAACGATCGCCTGTTCGCTGAAACGTGACGTCACGTTTCCTTAGAAATATTGGAAGGTAGCTAGTACCTAGTCCGCAGCAGCAAAAAGTACCCTTCTTTAACAAGCAACCGCACTCGACTGGGGGGCATCTATTCTCTGCAGCTGACCAAAAATTAAAAGAGTACATACATACGTTGAGGAGATTTTGGTATGTTGATTGGTGATTTACACTGCAGATGCAGAGGTAAACTTTGCACGACCAATGGCAATCATAATAATTATCACTTAATATTTTATGTCGGTGGACCTCTCTTTCCTAATAGTTTTCAACTGTGAACAAGTTTTTGGCTGAATATATCTACTAGATGTCAGGCGGGACTTCGCAAATTTGGAATGCATTGAAATCATTCACAGCCTAAACGTTACAAAGGAGAAAATACACCAAGTACTATCTGCAACTGAGAAAGTGAATCAAATTAAGTACCTAAGGCTTTTCACCTTAATAAAAAGACATTACAGAAGTCATCTCGAAGTAGAGGAAAGCCGCAACAGTAATAACAATCTACCTGATTTCAAAGGTCAGAACAAAGCGAACGACTTACAAGAACTATCAAAAAGGTGTACAGAAGTTAGCAAACTTTGGTCATATGTCTGGTTCTCGGGCGGGAAAGGTTCTCCTCTGATCGCTCCGTTGGATAACAGGATTAACAAGGCTCCAGGGTTGCGAGTACTTTTTGCTACAGTTACGTATGTAGTCTACAGATATATGATGTATGTTCCCCGCTATAGTTACTTAGTTACGCAGCTGACCTTAATCTTCAATCGCTGGTAATGTGGGGAGCGGGAAAGTGAAATATAAAGTGTTGTAATAGATTACAGAGATTAAAATTTAGCTTTCTTTGAGGCTCTAATAGTGGCATATATATCTTTATTTATTATAAGTTCTTTTATCCACATATTTTTGTGCTTGGTTAATATCGATAATACTACTTAAGTCCATTATGGAGTACGGAAAATTTTATAGTCATCTGGAGGGAAAATATGTAAGTGATTGATGATTCTTTCTCTTCATATTTTTTTTTAATAATTCCAATATTTCCTTTGAGTAAATTTTCTCATCTTGAACAGTCAGAGTTCTCCTCCAGTTGGATTTAAAAATCTCCAATCTGTATAATTGTCATACACATTTTTTTATTAGCGTCTCTCCTGTGGACAAGGCAAAGGTTAAGGGTCTATAGCCAATAGTTTTTAGTCATGTCTACATCGGCGTTTGGGACGCCTGGGCAACTTTACTTTTATGACCACAGGAGACTACCTTTTTTTGTTACCCTGTGTATGACCCATAAGTGGAAAGGTGATTTGTAAGAATAGTACACTGTGCATCTAGGGCCGTAAGTAGGGGATTACTAACGAGGGTCTATTAGAAGGCCGACGCCGAAGGCGGAGGGCTTTTAATGACTCGAGTTTGTAATCCCCTTACTGCCCGTGATACACACAATGATTTTCATCACATTGCGAGAAAAAAAATCCAAAAATAAAATTAATTTGTCTCTAAACACTTAAATTAAATAAATAATGGCTACCCGCCAATACAGATTGTCACTTTTTTCAAGTCATCTACCATAGATAATGTAAACTGTGTTTAGAATTAGAATGGCTATACGGCCACATTCTGCCAACATGTTAAAAAAATTCTTACTAAAATTATTGCAAAACTATTTGGTATAAATTTAAAATATATTTGGTATAAATCTATATATATAAAAGAAGAAACTGACTGACTGACTGACTGACTGACTGACTGACATATCAACCCACAGCCCAAACCACTGGGCCTAGAGATTCCAAATTTGGCAGGTAGGTTCCTTATAAGGTCTAGGGGTGCACTAAGAAAGGATTTTTCAAAATTCACTCCCTAAGGGGGTGAAAAGGGGGTCCAAAGTTTGTATGGGGAAACAAGATTAGTTCGACTATTTTATTCGAAACTTCACAGAAGTACTCCTAATGGTAAATGAGTAAACACGTGTTTCAGGTTTTTGAGAATTCAACCCCTAAAAGGGGGGAAAGGGGTAACAAAGTCTGAAAATCAACATGGGTGTTGTTTCTATGGTTTATAGGGTCGCTGATTATGAAAACAACAACGGTTTTAAAATCCGACGTGGCGGACGTAAAATACCATCTCCCTGGATGGGGTGCGATGGGGTTGAAAAGTCTAAATAAACTAAATGACTGTTGATATATCAACGCACAGCCCAAACCACTGGATCTAGAGACTTGAAATTTTGCACATAGATACCTTATACAATGTAGGCATCCACTAAGGAAGGATTTTTGGGAATTCCCACGGGAACGGGAAAAAATGGGATTTATAAATTCGATTCCGAGTGACCCTATCTCAGTAACTATAATAACTAGACTCTTCAAATTTGATACACAAGTAGGTATTATATTAGTTTTAAAACATTAATTTCAGGATTTTTCAAAATTCCTACGGGATAAGGAAAAACGGGATTTATATATTCAGTTCAACGGGATCCTATGAACTATAATTACTAGACTCTTCAAGTTTGACATAGAAGTAGGTAATTATAATAGTAAAAAACTGTTTTAAGGATTTTTGGAAATTCCCACGGGATAAGGAAAACACGGGATTTTTCGTTTTACTGGTCGTAGAAAGCTGAAATTCGGCATGTAGGATGCTTGGGGAGTGTAAAGGAGGATTGAGAGAGGACTTTACAAAATTCCCACGGGAACGGAAAAAACGGGATTGTTCGTTTTGGTGATCGTAGAAAGCTGAAATTCGGCATGTAGGTTGCTTGGAGAGTGTAGCGGAGCATTGAGAGAGGACTTTCCAAAATTCCCACGGGAACGGGAAAAACAGAACTTTTTGTTTTACTGGTCATAGAAAGCTGATATTCGGCATGTAGGTTGCTTAGGGAATGTAGAGGAGCATTGAGAGAGGATTTTCCAAAAATCCCACGGGAACGGGAATAAACGGGATTTTTCGTTTTACTTGTTGTAGAAAGCTGAATTCGGCATGTAGGTTGCTTGGGGAGTGTAGAGGAGCATTGTGAGAGGACTTTCCAAAATTCCCACAGGAACGGGAAAAACGGGATTTTTCGTTTTACTGGTTGTAGAAAGCTGAAATTCGGCATGTAGGTTGTTTGGGGAGTGTAGAGAAGCATTGAGAGAGGGCTTTTCAAAATTCCCACGGGAACGGGAAAAACAGAATTTTTCGTTTTATTGGTCATAGAAAGCTGAAATTCGGCATGTAGGTTGCTTAGGGAGTGTAGAGGAGCATTGAGAGAGGATTTTCCAAAATTCCCACGGGAACGGGAAAAACGGGATTTTTCGTTTTACTGGTTGTAGAAAGCTGAATTCGGCATGTAGGTTGCTTGAGGAGTGTAGAGGAGCATTGTGAGAGGACTTTCCAAAATTCCCACAGGAACGGGAAAAAACGGGATTTTTCGTTTTACTGGTCGTAGAAAGACGAAATTTGGCAAGTGGGTTCCTTGAGGAGTGTAGGGGAGCACTAAGAAAGCATTTCCCGAAATTCTTACGGGAACGGGAAAAAACGGGATTTTGCGTTTACTGGTTTTTAGAAAGCTAAAATTTCAAAATTCATAAGTTCACACTGTAAATAGGCCGCAAAGGGCTCTTTAACCGAGTTCAAAAAAAAGAGGAGATTACATGCATTCCACTTCATGTATTTTTTTATGTGGGTATGTTTGCCGATTTCTTGGTCAATTGTGAACCGATTATAAAAATATTTTTTTTATTCGAAAGAATACAATATACTCCTGAGATGGTTCCATTGTCACCAAATCAGGATCTGATGTCGGGATCTTAGGGAAATCGAGGGCAACCCTCAAATTTTGTAGGCACGCATTACGTTTTTCATATATTTTCTCAAGCTATTTAAGTGTTTGCGTCTGGTAGACATCATCTCATGTAGATGAGCTGATGATGGAAGGTAAAACTCCTTAACGGTTAGGAGTTGAGGATATTTTTTCAAATATTATAGGTACGTATAGACCGATAGTTGTATTCTTTCAGGTTATCCGGGTGAGCTGATGATGGAAGGTTAAACTCCTTAACGGTTAGGAGTTATATGAAGTTTCTTTAAATATCATATGCACGTATAGACCTTTAGTTGTATTCTTTCTGGTTATTCAGATGAGCTGATGATGGAAGGTATAACTCCTTAACGGTTAGGTCACACAACACCATAACAAAATACTATAATATGTATAATATCAATGCTAAGTAGGTACACAGCGCTTCCAGTTACTCAAGTTTCCGTAGAAGGTAAGAAAACATTGAATTATACCTAATGCAGGACAGGGGAAATTAATAATAGGTTTTATATTATTAACAAACCTGGTTATTTTAGTGCCCGCTTTCGAATAGTGAAAAACATTGCATATAAAGAAATACTGTAAAGGACCGTATCTACCTGAAGTTTAGTCGGGCTTGCTTGCTCACTTACTTGCACGCTTTCTTGCACGCTTGCTTGCTTGCGTGCATGCATGCTTGCTTGCATGCTTGCATGCTTGCTTGCTTGCCTGTATGCTAGCTTGCTTGATATCTTGGTTCTTTGGAATACTCATGGTACACGCGAGCGAAGCCGCGGGCAAAAGCTAGTTTAAAATATAAAAATTACGAAGTTTCATGAAGCGTAGACAAGTTTTGTGTAGTAAAATTAGGTTATAGCTAAGTTTAAACATATAAATTAATAAAACGTTGGCTGACTTGAAACCTCCTTAGTCTGTTTGAAAATTTTAAAACTAAAGTTAGAACTCCCATGGGATGAAAAACTGTACGTAAATCCATAACTCCTTTAAGAACAAATTAGGCCTTTGACATTTAGTATACAGGCATGGAATGACACCATTGACGAGCAAGTGTGATGAAAAAGTATTTTATCAGGTACCTACTTCATTAAATCATCGATGAACCCTAAAAAAGTTAAAGTTGACACAGTTAAAGCATTGTCGATGAAATATCTAACGTTGAAACAATTGAAAACCAAGTGACACAAGCCGAAATTGAATAAGCGGTTTATCGTAATGGACGCACGACAAATAACGATTTCAGTTTATTACCCCATTCCATGCTTGATTTTTCACTGGTGGCAATTTCAATGGGGGGTTATTAGCACCATAAAAAGTCATTCACACTGCTTTGTGATTACTCCCGCCCCGAGACTTGTGATGAATCGGAAATTAAAGTGGAAAGCAAAGCTTTGCTGATAGGTATTGTTTCTACGGGTACCTAGCGTTGCAAGCTATTAAACTGTAGCACTACTAATACTAACTACAATAGGAAGGACTTCTGTAGTACAATACAAGAAATGTAGGCACTGGTCAGCCGACACCAAAAATTTTTTCGCGAGAAGTCGGATGAATTAGTCGGTGCTCTAAAAAGTATGAAATAAGAAAATGTTCAAGAACACTATTAATTTGCTTATTATTTGTGGCGTCACCACAAATATGAACCTCCGCAAAGTAACGCTACATTCAATCAAGCAATAAAATAATCTTGTTCGAAATTCTTATACACAGACTTCAGAGCAGAGCCGTGGTCGCATGGCACCATAAAATGAATTGTTCAGTAAGCAACCCTTAAGGCAAGGTGGCATGCAACCAGGCTCGGTCGCGGAGGAGTAAATTAATAGTGTACAGTTCTTGAACGTTTTCTTATTTCATACTTTTTGGAACGCGTTTTTTCGATCAGAGACTAAGCATAGCCGTGCAGCGAGTGAATGCCGCAAGGTAGCATACTTACATACACGCTGCCCCTGATAGGTGAAATAGAGGGTTTCTTTCTATATATTTTTTTAAATTCAACCTGTTGTTTTTGTTATATTTTAAGAATCTTGTTTACAAGAACAATAATAAACTACAGGCATTTTAGTGGCAATAAAAAAGTATTATCTGTTACAATTATTCAATGTATTGTATTGGGTTCTTTTAATTTCATTACTCCCAAACTTACTTTTCAATCAACGTAAAAACTGAATTTCCTATTTGGGAAATTGCTTACCGGTTTTAATTTACACAGTGTTATGCTCTTAAATTCGTGCGCTTAATCATTTTTAGGATTCTGTACTTCAAAAGAAACCCTTACAAGTTCAAGCACTTCGTCGTTGTCCATCTATCTGTATGTATGTATGTCTATCAAAGCTCTTTTTATGAAAAACACGTAAACATATCTAGAAATATTTGGTTGAAATTAATATCCAGCACTAACGGTTATGGTCTCTCCCAACCATAAACAAATGTAGTTTCTAGGTTCACAAAAGTTTTGAATTTAATAATGATATTTTTATGAAATAAAAGACCAGTAACCATATTCAGACAGGAGGCATGCGCCCTGCAGTGGGATACATTTGCAGCTGAGATGATAATGCTGATGATGATGAACCAAACTCATGATGTTAATGTACCAAACTAACAAACTATAGACAAAACTTAGTCCGAAGAACCTCACGTCTGTATTTTAGACACGTCTTGGAGCCTCTAACTAGAGATCTTCAAAAAGGCTAATCAACTAAAAGCAACCCTTTATTGAACCTGAATGGGCCAAATGATATTAGCCTCGTGTTGGAGTAACAGGACATGTAATCGGCTTACTTGTGCTCGTTAAGCTTGTTTGATCTTACCATGAGTATGCTGAGAAATGGCGAAGTTAGTCTCTTATACTCGTACTACAGTAAGTTAGTCAACTCTACAAAGTCTCTTAAAATTCGGAATATTTCAGCAGGTTTTTTTCTTATATAAGAGGAGACAAAAGCGTGGGTCACCTGATGAGAAGCAATCACCGCCACACACAGGAGCGTTGTCGGCCCTTTGAGAGATAGATAAGTTTGATTGATCCCTAAGTTGTATCGTTGCGGGAATGCTGTCCTACGAAGCTGGTAGTTAGTTTGGATAATATGACGAAATGAACGTTCCTATACATTAATTGATGTGTGAAATGTACCACGGCAAAGACGCGATTCGACTATACACAAACTGATAAAGAAGAATAAAATTAATCTAACTAACGCAACAAAAGATACCAAATAAATTTTAAGATATAGGTATTCGAGCATTCACAAAATGACAGACACAATTTTTCTCAAGTTTTGAGCTTATCAAGACATTTGGCGATTTTTTTATTTATATAAAAGATGTAGGGACAGAATCATGCAGTGAGATCTTAGGCTATAACATGCAGCTAAAATACAAGAGCGGTCTGCTCCGCAGTCGTCCCTTTGCGCGGAAAATATGCGCCGTCTTGGACAAGAACCCTTTTAATATTCTAGCTTTTTCAAAGCGTTTATTCTTTTGTTCTTGCACTTTATACGAGCTCTCGGGTACATATTGCACGTGCCAGCGCCGAGTTCAGTTAGAAAAATATTTAAAAGGAATCTTGTGAATGTGTAAAGTAAGAGTATACTTAATAGTTAGTTGCTAAAAGCGTTGCTATGATAACATTTTTCCAAAGCTTTAGGTAGGTCCTGCTTTAGTTAGTCGTGATCTTTCAGCTCGTAAAATGTGGATTACTTTGAATTCACTTTATTCGTTTTAATTTCTTTTTCTTCACATAAAACTGACCGTTGCTTAACCCCTAATCTCCTATCTCACCTCTCAAGCTCTAACCCCTATATGTATAACCTGATGGAAAGTGCAGATGAGGCCAAAGCTGTATCTCACTGGTTCAGTAACATCCTATGCACTTTAGCCTTGAAGAGCACGAGGTTGTATCTATCTGGAAATTATTATATATACCTAACTAGTTGTTGCCCGCGACTCCGTCGGCGAAGAATAGGGGGTAGGGATAAAAAATAACCACGAGCCTACGACCTATTCTCAGACATGCTGAATATAGACAAAAAGGTTTCATAAGAATCGGTCAAGCCGTTTCGGAGGAGTTCGATAACAAACACCGTGACACGAGATTTTTATATATTAGAAGAAGATTTAATTCCATAGAATGAATACAATTCCTATGAGATGTGAGCTGATTTTTTAACAACTTTAGAAAGGAACAGGACCGCTGACGGCATAAGTATACATAGAAATATTTTTACTACATTTTTTTCTTAGAACTTTTTCTGTTGCTGTTTTATTATAGTCCTTATGTGACAAAATATCACAGTTTTGTCCGAGATGCCGCCCCGATCACAATAGAATTCATTGTGAGAGCTGAAAGCTACGAGCTAAAATGTCTTCTATTGTTTCTCATGTTCCATGAAAGACTTTCCTCAAGCCTTCAAGGTAAAGAAGGCTTTTACCGCTTTTCTTTGGAATTCGCAGTCTCGCGATACAATTGCGCCTTTGTTACGAGGTGAGTAACGTTATTATTGTTTCACTGGTGTCAATCAAATTGATATTTTATTGAGTACATGTGTTCGGAGCTTCCACAAAATTGATATTGACATTCAAAATAAAATTGTATTACGTTTATTTATCGCTACACCCTAAACCCTTCTTCATAAAAGGGTAGACAGCTATAGCAAAAATTCATGTTTTATTTGTGTTTGGAAAATTCAAAAGTCAAAGTCACAAATAAAAACTAACGAACGTTAAGTTAATAATTATGAGCTTATCAAATCTTTGTGAATAACAAAGTAAGTGTTACATCTGGACTGTCATCATCAACATCGTTTCAGCCGAAAGACGTCCACTGCTGAACATAGGCCTCCTCAAAGGCTCGCCAAACAGACCGGTTCCGTCTCCGTGCCATCCGCATCCAAGCGATCCTGCAACCTTAACCAGGTCGTCGCTCCATCTTGTTGAACTGTCTCTGGACTGTGTTTTATTATAATTATTGGCAGTACCTACTTATATCTATTCTCTAACGTATTCAGGTAAGTTCTTAGCCGTCGGCGAAAGTTTACTTGCTAAGTCATGCATGTGCCTCTAGAAAATAACACTCTTATTATCAAAAGCAAAAGTTCACTAAAAGACTAGCCATCAGCAAGCATTACCGCAAACGCCAAACTATTCTTATAAAGAAATATGTACGTACAAAATGTTTTATACATATTTCTTTATTTATGAAAAATTTTCTGAAGTGTGCGGTCACCTGCTTTCCGAGATGACGTCACAGCCCGCTGTCGCAGCGCGTTTCTGCGGCCATAGTCCAAGCCAATACACTGCGGCTAAAATCCTCTGCTTCCCAGCGGCATGACCCGTAACAACTCGACTACCACCGGTTTGCCCAAATCTCTTACGTGACTAATGGTATGGCAAAGTATGAGGCACGCGAAGACCTAACCAAACTCACGTTTTTCTCGACGTCCGAGTTGTCTAACAAATATATTCACTCCACGTCACTGTTGCCAAACAATTCTTCACTTCTTGTTAAACCGAACAATTCTTCTTTTTTTATTGTAAAGGCTTGAAAAAGTGCGTAACCAAACGGACTAATTTTAACTGCCTGTTAACAATTTCTTAATTGGGTACAACGAAAAATAGAAATACCCGTATGACGATGCCTTGAAGATAATTGTTTACTAATGTGAAATAAAGTAAGTGGCAGTTAGTTTGCCATTAAAGTTAATCTATGTTATCTGGCTAGCCACAAATCTGAGTATTTCTTACGAATTTGTTGGTGACTAATCTGATTTCTAAAATTTTATATTGCACGACGATTCGACCAATTTTAAAGTATACAAAATTAATGATGGATGACTCAAGCATTAAGGTCGAAGACTTTTTCACCTACTTCAAGGGAATCTCGTGTTGTAAGCAAAGGACTTATTTCGAACAGTTCCAACTGTTACCTACAAACCTAGTACTTTCCATTCAATCAATAATAAGAAAGTAGAAAACGAAACTAGAACGCTAAGTTGACAGCCAATAATTTGTGCAGTTGAATGTATAAATGTAAATTAGAATGTTTTTGCTGGAAAAAGGGTTGCAAAGTTCTAATTAGTCAGAAAAAACATAGTTTTGACCTACCTATGGGCACTCAAGCAGAAGATCGTGGGTTCGAGTCCGAGCTAGCACCTCTGAGTTTTTCGAAATTTGCGAGCGAAATTACATTTGAAATTTGCCATGAGCTTCACGGTAAAGGAAAACATCGGGGGGAAACATTGCGACGAAATCCAATGGAGTGTGTAAAATTCTTAGTCCGCCCTGGACCCGCGTGGGAACTATGGCCTAAGCTCTCTCATTCTGAGAGGAGGGCTGTGCCCTGCTGTGAGAAGTATATAGACTGGTTATGATGATGATGATGATGAAGTCAATAAACAAATATGCAACGTCTAACTAGTTTCTATAACGACGCAAATTCACGCTCCAACAAACAACTACGCGACCATCGTCGCTACCACCAACGCCTATTTCCAACTTCGTATCAACACAATATCAAAAACAAACCAAAAACAAGTCCACTAGAAAACGAAACGTAAACAATGAACTTTCGCCGTATGCGGAAATAGAAACGGACCGCTGCAATGATTACACCGCAGTGCTGGAAAATCGGCCAAGTGAGATGGATCTAGACAACCATGGAGTTTTCATCTCCAAAGGCTGCGTGCTCTTTGTCAATGCTTATTGCTCGGATAGTCCGTGAAAAAAGATAAATTAAAAAAAAAACAGGATAAAGACAGCAATTGACCTCAAAGTCAGAGTATATTTATCCAATTTAGGCCTTAAGCACTTATAAATGTCGAAGAATCTACCAGTGGTTCGAAAAACCGTGTTGAGAGGAATCCGGCAAAAACTCAACAAGGTAAGTACTTTTTTTTTCTAATAGATCTACAATGTTATTAAATTACATAGTACCTACATCTAAAGTACTAAATACTTACAACTAAATTTTTAACACTGTAGATACACTAGGGATCGCCAATGCGGATCGGAATTATTTCCAAGCAAACATCACTGTCATGATCATAATTTAGTCTAGGTCATGACAGGGATGTTCAGAAATCCTAGCCCTAGACCTAGTCCCAAAGTAAGCTACTGAGACAGCGGATTAATATTTATAAAAGGTTCCTTAAAATTAATCTGGAATATTTCATCAGGCGGTTGGGAATAGTTTGACTGAACAGCCCTGTGAAAATTTTTTATCGGAATTATTGTGTCAAAATCTAATCGACTAACGGTACCTTACATTAGTTAACCACAATTAAAAAGTTCTAAAAAACATTTACAGGTATGCTCAGTTGGAGTGCCTAGATCAATTTGACAAAATCGTTATTTCTTAGATTTTTTCCCAAATGCTTTTTTTCTCACATACTTTTTTACTGAAGCTTATTTTCACAGTAGCGTTTTTCCCCAATTTGAATTGACACAGAAACAGTGTCGACGGTGCTCCGCTCATGCGGAGCTCCTTCTTCCGTGTGTTTTTGGCCCTTCGAGCCGATACAAACTTAACATAACCTAAACCTACCTATGTTTATGTGTCGATTCCATTAAAGTTGGGAAAAAACGCGATTGTGAAAATAAGTTTCAGTAAAAAAGCATTGTGAGGGAAAAAGCATTTGGAAAAAAGTGCGAATGAAAATTTTGCTATTAAGAAATAACGATTTTGGTAAATTGATCTAAGCACTCGGTCAAACCACTATGCTGCCAAGACTCTTTGGTGAGGTTGTTCACAAAACAACAACAAATGACTGATTAATCAAATTCTAATCTAGCCGTTTTGAGCCCAGCCAAACTATGTTTACGGACCACAGTCGCGTGCAGACGAATTCGTAACCTCGTTTATTCAGGCCTAAGTAAACTTGGCTTGAATGGATTCACAAAATAACGTTTGGCACTATTCAAAGTTGGGAACTGTAACTGAATGAACGGTTGATGTAATTAACCGCGCGTCACCTGTAGTCCGCACTCTTGATTGTTGTCGCTTGATTGAGTTAATTGAATGGGAACTCATCGTTTGTGACGTCGACAGTTCACTTTGCTAGCTGGGCCAAGACGTAGGTACATCTTTTGTAACACCACTGCAATGAGATGGTGATTATTCATCAGCCCAGTCTATACAGGGTGACATAACGTAACGACCGCTTTAGCCTAGTTGGTAGTGACCCTGCCTACGAAGCAAGAGGTCCTGGGTTCAAATCCCGGTAAGGGCATTTATTTGTGTGATGAGCACGAATATTTGTTCCTGAGTTATGGATGTTTTCTATGTATTTAAGTATATATTTATCTATATAAGTATGTTTATCGTCGTCTAGTACCCATAGTACAAGCTTTGCTTAGTTTGGGACTAGGTCGATTTGTGTAAGATTGTCCCCTATTATTTTTTTTTTTTTTTATCTAAGACGTAATACAAAATTATATTTTCTAGATCCACTCATGATTACGATCAACTTTTATTATGGGACTAATGGGACCAACTTCGAAAACGTAAACACAAAATCGACGTCTCCATACAAATTGCGAAACCAGTTGATTGCTTTAGTATGGGAGGCTCAATTTTTTTCTACCGATTTCGATATTACTCCCATAATAAAAGTTGATCGTAATCATCCAGAAAATATAATTTTTTATTACGTCTTTGATGTCATCCTGTATATGTCCCACTGCAGTGCACAGGCCTCCTCTCGGGCTCAATGCGAAGTGGGAATTTCACACACACCGTTTAATTTCTTCGCAGGTATGTCCAGGTTTCCTCATTCCTCAATGAAGAAAGAACTTTATGCTTAAATAATTTCTAAAATTACTAAACTTATGACTCTCATCATCTCAGGTTAAGCTGCACTCCAGCAGCATGTAACACATTTTTACATTTTTATGTCGTTACATATCAAACACGTATTCGTCTTAGTATTAATTCTGTGAATTAACCCTTTTGAGTGCCACTAGTCGGACGTATAAAGGTTCTATTTACAGATACAAATTAGCATAACTTTCCCGAAACACCTACAAAGTCCCAACATAGACGCTAATCCCTTTATTCCGAGCTCAACTCGTCAGGATCAGCCGGCGCGGAGTAACCACATTACCAAACAAAGAGCTTGCCAAAACACTGGTGTCAGTTGTCTCATTAATCATGCCCTTTTCGCAAATCCTTTTAGTGGAGACCTTCCGTGGCAGGTGGATCGGAATAAGCGGCTTCTGCGGTGTGCTTGTACAGGTGACCTGTAGGATTCTCACACATCAATCAGTTTAATTTACCAGTGAAAACCAGGAGCCTTTTGCAGTCATTTTGAATCAATACTTTTTTCAACATTAACTTTTTATATATATGATAGGGGATAACGAGCAGGCAACTCACCTGATGGAAAGCAATCACTTCGTTATAGATTGAGCTCTGAAAATAAATTTATTATTAGTACCTATTGCTTTTTAGCCATATTGTTATATTAATATTCTTAGTTGCACCAAGTTATTACCTATATACTTCACTAATACTTGTGTGTCAAAACAGCAATGAAAACTCCACTTAATAAATTTCTGCAAACCGAAATCTAGCTACGTATACTTTATAATAAGTTAAGTATTTTAAGGCAATTTCAGCATCATCATTATCATAATTTCAGCCGAAAGACGTCCACTGCTGATCATAGAACGAATATGGCCCAATATAAATAATTATGGATATAATATGAATATAGTTATGTGCCTCATAAGAAAGCTCAAAGTCACTCAGAGGGCAATGCAGAGGGCTATGCTCGGATTTTCTCTGCGGGATCGCATTAGAAATGATGAAATCCGCGCAAGAACTAAAGTCACCGACATAGCTCGAAGAATCGCCAGACTCAAGTGGCAGTGGGCAGGGCACATCGCTCGTAGAACTGATGGCCGATGGGGCAAAAAGGTTCTCAAGTGGCGTCCACGTACCGGAACATGCAGTATAGGTAGGCCTCCAACAAGTTAGAGCGACGATCTGGTGAAGGTTGCGGGATCGCATTGGATGCGGATGGCACGAGACCGATCTGTTTGGCGAGCCTTGGGGGAGGCCTATGTTCAGCAATTTCAGCATGCATAAATTAATTTAACCGAGCAGTTGACGGCTGATTTGACACGCTTTTTAGGGTTATATTGGGTGCCAACGGGACCCTATTATTGAGACTCCGCTGTCTGTCTGTCTGCCTGTCTGTCTGTTCGTCTGTCACTCTATCTCTTGAACCGTAAAAGCTAGCCACTTGAAATTTTCATCAATTATGTATTACTGTGGCCGCTATAACAACAAATAATAAAAATTAAATAAAATTTAACATTAAGAGATTCTGACTAACCAATATAAAATGATCCCGCACTGCGTACATATCACTTATAAGCAGGGCTCTGCTAACACTGGATTATTATAGATACGGCTGTTTACGTATATTTTAACATAGCTACAAGTCCGAGTCGCACTTGGCCGGTTTTTTACCAGTGTTACGCGTAATAGCTAAATAGCCCTAAACGAATAACAAAGAATTGTCCTAATTCCTATTACGTCACGTCAAATATAACGACGATACAGCTTAGCTGGTTTAAAGGTATTAGCAGTAATCTCACGGACGCGGTGCTCCTTTGTTCGGTGAAGGTTAATTACTGGCTATTAAGGACGAGCCCTTGGAACAGGGAACTCTTGCAGAAAATTAAATGAAGTGCAAGGTAAACATTGTTTGGGATAGCTAAGATCAAAATCTAAGGGTCGTGTTGTTACGAGAACCTACAATGATAGTCAACAGCTAAATTCGAAGGTAATCGCTGTGGATGATGTAAGGATATGCTTCAATGAGGTGCTCATGCCGGTTTTTTTTTTTAAAAAATCTGTTATATTTCTGGCAACATTGGAATCATTTTACGTAGAACTTACAAGTACACTTACATGTTACAGCCAACGGTTGCTATGAAGTAAATCCTGATACATGGCAGAACTAGGAAGATTCTGAGTCAGTATGTAATGATATCAAAAACAGGAAAATAAAAGCATTCCTTATTGCGTGGACATAATATGTAATAAGAGCAGGAATAACATCTTTTTCCTTTGGGTCACATTGCCAATATTCAAAAACTTCATAGCTGTACAATTTGTCAAAATTTACTTCGTAACGACGGCTCAGGCTCGTTCGGTCCGTTTCCTAACATGTCTGCTTCCTAAAGTGGCCTTCTTCCCACATTGACCGTTTCCTATGATGTCTACTTTTGAAAATGTCTGTTTCCTAAAATGTCTGCTTCTCAAAATAACCTTCTTCCCACATTGTCGCGGCTCAAGCTCGTTCGGTCCGTTTCCTAAAATTGTCTTCTTCCCACAGTGTCAGTTTCCTACGTTGTCTACTTCTCAAAATGTCTGATTTTCAATTCTTTTTCCGGAAGGTTCCGGAGCCAAAATGGCAAAAATGGGATAGTTTAGTTTATTATAGTTTCAGTCTTCTGTCCGTCAGTTCGTATTGATTTTTTTAGAGCAAACCTTAAGTGAGGGACCTGTGAAAATTTTTAAATATCTGTACTAATATTATAAAGAGGAAAGATTAAGATTTCACCATTTATTTGTTTGTTTGTTTGTAACAGATAAACTAAAAAAATGCTGAACTGATTTTATTCGAAAGTTCGTACATTTGACATTGGGTTGTACTGAGTATAAGGGCAATTTGAGCTTAGGTGCTAATGTGCCGGAAGCGATATATTTTTTTGTCGAATATTTTGCTACATCACTTTCGTATAGATGCCCCGAAGTATCCCAGGCATGCTTATTTCAAGTGCTTCCGGAAACTACTTCTTGAATTCAGGGACAAAAAAGAAAACATTGTGAAAAGCAGACATTGCAGGAAACGGGCTTTAGAACTCAAATAGTGGGCATTATAGTATAGGAAGCATACATCGTAGGAATAGGACATCACAAGGAACGATCATTCTAGGACAGTGGCATGATAGGAAACCATTTGCTGACAATATAGGAAAGAGTCATTTCTTGGAAGAAGACCAGTTTGAGAAGCAGACATGTTAGGAAACGGACCGAACAGCCTCTTTACTATGAATCTACATTTCAATGTGTCTCTCATAAGTAATAATGATTCTAAAATCAACTATTCTTCCTTAATTCATTTTGTAGCTAAGTATACTTCATTCAATATTTTAAATAAAAAAAACTAATCCTCCCACTCCTCATCCTGACTGCACACGCCCTACAGTCCTGTCCTATCACTTTGGCTCTCTGGTGTCTCGGGCAGGAGTGTCGGCTGAATCTTTAGCGAATCAGATAGCGCCCTTAAGTTTTAGGTTCACTCGGGTATATACTACGTCGCGATACGGGCAGCTACAGGCCAGTGGTTGTTAAGATCCCACTATACGCCACAAACCAGAAGCCGGTACTGTGACGGCGTATCCGCCCGAGTCTACCTTATGGCTTTCGGCGCCAATGGGCCTCTGAAGTTCAACGCCTCCGCGTCCTTGCAGCTGAACAGCTGGTCAGATGAGTCACGATAACGAGGTATAGTCGGGGTAAAAAAAGGTTCGTCACTTTTCGACCTTAATTCGTTGACATAGAGTCTAAAAGTGACGAAGCTTTTCTTACCCCGACTGTACAACGTTGTTAAGACTTTTTGTTTTTATTATTCCGTGTGGACTCTTTGTTCATATGTACAGTATTCGAAATTTTCGCAACTTTCAGTTTGGTTTTGAAAATACGAAACCAACCACTTTTCCTCGGGGTTTTAACGACTAGATTTTTGACAAGAAGTCAGCTCAAGCTTCCAGAAAATGTAATTACCTCTAGATGTTAGACAGCCAGCTGCCTTGATTGGATTACGTGATGCTGCTGTAATGCGGGAAATAGACAACTTTAATTTAGCGGAAATTCTCGGTTCGAAAGGCTTCATATCTCTCGGATAACTGGCTATTTGGAGATAAAAAGCTCTTGTTCCTTATAGATAAAACGGGATAAAACATAAGCTAATCTCTAATTTAGTTCTAATTATTATTGTGTGCCCTTACAGGGCTTCATGGACTGACATGATATTGTAACATTTTGAAATAAGATGTACCTATCTACACGACTGAATAATAGTTATTTGTTATACAAGGGGGGAAAGTTGTATTTTACCTGCGAGTGTTCAATTGAAACACAAGCTATGATTTTATGATTGACCACGAGTGAAGCGAGTGGTTCAAAAATAGAGTCCTTTCGATAGCGAGTGTTTCAACACACGAGACGTAAAATAACTTTTCACCCGTGTATAACACAAAACTTTTCACCTCACTACAGCGAGGAAAATAAGAAAAAGGGTTTGTACTATCAATTATTATTTATTTATTCACTCGAATCACTCATTTTTACAAAATAAGTAGAAAAACAAGCGAATATTTAAGAGAGTTTATACCTGCTGAGCTGGCAACGTTGCATTTTTGTTAGTTTTTCTCGATTATTCCATAAAAGTAGAATGAAAATTAAAAATGTTTTGTATACAAATTGTTCTAATATATAAGTTAATGTGTCTACTGCAATAATAATTTGTGATAGACTCTTATTTTCTTTAAAAACGAACAAATTATTACCTAACGGTTTTTAAAGAAAATAAAAGTCTTAACACGAATTATTATTGCAATAGACACATTAACTTATATATTAGAACAATTTGTATACAAAACATTTTTAATTTTCATTCTTTTTTTATGGAATAATCGAGAAAAACTAACAAAAATGCAACGTTGCCAGCTCAGCAGGTATAAACCCTCTTAACGTTGACGGCTTAATTGAAAAGTTTTGACTTAAGTTTTTTTTTATTCTTTCGGATGCGTTTCGTTCGCACATCGACTTACTTGGACTGTCAGAACATTTTATCCGTTTTTACAACAAGAATGAAGGTTAATGTTGAATGCTGATATTTATGAATTAGAATAAAGTTGTATGACTGTATTTAGTGTTTAACTGTGATGTTAAAAATTCAGCACTTTTAACGTTTTGTTAGCTGTCAAATATCACTTAAGCTGCCTTCAAATGTCAAAACTCTTTCTTCACATGTGGATAAAAAGCGATTTTCTCAATAGATGTCAAACAAACAAAAAGGGCTTTCCGAGCTAGTGAGGTGAAAATAAATAAACGATATTTGTTAAGAAAAAATACTTGTCTTATGCTTGTAGTAATTTGAAACAATGTAATTTGATGATTCCTAAGTGCAGTAGTCTATATATTGAATTGCTTGAAATTACAAGGAAAACAAAAAAGATCACCAAAAAATCAATGTCAAACGACCCATAGAACTTTTTAGCTTCATAAGAAGGATGCTCATATTATTTCATGGATTTCGGTAGCACCAAATTAACGAACACATGAATCTCTCGACCTGTCGTTATCCATCAACGTTATGTTAGCATTCAGGCCGCTTGTCTCCTCACCTTATCTCTTTAACCATCTCCAGATTTGCATGTAGAGCGAACGCGGTCTAATCTCAACCATACGTTGTCCCAGTAGCCACTTTGGCGTAATATGATATATGAAACTGTGACCTACATTCTAGTCGGAGTTAAAAAGACCTTCGTTTTGTCTTGTATTTTAATTCAGATAACTCTTAATATAGTAGTGTAACGGTAGAAGCGTAGGTATCTACTGTACTGAGAATGACCAAACAGAGGGAAGATGAATTATATACATAGAAGTACCTGATGCCCACGTCTTCGCCCCCGTTAAAGTAAGTGAGTAACAATTTTTTTACCCCATCGGCCATAAATAAAAATAAGTTCAACGAGCGATGTGCCATGCCCACTGCCTTGTGTTTGACGATTCTTTGAGCTATGTCGGTGACTTTAGAATGCGCAGATTTCAACATTTTTACATTTTTAATGTGATTCCGCAGAGAAACTCCAAGTATAGTCTTCTTCATCGCCCCCTGAGTGACCTCTTATGAGGCCCATCGTTAGTGGCCAAGTCTCTATGTCATAAGTCATCACTGGCAACACACTGGTCAAAGACTTGAGACACTGCGATATTTGAATGACAAGATATTGCGGAGTTTCCCGAACGCAATGTTCGCTCTCTTAAAGTCGATTGTCACAAACCCCGTCAAATGAACAAAGAAAGAAAACATGTTTATTGCCCAAAAAAAAAAATTGTAAACATTGCACGTATTTATTTTACTTGACACAGCCTTTACTGCTGACTACTACTCTTTGTTAACTGCACCTGCATAGCCATTTAATTTACATAAATGCTTATCTTTCCTTTCATTTCTACCCGATCACTGACAATACGCAGTCACAAAACAAACCACGTGCCAGGACGTCTATATATATGGACTATGCGTCTCTGTTGCAGACGAATTATGGCGTATTGCCTGTGCATAACGCCATACGTTTTCGTCCACAGACCTGACCTGAGAAGTTCGCCGAGATTGGTGCAGAACCGGCTTGATGTCGTTTGATGCCAATCAGCGTGTTTTTTCGCTAATTTTTCCCAGTGGTCGATTCTAAAAGTGGTCATATTTTGCTTAGCACAGTCTTAAATTTGAGTAAGTAACGGTCTCCCGACGTTTCTCTTAGCATTTGTGACTAGAAGATATGTCGTGGTAATCGAGAGGGCTCCGTTCTGTACACATGCCCTAGCCAACGCAATCGACCAGGACGTCTATGCACCAGTTAAATAAAGCAATATCTGGAATGAATCATTTCTAAGTAGGTAGCCCCAATAAATAGGTTTTCACTATTCTAAGAATGTGTAATTGATATCAACAGTGAGTATATATGTATAATAAACCCTGCCTCAGTAGGTGTTTATGTGAGGCCTGCTGATGGCTATATAATAACTGTTATTCACCACGTTTTGGATGTAAGCGAAACCTGTAACTAAAGTGATATTTTATGCTGTAAGCATTGTTGTTAACAGTTTACCATATTTTGATACAAAAGAGCATAGCAGATGTTGAATAACGCATACCGTTGCCAAACTGAATTTGAATAGATAAAAAACTTGATGAAACTTCAATTTTCTGAACAGAGTATTAATTATTTTTTTCGGTATAGTAGCCAGTACCATAGACAATAAACTAGCCTCAGCATTAAAAAGAGCGCCTTTGTGATTGTGTTTGTAGAATTATAATTCGCGGATTTGCACGAATAGAAAACAAAAGGCAACTTGGTGGGAATTGAAATGATACAGCGCCGCTGCACTGGTGCCTAGCAGGGAAGCAACGGATAGGCATGAAACTGCCTCAAAAAAAGTAGTTGGTAGGTCTAGAATTTTATAACTGAACTGGTACCATTGAATTTGAACTTTCAAAACAACTGACGGATACCACAGGGGACCGAAGAGCTGGCAGCTTCCAATTACGTGTCAGCATCGGTATACAACGAGGAAATGCTGCCGGCGGCGTGTTCGGGACCATGCCACATGGTGCGAGTCGAAACCAGGAATCGAATATCCTCCTTTTATGTTGGAACTTCAGTTCCCCGCTGGCAGAGACCCTTAGGGGGGGGGGGAGAAGTAGCATTTGGGCCGATGCGCCCTGGACAACAACGGTTAAGAGTAAGCCACTGGCTGTATTATCTGAGTAAGGGAGGGAGTAGTTATGGTAGGTAAATTAAATATCGAACAACGTAAGTAGGTTAAGTAGTGTCTCAGAGGTCGCTTTGAAGCAAAAAAACCACCTATTTTGGTTACCTTATGACTTTTTATCATATGTAATGTATTCAGGATGATTTTGATAATATCGTACGATGGTCGCACGATAATGGCATTATATTAAATGTAGCTAAAACAAAGTATGTACATATTAGGTCGCCAATGAGTAAAATTAAAGACATTCCAATCTGTATAGTGGGTCATACGTATGATTGCTTGCATCAGCAGGGTAGAAACTGTAAATGTGTACCAATAGAAAAAGTTACGTGTATAAAGTACTTGGGTTTATGTATTGATCAAGACATGAACTGGAAATCTCACATAAAAAATGTATGTGCAAAGCTTAGATTATTGTTAGCTCAATTTAATAACCTCAAGTACAGTGTAAGTAGGTCGGTTCTGTTTTGTGTGTACCATGCACTGGTGGAGCCGGTGTTCAGTTACGGCTTGAGTAGCTACGGGAGATCGTTTCCTACCCACTTAAATGAAATAAAACGTTTACAAACAAGATTCCTAAAGTGCCTTGTGACCGAAAAACAGAAAAATGATTGTCATGGAGAGTATGATTTACTATACAAAGTTTGCAAAATTTTGCCAATTGACAAGAAAATTAAATACATTTTGGTCACGGAGTACTTGGATAAATCAAATGTTATATTAAAAAAAACTAGTACCTACTCAAGTCGTCCCAAAAAGATTAAACCATATGTCATGCCGACCGTCACCAACTATTATGGTCGTAGAACTAGTAGTTACCTGATTCCTCAAATTTATAATGAACTACCGAATGAACTCATTAGGGATTTAGAAATAACAAAAAAACATTTATTTAAGTTAAAATTAAAAAAGTACTTTATAGATAATTGAAACTAAATTGTTAATTAAATTGTTGTTGCGGTGCATATGTATCATGCTTGTTGTAATAGTTAAATAGTTTAAAGTGTAATGTCATAAGTTATAACTTATAACATAACACTAACCATTTCAAATCTTATTACTAACTATACCTATGTTTAGCGTTGCTTGTAATTTGTAATTTCAAAAACCAAGAGCTAAAGTGCCGACAAACTGCTCTGTAGTTTGGCACATTTAATGTAAATTGTACCTAAATGTAACACTAAACAGAAATAAATGATTCTAATAATAATAATTCTAATGTATCTGTTTTCTGTATTGCTTATTTTAAGGTTACGTCCGGGTTCTGTTCCAGTAATTTATATTTTCTGTACCCTGTCATTAGCATTAGAGGTGTCAGGCAGAATGTCATTTAGGCTTATTGTCCACGTAAACAGCACGTCATGCGCTTGCTTTCGTCAATTGACGATTGCAAGCGTTCGTCTTGCATGACGAAAGCGTGCGCATGACGTGCGGTTATATTCATCATCAACCTTATCGTTGGCGGAGTTGAACTTTAAAAATTGAATTGAATTGTATACTTACTTACTTCAAAACCAAATCAAAACGTTCATTCTGCAAGTAGGCCGCAAAGGGGTTTTTTTCGTGTCACTTTTTTAAACTACCAGTGCTTTCGTAAGGACCATTGTTGCCAAGAAGAATGCGCCGCAAGAAACTTGGCTTACTTACTACTTTTATGTACTTACATTTATCAAAGTTTTCTACAAGAAAATATATAATTTATCCTCAGTACCTACATCGAAGGAGTCACGTATTTCGACTAGTCTGCCGTAACCTTTGTTAGTAATTCGACCGTCTGGCCGGCCCTAGCGTGATCCCCAGTAATTTGCACTCGGACATAGCGGATGGGAGGGCAAGATTTGTATTACAATACTTAATTATCATATTTCTGGACTGGAAAAAGGTCATGTTACCCTGTAAAAAACAGCAAAAGCTTGCCGCAACAATATCTAAACATGTTGGTTTTGAGAATAAAATTGATAAAACTAAAAAAACTGAATTGGTTCTTAATCTAGGTAACGACGGTGTGCTAGTAACCCACATTGTAACGTGAATAATAAAGAATTTATAAGATTGATAAAGACTTGTTATGTAATGCTGGACCTGGCTGAATTGCTGAATTGGTACCTTACCTAGGTATCTATTGAAACTGAGACGGTTTATAGATTAAATTGTAGCTTAAAGATAATAATGTAGATAACTTTGCATGCTCAATCTAGCACAACCTGCGTTAATCGCGCAAATGTTTCCAATCAGATGGAAAAGTTGATGCAACGTCGTGTATAACGAAAGGTCATAAAAACGCTTTTACCTTTTGTTTATTCTAGTTTAATATACAGCTGCGGCCTTGTACGATGTCAATCGAGGTAGTGATTACGACGGCCCAACACGGCGGGCTAAATGTAAATTGCTGAGTGATTTGCTTTCCCGAGGTAGCATGTCACGCTAACTCCGTAATTTGCCACATGACCGTTCGCACAAAAGCACGAACCACAAATAACCTTCGACCTTAAACCGACTCACCTCATCAAAACATCTGCACACTCTTAAAGCCAATCACATTCACGAGTATAACGGAAGACACTGCGGATAGTTCTCGCGCGAACTTCCACACTCCGGACAACCGCGGTTAAATTGACATGTTCTGACGAAGTGTACGTCCCAGTGGTGCTAGCTGGAGCGTCTTTTTATTGATGAAATGGTTTTTTTCTCATCGAATGCCGTCGTATTGGGCGCGGGGCCGGTCGGCAGGCGAGCGCGCGACCCGGCGCGCCGCCTTACTTTGACTGAAAACGCGTTCGGAGCGTCCGAGCTTTTTTCGCGCAGGCGCAGTGCAAAACAGGATCGGTTGGACCGAAAACACCAGTTTCGGGAACGGCCGAACCTGGTAGAACAAGCTCTATCAAAACACACTTTAAAGTACAAGCTTTAGGTATCACTTTGGGTTGGGATGTATTGTTCTGTTACGTTGTATGCGGCGCGGGTTGCGTGTGCCGCACTGCACACGCTGGTATGTGTTTGACAATAGTGAAGGCTCCAGCGGCTGTGCTCTGATGACGTCAATGTGCTGAAGAAGATGAACGTTCGCTCATGCGGAAACCGATTACCAAAGTGTACAGGGTATTGTCTACAAAAGGCGATCAATATCATAAGATCTGAAGATAATAGGGTAGAGGATACCAAAAAAGAATAAGTCCAAGACGCAAGTCTATACTTAAACCCTTTATTTTAGCCCTGAAAATGAGCAATAAATTTTCAATAAATACCTAGTATATTGAATTGGAAAATAAGTGACGTCATAACTAGCTTTTCTCATGCAGAATCCATGGGAGAATCGTATTTTAATAGCTCATAAAAAGTACGTCAACTGATTGGTGGTGTCACTAGAGAAAGGCATAAAAAGAAAATAATGAATCCATTCAAACGGTCAAAAATGTACACAGCACAACCATATTACGTCAGTATAAAACATGTGATACTTATATATTTTTGAAGCGTTGCTCGAATATCTACATAATATACTACTTATTTAAGTTATTTATATTCGGCTGAACACAAAAAAAACTGAAATAATATCGCCTACATAATTACTCGCTGCAAAAGTGCAAAATAGCAAAGAAGCTATTATATTGCACCGGGAGCATTAAAGCGGAACGCGGACTCTTAAAACGACTCTCAGGGGCACGGCAGTGCCCTCGCCAAGTAAACACAAGACAAAATTCCGTACTATATTTCTTGAAAGCGTTTCGGCATATTTCCACTTCCCTGTCCAGCAGCATGGTTTACTGTGAAAGGCCCAAATTCTGTTACCACATTACCGCTATCTTCTCCACAACCATTATTGGGTTATCTATTCACAGACATACAATACTATGAGGTATTTTAAGGTGTCTATTTCTGTCCCATTGTTTGCATACGGGCGGTCAGCGCTCTTGAACCGTTTCTAATAAAGAACCTCCCTGTTGCCGAGCCCCATCGGGAAGCATTCGAAATAGATTCACGATTTAATTGCTTCTGTTGGTTAGGTTTTTCCACAATACAATCAGTGTGGCGATTTTATTAGTTTACGTTACGTAGATCGGGGTAATCTTGAGTAGGTAATTTCAAACAGAATTAGAACAAAATAGTCGTAATTACTAAGATCAAGTGGGAGGTTTGGTGGCTTATAAACAATAGTGATGTCCGATGTCAATAAAATATAAGTACATAGCTACAACGTCGAGACTTGGACAGTTTGTATTGCACATCACTAAAATGTTAGGTAGCCATCAAACTGACCGCTTGATAACGGGGTAGGTATATAGGTAGGTGGGTAATTACTTCCTATTTACTAGCAATATGGAGTTCTTCCCACAGCTCAGTCACTAGCGAGTATTCTGATTACTACACCAATTTAGGCATTTTCAATTTAAAATATACCTACCATCTGCTTTTTTGGAGCCTAAAAGTTATCGAATGGAAACCACGGACTGGCAAGCGCAGCGAGGGACGTCCACCAACGAGATGGACGGACGATTTGGTGAAGGCCGCAGGTTCAGGGTGGATGCAAGTTGTTTCCAACCGTAATGATTGGGCGTCAATGAGGGAGGCCTATGTCCAGCAGCAGTGGACGTCCTACGGCTGAAATGATGATGATTATCTGCTTTTTTTTCTAGTACAGTCTAGGATTCTAATTGACAGGCCACTTGCCACTTCGTAATTTAGCCGCGTAATGCAAATCAGCATTATACGAGTAAGTAGGTATAGCGGCTAAACCCGATTTGCATTACACGGCTAAACTGGCATCAAAAAACATTGTAAGTATGGGGAATTGAGGACATTTTTTTAATCATCAAAATCAAGTCGCTAATTTTATTCTGAAATAGAAGTAACAGCAGGTAAGTACACTTCAAATAATGAAGATAATAATTGATGAATTAATTAAATACATGTCACATGACCGGCTCCCATTCTGTGATAGGAACGTGATATGATATTTTACTTATGTAGAACAAAACAAATAAAATAAAAAAATAATTAAAAAAATAATTAACGGGACAATTCACACCAATTGACCTAGTACCAAACTAAGCAAAGCTTGTACTATGGATACTAGACAACGGATAGATAGATACATACTTAAATACATATTAAACACCCAAGACTCGAGCACAAACATTCGTATTATTCACACAAATGTCTGCCCCGACCGGGAATCGAACCCGGGACCTCAAGCTTCGTAGTCAGGTTCTCTAACAACTAGGCTATCCAGTCGTCTAAACAACAGCAAGGATATCAGTGCAGAACTCCTGTCCCGCCCCGTTTCCGTCTCTGCTTCCTTCCTAGCCACTGTTCCTGTTATTTGACCTTTATTCCGCCACATAGACCTATTTCATTACCTTCCCTACCCTCGTTAATTTTACGGCGAAGAAAAATAAAATGATAAGTACCTAATAATCTATCTATCTAGTATATATTGGGATTAAGGACTCGTTTTTATATACAGGGTTATTTGTAATTCACTAGCATCCTTTTAACCCTAAACTCCTACCACTTAAACAAATGTTTTTTGTTTTACGGCTTTTGTCATAACTTAATATTTTTGGTGTAATAACGTTTTGAAAATTTGATTCTGCCTTTATTTTTAAGATACTCTGTGTATTTGTATGGGAAAAAAGTGCTTCAATTTAAAAAGTCGTAAAACAAAAAACATTTGTTTGAGTGATAGGAATTCAGGGTTAAGAGGATGTCAGTGAATTAAAAATAACCCTGTAATGTAAAATGTTCTTTGTCTTTGTCTTTCTCTCATTCTGAGAGGAGGCCTGTGCTCTATCTGGTTGATAGGCCGGGATGAAAAAAAGGTCTTTGCTTGAAATAAACAGTGTAAATATTTTGTTAAATATGTATAATGATAAGTAAGTATGTGAAGCGATAAGGCCGCCCATTGCTTATTATCTTACATATTTTTACTCATGTACTGGTTTTTCTGTATTGTAGGTATTGTATTGTATTTGATATGCATACTTCTATGCATTAGGTACCTACCTAATTCGATAAAATATTTATGTAAGTATAAGAAACGGTAAGAACAAAAATTATTCACAAATGAAATTTACTTTAATTACGATTTAATGAACTGAAACAATTACTTTGCTCACCCGCGACCTTACGATAGTTACGTTTGCGTAAGAAATGCGTGTTCATGCAGTTCCTCCACCTCCACACTGTACGAACACACATAAATCACACAAACCCAACTATCACCACCACCAAACTACACTGACGCGTTTCGAACTCAACCAGAGCTCATCTTCAGAGTACCACAACCGTTCGCTATGCTACCAAATGTTAGACTCACATTCGCAAAGTAACGCCTGATTCAATAACTATATTTTACTAAATGTCAGTCTTAATTATGTTAAATGTTATGTTGTGTTTGTTAAATGTTAGTCTTATAATTTGACATGTATTTTTTTTAATTTTATTAATAAATGAATATTAATAGGTATATGAGTTGAGGCGAAGCGGTCATAGATCGAATATAATTATTTGATCCTTCGTTGGTTAATATTTATTTAGAATAGGTAAAAAATTGAGATTTTTCTGTTCGTTGCGTTCGTTGGAAGCGTTTAACACTTCGGAAGTAAACACAGTCGCTTAGCATAATCACAGTACTGTGGCATAACAGACGAAAAGCCACTTACCAATTCGTAAGTAAGTATAAGCACGTAAGTAATCCTACGGTTTACTTATGTTAAAGTAGCATTGTTCGAGTATCTGTATTGAAATTTCAATCTTATTTCTCAACCTTCGATAGCTCAGTTGGTAGAGCGGTGGACTGTAGAGGAAAATCACTGACATCCATAGGTCACTGGTTCAAATCCGGTTCGAAGGAATCTTTTTGTTTTTTTTTTCTCAAACAAAACATTTATTTTTATTACAAGTTCACAGTTAACGACAATCTCTATTGTCTTTGCTATTGCTTTTTATTTATTTTGGAGTATATAGAGGGATCATTCTTGAAAATCTTATATCTAGTCAACTATTGCATAAACCAGCTAAGATATTTAATAGTGGCTTTCAAATGTAAAATTGTGTAATATTTATAAAATAAATAAAAAAAGTATAAAAACCTAGATTTTTATAAATTTTATCATTTTGATGTGAAACATTAAATCTTCATTACAGAACATCCAATGTACAACTTAGTTATTTTTTACACTGATTAAATTATTATGTCATAATTTGATATGCTTATAATTAACTATAGAAATAAATACATGACATAATAAAATTTACTTTAAATAAATTAACACTATAATTAAAAATAAAATAAAACTAACTAAACTAAAAACTAAACAAAATTAATAAATGGCTCCCCCGCGGCATGGACCCAAAGATACTGGCAGCATAATACTTAATTATTTATATTTACTCACAAATTACTTAAAAAAACTTATCTTTTTTTTACTTCTGTATGGTTAATTATTTTAATTAAGTAGACTACGAAAAGGAAATAAATTAGTAATTATTTTATTTCGAGTAAGTAAAAATACTATGACCTTGTTTTCATTTTCATGTTATTTAGTATAATTATAATTTAGCTGTGAACATATTAAGTATGGATAAGTTTATGAAATGAACTGGAAATGAAATACATTTTTTTAATACATGCTTTTCCCTTGACCTTTTTTGTTGCAGTCTACAATTTTATTCTGCACAACTGCACACTTGACAAGGCTATTATGGTGCAGGTAATCGTTTGGAAAAAAGAAAAACTTGGGACACAAAAAGAACGCTGCGGACAGGATTCGAACCTGTGCGGGTAGAACCCAATGGATTTCAAGTCCATCTCCTTAACCACTCGGACACCGCAGCTGATAATGTGGTGAGGGAAATATAAGATCACTTACAGAAGGCATAATTTAATGATTTTAAGAACATTTTTTAGTAAAATGGGTAAGTAAATTTCACATAACATAAATGTACGAAAATGACTAGTAGAGTAGTAATGCAGATAATATGAGAAAAAAGTTTCAAGAATTTTTTTACGACATTTATAATATTGTAGGGTCGTTTTTGTAACTTAAGTATCCACTTCCCATATTATATTAAGACTGTACCTACTTATGAAGTCGAATAAGAACAGTGTACTAATGATTGCTGATTGACCCGTAAATAGAGATATAAAGGGTTATTTTTAATTCACTGACATCCTCTTAACCCTGAATTCCTATCACTCAAACAAATGTTTTTTGTTTTACGACTTTTTAAAATGAAGCACTTTTTTTCCATACAAATACACAGAGTATCGTAAAAATAAGAGGAAATCGCAAATTTTCAAAACGTTATTACACCAAAAATATTCAGTTATGACAAAAGCCGTAAAACAAAAAACATTTGTTTAAGTGGTAGGAGTTTAGGGTTAAAAGGATGCTAGTGAATTACAAATAACCCTGTATAAGTAAGTAATGTTCTAATACTTACGACTTAGTTCGAAATACCTGACGTAGTCGGCGAAAAAACAACAAACGGTGAAAAGTTTTGCTTACCGAATATAATATTTATTAATTAATAATCGCTTATTTAATTACAATTAATATATATGTACCTACTACTTATTAGTTAATGTAATAAGCTTAATAATTGCTACGCCCCAACAGGGCATCATTTATGGTCAATTTTTTGTAAGAAATGTTGCGATTTTATAAAATAATACTGAATACTGAATCACGTGAAGGTTTGAAGTTAGCTCAATTTGACATCTAAAATAAATAACTACCAGCATGATGAGCACTGGCTTTATGTAGTTTTCTATACTACCAAAAGATAGCGCTATACAATAAGAACTAGTTTGGCTACTCTACGCTAGATGGTGTAAAAGGTAGCAGCAGACCTATTCTCAAAATAGTTTGGCTACTCCATCATAGATGGCGTTACCGGCAACAGTTAAGTAATAAGTCGTGAAACATAATTAAAGTTGTGCTTTATTCTGTGTGGAATAGAATTATTTAGAATACAAGAAGCTTCCAACCGTAATGATTGGGCATCAATAAGGGAGGCCTAACTCCAGCGGCGGACGTACGTCCTACGGCTAAAATGATGATGATGGTGAATTTAATATAATTTTGAAGTGAACTAAATGAAAAAATATAAAAATATTGAAGTCAGTTTCTTATAATTGACTTTTCTATAATGAAAATTCAGGATGAATCATAATTCGTGAACCGAAATTATTGTTTCTAACTTAGTTTGTTTTTATTAGTCTTATTAAATTTGAGATGTCCATGCAATGAGTGGTTTCAGAGTTCACAATAATGTATGGACACCTCAAATTTAATAAGACTAATTAAAACAATTGAGTTAGTGCATTATATTGTCCAACATCAACTGAGTTAGAAACAATAATTTCGGTTCACGACTTAGGATTCACTCTGTATAATAACCATGGGTATTTTTTTTTGACATTTCCAATTAATTAGCCGGGTCTCTACTGAGCGAGCCGCCTCGCGAGGCAAGCGCATTCGATTTTGTTCTACACAAAGCTCAAAATCGCACCGAAAATGGCTGCCTCGCGAGGCGGCTCGCTCAGTGCAGACCCGGCTATTGCTTTTAGTATTAATTTAAGTACGTTTACTTTCAATTAATTGTCCCAACGTTCAGTTTTTCTGGCAGCCAGGAAGCCAGGCTGGCCTTCACGCTGCCAGTTCGATTGTACCTACATGATAATCCACAATAAGACAAGAAAACTGTCTGTTCACTGTTTTGTGTGGAAACAACAAACACCTGTTTTTGCGCGGCACGGAAGACGAGATTACGTTGATAATGACAAAATGGCCACTTAGTAGAAATAGAATTGGATCTCCGGTGTCTTGAGCAAGAGGGACAACATAATTTTTAGCCCCCGACACAAAAAGAGGGGCGTTATAAGTTTGACCGCTATGTGTGTGTGTGTGTGTGTGTGAGTCATCATAGATCTTAAAAACGGTTGAACCGATTTGAATGCGGTTTTTTATTTGAAAGCAGGTTTCTTGGTGATGGTTCTTAGACATGTTTCATCAAAATTGGTCAGCCGTTTCAAAGTTATCAGCTCATTTGTTAGCTGCGGCTGGGATCTTAGATGCATAGTGGGCATTTACTTTATTTTCAAACATATATGTGTGACGTAATTGCGTTGAGGGGTTTTAAAAAATTTTAAATTTATAGTTATTAACGAAGCTGATGGCACCCTCAAAAACAAACGGTGGTGGCCTAGTAGTTTGAGCCTGGGCTCACACCTCTGTTTTTCGGAATTACTGTACGAAATTACATTTGAAAATTAAAATGAGGTGAAGGAAAACACCGTGAGGAAATCTACACACACGTGTGAAGAAATTCAATGATGTTTGTGAAGTTCCCAATCCGTACTGGGCCCGCGTGGGAACTATGGCCCAAGCCATCTCATTCTGAGAGACCGTGCAGTGGGAGTGGAACGTACTAACTATAATGGTTAAAAATAATCCTGTAGCTACTACGCGTTAATAAACCTATGTTAGGTGCATTCTTAAATATACAAATCAAAGGGCAATCCTTAAAACATATCCCGAGATAAAACCTTTTACGGTTTTAACATAGGCGTTAGTAATAAAACTGAACAACTTAAACTTTACTACGTCTCAGTTAAGGACAGACAGACGGACATAAAAACAAAAGTGGGTAAGGTTAGGTCGTAAACGTTGCATTAGAGGTCGCTTACTAAATGTAAACAGGACTACGGTACAGGTGGCTACAGAAGCGCTAACGAGATTTATTTTTAACCCCCGACACAAAAAGAGGGGTGTTATAAGTTTGACCGCTATGTGTGTGTGTGTGTGTGTGTGTGTGTCTGTCTGTCTGTGGCATCATAGTTTCTTAAACGGGTAAACCAATTTGTATGCGCTTTTTTTAATAGAAAACAGGTTTTTTGGCGATGGTTCTTAAATATGTTTCATCAAAATCGGTTCAGCCGTTTCAAAGTTATCAGCTCTTTTGTTAGCTGCGGAAGGGATCTTAGACGTATAATGGACATTGACGTAGGTAATGTTCAAACATATGATATGAGTGGCATAATTGCGTTGGGGTTTTTTTTAAATTTTAATTTATAGTTATCTATCTCAATACATAGTATGACCTATTCTCAGACCTACTAAATGTAGACAAGAAGGTTTCATAAAAATCCGTCAAGCCGTTTCGGAGGAGTTCGATAACAAACACCGTGAAGAGAAGACTAACTGTTGCCCGCGAAGAGACGGTCTTCTACGGACGGTTAACTGTGTCTGCGAAGAATAGGGGAAAAAAATAGGCTACGACCTATTCTCAGACCTACCAATAGACAAAAAGGTTTCATAAAAATCGATCAATCCATTTCGGAGGAGTTCGGTAACAAACACCGTGACACGAGTTTTTTATATTAGAAAATTATTATTACATTTGAAATTTACCATAAGCTTTACGGTGAAACATCGTAAAGCAACCTGCACGCCTGCGAAGAAATTAAATGGTGTTCGTGAAGTTCCCAATCCGCACTGGAATTACGGCCCAAGCCCTCTCATTCCGAGATGACGCCTGTGCTCTGCAGTGGAACGTATATAGGTTTGGATTAGGTCATCATAGTGTCTCACTGCTGGGCAGTCTTGCCCTCTTGACCTTCACAACTCCTGGTCTAGCGCGATGTCAGGCCAGTCCTTTGCGTACAAGTCCAAATCGTGTCGCCATCTCCTTCTTGGTCTGCCTCGTCATCGCTGGCTGCTCTTCGGCACCCACCAAATGACTGTGTGAGTGAATATAGAATAAACTAACCTAAATTTAAACTAAAACTAAGTAATTAAGTCAAGTAGGTATTGAGCGCAACGTAAAGGCAGGTTTAGACAGGGTCAGTAACTGACTTCGAATTCGAGACAAGTCAGCGCTGACCCGTGAAATACCCAATGTAAATTGATTTGAAGTCAGTATAGCGGTGGGAGGTCAGCGCTGACTTTATTTAAGTCAGTTACTGACCCTGTCTAAACCTGCCTTAATTCTAAACTTATGACACTATCCAGAATGCCAATCATTTTGGTGCGGCTGGTCGTATGCCCCATCCAGACTCTCCACGAGGCTAAACGAGGGAACCCGAGTACGAGAGTGAGGACGGTGCGCTCGATACGCTTAGTATAAGTTTTACCTCACCAAAATACTTCTCGATCGCGTTTACGTAAAAAAATCAATTACTATGGAATCATGTACGCTTAGTATAAGTTTTACTTCACCAAAATACATCTCGATCGCGTTTACGTAAAAAAATCAATTACTAGGGAAACATGGACAGCGCCTTCGCGCGCACGCGTCCAAGTTTCCATAGAATTGAAATTTTTACGTTTTCGCGATCGAGAAGTATTTTGGTGAAGTAAAACTTATACTAAGCGTAATGGACAGCGTCTCCAAACTGCGTTAAAGCACTCGTGTCGCCTCGTCTTCCCTCGCCTCGCCTCGCTGTCACTTCGCTTTGTGTCGGTTTTCGGACGCGAGTCAAAGGACGTGAGGGGGCGTCGTAGCGGGCAACTGAATAAATCGAGAGTGTGGATAGATAGCACTTCTGCAGCCTCCACTCAGCAAAAAACTTGGCGAGAGCCTCTAGGAGGTGCCTCGCGAGAGTCTGGAGCCGGCATTAGAATATACTGGCCTTATATTATAAAATTTGATTTTCGAACTCTGTATCGTGCCGTTCCGTCCACGCTAGTAGTAGCAAACAGAAGTGTGAATGGGATCATGGCTCGATACGAACTTCGAATTTCAAATTTCGTAGTAACCTCTCTGACTGTCAGAACCCACGTCATCCGACGTTCATTCAAAACTAACATTCAAAACAAAAGCAGTAACAATCTGATAAAACCTGTAACTGTCTGCGAAAGGGTGACAATAGACAATGTAGCCGAAACAGTGCTTTATTCTCACCGGTCATTGATCTATAATACAACAGGGATAGATTTTTTAGAGTTCCGTACCCAAAGGGTAAAAACGGGACCCTATTACTAAGATTCCACTCCGTCTGTCTGTTTGTCTGTCTGTCACTAGGCTGTATCTCATTAACCGTGTTAGCTAGACAGTTATAATTTTCACAGATGATGTAATACTGTGCCCGGTACAACAAAAAATATTAAAAATATAATTATGTATAATACCACCACCACCACCACCACCTTCCCGTAAATATATAAAAAGTGCTTGAAGGGATAAAATTCAAATCCGAGCTTAAAAAGTGGCTGATGGATAAGGTTTTTTACAATTTTAATGAGTTCTATAGGGATCATTAATTATTATGTTATCATTGTTGTTGTAATTATTATTTGTACCTACAAGTTATAGTCATATTGCAGTTTAGGTTAATATAAGTATATCTGAACATATTGTATGCCCGTTACGGGTAGCTGTTGATACTTTGTACTACATGTCGACTTTGTACACTCCTCACAGTTTATGCAATAAATATTTCTATTTCTATTTCTAAATATTACTCCTCCTAGTCTAGTCCTGAGTCTAGTCCTCTAGTACTAGTCCTGACTAAAAAATCTAAAATGATCTCACACTGCATACTTTTCACTTAGAAGCAGGGCTCTACTAACACTGGATTATTATAATTACGGCTGTTTACGGTGTATGTTTTGACATACTAAAATTTGTACGGAACCCTCGGTGCGCGAGTCCGACTCGCCTTGGCCGGTTTTTTTAATCAAATACCTCAAAAAGCCATTCGAAAGCGGTCAAAAGTCGTGTTAATTCGTAATAAAGTATTACTCCCGACAACTGAAGCACGGTCGCGAATCACGAAAATTATCCCGATTATTATTATTATTAATTATTATTTTTATTTTATTATTATTATTATTCTAAAGGGTTTTTAATCTCGACATAAAGTCGGTTTATTATTATTATTATTATTATTATTTTGTTGGTACGGATTTCCGATCACGGGCCCATGGGGACCCGGTCATTTGAAAGGCATTCATGGGGCCGAAGCCAACATGAAGAGGCCTTTGGTACCATATAATATAAATGAGATGGGCGCAACTATGGAGGTCTATCCCCTAATACACCATGAGGATGTGCTAGCGGACAGTCCTCCACAGTTGCCAAACTATTGCCAGGTAGGAAGCGACATGGAATTGGCTATGGGGTTGGGATGTTGTGGACAGGATTACCGGGCTATGGAGTGAGATAACGGACACCTACCATTTCAATATCTCATAAACTGAACTTTTGGTAGGCGGTGACTCGCCATTCACTAAATGGGCCCCTCAAACTATTGCACGCTCGGGGCAACGAGGCGGCAACAAACTATACCTTGTGCTTGACTGTACCCTGATTCTGATTCTAGTTGCATGGTATAAAACATATAAAAGGAAAATATCCTTTAACCAATAGGCGAGGTGGTTATTTTCTCTGGGCACTCTTTCACAGCTATTTAATAGTTATTGCATCTAACCACACTCAGTTTGACTTAAAATAGACCGCAATAAATCCCGAGGCCTTTTAAAACTGAAAGTGAGAGATAACGACGAAAAGTAGAATCGTTTTTAAAACTTTCAAAGTATTTTGGCGTCATGATAAAAAATAGGGTGTTTTGGAAACAGTTCTTTGCGAAGGACAAATAGATAACGTAGTTGGGGCAAAAGAAGCGGTGACAATGTTATGAATAGTTAAAACTATTTATTAATAATTGCATTAAGTTGTCACTTAGGTAACACTTAGGTGTTTCATAATACTGTAAAAAAAACTTGGCAATGCCCTTCGTCATCGCGAATTATTAGATTAGTCGTATATTTATTTGACATAATACATATATTTAAATAATTGCCGTTGTTAAGACTTCGTGTACTTACGTATAATTCGTATCCCTATCCCGGACCTACGCAATTTTCCAGGCTAAAAAGCCTATTTTATTCTTCAATAAGACCAAGCTAGATCAATTTTTCATCCCCGAAAACCCCCACATACCAAATTTCATCGAAATCGTTGGAGCCGTTTCCGAGATCCTGATTATATATATATAAGTGTATACAAGAATTGCTCGTTTAAAGGTATTAGATTAGATAGATAGATTAGATATATACCATACTAGTGTTGTAGCAGACCTTTGCCTCCGCCTCTATAACTGCGGAACTTCCGCAAGGAACCTTACCTCCGCCTTCGCAACCGCCTCCGTTGATTTTTGCGGAGTTGTAATAGAGTATTATTTAGACTAAAACACGCGAGGAGGTAAGCAGGGTAACAAATCCGAAAACAGAACTCTTGTTTGTGAATTAATTTTCCTCTTCTTTATGCTGATTATTAGTTCTAGTAAAAAAGTGGACATTTTTGACTTTCTATTATTATAATAAATCTGGGGCCTGTTGCATAACAAAGTACAACTTATATTACATGCGGAACTCCCTTTCTAGTTAATAAAATATAACTGAAGCGAGAGTTCCGCTTGTATTATTAGTTGTACTTTGTTATGCAACAGGCCCTAGGTAAGTATTCCTCCACCTCCACCGCCTCCGCTTCTGTTAAAAAGAGCTCTGTTCTAGCCCTATTATACAGGCTTAATCCTAAGTCGTTAGCAAATATAATGCTGGAAAATATCATGCATTAACTCAATTGTTAAAATTACCACCTGTTTCACCATCCATTGATCAAATTTATTTGACGATAAATGTGATGCCGTCTCTGTTTGTTTTGTTCGAATAGACAGAGACGGCATCACATTTATCCGTCAGTTAAAATTAATTAATGGTTGGTGAAACAGCCCCTTAGTGTGATAAAATTTACGATGTTCATACTTAGTTCAAATGAAATCACAAACTCAACACCGCAAATTATATGAGACTAATTAAAACAAAAGAGTTAGTGCATGTGCATTATATTGTCCAGCATTAACTAAGTTAGAACACTTATTTCTGTTAACGACTTAGGATTCTCCCTATATACCTATATATACACCCAATTATTACTATACATACATAGGTACATATGCGATATGCATAAAAGCTACACTGTTTCCGTGCAGTGGTGTCAATTTAATGTTTTTCCATTTACATTTTCACCTCCGCCTCTACCTCCACCGCCTCCACATCCACCTCCGCCTCTCTTGAAAAGATCTCCATTCTAACCCTAACATAACATACACCCAATTATGACAGCCGCACTGTTTCCGTTCAATGGTGTCAATTTCGCTTCTGTCTGTAGTATGTTTACAAGCCACTTTCCTTCCCCGTGACGCGTGCGTCGGCGCACAAAGGCACGTAGGTACGCACGCGCTCTTCCTGAAAACGATGTGATTGGCTGACGTGATGATCAGTCTCCGGTGACAGCGATCGATTTGAAACTTGACATCATCTCTTGACGTTAAGGCCAAGTTATTTGAAATTATTTTCCAAGTTATTTTCTTCTTTTTGATCGGGTAATAATATGACGTTGTTTAACAAGCGTTTTAATATTTATTTAATTATTTAACAGTTACACGACACATTACAGATTACTTCATTTGATGAAATAAAATTCGAATAGACTCATAGACGGTTTTTTTTTACAAGTTAGGTATGAAGTATCTTTTTTGTAGGTATTTATTTTTCAACTTCATTTTTTATTACTTTTACGGTCATCCCGTGAAACCATGTATTTCAAACTAAATACAAACTGAAATATAGATGCACAGAAAAAATCCCAGAAAAAAGACCAATGCTGGGAATCGAACCCAGGTCCTCAGCGTTCCGTGCTGCGTGCTTACCCCTACACCATTCGCTGGTGAAGTGTGATGGTGTAGGGGTAAGCACGCAGCACGGAACGCTGAGGACCTGGGTTCGATTCCCAGCATTGGTCTTTTTTCTGGGGTTTTTTCTGTGCATCTATATTTCAGTTTGTATTTAGTTTGAAATATATGGTTTTTTTAAATTTTTTAAATGCTTTCTCGCAAAAAAAAAAACCTACCGAAAATCAGATATTTAGAACAAAATACATATAAGACGAATTTGTGTAAGTACCTAAGTAAATGTTACTTTTTTCCTTGGAGCTGAGAAAAAATCAAACTTCTAAGCCAACGCAATCAAAAGATACAGCCGTTTATGCAGCAAATTTTCGACACTCGTAAGGGAATCAAAACCTACAGGGTACTTCCCGCGAACTCAGAATCTTGTAATTTGGTACAAAGCAAGGTCATAGGTAAAATTGCGAAAAGCATAATTTTTTTTGTCTGTTTGTTATCAGTTTCCAGTCTATAATGATCCCACACTGCGCACATTTTGCTTAGGAGCAGGGGTCTGCTAAGACTGGATGTTCATAGATACATATAAATTTGTACGGAACCCTCGGTGCGCGAGTCCGACTCGCACTTGGCCGGTTTTTTTTAATATAACAGAAATTAGCTTGAGGAAAAATATTACCTTATCATATAAAAATATTATTTATTTTATTTTATTTTTTATATTTGGAAAACAAACAGGCAAACATAGCACAAATACATAAATAATTTAAACAATTCATTAGCCCAAACAGTTTTCACTTATAACTAATAACATTTCTGTTGCTCAAACAAGAAGTATACTGTAAATATAGAGAGAAAAAAAAAAGAAAGAACCGAATGAATACAATAGTAATGATATATTATAACCAAATAGAAAAGTATAATTGTATAACTATTTTCTTCCAAAGGTTCCTCCCATTGACCTACCTACTATTTACTTATTATAATCTTTAACTTTAATTTTAATTGCAGAAACAAATTGTTGCAAAGACAGATGAAATATGTCAATATCGGAAAATTTCTCATTGTAAGATTTGCAAGCTCTAACAAGGAATCTATTTCTTGCATACGCCGTACGACTAGAGGGAACTGCAAATAATTTAGAAGTACGAGTTCGTCGATCAGGACATCGAAATGAAATTTTTGACAAAAGATTTGGAGACTCTACAAGTCCATTCAAAATTTTGAATAGAAATATTTGGTCACTGACTTCACGACGTGTTTGAAGAGACTCCAAACAGGCACTGTTAAAATTACTGAATTTATACTTCATTCTTCTGATAAATTTATTTTGGATTCTTTCAATCGTATACGCATGCACATTAAAGTGAGGACTCCAGACTGTGGTAGCGTATTCTAAGTTGGACCTAACAAATGCGTTGTACAAAAGTTGCACAGTATAAATATATATTGTCGATTTGTTAGTTTGTTGACAGTGATTTAAATGCGGTTATTATTTATTATGGATTATGTTATCATAATGTGTTTACCAATCATAAATTAACTATCTTTAATGAAAATTAAAAATACTAGTTTCCGTATTGGCCTTGGTTAACCATTATCATACTTAATAGACCGACAGTATGTAAGTACCTAGTTATATAAAATCTTTATTTTTGTCATTAAATTGGCACGGATCCTTAACGGTTTACGTTCACTTTGTTCTAGAAAAAAACGATAGCTGTGGTTGTTAACCTAATTTAAATGTGTATTTTGTACAATGATACCTAGTTAAACATAAAATACCTATATACTTACAGTAAGTAGCAAGTGAACCAAAAAGGAATAAATGTTAATGACAGTGACATTACGATAGGCTGCCCCTAATTATAATAAATAATAATTTATTAATTAATTGTATTAAGTGAACGATTACGAGTTCACTCGCACAATAATCTGAAATAAACTCAATAATCTACGCACTAAACAAATTGCCTATTATTTATTTTCCCTGTAAGCGAATTTTTATTGTTAAGAAGAAATAAATATCTTAAACATAACCTAAAAGGACTGTTGGGACCAAAATTAATAACGCCTGTTTGTTGTGACAATCCTAAAGAAAATCAAGTAAGATTATTGATAACTCCACTTGTTTTAAACGCTTTTTAAATATTCTCAAATTTCGGATCCTATACAGGGTGACATCGGAGACGTGATCCAAAATTATATTTTCTGGATCCACTCATGATTACGATCAACTTTTATTATGGGACTAATGGGACCAACTTCGAAAACGTAAACCCAAAATCGACGTCTCCATACAAATTGCGAAACCAGTTGATTGCTTTTAGTATGGGAGGCTCAATTTTTTCTACCGATTTCGATATTACTCCCATAATAAAAGTTGATCGTAATCATGAGTGGATCCAGAAAATATAATTTTGGATCACGTCTCCGAAGTCACCCTGTATAAGAAGGCATAGTAAAACAACCAAAATTTTGCAAGTCGTGAATCAAAAGATTGCAATAAAATTGTATTTTTCTCAACATAAATTTTACATTACTTAATGAGACTAAACAATAATCATGCCTTCAATAAGTACTTATACAAAGGGATCGTGAGCAACTTAAAGATCCCAAACATATCCAAAACAATGGTAAACACGGAATTTGACACATCACCACATTTTCCCACTCGTGATTAGCTTTGTACGAACCAAATAAGTACTGTGGCTCTAGTGAAAAAGGGGTTAAGTCTGCAGAAATTAAACAGCTAGTTTCTATTTTATGTGTAAAGGGGGCTAAGTCGAAATCAGCTATTCAATTTCTGAAGACTTAACCCCTTTTTCACTAGAGCCACAGTATTGTCTCTAACCACAACTATTTAGGACCGGGAAAATATATCACAACGTATTCACTCAATGAATATGGGAATTCATAAAAATTACAAATATGCTGTACCAAGTGTATGTTTTGACGGTACCTGGCGAAGCCAAAATGTCTAACAATAAGTGACAGAATAAAAGCGCATCTTAAGTTAACATCAGCTTCAGTTTTTGTTCTAGATTGTTTGTGGCTGGAGTTCTACCGAACACAGACAGCTCTACCGTACGTGACCAAAGGTCGTCTGCCAGTGTCTTATCCAACTTCGATATTGGCGGAATCATCGAACCGTTTGATGGGGCCATTATTATCCCAAAAATTTTGTTGAACATAATAAGGGGAACCTGACGAAACTTGTTGTGGATGAAAAGCAATTTGTTATTTTTATGCGATTGTGTACGTGTGTGTGCTTGGTGGTTATTTTGTAATTTACCTTTTTTTTGTTTTTTTTTTAAATAAATATTTATTATGAGGGGAATATATATTTTACATTCGAGGTGCTTAAACATTGTGGGACCAGGCACAATCCGTCCTTAATATTATAAATGCGAAAGTAACTATCTCTGTCTGTCTATCCGTCTGTCTGTTAACCTCTTCAAGCTTAAACCGATGAACCGATTTGAATGAAATTTGGTATTGAGATAGTTTGAGGCCCTGAAAAGGACGTAGGATAGATTTTATCCCGGAAAATTGCATAGTTCCCACGGGATAGCAATTAACGGATTCTTCGCAGATGGAGTCGCGAGCAACAGCTAGTGTACGTATAAAAAATCGGGTCTCATTCTAAATCCCTAACATCGTTTGTCCTAATGTAATATTTGTCCTAATGATCGATTGTGCTAACACTTTTTTTCTCAGAAACCGTGAATTTTTCAGGAACTTTTTTGTGATTATCCTCTAGAACTCTATAGGTTAGGTTAGGTTTGTTTTATAAAAATCTAGAACAATTAATAGATTTTAAATAAAAAGAGTTAGGACAAACGATCATTAGGACAAACATTACATTAGGACAAATAATCATTAGTTTAAAAATAATAATGGACGAAATACATAATGGTCATTTGATATAATGCAATTTTCTTGGAAATTCTCAACTTTACAGGATTTTCATAAAATAAACCTAACCTAACCTACACAAATCTGTAGATTACGCGATTAAAAAAGTTTGTTTAATCAATAGTTTCATGAAAAAATTTAGTAGGTATATATTATGACCATTATGTATTTCGTCCAATATTCGTTTTAAACATTATATATTTTGATACGTTCCCCTACGAATTGTCACATCTAGCTCCTTTTAGCGTACCTACCTTTCGTAAGTAAATCATCTTTCACCTAGCTAGAGGTCGCTCTACGCTTGTCGAGTTATAGTTTCCACTCAAGAAGAACTCGTTAACTCTAGCACAGCCAGCCCATTGCCACTCTTGCTTGCTAATCATGTGTTCTAGGTCTTTGTCAGATAACCCCGTTACGGATTGTCCTTTAGAGAAACTTCGAGCCCATGCTCGAAACCACACCACCGCACATTCCACCGCTCGCTGTGACTGTCACAGTGACTACTATATCAGTCATTTGCGTACATGATAATCCGGGCGTATGTTTTATTGTTTTATTCTTGATTGTACAGGCGGTTGCGTGTGGTTAAGTGGTATCGGTCCTTTTTTTTTTTTTTTTTTTTTTCGGTGGGAAAATGCATTACGCACTATGGGAAAATGCAAAGTGGTATCGGTCCTGCAACTTTGTACCTAATTGTAGCAAGTTGACCGCAGCGCGAGTCACGTTGATAGCCTGGGGGCTTACCATGATCTTTAAATAAACGATCCAAACGCAGAGCAGTTCAATTTAGGCACCTAAACTGAATCGTGAAATTGGTACCACGACGTCTATGTCTCAGAGCTGAGTCTCAATCGCTTACAAGTGAATGAAAGACAGATATTGTCTCTGGTCCGAAACTGAAACGCTAAGTCGCGAAAGGGATGCTGCTATATGCAAACCAAATATATCTATCTCTTTTAGTCTCGACTGACGTTTGGACGTTCGAAACCCAAAGTACTTCTAAAGTTAGCTTACGGTTTGATTTTTTCTTCATTTTTAAAGTACTGAAAACTTAAAAAAAAACTCACTTCCTTATATAATGTTTCTTTGTCATAAAATATGGCTTTTTTTATAACCAAATATAATTTTTAACACAGTGGTTGTGAAACCTTTGTACAAGATGTAGTGGTTATATTCTCTTTGCTTTACATTTTAAGCAATCTGCAGCTAAGATTCGGAACGCGAGGGCTATCGCGTATGAATTCGCCGCTGGAGGCGCTAGTGTAGCTTGAGGTCTTCGAAATGTCAAATGTCACTGTTTTTTATTTATATTAATATTGCGATATTTAGTAATACGTTAGATTAATTATGGCAAACATAAGTTACGGATCAATGAATGTGATTGCTTTAAAAGCGGAGTTAAGAAAAAGAGGTTCAAAATTAAACGGTCTGAAAGAACAGCAATTCAGAGGTTAGTTTTTTACTATTATAAACAAACTATTTTTTTGTCTAAAATTTGCTTGTTTACCTAGATTACAGCTGTTTTTTTCTTTTTGCAGGCTTCAAGACTATGATAGGAATAATAATTTTGTTGGAAACATAGGAGATGAAATACTAAAAACCGATTTGGCGTACATACTGTTGAGTGGCCTTCAAACAGTTCGTACAGCAGTGTAACATCGAGAAGTGTACTTATCACCTGACTTATCATATTTTATGAGCATTGCCTTTGAATAAGATGGAAAAATTGTTCAATCCATGTGTGAGTGTGCTGCTGGTATGGGACCAAAGGCAAAGCAAATAGCAAAGTAGTCTGAATGGCGTATTAAGAAAACACCCACAGAAAACAAACAGATATGGCATGAGCCGAAAAAAAAGAAAATTAACTTGTCTCCTAAAAAAGCTGAAAATCTTACATTTGAAATACAAAAATATAATGTCACCAAACCAAAACGAAATAATATGTGTTTTGATCCACATCCTGATAACACTTGCAGCACTGTACAATGGTATGATAATATTAGGAACAATGTAATAAACTATTGCTCTTTAGAGAAAATACGGCTGGGCATAAAGTGGTGTGTTTGAAGTTGCTTCCCTGCATGTCACTATTTATGCACAATTGTTATCGAAAATAAATATTTTCATTTTCATTTTTTTCATTTTCATTGCTCTTTAGAGAAAATACGGCTGGGCATAAAGTGGTGTGTTTGAAGTTGCTTCCCTGCATGGAATATCTAATGACCATAATTACCTTAAATTAGTACAATGAAACCCTACCTACTCTTCTTCTACTATGTTATATGTGTCTATTTCATGTGTTATTTATACTTGAAAGGTTTAGGTAGTTAACTAAATGTAAACAAACTTCAGTTTCCAAATTTGGCACATTCAAGGATTCAAAACATTTTATTTATCTATCATTGTAATACAAACTAGACTGACGTATTTTAATACAGAAATGTAAATGTTTATATAGTTTAATGGGAGAATTACAGTATTTAAGACATATTATATTATCACACATATTTACATTTAGTTAATTACCTAAAACTTTCAAGTATAGTTAATTATTATAGTAGATAATAGGGATGATTATGTATTGAAAGGATAAATAAAAAGTTTAGATGATTTATTTTTGCTTTTATTTAAGTACCTATAATTAACTGTCCAAAATACTTATTTACATTATATTTTTCCATAATTTATTGAATCAGGCGTTACTTTGCGGAGGTCCATATTAATGAACTAAAACAATTACTTTGCTCACCCGCGACCATAGGTATAGGTCGCGGGGGAGCAAAGTAATTGTATTAGTTCATTTATATTTTTCCTGAAATTAGTGAGCATAAAGCATACAAATATGATTGTTCCTCCAAGTGGTACTAAATTAGATGATAACTTATTACTAAGAATCTTAAATGTTTTTCCTAAACCAATGACATGCTGAACATTGATAGGTTCAGATGATAAATTATTTGATTGTCTGAGTTGGTGTGCTTCAAACTGATTACACCTTTTTTTCAGAAACTGTGGCATGTTTACTGTAACATCCATATGTGAAACAAGATCATGAATATTAAAGCCACGATCACCAAGAATAATGTCCCCTTTGTCCCCTTTTTGAAGTAAATTTATTATGCCACACTTTTCGAATAAGTCTCTGTCACTGACAGATCCACCATATTATGCATCTGAAACAAAGGTCACACATCCAGAGCCAGAAATTTTTACCAATACTTTTAATGTGTTCGCTGATTTGTATTTAGAATAATGTAGCTAGTTGTGATACTGGGTTTTGTGGTTTTTCAATTTTTGTTTCTGTGCAATCTATTATTTTATTACTTGTACAGTTATTATTAATCTTCCTTTGATACAATACATTTTGATCAATTGTTTCCTTCGGTACCCATACATTCAGATCCTTGAACTTACAGTAAAGATAATAAATCCATGTTATGAAGTACTTGCTCACAGAAGTTTTGCTTATTTCAAAATGGAAAGATAGCTCTTGGTTACACATATTTCTTCGCAATTTTAATAGTGTTAAATAAAACTGATCTGTTGATGTCACTGCATGTTTTACTCGAGCTGGCTGCATTGATGGATCCTTTAAATTGTTTACTTCATCACCAGAAAGGTTGAACACGAACATTAAATGGTTATAATTCTCAAAACCAGTGTAAAATTGTATGACATCACATCAGGCTTCTCTTTAAGATTTACAATGCGAAACATGTTTGATGTGCTTTTTCTATTACTTCCATGTTCTGACAATTTAGCAGTATTAGTTAAGCTCTCTTCACATTTGCATAAAGAGCATTGTACTGAGACATCTTTATTTGAATTTTCTATACTTATTTCTTCAAATGTTTCTTCAAAAAACTGGAAATTAAAAAAATTGTTTATTTGTTACATTGAAATAGGTACTCCTAACAACACTATTATTATTAAGATACGATACGCAGTTTATGACGACAAAAGCTGCTGTGATAAATGTGTATGAAGGAAGTTTTTCATTTACTTACAAAATGTTGCTGTTCACATTGATTTTCTTCTTTATTTGAAGCAAGTGTTGCAGTTTCACGTTTCTTTTGACGTTAAAGAGCTTCCTCGGTACGTTTTCTTTTAATTTCCTTTCGCTCTTCACTTTCATGGTTCCAGGAAAATCGACTAGGCACCGCTTTTGGTTTTAGTAGGAATAGCTGAAAATTTTTAACAAAAGATGAAAGTATGCAAAACTTGCTCAGTTTCAAGGTTGGGGTAAATCAAATGTCTGATGCAAGCACGGTATTTAGGAATAAGAAAAATCATTACTTACGATTTTCTGTATTTGATTCTTTAGGTACCTAATGCATAATCGTCAAGGTTTAAATGTTTTTTACAAACACGTGAATGTTTTGGAGGGACATAGTTGACCATGCGAATCGCTACTACCACTGCTTTGAGACACTTTTATCTTTCGGAAACTTATGTCCGCCTTCCTTTTCCGAGCAAAACGGGACTGCGCAACACTGTGGCATGGCCAATACGTTTCTATTGTATTAAATATGAAATTAATAGTTAAATATTAAATGTAATTTTTTTTTGGCACCCGTAATAACAAACTTTGACAGGCGTAATGAGTAACTTATACTCAATCGCTAAATTTGACACCATTTGACACTAAAACGATTCAATTCCCACTCAAGTTAAGCGTCATGGTACGAAAACCACTGAAGTGAGTGAATGAAAACGTCTGCATCGCTATCGCTGAACCGCACTTGAACTGAATCGCAAAAGTAACGTCGTGGTACGAAATAGCGATGCAGTTCAGTTTAGAGCCTAATCTGAATCGTATTAAGAGATCATGGTAAGCCCCCTGGTGGTAACCATCACGTTGTATTACGGAGGTACACAAAAACATAATGCTTTACGTTTTAATGCTAAACGTTAGCATAGGTATACAACGCTTCTAATTTACCCACGTCTATCAGTGTGTCAGTGAGCAAATCACCAACTACTAAGTTCAATTTGGGAGGACTTCTACTGGCACACCCTGATACGTTCCATACTTTTGTACAATGTTTAAAAAACGTTTCAGTGCGAGTCTGTGCTACGGCCGATTGTTGGGGAATATTCTTCGATAGCAAGAGAGATATGCAGACACTTACCTAGGCTTCAGAAACGCTGCTCCTGGGGCCCCCTGTGATTTGTCATCCACAGGCGTACTTATATTTATCTGGACTTGATGGACGCTTACGCCTGGTTGGTGCTAGTTTTTGAATTTTTTCGAATTATGAATTCGGATTTTTTGAACGGAGCGGCGACGCTGTACACACACGGCGGTAAGAATTTTTTCAAAGAACTACTTATTACGTTGGCAGCCTTGTCTTTGAGGTGCTGCGTTTTGTTGTTCCTTTTTTGGAAAGCGTTTGGTTTGCATCTGCGTTCGATCTTGCTATTGACATATATGGATTAGAAAAGAGTTAGAAAACCAATGATCACCTTGTACTAGCTGGACGATAATTTCTAGAAATACGGACCAGTGATGCTGAGCTCCCATTTGCTCGTTTCCACCCAATTTCTTAAAAAAAAACAGAGTGAAAGACAAGAACTGGTAACAATTTAATAAATACAGAGGTCTATATTATTAATATGTTATCTCTTATTATTATTACAGGCAGACATGAAAATAACCAATTAAAAAACTCATATTTCGCACTGTCGTTCCAAATAAGGAACTGCAATTACACATGTTGATAGAAACCGGTATTCAGTTGCCATCAGTCATTGAGGGGGCCAAATGCCAAGATAACACCTGCTTCTATAGCCTCTTATTTTGCAATGAGTCTGCTAGATGGAGACGGATCGGCTGATGATTAATTGAACGCATTTCAGGGTCATTTGACCGATAAAAGCCTGAAAATGATTCCGCTAATGTGCAGTTTGAGGAGACTATCAGATTTATCTAGACGCTGTACGCACACGGCGGTAAGAGTTTTTGCGAAGAACTACTTATTAAATTGGCAGCACTACCATCTGATATTCGGTGCTTAGTAGCTAATTACTGCCTTCCACAATGGGATATTAGCCACCGCCTAATTAATCCTACTATACGTGAAAAACTAAAGAAAATGGCTTGTTGTATGTAGTAGTAGTGCTCAGAATTTATATGGAGCTTAAGTCATTTTTAGGGTTCCGTACCCTAAGGGTAAAAACAGGACCCTATTACTGAAGCTCTACTGTCCGTCCGTCCGTCCGTCTGTCCGTCCGTCTGTCTCCAGGCTGTATCTCATGAACCGTGGTAAATATTTAAGGGAGATGTTTTTTTGCCGTTTTTATAGATAATGGTACGGAACCCTTCGTGCGCGAGTCCGACTCGCACTTTGCCGGTTTTCAAATTTGGAACGTCAATTTGTTTATACAGACACGTTACTAATACATACAACAAGCCATTTACTTAAGTTTTTCACCTACAACAAATATTATAAATGTGGAAGTTTATGAGTGCGTGCTTGCGTACGTGTGTGTGCCTGTTTGTTACTCCTTCACCCTAAAACGGCTCGATGAATTTGGATGGGGTGCGATGTCGGAAACCTCCTCAAGTGCCCGGGCATTACCACTCCCTTCTATCCGAGGCGTAGGCCTCATGGGGTGGGGAAGGGTAACACCTGGGACGGTGCACCCTGGGCAACAACGGTAAGCTAATGTATTCGTACATTATTTTAGCGGTGGTTAATATCCGACTGGGGGGGGGGGGGTCTGCAATATCCACATGTGCCCGGGCGGTGGGGAGCATCCACTCTGCCGTCTGGGCTGCACGACCGTTACGGTTCTCCCCTGTTAACCCTGGTGGTTAAGGGGGAGAAGAGTAGCGGTTGGGCCCATGGCCTGTGGGGTTGACTGGTCGACTGGGGGGGGAGGGGGTCAGCAATTTCCACATGTGCCCGGCGGTGACATACGTATGGGCTGCACGACCGTTACGGTTCTCCCCTGTTAACCCTGGTGGTTAAGGGGGAGAAGAGTAGCGAATGGGTCCATGACCTGTGGCAATTGACTGACATACTGGGGGGGGGGGGTAGGGGTGGTGAGGATTATAAAATAAATATTCTGTTTCATACCGCAGGTAGTGTACCTACTACTTACGGTAATAGATAACTATTTTTGACACAAAAACCATTCATAGTTTACGAATCTAGGTCCAGCCGTTACTCGGCTCGTGAGTCTAGGTTAAATGTGATATCTAATTATTTTAATGTGTTATAATTTATAATAGTGGCTTAGTTGAGTTACCTAAAAGCTTAATTACCTACCTTACTTACTACTTATCAGGAAATCACCATCGACATGCACATTCTGAAAATGTCGTCCAAGCTTATAATAAAGCGTCCTAAATGACAAATTAAGTACAGCCTTGCCAGTTGCAATTACATTTCAATTTTACACATTTTAAACCCGTTTACATTGCGTGTAAATGTTTTTAAAATGCATCTTGTCTGTAATGATTTTGTATAGCACTGAACCAACTGGAGGCGTTATGTGCACTAAACAATTACCTACTGATCAGAAAAGTTGTCAGTTTCGACTAACGAACATTGTGCTAGCGAGGTAGCGTAGGCGATGTATGGAATTTGCAATAAAAGGTTCATCATCATCATCAGCCTGTGCTCGTCCACTGCTGGACATAGGCCTCTCCCATGGCACGCCACTGAGCACGATCCTCGGGCACAAAAGGTTCCTTCTTGGTAAAGCGATTCAGTGTCGTCTGTGACGCATACGAAAATGATAATGCTAATGCATTTATCAATAACGTGTCATAAACTAATCTGACCCGGTTACAGTGTCGTTGTTAGTGAATATTTGTGTTTCCGCTAAGTATTGATCAGGACTCCCACATTAATTCCAGTTTTGACCACTATACCCTTGACCACAAGTGACAATGACATACCATCGCCCCAGACGTCAGATACCCATTTTCAAAACAAATTTGCTTGCAGCCGTTGATGTTTATTGCTATGGATTGTTATGGACAGATGTCTAGCCACTGCTCGCAAACTGGGCCTTTAAGGTGGTTATCTGGCGCTTGGGGCGATAGTACATCGCCGACTTGAGCAGTTCCGTGTGTTTGGACCAGGCTTTGTATTGCTAAAAAACTTAGACAGAATCGTCAGTGTTACCTGTCTCATAAAAGTTTGTGGCACTGCGAACGAATTTGTGAAACACTGACCGGAATTTCACACACACAGATAGATAGAACGGCCCTATACTTTTTCCAGGGGTATTCAAGGTTTTACTCGTATTTACCGCCAATAATACGTAAGAACACTGCAAATAAACAAACACATTGAGAAAAACTATAACACGCTCCGAGAAATCCACACAGAAGACAGTGGCAGCTGTTCCTTATACAAAAAGCCAACGGTATAAACAACCAAAAAACTCCTTTACCACCCCTTAGGTTGGTTGAACCTTGATTCAGTGTCAGTTGTATGCCTTAAAACTTTAAAGATTATATTGTCACCAAATTGCTACTTATAAATTAGTATTATTCTTTCTTTCTGCTTTAGGAACTGTCACAAAAAATGACAAAGCACATGGTCAACTATACGGGTTAGACGAAGATTGTCCTGAAGTCGTAAATTATCCTAAACGCAAAATACCCTAAGCGTACATTGTCCTAAAGTCGTAAAGGAACGGACAAGTCCCTACTCCCCGTCTTATATATTATTATATAAAAATAATGTTAAATGCAAATTATCCTGTAAATCTATTGTTAGTATGTATTTGTACTTTAGTTGAAGCTAATAAATTAACAGAATGCGTATAAAAAAAAAGTCCTGACTAACTGACTGACTGATCGACGTCCAGCCCACTCTTGGACCTAGAAAGCTGATTTTTTGCGTACCTAAATGTTCCGTTTATGATTACTGAGAAGAAAAAAAACTTGTTTGTATAGTATAAATCTTCCCAGGTGAACTTTTCGCTTCGAGCCATTACATTAAATTTGAACTTTAATACTATGACGATACCGTTTGTTTTGAAAGATAATGGCTCGAAGGGAAAATTCACCTGGGAAGATTTATACTATAGGTTTAGGGCATTTTGCGTTACAGGCATTTTGCGTTTAGGTCATTTTGCGTTCGTAAAATAGGTCACGACGACGGGGGGAACTATACATTCAACAAAAGGGTCGAGGACGTCTCCTGTGGGATAAATGCTGTAAGGAAAATTGTGCAAATGAGATGTCGTGTTTGGAATGTAAGAGTGAATCGTTTCCATGGAAGTGACGCTCCATCGCGTCCGCGTTTGTCTCTTCTTGCCGATAAATTACGTTTCTTGCATTCCATTGTGATCTTATCACTGTTTCGATCTTGAATACAAGCTTGTGATAAAAACTCACGTTGATTAAATCAAAGTGTTTGCATCCGGAGTATTCAATACTCTGCCGGAATTAATTTTAAGTTTCAGAATTGTTGTTGTGGAATAAGTGTTGCAGAATTGGATACCACGAGCTCACTCCTATTGGTAATTCCTCTGTACTAATAGGATAGGTAGGGGTCATTATTCGTGCTTTGTTGCGAATCATTTCCGTGGACTGGTTAGATCAATTGGCCAGAATAGTTATTTCCTTATAGCAAAATTACCATTCGCATTTTTCCCACATGCTTTTTTCTCATTATATGGTTTTTTACTGAAGCTTATTTTCACAATCGCGTTTTTTCCCAATTTTAATAGACACAGAAACATATATTTCATACTAAATACAAACTGAAATATAGATGCACAGAAAAAACCCCAGAAAAAAGACCAATGCTGGGAATCGAACCCAGGTCCTCAGCATTCCGTGCCGTGTGCCATACCCCTACACCACCACTGGTCTAGAGATTAGACACGAATCTTTCTTATACATCATACATTTCAGTCTACTAAATCATCACCTTATGCAGTGACAAGCGCTCATCTATGTTACACCCTCTATCGAGAGATTTTTCATGACCGTACAAGTAATAAAAAATGAAGTTGAAAAAATAAATACAAAAAGATACTTCATAGCTAAGCTAACTTGTTTAAAGTTGCACAGTAGCGCCATCTCTTGTCCAGGTGAGCAGTTAGTTCCGAAGGAGTGTTAAAATCTCTCGATAGAGGGTGTAACATAGATGAGCGCTTGTCACTGCATAAGGTGATGATTTAGCAGACTGAAATGTATGATGTATAGGAAAGATTCGTGTCTAATCTCTAGACCAGTGGTGGTGTAGGGGTATGGCACACGGCACGGAATGCTGAGGACCTGGGTTCGATTCCCAGCATTAGTCTTTTTTCTGGGGTTTTTTCTGTGCATCTATATTTCAGTTTGTATTTAGTATGAAATATATGATTTCACGGGATGACCGTAAAAGTAATAAAAAATGAAGTTGAAAAAATAAATACAAAAAGATACTTCATAGCTAAGCTAACTTGTTCACAGAAACATATGTAGGTTTAGGTTATGTTACGTTTGCATCGGCCCGAAGGGCCAAAAGCACACAGAAGAAGGAGCTCCGCTAGCTAGTGTGTCAATTCAAATTGGTAAAAAACGCTTCTGTGAAAATAAGCTTCAGTAAAAAACCATAGTGAGAAAAAAAACATCTGGATAAAAATGCGAATGAAAATTTTGCTACTGGGAAATAACGATTCTGGCAAATTGATTTAATCAGCCTTTCCCTGGACATATTTTAGTAGAAACAGCAAAAGATTCTGATACAGTTTTCAGTTACCTGATAGAAATACACGACCTCTTATAAATAACCGAATACGCCATCAAAATCTACAATCAATTTGTAAAAAACCGGCCAAGTACGAGTCGGACTCGCGCACCGAGGGTTCCGTACAAATGTCAAAATATACGTAAACAGCCAAATCTGAGTATAATAATCTAGTGTTAGCAAAGCCCTGCTTCTAATTAAAATGTACGCAGTGTGGGATCATTTTATATTGGGTAGTCGGGACACCCCTTAATGTTTAACAGGGTTCCGTTGCCACTCTCTTTGGTACGGTACCCTACAAAATGATACCACGAAAGTAATGTGGTTGTCCAATAATGAATGACTCAGGTTAGGTCCATCATTCAGAAGGTATATATTTCAAAACAGATCTCGTGCATTCATATCCCATAGAGCAAGGTTAAGATAAGATATCAATGAGTGCTTTTTAGGATACTCTCAGCTGCAGCTACGTAGCTGACCAAATATGTATGGAAGTGTCCACTCCAGATAACAAATGGTTTTTGGAAACGGTCTGATATGTGACAATGTCTGATAAGATTGCACAAAACATTCCATTTCTATAGAGCGTTTTAAAATAGGTAAGATTGAATTGTTCTACTTAGAAGGTTGGAAATGAATGTTTTCAAAGGATTCGGGTATTTTGAAGCGAAACAAATTAAAATTTATCAACCATTGTTAACTAATTTTAGTATAGACATGTTGTCATGCAGCTAATTTATAACTAGCTTTTGCTTACCGGCTTCGCTCGCCTGATTCTTTAGGTCTGGCGTTGAAATGAAATTGCGGTATTTTACAAAATTCCCATGGGAATTCCCAAAGTTTACAATGTGGTCTTCATTTTCGTCATGTGAACAACACCCGAGTGAAATTTCGTACCTCTATCCCCCTGTTTTACCATCCAGGAGACGGCATCAAATTTATCCGTCAGTTAAAATTAATCAATGGGTGGTGAAACAGCCCCTAAGTCTATTAAAATTTCGGATCCTGTCTGTACCGTAAGAGCTGTTTCGCACTACGTCCGATCCGAATCCGATCCGAATCCGTGAAAATAAGTTTTCGAACAATTTGTATGGTAAAATCGGATGAAGAAATCGGATTCAGTGCATAAGCTCATCCGATTTTACCATTCAAATTGTTCCAAAACTTATTTTCACGGATTCGGATCGGATTCGGATCGGACGTAGTGCGTAACCGCTCTAAAACGGGGTGACTTTGAAACTGCGGGGCATTTTTGTTAGCATTTGCTATTCCTTTTAAAATAAATTTCTTCATCGAACTTATATTTGTTTACATGTGAATTGTGAACCATTTACCTCATATATTATGGACAATGTCGACTTTATAGCCATTTAAAAACTATCAAAGTTTATGGTAATATCTTCTAATATATAAAAATATGGTGTCACGGTGTTTGTTATCGAACTCTTCCGAGACGGCTTGACCGATTTTTATGAAACTTTTTCTCTGTATTCGGTAGGTCTGAGAATAGGTCGTAGGCTATTTTTTATACCCCTAGGTTTACATGGCAAAACAACGTGTGCCGGGTCAGCAAGTTTTAGAATAAAAAGCAGCCTATCTTATATTTCCGAGATTCAGGTATCTACATTCCAAATTTTCATCCAAATCCGTGAAGCCGTTTTAGCACAGATTACTTAATAGTTACTTCGTAACAGATACTGCATCCCGTACAAAATCTTGGTACTTACCGCGATTGTAGCCACAGATTATACTACTCCGTCTCCTTATGAATGTGTGCGTGCCGACAGGGGATAGGGTTGGCACTTTGGAAAAAAATATAATTTCAGAATATTCATGTAATAAAAAAAACTCTTGTTACCATTTTTGTATTTTTTTATTTCCTTTATTTATACGTCGCAGGGAAATGACCAAAATAGAGATTTGTTTAAATATCTAAGGGATATGACCACACCATACAGGATTTTAAAATAAAAATTATAAGTGCTTAATTTTTACGTAATTGGTAATAAATTTCTTGCCTTGTCTAAATTCACGGTTATTAAATTTGATTGTGGCATAAATTCTGAATCTTATGAATAGTTTTATTAAATAGTCTTGCGGGAAACAAAGGCAAGGAGGATCAAAATTTATATTTTTGAAAATTTCATATATTGTGCTGCCTGGCCTTTGTCTCATATTTTGCTGGAAATTATCAATAAAGGCGGTCTCCAATTGTTTTACATAGTCATAAAACGCATTTGGTGGTGCCTTTAGGTCTCCGTAGAAGGACGAAGTTTTGTTAAAAGCTTTAAAATGGATAAACATTTTAGATTCGTTTAAACTAGGAATCTTCTGTAATTCAGCAACAAAGCCGGGGCAGGTATGTTTCTTCATACATTTAAAGAGTAAATAACCCGATATGTATGTTAAAGCATTTTCTGTAGGTAAGTCGAAGCGGTAGTCCGTTTCACCATTTAAAGCCACAGTTGAAGGTATAGTGCGGCGCGGGCTGTCTAGAAGATTTGGTCTTTCCAAGAATCCGTGATCCTTCTGTAGTAACTCACAGATGTCTTCTTCACAGTTCGTAAACCGTGAGTTTTTTAGCATATTACAGAGGAATAATTTTGAAAATGCTCTCATGAACTGTATTGGTGTAGGGTCTCGGCAGTTACCCCCCTGTTGTCGAATGGATCCAAAAAAATTTTCAAGACAATCTTGATTTAGACGTCTTGTAAGTACAAAATTAAATCCTTCTTCCTTTAAATCATTACACAGCATAATTATGGATTGAATCGTTATTTGTATATTTTTAAAGGTTTTGATTCTATTTGTATTATTGATTCCTTTGATTGAGTCAATGGCTCTCAATTTCTCAAATGTTGCCATGGCGTCTTCTAACACAGCAAGTTGGTATTTTTTTAATGAAAACGCCTTTTTATATTTATTTGTGGATTGAACTGCGCTTGAATTTAAAACATCGAACAAATTATTAATTTTCTCCACAAATTCGGCCGTTGCTCTTGCTTCTTCTGGTAAGCTTTTGTCGATCATAAGAACATTTAACGCGGCATAGACGGAGTTGCTAAATATTTGAGCAGCATATTTGACTCGCATTTTTTGAAAACTATTGGGTTTGATATGAGCTTCGGTGATTTTTGGAATCAATCTTAATTTTTTGTCTTTTTGTTGCAAATATAATTGATCTATATATTCCCAAGAAATATTTTTACCATCATATACAAAATTGTTTGTCAGCAAATTATTCCTCACACATTTAATTAAATGAGGAACATCGAAAATGTAGTAAATTCTTCTATCGTTATATAAAATGTAAGGTTTCTCCGGCGTTATTTTTTTTACCTGTTTAGCATACTTGTCAAAGTTCGTTCCCTGATCTGACACAATTGCTCTCACTTCTATTCCTATATTTAAAAGTTTCAAAATAATTTCATCTAACCAGTCTTCTAACTTTACGTAATGTTTCGGAGAACCTAGAAATGAGTATGCAATTGGTTGTTTCCAGTTGTGAAATATACCTCTGAGCATTACTACACAGGCATGAGAAGCTATTTCCGTTGTTACTTCACCATTGATATTATGAAGACCAATAATCTCGTCCTTTTTGGTGTCATAATATAAATGTCGTTTGAGATCCATTTCATCTAAGCATAGGGTACAATATTTTGCATCATCCGGCAGTGATTTCAATTTGGCTGATAAAAATTCTGAAGTACGATCATCGAATTCAGGTGGGATAACTATTTTGAACCTTGCAAGGGTACTTTCATTCGGAAGTCCTAAAAATGTTTTTAAAGTTCGGTACGTCTGCGGACTAGAAAAATGAAGATTTAACGCAAACAACTTAAACTCTGGATCATAACTGGTAACTTTGCGCTTGTTTCTTATACTGCTCTGCCACTTAATGAGCTTACAAAATCTTTTCGTGATCTCATCCTCCGTTCGGAAAGTAAACCGTTCATATTTTTCTGACTCTTTCGATTGAACTTCTTGTCTTATTTTATCAAAATCATTCTGAAGTTTTCTTTTTTTCAGCTTCAATTCCTTCAATTCCTCACAAAGTCGTCTTTTTCTCGGTGTGTTAGATGACAAAGAGGCTGCGGTTTGTGTCTCCCGAGTTTTATGACTATTATCACATGTCTGTACTGCCTTTGATTTCGTGTCGGCGCTTTTAATGGTAATCGCTGATAATATGTTAACAGTAGAATATTTGGTTTGTGTCGATGTTTCCTTTGTTTTTGTGTCAGTATTGGAATTTGAAGTGGCTGGTTGAGAAAAGTGTAATTTTGTCGGTAATGCATTAGGTCGTAATTGCGGTTTGTAAATTATCATAGATTTTTCAAAATGCAAAGAACATACAAAATGATTTTTTGGCTTCGTAATTGGGCTTGCTAAGTCGGGCCTACCAATTAATTCTACCCACTTCTTGCGCCTGAAAGAATTAAAAAAAAACATTATATATTAGATTAGAACGTAGACACCAAAGAGAATATAACCACTACGTTTTACTAGACACTTCCTTTACCGTCAGCGTCAATACGTTTTAAAGGCCACCACAGACTGCAGCGCGGGGTGCGCGCGCGATGCCGACGGAGCGGGCCCAGCGCGGTCAATAACACGAATCAAATAATATAGTGTGGCTCGCTGCCGGAGTGTGTCACTGTATATTTTAATCAGTATTATAGAGCGCGCTGGGCACGCTCCGTCGGCGCCCCGCGCTAACACACACCGGCGGCGCGGCGCAGCGTACATGTTTTAGTGCTATTTAATACAACGAGCTGGGCCCGCCCAGCCGGGTGCCGCACGCACGCCTTGTAACGCGGCCCGTGGTGGCCTTGAGCAGTTTGCGTCGCATTTGTATTTGCACTTTAAAGTTGAATATTTCGGAAACGAATCACTGTATCAAAAATCATCATCATACACAACCCCGATGGTTTGAACAGACCTATAGATCCAACAATATCCCACACTCATGGACTTAATACCTACTTGTTATTAGAAGGAGGTAGCAATACGTTATTCAAAGGCTGTTTTAACCAGTGAATGTTGGACAAGTCCTTTAAATTCACAAATCAAAATTATCTACTTGTAAAACGCAAGCTGACAAATATGTACCTAAGTACCTAACGACATTTTGTATTAGGTTGGTTAATAGGCAGGTATGTACATTCCTACTTATAACCGTTTTATTACTTACCTTTCTTTGTCAACAGGTAATTGGAAAAAAGACACGTTTTTATTTCGACTTTTACATGATCTACATCCATCCACTGCACAAAAATTACCAGGCGGCATATTTTGTCCTTGAAACACGAATGAACGTGCGTCGGCGCGCGCTTGTGACAACCTACTGGAATTTCGATCGCAGGCGATCGTCCCCGCGGTAGGTAAATATCGCGCGTAAGTACATTGCATGCATGAGGCCTGGTTTTAGCGTGAATGAACAACAAATACCCACATACAATACAAACTCACGAATTTATAACATTAGTGGGTTGTTTTCGTTCAATTTAGTACCTACTTATAAAATATAATACAAATATAGTATTTGTACTCTTAATCATCCCAGCATATATACGTCCCACTGCAGGGCACAGGCCTCCTCTCAGAATGAGAGGGCTTGGGCCGTAGTTCCCACGCAGGCCCAGTGCGGATTGAAAACTTGTACTCTTAATTGAACGCTATTTAGGTATGGTATAAATCTTCCCAGGTGAATTTTTCGCTTCGAGCCATTACATTAAATTTGAACCTTAATACTATGACTATACCGTTTGTTTTGAAAGATAAGGGCTCGAAGCGAAAAATTCACCTGGGTAGATTTATACTATACCTACCTATTGAAAAACTTCAAGCATGCAATAGGCGGCGGCAACGCCGGCAACAAAAAGCAGTAAGGAATAGATATAAGTTTAGTATGGCTTTGATGAGCATTTATACATATATCCACGGCCAACGGGGTGATCATCAAATTCTTTCACCACGACTTGTCTCGATGTAAGCAGTATCATGATCCCCTGTTGCACTGGATGTCCTGACATGCATCCAACATTTTGGATAGTTCATTGCCTTACCTCTTCTTTGTTAGAGGTCTGTCATTAGTCATCACGGAAACTAATCTTTATATTAATCGTAACTAACAAGAACCTTTTTTATTTGCGATCGAAATCTTTAGCGGAATTAAAAGCCTAATCATCACTTAAACACCTAATTCCTTTGTTTGGGTCACTACGGCACAGAATACCATGCACAGGACCATGTTACCCATTTATACTTACACTTCAAGTTGGTCTTATTTTAAAGGACACAAAGTGGCTTTTGGTGTTACCTGTACGTATTTAGTTGTTAGAAACATTGAATCATCAGTACGTTCAAATGTCAAAAGCACCTGCCTTATTCGTGTTTAGGGCACATGCGAGCCTTGCGATAGCAATCGTAAACGTTCTGAGAAAAAGAATATCGTGAGGTATTCATTGTTGTAAACTACCACCATTATATTAATTAGTTGCTGATGTATTGGTAAAAAAACCGTGGTGGTGTTTTAACCTATTATAGCATTTCAAGCAGAGAGAGGATCATAGGTTGAGTTTGAGTTTTTCGGAATTTAGGTCCGAAGTACATTTTAAAATTTATTTACCATGAGCTTTACTGTGAAGGAAATCCGTACCTATTCCGTATTTTAACGATCAGATAACCAAGTGGTTATTTACCTTGACTATGGAGCTTAGAGTTCCTGGATTCGAAACCCGGTAGGAGCAGTCGCTTTTAATTGTGATATGCTTGTCGTGAGCTCCGTCTCACGAAAAGGTAAATACTATACATTTGTTATTATCAGTAGCAACACTAAGCAAAGTCTGTTTCATTTTCGTACTGGTTAAATTAATATCTATGATTTGTCTGTGGTCAAACTGTACAAAACCAACCGCTTAATTCAAATGTCAAAAGTTTTCTCATATGCACTCCAATACAGTTTTCTCAGTATCAATTTGCCAGTAGAATAGTGAAGTCGAAACGTGAGATATAAGCAAGATAATCACCGCCTGTACTCTCCTGAGAGCTAAGTATCTAGCATAGTTTGTTCCTTAGCGACGATTCTATTTGTTACTAAACTTCTCTTGCTAATTACATCCTGCCCTCATTGATAAATGTCAGGATCAGCCTTGTATGCTCAGTGTGCCCAAGCATGTCCATGAAGAACCCCTTGACACGTAATGTTTTCCCTATGGTGGGAGGTGAATGAAGCCAGTGGTGGCAATGTAATGTCAGTCTCCGCACCAGTCATCTGGTGGGAGACTGAAGCCCGTGGTGGCACAAGGTCAAGCCGTCCGGACGAAGAATTATGGGTATAGCTGTCAGATACGGCTCAACGTTAATGCTTGGAGTTATGACTTAGTGTAAAAGGCATCCGTTTTAAGTACAAAATGAATATTACAGTATAGCAGGAATCTACCCTCTAAATCTCAGGTCAGGCTGCTGACCACCTAAGCCTAGGAACGAATTATCCCTGGGCGCTGTAGTCCCAGGGACAAGTGGCTCTCTGGTCAGAGAGTCATATCTCATCTCAATGTTACAGAAGGTGACGGGAGCCAGGTGATTGGGAAGTGAATCATTTAGCGAAGCAGGCCTATTACCATACTGTCTTGAGCTTTCTGTGATGGCATGATGACTGCGCGGGATTAATGAATCAAGGTATGAACTTGCACCTGTTACACCAGCAATTTGTTTCCTATGCAATTTAAAGATAAGTTAGTACAACCCTGTAGACGCCGCTCTGAGTGTCTGCCGGCCGGGGGCACGAGGGGCGACGTCACCACAAAAATTGGTGGAAAGGTGCTGTGATAAGAACCGAGGAATCGGCAATTTAAAGAGAAAAAACAATTTGTTATTATATGTAACAGAGCAAGTTCATTACCTGTAGCGCCATCTATTGAAACAAAAAGGAACTAACTATGATCGAAAATGCATGGCGTGCGGTGCCTTTGACTTTTTATTTTTTCTATTCTATTTTCATAGTTTAATCGAAGGAAATCTTGGCTATCACTAAACAAATATACAATAAACGCTTATTTATGTTTTATTATACTGTGTCTGTGCTATGAGAAACACTTATTTTTTAACCCAAAGATTGTAAACTATTTTTGTAAAACTCGGACCGGAACTAACCGATACCGGAAACAGGAAGTGCGCCATTGGAACGGAATTAATCTTGTTATTCATGTTAATGTAAGTTATTTTAGTTGTAGCATTAAGCAAGCAACGGACACGAAATTAATTCGTGAAATAATTTTAAGAAGTGATTATAGATTAATTAATTCAATACAACTCGAAATCTCATTTACCTCGCAGTTCGCGAAAACACGGTTGTTTGCAAAGACGCCATTTTTTATTTCTCTTTTGAGATACTTTACAGAACTAAGTTCAAGTGCTTAAAGAAAATTTACTTGGTAAGTAATATTGTCTTATCACGTATAAACACGCATTAAATCGATGATAAATTGGTTGGTGAGTAACATATTAAGTAGATTTCATGTAGTTCAACGAATTTACGCAGAAATAAGAAGTTTAAAAATGAAAAGCAGGGGACGCTTGAGATTCAGTTGTTTCATTTGAAAGGTTTGCAGGAAACTTGCATTTAAGTCTTATCTTGTTAAAAACCAACCAAATTTGTCATTAAATGTATAGATAAGTATAAGCACCCCTACTATTTCGTCCCTTTTAACGTAAAAGGGTACGATTTCGTAAGTTTCAAACTTGTCTACGTGAACGGGAAAAACTTTTTTTTGTGTGTGCTCTTGATACAAAAGAATTAAAATGAGTATGTGGACAATCCTTTCTTCAATCATCGACAAACTAAATACAATAAGAAAACTGAAAATAACACAACTTATTCGTGTATAGGAAACGAACATAAGTGGTTCATTTGGAACGACCCCGCTAAGGCGCCCCATAGCTGGTGCGGCGCCCGGATCATTGCAGACCGTAAAGTGACGCCCCGCACGGGTGCGAGCGCTGTGAGTTGCCGAAAGCCGATGTGAAGTTTACACTTTCCAAATCCAATACACGGTAGGTACGTTATTTGTATTAATAACTCGTTGTCTTTTAACGGCGTTAAAGAGCCAACATCTATGAGGAAATTTTGAAATCATTATGCTTAATTTGTGGATTATCACTACAATTATGGATTTATATGATAAATTATTTTGTACCAAAACGTTCCAAACTTTATGTGATTGGTCTGATCTTTTGTATAGGTTGTAAACACAACAAGGTTTTTATTAATTGGTTGCATTGAGTGGACACACACTATGGAGGCCTTACTGCCAAGTCAAATTATTTTCTTGACAGATAACTTTTATTTTTGTTTCTAATTGTTTATATTGCAATGCAATCACATGTTATTCAGTACAGTCTTCAACATAAATGACTATTAATTACAATAATGTTATTTCATCAATTTGTTTTGACATAATGCTACTTTATGATAGTGAAGATGTTATTTTCTTTAAAAATCCATTCACAGATTTGAACACCAATCAATATGGATGCCATATTGCTCAATAGGCTCTCTACCATAGCGAACAATATCAATACACTTGCTCAAGCTGAATTATGCAGCGATATTCAGAATCTCGATGAAGCAAAAATTCATGCAGCTAAACTGAAATCCGTGTTAGCTCGATTTGAGACTGAATTGCTACAATACTTCAACCTGTCTAATCAACCTGATGCTGATGAAATATCCAACTTAACTACAATACAACTCAAAGGTGAAGAAGTATTAGCGGAGTTGAACGCCAGCATCAATATTAAATCTGACACCAGCGCTACCCAATCTGTGACTTCTGATAAAAGACTTAGCAAACTGCCTGAGCTTAGCATACCTACCTTTAGTGGAAACCTTCTGGAGTGGCACCAATTTTGGGATCAATTCCGCTCATGCATCGACCAGAGGAATCTATCTGATGTAGACAAGTTAATGTACCTGAAAGCATCACTCAAAGGCGAGGCCAAGAAAACCATCGAGGGATTAGACACTACCAACAAGAATTATGAAATTGCGATATGTACTCTAAAGGAGAGATATGGTAAGGAAGACCTCATCGTCGATGCTCATTATGCTACCTTATACAGGATTAAGAGAGCAGAAAAGATTGAAGATTGCCGTAAGACACTGGATGAAATAGAAAGACACATCAGAGTTCTTCAGTCGTTGGGGGAAGATATAAGCCGTAATCATCTCAGGTTCATGATCATGGAAAAATTCCCAGAAGACGTCATATATGAGATCAAAATGAAAGCCAAGACCGAGTCAATTGAAGAATTACGAAAACAACTAGCTATTGTAATCACCGCACGAGAAGATGCTAACAGAATTTTTTCTGACAATTCACGTCAAGAGGCTACACAGTACACAGCGGAGACTCTGCATGTAAACAACAGACCAAATTATAGCGACAGGCACAATGCAAAAGCATTTTATAATCAAAGATTTAATAGAAGACAAACATTTCCAAGCCATGGCTCTACTAGCTGCAACTTCAACAGGGATGATAGACCTAACAAAAGGAGGTATGAAATGAAGAATGATAGAAGACATTTTGATAACAAAAGGTTCAAGATCAGTTGTTTGTTTTGCCAAGGACAACACTACAATGACCAATGTAAGCAAGTCAAAACCTTAGAAGAGAGGAAACGGAAACTTACAAACCGCTGTTATAAATGCCTTCGTCTAAACCATTCCGCCAAACAATGCAGAGAGAGGAAGTTAAAATGTCCACATTGTGGACAATTTGACGCGCACAATCGTGCCATATGTCCTAAATTACTTAAGAAAGAAGACTCTTCGAGGAGCACAACCGTAATGCATAGTAATGCCAAAGGGTTCACCTTTTTACAGACAGCAGTTGCGACAGTTCAAGGCAATACTTATACAATGAAATGCCGGATACTACTAGATTCAGGAAGTCAAAGAAGTTATATAACTCAGGAAGTATCCAAAAAACTTGGCTTAAAGACCGAAGAAGAAAACCAGCTCACCGTGTTCACCTTTGGAGCTAAAGAACCACGGATGATAGAAAGCCCATTGGTTAAATTAAGTATAGAGTTAGTACAATGTGGGGAGGTACAGACAATATATGCTAATGTTGTTCCTTCAATCTCCCAGGGTATAACACATCCTGGGCATCTACTGGACAGCTGTAACCTCAACGGACAACTCACCTTTGCTGATGATGGATCTTTATCAGACCGTGTCGACGTGCTTATCGGAAACGACTATTATTACTCTTTAATGTCAACTGGGAAAGTGAAAGTTTCTGAAAACCTATTCCTAGTGGAATCTAAACTTGGATGGATACTTTCCGGTACTACAGAAATAAGGCCTACTGATGAGTTGACAGTGAACACTTATTTTCAATCAAGCTGTGAGACCAGACTTAACCCACCAGACTTGCCTTTAGATAATGGTAATCTAAATTGCCTCTGGGATTTAGAATCTATTGGCATAACAGATTCTCCAAAAGCTAATAGAGACGAGGAAGCTATCAATAATTTCAATGAAACCACAGAATTCAAGGATGATAGATATTATGTCTCCTGGCCCTGGAATGAATACCCACCGAACCTACCATCTAATTTTGGATTAGCTTTTGGTCGTCTGATAGGCCTACTAAAGCGACTAGACTTATCAACTTTAAACTTATATGACAACCTGATCAGAGAACAGCAGAATAAAGGCATTATAGAGATCGTACCTGAAAGGGAGCTGAACACATCTAGTCATCCAGTACATTACCTTCCACACCATGGAGTAAGTCATCCGGGGAAGAGCCTCAGAATAGTTTACGATGCGTCAGCCTGCACTAAAGGTCACAAAAGTCTCAATCAGTTCTTGTATTGCGGACCTATGATGCTTGAAGATTTAATAGGATTGTTATTGAAATTTCGCTGTCATTTAATAGGAATAACGGCTGACGTCGAGAAGGCGTTTCTCCAGGTTGGCCTAAATAAAAAGGATCGAGATGTCACAAGATTTATATGGCTCAAGGACATATCAAAACCAGCCACCGAGGAAAACCTATCGCATTTGAGATTTACAAGAGTCCCATTTGGCATCATATCTAGCCCCTTTTTGCTCAATGCCACGATTAAACATCATCTGTCACTTTCAGAAAAGGTAGACATAAAGAATTTAGCTGACGACATCTACGTCGATAACTTGATAACTGGAACCAGTACTCCGCAGGAAGCTGTAAAATTATACAGAGATTCTAAACATACTTTCAATCGAATCTCTATGAATTTAAGGCAGTGGAGCTCTAACTCGATGGAAATGATGAAAATCATTCCGGATGCTTGTCCAGACAGAATAGTTAAAACACTCGGACTGGACTGGAACCTAGACAACGACACACTGCAGCTGAGAATTAAGAAGGTGAACGATGCCAACACCAAAAGAAGCATTCTGAAAGCGGTGGCATCCGTGTACGACCCATGCGGATTCTCAGTACCAACTATGTTACCAGCTAAATTATTATTACAAGATTTGTGGAAGATGAAAATAAAGTGGGATAAACCACTGCCAAAAGAATTAGTTGATAAATGGAAAAACATTCAAGAAGATATTTATAAGATTCAAGAAATAGCCCTACCAAGATGCTTCATACAATCACTGAATCAAAGGAACTGTCAAATTCACTGCTTCACAGATGCGTCTAAAAGAGCCTACGCAGCAGTAGCGTATATCGTGTCCGGAAACTCAATAAGCTTTGCGATAGGCAAATCAAGGCTTGTGCCAATCAAAGATCAGGCTGATTTGAAAATTCCACGCTTGGAATTACTTGGTGTGCTGATTGGCAGTCGACTAATAAAATACCTACTTAAATTCATTAAGTTTAACGTGACTCGACAATTTCTGTGGACAGACAGCCAGATTGTCATTGACTGGTACAGTTCACATAAGCTATTGACACCATTCGTTTCTAGACGAATAGAAGAAATCAAGGAGAACAAAAACCTAACAGTCAGATATGTGCCATCTAACCTAAATCCAGCCGATGTCGCCACCAGACCGAATGGCTCCGCAGAAGATCAAGCTAGATGGCTAGCTGGACCTAGCTTTTTATCCCAAAAACCAAGTGAGTGGCCATCTGGCACGGTAAGAATGTTAGACAGCTCGCTTATGGCCGCGGAGGGTCCTGCGGATATAAACCATTCCGTTACTAGAGATGCAGACATGAATCAGTTGGATGTTCCAGTATCACAAGATAATGAATTAAAAATAGTTCAAGATAAAAATAGTACCATCGGACCTGACTACGATACCATCGGACGTGACAGCAATGAAAAACTAATAGATACCAATGTCCAAAACTCTACCCTGGAAGAAATCAAAGTTTTACAGTCAGAACATTTCGCAAACGAAGTCAAGGGAATAGAAACAAATCTAAGTCGCAACTTAAGGCTATTTAAAGATGATCAAGGACTACTACGCTGTAAGGGAAGAATGAAGAACGCTAATTGGTCCTTTGATAAGAAATATCCTTTACTCTTACCTAGAAGCTGCGAGTTCACTGAAAAGGTAATAAAGGACGTACATGAAAAGAACTATCACGTGGGAGCGAATCATACACTTAGCATAATCCGTGAGTCGTTTTGGATACCTCAAGGTAAAAGCCAAGTGCAAAAGATTATAAGGAAATGTCAACAATGTGTTAAGCATGGCGGCGGACCTTATCGCCTACCACCTACACCTGCACTTCCGCCCGAGCGGGTCAACTTCAGCATGCCATTCACCTTTACAGGCGTGGATTACTTAGGACCGTTGATTGTAAAAACTGAAAATGGCACCAGCAAGCGATGGATATGCTTATTTACATGCCTGGCTGTGAGAGCTATTCATTTGGAAGTGGTCCAAGATCTCACAGCTGAGGAAGGACTTTTAGCCTTAAGGAGATTGATAGCAACAAGAGGTGTACCAACACTCATCTCGTCGGACAACGCTTCATACTTTAAGCTCATAGGAGAAATTCTATCGAAATCTTACTGTGTTGAGAACAAAATACAATGGAGGTTCATACCCGAACTAGCCCCATGGCATGGAGGGTATTACGAGCGTTTAGTGGGTATGGTAAAGCATTGTATGAAGCGATCACTTCAAAAACACCTGCTTAGAGACACCCAGTTGTCGACGGTAGTGAAAGAAATAGAAGCTGTGCTTAATACGCGGCCACTTACATGTGTAGACTCTGAAATAGAGCATATTCTCAAACCTGCAGACTTTTTAAATCTCGGCAGATCTATAACCATGGAAACATCGCAGGAGGACATACTGGTACAAGGTACTACTACCAAGAAGGACTTGATAGCGGCCTGGAGACGAGCTCGTATACTGCTCGAAGAATTTAAGGAAATGTTCAGTAACCGGTACTTGGCAAGTTTGCGTGAGAGGTATAACTATTCCCACAGGGATCCTCGCGTCACGTCGAAGGAGAACCCGAAAGAAGGACAGATCGTGCAGATAAAGGGTGACAAAAATCGCGAAGGTTGGAAGGTGGGAAAAATTATCTCTCTCATTAAAGGATCTGACGGCTTGATAAGAGTAGCGAAAGTGAGTGTAGGTGACAAAGTATTCACCCGATCTATCGCTCATTTGTATCCCTTAGAAATGGAGGATACAGGTGACCAACATAACACAGTTCTTCAAGACACAGAACCTTCAAACGAGACGGAAGCTCAACATGAAAACGTGGAAAACTCGATCAGTGTTCCCGCTGCGGTAATCAATGACAGAGTTGAAGTAGACAAATACGGATCTCAGCTAGCACCGGAACCCACAAGGGTAGAGACCATAGAGACTACGACTAATACGGATATGGATGTGACTGATAAAATCAGCAACGTGAACGATAACGACACAGATATGACCGATATTAATTTGGACATAAGTCATGATCCAGACATGAGTGACCTAGAGCAATCTTCAGATCTTGAACAGAACCAGAAACGTCGATCCGCAGTCCGAGCCATGGAGAAGATCAGGAAGTGGACTCGCGATCTGATGACAACCCTAAACTAGTCTTCCTCGTGGCGAGTGTCGTGAGCTCCGTCTCACGAAAAGGTAAATACTATACATTTGTTATTATCAGTAGCAACACTAAGCAAAGTCTGTTTCATTTTCGTACTGGTTAAATTAATATCTATGATTTGTCTGTGGTCAAACTGTACAAAACCAACCGCTTAATTCAAATGTCAAAAGTTTTCTCATATGCACTCCAATACAGTTTTCTCAGTATCAATTTGCCAGTAGAATAGTGAAGTCGAAACGTGAGATATAAGCAAGATAATCACCGCCTGTACTCTCCTGAGAGCTAAGTATCTAGCATAGTTTGTTCCTTAGCGACGATTCTATTTGTTACTAAACTTCTCTTGCTAATTACATCCTGCCCTCATTGATAAATGTCAGGATCAGCCTTGTATGCTCAGTGTGCCCAAGCATGTCCATGAAGAACCCCTTGACACGTAATGTTTTCCCTATGGTGGGAGGTGAATGAAGCCAGTGGTGGCAATGTAATGTCAGTCTCCGCACCAGTCATCTGGTGGGAGACTGAAGCCCGTGGTGGCACAAGGTCAAGCCGTCCGGACGAAGAATTATGGGTATAGCTGTCAGATACGGCTCAACGTTAATGCTTGGAGTTATGACTTAGTGTAAAAGGCATCCGTTTTAAGTACAAAATGAATATTACAGTATAGCAGGAATCTACCCTCTAAATCTCAGGTCAGGCTGCTGACCACCTAAGCCTAGGAACGAATTATCCCTGGGCGCTGTAGTCCCAGGGACAAGTGGCTCTCTGGTCAGAGAGTCATATCTCATCTCAATGTTACAGAAGGTGACGGGAGCCAGGTGATTGGGAAGTGAATCATTTAGCGAAGCAGGCCTATTACCATACTGTCTTGAGCTTTCTGTGATGGCATGATGACTGCGCGGGATTAATGAATCAAGGTATGAACTTGCACCTGTTACACCAGCAATTTGTTTCCTATGCAATTTAAAGATAAGTTAGTACAACCCTGTAGACGCCGCTCTGAGTGTCTGCCGGCCGGGGGCACGAGGGGCGACGTCACCACAATGCTTAGATATAGGTTTGTATCTGAGTCATGGACGTTCTATGTATTCAAGTGTACCTATATGTATGTTCATCCGTTGCCTAGTGCCCATAGTAGGTACAAACTTTGTTTGGTTTGTGTAAATTGCCGTAAATTGTTTCGTGTAACTACTTCTGTATTAACGTCTGTTCAGTTGTGGCCTCAATCTTATAACTAATATTCTTCGAGACTTAATAACGAACTATTCATTGCAAAAATTACCTCTACGTTTCGACCACATTGGCCGTGGTGACGAGACGACTGAAGTGTAGGGTATCACTTTCGTTAAGCCGCGTGAGTTTTTCGAACTACCCGCAATTTATTTTCTTTCTACATTATCAGTTTGACACAACACTTACATTATTCCGCGATTTATCCAAAGATACATCTCGACGCCCACATTTACCTAACACCGGATTCCATGCAGAAGAGAGCTTATATTCCATCATTCTGGTAAAAAAAAAATAGTATCTCCTTATTTCAACATTTTCAACCGCTTCACGCACCATTCTGGAGTAGTTATGACGTTCAGTCGAGTGATCTCAATATTTTCAGAAACTTTATTTTAAATAAAGAACTTTTACTTCTGTCGTACAAAGTTCTTGTCTACGCAAAAACGCTTTGTTCCAACCGTTCAAATCCCGATTTAACAAGTTACGTGCCAGCGTAATATTTCTTAGCCAAATTATTTCCCAACCTCCACCTCAAGAATTCGATTAGTCTGTGCCATAATTAATTTAGGGCTACTTGTTCGCTAAATAGTTTCTCACAATGAACACAATACCAAGTACGCTCGGTACCTGCCCATACTCTCAATGTCATGAATCAGAAAGTGCCGTGTCATTGACATTTAGCCATTCACTCGATCACTACTGCACAAAGATATTATCATAAAAGCTTTTAAAACATTTCATAATGATTACTGTTATTTGAGTTACGATGAAAATGTGCGGTGAATCAAATGTACACGCACAATTACTTAGTGACTTATTGGTATCAGGTAGACAAATGATGACAATGGTACGATGGTTGTGGAGTCATTGTTATTTACTGGAGATAAGATACTATCATCCTACAATTTCTCGATCATTTAAGCGAAGATTAGCATTAGATGTGAAGAGAAAATTACACATTTATTGCCCGTGCAGCAGTGCTTGACCACTTTTAAAGAAAAACACTGTCAAATGCTAATTGACTATCATTTGAGTTTGATTAGCATTCACGAAATGAAGCTGTTGTTACTTTATAGTCAAGTCGTGTAGCTAATCAAACGGAAATGAAAGATAAGCACTTGACAATGTTTTCTTAAAGTAGTCAGACACTGGTGCATGGGTAATAAGTGTAATAAGTAACTAAGTAGTTTAATACTTAAATACACCTAAACACAAAGTGATGTCAAACATCAAAACAAAACGAAATGACGAATATTCTGTAGTTCCCTCTGATGCGTATTACTAACAGTATAAATAGAATGGGACACGGTGTAGCTACTAAGTATTTAGTGACTTATCTATCTCCATTAACGTTAATCCGTTCAGATACTGTTCAAGAGCGCTATCAACAAACGAGCAAAGTTGAGTTCAATTTAAATTAAGTTACGTAGAATTACAATTTTTGCTGAGACAGATTAGTCTTTAGTGTTATTAAAAAATTTGCGGTCTCGTGAGGTCAGTTACCTTTAATGTCTTGGCAGTATTGAGCGGGGTTCGTCCTGGATGTCTGCCAGTCGGAATTTAAATTTTCGTCTGTATTTCCAGATAAATATAATCTAGGTCTCTTCAAGGTTAGAGTGAATAGGCTGTTACTGAACCAGTGAGGTACACCTTTGGCCTCATCTTCACTTTTCATCAGGTGAGATAGTGGTCAATCACGGTTCAGTTTTATGTAAAAAAAAGAAAAAAAAATCCGTCCTTATTCCTTGCCCACATTACAAAAGCAACCTCTATGCAAATTTTAGCCTTCTAGGGCCAAGGGTTTGGGCTGGATGTAGATGAGTCAATCAGTCAATCAGTCATGACTTTTCTTTTATATAAGTATCTATTATTTGGTGTGGCCATAAGATGAAACTTAGTTTGAAGACCTTCTTGTAGTTGCAAGTAAGTAGGTATGTAGGTAGGTACATACATATTATGAGCACATTATTCATCGCCGAACGTGGTTTTATTTCGCACGCATGTCTACGATTGTTTTACATGATTGACAACCGTTCCAAACTTTTTGCAGATTGAAACATTGGATCGGTCAACGACCTCCAAATAAACGAACGTTACGTCAGCGAATAACTTTATTAAGTACCGGCATAATTAATCTTACATCACGACAGGGCTACCATTTGTATTTGCAGTACGCTAGGAATTTGTCGAGTTACTCCAAGTATTCGTGTCAAGCGAGCCTGTTCTGCGAATCGTTAGAATTTTGATACTATCTCTGTCTATTTATAACGTAACTTAACGAGAAATTCCTAAGAACTAAGGAGCTTTTATTTCTCAATTGATTTTAATTTTGACGTATTACCCTAGTGGCTAGAACCTGACTTCGAAGGTGGAGGTCCCGGGTTCGATTCACAGTCGCGCGGTCGGGGCAAAGATTTGTTAGAAAAATACGAATGTTTATACTCCCGAGTCTTGCATGGTTAACATATGGTTAATATTTATATGTGTAAATACGCATTCTTTCATATTTGGGACGCACAGTGTGTAGACGTAAATGAAAGTCTAGAGAAACTGATTGTCGTTGGGAACACCGAAGGCAGAAGATCTCGCGGTCGTTCATCAACGAGATGGACCGATCAAGTAAAAGACTCGTCGTCCGCTAATTTCTACATGGTGGTAAGAGACGCACTGGACAGGAACCGGTGGAGGCAGATTATTCGCTCCAGATGCAACCCTGATACCACGATCCTCAGACATGAGAGACCGACCTGGAAGGAAGATTGTAACTATAAGTATATTTATCCGTTGTCTAATACCCATGACACACCTCTCACTCGGCTTGCATCTCTGAGTTTTTCGGAATTTATGTGCGAAATTAAGTTCCAGTTTTAGCATGACATGAAATGGTCAAGTGCGACTCGTACTCGCGCACTGACGTTCTGCACCAACTTGTAGGTTTCATTGCGTCTATATTCCAACTGATCCATTACGGTTCTTGAGATACAGCGCAGCCGTTGACAGATAGACAGACGAACAGTGTAGCGGCATTAAAAGGGTACCTTTTGTCACTCTTCGGGTACAGAACCCAATGTAATATTTTTTGTTGAAAAAAAAAGTCTTTCTGCTTTCTTGAGGCGAATTCTTTGTGGTTATGATGACCATTCCAAAAGAGCTAGTAGATAAAAACCAGCCAAGTGCGAGTCGGACTCGCGCACGAAGGGTTCCGTACAAATCTATAAAAATCACGTTTGTTGTATGGGAGCCCCCCTTAAATATTTTTTTTATTTTAATTTAATGATTTATTTTTAAAGTCAATACATAATTAAATATTCTGTGAATATTTCAAGCTTTTACCTGTTGCCGTTATCAATGTCGAGCAAAAACGAGCAAAAAAATCACGTTTGTTGTATAGGAGCCTCCTTAAATATTTATTTTACTCCGTTTTTTAGTATTTGTTGTTATAGCGGCAACCGAAATACATCATCTGTGAAAATTTCAACTCTCTAGCTATCACGGTTCCCGAGATACAGCCTGGTGACAGACGGACGGACGGACGGACGGACGGACGGACGGACAGCGGAGCCTCAGTAATAGGGTTTCCGTTTTTACCCTTTGGGTGCGGAACCCTAAAAAAGACAAGTGAAATAACCATTTGCGGCCTTACAGAATAAACGTTTCGTTCTTGATTTCAAAAATTTTTCTTGGTGCTAAAAAGTACCTTGTATATAATATCTGCTAACAGTTCCTAGGCTAGGTAATTCTATAGCGTCATAATAGCGCCTAATAAATTGCACTAGCGCATTTGTCACGATGGATGACAACCCTCGTAAAGAGGCACGGTTGTCACCACACACGATCAATCATATTCTCCATCCTCTGCTAATTGAAGCTCGACTTTAACTAATGAATTATACAACAGTAAAAAACAACTACACGTGTAAAAAATATGGAAGAACACGATGTACGCAAGGTATGTTCGTAATATAACCGTTTTGTTTGCGGTTTGGCTGATGTATTATTATATTGTTGATACTGATGATATCGAAGATCTGTACTGCCGTGCTCAAGCTAAAAGGCGGCTAAGTGACATTTGGTCAATTTCGACTTTTCAATACCATTCTGCTCAGAAAAAAAATCTCTATCGATCTGTCTAGGAACGGTTTTTCTATCTTTTACCGTTTCGAAAATAATTTTTCAAAAAAAGCGGCTAAATACATAAAAAATGGACTTTGCTATGCTTAAAGGCGACTAAACCACTTTACTTAACTAAAAAGCTACTAAAGTACTTTAACGTTTGGATTGTTTTTCCTTTTTTATTATAAATGCCAAGCTTAAAAGCGGTTATTATTTTTGGGTGCACTAAAAGGCGGCTAAACGTCTTTAACCGCTATCTAACTAGGTTTCATTGAATAAAATACTTAGCTGATACCTGACTACAAGGCGATTATACGACAATGCATCACTAAAAAGCAGTTAAAATCACATTGCCGCCTTTTAGTCCTGTATTCATGCCACAATTCCAGTAAAAAACCTACGGTTGAAAGCGGCATTTGTCCGTGCGCAAAGTAAACGACATATTTTATTTAATTGTTTGCATAACTAAAAGGGGGCTATTCTACAATACATGACTAAAATGCAGCTAACTACGCCTGCCTCTTTCTTCTGTACCCTCGCTAAACCAGAAAACTTACCATAATAAAGAAGTAGATGTGTCAATGTACAGTAACCTCTTAGTGTAGGAAGACGTTTCGCGGGCGCACGGCGACGCATTTCCACCAAATAACATTATGGCCAATAAACATATTATGAGGTCTGTAAGTTACATATTTTCTTTTTGTGTAATCGCAGAATTAGAATTAGTATTACAAGATTTGTAATGTACTCGGTTGACTAGTAGAGTATGTACATATATTACAATTAGCCACTCACGTGTCTTTTTTTCCAATTACTATCATTTATTGACAAGTGATTTCAAACAAGGTCATTACTGACTTAAGGAATAAATGTGATTGAAATAAATAAATAAATTGGCAACCGTGGTTGCACAAAGCATGTGATTGGCTTTGTAGGTATGTATCTTGTACGTTAAATTTGACCCACTTCCTGGTTACCGATTAAGTTGACATTTTGCAACTTCGATCAACAATACGCATACTTAATATTCCGTCTTCCGTCTTCTAATTCCGTCTTCACCCGGATCTTTGTTGTTTTTAAGCTGCCCCAGGGCAATCCTAATCTCGCTCATTTCGACGTCCGGGATAATTATCTGTAGTGGCGTGTTAGTGAGGCTCTGATGTGACTTGGATCGGGAAGAGGCTGTGCAGCATGGGAAGCATACAGCTGTCCATAAAAGCTCTCAATCTCGGCGAGGATTTCCGGCTTAGAGGTGATGGTTTGGCCATTTGCAGTTTTTAGTTTCATTAGGTTGCTCCTTCCAAGTTGCTGTAGAAAGACTTTCGATCCCCGGTTGCACTCTATTACCTCCATAATAGAGCGAGTATTGGAGCTACGGAGATCTCGCCTTATCAGCTTTCTAACATGCTTGGAGAGCTCTGTTTCACCTAACGAAACAGTCTGCGCCGCCATTTCTCGTCGCCGCCTCATGAGTTCCAGAGTCTCGCGAGAGAGTTTAGACTGCTGTACACTTCGCTGCTTTGGGAAACACGTTGTTCCCACATCCCGAATCGTCCTCACCAACTGGTCGGCCTCTTTATCAACATCGTCGGTGGTTTCCAACAAATCAACAAGAGTTGTGTTGGACGCAAAACAGATCTCACCATGCGGACTCTCTCCAGCTTATGACGAATATTCAGAGTGCCTCGAACAAGTCGATGATCACTGCCTGTGTTAAACCTGTTGATCACTGAGACATCCCTGAATATATGCTTTGTATCCGTCATGATAAAATCGATCTCATTTCGCGTCTTACCGTCGGGGCTTCTCCAAGTCCACTTACTGTAAGGCCCCTTCTTAAAGAAAGAATTCATTAGAAAAAGCTTTTGGCTTTCCAGGAAGCTGACCAACATGTGCCCCTGTGGTTTCTAACTCCAAATCCGTGCGGTCCGATAGTCGAATCGTCGCATGCCTGTACTCCCACCTTAGCGTTGAGGTCTTCCATAACAACGCTGTAATGTGTTCTTGTGGTGCTATGCATGGCTTTACTTATGTCCTCATACATAGCTTCCACTTCGTCGTCGGAGTATGCCGAGGTCGGCGCGTACACTTGTATAACTTTCAAGGAGCACCTATCAGTCAACTTAAGTACAAGGTATGCTACCCTTGCCGACACGCTACCGATCTCCACCACATTGTTACAGAGAGCTTTATTGATAAGGAAGCCGACTCCACCTTGGGACTGGTGTTCGCCCTCCCGAAAGTAGAATAGGTTACCGGAGCTTAAGGTTATCTTATCCTCTCCGTCTCTACGGACCTCCGACAAACCCAAGATATGCCACCCCCCGCCCTACCGTTACCATGGCCGCTACCGTAACCAGGAATAGTAGGGCTGCCGAGAACTGGGGGCCGGGGTAATGGTTGTGCTACCATAAAAGGTTTTGCCCATAATCACCACGCTGGGCAGGCGGGTTGGTAATCGCAGAATTAGGCCACTTGCACCAGCAACGCTGCTGCCCGTTGCTGGCCGACTTAATTTTGCCTACTTGCTTTTGGATGGTAATTCCGCCATCTGTCGGTCACCAGAGCCTCGTCAGTTGCTAGCAGGGTGCACCACGGGCAGGTGAGGTTGACATTTGGAGATTGAGATTCTGGGTTCTCCTTTACACCCCTATGACCTTTTTTTTAATACCATATTTTTATTCAAATGGACATAATTCTAAATTACTGTGACTAAGTTGCTTTTTTTTGAGATTGTAACTATCCTTTTGATTTTTGCGCAGAGTGCCATATTTGTTCTATTTTAATATCACAATGAAGTATTAACTATGGTAGCAATGACGAGCTATTTGAATGTCGATTTTACATACATCGAAATAAACGAATAATTCACAGTAAAATGTTTATTTGAATTTGTAGTTACGGCCAATTTTGCAGAATTCTTAAAAAAATATTGGGATTCGTACAAGACTAAAAAGCAGTGACGCCAAAAGGTTTGTAAGTTAACCGCTTTTAAGCTATGTTCCAGTATATCGGGATGTAAACAAGAAACAGTGAATTAGTTTAAAAGGCGGCAATGTGCCCTTTGCCGCTTTATAGTTATGGACTGGGTTAACAATTATACTCACTAACCCAGATTAAAATGCCACTAAAACAGATAACTGCTTTCTAGTTACGTAATTGTAGTTAACTATCTATTTCAAAACAATTCCTATATAATTAACAAAAAATACATGTCTATAAAGCAGTTAATATCCGTTAACCGCCTTTTTGTACTGCAATGTAAAAAGGATTTTATTTTATTTTCATAACTATAAAGGAAAAAATGACTTTTAGTGGCACAAAAACTATAATATTACAAGAGTAACTAAAATCAAATCATAAATTAAAAAAAGATCTACCGTTTGGTATATGACAACATAGCTAAAGATTTAAGGACATTGACCAGCATCGATTTGAAATTTTTGTGACGTTTTTCGCCGTTTACTCAAAAGTTGGTTTTGTCACTTAGCCGCCTTTTAGCTTGAGCACGGCAGTGTAACTGTACTATGCTACTGTGCGATGGCACGGTTGATACCAGATTGGAAATTGAATTGGCAAAAAATTTGGTGTAACTACTTAATAAACTTATTTAGTAAGGCCTTTTGTAATGATAAATGGAATACGTTGAATATCGAAAATCAGTATAATCGATGCTATTTGTAGTGTACAGTCGCGGGATGAAAAGGTTCGTCACTTTTCGACTCTATGCCAACGAATTAAGATCGAAAAGTGACGAACCTTTTCATTCCGCTGCTATACTTAATGCTTTATGCAACATTTTTACCCAGTGAATGTTTTGTTGATAAGATATTAAATAACTTTTGAATGTCCATTCAAACATGACATGTTTTTCAGCTAGTGGTCAAGTTTTTACTCGGATAGATCAAAACTTGACCAATACTCCTGAATTTTGGGCAAGTTATACAGATTTACCTACACTAATTTTCACATGATTTCTAAAACTAGCCCCTATCTGTAGTCTTGTTTGGCACTTATCTTCTTTAAATATATTGTTTATGTATCTAATCTACGATTAGACTAATAAAAAGCAAGCCAATATCTTGATCTCGTACGATATTCAGTTAATTGGTTTGGATATTATAGTAGGCAGAGACTATCTGATCATAAACACCATTGCTTTGTCTAACAATTTCCGTATCATAAGCCGCCTCTTCAAATCTATCAATAGGTAAATAAAATGCATTGTTGATTTTGTACAATCGTCCTTTACAAAGCAAAACAAAGCTTAAAAGGAGTGAGTTACTCCGTGATTAATTGGTTATTGAGCCCATAGATTCGCACCCACATCTGGGATGTTTAGCACATGATGCTTGCTGAATACAATTAGTGCTGCGTGGTTGAACAAGGTTCACAGTAGGACGGTTTGGTAAGATTAGATTGACTTTAGTCACAGTCGTTTTTGTGTTCGTTTCTGTATTTAAACGGCTGCCTGGAAGAGGTCGCTTTGAAACGATAAGAATGTCTATTTTTAAATATTTTGCTAACCGAAAACTATGAAAGTAGTCCCGAAGATACATACACTGGTAGCGTTCCCCCTTTGAATAGCTAAGTTACTTCTTTGTCCGAAGTATAAGTAGTGTCAAAATGTACGAAACTACCATTCCTAACCCAGGGTTAACGACTTAATTTTTAATCCTGGAGCATGCAAGTGGTCCTCAGTGTTCTAGTATCAAACTTGTATTAAATATTGGCTTGATTCAGACTTTAACTGTCTAAACTAATTGGTTCATTATTGTCTAGTAGGTACACTTGATTGATTTACTGTCTTACCTTAAGTGAAGTTCAATCATAATTTGACGAAGCTCGTTGTCAGAGACATTTACAGTGTAGTTTACGTTGCTTGCAACAAACGTCATCACATTTTTTGAAGCTCCAAGAAAAAATGGAACGCAGTGTTCCGGCCGTCAAGGTGGCAACACTGCTTGTTCTTCATTAGGTTTGAAGTTCTTCATGAGCAACCCTAAATCTGGGGAAAACTTATTAGTGGGAGGGTTGGGAGATTGGTCTCTGGCAACGAGCTTCGTAAAATTATGATTAAACTTCACTTAAGGTAAGTTCGTTTAATCAATCAATTTTACTCCGCTCAATCTCATTCACTATTTCTTCAGTCATATAATAATAGGATGACGGTAGAAAGAGATGTAGAGAGCGATAGCGAGCGGCAGCGCATTAGACAATATAGCTTCTGGCCTACTGTATCACTCTGTTAGGTGCGTAATGAGTGTCGTATTGTCCTCCCACGGCGATCGTTCACCCGCTCCGCCATTGTCTGCCCACCGCCTTACGTACACCAAACTTCAGCTGTTTGAACTTGAAATTCAAGGCCCGAAAAGGCTTTAACATGAATCACAGACAGAAAGGAGAACTCCCAAAAAGTAATTGAGTGAAAATACAGTAATTTATCTTTTGTCTACATGCACTAACTCTGATTTTTCGGGCATTTTTCAGGTTGCAAGCTTAACAGTTAAATGTTTGGAATTCACCAAGTTGTAACGAGATAGGTATTTACTATTTCGCAAAATACCAGATGTGGCCAGTCTCACATTACAGCTAATGAACAATTAACTGAAGCTGGAGCAACGATTAATTATTGACTTGCCTTAACTCGCGGTTTCGCTCCAGTACACCATTATTGAAATTCCAGCAGGCTTATATTGTCTAACGTTTTCGACGCTTGCCTTCGCAATCACTATTTCTTTCTGTCAAACGGTATAAAATGATGACAGAAAGAGATGGTAAAAGCGAAGGCAAGCGTCAGAAGCGTTAGAAAATACGGCCCCCGGACTACCTAAAAATTCACGAGGAAATTACCACAAAATACGTCGTACTTTTCATTAACGTTGCACGGGGGTACGTCCTTGGCAAATTTCATGGCCCAACCCAACGGTTGAGATTTCGTGGTTTTGTCCCAATCCCTTGGGAAAGTCGTGTTAAAAAGTACCCAATGGGTTATTACAAACGTTTAGGTATCTAAATACAAAATTTAATTCAAATCCGTACACACACACGCACGCACGCACATATTCACAAATTTTCACGTATATCATATTACAGGAATTTTATAGTTGTTTACTTGGAAATGACGATATTAAAATTCAGTCAGAGATTACCAATTAGAAGCGTCCAATCGCCAGTCGGCACCTTTTATCTCTTTCATACCAGCAACTCGATAATAACTCGAACAGCTTGTCCTGTTTACAAAATACCTAAAGGTATACAATAGCCGAACGGTCGGCGACCGCTATTGCTTCACATCCAGAACGGCCTAACTGCTGTCCTTACTGAAGCCTGTTAGTACCTTTTGCTGTGAACAAGGTACACAACACAAAGCAGAGGATGTAACTGTATACTGACAAAATATTAGCACCGTGGACTTCCGTGCGGATCAGGCGATCCCGGACTAACGTCTTAACCCCCTTTTCCAAATTGCGTAAAGTTAACAGTTACCTACTGCGTTTATTCACGTCATTGTGACATTTCTAGCAAAATTAACTGTATCTAGTTCTAGTTTATAATAGGAAATCAGGTCGAATATTTACACATCAAAATACACAGTTAGATTCTTTTTACAACTGAACATGTAGTTATGATCTATTATGCAAACCAAGTCGTTGGAATGGCGACATTGAATTTTACTCCGCTCGTTGTCAGAGACATTTACAGTGGACAACGAGCTTCGTAAAATTATGATTGAACTTCACTTAAGGTAAGTTCGTTTAATCAATAAATAAGACTTCATAATCGTGAGAAATGGGGAACAAGTTGCAATTGACACCGAAGGAAAATCATCAGAGACTTCGGTCGCAAAATTACGCGTCGTTGAACTTTTGCAGCGATTGAGGCAAATGTCACAATAATTGCACATGGGTACGTCAAAGTTAACGGGATTTATTGAAAATTATCGTAACCGCGTGTCATTACCATTACGCAGCAATCATGGTAATGCTTGCAATAAATATTTATGTAAACGGTTTAACTTCCGTCTTGAGATTGACAAAGAAATTTTTGCCATCGCTCTCCCAATCGCATCTCATGATGGATATTAATATTGACCAACAAAAGAACGGATGCGAAAGGCACAAAAAACCACGTAGTATGCATGCAAGTATAACTGTAAAAAAGTACGACGCGTTAAAATTAACATGCATGCATTTGTAATTTACAGCAAGATTAAAACGTTCTCGCGATGACACGGCTTGAAAAATTACTTTCTTGAAACCTAAATATTTTCGGGTCCAGATAATGATCATCGGAGCAGCTGTAATGTTATACCTCAAACAGTTTGGGTCCAAAAGATAAATGACTTTGGGGCTTCAAGGGTCAACTGTTTGCCATTCTCGGAAACGGTTACTGAGGCGGAACACATGTCGGGTCAATGGTACTAGTTATTGGGAGCAAGAGCAGCGGTGCCTATGAAACTTAATCCCGTCTAAATGTCCCGTACATTTGGGCCAAAATAAACAATTTGTGTGGTCGAATAACCACCAGAGGCGGTCTTTGGTCTTTTGTATTTTAACCGTCTGTAATGCGATAGTTATAATTACTTACGTGTAGTACATACAAGGGTCAGTTGCTTGCGTCGATAGTGTAAACCGACTAACCGATTTATGTTAAAGTTCGGCTTGTTATTTTGTTGAGGATGCTGATTGTTAACAGAGGGTGTAATTAAACAAATTAATTTCGCCATTCAAGCTCAAATAGGAAATGTATGTAGGTACCATATCAACCGTAGAACGCTTTGCAACTTACAGTAAGTACATGTTTGTAACATAAAATTAAAACACTTGTTGAGAAAAAGTGATTCTATTTAATTTAAAACCGATTTTTTATATACCTGGCCTTGTTCATAAAAAAGAAAAAATTGAAGGTAGAGAGTGTAAGAATGAGTCAAAGGACTTAATTCAAAAACCGAACTGAAAGTTCGGTTCCAACAGTACATGTTCGTACAATTTAGGGCTATTCAAGGCCAAAGTTCAAGCCCAAGGCTGTTCCTGAAACAGTGAGCAACATTTCATCCTCATTTGTACTCTCCGTCACACGAGGTAGGTTAATCGGAGGTAAAACTACTATTTTTAATCCTTATGGCTGTTAGGTCTATCATATTGGAATATTTTAACCAAATCATCTAGAGCATACTCGATGCTAAACAGAATAAACTCTTGCCTATTAAACCCAATTGAATTAGAACCAAACAAAACTTTCCGCAACAACATCCGCCTGTATCCTACCTAACGATTCCACTCATCCGTATCAAATGCTACCAACAACATAATCGTAGTTCATCCTCTTCGATAACGAACTAAATATTTCCATACGCATATCCTGCACCCATGCCGTACCGCTAAAAGCCATGGTAGCTAAGTGATCCGACCAATGGTTTGCAAGCTGGAAGATCGTGGATTTGAGACAAGGCTCGCAAAAGTATTTCGAAATTTATGCCGCTTTTCGGAGAAGGAGGACATCATGAGAAAACTCGTGCACCTGCGAAGTCATTTCATAGCGTGTGTAAATTTCCCAATTCGCACTGAGCCTAAATACGTGGGAACTATAGCCTAAAACCTCTCATTCAGAGAGGAGGACTTGGTCTCGCAGTATATATATAGTTAAGCCGGAGATGATAATGAATATTCTTAACTATGCCTATATGAACGATTCAGTACTTACGATCCCTGCTAAGTACGGTTAATTTACCTAACATTAACTGGAAGAATATCGTTCTTATTCTCAGTGGGATCGTCCAGCAAAGGTGAAATCGGCTGGATGGTTGACAACACTGATGGTCGACATAGTATACCTCAGGGTACAATGATCGCCCCACGTGGCTCGGAAGCGTTTATCTTCGGCCTTCACGGCTCTTGCGCGCTAATCTGGCTTGCTTCCTGTCCGGGTTCATGTGTACTTCATGATTATGCATGTTTTCGATATCAAAACAATTGAAGAGTAGGTAAACAGAAGACAAATGTTTACTCTATATTAGCTTCTACGTTTTCCTTGTGGATGAGGAAAGGATATTGTTTTCTCCTTATAGGTAATAATATGTAATATGATGTATACATGCGACCGGTGGCACCGTGTGTGTGGTCGTGTAGGTGTACGTGTCACCAACAAAAGAAAAAAACAGATCAGCTAGTTGAAATGCATGACAAACTGATGATATTATCAGATCAGTGTGGGTACTTGCACCTGCAAAATGACATCTTAACCAAACCATCACCAAAAACCGTGCAATTTCCAACAGTTGACAGACTATTTAGGTACGTGTACGACAAGCTAAAAATGCAAAAAAATGACTTAATTACCTCATTAACGCCTGGAAACGTGCTTTATAATTCTTCCTCATCGTACCGGATATCATGCTTGTGCATTAATCTTCTTGACGAGTGTAATTGTGTGAACTTCTACTTGTCTACTTACTTATAACATTAGAGCCATATCTGTAGTTAAGATATGAGGGTCGTCGACTGACCTTGTGGCTGAACCCAGATCTGATTTGATAAAAATAATCGAGTTTTAATATACGTATGTATACACTGACAAAATTGTCAACAGTAGCTTTGGTTTTTTAGTTAGCTGTGCTGCAGCAGTAGTCGTTCCGGATTTAACGGATTGGACCAAAACATTTTTGCCTATACAATATATAAAAAAAAATACTGACAAACCTAACAAACAAAACTACTAAGAAACAAAACTTGTCTCTCCTGTGGATATTAAATTAGGGTCTCGGAGTCAGCGGACTTAAGATTTATTAAATGAGTCGAAAGTGTCCCACATGCCGATGTAGACTTAAACATACTGGCTATATAGACCCTTAACTTTTGCCATGATCACAGGAAAAACGCGAACAAAAAAAATGTGTATGACCTTAGCACATACTTAAATACATATGAAACATCCAAGACTCGAGTGCAAACATTCGTATTTTTCTTAAAAATATCTGTCCCAACTGGTGATCGAACTCGGGATCTCAAGCTTCGTAGTCAGGTTCACTAAACATTAGACTTACGACTATCCGGTCGTCAGTGTATATGAAGGGTCCACGGAAAGAACATCTCTTGTCACCTTTTTAGAAAAATTGAGATTTAAATCTCAAAATGTAGAGCTCGCAAAGTACTATGACTTGCCGTTGAATTAAATATGGATATCTCAAAATAACATTTTTTTCGCCGTGGTGGCCTAGTGGTTTGACCTATGGCCTCTCAAGTAGAGGGTCGTGGCTTCAAATCCCGGCTCGCACCTCCGAGTTTTTCGGAATTTATGTGCGAAATTACATTTGTAATTTACCATGATCGTGAGGAAATCTGCATACACCAGCGAAGAAATTCAATGGTGTGTGTGAAGTTCCCAATCCACACTGGGCCCGCGTGGGAACTACGGCCCAAGCCCTCTCATACTGAGAGGAGGCCTGTGCCCTGCAGTGGGACGTATATAGGTTGGGATGATGAACACTTAAAAAAATGGTTATCATATGTATTAATTTTTTTATTGATTAATATCTCTTCATTTCTCCTCTCTGTTGTTTCCGCCACCTACATAAACCTGTTCATATTTGTACATGTATCCAGTATTGGTTGTCTGGAAGAGATCGCTTTTGAGCGATAAGACCGCCTATTGTCTGCCTGATTTTTTATTGTTATTATTATTTTTTCTGTACTTTTTGGTGCTCAATAAAGAATATTTGTATTGTATTGTATTGTATTGTAAGTTGTACGTGATGACTAACTTTCAAACCACTATAACTCAAAAAGTTCCTAGTGGGTGAAAGTGAGTAGAGATGTGCTTTCCGTAGACCCTTCATATAGTGATGTAATATTTTAAAAATCAATTGTCAGTGCTTTCATAACTTGTTGCGACATCTGGGCTGGATATGCGGGTCTCCTTATCAACACTTTCGCCATTTCAAACTGCGCCAGTTCGGTTATCGCTATCAGTGTGTGGGCGTGTATTTGCACTGATACGGTTGTTTTGGCAAACCGAATTGCGAAGTAATTGTTTGACGGTATTTAGTGGCTAGGCAAGTGTGACATACATCTACACGGGGTTGATGTTAATGAACGCAATTTCACCTTTACCACCATTAGTTAAGACGTCATAGCTGAATATAAAAGACAACTGATTCATATCAAATTCAGCTATTTTCAAACGCGATTTTAGAAACGACGTTGGTCACCACCGGTACGTACAAAAAGTAACAAAATGCCTCCTGCTTAATAATCTGATACCTTCCAGAGATCACGTAGGTATTGCAGTTTTGGATCACCTTAAGCGATTAAATACACTTAAGTAAGTATCTATTTTTTTAATCCGTAATTTAAAACAAAACATGCCAGCTATTAGTAGTGCGTGTTGGAAACATAATAAAAACGAAACAAAAAACAACAAAGGAAGAATTAAGTATCGCGTGCTTAAAACTAGATCAACCGATAGCTAATTTTACGTTTGAACGGCGAGCGCGTCATGTTTTCTTGACCACAACCGTAGTCTTTATATCCTGTTGCTAATGTTCATTTTCGCTTAAGTAAAAGGTCATGATTAGTAGTCGCGGTATCCACCTTTCACCTGTGGTCAAGTGGATCTACTACCGTGTAAAATTTAAATTTCATTCACGCTTTAACACTTATTGGCAAATTACAACCTTATGATTTGTAGGGATGAGGTATTGAGCCGTGAAGGCTCTTCAACTCATTAGATTCGGCATACTTTCACGAGGAACTTCCTAGCAAGCGTTAATAATTGTTCGAACGGTCAATTGGACAATTAAATTATTAATTGGTCAGAGTACTGCATTCGAACACGCGTCTTTACCCATGTCCGCGTATGCAAATTCAATTAGACGCTAGCAAAACGAAAACCTATGGAAATGGTTTAAGTTAGATAGTACGGTACTAACAACATGGCTTTAACGACCCGATTACTCCCGGGTTGATTAATTTTTATATTTTATGTCAAGTTAAATGAGAGAAATGGCAAAACTGCAAAGGCGAATACTTAGATGAATATGATAAGACAATTTTGTAATGTCGTATGGTTAAATATCTCTATGGACTGAATGGAAAATTGAGTATTTCAATGCCTCTATCTCCATTGATCATATGCAGCAGCTCTAATATCTGTTTTACATCCATGTGCTCATTGGCATAGTCTTCGTTTCTTTGCTAGATAAACAAAGGATGAGTACAGTCGACTCCTTGGAAACAAAGATGCATCTTACCTAAACAGTTTTTCAGCTTTTTCAATTTATGTATGTGACGAAGTGGATATTTATTTTTGTATTTGACTGTACTAAGATTTCTGTCTGCAAACTGGGTGATATCATTCCACGCAGATTATGCACGAATCAACAGATGGTTCATACTGATTTACTTAATGACATAATTAGCTAATAACCCATGCTGTTCTATTGTGTCTACCCAAGTATTACGTACTTAAAATATCTGGAGCAAAAAGCTCCCATATTACTGCAGACATAATAACAGTTACGTTATACTACTAATAAACAACAATTATAATCATCGTTTCATCATATATAGAGCACAAACCGGCTTACAATTGCGCCGCAGTTTTTGTGGATATTAAAAAGGTATCGGTTTATTCGATGAGATTTTTTGCAGTCATTAAGTAAAAAATCCATCTTGTTTGTTACTCTGGGAAAATTTATTGTTTTGTTTTAAAGTTGCGAACGACAGTGTATCATATAGAATTCATGGCGCATTGGTGTATCGGCGTCGCAATAGAACCGCCCCCGTCAGCATTTAAGTACATTTTATTAATCCAGTATTATTCCGCTTTTTACATTAGTTATTGACAAAATAAAGCTTCTGTCGTCTTAATTATTAAGTACTAGCCTTTTCCCGTGGCTTCGCACGCCTAAATCAAATATATATACCCATGTCACTCTCGCAACTGAGGCGAATTTAATAAACGTAATTTAAAATTCATCGAGCCGTTTAAGCTGCAGGGCGTGCCAAAACATCATTAGGTACGTATCATTATACATACATAAATACATACGCTCGAATAACCTAACACGCCTTTGGCAGTCGGGTAAAAACGTCTTCTACTTCGAGCTCTCGCCCACCTAAAAATGAAACTCAACACAATGATGACAATGTGCGTTAGAAAAGCCGCCATTTCTTCCTACTATTTACCTTCCTCCCGTATTATTAACTAAAGCAAAAAAAATACAAATTCCGAATATGTACAAAACCACTGCCGGAAAAATTCTTAACAGTTTCAAATAGTCATGTGCAATGCAATATTGCTTCACTGCATAGCGTGCACTAAGTTTACTTGAACAGTTACGAATACGGAATGTGTTACACAACTAACTATCCACAGCTGTAAATCTCTGAAGCATAACTTTCCAGGAACAGCTAGGGCTAATGTTAAGAACTAAACGACTTGATTAGACGCTCCGAACACAAGTTTAAGTAGGCCAGTGATGTGAAATGTGAATTGAAAGCTTCCTATGTTATTATGATTATGACCATACGGTTTTGTAAAAAAATATTTTTAATGTTCGTTTTTTTGTGCTACTTTCTGTTAAGAATATTCATTCTTATCATCAAACTACTTAGGTACATAACCGTTCTAAGTGTCAATTTGATCAATAGAGTGAGTGTAATCCGACTCGCGAGATTTGACCAGAACAAACCTACTTGGTAAGGTAGCCAGTGATTGCAGGAGAAGACCTGAAGATAAAACTCAATGGCGTGAGAAAAGCCTATGTTTAAAAGTGAACTGGCACAGGATGAAGTTGATGATACTGAAAGAAATAACGCAAGTTAAATAAAATGTTGTTAACATTACACATTCGTAATATTTGTTAAAAGCTTGGACGTCATTTCTAAAAATCCAAAAGTAAATTTTAATCGGAGAAACGTTTAGCTCTTAAGAGCAGGTCTGCTTGTTAGGACTTGCAGAGTGCCGAATAACAATTATTTAAAGAGTTTTTTGGTCTTGTAAATTTATGGTAAGCTTTGAAAACGCATCGACTCAGCATGATTAACGTAAGCAAATAAATATTTGGACAGAATTTAAAACACCTGAAAGGGAGTTAAAAGTTAAGCGAACACGGCGATAGTCAATTAAATATTTGTAGTAGTAAAAATCGCAAAGATGTCATCTTCACCATAATTAGGTACATAACATACAATAAACACGTAAAACTAACTTTAAATAAGTCAAAACTTAATGACGTGTTGTTAGACTTCTAATTCGTAGCATTACTGTATACTAACAATATGTTTTATGTCTTTAACCACGTAATTTATTCATAGTCATAGTAATTTATAACTGTATGCACGTTTTAGCTAGTCATGGCCGTTTTGACGATTTTACGTTTATTTATATTTACCTCCATCGAGATCCAAGGTGACACCAAAAACGATTGTTAATGTTTAGAAAATAAACATATAGGTATCGGAATATTTGCTGTGACAAAATATAGCTGTTTAACATTAAATGGATTGGTATATGGCATTATTTATTTAATGTTCATTATTAAAGTAAATAAGTACGCAAGATGAAGGTAAAGTAAACGTCCCTGTGCTCGACTCTGACCCAATACATGCACCTTCAATATTATGTCATAGTAAGACAGGTGACAGATGGGTGTCATCTACTAGGCATTGAGGTGTCAAGCATTGGTACGTTTACCGTGAGTCATATTTTAATAGCATTAGACAAACGAGCATTCAGAGGTATTGTCTAATGCGCGGACGCTTGCTATCACATTCACTATTTCATTCTGTCAAAAAGTTTGAGATGGTGACAGAAAGGGATGGTGCAAGCGATGGCAAGCGCCCGCGCGTTAGACTATATAGCCGGTCAATTGATGGTATAAGCAATCTTCGCCGCTCATTGACATACGCGACACAAGAAAAATATGGTGCCGACTTCTGAAAGACTCCTTTCTTAAAGCTCCCATCATCATCATCATTTCAGCCGAAAGACAGGAACGTAGGCCTCCCCCAAGACTCGCCAAACAGACCGGCCCCGCTCCCATGTCGAAGCTTAAAAAAACGCGCTATCCGCATCCAACACGTTCCTGCAACCTTAACCAGCACTCCATCTTGTTGGAGGCCTACCTACACTGCGTCATTCGGTCCGTGGATGCCTCTCGAGAAGCTTTCGGTCCCATCGGCCATCAGTTCTACGAATGATGTACCTGTACCTACACGTGTTCTGCCCACTGCCACTTGAGTCTGGCGATTCTTCGAGCTAAGTGTCGGTTCTTACGCGGATTTTATCATTTCTAATGCCTGCAGAGAAACTCTGAACATAGTACTCTCCATCGCCCTCTAAGTGACCTTGAACACTAGATACAGAACATTGAATACCTAAATACGCACGTTTTAAGTTAAATAAAAGCTTGTAAGTAAAAAAAAATCGGAACCGGTTTTTTGGAGTGTTCCTCTCGAGTCGGAAATATCACAAAGCCATCATTTTTTTCATCAAATTTCGAAAATTGCATTAATCAGTGAAGCAAAAAGTGTTTTTAAACGTACGCATGAAATATTTTTAAAATGGACTTAAAGCAATTTTCATTTCAAATGTTATTTAGACTCTACACGCCACGTCATAGGGCTTAAATTTAAAATGACATTAAAGTGGAAATAAGTCGCATGCCCGGTCCTAAACCGGTATGATAATAACGTTGTTACCTTTAGTGGGATCTAGCATGCTCAGGAGTGTTTTGGAGTTACGTTATTTTAAAATCGTTAAATAAGTTTTTACGTTTCAGTACCTAGGTACAATAAGTACAATAAGTAAGTAGTAAGGTACGTATTTATTATTTTATTTATAATTTCATTTATTATTTTTATTTCCCACGCGAGCATAATACGGATCGGGAACTTCAAACACCATTGAATTACTTTGTAGCTATTTGTAGGTTTCTTCACGATGGTTTTAATTATATTTTACTTAATAAATAGTTTAACATTATCTTACGCTGTCTGTTATGTTCTGCCTTTCGGTAAAATCATCATTATGTCAGCTCATGTACGCCCACTGTAGGGCACAGGCCTCCTCTCAGAATAAGAGGGCTTGGGCCGTAGTTGCATATACAATTGAATAGTTTTGCAGGTAGGTATATGAAGTTTTCATTATGATGTTTTCCTTCACCGTAAAGCTCATGGTAAATTTCAAAAGTGATTTCGCACAGAGATTTCAAAAAACTCAGAGGAGTCCGGGCTTGAACCCACGATTCCCTGCTTGAGACCAATTAAACTACTAGGTTACTACGACTTGGTATACAAGTATTATAATTACGATAGTATGTCTTTCTGTTACCTCTTCACGCTTAAAACGCTGAACCGATTTAAATGAAATTTGTTATAGATATAATTTGTAGATAGATGATAGTTTTTATCCCGGGAAATGGTATAGTTCCCGTAATATAGTGAATAACGAATTCTCCGGAAAAGGAGTCGCTGGCAACAGCTCGTCAAGGTTTAAGTTTTTAACCAGCGACACGTTAAGCCGATTTCATTTTATCACACCATTAATATGTATGTTTATGTTTGTACTTTTGCTTTTAGCCTGTGTACCAATGTGTTATTGTTGTTATGAATAAACGTTTTTCTTTCTTTCTTACTTTCTTTCTTTCTTTAATAAATAATAATAATAATAGTTTATTTTCCTTTAACAAAAGTACTTAGCATACAACAAGGTTGAGACCTCCTTTTAAGTTATAAACTTGTGACAGGACAAGAGGCCTCGCTCTCCTATAAACTACACACATTTAAACTAGGAAATTATAGTTTAATATCGGAAAAAGCTGATCATGCTAAGCCTTCGTATGGGTTTATTTACGAGGCAGCACGTGGCCCTCAAGGACGCGAGTTTCGCATGAACCGCGCTTAGGGTTGCCATATGGAAAAAAAAAGGCCGGCGCAGATGATGCGTGTGCGTGTCACGCACCAGTTGTAATGAATGAAACTGTAAGAAAGATGGCACACTTTATGCACGCATCTAGTGCGCTATATTTCTCACAGTTTCATTTATTACAACTGATCTGTGCCGACCTTAGACACTGACATCACCCTAAAAGTAGTCGCTTCTTGTAACGTAACAAAAGTAGAATTTACATTTTTGTTTAATTATGTTGATTATAATTACTTAGTTCCTGTTTATTGTGGAATTATATTAATATTTAATTGAAACCAAATAACAAAAATAGATTGTAACTAGAGTTTTAAGCGAAAAAATTGATTGAGATCTCTTTAGCCATAATTTATCCTATCTTAAATTGCTTTGAAAGAAATAATTGGGTTTGTTGATTACACTACTTTTTTTTTGTATTTTGAGAGGGAGGCAAATGACAAGCGGGCCATCTGATGGAAAATGATCGCCACCGCCCATAAATATCAACAACACAAAGAGAGTCACTAATCTGTTGCCGGTCTTTAAAGGAAAGTACATATAAACCCTTTTCTTGAAAGCCCCGATGTCATAGTTGTCTGGAAACACTGCTGCCGGAAGCTGGTTCCGCAGTACTGGCTGATACTTACATTATTTCATTCATGCATGTGTAAACTTTGCAATAAATGTATGTATAATGAACACTTATCTTGCCAAGTCCGGCCGCAATCCCATAAAAGTGTCACAATTTCTGACATATACAGGGTTATTTTAATTCACTGACATCCTCTTAACCCTGAATTCCTATCACTCAAACAAATATTTTTTGTTTTACGACTTTTTAAAATGAAGCACTTTTTTTCCCATACAAATACACAGAGTATCGTAAAAATAAGAGGAAATCTCAAATTTTCAAAACGTTATTACACCAAAAATATAAAGTTATGACAAAAGCCGTAAAACAAAAAACATTTGTTTAAGTGGTAGGAGTTAAGGGTTAAAAGGATGCTAGTGAATTACAAATAACCCTGTATGTCAGGACAAATTCTGACGTATAGCAACCCTAACCGCGCTTGATGGGGCTCCAAGTTTGTTTAACTCTATGCTTGGTATGCTGCGCATGAGCATATTTACCGACCAAACTTGAAGGACAGGCCATTTGCTTAAAGGTATGCGCTGTAATAAACGTTTGAATGTCAAGTTTACTTTGTTATTGTCGGATCGTATTTTACTTACGTACGCATTCAAATTAGAGCTTTTAGCAGCACAAACTGGACTTTTGTATAAAAGCGAATGCAGCAGAAATTCATCATCATCATCATCATCATCATCCCAACCTATATGTACGTCGCACTGCCCTTGGAATGTTATTCCCACGAGGGCCCAGTGCGGATTGGGAACATCACACACACACTATTGAATTTCTTCGCAGGTGTCCAGGTTTCCTCACGATGTTTTCCCTAACCGAAATGCAAAAATCAAAGGTTTTTCGGAATTAATGTACCTACCGAGGGAGCCCGGGCTCGAACCCACGACCCTCTGCTTGAGAGGCCATTAGATCAAACCATTCAAACTCCTTGCAGCAGAAATTACGCGACCGAAAATACGCGACTCACAACTCCAAAAGTTACGTCCGTTTGGCCTCACCCTTAATAAAAATAGTAGCCGAATTATTTGACCCGCGACCTACAATAAAACTTTCTCATAGAAATGTCAAACGATTTTCCTAGCCTGGTTGTATGATTTTTCATGAATTTTTCGTGAAAAGGTTCCACGAAAATTTCCGCTTATATATTTCGACTCTACGTATCTAGTGATAAGATTAAAGTGTTGTAAAACATCTACGCATCTATCAATACTCATATTTATATAAGAATATCTTTCTTTATTGAACTGACTAACTGACAGAGAATTCACTGCCCAAACCAATGATGTGGCAGACATATTCTTTGAGGATCATAGAGATGCTAGCTATTTTTTCATTCTTGCATGAGAGCTAAGCTGTGAGGGAAATAAACTTAGTACTTAATAATGGCGTCTGGCGTAGATATTATAAGAACCTTGGCTAGCTCCGATGTACCTACCTACAGTCAAGTAAACTGAATCGCGTAGTACCTTTTCACAATCAATTTCACGATGATTCTTCGGCAGTTGTATGACACGAGTTGTAACACGACATTTGAAGCGAGTACGTTCCACCCCGTCATGCGAATCAGTTGCTTCGACTGTACTTAATGATAATTCATATTTAATTTATGAGTTGTTATCGCATATCTATGCTACAATGCGATTACTGACGATCAATCAAACAATGTCTAGCTTAACCACGCCCTTATTGAGGCCACAGGTTTCTATGAACCTAGTATGTATTTGTTTACACCTATACTTTTGTATCTGAGTTATATTGGTCCAGAAACATTGCCGCTGGGCGCGAAATTGCTTAGATACAAAATCTGGTCTTAATTCTTAACACAGCAAAACGGTGTGACCCAACCGCAGGCAATCAGAACTGACCGATATCCCCAGACTTGGCCCGTGGAAACCACAATGAGTGATTTTTCGAGACCCACTTTTGGACCGCCAGTGTGTAACGGGCCTTAATGATATAATAATAGTGGACGTATTACAGACGGTCTCGTGTGTAATTGTCCTTATGTAGGCGCTGGGATGGCTAGGAAAACGTGGATCTTAAAGTTTCTGGATGCACCGACAATTTTGCGGTTAGTTGAATGATAATAAGTCATTAAATATTCGTGCCTTAGCTTATGGTATATGCTCGGTTGATAGAATTCGAGGCATTTCCGATGGTAGGTAGCCATTTTGCGGTTAAATTGACATGCAATAATACTCTCATTCCGCGGATTCCTCCAAAATATAATCATAAACTGTACCTAACAAAACGGAACCATTAGGTAAGTTTTAGTTCTTATTAAAAAATATCTAGATTTCGCGCCGCACGGTAAAGTTTCAAATCAATGAATGATCTCGTGAAAGTGAATCTTTTTTTTTAAACTAAGCATACGGTGCCTACAAAATATTTTATAGGTATATTTATCTGACTATGCCCGTCGAAGAAAGCCTGGTAGCTGATTGTTGAAATCACATCAACGAAAACACCAGTCAAAAGTGATAAAAATCTGAGTATTGTTACCAAACATAATCACAACATTTAATGCAAAAAAGAGCGTGAGTTTGGAAAACTACAGCTCAAATTGAATTTCCGACTAAAAAGAAAATATTTGTAAATTTACTACTACACTCGTTTTAAAAATTAGCACAATTTTTTTTACCATTTACGGATTGTAGTTTAAGGATCTGTTTTTATTAATCGGTTATCGGGTCTCAAGTCTCAACGTTGTGAGTTCTGTCTCATCCAGTCTCACCAAACTCATTGTGTCGGCAACATTCGCGTGACGATTTGGAGATGTAATCGCGATGGAGGCGAGACCGTAATTCTATGTAATTCGGTGTAGATTAGTCCACACAAGGCTTAGCGATGTCGATATTTTGTTCCGTACTTTTTCAACTGAAGTTCTTAACCAACTTAGATGAGAGTAGATTAAGGACAATTTAATAAGTCGATATTTCGTTCCATATTTTTCAACTCAAATTCTTCAAACTAAGGGTGAGGCCACACGAGCGTAATTTTGTGAGTCGTGAGCGGCAGAATTTCGGTTCGCGCCATACAATTTGCGGGCCATCACGTGACACTCGAGTGACACAATGTATGGCGGAACCGAAATAGTTTAGTAGGTCGATATTTTTTTCCGTATTTTTCGACTGAAGTTCTTAGCCAATTGAGCTGGGGTTAGATTTAGGATAAATTAGTAGGTCGATATTAGATTAAGGATAAGATCGTAGGTCTTTTTTAAGCTTTTGTATAGATAAAGTCATATGTTTAATTGTTGTATAATATGAAAACAACATTTTATATTATAATAACACAAATACAAAATATAATTTAAATTGCTAAAATACTTTATGGTAGATCTGTGTAGGTATAAGTATACATAGAGATTACGGAAATAATGTAAGGGGACGAAATAAAATTTTGCCTAAAGGAACAGGTAACGACTGGCGGTTACGTTAGATATAAACCAGTCTTTCAAGGACGAAATTAATTAATATATTTCAATATGACTCATCAACAAGTAATACGCAAAGGAATGCCTTTGCGTATTACACGTCAACAGATAGCAATATTTAGGGGCAGTTTAAAAGTTTACAAAAGACTGCCTGCTATCTACAGAGTGTCCCAAAATTCAATGACAACCTGCAGGCTTATTGTCTAACGTTTCTGACGATTGCCTTCGCAATCACTATTTCTTTCTGTCAAACGGTATAAGATGATGACAGAAAGAGATAGTGAAAGCGAAGCCAAGCGCTAGAAGCGTTAGACAATACGGCCTCTGGGGGGGTCACTACGAAATTCGAAGTTCGAAGTTCGGATCGTGCGGTCCCTCTCACTCTCGTAATAAATACCATTAGCGTGAGCAAAACGGCATGAAACGAAGTTCGAATTTCGCGCTTCGTAGTATAGGGCCAGCAGGCTTATTGTCTAACGCTTCTGACGCTTGCCTTCGCAATCACTATTTTTTTCTGTCAAATGGCATAAGATGATGACAGAAAGAGATGGTGACATACGGCCTCTGGTATCAGGACGAGAGGTCACGTTCGTTATACCAGTTCTAAAAAGATAAGGAAAAAAAATCATCTTGCTTAGTTAAGTGTTAATAGAGTCACATAACCTATAATATTTTAGTCAAAATAAACGGATCACTCACGTCTTAAAACGAGTTTAACTCGACATACGCGCGTCATACGTGCGGCGTGCGCGCGTGCGCGTTTGGCAGCCGCCGTGACGTGCGACTCCGAGAGGAAGGGCTACGAATTAGCCCGAAACATGTCGAGTTAAACTCGTTTTAAGACGTGAGTGATCCGTTTATTTTCAATATGAGTGAGTCTCACGGTAGTTTCATCTATAATACTTTATTTAAAGTTTTGCTTATTTTATTATTAAAATAGTTTAACTTTACTTTTTTGGCCTAACGTAAGAACTTAAGACCAATTGCCACCCCCGTGTAACAAAAATAAGATTTTCTCAGACCTATCTTTCCTCACACGTCTTATCTTACTTAATTAATAAACGTCATACACCAGGCGCCAAAGCGTTATTTTCACCCGACTGTCGAAGGAGGGTTATTAAAATGTTAGTTTTACCTTTGTAACTTTTAGTATTTATTATCCATGCTAGCATGACGCCTTTATGTTTCTGGGCTTTTGTTCAGGCGAGGTATTGACACCTACATTTTTTGGTTATGATTTATGATCTTCAAATTGGGGTTACTTAGCTTTTGTTGCTTTGTAAAGGGCGCCAGAGCGAAACGTTTGTTCGACAATTTGCTGTGATTTTTTTTCTGAAACCGTAAATTTTCAGGATTGTTATAAAACTAAAATCTAATCTAAAGCAATGGGTTCTAAACGATGGCATTTTAATAAAATGTTGAGCACTTTACGGGTTCAGAAAAAAAAACTTTTCTATCAAATGACTTTCGATATTCAGAACCACGCCCGACTGAATATTTGTGTTTTGTATACACTGTAGGTACACTTTCGATTAATGACGTTTCAGATTCGAGTCACATACGTGTATAAAAATCGTTAGGTGTACCTACTCACCCTAAAAACCTGATCACGCGTTCTAAGGCAATACTTACAATTCGATTTTTATATCGATTATCATAAAGCCACGTCCACACTGTCCTTGGAGCCTCGCCCACGACACCCGAGACGTGATCTCGATTACAATGAGACGTAATCGGACGGTTATTTTTTTATCCGTTGGAAAAGGAATGCGAGGCAAAAACACTAGGCAAAAAGTTGCCGCGGCACACGTGGTGGGCAACACATGGGTTGATACGATTCAAGTAATCTTTGAGCACTTCACAATAACAAAAGATATGAAGCGAAAAATTTTACGTTACGTCAAAACTTAATACGATTTGTGTATTTGATGTTTAGATTTGTGTAGGTACAATTTTGCTAATGAATGAAATGAATGAAAGAAGTTTATTTCACACACAAAACAAAACACATAAAGTTACAAAAGAAAGAAGAAAAAAAACATTAAAATGTGTGTGAAAAAGGTCCCGCCTCAGCATAAATGCGGACTCCTGAGGTGGAGCCAGCGCTGGTCTTCCGGCGGGACCCTTTTTTATCAGTCACAGAAACCCTGTCGTGCAACACGGCCTTAAGCGGTATGCTGAACGCAGCCGTTGCGACTGCAACGAGCAGCGCTGTCTGGCGGCGAACAGAACAAACTCGGACATTTATAACCTAAAAGACCGTGCGCACGACATGGTCACGGTGACTGTAAGATTTACTAAATACAACTTACGCAAAACGGATGTAAAATAGTTTTTTTTCCGGCGAATCGTTACCGAATGGTTCCGAGGGATGGCCATGGCCAAAGGAGCAGAGGCAGACCCAAGAGGAGATGGCGGGACGACCTGAGCGCTTTTCAGCTCGATTGGCAGGTGCATGCCCAGGATAGGGAAGAATGGCGGAGGAAAGGGGAGGCCTTTGCTCAGCAGTGGGACATATTAGGCATAATAAAAAAAAGTTTTTATTTTAAAAAACGTGTAAAGCTGTTCATTCTTATACTTAACTAGCTTTTGCCCGCGGCATCGCTCGCGTTATATTTTGTAAAAGCCTGGAAGTCCTGAGACACATATTTTCTGTGTATCAAATTCAACCCAATCAGTTCAGTGGTTTGAGCTGTATGTTGATAGACCAGTCGGTATATAACGGTTGCCTATAGCATATAGAAAAAAAATTTAGTCGCTGTTGAATACTTTCATAACATAAACCTCTCTAGCACTTAATTAACTTCGAAATTTCAAGTCATCCTGTATAGGCCAGATGCCCGTAAGCTCTAGTTGCTTAAAATAAGTTAAACTTATTATTGTTTAGTGCCTAGATAAATATTTCTCTTTTGTAGCTTAACTTAATCTACCGTGTTCTATCCCACACGTTAGAATGTTTTTTTTTTTAGTTGTGTTTTGTCTCTTGCTGTCAAGGTACAATTTTTTCACGAATAAATTAATAAATAAATCTATCCATCTATACTCTGTACTGTACTAAAAAGTAAAAAATATGTGTAAAATATAGTATGTAACTATAGTAAATAGGTAATTAGATTGTTAATTTGTATGTACTCGTAGGTGGTAGTCTCCTGAATTACTGAACCGATTTGATATTTTTTCATAGATTGAAGGCTACGTTATCCGAAATTTACATAGGCTACTTTTTTCCCGGTAAAGTGGTAAAGTTCCCACAAGACGCACATACGTAAAGCAACAGCTAGTATTTTATAGCATATCATCTGGTCAACATTTTAAACGCATCTTCCTGCAGCATCTCCTTGGTTTAATTTAACTTGACGTTTAGTGAGGGTTAATAGTGCGGGTGCAATTGGCGTGGCAGACAGACGAACAAACAACCGGCCAGACAGAATAAGACGAGTGCTGCTTGATGAGTTATCTGTTGACTATGTGAATGTAATTTGTATATGTGTATTGCACAGAGCTAAAATCATAAGAGGAATAGAAACGCTATGGTCTATAGACCTTTCCAGACCTTTCTAGAAGTTTTTGTTTTCACAGATTTTAATATGTAGGTACTTATCGAATGTATTAAAACATGGAATGGGTTATATTAAAGCTTCAAAAAGTGTTGTTTGAAACTGCACACTTCTTAGGATTTATTAAAAAGGCATACATCGTGTAGAACCCATTTGGTTAGGTTAGGTTAGCCACTTGGGCCCAGCGTACCTACTTATGTTTAGTATGTACATACATACCTCTGTCAGAGCAAATGATAAATTATGATACCTAGTCAAAACTTGACGTGGGTTTTACGAGGCTACAACAATTTTAAAAAATTTACAGTTTTAGAAAAAAACATTCTGGATATTTTAATATATCGATATATTCATTTTCGATATTCAGATACGTATCCAACGGTTACTCATCTCATCAGTGACCTAAAATCCGTTTGCTTACAGACTCAGCCAGGAAATCATACATGGCTATTTAGCCAGATAGGCGCCTCGCCGGGGTTGAAGCCTTGGTAGCTTAATGGTTTGACCAATGGGCTTTCAAGCAACCTTTGAGTTTTTCAGAATTTATATCCGGCATTACATTTGAAAATTTTAAATTTACCACGAGGTTCACGGTGAAGGAAAACATCATGAAATCTGCATACGCGAAGAAATTCAATGGTGTGTGTGCAAATTTGCCAATCCGCAAACGAAACTACGGCCCTAGTTCTCTTATTCTGTGAGGAGACCTGTGCCATGCGGTGGGAGGTATAAAGATATGCCGAGATGATGGTGATGAGATAAGGCTCCATACGCTTTTATTCCTTTCATTGTTAGTTCTACTCTGTGTATGTGTTAGTTTAGTGTGTGTATTTATCTACAACTATTATAGCTATAAATCGATTGGGATAATGTCCAATATCAATTATACAACGAATTTGGCACTACCTTACTGCTGCTAAGATATATTTGTTAATTATTTGAAGTGTCAGAATCCGCTGGAGTTTTAGATAAAATTCCAACCCATCAAATTTTTTTTTAACAATATCAATAAATAATTAAATAATTTAATTTATTTGTACACATAAATTAATCTGAGGACCTTAGCTGTATAGTTTCAGCACAACGTTCAATCCCGTTCATTGTCACTTTTTATAAAGTCTTCATTATTAGTCTCTTCAAAGACAACATCAACAAAACATCAAAAACATAGTTCTGGAGATTTACTTCATTATTTTTTAACTTAAGTATGTTGTTTTAATCATATAGAAGTCACTGTAGCTAAGGAAAAAATTGTTAAAAACAAACGAACAAGAGTAGGCAGTAACAAATGACTAACGAAAGATAGGGAGTCTAAAAATATTTCAACGCGTGGATCCCCAGTGGGCATCCCCCCTGCAAAGCTACACAAACAATTCACGCATTTTCAAAATGAGAAAAAACCATTGCTTCATTTGTTCTCAACTCTACATTACTAGCTTGACTTCAACGCGCAATGTAAATAAATAACCATAAACATTCAGTTCAATCTCGAAGTGTTTTTAAGTACTTTTGTATATCAGTGGCCTAAATGTGTCACGGATGGTGCGTCAGTTAGGATGCTGAATTTAGAAATATAGCATGTAATGTAGACTTTGAAATAACACAATTAAATTATACAACATTGTTAAACAATGAGGGTCAGTTGAAAATACATTATTACTTGGAATTGTTCTGTACCCTACTCGTTACTAATACAAAGCTAATATTATGAGTAGTTTTGGTAACAACGATGGTAAGGATAATGTTGGCCTATGAAGTTTGACCAGCTCTGGAAATTCTAGCAAAAATATGTTTCGTTTGTTTTATCAACGACCTTTGAGTTTTCTGACTTTCAAACGATAAAATATGTCGTCATCTTTCTAATATTGTAAGCGCGAATTTTTTTAGGCTGCATGTGTAGATGTTTGTTACTCTTTCAACGGATTAGTTTATTACCTGGATTAACGCATTATTGGACACTTTTTGATCCGAAAAATTGCATAGATCCCACGGTATGCAAAACGAAAAACGAATTCTTTACAGATGAAGTGTTTGACTTGGCTTATTCTAGAAATTTTAATAACATGATCTTTAAAGCCAAACTCTTTTCAAAACATTTATTTATTCCATACAGACGATCCTGTTAATGGTTATTGTATTACACAGATTCGTATCTCTCCTAATTATACCCTTCGAAGCCGATAAAATTTAATTAACTTGAAAGGATTTCTTATAACAACTCCAGTATCGTTACTATCCTCGAGATTGGTTGAAAAGATATCAGAATATTAAATTTCCGTTGATGAGACGTTAGAATTAATGTACAAATAATTTATGAATTAGATATGAAATACATATTTATTTGAAGTTCTTTGCATCCTTTCCGTCGAACCTTTAGCAAAATATTTAGAGTCCACGTAATCAAAAAATCTATTTAAATGTAGGTGAATGTTAGTATGTATTGTCGACCAAGTACTTAAGGAGGTACTTGTAAGTGATTACTAGTCGGGTTACTTTGGCGTTGAATGACGAGTTTGGCCATTGGGTTGGGAATAACTCAGTTCAGTTTTTATTATTACAATGAAATTATGGTACATTACCGTATGGTAATTAGTTTTGGCTGAGCGCCAACGTTTATTCTTTTTAATTAGTCCCATATGTCGTTTTAATATGGGCCAATAATAACCTCAATTGGGTCAAAGTAATCCGACTTTACGGTTTTCAAATTTAGCACAATTTGTCCCCACTTCGGAATGGTATTTAGTAGTAACTGATTACAAAAACTTATATATCACACTCCTAGTTTAAGAGTGAACTAACTCAAAATAATCCACCATTTTAGTTTAGACCCTACGCCTCCTGAAAGTAAATTAAATCTAAATTAGAATGGGGTATTATTTTAAGTACTCGTAAGTTGACTCTTGATCTAGGAGTGCAATATTATTGTTAATTCCATGTTTTTATGTAGGTACAATAAGGTAAGCAATAAAGTAAAGTAGTATGTGTAATAAAGTAAAGTTACATACATAGATACATCCTACATGCAAAAATTGGTCCCTTGGAGAGACCTTGAACAAAGTTCTACCACCCACAACAAGTCGTATTATGCATAAATGTATCAACTGCCCGACTTTCAATTAGCAAACATACGAAAAAAGAACACGACAGCACTTTGTCCGCAATCTAAAAAAATACTTTTACTTCCAAAAAGGAAGAGCGCGCAAAAACTGAAGCTTTCAATTCACCAGCCTCGATAAATTGCGTTAAGCTTGACATTTAAGTTCCATTTGGTCTCGCACTTTCTTCGCTCTTATTGCGATCGCTTACAATGGCGAATGTTCGAATGAATAAGCAATAATTTAATTTCTTTCTGTCGCAAACACGCCCAGCGACCTTTAGATGGCGATGGAGACATTTTTTTGCAGCGTACGTCATTTTTGTATCTCTAAGGATATGACTTGAGTTATGCTAAGACGTAGTACGCTAGGACTTAATTTGTGAAGCCAAATGTAATAACCTAGTTTTCAATTTAAATGACACTTCTACAAGTAAGTAATCTGTGTTTCTACTTTCAGTGACGGTCCCTGATTGTCGTTTGGGAAGGACTTTAAACAGCAAACGCTAAAAAAAGGATAATTGATGAAACAATGGTACCGTAAAATGTTTAATTAGAATAATAATTACCAAGTTTACTTTGAGATTTTTCTCCAGAGCAACTCAGACGATTTTGAGAGGGGGATGGAACATGAGCCCATTAGCTCTCCTGGATCCACCACCTTCTAATAATATATCATCATTATCAATATTTATTTCAGATAGCAATAATCCACATGAGTTAGAAAAACCTTACGAACTACTTTAGTAATATATGTCTAAAAGGGACTTAGTTTTATTAATCATACTACTGATCAGTAGACGGACAGACCCCTCTGTAGCCAATCGTCTTGTGTACGCTGTTACTGCTGCTGCGCACTCTATAGAGTATAGACACAGTCTTTTTACACATGATAGCTTCAAAATTATCAACGTCAGCTAGCACAAACATTATGGACACACTACAATAACGTAGCAGCCGCAACAACGCCCCGAATGAAAAATGCATATAAGTAATTCCGTTGAAAAAAAGCGATATTTCCAACAAGTCTCTCTGTCTTCTTGTCAGAAGGGACTAACTTTGACGTTACCATATTTTATTTCAAGTCCTAGCATGTGCCTCTACTTCATAGTTAATTTACAATTTGGACGTAATTTCTAAGACACTAGAAAATTATCGTGCGTGTCGGTTTTTGGATCACCGACGGTTCACGCGATGATTGTGCTACATTAAAAATGGGGGTGGCTGTCCAAAGTATGTCAGGTCGGCTGATTGCTTCACCTTTGTAATGATTCCAGTGTGGAATTAAAGCGTGTTAATGGAACAAGAGCCCTTTCATTTGAATAACCTAAGTGCCATTACAACGAGGCATTCGACTCTATGCCAATTTTTCTTTCAATATTGTGAGCAAGGTGTGTTACATTAATAAAATTGTAATAAGTACCGAAGGGTGAATGATCAAGTCCGATAAGTTGAAATAATTGGCTGTTGAAAAAAAACAGACGAATTGATAAAATCCTCCTTTTTTTGAAGTCTTTTAAAAAAACACTGTGTAAAATATCTAAATTCATAGTTCCTACAAAACATTAGATTGCTTGGGTTGGATCACGTACCTCTGATAGATTTTTTCAGCATGCATACTAGTTAATTGGAAATCGGAAATATAATTAGTGAAATTTTTCGCAATAATTATGAGCTCCAAAGTAACGTCCAAAATTTTTTTTTTAATTTTGAAACTATAAGAACTCATAGGGTCATTGGTATGCACAAAATTTACAAGAATGATAGTAGTGTTTGTCTAGCAAATTGGGATAGATAATTTCATTCAGTCGCTTAGTTTAATTTTTATACCTATTTGTTTTATACTTTTGGTCTGTAGGCCGCATACGACTTTGTTGAGCGAATTGTATCTTGGGCGGAGCTAGGGTTGAAATTTAAAATATACGTTTCTGATGAACTGAGTTACCATTTCTGATCAATGTAAGGTTCTGGTGCTTTGAACAGGTTTTGTTACGCTTTTTATACGCAACATTACATAAAGCAATTTTGTTAAATTTTCAAGGTAGGTACTGATGCTAATTATATTTAAAACTAGCTTTTAATTATGTTAAACTTTTTAAACTTTTTAACATTTGGTAGCATAGCATACGGTTGTGGTAACTTCGAGGATGAGCTCTGGTTGAGTTCGAAACGCGTCAGTGTAGCTTGGTGGTGGTGATAGTTGTGTTTATGTGATTTGTGTGTGTTCGTACAGTGTGGAGGTGGAGGAACTGCATGAACACACATTTCTTGCATAAACGTAACTATTGTAAGGTCGCGGGTGAGCAAAGTAATTGTTTTAGTTCATTAAATCCTGAGAAGTTTACGGTTTCAGAAAAAAATCGTGTCGGTCTTTTGACCCATTCGATGTTTTAATCCCAAACGGATTAGCTCGTTGAAATGGCAATGGGCAGGCCATATAGCACGTAGAACAGATGGCCGTTGGGGGCCAAAAGTTCTGGAATGGAGACCACGGACTGGCAAGCGCAGCGTGGGACGTCCACCAACGAGATGGACGGACGATTTGGTGAAGGCCGCAGGTTCAGGGTGGATGCAAATCGCTTCCAATCGTAATGATTGGGCATCAGTGAGGGAGGCCTATGTCCAGCAGTGGATGTCCTACGGCTGAAATGATGATGATGATGATGTTTTAATACATTCGGTCTTTCGTACTTCGGTATTGTAATACATACCCTCCACATTCTAATTTAGACTTCATCTACTTTCAGGAGGATTTAAGTTACCTAAATGTTGGATTATTTGAAGTTAGTTGACTCTTGAAGCTACCTAGGAGTACAATATTTACGTAAGTAATGTGGTTTCGTATTAATTATCTTCCAGTCTAACAATAATAATCTATTTATATACTAACATTAATTAATTTGGAACCGATAAACTACGACTACTTGGGCCCACGTTGTGTTCAAATCTCATATTTATTTAAAGCTTATAATCCTAATTTACGGGCAAGAGGGGAAACATCAGTACCTCTACCATGAGTTACACTAGTTTACAGTGACCGTACTCGCTAGCGACGGCGTAAATGATTTGTATGGAGAATTGCGTACAGCGCCTCTAGCGGTCACTTACGGAAGTACAATTCTCCATACAAATCATTTACGCCGTCGCTAGCGAGTACGGTCACTGCAAACAGTAATAACAAAGCTGCAATAAGAGCCCTGTCCCATCCCATCCTTTTCTACTAATATTATAAATGAGAAAGATTGTTAAGTTGTTTGGATGTTATGTTAGTCAATCACGCAATAGCAACTAAGATGAAACTTGGCATGCAGATAAACAAGAACATAGAATACATCAGTGGCGAACCGTGAAAATTTTTGCAAGTAAAGCCGGAGCAAAAACCTAAAAACACCATTTATCCTATTATTAGCTTCTAAGAAGCGTTTGGTAACTTCAAAAGTATAGTCAACCCGGGAGGAATCGGTTGTTAGTACCCTTCGCCACTGGAATAGATACATAATATCACGGTAGGTAATACATTACGTTCCCCTGGTATACCTAATATTATAACTTTAAACTAGAATAGAGGGTGCTGTCCAAGTACGTTGAGGTTGGTACCGTCGTAGCGGAATGAAAAGTTTCGTCCCTTTTCGACTCTATGTCAACGAGTTAAGGTCGAAACGTGACGAACCTTTTCACTCAGCTACTATACCTCGGCTTTCAAGATGACAGTACATCAACAGATGGCGCTGTCAGAGCGAACGTTGTATTTAAAAATGTTCCGTTACTTTTTTCAGGCCAAACAGTCATCACTATACATAGTATAAAACAAAGTCGCTTCCCGCTGTCTGTCCCTATGTATGCTTAGTTAGATCTTTAAAACTAAGCAACGGATTTTAATGCAGTTTTTTTAATAGATAGAGTAATTCAAGAAGAAGGTTTATAAATGTATTGCACCCATGCGAAGCCGGGGCGGGTCGCTAGTTTGGTTCTAATTAAGGGAGTTACCTGGAAAGTTTACCGGGAGTTTTGAAAATGGGTAACCTAATTCGATAGACTTTGATGTGCTCTTTTCGAATTTCAACTTTGCCACCTCGTTTTCCAATATGGCGCCGCGAGGTGGCAAAGTTGAAATTCAAAAAGAGCATATCAAAATCTATAAAATTACCCATTTTCAAAACTCCAGGAAAACTTTCCTGGTAAATCTAGCAGGTGACTGAATTATTAAGACTAAATGATTCTCGTGAAGATTTTTCTACGGGAGAAGCCGCGGCTTAAAGCTAGTAAGATATTAAGTTACATTAAAACTAGACAACGGACACTTCTCTGCAAAAAATGTTGCCATTAAAAGCTGATAAGTACTTGTTTGCCAGTAACAGAATGCTACTTGTATACATACATGCTTTTTGTCATGTCGGATATGTGCAAATAATAATCTTATTAACTTTTAATGAGGCATTAAAATAAGACTTGCATTCGTAAATAGGGTTAGAAGCCGGTACCAAAAATACCGGTATATGCCGCTTCAGTGGTCGTAAATTCGGAACTATTGCTTAAAACTATACCTACCGAAAATACTGGCACTAAAGTGGCATACTCGTATTCCGATATTTTCCGTAGTAGTGCTTGAAACTGCACCGAAAATTCCGGTACTAATGTGATTATATTCCCGTATGCCTGTAGGTATAGCGGTATTTTCGGTACCGGTTCTAAACACTGCTCGATTAAAAAAAAGATTCTTATTTCAGCTCACGTTACGTAATGTAATCTGGAAGGTATAAAAAATAAACAAAAAAAATGACTACCAACTCCTAAGCCAATTTGCCTAAGCCCACTTAAGTCCGTTTTGAGAAAACTTCACACCTCGTGTCACATTAATCTTGTTTTTCAGGAAAAAACAAATAATCTTAAGATTTGAATTATTTCTGGGAAGGACTCGCTGTCAGCGCGATCAAACATGATGGTTGACAGTTACAAGATTTGATCGGAGAATTTGAAACCATTTTAAGTCTTATCTCGTTGAGTATAGAGCTATAAATTGAATTTAGGTTTTTTTTATTCGAAAAATGCAGTATGCGTTTGCGCACGATTTGTCACCCTTCATAAAGCAAGGTCCACACGGGATATTACACAAAATGATGCCCATGGGAACCATACCCTGTCCTCAGGTGTCCCTTACAAAATAAAAATAGAAAATATAATGCGGTTTTTTGATATCTTTTTATTCCTTTTATTCGTCGCTATTTACGACCCTGTATTTTATTAGGGATTTAAAAATTATAAGCCACGACCTTAGTCGATATAATAGCAATTTGGTATTTTTTTAGAAGCGCATGAAATTTTAGAGGAAATGTGCCGATGTTTTATTTATAAGTGAGAATATTATTTTAGGACAGTCCCAGACAACCTTTTGTTAATTTAGGTATGTGGGAGAGCTGAAAGATCCGCCTACGTTTTTTAAATAACTTTTTTTTTGTTAAAATACCAAAAAACCAGCCAAGTGCGGGTCGGACACGCACACCGAGAGTAGGTACCGCATATGTAGATGCGTCCGAATGTATGATTCTGCAAAAAACATTTTTTTCTTCATATTCTCCTGACGAATAAAATTTAAATAATCTGAACTTGATTTGAAGCTTAGCTTACCTAACATTTTCATAAAATTCTTATTAAACAAGTACCATTACGTTCTATTTACTGCACACACATAGGGCACGGGTTGTCACGAGCTTATAAAAAGACAATTTAGGGATTTAAATTTTAATATTCTCTAAAGCATTTTCTAAAATGTGAATTTAATACTCAACATACTTCAAAATCTCAGAAATATTCCTTCAAGATTAATATTTTACTTAACAGATCGCATATTGAAAAGTAAAGAGACATAAAAACGAAGTGAAATACTCCCTTTTTAGACTTTACTGAGATACGTCTCGTCTCATGATACGTCATGATTGAAATTAAAAAGAACTTATTTTTCAACTTATTCCTTTTTCTTAAACGTGTGACGACTTCTGTTTAGATATTATCCATTCCATTACCCGCCTTTGAAATCCGTTTTTAATAAAAATCAGGTAGCGACCAAAGTGCATCGAAGCGATTAGAGCCCTCTCTTTTTTCCTCATCCCTCGATGATGTATGGCTTGTTTTCTTACTTTTTTTGGGGCTGAGACTTTGTTGGTAGCCAGTATCATCAGAAATGTCAACAGGATCACAGATAACAAATATACCCTTTCCATTTAGAATCTGTTTTGAATTCAGAAAAGTCATAGATTGATACAAGTTTTTTGTTTTTATTTTTTCAGCCAGTTATTTTCTTATAGCAAGTTTATTTTTAATTGAGTATGGCAAAAACAATTTAAACTGAATAAACAAATAAAGTGGTCTAAACGTAGTTAAGTAATAAAAACCAGTAAGTTAGTACCGGTTTCAATCTATTTATGCTTTGTATATCCTTAGGGACGTCCAACATCGTTAATTTTATATTGCAACTGATTCTTTTTTTAACCTGGCAAATCGGTTAGTCTACATTTAATAAATAGCAATATTTTATTGCTCATAAAATTTTAAATCTACTGCGGTTCTTTTTTTTGTCCAGTCCCTTATAATATTACAGACTGGTTTAATTACGGAATGGCGTTAAATCTTTCATTTTTCTCAATGAATTTCAGCAATAAACTGGACGTTATTATTGTAATAGGATAAAATATGGTTCGTCATAAACATCTCATTGTGAGTCGTTAAGAATTTTACGACCTGAAATTTAAAGAGGGCATTAAAATATTGTTGCTGGCCGTTAACGGCTAGTAAGACGCTTCTTCCATAAGTAAACGTTTTACGGCTCCACACATGTGATATTTACTAAATCAATTTAATAAGATTAAGGTTGGTGCTATACAACAAAAATTGTTTTAATATATTTTTTTTCTTGACGATACATAGCTCTGTTGCCATGAACAATTTAAGCCCAATAAGTACATAAGTACATAAAATAACACAATTACAATACATTACATTTGAAGTTTACCATGAAGGAAAGCATCGTGAGAAAACCTGCACACACGTAAGAAGAAATTGAATGGTGTGTGTGAAGTTCCCGTTGGGCACTGGAGCCGCGTGGGAACTAAGGACCAAGCCACGTATATAGGCTAGGATGATGATGATGACATAAAATAATTGTTGATTCAGGCGTTATTTTCTGGAGATCCATATTAATGAACCCTTTATCCTGCTTTTTTTGCGCGGTAGCGGAAGAGCACTGCAGGGCACAGGCCTCCTCTCAGAATAAACGGCTTGGGCCATAGTTCCCACGCGGGCCCAGTGCGGATTGGAAGCTTCACACACACTATTGAATTTCTTCTCACGTGTGTGCAGGTTTCCTCACTATGTTTTCCTTCACCGTAACGCTCATGGTAAATTTAAAATATAATTTCGCACATAAATTCCGAAAAACTCAGAGGTCTGAGCCCGGATTCGAACCCACCCTCAGCCTGAGAGGCAATAGGTCAAACCACTAGGCCACCACGGCTTTCAATTGTAAAAATGTTGTACCTAGCTAATTAAATGTATAAAAGTTTGTTATAGAATTGGTGAAGCAATATTATCCAACTAGCTGTTGCCCGCGACTCCGTTTATCGCTATCCCGCGGGAACTATGCCATTTTCCGGGATAAAAAGTATCCTATATGTTAATCCAGGTCATAATCTATCTGTGTGCCAAATTTCATCAGAATCCGTCAAACCGTTTTAGCGTGAAAGAGTAACAAACATCCATCTATCCATCCATACTTACAAACTTTCGCGTTTATAATATTAGTAGGATGCACTGGCATTTGTTTTATTTATGCTGCATCGCTCGTCAGACGAAAAATTAAAGGTTGCTTAATTTTATTGAATGCTGGCCTTCACCTTCCATCAGGAAGGGCCAAAAACATGGCGGGCGTTCAAAATAAATGCCAGTCTACAAAGCGGCAACAACAGATGCTTTGACCTCCAGATGAGCGGTATCGCTTCGACCGACAAATCTATCGCACATGCCGGGGGTCTGGCGCCTGTAAGAGATAAAAACCTCTTTGTTTTGAGGCAGGCCAAATGAACTGCATCACTTTTGTCACTGGCTGGAACAAATTAAAAAAAAAAGGTCAATTGGGTGTCGGTGACACATATAAAGGACTCTCTGTATTACTCTGTAGTCAAGATGAAACGAGATAATATTGTACGGGGATACGGAACCCTACATGTACGAGTCCAACTCTCACTTGACAGGTTTTATTTATTTTCGGTTCCTCGAAGTGCGGTAGTGGAATTTAGCCTTAGGCAGCAATTCGAACAGTTCGTCAAAACACTCCCCATGATAAATACGGTAAAATATGCAGAGAGACGCCGCATCCCTACGGAAAGCCAAAGGATCGAGTAGGCCAGAGAGTGTCCGATTATCGACAAATCGAGCAGCTCTACGTTGGATGCGGTCAAATGGATGATTTTTTTTTTGGAACTTTGGTCGACACATTTGTAATTTTTGTAACGGAACCCTAAAAAGACCTGCATATAACACTGCCGCCTGCGCCACAGGCTCCTTTCAAATTTTGGCGCCATGTTTCCAAGAGACGAGTAGCAAATGTGTCATCTCACTCACTTTTTGTGATGACGTAATTGTTTCACTTTACATAATATACCAAAATAACTACTAATTTAAACATTAGAGTAATTTCGCGAACAAAATTCTATTACACAAAAAATGTAGTGGTCAGACAAAAGTTATCATTAGAATCTGAGTAAAATTGAGTTATTATGTCTGGCTAATGTTGCGGAGTATGAGCAAAAGACGATATACTCGATTGAGTGCGTAGGTAATGTTTTTAAGTCTTTATATTACATTATAAGTTAAGACATAATTCTTCTATGTTTTATATCTGTCCATTGGAAAATAACGGGATCTAACTAAAACCTATGGTTATGAATATTATAGCTGATGTGAGTATCTACCTATTGGTCATTGTTAATGTACAGGGTGACCAAATAACAGGTATACACTTTAGTTTTGTAATTTTATTCTATGAAATGTAAAAACTATTAAGTATTTTTGGTTAAATATAGTATTTAGGGCCGGCAATTAAATATGGAAAATAATGTCAGACAAATGTCCACCTCTAGCAGCATAGCAGATGTGAAAATGCGAACCCTTTTCATCGCGTTTTTCATCTCATTTTCACACATTTCCTGCGTTATCTCAGTGACTGTCTCGAATATTTTGTTTTAATTGTTAAAGGTTCATTGGCCTGTTGGCATAGACACGTCCCTTTAGATAGATAGCTTCACAGAAAAAAAGTCAAGAGCTGTCAAATTAGGCGATCTTGGGGTCCAATCAATGGCACCGTTCAATCAATTTTCTTAGAGTTTCCGCAATACATGGTTGGGTTAAGTAGAACGTTTTAATAATTAAAACACGTTGTTCAGTCGTAAAATGCTCCATAACAAATTTGCCATGTCTACACAAAGTAATTTTCATGCAACAACTGTTATATTTGCCGCCTAAACAAAATGGCGGCAAAAAACAGTTGTATGCCTCCAAATTGGTCATCCTGTACAATGATTTTTTTAATAGGCCGTATCATTGACCCATGGTCTCACTCTGTCTGCACTTGTCGCACTGGACGCTCGAGAACGTGTCTAGGTCATCGCGCCATCTCCACCTTGGCCTGCCGCGGCGTCGATAACCATCCTCTGGGCATCCTGGGGCTCTAATTTCGCAAAAAAAACTCAAAGATCAAAGATACAAGCCTGGGCTTGGACCCACGACATTCTCCTTGAGAGACTATAGGCCATCAAATCAAGTGGATGTTACTCAACCCACCCAATCAACTGTCAAGTAATAACAAGACGGAAATGTAACTTGTTAAGAAATGACACAGTAGTTAGGAAATTAGCGGATATTGCCTAATTTGCTAAACAGATCAAAGAAATGCAGTAAATCTCGAATAGAATTTATTATCATTAGTGAAAGTATTTCGTAGAAATAATACGCTGTTTTTGTTTGAGCATAGGCGCTGTCACTCGGTATGGAGTAAGAATAGAAATCTTGCAACAATGCTTAAACGCATATTGTATAAGTTTTTATTGTTGGTTAAAATAGAACGTTGAATTACCTACCTATCAATCTGGCATTTTCCTGGATAATTGGTGACATACACTTATATGGCCGAAGGCTTTTAAAATAAAGGTTACGTAAGTGAATTAAGGATTCCGGGGGATTAAGCACTTTCTGACAACATTACGAGCTATGTATGTCTCACTGCTTAGCAAAAATCACCTACTTACTTAATAAGATATAGGTACAATACAACACAATACAATACAAATATTCTTTATTGATCACCAATAAAGTACATAACTCACTGTAGGGCTGGTCCACTAATTTAAAGTTGCTCAACGTGCTATAGAAAGGGCTATGCTCGGAGTTTCTCTAAAAGATCGAATTCGTAACGAAGTGATCCGACAGAGAACCAAAGTTATCGACATAGCCCACCGTATTAGCACGCTGAAGTGGCAATGGGCAGGCCATATAACCCGAAGAACCGATAATCGTTGGGTTAGACGAGTTCTTGAGTGGAGACCACGGATCGGCAAACGTAGCGTGGGACGTCCTCAGACTCGGTGGAGCGATGATCTTCGCAAGGCGGCTGGCAAGAGCTGGATGAGAGTGGCCGAGGATCGTGCTCAGTGGCGTGCTATGGGAGAGGCCTATGTCCAGCAGTGGACGAACATAGGCTGATGATGATGATGACAGTACATAAAAAATTAATAACAATAAAAATTCAGGCAGACAATAGGCGGTCTTATGGCTCAAAAGCGATCTCTTCCAGACAACCAATGCTGGATACATGTATAAATATGAACAGGTTTATGTAGGTGGCGGAAACAACAGAGAGGAGAAACGAAGAGATATAAATCAATAAACATTGAAAACAATACAAATATACAATATTTACATACATAAATAAACACATACTTACATTAAATATAATACTTATAAGTACACTACATATACAGAATATCAATGCGAAAATGTCAAAAGGCCGCACGTGAGAAAAGGAACTCAGATTTAAAGAAATAATGTAAACATAAGAACAGGGAAGGACCGACGATTGAGGATTAGGTTAGTGACAAATAGTGAGCTTTGAGGAGGTTTTAGGTTTTGGGGATATACCTAGGTTATGGATCAGAATTTATTGCCAAGCTTTTACTCCTACGAGTTTCTTTGCATCTCAAACAAATAACACATTCTCTACCATAAAACCACGTTGTATACAATAAAGCCTTCCTTTCCTAATTGGAGTGTCTCCAGTCTACCTTTGTTGAGCAGTTGCAGTGTAAGGTTACCGCAACCTTGTGCAAAGGCTGCTCGGGTGTCAGGCAATCGTGTTACCTACATCAACCTATAATAATCCAGGGTTTATTTATGCGTACTTACATCTAATTATTAGTAAGAGAAAGGTAGGGTATCTAGCAGATGCATACAGTCGAACCATTTGATTTCTGACCACTCGTTGAACATTTTCACAGCAAGGGAGGGTATAGGGTTCCATACCCAAAGGATATAAACGGGACCCTATTATTGAGACTTCGCTGTCCGTACGTCTGTCACCAGGCTGTATCTCATGAATCGTGATAGCTAGACAGTTGAAATTTTCACTTATGATGTATTTTGGTTGCCGCTATAACAACAAATTCTAAAAAGCAGAATAAAATAAATATTTAGGGGGCTCAAATACAACAAACGTGATTATATTGCTCGTTTTTGCTCAATATTGATAACGTCAACAGGTAGACGCTTGAAATATTCACAGAAAATTTGGTTATAAATATATTCACTTTAAAAATTAATAGTTGAATTAAAATAAAACAAATATTTAAGAGGGGCTCCCATACAATAAACATGATTTTTTGGCCGTTTTTATAGATAATGGTCGGAACCCTTCGTGCGCGAGTCCTACTCGCATTTGGCCGGTTTTTTTTTCTTATTTTTTCTAGTACTGGTATTACTTGGCCTCTCGTCCGATACCAGGTTATCGTTGAGTTTTGGGACACCCTGTATATCTGGAGGCATCGCTAAGTTTTACTTCATCATCATCATCATTTCAGCCGTAGGACGTCCACTGTTGGATATAGGCCTCCCTCATTGACGCCCAATCATTACGGTTGGAAACAACTTGCATCCACCCTGAACCTGCGGCCTTCACCAAATCGTCCGTCCATCTCGTTGGTGGACGTCCCACGCTGCCCTTGCCAGTCTGTGTCAGTCAATTTTTACTTAGAAGGTCTGGTATATACAAAATGTCTCTCCCTGTCGACATTGGGGTTATGTGTTGAAAAATAAAACCCTGTCCTCCTTTTTTTAGGGTTCCATAGTCAACTTTGAACCCTTATAGTTTCGCCATGTCTGTCCGTCTGTCTGTCTGTCTGTCTGTCCGTCGGCGGCTTTGCTCAGAGACTGTTAGTACTAGAAAGCTGTAATTTGGCATGAATATATATATCAGTTACGCCGACAAAGTGATTATATAAACAAAACTAAAAAAATTTTTTTTAAGGTACCTCCCATAGACGTAAAGTGGGGGTGATTTTTTTTTCTCGACTAACCCTATATTGTGGGTTATCATTGGATAGATATTTGAAAATAAATAGGGGTTTGCTAAAACCATTTTTTGATAAAGTGAATATTTTCGGAGATATTCACTCCGAAAGTTCAAAATAATGTGTCCCCCCTCTAACTTTTGAACAGCAAGTCTAAAAAATATGAAAAAAATCACGTAAGTTAAACTTAATAAAAACTTTTCAGGAAAATTATCTTCAACTTAATCAGTTGAGCAGTTTTTAAGTTTTTGTAAAAAATATTTCAAAATTAATATTGTAATTTAACCGCCATTGCAAGCATTTTTTTTTCTTTAAGTACGTATATAAGATCACGCTAACAGTATCTTCTTTCAAATAAAAAAAATTAAATTGAAATCGGTTCATATAATAAAGAATTACATCTGAAAAACCATCAACATACATACTAGTTCTAGTAGACTAGTTACCCAATTCGCCGATAGTTGGCGCTGTACCGCCGACGATGAAATTCTGCGCGCGGTGGGAGTTGGGACCAAAACAACCACATTAATAAAGTATGCAAAGATTTTTTCGTACCTGCTACGGAACCCTTCTTGGGCGTGTCCGACACGCTCTTGGCCGGTTTTTTTAATTTAACGACTACTTTATCGAAAAACATTTCACCTTAAATCTTCAATCCGCTCTACACCCAATATTAAACTAATCTTAATCTACGAAAACAAACGGGTACAATATCCCTGACAGTTATTTCTAATCAATTCGCCGTAATAATGGTAAGATATTAGAGTGGGCGATTTCCATAAACAGTCCTAATATCAAACCTATGTTTTTCGTGTCGACTACAATAGTGAATACTCCGTTAGTGCATTCATGTCGTCCAGTGTATCTTTACCCGTGCTTTCGGCTGTTTCTGTGTAGTGTAAGAGTTTTGATATGTTGGTGGCTACCACCAACACTTGACAGTAATGGTAATGACGGCAGATTACTCGTCACCGACCTCGCTCTTTGTCTTACGGTTTGATTCAGCATTCATTTAGTTGAAGGTCGGCGAAATAATGTGGAGGCGGGATTAGTTTTACAAAAAAATAATCTGGCATAATAACAGGTATTATTTGTAGGTACGAAGCATATCTTCAATAGCTTTGAAGTGATATATGCGAGATATCCTCTGTCAGTTATATGAAATTGTGTGGAGGTGTTGTTATTTGGCAAATCCTATATCACAACTGATATTTTTATACATATACGAGTAGGTGTAGGTGTATGCGTAACTAAAGACCTGCAACTAAAGTCACGTTGGAAAACGTACTATTTTTCCATTATAAGTAACCATCTTGTTAGTTTGGTACTTTGTTAGGTTAGGAACCAAACTAATATTTCATTCAAAAAGTGTTTGTACTGTTACTGACGACAATACTATGCCTAAAGGAATTGTAATTTTAGGTCTGGCAGTTAAATAAAAATTCCGGCATTTTACTGAATTCCCACCGGGTTCCTTAAGAATTACATCGTGGTATTCATTTACATTGTATGAAGGATACCTGTGAAATTTTTCATGTCTTTCTGTTTTCTGTTTGGTCATTGATATTTCGGAAAAATAGCTGAAAGTAACCAGTATCTGATATTCTCAAGATTCAGATATCTGCGAGTAGGTACATACCATTAAAGTGAAAAAGGAACAAAAATACACACATACGCACAAACTTTCGATTTATAATGTTAATAACAGTGAAATGGTGTGCAAGAATTTTTCTGAAAACATGCTCTGTTAAAAACATAGTAACGGATGACAAATTAGTAAATTCTCGGAATCTCGCCAAATGCATTTCCAGTGGTCACTTTTTAAGTGTATCTAACTGTTGTATTAACCATTTTAATTTGCGAACGAATTTTTGTTGTGCAATTAAACGTTCCATTAGAACGAGGATTGGTAATGATTTTCCTGTCTACGTTATTCCGTGAGATTAAAGGTAGTGAATGAGTCTTTTCGGTTTCGGATGTTCCCAGAAAAGACATCGATCACTGATGACAATTAGTTTCGACGATCAATCAAGCCGAAATTGTGTAGTTTGCTTGTAATAGTGTTTTTGTTAACATTGCTATAAAGATCCGAAACGGTGGGGAAATTTAGAGTTTAAGTATAGGTAACGCCACCAGAGTTGAGGCCACGCACACAACCACATCTCATGTAATGACAGCGGGATTTTGACGTTGTGTTGACGTTTAACGACAACAACTCTGGTGGCGTTACCATTACTAAACGTGATAACGTGAATGATCTATTCATTTCTGAACAAGCCCGGTTATAGATGAAATAGCAAACTACTGAATCTATTGAAATAATCGAAATAAATAAAATATTTTAAAATTGTTTCTTCATCTACCACAAGTTGTAAGGGGTCGTTGCATAGGTCTGTCAAAATATTGCAGGCTGGCGAAAACCATTTTTAATTGGAAAAAGATAAAAAAAAAAAGAAAAGAATGTAAACGACAAAGGTAAACGACCATTTGTCCTTGCTGATTGATTGTAGGTATATATATGTATTGTATTATTACATAGTGCTGTAACTTACCTATTTTTCTAAAGTGTTTTTCAATATAAAAAGACTCTTCAAGATTGTACTCTTATTCTAATGCCTAAAAATAAACAAAGTAATGAAATGATAACTATAAATTAAAATTTTTAAAAACCCCCAACGCAATTATGTCACTGTCAATGCCCGTTATGCATCTAAGATCTCTTCCGCAGCTAACAAAAAGAGCTGATAACTTTGAAACGGCTGCATCGATTTTGATGAAACATATCTAAGAACCATCGCCAAAAAACCTGCTTTCTATTAAGAAAAACCGCATCCAAATCGGTGCACCCGCTTAAGAGCTATGATGCCACATACAGACAGACAGACAGACACACACACATAGCGGTCAAACTTATAACACCCCTCTTTTTGTGTCGGGGGTTAAAAAGGAAAACTATCACTCTTCATATACAAGTTAATGATATAATGGAGTAAAAATAATAATAAAATAAATAAATCTTTATTCAAAAATACTTTTACAATATAACATCTATAGTCTAAACATACAAAAGGAAAGAAACACTTATGCCTTAACTAGGATGTTCCTGTGTTTCAGGCGAAAAGGACTTATAAACTATCTTAAATTAACACTTGCAAAAAACAGTAGTTCTTAATAACTTAGCTAAATTACAAAACACTATAAATAACAAAATATGAAAAATGTTCATTTCGAAATAATCAATAGTTTCTGTATCTTCGTAGGATAGTTTTTGAAGTTCATCTTGGAGAATTTTCTTAGTTATTTTATAAGTAAGAGGATATATGCCCCACTTGGCGTTTAATCTATTGTAAAGAAATGGTCCTAAGAATACGTAAAATCTGGAAGAGAAGGCATGTTTTTTTCCCATATTTCGAGGGCAAACTATATCTTTCCGCCTTTCGTTAGTAGATTCAATGCTATAGGGGAATGCAGCGTGCTGTTTGAGGGCTGTGCTCATTATGAATATTTGTCTAACTGTTAGTACCTTACAATCTTTGTAGAGAAGATCAGTGGGGTAGAGAAAAGGACGGAAAGTGGAAACCTTAAGCACTGCTCGCTGAGCTCTTTCAAGGGTTAGTAATGACGTTTTAGATGTGCCTCCCCATGACGTAATACAATAAGTTAATATAGATTGGCCTAAGGCAAAGTAAACTTGCCTGATTATTTAAGAGTCCGCGATAGTGCGTAGTTTCTTAAAAACAAATATTAACTTACGGATTCTGCCACTTAAAGCTTCGATATGGGATTTAAATGAGAGGGCTTCATCAATTATAACACCCAAAAACTTTATCCTGATAGTATTAGCTATAGTTGGACACTTACACAAGTTATTTGCAGAGTCCTTGCAATGGTGCGCATAGAGCTTTGGGTTAGTTGAAGTTAAATTTGATTTACGCATACAAAATTGTACGTAATTAGTTTTTCCCGCATTTAGAGTCAGTAAATGTTGCTGAAGCCAATTATTTACAACATTAAAGCCTTGTTGTGCAATTTTATTGACCTCTTGATCTGAGTCAGCAGAAAAGAATAGAGCAGTGTCACCAGCATATGCTATAATTTTACCCCCATCTAATTTTAGATTACAGAGGTCATTTATATAAACCAAAAATAGAGTGGGGCCCAAAATACTTCCTTGGGGAACCCCAAAAGAAGTATTTTTCAGGTCAGAGTTAAAAATATTATCAATTTTTATGCATTGACTACGCTCGTCCAGATAATCTGCGAATAATTTAAGCTGGGTGCCTCTTATACCCAAGGATTCATGCTTCTGCAAAAGGATGGGAATGGAAACTGTCAAAAGCTTTAGCAAGGTCTAGAAATATTCCCACCGTCCGCTTCCCCTTGTCCAGAGCTTGTACAACATAGTCAGTCAGTTGATGCACAATGTGTCATGGTTGACTTAAACTTTGAATATTTGTCGTTTATTATTTGGAAACCCACACGTACTTGTCCGGTTTATTGCCAAACAATGGTCGTAACTCTTTTTTTTCAGGAGTTATCGCCGAAATAGAAAACTAGTTTTTGCAAAAGATTATAAAACGAAAATTACAAATTGTAATAACAAACAAGTCTAACTGGCTCACTTTACACACTTCATAAACTTCAAACTGCGATGAAGATATTCTGCATTATTATGCAAGAAACTTGAATTATTGACTTAACTCCGCAGTAAACGTGTATTTTACGTAATTGAATAGGCATTTGCAGTTTGATTAAGGCTATGATTATGCTGCGGCCACATTATAGGGATTCAGCGAATTTCATGTTCGACCTGTTGCTACATGTTTAGCCATGCAGTTATACCACGAATGCACAAATGGTATATTTCAAACTAAATACAAACTGAAATATAGATGCACAGAAAAAACCCCAGAAAAAAGACCAATGCTGGGAATCGAACCCAGGTCCACAGCGTTCCGTGCTGCGTGCTTACCCCTACACCATCACTGGTCTAGAGGTTAGCGACGAATCTTTCCCATACATCGTACATTTCAGTCTGTTATAATCACTTTATGCAGTGATAAAGCGCTTATCTATGTTATGCCCTCTACCGAGAGACTTTAACACTCCTTCGGAGCTAACCGCTCACCTGAACCAAGAGATGGCGCTACTGTGCAACTTTAAACAAGTCAGATATGAAGTATCTTTTTTTTTTTATTTATTTCAGTTTGTATTTAGTTTGAAATATATGGTTTCATGGGATGACCGTAAAAGCAATAAAAAATTAAGTTGAAAAATAAATAAAAAAGAAAAGATAGCTCTTATTGCGATAACATGTGGCCATGTAGTTCGTGTTCGTTGTACCATGATGTTTTTATCGCGACAACGCTTCACGAATCATCGCCCGATGATAATGTGGCTGCAGCATTATAGAATCAACTGGTAAGCATGTAGGTAGATGGGGAAAATTGATCGTAGCTTGATACACTATACTAAGAGAAGGTTATGGACTTGAGTAGACACCAAGTGTCGTTGCAGTGAGCATAAAAAACCTTTTCTAATCAATATGAGAACATATGCGTGGTAATTACTGACCAAGACAAGACGGTTTTTGATAAATTAAGAAGACATGCATAGGTGTAAAATGAAATTATTTATACTAATATAGCTAGAGTCAGTAGAAGTATACAAACAGTCGTAAAGCTTAAAATCTTCTGCTGCAAATAATGTGCGTAGATAATTTGGGTCTCTCTCTTTGACAGTTTGTCTACTACTACTGCTGAGTAAGGCTCAAAGATGCAATACCGAGTGAGAAGTCAACTCTACTAGACTAGGAGACTTTAGTAATATGTAGATATTTTCGAAAAAATTGTCCATTATTGCTTAATTGAGGTTGTCTACTTTTTTGTAATGTATAGTAAATCGAAAACCATTGCGAGATACTGTATGCATTTATTACATTATCAAATAAGCCATTGCTCCAAGTTGTACTTTAATCGGTGTGGAATAGCATTACCTATTTAAAATACTTCACAACTTAGGATTTGAGGGCCGACAACGCACTGGTATCGCGTAAGGCGCTGCAAGTGTCTATGGACAGTGGTGCTCATTTAACATCAGGTGACCCACTAGTTTTTTGTCTGGCCTCTCTAACATAAAAAAAGGAGTGGATTAAACTATGGAGTTTGATTTGGACCCGCTGTCTGACATCTAGCACTTTGACAGCGCCAGTAAAGTGACACTAGTTACAGTATAGCACTACACAAAAAATAATTAAAAGGTTTGGCTTATCGTACGCATTTAGATAGATTTAGAAATTTGGCAGTGTGCGCCCTCAATTATAATCAGCCGTCATTAACTAAAATAGTTTAAATAATTAATTATGAAAAAAGTAGCGGACTAAGTAAAAAAATATTAAAATTAGTTTCATATAATTTACTTTTCTATACAAAAAAAAATATTAAAACCAATTGTATTTTTTTTAGACATACCCAATTAAGTAACATAGAGTTTTTGTTGTATTTTTTCCGCTTGGTCTCTCGCTCGCGCCCGATACCATGTACCTATCATTGATTTTAGGGACACCTGTAGATATCTGGTTATGTGCTTATTTTTTGAAAAAACTTACCTGGTGGTAATTATTAGTTTTACGCAGTGTAATCGCACCTTTATTTTATACTTACGGGTTTAATATGCAGTTGCTTGTTATTCTCATTTGCTCTGCATTCCGGTCCGGTTATACTGCATATAGTGATTCGCATCATTTAACCATATTATTTGTATGTGGCATTTTACGCATATCCATAATATTCATCGCCATTTATGCCATAAACGGCAAAGAATTTATTAAGCATATTATACTTATTTTGTTTGGATTCTTTTACTGACTTTTAAGGCTATATAAGATTGAAGTCTTGAGTAGCTAGGTATGAAAACAAAAAACCGGCCTAGAGCGAGTCGGATTCGCGCACTGAGAGTTCCATACAATTTAAAAGCCAGCATAAAAATAAATTTGAACTTATTAGGTATTTTCAAGCAGTGTCGTTCTAAGAATCCTTTACTCGGGTTGCGAGGCCTTTTATGTCTTGCAAAATTTCATATTTTTTTGTCTGAGAATTGTAACGTTGCGTTTTTCGCATTTATAATTTAAATTTCGCGGCACTATGAAAAGTGTCCCACATTTAAACTTTCGCGCTTATCGCTTTAAACATTTTACATCGTCATTGGTTCGTTTCCGTGACGTGATTGGGCGAGCCACAGAGGCTCCTTATTCGTCCTTCGTCTTTTAACATCTGGTGTAGCCAGTGATATTAACTTTTCACAATGAGGTATTTCTGACAAGTCGAAAGTTTAATCACACAGGTTTTGCATTTTATTTTCCTTAAGTTTCGTTTCAGAATCAAAATAATATTCCAGATTTCATTTCATATATCTTTGTAATTATAAACAATATATCCAATTTTCTGTCAGAAACGTTCTTGTTGGCCAAAACGGTTAGATTCCGGGCTGACAGAACGGAGCTGTCATTATAAATGCTCCGGCGTCAGACGCTCTTTCCTATTTGCGAGCTGAAGCGACGCGGACGCAAGATCTAAATTTATACATTTAATTTAAAGTCGAAGTCCGAAGAAGACTTGAATGGCGATCGAAGATCGGCGGGTTGGCGGGTCCAGCATGTAATTTTAGTCACGATTCCGACGTGTTGCGGCTGGAGGGTATAATTTTCATTTACAAGAGATTATTTCAAGATTTTCATTTTCAAGAGTTGTTTCAAGAGATGTTCAATGATTGCTTTTCCATAACACCTTTCAAGAATAACAATTAATGCTACATTTGGGGACTTCACCACTTCATTCTTAAATCCTTTGCCTCATCTCAATATTTTCTCCACGAGTGAGAGCATGAGCAAGGCATGAGAGCGGTGATACTGGATGGCATGACCTCAACTGAGTAGCTGCGGGGCAACACTTCGTGGTAGCAGAGGCAGGACGACGAGGCTCCCGAGACCACGGCCGGAGGAAACCGCAGGGAGTTCCCGGCGTGGAGCCACGCTCTGTTTCCATGAGGTGGGCCCTAATTCCCACACATTCCGGTAACTGATTTTATCTTTTCAAAGTAAGTTTCCAGTAATTTACACACAAATGGTGGTATAACATTTTGTAGGGACTTTAGTATTAGCACATACATATTTAGTTATAATTCAGTCCTACCATAAGCACGAACCGACCCTGATTTCCTTCTATGCTCTGGTTTTCAATGTTTTACATAAAGTGTATGTGTTCATGTGATTTGACTAGGAATAAATTCTAAATTATTTACCCATTTCTGCATTTTACTTTCTGATCCAAATTTCCCTACATTTCCCATTTTCATTTAATTTTTCCAGTTTTCATAGTTTTCACTTAATTTTTTTTGTAGCGTGGGGACTTTACCTTTTTTTCCCACCACGTTACAGAATACAATTTCAAAATTCTTTATCTTTTGATCTCGTGAACTTAAAAAATCCTATTTTTAAGCGGTGGCAAGGGACGATATGTGACAGAGATAGCTCCACGTCTCCCTGAGAAAAAGGGTATTGATAAATAGGTGGAGGGTGGAGTAAGGTAGTAAGGTCCTTTTTCCTTTTGAGAACGGAACCCAAAAATTTATTCTGAACCAAACCAATCCAACCAACAAACCAGTAAGTAATATTTTGTTCTCGATCCTCTTGGTTGTGGCAGAATATCAGTGTTTTGCTCCTATGAGCAATGTTGACCACTGAGCCACGGCCCTTTTGCACTACTGCAGCGCATACAGACAATATATAATGTTTTACTTTTAAGTTTGTACTGACTTTTGTATTTTTGTTATTCTTGATTGTGTGTGCTTGCAGTACCAAATAAACGTCTTTATCTATCTATCTATCAAAAATCAAATCTTAGAGTATGAAAATCTCATTAAATTCATTAAGTGACATTAGCTTAGACTTATGCATTAATTTGATTTAGTGCACTGGGCCTTGCGAGGTGCGCGAGTAATCCGGTCGATTAATTGCAATAAATATGACATTATGTTTTTTTTTATATAGTAACAGTACGTAGTGTGAAGAAGACATTAATATCTAAGGCGTACTATAAAATTAATGACTATATCATGGACAGGGATGTTTGGAAATGATTCCGATCCGCATTGGCGATCCCTAGTCTCAAATAGCGTATCTACTGTGTTAAAAAATTTAATTGTATTAAATACTTTAGATGTATGTCATTTAATAACAATGTAGATCTGATTGAAAAAAAAAAATATACCTTGTTGAGTTTCTTGCCGGTTTCTTCTCAACAGGGTTTTTTCCGAACCGGTGGTAGATTTTTCGACGATCATAGGAGCATCAATTTGATGCCTAAATTGAATAAAGAATTTTGACTTTGACTTTGACTTTATTTCTAGAAAAAAGCGTGTTTTCGAGATTCAAACGAGATCGATTGATTCCCTGTGAAAACACCTACATAGCAAATTTCGGCTCCGAGATTCAAGAAATACTTAAGTAAATAAATGAACAGGAATACAAGCCTAATATTTAAATGCAAATAATCAATACAGTGAATAGTAAGAATAAGTTATATTTGTCTCTGATTGACCTACTTATTAAGCTGCTCTCTACCGCAGTATTTAGTTGGTAAACTGGCATCATAATTTCGAAATAAGTAGAAATGTAAAAATGCTAAAACCAGCAAAGGGAATTTCACCGTGATTCACCTTTAATTGGTATTATATTCTTTTAGGACTCTCCAAGTCCTGAGTCCTGACGTCAGTTATGAGGAAAAAACAGGTTTATAAAGTAATAATAAATATGTTGACAAGGAAGGAGCTTATGTCACAGTAAAAAGTAAAAACAGATAAACGGCATTAAGTACCAAGCATTTTACGTTAAAAGAAATAACTGACTGAAGCGTCTATATTTTTTAATTTAAACTTTTTGACACACTGTATTTATTCATTATTTTGTTTGTCAAAGTTTTCAAGATATCAGATTTTAAAGAGCACAGAGAAATAAAACTCACAATAACTCGAAGTTGAACATATTTTATCTACGCTTTTTGAGGTCAATGATCGTTTAAATAGCGTCCTGTCAGATTAAATACATTGTCATTATTGATGTCCTTTCATTGGGTCACTCTAAGGTCAGGAGACGTATACTTTAATTGGATCAGTAGGCCCTTTTTGTCATTCTACAAGAACTTAATGACTAACTATAAAACTAGATGATTTCCTTCCGTCAGGTGTCAGATTTTCCTTTCCAGCTACTTCACGTCATTCACTTGTTACAATAATTATTGCTTGGAATGTATTAGACTATCATTACACAGTATACATAGCTAACATTGTCGGCTATTGGCTTGGTATTCATCAATGACAACCAATTAGATATCTGACAACTGCATAGAGGCAACGAACTTTGGTCGTCGTACTTGAGCTTATTTACATTTTACTTTACTTGTAACTGTACTTACGATATGGCAATAGGTTATCATCAATTAAGGGGCTATCAAACAGTGTTTCAATTTCACGATAAAACAAAAGACGATCTGGGCACTGTAAAACTGTGATCTGGGGATCTACTTTTTATATCACATTCTGACTTTATACTAATAAATTCGACTACACGATACGCATTCGAATTTTGTAGTAACCTAGCCCCACTCATTTATTCACACAAAATAAGTATACTTATACGTACAATATATTTACCGAAAGATTTGTTAAAAGAGAACTTCGGGTGAAGTACCCAGTAATCAGCCAGGCACCGGTAGTCGGGTGAGTGTGAGGAGTACGAAAGATATATCTCTCGTGCTCTTCCCACTCGTGCGAAATATTGACAGAGGCCGACTACCGGTGCCTGGCTGACTACTCTACTGGATATTTTACCCTACATTAACTTTAAAAAAACTTAAGTTAACTTAATCTAAACCTTTTAAAAACCTATATTTACAAATATCCCCCAGATTGCTGCTAATGGGCAGGGTGCCCATAAGACTGGCTGCGTTTCCTCGTTATATGGCAATGCTACGTTAACCGAGGAAAGAACTAGCCTTATGGTCACCTGTGGATCGGACAATTTTGATTTTAATTTTGACAAGTTTACTTTATTAACAATTAAACCGTTTTTGAGCTTCGGGTCCCCACGGCCCGAGAGCTTCAACAGCAAAAGCCGCATAGGTATGTAGCTGTCAGCCAAATTTGTATATTTGCGGCGTTTTGCTGTTACCATGAAAACATCGTGAGGAAACCTGTATACACCTGCGAAGAAATTCAATGGTGTGAGTGGATTTCCCAATAAGCACTGGGTCCGTGTGGGAACTACGGCCCAAGCCCTCTCATTCTGAGAGGAGGCCTGAGCCCTGCAGTGGGACGTATATAGGCTGGGATGATGATAATATATTGTACCATTTCAAAGTAGTAAGAATCTGCGTTGATACAAAACTACAGTTCAAATGTTTATGACTAGAAGTACCCCGCCCGACTTTATGGTAGGTAAGTAAGTTCGCGATCTTTAATAAATAGGTATTTTAATTTTATGCAGAAGACTAAAAATAAGCAATGCAAAACCGGTACCAGTCCGACAGCCGTGAAAATTACAAAAGGTCGCATTAATATGCAGAGCTGATTTTTATTGCATTTAATGCAAACATATGAACGCCGCAGACTGCGCGGCGCCGGCGCGTACCTGCGCGGGCGCCGGTCCGTTGCCAAGCCAGTGAAACGAGAAATTGTTTAATAATTTCAATATGTTGTTGGATATTAAAAACTGGCAGTTGGAGCCACGCATCGTGGACCTCATGTTCTACCATACAGCGTTTCGTAACAGGGTACGAAACTGGTACCAAAAATACCGGTACCGATTTACCGTTTTAGTACCGGTAAGATGATTTTAGATGTAATTTAAAGCACTAGTGCTTGGTGTTAGTACCGAAAATACCAGTACTATAGCTGGTTAAAAACTGAAGTTTTTGTTTGCAACACAAACAACTCGACGCACGAAACATTAACCTAACCTGTCGAAAAGACAGCCATAAGCACCTTATGTTAAACGAACAGTTTCTGTCAACACATCTAGCCAATAGATCAGGTATCAGCCAGACAACGTAGGTATTGTCCATTTTTATAACTTCTTAGGTGGTTGTCTGAATAATTTTCTTGTAACAAGTCTAAAATTGGTCATTTAGAGGTTGTTGTGTTGAGGCATAATCATAACTGCCCTACCTCAAAATGATTGCCAGAACGATTTCCTTTCCATAAATCTAGCATTAGACGACTGTCTAGACGCTGTCTAGTCGAAGACTTAACCTAACCCATCAAAATAGGATCGATCGCTTGAATATTAAACTCCTGCGTGTTTTTGATTTTTTACTGACATTTCTTTTTATTTTTTTAATGAGTAGGTAAGCCTGAGATATTATCGGCGGTCATTACATTTCTTCCGCAAAAAAGTGTTGAAAATCTAGTTTAAAATACCTGACTAAAATATCTATCATGACAACACTAACTGGTACTACCTGGCCCCTGACGCAATCAGCGGCTTTAAATCTCACTGGCCCTGATTAGAGAGATAAGGGAATAGTACGTAACGAGGGATCGGCAAGGGAAACTTGAGAGAAATGCATTGTGGCTAGCTCGTTTGAAAGTTCTAGACGAGTTTTCAATTCCTTATTAGATCGTTGTTACTCATCAAGCTGATATACTTGATAAATTACTTTCTACTAAACTTAAATAAAACAACGAATATCAACGCAGGTACAGAAAGTAAATGAAATAAGTTTTAGCCAAAATGTTCAATTTAAATGTGTACACGCTTTTTGTTCTCACAAACAGTATAATTACTGATTCAATCTATGTCAAATATGCTAAAAGTATCTACTTCACAATTAAAAGTTGATCAAACGTATTTTCCTAGATTTAGAAAAAGAAGAAGTTACTTATTAATAGTAATAGTAACTAGTTGGTAGTGACCCTGCCTACGAAGCAAGAGGTCCTGGGTTCAAATCCCGGTAAGGGCATTTATTTGTGTGATGAGCACGAATATTTGTTCCTGAGTTATGGATGTTTTCTATGTATTTAAGTGTTTATTTATCTATATAAGTATGTTTATCGTCGTCTAGTACCCATAGTACAAGCTTTGCTTAGTTTGGGACTAGGTCGATTTGTGTAAGATTGTCCCCTAATATTTTTTTTTTTTATTAATTTTAACTTATAAATAAATAATAAAATAAAATGCGTTATTTACAGATAAAATAAAAATACTTTAATTATTTTACAAGTTCAGCTAAAATAGCGAGTTAAGTAGAGTAGGTAAATAATACAAAATGAATGGTGCAGAGACCTGGGGCTAAATTCTGGAACGGCCCAACACGGTTTGCGAGCGGTAATTCAATCGTTTGGGAGAGGATAGGAATGGTTTGAGCTTGGGATGAGCCTTATTTTTCTGTTAATTCGCTTCGTAAATAAATAAATAAGTAAACAAATAAATAAGGCTCATCCCAAACTCAGCCCAAACCTCTCGCAAACCAGTGATTTTTGGCATTCCTAAATAGCAGTTCAAACCAAACCCAACCCAAACGAAGGCCCGTTCCTGAATTTAACCCCTGTCTTTAGATAGCAAAACTAGCTACAGTAAGGCTTACCACTTTAAAGGAACGCGACGTTGCATAACTTTAAATGAAACTGTAAGAAAGATGGTGCATGGTGTGCCATATCTCTTACAGTTTAATTCATTACAACCAGTCCGTGACACGCATACGCATCTAGTCTGCGCCGGCCTTAATGCAGAACTACGTAAACAACTTATACACAAAACAACAAGAATATCGACTTCAGCTTCGCCCCAGAAATCAAATTAAGTATCAATAAATATCCCGTATCTTTATTTACTGTCTATAAACACTGTTTATGGTCAAGCTCCACCAATTAGCTACCGTGAGCTTTCTAATATTACTCCTCATTTACGACTTACGGCTTCTTTTGTAATCAACCTCCATCTGATTGATTGTTTGTTGTGTAAAGAAATTTCTTAGAAACTGACGATTGTTTGAGCCGTGATCGGATCAAGAATTTGACGTTTATTTATAGTGTCCTTTGTTATTAAGATGCTTTCACTACTGATAGTATTGTGGGATTATAAAGTGATTGAATTGAAATTGTACGTTTGTTTTTATTTCAATGGTAGCCAGCTTAAGTACCGGCCGAATAGGATCCTGTCACTTTCTCATCTCGAAAGTGCAACACGCAATAAAAATATTCTTATTATGTATTTATTTTCGTTAGTCCTAAATTTAACCATTTAGGGCCGATTTTTCAATCCCCAGATAAAAGTATCCGTCAGATAAACTCTGTCCTTTTTTTCCTATGACTTGAGAAAACGAAAGCGATAGTTTTAACTGACAAATACTTTGATTACGGCCCAAACCCTCTCATTCTGAGAGGAGGCCTGTGCCCTGCAGTGGGACGTATATAGGCTGGGATGATGATGATGATTATTATATTGAAACAATAAAATTCCATTTTGATGTCGGCAAAGGGTGTGATGCTTTACTGCTTTACTCAAACGCTTAGCTTACGCCCATCTTAATTCAATGTGAAATAAGCCAATCGTCTTCGATCAACATTAATTGACCAGTTCAAATCCATCGATCATTTGTATATTTAGCGTTAATCATAATGTATTCCTGATACCAATACATCACACTGATTGAGAGCCCGATACATCAAGTTTGAAGGTCACGGGCGCTTTTGACAAACCAATTGACGTAGAACAACCAATATGTCGCACAACGATAAACAAGATCGATGCATCGTGGTTTTTATCAATGATAATGCCTGGGTTACGGAGAAATTGATTGACACTATCCGTTGGTAAGAGGATGTATGAAAGATCCCGGATTACCTTATCGGTCGCTGTAATAAGATTTGAATTGTTACTTAGAGTTCTTTGGATTTAGATGTACCTACTTGTGACATGGTTATAAATAAATTACACGGAAAAATCGAAACGTTGTATCTTTTCTGAGAAGAATTCTTTCTGTAATGGGTATTCGTAGAAATTTACAATGTCTTTTCTACTTTATGTATCTGGTCTTATAACGGGTTTGAGATCACAATTGCTAAACAAATTTTCGCTTAAACCTTTAGCATTCCAAAAGAAATGTTAGTACCAATATCGTCTGAAATAAAATAATAGACATTTGGTGTAATGTAACGAATGGATCCGAAATAAGAGCAAATGAAAGACGTCAAGGCTGTTGTCATAGTAAAGAAAAAGTGGGCATGGGCAGGACACATTGCGAGTTTGGACGAAAGTCGCTGGACAAGGCGGGTCCTTAAGTGGAGAACCAGAGCGGAGACTAGGGGGCGCGGCAGACCACCGCAGCGCTGGGTGGACAACATTCGACGACACGGGGGCCAGGACTGGATGAGACGGGCACAGGATCGCCAAGAGTGGAGGAAAAGGGAAGATTAGATCAATAAAAGGCCAACATGATGATTTAAGGTAAACGTTCCTGTACTCGACACTGACTCAATACATGGCATCTTCAATCTTATATCATAGTAAGAGAGGTGACAGATGGATGTCATCTACTGGGTGTTGAGGTGTCGAGCATTGGTACGTTTACCTTATGCCTCTTTAATTTCATTTTTTCAAATGCTAATTAAAGTATTTGGCCTATTTCGGGATTCAGCAAGTACTGCACTTACCTAATGGCCACAACTTTCAATCTAACTCCCAGTTTCTTGACTTTAATCTCTTCAATCGTGATTTAAGCAGCATCAACAGTCGGCGAATCTCAATTCTGAATGTAGTTTTCGTGACTGATTACTTTCCGTGATCTGACCAAAGCGCTTACCACAATCTTGCATACAACAACGACCTTCGTTAAATTCATTTGCTGGTATGCACTTACGCTTGCAAAGCAAACATTCTGGGGTGTCAAGGGTATTTCGTAAATTTGATGACAAAATTATGCATATTATTCGTTTTATTTGAATTAGTTTTTATGTATTTGTCCTTGTGAGTAGACAAGTCAATGCTACCTCCTTTAAAAATATGTGTTTGTATAAGTAAACAAAATTTTTAGTAGGTATCCATGCAATGATGGCCAAAACCAGTATATAAAAGATAGCCATCGAGAATGTTCCCCATTGACGTAGATGGAACGCACATGCCCTTATATTGTAAATATGTTGATGACCATTAATGTTTTCCGGAAGGTATGAAAACATGAATCCAAAAAAATCCCTTATGCAGTGGACCATGTATATGCTTATCCATTTTTAAGACACTTCCTACATCAGAATAAAAACAATAAGGATGATTTGTAAGTGAAAATAGCATTTGATATTTTAAACCGTACATTCGGGGTAAAAAAGGTTCGTCACCTTAAAGTTGACATGCCCTTGCACCAAGGCCAAGGCAATTGTCAGTCCTATCAACATTTTATTTCAAACCAAACGGAATATCGAATTGACTTTTCCCATTTCTCAAAATGTACTTAGAGTACATGACTTGATAAAGGAATCAATTTAATAACCGACGAAGGTTTTCGTACCCTAACTGTAAAATTGACATTGAGCCTTAGGGTGGTAAAGGAGTTTCTTAAGGCCCTACCGAACTTTTGGCGCTAATCGATTTTAGGTATTCTACGCACTCGTGTATGTGTGCGTGAGATCGGCTAAAGCCATGCGTAAGCGCAAGCTACACGAGTTCCCCGTCCGATGGCCGAACTAACGCAACAAACTATCGGACGAGGGGGAAACACGATGGCTCAAAATAGGTTGGTTAGATTGCGCGTATTTTCATCGTATTACTAAATCAAATACATATTTTAAAAATGTGGCAACACTACGCCCTAGAAAATATCTTGTTTTATTAACATTAAAAAAGTCATGATCTGCCGTGCAGTATTTACGTCGTACTAAGAATTTCTTTATTATTTAGAGACGATTTTGGGTTTTTTTTATCGAGCGAACTACAATTAATCGTGTTTCAATATACACTGGTCATTAGAGTGGATCCTCAAATATCTTACACATGAATTTCAGGACTAAAGCTTTGCTTGTAATGATACAGCACGAGATTAAATTAATCCAATAAATGCGCCAGAAGCTCGGTAGGGCCTTAATCGACTATACTTAAATAGCATCCCTTTTGTATCTGCCTAGGATTTTCTTTCGAACCTTGGATAATAGGTCAGGCACAGTCCGCTGGATTTTTCTTTCATTTCAGTGCAGGTCTTACGTTTTTAGCTTCTTCGTTTCCAAGCGTCTACGGATGATATTTTTTTAATGTGTTTTCTATTAACTATTAACGGAGTTGATTTAGAAGTCGTGACTTGCTCTTGACATTAGTTATCAATATCACGTCAAAACAGCCGTTGCATTTCGAAGGATAAGTTGCCAATCACGAGACGGTGTTTGTACATCTCATTTCTGCATCACGAACCTAGTTTGTCTGTGAATTAAATTTGTAAAGTAAATAAAACATTTCTACATGTTCTAGGACACATAATTATATTTGTCCTTATAAGTGATCAGTTTAGTTATAACTGAAACACTATTTTAAGTTTGATATCAAAAGTTGAGAAAAGCTAAAAATAAAATAGTACGTAACAAAATACTATATTTAATGAGTTTCCTGGCCGACTGACAGCCAGATAATGCACAGCTTAAACCACTGGAGCAACATTTTAATGTTCATGCCCCAGTACCAGCCTCCCTCTCTCCCTGTCTCTCTCCCTGCAAGGACTGCCTTGATATACTAATTCCCAATAGATAAGACCCTGCAGTCACGGCATAAATTAAAGGCAATACCGGGATATTGAACAGTGTACTCGAACGTTTACGGGTTTATTCGAGCAGTTGTTCGGAATCACTTTGTAGAAATAGCAGAAGATTCCAGTTATCTGGCAAAAGTAGAGGACATCCGATAAACAACTGAAAACGCCATTAAAATCTCCAGCCAAATTGTAAAAAAATGTGACTATGAAATCTAAAGTGAGGCGGTTAAAACGTACGAAGAATGACCCTTATCTTACCTGTTACAACAGTAATAAAACACTCATTAATTTGAAACTCCAATAAATCGCAATTCTAATGAGACCGATCACGATAGCTATTGGTTCAAAATGACCTATGAACTCCTATTTACATTGGAACCACATTGAAGCACTTCAGATTATGCTGGGCTGTCGAAACCCCTCGTTTAGGTAATGTAAAGGAGCTCCCATATATTGAGCAATGCGAAGATGCCTAAGTTGACATAGCGTTGGCGAAGTATGATGACTAGGTGTTATGTTTGATGTCGGTTAACTGCGGTGGTTAGAACATCATCATGTCAGCCATAAAACGTCCACTGCTGGATAAAAGTTTTCCCCAAACAGTTCCAGAACGATCGGATCTGGGTTGCCCACATGAGATCGTCGGTTCATCTTGTTGTTGCTCGATGTTTGTTGTTATTTTTCTTGTTGTTTGTTGTTGGTGGTTATAATATTTTTTGGTAATTAGTCGTTTCATTAGCTACTCGTATAACTAGTGGCTAAGAGAGCTGTAGACCTAAGTCCAATTTGGATTTAACATGTCATCTTGAAAGCTGAAACTTCAATGTTCTTAGACAGCGCCCTCTATTCTTGTTGAAACTGAAACTATTAACCTACGAGAACTCATTACCCGGATATTAAATATATCCTATGTCTCCGTCCAAATCTTTGTCCATCTGTTAGTAAGCCAAGTTTCATCTAAATCCGTTTAGCCGTTCTTGCGATATTGATTTACAAACATTAAAACATTCAAGCATCCAAACATCTTCATAAACTTTCTCGTTTATAATATTAGTAGGATAGGATAGGATTACACCCGGATTGGTCGAAACGACTCGGTAACTTTGGCAATAGTTGGTTGTGTTTAAATCACGGGTGCAATAATAATGTGTCGAGTCACATGTTTAATAGACATCCACATGTTTAATATGTATGTATATAAGTATGTATTTATCTATGTGTATAAGTATGTTTATCCGTTGTCTAGTACCCATAGTACAAGCTTTGCTTAGTTTGGGACTAGGTCAATTCGTGTGAAATTGTCCTGTGATATTATTATTATTACTAGCTGTTGCCCGCGACTCCGTCCGCGAAGAATAGGAATAGGTATAAAAAATAGATTTTCAGACCTACCAAGTATAGAGAAAAAAGTTTCATAAAAATCGGTCCAGCCGTTTCGGAGTAGTTCGATAGCAAACACCGTGACACGAGATTTTTATATATAAGATTATTATTAATTAAAACTTTGATTACCTACTCCCCTGATTATACTGTGGCTCTAACATGCAAAGGCAACAGTACAACAGGTTGTAAAGGTCGCCTCACACCAGCGATAAATGAAGACATGACATATTGAGGCTCCTCGCATTTAGTTAAAGTGCTGATAATGAAAACATATGGTTCCATTGTTTCGCTGATTGTCCTCCAGTGTGAACCAACCTGTGATTGATTTGTTCTTGTTTAGTTTGGCTTTTGTTGTATGTAAATAATTGAGATCTATTTGTTCTCCTGTAGGCAAGGTACCAATGCTGGACACCTCAACGCCCAGTAGATGACACCCATCTGTCACCTCTCTTACTATGACATAAGATTGAAGGTGCCATGTATTGGGTCAGTGTCGAGTAGAGGGACGTTTACCTTACTGTTAAATATTATATTGTTAAATGCTGTCGTGTGTATTTAATTCCAGAAACTATATCGCCTCTTTATCGCTTCTCTTGCTTTTAATTCGCACTCATTTTTGTATTTTCGTAGGTTATAGTAGATTAGGACATTCACCAGTAAAATGTAAACTTTTTTGAACCATGATCTCTACAATAAACCATTTTTGTTATAGAATTAAAATAAATATATCATCAGGGTAGAACAATAGAATCTGTTTATCTCACATAGGTATTACCACGTACTTATGTAGTTTTACAGGGGGGGTTATAACTTCAAATTTCTTTTATTTTAACGAATTTAGAGTAAAAATTGGAAGTTGACTAAAGGGTATAGCCGGGTAAGCATAGTAAAACTGCCCTTAGCGAAAAAATGATTTTCCTTTTACCAGATTATTAGCCTTTATATATGTAGTGCTTTCACCAAAAATTAAGCCTCAAATGCTTCTGGTTTAAAAAAACAAATGCATAAAAAAAAAATATAATCTGGTAAAAGGAAAATCATTTTTTCGCTAAGGGCAGTTTTACTATGCTTACCCGGCTATACCCTTTAGCCAACTTCCAATTTTTACTCTAAATTCGTTTACCCTTTGTCTGATACGCAGAATTATCCAATTTGGACTGGATTTGGACTATCCCCGACGGTTTGACTTTTTTGCCATAAAGGATTTTAGTTTTTAGCAATGTTACGTACGAGGAGAAAAATAGTTTTTAAAAAAGAAAAATAGTGTTTTTTTTTAAAAATTTTTATTTTAAATAATTACACCCGGATTGGATTGGAATATTTAGAAAAATAAACTTAATATGAAGTAAGAAATTTTTTTTTTTTTTTTTTTTATTAAATTAAATGCCCAGAAAAAAAAAAGTAAGAAATAGAGTTACGCTGAAAGTTAATCTACCTATCATTCGGATCAAACCAACAAACTGTACAAAGGAAATTGGGAAAGTTTCAAACAATAGGGATGACGACTGGGTTAAAAATTGGTCATTCTAATTAGTCCGTCATTTAGATTATGGGAAAATATGGGCACGTATTTTTTGGTTTATCAAATTATTAAAAAACGACGAAGATATAGATCATCAAACTTCCGGAGTGGGGGCTTGTGACGTCACCCTTAGGTAAAAATTGTACCATATAGTGACGTCACTCGAAACTTCTAAGCACTGTATCCTCCTCATTTTTTGTTTGTCAAACAAAAGAAAAAATACGTGTACAATATTTTTTTCTCAAACATGCTTTGAAATGTATGCGTTAATGTCACGAAATGAAGCCATGAAGTTTGTTGTTTATGGCTCCCTACATTACTTCTTGTCCTAGGCCATAAAAGTAAGTATGAAAAACCATTATTGTCCGCTGCTGTAACTTTTTAAATTTGCTTACTAACACTAAACTGACAAAGGAAAAATTACATACAGGGTTATTTTTAATTCACTGACATCCTCTTAACTCTGAATTCCTATCACTCAAGCAAATGTTTTTTGTTTTACGACTTTTTAAAATGAAGCACTTTTTTTCCCATACAAATACACAGAGTATCGTAAAAATAAGAGGAAATCTCAAATTTTCAAAACGTTATTACACCAAAAATATTAAGTTATGACAAAAGCCGTAAAACAAAAAACATTTGTTTAAGTGGTAGGAGTTTAGGGTTAAAAGGATGCTAGTGAATTACAAATAACCCTGTATAGCCAACTTACGACATTAAAAAAAATCTATCTTCTTTTATTTCTATAAAACCGCCTAAACTACTGGTGATGGATGGATGGATGTATGGATGTATGGATGGATGTATGGTTATATGGATGTATGGATGTACGGATGGATGTATAGATGTATGGATGGATGTATGGATGGATGGATGGATGGATGTATGGATGGATGTATGGATGGATGTATAGATGTATGGATGGATGTATGGATGTATGGATGGATGGATGGATGTATGGATGGATGGATGGATGGATGTATGGATGGATGGATGTATGGATGGATGTATGGGTGGATGTATGGATGGATGTATGGATGGATGTATGGGTGGATGTATGGATGGATGTAATGTATGGATGGATGTATGGATGGATGGATGGATGGATGGATGGATGGACGGATGGATGGATGGATGATGATGATGATGATGATGATGATGCATGTTTGAGAAAAGCTCTATACAATCCTCGGCCGGAAGAGGGATTGCTGGACTCGTTTTATCCGGCCTCGTCTACGACTCGGCCGTATACCCCAAATCTCGTCCATCAATCCCTTACTTCACGGCCTCTGCAGTAATGTACTATTAATAATCTAACTGACGGACTAAACAGTTTTTTTTAGTCGTCTAGCCTATGGGTACCTATATTATTGCTGGCCACGGTTCTAAATATTGAAAGATAAATAAATCGAATCGACTATTATAATATTGAAGAGTTTTTTTTCTCAAACCGTGAACTTTTCAGCATCACAGTTCTATACTCATTAAGTTAGGTTAGCTTTATCTTAAAAATTAAACCGTTTCAGAAAAAACTTCGATATATTAATTTTTGATATTCAGAAACGTTCCCTATTATTATAACCTATGCAGTTCAAGCTATCAGTCCGAATACCATAATATCCTAGACTACCGTATAACTCGTTTCCAAATTTCCAAAACACTTCCAATGCATTGCTAATTCGTAACGATAACACTTGCATTTCCGTGCTAAGGCCATCTCAATGCCTTATTCATCATGAGAACAAAACACGACCATCGGCGCAAGGCGCAATCGAATAAATTGGGTTATACACACAACCTTCGGAATTGAGCGCATCGGTTTATTGCTATCGGCGGAAATAACATGGATTAAAAGCGTTATTCACTGTTCTGCGGTAACTTGATGTTAGTTCCGTGTGTTTGGAGGCTAACCACTGTAATTTTTCACGGTGGTGCGGCAAGGCGAACTCTCCAAAATGTTCACATCCAAATTTTTTTTTTCATTTTCCGCAGTGGTAGGGTTAAGTGACCTCATTAGGTGGGCAATCCCACGCAGAAATATTCTCCAGGAACAAAAACAATAAATATACGAGTATAAAACTTAACCTTGGAGACACAAACCCAATGTAAAATTAGGTAGGTAATGTACAGTGTACAGACGTCGAAATAGTTTGTTGGGATTCGTTTAATATGAGTGACATACCCGAAAGTTAGAAACATAAATAATGTTCACTTCTTATTTCGAACAAATAAACTTCTTATTTTTCTATAAACATTTAAACTCTCTAAATATCTTCTTCTTCTTCTCTCGCATGTTTCTTTTCGTATCTTTCTTATATCACCATACTTCGGATTTCATAATAACCAAGATTACTTTTATACAGCACAACGAACTGTTCAAATGGCCCGTATTTCTATTTTTTCATCATTCGTCAACAATGGATCATGAATTTGTAACAATAGCTGCCACTAATTATTTTATTGGTCAATCACACGATAATTACATACATCTCATACGTACTAATTGAGCGTTAACGAAACATTACTGCACTTCTTGTGCAAGTTTTCTCAAACTGACAACTTATCTGGTTGAATTAATTTAATTGAAATTAAGCAAGGTTTCTGTCGGATTTATCTTGTAATCTTACCTCAGACCAAATAAATAGTTGAGACGGAGTTGTGCGGACGGTGAAATGAAGACGGTAACAACTACGACTCACCATGTGTAGGGCTGCCATCTCAAATTGTTGGCATCCAGGAAAAAAGCGTAAAATTCCTAGATTTTGGAACTTAGACCCCGGCCACTCAAACATTTTCTTTTTCATTCAATTTAATAAGTATAATAAAAAAATATGAAATCACCCAGTAAAGACACACACACACACACACACTCATCGTTCATGTCACTGAACGTATCTAGTAAAATGATAAAACGAGTTGACTTTGCGAGTTCGTTTTGTCAACTCACTGAACTGTTTCAGGGATTTTATCAAATCACTAAACAAATTGATGAAATGAGAAACCGAGTTTCTTTTTTTATGGCTGATTTTGTCATTTCACTAAACATGTTAAGGGATTTGATTAAATGACTGATTTTTCTTTAACATTCCCCACTTTAACATCCTGCGTGATTTGGTCATATCCTTTAAGGTTTGACCAAATCTCTGTTTTGGCCAATGCCCTGCAAAATATACTTTTTGTGTCACAAAGGAACGTTTTCCAAACAATTCCTTTGTATGGTTAACTACCAGAACTTTTTGTGAACTCCACAAGCGCATAGTTTAAATCGGCCTCACCTGGCCATTCGCTATACACCGCCTTTACTTTTTATTTTGTCTAATCGTCGTATCTACAATTATGAAATAATTTACAACTTACGCATTAAAACCGTTTAGAAAATTTAATGCTACGTCACATAAAACAGTGCGTAAGTTAGAGTTGAATATAATGTAGTAAGTTCGACATAATGTGGTCAGTGTAGTTATTGACTCAAAGGAAAATCCGTAGTAGAATCAAAACAGGTCTGGTGTTATTCATGTTCACTCTGGTTCGATTAAAGTGAGTTAAAGGAGGTTGGTCTGGGATTTTACTGAATCAACGGAGAATTAGGCATGTACTCATAACAAAATGATAGTTTATAACCTAGATTAACATATTATAGGTTACTTTTTATCAAGGAAAATTGCATAGTTCCCGCGGGATAGCCATTAACGTATTCGCAGACGGATTCGCAGACAACAGCTAGTTATACAATAATGGTGCTAAAGTAATAAAAAAAATACAACTAGTATTTATAAAGAATTATCCTAAACTTAAAGTACTAGCTGTTGCCCGCGACTCCGTCTGCAAAGAATTCGTTTATCGCTATCCCGCGGGAAATATGCAATTTTCCGGGATAAAACCTATTCCATGTCCTTCTCAGAGTCTCGAAGTATTTCCAAATCAAATTTATCTAAATTGGTTCAGTGGTTTAAGCGTGAAGAGGTAACAGACAGGCACACTTTCAAATTTATAATATTAGTATGGATATACTACTTACTATATTTATTAGGTATCTTGTATTAATAATAATTATTATATTATTATATAATTGTTCTGTTTTTGTCGATAAAAGTCAAAAACAGGAAGTGCTTTATCCGACCACGAACGGAATCGTTTTATTTTAATTAATTTATGCGTTATACATACGCGTTAGGCACAGGAAAGATAATTAATAAAATAATTATTACATTATCACAACGATTGCATTTATATTTTAGGTACAAAATGTATACAATGTTTTAAATTAACGTAACCTGTACTGAGGACTCAGATTTATGAAAATGGTAAAATTAAATGTTATATTATTCAACACCTCCTAACGGGCTCGCAGCTGTGAGTTTGTCGGAATTGCAGTCAAGGAAAACATCGTGAGGAAACCTGCATACACCTGTCAAGAAACTCTCTATGATGTGTGTGAGGTTACGTGGGGCATACTGAAAGTTTCTGGATCTGGCTACTTATAAAAAAAAAATTAAAAAAGCAATAATAGGATTTGCAAAAGTAACTCTCTGGCAGTGTATTACTTTTTAATTTGCGAGACTGTCATTTGTTTTTTCACCGTGGTGTTGGATTTAAATTTGGGTGTCGCTGTTGCAATGAATTTAAGTCGTGAAAATTTTCGATCCATGATTTTTTACGATTTCCGATGTAGATTAAGTCAGCAAGAGAGTTGTCAAAGACTTCTCTTAGCATTTGGTGATGAAGCCCCATGTCGTAGCTCTGTCTATTCGTGGTTTAGTGAGTTTAGAGGAGGACGTGACCATCTCTATGGCGATGAACGTGAAGGCCGGCCAGCAACTGCGGTTACGGATATTAATACTAATACTGTACGACAACTAATTGAAACTGACAAAAAAATTATATGTCAGCAAATTCGTACTACCTTAGGAATTGGAATGAGCCAGGTGCAAAATATATTGCATTTGCTTCTGAAGGTTCGGAAACTTTGCACTCGATGGATACCACATGATTTATCGGAAGACCAGAAACGACTGCGTGTAGAGTGATGCCGCAAAATGATAAAAAAAAATTGATGGAAGACAATCGATGGTTGTATATAACATCGTGACAGGTGACGAAACCTGGGTATACTACTTTAAACCGGAAAGAAAAAGTCAATCGGCTGAATGGGTCTTTCCTTTTGAAGACTTGCCGACGAAAGTAAAAAAAGTCGAAGCACAGGTAAGAAAATGGTTGCTTCGTTTTTCGGCAAATCGGGACATTACACCACTGTGTCACTTGAAAACTAAAAGACGGTAACTGTAGATTGGTATGTGAACACGTGCTTGCCTAAGTGTTTGACAAAATTCGTGAAAAGCGTCCCCGTAGCAAAATAGTCCTTCATCACGACAACGCGTCGACACATTCCGCTAAAGCAACGAATGCTTATTTGGAGGCCTCAAATGTAGAATTAATGACTCGTCCGCCATATGGCCCTGATCTTGCACCATGCGATTTCTTTTTGCTCTCGAAGATTAAAGATAAACTTAGAGGTTTAAGGTTTACAAGTCCGGAAATGGCAGTGAACGCTTTCCACGAGGCCATCGAAGAAGTCCCTAAGGAAGACTGGACCCACTGCTTTTCACAAAGGTTCCAGCGAATGCAAAAGTGTGTAAATAGGGAGCGTATATACTTTGAAAAACAATAAATGTGTCATAACGATAATGCGTAGTCTTATTTATAAGAATCCAGAAACTTTCAGTATGACCTAAGTACCAATCCGCACTGGACCCGCTTGGGAATTATGCTCCAAGCCCTATCATTCTGAGAGGAGGCCTGTGCCCTGCAGTGGGATGTATATAAGCCGATATGAGTGGTGATTGGCTTATTAGGTAATCATACTTTTTTTAAATTGGATTCTGTAACATAAAATATAAGGATTTACTTTTTACTGAAACGTCGAGGTAAATATTGTTTGCGTGATAAGTCCCGTGTAGTGTAATAACATAACTATTCTTGTGGTTCTGCCTGCTATAGCCCTAATCTCATATCTCAGACAGATACACACTACAGATTCTTCTGTTTCTCAAACAATAAAACGGTCACATTGGTTACCATAAATACATAGTAAGTACCCATCGTCACATCCTCACAAAAGGTCTTTATAAATACGACATCAGAATGATAATGTCGGTTATGCATTCGTAGAGTTTATACGTTTTATTGTCCATGGTGATAAATAGTCGGGATGTAGGCAAACCTGCCGAAGGATATAGTATTCTAGAGGCATGGCGGTCGCCCTCGGTTTTAGGCTAAGAGTAGGTAGACAATTTTTTTTATTTTTTTTTAGCCTATGTTAGTGTCCCTCTGCTGGGCAAAGGCCTCTCCTCTTGACTTCCACATGACCCTATCTAGAGCTATGGAGTGCAGCATACTAGGAGTTAAAAGGATTGATTGAATCTGGAACACCACATTCCGCTCCAAAACTCAAACCGTTGATGTAGGAAAAGCGACCGCCATGCTTAAATGGGACTGGGCCGGGCATGTCTGCCAGATGCACCCACAAAGATGGGCCGAGGGGGAGATGGCAAGACGACTTAGATGCGGAATCGAGTAAGTGGCCCAGTATAGCTCTAGATAGGTAGACAAATTATTTCTAAAAAAATTAAACATTCTGAAATCTGGGCACCGCACTAAGCGGCGTACAATGGAGTACCGTTTTGTAAAACCTGCTTGTCAGTTACAAAATGCGCGTTATTTTATGTAAAAAAGGCAATTCAATTAAATTATGACATCGGGGCTTTCAAGAAAAGGGTTTATAAATACTTCCTTTAAAGGCCATCCTTCTTCCTTTATTAACATATCAGTGACCATCCTTGAGTTGTTGATTTTGATGGGAGGTGATGATCATTTGCCATTAGATGATCCGTCGGATCGTGTTCCTATCTCATAATAAAAAAAATAAACCGTAAGGAGTGACTGGGCTGTCAGTGAGCAATTACACAGATGAACAGCTTTTTATGGAGCACTTTATTCTGTTTCGTAGTGAATTATGTACAAAGACTGAAGGTTGATTTCATAGCCAAGTTTAAATGGAGAGTCAACTAATTGTGAGTTGCACCAATTTACTATAGCGATTACCATGTTAAAAACAGCTGTCAAATCTGTAGTTAAGTTAATTTTTTCTTGTAGAAAAACAGTTTTTCGTTGCGCGACATTGGTTTTCGTTATAATAACTTGGTGCAACTTAGTTTAAATGTTTCTATGCAGGTGCTCTACAGTCCCGAAGCTGAATATACTCTCGAAGTAATTGAGATAAAATTACCGTTTTAACTATTAAATTGGAATGAACACTATTATTACCCTTAATCATAATTAAAATATTTTGTCACATACTAACTAATACTTTTAACCAATGGAATTTAAAACTTGAGCACATCTCTTAGCCTATACTATTGGTTTACGAGTATAACACATTCTTTGGCATAATATGCACATGAATTATCCATAATATTACGCAACTGGACCTTGATTGACCGCAGGTGGCTGACACACATGGTTTTATATCTAGCAGTCTAGAATTTAGAGCAATATAAACATAACTTAAGACTTGAATGGGTACTTCAATATCGTGTCGTGTATGTTCTTGTATGTGGATTGTTAACTTGTATATCTACAGGGTAGGGCACGTCCATAAATTCCGTGGGGTATTTAGGGGTCCAGTCGAATCTCATCCAACCTCACTTGGAGAGGAAAGGGGAGTCCCGGCAGATGACTCACATTTTTCCGTTATCTGCAAGAAACAGTGTAAATTGCGATAAAAATTGAGTTAAATTAATTAAAATTGGTTTCTTCACGGATGTATGGCTAATCTTTCACGTAATTGAGCAACCATAAAGACACTAAAAATACGCATTACAAAAATTACACTTGAGATTGAGGAGAGAGGTAAAGTCAAATCTTACGACCTCCAGGGGGACGGGAAGTCGCAAAATCGCCTAAATAGCCACACGATTACTTAACACTCCCTTAGCTGACGTCAAGTAAATAAATCTTCCTCTTAATTATGTACAGAGCTTTGCACTTAAAGACTCTTCTTATTTACTGGTGAAAATCATTGACCGAATGAGTGCCAAAGAGTTAAGTATTATATTGTCTCCCTTTCAGCTTGAGACAAATTTAATGTTTTCGTATGTCTGTCCAAATATTCAGCGGATGTCCTGTTATGCTCCTCTACAAGGTAGCTTTCCTCAACCGATTCTCGCGAAATTTTATGAGCAGGTTCGGTAATTAATTTTTTTTTGTCAATTCAGTTTTGAAAAAAAAAATCATAATGGCCGAGGGTTGAACAGGTGAAAAATTAGTCATAACTTAAACGTTTGTTCCGAATCACTTTCTAAGCTTTCTTATCTAAGCGACATTTTGGTTTAAATGTAGTTCGAACTCAATTATGTATTTACATAGTGTATTTACTCTTTTTACCGCAAAATGTCGCTTAGATAATTTCGCCTTTCAAGCGGTCTTGGGTATAATTTATTGGAATCCGCCTTTGATCTTAATGAAGAGTAAACAAACTGAGGACAAATTTAATCAAAATACGAATGAAGCTCCTCAGATTCCATACTTTGAATTCAAATAAATCCTTCAGCCCACGAGCCGCTTTCATTGATAAATTATTTAATAAGCGATCCGTCATTCACAAGACGGAGTAGGTACACAGGTAGCGTAAGATTTGGAAGCTTCATTCATAGACTCAATACATTAAAATTCTGTCTTTGCGTGTACAAAGGACTTCACACATCCAACCTCACAAGTCGCATTAGACACCATTGAAATTATACTCTTATTATTTCTATGTAAAGTTACTAATACATTGCCTCTTTTGAAAAAAAGCTGAATGATTAAAGCTTGGCTTTATCACTAAAGCCAAGCTTTAGCGTAATAATCCAGTAGGCCCTGGGAAACTACGGTGTGTCGATAATCAGAATTCAAAATCGACGTCGGATCGAGAGATGAGCGTCAAAACGTCAGAAGATTCCTTCGGTGTCGAATTATAGGTACGTTGATCTGATATGCTTCATTTCTTACGCGTATTAAATAGATTCGGGGGACTGTTTAGGTTTTATGTGACTAGTTTTGAATGTTATGGTAGTAACAGCTACGAGGAAGCAAAATGTCGGGTTTTGGTCTGTTGCTACAGGTTTTCATTTGTAGTTTGTCGAAGTAAGAAATTGTTATTGCAAGATGTAGAGTGTTTTTAAGTTAAATAGTTGACATAGTTTTGTAACATTTGAAACAACAAGGAATATAGACCACGCACTTGTCAGTTACATACAAAGTATAACAATTTATCAATCATCGGTAATGTCGCAAGCTTTACAAACTGTCTTTGTTAAAGAAGTTATCATTACGTTGCATTATCGTAATAACACATCCAATTCGACGGTTCCTAACGTGACTCTTTGAACAATTGTTCCTTTCACTGCAATTGATACATTGTAGCTTACTGTGTTTTGCTAGTGTTTATGTTGCTGTAAAATGTCAACTGGAAAAGAACAGCCCACTGGGAATTTTTTGGCAGTTACAAGGTTACGTCGTTAGTTTTTACATATCGACCATCGGTACCGGTGGAATCGGATCGATTTTACATCGGTGAAAACTAAAAAAATTATTAATTAGATCGGTTCTCTGTTCACACTTCTCTTTGTTGGCATTAAATAATTCCGCGAATCTGACAAATTAAGCCCATTTCCATTTTTTACTCCAAACGTTAAAATAAAACAAATATGAAGTTAAAATCATACCAGTGTGGTAGATAAGCGGATTTGCACTAACCCCAACAACATTAACATTTGCATTTGCATTAACAACTAGCTTTTCGCTGACTGTACTTTTTGTTAAATCGATCCAATCACTAAAAGCTTGTGAAAGATGTCTCTTGTGATAGCTTGCATCGATCAATGTTTTCAATTTTCTATGTTACCTTAACTGATTTGGGGCAAATTAACTCGAACTCAATTCAACAAAAATTGACACCAATGGAATGTTCACAGGCGTTACTCGCTTCAATACTAATCAGAGCTTTATTCCTTTGCCATCCCATCACACCAACACTTCATCTATGAAGCATTAAAAAAACAATTCACATAGAAAACGTTAAGTCACATAATAGTACTTTATTTACTCACATTAGGGTCAGCCGGCCCTTAGACTAAGTCAACAAAAGTGAAACCTCACTTAGTATAACTTTCTTTTCCCGGGCATTAGGCAAAATGCCTGAGTAATGTCATTGCGGCAACACCACGTGAGAGAATAACCACAAAGATAAAGCTTCATACATTTCTAAATGAGGTTGTTCACTGGCCGAGACAGCTTATGGTTTATAAACGAATCTTATTCAAGGGCTTCAACTCAAGTCAATATCTCGCTATATGAGGTATAAGTTGTATAGGTAACGCACATTTTACTGCAACCCTGAATAAATATAATCCACTAGCCTTCCGTCCGCAGCTTCGCCCGCGATAAATTAATTTTCCCGTAGGAAAAGGTATTTTCCCGCGGTAAAATGTAGCGTATGTCTCTCAGTGATAATGTAGCTTTCTAACGGCAAAAGAATTTTTGAAATCGGTCCAGTAGTTTCGGAGCCTATTCAATGCAAACAAACAAACAAACAATCAAATCTTTCCTCTTTATAATATTAGTTTAGATGAAGCCGTACTGGTCCAGCGACCAGACCTATGACCTATACCTCCGAGTTTTCCGGAATTTATGTTGCGAAATTAATTTGAAATTTACCACGAGCTTTACGGCGAAGGAAAACATCGTGAGGAAACCTGCATACACCTGCGAAAAAATTCTATGGTGTGTGTGAAGTTAAAAATCGGCAGTGAGCCCGCGTGGGTACTACGGCCCAACCCCTCTCATTCTGAGAAGAGGCCTGTTCCCTGCAGTGGGCTATATAGGCTGGAACTTTGGATAAATATAATCAATTGATTTATCAATTTTGACTATAAGTACATTATACCTACTGATTGTTACGGTATAAACGTAATAGTGAAATAGAATCGCTAGTTCGCGATGCACAGCGATATTAAATATTCGCGCACCCCGCACAGCCTCATAAGCTCTGCTCTGTTCCTACTAATCGATTTTGTATGCGCCCAAGATTGTCCCACCATTTCCTTTTCGGTTTATAATTCGATATTCTGAAATTACCTGAGCTGAGATGCTCTTTTAAAATGAATTTCTGTCAGTTTCATTTTTAATACAATATTTTTTGCTGGATGTATTTTTGTTAACTGTATTTTTTTGTAGTCAAGTCGATGTTATTAACCGTTGAAGAGTTCCGTCCTGCTGAGACGATCCTGGCATATCTTATTGTTGTGCAATTGTATGAAGCTGAGCCTCTGAGAGGCTCCTACTTGTATGAGCTCACGCTTGAATGGCGCACACGCAGCTGGGTGCAAGTTGCACTAATTATAGCAACGCGCTGACCCACCGATAACCTTCGTCTGGGACTGTGCTAACACTAATTATTTGATATCTGATACTTTGCTTGCTTTTATGCGCTGGGTATGTTACCTACACATTAGACAATTTGATTTAACAGACGTTAGAATGGCTATGTAGTGTACTACATGAACATATTCCATCATCTCTGTTCCAACATCGTATACACAGCATGTAAACAAAATATAAACAGGGTAGTATTCAGGCGTTACTTTCAGGGTATCCACTTGAAGTTTTCTCGTTTCTGGAACATAATTTCATGCCGAATATTGCCGGAAATTTTCCTACAATGCCGGCAAATATTATTGAAAACAACGTAACATCATTCATAACATAAGACTAACCCGGATAGCAACAACCTCATATTTACACCCTGTTCGATCCACCGTCTATCTATAGTGAGTGTGGATTATTATTAGTTTTATCCTCATCAAATCAGCAAACACGAGGACAGATCTGTAAGGTCAATTCAGGTCAGTCAGTGCCACAGTTGTCAGCTGATGACTGATCAGCAATGAGTCAGTCGTATTGATAGGGGGTCACCTCTTATCTATCATAATTATCATATTACACTTAGTGTACATGTAACGGTTGTACAATAAAGGGATTCTATACACATCGTAATTTGAGTTTTGAACAAAATGAAGAAAAATTCTGACTGACTAACTATTCTGACTTTGGGGTACGCAGATGTGTCTTGTACTACTGAGTATCAACTTAGTAACCTTGCTGCACAATTCTTTTGAAAATATGAGTCAAAGTTTTTAATTTTATACTGTTCGAATTGAAAATCTTCTAATATACGTAAATAAATACGATTAACGGTCATCATCCGACGCAGAAAAGGTTTTTTTTTTAATATTTACAGCTTGAGGACCTTTCCTATGCTCAGAGTTTCTCTGGGATTGAATATGAAATAGTCTGCAAAAGAACCAAAGGAAGCGACAAAGCCCAAAAAATTACTAATCTTAAGTGGCAAGTGGCAGCTGGGGTCGCATCGCGAGTAGGTAGATCTTCCATAAGGTAAGGTACCTGTGAATGTCGCAGGAATCCGATGGATTCATGCAGAGCAAGACCAGTCTTTATGGCGTTCTGTGTCCAGCAGTGGATGGCATTGATTGACGGTAATGATGATGATGATGATGATACTTGCACTCATAACGAGGTTGAAATGTCGATGTTGAAATTTGGACGGTGTAACTGGTATTTCTAACTTTGTTGATGTGCTATTTCAAACTCTACTTTTCACATTAGCACAGATAAGAGTATGTGAACAAACAACTAACTAGTTATCCAAATTAGATCTCTTGAGCCAAAAATGAAGTAAGAAAGGTTAAACCACAAAATTCACATTGCTTCACAACACAAGTAAAGTGTGATAACAGTTTACATTTCACGCAATTATTCAACGCAAGAAGGAATAGGCGATCAAAGTTACAACATTCACTAAGTATAGCGCAAACGCTGCGCAAGTCATGTACCGTGCGTGCAATACGCGGGTTAATCACCAGTCATGTATGATTTAATTCCTGATTAATTGAATCAATTAAATTAATTTTATCTAGCTCGTTAACTTCGTCGTGACTCAGTGTACACCGAACTATGACCCCAATCTAAAGTTTTTCATTTATGTCAAACTCCTCACGTTTGACCCATTCGTCTTAAATGTGGAAAAGCAAACAGTTATCTAAGCAGTATTTTAAATGCTAATATGCAAGCAGTTTAAGGTTACTTAATATTTGTCGTCTTCGAATCTTGCAGTATTATGCGGAAGCCAGTTTTTTTAATGTCTGTTAATTTGTGCAATATGAACACACGTGTTGGTATAGTATGGAAAAAGGTGAAGCAGATGTAATTACTAATATAAGAATTCGAGTCACTCGCGTATTAATTATTAATCGAGGTATGCCTGAGATGTTTCGAACACTACAAACATCAGTTCATGGTTGGCTTTCCGTTAGAAACAACCTTGAACAAGAACCATTCAAAAGACGAATTCGGAAGACGTTCAGAAAGTTCAGTAACAGAAAGGAAGTCCTCACAGAATTGCTGATGAGTGAAATGAAGCTCCGTGCTTGACTCAATTTGTAGTACCTATCGCAATGAAAAATCCTACGCTAATCACAGATTATACGATCAAACTTCGTCGGTATAATACGCACTTACTGCAGTGCATACATACTAGATACAAAGTTGAAACACTTTACCACATTTTTCCACGACTATTTGCTTGCGAAGAAATGGGGCAAATAAAAAAGCACGTCGTCATACTAAGACATTACACTTAAAGGTTATTGTGACAATTTACAGTGCATTGCAAAGTGCAGACATGATGGTGCGTCATTTAGCACTAGTGTGTCATAACTTCCACTTATGTAAGAAACACCTCAAGCGCCAAAACACGAAGACTATCGTATTTACGTGGCTGTAAATAATAGGCTATCAATATCAAAGTTTATATTGACGTTTAGAGAAAGCTATCATAAATTAGCACCTGAGCATAATAAAGGTAAACAAGAGAAGGTATTAGACATGTTGAAATAATGTTGTTCGATGAAAGTGCCTGGAATTAATGCTACTTTTATTTTTAAGACTTCAAAATACTTCTTAAAAAAATTGCCTTTCGAATAGCCATCCGACCATTTTTAATTGACAAAATTTGTTTTAAAACACTTTAAATAAATTTAAGTATGTATTAATAAACAATTCACTAAAAGAGTCTTCCAAAAACGAAATTCGAGTTCTGTCGTAACAAACGCAATCTAAAGCCTTGTCAAATAACCTACATCCTATTCCTACGACGAAGCACCGACACTCTTTCGTCATCCTATTGATTTACTATTGACAACCGACGTGCATAATGTGAAAGTGTTACGTGATTACCGACCTTTTCCGTCTACCACCCACACTGATGCTCCCAGGACTTAATAAAAAAAAGAGGAAAATCCCGAGCAGCGATAGCTGAAGACCTTGCGTTTGAACGGCCACGACCGGTCACTGACATGGCTACGAAGAGTTTTAATTATGACAACGTCCATAATAAATAAAGAAGCGTAAAAATGTTTGAATACAATCATGACTTCTGAACTATGCAATTAAGTAACACTTGGGGAAATCTCGTTCCCACGGAAAAAAACCGGCGACCAAATAAGTGGCCAGGTGTGGCCAATAGCAGTATTAATAAAAGAGCCACTGAAACAATAGTATAATACCTATATTCAATACCTGTCATAGTTATCATTAATACATACGTTACATTTTAGACTGTTACGGCACAGCACTAAAATTTTTAAACTGTAACATTATCCTGATCAAGATATCTGCACATAAACTTTCGTTTTTATAAAATTAATAGGCAGGATTAAGCAGGTTTAAACACTTTCCGATAGCTACAGTATCCGAAATCTGAGCAATAATCCGCTAAGCCTAGCCCTAGCAAGCGAATTCAAGCAAATATTTACCAAATCTCAAAGGATATCATTAAAGCAAAACAAACCTTCAGGAGCTATAAACCTTTGAACGCTTGAGCAATTATCGAGTAATCCTTACTAAGCTCATTGTTTGAATAGAATGCGCAAAGCTTTTGGGATTCGTTCAATTGTTATCAAGTACGTGCTCGAGTTGTTTCCACGTCGGTGAGTCATGGTAATGAGCTGAATTTCATATTAAATGGCAAGGAATTGGGGCTATGAGAAATTTATTTAGCCAGAGTACTGACTATTCTTAAAGTTTGTGAAGTTATTTCATGCTTAATATGACATAGTTCCTACCTAGAACATACCTTTGATTTTTAAGTATGTATGTATTGGGTGGGATTTTTTATACAGAAAAGAATACATGTAAGCTTTAAGATGTAATTGAAGTAAAATACCAAAAGTGGGCGTTGATTCTTTTTAGGCAGTAATTTTCTTAGGGAAAATAAAAAAATGAAAATCGAACAATCTCAAAATAACCTCAGTAACTCGCAAAGATTTTCAGCGTAAAATGACATGTTAGTAAGTGGACTTAGAAATATGTAACTATATAAAAGATTTATGGGAAAAGATAATTATTACAACCAGCTTTACAACGGAAATCCGTGCAAGATTTCAATCAAGTCAGCAAACGGACACGAATCGAAAGTAAAAGTTAAAAACGATCATTTAGCATAAAACCGAGAGTAAAAAATAACGTGCTTTTATAATCGCTTTTAACACGCAAAAATTGAGGATAGCGGGATTGTCTTCACGCCTTACGTAGACGCTTGCGGCATTATGTTAAAATTGGCATGCGAATAATTGAAGTGTTAGGCCGCGCATAATAGACAGTACAGATATTTTGTAACAACCAATGAATAAATTTATTCACATAAATCTGTCTGAACCACACGTAAGCGCGAGAATGACACTCTAATATAAGTCAGGTGACACAAACAGAAGTGTGACACAAAAATTTTAGGCTAATAACGCTTGGTTAGGAGTTTTTACAGTTATCTCATCAATCAGAGCTACATCTTAGTTGTAGAAGTTAATTGAACTACGAATTGTGAACTAATAAATCAGTTACGATACCTACAACTTTGACCAACTGCGTAACATGATAAACTGATAAATAATAAAATTATTTCATCTAACAACAGACCCTTGGTGATTGCTCGCAACAAAGGGATAACCCAATAATCAAAGTTAAGCAACTATAATTTGTACAACTATTTACATTTGAACCCTCGATTACGCTGTAGCTTGATAATAAAATGTTTCACATAGTTTTGTATGATACCATAGGTACTTTATAGTCATAAATGGAGCACGGAATGTGTATGGAATCAGCAAAGAAGTTGTTATCCACTTACAGCACTATCAGACCACCCGCGGAGTATTTTATAATTATTTGCCACGTCACTTGCTTCGTGTGACGTGGGAAACTGGGAAGGAACAAAGCCCTTTGAGAAACAGTACACCACGTAGGGAGCTAGTATGCTGTTCGGAAGGAAGCAAAATTTGAATGATTGCCGTCCTGTTAGAATTAGAAACATTATTCGAGCCATGTTTTTTCCTGAAAATTATTTCTTTATGTTCTTTCTGTCAAACGGTATAAGATGGTGACAGAAAGAGATAGTGAAAGCGATGGCAAGCGTCCGTGCGTTAGACAATACGGACTCTGATTAACATAATATATTTTACTTTTAATCAAGAGAAAGTTCAAGGTTCCCGGGAGACAAATGAATTTGCATGGAACAGCCACAGGAAAGAGGGAGTGTTCCCGGATATGAGCCGGATCTAGAATCAGAAGCGACAACGGATGAAGCCAATATAAATGCCAATGTAATTTAGTTGCCGCGCGCAAATTGCCTCGCACGCTCTACATTTTTATTATTGTTTCTTTGCATATAATTATAATTGTTGCAATTTTATTCTAATGCTGGACAGGATTCGCCGTTTTTATCATCGCAATCTAATCACGAGGGTAGATAAGTTTGCACAATATGTCTTTCCCTGGCGACTTTAAAATGCTGCTGATTGAAATCTCTACTTTTATCAGATTTTTTCTTTTGAAATTATAATGTGGTAGCAATGTTTGTATTTGACTATAGAATCTGGGGGAAGACTTAATCAATAAAAATAACAAACCACAAACAATCCAACTAAGACTATATTTTGTTTGTTTGGTTCATGTTTTTTAAGGATAGCGATAAACGAATTCTTTGTAGACGGAGTCGCGAGCAACAGCTAGTTATAAATATAAAAGTAGCTCTGTCGGTCTGTCTGCCTGTTATCTCTTCACGCTTAAACCGCTGAACTGATTTAGACGAAATTTGGTATGGAAATATGTAGCTTGAGACCTTGAGAAAACCATCTGAAAATTACATGTGTACATACGGGATAGGGATAAAGGGATTCTTCACAGGCGGAGTCGCAGGCAACAGCTAGGATGAAATAAGGTGGCCAATGAACCTCACTTATCATCTTTCTGATGGTAAGTGAGATATTATCGATAGTATCGATAGGCCTATCGATATTGTGACCATTTTCCGAGGTCACGATAGTATTGCCAATACTATCGATAGTTCAATCTGTTGTTTGCAACGCTAGTCCTGACTTCACCTTCGAAATTTTCAATTTCTGACTTTTTATGAGGGACCTTCTTAGATCAACTGGAGCGGTATTTTAACGCCGCTTTAGCTCCATACCTGTCGCAAGCATTGCACGATCGTTACGCAGCACGCGAGCTCACCGGTGCGGCGGCTTTCGCAAACGAAACAATGAAATTGTCCAAAACAAACATTACTCGAATTACAATTATTACAGTCGGGAGGTCAGGCTGAATTATGTGGAGTCTGCAATCTATTCATAGTAACTTGTAGACGTGAGGAATTTCATTTGATTTCTTTTTGTTGGTAGGTTTCTCTACGGGATCGAATCAGGAATGCGGAGATTCGTAGAAGAACAAGGGTCACAAACCAAACCACACGAATAAGCTCGTTGAAATGGCTATGGGCAGATCATGTGCACGCAGAACAGATGGCCGAAAAGTTTTCGAATGGAGACCAAGGACTGGCAAGCACATCGTGGGAAGTCCATCAAAGAGATGGGCGGGTGATTTGGAAAAAGCCGCAAATTCACGGGGAACTTCCTCCGGCTGAAATAATAATGATGACGATGAATCCGCTCGCTCCGCTTTTAATACATTCGCAAATCGATAGTGTGATACGGCTCTAATACTAGCACGGTATTAATGACATATCCCTAACTAGTTCCGAAATCGGAAGGTCAATACTTAATTACACTGTTTTTGCTATGTTATCTATTCTCGATGGCCACAAAATACTATGAGCGAGCATACGTCGCACTCCAGAGGGCATCTACTTAGTATTTGTGACATACCCGTTATCATGTATCAATCTTAAATTGTCTACATAATGTGTAATTTGTAAACCTTACTAACTGGGTGCCCGCAAAATGCCCCCTCGAGTGCGACGTATGGAAATGGTATTTAAAATTTTAATTTCGTTGACGGTTACCTGCTTTTCTCATAGACTATGAGAAAAGCAGGTTACCGTCAACGAAATTAAAATTCTAAATACCGTTTCTTATGATGCAACAGCGCATGCGTGTAAAATAATGCAAATATTACATCGTTTTTATTGATCGTCAATTATTATCTCCAATTAAAGAGAACGTAACTCATAAAACGTAATAAAGCGATTTAGTTTTCTAAAAATTGAAAGCATCTCGTTTCTATGGACTAAATTGAATCTAGTATAAGATTAAGACTATTTGTCTAGTCTCAGCACAAAACTTTTGACGTGTTTTCTCACGTTCTGTGTGAATTGAGTATTAAATGTTACACAATTCTGATGGATGACTTCTGGAATACGCGGAACAAAACGAAAGAATGAAAGTTTGATTCATTATTCTGTAATGTATCACGAGGAAATTATAATCTGTTGTTAGAAAAAAAATATTTTGTGGCAAATTTCTTGCGGCGCATTCTTCTTGGCAATCATGGTCTTTCCGAAAGCACTGACTGGTAGGACGTATAGTAGCGGAATGAAAAGGTTCGTCACTTTTCGACCTTAGCTCGTTGGCATAGAGTCGAAAAGTGATGAACCTTTTCATTCCGCGACTGTACACATACATTCCTGTTTTGAATTCTCTGCAAAAATAAATATTTACCAAGGAATATAGGTCTACATAAGCAAACGTAACGGTTAAATATGTACTCTTTTTTGACACTTACCATTTGCATATGGCTAGAAATGTTAGCAGTGAATATTGACTTTAAATTTGCAATATTTGTTGGCAGTAACTGTGTCTGTTACTATTAGCATATTTAAACAGAAATCGTAAAGGTACATTACAGTTAAGAAATAGCTGTTAAGGTTATTTTATAATTTATATCAGTAGTAGGAAGGTAATTTACTGACAAAATTACCTTATTCATTAACGTCGAGGTCATTTTAGCACTGAATTGGCGCGACAAATCCCGAGTATAATCCTGGCAACATTATAAATGCGAAAGTTTGTTAAAATGTTTGGATGTCTGGATGTTTGAATGTTTGTTATTGCAGTTCGTTTACAGGTCGGGCGGGGCAGATATTTGTATGAAAAATACGAATGTTATTGGGTTTTTAATGTGTATTTAAGTATGTATCTATCTATTTAAGTATGTTTATAGGGACTAGGTTAATTTGGTGTCAAATGTCCCGTGATATTTTTTTTAATTCTTGTTCTATGTTTTGACATACCTACAAATTTGTACGCACGGAGGCGCGATTGCGATTAGTATTTGGCCAGTTTTTTGTATTCTGGAATGCTATGTTTGTCTATTCATACGGAGACGTTACTACTACAAGAGAGGACTTATTTGAGTTCCGTACCTATAATACCATCACTCCCAATCACGCGCAAGAAATTGATTCACTTATCGTTCCATTAAATATTTAAGATAAACCAGCGTGCGGTAGGTCCTAAAGTACAAGAATCAACGAATTTCACGCCGCTCACGCAGATTGACAGACGACGGGGGACACAATGGGCATGGGACGCGGATGGGCCATGTGACCCATTATCCCTAATGCGGGTCAACTTACGGGTTCACAATGACGTATTTTAAGAAATGACTCGGATTAAAGTGATGGAGCGATTGGAGGGCGTGAGGCATTGGGAATTTTTGGAATGGTTGATCCAGTTTCCGATAATAGGATCCAGGGAGTTTAAATACCAACGAGTAATACCGCTGTCCAAGAGGTCGCTGTGAAGATTTTTTTTTGAAAAACAGACATTTGAAATTAATGTCAGTCGTTAGCAGTCTATATTATAAAAGCTAAAGCAAAACGATTGACAAAACGATCACAACTTTAACGGTAAATTTCTAATGTGATTTCGCCCATAAATTCCGACAAATTCAGAAGTGCGAGCCCGCACTCGAACCCACGACCCTCTGCTTGAGAAGCTATAGATAACACCACTATGCTAGCTACCACACCTTTTTTAAGTCACTTCATTATGCCAAGGACGATATAGACTGGATATAGTCGCCATAGTACGGATCGGCCGCGGTTTTTGTAGTTCGATTATTAAATCTAGATGGCTCTGAAATATAGCCAGAGGCTTTGAAGGCAAAACAATAAGACTACAGATGTTTCATATCGTATTATTTTTCAAAAATATTGCATAATACTTAATACATTTGCAGTGATATAAAATATCTGTAGTCTTATTGTTTTGCCTTCAAAGCCTCTGGCTATATTTCAGCGCCATCTAGATTTAATAATCGAACTACAAAAACCGCGGCCGATGCGTACTATGGCGACTGCCAATCCAGTCTAAATCATCCTTGATTATGCAAACAAGTACAGCTATTTCTTCTTCTTTAAAAGTATGTCAGACCATCTGATGTCCACTATATCATATTTCAAGCACTTAAGTATAGGCCAATGAACTCGGTTCCTAACCTTCAGCCGTCATACAGATGACGGACATTATGACACGGGCACATAGTTATTTTCTTATCATAGAATGCAATGCATTCTAATTCGTTCACAATCTATTCTAGGAATTCGTATGGGAATCTTTGTATAAACAGTCATATATTTATTTACTATAGTTTGATTTATTGATTATGTAACTAACTTGTAGTTAATGGAACAAATATATTACGAACAAGTTTAACTTAAAGCTTCATAAGAATGTCTAGTCATTAACGTAACAACATGGAAATTAAGCAACTGTTGCACTAACAGTAAATATTTAATCATTAGTTATTGTTTGTCATAAAACATACTTATTCAAGTACAAATAACTAGATATTTTAAGGAAAATTTAGTAAATTTTTTTTTTTTGCAGATATGAACTGTTGATGTTATCCTCTGAGGGTTTTGACAGTTTACCCGAGAGGAGGCGCGTTGTCAGACGGCGGGGTGCTCAGCAAAGGAAGTAAAACACTCGTAGTCTGATAGAGCACCATGATCTTTACTATTATGTAATTCCGATAACAGTCTCAAACTTCCTAAGTTAGACCATCATATAGCCTATTATGCCACACTGCAGTACACAACCCTCCTCTCTGAAAGAGAGAGCTTGGGCTGCAGTTCCCATGCGGGCCCAATGCGGATTGGGAACTTCACACATACCATTGAATTTCGTCTCAGGTGTGTACAGGTTTCCTCACAATGTTTTCCTGCACCATAAATAGTTAGACCAAAAAATTATGAAAATAACTGAAGGACATCTAATAATTTCTGACTGTCATTTTTGTTGTGTTGTGTGTGTGTCCAAGTCAATCCGATTAGAAGTGGGTGAAATTCGACTTATAAGATTTGACCTAAACCACAGAATATATAATAGTACTAACGTACAGAATGGACACGCTCCGCCCCGCACCGATTCGAGTTACGCAGATTGCCGGACACCGCCGGAATCCAGAAGAGTGCGCGCGCGATGTATGTAGGCGTACGCGTGTACAGACGTCGTCGTGCTTATGTAGATTCAAGAACGCGTCTTCTGTACGTCGTGTCTGCCGTGTGCCTAAACATACTAAGAAAGAAACATTGCAAGTCAAAAGCTTGTAAAAATAAGAGTATGTACTAATTGGCTCAACATAATAGAAACCGGCTTCCTTCCGCCCAAGAAACATCCAAATAGACCAAAACGAGATGTAACGGTAAAAAGAACAACTAGACAATTATAGAAAAAACATTATTCATCCCTTGTCCAAAGACACCACCCTTAAAAAGACACAAAGACATAGATAAATGTACAAAGTAAACAAGAAAGTAAATGCATCATTAAAATGACTCGATAGTGGTTTGAAAAAATGATGACGGTTGGGGGACATACCCTTTATACTTATCCGTGGGAATGGGATATGTGACCGAGGTGGTGAATTTGCATCCTGCACAGAAGATGAATAGATGCCAGTACGTGCTTGGGTCTTACGTATTTCTACTGTAATACGAGTTGAGTTTTTTACAAATACAAATTAAAATACAGTATTTCGCACCTTAAAATATCCGTAGTGTTAATTACAAGTTACTTATACCTAGGGTTAGTAACATAATAATAAAAACAGCAAAATAAAAAGAAATCACCGAAATGTAAGCACTTGTGCAAGTAATTTGAATAAAGAACAATTTTGAATTCTCATTCAACAAGGTCTCAATATCAACAAGGCCTAGCAACCTAAAAACACATTTTTTGTATGACGACCTCTTTTCATTTTCAACTTTATTTTATATTTAGTATTTGTTGTTATAGCAGCTACAAAAAAGAAGCTAACACAAAAAGAGGAATATCAACTCCTTGTAGCGGAAAGGAAGGTCTTGCGTAAGATCCTGGGACCTGTCAAGAGAGACGACGGCACGTGGCGTGGAGGATCCGTAAAAACATAGAGATCCAGGAGCTGGTGGCTGAACCCAACATCATCGGCGTAACAAAATCACACAGACTTCGCTGGTCCGGCCACCTACTCCGAATGGGAGAGGATCATGCTGCCAAGAGGGCGTACGTGGGCCGACCGACTGGTCGCCGCCCGGTTGGGCGACCCAGGTACCGCTGGGGGGACAGTGTCCAGGCGGATTTGCGACGTCTTCAGGTCGACGACAGTAATACATAATCTGTAGAAATTTCAAGTGTCTATTACGGCTCAAGAGATAGATTCCTGTGACAGGCAGACAGACAGTGGAGTCTCAGTAATGGGGTCCCGTTGGCACCCTTTGCGTACGGAACCCTAAAAAGTACCACTACAAGCACCGGGGCACGGCCACTATAGTCCGACAAGCTCGTGCGCGACCCTCCGCGGAACCCTGTCGCAGTCAGCGTTTGCCGCACTTATTAAAAACAATATTTATTGAATCAGGCGTTACTTTGCGGAGGTCCATATTAATGAACTAAAACAATAACTTTGCTCACCCGCGACCTTACAATAGTTACGTTTATGCAAGAAATGTGTGTTCATGCAGTTCCTCCACCTCCCCACTGTACGAACACACACAAATCACACAAACACAACCATCACCACCACCAAGCTACACTGACGCGTTGAGTTCGAAACGCGTCAGTGTATATTATAATTTTTCTTTTTTCATATAACCTATTTTTGAAATAAAATAATTTGAAACTGATAAGAAATATTCGCAAGAAAAAAATCGGTATTTTATAAATAGCAAAAAATATGCTTATCTGATTCATACAAAATAGATCAAAATATTTTATTTTCTGTTTTGTTTGAACTAGATGTATTTTCCTAAATTATTCTTAAAGAAATAGGTTGAAGAATTTTTTAGTTAATCTTGTAATTCTATGTTGAGTCTGTTGAACTTGCTATCGGTACGAAGAAATGTCAAAATCCCGCTGTCATTACATGACGCGTTGTTGTGTGCGTGACCTCAACTGTGATGACGTTACCTATACGTAAAATCAGGGCGAGTTTAGAAAGGGATTGGAGTTGACAGTAATTCTATATGCTTACGTCAAAATATGTATGAAATGATAGTTCTGACAGTCCCGTTCTGATTGCGGTTTGATAATATTGTTAAGACTTAATTTTTAGGATCAATCTAAACAGTTAAAACACACTAAAATACTCAACCGCAATTTAAATTTCAAAATGTTAGAATCTTTTTGCTCTCTACAGTAGAGAACAGAACAACCCTATATGCGTCTAGGCCAGTAATGATTCTAAAATATTGGCATTGTAGTCATTGTTAGAGACTATTTCTCGACCGGGCCGGTTTCTAAACATCCGTGAAAAACATTAAATCGTCCGACTCCATTTTATTATCCAATTGAATATTCAAAAGCTTTTTAAATGCGTCTATTGTCACCACCCGTCACTAGTGCTATTATGCATCTCGAATCTCGGTCAATTTAAACCTTTGCCTTTTCCCTGGTAGAAAAAAAATTAAAAAACAACAATTTCTGTCAAGTACATAATTGTTTTAATTTGTTTTTAGGGTTCCGTACCCAAAGGGTAAAAACGGGACCCTATTACTGAGACTTCGCTGTCCATCCGTCCGTCTGTCTGTCTGTCTGTCTGTCTGTCAGCAGGATGTATCTCATGAACCGTAACAGCTACACAGTTGAAATTTTCACAGATGATGTAGGTATTTTGGTTGCCGCTATAACAAAAAATACTAAAAAACAGAATAAAATAAATATTTAAGGGGGCTTCCATACAACAAACGTGATTTTTTTGCCGTTTTTATAGATAATGTTACGGAACCCTTCGTGCGCGAGTCCGACTCGCACTTGACCGATTTTTAATTTTCTAAAGGAGCATTATTCTAGAAACCTCTTGCGGCGTTAAAGGGCCCTTTTCGCCTTAGGTAATTTGATATTTAAAAATGCATTTGTTATTTTCATGTTACATAAATCGACGTTAGCATTTCACTTCATGCATCTTTCATAAACCTTTGTGTTGCCGAGAATAAAATCACCATTTTATAGAGTTTCGTAGTTGTAATGGACCTTTCTTTTTGTCGTGGCGAATTGGTTTTGTTAAATACGAAGTGGAACTTCATTAATAACGTTATTTAAAGAATACCGTTACCAATCTTTGCAGCTTTAGAATATTTAGTCAAAGCCAAATCCACGCTGTATTTTATCATCTTACACGGGTAAATCATGACAGCCACTAATATTAATAGATTTTTTGACATAATGGAAGGAGTTTAAAAAGCTGGACACCTTAACGAGGGTGCTTAAAATTTATAATAATAATTATTATTATTATGATTAATTTATTAAATCAGGCGTTACTTTGCGGAGGTCCATGTTAAATTCATTTAACATTTGGTAGCATAGCATACGGTTGTGGTGCTGGCTCTGAAGATGAGCTCTGGTTAAGTTAAAGTAATTGTTTCAGTTCATTATTAATTATGATTATTTAGCCTGTTGTAGTGTCGCACTGCTGGGCAAAGGCATCCCCTCTTGATCTCCACAACTCGCGGTCTGGCGCAATGTCAGGCCAGTCCTTTGGGTACGCGTCCAAATCGCCCGCCATCTCCTTCTTGGTCTGCCTCGTCGTCGCTGACCGTTCTCCGGCATTATTATTATTATTATAATGTTCGATATTCGTAACTGAGTAAAACGTCATTAGGGTCATTTCATTAAGGTTCACTTCACGTGCGTAGTCAATCGAACATGTTTTATCATTGCACCTGTCTATAATGCACTATTTTGTCAAAGTAATTACGAACAACGTACTTACCTACTTTGATAATGATAACCACCGCCCCAATAAAATAATTTATTGCAAACAAACTTTAATTAAACAACAGATAAGTCATCATCATCATAACGTATTTAATGGTATCTAATTATGGATTAATTTGCAAATTGACCGTATTAATATTACAACAACAAGGTGTTGTATTAATATTACAACAACCACACGGTTTATCCTGCGGCTACGCTCGTGTCAGAGATCCATAAAAAATTTAGGGTTACTTTTGAAAGGACAACGTTCGCTGGGCAACGCCATCTATTGATTCCAGACGAAATTAACACGTCATCTTGAAAGCCGAGATGCTTCAAAGTTGTCAGACAGCGCCCTCTATTCTTGTTTAAAGTTAAAATATTATCCCACGCAAACTCTTGTCTCGATATAAAAACATAAAGTCGTTTTAAAAAAAATTACATAATTAAGGGCCACTTGCACAGTTCAGGGTAATAAAATTAAATCGGTAACCCTGGGTTAAGAATGACAGTTCCATACATTTTGACACTTGTTAACCCTGGGTTAGCACTTAACGCTGAGTTATATAGTTAACTCGGGTCTGTGCAAGTCAGCCTAACAGATTATAAAAAAACAAAACTTAATTGATTCTTTTGTGTTACGAAAGTTACCCAATAGTTTGTATGACTAACTTTCGTTACACAAAGGAAGCGAACGTGATTCTGTTTTTATTAAGCCCTTAACTATGTACACATTTTTTGAAAACGACTCATAAATATATTCTTGCTTGTATGCATGCTTGCATGTTTGTATAATAAGTCTCAATCCAGGTTTTTGTCCATCTGTACACCAAGTTACTAACTACTATTATTTTATTACTTACTAACCTTTTAATGATATGTCATTCATTGGGCAACTCCCTTACCTACGCATAACCGTTAAAATTCGTAATTAAAATAGAATAAACGTACGCCGTACAGTGAAAGTGGTCCAGCTGGCCCATTCATAGTTGACTCATTTTGTTTTGCTGTACGCTTTAAATTGCCCATCTGTCCGCCCAGTGGGCTATTACACACTATTATTGTTAGTTAATGGCCGTTTGAAAAAATATGAGAAATGCTTTTTAAGAGGATTAAAAATCTTAATTACAAAAGTTAAGAATGAAATCAAATAAGCACTGAACGGACACCGGAGGGGAAGAAGTAGCGTGGAATATCCTTACAAGATGGACCGACGATCTGGTAAAGGACGAATTTGTTCAGCAGACAGGGCCGGATTTATGGGAGGGCTTCCAGAGCCATATTCCTGGGGCCTTGTCAATAGCCCGGGCCCCCACAATAGAGACTTCGAAAAATTGTTTAATGAAATCTTGACTGAAAGAAAAATGGTCATTTAATTTGAAAAATAATTTGTGGCGAGTGGCCTTCACTCCTTTTAGGCCTCCAGGCCTCTAAATCCGGTCCTGTCAGCAGTGGACGTCTTTTGATTGATTATGATGATGATGAAATTGATGAAGCACTAGATGTAATTATTTCCTTATGTTAAAAAACATAAAATACCGTATTTCCTATAATATGTCTAGTGTAAAGTACCCACAATTTCTAGTACAGTTACATCATTTAATTATGTTTAATTTATCATAAGAATGAGTTACAACACTTGTATCACTTTTAATTGAGAGTGACTAGGTTTGACTTTTTAAGGTTCAAAATAATTTACAAAAAACTTATGTGAAATATAATTTAGTTTATAACTTGCAAATGTATGCGTGCTTAATTATTTTTACTGCCCGGACTATTGTCTTTGCATATAAATACGTATAAATACCAATTACATCTTACCGCATTCATGCACCTACAAATTTACCTACTAGGAAAAAATTTTTAAATAAAAAAGTATGATCTCACTCACATTGTTACTTTGATTTCAGATTCTTAAACAAGCACTTTTATATTTCTACATTGCTACTCCGCTTGTCACCGTGCCGTGTACCATAGCTATGTCAACTCAAATAAGGGTTATCTTATCAGTTTATAATGGACAATCTTCTATCCCACGCTGATCCCTAAAATGGACTTACTTAAAGGTTAAGTAAAAGTTGTGTTCCAGATAATCGAACTTTTCATTATTATTTCTTTATTTAAAAAAAAAAGAAAAGTTCGTTTATCTCGAAAACAACGGTACTTTTACAAAACCTGTAAGTCTATTTTAGGGACTAGCCTAAGGTGCCCTATCGGTGGATAGAAGCTAGTCCATTATTCACATTTGCGGAAAATTAATGAGAATATTGACTTATGATGACACTTCTATACCTACGTCTTAGTGTTCCATAGACTAACAGTGAAATAAATAGCCTACGTCCTTTTCTAGACTGCATTGTGCACAAGAAAGTGCTCAAGTGTGACCGCGTTGACCCACGCATGTATAATCACTTGTTAATCAGTGCGCCATTCATGCGACGGCGCATCCTATTATAGGTAACGCCACCAGAGTTGAGGCCACGCACACAACCACATCTCATGTAATGACAGCGGGATTTTGACGTTGTGTTGTCGTTAAACGTCAAGACAACGTCAAAATCCCGCTGTCATTACATGAGATGTGGTTGTGTGCGTGGCCTCAACTCTGGTGGCGTTACCTATACTCTCAATTTCCGCGCAGGTCGCGTAGAGCGCGAAAACGCCGAGAAATACAAACCTTTATATGACTAGAGCGAACGCTGTATGCTTTTTGAATAATTGCATTTTCATTGCACGTTTATACCAGCATGTACAAAAAGCGTTGATTTTTTTTATCAGTCACTATTTTTTAATGTCCAACGGAGCATTCGGTTTCTGTTTCACCGAATTTCGGCGTTAAATTAAAGTTTCAGTTAGGGCCGATTTTTCAATCCCCAGATAAAAGTATCCGTTAGTTAAAACTATCGCTTTCCTATTCTTAAGTCATTGAAAAAAAACCGGCCAAGAGCGTGTCGGACACGCCCAAGATAGGGTTCCGTAGCCATTACGAAAAAATCAAGTAATATTTTTCTAAGGATTTCGTATGTGTACGGAATCTTCCAAGTTAGGTATCGTCGATACTTTGAAAAAAGCTCGTATCTCAAAATCGATAATCTGGCAAAGTGAACTTTATTAAGCGCGTATCAAGGTTCAGTTTTGTTTACATGCTGATTTGAGATACGAGTTTTTCAAAGTAGTGACGGTATGTTTTATACCTTAGGCTACTGTTTACTCTTAAACTCCGGATTTAGACGACGGGGCTCGATTCAGGACTGGCCCAAAACGGTTTGCGACCGGTAACGGAATCGTTTGAGCGAGGATTGAGATAGGATTCCTATTCAGGAACGCCAAAAAGCACTGGTTTGCGAGAGGTTTGGGCTGAGATTGGGATGAGCTTTATTTTCCTATTCGGGAAGCCACGTCATCATTGTAGGGGAATTATTGGCAGCTGTCAAAGTTTTTTAGAAAACAGAGCGATTGAGGTCGCATTTTCTGTCAAACATATAAAGAACTCTTTAATAATTACTTTGTCAATGCGGGAATATCAAACCATTACAATTTAACTCATAAATAAGAAAAACTAAAACCCCCGAATCCCCGAGAGCCGAGTGCGACGTAGCGTTATGTTGTCTATTCGGCAGGTGCCAAAACGTGGATAGGATTGGACTTCGTAAGCTGTCATTTTTTGTCGTTTCTTGTGTCAAATTAGGATGAGAATGAGATAAATAACGTTTGAGGTTTTGGTATGGTTTTAACTTATCTCAAGCTCATCTCAAAAATAAAATTGAAGTAAGGCGGATTTGTTTGAAATCTGTCTTCAGTTACAAAGAATTAAAAAATATTTGTTTTGAGTCGACAACATGTATCCACAAAACTCGGATTGCAGTGATAATTGGAATTTTTTTAACATGAAACGAAGCTTGACAAATCGCCATCTTGGAGATCACGGTTTGACACGTTGCGATATAATAATGTACACATAAACATGTGTAGTTGTGTGTTTCTGCTTCAGTGCCTTCCTTCAGTGACAGACAGTCGACAGTGTATAGTGTATTTTTGTGAAAATGTTGAATGTTTGTCAAATTTCAATAAAAATAGAAAACGACCTCTTCAACTGCATACTGCTCATTTACCATCTACGAAAACACCGCTTTGCCCTGCTGCCCGACTCAAGAAGATAACGCCAAACTTGAGCTGCTAGCTATCCACTGCTGAAATACAGAATTAGAAGGACTAGAAATTGCGCATCAGTTTATTAGGCAGGAAAGTAGGTCACGGTACATCACCGACTGCAGTGCAATAGAAGCAAATACTTCAATCCAAACTCTTAAGTGATGTTGTTGTATCACAACGGCTGCAGATTGAAAAATCTGTACCTGTGTGGGAAAGCTGCATGTCAGAGGAGTATGTACTCAAAACAAGAAAAGAGGAAAAGTAACAATCAACACCAATAGAAGAAGAAAATTTAGCAATTTTGTGGAATGAACTCCCCGAACTTGGAATAAGTGCGCCTTCAGTGAACTCGTTTAAAAATAGACTGGATATTTATTTAAAAGGACTTAAGATACAAGTGCAGTGATATGCGTGTATCAGTTTCAATGAGTTGCTAGTGTATTATTTTAAAATAAATTTGTATGGTCCAGAAAGATTTGGGTTAAAACAAATTCTGACAAGAAACATGTTGAGCTTTGCAACTATGTGTAATTTCCCCTGTGGAATAATTTTCTAAATGATACAGTTGAAGTCATACAGCCATTGCATCAAATATTGTGTGAACATCAATCTTGCGGTTAATGGCATAGAGTTGTATAGATATTTGTAAACTGTACATCAATTCTGTTAAGAGGATCATCGTTGGGATCACATAATCTTCTCTGTGTGGCCGTGAGCATCACACGTGGGATCAAAAGCTCATTTTTCAGTGTATTGATATTGGGATTGTTTTGGGGGCCCGACTCAAACTGTGCATGCTATTTTGTAGATGATATTCTACATTTATTTACAAAAACTTAACTATTTCAAATTATTAGATACCTAGCAAATACTTGCTAGCACCATAGTAATAGGGTGGTTTTGTGATCATCACTGGTGGATCACTAAATTTGTATAAGGCTTGGGAGCAACATTTTAGTTGAAGTATGGTGGGCAGCCAACATGTTTATAATAAAAATAATAATAACATTTATAATGCCTGGCTCTTAGAGCACGCGCAGACAGAGGCGGTCTGGAGTTCTTAGTTCAGAGTTCTGCGTTCTTTCAAATGTACTGAGTCTCTTACGATAATGCACACAGCAGGCAACTGGAACTCTCGAGTGGTCAAAACACAAAACTGAATGCCAAACTCGGAATTCCAGACCGCTCTCTGGCTGCACGCACTCTTAGAGATCAAAAAGTACTTGACACAACCTAGTTTATAATTTTGACTGGTCAGTGAAAGTCTATAATTTTGTGTCTTATGCATAAAGTAAATTATGCAATATAAATTTGTTTATATGATTTATATACAAAATTACTATGTTACTTTTACCTACATTAATTTGCTTTCTTTACATTAAATAGAAATTGATATAAAATATTGACAGTAACAAGAGTGTAAAACTATAATTACCTACATACATAATTATGAAAGAAAAAATAATTTATCTAAAATGCCATTGGGGCGATGGATATGTTTGGGCCAAGTATGATCCGGACCGGATGGATAGTGTTTAATTTAATTTTGTATTAGTTTAATAAATTAAAATAAATACTTTTTGTAAAACTACATTCATGCAAAGAAATAAATGATTTAGCTTTAAGATAAATGTATTTTGAAATTTGTTTTTTTTTTTTATATTAGAAATTATAAACAAGGTAATAAGATTAAGGGATAAGTTTGCCTGTGTTCATATTTTTTTGTTTTGTGTACCTACAATAGGTAGTTATTTATAGTAAGTTAGATTAAAATACCTACTTGAAATTGTCTTTTTTTATTTTTAATGTATTGTATTCCTGGGTTTATGTGATTATCTTACTATTGTAAAATATTTGGTTACAAAGTGCAGGCATTAGAATTTCATAGATTAAAAGAATAATAATTATTAGAATGTTTTAGAAAATTTTCTTTTTCAATAAATTACTTATTTTACCTTTGTTTTTTTTTATTGCTTCATCCCAGAGTTTAAATCAAAGTTGAGGAATGTTTTATCTCTTTTGACTTAGCTTGTCTATAAGTTATAGTGTTATATCATAGGTACTATTGGTAATTATCATTTCGAATAAGACATTTATATTTTAAATAAGAACTTATCAATTGCAAATTATTGATATTGTCACGGTCGTAATGACGATAGTATTGATACTCTCTATTGTTTCAGTTTATTGATAACAGTTCAATCGTAGCAATGTAGTTTTTAAAGCAAATGTAATTAAGTGATTAATACCTAAGTAGATAGGAGTAGGTATAATGAAAATACAGTCAACAAAACCTAAATTTAGAATTTTTATTCAAAATTACGTTTTTAACAAAAACTTATTAATCCTTAGTATCCCATGTTAGCCCATGGAGGATTTCTCTTAATTGACATAATAATTTCAGCTTAATTTTATTGAAGCCGTGGGCTAGTTTTGTACATAAAATACCAATCTATAAAACAGTAGGTACCGTGACTGACTGACTGCTGGGCTAGAGACTTAAAATTTGGCATAGGGTCAGGGAGGGTACAGTTGCTCGGAGGGAACAGTTGCTCGAATGCAGTGCTGGAAAGGGAAAGGGCTTTATATCTGTCCTCTACGTCAATGAGAAGGGTTCGACACGCGATCGTGTATGAACTAGTCCATGAGTCGCTCTGGCGCCGCGCGGTTGAGTAATAACGTGTTCCGTTTTTTACCCGGCCGAATTTACATTTCACGTAAGTTTCATTTCGTTTTTTAACTAAACTTATGTGAGATTCTTAAGTACTGCTGTTTTTGTCGAAAAGTTTGTCTAATTTATTTAGTATTGACTGATAATTCAATGCTCTATCTAGGTCTATGCGTTTGTTTCTTTTTTGATCTTGATTCCAAAATGGCGTCAGGGTCAACAGTAGCTCGTTTCGGAGAAGTACACAGTGGCTCGCGAGCCACTGTGTACGTATGAACTTGTAAAAATAATACGGACAGTTCAATTTAATAAATTTGAATAAAAAAATGTTGTCCATTGTTCTTAGAACTTCAAATTTAAAACCAAATGACTGCTAATAAAATAAAAGTTAGTACTAGAGGGGTAGAACACAGCGGCTCTATTCCATCCGTAGCCACTGTGTACTGTTAGAACCACTGTATACAGGGGTAGTACACAGTAGCTCGAGCCACTGTGTACTGTTAGAGCAAATGTGTACTTGGAGGTACTAGTCACTGTGTACCTATAGTCACAGATTACTTAATATACGCACCGGCAAAAAATTTGGCCCACAGTCCACCTTTCATACAAACGAGGCTACTTTGATGCCTTATTTCTACACCAGGGTAGTGCCCTGGTTGAGATCTGATGATGGATATCCAGAGCATCGATAATGGAGGTCCGGTGTTCCCAACATACCCAACTGATCCAACAAGCAGTTCACACCACAGAGAGAGAATTTGTACAGCAGCACTGAGATTTTCATTCATTTTATTGCCATTTTAGCTGTTTTTCTAAATGTGTATAATTTCCGTGTTAAACGGAGATTCAATCAGGTGGGTATTTTAGGAACTCTGAATGTCTTTTATCAATGCTCGGAGTAGCCATCATCAGATCACAGCCAAAGCACCGCCTAGTAGAGAACCAAGACATCAAAGTGACTTCGTCTGTATGAAAGGTGGACTGTGGGCCAAATTTTTTGCCGGTGAGTGTAGTTGCTTCGAAACACATACTGCATCCTGTACAAAATCTTGGTACTTACCGCGATTATAGCCACAGATTACTCCTTAAGAATATGTGCGTGCCGACAGTGACAAGAGCTGGCAGTTTGGATAAAAATATTTTTTTTTCTATTTTTTGTTTTACCATTTTGTCGGGATAATTGCTATATATTATATCCATGCAAACTTTCTAACTATTCCCTAAGCTAAGCCACGGACGGACAAAGGGACAGACGGTCGTCGGTCATGGGGAAACTATACCTAAGGGTTCCGTTTTTGCCATTTTAGCTCTGGAATCCTAACAAAAAAAGGATATTTATTGTAATGCGCAGAACACATTGCCATGCTCACAGTATCCTAGCGTTGTACTAGATAAGAAGGTCAACTTTCGAACTTCGCATCGTGCCATCCCGATCACGCTTATAGCTTTTTATAGAAGCGTAAGACGGACAGCACGATACGAACTCTCAAATTGTTATATTTGCTATTAATTCTAGCATAGTCATATTAAAATTTGCCCCCTGTTTCACCATTCACGTATAAAAGTCCAGGCGGCATATTTTTTTCGTGGAACACGAATGAATGTGTGTCGGCGCGCGCTTGTGATAACGTACTAAAATTTCGATCCCAGGAGATCGTCCCCGCGGTAGGTAAATATCGCGCGTAAGTACATGGCATGCAGGAGGCCTGCTATACCTAGTAGTATACAGTGGCTCGATTCCCATTTTTTTAAAAAAAGGTCGTTATCTCTTTTTTGGTGAGAGTAATTGGAAATCTATTTACTACATATAAAACTTAAATAATAAACGCTGCTTTGTGCCTACAAAAAATATTTCAGGCATTTATACTTTTCATACTATAGCCCGTTGAAAAAATTCTAGCGACTGTACCCTCCTTGACCCTACATACTTATTTATTGAATCAGGCGTTACTTTACGGAGGTCCATATTAATGAACTGAAACAATTACTTTGCTCGCCCACGACCTTACGATAGTTACGTTTATGCAAGAAATGTGTGTTCATGCAGTTCCTCCACCTCCACACTACGAACACACAAAAATCACACAAACCCAACCATCATCACCACCAAACTACACTGACGCGTTTCGAACTCAACCAGAGCTCATCCTCAGAGTAAGCACCACAACCGTATGCTACACTACCAAATGTTAAACTCGAGTCGCGGGTGAGCAAAGTAATTGTTTCAGTTCTTACATACTTATAGGTACCTAGAATGTCATAGAGGTGCACTAAGGACGGATTTCCCGAAATCCTATGGTATCTATAGGAAAATATCTAAACTTTGTTTGAAGGGGGTAATTCTGAAACTACAGAGCTGATTTTAAAAACTTTCAGCAACAGAAAGCTACACTATTCCCGAGTGATATACTTAGCTCCTTTTTTTACGGGAAAATGTAAAATTCCCTCGAAATAGAAATAAGTTAATTTAACTTCGGAGCTAATTTTTAAAAATTTTTTCACTAATAGAAAGCTACACTGTCTCTGATCGACATTTAAGCATATTTAAAATAGGTCTAAACAGTTATTACTATCCAGCGGGAACTTCATACTTTCTCGGGATAAGTGTCCTAAACCAGAACAGTGTTAGCTTTCTATTAGTGAAAGTTTTTTTATTTGGTCTAAATGTAGAATTTAGTACCTATTTGTATCCTCTGGGGATTTTACATTTTCGCCGAGGGAAAGTAGGTACAGCTAAATTAGCTACTTAAAACGTTGGCTGCGGCGCTGATTTTTACGTACATTCAGACCGTGCGTTACTTACGCGATACACAGCCCCGCCCGCACAGGCGGTAAGACGCGTACCGTGCGGAAAAGACATGGTTTCGCAGCCAACGTGTTAATTGTCAGTCAAGAGCTATCCCGCGGGAACTTTACATTTTCACGAAATTATACATATTTTTCAAAATAAAAATCCTGACCGATTGACTGATCCACTCTCACTCACCGATTCATCAAACATTCACGCGAAACCCTTGACCCTGAAAGTAGTAGAAGGCTGAGTGACCAGAGATGAGTGGCTATCTCGCTTTCCACATATTTTTCCGTCGGCTGGTGGGAGATGGTATTCATTCGTGTCTCTAAAGTCATAAAAGGTAATTAATAATGCATAATTGGATTATTTCATTATTTATTAATTTTCAGAATCAGTCTTCGATTCAGAATTATCATTCTACATTTATTTTTATCTTTCAATTAATTAATAACTCAATGTTGAAAACAAATACAGTAAAAAATTAAAACATTAAATAAATAATGACACTCGAATAATACAATTAATTAAATTAATAACTTAAATTACAATAATAATAATTATAAAATAAATAGTCTTTATTCAATTACAAGTCCATAGGTCCACAATCAAGAAATAAATAAAATTAGTTAAATAGGGATGTTTCCTAGGTAAAAAAATAATAATTCTTATTAGTCCGTATTTTACATTATCAAAAAATATTAGATACGTAATTTTTCTTTTGACAATTAAACAAAAAATTACGAAGATATGGCGCGTTGAAGTTCCGCGTGACGTCACTTGTTCCTAAAACGCTCATACATAGTGTAGGAACAAGTGACGTCACGCGAAACTTAAACGCGCCATATTTTCGTAATTTTTTGTTTAATTGACAAAATAAAAAATACGTGTCCAATATTTTTTGATAATCTAAAAGACTGACTAGTTAGGAAAGTAGCCAATTGTTATACTTATTAAATTACAACAATAACCTTGAATTAACAATACAGTTGTATTGTTGATCGAAGACAATAACAATAGCGAAAATATACGGATCATTCACGTCTTAAAACGAGTTTAACTCGACATACGACGACGTATGGTGTCGGGAAGAATGGCTACGGATTAGCCCGAAACATGTCCAGTTAAACTCTTTTTAACTCGACATGTTTCGGGTCGACACTCGCGTCGTACTCGTACCTGGCTCAAAAATTCCCAAAACATCCGCAGCATTGCCCCGCTATATGGCCAACGCAATCTGCTGAACCAGGTACGACCCGGAGCAAGGGTCGCAGCCCCTGGAGGAGCCATTTCTACCGCAAAAGGTACGAATTCATACGTGGGCTCCAAGGCTGAGTATTTGAGGTGTTTAGACCTTGCGACATTCTCAGCCTCACATCTAGTCTATCTAGTTCGACGTGCAATTCAAGTGAGAAGGCGTGAAGGTAGTCGCTCACGTCGCATCCCAGCATCCCACAAGAGGCAGTGCCATCTCTACCAAGGAAGGGATTATCATTTGCATTATACTAATACTAGCTGTTGCCCGCGACTCCGTCTGCGAAGAATAGGGGTATAAAAAATAGCCTACGACCTATCCTTTGACCTACCAAATGTGGAACAAAAAATTTCATAAAAATCGGTCGAAAGCCATGTCGGAGGAGTTCGATAACAAACACCGTGACACGAGATTTTTATATATTAGAAGAAGAAGCTGGTGCCCGCGACTTCGTCCGCGCAGTAAAGCTGTACGGTCAATCGTACGCTACGTAGGCAATAATTATAATGTAGGTCATGTGAAATGTATTTTTAATATAAAAAGAGTTAGTGCAATAAACGCATTCATTCAATCAGCGCGGTTGTTCACATTATTACCTGCCGCCCTGAGTCAATTATCACCGAATATCATCATTTATCAATCAATTATCAATATCATTATAGTGTAGCCGCTACATTTATTGGTTCTTCGAACCTTCTTTGGACTACGTTTGCGTGTTTCGTGCCGCGGATCCGTAGGATTACAGTGTGTCGTGTCGTTGCAGTTTTGAAAAAGTGCCTTAGTGTATCCGGTTTCCCTGTGTGTTAGCAAATCGGTTCGATTGGCCTCCCACAAGCGGGTCTCACCAATTGGATTGAGAAGGTGCAATTACTACACACATTTCAACCATCCCGAGGCACTAAGAGAAAACCCATCGACACCAATCATATTTATCACCGTTATACAGAAGTAGTACAGACCGGATCTTTATCATCCAACAAATTTAATTTTATATCAGAATGGACACTCTGTGAACCCGTCAAAGTCGGATCATTCAGGAGATCGAAAGGATTTGCATTAATTTCGGCAAAGATGGTTATCATTTATGGTGGAATGGTCGAGTATTATGAAAGGGAAAGAAAGGTCATATCAACATATCAAATCTCCCGTCAACACAAGCCCCAAACTAAAGAAGCCAAGGCGAAAGATAACGCTGGACCCCGATTTGAGATTCCTATGAGCAGTATGGAAAACCGAGGTACTGTACCATGCGGTCCTGTAGAAGAAATGTTATCTCAACAGAGGACAATCTTCAGAGCCTTCGCACGTATCGCAAACCGTATTAAGTTAGAAAGCATGGTAGAAAAATGGGAAATTGAAGACCATCTGACAGATCTGCAATATCGCTGGCGTGTTATTGATGAATTACATTTGCGTATCGATAACATGTTACAGGGTCGGGATGAAGATTATGATTCGGAGTTAGGAAGAATCGAAGATGATTTTAATAACATTCGAAAATTACTTGTTCTAGCTAACGAACTGCCCTTTTTATAACCTCCAAAATTCCGGAATACAACCACAATTTAGCAGTCGAGAGCTAAGTTTATTGGAACAAAATCAAAATATAATTAGAAACTAGAACTAAATATAACTTAAACTAAAAGTACAAAGTAAAAATATCGTCTAAATTTTCGGCCACAGACCAACCCCAAGATACTGGCCGCGTTACCTCTCTGAATTACTATTCCTAATCTTTGTGAGAGGTAAGTGCCAGCCCTTGGGTCGTCTGAGGCCAAAATCAGGAGTGTAGACAAATCCTTAATGAAAAGTTTAGTGTCTTCTGCCCATGGTCCCATTGTCTCAAAAGTAAGCGAAAACAGTTTTATCACAAACTGAGTTGATCCGCCCATCTGCACCAATCGACACCCAAGGTGGAAATTCCTACGTTTACCGGGAAATACGGACATTGGCCTACGTTCTTCGACCTCTTCACGGAAACCATTCACAACAACATTGGACTAAGCAAATCACAAAAGATGCAGCACTTAAAGAGCAAGGTCAAAGGTGAAGCTGAACGGTTGATCCAACATCTGCAAATGTCATCAGAAAATTACGATACAGCCTGGGAGGTTACTTAATTGTTCATCGCTACAATAATCCTCACGCTCTCTTTTCCAATCAAATCGAGACATTTTTGAATTAACCCGCAAACAAACATCATTTGAACTCAAACGCCTGCATGATACTACAATGGAGTGTATATATGCGATTCATAACTTAGGAATAGATACTACCACATGGGATCCACTTCTTGTCCATTTAATTGCGAAAAAATTGGATAACGATACCTACACAAGGATTACAAAGAAGCACGCAAATCGTCAAGAGACTTGCCGTCGTTCGACGAGCAGATGCACTTCATAGAAAGCAAATGTACAGCTCTTGAGCCCATCAATAAGAGAGACTAACATGTACTTATCAGAAGCCACCAGCAACATGGTCCCGCAGCCATAAGAATAAATAAGAACATAGGTAGAAAGGAAACTCCCGCTCCGGCCGAGTACTCTAATATCGCGACCTTTGAGTCCGGCCGGAGCGGGAGTTTCCCTTCTACCTATGTTCTTATTTATTCTTATGCCGCAGCCTCAGTACGCGCCAAAGGTATCCTAGATCAATCGCAAATTTTAGAGAAATTATCAAACCGCACCTACATATATATACGCCACAATGTCCACTTTGTCACGGAACCCTTGATTTATTCAGATGTAAAAGGTTCCTTAATTTATCATCGGAATGCAAGTTGAAGACAATTGCAAAACAACAAATATGCCTAAACTGCTTGTATAAGCACTATGACAAGCCGTGCATTTCGAAATGCCGCTGTAAATATTGCGAAGGCAAGCACAATTCGATTATTCATAACGATATCATACAAGTACAGTCACCCGCAAATCCCGCAATAAAATATTCATCATCCAAGACAAATCAATCGCCGAACAACGTGATCGAGACAAAGTCGCCTAATGACAAACAACACAACGTAGGTCGCGTGGCCGCCGAAGATGAAGAAATTCTGTTGACTGCTTTATCATTAAAGGTTAAAGCAGCGGACAATACTCATATCACATTGAGAGCGCTCCTTGACCAGGATTCACAAATAACATTGATTTCTGAAAATGCCCCACACATGTTGGGATTACAACGACATCGCTTCCAAGCGTCGGTATCAGGAATAGGAGCATCATCCAAACAGAAAAAAGGAATAATAATCTTGGAATGTGAATCAATTTATGGAGGCTATCAATATTGACACAAGCCTTAATCATATCACGAGTACTATACGCTGCGGCAAGTTATACAGAAGACCGAAGAGTATAACCTGCCGCTATGTAGCGCTATCTAGCGTTTGTGGACTACGACAAAGCCTTTGATTCGGTCGAAACATGGGCGGTGCTCGAGTCTCTCCAGCGGTGCCATATTGACTACCGGTACTTCGAAGTGTTGAAGTGTTTGTATAAAAATGCCACTATGTCGGTTCGAGTGCAGGAACAGAGTTCGAAGGCGATTCCCTTGAAAAGAGGCGTAAGACAGGGAGATGTAATATCACCGAAACTGTTTACTGCCGCTCTGGAGGACGCCTACAAGCTCCTGAAATGGAAAGGACTAGTCATCAATGTCAACGGCGAATACATCACTCACCTTCGGTTTGCCGACGATATCGTGGTCATGGCAAAATCGATGGAAGAACTCAGCACGATGCTTGAAGACCTCAATGGAGTCTCTCGACGGGTAGGACTCAGGATGAACATGGACAAGACGAAAGTTATGTCTAATGTTCATGTTGTCCCTGCCCCCATTGTGGTCGAGAACTCGGTTCTTGAAGTTGTTGACGCATATGTATACCTAGGACAAACCGTCCAACTAGGTAGGTCCAACTTCGAGAAGGAGGTCAATCGGCGAATCCAACTCGGATGGGCAGCGTTCGGGAAGCTCCGCAACATCTTTTCGTCCAATATACCTCAGTGCCTCAAAACAAAAGTCTTTAATCAGTGTGTGTTGCCAGTGATGACATATGGCACTGAGACGTGGTGCTTTACTATGGGCCTGATGAATAGGCTCAGAGTCGCTCAGCGAGCTATGGAGAGGGCTATGCTTGGAGTTTCTCTACGGGATCGAATCAGAAACGAAGGGATCCGTAGAAGAACTGGGGTCACCGACATAGCCAAACGGATTAGCTCGTTGAAATGACAATGGGCAGGCCATATAGCACGTAGAACAGATGGCCGTTGGGGGCCAAAAGTTCTGAAATGGAGACCACGGACTGGCAAGCGCAGCGTGGGACGTCCACCAACGAGATGGACGGACGATTTGGTGAAGGCCGCAGGTTCAGGGTGGATGCAAATCGCTTCCAATCGTAATGATTGGGCATCAATGAGGGAGGCCTATGTCCAGCAGTGGACGTCCTACGGCTGAAATGATGATGATGATGATGAGTACTAAACGACTTGCCTAACGCTTCGTTCACTAAACGTTCCTGGCCACACCTGCCAAATATCAAACTAGCAGACCCTGAGTATAACATATCAAAACCAATTGATCTACTTTTAAATGCAAGCGTTTACTCAGAGATTATCATGAATGGACTGATCAAGGGTTCACCGCTAGCTCCCATTGCCCAGCAAACAGAGCTCGGATGGATTTTATCAGGCATCGTTAAAACGTTTAACTGCAACGTAGTTATCAATCAAACGGACGACTTAACAAAATTCTGGGAGGTGGAGGATATTAACCAGTCTTCCTCCACTATGACAGAGCAGAGCCAGAACGATTTTGTGAAGAATATTATCAAGCGACAACTCGACGTCTTTACAACGGCAGATATGAAGTCACTCTACCGATGAAGCCAGGCTCCGAAGAAAACCTTAGAGCATCCAGATCGAAAGCCGTCATACAATTTAAACAATTAGAGAAAAGAATGACAAAAAATAGATCATTATCTATCAGACACGTACTTATAGAAAATTCATTAATGAATACAAAGAATTACAACACATGCGCTTAGCTGACCCTATGACGTCACAGTTAACGTCACGTTGTTACCTACCGCATCATGGCGTGTTGAAATTGGATTCTACCCCAACCGCATTACGAGTCGTTTTTAATGCATCGGCGAAGACATCGTCAGGCTACCAGTCTCAATGATTTGATGGAATGTGGTCCAAATTTACAGCAAGATCTTCAGGGCCTCATCCTCAAATGGAGGACGCACAAATACGTCGTGACCGCAGACATTGAAAAGATGTTTCGTCAAGTCCTTATAAGAGAAGCCGATCAACACCTACAAACTATCATTATGGAGGAACTCGCCGGAAGAATCTCTTCGTGAATATCATCTGACAACCGTGACTTACGGTACTAAGGCAGCCCCTTCCTAGCGATGAGAACATTGAGACAGATTTCTAGAGATAACGCAACTCAGTGCCCTCTATACTAAACGCCGTATATAGATTCCAAAAAAGTTACCAAAGGTGGCCGAACGTAACTGACACAAGTGTCATTGTCATTGTGACCTTCCAGGTGTAACCAACCCATGCACATTAATAAAAAATAGTCATAATAATATTTTGTTGTTATTTAAGTGTAAAGATTATCCCATGTTTTTGATGTTTCCTATAAGTATACCTACGCATACCGTATTGTGTACAATGTGTGTTGCACATGAATACCTTGGTTTTGAACTCTATCCATGTGCCAAAATTTATCACAATCAATTGACTTGAATTGACACTCATATGACTTCTAGGACGCTTCCTTGGTGGAGAAGGAGGAAGATTCTCGTCACTGTGAGAGGGACCTGAGGCCGTATTGTCTAACGCTTCTGACGCTTGCCTTCGCTTTCACCATCTCTTTCTGTCATCAACTTATACCGTTTGACAGAAAGAAATAGTGATTGCGAAGGCAAGCGTCAGAAGCGTTAGACAATAAGCCTGCAGGTACCGGTTCCATGTTACTTGCTTAAATGCAAAACCCACGAACAAAACATAATAACAAAACTTAACAGGAAACAAAAACTCAACAACGACAAAAACAACAAAAAACAACAAAAATTATCACGAGTACAGAAAGCATTCGATCAATCCAAACGTCAGATGCCGAATGAAACAATTGGAGATGTCATGGTGGTCCTGTGGTCGCCATGTTTACCATAAAGTTTGGCATACGTGATTTGTTGTCAACATTTCTATGTGCACATCAAAAATATTTGTAAATAGTATATAGGTACGCAAATTACATCATTAATGTATCCAAATGTTGTTTAAACCTGAAGTATTACCACTGTAATATGAACTTTTCTTCTACAAAACAGTTACAACCAAATATCTGTAGGTGAAATTAATATTGATATTAAATTATTTATTTATGCGGTTGCGTTTAATTTTAACTTAACAATTACATATAAATAAATTACTTATGTATTATATTTAGAAAAGTTAAAACTTAACGATGAAAAACTTTTTCATTTTATTGGCAACACACTGGTAGTTTTTTTGGATTCTATATACGGCGTTGAGTATAGCTGTAGCAGCCCTAGAGAACTGCTTCTATACTATACTGATGACCTCATGACAGGCTATGACTCACTGGAGCAAGTAAAAGAATTACAAAGACAGTTAATTCAAGTCTTAACTGGAGCAGGTTTGAACCTTCGCAAGTGGTCCAGCAATAACGCAGATCTCATTAAATTAAACATTCCATTTGACTTCAAGGACACAGAATCTAGGAAGACGTTAGGCCTCTAATGGAATCCCGCATCAGACGCCTTTACGTTTATAAATAGAATAGAGTATCAGAAGGGCCAAGGTGATCAGACATTTCAAAAATTTATGACCCCCTGGGATGGCTTTCTCCTATCACTATCAGAGCAAAGATTCTGTTCCAGAAAACCTGGTTAACCAACATAAAATGGGATGAACAGCTCCCCGCAGACATCCTCAATGAATGGCGATGCCTGCAAGAAGACTTGAAAAACATTGAAAACTTCAGTATTTCAAGATACTTAGGCGAAAAGGAATCATATCATTTGCACGGCTTTTGCGACGCATCGGAAAAAGCTTACGCTTGCGCTGTGTATGTAGTAACAACTAACTATAAAGGTGCATACACATCGCGCATTGTTGCCGCAAAGACAAAGGTAGCTCCTCAGAACAAGAAAGTATCATTACCAAGATTAGAGCTCCTTGGTAGTTTGTTGTTAGCACAGCTCATAAAGAAGATTATCTTATAATTAAAGTGCGAATTCCCCTTGTCAGTAGCGACATTTACGAACTGGATCATATTATCACTGTGCCACAGAAGAAGGGCAAGTACATACAGCACGTCATACCAACATTTTCTTACATAGCCTTCGACTTAAAAAGAGAGATGGTGTTCTTCTTATCATATAGTGATATACAAAGATGTACCTATGCACTCATATGGACAGACTCCTGTGCACAATTGACAAACTCATTTACGATGTAAAAAAACCGGTTGTCTGTAAAGTCGGTTTACAGACGATAGTTTAACGCGACAACGTCATAACAAAACATTCAAACCCCCCCCTCGCACCCCCCCGCATTGAAAATTAACCGAGCGCTAGTACTAAGACTGTATTATGTAATACGAGCTGCTGCCCGCGACTCCGTCTGCGAAGAATTCGTTTATCGCTATCCCGCGGGAACTATGCAATTTTCCGGGATAAAAAGTATCCTATATGTTAATCCGGATTATAAACTATCTGTGTGCCAAATTTCATCACAATCCTTCAAAACGTTTTTTTTTTTTTTTATGTTAGTGAAGCCAGACAAACGAACTGTTGTTAAACCTGATGTTAAATGAACACCACTGTCCATAGACACTCGCAGCGCTTTACGCGATACCAGTGCGTTGTCGGCCCTGCAGAAAATTGTACACTCGCCTCTTAAAGGCACCCAGGTCGTAACTCGATGGGAAGACCCCAGCGGGAAGCTCGTTCCAGATTTTGCAAGTTCGTGGCAAAAAAGACCGCTTAAAACGCACCGTCGAAGACTGCCATTCATCAACATGATGTCGATGAAATGAACGCTTACGACGGGAGGATCTGTAATGGAACCCCGCAGCTGGAATGAGGTCAAAGATTTCCTCAGAACATTCCCCGTTGTAGATCTTATAGAACACGCAAAGCGAGCTAACGTCTCTGCGGAGAGCAAGAGGATCGAGTTTAACGGAGAGTGAGGGGTTGCCGACAACTCGGCACGCCCTGCGCTGTATGCGATCAAGTGAAAGCAGCTGATATTGGGGTGCGCCAGCCCAGAGATGAGAGCAATACTCCATCCTTGGCCGAAGCTGTGCCTTATATATCTGAAGCCGCTGCTTTGGAGTGAAGTATCGCTTAGAGCGGCCAAGCACGCCCAACATTTAAGCAGCCGACTTGGTTTTACCTTCCAGGTGATCTTGGTTTTAGCGTGAAAGAGTAACAAACATCCATCCGTCCATCCATACTTACATACTTACAAACAATACTTACAAACTTTCGCGTTAACATGTTAAGCTAATTTCAATAATTTTGAAAATTCCCACGGGATAAGGATAAATCAGGATTTATATACTCAAATCAACTGGATCCTATCTCCGTAACTATAATTACTAAACTTTTCAAATTCAGTATAAACGTAAATGGTCATACATAATAGCAAAAAAACTTATTGCAGGAGTTTTGGAAATTCCTGTGGGATAGATAATCTCTGAAACATGCGATCCGATAAAAAAAAATCTTTTACCAGTAAAAAGTTACACTATCCTTTATTGACATAGGCTACTTTTTTCCGGGAAAATGCAAAATTTTCAAGGGATAGAAAAAAAAAATTCAACTTCGGAGCTCATTTTAAAATGTCTTTCAGCAATAAAAAAGATACACTGTCCTTGATTAACATAGGATGCTATTTTCCGGATAAATGCAAAATTCATGCGGTATAGAAAATAGTAAATTTAGCTATGGGGCTGAGTTTAAAAAAAATGACCAATAGAAAGCTACACTATCCTTTATTGGTATAAGATAGGCTAAACTACTATTTATTCGGTAAAATGCAAATTTCCCGTGGGATAGAAAGAAGTGAATATCACTTGGGGGCTGATTTGAAAATTTCTTTCACCAATAGGAAGCTACACCAACCATTATTCACATAGACTACTTTTCTCCGTGAAAAAGCAAAATTCCCACGGGAAAAAAATAAGTGAATTGAACTACGGGGCTGATTTTAAAACTTCTTTTACCGGTAGAAAGCTATACCTTTAAGGACATAGGCTACTTTTTCTCGGGGAAAATGCAAAATTCCCGCGGGATAAAAATAAGCGAAAATTTGCATAGAATAAGGACAAATTTGTTGAAATTCCCACGGGATAGAGAATGAACGGGATTTATAATATTCACTAACTGATACTGATGATGATGAAATGATGAAATGATAATAATGATGGATGTTGCCGTTGCCGGATTTTTGTTTTATACAATGAAAGAGATGAAGAAGCTTTACCACTAATTGGAATTCTACGCGGACGAAGTCGCGGGCAAAAGCTAGTAAATCATTAATTAATTAATACGTAGTTAAAGTAATTTTTGATCAAACTATTTAGACGTAAAAAATTATTTAACTTTTTTATGAGTATAAAATAAATTGTCTCTGGTATCATTGCGAATCATCATCATATCGCGATAATATCATCCTGATACTATTAACTGTATATGAAGAGTGCGGAGCGGAACAACTGCACAAACTCTTGCACGAAATGGAACGTTAAATCTGGAGTCCCTCATTACGCTCAGGATTCAATATCGCACCCGTGACATAATACAGTGCTTTATCCCCTTGATGTACAATCTACTATTTAATATATAACTATAAATTAAAAATTTTAAAAACCCCTAACGCAATTATGTCACTCGTATGTTTGAACATTAAGTCAATGCCCGTTATGCGTCTAAGATCCCTTCCGCAGCTAACAAAAGAGCTGATAACTTTGAAACGGCTGAACTGATTTTGATGAAAAATATATAAGAACCATTGCCAAGAAACCTGCTTTCTATTAAAAAAAACCGCATCCAAATCGGTCCACCAGTTTAAGAGCTATGATGCCACGAGACAGACAGACAGACAGACAGACACTCACACGTAGCGGTCAAACTTATAACACCCCTCTTTTTGTGTCGGGGGTTAAAAAACAGTAAGTGCAATAAACTCATTCAATCAGCGCGGTCGTTCACATTATTACCTGCCGCCCTGAGTCAATTATCACCGAATATCATCATTTATCAATCAATTATCAATATCATTGTAGTGTAGCCACTTACACCGCTATAAAAGCCGTCCGTAGTAGATCCATTTAGTAGTTTCGAAGATTAGCGTGTACATACAGACAGACAGACAGACGCATGATTTCTACTGTTTTATTATATGTGTAGAAAGAAGAAGAAGATTTAAACGACGATAACTTTTTTCATTGTTACCCATTTTAATAAAACAAAGCTTAAAGCGTATCACACACAGCGCAGATGCGGTAAAATATCTGTACCTGAACGGATATCTGTCAATATCGCTTTCTATACAATTCAATGGAGGACCACACACAGCGCAGATGCGGTAAGATTTTTATCTGCGTATCTGTGAGCATCGACATATATCGACAGAATCCGACAGATGTGAAGATTTTATCTGCAGATAACTACAGGTGGATGCGCAGAGGCACACTTTCATCATCATCATCATCCCAGTCTATATTACGTCCCACTGCAGAGCACAGGCTTCCTCTCAGAATAAGAGGGTTTGGGTCGTAGTTCCCATGGGGGATCAGGGCGGATTGGGAACTTCAGTGTATAATAAAATAAATATGAAGATTACGTACTAGGTACTTAAGCAAACAACAAGTCATCCTTGCGTAGAAATGCATTTTCGCATTTTTTTACATTTTGACGTGAAGAGAAATAAAGAAAGTGTAACGCTCTTTTATTGAAAATTCATTGTAGCCTATCTATCTCTCAAAGGGCCGGCGACGCACCTGTGACACCCTTAATGTTGCGGGTGTCCATGGGCGGCGGTGATTGCTCCCCATCAGGTGACCCGCATGCTCGTTTTCCCCCTTTTATATAAAAAAAACACCGTGTATAAGCAATCCGCACCACAAAACACGTCTACTCAGCTCCAAAATTTTACAGTGAATGTAAAACCTCGCATCTGCACTGTGTGCGATACCTGCAGACGGATAAGTTTTTATACGCAGATAAAACCTTACCGCATCTGCGCTGTGTGTGATACCTGCAGACGGATAAGTTTTTATACGCAGATAAAACCTTACCGCATCTGCGCTGTGTGTGACACGCTTAAATGTTGCCCCAAGTTAAGCTTCACATAATATCTGCGAAAAGCGCAAGAAAATCCATTCAGTAAATACTTTCGGAGATTAGCGTGTACATACAGACAGACGCATGATTTCTACTGTTTTATTATATGTAAATATAGTTTTGTGTTGAAGCTGTTGGCCATGGGCGAAGCCAGTCGGATCAGATCATCATCATCATCGTTTTCGATAGCAGGTATAATCTTGTAATATATAAAAATCTCGTGTCACGGTGTTTGTTATCGAACTCCTCCGAAAAGGCTTGACCGATTTTTATGAAACTTTTTTTCTATATTCGGTAGGTCTAAGAATAGGTTCTAGGCTATTTTTTATACCCCTAGGCTAGGTGATAAGAAACAATTTATATGGCAAAACAATGTTTGCCGGGCCAGCTAGTAATAATCTATTAGAACGGGCAGGGATGCCTGGCTTTGAATTAATTTGGGCAAGTCCCTTGGATCATGGACCCTTATCCACAGAAAAAGGCACATTCGGTTGAGAGCCCGTTTAAGAATATCTCTTGCGGTCCTTATATTGGCTACGTATAGAACATCACCCTTGCCGGGACCGGGATATAGTCTGGTGACTCAGCTCATGCGCCGTCGTCCTTGATGATCACGAGTTCTCCAAGCTGAAGGTCGCGTTGTCTGTTGCTCCACTTGTCCCGTTGTTGTAGCTCAAACACGTATTCGCTCGGTCAGCGAATCCAGAAGTGCTGGCACAGCTGTTAGATAACCGCAGGTAGTGGTCCAGGCGGTTTGGGTTGTGATCTTGCAGCGCAGGCACCGGTAACGACGTCAGCGACCTGCCAACCAGAAAGTGCCCGAAAGTAAGAAGGGAAAAAGTCATTGGAGGAAGTGGAAAGAGGGGGTAGCTATTATTAGGTAACATTGAAATTCGTCGATTTTCATTTCATCGAAAACTACCACGAATTTAACACGATATATATGTCTCGTGTCATAAACAATAGATCGGAGCAGTCTCATAGTCATCATCTCGACGTATATAGGTCCCACTGTAGAGCACAGGCCTCCTCTCAGAACGAGGTTTGCAGCGATCTTATTTAGCTTTATAGGTGTATTGATCTCAAAAATCAGATGTCTACAATTTTCTGTCATTAAATTACGAGTAGGTGAATCCGCAGTGAAAAACTATTAAAATTCGTGAAAATTTTACTTAATGATGACAGCTTTCGTTCAAAATATATATGACGCTTATTGCGAAAAATTGCGAATATTGTGTGCGCGCTTTACATTTGTGTGACGATTTCGTTTTGGTAGGCATCTGTAGGAACACACACATTTTTGACATGAGTGTGCGGCAACGCGTATAGATGTGCTGTTCGTTGTACCTCGCCCCCCGGGCGAATTGGCAGAAAGATTTGCAAGGTACCTACGTCAAAGACGTATCCCGTCTTAGATTATCTAAGCATACATCGCACATGATCACCTTATGTGTTAGATAATCGACGACCAGATGGCCTAGTAGGTAGAGAACCTGACTACGAAGCTTGAGGTCCCGGGTTCGCTTCCCGCGTCGGGGCAGATATTTGTATGAATAATACGAATATTTGTTCTCGGGTCTTGGGTGTTTAATATGTATTTAAGTATGTATCTATCTATATAAGTATGTTTATCCGTTGCCTTGTACCCATAACACAAGCTATGCTTAGCTTACTTTGGGACTAGGTCGCCCCGTGATATTTATTTATTATTATTATTATAATCACCTTCTGCAGTGATACAGGGCATCTATGTTATACGTTTTTAGTATGGGAGCCCCCTTAAATATTTATTTTTTTCTATTTTTTAGTATCGAATCAAAGGCCTTCTCGTAGTCCACAAATGCCAGGCAAAGGGGGCGGTTATACTACTCGGTTTTCTGTATAACCTGCCGCAACGCATGTATGTGGTCCACGGTGCTAAAGCCTTTTCGAAATCCGGCTTGTTCGGGAGGCTGGAAGTCGTCTAACCTGCGCGCGAGACGATTCGTGATGACTCTCGAAAACAGCTTGTAAACATGACTCAGAAGTGAAATGGGTCTATAATTCTTCAATAAGGTATTATCGCAGCACCACTACACTTCTGTTCCATGCTTTTGGTGTTTTCCCTTCACGGATGGCGGTATCGAATAGTTCTATTTGTACAGTGAGTCTTAAAGAACTTTGACCCAACCGTATGGACAGCTTCCACAAACCCGTCATTGACTTTGCCAATTGGCTATTAAAGTTTTTTGAAGAGGTGCTAATTATATATTTTTTCGACTGTCGGCGTTCTGGAGATCGAGAAACTGCAGCTGTTTTATTTTTATCTCCTATTGTTTACTGGAAATATTTTTTTAAGTGTTCGAGATGACATTTGTGAGATTTTATGGCTGACAAGCCGTACGTGCTCAGAACTTAGTAGAAACAGAAAAAAACCGAAGTGAGCTGTCACTTCTGTCAATGTCAGATCGTTTGCGTTTCGTTTGCTTTGCATTTTGGTGTGCTCAGTGTGATTTTTGGACTATTTTTATCGACCTCCGCATAAAATCCGGACTTTCAATTTTACCGCATTTCTCCACGACCTATGCACGATAATTGGATCACGATTGAATACTTTCGATCACTATTTTAGAACTGCTTCTTGGACAACGCAAAGCAAACGAAACGCAAACGGTTAGATTTCATTTGACATTGACAGAAGCGACAGTTGACTTCGTTTTTTTTTCTATTTCTTCTTAGTACTGAGCAGGAACCGCTTGTCAGCCGTAAAATCTCACAAATGTCATCTCGAACACTTAAAAAAATATTTCCAATAAATAAAAGGAGATAAAAATAAAACAGTTTCAGTTTCTTGGTGTTGAAGTCGACCTCTGTCAAAAAAAAATATAATTAGCACCTCTTCAAAAAACTTTACTTAGCTAATTGGCTTTGCCCAACAGACAGATTCTTGGCAAAAACTTTAGAGCCTCTGTTGCGCTCTATCGCCACTTCAATACTATTAGTATTAAACTGGCGTATATCGCGCTTCAGAGACTTTGAGATCTGTCTGTTAAGCCCCGGTATTGGCAAGCGTCACCAGATGTCTGTAGGATCATCTTACGTCGATCTTCCAGCTTCCAGCTTTAGAGTAGAAGGTGTGATTTTTTTGGTTCTATTTGTACGATGAGTCTTAAAGAACTTTGACCCAACCGTATGGACAGCTTCCACAAACCCGTCATTGTAATCATCCATGTCGCTTCCTAGGCATTCGAAACGATTCTGAAGTTCAAGCTGGAACGTTTCGAGGTTTTGTAGCTGGGCTGGTGCCGGGCGGAGCGTAGACTTTATCAGTCGCGATCTTTCAAGCTTGAACCGAATATTCAATGTGCCTCGTACCATACGGTGATCACTCCCGGTTTTAACCGCAATGATCACGGAGACATCATTGAATATTTGCTTCCTCGTCGACATAATAAAGTCTATATCATTCCTCGTTACACCGTCAGGGCTCATCCAAGTCCATTTCCTGTGCTCTCGCTTCTTGAAGAAGGAGTTCATCATATAGAGTCCCTCCTTCTCCATAAAGCCGGCCAGTAGGTGGCCCCGGTGATTCCTATGCCCTACCACAGAATATATAATAGTACTAATGTACAGAATGGACACGCTCCGCCCCGCACCGATTCGAGTTACCCCACCCCTCAAGGCGCAGATTGCCGGACACCGCCGGAATCCAGAAGAGTGCGCGCGCGATGTATGTAGGCGTACGCGTGTACAGACGTCGTCGTGCTTATGTAGATTCAAGAACGCGTATTTTGTACGTTGTGTCCGCCGTGTGGCCCTACTCCAAATTGCCCCATTCGCAGCTCTTTACCATCCCGTTTGCCCAGTTTTGCGTTGAAGTCCCCCATAGCAACCGTGAAGTGAGTTCCGGAGCTATGTACCAACTCCCGTCGAAATCGGAGATACTTTGCTCGAAGTTGTTGACGACTATATCTATCTGGGACATACAATCCAATTGGGTAGGTGCAACTTCGAGAAAGAGGTCAATCGACGAATTAGACTCGGCTGGGCAGCGTTCGGGAAGCTCAGCAATATCTTGTCATCCGATATACCGCAGTGTCTCAAGTCAAAAGTCTTTGACCAGTGTGTGTTGCCAATGATGACTTATGGCACTGAGACGTGGCCGCTAACGATGGGTCTTATAAGGAAGCTCAAGGTCACTCAGAGGGCGATGGAGAGGGCTATGCTTGGAGTTTCTCTGCGGGATCGCATTAGAAATGATGAAATCCGCGCAAGAACTAAAGTCACGGACATAGCTCGAAGAATCGCTAGACTTAAGTGGCAGTGGGCAGGGCACATCGCCCGTAGAACTGACGGCCGATGGGGCCGAAAGGTTTTCGAGTGGCGTCCGCGGACCGGAAGACGCAGTGTAGGTAGGCCTCCAACAAGATGGAGCGACGACCTGGTGAAGGTAGCGGGAACGCATTGGATGCGGATGGCGCAGGGCCGATCTGTTTGGCGAGCCTTGGGGGAGGCCTATGTTCAGCAGTGGACGTCTTTCGGCTGAAATGATGATGATGATTTTTTAGTATTTTTTGTTATAGCGGCAACCAAGATACATAATCTGTGAAAATTTCAACTGTCTAGCTATCACGGTTCGTGAGATCGTGAGATACAGCCTGGTGACAGACGGACAGACGGACGGACAGCGGAGCCTCAGTAATAGGGTCCCGTTTTACCCTTTTTACGGAACCCTAATAAAAACCATCCTATGTCCTTTCCACGGACTCAAATTATCTGTATACCAAATTTCATCTAAATCGGTTAAGCGAAATATCTTTTCTACCATATTAAGGTAAATGTCTCAGTGCTCGTCGCTGTACTAGTCCTCGTCGCCTATATTTTCAATTACGATATATAAGATAAGATTAACATTAATTTTATCACTACCTCATTTTAGCGATAAGAAATATTTGTATTTAGCATTTCATAGGCCAATTTTAAAATAGAGGGTTTTCAATTTATAAATAATATTAGTTATGACGTTGTCATGAACAATCAAATCTTTACATTTTCTTAGTTACAGTGGTGGTCATACAATTAAGAACGATTTGAAGTTTCCGATTTTTTTTTATCTAAATCATGTCATATGTCTAGTTGTGTTCCTTCTTAGAAGTAACAAGTTATGTTATAAAATAGCCACATGGATAGAGCAAACGGGATTAAGAATAATAGTGTATAATTGCTAACATTTTTTTTTACAAATTTTATTTGTTCTCTATACTAATAAATTCAAATAGTAATGAAGCTGGACAAATAATTAAGAGCGATTTATTAAACTGCTCGAGAGTTGTTTTATATGAAACTTAGATTAAATAAATCATATTAATATGAAGTTGATATAGAAAAAAAAAAGCAATTTAATACATTTGAATTAAAATTAATAGTTAGTAGCATGTCCACGGCTTTTAATTACGGCTTTACACCGGCGAGGCATTGAATCTATCAATTTTTGACATTTCGCAAGAGAAATAGAGTTCCACTCTTCTAAGAAAACGTCGTACAGCTCTCTCAAATTGCCACACTGTCGATATGAAACCTTTTTCTTGACTTCACACCAAAGATGCTCTATTGGGTTAAGATCTGGGCTGTTGGCTGGTCAATCTAAGACAGAAACTGATTGCGATGTGAGGAATTCCTTAACGGTGCGTGCAGTATGCTTTGGATCATTGTCGTGCTGGAATGTCCAAATAACCGGAAGCACGTCTTCGGCATATGGTAACATTGTTTCTTGCAGTATATTTTTGTATTGGAATTGATCCATGTTTCCTTCTATCAGCCTAACAGGTCCAACGCCATGTCCAGAAAAGCACCCCCAAATTTTCACATTTCCCCCGCCATGCTTTAATGTCACTTTTGTGTACTTTGGGTCGAATGCTTTATTCGGAGGGCGTCGTACATATCGTTTTCCATCAGAACATACCCTATTTATTTTTGTCTCGTCAGAAAAAAGAACGTTTTTCCACTGTCTGACTGTCCAGTTTTCATACCTTCTTGCAAATGCAAGTCGGGCTTGCCTATGACATCGTTTCAACATAGGCACCTTCCTTGCTATCCTTCCGTTCAACTTATTTTCTACCAAACGCCTTCGAATAGTGCGTGCAGAGATTGCTGAAGGGTTGTTTTCGCCAAAATATTCTTTTCTCAACTCATTAGACCCTTTAAAAGGATTTTGTTTTGCCAAACGAACGATATTTCGATCATCTCGACGAGATGACTTTCTCTGTCTAGGTCCACGTGGAACGTTTGAAGTAGTTTGATACGTGGAAAAATGCTTTACGGCATGGAAAACCATTGTTTTTGAACATTGCAGATAGTCGGCTATCTTTTTATACGACCAATTCTTCTCGCGAAGTTTTATTATTACTTCTCTTGTAGATTTATCACAACTTTTATTTTTCCCCATTGTTTTTATACGAAGTAATCACTTTTAAGACTTTAACAGCACGAAATGGCGCCAAAATTATACGAATAATAATCTACAACCACAGAGCCACACAGTGTTCTCTATTTAAATTTGAAAAAATAATAAACTATTCAGCGTTCTTAATTACGTGACCAGCCAGTAAGTACTAATACTAGGTTCAGATCGAATGTATAAAGTTTCTCTATTAATTTTTTAACCAACTATGTTGCATAAATGAATGTACCGGTAGTACGGAAAAGTTTCGCAATACCGAGAGAAATAAAAAAAATACGGGCAATTAGTTATACTTGTTACTTTGAAAAAATCATCTCAATAAATAATCGTTCTTAATTATATGGCCACAACTGTATATGCTTAAGCTCGAGTAGAGCGTGGGCGTGTTTGGTGAGTTATTTAAGATACTTCAACGGTTAGTTGTGAACTAAATTTGTAATTAATTATTATTGATGCCAGAATGTACGGGTAATGATTTATGTTATAAAATGTAGACTTCGTTCATTGTTACTTTGATAAATAAGACTGTCATCTATTAGGACTCAAAAGCGTTGGTTGTCTAATATATGACACGGCTGATATTCATGGGGACTATCGAGGTTATTTGACAGTCCCACTATTTGTCATCCCTTTTTTAGGATTTCGTAGCCAAAATAGCTCAAACGAAACGCATATCTGCCTGTCTTCCCGTAAGTCACAGTCATTTTACTCGACAAATATAATGTACATATAAAATATTATGGCCTTGAGCGGTTTTTGTATTTTTTTACAGCTTTTCAACCGACTCTAAAAAAGGAGGAGGTTCTCAACTTCACAGTATGTTTTTTCTTTTGTATGTTTGTTACGCGATTACTCAAAAGTCTTCTTTTATTAGGGTTCCGTAGTCAACTAGGAACCCTTATAGTTTCGCCATGTCTGTCCGTCTGTCTGTCTGTCCGTCAGCGTCTTAGCTCAGAGACTGTAACGGCCCGGCCACGAACTCGCGCGTTTGGCGGCGCGGCAAGCGTCTTCTGTGTTCATTGCGCGGCCGAGACGCTCGCCGTACAGTGGTTACCTGGCGGCACACGCAATGAACTGATAAAACGCTTGCCGCGCCGACAAACGCGCGAGTTCGTGGCCGGGACGTTACAGTCTATATCCGGTCGCAGGCAGACTTACCAGTGATGGAGGATGGACACCCGCGACCGCCGCTCATCGACAGACAGCCGCCTGAATACAGGACAGTCGAAGACCCTGTGCTCAGCACGGCACACGACGCACGGCCGATCCTTAGTGTCTTCTTGATCTTGTTTATCTGAAATCACAAATGCTTTTATCTGGCCTAAATACAGTTTCGTAGTTTGTGATTTCTAATTTATTATTGCTAGTTTGTCTATCCTTTTTGGCACTAAATACAAACTGAAACATAGAAGCACAGAAAAAACCCCAGAAAAAAGACCAATGCTGGGAATCGAACCCAGGTCCTCAGCATTCCGTGCCGCGTGCTATTCCCCTACACCACCACTGGTCAGGAGTTTAGACACGAATTTTTCCCATACATCGCACATTTCAGCCTGTTAAATAATCACCTTCTGCAGTGATACGGTCCACAGCAGAAGGTGATTATTTAACAGACTGAAATGTGCGATGTATCAATCATACAGCGCAACTATACCCTCATCGAGAGACTTCAACACTCCTTCGGAATTACCCGCTCACCCGGACAAGAGATGTCACTACTAAGCCAAATTTTAAAAAGTGTGATATAGTATTTTTTTTTATTTTTCAACTTCATTTTATATTACTTTTACGAGGGATCCTATCGATGTTTAGAAAATTTTATTTCGGAAGGTTTAGAATCCCGAAAACTTCATTTGTCCGAAAGCATTTTTTTCTGAAACTGTAAATATTTCAGGATTTATTTCAGGACCATCGTGTAGAACCCTTTAGGTTAGGTTAGGTTAGGGTTGTTTTATAAAAATCCTGAAATATTTACAGTTTCAGAAAAAAATCATTCGGAAAAAAATAATTCTAAATTTTGATAGGTAACCTTTTCACGGTCATCCTGTGAAATCCATACATTTCATACTAAATACACTGAAACATGGAAGCACAGAAAAGCCCCAGAGAAAAGGCTCAAAACAACACCACACACGTACAAACGTACGTGTAAATGTTTGTCTAACATTTGGTAGCATAGCGTACGGTTGTGGTACCAACTCTGAAGATGAGCTCTGATTGAGCGAAACGCGTCAGTGTAGTTTGGTGGTGGTGATGGTTGGGTTTGTGTGATTTGTATGTGTTCGTACAGTGTGGAGGTGGAGGAACTGCATGAACACGCATTTTTTACATAAACGTAACTATCGTAAGGTCGCGGGTGAGCAAAGTAATTGTTTCAGTTCATCAATTTTGAGTTTAAATAATTATTAAAACTGATAACTTGACTTTCCATAGAACTAAGTTTGGTTACTTTATTAGCTCTGCAAGTGGAGCAACTTTCTTTGTATCAACCATGTTTGATTGCATGCATTGTTGGTTGTACAAGTATGACTTATTATTGAAAACAACAGCTACCCACGTTAAATTTTATAAAGTTAAAATCGGCAAATCAGCTTACTTGCAACTTCAGTAGCCGCGACGAGAATTCACGTCGCTGGTGGCAGCCGTGGCCTTGAGCAACCGACACGTGGACCGCAAAGCTGAAATTTTACAGCCAAGCAAGTGCATAAAGCGAACAAAAGGTGCAGCAGTGCAAAAAAAAGAAAAATAATTGTTTATCGAAATATAGGCAAATTAAGTACTTAAGCCGAAAACAGAAGGTCAATAGTTTATTAGTTAGTGCTTAATTGTGCAATTATAATAGCTATATAATTGTGTTAAGACTTGAGGCAAAGCGTAAAACTAGTCATAAAACAAACTGGGACGTTAGGTAAGATGCAAGGTTGCACAAATTGAGCTAATTTTAGGGAAGTACCTATTGCAAATTAATTTAAACTAAAACAAAAACCCTGAAGCTGCATTTAAAAAAAAGCGATCGAGTGAGAGTCGGTCGAACTCGTACATGAAGGGTTCCGTATCTCCTTACAAGGTTTTAAAACAGTTCATTAAAAAAATCGCCAAAATGTAAGCACTAATATTTCGCAAACGAATCACTATATCGAAAAATCGTCTTCACAACCCCGTAATGATTTTAAAAGACCTATCCAACGATACCCCACACTAAAGTTAGACGAGAAAAAAGAAATCACCCCCACTTTACGTCTATGGAAGGTTTTTAGCTTTCTAGCACAAATAGCCACTGCGTTAAGCTGCGGACAGACAGACAGACGGACGGACAGACAGACAGACACACAGACATGACGAAAATTGCACCAAGGACCATAACGGTGGTAACTCAGTCCAGTCGCCCGTAGATCATTCAAATTACCAAAAAAGTAACCGTTCGTCTGTGTGAAATTCTTATAGATCTCGTCACTTTATGTACCAAAACCAGTCTTACAGATCCTAACCTGCCGTAGGTATATAATAATAATAATTTATTCAGAAAACATGATCCATATTTTGTTAGCTAGCAAGAGAAAGGGTATTTTTAATTAAATGTTGCATTATTGAGCACTCATTTCTTGCAGCTAAAGTCTTCAGGAGACTATTTGGGCTGCCACGTATCCTAATTAAAAGGGACGCCATTTTTTTCCGCAAGACTGCAGTGAAATTGTCCACTCGCGCTTCCGCGAACATGGCAGAGGCGCTGCAGGAACGTGGCAGCCCCAACAGTGCCCTGAAGGCGTCGTTGTACTGGACGCGCAGACAGCTGAGGGAACGCTGCGAACAGACAGTCCACAAAGCTCCTGAGTACAGAGAAGTGCAGTATGCTCTAAAGAGCGTAATTTTGACTGCCTCTGTACACCGAGCGAATCTGCGAATCTGCGTAAATAAAGTGTAAAGTCAAAAATCGCCACTTTTACCAAAATGTACATTTCGAGGTAACCGTACCGTTTCACTACTGTCGTGTAATACAGCTTTGTGTGATTACGAAACGTCATAGTAAGACCGTCCAATATTACCGAACACAATTTTAAGACCAGATGAAACCCTACCATTTTGATAAAAAATTAAAGAATGAAAGAAAATACATTTATTTACAACAACACAAGACCAGATGGCCGAGTAGGTAGAGAACCTGACTACGAAGCTTGAGGTCCCGGGTTCGATTCCCGCGTCGGGGCAGATATTTGTATGAATAATACGAATATTTGTTCTCGGGTCTTGGGTGTTTAATATATATGTATTTAAGTATGTATCTATCTATATAAGTATGTTTATCCGTTGGCTTGTACCCATAACACATGCTATGGTTAGCTTACTTTGGAACTAGGTCAATTGGTGTGAATTGTCCCGTGATATTTATTTATTATTATTATTTATCATCATCAATATTTTACTAAACAAAAGACAACACGAAAAATAAAGAAGAATGTGTCATTGCGGTTGTAAATAGGACACTGGCTCAGCATAAGGCTGCGTTTCCAGTAGAGATGTGCGAGGATGCATTGCGAGGGATGTGTTTGTCATGAACCAATAGAAACACTTCATTCCCTTAGGACCTTATAAATAAAGTGTTTCTATTGGTTCATGACAAACACATCCCTCGCAAGGCATCCTCGCACAGCTCCGGTGGATACGCAGCCTAATGCTGAGGTGTTTATAGCACCCCAGCGCTGAATGAATTACATTTCAGAGTAACCGTTCCAAATTAATACATGTGATAATAGATAGGCCGTCTGAATAAACCGTATACTTATTTTAATACCGTTTCTGTTGCCGGATTAGATTTTAAGACAGATTTAGTCCGTGATAAAAAAAATATTGACTGTAAAAAAACCACGAAAATAACTTGTGAATGTTCTCTTAGAAATCACCATTTCATGAATTGCAACTAGTGAGGAACAGTTGGCCATCGAAATTACTCCATAACAATAATTACACGGGTTGCAACTCGATTATTTTAAAGTATGTAAGTAGTTGTTAATCAATATGAGCTCATAAAAAATGTCGTCGAAATGCGTAAAATATGGCGAAGTGGAACTGATGGTGAAGCATCAGAAGTCAAAAGTATTCCTTAACAATCAACGTCTCTGAGTCGGGAAAAGCAATATTTTGTAAAAGATAATGGGCCTTAATCATCAACCTAACTACCTATGTATGTACTTACATACATCTATTGGGGTTCTATCACTCCTGCTGGCTCGCGCTAAGGCACCAAATTCATACAGATTAGGTAGTGATTTTTAAGATTGATTTAAATTTTTTTACATGTAACTTACATTTGAAATTCAAAATGATCTTTACGCCGAAGGAAAACATCGAGAGGAAATCTGTATACACCTGCGAAGAAATTCAATGGTGTGTGTGAAGTTCCCAATCCGCACTGGGCGCGCGTGAGAACTACGGCCCAAGCCCTTTCATTCTGAGAGGCGGTCTGTGGCCTACAGTGGGACGTACATAGGCTGGGATGATGATGATGATGATGATATGTAACTTGATGAACCTATTTTTTATTGAAAGCAATGTTTTATCTAAGTGAATTCAATTTGGTACAAGTTTAAAATTTAATCAAAATCTAATTAAATCCTAAAATCTCGCTCCGTACCATAGAGGTAACGCCACCTGAGTTGAGGCCACGCACACAACCACATCTCATGTAATGACAGTGGGATTTTGACGTTGTGTTGACGTTTAACGACAACACAACGTCAAAATCCCGCTGTCATTACATGAGATGTGGTTGTGTGCATGGCCTCAACTCTGGTGGCGTTACCTATACCATCCGTACTAAAATTATAAATCTGAAAGTGTCCGTCTGTCGGTCTGTTACCTCTTAACGCTTAAACTGCTAAACCGATTTAGGTGGAATTTGGTATGTAGATAGTTTGAGACTCTGGGAAAGACATAGGATAGTTTTCATCCTGGAAAATTGCATAGTTTGCGCGGGATAGCGATAAAGGAATTGTTTGCAGACGGAGTCGCGGGCAATAGCTCGTTATTAAGTCGAGCTTTATAAAGTAGTACATTACAGATTGTAACCGTGCCATCGGCATCCCATCGACATCTCAAAACCTTTAAACAGTTATGTGGTTGGTCTGCCGGCTTGCCAGGCATTTCTTGTAACCACACTCAAAAGGCCCAACCTTTTAATGGTGTATTTTAATAAAAAAATCTTTTGGAAATTAAAACATATAGGGTACTTTCCATTCTCATAGGATTGAATTTTTAAGAAATTTAGCCAATGTCAATGTCTTAATTCATCAATTGTTAAGTAAGTACTATTAAACTTATTATGGACTAGCTTTTGCCCGCGACTCCGTCCGCGTGGAATTAGTAATTTGGGCAGCTTATTTTTTTGATCCAATTTGCTTTTTCATCAATTATGGCCTTCTTTAGTTCCTCGATATAAAAAATACCCCCCCCCCCCCGCACACCCGCGTTCACATTCACCACCGTACTCCCAGCATGATGATATTATAGCCTATTAGCCTTCCTCGATAAATGGGCTATCTAACACTGAAAGTATTGTATCTTTCTTATTTGTCAACCGATTCAAATGAAACAAACACTAAATGTTAATCCAAGAAAATACCAACATATCAGTGAAAACCGCATCCTTCTAGGTTAAGCCGTTTCTGAGATTAGCGCGCACAAACGCACAGACAATAATTCTAAAAATAATTGTTTTGGGTTCTATTGCGCTAATAAATAGCCCTAGTGACAGTTTTTCTCAAATATCTTCAATGTACAGACACCGACTTGTTACAGATTTATTATATGTATAGAATAGATAGATATTGCTGTTGCACAATCAATTTTATTCTAGTGTGTAATGAAATTAAAAGAGTTTGAAAGAGACAATATGAGATACTCTTCACCTTCACATACCTTGCATGCCCTTAAAAACAATTGGTTCTAATGCATTGTCGTCGACATCATCATCTGAATCTTCGTTAGCACAGTATTTATGTTCTCATTGTACTCTAAAACAAAAAACATTGTAGCAATAAATACAAATTTATTTTAGTGAAATGCTTAGTGAAATTAATATTTGAAGAAAATTTTGAACATGGAAAGAGCTATTATTGACTGTTATTTCTTACAAAGATTAAACTTACCTTCAGAGGAGAGTGGTAGTGGTACATATGAACCATTTTTGGGCATACGCGTGAATTTTCCCATGTTGTAAGTCAGTGGAATATCACTTCCACTAAACAATTGTACTGTAAAACAGAGGAGGATGGCTTCTCAAGGAACTACAATTTGACCAAAAGGGGAGAACACAAGAGGTTACCGGCACTCGACTCGATGTTTACATACAACACAACATAACACAGCGCAGGCGCGTCGGTCGCGTAACAAAACAAGATGAAAAAATAATGACATGACGTCGTTGACTTGACAGCACAAGATGGCGGCGACCCACAGACAGGATATAATAATAGCATACAAATGACAACTAATATAAAGGTATAAAGCCCTCCCTCCACAGCCCGCAGCGCGGGGAAGGCGCGGGGCGTGTGCACGAGGCGACGCGCGCTCTGCATAACACTGATTCAATACGCTGTGCTGCGCTGCCAGAGTGTGTCACCGTATATATGATTCAGTGTTATTGACCGCGCTGGGCATGCTCCGTCGGCACCCCGCGCTTCGGTTTGTAGTGAGTGGCCTTCAATCCGTCCCATTCTATCACGCGCCAACATAGTTGTATTTAAAATATGTATTTTTATTTGTTGAAAAAAAAATTAACTAACCACGCCAATTTCGATGAGTCTAGATGTTCGTTTAAAAGGCCGGCCGCATACACGCGGAATTTTTCTTCGGTTTCCGTACGGAATGACGCGTGCGAACGAGACAGGGCTACGAAAGTATATAGCGTTGTCTCGCTCGCACACGTCATTCCGTACGGAAACCGAAGAAAAATTCCGCGTGTATGCGGCCGGCCTAACGCGAAAAATATATTACCTAGAGCATTATGATTCCATGACAAGAAATAAATAAATACTTGCCAAGATAAAATTTAATAAAAAATGTTCATGGTTTTTTTTTTAATTACTTACCCTAATCCGTTCTGTTTTACGAAAATTTAAGCGACAGCAAATACTAAACTAAACGTCTCATTTAGATTAATCTAATTTCTGAAAATAAAATTAACCAAACAATTTTTAATAAATGATTATGATTTTTGTAACATTCATAATCATAATCAATAATTAAAAACGTCACTATACCGAGTTTATTATTTTGTAGGAACAAGATTATTGCCAATTAAAAAAAGGTTTCGTTCCGTTTTGTATGGGGATAAAAATTTATTCGCCTGGCAATTACCATTTAGGATAGGAATGAACTAGGGATGAGATTAGTTTGCGATGAGCTTGCGATGAGCTTCAATTCAGCATTTTAAAAGTGGTTAGGAATGGGATTGGGATGAGATAAGTGCGTGGCCAAATGCTGAATACAGCCCCAGATGGCCTAGTGGTTAGATACCCTGACTATGAAGCTTGAGGTCCCGGGTTCGATTCCCGTGTCGGGGCAGATATTTGTATGAAAAATACGAATGTTTGTCCTCGGGTCTTGGGTGTTTAATATGTATTTAAGTATGTATCTATCTATATAAGTATGTTTATCCGTTGCCTAGTACCCATAACACAAGCTTTGCCTAGCTTACTTTGAGACTAGGTCAATTGGTGTGAATTGTCCCGTGATATTTATTTATTTTATTTATTTAGTCTTTTTATTGTGGATTTGTAGTAGGTCTCCCGCTTACTTCCCATACAAATCCGATAATCTGGCATCGGCGAAAAAATATGGGTGCCGGATTACCGAGCGCCTACTGTAATTCTTTTTTGTTGTGTTTTTAAATGTCAGGACAAAGTTTTTGTGAAAAAAAACTTCAGCGGGGCGAAGCCGCGGGTATCAGCTAGTCGACACTTATATTATAAAAGCTGAAGTGTGTTTGTTTGTTTGTTTTGTCTGTCCTTCTTTCACGTCGAATCTGAGTAACGGATTGCCGTGATCTTTTGTATGGACATAGTTGAAGGACTGGAAAGTGACATAGGTAGGCTACTTTTTACCTCGGGAAAACATCTCATTCGCACGGGATAACACGTTTTAATCTACTTCACTACAGCTAGTTTAAAATAAAAATCGTAACTTATTGACCCTTCGTAATATCTGCGCGGTTCTCAACTCTGCGCTTGCGCACGTTTGTTTGCGGTTCTTTTTGTTTACAATGTTGCCTCTACGTGCCCGACCCCGGCACAGACGTTAACAACAGAAAGATCACTTTCATTAGACGTCACGACAATCATGGATTTCGTGGTATTGGCTCCCTGCTTTGTGAGAATTTACGTCGCAAAAAGTGACGTCACATTTCAAATTACTAATGTAGACTTTTGAAACGTGTAGAGGAGTGCTGTAAGTGTACAGGGTTAAATGTTTTACGTGGTCAACTAATGCCAAACAAGATAATGCATTTGCTATTTATTTTTTATTTTGATACTTTGAATTTTGATTTATTTTTGAAGAAAGTATGAACCTCCTAAATTTAATCTAATTTAAAGAATTGATCCAGTGTTAACCAACCAATAACCCTTAGATTATTTATGCACTAGATGGAGCATAGGCGGCATGAAAACGTCCCATAAAAATATAAGCCAACTTGGCTTATATGTCAATTGCGTCATTCCGAATGACAGGGTTGCCAATAGTAATATGCTAAAATCCCCAAACGCATTGTCGAAATTCCCCACGGGTGGGGAATGAAAAACTATGTGGGCCGAGTGACTTAGTTTCGAGCTGTTGCGAATAGTGAATTGTAGGAAATTAATCAAGACTAGCAGAAAAACAACAAACAAAAAAAAATCAAAATGTCAAATGTCGCGTATTTGTGTTCATACTTAAAATCCCCTCATTTTCCCAGAATTGAAGCTCTCCCCACACATTCCCCAATCAGCTTCGCTTTCCCCGCAGTTTTGCCGCACACATTGGCAACACTCATTTGTCATTTTCCCTTCAGTCTGCATTGTGACAGCGCGAGAAACGTTATAGAAATGACTAAATGTGTAATAAATAAATGTAATGTAACCGTGTTTCATTATTATTTTTGGAAATAAATTCTTTTTCACCACTCAAGCTCTGAAAGTAGGTTGCATTCAGCTTGAAATCCGGGATATAAATTCGATTTACATCCTTAGGGATGTAAGTAAATTTGAAAATCGAATGGTGCTCCTTTGTATTCACGAACCCCGTGGCCGCGTGCTGCGCCACGCCGCGCGCGCGCCGCCCTTGCGCTGCTGCACGTGCAGCTGCAGCGCCTCGCCGCCTGCGCACCGAGCTCAGCAAGGTGTGCAGGCGGCCGCGGCGACGTGACGCCGGTGCCGGCCGCAAGGGCGGCGCGACGCGCTCTCTTACAAATGGCGTATATATTTTTTACATAACGGTTTTTCTTTATTTCCTCGCATTTATGATAAAAAGTAGTGTTCAACTCGAGTGTAAATGATCAATTACAACTTACAACTAGAGATGCGCCGAGTACAACTTTTACCGAGTAACCGATTACCGAGTATACTCGGTTCAAAGTTTCTCAAACCGAGTACTCGGCCGAGTTACTCGGTTCTGTTTTGAGGCGCGAAAACGGGTTTAGACAGGTTCGCGCGGCGCTACCAGCCACCGCGAGCGAACGTCGCGGGGATCCCCGCCTTCTCCCCGCAAATTAGTCAGTTTTTGTTTAACGAGTAATACGCATTTGGTCCGCACATTAATTGCTTAAATATTTTAAAAACATTGGAAATAGATGATTGTGTACAGTGACTGTTGACACAATGAGTATACGCAAAAGTTTGCGAATCTGGTTGTTTTACAAGCCCGTTTTATTTTAATACGCATGATTAATAATAATTTTATTTAGACCGAGTATACTCGGCATTTGAACCGAGTTATTCGGCCGAGTACGAGTATCAAAAAAACTGCCGAGTACACCGAGTACCGAGTAGTACAACCCTTATTTATCAATCTACTATCTATTTGTATTGTAGTTATGAAGGGGTCAAAAGTGGCTCCAATTGGTTCGTGTAATATTCACACAGCGCTGCTTTGCCAGTTTCATTTCCTTGAACTTAGCTTGACACACTACCGCGTGTTTAGATTTCCCCGCGGCCGCTCAAATTTCGATTTTGCCACAGAAAAAAATATATATAATCAGTTTTTAGTTTTATTTATTCATACTTTATTTAATTACCATTTACAGTCACTTTTACTCGCGTCTATCGGCCTCTAATATTTTTTCCCCACATTTTGGGGAATGTGAAATTAACTGGTATCATTAAGCACAACCGGAATGACGTAACGCGATCGTAATATGAAGCTGTCAAATGGATGGTGGACGTTTTGTATCGCGATGTTTGCTCCTGACGCTCCATCTAGTGCATAAATAATCTAAGCAATAACCCTAATTCTGTACCTTTCTTGTAAAAATTTCACCCTATCCCGTCTCATACAAATATTTTTCATGAAATACATTCCAGAAAAAATGTAGAGCTAAGATGAATTTTATCTTTGCTCTACATTTTTAATTTAACTAGGAATGGGTCAACATTCGAGCGTTACAACTCCGTTACCTGTGTGATCACGTTTTTTATGAATGGGCTGTCGATTTTGATAACATTTTCACTTATTCATTAGTAGTCCTGTACTTCTATCAGAATGCTGGAAACTGTAACAGAATTATCTGCCATTTCTACAGAAACGTGTCCACGAAATTGATTCGAAACCAATGCTCGCATAGAGATAAACTACGATAATATGGGCCCGCCCATCCAATTACTATTTCAATGTGTTTAGTCACATAATTACGAAATAATCTTTATTTAGTAGTATCTGCTTTTGTTTGACGGCTGTCTCAACACGCACACATGCGTTGAAAGTTTTGGTGTGCTTTATAAATACTTTCACAATACATTGAAGACTTATTGAATTGTGGAGGGGCGGGCCATGTTATCGTAGATTATCTCTACCTATTATCTCTACCTAATAAGTCGCATCGCCTAACTATGTAACATTTTTCTACGCTGTACACCATCTTTACTAAACAAATCTGTATTTCGTTTGTGTCGCGAAAAGCTGCACTTTCACGTCTCAGTAATTATTGCTTAGTATTGTTCGTATTACCGCTGCGTTTTTGCGCAATTGTTAGCACAATTGTACTATTATGTCTTACAATGCAACTTCTTGTTAAAACTATTCTTATGTGATACTAGAGAGTAATGAACTTACAATGAAACTGAAAGTCTCATGAAAACCGTGATCTTTTGAGTTAACCGTGGTTAAGGGCACAGGCCTCCTCTCGGAATGAGAGGGCTTGGGCCACAGTTCCCACACGGGTCCAGTGCGGATTGGGAACTTCACATACACCATTGAATTTCTTCTCAGGTAGCAGGTAGGTTCATAGTAAATTACAAATGTAATTTCGCACATAAATTCCGAAAAACTCAGAGGTTAGCCCGGACTCGAACCCACGACACTGCTTGAGAGACTATAGGTCAAACCACTAGGTCACCACCGTTGATTGGTAAGTACAAACTATGACACTGCCATTCCTTACTTCATTACGTAGTTCTGTCCTATCTACTTCTGAGACTGACGTTACTTACGCTGGATTTAAAGCTACCTAAGACTAGTCTAGACGTCTAGCCACGGAGCCATTCCTCGTGCATTTTACATCTGTTACATAATATTTTACGACAGTGGCAACAGAGCGGACGTACAAACAGACCACTATACTAAATTGAGTTACTGTCTCTTGCTACCACGAATTATGTATCTCTCTATCTAAATGACGTTCAAGACCGTTAACCAGCGTTGTACTTTTACTCATACTAACTGAATTATAAGTATGAAAGTGACTGCGTCTGTTTGTTTGTGCGCTCGTCAAAGTTTTAAACTACCAGATAAAAGTAAAAGGTGTTTTGGGTGATTTTAATTAGTTTTTGGTATTTGATTGTTAGTATTTTGCGCTACATTTGGCTTTTAAGCTTTATTCAGTTAGACGATGCGCGAAATAGTGTGAGTTTCTTTACATTGCGCGGTCGGGTGGTGGATTTATAAATATGATCGTTCATAGCCGGCAATGATCTACAACTGAGACGAAGATATCGTATCACATGGTCTAAAGCCCCGTTGTTTGATCACTATTTAAACTAACTAATAGTCAAATTTCCTTTGAAAAGCGTTAACTATTGTTATTTTTGCCATACATTTTAACTATTAGTTTGTTTGTTTTGTTTGTTTGTAATCAAACAACAGGCCCTAAGTGAGGCTTAGATCACTTCTTTCTCTGATTCTTTTTTGTCATTATTTTGCGCGTTTGATTATAATTTTGTAAAGTAAATTAGGTATTCAATGAACTCTACATTAAAATTTAATTTTATTACAAGTATTTTCGCTGATGGCATCACATTATTAAATTGTCTTTCAACTTTTAAACATGTGCATACATACCAAAAGTCAATCCAATCACTGTGACAATAATTTGAAATAAAAAACAAAACATATGAATGAAGTTTACAAAGCATGTTATTTATTAATTAGTTTGTAGAAGTTTCGCACTGCTGCGCAAAGATCTCGTCCCGATTTTGAATTTTTGTCCTTACAGTCCATAAAAAGTCCTACACGCATACTCCATTTAATTTAGAATTATAAACCACAACAACATTATATTGCGGCTCGTGAACTGTAATCTCTTTACAATTTGTACTAGAGTAACAATAGACGACACGCAAATAAAGTGGCATTAAAACAATTTTATTTTGCGGCTCCCAGACTATTGTACTGTACTATTTGCTAGATAAGAAATAGTTGACGAGCCGCAATATAATGATGTTGTGGTTTTCAATTCTAAATTAAATGAAGTATAGGACGTCTCGCCAATACACCTCCTGGGCCTACCTCGTTGCCGCTATCCATCATGTGGTATCCAGTCCGTGGCTACGCAGTCCATCGATTTGGATCCAGTGGGTGGGTAATGAATTATTGTAAATAAAATTATTTTCTTGAACTAACTGTCTGGCTCAAAAATATGCTACGTATCTACTTAATCACATACCCACAGATACAAGTAACATTTTATTAGTCACTATCTAAATTACAGTCGCTGACCATTTCCAATCCATTTTTATTACCAATTAATATGTACAACTAATCGTATTGCAGTTAAGTTGAACGAAAATAGTCCTTGATGAATTGTCATACGTGCACGTTGAAACGCATGGTTCGCTTGTATTTGTATTGACGTATGAGGCCCGTTATAGGTACGTTATCTAATGTAATTATTGTTAGGTTAGGTTATGTCTGTCTGGAGTGATTGACCGATTACCGTTTAAAAAGCAAGAACAAAATAACAAATGGGTACATACAAGTAAGTTACCAAACAGTTATTTATACATGGGTACCGAGGACGTTTAAAATGTATGGATATATGTATGTAAATTTCAACCGGGAGGATGGATATAAGCTTTCGTCTTCGTGTAATCCTGTTATAAGAAAATGTTGACGACGGGATGAATGTTCGGAGGGATCGTCGCATGTTGTGAGTGTTGTGTGTCGGTGTGATGGGGTGCCGTTAAAAAATCCTGATCAAGTGCGGGTAGTTCGAAAGACTCGAGCGGCTAAACGAAAATGACACCCTACACTTCAGTTAACTCGTAACCACGGTTGCTGCAATGTGGCCGAAACGAAACGTAGAGGGTTTTTTTTTTTTAAATATTATTTTGCGTGATAAGTCCCGTTTAGTATAGTAATTATGAGTGAAAATCAAGAAAGTTTAAAACAGTATATATGTATATTGTTGCTTTTATATCGTATTAATATTATAAATAGATACGAAAGCTTGTGATGATGCATTAGTGAGTTTGTTAATCTTTCATGCGAAAACGGTTTGATGGATTCTGCTGAAATTTGGCACATAGATCTATACTATTATTATAAAGAGGAAAGATTTGATTGTTTGTTTGTTTATTTGTTTGCATTGAATAGGCTCCGAAACTACTGGACCCATTTCAAAAATTCTTTTGCCGTTAGAAAGCTACATTATCACTGAGTGACATAGGCTACTTTTTACGGCAGGAAAATACCTTTTCCTACGGGAAAATTAATTTATCGCGGGCAAAGCTGCGGACGGAAGGCTATTACTAGTTTATATCCTGGATTCACATATCGAATACTTATTATCCCAATAAATGGCATAATTCTCGCGGAATACCGACAAACGATCTCTTCACTGACGGAGTTGCGGATAACAGCTGTCACTCACCTATATGCAGCAACAACATTATAATAGCATCCACATAAATTAGCATTTAAAACAAAAGGAATCAGCACTAAATATTTAAAAAGCTGTTACTATCATACAGTATTTTGTCTTATAATTATTTCTCAGAACAGCGTTTGGGTATGACGAGACATTATGTAAAGCGGTATTGACACGACACAAAAGAAAATAAACTCATACGCACACTGCGCATATCTTTCTTTTCATGTTACGTAGTCGTTACTTTTGTGTGCATTAACCTTAGCTTAAGGTAATGAGAAATCGTTGATTTAAGAACTTAAGGCTTATTTCACTTTTCTCACGGCTTGACCAATCTCGCTATAAGTTAGTTAGCAGGAAATGAGTTGAGTGAGCTGAAGACAGATTTAAATGAGGATAAAATTTAATTTTACCACAATCTTACAAAGGTTTATTACTTTTTTTCACTAGGCTACCACTGTTTGATCTATTTCAAGAAGAGGGTCGTGGATTTTTTTTTAATTTAAAGAGGCCAGACAAACGAACTAGTGGGTCACCTAATGTTAAATGATCACCACTGTCCATAGACACCCGCAGCGCTTTACGCGATGCCAGTGCGTTGTCAGCCCTAAGGAAAAAGGAGAGGGAATAGGGGAGGGGGAGAGGTATTGGGCCCCCGGCGCTCTCACTGACCGTACGAAACGCAGCAGGGAGTATACTGCTGCTTCACGCCGGTGTTCTGTGAGAGGGTGGTACTACCCCGGACGAGCCGGCCCATTCGCGATGCAGCGGCTAGCTACAACATGGCTCTACCACTACAAAAACAATTCGAATTATTTGAAATTTACGTGCAAATTCTTTGATCAATTATAACTGTAGATCCACAGTCGCGCGCCCGAAAATGTCCGAGCCAAATGAGCGCCACTTTGATAAAAGTGGCCTTCTTTTTCTCAGTACGTTGCGTGAAATTGTCAAGTTTAGCTGTCAAGTGTCAACCGAAATTCGACTGTAATGAAGTAAAGACTAGGTTCAAATTTCTGTGTAGGTGATGATTTTATTTGTTACGCAACCAAATAAAAAAGTTCGGACATTCTTTGAAGGGGATTTTGTTCGGCAATGTGTATCTTCAGTTATAATTGATCAAAGTGCAAATTATATTCTGAGAAGAGGCCTGAGCCCTGCAGTGGGATGTATATAGGCTGGGAACTATCACTAGAGCAACAACAAACAAAGATGTTTACTTGACAGAAAGTGCAAAGTCAAATCCACAGAATGATTATCATCATCATCATTTCAGACGCAGGACGTCCACTGCTGGACATAGGCCTCCCTCATTAATGATACCCAATCATTACGGTTGGAAGCGGCTTGCATCCACATTGAACCTGCGGCCTTTATCTAATCGTCCGTCCATCTCGTTGATAGACGTCCCACGCTGCGCTTGTCAGTCTGTGGCACACGGCGGACACGACGCACAAAATACGCGTTCATGAATCTACATAAGCACGACGACGTCTGTACACGCGTACGCCTACATACATCGCACGCGCACCATACTGGTGAACAGCGGCGACAAGCAATGGCGCCTTGGGGGGAGGGGTAACTCGAATCGGTGCGGGGCGGAGCGTGGCCATTCTGTTCGTTAGTACTATTATATATTCTGTGTCTGTGGTCTCCATTCGAGAACTTTCCGGCCCCAACGGCCATCTGTCCTGCGTGCTATAGGGCCCACATTAATGATTATGCTTTCTTCCCTATTGCTGTCCTAGTAGTTGCTACCTGTAATTTAGAGCCTTATCACATTGGAGCGACTTGCAAATGAGTTAAAAGCGAAGCGAACGACCAGCGAGTTCACTGCAATCGCGCAGCAATTACGCTGCGGCCGGGCAACGATTTCGTCGCAAGCAATTCAGACGTGAAGAATTTGTTGCTCCATCATCATCATTTCAGTCGAAAGACGTCCACTGCTGAACATAGGCCTCCCCCAAGGCTCGCCAAACAGACTGGCCCTGCGCCGTTCCCGCCACCTTCACCAGGTCGTCGCTCCATCTTGTTGGAGGCCTACCTACACTGCGTCTTCCGGTCCGCGGACGCCACTAGAGAACCTTTCGGCCCCATCGGCCGTCAGTTCTATGAGCGATGTGCCCGCCCACTGCCACTTAAGTCTAGCGATTCTTCGAGCTATGTCCGTGACTTTCTTTAGTTCTTTATTCATAAATTCTTATGGACTTACAGAATACACCAATTCTCTTGCGGTGTTCATCATTTCTAATGCGATCCTGCAGAGAAACTCCAAGCATAGCCTTCTCTATAGCCCTCTGAGTGACTTTGAGCTTTCTTATGAGGCCCATCGTTAACGGCCACGTCTCAGTGCCATAAGTCATCACCGGCAAGCCGGCAACACACACTGGCCAAAGACTTTTAACTTGAGACACTGCGGTATATTGGATGACAGGAAATTGCTTGCTGCACGCTCGCGACCAAATTGTTACGCATTCGCGGTGAAATCATTGCTCGCTCGCAGCTAACTCGCTGGGCACTTGCCTGGCTTTTAACACGTTCGCAAATCGTTAGTGTGATAAAACTCTTATGTTACTAGCAATAAAGTTGATATCAGGGTGCCTTAGGCGCAAGCCGCACAGAAGAGACGAGGGACGGGGGCGCGTCGCAGTCCGCGTCGTTTGTTCGCAGGCCGCGTCTCCGCGCCGCCTCTTCTGTCTGCTTTGGATCGCGACGCTTCTATACATTTAGTATGAAAACTGATTCAAGGGGTGCCGCGATGAGTATGTATTACAATACCGTAGTACGAAAGACCGAATGTATAAAACATCGAATGGGTCAAAAGACCGACACGATTTTTTTCTGAAACCGTTAACTTTTTAAGATTGTTATAAATAAACCTAACCTAACCTAATGGGTTCTGTATGATGCCGTTTTAATAAATTCTGAGAAGTTTACGGTTTCAGAAAAAAATCGTGTCGGTCTTTTGACCCATTCGATGTTTTAATACATTCGGTCTTTCGTGTTTCGGTATTGTAATACCTACATACCCACCGCGATCGCGACGTGCCCCCGTCCCGCGTCTCTTCTGTGTGGCTTGGGCCTTATATTGTGAATTAGTATGTTAAACACTTAGGACACTTACCTTACGTGGCACAGAACAAAGTGGGCGATCTAGTAAACAAGTAGCCTTTCATCGAACGGGCTCTGTGACCGTCTCATGTCAACACAGGCTTGCTCAACCGGCGGCGATGTGTACTCACCCACGCCTGTGCTATAAAACCCCTTCTACACGGTCGGGACCAACCGCCGACCGTCGTGTCGCTCGCGTCGGCCGACAGCGTTCCATACGGTTGGGGCCGACCACTGACAATGCGCTCGCGACCAAGGCCGTTGACATCAACCAAATATCGGTCGGGTCAACCGATTTCTACACTGTCCATTTTTAAATCAACCCGACCCGTCGTGTAGAAGGCCTTTTAGGGGCAGTTGTAAGTAACCATTGACTTCTTTATTTTAGGACGCTTCTTTGTCCGTGGGAACTGAAAATAATTTTGCAAAGTTTGATCTGCGTGTAGGACCAACCGCACGGAATGACGCAATGATTTTGAATATAAAGTGAACAATTGGGGAGTTGCAGTATTCCTCAGATTTTATGAGTGGGTGTGTAATACGAGATATAACAACTTATTATCTAATATTCATAATATATACGCTCACTTTATATAAACTCGTTTAGTATAACGTTCACTGGATATAATGAACGAAAAGTATAATTATAAAATATCTAATTTTGTAATGTATAACGTTGTTTATATATAATATCAATTGATATAACGATCAAAGCGTATAATGTTCATAACACCTAAGATTTAAAACGTATAAATTCATCAAAAACTTTAATGCAAGCAAACAATCAAGCAATCCATTCATTTCTTCCGCTCTGTTACAAAAAAAAAACCTAACATCGAAGGCTAAGGCGGGAGCTACGCTACGCTTCGCTCCCGCCTTAGCCTTCTGAACCTAACCTATCCAAGTCGCTTCTGCCCCGAAAAGTCTTGCTCGCTCGCTTCGCTCGCTCGCGCCACTTAATTTTACATTTACACATATTATTATATATCATGACTGTTATACCTAATGTTTGTTATGTTAAAAGAAATTAGTCCATATTAATCTTATACAAATTGAAGTTATATAAAAATAACGTTATATAATTTAAGCGTTATAGGTTTAAAAATTAAACTTTTTGTTGTTATAGCTAACGTTCATTATATCTTCTGAACGTTATTAAAATGAAAATAGATATTTTGTAGTTATATCTCGTGGGACGCACCCTTTATGAGTAGGTCTATTTCAGTACGAGAAGTCGTGATTTGCTTCACTTTGCAGATATAACTATATCAGTTTTTAAGAAATCTGTAGGATAGAGATGTATTTAGGCAACATAAGTATTGCCTAGGGCCCTCGACATACGAGGAGTAAACCTCTATAAAAAATCCAGAGGGCGGTGCCTTGGGGTGCCGATGGGGACGTAAGCGATCGTGTTCTTTGTACCGCTCTGCCCGCAGAGTGGGACACGAGGACATGAAAGCTGACGTGAGGGCACGTAACCCCAGCCTTAGCGCCGGGAACGTGGGCCGCTGCGGGGGCTATGAGGAGTAAACCTCTATAAAAAATCCGGCACCAGCGGGGGAGGGCAGGGAGAACCGAGCCCGCGCTAAACGGTGTCAGTGAGGGGCCCCATCCCGGGGTGGTCAGTGGGCGTTGCGGTGTCTCTTATTCTCCCGCGGCGTTCACAATGACAAATAAGGGAATCCGTGTGGTCGTTAGTGGGTATGCCTGGTGAGAGGAGAGCCCCACATACTCCCCGTTTCCCTGAACGGGGAGATGCATAAGGTGCATTTTCCACACCATAAAAAAAAAAAAAAAAAAAAAAAGGGCCCTCGACATGCTCTGGCCCTGTTAATAAGTTCCGTAAATAAGCGAAGGAGTCTTAATCGTTGACTTGGCGTAGTTTCAGGAAGTTTTTACGTAGCAAAGTTGTTACCCTAATTTTCTATGTAATCTCTACTTTAAATGTAGTCCAGGAGCCGAGTACCTACTATTAGCTCTAAAAATATTGATAACTAAATTGTTAGTATTATAAAAAATGAGTGGCCGACGGATGTAAAATACGTCAAAATCATGCCAAACGATATACGTAATATGGATATGACTACAATTTTATAGGTTTAAAGAAGAGAACAAAATTGTAAAATAGGTAGTTGTATAATTTTATTGTTGTAGTAAATAATCATATATTTTTTCTATGTTACATAACTTCAGCCCATTTTTTTATGGTTCACTATCCACTTATATAGGGAAAATTACCACTCTACATCTAAAAATATAAGAGTCCGTACCTATTCGTAAAGTAATACTTCACCATTAAAAGTAACCAACATTATCATATCACATTCACTGAAATTTCTTATAAAATCATAAACTGAAATTCTGTTTATAACTGACTCCATTTTATGTACTTATTGATATATTATGTAGGTATAACAAAATCTGCATATATTATTTATTATACATAAATATTAAGAACTCGAAATTTAATAAAAGTCTAATCCATCTTATGCTTTCGTCACCATTTTGCATCCATTGTCCGCCTTTTGATTATAAGTCATATTCTAAGTCGAAATATTTTTATTGAAGCATTTAAGAATGTCGAAGAATCTACCACTCGGTTCGGAAAAACCCTGTTAAGAAGAATATTAACAAGGTATTTTCATGTTACGGACGAATGTTTTCTCAAAATCATTGTTTCATTAGCTCAGTCGGTAAAACAATTAACCGTATCTTCATTAACTCAGTGACTAATCCACGATCACGAGATAAACATACAAACAACAATTGCAATTCAAGAGTAAACGAGTTTAATTGTGATTGCCAATTATTGCACAGACGTAATTGTCCATTAACTGTTGCTTATACGGTTTCACTAATAAAAGATTTACAGGGAATAGCTGCTTAAAGGCCGCACAGATCAGATGCTTGTACGTGTCACGTCACGCTCACGCACCAGTTGTATTAAATGAAACTGTAAGAAAGATGGCGCACTAGATGCGTAGACATGGAGTGCCATGTTTCTTACAGTTCATTCATTACAACTGATGCGTGTCACGCACACGCATCTGGTCTGCGCCCGCCTTTATGTTCAACAAGCCTTTCCTTGCGGCTTTGCTCGCCTTAACCATTAATTCTGAGATCTAAGAGCTCACAAAATTGCCGAGGGAATAACCAAAAAATCATCATCGTCTATATACGTTGGGACATGCAGTGGCCTGCAGGGCACAGGCCTGCTCTCAGAATGAGAGGGCTTGAGCCGTAGTTCCCACGCGGGCCCAGTGTGGATTGGGAACTTCACAGACACATACCATTGAATTTCTTCGCATGTATACAGGTTTCCTGACTATATTTGACTTCACCGTAAAGCTCATGGTAAATTTCAAATGCAATTTCGCACATAAATTTCGAAAAACTCAGAAGTAGGTACGAGCCCGGGCTCGACCCCCGTCCCTCTGTTTTTTTATTTTATTTTATTTCTGGATTATATACATCCTAAACTGAGATTTTTATAAAATTCCAAGTTGCCTAATAGTAGATTGTTCAACAAGGGACTAAAACAAGCCATAATGACACGAGATATTTAGCCACCCGAGCGATAGCGAGGGAGGCTATAATTCGAGTTGTCATTATGGTAGTTTAGTCCCGCGTTAAACACTCTACTTTTCACTTTGAATGCGAGGAAAAAAACGACGTACAAAATTACTTTTGTACAACGTATGCTCAATACGAGCAATGGACATCTGTTCAAAATTCAAATAGCAAAAAAAATACCGCTGTCTTTTCTTTTCTTTTATATTTTTTTGTAAAGTGACGCTTTAAATGCTTGCATAATTAGCCAACACATTCTAACTTAAAGACTATGTTAAAACTAATTGGACTATGCATGAAAGAATGATAATTGTTCATTCATTAGAATCGGCAAATAAATTAACCTAATTGATCTAAGTTCACACACAAAATATATTGTTAACTGAAACACTTACCCGTGAATAAAGAAACGACTTTTTAAGTTTATTTTCTATATGCCAATTCTTTGTTAAATTATATCTAATTATACTTTCTATTTACTATTAAATGCAACTGACATCGCATTATTTTGAAGTCACGCCATATTAACATTCAAACGTAACTGCTCTATCTACCGTACACTCCAGCACTGCTTTGCCGACAGTGCGGATTGCTATTTTATCGACAGAGCAGAGAACTGCTTTGCCAACAGCGTTTTTAAAAAAAAAAAAAATTAAAAACACCTAAGCTAAAGGAAATCTTTCTTTACGTGCAAAATAAAATGAATTAATCTTTAATATTTTATAATTAAATAGATTAATATTCGTAATAGGTATTATTAATAGGTATTAATATAGTATTATTAATATTCGTATTCGGGAGGGTAGTTCGGCTGTCAATACAACAACACGCATTTTTTATTTGCTCTGCATTTTAATTATAATTTTATTGGAAGATTATAGTTTAAAGTCACAGTTTTGCGTAAATGTCAGAGTTCAGTGATTTGGTGTTGCAAATAGACTATAAAACTTTTATGTTGTCTTCGGAGAGTTTAGTGAGTGTTGAATGAATATCGGATTCTAGTGATAAACTCTTTATTTTTTTGCTCGCCACATGAATAAGACTACCTTCACTTAATGGACAATTTCGCATAGGCAATACAATAACTTATTTCGAACTGCTACGCGTACGCCTCGATGGTGCAGTGGTAGCAAGCGTCGAGTGAAATCACAGTGCGCTGGTTGGTCGGAGGTTCGAGTCCGCCTGGAGCGTAATTTTTCTCTTTTGCCATTGCAAGCTGGTTAGAATGGTTGCACTGGTATGTGACGCATGTAAGAACAACATTATTGTGACCCAGAAGAGGGTCAAATGCACAAGTAGTGATTGTCAACTTTTGTACCACTCGGAATGTGTCAACTTTATTAACGAATCAAGTGGCGCAAGAGCTCTCTGGAAGTGTCCGGTTTGCGTCGCTTCGCAGAAAAAGGGAGATAATAGGAACACTCCCGTGCGATCGCTTAAGGCTGGTCCCCTTGTGGCGACGGACTCGGAGTCGTTGTTTGAAGAGGAGTTCTTGGACATAGATCTTGGTGGGAGGCCGGCAGGGGGAGCTGTTGAGGCGATACTGTCTGAAATGAGAGCACTGCGTACGGACGTAAATAGTCGTTTGGATGATCATCAGGAATATTTTAGAAAAATCGATGCTCATTTGATATCACTTGAAGATAATTTTAAAGTCCTTAAGGATAGGGTTAATTATTTGGAGTCAAAGTCGGAACGTATGGATGTTATTGAAAATAAATTATTGGAGCTGACGGAGCACAGTGAGAGACTTGAAATTCAACTGAATAAGCGAGAGCAAAGAGAGCGTAAAAACAATCTAGAAATTTCAGGAATTCCCGTTCGACCAAACGAGGACGTTGGTGCGATTGTTTTGAAATTGGCTAGTGTCCTTGAGGTTCCCCTTGTAGAAGAGGACGTCGAGTGGGTTCATCGGGTTAAACCCTTTAATTCTGGTGATCGTGGGGGAGAGGTTTCAGAGGCTGCCAAGGGTGATACTGATAGTACTGAGCAGATTGTTGATGGATCGTTTGCTGCCGTTGTGAAATCTTCGGCAGGCTTGGGCACATCTAGAATAATTGTACGATTGCGCCGGTTCGAGAAAAAACTGGCTTTGCTTAAAGAAGTAAAACATCGTCGTAAGGCAAGTGGGAACTCTGAGGCCGTTACAACTGCCGATCTGGATATAACTGGTCAGGCTCAGAGGGTTTACATCAACGAAAATTTATCAGCGGCAAATAGACGTCTTCTGCATCTTACAAAGGAAGTTGCAGCAAAGAAAGCTTATAAATACGCATGGTTTGGTTACGGCAATATATTTGTACGCAAATTGGAGAAGCAACCTGCATTACAGATTGATTCGGTTGGAGACCTTAATAGGCTGCCTTAGGGAGATTCTGCATTCTCACGTGTTTTTTTTTTTTAGTTATATTACTTAATAGTTACTTAGTAGGTTATAAGCTTTTTGTATAAATAAGTTTTGTAATGTTTAATAATAGAGGTAAAACAATAAACTTTAAGCTGAGTCTCATCAATGTGCGTTCCTTAAACACAGGTAGAGATGAACTTTTGGAGACTATTAGGGAGGAAGATCCTGATGTTACGGCTGTGACGGAAACGTGGTTGCAGGAGTCAACTGACTCAAAACATTTTATTGTCCCCGGATATCGCTTTATGCATATTGCTCGCAAAACTGGGCAACGTGGTGGTGGTATCGGGGCGTATGTACGTGACTGTTGGCCAGTGCGTAGAATTCAGGTGCAAAATAGTTCATTAGAACAGCTTTGGTTAGAAATAAAACTAAATAGCCTTAAAGCGGCAATTGGTATTTTCTATCGTCCACCCAATTTTAATTTTCAATGTTTCATTGCACAGTTGGAAGATACCTTATCTGGTATTTCTCCTGCCTACGATCTCGTATTCTTGAGTGGTGATATAAATATAGATATGCTTGGCGCGGTTGGTAATCATCAAAGAATATTTTTGGACACTTTATCTGAGTATGGTCTATGCCAATTAGTAACAGAAGCCACGCGAGTTACGTCTTCATGCAGTTCCCTTTTGGATGTCATTTGTTGCACTTCAACTGTTAAGCCTAAGAGTCTGAAAGTCAAATACAACGATTCATTGAGTGACCATGCCTTTGTGTCAGCACAGTTCCCGATTAAATTACAAAAACCAGCTCCACGTATAGTCTCGTATAGGGCATTTGACCAGGTAGACCTGGACACGTATCGATTTGCTTCGTCTGTGACCCCGTGGCACTGGGTAATCGATTGCTGCGATAATATTGACAATATGGTTGAGTGTTTTAGATTTTTGTTATTGCAATTGTTTGATCATTTTGCTCCGGAGCGCACGCGAACGTTTAGAACACCAGCAACGCCATGGATTACTGACAGTTTAATGGTGATGCGGAAGGACCGAGATAGGGCATGTTTGAAGGCTAAGAAGACTAAAAAACCCGAACATATCCAGACTTACAAAACACTTAGAAATTTAGTAACTAGTATAACTCGTACTGAGAAATTGCATTACTTTGAGGCTAGAGTTAATCGAAACGTGAAAAACCCGCGGCAAATGTGGAACGAAATAAAGAAATCTTTGGGCTCATACACGAAGGCTATGTTACCTCCTCATCTGTGTGATCCAGATAAAATTAACAAATCTTTCCTGGACAGTCTTCCCTCTACAGGTCTGCAGCACAGTGGTTATAAGAAGTATACTGTAGGGAATTTCATAGGCGAAAAATTTTCTTTCCGACTTGTGAGTCAGGATGATGTTGGTAAAGTGATTCAATCGATTTCTTCCAACGCTACAGGTATCGATGGTATTTCAATTAAGATGTTGAAACTGACACTTCCTTATTCGCTGCCTGCTATTACTGCAATTGTTAATACTTCCCTGTCCTCTGGGAAGTTTCCCACAGCATGGAAATCAGCTTTGGTAAGACCATTACCCAAAAAAGACAACCCGGAAACAGTAAAAGATATTAGACCAATAGGCTTGTTACCCATCCATTCAAAAATTTTAGAGAAAGTAGTTCATTTGCAATTAACAAGATTCCTCGAATGCAACAAAATAATTCCGCAAAATCAGTCCGGATTTCGAAAGCAACATAGTACTACCACAACTCTCATACATGTGGTTGACGAAGTGTTAGCGACATCAAACGATGGTTTTGCTTCTATCCTGGTGTTGCTGGACTTCAGTCGCGCATTTGATTGTCTTGACACAGACCTGTTGGTGGCAAAATTAGGATACTATGGTTGTGATGACACTGTTCGTTCATGGTTTTCAAGTTACTTTTTTGATCGAAAGCAAGTTGTGGAGATGGTGGATGTGTCGGGCGACAAAATGAGGTCTCAACCACTGCCCGTTGTAAGAGGTGTAGTCCAGGGATCTATTCTGGGTCCGACACTGTATTCGTTGTATACAGCAGATATGCTCGATTGCGTTACTTCTGGTTTTGCCCATATGTATGCCGATGACACACAAATCTTGATAGGTGTAAAATCCTCGGAGTCTATTCAGGGGTTAAACAAAGATTTGAGTGAGATATGTAGCTGGTCGAACTACCATGGACTAATGCTAAACCCCCAAAAGTGCACGTACATAACCCTCGGTACAAAACACCAAACCGATATTGTTCGCAGTTTTAATCCTGCGATAATTGTGAACGGTCTTCCTATCCAGGAATCTAATGTTGTTAGGAACCTGGGAGTCCTCTTTGATCGTGGGCTTACTTTTGAGGATCACGTTAAACTTAAGGTGGGAAAATGTTATGGGGCCTTAAAGTCTCTATACAAATTAAGACCATTTTTAAGCACCACTGTGCGCATTAAACTGATGGACAGCCTGGTTCTTTCTGTTCTAGATTATGGCGATATAGTATACGGGCCTTGTCTAAATAAGAAAACTGAAAGAAGAATTCAGAGGGTTCAAAACTCTTGCATGCGTTTCTGTTACAATGTAGGAAAACGGTCACACATCACTCCTTGGCTTAATACTCTTGACATTCCAAATATGAAAAATAGGCGCATATTGAAACTTAACTGTCTTGTTTTTAAACTGAAGAAATCTAGCTCGCCAACATACTTGCGACGTAAATTGAAGTGGTGTAGTGAGAGGGAGGGATGTTCGAGGCCGACACGCAACCCTAGGTTGGAATTGCCATTGCCTCGCTTGGTTGCTTTCAGAGGCAGTTTTCGGTTTGCAGCATCGAAGTGTTGGAATGATTTGCCTCCACCCATTCAGAAATGTATATCAATCGACAGTTTTAGATTTAAATGCAAAAAATGGATTGTTGAACAACAGAAAACAGCATGTTGCTGGACAAACCTTCTGAAGACTAATTTATTGTAAAGAGTTATTTTTCTCTCATCCTTCAATGGTAGATTGTTCAACGGGAGCATAAATCGAGCCATTTTACCCGAGACGTTCATTATAAAGCTCTTATATTTCATGCATTGCGATTTCTACAATAATGTACTGGATTTGTCTAGTTTTAATAATTTTTTTTTTTTAATATAAAACGCCAGTTAAAAGAAAAAAACTATTTTGTGAAAGTGAAGCTGAATTTTCTGAATTTTTGGACTTATAGCTTTAGTTTAAGTATATGTATCTGTTTGGGTGGTGTGGCATTGTTTTGTTTGACAGCCACACTACCACTTTCCTCGTATTGGGTGAGGACTGAAAACCAGCAACTTTGCTGAGTCCTCACCTTTTCACAAAATTGTATTTGTCTTTTTTTCATTGTTTTTTGTTTTATTTTAAGTTTGTGAATAAACATTCTTTTATTTTATTTATTTTTTAATTATTCAATGTGTTTCACGAAATTATTATTTTTTAAATATTTTTTATACAGTTGCCATTTTGAGGTTATTTCCACGCCCTAAAGGCTTCCACAGACCGAAGCGCAGGGCGCTACAGTGCGTCCGCAGCGCGCTTCTGTCTGTGGAAAGCTTTAAAATTGTCTATACCCAGTTACTGAAAATGGCGATAATCCTCCATTCACAAACACCGTGATTGGCAGTTTAGGGGTTTCCATAGTCAATTAAAAAAATTTTACTTTAATCCCTTGAGATCAAAAAAGAGCTTTAGTCCCGATATGCAGAGACTAAAGTAACATTTTAAGAGCATGAGAAGTGAAAAACATATTTTTTGAGCTTTATTTTTTTTGCATATACTGCGCAGTAGCGAAATAACCGCAAGCGCTCTGCCAGACTCGACATTCAAGATTTGCACATTGATAAAATATTTTTTTTATTATTTCAACGTGCCTAAAACACCTTCCCTAAATTCGTCATCAGCTCTCCGGCTTATTAGGTCAAACTACTATATAAGGCTACCAAGACGAAGATTTGAAGGTGGCAGTAAAAAATAATACGAAAAGATACAGTCGGATACTTATTCGAAAGTTTACATTTCGCATTCTTCGTCTTAACCGAAATTACTAAGGTCAATGTCTCCAACACCCATTTGTCCCTGTCGCGCCACTTCATTAAACCAAAATATACTTTCCCCTCACTTGTCATTAGTCACTGATACGCGTGAAATAACCCATAACTCCTCCAAGTTTCGGTCTAAATGGGATCCATCACCTTGTTTCGAGAAGTGATGGCAACCAACCACTTTTGCCTTGGGTACCGTATGGCAAGATTTTGTACCATCGAATAAGATACAACTCGATTATGAGATTCTATAGAATTAGGTTCAATGTTGGTCTCGCTTGACACCATCGAAAATGCTTACAGGTAAGTAGGTACCTATTACCTATAGTGGTCCACCGTACATTATAAGACGAGTCAGTGGTATTTCCAAATTCCAATGGTGGTGGTGGTATATTCCAATTTATCTTTGTGGACCTTTTGTTACAGAGGAAGAATTAGTTAAAACGTTTCCATACTTAGCAAAACGGACTATCCCAGCATGAATGCTTACTTGTAATTGGACAAAAACAACCTACATCCCTTTTCGTATGCCAGAGGTGAAATACGGTGCAATTTCCGCAACTCCTTCATTCAGTCGGGATTTTTAGTGAATAAACTCAAAGTACTTACAGACATATTGTAAGTAATATCAGTGGTTTTCCCATCACCCAGGTTTTAAAAGCTTGGCATGATTCAGAAGTGAAGTTGGTACAGGATGCGATATTGAATATCGGATATTCGATAACAATGAAATGCAACTGGTATCTGCAGCCACCATCTTGTCATTTTTGTGAAAAACAAACTGTACGGACATTATTATTTAGGTAAGTACTAACCGGATTTCGTGAGGAAAAACATTATACAATCGATTTATTTCGAATTTAAACTAAGGAACCAAAAACCCAAAGCCGTGGTGGCCTAGTGGTCAGAAGAAGGTCGTGGGTTTGAATCTGGGCCTATGAGTTTTTCGGAATTTACGTTTGAAAATTATATTTGAAACTAACAATCCACACTGGGCCCGCGTAGGAACTACGGCCCAAGCCCTCTCATTCTGAGAGGAGGCCCCTGCTCTGCTGTGGGATGTATATAGGCTGGGATGATGATAAACCAAAAGCATGATTTATTTATACCGTCAACATAATATATTATCACGACACTACCTCAAAGAAGGACTAGACACTAATTCTCACCTACAACGCGCTGAGGACAGGCCACAATACAGATATGGCATTCCAGATAGCCACTTGAACGTCCGTCCTGCGTAGGCAAATTCCGGTCTCTAAAGAAAGATTTACAAGAAGTATTTAAATCTGATTTTAGAACCAAAGATAGCGCGATGTGGAACATTACTCACGTCACCGGCGCTCTTCATCATTATTCATTCCTCAACATCTTCTGTTCGTTGACTAGGTTAGGTGACACAAAGGTCGCTATAGCACTTAAGTTCCTTCCTACTTCAATCAATGTTAAGAACAAAACCTTATTAATAAAACCTTAATTATTTGTTTAAATTAAATCTGAAAAATTTGAACCGGAACTAGGGTTGCCAACTATTTCTTAAGCAAATATAGTATTTCCTAGCCCAAGGTACAAAAAATATAGTACTCTGAAAAAAAAAATAGTACACAATACTTAAAATAGTGAAAATTGATTCATTAAACATGAGTATAGTAAAAATGGCCTGCCTAAACCGCACGCGTAAGGACTGACCGAAATATAGTATTTTTGCGTACTATATATTTCTTCAACAGTATATAGTACACAGAGTCAAAATATAGTACAATACTATATATTATAGTACGGTTGGCAACCCTAACCGGAACCCTTCAGAGCGTGGGCGCTTTAAACGTTCAAGTGAAGGTCGGGAGTGGGCTGGATTTGTTTTGGTTTTCAAGAGTTAAATATTGAATGTGTGAGCTTAATGAGTAATCAGTCGGCGCCTGCAACGCCATCCACAGTCTGTCACGAGGATTAATGTCTACCTACTCGACTGACTCACGATCATGGCTTTACGAAATTAGTTGAATTGGACCCAATAAAGACTGACTCTGTTTTCGGCAAATGACTAAAGAACGTCCCAAAATAAGTATACTTAGTTTACTTGTGGCAAATACATCTGTTTGTTTTTCGCGTTCCAAATTTTAAGATAGCTTTTGTTACTTTTGCTTAATACGATAATATTGCCTCAGTGTAGCAAAAATAGTAGGTACCTATACTTTAGACTGTTAGGTATTTAAAAGAATGTAAACAAACGGGAGCTGTCAAAAATGACAGATTCAGAGGTTGTGAACCTTTATGACGAGAATAAAAATTTAAAATGTAGCTATCACTAAATACGCTATTAGACTTCTTATAATGATCTCATTTTATGTAAAAGCATAAAATCTGAACATTGTTGAATAATCAATGATTAATCACTGGTAAATAAAGTAGTCTCATTGCTAGTCTATCATAAAATTTTTGTGTGGTATTTATATCCTATCTGCTAATCATAACAATTACCTTATAATACTTTTTAAATAAAACGCAACATTTTTATTAATTATTTTATTCAGAATTAGGTGTGGGTCAACAATCTAACTATCACCGTTCATGAGACACAGCCTGGTGACAGACGGATAGACAGACAGACGGATAGGGTTCCCATTTTTACCCTTTGGGTATGGAAACCTGAAAAAACAATAAGTAAAACAATTCAATTAATTACCTTCATTAACCCAAGTCTCATCCAGGTAATAAATCTTCTTCCCTGCCTTTCGTTCTTTATCTATTTGGTCTAAATACTTAATACGCCAGTCGACTATATCATTTCTATCAATCAACATACTTTTTAGGTTTCTTTTAGAATACTTGAACCCCAGTTTTTTAACACTTTAAAAAATGTGGTCCTTGACAAATTTGGTAGACTGTCATCGTTGTTCACAGCTTCAAGCATCTTGCTTACAGTTGGCAATTCATTTGCGAAATAAAATTGATGCACTTATCTTCGAATACCACCCCAGTCAATATCATCAAGGCTATTCACTAAGCTTGGTTTTGTCGCAGGTGGCGGTGGCGATAGAACACGACCGTGAGTTTTGTATTCTTTGAGAACACTGTACACAGTAGGAATCGAGACACCCATGATTTCTGTCGTTTTTTGGGTTATGTCGGTTTTGGATGGATATCTATCTTTTGGCCACGTTTCTTCAACATATTTAAATATGTTCACAAGCACATTCTTTTCCGATGATGTAAGATGTCCTGTCTTAGTCCGCTTCATCTTCGGAGAAGGAAATGTAAGCAAGGAACTAGCCCGGCTAGTTCCCGGCTCGCCATCACCCATGTCTTCGTAAAATACACAACTCCGTAACAAAACAACAAAACAAACAAGTTGAACAAAAAATTAACAGAAAACAACAAACTTAACAAAGAATAACAATAAATGAAATCTCGAAAACACCACAAATATCGCACTCGCATCAGATGACAACAAGCAATGGCAAATGTCAAACCGACAAAGTTAAAAATCACGTAAGTTAGGTGTTGCTACATTAAATACGACACTTTCTATTTTAGTCGCATTACATTCTGATTAGACCAAACCTTGCGTTTTAAACCTCTGCAAGATTGGGTATTTTTTAGTGACAATTTACAAAAAAAAATTAAATATTCATTTAACATGATAAAAATAATTTTGTATTCGTAAATGTGTACATATTCAGTAAAATTAAGCGTAATTATATGTTATTAGAATTGAACGGACTGAAGAAGGTAGCTCAATTATTTTAAAATAATAAATATTGAACAGGAACCGAACATTGTCTTAGAAATAACCTCTTTAATGGTTTGTTTACATTCTTTTAAGTACCTAAAGGTCTAAAGCATACAACAAGTCATGTTTATAACAGTAATAATTATTTACTATTGATAATGTTTTTTTTTTCCAAATCAATGATTGTCAAAATGTGTCTCTCTCGCTTTCCGGAATCTGCAAATCCCGAAAGAAATCTGTTGTTAAATATATACTGGAAAGTTCAGTAACACTAATTTAATTAACATAGAAGTTATCGTCTAAATTGAGGGTACAAGTAAAATAGATCGACATCATTACTCCCTCGTAGATAAGAATTATAAATATCGAGTGTTCTTCAAACATCCGCTTCCGAAGTGCTCCGTATTAAAATCAAACTGTTTTATGTTATAGGTGCATATGAATTTATGGCCAAGTTTGAAAGATATAGTGCGGGATGCTTTTATAAAGATTGCTTTGGATCTTCAATAAATAATGCCCAAGTAAGTGAGCGAATGGTTATTTTGGCACTGATCTGACAATTCAACATAACCGCCGTCCAAGTGAAAGCATAATTTTTTTACAAAGTTTTATTTATCTTGTAATGTTTGCTGGTCATAAATATATAAACAGCCACAATACAATACAATACAAATATTCTTTCTTTCTTTTTATACTTAATTTTTTTTAGTCACTTTGACTATCTGTACGCCAGTTTTTATCAAAATCTGTTCAGCCGTTATATTACATGATTGACTAACAAATATCTACATATCCAAACATCTTCACAAAGCATAGGATAGGATTCCGTCTATTGTTACACAAAACAAACACAAATATGAATATTGATTTGACTTTTCGCTCTACCATCGACATCGCGGGATCTCTGCGGGATCGCATTAGAAATGAAGAAATCCGCGCAAGAACTAAAGTCACAAGAATCGCCAGACTCAAGTGGCAGTGGGCAGGGCACATCGCTCGTAGCACTGATGGCCGACAAGGTTCTCGAGTGGCGTCCACGAACCGGACCACGCAGTACCTCGTAGGTAGGCCTACAACAAGATGGAGCAACGACCTGGTTAAGGTTGCAGGATCGCGTTGGATGTGGATGGCACGGGACCGATCTGCTTGGCGAGCTTTGTGGGAGGCCTATGTTCAGCAGTGGACGTCTTTCGGCTGAAATGATAATGACGATGATTGACATTATTGCTGCAAGTATTCTTTGCAAATATGTACAAAAATGCATCCTTAACGCATTATTTGGTGTCATTAATCGCTTGGAATTCAAGGCGGCTAAATACAATACGATAATATTTACTTTAACAATCCTAAACACACTCAAGCTAATGGCGTACAAGAAAAGTAATTGCGGTATCACCATTCGGACCCTTATTTGATTTCGATAAGGCGTTTGAAATCAGATGCCAAATATGGTGATAATGACAGTAGCTACGTTTATAGGTGATACTTGGCTTCTTAAAAACGGCCCCAACGGTTTTGAAGATAATCAGAGGGAATAAGAATATACGATAAATCGAATTATGTTAGGTCCTGGTCCGAGCATGCTCTGTCGCATCTGTGTTTCTCGGAAACTTTGTATGTACTTCCTTGGGCTAAAAAGTAACCTACGTTGATCTGAAATAGCCTTCTCTTAGTTAAATATTTTTTAAATCATAAACAAACAGTAACCTTACTCACAATCATTAAAAAAAATAAGAAAAATAAACAAACATACACTAAAAGTAGTATATTAAAGTGCTAGCGCAGCTAGTGTGTAACGCGTCGCCAGAACGTAGGCGATTCGTGAACGGTTTACAGCGTATTAACTACATTTGAACGCCCGATTGAAAGCGCGATTGGACAATGAGTCAGAAAAATTTACCAGCCCTTATGAGGCTATCTAATAAATTTAGATATATTAAGGCACGGTGATTCAATCGCGCTGACTTTTTACGACATTATTCACGCAAGCTACGGGAATACAATAGTACATTGTGCAACAAGGGCCGTAAGTAGGGGATCACTAACGAGAGTCTATTAGAAGCCCGACGCCGAACTTACTGCCCGTGATACACACAATCACATCACATTGCGAGGAAAAAATCCAAAAATAAAATTATTTTTCACTTCTCATGCTCTTAAAATGTTACTTTAGTCTCTGCATATCGGGACTAAAGCTCTTTTTTGATCTCTAGGGATTAAAGTAAAAATTTATTAATTTACTTTGAAAACCCCTAAACTTCCAAACACGGTGTTTGTGGATGGAGGATGTGGTGGAGTACATCCGGAGCGCCAAGCAGTACACCGTGAGGGTCCAGCTTTTGGAATCGAGCCATGAACGAACGTTTAACTCGTTCGTGGTGTTGGTTCCGACGAAGGACTGGGGAGCCTTGACGATGGAGCAGTTTTGGCCTAAAGGAGTAGTGTTCCGGCGTTTCCGTGGGCGACCCCGGGTCTCCGGTGCTACTGACGCGACACCGGCTTTGCGGGTGTCCTGAGTGTTTGATGTGTGATGTTTAGTTTTATGTAGTTTTAAGTTTTAAATTTGATTATGTATGTTACTCTGTAAGGTATTTATCTATGGGCCTATGCAGCCTGAATTAAATGTTTATTATTATTATTATTATTATTATTGCCATTTTCAGTGACTGGGCATAGATAATTTTAAAGCTTTCCACAGACCGCAGCGCGCTGCGGACGCTCCGAAGCGCTCCGTAGCGCCCGCCCCGTAGCGCTCCGTAGTGCCCTGCGCTTCGGTCTGTGGAAGCCTTTAGGGCGTGGAAATAACCTCAAAATGACAACTGAATAAAAAATATTTTAAAAAATAATAATTTCGTGAAACATCATGAATAATTACGAATATTAATCTATTTAATTATATTCTAATATTCTAATTCTATTATTCTAATTCATTTTATTACGCATACTTAGTCCAATTAGCTATGAAATAATTTTCAAGTTTGAATCTGTTGGCTAAATATGCAAACATTTAAAGCGTCACTCAACAACAAAAAAACCGCGGAACAAATTTAAATTGCTATTTGAATTCAGAACAGACGTCCATTGCTCGTATTGGGCGTACGTTGTATAAAAATAATATTGTAGATTAGTATACCTAAAACATCGTTTTTTACTCGCATTCAAAGTGAAAAGTAGAGTGTTTAACGCGAGACTAAACTGCCATAATGACACGCGAATTATAGCTTAAATATCTTGTGTCATTATGGCTTGTTTTAGTCCCTTGTTGAACAATCTGCTATTGTCTCTAAACACCGAAATTGAATAAAATAATGGCTACCCGCCAATACAGATTGTCAATTTATTCGAGTCATCTACCATAGATGATGTAAACTGTGTTTAGTTTAGCATTCGAATGGTCAAGGTACTCTCGCCATCTCCGCCTCAGCATTAAGTACCTTTTAAATAAGAAAATTACACCTAATAGCTACTTAGCTACTGTATTAATTTGTTTACTCTTTTCATTACAGACAGGTTTGTTGCCCTTTGAGCACGCGCCTGCGTCGACGCCATCTGTAACAGTTGGTTATTAATATTATTGTACAGAAAACATTTAATTCACTAGCGCAAAACATAATTAACTAGTCATGCAAAACGGGTTAGCGAAAAATACCGGTCAAGCGAGTGTCGGACTCGCAAGCGCAGTGTTCCGTAACGCCTCAAAACATTGTCATAATAAAAACCGAGAGAAAATCGCCGAACAAAGCACATTTAACCCCTTCAACTTTATGGCATGATGACACATTATCAGACCTGATGATAGGATGATACGGAGCGGAAGATGCAGTGTAGGTAGGCCTCCAACAAGATGAGCTGACTTGGTTAAGTAGACGGAAGGGGACTGGATGCGGAGGCCTATGTTGAGCAGTGGACGTTTTACGGCTGAAATGATGATAAGCAACATCTTCTCATTAACAGGCGGAAGATATCCACTGTTGTATAAAGGTTTCCTCGTTAAAACGCCACACTTTACAACCAGACGGGTCATAGTGAAAATAAACGGATCACTCACGTCTCAAAACGAGTTTAACTCGACATGTTTCGGGCTAATCTGTAGCCCTTCCTCTCGGAGTCGCACGTCACGGCGGCTGCCAAACGTGCACTCAAACGAGTCATCTTAGAATGCCACAAGCTATAGCTAAACCGTTTGACTGATCCCTCGCCCGCGCGGTACATGGGCTGGGGAGTATGACGCTTCTACGCGGTTCTAGTGTCGATTGAAAATTTTACACAAAACGTTGAACTGAACGATGGATAGATGAACAGATAGTGGAACCTTAGTACTTAATATGATTTCCTTAGCACCCTATAGCTACGGTACCCTAAAACTGATATTAATTAACTCCACGGCATTGTGTCGCTGCCTCATTGGAATACCGCAAGCAATTTGTTGATGCCAAACTCCTGCCTACATTGTTTGGCTTAAGGCCTTTTTTGTAGAGGTAACGGCACCTACGGACCAAGCCTCATTCTCTTCATAATCAACCTCTTGTAAATCATTGACATTGTTTATTCCACGTACTTGATTTGTTAGTTTTCTTTCATACAAATACTTATTTATGATTTTTTGTATACAGACGAATGAGCAAGGTCGCCTTTTCTTAAGATTATAAGGCGGTCAACATGTGTTTAGCGCTGACTCACGTGTTTCGAAAGTATCGCTTCTGAGTAATTAATAACATTGGCATAAAGGTGTCAGCGACCTTTATTTCAAATCCAACTGAAGCGCCATACATGAACGACATGTACATGCTAGTGGCCTATTTCCCTAATATAGATTTCGCAGGTGTTCTAGCCAACAGTAAGACAAGTTGTTAAGCCATTATTTGTAGGCGCAGAAATAAGTAGTAACGTAGAACAGCGTTCCGCAAACTTTTTGTGCTCACGGTACGTCTAGGAAAACGAAAATTTTCGGAGGTAGGTACATCAAAATCAGTTGTTAATAGTAGATTGTACACCAAGGGGATAAAGCACTGTATTATGTCACGGGCGCGATATTGAATCCTGAGTGTAACGAAGGACTCCAGATTTAACTCCCGAGCGTAGCGGGGGGTTTCTAGTTGATTCCCGAGCGAAGCGAGGGAATTAAGATTGAGTCCTGAGAGCAGTGAAGGATTTAAGCGCGCCCAAGGCAAAATCAGTTTTATCCCCGAGGAGTATACTCTACTTTTCTCACCTTTAACGCTATAATGGTTAGGAAAAAGTAATTTATTTCTAAACGTCGTGTTTCGTAAATACATACACTTCATTGTAAAAACATTAATAAAATGCATTATGACATACTTTATCAACTATCGAGTTCAGGACTTTGTTTGCCGGTTTCGTAGTCGCAACAGCTGTTTTAAACCTGTTATTATCGACAAGATGTTACTGGTACCTTTTTACTAGTATACCCTGAACCAGTAAACTAGAAAAATACAGCTGCTTTACAAACTTATGAGAAAGTCAATGCAGACCTAGTTGCATTCGACCACGACCTAACAATCAGTAGCAAAAGGGTAGGTTTGAATGGGGCTAAAGAGAAAATAATAGGGTTATCTGAGTCGGTTTCTCTGAATGCAAGCGGTCAGGGTAAAGGGGACGTTTAATTCTTTTCAAAAATTATCAATGCAGCACGTAATTTCTTGGGGATTCTCTTTTATGTCCTTTTAAGTAGTACCCGATGCTCGCCGTACTGCGTCATAGGGAAAAAGTCGCATCTTACATTTTTTTCGAAGTTCAAATCAAGTCAAATGTTTTTATTCAATTTAGGCTTCAATTCAATTCAATTGAATTGAACGTCGATAAATCTACTAAAATCTAGTTCGAAGAAACCCTTTGTTAAGTTGTACTGTACGGTCACGGTCAGCATCAAAAGTATCTGGTCACTTTTGTACTTTGTCGTAATAATAATAACACAATTGTTAATCATTGTATGACATTTGCACCTGACTGTAAAAAAGCGATAAGGTACAAAAGTGACCAGCTATCTTGATGCTGACTGCACGTAAGTTGAGTTACATACATATTTAGAATCAGTAAATAAACCAATCAAGTACGAGTCAGACTCGTACATGAAGGGTTCCGTTTCTCTGTACAATGTTTTAAAAATAGTTTAGTAAAAAACAAGATATACAGTTGTGGCCATATAATTAAGAACGATTATTTATTGAGATGATTTTTTCAAAGTAACAAGTATAACTAATTGCCCGTATTTTTTTTATTTCTTTCGGTATTGCAAAACTTTTCCGTACTACCGGTACATTCATTTATGCAACATTGTTGGCTAAAAAATTAATAGAGAAACTTTATACATTCGATCTGAACCTAGTATTAGTACTTACTGGCTGGTCACGTAATTAAGAACGCTGAATAGTTTATTATTTTTTCAAATTTAAATAGAGAACACTGTGTGGCTCTGTGGTTGTAGATTATTATTCGTATAATTTTGGCGCCATTTCGTGCTGTTAAAGTCTTAAAAGTGATTACTTCGTATAAAAACAATGGGGAAAAATAATAGTTGTGATAAATCTACAAGAGAAGTAATAATAAAACTTCGCGAGAAGAATTGGTCGTATAAAAAGATAGCCGACCATCTGCAATGTTCAAAAACAATGGTTTTCCATGCCGTAAAGCATTTTTCCACGTATCAAACTACTTCAAACGTTCGGCGTGGACCTAGACAGAGAAAGTCATCTCGTCGAGATGATCGAAATATCGTTCGTTTGGCAAAACAAAATCCTTTTAAAGGGTCTAATGAGTTGAGAAAAGAATATTTTGGCGAAAACAACCCTTCAGCAATCTCTGCACACACTATTCGAAGGCGTTTGGTAGAAAATAAGTTGAACGGAAGGATAGCAAGAAAGGTGCCTATGTTGAAACGATGTCATAGGCAAGCCCGACTTGCATTTGCAAGAAGGTATGAAAACTGGACAGTCAGACAGTGGAAAAACGTTCTTTTTTCTGACGAGACAAAAATAAATAGGGTATGTTCTGATGGAAAACGATATGTACGACGCCCTCCGAATAAAGCATTCGACCCAAAGTACACAAAAGTGACATTAAAGGATGGCGGGGGAAATGTGAAAATTTGGGGGTGCTTTTCTGGACATGGCGTTGGACCTGTTAGGCTGATAGAAGGAAACATGGATCAATTCCAATACAAAAATATACTGCAAGAAACAATGTTACCATATGCCGAAGACGTGCTTCCGGTTATTTCGACATTCCAGCACGACAATGATCCAAAGCATACTGTACGCACCGTTAAGGAATTCCTCACATCACAATCAGTTTCAGTCTTAGATTGGCCAGCCAACAGCCCAGATCTTAACCCAATAGATCATCTTTGGTGCGAAGTCAAGAAAAAGGTTTCAAATCGACAGTGTGGCAATTTGAGAGAGCTGTACGACGTTTTCTTAGAAGAATGGAACTCTATTTCTCTTGCGAAATGTCAAAAATTGATAGATTCAATGCCTCGCCGGTGTAAAGCCATAATTAAAAGCCGTGGACATGCTACTAACTATTAATTTTAGTTCAAATGTATTAAATTGCTTTTTTTTCTATACCAACTTCACATTAATATGATTTATTTAATCTAAGTTTCATATAAAACAACTCTCGAGCAGTTTAATAAATCGTTCTTAATTATTTGTCCAGCTTCATTACTATTTGAATTTATTAGTATAGAGAACAAATAAAATTTGTAAAAAAAAATGTTAGCAATTATACACTATTATTATTAATCCTGTTTGCTCTATCCATGTGGCTATTTTATAACATAACTTGTTACTTCTAAGAAGGAACACAACTAGACATATGACATGATTTAGATAAAAAAAAATCGGAAACTTCAAATCGTTCTTAATTGTATGACCACCACTGTAAGTAGATATCTAGTTATTGCCATTTATAAAGATAAAGTTAAAAACGATGATAAAAAACACGTTTTTTGTATGACGAGTCCTTTATTTTTTTTGGTGCTATAGCGGCTAAAAAACACGTAGGTACAGTCGACGTTGGGAAAAAGACTGGTAAGCTAAAATAGGACTGTGCGGACACGTCTGTCGCATGCACCCACAAAGATGGGCTCACACAGTTACTTGGTGGGTGCCGGAGAACGGCCAGCGACGACGAGGCAGACCAAGAAAGAGATGGCGGGACGACTTGGACGTGTATGCAAAGGACTGGCCAGTACGCTTAGTATAAGTTTTACTTCACTTACTTACTTACTTCAAAATACTTCTCGATCGCGTTTACGTAAAAAAATCAATTACTATGGAAACATGGACAGCGCCTCCGCGCGCGCGCGTTCATGTTTCCATAGAATTTAAATTTTTACGTAAACGCGATCGAGAAGTAATTTGATTAAGTAAAACTTATACTAAGCGTACAGTACGCTTAGTATAAGTTTTCCGTCACTTCAATACTTCTCGATCGCGTAATACATACCTAATAGGTGAAAATTTCAAGTGTCTAGCTAGTATTTATTACGGTTGATGAGAGAGATAACCCTGTGATAGACGGACGGGCAGACAGACAGGAGTCTCAGTAATAGGGTCCTGTTTACACCTTTTGGGTACTAACCGTAATAAGACGCATCTGACATTTTCTTCGAAGTTGTGTTCCATTACATATTATTCAGAATCAGTAAAAAAGAAGTTTGAATACATACGTTGAACTTGAACTCACTTTCGCGAAAAAATGTCAGATACTTTATTTTCCCGGATGACAGCAACATAGAGGATCTATTTGGGTCGGCCATTATGATATCGGCTTCCAACCAAAGTCTCGCTATTGGGTAAACAATATTGATTGTTCTTAGTTTTCCGCATCCCTTTGTTCATACTGCGAACTACTGGGAATGTTTTCTCCAGTTTTGCCAGTTGAGTGCGGACAATAAAATTGGGAATGCACGACAGCAATCACGCCGTTGTTTTAGCAATAGTGCGTATTTACAAGCTTTTATTCTACTTGCAATGTTTGTTCTTTAAAATCAAATCTTGGAAGTTGACTTTCACCCCGGTGCCCCTTTTCTCCCATAAAATTTTAAGTCATAATGTATCAACGTTACGTCATAATCAACTTTAGTCATACAGTGATTTATTTCTGAAACGGTTTTTTTTTCAGGACTTTTTTAAATGCCATTTTATTTTTATAGAATGCAGTAGGTTAGGTTATATAGGTTTGTTTTACAACAATTCCGAAAAATAAATCGTTTCAGAAATAAATCACTGTATGACTAACGTTGATTATGACTAATGATACATTATGACTTAAAATTTTATGGGAGTCATTATTCATTATAGACCCCTTTCACCCATTTGTAGTGATCGTATAGACTTGCCTTGCTTTGCTTGTATTGTTAAAGCCGTATTGGCCCAGTGGTTTGACCTCTCAAGCAGAGGGTCGTGGATTCGAGACCGGGCTCGCACCTCTGAGTTTTTCGGAATTTACGTGCGAATGAGCTTTACAGTGAAGGGAAAGATCGTAAGGGAAACTCCACAAGCCTGTGAGGAAATTCAATGGTGTGTGTTAAGCTTTGATCAATTATAACTGAAGATACACATTGCCGAACAAAGTCCCCTTCAAAAAGTGTCCGAACTTTTTTATTTGTTTGCATAACAATTTAAATCATCACCTACACAGAAATTTGAACCTAGTCTTTACTTTATTACAGTCGAATTTCGGTTGACACTTGACAGCTAAACTTGACAATTTCACGCAACGTACTGAGAAAAAAGAAGGCCACTTTTATCAAAGTGGCGCTGATTTGGCTCGGACATTTTCGGGCGCGCGACTGTGGATCTACAGTTATAATTGATCAAAGGTGTTAAGGTATAAGTTGGCAGCCGACTGCACGTAGCAGCGGCAGACGACGTGTCGCTAGCTACGCTAGCTACGGAGGGAATTTCATAGAAATAAGGTATAAGTTGGCGTAGCTAGCGACACGTCGTCTGTCGCTGCTGCGTGCAGTCGGCTGCCAACTTTAACCCTTAATTTCCCAATCAGCACTGGGTCCGCGTTTTGAGAGGACGCCTGTGCCTTGCAGTTGGACTTATTATAGGCTGGAATGATGATGATAATGATGTCATCATCATCATCATCCCAGCCTATACACGGAATGAGTGGGGTTGGGCTGTAGTTCCCACATGGGCCCAGTGCGGATTGGGAACTTCACATACACCACTGAATTTCTTCGCAGGTGTATGCAGGTTTCCTGCCGATGTTTTCCTTCACTATAAAGCTCATAGTAAATTTCAAATGTAATTTCACACATAAATTCAGAAAAACTCAGATGTGCGAGCCGGGATTTGAACCCACGATACCCATAGGTCAAATCACTAGGCCACCACGGCTTTTTTACTACTTAGATTATTTATGCACTAGATAGTGTCAGTAGCAAACATTGCGATACAAAACGTCCAAAAATCTATTTGACAGCTTCATATTACGATCGCGTTACGTCATTCAAACTAAACGGTGGCAAATGACATATAAGCCAACAGTTGGCTTATATTTTTCGGGACGTTTTCATGCCGGCAAACCTCTATCTAGTGTATAAATTATCTAAGTTTTACTATAATAATGTATTGACATGATAATGATGTATTGACTTGATATTTAATGCTGATATGTAGTTTAGATAACAAATGCATGTACTACAACTACTACTAAGCCCTCTCATTCTGAGAGGAGGCCTGTACTCTGCAATGGGAGGTACATATGGGCTGGGATGATGGTGATGATGATGATGATGCTGCATGCAGTTACCATATTCACTGCCAGCAACGCATATACGCGTTTTCTTGACTTTCGCCTAGTGCCGCTGCCATAATTTTGCAGGCAATTGAACACACATCATGTGCGTTTGGGGCATCTGACAAAGTCCCGAATTTGACAGCCGGTAGCGAATGCGTTAGCAAAAGGCTCAGTCAGCAACATTTTACGAATTTGACATTAGTAAAACTTAGAATAATGTTGATGCAAGCGCTCACTTTACAACTTTCAACCTTGCACAAGTGCGAAGTGGGAACGTCTTGTTTAATTTTATTGAACTTTCAAATGCGCAGGCATAATGTGTTTCAGTCTCTACTTTCACTTCGAAGATAATCCTGCGTAAATTCTCCCACAGTCATTATTTAATAATATTGTGCCTACCGTTTCCTTAGCACTTACCACAGTCTGAGTCTTGTCTATCTAATGAACTGAAACAATTACTTTGCTCACCCGCGACCTTACGATAGTTACGTTTATGTAAAAAATTCGTGTTCATGCAGTTCCTCCACCTCCACACTGTACGAACACACACAAATCACACAAACTCTCTCTCTATCTCTTGTCTATCTTTTATTCCTACATAAATCATCATCGTCATCTCACCCTATACACTGAACATACATAAGGATCAAGTCTCCTCTCAGAATGATAGGGCTTTGGCCGTTGTTCCAATGCGTGTCCATTACGGATTGGAGACTTCACATGCACCATGAGTTTCTTCGCAGATGGACCTTCACTATAAAGCTCACGGTAAATGTCAAATTCAATTTCGCATTTCACTAATTGAGAAAATGCTATTATCAATAAGTGAAATGTAAAATTTATTTGTGAAGAAACTTCCTTGTAGGTGAAAAGCTTCTTTTTTTATTATCACCGGACGATTGACGCCAATTGCCCTAGTCCCAAACTAAGCAAAGCTTGTACTATGGGTACTACAACGGATAAATATACTTATATAGATAAATACATTCTTAAATACACTTAAGTAAGTAGTAGTAACGTAACCGTATAAACAAAGTTACTTACAAAATTAGAAAAATGACTTAAGCTCCATATCAATAGGCTAGACGACTAAAAAAAACTGTTTAGTCCGTCAGTTAGATTATCAAAAAATATTGTACACGTATTTTTTCTTTTGTTTGACAAACAAAAAATGAGGAGGATACAGTGCTTAGAAGTTTCGAGTGACGTCACTATATGGTACAATTTTTACCTAAGGGTGACGTCACAAGCCCCCACTCCAGAAGTTTGATGATCTATATCTTTGTCGATTTTTAATAATTTGATAAACCAAAAAATACGTGTCCCATATTTTCCCATAATCTAACTGACGGACTAATTAGAATGACAAATTTTTAACCCAGTCGTCATCCCTATTCTATGCACTACTACTACTAGATACAAAAGGGCCTGTGCGTTTTTCTCCTATAACCATTTATAGAAACAATTGGACGAAAATTAATCAAATATGAACAAAAACCGCCTAATCATCTGGTGACCAGGACCTCTACCATGAGATACACTAGTTTACAGTGACCGTACTCGCTAGCGACGGCGTAAATGATTTGTATGGAGAATTGTACTTCCGTAAGTGACCGCTAGAGGCGCTGTACACAATAGAGGTACTGTGTATTGTTCTTCCTCTCACGAGCGGTCACGAAATGTCATAACCTTATTAAAATAGCCTTGCACAGCGCAGGCGTCCGAAAATCGGTCAAGTTCGAGATGCACGATTAGCCTTTATGAATTTAATGAGCCGGCGCATCAAATAAGTACTTACATCATCTATTGTTTCTGGGTAACTACTGACAACATCTTTACGTAAACATCTTCATAGATCTAAGCAGCACGTGGAACTACTTATGAAGGTTAAGATTTATAAATGACTGGACCTGACGTAATGATCTTGAATAAGGTTCATAGGTCAAAAAAAGTCATTAAAAAGACTTATTTAAACTACGTACAAGCTGCAAATGCATGCTTAAGGATTAAATGGACAAATCATTAAGTTACATGAGGGTTTCTAGCAACTTAAGAATAATGTCCTCGTACATAATATAAATAAATCGTAGTAGCCAAGTGGTTCAACATAATGATATGGCCTCAAGCACAGGGTCACACTAGGTACTGATTTTTTCGGAACTTATGTGCGAAATTACATTTGCCCATTTTAAGGGGAAAGAAAAACATCTTGAGAACACCTGCTCACACAAGCGAAGAAGTCAATGGTGTGTGTGAAGCTCACAATCCGCACTGCCTGCAAAGCCTTCTCATTCTGACAGGAAGCTTGGGTCTGACAGTTGAACGTATCGTATATAAGCCGAGATGGGTACGGTCGCGTGCTTTAATTTGAGACCCATTTCGAAAAAATATCCTTTGAATTCCTGTACAATATGGTAGGACTGTCAACCTCAAGTGGGTCCCAAATCAAAGCTCGTGACTGTACATTTAAATAAGATTGATGTTAATAAACGAATACGTTCTGAAGTAGGAAAGCGACATGTTAGTAGGCTTCACGCAAGATGTAATGTTGGGAGAAAAATGCAGGAACCAAATGTCTGCGGAGAGCACAAAACTAATCTTCATGGTGTTCCTGTTCAGCAGTGGCGTCGTTCGGCTGACAAAATATGCTTAGATAAATATCAATTAATCATTGGGTAATGGGTATTATCATAACACACCATCACACCAATGGCAAGGTAACCCCACTCATAGTTCATAACTTAACATACGTAAACCAACTTATTTTTATCGTGGGCTAAGTCTGTTCTCGATTCCCTGCACCCTTTGTACCTACCTTCTAAGTTCACGTGGCTTCTCACGTATTATTATGCTTGCGCGTGGGCAATTACATCAATCCAATGAACCGACCATTCCCAACGGACCCCTTGAGCCTTTTCACACTACGAGTATTAACTCGACTAGTAATACATTGCGGGACTCAAATGTTCCGTCCCATCACACCACTTCGGCAGCCCCGCAATCTATAGCGTGAACGATTTTACTCGTAAGTACTGTGAAAAGCCGGTTTAATAGTGCGGCCAGTCACGTTCAAGGCCACATTCACTGACCGAGTTAGATACCGATATGCGGTTACGTGCTGTCTGGTATCACCGTACTCTACCATTAGCACGGAATAGTTAACCATTAGATATATCATAAATGTGACTGCTTGTAGTACTCAGTGCTGGCTAACATGGTCTAGTGAACTAAATACCATGGGATTTAATAGTGTGTTTGTTTGTAATGTTTCCTTTGCGCACGATAAGTGCAAATGCATAACGATTCAGACGATCCATTTACACAAGCATAATAAAATATTAAAAAAAATTGTGGTGTTACAATTGACCTGAGGCCGTATTTTCTAACGTTTCTGACGCTTGCCTTCGCTTTCACCATCTCTTTCAGTCATCATCAGCTTATACCATTTGACAGAAAGCAAATATTGTACTATGGGCAAACATAGATAAATACACATGTACTTTTAAGTCAATGAAATAAAATTCATTTGCGGTACCATTTTAAGCGAAGACGTCAATAGTTTTCTATAAAATGACCTGATCGCCAGAGGGCTAGAATACATATGTCCTAACTACTTAAATTCATATTAAGCATCCAAGACTCGATAATGAACATGCGATTCATAATATCAGGCAGATACTCCAACCGAGAATCGAAGCCGGGACCTCTTACTTCGTAGTCAGGTTCTTTAACCACTAGACAATCTGGTCGTTGAAGTTTAATTTACTGTGGTTGTAAAATATTGTGCAGCACAAAAACACTCGATTCACTTAATTAACGGCTAATAAAACTACAAAACGAAATCTCCTTAATTCGGAGTTCTATCGAAATGGTCAGTTTTACGATTACGAGTATCAAAGCCGTCCGCCACATTCAATTACACGACCGTGTCCAAATCAAAATTCTATGTACATCGCCGCTACCTGTATCATCCCCCGGTTGCCTTTGGATATTTTTTGCTTTTTTATCTTCTTTTGTTGAGTTTTTTGTTATTATTAAATTACGGGTTGTGAGGGTGCAGCCACTATTCGATGCGGCCGCATTCCTTTTTATAATTTGGTTGAATCAAACGGAACACTCATGTACTTGTATATTGGGTTAGGTAGGGTAGGGAGCGAACCGGTGGGGTACCCATTTTATACAAAAGCGGTTTCTAACAGCTGACTGCACGTCACTTTGGCGAGTTTAATGCTTTAGTGACTTGAACCTTAACCCAATTCAACTGGCGAGGCGCTAATGTCCCCAAATGATGAGAACCAAGTCTGATACAAGGTTACCGGTAGTTGAGATGGCACCGTGTGGTTACACCCGGATGATGCTTGTGGTCTGTTGTAACCTGACACTCCACTAGGTTTACCTACGGAGCATAAATAAGCGCGCTACAGGAACTAATAAAGCGAGGGATATTTCCTTTTGTAAGAGATATTTGTAGTAAATAATTTAAAATGTGGTGCACACGGATCAAGATTATTTCGGTGGTTGTTAAAATTATTGAAGCAGGCAAGCAAACTACTACATTAATAATTAAGTCATGAGTTACAGTACCAAAGTACATTATTTTGGTTTAATTTAATTAATTATATATCCAAAATAATACAGCGTTTCAAATATAGGTTAATACGAGCTATGTGGTTCATTTCTATGATCTTAATCCTCAAATAATACGTCTACCAAAGGAAAATGCCAAAAAATCCCAGCGTTGATGAAAACGAGTCGTTTTTAATAAGTTGAACATAAATATCAAATCTCAGTTAACACATTTACAGTACAATACACACAGACGTTGACAGTACTTTCTATTAAGAGTAGTTAAACTATTATATCTGGACGCCTATAGGCGAAGACTAGTGTCCTTCAAGGTGTTAATATACTAAACAAGTTTTCCACAATACCAGCACCTATGCGCAGCAGTTCAGTTTCGTACCCTTTTTAAACTATGTCGTACACTATATATGTGTTAAGTTAAACTAATCGAGAAAACTCGACTTAAAGCGTTCATATTTTGACTTGTTGTTTATACACTACCTAACCACATAATGATTCATTAAATCGATTCTGGGTTTTGGCACATATATTTCTCGTCATTATCCTTTCAATTCTCTAGCTCCAGTGGAGCGGTTGCATTGTCCGTCAGTCATTCACTCACATTATCCTTATTTATACTATGAGCATTTTTAAAAAGCAGTGTACCCTGAACTTTTTTCAAAAACGAGTTAATTTTGAGATTTTCTTATTCAAAATCACGAGTACAATTCATTTTCATAAAGAAAAAAGTGTCCTTATTTTTTGGATCAGCTTTATGACGCTTTTTCATACACATTTCTTGCGGCGCATTCTTCATGGCGATGATGGGTCTTACGAAAGCGCTGGTAGTTTTAAAAAAATTGACATTTAAAAGAGCCCTTTACTGCCTACTTGCTGAACAAACGATTTGATTTTGATTTTGTCGCAAATCTGACACAAAAAAAAATGTATGAAATAATTAGGGAGATTGGCTAGAGATGCGCCACTAAAGTCGCTGATTAGTTTATGTGGCTTTAGCAGCGTCTCTATAATCGATCACGTACGTCTGTATGCTCTCAGTACTAGCTCGTTAACTTGAACAGAGTATAGATTCAGTGAGACCTACACCCACTGCTCGCATAGCATAATTGATGCCGTTCTGAACACAATGTGGCAACATCGACTAACAGTGTAATGATAATGAGTTAATTGCTAGTGTTTTGTTTAACTATCACGCATTGTGATTGTAATGAGTGAATTAGATGCTGATGCAACGATGCGATGAATTTATACGTAGGACGTAGGATGGATTATAAGTTTAATGAGTTGATAATGTAGGTTTAAGATCCATAAATACTCGGTGCCGAGTGAGATTAACGAAGTTAGTAACATACCTACCTTACTTGTCTTGTCCTCTGTCTATGGCCACGTTCAGGGAAAGGCTGAAGGAAAGTAACAGTTACAGCTCGGGCGAGGCTGTGTTCGGTTTTGCGTCATGTTTTATAACTGTATGTTACATTTATTTATTATTTGAGTAATACTTTATTTCTATTTATAGCGCACGTAATTTTGACTGCTTGCCTGTCTTTGTAAATGGTCCTCTCATAACTAGGTAAGCTGTAAAAGATCCCAAGATTAGGGATAAGTTTATTTTTTGTAATTGTTTCTGTGTGTAATTTCTATTATTAAATTTGTATGTGCATTAAACTTGCATTAAAGAGTTTACATACAACTGCTTACAACTTGCAATTCAACACCACGGAAACTGTATTATAAGCATTTATATATAACATGTGATGTCTTAAGTCCTTTCTAAAAAACCAATAAATATAATTATTTTAAAAATCGTACTTACCTAACAGGACTCGGAGGAGTATTTTTAAGCGCTTTGACTGTAAAAAGTTAAACAACTTCAACTTCTGCCGCCGGCAGTATCCACTTACCATATAATGGTTAACTCAGGTTCTACTAATAAATCAAATACCTAATGATTTTACTGATACTTAGGTACTTGCAATTCTTCGGCGTAGTATGATCTGTTGTATACCAGTAATGAGAAATAATAGCTAATAATAGTAGCCAACATTATTACAATGCCGTAACCATTCTTGGAGTGTTATTAGGCACACCATGCCCATGACTAGTAGGACTTAATTGAGGATTTATTTGCAGCAAGCTAACCTCTGATCTCGTTAATGGCTGGCACAAATTGTTGATTAACTCTTGATGGTAGTGTTACATACAGAAAGTTCAGCTGTCTCAAATAGTTTTTCGTAACACAAATTAAGGTCGCCTGATTCATTCTTCTCTTTTTCTAAGCCTAGTACATCACTAGTAAGACTTTAATGCAATAACAAGCCGACGAGTCTTGTCACTGTTTTCAAACAATGTAAAATTATGAATAAGGAATTCATAACAAAGGAGAAACGTGTACGGCGGATCGCACTGTTTTGCAAGTGAACGATCCTAAATATCGCGTAGAGGACGAGTAGGAACCCGTGACTATAACCTTTGTAGCCCAGCGAGTGACATTTCGAACGGTGTCGAAATGTTAAGAGCTATAACCAGCCTTGTTGAAGAAATTCGTTAAACAAAGAGCAAACCACAGCTGTAGAATACAGGCTACAAACCGCCTATCTGCTTATTGAACGTTACACAATAAAGAATTCTCGCGTGTTCGACAGCCGTTATTGGTGTAACACATAGTTTCACAACTACTGTAACTGGATGTCTGTAAGCGCTTGTGGCTATCACTTTTATGTGAATTGTGTCTGATATTTATTGCTAACTTTCCTGCACTGTTAGGTTAAGTACTTGTGAAAAATAAAAGAAAATATTGGTATAATAGATACATCTCATTTTATTTATATTAGGTAATTCTATAACAATACTTTTAACAGTCTTAAAACAAACGACTTAGTAGACGGCCGGCGGTCAACGCCGTGAGTTTATCTACAATCTATGTACAACAGATTAGAGGTTGGAGAGTTATGCGCACGTGAGGGAAGTGAATCCTCTCGGGCCAGGGTTGGGAGGTGCACTGTGCCGTTGCATGAAGGCGCAAGGCGTGGACCCCGAACCGCGTGCCACAGCTTCGAAGAACTGCCGCAGGTCACTGACGGACCGCGTCGGGGGAGCTTGCAGGTCGTGTAGCGAGGCCGCCCGTCGCGGCGGCGTCTCCGGCACCGCAACCAGCCGAGCCAACTGCTCGCTACTCCGCGCCAAACTACTCCCGCTCTGTGATAACGACTCGAACAGCGCTCTGCGTTCCTTCACTGGTATATATTGAGTCACTGCCTCGTGAGCGTTCGGAGAGCAGGACCTCGCTCTGCTCTCCAAGGAGGAAGTTTTCCGCCTGGCCGCCTCGAGCGCATACCGGCCCCGCTCCGCGCCCCCCGCCGTCCCCTCCCAGCGTTTTAGGTAACGATGTCGACCTTGCTCCGATTCGCCAGATCTAGCCGCGCGCGGCAGCGTGTGATGTTGCGGCGCATTTAGTTTGCAGCAATTGTCGCATTTTACGACCTCCGCTTTCCTTACTGGCGCATCGACCACGTCCGTGGTCTTCAAGGCGTCGAGGGACAGAGACAGGGAGAGGTCTAGGCTGCGATCGGACGACGAGTCGTAGTCGTCGTCTTCGACGACGATGCCCTCGTCCGTCGCAGCGGGCGAGTGGTCTCGTCGGGGCAGCAGCGTCTCCGGTGACGAGATGAGCCTCCGGCGGGCTCGGGGCGGGGGTCTAGGGGAGCACGAGGGGGTATCGTGAAACATAGCCTCCTTCTTTGGCTCTCGGATAGTAGTATCCGCGGCTGAAAGCACGTCCAGAAAACGGACTTGTGGGAGCGGCGTCTGACCGAGGATTTCAACACACAACGCGCGCACCCATCTTGCGTATTCCGTCGCATTGCAAGCCTGTAACAAAAAAAGATTACGTTAACTCTCTTAATAAAAGGCACAATTTGAAATGGCAGCTACAATGTTGTAATTATCAGGCACACCTAGTATAAAGAACTATCGTATTTCGTAAAATTCATATGCAAATGTGAGTGACGTTAAATTACGGTTTACTGGTAAGTTCTCCGGCTCAGCGGGGGTAATCTCATGGCCAGCTTTTAGTCTATTATGTGTAGAGAAGCTCGGGGTGTATTTGTCAGAACGTGTTTCCTTTACGTGTCAACACCTTCGCGCATCTAGCCCTTCATATGGTAATAGTACCGCCAAAAGGTCGGCCGGTACAAAAGCTTGATTTACGGGTGTTGCTCTTTATAGAGGTCTATTAAAGAGCGAATCGTGAGAAAGGTGGGTCTTAAAGGGGACCCAAATATCTTGTAAGACGTTACTTGTACTTATTAACTACGTAACCTCTAAAAATTTTAAAAATAAGTTGATCGCAAAGTCCGTTATGATTTTAGACAGAACTAATTTTAAGAGAAATGGAAACGTTGTCGTATGTATTTTTTCTTCTGGCTCGATGTCGCTACTTTTTACCCGACTGTGTGGATTTTAATGGTGAGGTGTCATTAGATTTGTCTCAGTTCCGCGAGTGACATAGGATATATTATTTTCCCGTATAAATAACATGGGAACGGGAATTACACAAGCGGGTTTTTTCATCTAGTATTAAAATTAATTGGCCTCTCCTGTTATTAATACGCACAAGTTTTTTTTGTGTTTTTTTAGTGAAATTTAATTCTTATTGAACCACAATTTCTGCAATAATCCCTTTTTGAGCAATTACGTAACATCGTGATAGAGTCAGCTGGGAAAATATATATATAGCTATTTAGCCACATTGGCGTCTTACACTTTTAATTTGTGTGACATTTTTATTAAGTACCGTGAAGTCAGGTTACTTCGGCCCCGAAGGCTAACTTAGGCTATTGGGAATAACTCGGTCCTTTTGTTCTTATGTGGTTTCATTTGGGCCAAAATTCGCATCGGGTTCGATCAGTTACCGTAGAGAATTCACCCTAGGGTGAATTCTGGGAAACGTATGTATATAACCTAAGCTAGGGTGAATAATAGGAATGTTTATCTATAGATAACTACTCACTTACAATTTTGTTACTTCGATAATATACACTTGACTAGAGTTTTTCCAATACATTCAATTTTTATCCTAGTATAGTGTAAATTCTCGGACACATGTTTCCCAGAATTTACCCTAGCTAGGGTAACAGATCGGAATAACCGTTCGCATCTATTAGGTCAAAACAACCTGACTTTACGCTATGAACTCTTAGGGGGACTAGCAAGGACCAGAGTTAGCTTTTAACCTCATGTTAAACTGCTAATCCCGGGTTCATGACTTACGTTTTTAAACCCTAGACCGGGAAAGTCACCCTTAATGTAAGTTCTGTGGTTTTAATCTATACTAATATTATAAAAAGGAAAGATTTGATTGTTTGTTTGTATGTTTGCTTGTTTGCATTGAATAGGCTCCGAAACTACCAGACCGATTTCAAAAATTCTTTTGCCGTTAGAAAGCTACATTACCACAGAGTGACATAGGCTACTTGTTACCGCGGGAAAATACCTTTTCCTACGGGAAAATTAATTTTATCGCGGGCGAAGCTGCGGACCGAAGGCTAGTTGATTCATAAACGTACAAAACTATCAAAGTGATATTATTAATCATTCATTACTGTTCTTTGTAACTAGACGCGTCCTAGTTTTCGATTGATCAATACATGACGTGTTAAGTCGCAAAGGCATTCCAAAAATAAGTATCGTTCGACTGAAAAATCAATAAGCGTTTCATGCATCACCCAAATATGAGTATGACTGACTTTTATCGTAACCGTTATCGGTCGTGTATGTAGGTACAGTCGACAACAAAGAGATCAATACGGCCAATATTTTTGTAACATTGGCCGTATCGATGTCTTGTATTCGACTGGACTTAGGTGTATCTACTATAGAACCATTAATAAGATTACGCGGTGCTCTTCATTAACATTGCATAAAACACTCGTGCCAAATTTCATGTCGTTATACCTAGCCGTTGACATTTTGCGATTTTACCCGATCCCGTAGAAATAATGAGATAAAAAGTAGTAGACGTGTTATTCTAGACGTCCAGTTATCTATATGTACACCAGGCTAACTTAATGATTAGATCCAAGACCAAGACGAAACTCAGTGCGATCTACCAATGAAATATTTTTGAAATTTTAAATGAAACATTAAAATTTATTGAATCAGGCGTTACTTTGCGGAGTTTCATATTAATGAACTAAAACAATAACTTTGGTCACCCGCGACAAACAAAACAACATAGCTAAACAATAACAATATATTTCAGTATACAATTACGTAGGTAGTATTTTTTATTTTATTACGAGGAAAAACATAAAACTGAAAATTATTCTCAGTACTTAATTACTTCTCATATTGTAAGTATTGCGTCTGAGCATCTCGCGCTAGATTTGCAAAATTTCGACAAACGACTGGACTAATAGCCGCGATCGACTGCTCGATTGATCGACCGGTTGGCCACTATATACCAATTACATCCACATCCATTCAGCCGTTTTAGCTTAAAGGGGTAACAAGCACGCATACATACGCACGCATGCACGCACGCAACACGCGCGCGTGCACGTACCAAAACTTTCGGATCTTCCTAAACGCGATCTTATTAACGCGAAAGTTTTTTGGATGTTTGTTGCTATTTCAAGCTAAAACGGTTTGACGGATTCTGATGAAATTTGACACACGGATAATTTATAACCTGGATTATCATATAGGATACTTTTTATCGCGTAAAATTGCATAGTTCCCGCGGGATAGTGCTTAACGAATTCTCTGCAGACGGAGTCGCCGGCAGCAGCTAGTTAATATTTGTAGGATTGTTATTTCTGTGCATGTCTGGGCCATGGCCGTTCACTAAGATCGATTACAACTTACTTACTACATCTCAACCGAAAAGCGTTTATAGTATTACACGCTTGGCATTATAGTCACGTAACACGTGGATGTCTACAATAACTATTGATAATTATTTATGAAAGCATTGTCGCCGCTAGACAATGACCAGTGGTCGTACGTGACTACTTACTTGATTGTAGTCATTGTGCACACAAAAACCAACGAATGTCGCCAATTTACTGGCTCTCGTACATTTGTACCAACTTTTTAACATGCTTTTTGTTGCGAAAAATGACCTTAGAGGTAGGATACCTATCAGTAACTGGCATTCATTGAACAAAGCATTTGAATTTTGTCAGTTTTTGTCCAATCAATTGGACAGTATGTATTTCCTGTAAAACATAGTCCAAGCTCTTTAGAAAAGCTATTCTATTTTATTCTGCGACGGTATTTTTATAACCTATCGGCGGGGATAGTGCAAATTCGCTTATCTACCATACGTAAATACCGCGTATCTGCACGTGTGGTTTTACAGGGGATGGTTTAACTTCATTTTTGTTTTATTTTAACGAATTAGGAGTACAAATTGTAAATTGCCTGTATATTTGTCAGATACGCGGAAATATCTAATGCCAGTTAAGCGAATTTGCACTAACCCCGATGATATGTAATCTAACTTAATTTTTAATTTGTTGTCTGTTGCCCGCGACTCTGCTAGATAGAATTCGTTTATCCCTATCCTGCGGAAACTATGTGATTTTCCGGTATAAAAACTATTCTATGTCCTTCTTAGGATTTCAAACTATCTCCATACCAAATTCCATCTAGGTATATCGGTTTAAGCGTGAAGAGGTGACAGACAAACAGACTTCTACTAATACTACCTACTTAATTACTACTTACATTCGCATTTTTAATGTTAGTAGTTATAAAATATACCTAAGTAGTATGGATTGAAAAACAGAGCCAATTATTAACCTTCCTTGTTTATTATTCTTAAAAACCTGTTTGTAATTACGGTAAATATGACAATTTATAAAGACATGCACAATTTATTATATCATTGTTATGTAAATAGGTACAGTCGAGAGCATAAACATCTATACAGCCATTGCGTCAAAACACTTAAACACCAACCTTATTATTACTGACATAGAGGTGTACAGATAATTTTTGACGTCTGGGTAACGTACATATATTTATGACTTTGACTGTCCTTAAACACGCGTTAGGTCAAATTAAATGCTAAACAACCTAGGTATGTTTTCAAGGGTACTATAAATAATTACTGTCTTGCATAGCTGACCTAAGGAAGGAAACTATATTTTATGTCGCCATCAATAAATACGGTTGGTCATACCAGGAAACCGGGTTGGGTTTCCCGGCGAATATGTCAGTAATTGTACATATTATTTTTCCATGATATAGTCTTTAATCAGCTTCTACCGTCATCCTTTTTGCTATTGCACCAAAGTATCTCTCAAAGGTTTTTTTTTTACATAAAACTGATCTGTAATTGACCCCAGACTCACTTGATGGAAAGTGCAGATTATCCAAGGGTGGATCTCACCGGTTCAATAACATGGCCTATTCACTCTAGATTTGGAGAAACCTAGGTTGTATCGATCTGGAAATACAGACGATGGAAGCAAATTCCATTCCTTAGCTGGTTCTATGAAGCGAACCCCTTCTTGTGGGTCAATGGACCCCACGTATGGATGAAGACGCTACCCTCACCTGCTCATGCCTGGTCATGTTACGTTCTTTATTCACCTGTAAAGTGGCGACCGCGGCGTCGTCACGCAGTCTGGACAGCTGGAAGGCATTGGGCAGCGCTGGGGCGGGGCGGAGGTGCAAATAATGCCGCAGCGGCATACTAGCGGCTGGTCTTCTAGCCAGAATGCCGTCGCACCAGGCCAGAAACCAGTAGTGTTCATGGTAAATTTCGAACCCACGACCCTCTGCCTGAGTGGCCATAGGCCACTAGGCAACCACGGCTTATGAAGGTCATGCTACATTTTTTATTCACCTGGAAAGTGGCGACGGCGGCGTCGTCACGCAGTCTGGACAGCTGGAAGGCATTGGGCAGCGCTGGGGCGGGGCGGAGGTGCAAATGCCGCAGCGGCAGACTAGCGGCGGGTCTTCTGGGCAGGGTGCCGTCGCGCCAGGCCAGTAAGCAGCCCCCACGGACAGCCACGCGGACCCACGCCCATGACTCGTTGTCGTCATTGTAGAACTGGCGGAGGACACCTGGGGAAGAAGCGGAAAGTTGGTCAAGTGTCATACGTCCCACTGCAGGGCACAGATCTCCTCTCAGAATGCCCAGTGCCCAGTGCGGATTGGAAACTTCACACACACCATTGAATTTCTTCGCAGGTGTATGCAGGTTTCCTCACGATGTTTTCCTTCACAAAAGGAATACCTACGAGTAATAACAGAATAGTGTTCATGTCCTTCTAGACTCGATATCAGCACTTTTCACTGCTACTATTAATGCGACCACTTTTTTTGAGGGGGGATAAAAACATATGGCTTTTTAGCCAGACAGGCGCCTCGCAATTTAGCTCGCTGGAAACTTCTATTCCTGCTACACTTTTTTGGTTTTATCTTTTTGAAGAATGGTATCCTAAAAGAGATCAGTTTGACGTTATGCGCTTGTAAAAACCGATTTCGGGCCACTTACACCTAAATATTAAATCTAAGTAGGCAGGTACTTATTAATACAGTTACAATTTAAAGGGCGGTTAAGTAGCGTCGAAATGAATAGAACTGTCAAATTTCTTAAACCAGATTTATTTTTTTGCTGCAAATGGCCTTAAAAGAGGATTAAGAACGGCGCCTTCATTTTCGGAATTCTCTTATCAATTGTTTTGCTCATGATTCACTAACGTTGCGTTTACGAATCTACGTAGTGTTACGTAGCTTTAACAATTAGTCAAATTTCTTTATTGGTGGAATAATTAATCTACGATTTAGATATTTGGATAGATATATTTAGATCGTCGCTGTTTTCCTGACCATTAATTTTAACCTAATCCCGCTAACGTTAGGGGTTAAAATGACAAATTAACCTTTTCAACGCTGTCAAATACTCTCACTCATACGCCATGACATCGGAATGTCAAACGCGAAGTTGAACCCTACAGAAATGCACGTAGGTAGATAACGCTCTGCACGCCATGACTGATATATAAGTCGCTGGCGTAGAACCTGCGATGCTGATATAATGTGTCGTTAGCATCGAAAAGGTTAAAAAGAAAACAGCTGACATTGGCTTTATCCATTTGAACTTTATTAGTTGGGATTTACGATTCAATTTGATTTGGGATTCGTATTGCGACATGCTTCTTATTTTTAAATGTGCAATGTGTCTCTCACCCGGTCAGCTTGAGTTGGAAGCCAGATGTTTTAAACAAAATATCTTTGCATGATGTATAGTGTAGGTAGACTAGACACATACGGCAATAATCGTCGGGGGTAATGCAAATACGCTTATCTGCCATACATAAATAAAATAAAATAAAAGAGTACCACTTAAATTAAGTAAGTTACATGGATTATTTTTATACATCCCCTGCAGGGTACAGACCTCTCAGAATGGGCTTGCGCCGTAGTTCCCACGCGGAACCACTGCGGATTGGGAACACACACACACCTTTTAATTGCTCCGCAAGTGTGTGCAGCTTTCCTCACATTGTTTTCCATCGCCGTAAAGCTCACGGTAGGTATATTTCAAACGTAATTTCGCACATTATAATCGAAAAGCTTAGAGATGTGAGCCCGGGGTCGAACCACGACCCTCTGCTTGAGAGGCCATAGGTGAAACCACTAGGCTACTAACAGGCAGTTATGTAAAAATTGGCGCCATAATTTAATTTCTACTTTTAGGGTTCCGTACCGAAGGGTGGCAAACGGAACCATGTTACTGTGGCTACACTGTCCGTCTGTCTGTCACAGGGCTGTATCTCAAGAACCTTAATAAGGCCGGCCGCATACACGCGGAATTTTTCTTCGGTTTCCGTACGGAATGACGTGTGCGAGCGAGACAACGCTATATACTTTCGTAGCCCTGTCTCGTCACGTTCCGTATGGAATTAAACCGAAGAAAAATTCCGCATGTATGCGGCCGGCCTTAGACAGTTCACTTTTATACGTAATGTTAATGTGTATTTGACGTTACAATAATAAATATTATTAAAAAATTAGGGTGGTTCCAATCAACCAATATAAAACGATCCCAAAAAGCATACGTTTTACTTAGAAATAGGGCTCTGCTAACACTTGATTTTTATAGACTAGTCTAGTCATATCTACGCAAGATTCCTTATCTTTTTAAAACTTTTACGATTTTAATGGCTACGATAAATGATAAACCTAATTTTCGTTATCATTTCGAAAACAATATCATCTACTTACTCCCTATATGATATGACTCATATATTCTATTAAAGAAGAATTAAAGATCCTTCTAAGAATGTCATCAGTCATCGCAAACATTTTAGATAACTCCCAGCATTTGAGGCCATACATAATATCATAACTCAGTCATATTTGATTCATCATACCTAGTTATCAAATCAAACTCATTCTACAAAAATTGGAATAAATACCTGGATAAGTTTTATTTAGGAAAAAAAAAATTTTTAATATAAATTTTTTGCTGATATGCATTGTCATCCAAATTACATATCAGCACCTTTCATGTAAATACGATCGCTATACTTCGTTTTTTTTAGCATTAAATAGAAAGAAGGTAAGCGATCTTGATGTGTGTTTTTTGCTGAATAACACTTTTGAAAAATAAATTATTACTGCAAATATGTAACAATTAACAAGGACATTATGATTATGATCATTTACATTCTTTTGGTTTACAAGTAGGTAATAGTTATTATTATTTTAAAAGCGTTTTTCATCGAGATTGTTTACCTTATTTCTAATGCTAAAAAAACGAAGTATAGACGTGGGTGAGATTAAAATTGCAAGATTCAACCTTCTCATAGTGCCACTTCATTATTGAAGGTTGGCCGTCAACTCCTTAACTCTCGACTTACCCCCTGTTTCACCATCCATTGATCAAATTTATTTGACGGATAAATGTGATGCCGTCTCTGTTTGTTTTGTTCGTATAGACGGAGACAGCATCACATTTATCCGTCAGTTAAAATTAATCAATGAGTGGTGAAACAGCCCCTTAATCTTTAGCCAAATTAAATAGCTGTTCTACCGTCTTGATGCCATGCCAGTCCACTCATACATATGCTACGGAGCCACGACAATTTGCGTCCCGACCTTATGTTTTCCGGCTATTTTGCCCATCATGATGGTTTGCAGAAGGAGTATTGGTGTCGGAGAATATGCCCCAAAAACGTGACTTATTTGCTTACTGTCCGAACTAGTTCAACCTTCTTTTCCATTCGTTGAAGAACGAATGACTTTCTGAATGATTTGACCTTGCTTAACGAATATACAAACAAACATTGCAAGTTACATAACAGCTCATAATAAAGTCGAATAAAAGTAAATACATAACGTGTAAGTATTTTAAAGGTGATTTTATATACTTTTTCATCTCTCATACTCGAAAAGTGAGGCAAATCATATCTGACATACGGGAGGATAACTATTATTTTCTTCCCTAGGGTAGATATGAATTAAAAATAATAAAGGCATTGGCTGTCAATGGAACACATACGCATTCAGCCAAGCATTACGGCATATACATGGAATAATTAAGTATTGAGTTTTTTTTTCTTAATTAGTCATATTACAAATTTTATAATGCCAGTGAAATATTATTAAATTATTAATTTACATTAGTTTCTTATTTAGTGACTTACACCAGAAAAGTTAGAAAATGTTAAGAAAAAAAACACGGTAAACGACAATGTTATTGTCCACACAGCCTATCTCTATACAGCTTAACTCCTTGGTTCAAATTGGTTACTTACATATTTTATAAATAAATTTACTAAAATACCTACTTTATCTACTCAACAAACGAACGCAACAAACTCTACTAACATTCTAAATTTTGTTAAATTAATTATTCTTTAACAATAAACTCTATTGAAATATTTTACAACGATCATATTGACCAGTTTAGACGTTTTAATTTATTTGTACTTTTATTTTCTTACTTTCCTTGTAGTCGAAATGAAAAGCAGCTGTCGCTGTGCTCGGGTGCCAAGTAACCTCGTGTGATATTGGTTATTTTCCTCCCTTGTTGAACAATCTACTATTAGAAACATAAGTATCTATATGTATACTACCTTAAAATCTTGCCAAATTGGGTCAAAACGGTTCAACTCATCCCGCCACCTCTGTTTGGGCCTGAACCTGCTTCGATGCCACTATTATTTAGCCGATTCTTTTTTTTTGTTTGTAGCCTTTGTCAGACAAAACATATTCGTAACTATTTATTAATGAGAGCAAAAGTGAATACAATTTACTTGTGAAGAAAACGTGGGTGGCTGAATCCTGTATTGATTCGTAAGCCATCTTTTGATCGAGCGTGAAATAAGTATCCTGCGAGTTAAAATACATTGCCGTCTATGATCGGTCGCTTGTAAAATCACACCCGCGCTGCCCCACAATGGAACACTTCTCATGGTATTTGCTCGTGGTCTATATCTACTTCTTCTAATATATAAAAATCTCGTGTCACGGTGTTTGTTACCGAACTCCTCCGAGACGGCTTGACCAATTTTTATGAAACTTTTTTCTCTGTATTCGGTAGGTCTGAGAATAGGTCGTAGGCTATTTCTTATACCCGTAATATGGTAAAACAACATTTGCCGGGTCAGCTAGTAATATATAAAAATCTCGTGTTGCGGTGTTTGTTACCAAACTCCTCTGAAATGGCTCGACCGATTCTGATGAAATTTTGTGTGCATATCGGGTAGGCCTGAGAATCGGTTAACATCTATTTTTCATACCCTATTATTCGCAGACGGAGTCGCGGGCAGCAGCTAGTGAAGCTATAATATTGTATCTGTTTAATAACAAGGTTACTATGAAACTTTGAGAGCTTTTGTGTTGGAAGATTCATCTTGTAAATATTGTTAGGGGAAAGATATTACATTGCTAATTGGCACTTACATTTCCAAAATCAAGAGGAGAAATTTAACGAGCAATCTCTTCTTCACTTTTTGGCATAACATAAATTGTTTGGAAACGGGAAATTATGGACTTTATGTTACATTTTAAGTTTTCTGTTCATTTTTTATTTAATTGTTCGCTGTGGTCTGTACTAGAGTTCAGTAACATTTCGAGACGGAAGAGCCAAAAATTACATCGATTGTTTGCACCATTTTTAGAACTTTTAATAGTAAAATAATTGAACTTATAATTCTTCGTAACTGGCAACTTAAACATCGAACGAGCCGCCACTTGCAGACCGCTGAGGCCATGTTGTCTAAAGTGCGGGTGCTTGCTACATTCACCATCTCTTTCTGGCACCGTATCATATCGTTTGACAGAAAGAAATAGTGAATACATTAAGCGTACAGGACTATGAAACAATCTTGACCTTTCTTCTTATAAAAAATGCTTTGACTAAATAAATAATTACTAACCTAAAAGCAAATAAAAATCAAATAATAATAATGGTTTGTTATGTAGGTACCATCCATTCGTTTCCTTCCTTCCTTCCTTTGACCCGCACTGACGTTTTAATTGTCTAGTAATACGACAAGATTCTATAGTGGCCAAGAAATCAAATTGGTTGACTGTACGTATAAACGTGAATGTGAGTATGTTTTTGTTTCGTTTGTTATGATTTCTAGCTTGCTTTCGACCAAGCCAGTGCTGGCTTGTTATTGACCTCGTATAAACAATTTTTCAAAACAAGCTAATACCACAGCTACCGACATAGCTCGAAGAATGGCCAGAAAGTGGCAGTGGGCAGGGCACATCGCTCGTAGAACTGATGGCCGATGGAGCAAACAGGTTCTCCAGTGGCGTCTACGGACCGGAAGACGCAGTGTAGGTAGGTATCCAACAACATGGAGCGACGACCTGGTTAAGGTTGCGGGATCGCGTTGGGTGCGGATGGCACGGGCCCGATCTGTTTGGCGAGCCTTGGGGGAGGCCTATGTTCAGCAGTGGACGTCTTTCAGCTGAAATGATGATGATGACTATTGACTAGCTACCAGCACTGGCGGGAATAGAGCGTCGGCTTATTTATCAAACCAGTGACACCACAAGAATAATCCAGGAATAAATCCAGTTAAAAGCCGTGGTGGCCTAGTGGTTTTCACCTATGGTCTCTCAAGCAGAGGGTCGTGGGTTCGAGTCTGGGCTCACACCTCTGAGTTTTTCGGAATTTATGTGAGAAATTACATTTGTAATTTACCATGAGCTTTTACGGTGAAGGGAAACATCGTGAGGAAACCTGCGAACACCTGAGAAGAAATTCAATGGCGTATGTGAAGTTCCCAATCCGCACTGGGGCACTGGGAACTACGGACAAGCCCTCTCATTCAGAGAGGAGGCCTGTGCCCTGTAGAGGGGCGTATAGGGTGGGATGATGATGAAATCCAGTTGGCCTCACCTAACGAACACTCTAGGCCAACGCTGGGGACTGGCGCCAGCGTTACTGGCTTCGTTTAAACCAGGGTACTTCAACCGGCGGCCCGCGGTTGCGTCCATGGCGGCCCGACATTGTATTGACAAAATTAAATTCACATGTCTACAAATTATCCCTATTTACGGATTAAAAAGAACTTTTAGTTTAGAATGGAATGTTTTTATTATGTTGCGGCCCACCGAACCAATATCAGAGTATACTACCTACCTAGGCCCTTGACTTCAAAAAGGTTGAAGACCCTTAGTCTAAACCTTCCTTCACGCTTAAAGATAAGTATTTGGTTGGAGATAAGATGATTGAGACCCTGAGAACAGGATAGTTTTTCTTTATCCCGGAAAATTGTTTAAGTAGTTCTCGGGCGCGCGATAAACGAATTATTCGCCTACGAAATCGCGGCCAACGGCTAGTAACTAATAAAACTACATAATAACATAAAAAGTGAGATACTTTATTTGGCGCCTAAAAGTATAAAAACAAAGTTATCTAAAGTCAATTCTGACCATGCCTTACCGCTGACTTATTCGAGTCGAAACGATGATTGATTTGTTTATTTTTCTGCAAGTTTGCCATCCGATATCGACAGCAAGCGAGATAATACCTAATTGGTAAATGCAAATGTGGACCTCGTATGGGATACCAGACTGATGGAAAACTTCGATAAACAATGTCAAAACACGTTGAAGTGTGTCACTAAATGCAATGTAATTTGATAATGTTTCTTATCTGAGTGTGATTTGTTATAAAAATACCTACATTTTACAATATTTACAATTAGCAAATAGCTAGTTTTCGAGTAAGTATTCCGTTTTACGTATGAGAGGGAACCGTGGACTAATTACCGAAGTACTAACCTGATATTCTAAGGTTAGGGTCCGTGGGGGTAGGCACGGGTCCTGGAGTTAGTTCAGGGCGTAATTTCCTTAAGCCGGCCACCACCCGGGGTGCCGGAGACCGTTCCCCCAAAAGCATCTCAGATCATACTGAAAATCACCATTTTTACACCAACAATGCACTGTCACAAAACAATCCAGCACTAATCAAAATTTGAAATTCACTAATCAATACCGTAACTGTCAAATTCGTTTATTTTTTAAACGTCGAAAAAGTTCGTTTAAATTCGCGCGCGTCGTTTGTTACGCTCGCGACCGGCCAACCGGCGGCGCGCCAATGAATGAATGAAGTTGATTTGCGCCCTACCAGACGGCCCCACTATTTTACTACGAGCGGCGCGTTTCCATTGCGCAGTATAAATACGACGTTTGTTTTTGTGTAGTAGATATCAACGACAATTTCGATTGTTGTTATGATTTTACACTTATTTTCTATCAATTTTAACACCTTGTGAAACAAATGCTTAACCAGACAATCAAATTATTGAATGAATATTCAATAATCTTAAATGTGGTATAAATGTAATTATGACTCCGATTCAGTATAACCTAACCTAACCTAACAACCTCAACTAGAGTACGATAGTTTTTTAACTTCACATTTTTACTTCGTGAATGATATGTATGGTCTGATAATAATAAAGTGGATTTTAATGAACTTACTTCACGTAATTAATTAAGTCGATCAATAGGCTGAAGGTAGATGTTAAAAAACAGAACCGTGTATGTAACTGTTCCGAAGTGGTTAGCTGCAAAAAAATCCGCTGTTCAATTCAAATTTAGGACAAATTTTTACTATTTCCAAATAATATTTTCACAGATGTGATTTAGAAAATGGTACCCTGATATAAAAATAATGATAAAAAATTACAACAGTACAAATTGCACCTCAAATGAAATATAAATACTGTTCATTTTTTTTACGTATTAATAAAAGAAAGAAAACGAATATTAAAATGCGGCATTACGAAAATCGTATAATGAAAACGTATCTGTAAGCATTTTACTGTTAACGCCATCTTTTGAGGAGTAGAACAACGTAACGTAATGAGTCACTCAACACATTTTACTTTTGACGCCATCTAGCGTCGAATAGAACTTTTTAGACGCTTCTTTCTGTTGTTTGCAACTGTCGCTAAGAGGTACGTCATCATAAACATAGATGGCACTTCTGTAGATGCAATGTTTGAAGTAAGTTTGTAAACATGTTCTAAAATGTATTTTTAAATATTTCAATCATAAAGATGAAATTAACCATAAACTGATCAATAAATCATTGCCAATGTTACTACCACGTTTGAGTTTTGCTGACCTCTATCGGTCGTTTTAAACAACAACTACCGCATCACGCCAGCATGGCTCCAATCTTCGTGTGCCACGGTTATTTTTGTTGTAAGAGTGTATTCACACAGATGGCGCTATGTATATAGTTTACTTCAAATCTGCAAAAGAGGTCACTAAGAGTACTTGTTGAAACTTATACATTTTTATAAGTGAAGAAAAACATCGCGAGGAAACCTGTACGCAGCTGCTGCACTTGCCAGACAGTTCAATAGTGTGTATAAAGCTCTTATGACGCTATAGGTACGCGTGGGAACTACAGCTCAAGGTCTCACACTCTGAGAAGAGGCCTAGAGGCCTACGTTCAACAGTGAGAGGTATCGTATTTATAAGTAGGTACTTATACGGCTGGAGATAATTATATTATGAAGAGGAAGGACGGAAGATATACAACGACTGAGATCTAAACTCCAACAGCGAAGTTCAAGTTTAGTTTAAATAGCGAAGCTACCGTAATCTATCTATCTAATACCTTTAAACGAGCAATTCTTGTATATATATATATAATCAGGATCTCGGAAACGGCTCCAACGATTTCGATGAAATTTGGTATGTGGGGGTTTTCGGGGATGAAAAACTGATCTAGCTATGTTTCATTTTCAGAAAATCGCTTTTACTCGTGTTTTCCGGCTATTTTTGTTTGCATTAGAATATAAAGCTAAATTTCGCCGACTTCGAGCAGATCATAATGGCACATTAGAAATCGGGTGGTCGCGGATCCAGCCCACCTCGGTTCGATTCCACGTTTTATTCAACATTTTTAGTTTTTTTTTTAAGTTTATTTTTCATGAGAAAACGTCAAGTTTCTTCTTTTGTGAGAAAAAGTTACTTTTTTGTGAGAAAAAGTTACTTTTTTGTTAGAAAAAGTATTATAGGGAACGTGCAATAACTATAGGCGGCAGCACTAATGCGACAGAAGAGACTATGCGGACAGTAAAACAAACTTATCAAGGTAAAACATTCAAATTGATGGCACCCTTATGGCACCAGTTGGCAGCACCGTCTATGTGCACGTTCCCTATTGGGAGCACAGAACAGGAAAAGCCGGTTGTCTGTAAAGTCGGTTTACGGACGATAGTTTAACGTGACTTAACTCCCCCCCTCCGGTGTTTTTGTCAAATATCTTGAAAACGGTCCTACGGCAAAATCAATGAAATTTTTATCCCCCCTTTAATACCCCCGCGCTCCCTCCCCCGCATCCCCTCCCCCCCTCTCATCCCCCCCCCACCCCTCCGGTGTTTTGATCTCGGAAACGGCTCCAACGATTTCGATGAAATTTGGTATTTGGGGGTTTTCGGGGATGAAAAATTGATCTAGCTTGGTCTTATCTCTGGGAAAACGCTTGGTACCGAGTTTCTGCCCGAGCAGAGCTCGGTCGCCCAGGTACTATGTATAATGTATGTAGGTACCTAAGCAATATCTAAGTACGTATCTATAGTTCCCATCATGCGTAAATATCGGAGCTGTTTTGATGCTAAAAAAGATCTGAACACTCACACTTACGCCGTTGTGATACTTACGTGTTCAAATATTTTGAGCACTTAGACAGTTCCGGTATTTGTGAAGATGACTGGACAATCGAAATGTTACGATTGCTTTCCTTGTAAGTTCAATATAATGTCATTAGGGTCTACATAATAATATATGAAATCCATAATGTAATGTTTTTGTTTGGCATAATGATAATTTGCCACAACTCTATTTTCATTGAATCTATTATTTTTTCTAGGTTGTTATACAACAAACCTAACCCATCCTACAGAGTTCTACAGGATGACCACGTGATACCTGATTTACACTCTCGCCTCGTGCTTAGTCTCGTGTCTCGGCTTGGCGTCGCGAGCGTTGCGAAGTACGAGACTAGGCAGGCACGAGGCGAGCCGCGAGCGTCTATTCACACTCCCGTCTCGTTGCTCGTCTCGCCACTCGTACGCGAGTGTAAATGAGCTATCAATGTTCCTGAAAATTTTACGGTTTAAGAGAAAAAATGAGTTACCTACCTGTGGTAAACAAAATGTATTATGACTAACACAATATTTATGGATTGTGAATGGCCCACGTCACTACGATATTTAATAATGTAAAAAGATTCCACAGTGGGCCAACAACTTACCTAATAAGATTTTAATTGTGCATTCTATGTTGGATAAAAAAAATTGAGTATTGACACGGCATACGTAGGTCCGTGGTGGCACTACGTAATCTTTTGTCTTTCATTAATACCTAATCGAAGTACGGTCAATAACATTAATTACCTACATCATCGTTCGCGTGAAATATGATAATATTTTACCATTTATTTGCTTTACTCACACGATTATTTGGTGAATATGACAACGCTAGTGCTTTTACATATTTCAGTTTTTATGACTTTTGGAGGGATAATAAACAAACTGTACATTGTAGTCTTATTCACTTTAATAGTTGCATAAACAATGAAATGATTAGCGTTACAAACCGCATTTAAAGATAGCAAAAAGTACCCGCATGGCACTGTACAAGTTGATTCGTTAGTATACTTAATGTAGAATTATGATTAAGTAAGTAGGCATTTAACTCAAAAGGTATTTGGAAGACTTCTCACAAGTTAAGTAACATCTACGTGAAGGAAGACGACGAGATCAAAATAAATGGCACATAAATAATTTCAAACAATCTGGCTAATACAATATCCATTATACCAATTTCTTAACGCCACTGTTGGCGTATGTAAGCGATTAAGAATTTCGGGGGAGTCGGTTGGATGCGACGTGGTTCAATTGGTAGAACACCCAGGTTAAGGCGCATACCCAGGAGACGTGGATTCGAATCCCACCGGCGCACCCGAAAAACTTTTTCGCTTTTAAGTAAATATTCTTAACATAGGTAGATTATTAAATACAGCTAAGGCACGACTGGGAACATTCCTACAGTACAATAACATACGTAAATAAATTAAAACAAATTAAAGCTTTGACATGGAAGAGACTATTAATATCACAATGTGAGATGTCACGGCGGCGCTACCACGGACGCCACTTGCTAGCGTCCATCTCGTCTCCCGGTGGTCCCTCATACCTTTTTTTCTCGTAAAAACCTTCGGCCAACCGTCTTGCCTCCTCTTGTTTTTTGTACTCCTGGTACTCAATCAGCTTCCTTTTCTTTTTAGGCGGCAAGTTGTTGTAATCCATCGGCAATTGGCATTGTTCCGGAAGATTAACCGTCACCTCAACTTTGTTTTCAGCCGAAGGAGTCGTATCTAATTGATTTGTCTCGCGGTATGCGACTGGTTTTTCTGGCGGACTCGCTCTGAGCACTGATTTCGTCGGTGACCTCACTTTTCTGAGGTCCAATGTCTCGTTGTTCGGGACGCCCGCTGGGTACCGACAAGCGTAGTCACCTCTGTACGCGTCATCTCGGTGCATGTATCTCTCGGTGGGCTCTGCGATTACATTAACGTCGACGTGCTCGTTCCCCCGCTTATCCATTATATGTTGCCTTATTTTTTGTAGTATCACATCTTTAGCTTCTGCGGGGACTCTATTGAAGTACGCACCGCTCCTGTGTGCGTTCGTTCCATTCAATTGTTCTGTGGTATTGTACGCGGCAGGGAGTTTGTCGACTGTCGTAAGCAGACCGGACATAGGCGAAGTTTTTTGTGGTAGTCTGGTGGGTCTTGAATTCCAGCGTTTTGAAGCAGATTCCCCGGAATAGACAGAGTCTTCCGCATCCGATGATGACCGGTCGTGATCGCTGTAGTAGTGATGGCGGTCGGAGACGACTGAGGATGGAGAGGTAGGGGGTGAGAAAGTCGGACGTTCCGGCACCTGAATCGTGAGCGGTTGTGATGTAATCAATCCCGATAGATGGCTGATTAGGTTCTGGCTAACTTTCGAGTCCAAATCTGGAACGGACATGATAAACTGGCACGCTTCCGCGGCGCATTGTCCGAAGCCCGCTTGGAACTTCTTAGCTTCCAAAACCGGGTCCTTCGGGCTGTGCAACTTTGTTAAGTGATTAACGGTTAATTCAAGGATGTCCGCCTTCTCCAACTTGCTCAAGTTGTCGTCATCGATCTGTGGGCAAAATAAAAAGGCGATGAGTCGGGGCAGGTGCAAAGCGCGGTTCTCACGATGCGAGAGGGCGCACGTCACATTAATATAACTGTGTAGGTACGCACTCTTGTTTTTTTAATGGAACTTGTACTTTTATATCCAGTTTCACTTCGGCGTCCGGACACACAGAAGGACGACTGGCCGCGATAAAAATAAAAGGCGTGAATGATTGATGCATTGCGCATTGATGATCAGTAAATGACTGTTGCGCTCATAGGTATAGGGCGACCAGTATTAATTTATATCACGGTAATTGCTGTGTGTAATAAATAAAATGCTAGTGCGGCCGTTTAAATGAAAGCCGACGGTCTAATTTATACAGTTGATGACATTTAAAGATTTTTATTTTACGGAGATTCTTATTTTGAAAAATGGGGCTTTACCTTTAGTTAAAAGAATTTAAACAGGGTTACCCTAAGCATCACAAGACAACATGTTTTTTTAAGTGATCGGGTTTACACAAACTGCACATCACATTTATTAAAAAAGTTCTTACCTCCAAAGCTCCAACCATGAGGTCTTTCAGCTCATCGAGACAGCGGTTGATGCGCGCGCGCCGCTTGCGCTCGAGCAACGGCTTCGTGATCTTCTTGTATTTAGCTGTCTTAGACAGCGGAGCCGGGTCGTAAGACATCTTATTACCTAACAACAAAGAAGACATTATGTTAAAACAAAATACTAAAACATTTTAATGTCGCCTTTATAGTTTATTGCGGGCTGGAAGCTCTCTCGAACTTAACATCTAAACAACACGGAGGGCTCAATAAAACACATGCAACAACGGATCTTAAAACTCTTTCAATGCTTAAATAAAACCCACCTTAGAATTCACTTTACACTACCATACAAAAAAAAAAAAACTTAAAAACGCGTCGTCGAAAATGGACTCCGAAACGGGTCGACAGAACGAACGTACGTCCTCACTGGCGTCTTGCAGAGCACTGCCTGAAAAAAGCCTTCGCCCCCGCCCGCGCCGCGACCCTCCGCCCTTCCATTCATGCGCGGGAGCACGTGTGGCCCGCCGATCGAGTTTCAAGCACGCGTTTGATAGGCAATGCAATTTACAATGGCAGTTTTTCTTTGCTTTATTAATTTTAATAAATTTAATAGGCGCCCTTTACTATTATTTGTTTTATAATAATTAAATAAATTTACACAGCACTAGTAATTGGACAAAAATATTAATTAACATTTAAAATAAATTGATCGTTCGTTTACCATGTCTAAAGCAAAATAAACTATTTCATTTCATTTCATTTTATTATTTTAATTAAGCCTCTACCAATACAGCAGTGGGCAGAATTAAACTTTATGCCCATATTATCAGTAGGTACCCCGTCTTCGTCATTTAATTCTAGTTTCGAAAAATAAACGCATCAAGTTGTTATACGTGTAAGTAAAACTTTGCTGCACACTTTAGTAGCCTACCATGTTAGTACAATAATTAAATTTTTCCCGGTTTTTGTCCTGCCTTGAATATAAACCTAAATATAGTGCTAAAAGCAGTAAAAACCATAATAACCTAAAAAGTGCCGTCAATTACACCAACACAATAGCTAACCGCTAGTTTTTACAGTCTCAAACGTTTACTTTATTGCCCTGTAAAACCCTGACTTTCTTTTAAAACTATTATCAAGACAACCGCTGTGTAAGCGCGCCTTTATAAACAATAATACTTGACAATTGATCTTATTGTTTATAATTTTACCCTCTCTTCTGGGTAATACCACTTCGAATACAATTTTAATTTGATCTTGCTCATCTTGGATGCTACGTCTTTGGCGGTGCTTTTCAAAAATTTAGACAATAGAGTCGAAAAAAACTTTCTTATAAATGGCACGGACCTAAAATCGGACGGCTTAAATGGCCGTTGCGTTCCTTTCTGCGGCAGGTAGCGTGTTTTTCAAAGATTGGGGGTTCTTCTGGTGTTGGAATGTTTTGGTCACCACTTGGCAATAAAAATAACGATAAATTTGTAGTTTTAGGCAGCACGTGGGATAGCTTTGAATATTATCTTTTAAAATTAAATGTCTTTAGAATTTACTCTATTTTATACGTCTCTATACTTCGTTTAATTTAAGGTTTGAATTGACGGTCAAATTGTAACGCACGTTTCTCGGTATTTTGAACACAAATGGACTAAAAATACCTACATGTACATTTCTTGGCGGTATTTATTATGTTTCACTACTGAAGTTAACACAATTTTAAATAGTTTCGTTGTTTCATTTAAAAACGCGTAAAAATTTTACCGTTAAGCATCAAATGTTAAAATAAATGGAGTATAGTTTCTTTAGTAGGTACCTAATTAGTCAAATCAAATAATGACCAGTTTTTTTTACATAAAACTGACCCGTGATTGACCTCTATCTCAAAGAGTGCAGATGAAGGCAAAAATGTATTTCATTGGTTCAGTAACAGCCTATACACTATAGTCTTGAAGAGCCCTAAGTTTTATCTATTCTAGATTTTACGATATCTATTACGATATCCATCTAGTCCCTAGGACCCATTTCATGGTAGCTTAGGCTCGAATGTTCTCGGTTCATTCGACAGACATGTCCAGCCCAGCCCCATTTCAACTTGGCTGTCTTTATGCTTACGTCAGTAATATGAGCTATGTAGCATAGCTCGTAGCTATGGCTAAAAAAATATCTTCAGGCTTTGTCAGAACTATAGGTTTAACAGGAAATTTATTTAAATATTCATGGGACTTACAAGGAAAGCTACCCAAATGTCTGGCTCCGATTTAATTTATTTTGATATATACATATGTATGTATGTAAACTCTTTATTGTACAAAAGTAAGGAAAAAATACATCTACTATATATCTACTTAGAGTAGTCTAAAATAACAGACCTATATATTTTTAGCTGCCCCAACTCAACCTATTTGGAGACATTGTCCTCCAAAGTACTGAAAAGTGACTAAACGCTCTAACTTGTATAGGAAATTTTTTTTTCAAACATTATGTGTCCGTTATTTTAGACAAAAATCAAATCAAAATCGGACTTTGCCTTGTTATATAGTCGAACCTGACTAACCACTCTACCTTTCTAGTCAGAAAATGTCACAAATGTGTCGTTACAATAGAAATGTTAGACGAATGGGTAATGTAAATAAAAAAAATCCTCTGTAGGTAATAAGGCAATAAAGAATCTTTTTTGTAAATTTGTTTGGAGACGCCAAGACGTTAATTTTAACCTCAGGAAAGACTACTTTTGATTCTTATTCCCGTTTAATAAAATTCTCTTCTAGCACAAACAAGTATTATGTCTACAATGAGGAGAGTTCAAACTGTTAGACCAAACAATGACATTCTGACCCTGTGACTCACCGCGCATACCTATTCCTTATTCCTGCTTGCACTCAACACAACAACTATGAATATTGAATATACACCGTGGCTAATTAATAACCCGAGAGATTCAAAACCTAGATTTCGCAAGTACCTAATTTCTAACCAAAAATGTAGTATAAAGTCAGGTCGTTTTGGTTTGATTTGGGATATATTTCTTTTTTTTTTGTAAAAAACAATTTTGAAAAATTCTGTATTTATGCCAAAGATCCAGCTATTTATGTTGCAATTTTCATTTAAGATTTACTATATAAGTAGTTTTGCTATATTGATTTTGAATTTAATTTATTTATAAGTTTCATTTGCTTTTATATTGCACCTATCAATTTTATTTTAATAGTGTAATATACTATTGGTAAATTAAAGACCTACTAGGTGCACATCCTGTATTCTACTTTCACTGATAGTAAATACATGGAAATTTATAATTTTACTATTTAAATGACCATAAAATTTTCATGTTTTATTACTCCGTATTTCTAATAAAAATCATTGCGAAAAGCCGGATATTGAAAATGATTTTACGATAGTGGCACGCATACGCAGCAATGACTCTGCTATGTCTTCATAGATGGCGCTAGCAATATCGTTCTTGCACCACAAACTTAGAGTATGAATTTACATCGTGTCTATATCTATAGAAGAAGGTCTATAAACGTATCTATAAATGAGTAGTAATCCCAATTAAATATTACCGGAAGCCATCTAGGGTATAAGTATTTAATTTTTACTCTACTGCGTGCAAAAATTACAACCCTTTTTAATTGTCGTAGTGCTGATGGGTCCAATACTTACTACTTTTTCCGTTTTTGCACAGTTTGAGGTTGGAAATTTATTTCATGTTTTATCGCTTTAAATCCCGTGCGTATTATAACATTCATTCTTCCGTTTAAGTAGGAAATTCATGTAGGTAGGTATTTTTCATTTTATTTCGCTGAAAAATAATCCGAAAATCGTTATCAAACAATCCAGTTGCTATAGTTTGACAGATCTCAACTTCACAGTTATTGTGGTTACTAGGGGCGCTGTCATCGCGCACATAGCGAATAACGATTAATAATTGATCCACACAAAGTATGTAGGTACAGCATCCAATAGTAGGGGAGCCCAAGAGGGGATTTGTGAAGTTACTCGAGCGCGGCAGATTAATATACGGGGGGATACCTTATACCCTCTAGAGTACCCCCATTGAATATGATCACTTCATGTGGGGGGGTTTGCCTAGGGCACCCCGTCAAAATACTTAGTAAAAAAAATTTGTTCTTTAAAATACTCGAGCGCGTCAGAGCGTAGGGCGTAAGAGCCCTAGGTTGGATCTATATGGAAATACAGAGACGATAGCGTATTCCATTACTTAGCAGGTCGTATTAGGAAAGATGAAGCGAACCACCTGGATGTTCGTTGGTAAAATGTAGAGGGAGAGGACGGAGGTAGTACAATTTAATAATGAGTGAAAATCTGTAGACGACGCTTCGGGGCGCTTTGCTTCAGATCGTACAATTAATAACCCAAACTTAGATCAAACTGAATACTAGAGTTTTAGACTTGAGATGAGACATAATCGACTCGCCTCATAAAGCCCGCCACACACGGTCAATCCGCATAACGGTACCGTATAAATCACTCTGGCGCATAATCGCTTCATTACCATTAATTAAAGACGACAGTCGGTGGGCGTTTTTGTTTATCCATCGTGCCACGCGTGAGAACGCCGCCCGGTAATGTTCTCACATACCTATATGCGCAAGCGCAGTATTGTCTTGTCCACTGCATTTGTTTTTAGCGGGCTGTTAAAAAGATTGACAGCATAGCGACGATGTAAATTCATCATTTTGACGCAGAACTGTTACATTTCTTCTAAGAAAAAAAACTGTTGCTTGGCTAGATAGGTTGGCCCATTTAGATATTTTAAATAAATTTACAAAAGGATCGTCAGATGTATACAAATAAAATAATGGATAATAATAATCAAAATACAAGAAAATAAATAAATAAATAAATAAATATCACGGGACAATTCACACCAATTGACCTAGTCCCAAAGTAAGCTTAGCAAAGCTTGTGTTATGGGCACTAGGCAACGGATAAACATACTTATATAGATAGATACATACTTAAATACATATTAAACACCCAAGACCCGAGAACAAACATTCGTATTTTTCATACAAATATCTGCCCCGACACGGGAATCGAACCCGGGACCTCAAGCTTCATAGTCAGGGTCTCTAACCACTAGGCCATCTGGTCGTCAAATAAAATACAAGAAAAGAAACTATAAGTATAACAATTTGAAAATAATAATGAAAATATTAAACATTACAGTTAAAATATGTGTACTTACTTAATATACATAAACGTGAAAAATGTCGTAACTTAAATCTACATCCATACGTAAAATCACGCCTGTATGTATTCTTAAAGGGGGGTAGGCAGAGCACACGAAACGTTACATTTACGTTTCGAGGGCACTTTTACCAATTTTAGGTTTCAAAGTAAAAGTCAGTAAGAACTTACATCTAAACAGATAGTAAAAAAGTAAAACAGCGCGAATGTCGTAACTTATATTTACTTATACCTCTATAAAATCAATCAATCAGTCCATGGTGGATTATACAAGTGACTAATGGACAAACAATGCATGCCACTGAGGCTAGGGAATTCAAAATAATATTTTATTTATTTATATAGGTTGAGTTTCATAGAGGACTATTAAGGAGGAATACCTCTATTTTGTAAATTATTTTTTTGTAGCCTTGGTGGCCTAGTGGTTTGACCTATGGTCTCTCAAGCAGAGGGTCGTGGGTTCGAGTCCGGGCTCGCACCTCTGAATTTTTCAGAATTTATGTGCGAAATTATTTGTATTTTACCATGAGCTTTACGGTGAAGAAAAACATTGAGCACAGTTTTTGACCATTTTCGAATGGTACGAATCGGCCCCCTGAAATATAACCAGCTTGAACTAAATGGTATATACGAGTATATACCTATCTATTTTCTACTGTATGTGCTGTGTGAGGATCTTGTATTCTAAAACAACTTAATCCAGTTTAAGGCCATCGCTGTCGCAACTTGTTCTGTGCTGCTTTGACACATCTTATGTAACCCAGAATATTAAATGAAGCAAAACAATCATAGCGTAATCAAGTGATGAAAACCGGTAGTTCGGTAGAATTGTTAAAATAACATCTAGTAGCACCGCCTTCTACAGACAGTAGGTAATTGTCAATCTGGGGCTAAATTCAGGAACGGACCTTCACGGGTTTGGTAGCGGTAATTCAATCGTTTGGTTTGAACTGCTATTCAGGAACGACAAAAATCACTGGTTTGCGAGTGGTTTGGACTGAGTTTGGGATGAGCCTCATTTATTTATTTATTTACAAAGCGAATTAACAGGAAAATAAGGCTCATCCCAAGCTCAACCCATTCCTATCCTCTCCCAAACGATTGAATTACCGTTCGCAAACCGTGTTGGGCCGTAAGTAATCTCACTCGATTATTTCTAAACTAAAGATATCGAAAAACTGGTTACCGATCCTGAAAGTGCTTCACGAGCTCTATCAAACGGTATCAATAATAGGTTACAGAATAGTAGAAAACATTGGTTATAGGCTTTACTTCCTATGGTATTATCGAGAGATGAGTGCACATGTGGCTGTACTAAATGTATGGAAGCTGGAAACATTCAATTTTCGGTTATATTAAGTTTATTTTGTAAACTATTATTGATACCGTTTGATAGAACTCATGAAGCACTTTAAGGATCAGTAACCAGTTTTTCGATGTCTTGTAATGTATAGTTTAGAAATAATCGAGTGAGATCACTTATCGTTTCCACCCTGTATTAGTTCCATTGCAGGCCACAGGCCTCTTCTCAGGAATTTGAGGGCTTCAGCTGTAGTTCTCACGCACGCCCAGCGCGGATTGGGAATTTCACACACACCATTGAATTTTTTCGCAGGTGTATGCAGGTTTCCGCACGATATTTCCCTTCACCATAAAGCTCACACACAAAGACGCGGTCTTAATGCAATGAATCTTATCGAAATCAGTTCAGAAATTTTAGAAAAAATTAGTACAGTCAACCAATTCCTAGGCCACTATAGAACCTTTTCGCATTAACTATTAGATAATTACAACGTCAGTGCGCGTCAAAGGATTATCAACATTAAGGCCGATATTAGACTATCATAGAAACATGATCAAATTAATATGAGTCCTATATCTGTGATCATGTTTCTATGATAGTCTAATATCGGCCTAAGATCACAACATGCAATAAACGTAAAGAGTTTATAAACGTTTTCGCTCCATGACGTGGAAGAGAAAAAGTTTTGACAGACTGACAGTGACAATTCAAGTTATTAATACACAAGCAAACTCCTTTCCTATTTTATCGTTGACACATGTTCGCAAAGATCGAGATGTCATATCGTGACATACATCATGTAATAATCACTGTCGTAGAAGATAAACAAATTGATTCCTTGTGACATGGCTCTACAGTGGCCTAGGAATCAAATGGTTGACTGTACTTAACAGACATTTTACGCACATCCACGCACGCCCGCTTGCACGCACGCACGCGCGCATTCACATACTCACGCACGCTAACACGCACAAACACAATCCCTTAACTCAAACGCATTTCACTTTCCTTTCCACCGTGGGCCAAAAAATTATTGGTACACTACACACGTGTAGCAGGGCAATTGGAGATGTCTATTTTTTTGCAATGTATAGAAAATCGAAAACCATTTGAAATAAATGCTTTTTAAATCGTTTTCTGTAGTTATTTCATTTTAATATTATGTAATGAATTTATTATATAACAAATAAGCAATGACCTTCATTTGACATTGGTGTAAATTGCGTGACCGGTCCAAGTCGTACTTTATTCTGTGTGGTTAGAATTCTTCACAATTTACGCGTGGATTATACTACGGAGTTTGATTTGGACCCGCTGTCTAACATCTAGCACTTTGTCAGTGCCAGTAAAGTGACACAGTGTATAGTGTACCACTACGCAAAAAATAATTAAAGGGGTTGCCTTATCGTACGCATTTAGATAGATTTAGAAATTTGACATTGTGGGAGCCCTCTATTATAATCTGACGTCATCAACTAAAATAGTTTCAATAATTAATTTTGAAAAAAGTAGAGAACTAAATGACAAAATATTGAAATGAGTTTCTTATAATTGACTTTTCTATACAAAAAAAATATAAAAACCACTGGTAATTTTTTTTAGACATTCCCAATTTTATCTTTTGTTGTACCTTTTGACTTTTTTTTTAATTCGGAATGTTTTATGTGATTTCTGCTCAGAATCACGAGCTCTTTCGATCCTACTAGGAGAAAAAAGTGTCCTTGTGTCAGTATACAATCCCGAATACGAATACCGTTCTAAGTTCAACGTATTCATAATACCAACAATACACCAAACGGGGGTCAGAAACTAAACAATATCATTTTGTTCCGGCCACTCTCGCGCAGTTAGTTTACGTCGAATCGTTTAAAATGAAATGTCTGCGGGCAATAAAGCGAGGTTTACAGAACTAGTCTACGACCGCGAACCTAATTGGCTTGGTAGCGACAACAAAACAAACTGGGTGTAAATGCTACCTTAAAGTTGTTATTAACATAATTATTTAGAGCTAAAATAATAAATTACTGTGTTCGCTAGTAAGTAAGACCAGTCTGAGGACTAGCCAAGGTATTTACATAAATATGGAGACAACATGGTACTATACGGCCGAAGCTTGAATACTCACTTATTAGGTTATTGTTTTTAAATGAACAAAAAAGCTGTGGTGGCCTAGTGGTTTGACCTAAGGCCTCTTAAGCAGAGGGTCGTGGGTTTAAACCAGGGTTTGCACCTCTGAATTTTTCGGAATTTATGTCCTGACGATCGTTGGAGCAGACGTGTCCTGGAGTGGAGACCACGTTAAGGAAAGCGTAGTGTGGGACGCCCTGCAACAGGTTGGACTGATGACCTTAGGAGGACAGCTGGCAGTGGGTGGATGTGGGAAGCCCAGGATCGCGAATTTTGGCGCAATATGAGGGAGACCTACGTCCAGCAGTGGACGGACAATGGCTGCGGATAGATAGATAGAATTGAAATCACATTTGAAATTTACCATGAGCTTTATGTTGAAGTACATACACTTGCGAAAATCAATGGTGGTGGGTGGTGGGTGGTGGTGTGGTGGTGATTGTTTTCGGGTAGTTGGACATGTGATGTATGTTTATGAATGTGGATGTAGAATTATTAATTCCGATTCAGAAAACTTAATATTAATTAAATGGGCTGCAAGTTGGCCAGGCGTCCCACACACCGATGAAGACTTGACTAAAAAACATTGGCTATAGACTAAAACCACCACACCCATGCCATGTCCACAGGAGATTAAAACTTCCCACGCAATTTGGTCACACATTATGTTTGAAAATAAAGTAAATGCCCATTATGCATCTAAGATCCCTTCCGCAGCTAACAAAAGAGCTGATAACTTGGAAACGGGTATGTATTACAATACCGAAGTACGAAAGACCGAATGTATTAAAACATCGAATGGGTCAAAAGACCGACATGATTTTTTTCTGAAACCGTTAACTTTTTAAGATTGTTATAAAACAAACCTAACCTAATGGGTTCTGTATGATGCCGTTTTAATAAATTCTGAGATGTTTACGGTTTCAGAAAAAAATCGTGTCGGTCTTTTGACCCATTCGATGTTTTAATACATTCGGTCTTTCGTACTTCGGTATTGTAATACATACCCCTTGGAAACAGCTGAACCAATTTTGATGAAACATGTCTAAGAACCATCGCCAAGAAACCTGCATTCAAATAAAAAAAATCTCATCCAAGTCGGTTCATCCGTTTAAGAGCTATGATACCACAGACAGACACACCCACACACACACACACACACACACACACACACACACACACACTTAGCGGTCAAACTTATAACACTTTTTGTGCCGGGGTTAAAAAAAAAGAATAAACTTCAATTTGTTTACTATCCGTACCAATATAGTTAGTAATCTCAAGTTATCTGTCAAAATTCGCCTCGGCCGGAAGCTCGGCGTGGGAACGGGAGACGATCGCTTTTCTCAATCGCGCCGACTGTTTTAAATAGACAACTCCATTCTTTGCGGACATTAAGCCCGACGTCCAGGGAAAGGCGGCATTCAATCGATTTATGCAGCCACAATAGCGGTGATGACACCACCACCTATCAACGCACGTACTTTTTATGAGCTGTAAAAACCCCCACCCATAGATTTTGTATGTCGATTGCTATGACGTCACTTCTATGTCAACTCAATCGGCGGCCTATTTATTTCTCTGTTTTAAAGCGGCTAAAAGTCCAATTTTGCAGTTAATTGCGATTGTCCGATTTCAGGGAGAAAATAAAGTGTGTTTTAATTAGAGTCCTGTTATTCTATTATGTTGGCATCAGTTTTAATCATCAGTTTATCAATCTAAGTACAACTTTATAAAGTTGGAACTAGCATTGTGAAGTACACGCGAAAATTCTCCTCTCCTCAAACAAACTTGGACAAATCTGTTAACGATTAGGGGATTGTCACAGTTTGTATGAGAGAGAGAGACTTAGCCCAACTAAGTATCACCACTACCAAACTAAACTGACGCATTTCGAACTCAACCAGAGCTCATCCTCATCCTCAGGATCCTCATGAGCTCTGATGTGTGATTTGTGTGTGTTCGTACAGTGTGGAGGTGGAGGAACTGCATGAGCACGCATTTCTTGCATAAACGTAACTATCGTAAGGTCACGGGTGAGCAAAGTAATTATTTCAGTTCATTGATATGGACCTCCGAAAAGTAACGCCTGATTTAATAAATCACGATTAGTTCTGTTGCCAAAACTGTAGGCATGCTACCTACTGTCCCACTTCAGTTTCATTCAGTGGTCACCAGGCTTTACGATTCAGAAAGCAAATAATGTCGACTATTCATGTTTGTTTTTTTGGTAAGAAAAGAACTTCTTAGCAATTATTTGCTTTAACGAATGTTTTGCTGAGGCACTTCGAATCGTCCAGAATTTAAATCGAAACGATAGTTTTTATGAAGACTTTGCAGCTCCCGGATGGACAGGATAATTCAGCATTTTCAAAGATTGAACAATTTTCCAAGAAATCTCAAAACCAGTTTTAAAACTGAACTAAAACAAAAAAGTTAAAAACTTAACTTTTGTTAACAGATAGAAAGCCTCAGTTAACGATTTGCCTATAGGTACCAGAGATGTATAATTTATCCTAATCAAGTTATCACCTAAATGTAAGGAATTGTTATCAAGAGAAAAGATTTGTTTTTTGCAATGGCTGACCTCAAAAGTACTGTACCGATTTTAAAAATTCTTTCATCTATCGTTAATTCGAAAGTAACTGTCCGTCTGTTTGTCTGTCTATCTGTTACCTCTTAATTTTATAACGCTGAACCTGTTTAGATGAAATTTGCTGAGATATTTGAGACCCTGGGAAGGACAGAATAGTGTTTATCCGGAAAAGTGCAGTTTCCGAATCCTATGCAAACTAAATCGCAGGCAACAGCTAGTAAATCTACTATTTAACCATACCTATATCTTACTCCGGCGCGGCGACGTGTAAAGTTCCCGCCAGCTACAGGCGCAGTTCCGAGCACATCTAGTTATATTTAAAAAAAAAAGATACATACAGTCGAACATAGGACCTCCTCCTTTTTTTGAAGTCGGTTAAAAAAGCGTTTCAACCACCGTATCCCGTGTGTTACCAAAGTCTAAGGATGACGTCCATGAACTAAAACCAGATATTTGTATGAAAAATACGAATGTTTGCTCTCGGGTCTTTGGGGTTTAATATGTATTTAAGTATGTATCTATCTATATAAGTATGTTTATCCGTTGCCTGTACCCATAACACAAGCTTCGCTTAGCTTACTTTGGGACTGGGTCAATAAATTGGTGTGAATTGTCCCATGATGTTTATTTTTTTTTTTTTATTTTATTTTATTGCAATTTTGCGACCACACACCCACCACATCACTAGTGGTGGTGGTCACTAAGATTTTTAGTCGACGGTCGTACTATTTTAGTAACAAACGTATTAGTCGATTTTGGTAACACATGGGACAGGGCGGTTAAAACTCTTCACGGCCCCACCCAAACAGCTTTTGCTCGGGACTTTCATAAAATTTATGGACCACTCCCGTTCTCTACCCGCAGGAAACTCCAAAAATCCCTTCTTGGTGCACCTCTATGATTCTAAAAGATGATAATCTGCCAAGTATCAAGTCTCTAGCAGCTACAGTTACAGAGATAAGGTTACTATGAATCGAATATACTTATATTACTTATCTCGTGGTATCTCTTGCTCAAGAACATTTTGTATCTAAAGTATGGAAAATCTTGAAAAAAAAATGTATGGAATCGGTAGGTAAAGTCGTTTTCGATTTGCGCTTAAAAAGCACATTTGGAGATTCATTCTTATTTATACATCAAATACAGGAAAAAGATGAGAAAAGATAATTGTTGATAGCCAAATTCTTTGAAATGGAAAAGGAAGGCTACATTAAATCTTATTACCTAATGTAGTTCCTGTGTGTTATCATTATATTGTGAATGTAAAAAATTGCGATTGTATGAGTCAGTGTCAGTGTCTGTTACTTCTTCATGCTAAAATGGTGGACTCAAATGGAAATTTTAATAGAGATAACAAGGGTGTAGGTATACTACGAACCTATGTGACCGTGCATTAGTAAAGTATTAGATATTTTGTTTTATTAGTTTTAATATTAGTGATATGCTCGGAGTTTCTCTAAAAGATCGAATTCGTAACGAAGTGATCCGACAGAGAACCAAAGTTATCGACATAGCCCACCGCATTAGCTCGCTGAAGTGGCAATGGGCCGGCCATATAACCCGAAGAACCGATAACCGTTGGGGTAGACGAGTTCATGAGTGGAGACCACGGATCGGCAAACGTAGCGTAGGACGTCCTCAGACTCGGTGGAGCGATGATCTTCGCAAGGCGGCTGGGAAGAGCTGGATGAGAGTGGCCGAGGATCGTGCTCAGTGGCGTGCCATGGGAGAGGCCTATGTCCAGCAGTGGACGAGCATAGGCTGATGATGATTAGTAAATGCTTAGCTATGCAGTATAGCCGTTCGAGGAAGATCTACAGCACGCATCCAGAGCACGCATATTTTCTAATATATAAAAATCTCGTGTCACGGTGTTTGTTATCGAACTCCTCCGAAACGGCTTGACCGATTTTTATGAAACATTTTTCTCCGTATTCGGTAGGTCTGAGAATAGGTCGTAGGCTATTTTTTATACCTAACCCTAATCTTCGCGGACGGAGTCGCGGGCAACAGCTAGTTTGCATATAAAAAACAGCGGAGTTGAATCCGTTTCCACCAGTGCTATGCTATATGGACCAATTAGTGAGATTGGTGGATATTAAACGCATTTATAGCAACGTAGCAAAGCACATCTAGTGGAAAAGCACCCTTACTGAGATTTTTTTTTTAGCCTATGACTATTTTACCAACTATTCGAGAACAGAAGATTGACGTTGATTGTAAAAAAACAACGGGTTGCACTCCGGACAGAAGTGAAAACTTGAATATTAACGTTATGCCGTCTTACGGACCCTCCTCCCCCCCCCCCTTTTAGCTGCGTTTCTTGGTCTTTAGATACCTATAGGTATATCATATCAGTCATTAACTGCTGAAGCCAGCCACACTATAATTAAAAATGCCACTAAACTCTTTCTTCGCTCAAATGAAAACGTCGTAAACTCGCCTCAATTTGCTTGTAATGGTCTGACTTTAGGGTTATTAAATAATTGACGATCTCTAAGCGACCATTATTTAATTTTATATGGTCGTGATGCAGTGAGATGGGATGGAATAGGCGTAATTACTACCTGAAATGCCCGCTTCTTTGGTAGACAGATTGTACCCCTTAATTTAGTAGAACAAGAGGTGAACTAAATAAGTGATAATCTATATTTATTATAATTGTAGGTACTTGGAAACCTAATAATAACGTAGAAATAACACAGTTTTTAGTATTCATTATTTATTCCACTGCAACGTTTTTAACAATCTAATATATCAAAAATCTCGTGTCACGGTGTTTGTTATCGAACTCCTCCGAAACGGCTTGAACGATTTTTATGAAACTTTTTTCCTTATTCGGTAGATCTGAGAATAGGTCGTAGGCTATTTCTTATCTTCGCAGACGGAGTCGCGGGCAACAGCTAGTCTAATATATAGAAATCTCGTGTCACGGTGTTTGTTATCGAACTCCTCCGAGACGGCTTGACCGAACTTTATGAACCTTTTTTCCCCAAATTCGGTAGGTCTGAGAATAGGTCGTAGGCTATTTTTTGTATACCTACCCCTATTCTTTGCAGACGGAGTCGCGGGCAACAGCCAGTAATTGTATAAAAATGATGCCATGTTAGGGCATAGCAATTAAAACCTTAATTGCCTACAGTTAACATAATTAGAGTTTTCAAAGCACCACGGTTTTTTGTTCGTTCGGACATCGCCATTTTATTGATTGCAGATGAATTTAACAGGTCATCTTGAAAGTCGATGTTCTTGGACAGCGCCCTATATTATTGTTTCATCATCATCATCATTTCAGCCGAAATACGTCCACTGCTGAACATAGGCCTCCCCCAACACTCGCCAAGCAGAGCGGTCCCGTGCCATCCGCATCCAACGCGATCCCGCAACCTTAACCAGGTCGTCACTCCATGTCGTTGGAGGCCTACATACACTGCGTCTTCCGGTCCGCGGACGTCACTGAGAACCTTTTTGCCCCATCGGCCATCAGCTCTACGAGCGATGTGCCCTGCCACTTGGTTCTTGCGCGGATTTCATCATTTCTAATGCGATCCCGCAGAGAAACTCCAAGCATAGCCCTCTCGATCGCCCTCTGAGTGACTTTGAGCTTTCTTATGAGGCCCTCGTTAGCGGCCACGTCTCAGTGCCATAAGTCATCACTGGCTGGTTCAAGGTCAATTCAAGCAGCTTCCAACCGTAATAATTGGGTATCAATGAAGGAGTGGACAGAAGTGGACGTCCTACTGCTGAAATGCTGATGATGATGAATATTATTTATCAGAAAACCCTCATTACTAGTGATTCCTGTAATACGTAGTTGATGGCCAGTATGAATTGACAAGATTTCATATTTCTAAGGCTATTTTTTGATTCGTTCTCTATATTCTGTTTGGAAAGAGAAAGACGCTGATAGTTTTAAATTTTCACTAGGATTATTAATTAATTTATAACAATTTTTTTAAGATGTGCTTATTCTAAAAGGGCATAACTCTAAAACTACCACACAATAGATCCATTACTTTTGTCTAGTCTCTATTAAAAAAAAGTGATGACGTATCTGACGTTGAGGTTGTTATCAAAGTTAAAATTATTACAGTTCTTTTTTCTGGTGAAAAGGGCAAAGGGAACACATCTATTCTGTGGTAGTATTGGTAAATACATATATATATTTTTAATAACTAATATTTTTTTAAATATGGAGAAATAAATTATAAAAAATATTTTTCCGTGATTAGGAGGCAAAACTCTTTCGATTCTTGCAGTAATTTTCAGGTGTTAAAAAAATGAAACCTCGTCAATTTTATTTAGGTTCGGGTAACTAAAGAAAGTTTTTATGTGCAAATACATATTTATATGGCATATCTTGTCTTATAAACGAATGTCATTGACTAATTTGGTAATCTATACTAGGTACCTACATACGTAACGCCACGTGCTGGTGGACACACCACGTTATCAGATCATGTTTAATGTTGTTTTGTATCAATTCTATGAAAGCCAGGACGTGTTCATGAGTAACAAAGTATACTTTGGTTTATCACAAAATTGTTTTGTCGTCGTCCAATTTGTAGATTATGACGGTGACGATAACTTTACAGGCAGAATTAAAGATTCAACTAAACAATTATCATCATCATTATTCCAGCTTATATTAGTCCCACTGCAGAGCATAAGCCACCTCTCAAAATGAGATGGCCTGGGCTGTAGTTCCCACTCAGGCCCAGTGCGGATTGGTAACTTCACACACACCTTATGCCCCTTTTTATACTATTAGATCTTTTTTAGGGTTCCGTAGTCAACTAGGAACCCTTATAGTTTCGCCATGTCTGTCCGTCTGTCTGTCTGTCTGTCTGTCTGTCTGTCCGTGGCTAAGCTCAGAGACTGTTTGTAGTAGAAAGCTGTAATTTGGCATGAATATATATATATATCAGTCAGGCCGACAAAGTGATTATATAAAAAAAGGAAAAATTTTTTTTTAGGGTGAGGTTAGGTGGGGGTGATTTTTTTTTCTCGACCAACCCTATAGTGTGGGGTATCATTGGATAGGTATTTGAAAATAAATAGGGGTTTTCTAAAACAATTTTTTGATAAAGTGAAGATTTTCGGAGATATTCACTCCGAAAGTTCAAAATAATGTGTCCCCCCCCCTAACTTTTGAACTGCAAGTCTAAAAAATATGAAAAAAATCACGTAAGTTAAACTCAATAAAAACTTTCTAGGAAAATTACGTTTTTACGTTTTTGTAAAAAAATATTTCTAAATTAAGATTGTAAATTAACCGCCATTGCAAGCATTTTTTTTTCTTTATGTGCCTATAAGATCACGATAATAGTATCTTCTTTCAAATAAAAAAAATAAAATTGAAATCGGTTCATATAACAAAGAATTACATCTGAAAAACCATCAACAAGCTAGTATAGGTAACGCCACCAGAGTTGAGGCCACGCACACAACCACATCTCATGTAAAGACAGCGGGATTTTGACGTTGTGTTGACGTTTAACAACAACACAACGTCAAAATCCCGCTGTCATTACATGAGATGTGGTTGTGTGCGTGGCCTCAACTCTGGTGGCGTTACCTTTAGACTGCAGATTAGATTAGGTAGTTACCCAATTCGCCGATAGATGGCGCTGTACCGCTGACGTTGAAATTCTGCGCGCGGTGGGAGTTGGGACCAAAACAACCACATTAATAAAGTATGCAAAGATTTTTTCGTACCTGCTACGGAACCCTATCTTGGGCGTGTCCGACACGCTCTTGGCCGGTTTTTTATTTGTGTCTTTTCCTAACAAATGTATTTTTTCTGTGTATCTCTCTCTAACTATGGTGCGACTCGCACTTGCCCGTTTTTATTACGCTAAAGTCTTAAATTCCGCTACGTCCTAACCCTAACTGTAGTTGCATTATATATAATCCAAATTATCACCGTTTATTATTAAAAAACACGCGCACCTTTATTTATTTTATAAGCGTAGATAACAAATCGATTTAATGCAAATCTAATGATCGTCAATGTTCTGGCCATGTTTTACCACTAGACACTACGAGGTTGATCTATTAAGAAACGAATTGAGCATCGTTTTCTCGAAGCAACCTGCCCAAATTACGGAGGTGTCGCTAACGGGTCATGTTGGTGGGCTAGTTGGTGTTGGTTGAGTTGGTCGTGTAATACGGTAGGCAGAGGGAAGGGTGAGGTGGGGCGGAGGGGCATGCAAATGGCAGAGCTATAATACTCAGCCACGGAGCGGGTCGCCGCGACCGTGGGAAAACTATCGCCTGTGGCGAGCCACACTCAGGGATGTATTTAGGCTTTAAGATTTTAGATTTAATTTGGCAGCGTCAGTATTTCCGGACCGATACAACTTAGGGACTTTCAGAAAACGAACCTAGTCTTAATTAAAGTAATTCTACTTTTGTTAAGGGTGTCCATGATGGTTTGCTTTTGCGATCAAGTGACCTGCCTATATACTGTGAATGAAGGTAAGGAGATGTGGTCATGTACCGAAACAGAACTCAGAACTACGGTCCAAGTCCTCTAATTCTGAAAGAAGGCCTGTGCTCTGCAGTGGGACGTATATAGTGTGGGATGAGATGACATGACTATGTATAGCGATGTGCAACTTTATTGTTATTATTATTACTCTCACTAACATTATAAATGCGGAAGTTTGTATGAATGTATGGAACGCTAAAACACACGCTTTCACGCTAAAACGGTTTGACGGATTCTGATGAAATTTGGCACATACCTAGATAGTTTATAACCTGGATTAACATATAGCACACTTTTTCCCCGTAGGACAGCGATAAACGGATTCTTTGCAGACGCAGTCGCGGGCAACAGCTAGTTAAACATATTTATGTTCTTATGCTCTCGGACACTTTAATGAAACCTGCTTTAATTTTTGGATTAGTATATAAACCAACGTATTTATGTATCAAAATTATGCATAATAAATGTACACAATTTGCATAATTCAAATACCGTGTCTCGATGTATAGATAATTCTCTAATTTTGTCGTAATTCTTCTAGGTATTAGGTATATTCGGATAAGGCTCCGAAGGGCTACAACTGCTTGTGTTTGTGTGTTGCGAAAATCTTCGAATATCTTCTACTTCTCATCGAAGTAACAACCGTGAAGAATGATCTTTACTTTATCTCTATTTTTTTTTGTTTTATTAGATAAAACATTTATTTTCTATTACATAAACAAGTCTGAGTCCGTCACCGAGCGCTCGTGCAGAGACCACGAGCGCGTGACGGCGGCGGCGGCGCGAGCCGCAATCACGACTTGACGCAACCGCCGGCCGGATCCGACGACACTCGACACATCTCGCCTCAGCCTCTAAAAACTAATTCATCTCTAAAGTCCTTCACTCATTAGAAACTACACTGTGGATAACGGTCGTTGTCTCAGAACTGATTAATTTCCGATTTCTTTCAGTAATTAGAACTTCTCTTTCCTTCTTAGTCAATAATATGATGATAGAGTTGTCGTATTCAACAAAACTGATCCATCTATCTTCAGTCATAGTCATTATCTTTAATGCTAGTGTCCCCTCTCTCTTCTTACTACTTCTTAATTTTCTTACTCTTGACAGAGGTGTCAAGAGTAATGACTACTCAGTCGTGGTCTAAAAATTGATTTATTTCCTACGTGCTTCAGTAAGTAATTAGAAACTCTATCTTCATCATAGTCACTCTTGACAGAGTGGTCGTGTTCAGTCGGCATCTCGTCTCAACCAGCTTCAGCCTCTAAAAACTGATTCACCTCCAACGTTTTTTCATTAGAAACTCCTTCTTCTTAATCATTACATTCTTGATAGAGTGATCGTGGTCGGTCGACATCTCGTCTCAACCAGCCACAGGTTCCAAAAACTTATTTATCTCTAGCGTCTTTTTCCTTCTCTTTCTACTCTCTCCTCTTCTTCTCAGTCGTTATGTACTCTTAATTGAGTGATCTTGCTCAGTTGATATTTCCTCTCAACAAGCATCAGCCTCTGAAAACTGACTCACATCTAACGTATTTCATTCATTAGAACCACTCTTTTCTTAGTTGTCATACTCTTGACAGAGTTACCGTGGCCATTCCAGATCTGGTGGTAAACCTGACAATATATGGCCACTCGTCTTACACTTCCTTTCTTGTGGAGTGTTGGGATCTGGGATGTGTGATGAGACTAACTAGAGGTCAATTTATTCAAATAAAAGAGCAAAATGAAGAGTACCATAATAACCCGTTTTTATGCTTATCAACGAATATCAGAAATCGCACTAACAAAAGGAATGTTGGAAAAGATTGAGCATCTCACCACAATCAGTATGTTTACACCGCGTGTACAGATACATTAAAATCTAGGTAATCTTTTGACCTAACTTTCGACTCTCAGCCTCTTTTAACCGTCTGTCTAGCCTAGTTTACTATACATGCAGGTCAAGTGCGGTCATGCCTTTCTCATACATTCACGAGGGTCGTGTGGTCCTACTAAGGCAGAAGCATCTAGTCTCAAACATACCATAAATAAATTTGAATTTAACGTAAATAATAATAATGCATATTATGAATGAACCAAGAAATGTTTTTTTAGGTCACTGAAAACCCGTAGACTTGGTAACTTTGGGCCTATAAAAAATTCCGTGACCAAATATGTTGAATATAAAAGAGAAGAGACTCGAAAAATTTCATACATTGCTTCCCCATTAGTGCCTGTGCACGATGAAATATAAAAACAGCCAACAAGTTGTAAAAAAGTTGTCTACAACACGTAGTTATCTGACGTCTTTCTACCCATCGAGTAAAACCTGTTACAGGTTACTTACATGTTTTGTTTACGTCAACATATGAGTTCTTTGGTGATACCCAGTCTGCTGATTTCTGCGAATCTATATTGAAGTTATTAGAATTGTTATTCATCGGTTTATCACGATTCCAATGATTCACAATTAACGTTACGTCACACGAACGGAGAGCGAGTGACGTCACCGATCGTGATCGCTTCCATAAATTTCACGATTTTATTTCATGATTCACCTTACATTGATGACTTCACAGCCGGTATCGGGGTAAAGTCCGGTACAAAACTGGAATTGGATGGTTTTGGATGCGTAATGGACAATGGGTTGAAAGAAAATTTACGACAATAGCAAAAGAAGGGAAGTAGATATATAAGTATCGACAAGATGAAAGGCTGGTTGGAAGAGTTACGTAAAACTAGAAGCAGATTCGATGCAGCACGAGTGATACTGGGCCGAACTTTTACTTTTTATAGAACGGTGTGAGTACTTTGTATCTTATCGAGCTAAAGTATTTCATAAACCATACGAGTACATCTATACTTACTTACTGTGGTTTATATTTCTATGAGTTCACATATATTTTATTGTGGTTTAACATTTTTCTAGTGCATTCTTGAGTCGATAAGTCACCGGTTCTCTTCCGGTAATTTCTTGATGACTAGACTACGTGGTATCTACTCAACCAACGCCTTTATTCATCATCATCACCATCATCAGCCTATGCTCATCCACTGCTGGACATAGGCCTCTCCCGTGGCACGCCACTGACCATGGATCGGCAAACGTAGCGTAGGACGTCCTCAGACTCGGTGGATCGGTGATCTTCGCAAGGCGGCTGGCAAGAGCTGGATGAGAGTGGCCGAGGATCGTGCCTTTATTCTACTATCCTAATATTATAAATGGGAAAATTTGCGAATATGTGCGTCCGTGAGTGCGTGCATAAGTGTGTAGGTATGTACGGGAGTGTATGCGTCCGTATATGTGTGTGTGTGTGTGTTACTCCCTCGAGCTAAAACGGCTGAATAGATTTGATTGAAATTTGAGTGATATTCCCACGGGATCTCAAGTGCATGTTTCCTTCACCGTAAAGCTCATGGAAAATTTGAAATGTAATTTCGCATATTCATTTCGAAAAGTCAGAGGTCCGAGCCTGGACTCGAACCCACGACCCTCTGCTTGAGAGGCCATAGGTGAAACCACTAGGCTACCACGGCTTTCAAATTATGATAGAAAAAATTTGGCGCGGGCCTTATAGTTTGACATTCACGAAAACGCATGAATTTGTCAAAATTGGACATTAATGACATCGTAATAAGAGACACGCTACGCGTCATTCATTATGACGCGTAGCGTGTCTCTTATTACGATGTCATTAATGTCCAATTTTGACAAATTCATGCGTTTTCGTGAATGTCAAACTATAAGGCCCGCGCCAAATTTTTCGATCTGCCAGGTTAAATCTACCAACATCATTACATCTGATCACTTCAAATTATTCCAAGTACCCTGATGGCCTTTAAAAGATTTTAAATCAACTATAAAAAGGCAGGGCTTACCTTTTCTAGGAATAGGTCATGGCCATTGCGACTTCTGTTTCACTCCGTTGAACAATATCAATCGTCTTGGTAATCAGCTAATTAGTCAATTACATTAATTTGTCATTCAGTAGGCCCCACCTTGCTGCGTGATTCTATTGTTGATCTCAATAGTAAACAATTTCATAAGGAACACTTGTCGTTTTCAGGGTTCCGCGTGTGTATCCTGAAGAATATCTTAAATTTTACTCTGTAACAAAAACCAATATAAAATGATCTCGCACTGCGTTCCTTACGCTTAAGACCAGGGCTCAGCTTATACTGGATTTTCATAGGTACAATCGTTAAATCATACTAATCCTACAGCCTTATATTAAATATTTTTTTGTTAAAAATTTCATTTTCAATGCAAGCTTTTTCGCTGACTTTACTTTTTGTTGTTTGTACTTGCATTGTCATCTAACTTATATAAGTATACTAAATTTAAAAGTTAACCCGACCACTGGAAGTGGATCAAATTCAACTTCCAAGATTTGACCCGTACATACATAGGTAAAATAAAAATAAAATAAATATCACGGAACAATTTCACACCAATTGACCTAATCCCAAAGTAAGCTAGGCAAGCTTGTTTTATGGTTACTAGGCAACGGATAAACATACTTATATTACTTATATAGATAGATACATACTTAAATACATATTAAACACCCAAGACCCGAGAACAAACATTCGTATTTTTCATACAAATATCTGCCCCGACACGGGAATCGAACCCGGGACCTCAAGCTTCATAGTCAGGTTCTCTAACCACTAGGCCATCTGGTCGTCTACCAGACACCTAAGCTACATACAATACATTGCAAGTTAATAAAAAGCTTTTAAAATGCGAAAGTTGTTTGAGTATTTGTGTGCATGTGTGTGTTTGTTTACTACCCTTTGACGTTAAAAGGGCTGTACTGATTTGGATGAAATTAGGTATGATGACAGCTGGATGTCGGGAATAAGACATGGGCTACACATCCATGTAAAATCCTCAAGTTTAGAAACATGAATTTTTCACGGGTATTTGTTAATAATGTATTTCTTTCATTCTTTCTTTCTAAATGAAGACCATTATATGATGTAATTTTTGGGAATTCCCATGGTAATTTTAATAAAATCCCCGTATTTCAATTCGACTGCCAAATAAAATCAAGGCCAAATGTACTGTGTATTTGACACCTGTAAATTTGTATTTGTATTAGAAGCCGTAGTTAGTGATTTAACCTATGGCCTCTCAATGCTATATTGCATTCTGAGGGGAGGCCTGTGCCTGTATACAGGGTTATTTTTAATTCACTGACATCCTCTTAACCCTGAATTCCTATCACTCAAACAAATGTTTTTTGTTTTACGACTTTTTAAAATGAAGCACTTTTTTTCCCATACAAATACACAGAGTATCGTAAAAATAAGAGGAAATCTCAAATTTTCAAAACGTTATTACACCAAAAATATTAAGTTATGACAAAAGCCGTAAAACAAAAAACATTTGTTTAAGTGGTAGGAGTTTAGGGTTAAAAGGATGCTAGTGAATTACAAATAACCCTGTATACGCATACGCCGGAATAATGATGGTGATGATAATGTTTGTACGGAACCCTCGATGCGTGAAACCAATTGGCGCTTGGCCATTTTTTTTTTATTGGGCCTTAGCCCTGTTTGACACAGTGCCGCACGCCAATCTTTGATTGACTTAATTAGACTTAATTCATATTTATAAACTCGTTCGCCTGTTTAGTTTTTCCCCGTTTAAGTTTCTCCTAGATGGCTGAGGAAAGCGGTCTTCAAAGAACACCGCGAACCTTTTGATATGTCTTCTCATTTATAATGTTTTTTAATCTCTGACACAAAAAGAGGGGTGTTATAAGTTTGACCGCTATGTGTGTGTGTCTGTCTGTCTGTCTGTGGCATAATAACTCTTAAACGAGTGAACCAATTTGGATGCGGTTTTTTTTATTTGAAAGCAGGTTTCTAGGCGATGGTTCTTGTCTGTTTCATAAAAATTGGTCCAGCCGTTTCAAAGTTATCAGCTCATTCGCATGCTGCGGAAGGGATCGTAGACTTAGGTAATTGCGTTGGGGGTTTGATAATTTTTATTTTACTATTTATCTTTTTTTAGGTTCCTTGCTGGGAAGTGACAACCGTATGTTAACTTTCCTTTACCCTAACCCTATTACCATAGCTAAACCGTTTCACTGAGTCCACGGCCGCGCGGTACAGGGGCTGGGGAGTATGACGACCAAGGGGACCAGGAGAGGTGCGGGCGAGGACTCAGTTAAACAGTTTAGCTATAAGCCAGTAATAGCCTCCGATGTCTGTTTATTGGTCTGTGTGTCACAAGGCTGTATCTCCATAACCGTAAAAGATAGCTGGAATTTATAAGTAACTAGCTGTTGCCTGCGACCCCATCTGCGAAGAATTGTTTTATCGCTTTCCCGCGGGAGCTATGCAATTTTCCGGGATGTCCTTTCCCGGGACTAAAACTATCTCTATACCAAATTTCATCTAAATCGGTTTAGCGGTTAACGCATGCAGATGTAACAGACCGACACACTTTCGCATTTATAATAGTAGTAGGTATGGATGTGTATTTATTATTGCCGCTTCAACAAGATAAATAAAAATAAAAATAAATTGAAGATTTCTAAAGTTTCCTCACGATTTTTTCCTTCATAGTAAAACTCATAATAAATAAATACAAAAAAATCACATAAATTCCGAAAAACTCCGAGGTGAGAGCCCAGGCTCAAACCCACGACCCTTTGCTTGAGAGGCATAGGTCAAACCACTAGTCCACCACGACTACGATCTGTGATTTATATTACTAAATTAATAAAACTAAGAAAATCTAATAAGTTATTATAAAAATAGCAATGCATGAAAAATAAAAGCTTGTAAATTAACATTTATTTACAATGTTCGAAGGGAAAAACTTAGGGCAAAACTCTTTTATATACCTTATTTTAACACGACTAAACTATCAACCCTCGACTGCGGCTCGGGTAGACAAAACGTCTCGACTAAAACAGCTAATTACCTACTATTTCTTCTTTGGTACAAATAACTACAAACTACGTCAACATTTAAAAACTCCAAGACCAATCTTACCAAAGAACCACAAGGACAACATGCCAGTGTCTTGCATCCGTCGAAAAAAAAACTCAATCCGAATCGCTCACGGCCTTCTAAATTCAAATTGCGGCGTTCCGTGGCATTTCCACCGGCTCCCACGCTGCGCTCACGCAAAGTACTCCCAATTAGAGCGAGAACTAATTTCTAGGTGCGCGTGCGGCTACGATAATAGGCGCTACCACGATATCTTATCTTGAAGCTAAGAGAGCTTTTAAAAGCGGTTTATTGAAAGTTGTAAAGTTAGAGTGTTATGTAGATGAATTTTTGGACAGTTGTGAGGCGTGGGATAAATGTGGTTAAATATGTGGTTTCTGATTGGGGCACACGTAACTTAGTGCAGTTTAACCCCTCCAAAACACAAGTTTGCGTATTTACTGCCAAAAAACACCCGTTTGTCGCTGCTCCATGCTTCCAAGGATCACCCCTCAACACTTCGGAGAGTGTTGGGATCCTCGGTGTCGATATTTCGAGCGCGGTGCAATTTCGCGATCACCTGGAAGGTAAAACCAAGTCGGCTGCTAAAATGTTGGGCGTGCTTGGCCGCTCTAAGCGATACTTCACTCCAAAGCAGCGGCTTCAGCAGTCGTTTCATTTAAAAACGTGTGCAAATTTTACCGTTAAGTTTCAAATGTTAAAATAAATGGAGTATAGGCACATATATTAAAAACCTAGATTAAAACACCAATGCCCTGAACGTTTTTCTGTGTTTAATGTGGTTAGAGTGCTATATATAAAATTAAGTAGGTATGTTATCCATATGGTTGTGATCAGTAACGTTCATCATTCATTTATCATTAATTCATTAGTAATAACTAGTCAAACGCGGAGTCGGCTTGTCAATTATTAGTATTAGGGTTCTATGTCAAGAAATAAACGAACTTGTGTAGAATGACTTCGATGTCTGTATGTTTGTCTATTTACTAAGATTATTTTTCTCATGATGGCGTGGAGATAAGAAGGTGAAATAGCATGAAATATTTACGGGTGCAGCTCGATAATGCTACATTTGATATAATTCGGTATACTCAAGAAGAAAAAGAAAAGAAAAAAGAAGTTTACTTTAATTCTATTTCGTAAATATGCATTGGGCTAGGTTGGTTTTATTTTATAAATTATAAAAGAGTCCAAAAAGTTTACTTCAAGAGTAAATAGCATTATATCAAATTTTGTTTTGTCTATCGTTACACACCCAGCCATTATGTTTATGGCTACTCAACTTAAAAAAAAAAACAAATTTTCATACAATAAACCCACGTATCTGGACATAGGTTCAGAATTACAATAAAATAAATAAAAATAAATACAGGGTACTTCCCGTTGAAATAGAATCATAAATTTTGGCAGGAAGTAAAGTCTCATGAAGACAAAAATCCAAATACACTGATATAGGTAAGCTTTTTAAAAACATTTTTTTTTATTTATTTGGAACCCTCGGCGCGTGAGCCCGACTTTCTTACTGAATAAGACACACACTCGTGCGGGCTTTTAGTATTGTTGTTATGTTTTTATCGTCGTGAAGGTGTTTTACCATAACATTTGTTTTACATTTTTCAACGGGCCAATATGGCAAATTATGTGGAGCAAAAAAAAACAGCTCCATTAGCCGATCGGCGGCGAGAGCCTCTGCGCCCGCGCCGCTCGCCTGACAGCGTGAGAACGAGACTAACTGACATTTAGATAAATACAAAGAAACCTCTTGAATATTTCATAAAAGATTCATCACTTTAATAATTTTACTACCCATTGTGCTTTAGAGCTGTTAAACGTGGGGAGTTGGCAAATTAATTACACTTAGTACCATTTCGTGATGGCAGCTAACTGTAATTATGTTAAGAAAAGTAATTTATGTGGGATCAGCGACTCGTTATCAAACGACCAATGTCAGCTACGGGTTTTCCGTGATTTTTATTGTGAAAATAACGTCCCAAGGGAAATGAATTACTGTGAAATATCCTCTGTTCTTGTAATATCGTGATCAGATAAAACACATGTCATGCCATGTTACATGTTTATTATTATTTTATCTTTTATTTGACAAGTCATTTAGCTAATTTCCCACTTCAGAATCATTTATTTTATAAATTTACAAATGATAAAAAGGTCGTAAATTTAATAACAGTTGCTTTTCATTCTTTTAATGGTATGTGAGAGAATATTAAATTATGTTTATATGATTACTTGTGGGCGGCAAACACAAAGTAGAATGTAAATAATGTGTAAAAATGTAACATTGGGTTAGGTAAGGTAATGTAATTAGGCGAGTATCTAAGTAGGTACCTATGTATAATCTTTTGGTTGTAGTGTTTTACGAACAAAACAAAATGATAGGAATCAAAACATACTATTTATTTATCTCTTAATAAAAATCGCATTGAATCTAGCTGTTACTATTGCATCCAAATCTTTCCATGATTTTAGACAATGTTTAATATCACAGAGTTAACTTAGGTACTACCCTAATCTAGTCTTAACGATTCTAAGCTAAACAAATAATAAATGCTAATCACCGACGCGGAAGACGTTGAAGTTAGGATATCAAATAACAAAATTACTTGGTAAAAACAAAACCCTTATTTTATTAAATCCAAACACAAACTTCAACAAGCTTAAGCGAGCAGAACAACTAACCATGCATAGTTTAATTAACCAATAACACACATCTGTTCTAGGAACGTCGATAAATAAACAACAAAAAGTTTGTAGGTATCACACTTGGGTCACACAATCCTGGGTTACAGCTTCAGTAGGAGCCGCGGTCACCAGGGGCGCCACATCGACTGGGCGGGGTCGGCCTCGGAGGCGGGGCTGTGAGGCGGCGACGGCGGCGCGTACGCACGCTTCGCTAGGGCCGCCTCAGCGTCCACCAGCGCCTCCGCTGGCCTCTTCAAACCTCTCTCATGAAGCAGCGTCCTCTCTGGCCCTTGCGGCTGCTGAGGCGTCGGCGCTATCGCCTGCAGGGGAGTTGGCCGCGCCACGCCGTTCGGCGCGATCGGCTGAGGTTGAACCACTTGCGGAACTTCTAATCTTCTTATACAACCACTCAAATGCTGGAGCAACCTCGCCCCAGCTTGAGGATCCACTGGGCCTTGACGCTGCATAGCATTCGCTGCCAACGTAGCATTCGCTATAAACTGGGACACTTCGGTAGCACACTGTGTGAAGCCAGCTCGGAAACGTTCGGCATAAGACATCTCCGGCTTTAAAACAAGCTGGCCTCTCCTCTTGAGGCTGTGAAGGTGTCGAACGGTGAGCTCCAGGATGTCGGCCTTTTCTAATTTGGAGACGTTTTCTCCTTCAGCTTGGAGCGCTGTGACCATCAAGTCTTTGAGTTCGTCGAGGCATCTGTTGATGCGAGCTCTGCGTTTTCTTTCTAACATTGGTTTCATTACTTTTCGGTATTGGTAGGTGCGTGAGACGGGTTCTTCGTCTGGAAGCGCGTGCGGCGGGTGGAAAGCGCCGTGCGGCGGGGACATGGTGCGCGGGAGGATCATTTGTGAGGTGCGCGCGCGGCGGTCTGAGAGCGAATGGAGCGCGCGCGGCGCGTCGCGTCTCTTTTATGCGCCCTACACCGATTGTGGCAAAACGCCCGTGATAAAAGCAGGGGTGCCGCGCACGGAGATTTTATTATTTTTATTGCATTTAAATTTACTAACAGCTGTTTCTTTTCCTTAGTGTATTGAGAAGAGGACGTTATTATTATTTATAAAGTTTGTAGTTATTAAAATTTTGAATGTATTTATTCACACAAAATATATATATATTCATTTTAAAGTAATTATGTACATACAACTATTCTCAACTAAAAATACGTACATGAAGTAGTTCTAATTTTATTATTATTATGTAAAATTTCTGGAAATTTTTATTCACCATACCATTCCTGTAAGATTAAAATCTTCATACAAGTGTATTTTTTAAATCAAATGCTTGGCATATTAAATTATTATTTTGCTAATCGTTTGATTTAAAATAAATAAGCCTATCTGTCTGTATTTATGGTGTGTGTACCTAAAAGTAACGATTTCCATATGTTTGTTACATTCAGAAACTTTACTACAACACCCAACAATATTTTTTGTATTCAGTTCAGAGACAAAATCAAATGAGCCTAAAGATAATGCCAAAAATTGACATGAAGTCTATTTTATTAACTTCAAGTGTTCTTATATTAAATTTGTGAAAACGTACTCCACTGTAAAATCCAAATCTATAGTGTTTCTCTTTCTGCGACGTAATTTTGAAGTTATTATTAGTATTCAATTTAAGTCCAAACAGCTGTCTCAGACAGAGCTTCAGCTGGCCACGAGTTCTCACGCTCGCAGCGCAAGCGCACGGCCCCTCGAGACAGTGACGTCACACCCCAAGCCACGTCACTCCATTCTTTCTGAGACTCGTGGCAATTTATTAAATCACTGTCAATGGCACACACTTCCCCATTCCCTTCCCCTAGTCTATAGATTTACCGTTATGAACCATAGCAAAGGAAGACTTTTTTTCTTTCCTATCATCATTATTTTTAATAAAAAAAAAACACCATTTCATTTGAAAACTTCTATTATTTATTTTATTATTAGCTTTCACCCGCGTTTTCTCTACGAGCCATTGTTATATCTACTAGTTGAATTTAAATTCCGGGATTTCATTACCATAGAAAATCCCAAAAGCTACATCGTGAAGGTTTACGCTATATGAAGAGCACGTGGGCAAATTTTCATATCTTAGTTACTTAGCGGTTGAAATTTCGGGATTTTATATACGTAACATCCCAAGATCTAGCTAGCCACCAAAAACAAACCACTTAGCAAATTACTACCAACTATCCAAAACTATGGCGGTTTGGCCGTGCAAGAGCACACATGCACACATAAACTTTGGCATTTATACATTGTTAGTAAGAATTCATCTGATCGCATCAGAAATGATGAAATCCGCGCAAGAACTAAAGTCACGGACATAGCTCGAAGAATCGCTAGACTTACGTGTCAGTGGGCAGGGCACATCGCCCGTAGAACTGACGGCCGATGGGGCCGAAAGGTTCTCGAGTGGCGTCCGCGGACCGGAAGACGCAGTGTAGGTAGGCCTCCAACAAGATGGAGCGACGACCTGGTGAAGGTAGCGGGAACGCATTGGATGCGGATGGCGCAGGGCCGATCTGTTTGGCGAGCCTTGGAGGAGGCCTATGTTCAGCAGTGGACGTCTTTCGGCTGAAATGATGATAATGATGATGATGAGTAAGAATTCAAACAGTATTTTTATATGAAAATTTAATTGTTATTAATAATGCGTAGGTGGCAACCCTAAGCCGGCGCGGGCGCAGGTCCGTGCGACACAGTGCGTTATCGCCTCCGCGGGACATGCAGACAACAGTGACGATTAGAAAATAATGTTGCACTGACTTTTTACTACCTAGCCTGCCTACGTTATATTCATTGGTGACCTAGTTGTCTTGTAAAACTGCAGTTACAATTTCATTGCACGCGCATAGATTTAATTCAAGTAAGTACCCAATTATTTAACTACCTACATATTCTGTTCCGTTTGTTGTTTGAAGCGTTTCAACAAGTAAAAACAAGTGTGTTCATGTACGAGACATCTATTAATTAGTCAGTCAAAACAATAACATTGACTATCACCTTGCAAAGGTGTGAGTGTTCCCAACCACCGCTAGTCGCTCGACACCGACCCATTGTGCGGTCGACACCGCCGTGACGCTACTTACTCCAATTCTGTCTCAAACAACCCAGACATAAAACGTCTTAAGTGTCGACACGCGCCTTTCGAACCGGCGAAGACTATGGCCTCGCGGCGACGCCTCGCCGCTTACGCCGTAATAAACTCAACTATGTAATCACGACCCGAAGTAAAACGTCGTAAGACACACGGTTTTCTACAGCGGAAGATACGTTTCGGCCCGCGATCCGGCGTCGTGGGAAAGCCCGTGCCGCGCGCGTTCCCACACACTCGGCCGGCACAAGCCAACCGATAAATTATCATAATTCCATTGTGAGTGAGACGGTACTAAGAAATTTTATACTTCATCAATCGCTGCGTTGAATACATTAGCGCGTGGGCACCTTTGTTGACTCGCTGACGTAAGCAGGGTCCAACCCACCCGGCTCCTTATTTTTTCTATCACGTATATATACTTTATGACAAAAGCTATAAATTCCTTTGGAGCGACGCAATGTGTCCACGACACAATCTCGAGATGGGGTTAGTCGTTATAAAAACGGATTTGTTGGATTCCACCCACGCAGTTTGAGGAACCCACTTGAATATAATGATTATTTACTTATCAATGTAAATTTTCGATTTGAAGACGGGAATGTTATTCATATGGCGGTGGCGGCGTCGGATGTCATCGCGCTTGGAATGATTATGCAGCAAATTTTGTCTCGTGTTCTCACAGGAAAATTTTAAATGACTCATCCTCAAGTATTTGCAACGGCAACACAATGTACAGTAAAAGTGACGTATGTACCATCGACAAAAAGGTCGTCTTGACACCTTAAATGTCCATTTTGCTTGCACTGGCTAGACATCTGTCCATACCAATCCTTACCAATGAACTTCAACGGCTGCAAGCAAATTTGTTTTGAAACTGGGTAGGCCTCGGTTTTGTCGACTGTACCTAGTTTGTTTTGTTTTAATAAATGTATTACTTCCTTCATTTTGTTTTTGAGTATCCTATTTTCTTGGGGCGATGTGTTGTTACATTAATTATCACGAATGGCATACTACGAAATGGGTGCCTTTAAAAGGCGAGTATACTGTTTCTCGCAAAGCCAGCGACGAAGCAGCAGTCCCATGGATGCTGTAGTATTAGTAACCGTCAGATGAACGGCAAGCCGTTTATCAGCTAGTATAATAAAAAAACGTTATTCTACCGAGTACCTATGCATATCATTGCACTATTCGATATCTTGCCATACTACAGGATGTAATTTTAAATGTGATACAAAATTAGTGTTTATATTTAAACTCAGTTAATGCTGGACAGACAGTACCAATTAAATTTAGAATGTCCATACGATATTTTTTTTGAAATTAAATCACAAAATCAATGTACCTATGGACAGGGACACCTCAAATTAAGTAAGACAAATAAAAAAAAAATTGAGGTAATATATTATATTGTTCAGCATTAACTACCACGTATCACGTTTTAAAATTTTACCTTTTATACCTACCTAACTATATTTACGTAGGTAAGTATCACTGAGTTTAATGCAAAATATTTTAAATTATGACAAATGTATTATGGTTCGGCATAATTATAAACGATTGATTGACATCGATACTGGTATACATTATGTAATATTTTACATACCTAACATTTTCCAGCCATCTTCGAGTAATCGTATAACAAATATACAAGAACATAGAACATACAGTCGACTTGAAAACGGCCTTCTTTTTTTGAAATCAGTTACAAAGTAGGCATTTTTAAATCCAGTCAATGAGGTTATGGCTTAATTAGATATCAAAAAACATGATAACATGACTCAGCTTAATTTAAAAAATGGCGTCAACCTACTTAAAGATAACATTTGTAGCTTTGCTAACAGCAAATGTCAACCAGATAGCGACTCAAGAAGTAAAACCATTTTCCAGTAATCCGCCTCCTATATTTGTATTTTCGGCTGTTGAACTCGCGACTCAAGCGATTTTTTTATTGACTCTACCTATAATATCGCACCTTAATCTGTTAAAAATCAACACGGTATCGAGTTAATATTGACACTGAGCACTTGATATGGTAAATTTATTATCAACAGGTATAACTAAAAGAATTTCGAAATAAACAGGTGTGCTTTACTGACATTTAGAAGTCAAGCTATTGTACCTAAACAGTGAGGATATAGTTGGGAAAACATTTCAAAAAGATCTCTCTGCAGAAATTAATTTAAAACTTCTGTTATTTCACGTTTCACGCTTACTTAATTACATTTGTTAATTTTACTTTGAGTGTATTATGTAACATGTGTCGATATTGTCAATGCGCAAAATTTGGCCTCTAACAAAATAGAGTGGGTTGCAAAAATGCGCCAGAATTTTTTTTAAGACTGTGCCAATTCTAACGCTGCTAAAACGCACGAAATGCTTACCTCCAATCTAAGAATTTAAGATCCGTTTGCTCTAAAATAATAGATGTAATTTAATTCGTTAGTCGATTATAATTAATTAATTTATTAATTAATCATTGTAAAATCAAGTCAACAGAATGTTATAAAATATTTTATACAAGTCAGAACATGACGCCCTGTAACGGTACATACTCGTAATAATTAACTTAAAACTAAACAAATATTTTATATCGATTGTTAAGGTGTTGTTACCGAAACTTTCTGTTGTCGTCTGCTACTTTAACATTCCCGATTTCACGAAACACAAATAAAAGGTTACTTTTATTATGTGTCAAACAATATGCACGTTTTGTCTAACTAGTATAATAATAAAATAACCCTTTCGTTGCCGTCTGGTAAAACGAAAAGTCCTGACTGATTGACTGACTGACTAATCCACACTAAACCCAAACCTTTGGAACCGGAAGGCTGAAACTTTTGCATAATGAAGGATTTGTTGAAATTCCCATGACACAGGGAATTAACGGAATTTATACATTTACTCAGTGATAAAGGTAACACCACCAGAGTTAAGGCCACGCACACAACCACATCTCATGTAATGACAGCGGGATTTTGACGTTGTGTTGTCGTTAAACGTAAAACGTCAACACAACGTCAAAATCCCGCTGTCATTACATGAGATGTGGTTGTGTGCGTGGCCTCAACTCTGGTGGCGTTACCTTTACCGATAATGATGATGATATTATGATGGATAGTTGGATGTTGCCGTTGCCGAATTTTCTTTTATTCAAAGAAAGAGATGAAGAAGCTTTACCACGAATTGGCATTCCGCTCGGAAGAACTCGCAGGCAAAACCTATTTTAAATAGATTCTCTCTCAAGTTCCGCATGCTACAACTACCGAAAAACGAACGGCTAATTAAACCGAACTCGTATACATCTTCAACCTCGATATTGTCAGTCACTTTCACAAATTACCATTAAAATTAAAATCAATCCAACCCGGATTTTATGTTCCGAACCAATTTGTAGTAGTATAACAATAAAATCCAGAATAGGCAGGTACAGTAAACTCAATCACCTTACAAAGTGACGCCTACCGCCACGCCTGCGCATGCGCTCCGCTGTTGAGCAAACACGCGCTGGAACCGCTGTTTACAGAGCGGTGCGCGATTCGTACTACCTACTACATTTAGTTATGTATTAAGTAAGTAGGTGCTTACTGACTGTATAACCTAGAATTGTAATTGTCGTCGTGCGTAAAAGTTTATGTTTAGGTTTGTTTGTATATCTATAACTGCGACTAAGTATTGCAATCCGATTTAAAACAATATTTTTTGTTACTAAGGTTGCACTCTCTTAATGTAACTAATATCTTCATAGGTGTGTGCACCGTTAAGTTCATGGTAAATTTCAAAATTTCAAATGGCTTAACCACTAGGCTACGACTAATTGTGTAAGGATTAAAACGCAGGATCCGCCATAATGCTTTTATTGCATATCCTCCATCCCTCTCTAACACATTACATTAAACCTATCTAACCTAATCTTCCCTTTTATTCATCGCTCAAACTTACTACTGTTCATACGTCTCTGTCTTACATCAATAAACTCACGCATTCTGTCTCTTTCGCACCCTGATGTTCCTATTAAGTATCACTTTACAATTGTATCGTATCACTTCAAAGATGAAATGAAGTGAATTACATAGTTTACTTTAGCCAGGGTGAAAGTGGTCTTTCACCTATTAGTAGTGCTTATCTACAGTGCCATGTCTAACTAGATGCATTGGCATGCAAAAATTGTCTTATTTTCTACTGAGGATATCTAAGGTAGGTAATGGAAGAACATGGATACCTTGACCCTATATAGGCCTTATTGTCTAACGCACTCGGAATCACGATCGTAGACGACGTAGACGAGGTAGAAAGAGATGGAGAATGCGATCGCGAGTGCACGCACGTAAGACAAGAGGGTCCCTGACACATATACTTTGGTCCCACGTTTTACTAAACGTCACCCGGTGCAAAGACGTTATTTTTATTTACAAATTAGAGCATACTCAAGAGAGGTTTGCTTTTTGTCAGTTTTTATAATATAATACATAATAATTATTTAACAGATCAGAAAAAGAAAGAGTCAGTAGAACATTTTCTGGCCTTTTGGACCTCAGCTTGCCGGCAACCTGGCTGACTGACGAACCTCCGACAGCCATCGATTGTTCTAACCCGAAACAGAAGAGAGTGTTCCACGTTACTGTAATAATTACATGACCAAGGACAATACTTATCAATTTCACAATTGAACGAAACAAAGATAGCGGCATTTAATCAAAAATCCTGATCCACTATAACACAAGTACCTACTTGATACTAGAAAAAGGAACAGATGGTTTTCATGAGCTGTATGTTATGCTGATTCATGTCCATGGCTGATAACACCATCATGTCATTACAGAATTTTTCAACTAGATATTATAATGCTTTTGATAACTGATAGAATATTGTATCAGCGCCTCTCATATACAGGGTTATTTTTAATTCACTGACATCCTCTTAACCCTGAATTCCTATCACTCAAACACATGTTTTTTGTTTTACGACTTTTTAAAATGAAGCACTTTTTTCCCATACAAATACACAGAGTGTCGTAAAAATAAGAGGAAATCTCAAATTTTCAAAACGTTATTACACCAAAAGTATTAAGTTATGACAAAGCCGTTAAACAAAAAAACATTTGTTTCAGTGGTAGGAGTTTAGGGTTAAAAGGATGCTAGTGAATTACAAATAACCCTGTATTCGGTTATTTATTGTTTTTTAATTTTATTACTTCTCTACTTAAACACAGATATTGCATGCAGCAGACAAGTATAAGGTCTCGAGTTCACAAGAAAATTGAAGTGACACTAATTATTAAAACAATATAATCAAGTCAAGCATTTGTATTCAGAAAGTAACATTTGGTAAACTGGACCTGATGAAGAAGACCGCAGGTGGCCAACGGTTCTCCTAAACAGGTCAAGTCTTGGAAGTTAAATTTGACCCACTACCCGGTTTTCGACTGAAATGAATTTTCGCATGCTTGTGTAAATCGGATGACAATGCAATATAGAGCTGATTAATAATGAAGCTTGAAGAAGACCATAGAAACTCTGTAATAAAAGGTTACGACCGTATTGAGTTTGGCCTTGTTTGATTTGTATTGACAAGTACTTTGATCCTAGTTGGTAACTGCTGGCTCGTGCTAAGGCACTGACTTCAAACAGATTAGTAGAAAGATATTTTCATGCTTTTTGTAGTTGGTTCAACTTTTTTTTTACTTTTTAGTTTCTGGATGTTTTTTTAAAGGCGCATTTATTTTTTATTTAAAATTATATTTATCAGGCTGCGCTTTGCTCCCTGTAGAATAATTCCCTATCCCGTGGGAATTACAAAAGTCCATCACTACACCTGTCTATATTACAAATTTTCTTGGTCTAAGAGATTGGGCTGGGCGTTGATGAGTCAGGCTGAGTGTTGAAGATATCGTTTTTATACTTACTTACTTGTGAGCCATCGGGTTATTTCATTTAAATGACTAGGTAATTATAAAAATCAATTTAGTAGTTTTTGAGAAAAATGATAACAAACATACAACATACAAACACACTGCCTCTTACTCCACACGCATAAGTATACCGTTTTACGTTCCATCGTGAGTAAAAAGAAGAAATCAGAAAAAAATTAAACATTTAAGGACACCGTAAGATGTTTGTGTATCTAATCATCTATCAACTAGTTAAAATTAACCTGACCTTTCACATAGGTCCCAAATAATATTAAGAAAAGAAAAAATATCAAAATGATAAACTTACAAAAATAGAACATGCACGGTCCAACATAATACATAATACGTACATATCGGTACATAATATTATGAAATTTAATTGGATTATCGCTTCACTCATAATAGGTGCCTAAAGGTAAAACCGGTTACTAATCTTTATCTAAAGTTAAATAATTTTTAGACAGATTAAGATTTTTAGCTATTGAATCGATCGGTATAAAATATGAAACCCGTGTGATCTCTACAAGTTTTTAAGCAATGTGCGTAAATTAACCAGATTTTTATGTAATTTGAAACTAATTGTTTAGTCATTGGTTCACGGAACTTAAAATTTACTCCTTTCATTCAAAAGCGCCTACTAAGGCAAGTTTTTTAGCCACAATTATAAAATTAAGAACTGCGAAAGCTGTAATACTTAGGTATATTAGCGGAGTCCGAGAACTAATAAAAGAAATAGAAATATCACGCGCGCTAAAAGCACGAGGCACCTACATGGCCAAAAAGCCATAATATTTTATTTTTGCGTTATAAAAGATGTGATTTAGTCCCGAAAATTATTAGTTCTAAAAAATTCATCATCATCATCATTTCAGCCGTAGGACGTCCACTGCTGGACATAGGCCTCCCTCATTGATGCCCAATCATTACGATTGGAAGCGATTTACATCCACCCTGAACCTGCGGCCTTCACCAAATCGTCCGTCCATCTCGTTGGTGGACGTCCCACGCTGCACTTGCCAGTCCGTGGTCTCCATTCCAGAAGTTTTGGGCCCCAACGGCCATCTGTTTTGCGTGCTTGCCCATTGCCATTTCAACGAGCTAATATCCGTTTGGCTATGTCGGTAATCCCAGTTCTTCTACGGATCTCCTCCGATCTAAAAATTGCGTTCAATTAATAGTTAATCGAAAATTTCAATACAAAATGACCATTATTTTAAGCCATGTACGTGTTGTGGTGATTAAAGTTTTTTATCTATCTATCTATCTATCTATCATTATGTGTTCGTTTCGGGGTCCCCTTTTCTCCCATAATCTTTTTTATCCGAATCTTGAAAGTCAGAAATTGATGTCCATAATAATCTTGCTCATAAATATCGATGGTCATCATTTTTTTATAGCATATCGCTTAATAGTTCTAACTGCAATGATCCATAATCCTATTGTTCATAACTTTAAAAAGTCATAATATTCATATCAATAATATTTAACGGAATATCGTTGATTATTCAGAAACATTGTCAGGCATATATCTTAAAGTAATAATTGTTTTTAGTCATAATTTTTCATTACCTAAAATGCACTAAGCATTATGACATCGAAATCTATAATATCCGAAGGAATATTGATTATTATTCAGAAACGTGGTAAGGCATATCGCTGGCAGCGAGCGAGCGAAGCAGAGCCAAGGCAGAAGCGACTCGGACAGGTTAGTTCAGAAGGCTTCGCTCCCGCCTTAGCCTTCGATGTTAGGTATTTTTTTATGACAGCACAGAAAAGGATTATTACCTTTAATATTATGAAATGTCATACAACCATGACATTGAATGTTATTACAGAGTAATATTATGCCTAAAATAATTATGACCTGCGAAAAAAACCTTGTAATAATTATTATGAGCGACTTTATTACCTTTAACATTATGAAGTGTGATGCTTCCATGACACTGAATGATATGACTTTACTTATTAGTCCTTACAATAATTATGACTTAAGAAAATCGTAACTCCAAATTTATGACTTCCGATAGTATGACGAAGAAAAATTATGACAGGAAACGTTATGGGCTTGAAAATTCGGAACAAAAATTTTATAGGTGTCATTATAGACCCGTTTGTTTCATTATTCTTTTTAAACTTTGTGTATTTTGACACGTTCCTGTCTAACAGACCGAGAATGTCATAATTTTAAATGAAAAACGCGAAAGTTCAAAACAGTAATCTCTCTGTTCGTTCACCGTTCTACTTCATTTGCTGGTGCCTGTGCGTAGGCTGTATGTTTGCCTATTTATTATTATGCCTAGTATTTCTATTATGACGCAGTAACTTAGGTGATTTAATTGAATTTCCTTGTGAACGTATAGTATGTTTATCTGAGCCACGGATGGAGATGAGGTGATTTATTTGATTATCGCTTCCGCCTAGTGATTATTTATCTTCAAAATAAAGTATGTATGTCTCTACTTCATGCCCATTTTATGCTTATTCACTCGTGAGTTCCGAAGTTTGATAAGTTAGTGAGATTTATCACAAGATACACGTTTTAAACTTCCGTCATTTTATCTCATAATTTCTGTTGATTTCGAGGATAATCATGTAACATATTTTTGAAATCACCTCGACGTTTCAGCGACTGGGTACGTACGACTAATTTAAAAATAAATACGGTGAGTTTTCAACGTAATTATTTTTAAATAAAAAAGAAAATACAATTTATTTACAACAACACGAGACATGTCAATATGTATATGTAATAGGTTAACTAGTATTACACAACCAAATCTTAATAATGAATATTTGTCTCATGTGGGAACTCTAAACAACGCGTGGCTGACACATACTTGGCCGATTTTTTTGAATCAATTAAAACACGGTTGGCATGAAAGTTTCTCACCTAATGAGCTACCGTGGTAATTCTGCAGGATATCGGTGGCCACGGCTCGCTGGTCATCTTAACGCGGACGTGTGAACGCCGCTATGGGCATGTTAGAAAAAACACGACCGGTTTTTGACGTGGTATCAAATTTGCTACTGTTAGGTGCTAAAATCAGTAGCTGAACGGTTTTTTGGATTAATAAAATATTTTTCTCAAAAAATCTGTAAGCTTCATTGTTAACTATGTAGGTACTACTAAATCAGCTATTTACTCTTTACTGACTCTAGTAATCATAGCTGCGAAGATAAGATCACTCGGTTTATTCTCTATGCCATGGGAATTTTAACAAATCCGTCCTTATTCCCTGCCTACATCATACAGGTAAAGTTTATCAAAATTTCAGCCTTCTAGGATCAAAAGTTTGGCATGGGCATTGATGCGTCAGTCAGTCAGTTAATCAGTGAATGAGTGAGTCACTCAATCAGTCCGGACTTTTTTTTTTATCTATACATGTCAAATTTCAATTGTTTTAATGTAGTTATCGGAAGGTGTTTGATAAGTCGCAGCTATAAGTCGGTGAACGAGCCTAATTTCGTACTTTGGTTGAAACCTAACACTTTGGCACGTGTATTATTACACGCATGTGATGCCACGTGACTTGAACATATACCTACATCGTACATCACGTGTAAAACAACGCACAAGTTTACCTGAATACCTGAAATCTGCCTCGTTAGTAGAAGTAAACAATAATATTATGATAAAATGTTTTTCTACAAAGCGTCAGTCTTAAAATTTTCCCAAGTAACATTCCAAGAATAATTTAAAAAGCGTTTATACCTGCTGAGCTGGCAACGTTGCATTTTTGTTAGTTTTTCTCGATTATTCCATAAAAATTGAATGCAAATTAAAAATGTGGTCTATAAGAATTGTTCTAATATATAAGTTGAATGTGTCTACTGCAATAATTATTCGTGATAGACTTTTATTTTCTTTAAAAACGAACAAATTATTACCTAGCGGTTTTTAAAGAAAATAAAAGTCTATCACGAATAATTATTGCAGTAGACACATTAACTTATACCTACATTAGAACAATTCTTATAGACCACATTTTTAATTTTCATTCAATTTTTATGGAATAATCGAGAAAAACTAACAAAAATGCAACGTTGCCAGCTCAGCAGGTATAAACGCTATTAAAACGATGATTACACGTTTATTTGTTTTTAATTGAGTTTTTCTTGTTTTCATTTACCTATCTTAAAATATGTGGTTAGTTAATTCTTTTTCATAAAGTGTGTCAAAGTATGGTAACGATAATTGTCATCATAGTCCTACTACATTTTTAGCGTTCCTTACCTAAAAGCTAATGTCGGTACACTGTTCTGTCTGTCTGTCAGGGCTGTATCACAACAACCATAACAGACAGAATAATGTATATTTTCTATTACCACCGCTACAACAAATAATAAAAATTAAATTCAAGTTTTCCTTTTTTAGGGTTCCGGAGCCAAAATGGCAATAACGGTACCCTTATAGTTTCGCCATGTCTGTCTGACGGACCGTCCGCGGCTTAGCTCAGAGACTATTGGGCTAGATAGAAAATTGTTATTTTGCATGGACATGTGTAGCAATTATCCGGACAAAGTGAAAAAATAAAATGTAGAAAAAAAATTTTTTAAGGGACGTAAAGTCATTTTTTTTCTCGTCTAACCTTATAGTGTGGGGTATCGTTGGAAAGGTATTTTAAAATCATTCCAAGATAATTTAGCAATATATTGATGCGTTTGCGAAATATTGATGTCGCATATACATATTGAAGAAACGAGCCACACTGAGCGGAAAATTTTTATAAAGCGTAATATTTCTCCACTATAGTTATTTGTGGAACGACTGCGATATAGCTAATCTAAAAAGTCTAAACTTATCAAGTGAGTCCTCTTAATTCCTCACGACAATTCGTCGTAGTTCATGTATTTTTGCAACAAGGACAAAATCGCTAACGATCCCTGTCCGGCCCACTATTTACGCATTAAAATGTGGTGGCACTTTCGAACTAATTTCGCTTCGCTCCGGACAAATTGCCCTCCAGCCCAGTACGAACATACCAACGCTAACATTTAAATCAGGCCTAATGGGCTCCCATTTCCATAAGTAATGCGGCGGCTTAGGAATGCCAGGAGGTGTCAAGGAAGTGGGTAATGTTTGGGCATTCGTTTTCCCAACATTTCGTGATATGCGAGGAATCAGAATGGATTAATTGAGCGAGCTCTAGTCATTAGGGTTATAGATTAGTATAGTCTGTATGGTCATGGCAGTAATTTATAAGATTTTCTATCAACTGACTTCTGATTTATAATTGTAGATAATTTAAATTATCTTTGGCTGAATACTTAAATGGTTCAAGATTTCTGAAATTTCTAGATCTAAAGAGTCTTCAAAGGAGTTATGCGAGCTATTTCTAATGCAAATTAGTATCGACATTTTCACTGACGCCATACTTCCAGTCAATTTTATGACCGAATTAACAGTTAAATTTAGCTCCAAGAAAATATACTTGGTTTTTAAAAAAATATGGCTCTGTCCATCAGGACATCAGGACACGATTCGCAAGCGTCTAATGTATTTAACAGTAATTTGCTAAAAAAAATCTAGGCAACAAATTATGTATGAAGTAATGGTGATTGAACAAAGACATCGCAAATCCTATTTTGGATGTAAAACTTTATTTTATTTTATAGGTATTTACTTTTTACAATACGTTTACTTTTAGTTTACCACTGACAGATGGCTTGCCTTCATTTCATTTCCAACTTTAAAACTATACAAATAAAGTAGCTATTACAAAATCTGCAAACGTGGGTAACAGTATTCTAAAATTGGCATTATTTGTAGGTCGTTGAAGTTGAATATGAAATGAAGGCAAACCATCTGTCAGTGGTAAACTTTATGTAATTTTAAAGAAAGAAAGAAAGAAAGAATGAAAGAAAGAGAAACATTTATTTTATAACAACAATAACACTTACACAGGCAAAAATAAGAGTAAAAACATAGACAAGACATAGGTATGCACATTTTAATGTTGTTACAGAAGGGGTCCCGACTCAGTATATCGCTAGTTAAAAAAAAACCAGCACTGGTCTTCCGCCGGGCCACAGTAGATACAGTAAAATCACGGAAGGCCACACAAAACAGATGCAAATTAGAATTAATATAATTAGCATATCATTATAACTTTAGAAAGAAAGAAAATTACACTGACATAAGAAACTAAAATAAAATAAAACATTCAATAAAACATTCAAGGCTTCCACAGACCGAAGCGCGGGGCATGCGCGCGACGGCAACGGAGACGCTTCGGCCTGTGGTGGCCCTAAAATAAGGTTTGGCTGTATGGTTCTGAAACCTTTGACCTATCCCTAGCAGAACACTAAACAAGCAAAATAAAAGAAAAAAAATCAAAAGTACAACTGCCATGCTGCGAGTTTTGTTTTACTAGCGGCCAGTATCATAATATTCGCCAGAAAAGGATTTATATTATTGTATTATTGTTTTTGCAAGTAGCCCGTCTCTACAGATTTTCAGCTCTTAATCCTTTCCCAAGTAGCCTACAATTGAGTTATCACCATAATGCGATTTAAATTATTCAAAGGGTAGTCTGACACCTGAGTCCGGCAAGAAACGTATTCAAACGAAGTCTGTGACTTATTGTATTGATGCAAAAACACGCGTAATTATTGATAATGGCGGACAACAAATCGGCCTCGGTCTAGTAATGTGCCGTCGCCTTTATATGATTTGCGTCAAGTAGGTTTTTATGCACACTCAATCATATTGAGTTGAGGTAAGAGCATTTTTTTCTAGCTACCTGCCTATGTATTTCGCATTGGCCGGTAAAATGTTATTTTGTGTCGTTTTAATAATGTAAGAAACATTATTAAATTACACAAATTAAAAAACTTTTATCAACCCAGCCTATATAGTACGTCACACTGCAGGCCACATAGGCCTCTCAGAATGAAACGGCTTGGGCCGTTTACAACAACAACTTGTTTGTCAAGTGCAAAAATATATAAGTTTAACAAGGTGTCAAAAATGTCTATACAATTTTATGTCATTAACCATAAGTAAGGTTGATGTTTACATATTTTGACGCGTTAACTGTATAGATATTTATGCTTTCGACACCCACGCGGGTCCAATGTAGATTTGGAACTTCACACACACGTTTGAATTCTTTCGCAAGTGTGTGCAGTTTTCTCGCGATGTTTTCCACAGGTCTCACTTAAAAGAAACCATCCAAAAATGAATTAGACGATCATTCTGTTAGTGTTAGTAAAAAAAAATATATCTTTTCTATTTTATCGACCAGCATACCAAACCATTATCGACTTAACCAATCGAAAATCTAGAAAGATCGTTCACAAACGTATACCGTAGCAAAAATTCGACCGCTGAATCCATCACGCGCAAAGCTCTCTCATTGGCCGACAACGGTAAACAAGCGAACAATAACGGGCAAATATCCGCACTTCAGTATTGCGTGTAATTAGTAGCTGATTTCCTGCACCTGCGCATGCGATCGGCTTGAGCCTTGGGTGTACTTACAGGGTGCTCGTGCTGAAAAGTTACGGAAAATTTCAGCAAAATGAGATGTTAATCGATACGATTAAGTAATTGTTCCATGAATATTCGTATGTTGAAAAAAGTGCCTTAATAAATGTTTGTAGATCGTACGATTTCAGAAGATGTAGAATTATTTTTTAAGCTTGGCAACTTAAATAAATAAATAAGCCATGGGACAATTGACACCAATTTCCCTTGTCCCAAACTAAGCATACCTTGTACTATGTGTACTAGACAACGGATAAACATACTTAATACAGATAAATACATACTTAAATACTTATTAAACATCCGAAACTCGAGCAGAAATATTCGTATTTTTTGTGCAAATATCTGCCCCGACCGGAATCGAACCCGGGACCTCAAGCTTTGTAGTCAGGTTCTCTAACCACTAAGCTATCCCGCCATGAATCAACATTAATTTATTATTGATTCGGTTAGATTTAATTTGGATATCTGAAAAAATGAAGAAATGGTTACCATAGTAATTGTCCGTGATGCTAGCCGTTGTAACTCAAAAAGTTGCTTATATTGTATATTTACTGCTAAATGTTGCGTCCGTAGACATACTTAACAAACTCTTTTCTAATTCACCGGGTTGCCTAACAAAAATGTTCACTCGTCGCTATTGTTAAGTAGTTTAAGAAATAATGTTAAATAGTGTAATAATATTTAAAAAAAAACGCGCACTGTCATTTCGAGTTAATCCGACGTTTTCAAGGGGGTCAAAATCATGTTCAAAGTTTCCGTTACATACTCGTAACATACGAATGAAGCTAAAAAAAGCGTGTTAAAAATGTCTGTAGCATTGATTTTTATTACAACATTTTGACCCCTGTATAATATCGATCACGTATTACACAGGATGTTCGGTGACGGAACAATCGGGATAATTGCCGAAAAATCTCGCGTATCTTACTCCCGGGATAGCCGTACTTGCTTATTAAAGGCCACATACATAAACTTAATCACGCAACCAATAATTACGTACTTCCCAATTACATACTGGAAACAGTAATATTATCGTGGTAAAAGGGTCGTAGACCTTTTTAGGGTTCTGTACCCAAAGGGTAAAAACAGGACCCTATTAGTGAGACTTCGCTGTCCGTCCGTCTGTTCGTCTGTCCGTCTGACCATTCGTCTGTCACCAGGCAGTATCTCAGGAACCGTGATAGCTAGACAGTTAAAATTTTCACAGATAATTTGGTTGCCGCTATGTTGACCGACAATATTGTTCATACATAATGCGGGCTGCGTTCAATTTGACCTGACCGCGACCGCAACGCATCCAGTGTGGCAAATCCTTCACCCCGCGCATGGCTCCGACGATGCTAGCAGCACTTCCTCGCTATTATAGCAATGTTGTACGAAGAAGTTGCCAGCTCTTCGGCCCCATATAATATCCGTCAGTCGTGATTACGAATATGCCTAATAAGCCTATACAAGCCAACTCTCAACATAAATTTACCAGCGTCTTTATTCCAGTCGAATGTTTCGTAGCCACGACACCGAGATAGTTGATAGAAGAGCAGATAAAATAGCGTGAGATTACCGGAGAATATTTTAATCGTACGGCCCATTTCCGGCAGCTACCGGTAGCGGCTTCGATATATCGGTACATTAAGGTTTCATGAGTTATTTCAACCATAAATTATATAGAATTAGTTTCAAAACATCATTTGAAAATCGTTAAAATATCGATTTGTTAGAGTCACGCATCAACTCAGGTAAGTATAGGTTACATACCTACTGTTGAGCACGTGGCTGATAGGTACTTATTGTTTTTAACTTTAGAACAGCTCCTTTTTAATACGTACCTAGTTGTAATGTGCCCGTATAGACAAATTAATACATGTACTAGATTGATACATGACTTGATATATGACTGAGACGACCAAATAGCCTAGCCTAGTTTTTTTTTTACATAAAACTGACCCGTGATTGACCACTATCTCACCTGATGTAAAGTGAAGATGAGGCCAAAGGTGTACCTCTCTGGTTCAGTAACAGCCTATTCACTCTAGCCTTGAAGAGACCTAGGTTGTATTTTTCTGGAAATACAGACGACGGGAGCGCATTCCATTCAGTTGTTAGAGATCCTGACTACGAAGCTTGAGGTCCTGGGTTCGATTCCCGGTTGGGGCAGATATTTGTCTAAAAAATACGAATGTTTGTGCTCGAATCTTGGGTGTTTAATATGTATTTAAATATATGTATTTATCTATATAAGTAAGTTTTTCCGTTTTGTGTACTCATAGTACAAGCTTTGCTTAGTTTGAGACTAGGTCAATTGGTGTGAATTGTCCCGTGATATTTATTATTTGTTAATTAAAGATCACGAGGGCTGTTCTGAAAATTTCTAGCTACTCAAAAATATATAAAGATATGTCTATTATTTATTTACAATTTTTCAAAATACTCTCCTGCAGCATCTATACACTTCTGCATTCGACTAAACCAGCTTTCAAAACAAGACAAAAATCGATCTTCCGGAAGGTCGAAAATGCACGTCTAAATTCGTCTACTGCGTCATTTCATTTGAGCTGTTGAAACTTCGTCCTCGCATACTTTTTTTTATGGTGAGAAACAAAAAAAATCGCACGGGGCCAGGTCTGGGCTGTATGGTGGATGTGGCAATAATTGAACCCCAGAATTTTGCAAAAAGTCGAGTGTCCGAGCAGCAGTGTGAGCGGGAGCATTATCCTGGTGAAAAAGAATGCCACGGGTGCCGCTCCTCGGACGGTCCTCGGCTAGTTGTTGGAATGCTTGAGGCAGGCATACTTCACTATACCACTTGCTAGTAACAGTTCTTCTATCTTGGAGAGGAATTACCGCCACGGGACCACTGCGTCGAAAAAAAACAGCAATCATTTTTTTGTTGACCGTCCTACCGCGAACAACTTTGGTAGGTAACGTGTCTTCCTCGAACACCCATTGCGTCTACTGCTGCTTCGTAAGTGGGTCGTAGCTATATATCCACGATTCATCACATGTCAGTATGTAAGACACCTGCTGAGATTGCCGCCCTTGAATTTTTCTAGCATATATTTGCACCAATCTACCCTGTGGGCTTTTTGCTCTTCTGTGAATAAATGCGGTATCCATCGTGAACAAACCTTGCTTACTTTTAGGTGATCGTTTAAAATATTTGAAACAGCCTGTGATCCAATCTTCAGTTCATTCTGTATCTCCCTGTGTGTAATGTTCCTTTTTCTTTAATAAGCCACTCCACCTTGATGACATTTTCATGAGTCACTGCTGTCGAAGGCCGTCCAGGTCTGGGTTCGTCTTTGACGGACTTTCTGCCCCGACCAAATTCTCGAAACCAAAAGGAAACGGTGGCTAACGAAGAAGCAGATTGTCCAAAAGCTATGTCTAAATTTTCATGTGATTGTTTAAATGACAAACCTCTTTTGTAGTCCTAGTAAATCATAACACGAAATTCTTCCCTAGAAACGTTCATCTTGCAATCAGAACAATGTCTGACACATATTTTTTAAAACAAGTTTTTTTTTTCTTTAAAAATGATTGCCAATTATTTTCGGCCAGAACTTTAAAGTCAATTAAAAAAGGTTATATTTGGTAGCATAAAAAGTATAATTTTGCAAATAGGTTTGTCACAGCTAGGAACTTTCAGAACGGCCTAGGTATGTCACGAATAAATGTTTTTTTCTTTCTTTTCTTTATTTTATTTATTATCATCATTCCAGCCTATTATGGGTACGTTCCACTGCAGGGCACATGCCCTGTCTCAGAATGAGAGGGCTTGGGCCATTGTTAGTTCCCACGAGGGCACAATACGAATTGTGACCTTCACACACACCCACATTGAGTGTGTGTATGTTTCCTCATAATATTTGCCTTCACCGCTTCAAATGTAATTTAATTAAGTAGTAAAATGTTTTCCAGGGTTTTTAATTGTGATCGGTAAACAATTGGGACGTCCCAATTTTTGGCAACGTATAATAAATCGAAAACCGTTTGGAGAAATAGGCTTTGTGAAGCGTTTTCAGAAATCAGATTCCAAAAATATGATAATCTGAATTAAATAAAGAAAATTTAAGTAATGACCTTTATTTGACCCCTGCAGTGAATCGTCACAAAGGCAGATATAAAGCAGGTCTACACTCTAAAGCAAATTGAAAGTTTGAAATGTTGCTGTCCTGCTTATAATAGCAAAGAGTGACAAAGACAGAACTTTAATCACATGATGCACACCTGGCTTTAAACAGTTGTCATTTATCATAAAGTCCGAAATGTATACAATACTCGCAATGTATTTTTACAAATTTAATTATTAAATTACTACGTTACAAGTAAATATGAAAGAATTTAAATATCAGATTTTAATAAAAAATATCTATTTACTATCACACCATTAAACAAACAGGAATAATCGAAGCTAAAAGAAGAGAAATAAATAAAACTATTTTGTCATGGTTCATTTAGGACCCTAAGCCGTGCTTGTAATATTGACAGTGACAAGACAAATCAGGGGCACTACTACAAAATTCGAAGTTCGTATCGTATCATCCCTCTCACTCTCGTGTCAAATCATATTAGCGTGAGCGGGACGGCATGAAACGAAGTTCGAATTATGCACTTCGTAGTAGGGTCTCAGTAGTGCCGTGGTAGTGCCACAGATTATGTTATGTACGACTTGATTTTTTCTAGGCTATGGAACGTGGCTCTCTCACTGTGACGTCATCCAACGTATTTCTAAAAAAAAATATATAAAATTAAATACTCAACCAAATTAAAAATCGATTAAAATGGTGTCTTAAAATATCCTATTCTTTCCAAAAAAAATATAAAAACTAGAGGTTATTTTTTTTGGTGCATCCCAATTCCATGCGTTGATTACCAAAGTGTACCGCGTGATATTCAAATTAATAGGGATGTTGACGCCAATAAAAAATAATTCGAAGACACGACTCCAGTGAAAAATCGTTTTATTTTAGCCCTGAAAACCAGATTAGTTTTCGATTAACTGCAAAATTACATTTTTTGTTGCTTTAAAACAAATAAATAGTTAGTTGATTGAGTTGGCGAACAAGTGACGTCACATGTTGCTATTGCCATTCAAACTCTATGGGAGAATTTTATTGTGTTCTGACAGCTCCTAAAAAGTACGTCAGTTGATTGGTGGTGTCAGTCAACATCCCTATTCTGTAGAAATCTACACTTATTTAATATTATAAAACTGAAGAGTTTGTTTGTTTGTTTGCTTGAATGCGCTAATCTCAGGAACTACTGGACCGATTTGAAAAATTCTTTCATTGTTAGATAGCCCATTTATCGAGGAAGGCTATTGGCTATATATTATCACGCTAAGACCAATAGGAGCGGAACATCAATGATTAACGCGGACGTAGTCGCGGGCACTAGCTAGTACCTAATAAAGGGGTATTCAACCAAATCAAATCTAGTGCTTGCTAATAAATTTTAAAAAACCTTGTATGTATGTCATTAAAAACAACTAAGGTACTGTTTTGAAACGGAAACTTTTCTTCAAAGACATAACAATAAAACTTCAATTCAAAGGCAAATCGCGCAATGATTTTTACGATTATGACATAGTAGTTTCGCATCATTTTTCTTCGTAAAAAATCGAACGACGAATTACCTCGACCCTGAAAGAGACATTTACCAAGCCGTAAACGAGTGCTTATCGCTGATTTAACGACTTTATAACAGCTTGTTTTACGACGATTCATTTATTTCATTCAATGCACAATCCCGCGACAATTGTTTGGATTGCAGCGGGTGTATTCGGTAATGCTGTCGATCTTATAACCGTTCTGTTTGATATTTATTTAATTTTTTTGCATAAAACTGACCCGTGATTAATCAGATTCAGATGAGGTTAAAAGTGTATCTCACTGGTTCACTAACAGCCTACCCAACCAACAAACAGGAGCTAGATTTGGTTGTATATCAGTGATATAAGAAATCATAAATCCATGATAGAAACGTGTCTATCATTGGAAAGTGGCCCCAGTTTTACAGCTGTTTGGGAACATATTTGGACTTTAAGCATAAACTTTCTAAGAGAGTTCATAACACTATTGTGCGCTTTTCTAGCACTATATTGGCGAAATATACATTACTATATATCTAGTGGTATATAAGGTCTTACAAAACTACTTAGAGTTACTGTAGATCCCTATAAAATGTTTATGTTGCTGGCGTTAAGAGACGTTATTATACGATAAATGAGATGTATATCAGCTGTGGTATGTTCTTATATATCACAGATTAGCTTCATTCGTGCCGGTTACATCACCAGTGATATTGCAGCAACTAAGAAAACATAATAGAGTAAGTGCTTTTTATTTCTGATATACAACAAAATTGCTTTACATCGCTGTTGCAAACAATGTTGTACAACTATGTTATATGTGCTATATAAAGCAGTCAAGTAAACGTTTATGTCATTATTTATTATCACCATTTGGCTGTACAGGATTATATAGCTAGATGATGATACTTAGTGACCAATATGCAGCAAGCAGTCTCCGCGTTGCTTTTCTATAACTTTATTAACACTCTTTAGTGTTAATAAATTGTCTTTTATCACTACTTTGCTAGCTGGGTATTTACTCTTGCGTTGAAGAGCCCTAGGTTGTATTTAAACATAAATTTAAAGTTGCTCAACGTGTTATTGAAAGGGTAGGCTCGGAGTTTCTCTAAAAGATCGAATTCGTAACGAAGTGATCCGATAGAGAACCAAAGTTATCGACATAGCCCACCGCATTAGCACGCTGAAGTGGCAATGGGCCGGACATATAACCCGAAGATCCGATAACCGTTGGTGTAGACGAGTGGAGACCACGGATCGGCAAACGTAGCATAGGACGTCCTCAGACTCGGTGGAGCGATGATCTTCGCAAGGCGGCTGGCAAGAGCTGGATGAGAGTGGCCGAGGATCGTGCTCAGAGGCGTGCCATGGGAGAGGCCTTTGTCCAGCAGTGGACGAAAATAGGCTGATGATGAGGTTGTATGTATCTGGAAAATCAGACGATGGGAGCGAATACTATTCCTTAGCAGTTTGTATTAAGAAGATGCAGCGATCCGCTTCGTACGGACCAATAAAATACTAACCACATACCTATATGGTTGGAGACGCTCAGGTTTCCTATACATTAATTTTACAGTGATGCAAAATTAGTGATTCGAGTGGATCTAGTAAAAACAATTTATTTTAACTCTGAAGGCCAGATTAAAGTTCAAATAATGTAAAATAAGATTTTGAAAATAAGATTTTTTTTTTAATCAGCATATAAACAAATTTAATATCTAGAGGGTGTCCTAAAACTCAACGATAACTTGGTATACAAGGTAGAGGTCAAGTCATAGTAGTTCTGGATAAAATAGAAAAAAATACATTTCACTTAGTGACGCAATATACATTACATATCACTTTTAGTATTAGATATTTTCAAAAACTACATGGATTTTTTTTTTCCTGAACTTTTATAACTTGGCTTCTCACCCAGAACCATGTTATCATTGAGTTTTAGGACACCTTGCATGTTGATATGCCGTCTAGTCTAGTGTACCGACGATACCTAATATTTAAAGTAAAAAAGTGATATTTGTGTAGATAATTAGTAAATAAAGACAACAAGAAGAAAGTTTAAACCATTCGCTATGATTTCGCGACCGGAATAGCGGCACAGGATGGTGACTAACAGGCAACAGCATAATTCAATCTCGCTCGCGGCCACGACAATTGAAATGAAATTGTAATTGCAATCAAATTACTCCTAAATTAGACGGCAATGACCTTTGCAATCGCCAATATGGCTTGCCGTGGGGCACGCAATGTTTTTTTTTCAGGCTCTCTACGGAAATGGCTTCTGAGAATTGCTATTGTAGTCGTAAGACATGCAATTGTTATAAGCTCTGATAAAAAATAGCACCTACTAATTTAATTTTCCAGTATTCTACATTTAGAGATATGTACTGTACTTACGTCTGGCTCTAAAGCTAGTTGGAAAATCTCACAATTTTATTCAAATATAATGGCATATCGCAAATGGCAAGCAGCGACAAGGCGGGCAAATGAGCTGTATGATTACAAATATTTAACACCAGCGCGGCTAATTTGCACTACTTCGCGAAATAGCAAATCAAATCAAACTCAGAAGGTTTTAACTTCCCAATTTTTGTATTTATTTTTATGGTTCATCATCAGCCCATAGCAGTCCACTGCTGGACATAGGCCTCTTCCATTGCGCGCCACAACACTCTGTCTTCGGCCCCTCGCATCCATCCGCCGCCAGCGACCCTCACCCGTCCACCGTGCCTCAGGACGCCCCACTCCACTTTTCCCCGTCCGTGGTCCTGGTCTCCATTTGAGGACTCGTCTGCTCCACCGCTCATCAGACCTGCGACAGACGTGGCCAGCCCAACGCCACTTCAGCAAACTAATTCTTTGAGCAATGTCGGTGACTTTCGTCCTTTGTAGCATAATGTGATTGTGGATTTATTATTTATTATTTTTATGGTTCTTTCTTAATATTTTTTCAACACGAACACATTGGAAAAATGCCTTAACAGCCATAACTTTCATCATCTCTTTCTGTCACCATCTTATATCGTTTACCAGAACGCAATAGTGAATGCGATGGCAAGCGTCCGCGAGTTAGACAATACGGCCAATATGGTTCTTCGTCAATCCGTTAAGCATGCTATAAAACCATATACACCAACTACCTATTTAAAACACTAAGCGCTAAGCCTTTCATTTCTTTTTTTGTGTTCTAGTTGCTGTATCATTGTAAAGCAAATCAAGTGTATCCATTTCCTTAACATGGATCTTCTCAAGTAACGCCTAAATTTAGATATAAAGTACTTCCATAAATGCTCTGACAAATTAAGGATATGATCTGTTTCTTTTTTCTTTTCTTCTGATCTGTTTATTTTTTCCACTTGGGTTGGTTAGAAAAAAAAAACAAAAAAATATTTCTTATGGAGTTATTTTTACTGTTATTATTCCATTTCAACTCACTTTAAAACACGTCAAAATATAAGAAAAAATCATATCCCAACACCTTACAATAGAATTTACAACTTCTAATTTATAATCTTCAGCTCCAAACTCAAAGATACGAAATAAATATGCCCTGCAGCGTTTAACAACAGTCTAATTAAGTAGCCGGCCTATGCGGCTTCCGAAATGATTTATATTACGACCCTTTGCCGGTGGTCCGATTTCTTAACTTGAGATGAACTATAATTAATAATGAAACACCTGTAGACTACTAATGATGCGGTTGGATTAATGATTCGATACTTACTACTTTTTTTTATTAGCCTGACACAGTGTCCCACTGCTGGGCAAAGGCCTCTCCTCTTGACCTCCACAACTCCCGGCCTGGCGCAATATCAGGTCAGTCCAAGGCGTCCCGCCTTCTCCTTCTTGGCCTGCCTCATCGTCGCTGGCCTTTCTCCGGCACCCGCCAAGTACTACTACTACTTACTTTATTAATAAAATGCTGCCTGACGGAGACTAGGTACTTACGCCCGCCGTATCTTAGAGGAATTTCACACGTCATCCCAGCCTAATACGTCCCACTGCAGTTCACAGGCCTCATCTCAGAATGAGAGGGCTTGGGCCGTAGTTCCCACGCGGGCCCAGTGCGGTTTTGGAACTTCACATGTACACTACTTATCTAGATACAACTCTATGCCAATAACCATAAGGTTGGTGTTTAAATAGATATATTTGACGCGATGGCTGTACAGATATTTATGCCTTCGACAGTACTACGTGGAATAAAAACGCATAATCACGATCCGTATCACAAAACTATTGACGTGTATCGCAGTATCGTAATAACACTGAAGTGGATTTCCGGATGTTTTGAAATATGCGATAATATTGTCAATAATAATATCACGATAATATTGATAGTCTATTTAATCCCTGCCAATCTTAGAATTGCAGTGGCGAAGAGTACTAACAACCCGATTCCCCCTGTTGACTAAACTCTCGAAGTTACCAAACGCTTCTCTTCCATTACTGCATTTTCAAGAAGAGGATAAATGGGGTTTTTAGGTTTTTGCTCTGGCTTTGCTTGCAAAAATTTCACGCCCCGCCACTGGAATTGATACCTTCATAGCTGTAGGTAACTGAACATATCGTTTAAATGACAACGTTTAAAAAATACAAACATAAACATACAATAACTGCTGTGATCATCCATCCCACATTTGCATTTTTTTGTAACTGTTATGGTCAAACATTTCATACTTAATATGATCACTTATGCTTGGTCTGGTAATATCATCAAACGCTGGGTGTTAATTGATCTGGCTGGGTCACTGAACATGACACCGGGTAGTGTTTTATGACGCCATTATGAATAAACTCAATTTCAATACAATCTGACAATCTCGTAGACACTTTATGGCCAACTGACATGGACGCCAAATTGTCTAAGTCCTTAGTGATATGATTAATTTTTTGAAGTGAAACTATGTACTGCCGAAGCAAGTAATCTCGCATTGTATATATACTAACGGATGTTAAAAACTTCGACAGTGCGATGCAGAACTCATACTGTCTGTGCAAATTTGTATGAGACTTGATAAAAGCGCCATCTAGTGAGTAATTTAAACACATAGATGCATAAGTTAATTTAGTTCTTTAAGTTATTCATATTGATGTATAAGTGCCTTTTTCATTTCCACATTACGAAGTTTCACTTCTTCCGCGCGGAGGAACTGCATGCACGGTTTTTTTATTGGTTTTCGATTATAATCATCATATCCACGACATATACATAATTTTTAAAGTGCTGTCGTACGCGCTGAAGTAAATAAATCCTTCTTATATGTTTTCTGATAGCCCGACAAGCGACATCCGCTCACTGTGGGAAAGGAGACAGGTGTTGTCAGTTATCGCCTCACTTACACCAGCGACTTAATTACTGAGCCACCACAATCTAAAATAGCTCTTATGACTATAGCTTTACGAATGAAGATCGAGCGAAGAAATGTTTATTGTAAGATTAATGTTGAAACACTTAGTTAAATGAAAGGTTACGAATCAAAACAGAAAACGGTATTGTGTGTAAAAGGAAACGACTAGTAGTGTAAATTTTTTTTTCATTTTGATTATGAGTTCTATGTGACCCTACGCTGTGGGTTCGTTAAGCAGTCCAAAACTCCTCCAGTTCTTAAAAATATGTGTAATGAAAAATGTGTCAAATCAAGAATCCATTTCTCTTGTCTCCTTTCTTTCCTACGTTGTTTCTTTTAAATAGTGACAAAGTTGCAAGCTAGGGTGTTTTAGGAGCTATTTTTTGGGGTATTTTTTTCGTAATGATTTCGGAGTCGGTCGTTTTTTGTGATTATTTCGGTGTCGCGGAAAAAGAAACCATTGAAGTGCTAGGATTATATCACAACCACTTCCACTCTTTTTGGCCTTGAATCTTGGCGAAGTTTGTAAAAAGTGTCGGGTTACACAATTAAGCCAAAGAAATGCAAAAACGTTACGTAGACTTACGGTTTCTTTTTTACCGAGTTTTGAGTACAGTGAGTGAAAAAATAATGAAGCAGCCTTGAATGAGTCCCGTTTTAAAGTTAAATCAGGTAAACATATTTTTACCTGGTAATAAAATAATTTTGAGGTTTACGAACGGTTCTACTTTCATCTTTCCGCTGCGGTATAATTGTTTCTGACTAGGAGGTCCAGATTTTTTTAAGTACTTAGTTCAAATTTTAATTTTTAACATACAATTTTATTACTATTTCATGTACTAAATTTTTTATACCAAAACATCTTTTTTATAAATAAATAAATAATAATAATTATTAGGGGACAATCTTACACAAATCGACCTAGTCCCAAACTAAGCAAAGCTTGTACTATGGGTAATAGACGACGATAAACATACTTATATATATAGATAAATAATATATATAGATAAATAAATACTTAAATACATAGAAAACATCCATAACTCAGGAACAAATATTCGTGCTCATCACACAAATAAATTCCCTTACCGGGATTCGAACCCAGGACCACTTGCTTCGTAGGCAGGGTCACTACCAACCAACTAGGCTAAAGCGGTCGTAAGCTAAGTAATAAGTTTACAAAGCTTAAAATTGAAATGAACTTTGTTTAGTTGTTTAGTTTTATTTCTATGATGAGAATTTTATCCAAATTGACAGGATCTCATGTCATGATCTTTTACTCAAATGCAATATTATCTACTCAAATTCACTATATTATTATATAGTGTTTCATAGATTATTCGAACAACTTTAACAACAGTAAGTAAGTAGTATTTTTAATCGACTTCAAAAAAAGAGGAGGTTTGCAATTCGTCGGAATCTTGTTTAGGGTTCCGTACCCAAAGGGTAAAAACGGGGCCCTATTACTGAGACTCCGCTGTCCGTTCGTCTGACTGTCTGTCCGTCTGTCACCAGGCTGTATCTCATGAACCGTGATAGCTAGACAGTTGAAATTTTCACAGATGATGTACCGCTATAACAACAAATACTAAAAATAAAATAAAGTTAAAAATTAAATGTTACAAATGATGGTTTAACATTTTTGGTAGCACAATGAAGGGTTGCGGTACTCTGAAGATGAGCTCTGGTTGAGTTCGAAACGCGTCAGTGTAGTTTGGTAGTGAAAATATTTGGGTTTGTTTGATTTGTGTGTGTTCATACAGTGTGGAGGTGGAGGAACTGCGTGAACACGCTTTTTTTACATAAACGTAGCTATCGTAAGGTCGCGGGTCAGCAAAGTAATTGTTTCAGTTCATTAAGCTAAATTAGTTAGGAACCTGAAAATTTTCAGCTCATATGTAGGTACAGTTTACTTTTTTTTCTATCTAAACAACTATCCCTGTACCTTTTTGAGATATTTTTATTTTAATAATTTCAGCTATGTCCAAATATTACAAGGTGTTCTTCATTTCTTTCAAATATTTTTACATTTTCTAACGAAACTGACGTACTTATAGCATAATGAATTGGATGTGGTGGTTAGCTGTTTTGGCGGCCACGTGTGCCCAGACCGTGGGAAGCGCAAGTAGGGATATTGTTTCTTGAGCACATGCCCGTGCTGGAAAGAGTAATGTGGATGCGGCTTCAAAAATAGTAGTTTCATGTTCTTACATACAAATACAGCCGAATTAATGTATTGAAAGTAAGTTAAAATTAAGTTAATACCCGCAGCTTAAAGAATCAGTTTTAGCGGATAATCCTTCAAATACCTACCTACTTATTTCTTTGTAAAACTCTCCGTGGAAAGAAGTTTCGACTATAGGTTTTCAAGTTTATGGTAATTTATGTTTTCTTTTATAAAAATAAGATGACTCAAGTTATGTCGGCATTTAAACATTTTTAAAAACTTTACATATTAGGGTGCAAATAAAATTTTGAAACCTTGTTGTAGACAATAGTACTACTTGCAGAACAGCTGTTACTAATTATAGCTTTTTCTTTTCAGTTGCAAATCTATGTTTAGTTACAAAATTTAAGCTTGTCCGGAGTGTTTCGAACATCCTTGTGAAATTGAACCAGTAAAAATTAAATAATTTATTAAATAATAATTATTGTCTTATTAAATTCCGACAATATAACTGCACAATTTATTACTTGCCTAGTAACCTCCACCCCATATAAGCTATTATAATAATTCCACGTTTGTTAGAAATTCGTTCTTGTGATACCTATGTTAGTAAGGGAATTGCATTTTAAAATAAAATTCATCATCATCATCATCCCAGCCTATATACGTCGCACAGCAGGGCACATGCCTCCTCTCAGAAAAAGAGGGCTTGGGCCGTAGTCCCACGCGGGCCCAGTGCGAATTGGGAACTTCACGCACACCATTGAATTTCTTCGCAGGTGTATGCAGATTTCCTCACGATGTTACCCATCGCCGTAAAGCTCATAATAAATTTCAATTTTAACGACCACTTTAGCCTAGTTAGTAGTGACCCTGCCTACGAAGCAAGAGGTCCTGGGTTCAAATCCCGGTAAGGGCATTTATTTGTGTGATGAGCACGAATATTTGTTCCTGAGTTATGGATGTTTTCTATGTATTTAAGTATTTATTTATCTATATAAGCATGTTTATCGTCGTCTAGTACCCATAGTACAAGCTTTGCTTAGTTTGGGACTAGGTCGATGTGTGTAAGATTGTCCCCTAATATTTATTTATTTATTTATTTTAAATGTAATTTTACTAAGTAATAAATTATTCATTTTCTAAGCCAGGCCTAAGTATATGATCCATAGATAAGACTTTTTTACTACAATTGTATACTTTATTTAAAATTTAACTATACCCATACCTATTACACTACGCGGCACAAAGAACTTAATTTAGACCATGATTCAATCTCGGAAAAAACCCAAGTTAAGTTTCGACTACTTATTTATTACCTTTGTGATTTTACGTCGTATCCACCCTTATCCCATCGTTACCAGTTGATTGAATGCGTGTCCCGCATAAAAGGAAGACTCGCCATCTGCTCCTGCGCCCTTTGGCTACACACTACGCAGTACTAAGAAATTTATATAGGCCAGTTTTTAAACTCGGGAATTACCCAGTAAATATTAGGGGACAATCTTGCACAAATCGACCTAGTCCCAAACTAAGCAAAGCTTGTACTATGGGTACTAGACGACGATAAACATACTTATATAGATAAATAAATACTTAAATACATGGAAAACATCCATAACTCAGGAACAAATATTCGTGCTCATCACACAAATAAATGCCCTTACCGGTTTGGGGGTAGTTGCAATAGAGAGATCTCTCTCCAGGCAGATGTTAAGCCTGGGGACCAGTAATTTGTTTAGTTTAATTTAGAAGTGTTAAATGTTGTTTTGACATGTTATTTGAGTCATACACATTTTTATGTTCGCGTCACTCCTGGCGACATAGCAAAAGTTAAGGTAAGCTCTTTGATCAATTATAACTGTAGATCCACAGTCGCGCGCCCGAAAATGTCCGAGTCAAATGAGCGCCACTTTGATAAAAGTGGCCTTCTTTTTTCTCAGTACGTTGCGTGAAATTGTCAAGTTTAGCTGTCAAGTGTCAACCGAAATTCGACTGTAATGGAGTAAAGACTAGGTTCAAATTTCTGTGTAGGTGATGATTTTAATTTTTATGCAAACAAATAAAAAAGTTCGGACATTCTTTCAAGGGGATTTTGTTCGGCAATGTGTATCTTCAGTTATAATTGATCAAAGGGTAAGCTAATATGTTTTAGTCAAGTGTACATCGGCATGTGGGATACCTGGCCAACTTCGGTCCATTTAAATAAATCTTTAGTTTGCTGACTCGGAGTCGCTAATTTTATGTCCACAGGAGCGACTACTTTTGTTTCTTATGCTGTGTATGACCCATTTAGTAACATTAAAGTAGTTTTTTTTTAAGCTGTTGGTTAGGTTAGTTTAGGTTAGGTTAGTTACGCTAATTTAAGGAAAAATAAAATATTGGTAGGTTAACGAGATTTCTTTTACCCCGTGAATATTTTGATAACTACACACAAAATATTAAACTTGTTAAATGGAGAACCATAATTTTCTTATTTACGAAGGTATATGAATGAATATCAACTTTTTTTTTATTGTCCCACATACTTACCTAATTGTTGCTTAATCAAAATATCTACCTACCAATGTACAGAATATGATTCAAAATTTAAATTTAAACAAAATATTTCGATCTAATTAGGAAACTATAAAAAGTTCAATTTTCGTATCTAAATGAAATTCGAAAATATAAAGCTGAATTAATGAATAAGCGACTCTATCACCTCACAAACAAGAGAACAGTTGACATGTTGTGACACGATAATTGGACGAATCCATTTATTTTTTACATTTAACTGTTTCACGGAATCAAAATTAAGATTTGAGAACACCAATAAAAACGTTGAACTCATTAATGCGCTCCTTTTTTGCTGCTATAATTATAAAAACAAATGCAATTTTCGTAAAAGTTATATTTGATTAAAAACTGGTATTCTCACTAAGTGGATATCCAATATCGAATTGATGTTAATTTAATCTGATTATAGCAAAATACTTTTACATAATAATGCTTAATTGTATTATAAACTACTGAAGTAGCAGATTTAATTATGCGTAGTAATCGATTGCTTCCGAATTACAAACGAATTGCAACGTAATGCATCATTAAATAGTACAATGACGCAATCGTGGTCTGATCTGATCATTAAGAGAAGGTACTGATGATATCAGTCACTGCGCACGTGGGCTACCGCTACGCTGCTACAAAGGTGCTACAGCGTAGCACCATAGTAGATTAAATCATTAGACTTTATTTGTAAACGTTACATGAAGTTGTTGTGCAAAGGTATGTACTAGTTGTCTTTTTCCACTCGTGCCTTTGGCATACTCAAGTCAATCCGTCTTAAATTGTGTCTATAGAGCTGTGCTATCTATTTGCGGTCCGTTAGTAGGTTTAAATGTTATGGATGACTTATTTTATTCGAGTATTTCCGCATTTGTTAGACTTGTTTTGCTCGACCCACTTCAATTTATCATTCAAAGTCGCTATTTCAGATTCTGTTGCGATATAAATACCTAGACTTTATAAAAATACGCCTTACTTAGACAGAAAACGTAAGTCCAAAAACGAAAAAAAACCAGCTGTCCACGTGTCTCTAATAAAGAAACTACTATTACTAACTCGAATAGGTAGCAGCGTGCGCTCCAAATTGTATTTAATCATTCAGCGCGACCGGCAGACGTCGATTTTCTTCAACAAAGTGCTCTTGTTTGTTTTTTCGTAAGGAAGTCGGCCGAAGGCGAACCGTGGGAACGCCGGGCGGGTGCACTTCCCAAAACATCGACGCACGGCAGCGAGCTCGACATGCGCCGGACAGAGAGAGACACGCTTACCTACAAAGACAAGGTAAGAACGAGAAGGAGAACGTGACGTGTGCGCGCCAAGCGACAGCTCACAATCGCGTGATCTACAAGAAATAATAAAACGGCAATAAAAGAAACACGAGATGGCTGTGAGCGCAACGCGCGCGAGCGAGCGAGACGGGAGCGCGGCGAAGGTGCGCGCGCGCCGCTCGAGTTACCGCATTTGAATTTCAAAGATCAATGATCGATGCGATAAGAGGGAGACGCACGACGTGTTCAAATAAGGCGACGAAAGAGAGCGCGGCGCGCGGCGCGGGCGAAAGGAACGGCGAGCGGCGTTGGCTCGTGGCAGTTTCAGGGCACGCTTTGATATTGTTTCCCCACGTCACAACGAGATGGCGCTGTTGTCAAATATTTAAGCATAGAGTTAAAATATGGACGCTGATCTGTAGACAAGTGAAATAACAGCGTTAATGTTATATTATTGACGTTTACAAAAGGATTATTTAATGAATTTATGTGTAACATGAAGAATATATAATAAATCAATAAAGAACTAAGCTGTAATTAGTAGAGATTGAGCTATATTGAATTGGAGATTATTATAAAAGTCTTAGTTATACTTGAAACGGTTACTTTTGCTCACAACACTCATTTTTGGTTATCTTATTTTTCAGCTCTACCGTGACTGTCCACAACAGCATTCAAAATATAACAGCGACGTTAGCGCTTATGAGCTCTTTTAGAAGCTTTATTGTTCACTAGTATTCAGATAGATGGCGTTGGAAGCAATTTAACTGAAAACTCACACAATTCCACAGTACATTTACTTTATTGTCGGTGCACGTTTCAAAAGGTAAACTTGACCTTTTATGAGAATACTTTTTGAATAAATAGAGAACTCCTTAATTTTTGCCAAGTCGAGAACAATAAATAGACGCATCTGCATTTTCTAGCAAACTGAAAAAAGTGTACCAGATACAGTACTGGATGAGGTTTGAACACAACCTATAATGTCGACCCGGTATAATTGGCAATAATGTACGAACTTATAATTCAAACCCTCATTTTATTGCCAGAAGTGTATGAAAGTGTCTTATTGTCGTACATTTCAGGTCGACAAAAATATCCGTACCTGCCCGTACTACTTAGTATAGTAGTTAAGTATATAGGCTGCATAGTAGTTTTTTTACGATTCGAGTTTTAAAACAATTTTTTTCTGTTGTTTATCGACTTTTACGATACTTCGATGGTTCTCACGGTAAATCCGTACTTCGATGTCCGAACAAAAACACTTCACGTGACACCGAGCAATATAACCGATGAAGAGGCCATGTTTTTAAATAGTGGATGTTATCGTTACCGCACGGGTTTTAACAGTCGCTGTTAGTAAAACAGAGGGGCACTAATGGCGTCAATATACTTACTTAACTGGTGATATCAGTCAGTACTACCTAATACAATACTAACCTTTCCTGGGTCGGTGGTTGGTGATCTACCGTAGTTTGTGAAACAATAAAATTTTACCACAAACAAAAACTCTCTCTGTATGACGAATCTATCTGTGAAAACATTTTTCGAAAATGGTAAAAAATCACGCTGAAGAATAAAAAAAAGAAAAAAATATATATATACAAGTTTACGTTATTAAGGGGCTGTTTCACAACCCATTGATTAATTTTTGTGATGCCGTCTCCGTCTATTCGAACAAAACAAACAGAGACGGCATCACATTTATCCGTCAAATAAATTTGATCAATGGATGGTGAAACAGGGGGTAAGTCTATTATAGTTTAAGTTTTCAGTAGATTAGGTACTGCAAACAATATTTATTATCGCAGCCTATGATATGCGTCCCACTACTGGCCACAGGTTTCTTAGAATGAGCAGGGCTCAGTGCAGATTGGCAACTTCACACACACCTTTACCTACAAAACTTGATACTTATTAAAATCTCGATTATTTTGTCCACGAAATCGACAACAACGCATGTTCTTACCTGATATTGAACTTGACTCTCACTTTCACATTAATGTTTTTCTTGTGATAGCTACATATTAGGTACGGCTGCGTAAGCACGCATAAAAAACGCAATTAAAGCTAATCTAGGGCCACATTTCGAAAAATATCCTTTGAATTTCTATACAATATGACAGGACTGTCAACCTTAACCTTAAGTGGGTCCCAAATTAAAGATCGTGACTGTATAATAACACAGTATAAATAATTAGCCTTCACTGCCGCCTGCTTCTGATAATGTGACAATTAATATTTTTTCCTACACAATTTTAAATCTTAAATAAGCTTCCATTCAAAACCAGTCCAAAATAGTTCTACTTGACGGTTAAAATATAAACACAGTTAATAACTTCTTTGAGGACCAAGTGGGCGTTGCATTGGAGAGCCTAAATAAATGATCTCATTCACTTATTGATTTATTCATAAGTTTTTTTACAGACTCCTTTCTACTACTCGTATCTTACTAAAAAAGGTATTAGCAAAAGCTCTCTTGTTGCTTTCATTTTTATGTTCAATTTTAAATGTGTAACTGAACATTATACGAGGTTCGGTAGAGTTACCTTTTGTTATTGGTAAATCATCAATATCTCTCGAGTTTCGTTATTAATCAATTCAAATCGGTTGGCATTTGTTTATTAAACTGTTATATTTAATCAACCGGTAGACTGAGATGGGATTTTAATTTATTTACGAGATAGTGTGCATTTGTAATATAGACTTGATACACATAGTTAAGTAACCAGACAGATAGTATAATATCTTATTACTATTCAAATATGCATAGGTTTATGTATCAACGTTATTTGTTATTTTTTTTTTGAAAGATTTCTTTAATATAACTTGTAACCTATAACTTCTGACAAGTAAAGAAACAACTTACTTTTCACTCAACTTTTTTGACGACAAGATGACTTAGTGATTAGAGAAGCTGACTACGGAGCTTAAGGTCAGGGTTCGATCCCCAGTCTTTGTTCCCGAGGTTTGTTCTCTAGTCTTGGATGTTTAATATAAAGGGTCCGCGGAAAGAACACGTCTAGTCGTGTAAGCAAATTTTTGAGCTATTAATAGCCGTTTGAAAGTTAGTCATCGCGAACAATTTTATTACTATGGTAACTATTTCTTTGAAAGTAAAAAAAATATATATTAGTTTGATATATCCATATTTAATTCAATGGTAAGGTATGTATTTTGCAAGCTCTACATTTTGAGATTAAAATATCATTTTTCAAGAAAGGTGACTAGACATGTTCTTTCTGTGTACCCTTCATGAAGATGAACTTATCTTATCTTACTCTTACTAATATTATAAATGAACTGAAACAATTAATTTGCTCACCCTCAAACCCCCCTACATTTCATTTGGTCCGACGCGTGGTCGCGGGTGAGCAAAGTAATTGTTTCAGTTCATTAACATGGACCTCCGCAAAGTAACGGCTGATTCAATAAATTATTTAATACTTATTATAAACGCAAAAGTTTGTATGGATGTATGGATAGATGTTTAAATGTATGGATGTTTGTTACTCTTTCACGCTAAAACGGTTTGACAGATTCTGATGAAATTTGGCACACAGATAATGTATAACCTTGATTACGGGTACTGCCGTTTCGGCGGAAATTATTTCGCAAAATGATTCATTTGGCAAATTTTTCATTTGGCAACTGTTTATTTTTTCTGAAACTGTATACTATTCAGGATATATTTCAGGACTATCCTGTAGGTTAGGTTAGGTTCGGTTTGTTTTATAACAATCCTGAAAAGTTTACAGTTTCAGAAAAAATAAACAGTTGCCACATGAATCATTTTGCGAAACATATAGAATATTTTATCCCAGAAAATTGCATAGTTTCCACGGGATACCGATAAACTAATTATTTTCAGACGGAGTCGCGGCCAGCAGCTAGTTTATCTATATAAGTAGGTATGTATGATTATCCGTTGTCTAGTACCCATAGCTATGCTTAGTTTGGGACTAGGTCAATGGTGTTAATCGTCCCACGTTTTTTTTTTTATTCAACTTTGTACGAAAAGTAACTTTTTTCGATTGTTAGATATAAATAAATACATAATAAACATCCAAGACTCATGAACACATATGCATTTTTATCAGACCAAATTTTTCCCGACCGGGAATCGTACCCGGGACTCAGGAGTCATAGTGTTCTGTAACCACTAGATACTCAAGCCGTCAAATTATGTTCCATTATCCTTTACCGTTGTAACCAAAAGCGAACTCAATTAACGAGTTCAGTCTCATTATTTCAACAGTTATCCTCGACTTTGAATAATCGTTTAGGCACTTCACTTACTTACTTACATACCTACCTACTTACCCAGGCATGAAAGCATTTAAAACTAGTGATGTACCGGATATCCATATTATATAATATGGATCGTATCCATGAATATCGAGGAAGAAGAAAGGTCCGTTTCGCATCTGTTACTTTTTAAATGGAGCTTTTCAGATCTTTGACCTTATTAATTTTCAATGCATATCCAATCATGCCAATAGTTTAAAAGACGTTAACTTACATGAAAGTAATTTACATTAAATAAGTGGTAAGAAAACTTTTTATATATGAATTTTCGTTTTCATTTTCCGAACAAAATAATAAATCAAAATTCTGCCCAACCAGGGTGTTATTACGTGGCACAGTAAAGTTGTTTTCATAATTTTGTTCAAAAATTAACATAAACTTTAAATAACTCGTCAAACATTTCATATAAACAAACAAACAAACTTGAAATTATTTTTATAACTTATGCCTACTTCTAAGGATCAGTACTATCTGCTCTAAAAGTATTGACATCTAATTTTTAAGCACCTTGTATTGTTAGGTAGCAATGAAAAAGTATTTAATATACCTAAGTCAAGCAATACGTCAAGTGGAACCAATCAACTATCGTTTCAAGGTCACCCGCATCGACACCGATTGAGTAAGAAAGTTAAGATCCGTACCTACCTATCCGTATCCGCGAATTTTGATACCAAATACATAATTCGTATTCGGATCCGTCACCCGAATATAAACTTTTGACGGTCCGGTACATCACTACTTGAAACTTAAGTTTAACAAGTTGACACATTGTATTTACAAAGCCTATTCAACTAACTCTTAACACCTTTACAAAATGCACACGGAAAAAAAACCCTAAGTAACTGTACTTACGTCTATTTTATTATAAGTCGTATTTAAGTCATCTTAAGCTCGAATTTCAAACCATATGTCGATATTTAGGTCGCTTTACTTGACGCGCAAATACTTAGTAAAGCCGTGTTAGTTAGAACAAAGTAATCTCTATTCAAATTCAAAAATAGAACTAAGAAGGCGTGCGCGCGCAACGCCTATGGGCTGATTTAACGTTTCTATTGGCTAACGGGGCACCAATCACAGCCGGAGGATGGCCTATGGGCTTTTCCGTTAGGTAACGATGGAAAACTTTTGTAGAAATAGAAGAGAAATGTACGGATTTTCTAAAACCGATTGGAACGTGTAGATCTAATCTATTAATACTAATCTAACAATTCTTTGATAAAAATATGTTTACAGTCCTCTAAATAAATGTTCTTTTCGGATAGTATTAGAGCGTATTTTAAGTAGGCGTGGTCAAAAAGAAGACACGCCTTCTCTAGTCAAAGCCTACTCTGTAGATTTATACTGGTTATGCTTATATATATAACACTAGCCTTCCGTCCGCAGCTTTGCCCGTGATAAATTAATTTTCCCGTAGGAAAAGGTATTTTCCCGCGGTAAAAAGTAGCCTATGTCACTCAGTGATAATGTAGCTTTCTAACGGCAAAAGAATTTTTGAAATCGGTCCAGAGTTTCGGAGCCTATTCAATGCAAACAAACAAACAAACAATCAAATCTTTCCTCTTTATAATATTAGCATACATTATACAGTTTGAAAGCTCTGCTCCTCTTCCAATTTATACCGTGAGTCTACTTTGGCCCTAAAAGGAAATTTGGTCATTGATTCGGTCCTGATTTTATTATTATATTGGTTTCAGTGGTTGTCGGTCCATGTTTTCGTGTTTTTAATAAATCCTCCTTTAAATTAACCTCAAAGAATTCTTCAATAGGAAAAAATAGAACCCTTGTAGGATCGCTATTGACGCGGACGAAGCCGCGGACAAAAGCTAGTGTACAATAAAGGGTTTACATAGCTACATAGTAGGTACTTCTATTTTTCACTAAAACGATGTTAACAGTCATGTCGAAATAGTTCTTATTTTCTACGTCTTATAGAAGACCAGGTGAATCGTAACTATAAAACATCGTGGCATTTTTAAAAATCGATGTACTTATTATTTCATCGTAATTGCATACCTATCTTCTGGAACTAACCATCCCTCAATTACCTGTCAGATGCAGAGCCAGTCTATCTAATTAGTGTTTACGTAATAATCTATTTAGAGGTTTCTTGAATCATTACAGGCGCTAATAAACATTCTTGGCTGCATGCCAAGGGTTTTTTCAGGTTTTACTGGCGAGAAAAGGTGATTATTTCTTATTTTTCTTCTTAGTTTTTTATACTAGTGATCCGTTTGACCACAATCAGACCTGATGATAGTCAAGTAAGCGTAGAAACAATAGGTTAGACCAGGTGCAAAAATATTAACCAGTTCTGTTGATTAAATTAGGAACCATTATGTTTAGAATTTCTGAACATTACCAGTGAAATAATTATAATACACATATATGTACGTAATTAAAAAAGATGCGCTTTTTATTTTATCAATTTAAATGTTAATAATAATTATAATTCATATAAACAAATTGCAAAATGTCAAATTTAAATCAATAATAAACTCAACTCAGTAAAATAATGGCATTAAGTCCTTTGAATCATGCAAACTACACTTCATTGAATTAAAGATATTAACCCTCCCATGTTTGTCCATAAGATGATTTGTATGTGAAAAGTAGCCATTTCAAATGTTAAGGTTCAATTGTGTGTTAAGTACTTTTTTTGTTGTTTGATGTTTTCCATAATTTAATCAACTAGGTACAAGTTTTCAATTTAATCCAATTCGAATTCCGCACTAAGGGCTCCCACACAATACTGCGATGCGATGCGACGTCGCAGGAACTGACGATGCGAATTGCTGCGATGTGATTTTGTGCGATAAGACCATGGTTCAGGTGACCATATAATTTGTATGGTCACCTGAACCATGCGCGATGCAAATCAGATCGCAAGTTCTTGCGGTGCATAAATGCGAGCTCGCAGATATTTGCGATGCGATGCGAATTCGCAGTATTGTGTGGGAGCCCTTACTTATCGCATTTTTTCTTCACGGACTAAATCAGTCTTTAAATCTAAACCGGCATCAGAAACGGTCTTAGAATAAGTATACGGTTTATTCAGAGGGCCTATTATCACATGTATTAATTTGGAACGGTTACTCAGAAATGTAATTTTTTATTAATATGGCGCAGGGTTTTATCTGGTCTTAAAATTGTGTTCGGCAATATTAGACGGTCTTACTATGACGTTTCATAATTACACAAAGCTGTACAACACGACAGTAGTGAAACGGTACAGTCACCTCGAAATGTACATTTTGGTAAAAGTGGCGATTTTTGACTTTACACTTTATATAATTACGGCAGGTTAGGATCTGTAAGAATTTGGTTTTAGTACATAAAATGACGAAATCTATAAGAATTTCACAGAGACGAACGGTTACTTTTTTGGTAATTTGAATGTTCTACGGGCGACTGAACCATAAGGACAACACGTTTTAATACTGCCTTGCTAACTAAAAGTATTTTTGGTATGACTCCTAAAATATTTAATCATTTACCATAGTAAACTGGAAACAGACAATATAATAATTTTCAAAAGAATGCTTTTTAAATTTCTGTGCGAATATGCTCTATCCAAGAATATTTAAATGACAATTTATAAAATTATTATTAATATTGTAATTATTATTGATATTTATTGTTATTATTTGTTATTATTAGATTAGTTGATTTTGCGTATTTAACATTATAATTAGGTACCGTAACAATATATTTTTTAATCAGTGCACAAATTTTGATACGTGATTCAGTATCGTTGATAGATCACGATTATCTGTTCAAGATTTTTTTTAAAATTTTGAAATTTGGGTTTTCATAGTAATTCATCCAATAATTGGTCGAGTTACTATGAAAAACAAAAAAAATAAGTGATTAATATTATATTATATTGTAACGAAAAATACAAAATAACCCTGTATAATTAATGAGTAGTTATGCTGCATGTGTAGTCTAGATATTTGTATGCCTTATGGCAAGCATAGTGATACAAAACTTTATGTAACATCTGTAACACTTACTTATGTTAACAAATAAACGATTTGATTAATTGATTGATTGAAAATTAAAAAAAGTAAAATTTTTGTTTAAATTTTTAGGAATGTTTACAAGGTTTTGTTTTACTTATAAATAAGATGTTTTCATTTTTATTAAGCTTAATCATCGAGTTTTAGGTTTCCAGTGCGCGGGGTGGATTTTATTACAATGGCAAAACATTTGTTTATCATTTTGATCTCTAATTTCATATTCCATTTAAAGTGTACAAACAACTACATTGACTTGAACCACGTTTATGTATCAAATTGCCTGGTGAATCTTGATTTGACATATGCTATAATCTTGTTTTTTTTAGACCTTATGAATCTAAGCTCGGAGTTTCTCTGAATGATCGAATTCGTAACGAAGGTATTCGACAGAGAACCAAAGTTATCGACATAGCCCACTGCATTAGCACGCTGAAGTGGCAATGGGCCGGCCATATAACCCGAAGAACCGATAACCGTTGGGGTAGAGGAGTTCTTGAGTGGAGACCACGGATCGGCAAACGAAGCGTAGGACGTCCCCAGACTCGGTGGACCGATGATCTTCGTAAGGCGGCTGGCAAGAGCTGGATGAGAGTGGCCGAGGATCGTGTTCAGTGGCGTGCCATGGGAGAGGCCCATATCCAGCAGTGGACGAGCATAAGCTGATGATAATGATGATGAGTCTATGTGCATATAACGTAAAATGAAGCTAGCTTAGATACGCCCGGAATAATTTCACAGATTTGGCTCCGTTACAGAATTTTCTGTACCGTGGAAATTTCTCGTCTTTTTTGACCTCCTTTTCCTTGTGTATGTACTTACATCAAAAAAACACTAGGTCAGAAGATTAATGTTGGGAATTTGACGACTTTATCAGTCAAGAGTTTTCTTTTCAATAAGACTTCAAAATAGGACTAGAATTTTTTGGTAGGTAAATACCTCAGATCTTCGTCACTTTTGAACCGATTTGGAAATATTTATTATTATTTGATAGAAAGGTAAAGCTTAAATGTAGAGATAATAATATTGACCTCTAAAGAAACTTTTTTTTTGGTTAAGATTACGGATGACTTTCAGTAAACTACTGAAGAGCAGAATGTTAATTACCAACGCGTTTGCACGGTATAAAAATTGCGGTAAGCAAATTCCCCAGACGCGACATTTCAAGCTCGAGCGTGCCTTAAAATTTGCAAAATTGGAAGGAAAGTGGTTCTGTTAATATGCAAAACCACGTTAAAAAAATAAAACAAGGTATAGTAATACCGTGGGAGACTCGAGCAGGTGTTGAGGTAAGGCTGTGCGCACACGATGTCACCGTAATAGCAGCCTCCAATCTTTAATTAACACTTTGGGGTATGGGAAAAGAATGCGGTTGAGATGTCGGAGCAATCATACCGGTGCACGGGTTGTTTTATATGCAACCCTAAGTTATAAGGCTGGGTTACATCGGCCACGAAAAGTCTAGTCTCTAGTGTTATTTTGTAGCGCTAAAATCCTAGCAATATTGTAAATGCGAAAGTTTACGTGTCTGCGTGTGGTATTTGTTATTATTTTGCGCTAAAATGACTTGTGGTATTTAGAAAAAATCTACATTGATGCTGGACTTAGAGAAAATATAGGATGCTAGCTGTTGCCCAGAACAGTTGCTGTTCCGTCTGCGCAGAATAATAGGGGTATGAAAAATAGATGTTGATCGATTCTCAGACCTACCCGATATGCACACAAAATTTCATGATAGGTCGAGCCATTCCGGAGGAGTTTGTAACAAACACTGCGACACGAGAATTTTATATATGTATTAGACTAGCTGACACGGCGACATTGTTCCGCCTTGAGTAGAGGCAAATAATAAATTAAAAAATCAAAAACCCGCCTGCAGAAATACTGAAAAGGTGGAAAAACAAGATAAAATGTTCAATAACAATAAAAAGCTAACTGAACTCAACGAAGGAAATCGAAAAAAAACTAAACATTGAAACGAATTTAAAACACGTCAATGGCAGTGACATTTGCCCCCTATACCATAAAAAAGTGGCATGGTTCTTAGTAGTTTCATTAAAAACGATATCATTTTTAATTTGACATAAACCTACCTAAGCAACAGCTTAAATCGCTGGTAACTCCACAATAGTGTTATCTTTATAGCCCAAGAGCATCGAAGAAGTAATTTTAGAACTTAAATTATAATATTTTAATTAATATTAAAATTAATATTTTTATAATCGTGCTACGAATAAGTATTTTGTATTTTTATAATAGTGCGATATTTTTGCAAATACCTACATAGCTGTATTTTTAGTACTATTTTTTACAACTATAAAATAAACGTTCTAAGTGTAAGAATACGAGTTAAGTCTGTGTAGTTATGAAAATAACAATAAATTAATTTATTTAATTGGCTGCTTATATTTTTATAACATAATAAAAGTAAGTCGTATAAGAATAAGTGCTAACGTCGGGAGCGAAGTGTTTATAAGGCATTAAAAAATACGATTTATTTGCCAGGCAACTGCGAACATCTTGTCTCAAGTCTAGTTTAATTGGAACAGTACGTGTACTTAATAAATATGTATTTTAATATTTAAAAGGTTATGTTTTAATAATGTAGAAATAGGTTTTTTAATTTCATACATGTTTTAAACGCTTTCAAGCCCGTTAAATGTGAATCCAGTTTTGAGACTACTAGTGATAAGTAGGAGTTTTCTACGAAATAATATATATATAATTATACTAAAATTACTCACATATTGATATACATAATAAACAGAGATTTTGACCGGCTTAGACAACCAGTTATGTAGAAGATAAAACAAAAACAGTTTTTACTAAATCTAAAATCGACGATATGGTTCCTAAGAACCTTCTCCTTATGGCCCATTTGGATTGACCTTCACTATAGTGTGAGCGCCGCCTGGCTCACGGGACTTTGTAGCCGAATGATTTGTCGCAGTATTGCCTGGCCAGTGGGACTAGTAACGGTGCCCTGCGTTTCATATTATTTTCTTTATTTGGCCTAGTAATTGGCTGGCAAACCTGTCGTAACAGGACCAGGCGCCTGTCAATTGTCTTTTATTTATTTATACGCTATCCGAGCGTAAACACAATCATTGTGTTCTTTTTAAAGTAACTGCAACCTTTTTATAAATGCACGATGTTGTCAGTTGTAACAAAGTAGTCAATAATAATCGAAGTTAATATAAGATGGTTTTTAAATGTGTGGTGTGAGCTCAGATCATGGAGTGAGCCTTACATTTTCTAAGCTTTATGCAGTAGGTACTGATTTATTTATTATCACAGTGCAACTAGGAATACATTGCGGACGTTGGACGCCTTTGACAGATATGTATAAGGTAACGGCGCCTGTTAACGCGGGTATCAAAATCGACGGCCATCACCGCGGTATTTTGAAATATGCATTTCATAATTCAACCGATCGATTTACTAAAAAACGAATTTTCTGCGAATGAAGCTCATTTAATTGACTAACAAATTTATTAGCGCTATTATGTGCGAATGAAAAAAAGATCTCGCAATTCATTTATTTCCGCGACGGCACCGCTGGAAGAGGTCTTGCCATACAAACGTGTGACGCCACATGTAAGTTAACTTGAATCTTATTTAGTATTTTACGTAATAGTTACGGCAATTGAATTAATGTTATGGTTTTTAAACGATTGTTTACAGTTTTCTGCACGACTTTCGAATACTCTTTTTATATTTTTTATCCTGGAAATAAGTTTAAAATTGAAAATAAAATACAGCGGTGATAGGCGTCATTTTTTTCTAATAGCGTGGTATACCACGGTAATAGATAAAATGGTGATTTTGGCTCTTTATGCTTTATTTTTGGTAAATATGATCTTTTATATACTTTCTTACAGTTATTCCAATCTTGATCTATTCACACTATTAAAGAACTATTTCCGTGGTATGGAAAGTATTCAACAAACCCTTAATTTTTAACAAAAACTTCAGTATTGAATTTGTAGTTTATATAGAAACCGTTATTTTGTCAAGTTATTTAAATATTGAGATAAAATCATATTTATACTTACCAGTTATGTAATTTTGGTTTTATACCAAGGTGATAACTAATATTTTTGGTTTGTGATGAAAATACAACTGTATCTTATTGTTTTTATGGGTCGGTATTAGATTTTATAACGCTCCAAATTAAGCCTATTACCGATGGTACGACCACATAACCCTCGGTAATAGAATGTATGGGAATCTATTACCGACCCATTCAATGTTTATTTGGGTCGATGATAGTTTCTTAAGGAAGTATCTATTACCGAGTGACATTTTAGCCTTGTAATAAAATAGATCATATTTAGGGTACCGTAAGTGCAGATTTTTTTGATAAAGTTGAGAGTTTTACTCATCAGTCAGAAATACTCATAAGTAATTTAACTATTTGTAATATTGTGACAAATTACAAAAGAAAATATAATCATGTAAGACATATTTTGACGTTTTATTTCTAATTTTTCTTAAAAAAATATGTACAAAAACAGCATGCAGAACCAAAAGTCATTATTTTTTATTTTCCTCGGTGATAGGATCCAAATTATGAGTCGGGTTCCTATTACCGATGGTAGAAAGTTGTTGCTTTTTATACACTCAGTAATGGAAGCTCAATTCGCGGTAATAGAATCATAACCTGTCCATTGCCACGGTAATAGAAGACTTGGGTATTTTGGTTTCAATAATTATTTTATCAAATAATTAATAGTAAAATAAGTCCAGAAAGTTACGACGACGAAAGTTCAATAAACAATCTTAAATAAAAAAAATATTCTCGGTCGTTTAGAAGCTTTGATACCCTTATTTTTTTGGACTAATTTCAAAACTCCCTTAAGTACCACGGTAATAGGCGCCGTTACCTTATATCAAGTTTCAAGCCAAGATTGTGTTGTGATTGACATAGGGTCCAGTCAGTTTCTGGAAAAACTCAATGGAATCAGATGATTATGCGAGCGAACCATACGAAGTCTGCTATTTTTTCCCGAAGTAAATATTTTTTTGGGCGCTTCATAAAATTAACGAAGTGCGGCAATTAGGTAGGTAGGTACTGGAGGGATTGAAGTTAGGTAGGTAATTGATATTGGGATGCCTTCACTTCAGTACCTATCTGCAATGCATAGAGATTTGAACAGAAATACAGTTCATTATTAAAATCTCAGCAGAAAGTTGATAATACTGCGTCTCAGTTTGTACCTATAATCTAAAAACGTGCCTACTTATTTATTATTCTATCTAGGTGCTAAAATACTTACTTGGTACTAAAATTGGTCGAATTTTGAGACAAAAAAAGAGTTATTTCTGTTGTGTGTCTAACTGTAGACCCTTTTTTCATTGAAACCAATATAAAGGTAAGTTTACCAGCTTGCCCCAAGCGTCTTGAGTCATACCTACTAACTCTATACCTACAAAAAGGGGTCGTTTGACATCTTTGTCGCGTGACGGCCGAGAGTGCGCGCGCGTTATTAATACCCGAGTAATCTGTATGCAACCCGCGCACACGCAGCCGAGCGCCCCCGAGCGCGCCCGAAGACGCCCGAGCGCTGGCGTGGGAAAACGCGGCAGGTGTTACCGATCCGAGGCACTTCTTACTGAGTAAACACTCAGCGTATACAAAATTATAACCGCCTCGGAGCGCCTGTTTAAATGGAAAACATATTTTGTGTGTTTAATGATACTGCTCACTTTTTTGGTACGGCTCGGTTATCAGAGGACAGGCTTTTTTGCGACGCTTCGGAGCGTGGATTATTTTTAGTTTTAAATTTATTGAGTCACCCGTAATTGGTACAGTTAAATGGAGTGTGTTAAGATCGATGCCTGACCTTTTACTCTCTGCGGGGTTTGATAGCACGAGTAATTTGTAGCCCATTACGAAGATACTAACTTTGTCTGGTTTACATTAAGTATTCATGTATTACAAGAAAAAAAACTGATCTGCTACAGGAGAATAAGTACCGATATCAATTATGATATACGCAAATACATAGAGCAATAATTAAGACGTCTACTGCGTAATAATTTAGACTTCGGTATTTTCTTGTTTTTTGAGTTCACAGAAAAAGGTTACCAAATTTTTACTGGTACCTACTAAAGTAGGTAGGTTCCTACATTTTGAGGCTGGAAAGTTGATACAGTGGCGGTTATGGGATCAAATTACTATATAACACTATGAGTGGGTTGTTCGAAGCAGATCATTACATTACAAATTATATTTAATTTTAAGTTTTAATTCAATGGTTAGATACTTACTACCAAATGGTGTACAATCAGCCTCAGAAGTCGCTGAACACTTTGTTGTAATAACTGGTTACAGTTATGAAGTTTGAAATATGTCACGTTAGTGAAAGTGACAAAGTAGTAGTGATTCAGCTACTTTTGAGGCCGACTATCTACCTACTGATAGCATTTGCTTTTTAACCGACTTCAAAAAAAGGAGGAGATTCTTACGTTTTTTTAAATTCAAATTCAAATCATTTATTGTCAGAAAGTGAGTGATTATATAAATGCTAACAAAGATATTGAAGTTCGTCACAATCAGCCAGTATTTGGCACACAATTGTTCGATAGATACCTACGCTCAGCGCATGTCATTGAATCAATAAAATGTCCAAAAATAATAAAAATAGAAATCATAAAGTTAACAATAATTAGAATAGAAAATGTCAATTTCATGCAATAAAAGTGCGGATGCAATCTCAATTGTATACAACAAAACAAAGTTTTTTCCTTTTTTTGTATTTATGTTCATTATTTTATTACCCGTGATAACAAGTTAATTTGAAAGTTTTGAGTCGCGTTATTCAAATTTTGAGAGAGAAAGAGAAAGGACATTAAGAATTTTAAATGCCATAATTTGCCATAAAAACAAAAAAGCTAGTTAGCTATGCTATGAAACTTCTACTTGTATCTTTTTGTATTAATTTTTTCAACTTCATTTTTTATTACTTTTACGGTCATCCCGTGAAATCATATATTTCATACTAAATACAAACTGAAATATAGATGGACAGAAAAAACCCCAGAAAAAAGACCAATGCTGGGAATCGAACCCAGGTCCTCAGCATTCCGTGCTGCGTGCTAAACCGCTACACCACCACTGGTCTAGAGATTAGACACGAATCTTTCCTATACATCATACATTTCAGTCTGCTAAATTATCACCTGGGATGACCGTAAAAGTAATAAAAAATGAAGTTGAAAAAATAAATACAAAAAGATACTTCATAGCATAGCTAACTTGTTTAAAGTTGCACAGTAGCGCCATCTCTTGTCCAGGTGAGCGGTTAGTTCCGAAGGAGTGTTGAAATCTCTCGATAGAGGGTGTAACATAGATGTGTGCTTGTCACTGCATAAGGTGATAATTTAGCAGACTGAAATGTATGATGTATAGGAAAGATTCGTGTCTAATCTCTAGACCAGTGGTGGTGTAGGGGTTTAGTACGCAGCACGGAATGCTGAGGACCTGGGTTCGATTCCCAGCATTGGTCTTTTTTCTGGGGTTTTTTCTGTCCATCTATATTTCAGTTTGTATTTAGTATGAAATAAAAAAAGCTAGTGCAAATTCAGTTACTGAATAAGCATCTCAGTATTCTACTGTAAATTTTTGCGATAACAATACCAGACCTTATTAGCAATTCACTGCAATTGTGGCAAGTAACAATGATATTTATTAAAGGCAGTATTTCACCCGAGGTCTGCCGTTAAGGAGTTTTATCCAGACACCAAACATTGTTCAATTGATCACCCCAATTACACAGTACCAATAAGACAACAAGCAACCAATTTGTACAAATTATTCTCAGGAATTGTATTTTCAAAACTACTTCATAATAATACCTTTCAACCCTACAACGCCTCGGCAGAAGTCTAGGTGTTTAATTTTTCAAAATTAAATATAATTTTCATATAATTTAGTGCATATTCTAGGACATTCTGTCTCCAGGAGGTTATTATGACGGCTCTGTCGTATTATTATTTTACACTTGAACTGAGAAAAAGTACAGGTTCCGATTCTGTCTTGCTGTGAGAAATTATTCTAATAGACATAATAACGTTTTATAAATAGACACGGGATGTAAGGCGTCAGTGAATGGTGTGTTTGGAAAATAAAAGTGATTGTTCAGATCGTATCTCTAAATTGAGAGGAGACAGTAGTTTTTAAAATGATGAACATGAAACACTAAGTAAACTCAGTTCAAATAGTGCTTTATTATCTATTATTTTGAAAAATAAATAATCTTAATCCGTAAATAAATTTATTGAATCAGGCGTTACTTTGCGGAGGTACATATTAATGAATTGAAACAATTACTTAGCTCACCCGCGACCTTACGATAGATACGTTTATGTAAGAAATGCGTGTTCATGTAGCTCCTCCACCTCCACCTAACTATCACCGCCACCAAACTACACTTACGCGGTTCGAACTCAACCAGAGCTCATCTTCAGAGTACTCTGAAAAAGAGAGAAACACTGAGGTCTGAGGACTCTTCTGAGGTCATAAAGTAATTTTTTCAGTTCCGTAATTAAATGGTAAGGATTTTAGGCAAATATTATTATTGATACGTAATATTAAAATTAAAATTTATACGTATATGTACAAGAGAAAGTATACGAAACAGTGACTGGCCGATAGACAAGGCACAGTCTAAACTGCTAAAGTTAGACACTTAAAATTTGGCACACATATTTCTTGGGAATCGTAGAGGTGCATTAAAAAGGGTTTTTTTGTAATTTTTATGCAATAGAAAACTATTCTATTGTATGTTCTTCCATGGGGGCGAAGGCGTGGGTGCAAGCTTGTTTAATTAGATGTAGGTAATGGAGCTGTTCCACGACAAACTTATGCAAGATGATTGTTATTGTTTATGACATTTTAATATTTTACTGTCATTTGACAATCTAATAATCTAGTAATCTAGTAGTATTTCCATATAAAATCAAGTTTTCTTAATATTTTGGATATTTAAAGCCCCATTCCATCATAACCTTGATAATAGGCGTTGTCTGGAACAGGAACTTCAAACTGATTTTGCGTAGCTGATTTCTTTCAGCGGTCCATATTATTAACTAAAAAGTTTTTTATTAGATATAATAATATGGTATGAGCGTTATAGATATATAATGTTCATACCATTTCAGTCAAACCCAGTAGCGTTGGTAATTTTCTTTTTACCAAGCCCCTAATTACCTACGTACTACGGTTGAAATTCGAATCATCTGCATACTGTAAAGCCGCAGGCCCATTTACATACGAGTACGCTACGAGTACCTGCACTTACCATAATTATTCATCTCCTAAAGTAAAATTAACGTAAGCGACAACTTCAAATACTTTAAAGAAATTCTTAAAATGCCACGGCAAAACGATCAAATTGTAACTTTTTGTATCATGACTTTTGCGATTCATTTTGCAAGTAGAATGCGAAAATGTCATGCCCCAAGCATGACAGGTTAATTGATTGGTAAAATTATACATTGTCTCTTAAATTTCTTGTATTGTAAGTGACATTTATGCTGCAACAGCATTGCTGTAGGCGAGAAGTTTTTTCCGTGTTTTAATATTACAGTGATTACTAGTTTTGGTAGCAGATTGTTGTAATTTCGAGAAAAAGTTACATGTTCAGTCAGACAAACTGAATGTAGCCATATTGAACATTTTCTCAATAAGTATTGACATGATTACATACCAAAACCTGAAACTTTATATGATTTAAGGTTTACTATGATTAGGTTCAGTGGGGTAGTTAAGTACCTACTCGATTTATTTTCTTATTGATTTATTGATTGATTGAGCTTATTGTATTCAGAAACTTAGTTTAGTTTCAATTAAAGTCAAAGGTCATTAAAATCAAGAATTCTATTAATAGTTAAGTATAGCTTAATGCTCATATCATCATCATCATCATACCAGCCTATATATACGTCTCACTTCAGGGCACAGGCCTCCTCTCAGAATGCTTATATAGGTAAAGATTATCAAACGATACCTTACTATCGATATCATCTACTAATAAGGAAATATCATCTACCGATAAGGATATGAATAAGCTATAAATACTAATGCATCTAATATAATGTACCCACCAAATTATGCAAATCTTTCATTTCCATTTTCATGACCCATGTTATGCGATAGTAGCCACATAAAATGAGCGATTACTAAAAGTTCCATTATAACATCATGCAATTATGCTACCTACTTTTATGGCTAATTGTATTTCGCAAAACAGAATGTTAAATGTCCAACTTTTCATTGATTGCGTAATTGTTAACAATAGTTAACTTGACAGTGTAATGTCACGCATGTTGCACTTATTCATCTATAGCCAATTATTTACGAGACGAATGACGCCCTTCTACTGTTTAACTCATTTTAACCTGTCAAAAACTGACCTAACCTTTTATTAATTGCCAGCCACTAAAAAAGCGCAACGGCGGCATACGGCACGCGTGTCGTGCGGCTCTTGTTTTTGCCACCATTATTGTGTTCGTTATGATTAGCATAACGTGGCATAATGTATAATGTTCAACTGACATAGCGCACTAAGCGGAACCGGGGAACGGCACAGGTAGCGAACAGGTTGGCTCTTCCTTCCGGAAATGATATAATGGTGTAGTGACAATTGGGTATTATTAGTTACTTACTCGTATTGAAGAATGGCACTATGTTTTCTAGGGTTTCTGTGTGACATATTTACTAAACGATAAAGTACAAATTACATGGGAAAAATATGTGAATACCTATCCACAATCCACTGTTACCGGTTCAATTAAAATGTTGGTTAGTTGATAGCATAAATTAAAATCGAATGGTATTCACAGATGTGATTTGAAGAACCTTCCCCGGTTCAAAAAAGTCTAGATCAATACCGGCTCCCCTGAAACTAATTGACAAGCCCTAGTGAAATCTCATCATGGTAAAATAGTAATTGATATTGATTGAAATAATTGATATCTCTTCTCAGTCATCCAATCCAATCATTTTCCAAATTTGTGCACTAAGTCCAATAGACCAGTTAGACCAATAACCGCTCTACCATTTTGATAACACTCCATTTTGTCTTAGTTATTTCAACGTAAACCCGCAATCTTACAATAGTTCGTCTATAATGTTATTATGATTATACAACGTTAATGTTCGTACTTGCCATCAATTACCATAGTAATCATATCGTCAACGTAACCGCCATAGCGCACTGACTCGGAACCGACAAGTGCACGCGCGCAGGTCGCTCGGCGAAAGGTCGCGTTGTTATCGAACCGTCTAGATCATTGATGATTTAACGGCTTTGTCAAGGTAATTTGAGGGGGCGGAATAGATACCTTTTTATTTTTCCTTTTTGAATTTGAACTGCGTCGTTAAATTATTTAGTATACGAGTACCTAGTACCTTCTTACCTAGGTAGGTTCTTAGTAGGTAGGTAGGTAATTGCTAGCAATTTTTGATCAGTTCTAAAAATAACGGTACAAAACTTGCAAATTTAATGAAGTTACATGTATGAGGAATACTTAATGATATACATAGGAAGGCGGATAAAAAAGGAGTGCCGGAAGTTTTTGTGTAATATAACATAAATTAAGTATCTGAGTAAAAACGAACACTCTGTAAAATTAAAAAAAAAAAAAACTTTTTACCAATCTACCTGCTTAACTCCAACCAAATCGATTATCAAAAAAAAACCTTCATTAATTGTCCTCCGGTCTTCCGCGTTCAAAAAACCTCACGTGGCCACTACCGTTCATTTACGCGAATTATGCGTACTACGGCAGGTGGCGTGCTCATGGGAACTGGGGGTTGGGCCGGGTTCCCACGACGCCATTCATGGCACACCTGCGCGCCCCTAACAGCGCACACTGACACACGACTGCCACGCGATGCGCGTGCGCGTCGCCCTGAAACTAACATCATTGCTGAAAGAGGCGGTTTTCTTAGTGCGAAATGCACTAAGCGACAATGTCAAACCAACTGTCAAATCTCCGGTTGAGTTTCTGCAAGTCGAAATATATTACGTATGTGGGGAACATAAGTTTGCGTAGTCAGTGACATGCGACTCGAGATATGCAGTTCAGTTCAGTCTTTGAAATCATTCATTTGTTTCCACTATCGCCAGTCGCAACTTTCCTCATACATCACGGAGTCAGTGAGGTAGAGATTCCTATCGAAGTCAAATAATACCAACATTAAAATTCTTTACACGTACCTACGTATTAATTAAACCGTTTTGCGAAACTCAATTTTTTTTAAGTTAATCTCTACTTGCAGAACTTTACTTAACCGGAAAGTTGAATGCTGATTTGAGATTGGTTATCGTTTATTGTATTTAATACAATTCACGCTTTGATATTTTAATCATTCTTTAGGTTCGTCTAATTATAAATATGTTTGCATAAAATCGACACTTTGACTAGGTACGTTAACTGCACAAATCAGGAAAATCGTTGGCGATCATTATCCAAATTTAAGTTTACACTGTCTAAATAATACGACACTATTGGATTTATATTCAAACTTTAGAAATAAATTAGCCTTAAATGATCATGATTGATGAAATACAACCATTTACCAAACTGGTAGAAGGTATCTGATTACTCTACATTGTCCTCAGATTAAGTAAGTAGAGCCTCTGCCAAATTGAGCCCAAGGTAAACTGCGTAACATCTATTTCTGAAATAATTTCAGCGTATTTTCAAAACATTGTCCAGCAGCACTGGATTATACATAATCGACATGTGGAAAGGAAAAAGTATACTTTTGGGAAATTAATTCTAACAGTAAACAGTAGGTATATGTTAATTATAAAGCTTTTTTCTTTCGAAAAATGAAATCCATCATATTTGCAGTTGTCCAAACTGCCAAAAATGTGCTCTGATTGCTATGAAACTTATATAAAACGATACTGCAAATAAATTGGAATCGAACTGTATGTATTTATTATATAAAACTCATTAAGACCAAATTAGCTCTTTAGCACTTTTTCCTTTCCAATGTCGATATGTTCAACCCTACCTTTTATGATAATGTGTGTTTGATTTATTCATACCCGTGTCATGTTATGTTATGGTAACGATAATCACGTTACATTTCGCTTTACTTCTCTGCTATATCTCGTATCCAGTCCTCTTAGCTCCTGTTAAAAGAACACCACAAGTATTTAGAAATTTGTATAGAATTTAGAGATTTATTTAGAGTGCTTGTAGGTTGTTATTTGGTCGTTTGTTTTTTGTTCTTTCGCCGTTTCGGTAATAAGAATAAATTTCTCGAATTCATTACCCGCATCCTAGAGGTTTTAATTCGATAGATATTTTAAACATCCACGGCGATTAAATCTCTAGGAGTAGTATTAAACAATTGATTTTATTGATCGATCGGAATGTACTATTCAGCATTACGTGGTCTCGTAAATTATTTTAGATGAATGATTATTTTTACTAAATTTAATGCATGTTTTTGCATTAAATTTTACATATATATGTCGTAGTATTAAACTACAATTATTTTAAAGGGTCGATTTTGTAGTACTATACTAACCATGTCAAAAAAAAGAAAGGCAAATTGTTTTCCGTAGCAAAAATACCACAAAAAACAAACAAATAAATATATACGCAATTTGTGTTACGTAATTCTATTTCTGTTAAATGTTGCCTTAAATTAATTTATATAAACAAACAAAATTATGACGAATAATTAATTTTAAATCTACTACTACTCTACTACTGAGCTTTCTCATATCTATAGATTCGTATCTGTAGAACTTATTGTAAATGAGTAAAATATTATAACTTCACTGCTTATTTATGCGTACTGTTGGTACAAACTAATCAATATACATTAGGTCTTCCTGTTAAGAACGCATACGAATCACACTCGTTTGTTGACTACAATATTATAGGAAACGAATGCATGAATGGAGTGGTTCTTGCGATTTATTGACAACGATGTATATTGTAATAACTTTTTTTTACTTACGTATAGTATTCTAGGTATCTAGTACATATATCGGAAGAATGTACATACCTTCCCGCAATGAAACGGCATAGCTATTTACATAACTTTTAATTCATTTTGCTTTGCACAAGACAAGACTTAAAGGATTGATTGGGGTGGGGTATGTTAAAAATCTATGTGTCTAAATATTAAATTGTATTAGGATTTTTTTTTATTGGAAATTATAGTGAAAGTTAACCATTCTATCATCTTCATACAAATAAGTACGTAAATCCAAAAATATCGTTTCTAGGGTATTTTAAAATTTAATTAATAAAAGTACTTCCATTAAGACGGCTGTGCTCAGCATTGGGACATATAAAGGTTGGATTGCATAACTACCTATTATTCCCAATAACTTAAATGCCACCACCACCACACACAACCCACCAAATTACTCCCCCAAATTGACCAGCGCATGTCAATATTGCCTGCCCGCATCGGAATGCCGCACGTGGCTTGCGTACGCGCAAGTACTTACATGCCACGCGTGATTGTTTTATTGACTACCCTAATACTGTGTATTGTGTCCCATTGTGACGGATCGCTATAGGGGAATGGGTTTTTGCAATACGGGGTTCGGGTACTTGGCAAGTGAGTCTTGCATTGTTTTGTTTTAAGAATGGCACATCTTGATTTCCCATAATGTAATAAGTCATAAAATGATTTATTTCTGAAACAGTACTTTTCAGGATTTTTTTAAATGCCATCTTATAGAATGCAGTAAGTATGTAAGGTTAAATTTGTTTTATAACAATTCCGAAAAAAAAACCGTTTCAGAAATAAATCACTTCATGACTAACGTTGGTTATGAAGGATGATACATTATGACTTGTTAAATTATGTGAAACCATGGAGACCCTTTAACAGATTTCCTATGCCGAAGCAATCTGCGGCGTTCCTTCGACACGTCCCCATAGTAACAATGACATTAAACGCTGATAGAGTCAAGAGGCACACGTGCCTCGTGGACGTACCAATAAAGTCACACATGAGACGCATATGACTCATACACACACAGGGAACCTGTTAAGAATAGGTTTAGCGTTTCAACCGCCTCACTTTCTCGGTCACATTTTTTGGGAATTGGCTGTAGGATTGATAGCATTTTCGGTTATTTATCAGAGGAATATACTTCTATCTAATAACTCAGAATCAGAATGTGTATCAGAATCTTCTGTCATTTCTACAAAAATGAGTCTACGACAAAACGAAATTCCTTAACAACTGATCAAGTAGGTAGTGATAAGATAACTACAAAAGATTTCTAGTATAGTTTCATCTGTTAGGCAAAGGTCTCTTTTTTATGAGCAAAAGCCCCTGCCAGTTTGAACAGCCTGAAACTCCACAAATTTTTGACATCGTAAATATCATACACTCGTTTCTAATCAGTTACTTTCAACAAAACAGATATGGAAGGCCCATCTTCACTCCCCGACAGCATAATAGCTCTATAAACTGTCATAATTGAAAATCAAAAACCATGTAAACCAAAGTCAACAATACGGGGAGTGTGTTAGGCGTGTGTGCTGCACACTCCACGCACACACTCACAGCACTCACACACTGAACTCTCAAAGGAGTAGTTTGATACGTTCGAAATACAAAGTCCCATTTGTTGTAACCCTACCCACTCCGGGGACGGGGCAAAAAATGGAGATTTTATATTTTCCTTTTTTCAAAAGCACTGCACGTGGTCGGCTTGTGGTCTACGCTTTTTTTGTTTCAATGAAAGTATTATGTTGTGAAAAATTCTTGGTGTCAGTGTGGGTTAAATTACGGCGGCTTTCGATGTCGATTTTGAAGTGAAGAGCTGAATGTTAATCAGCTGGTAAATCAGGTATTGATTATATTATCTAATATATAAAAATCTCGTGTCACGGTGTTTGTTACCGAACTCCTCCGAAACGGCTCGATCGATTTTTATGAAACTATTTTCTCTGCATTCGGCAGGTCTGAGAATAGGTCGTAGGCTATAACTTATGGCAAAACAACGTTTGCGGGATCAGCTAGTATTATATATTTTTTGATTTATCCATATATTTGATGCGACGAAATATCGATGGCGAATCTCATCCGTTGGTATTTAATCCAATTTGGACTTCAGAACAGTTTTTTCTATTGTAAAGAATTCTCGTTATAATCTGGCCAAATCTGTTTCTAACTGTTTGAAACTTGATAAAGATGATCTGAGGATAAGTTAAACATGATATTTACGAGAAAGCTCTTTTTTCATTCTATACATAGAAATACTAACTGTTGCCCACGACTCCGTCTGCGAAGAACAGGGTATAAAAAATAGCCTACAACCTATTCTCAGATCTACGGAATATAGAAAAAAAAGTTTCATAAGAATCGGTCAATCCGGAGGAGTTCGACAACAAACACCGTGACACGAGATTTTTATATATTAGAAGAAGACTAGCTGTTGCCCGCGACTCCGTCCGCGAAGAATAGTTAGCCTACGACCTATTCTCAGACCTACCGAATACAGAGAAAAAAGTTTCATAAAAATCGGTCGAGCCGTTTCGGAGGAGTTCGATAACAAACACCGTGACACGAGATTTTTATATATTAGATTTTCAACTACCTAACGATATTGTCACCAGCTGAACTAAGCAACGGCCCAAGCCTTTTCTTTCTGAGAGAAGGCATGTGCTGGGATGAGACTTATCGCCAGCTGACCCATACTAGCAAAATTTTGCAAAAGACAGAGACGAATGTACCGAGAAAAAGAAGACTTTAGTCCTACCTTTAATACTAAAGTCTTCTGGCTAAATAAATAAAACATAAGTATCGTGTGGTAGTAGTTTAAATAGTTTCAAAAGTCTTTTCCATCAGGGTATTCTAAGAAGAAACGAATGTCTTTCAAGACGTCTTATAAGAATTATTTATTTAGTAGAGCGAATTTCAACTTTACTGCCAAAAGTAAAGTAGTTATCAAAAATACCGTCCAAAATGAATATTTTTAGTCCAATTCTTTCCCACGGTGCTCCTTAATGTCGCACAAAGTTAATTGTCCAGAGAACTTTAAGAATACACATTAAACGAATCGGAATGATAACAAGATATTTGGTTAATTTGGTATTTTATGGCGACCGTATTTTAGAGTAAAGGACATCTTAATACGAAATATTTTGAAGAAGAAAACACGATGTGCGACGCTAAAATGGCTTTTTGCTGGTGCAATTAATATGCTAAATGAATTGTTCTTAACAAATGTTCCAAAATTACAGTTGTATGCAACTTTTATCAGCTCTACGTATCTAAATATTTTAAGTAGATTAGAGAAATGCACCTTTTTGGCTAACTTCAGCATGGTATATGTACCCATAACCATATTTTTTGTAGTAGGTATGTTCATAAATTTGTAGTAAGAAGAGAAGTATAATACATCTTAAACATGATCTTTCCACGTCTATTCTTGTTTCGATATAAACTCTGCTATTGCCGCAGCAGCGCAAAAAAAAACTATAAATGAATGATTAAGTATTTTGGGTACTTAGGTACAGTTTTTATAGGTATCTGTGTGTTGCTTACACTTATGTACCTATCAATCAAAATATGGTTCCTGAAGCCTGGGTATTGAACCAGCAAGATTAGAAAATTGATTTGTGTAAGTAAATATCACTATTTATTTTTTCCTAGTCACAACTGTCGCAAGTTAATTTGCTGATGAAGAGTCGGGCGTGCTGAAATGTCGTGAGTGTCGCCTATCTCGCTTTAACCATAAAAATGTTATTGCATCCGTCGCAATAAGGTTTTATATCGTTTGTAAAATATTTGCTTTAATCTAAGCCCATTAAAGGTTATCTTTTAACGAAAACAGTTATTTTGCGGTCAAGTTTCGTCATTAGCAATCAGCAAAATTTTATAGCATACTCTCAAGAATAAAAAAAATAATTTATCAATACTTAATGTTATAAGTTTGAGAGTAACTCTGTCTCTCTGTTACCGTTTTTCATGTAAACCACTTCACCGATTTGGATGAAGTTTGATATGAAGAAAATTTTTATAGCCTCGGAACGATTAATTTTTATCCAAAAAAATGTACCATTCCCTCATGATTGCGATAAACGCAGACGAAGTCTCGTATAGCTAGTAAAATTAATTAATAAAGCACGTTTTTATGAGTGCACTTACTAAATATAAATACCCGTACGGCAAACAGACATTTATGTAAGTTAAACATTTTCCGATTACATCTATAGACAATGTCTTACAAGAAATATTTTGTTTAACATTATCAATTTCTTGTTAACATGACATTAAATAATATCCATGACTTAAATTTTAACATATTCACACAAAATATGGGAATAGTAATTACCATATTCAGATGTTTCTGTTTCATCGTATCCATTTACGTTTGTTGTAGGTTTATCTCCATCATCGAGAATCATCAGTCGGTGAGAATGTGGAAAGGCAAAAAAACAAGCAGTTTAGATAAAATCGAGACGATTAATGTGCGTGATTACCCGACATTTTCGTATCCATGCCATTGTTTACGCGAGTTTAGAATTTGATAACAAGATATGATAATTAATTGGCACCTTACTGTTGGCTTGGGAAAAATTCTCCATATCAGATACTTCGAAAGACACTAAAATTGGTACGAGTATTTCACAACTTATATCATATTCAGCATACATAAAACCGTTTTTATATTTCTTAAATTTTAACGGTCTAAAACGGCCTTTTTTAATGACTGTACTTAGGTACATTGACATCCTATTTACACTTACGGACCAAATTTCAAAACAATCCGATCACTAGAAGAGAATAAAATTAGACTAGCAATATTTGAAAACAACTTCATCAATTCATCATTATATATACGTCCCAATGCATAGGGCACATGTCTCCTCTCAGAATGCGTATGTTGAATGCCTTGGGCTGTAGTTCCCATGCGGGCCCAGTGTGGATTAGGAACTTCACACGCACCATTGAATTTCTCCTCATGACTCTCATCATATATACAAACATTGCAAATGAAATAAAAACAATTAAGTATGCAATTAATTAATTATGTCATTTAAGCTAAATAAATTATTTAGCTAATTAATTAATCGCATACTTAGCGTTTGATATGCTAATGCTCTGTTGTCACCCTGCCGTCACCTCTATTTCTAATAATAACATAAAGATAGAGATGGCAAATACTAAGATGGTGAACAGCACTTGGACCTTACTTACTATTCCTACAAATTGCCGTCTGACACACGCATCCTTCTCACATATTCCCTTATTTATTAGCTTAGATGTGCGGCCTTACCTATGTTCTACGTAGCGATGAATATCTACGCAGTTCCTATACCTGTTCAGTATCCGTAGAGTGACCGGTAAAAATGATTTATCTGGGCATAGTACGTGATTTGCGAGCTCTGGGGAGGCGATTTAATCGCAGGAAGCGACACCGACGTGATATGATAAATCTGCAAAGGAACTTATCTATCCAACCTAGCCAGCTGCCAGTGATTCATAGTGCCTAGGTCATACTTATATAATAGCGCTGTTTATGTTGCTAGAAAATCGCCCACGAAGTGAGGTGATCCATTTCAAGAATGAAGCTAGAAACGCGCGGTTAAAATGGATTCAGTGGTTTTCTTTGCTGTATATTTTTTTGTCATGAATAAAAAAATGTGGCTTATTAAAATAGACGCCAGTTTTGAAGCTGGGCGTACCTACCTAGTTCTAAAGTGATGATATAAATTTTTATAGTCGTGATACAGCAAAACATTTATAATCGTTTTTCAAGTCTAATTTAAAATTTGATATTCACGATCTCCTAGTTCCACATGAAATCCGGTCCGCCCAACGAAAAAGTTAAGAACCACAACAAAAACAAAAACAGACTCATCATCAGAGAGTCATCTCGAAAGTCATCAATAAATCTTTACGAGCACAATCTATTCCGTACGAGTAACTATTCTAAGTCGCGGCACGTCAAAGCCTTTCTTCGTAGAAGTTCTACGTAAAAACCAGTCTGAACGCGCGCTACCGCTCGCGTGCTCAGCGCGCGCTCCGCTACCACGCAAAAGCAATACGTCATAACATTACTCTGCGTCTATCACAAAACGCTTCTAGAACCTGAAGCAGAAGCTTCAATTCAAAAAGTCGCGGTATAAACCAGTTACGCCGTTCTGTTTCTCCAGGTTATCGCTCCCGAAGCACGCGCGCCGGCGCACGCTTCTCGCCCCACTATATAAAGCCCGCCGCCCTTCCTGTTTCACTCATTCCCTTCTAGCGTTTCGAGCGCGCACGTCGCTCTCTTAGTGGTAGTTCGTAATAAGTTCGTAGTTACGTTAGTTAAGATGTGTCTAGCTAAGGATGAGACTTCACCGCAGAAGGAGGCGTCGCCACCAAGGTCGCCTTGGGCAAAGCTTCTGAACCGACAGGTATGTACTGATTTAGTCGATTCATCTGTGAATTAAACTTCATTTCAGATTTTTCCCTTCAATGTTTTCTGTCACTTTAAAAGCTTTCAATCGTTTTTCAATGTGTTAACTATGTAGAACTTTTAAAGTAACTTTTCTTTTATTTATTTACTATGTGGGTTTTTGACACTGAGGATTTATTTTCCTTTTGTTTCTATTTCAGAACACAAAGCCCAGGCTGCCTCGTAAAGTGGCGAGCTCCACGCGTGTGAATCTTAACAAGTGCTGGTCGAAACTTGGGGAGCTGATCTCCAACAATTCACCACGCGCTGATCTGCCATCGCAAAAGACTGCATACCCAGAACCTATCATAGTACCTTTCTCCGAATTCTTTTATCCATTGGACCCTGTGAAACCAATTCCAGTGGAAGACAACGACAACGCTGCGAACCAGAACATCATCAACACAAATCGATTCGAGCTCATCGCCGAAGATCTAGAAATCAGTGACAACATGGCCAATGAAGTTCGAGAAATATGCTACGCGGCCACCAAACACAACTGTTTCGTATGTAACCTGATTTAATTTGTTAGCTCATTCTCGCTCAATCTGTCTTCCATTTCAAATGTTCCTCTTCTGAATTAAAGTTTAAATTTTCGGTAAATATGCAGTGAAAACAAAATCTTGTCTTCCATCAAGTAGAATTAGTGGCTCGTTGTTTGTGAGCAAATCCATGTCTTCCATTAGACTTAGTGAAGTGAGTTGGTGATACAATGCTTTCGGCTCTCGAGTTCACTTTATCATTTTCATCATTGTGTTTCTAAATCAAAATTTCTTTGAGCGAACGCGATGTATCATCACTCGAAGTAAATTAGTGCTCGATGTAATGTAACAGTAGAAATTGTCCATTCAAGTTTTGGTAGACAGCTTTAACGTCCAACTGCACTGTAATTATAACCGCACCAGTTTCAGCCTCTCTCTCGAATTCTTGGTCTTGTTTAGAAGTAGCTTATGTGTCTTTAACTATGTCCAACGTCTTCCATTAGGATAAAAAAGATTTTATAGTGTCTGTGATACAGAATTTAAAAAGCTTTAATTAGGTTAGGATAGTTATTTGAAGGTAATAGACGTAAGGAATGTAATACAGTGAATTCTTATTGTAGTTATCAAATCCAGTGTTTAGTTAAGTTTCTTAGTTATTTCTTGATATAAATAATAACATGTCAGTGATCGAAGCTTTAATAGTTTGTAAGTTTAGTTAGTAACTACTGTTCGACTTGTTCATGTGTGTGTATTTATTTGTAAGTATTTTGTATTAACTAAAATAGGCCGAACGTGTCAATCATTTAAAGAAATTGCTTTCTTTTGGAATTTTATAATTTAAAAATTAGTTATTAAGCATGTTATAATATTCGTTTTTAAATAATCTTCATTTATAATCTTCATTTATTCAAGAAAAGTTTAAATAATTTTGTAACTTTTATGAAATTTGTATTACAAGAATTATTAGTTCATAAGTTTAATCTATCTATGGCACAATTACTATAAATGTTTAGTTTTACGTTCGTCCTTTTATATTAACCACCATGTTATTTTGTTTACTACAACAAGTATGTAGTTAGTGAACAATTTAATGTGGATTAATTTGTTAAGAAACTCAAGACTTTCGTTTGATCTCTCAGTCTTAATAAACTTAAATAATGAAATAAAACATCTTTCAATGAACTGTTCCTAAAACCTTTCTAACCTTATGGACACAAACTGAACTAGGGCACAACAACTAAACCTCAAATGCGTTATAAGAATAGAGGCCCCTTTATTGAAACGACCGCTTTAGCCTAGTTGGTAGTGACCCTGCCTACGAAGCAAGAGGTCCTGGGTTCAAATCCCGGTAAGGGCATTTATTTGTGTGATGAGCACGAATATTTGTTCCTGAGTTATGGATGTTTTATGTGTATTTAAGTATTTATTTATCTATATAAGTATGTTTATCGTCGTCTAGTACCCATAGTACAAGCTTTGCTTAGTTTGGGACTAGGTCGATTTGTGTAAGATGTCCCCTAATGTTTTTTTTTTTTAATCTTAACTAACACATGTGGTAACTCAACGTTGATAGTATAAAGTTGGATATAGAAAAAAACTATACCATCACAACAACGTAGCTCATCTCATCAAATTACACACACCACAGTAAGCTCGTAGCAAAACCAGAGTTGCTTGTAGTAATCGACACTGGACTTATATAATCGATACCCGTTTCCAACCGAGTAATTACAAAATAATTAATCGTTGGCCGTGAACAGTAGCGATACTATCAGCTATAAAAAACGAGTATAGCCCGTTCTCCTAAATTGCCGTTCATGTGCAAAACAACACATATATCGAGATATTTGACAGGTTTGCGGAGAGATGAACTATAATTACAAAGTAGTATTATTTTATTGAGAAGATATTCTCACATAAATAAATCCTTATATATATATTTCAACGTAGACTAACTTGTCATAAATCACGCAACAGATTTTGATGCGCTTTTCACTGCTAGGTTTACACGAGCTTAGTAGCTAATGCTTAGTACTTGTCACTTACACTCGTCAAATGCGTGTATTGTATAATACTAAGCACTTGTATAATATGTTTACACACTTCTGAAAAGTGTAAGTGACAAGTACTAAGCATTAGCTACTAAGCCCGTGTACTCACTACTTAAATTAGATCATGTTCAAGCAAATTTTCCAAATGACACACGTGCGAAACCAAAGAGAGTCGCTACTTTAAAATATATTAATTACTAGCTGTTGCCCACGACTCCGTCCGCGAAGAATAGTAGCCTACGACCTATTCTCAGACCTACCGAATACAGAGAAAAAGTTTCATAAAAATCGGTCAAGCCGTCTCGGAGGAGTTCGGTAACAAACACAGTGACACGAGATTTTTATATATTAGATGATAAAATAAAGACAAATAAAGTTTCAACTGCATAACATCTAAAAGTTTACAATAATTGAAAATGACAAAGACTTAAAAAATTATGGCTTTGTCTAACAGAAGGTATCTCGAGTTTCCCTTAAAATTTGAACTCGTGTGTTGCCGTAAATCGTTGGACTTTGTTTATGACTTTGACATTTGTTTTTGCCGGCCATGAACAATAAAACAAACATTTTATTTTTGGTTTGAAACTTTTTTATGAAGGAGGACGAAAAATTTTACCTCCTTAAGTGCTGCTTCTCATCATCGTCGTCCACCTAGGTTGTTCCAAACATGATCTGAATTATTACCCTGGCCCTTTACCAAGGGGACCGGTTGTTCATATATGCTTGCATGAGAAATACCCCGTTACAAATTAGATTATCTAGGGTCGTAAAAAAACTCGTACAAAAATAGCTGCGTGTGATATTTATGATTAAAGATCACAGAATCATCAAAAACCCCTGGAAAATGAATTTAGAAACATCAATTTTAGTAAGTCGAAAGCATAAATATGGATACAGTCATCGCGTCTAAATATGTAAACATCAATCTTATGGCCTAATCTTACTACCTGATTAAGGTTGTGGGAACGCATTGAATGCAGATGACGCAGGATCGATCTGTTTGGCCAGTCTTGGGGGAGGCCTATAATCCTATATGCTCAGCAGTGGACGTCTTTCGGCTGAAAAGATAATGATGATAATGAATTATAAGAGTTGTATAGATATTTTCGACACTTTATTAACGTATATACGAGTATGTATTTGCACTCGACCGTACAATTCTCAAAGAATGTGTTTGCCACATTTCAAGGCACCAGCTCTAAGTAGTTGATTAGGTCGTGCGTTGCTCTTTTATAGATATAAAATTAGTAATTGCCATCAACATTTGGTCGTTTAGCGTGAAAAATAAAAGTAATAGTTTCATTCACTATTACAAGCATCACATTCTTGTTCCTCAAGGACATAGGACTTTTTACATTCTTGCGATACTCCAAATGGAAAAGTGTGTAAAATTAGTCATAAAGGTATGATTAGTAGGTCACTGTGAGTTTGTTTCATTTGATTTTCTGTACCGAACAGATATAAGTAAATACTTATCTTTACGAATCCAAAATAATATCATCGGTAGGTAAATTTTACCATGGTAGGTAGGTAGGTACAGTCAGCTTCAGAAGTCGTTGAAAACATTAGTAGTTTGCCGCATGATAACCAGTTATACTGTGAAGTTTGAATTTCACATTAGTGAAACTGAAAAAGTACTAAAATGTTCAGGGACTTCTGAGGCTGACCTTACATAAATTTTGTAATAGATGTAAAAATCACATTTGGTGAAAAACTTAAGCAAAGGACTTGTATAATGCAGTACAAGTAAACAAATAGACGTTCCAAATTGGAAAAATGACTTGAGCTTCATAATATCAATTCTGTACACTACACACACTACATACATTTAAGGGCCTACCGAGTTTTTCGCGCTAATCGATTTTGGGTGGGCGATTTCGGGTGTGGGGCCGCGTGGGGGAGGCACGATGGCTCAAGATAAATAGAATGGGTGGACTGCGCGTGTTTTTGGGTATTTTCATCTTATTACTAAAACAAATACATATTTTAAAAATGTAGCAAAACTACGCCCTAAAAAACATCTTGTTTTATGAACATTCAAAAAGTCATGACCTTCCGTGCAGTGGTAGCGTCGTACTATGAGTTTATTTTATTTTTTAGAGACGACTTTGGATTTTTTTCTATCTAGCGAACTACAAGTAATCGTGTTTCGATAAATACTTGTCACTAGAGTGAATCCTCAAATATCTTACATATGAATTTCAGGACTATAGCATTGCTAGTAATGATACAGCACGAGTTTAAATGAATGCAATAAATGCGCCAAAATCACGGTAGGGCCAACAACGTTGTATTGTCGATCGAAGCCTTAACCGGTTCTTTATTTAAGTTTTTCACATATCTTGCAGAATTCTCAAAATAACGGAAGATTCCACGTATTACTTTTGGCAGTTTACCTTTATATTCATACCTCATATTATTATGGAAACAATGCCAGTACGTGTCAAAAAATCGTTCTGAAACGTGACATTTCACGGACGCAGGGGATGTCCATTTAATGGGTATCATGTAAAGTTCGGGCCAACGTTTAAGAATGATAAATCGACCTCAATTCTAAACACGATTCGTTCCGTCTCGATGATACCGCGCACAAAAGTGTGCGACACCTCTGTAATAAAGGTAGTTTTATACGAAACTCTAGCAGGATACAGTAATAGGGAGCCGTGAAATCGCGGCGGTGTGTCGAATCGCAGAAAAATTTCGGTTTTTCGGTTATTTCTTAGGGATTTGTACGGGCTTTCTTCGCCGATTCGACGCGCTGAACGGGTGTCAGCATTACAAACACATGTCCTTTGATTTAGGCTCGTTCTGCATTCAGTGATCCGCGCCGGCTTTTAGATTTCGCGACAGATTTCACGGCGAGCTATGCGTTACATTGATGTTGACTTACCTTCCGTCACAGCTGCTATGTCGTTATGAATTTTATGGGATGACATTGCCATTTTTTCCTCGGATCTCTAGAAAAGCTTTATCTTATACTAAAAAGGAAAAACAGGACACTTTATCACTGTCATTTTATTTATTGCTCGGTACTTGGTCTAGACCCTTTAAAAGTGTATGCAAGATATAATATATACCTAACCGTAAAATTATAAATGGTAGAGCTTAGTCTGTCATTAGATTAAAGGCCAATTGCACGGTCTAGGATTGAAAAATTAAATCGTTAACGCTAGGTTAGGGGTGACCGTTTTATACATTTTGAAAATACTACAAGTACTTAACTCTCAGTTATAATCGTTACTCTGAAGATGAGCTCTGATTGAGTTCGAAACGCGTCAGTGTAGTTTGATGGTGGTGATAGTTGGGTTTGTGAGATTTGTGTGTGTTCGTACAGTGTGGAGTTGGAGGAACTGCATGCACACGCATTTCTTACATAAACGTAACTATATCGCAAGGTCGCGGGTGAGCAAAGTAATTGTTTCAGTTCAATAATCGTTACCTCTCGTCTATTGTCGTATCGTCGTATCTCATCTCGCCTAGATATTGTATACGTTTCTAATACAGTCAAATGTCTTTAAAAACGTTAACCTTATGTTGAGATTTAAAAGGTCAAGTTTAAAAAGCGATAAGTTTCTGATTTAATAGAATTATTTGCGCCAAAATCTTTATATTTCAATCGAACCAAAAAAATATTTATTTTTTAAATGGTGCTAATACTAATAATCATCTAACAGATCTAAAAACAGATCACTAGTAGTCTGAACTAACAACATATTTTGACAAATTGGTTGACATTTACACATAAGATACTGAATAAAAAAAAAAAAAATTCATGACTGTATACTTGCATTCATTTTGATTTAATAAGAGAATTTTGTTTAATTGCACTAGCTTCTACTTCGCTGAAACTTCAGTAGGTCACAAAATAACTCTTTTACATGTATCATTTCTTTATTCTATCAGCGCTTTCGGAAACACAATAATTGCCAGGAAAATGCGCCACTAGAAACATAGCACCAAGGCATTTTTCCCAACAAAAATTACAATTCACTAACTATTAATACAAGCGAGACATAGGAAATTAAAAATATGTAAGTATACCTACTTGACTGCAACTACTTTCAACTGTTTTAGAATTGGTAACCACAACTGACTTGGTATCATACCTATCGGTATCGTACCAATCAAAATTCAGCGCAACATTCAGTCGGCAATATCTATCGACCACATCTGCCACCACACCTAAAGCCATCAGAATTGACAAACGCAGAGCGGCGAATCTCAAAGTGACAATGCAATGCCTCCGTGCCATACAAGGCTTATCGGCACATAAGTGTTCAGATTCACAGCACCATGTATGTGTGGTCGTTAATAAGTGTTTTGTGTCGGTGATTGAATGTACCGACGCGCTGTAAAAGTTCTATATGGGTATGTGGGTTAAGAGAACAAGAGGTGTTACGTGTAGTTAATCCTTTATCCAGCAGTCGTCAACATACGGCACGCGGTTCTCTTCTTGCACGGCCCGCGACTACTTTGACGCCAATGTTTTTATTATCTAAGCTTTACAGTGAAGGAAAACGTTGAGAGGAAACCTGTATACACCTGATGAAAAATTCAAAGGTGTGTGTGAAGCCCTCTCATTCTAAGAAGAGGCCTATGCCCTACAGCGGGACGTATATAGGCTAGAATGATGATTTTCATCAATTAAACTTAGGCCAGGGGTGATACAAGTGACATTAACTGTGGTTTTTACTAACTACACTCAAACATAAAGAAACTGCATTGAAATTGCATTCTATTCAAATTTGAAATGGAATACAGTCATTAAACGTCCTCCAGTATATTGCCATAAGCTATACAACTATTAGAACCTTCTCAAACTCCATTTCAGATTGGCATCAATCAAAACATCTTTATACCTGCACCAGCTCATACGACTTGCCACTTACCTTGTTAAAATTCACAACTCGAGCCTTTGTCCAAGAACCCGAGAACAAACAAGTCTCTCGTGAAATTCGGATTACTTTGTTAGTAAACTATCAAAGAACCAAACTGTAATGCTGTTGTGAAAACGAATAAAACACAAACACAATCCTATGCTGAAATAAATAAGACCTTATATCTTAACCAAATCTCAAGTTATCTACAATACCTATCTGCGGTAAAGTGCAAGATCAATTTCACTCAGCTACAAATCTACGTCTCGTTAAATTTAAGCCTTATGCGTGGTACTAAAGGTTTAGGTTTATTTCAAGTTTATTCTCAGCTGCAAATGATTATTTGTTTTCTTTCATGATAAAGAGTTCACGCTTCGCTATTTTATCAACGAGAGAACACCTTAAGCTGGCGCATTCAACAACTTCTTTCGAGAACTTATAAAAGTTTTGTGAAGTGTGAAGCGTTGTGTAAGTTATTCAAAGTACAACGGAATGCATAAGCAGGGATGTGGAAATAAGATAGGTTAAAATAACTTCATTTAAAACCACCCTACCTTATTTTGCTGTTCATCTTTTAAGCTTAGTGGACCTAAAAATTCTGGCTATTAAGTTTGTCTACTGTCTGACTTATTTTGGCTCCCAATATCTTCGGTTGTATAAGTAAGTATTTGTGTTGTATTTACAACACTTTTGCAACATTTGTGTATTTGCGTCAATTTAAGAAGACCTCATATGGTACGAAAACTTTTTATCGGAGTAAAATATTAGGTACCTAAGGCTAATTGTAAAGATCTCTCTTACATTGCGAATGTATAGGAATTTATATACACGCAGCACGTGATTCACAAAAATATACTGTCACTAGAAACATTACACTTTCACTAGAAACATTAACCCCCTGTTTCACCATCCATTGATCAAATTTATTTGACGGATAAATGTGATACCGTCTCTATTTGTTTTATTCGAATAGACGGAGACGACATCATATTTATCCGTCAGTTAAAATTAATCAATGGGTGGTGAAACAGCTCCTAATAATCTTACATATTAGCCTGAAAAAAGGTCACGCTAACATTTTTAAAGCGCAACGTTCGTTCGAACAATCCCATAAATTGATTGCAGACGAAGTCAGTATGTTCTCGGACAGCGTCCTCTATTCTTAGTTATCCCAGGCTTTTGCGGGATATTAAGTATCTTATGTCTCGATCTAGATCTTTACATATCTATATGCCAAGTTTTATCTAAAATCGCTGTCAATTAAAATTGCGAACAATGTAAATAAACCATTTAATGAAATATCCATATTATAGCACTTGTTTATTGTTTTAATGGTTTAGGATAGTGTTATGGTAAGTATTGATTAAATAACACACGGGTTTAGCAGTATTTGATGAGGGAAAATGGAAATTAAAGACATTTTAAATACAAGGTTTGTTTACAGTGTTTGCAATTTCAATTGACTGACAGTTTAAGTAAATCTTTTCGGCTATTATTGCGTGATTGGGTAACAAACATCTAAACATTCAAATATTAAGGCAAAATTTCTCATTAATATATAAAGGATAGGATTAGTAGTAGGATGCAACGACTTTTAATTGCAACTCTCATTGACACGTCTTACTACCCCTCTTTGAGTATCTTTCGAAAGTTTTATCTAGTTCTGAACCTTTTTTCATTTAAATCCTAGTTCTAATACCCGAAAAATCATTGTTTTTATAGTTCTGACTCTAGCCTGGCTTCTTGTTTTATAACCAAACAGGAAACATCCAAACAATCAACACGCATTTTGCAACTTTTTACACCAATCTCACCCTCAAAGCCCTCAAGTGTTAATTTTAACGAAGTTTTTGTTGACCACACCCCTGAAGTACCCCGCTCCAACCAAGATGGGCCTTGCGTGTTCGTGTTAAGGAGAAATTAAGGGGGAAACTATTGGGTGCACCGTACCGATTTCCTTTCCATTGTTGAAAGCCTGCTAATGACACGGAATTCGCATTAAGGCAGTGCACTTGTTGAGTTCGCGAGGACACGCAAATTGCCAGGAAACCATTACTTTGGGTTCGGCTACATAATTAGGTGCCGCTGTGTAACACTTAGCCGTTTCCGATTGGCTGTAGGGTGACAACAGTGAAGCGGAGTAAATAACAATTAGGAAAATATTGTGATCAACCTTTGTTTGCACGGGGCAATTGACACCAATTAAACTAGTCTAAGCAAAGCTTGTGTTATGGATACTAGGCAATGGATAGACATACTTAAATACATATTAAACACCCAAGACTCGAGTACAAACATTCGTATTTTTCACACAATTATCTTAATTATCTACCCCGATTAAGGATCGGAACCAAGACCTCGAGCTTTGTAGTCAGGTTCTTTAACCACTCAGCTATCCGGTCATCTATGTTTACTTTTCGTTGATATTGAAATGTACAGTAAAAGCTTATACAAAATCTGGTTATTACATTTTAAGTATGCCATGCCACAATTCATACCCTAAGTATCATAGTATCTGAGTAAGTAATAGTAGAAATTTCTTGGAAATCTAAAGGAGTTTTTGTAGTGGTAGAGCCATGTTGTAGCTAGCCGCTGCATCACGAATGGGCCGGCTCGTCCGGGGCAGTACCACCCTCTCACAGAACACCGGCGTGAAGCAGCAGTAATCCTGCTTGCGTTTCGTACGGTCAGTGAGAGTGCCGGGGGCCCAATACCTCACCCCTTCCCTCTCCCCCTTCCACTATTCCCTCTCCTTTAGGGCCGACAACGCACTGGCATCGTGTAAAGCGCTGCGGGTGTCTATGGACAGTGGTGTTCATTTAACATCAGGTGACCCACTAGTTCGTTTGTCTGGCCTATCTAACATAAAAAAAAAAAAAAAAAAAAAAAAAAAGTTGCAACTTAGTCTATCTAAGCTTGTGGAAGTACTTTAGACTACCAGCAAAACCAAAGTCGACAAAGGCAAAAAAAAGCTGATGGTAAATCTCAAATTTAATTCCGCAGAATAACAAAGTGTAGTTAGTTAGTTTTATTATATTTTTAATTATAGTGTTAATTTATTTAAAGATGTTATGTCCTTCCTGTATTTAATAAAATATTCTTTCATATTCCGCAGATAAATTCCGTAAACTATAGAAATGCGAGCGTCACACCCTCTATGTCCAACTCTATATTATTATAAGCTCTATGTGGATTGGCCAATGGCCTCTGTCACACCACGATTTTTATATTTACAATCTAAATTAATAAAATCTTCCAGGAAAATAGTCGCTTCGACCCCAAACCGTGGTCACACCCTATGCGCAAGCGCTTCGCGCCACATTTGACGCGTCAGGGAGGAAGCGCCAAAACACGCACCCATTAGACTCCGGCGCAAATCACTAACACGTGACAACCCTAGAGTTGCGTAAAAAAGTTTGCTTAAATTAAGTCGAAGTTAAAGGCAGGGTTCTGCAGAGAATCAAAGTATTATGAAAGTTTTTTTGTATGGTAATAAATATGACAGTTTTTAATTCTGTTTTAAATACATGACATCCAGATAGACGAGATAGGTAGTACCTACTGCAATTTGAATAATTAGAGATCGGTAAATCCTGAAGAGCTGGTGCAATATTTTACTAACGCGGTGCTGGCTTAGTGCTACCTTCATGCTACAAACCGCCGATGTCTAGACTGCTGACAGTGAAAATAGAATAGCTGTTGTGTTAAAACATGGCACTAACAAATTACTTTTTCTTTTAGTTTGTACTTTTATTAAACTCAACTGTTTTTGAGTTGAATTTCATTGAAATCAGCACCTTAAATTTAAGTACTTAGTCCTAGTTTAAATATAAGTGTAAGGATCCCAAAAACTGCCGCCAATGAGGACTGTTTTCTTAAGTCTTTTCGTAAGTGAAAAAATATACTTTTATCTGCACGTGTTTAACTGTGGCAATTCGGTGCGGTCTCAAATTACTGCATTCCTGGTTCACCGGAAGCAGCGAATTTTTAGGTGACGACAAAAAGCCGACATTTTTGGTTTTTACAATTCGAAGGGAATTAGGCTAAGTTTTTACATGAATTGACGTAGAGCTTCTAAAAAACGGCATAATTTCGGAACGCACAAGGCTGATCGCAAAAAACCTCGGTCACTCAATAGTTTCGCAAATAAAAAAATAAAGACGCCGAAAAGATTCGGTAAAAATCCGACCATAGATACTATTCAGCCGATCCAGGTTAAAAAAAGAACATTTTTAACCAACGGTTACCGGTGGCGGTAACGTAATACTGACCGAAACTAAAAAACTTGGATAAAAAAATTGAAATCTTTAATTGTGTTCGCAAAACTTTGGCCGAAATCCTAGCCCCGGGACACAGGAAATGACTGAGCGGCAAAAAGCCTCAATAGAAACCTTCGAAATGTCTTCGATTTGATGGATCGCCGTAACACAATCATTCGCTACGAGAGAACCAAGAGGAGCCTTTAAGTGCCCCTTAAAAATCAAGTGATATTCTTCACTTTTACGGCTATTACTGCTAAAGTTTCAACCCTCAAAACACGAAGAATATCTAACTCTGTTAGTTCGAACTAAGATTCAAAATAGCTTGTGACTTTTTCGCAATCCCAAAAAAGAATTTCAACTAACCGCCTCCCTAGTTCGATTGAAATTGAACTCAAAATATATGATCATAACATTCAACTGATATTGCTTGTGTTCGGTACGTAGAACATTACAAGTTGTATGATGATACAACAATACAATTTGAACACGTGTATAGATGGCCACTAGAGGCATTCGAACTTGTTTATTGCAGATAAGGATGGTAGGTATGGCATTATCGTAGTTATGGGATGACTGATTGTTTTTACGCTGGTATAATGAATATAACCTTACATAGATGATTTTACTTGATAAAAAATTACTTTTGGTATAGATATTTATACAAAGTACACCTTATATTAGATTTGAACGTGTTTACAGTCTGGGAGCACTTCTTATCAAAGTATGAGTAGGTATTTTTCCACTTAAATTGACTGACATAATATATTACCCAAAGTGCTTATTTCAAACGCTACAAACAACACAAAAATATAGGCACATAATATGTACATAATATTATTATATGTATAGCCAAACATAACATGCTCTCCACTCTCTAAGTCCTATAACCGAATCTTACCTTATTCCATAATCTTTAAAAACTTTTGAAGGCGAACAAAACTTGTAATAAAAAGAGTGGGCGTAACTTCGACTGTCATTTCTGCCCTAGCGCATAATGCCCGGCGGCTCGCGCCATTTTATTAAAAAGAAAAAAAGTTAAAGGCAGTCCGCCTCACAATCGAGGTTTAAAAAAACCTTCGCGAATCTTGGTAATAAATTTCTATTGATTGAATTCGGACCCATCACAGCATGGGTCCAGGAGTATAGGGGCTTATTATACTCTCGATAATTTAACTTTTTTTCGTAAAATCACGGACGTTTCCTGATTTTTTTTAATAATTGGAGTTTAAAAAATTATTCGCTTTAAAAATATATATATAATACGGACTTTACATCGTTCTGTAGTTTATGTAACAGGAGTGAAACAGGATAAGGCATCTTACGAAGATATATAGCTATAGTATTTTGTGCTTTGAGCTTGATTTTCTACATAAAAAAGTGCTACAATAAGATGGTGTTTAACTTATGATATGAAGCTACTATTCTATAAAAATAATCTCCTAAAAATCTGGCTTCATAAGCATTGCTCTTGACTATTATTAAATTATTTTAAAATTTATCGTTTTAAGAGTCTTATAGTCACTCCACACAATTTTCAAGTTTATCTACCCTAATTTTGGATGGGGTATAAGTTAAGTTTGCTTAAAATCAGCCCTTTTACTAGATTTCACAGGGTTACTACCTCACCAGTTTAAAACTAATTGAAATTGAAAAATTTCACCCGTAGTGCGGAAATTTTTAGAATCGATTTAATAGTTCCAGCGATTACTTCTGACATACATAAAAAAAACAAGTCTTATAGATATGATATAATGAAAAACTGAAAACTGAAACTGGCTTCTGTTTTTCGATCGAAAAAAAAATTTTTTTGTATAGTACCTTACCTGCAATTAAAATATAACTGCATTTATTTCAAAACTATCTTCCTGGTTCCGTGTTAAGCAACCCTACTCTAATCTCTGAAAGATTGCAGCGTCCTTGAGAGCTGAGCACACATTTGTTTTGGTTCGACTTTTGGAGCTTTACTCTGTTATCTTTGTAAACAAGTGCGGGGGCTTGTTGGCATTTATTTGAAGGGAGCAAAATAGCGACGAAAGGTGTTGGTATTCGAGGTCCCTGCATTCAATTATTTCTATGGATCTAGGAAAAAGAAAAAAGCCGTGTTAACCTAGTGGTTTGACATGTGACCTCTCAAGCAGACGGTCGTGGGTTTGAGCCCGGGCTCGTATCTCTGAGTTACCTATGTGCGAAATTACATCCCAAGCCCTCTCATCTGAAAAAAGACATGTGCCCTTCAGTGGGACGTATATAAAAGCTGAGATGATGATTGTGTTAATGCACGTGGTCTACATATATTTGTTTGCTTTAGAGATTTACGTACGATTGGTCGTACAGGGAAAAGTGGAAGGCACTAGATCACGTGTAGGTCACCTATGTGCTGGACTGACCAAACGAAATCCCCATTAAGGAGCTACATATCTAAAATTAGAGATATAAAAATCGATTAGCAATGCGTTAAGCAACCTTTGAAGAGAGAATCTTCAAATAGAGTGCGAGCAACAATACGACAAAGGTGAATGTTATAACCACGGTTTTATTATAGAACACTTTGTACTACTTTGTCCAAAAAACCGTAACCACGGTAATATCAAAAACAGAAAAGGCATTTTCGAATTACCCATTCATGAACATTTAAAATGACACTAGTGTCACTTAACGCCACAAAAAAGAATAAAACTTACGCCAGGCGCATCAAATCAATTCAAAATGACAAGTTGAGTATATAAAGGATCATAGAGAAACGCTTTTCATGGTAAGTCAATGAATCAGATGCTTCACGGGTTTGCGGGAGGCCTTAGAGTGACCATTCACTCGTGAGTGACCGTTGGGTAATCGATTGCTCACTGCCGTTCATTCATAAAGCTGGTCATGCGTAAGTCCTTGAGTGAATGGAATTATGCATCGAATCCGTTGCGTTAAATTTACCTGCTTCAATTATAGAGGGTAAAAAACTATCGCGCGATCTCGCCATCTGTTACATAAACCAGTTATGGTTTTTAACAGTGGCTAGCAATGTAAAAAATGTAGAAATCTATTATATGAGTAAATAAACTAAAAAAAATGGGTATCTTTACTACTAGTATAGATTTTAACTAGGAATAAACGTTTAATTGGATTCTCTTTCTTCATCAGTAAAGTGTTAATTTGTTATGAAACATAACCAAGATTACATACATTGTTAATTTCGAGTTCGACGCTCTTGTCGGTATTTTTTTTATATACTGATAATACCTCTATTATTTTTCTCTATTAGTGAAGTGTTAATTGGCGATTAAACATTGCTGTATTTAGGTACATAAATAGTTAATTAGAAGGGTTCAATGACCTTACCTGTTTTTCATATCTACCGGGCAGAGTGACTTATTGCCACTAGTAACAATCATCATCATCTCAGCCTGTATTCGGCCCACTGCTGGGCACAAGCCTACTCTCAGAATAAAGGGGCTTGGGCTGTAGTTCCCACGTGGGCCCAGTGCGGCTTGGGAACTTCCACCGCATTAAATTACTTTGCAGGTGTGCTGGTTTTCTTACGAAGTAGCTCTTTGTAATTTTCAAATGTAATTTCGCACATGTATTCACAAGAAATCAGAAGTGTGAGCTCCGGTTTGAACCCACGTTCCTCTGTTTGAGAGCTCATAGGTCTAACTAGGCTAACACGGCCCAATAATAAGAATTTATCTCATCATCATCATCCCAGCCTATATATAAGCAATCTCTCTATTGCAACTACCCCCAAAATTGCTACAATAGAAAAATATTTCTCTAGGCAGATGTACAAACTCAAATTAGATTAAGTTAAATTAGCTCCAGTGGCGTCCAATAGATGGCGCTGTTACGTGCGGAAACATGCTAACGAAATGTTCTCGCGGATTGTATTAGATGTAAGTTAGTTAGTAAGCCGATTTGAACCTTCGGAACAGTTCAATAAATACATACAAGTGATTGTATAATTAGTACGTCTTGTTTTGTCATTTATATTCTAGCGTTGTGTAACTCTTGCTTTTTAAATGAGGATGAGGGAGTAACTCGTTTTGCCTCGCGAGGTACTCACGAGGTACCCCTCATTTGAGGTGAGGTGAGGTGTGAGGAATTAAAACGATCGCAATTCGCAATGAGTTGAATGAGTAAGTGAGCAGCGAGGCGCGCGCATCGTTGCCGCTTCGTATAGTGAGTTATCTGTGCTCGCGCCTCGCGCCTCGTTATCTGTGCTCGCACCTCGCGCCTCGTACTCTGTACGCTTAGTATAAGTTTTACTTCACCAAAATACTTCTCGATCGCGTTTACGTAAAAATTTCAATTCTATGGAAACATGGACGCGCGCGCGCGGAGACGCTGTCCTTGTTTCCATAGGAATTGATTTTTTTACGTAAACGCGATCGAGAAGTATTTTGGTGAAGTAAAACTTATACTAAGCGTACTATGCTCGCGCCTCGTGATAGAAAATGAGGAGCTAAATGAGGTGGTTCAAAGTTGCAATTCGAGTACTCCCTCATTTTGTCGCGACGAGGAACTCAAACGAGGTACCTCACGAGTGAGGGACTCATCACTATTATATTCCCTCGAACCGAGTGCGCGTTTGTACACTGATGACACAGGCCTCCCCTCGTTCTTATTGAATACTAATTGGATATTAGATATAGACATTTTAACTTTATTCGACATACAATAGACTAATACAGAAAAAAAACATAGTTAACGATGTCGAAAAGGAATTTGAATTTTGTAGGTGCCTGCTACAGCGCTGATTTTCAGTCAAAACCTTCATGAATATCAGTGCATTAAACATCATATATCCATGATGGATTTTTATTGTATTATATTCATATTTTTAAAAAATAACGTAGTAAGTCTAAAGTAATCTGTGAAAAATGCAATTCTGATCCCGACATTATTTTACACAAATACCTTTTCCTTATCGCAATTTTCTGGATCAACATGGATTTCTAGAACTTAAACCATCTCGTAAAACCTAAGGCAGTAAAACAAACTATCTATTTAGTTTTACGGTCAAAACGACATATCAATTAAACTCACCTTCCTCTAGCCTTGCAGAATACCGTAAATTTGTGATTATCGCAAACACGATCCTTGCCGTGAACAATAAATAAAGTTGTCGTAATTTATTGCTATTTCATAAAGATAATATCCAGAGAAATATGCGGTGACAATAACGAAATATTGCCCTGATGTGTTCGTGCGCTCACGCAGAGTTCAACGCGCTCGCGGATTTTCATAAACTTACCCAGAGTGGATAAGGTTTATTTGAAATTATTTTGTTCAAATTGGATGTCAACTAAACATGGTTATTTATAGCAAACGGTATTCATTTCAAGCCTTCACTAAATGTTTAGTTTCAGGTTCTTTTTTCGGATACATGCATTCAATTTTTGTTTCTTACTTTACTTATTTATTATAAATAAAAATAAATTGCCGAATGCATGACATGTAAGCGCATTAATTGATAACGGCTGTACTTATTTAATTAATTATTTTACGTTGTATTTATAATTTTCAGGGCAAGGATTTCATAAAAAAAGTTTAAAAAATAGTCGGAAAACTGAAAAAAAAAAACTCTGTCTCAAAGTGCACTAATTTACTTTGAGACACACTTGGAGACTTTCTAATTTATTATAATTTATCTTTTATTTATGTAACGCAAAGTACGAATTTTCTTCATTACTTCACCCATGCACAATCAGGACTGGCAATTAGTATTAGACCCGTATTTGTGTAAAAACGCCCCAATTTAAAACTAACCGAACCCCAACAAGCATTAATTAAGTATCCTAACGAGATCACTAGCCTCCCGCATTAAGCCCCATAATTCAATTAGGGCTCACAAATCGTCAATCCAACATCTTGTAAGGGCCCATTCAATACACACGTGTTCCGACAATGCTCGAGGCAGCCCTGCGGGTCGTCCGAAGTGAGAAGTTTCACAATAGTGTCACAGGACCAAGAATACCACCCCGAAAAAACAAATGAGCGTAAGATACGCGATCCAAAAGCAAAACGTCGTATTCTACTATACTGAATTGAACACGCACGTCGTTTTACTTATAGAGTTATGGTTGTTAAGTCTTTTTGTGTTTGGTGAGGCTTAGAGGTGTGATGGTTTGTAAAGCGAATAAGTATAATATCGCAGTATGAGGCTTTGCTTAATGTGTTTTCTTTACCGCTTTTAGTAGAATTCATGGTTATGGACTATATATTGTCGCGGTGCGTATCGAAGTCATTGGATGTTAGTAATGGTTGTATGAGCGTATAGTTCGGAGTTTAAAATGTATTGAAGGACTAGATAAGTGTATTATAATGGATTAGTTACGGAATGAATTCTGCGACCCGTTGAATTTAATTCGAAACCTGACATGCTCATATCGTCGGGTGACAAGCAAAAGTCACTAAGTACCAAATACCTACTTATAACAAAGCTCGTATCTCAGTATGAAATTACTAACTAGATACGACTTTTTGATGCGTAGCGACAGAAATTTTAGTGAGTTTTGCTTGTCATCCGGCGATATCACATACTTTCTGTTGCCATTAGCTGAAAAAAAAATTGAATTAACCTTGGCAGTTGCATGCATTTTAACACTGCTAAACTGAACACGTATACTAGTCCAAATTTTTCAGCACGTAGGTAGTCCTCAAAAACAAATTGTGTAAGCTCAGATTACATTTCTGTAATCTGAGTGTGGAAGGTTTTTTTTTAAAATGTCATATGCTCCAAAGAGCTTAATTTCATCAAACCGTTTAAAGTTAGATACCAGAATTGATAATATTTAGAACATTAAGAAATATGTATTTTGATCGTTTGGACAAGAACTTAGTGCCTATGATTAAACAGAAAACCCTGCCTGTTGAGAAAAAAGAAATTTTGCATATAAAAGTATACAGTACAATATACAGTTTTATTTAAAATGTTCCCTTTAGCCAATAGCAGTTCACTGTTCGATTAAACCGCTTGATTAGTTAGTTAATGGAGTGATTAATCAGAACCCATTTTTTCTCACCAGTTCCATTTTAAGGCTGTATGTTTCTCCGCTACAATGTAGCTAAGTCCTGCACGCAATCAGGAACAGATTAACGTATAAGTATATACGTAAATACGTATTTTGAATAACCTCACGTGAGACTAAGTAGCTTACTTCTGTCGTATCTGTGTGCTTGTTTATGCCTTGATCAAATGTGTATTTTTTGTACGTTATTTCATCCGTGATATACCATACTTACCAGAAAACTAAATAAACATCTGTGGAAGTTGACAGTGTCAACACTTGAAGAATCCCTGGGTTTTTAAGAGTGCGCATGACTTATACCTCTTTCCCATTCTTCGACGTATGTCGGTCCATACACGGTGAAGTTAATGCAAGTACTAGATTTTTTATAGGTGTTTATAGTTTTCGAAATTTACTCGCCGCGTATTTCCGGCTCCTTGCACAGTCAAGGAAACTGAATCACGTACCAGGGTGAACCCTTTTTATTGCAAATGTCATGTTGGCTTTCCATACATCTGCCAAATAAATCATCGTGAAATTGTTTGTGAAAAGGTTCAACCCTGGTACGCGATTCAGTTAGGTACTTTGGCTGTAGGAGTTATGTGCAATCGAAGCCATATTCTTTTTTTTCTTTCTTTTTTTTTTAGTGATGTGTAGTGATGACACATGGATCCAAGACGTGGTGCTTCACTATGGGCCTGATGAATAGGCTCAGAGTCGCTCAACGATCTATGGAGAGGGGGGTACCTATGTATTACAATACCGAAGTACGAAAGATCGAATGTATTAAATAAAACATCGAATGGGTCAAAAGACACACGATTTTTTTCTGAAACCGTTAACTGTTTAAGATTGTTATAAAACTAACCTAAACCTAACCTATCCTAATGGGTTCTGTATGATGCCGTTTTAATAAATTCTGATAAGTTTACGGTTTCAGAAAAAAATCGTGTCGGTCTTTTGACCCATTCGATGTTTTAATTCATTCGGTCTTTCGTACTTCAGTATTGTAATACATACCCGGAGAGGGCTATGCTCAGAGTTTCTCTATGGGTTCGAATCAGAAACGAGGAGAGCCGTAGAAGAACAGGGGTCACCGACATAACCAAACGGATTAGCTCGTTGTAATGGCAATGGGAAGGCCATATAGCACGCAGAACAGATGGCCGTTGGGGTCCAGAAGTTCTCGAATGGAGATCACGGACTGGTAAGCGCAGCGTGGGACGTACACCAACGAGATGGACGGACGATTTGGTAAAGGCCGCAGGTTCAGGGTGGATGCAAGTCGCTTCCAACCGTAAATAAATTTGTGGTAGTTGTGGCTGGAGTTGACACAAATTTCACGATATCTCACACGAGTTCAAAAAATCACCAAAATCGTCTCACGAAAGTAATTAAAGGACGTCTTTTTACAGTCAATCATCTCTGAACGCGCTATTAAGCAGACATGATGCCAAAATGAAGGATGGGAGTTTACACCTTGTACTTGGAATTCTAAACTAAGTATTAACATGTTAAGTGAATGATCCCGCAAAAAATTACCCGTATTGTACCAAGTCATGCGTGGTTAACAAATAAATTCTAAATCAACAATTGAGACTTGCCAAGTCAACGTCTTTGTCGATTTTGAATTGCAAATCACACTCGTGCATCGCGCATAATAGAAGTAGAAAAATAAAGGTAAATATAAATAAGCTGAGGTGGTCGAGCCTCCCGCGGAGACGTGCCAACAAGCGACAACAGTGTTGCCAAAATTGTTGTTAGGGTGCCGTTTCATTGGCGCGACTAAAAAATGTAAGTGCTAACGTGAGAATTAGGAAACAGAAGTGTTAAAGACAAATGGAATATAAAAATATCTATTAGTTGAATATACAGACCTACTACAGCGAATGGCTACAAGTCAATTTTGAAATCTAGCATGTTTTTATTTACAAGTAGCTGTTGCCCGCGACTCCGTCTGCGAAGAATTCATTTACCGTTATCCCGCGGGAGCTGCAAAATTTTCCGAGATAAGAAGTATCCTATTCTGTTAATCCAGATTATAAACTTATCTCTGAGTCACATCCGAGTCCGTTAAGCCCTTTCTAACGTGAGAGCGTAAAAAACATCCATACAAAGTGAAATGTGAATGAAATTAAATTTTTTATTGATGCAGAAATAGTAACATAAATACATTGTCAGCGGGCCCCAAAGTAGGCAGTGGCTCTTGGGCTCTCAGTGATCTTGGGCGACATCCATCCATACAAACATTTGCGTTTATAATAATAATAAGATTCTTACCCCCTGTTTCACCATCCATTGATCAAATTTATTTGACGGATAAATGTGATGCTGTCTCTGTTTGTTTTGTTCGAATAGATGGAGACGGCATCATATTTATCCGTCAGTTAAAATTAATCAATGGGCGGTGAAACAGCCCCTTAAAATCATATTTTATTTTAATATCTGCACTTTTACTTTGCTATTCCAACGAAAGGTTTTCGAAGAATTGAAGCTTGCGATAAACGCAACCGCACGCTCCACCGAAACCGATACCTAAAACAATCCCGTGAGTCACAAGAGAACGCTAACTGTCCCCACGGACTATTGTTTCCTTCATTCGTAAGGCAAATATTGGGGCTACGCATTCAATTCGAGCGCAAACACTCTCTGGGTGGCTACCAACAAAGACCTTCCACAAATAGGTTCTATGAAACTCCGTGACACCACTCCGAATACAGTGATTAAGCAACACCTGGACTTTTGGTTTTTAATGACGACTTGAGAGCGATTGATCTGTCATTGGCTAATTGATGGGCACTCGCTGTGCTTGTAGAACAAGTTGTGAACATCGGGAAATTGCGATGACGTGGAGTGAACTTTTTTTTAAATTATTAACTGACCAGCAATTGAAATCTATCTCACCTGATGGTAGGTGCAGATGAGGCTGAAAATGTAGCTCTCTGGTTCAATAATAGCCTCAGGTCTTGAATACTTAGCCCTAAATTAACTCACTGTTGATTGGATTCATCATCTGGCATAACTCTATTTTCTTAGAAACCATTAATAATTCAGAATTGTTAAAAAATAAACCTATGTAGGTTATCATAGTCCAACAGGATAACAATTTCAAAATTCCTGAATGATTAACGATTTCTTAGAAAAAAGAGTTATGCGAAATGATGAGTTAAACGTAAAAATAAGTATCCCATCAGACTGCATCTCCCAAAATTGAATTTATTTAGAAAGACGACGGACTGACGAGTGGCAGAAAGAAGGAGACGCCTTGGCCCAGCTGTAGGACACTTAAAAAAGAAACAGACGACGGAAGTGAAGTCCACGTGAAATTAATAAACATGAGATATTCGTTAGGCAACATGCAGAGTGAAAGAGAGACCAATAACTTCAAATATTTATTTGTTTCTTTAAAGAGCTTGTTTCTTAAAAGCCGTCAACAGTTTTCTCTAGCAATAAAAGCACCTCTTACACTTACAATATCCTCTTCTACCTTATTTATTTTAACTAACCATGAATATATTTACTAGCAAAACATAAATATAATACATAATATAATAATATTTGTTGCCTGACTTAACAATAAATGCAAACCTTTTATGAGCTTCAAACTCGTTACAGAAAAAGATTTTTTTCTAAGTCGACAATGACACCGGGTGATCCTTTCTGGTCGATGTTTGGTTAGCTGCAGCGTGTATTGTGGACCCGAAAATCAATTTACGGTAATTGTCATTTATTATGAAATAAATATGATGCTTCATCCATCGCCTTTTGTCAGCGATTGCCTTCAAAAGGCGATCTCATTCTTACATTCGGTCCCATTCAGTTTAGCGCATTGAGCGAATGAAATTTCCATGATATTACGAAGAATCATTCAAGCGCGCATGCGTGACAATAATTAAAGGGACCAGCAAAAGATATTAGGCGGAAAGACGGTTTTGATTTGAAATGATGTCAAGAAATATGTTATCTCAGCTTGTAAGCAAATGTTAAAGGGATTAATTTGGCTACATCAATTGGAGCTAATATCCCATATCTTATACGGAGTATGACAGAGCCAGTATAAAAATAGTACATTACTGCAGCGACCGCGAAATAGGGGATTGCCGGTCGAGTAGTTATAGATGGCCGAGTGTCAACGAGGCCATCTAGAGATACGAGGCCGGCAATCCCTGTTCGTGGCCAAGGCTTGTATAGAGTTTTTCTCGAACATGCATCATCATCATCATCATCATCATCATCATCATCATCATCATCATCATCATCATCATCATCATCATCATCATTATCATCATCATCATCATCATCACCATCATCATCACCATCATCATCACACCATCATCACCATCATCATCACCATCATCACAATCATCATCATCACCATCATCATCATCATCACCCATCATCACCATCATCATCACCATCATCATCATCATCATCATCATCATCATCATTGTCTCATCATCATCATCACCATTATCACCATCATCATCATCACCACCATCACCATCATCATCACCGCCGTCATCAACACCATCACCACTATCAACATCATCATCATCATCTTACCTTACTTTACCTTAAATATAAGCGTAGTGGCAGAATGTCTTAATAAACCAAAACCTTTTTTGTCTTTTTTTAATTGCTAAATGCTATGATGCCATAGACCTATAAACGTCATGGTATGAAACAATAGACGATCACTTTGCTGGCCAAGGCCAGCAATGTTGTATGAAATTCCATTATTGACCTCTCGTCTAGCCGCACACCACGCCGCGCCTGCATTGTGACACTTCGTGGCGTATTATGAGGAACATAACGTCAATATTTCATAGCATGTTTGAGAAAATTATTTAATAAAATCTATCTTCTTTTATTTCTTTTATTTCTATAAAACCGCCTAAACTACTGGTGATGGATGGATGGATGGATGGATGGATGTATGGATGTATGGATGGATGTAAGGATATATGGATGTATGGATGGATGTAAGGATATATGGATGTATGGATGGATGTATGGATGTACGGATGGATGTATGGATGTATGGATGGATTTATGGATGGATGGATGGATGGATGGATGTATGGATGGATGGATGTATGGATGTATGGATGTATAGATGGATGTATGGATGTATGTATGGATGGATGTATGGATGGATGGATGTATGGATGGATGTATAGATGTATGGATGGATGTATGTATGGATGGATGGATGGATGGATGGATGGATGGATGGATGGATGTATAGATGTATAGATGGATGGATGTATGGATGGATGTATGGATGGATGGATGGATGTATGGATGGATGGATGTATGGATGGATGGATGTATGGATGGATGTATGGATGGATGGATGTATGGATAGATGGATGGATGGATGTATGGATGGATGTATGGATGGATGTATGGGTGGATGTATGGATGGATGGATGGATGGATGGATGTATGGATGGATGTATGAATGGATGGATGGATGGATGGATGGACGGATGGATGGATGGTTGGATGGATGGATGGATGATGATGATGATGATGATGATGATGATGATGATGATGATGATGATGATGATGCATGTTTGAGAAAAGCTCTATACAATCCTCGGCCGGAAGAGGGATTGCTGGACTCGTTTTGTCCGGCCTCGTCTACGACTCGGCCGTATACCCCAAATCTCGTCCATCAATCCCTTACTTCACGGCCTCTGCAGTAATGTACTATCAAACGAACTTTTGATAAAACTAGACGTGATTGCAGAATTTTATGGTCGACATTACAATGATACTGAATGGCTTAAAAACTCGTACTGGTAGACTATAATCTTCTTAAACACTGTTCAATAATGGGCTTTATCTCTAGCCGATTTGTTCTTGCCTGATTTACCCGTCACTCTATACTGTTCAACGATAAGTGCTATCTAGTATAAATGACGTTAATATCCGATGAACATTTGCATTTAAGAGTGTATGAAAAGGGTAGTTCTACCTTTCCGCTAGCGTTTTAACCGCCATACATTTCCCAAAGCATGAAATTTTAATTAATAAAAACTGTACCGCCAGCACACTATCTCTAGTACTATATAAAAATCTCGTGTCACAGGTGTTTGTTATCGAACTCCTCCGAAACGGCTTGACCGATTATTATGAAATTATTTGTCTGTAATTTACCATGAGCTTTACGGTGAAGGAAAACAACGTGAGGAAACCTGCATATACCTGCGAAGAAATTCAATGGCGTGTGTGAAGTTCACAATCCGCACTGGGCCCGCGTGGGAACTACGGCCCAAGCCCTCTCATTCTGAGAGGAGGCCTGTGCCCTGCAGTGGGGCGTATATAGGCTGGGATGATGATAATAAGGTATTTATGGGTCTGAGAATAGGTCGTAGGTTATTTTTTATACCCCTATTTTTTGCAGACGAAGTTGTGGGGAACAGCTAGTAATTCCGCGTCTCTCACTTCTACAATATGTGTACGCGACATGGCACTGACAGTGGTTGAAATGGTAGTAGAGGTAAGCAATTAAAGAAAAAAAAACTTTAATTTACCAGTCAGAAAAAAATGTACGGGAAAACGAGCAGGCAGCTCTTCTGAACTTCATACTTTGAAGGAAAGCAAATAAAGTATAATATATTTTATACCAATTATAAATGGCATGACCTTTTAAAATATAATACGTCAGAAGTGCACAATTTCGCTGATAATTTTTTATTATCATACTTTATAGTGATGGAGTATTAGTAAATGCCAAAGTCAAGTTTTGCTCATTTTTTAGGCAGTTGTAACGCTATTTAAAGACTAAAAGCGAGGTTGATTTTATAATTGACGAGGCTTGTAGCGGTTTTTTTGTGTATTTCATAAGATTGACGGGGCTTATCGCGAATATTTTATTGTATTAAGTATTTGCATATTTTTCTTTAAGTTGACGAAGCATGTGGCTGATTATCTGTCTCTTTTGATTTGACTAAAAAAAATAGTAAAGGTTCGCTCAAACTGCTTAAAATACGGCGACGGTATAAAATAGTAAAGGTTCGCTCAAACTGCTTAAAATACGGCGACGGTATAAAATAGTAAAGGTTTGCTCAAACTGCTTAAAATACGGCGACGGTATAAAATAGTAAAGGTTCGCTCAAACTGCTTAAAATACGGCGACGACGGTATAAAATAGTAAAGGTTCGCTCAAACTGCTTAAAATACGGCGACGGTATAAAATAGTAAAGGTTCGCTCAAACTGCTTAAAATACGGCGACGACGGTATAAAATAGTAAAGGTTCGCTCAAACTGCTTAAAATACGGCGACGGTATAAAATAGTAAAGGCAAACGCTCAAACTGCTTAAAATACGGCGACGGTATAAAATCGCAGTGACGCATCGTAAACGTCTCGACTTTACTATGGAGAGCATGCAGTAAAGTCTGACGCTTCTGCGATTCCGTAACGTTTTCGTATTTTATTCAGTGGTATGGCTGAACCTTTACTTCGAGATGTCTTCGGATCACTTCAATCGGATAGCTTGGTACTTGGTTAAGGGGTATTTAATTATTATAAAAATGTTTTCTTAAAAAAAAAACTATTTTGTGAAACGTCTCCATCTTTTATCACTTTGACTGGTCGATATACGGGTGTTCAGATAAGTTAATAACGAAATCATACAACCACCACTTACATAATAATTAGGTACACATACGTTAATTTACAAAGAAACTGATAATATACTATTGTTATCGCCTACACGTGCCAGCATAACAATAATAAACAACAATGCGAGTAATATTTGTCGCATGGCTCCGCTAACGCGTTATTCGAATTGGCTTTTAAAATGAATTTGTGTCGACATTAAGAGCTAAAGGGCCATTTAATAGTCTTTTGTTCGCTATTGATTTGTAGTTGACTATGACAACAATGACTGTACTATAGATACAGGGTGATCCGGCAGCTTCTGGCGATTTGCGTGCGCAATTATTTTATAGCCAATGTAATGTATACACTCAAGCACGTTAGCTAACATCTATCCACTCAGTTTTTGTACATCATGGCGTCCTAACCAAATCCTATAGGCGCGACGAACTCGCTGCGCGGGTTTCTTGCTGATACGTTCGTAAATCGCCATTGTATAAGGCTCTTAGGCCGGGGCCGCACTGGTAAGGCGACCGGCGACGCGACGCGACAGGGACTAAATCAAACATAGTTCAAGTTATGTGAGCGACCGCAGCGGCCGCAGCGGCTGCTCACATAACTAGAACTATGTTTGATTTAGTCGCCCTCACGTCGCGTCGCTGGTCGCCTTACCAGTGCGGCCCCGGCCTTAGGGCCACTTGCACAGTTCAGGGTAAAAAATTAAATTGGTAACCCTGGGTCAAGAATGACAGTTTCATACATTTTGACACTTGTTAACCCTGGTCCGCGGAAGCCGGCCTTACTGTATCCAAGCAAAGTTGGGATGCTATGACTCAATAGAAGATAAATTGGGCCTATATGAAAACCACACATATAGGGGTATATTAAAAAATGTTAAAACGCGGGCGGTTAGCTAAAACCAATTTACTTACTGCAATGCGCCATAATTTCACTGTAATGATAAAAATATCATCATCATCATAATTATTACGACAGCCACGCCTCCGCTGTCTGTGCGCTTGGAGCTGTAAAGTAAACCCAACTTTACGGTGTGCATTATTTTGCAAGACGAGTAATGCACTCAAACATCACTCTTTTTTAGTATTCTGCTGTGTGTGAATAGCAAAGCCGATGTCAGTAATATTTTATTAGCAGAATTTAGTCCCATTGCCAGGCATTGGCATCTTCTTTACATTGCCGCAACTGCTGATCTAGCGCAATATTAAACCATTCCTCTAAATAGATATCCATCCCACCTTATCTACGAGTATTAGAGTTAGATAATAAAAATAAAAGGCGATTCATCTGATTTTTTAAAGTACGATAAGTGTGATCTATGATCATGTATGGTATAATTAAGGTTAGTAAAAATGGAAATAAGAACACCCTTTGTATTTTAAAATCGTTTAGCGAAACATCAAGCGACTAAACGCCACAAAGGACATAATAACGTCAATAATAGACTCAAGGAATGACGGTTCACATTTTTTCGAGTCATTCCCTCGCTCCAATGATTTTCTTGTAAAATATTATATTCGTATTAATAATCTTCAAGATAAGAAATGACCGAACGTTTAAGAACACCTTTGATTTTATAAATGGTCTTTTGAAGTCTTTGAAATGGCTATAAAATTATATCGTTTATATTTTATGTTGCGTGTTAACTACAAGTCACACGTAAAGCCATCTGGAAGCAAGTAATTTTTAAGTATATATCAGGGTGAGTCCACATTTGTATCATATTGTGATACGCTAAAATCATCAGACGTATCGCCTCAACCACGCGTGTTCTAAGTACAAACGCACACTCCGGTGCATTAATACAAGGGATATTTAAGATACGAGGTGACAAACGAGACCATCCCTAGGTATGGCACAGCTGAATAGCATAACAGCCACTCTTAAGCAGAGGCGACTGCGGTGGCTGGGGCATGTGCACCGCATGGAGCGGACTCGTTTGCCTAGGCAAATTTTGCAAGGACAGGTCGCAGACGCAAAAAGGTCCATAGGCCGACCCATGTTGCGCTTTAAAGATTACGTCAAGCGTGTCATGGTCGCTGTTAATATCCCTAGCAACCAATGGGAAGAGCTCGCCGAAAATCGTGGCAAGTAGCGACACCTTGTTCACAAAGGCCAATCAAAGCACGACGATGCCTGGTTTGAGTCACTACTGAGGGAAAAACGCATAAAGCGCCACAACCGGAACACCACACCTCGACCATCTGGGGCTGCGTACACTTGTCGCGAGTGCGGCGAGGGATCCTATCCAGTATCGGTAATTTTAGCCACGAGCGTAAGTGTCGCCAGGGTGCTTCTTAAATCATCTGTCACAGATGTAAAGGCCTATACCTCTACATATTAAAATTGAAGATACGTATTCCATAAGGATCGCGACGTATCTGATAAGTACGGAGAATCGCAAGATCGTGTATCTTTGCGCGTCCAATACTGTGATACTCGTCGGTGCTACGCGAGGCAGAAACTTTAAAATTATACAAGTATGAACCCATCCTTATTGTCCAATATATCCAAAGCTGCATTTTTATGATGTTAATAATTTTACATTTAAAATTTGCAACACTGTAGTCACAATTTTGCTGTAAGTATAGACTGTAAAATAACCATAAGTGACACCTTCAAAGAAATTACGGGTTCGGAACGACTGAATCCTTTTCTTGTTATTTATTTATTACCTATCTCAATACCTTCTTTATTAAGTCAATCTCTTTATTGCATAAAATGTTGTGACGAAGATCTCGTAAAATATGAACACCTGCAACATTTACTATGTAAGGATCCTCCAATATACTAATATACATCATCATCATCACCATTATCATTATCATCTCGACCTATACACGTACAGTCAACGTCATAAATAAGTGATCATTTATTTACCTTGTCGCTTTCAGTCGTTATATGACTGCGTATGACTTTTCAAACATGACGTTAAATTGACAAGGTACAAAAGTGATCACTTATTTATGACTTTGACCCTACCAATGCGTGTCCTCTCAGAATAAGAGGGCTTGGGCCGTAGTTCCCACTCGGTCCCGCGGAATAACTACATAATCTAATATATAAAAATCTCGTGTCACGGTGTTTGTTATCGAACTCCTCCGAAACGGCTTGGCCGATTTTTATGAAACTTTTTTCTCTACACTCGGTAGGTCTGAGAATAGGTCGTAGGCTATTTTTTATACCCCTAGGTGATATGGCAAAACAACGTTTGCGGGGTCAGCTAGTCCAATATATAAAAATCTCGTGTCACGGTGTTTGTTATCGAACTCCTCCGAAACGGCTTGACCGAATTTTATGAAACTTTTTTCTTTATATTCGGTAAGTCTGAGATTAGGTCGTATAGGCTATTTTTAACCCCTATACTTCGCGGACGGAGTCGCAGAAAACAGCTAGATATATTCTAAAAAATAAGTCTCGTCTCGTTTTAGGTCCATGCCGCAGAGGAGAGCCTTTAGTTATTTTTTTCTAATTATAGTTTTGTTATTACTTACTTTTCTTTTAGATATATATGTGATGTGGTAATTAACTTTATTGTTTTTTTAATGATATAGGAACTGAATATTACACAATTGAATCAAATTAATCAGGATCTACCATGGAACATTTCCTCAGTAATTTTTATTTTCATAATGAATTTTCTTTTCAGGCATTACTATGCGTTAGGTTTGTCGTTAAAAGTCAAAATTCAAAATATTTTTATTCTGTTTAGGCTCAAAATTGAAGCACTTATGAATGTCGAAGGATCTACCAAAGGTTCGGAAAAACCCTGATGTGAAGAAACTCAACAAGGTTTAAGTCTTTTGATACAACAAACCATCCTTAAGATTGCTAAACTATTTAAAAACATAATGTCAATACACCAAAAAGCAATCCACAAAAAAACAAAATATTCACCAAAAAGGCTCTATCATAATGCCCAATTTGTTTCGTCTGAATAGTGGTCCACGTGTCGTGATCACGGGCCCATTGTCTGAGCCCCTATGGGATTAAAGGGCCCTTTTGGGCCCTTCTGGGCCCTAAGTTTGCGCTGATAACATCTCGGCCCATTCAATACGAAGATCGAGCCCGATAAGAGACCTCTCGAGTAAAAGAAAATTGAGATCTGCAAAAAACAATTGAAGTGCGTCGTCAGAGATGTGTCAATCATTTGTTTTGTAACGGTGCTTGAAGGTTGACCAGTGTTTGGAAAATACGTCATGCTGTTTTGGACAATACGGCTTTCTTGAGCTTATTCAGTGAATAGAGTATTTCACTGTATTTTTTAAGGATGCATTGCTCATCCCTGGTTGACCTTATACTTATCGAAAACTAGCGACCCGCCCCGGCTTCGCACGGGTGCAAGTATATTATGCATGTATTATATATATAAACCTTCCTCTTAAATCATTCTATCTATCAAACCGCATCTTAATCCGTAGTAGCGTAGTATTAAAGATCTAAGCATACATAGGTACAGACAGCGGGAAGCGACTTTGTTTTATACTATAGGTGTACTAGCTGACCCGGCGAACTTTGTTCCGCCTTAGAGTAGAGGCAAAAAAAAAATGAAACCCATCCTCTTGCAACACGTTCGCCTCTATCTTGCAACTGGCCTACCCCGCTCATGTACTTACATTGCGTCATCCTTTTTCGTGTATGCAGCCGGCGTTCATCGATTTTATTAAAAAAATTAAGGGGTGAACCACCTTTAACATTTAGGGGCATGAAAAATAGATGTTGGCCGACTCTCATACCTACCCGATATGCACACAAAATTTCATGAGAATCGGTCGAGCCATTTTGGAGGAGTTTGGTAACAAACACCGCGACACGAGAATATATAATTTTATAAGAATATGTCGTAGTGATTGTGATGCTTCATAACTTGAAACTATTTACGATACAAAACTACCAATGTAATATTTTTACCATTTACAAGGTTTTCGATAATGACATTTTATTATTGCATTGTTATTGAAGCTCTATCTATATGTGTACCAAAGCTCAACTTAGTGCTACCACTCTTTGAATAAAAAATAATTTACAGGTTTTGTAACAACCAAAAGTAAGAACTAAATGTATTCAATCGCAATCTGGTTAAGTTTTTTTTACTTTGTTAAAAAATCATTTTGTATCCACAGGTGACCACAGGGCTGGGAACTTTCCTCGGTCGTCGTATTGGCATTGCCATTCAATGAGGAAACGCAGGCAACCTTATGGGGCACCCTGCTCAAAAGCAGCGATCTTGGTAACATATAACTAGATTTCTAGGTTTGGATGAAGGATTTTTAGTTTTTTTTTTCTTTTCTACAAACCTTTTTAGTAAATCTTTCCTATTTTGTTTGTATATAATAAATTATTTAGTTAATCCTATGATATCCGAACGTTGAGCTTAAAAATATTACCGTATTTTTTACGCCTAATTCTTAGACTGTAAATGTTTCTAATGAAAGACTGAGCGAAGCTGCGGGTTAGGGCTAGTTCTATTATAATTCACCATTTTTTCCACCTTTCAAAAGTTTCAGCCAAGTTTTATACCCACTTGTAAAAGCGGGGCCTTTGCTAACAAAAACCACCAACAATCGTCTTCTAAGAAATTGGCGATACTCCAAATAACAAAGGCGTTTGGGCAAACAATTTACATGTCAAGTCCTTAATGGTAGCACCGCCCCGGGCCCAGACGTGTTTAATCTGGCACCGGGCGGGGCGTGGGTGCTTTGGGCGGACACTGGCCATTTAGTCTAAGGAATAAACTAGGAACTGCCAATTTGTTGGAATTAATTTGAAAGGCGGAACTTGTGCAGCTGTAGGTGTGATGTGCAGTTATATTTTTAAATTAGTATGTTGTAATAAGCACCTCAGATCACTGTTGCTAAACTCAATAGCAAAGTTTTTGTGAATGTATTTTTAAATGTATTCGTGTACTTCTCTCCTTTTAATGTACTATTATTTTTTACCCCACTTCTCCGATATCCAGATCTCCATTATCAAAAGCAAGCCGAGAAGCAAGGTAAATATTTAAAAGTTCATTAAAATTAGAATACATTTGAAACAACGCAAAGGTAAGACCTTACAGCTAGTACATGGCACAACTATGAAGTTTCTGAATATTGACAATGTCAATCAACAATCATAGGAAAATAAATGCTATACATACTTGTTGCGTATGACAGCTCAATATTCAATATATTCTGAAACTTCATAGTATGTATGCAATGAGTCAGAATTCACTTCATAACGGCTGATGGTTGACTACAACAAAAATTTTGCTACAATACTTTAACTAAGAGGATTCGAAATGCTTATTATCTATACAACACAAAATAGCGCCCGAATCAATCAATTCAATCCTTTTACATAGTATAGGTCATTGGATAATCCAAAGCGCTAAAGAACGCTAACAACTGTTGGCTCTTGAGGGTGTTCCAATACCATTATGTCAAGTCATGGCCATGTTTGTTGATGACTGTGATATATCTAAATTTCATTTAGATTTAAATTTCAACTCAATCGCAGCAGCAGCAGTAGTTGAAAATTCAATAAAGTACATGATACAATACGATACAAATATTCTTTATTTGTATTGTATTGTATCACCAAAACAGTAAAGAAAAAATTAATAACAATAAAAATTCAGGCAAACAATAGGCGGTCTTCTAGCTCAAAAGCGATCTCTTCCAAAAAACCAATGTTGGATACATGAAGAAATGTAAACAGTTTTATGTAGGTGGTGGAAACAACAGACAGGAGAAATGAAGAAATATTAATCAATAAATACATCATGATTTGTTTATTTACTTACATAAAAATAACATAACAAATAACAAACTTAATATAAATAAGTTTCCGTCATATTTTCTACCTCCAATTAGCTGTCATCTGCGTGCATTTTTTTTCATAACATCTTAGCTAATTCGAAGAAGAGAAAAACATTAAGTTTTTATATGAAGCCTTAACTAACAAGCACCGGGCGTTATTTGGGCGGGCAACTGATGGAGGGCGGGGACGTTCAATGGCCCATACAAACCCATACCGCTATTAAGGGCACTACAAACGAAACCAATTCCAAGTTATTAATACCAAAAGGCGTGGTCCACACGCAGCTGGATTGATTAAGGAGAATTAATTACCTTTCCTCAAATATTTCTATTGTTTTCACGTTCATTTGTTTTAAAAGTATTTAAGAAAACGTTGATGTTAATAGCCTCATCATAGCAGTTAATAATTAGATACTGTTGGAAGTGTTGGCAACCTATAACTGTACCTTGTGGCACGCAGAATAATTAGGTTCATTGCTCTCAAGTCATTGTTCTGCTGTGTGAATGAATAGTGAGGAATCAGACTGTGCGGTAAATTAATTAAGATTTTATATACATAAAGGTATTCTAGTCATGAAAAGGGTTATACTGGCACCAATCTGCACGATAGCTAAGATGTTATTTTTTACTCACTACTGACTCTTTGGTTTCCTTGAATTCAGCAGTACTCGTAGTATAAGGATTACAGTATTTTAAAATAATTTCTATATCTGATCAAGTAAAGATTGCATGCACACACACGTTGAAATTGCTTAATTTAGCAAATAAGCAGCTTAGTCCATGCAATTTTTTGGTGTACTTCCGTTTGGCAAATTATTTTTCCCAAACTGATTCATTTGGCAAATGTTTCATTTCTATTCAGGATATATTTCAGGACTATTCTGTAGGTTAGGTTAGATTAGGTTAGGTTTGTTTTATAACAATCCTGAAAAGTATACAGTTTCAGAATAAATAAACAGCTGGGAAATTAAACATTTGCCAAATGAATCAGTTTGGGAAAAATAATTTGCGAAACATTAGTAAACCCTCCACGAGAAATATTTTACAGTCTTGGAGTTTGTCGTGAAATAAGGTTCATCATCATCATCATTTCAGCTGAAAGACGTCCACTGCTGAACATAGGCCTCTCCCAAAACTCGCCATGTGTAAGTAGAATAGCATTTGTAAACACTCAACACTTGTGATCCTAATTTAACTTGTTTAAGCATTCTCGAAACTTATCGTCCAAATATTGAAATAGAATTAATGCATTATTTTCATACAATAAGTTCGACAGATAAAAACTCGCTCACAATAGCCCCTATTTACCGTAACTCATAATATAAATGTGTAAAACCATTTAAATAGCAAAGTATCAATAGATGAACGTTGCATTGTATTGGTGAACCAACTTGGCCGTGATGTTTCACGCACATTTTATTTTGAAACTGATTTTATAAATATCAAAATAAAGCCAGCCATACAAAAACATACCTTCAACTCTAATAAGAAAGACAACAATCGAATATAGCAACTTTTAATGCAAGATACACGCGGTTTGGTAAAATTTGAACTCAAATTTGAGGGGAACTGGTGCAATTTTGAAAAGAAGTGTTAGAATACTTACGCCTTTTTATTTCTGAAAAGATTTATAAGGCTTTCATAGGCAGCTAAAGGTATCTGTATTGTCGATAATCATTGAAGCAAACACTTGTTATTTTAAGAGATCATCCACCCTTAAGGTTTTACATTCAGTTTGGCAACAATGAGGTGTATAATGTATTATTTATAGCACACACTCGGAAGGCATATTCTGGGCCAATGAATGCGTATTGTAAAACGACAGTAGGTACTAAATTGTGCCTTCGGTATATCATCAATCAGATGAGTATTTCTTCACAATTGATCTAGGATTATTGTTGTACGGAAATATAGTTTGGGTCGCAGCAGGATAAAGGTTTTGAATTTTTGAATTTGGTGGCTAGTTTCGATGTTAAGATGTTTGCCGCAGCGACATTCATTTGTTTGTAAAAGTTTTCACAGACGATTGAATGTGGCTGCATTTTAATTGAAAACGTGTTAGTAATTTCACAGAAAGCAACGGGCGTAATGACCTGAGAAAAAGACTTGAACTGACAATCAGTTATTGTGATCACGTTTTATGACAAAGCTCTGATATGTAAGGCAACGGATGATACAAAAAATGCCGGCAAAATGGAATAAACATAAAATTCGAAACAGCAAGCCTTTTTGGGATTTGAAAACATGCCTATTTGCATAAATATTCAATAACCTCTTCACAAAAACTCTTCAGTATAAGAATTGCATTAAAATTGAATATTTTTTGCGTCCTTATTAGACTATTTGTTATTTATTAAAATCGCTGTCAGGAATATGACAAAAAGCGTTGCCCAAAAAATGGCTTACAATGGTGACGCTAATCTTTTTGGGGCCGAAAAATATTTGTCAAACGGAAAAGGGTCTGATTCCTATACTTAGTAACAATTAAATAAATTTAGAGAAAAAATGTCCGCAGGCAAACCACTTTTAAATATTTGTGCATGTGGCTTCCGGCTACTTCGAGTGGGTTATGCTAAAAGATTCTGAAAAACCATACCCTTTTTTTCGTGCTTTTTTAACGCGTGTTATTTAAGATTTATGTGCAACTTTAGCATCCGGAGAGGGTTGTTAGATTAGAGCCTTAAATAGGTAGGTATGTATAATCAATTTAGATTAAAAGTTACATTCGATCAAAAACACCAAGAAATATTAAAGAATAACCTAGGATTCGCTAACGTGAACCATTAGGATTACCAATAGAATTGAAATCCCAAAATTTTACGAAATTCTCATATGAATTTTCAAAAACACGCCATTTTCTTTATTTACGTTGCATAAAAAAGAGCCGTACTCAATTTCATGTCGCTAAGACTAAGCGGTTAATATTTTTAGATTTTACATGGATTCCGTGAGAATATTCGCAAAAAAAGTAGCTTAGATTTCAGTGCTGAGATACAGCTACCTCCATACTAAATTCCTCCCAAATCCGTCCAGCAGTTTTAGCGTTAAAGGGTAACAAACAAATACACACTCACATACTGTGTTATATTATATTATATATTATTATTCTCAATCGAATAGAATTTTTCTTTATTGACTTGCCAAGTAGCAACATCGTCAAGGCAGTGCTAAATTCCTGACTAGCCCACTAACAGTTAATGATGTTCCGTGCCAGTGCTAATTGTTGCACGCCTCCGCGAAATATAGGTAGCTGATAAACACATTCTGTTTCTCTTACCGGGAACGTTCAATTCCAAGAACGACGCTTGAACGAGCCGCGAAAGTATTTTCAATAAAAGCTTTCGAAATTCACAATGCGTAACGTTGCGTTCGCCACATCCTGGGATGCATTAACAAAAGTAAGACCAACAGAAACCTCGTTCCTTTCAGCTCTATTGAGGGCTCAAGCATGAAACAGAAACAACCCTATTCAAGATCACGTAGGTTCAGCGTTAAAGGAGCAGGACTCATTCAAGAACCGTGAAATACCTCTTCTATTAAAAGAGTGCACGATAAACTGACGCATTATCCTTCCTCGAGTCTTGTGATCCCGCAAAACCGACAAAGGGTTCCTTAAAGCTGTAAAAACAATCTGAATAAAAGACAACCGGGTGCTCGGGCTTAATCCATCTAAAAGTGCACCGCCTGAACGTTTTATTTCCAAAACAGGAGGAAATCCTTTGGTTACCAATTTGCCGCCTGAATTATTCCGTTCTAATTCCTTGTTTGAAAATTGAATCGTGTTTTATAACATTTTTTTTATTTGCCGGCTTTTATGATCGGAATGAAAAGGGTGTATCGGCATCTTTGACAGCTATCGACAAAGCAAATAAAACACAACTACTTAATAAAAAGTGTTAGGTATTAGTTTAATTTTAAAAGTGTGCGTCTGGCTTTGCAGAGCTTGCATGTTTATGTAGATTATAGGTATAGTCGGGGTAAGAAAAGGTTCGTCACTTTTCGACTCTATGTCAACGAGTTAAGGTCGAAAAGTGACGAACCCCGATTATACTTACTTATGCTATAAACATAAGTTAGCACAAGAGTTCCCAAACTGCGTGGGCGTCGCAAAACGGTACATTGGGTCGCAGACATAATTACGCAATTACAAAAAAAAATACGTCATTAAGAAAAGTCGCAGTAAAAAAGAAGATTGGAAATCCCTGAGTTAGCAGATTAATTTAGCTAATAAAATAAGTAAATCTATATAAGGTTTTTTTTTTCAGATTTTGACCTCATCTGCACTTTTAATCAGGTGAGATAGAGGTTAATCATGGGTCAGTTTTCTGCAAAAAAAATTTCATCCACATAGATAAGTTATTTATACGCACTTTGTTAAATTAATATTCATAATTTTTCTAGATGCTTCAGAAGATTTAAATCTATTTCAGTAGGTAATCTTGAACCGTTACGCACGTTGCGTTGCAAAAAACCTATTTATCTATCCAACAATAGGCACTAAGAAAATTCGATTTATAGTCGAAACTAGATATTGGGAATGCAATGCGGCCACGCCCAGAAGTGCACCATTCAATCGGACAATTACGGGGCATCGGAATTTTGCATCTGGTGGCTTACAAAGAGCTTCCTGTACGGATTACGAGATACGGATCTCGCCCGGGGACATGTTTTTGTTCGGCTATCTGTAGTCTCATTCGCGAATTGATTGATAATGTTACGGTGTTATATTCTAATATGTTGAGTGTACACAAAGCTGGGATTGAATAATTCTTACACATTTTTTTATTTGTCTGACAATATAATTGGTCCAGATTTGTTCATCATCCCAGCTTATATAAGTCCCACTACAGGGCACAGGCCTCCTCTCAGAATGAGAGGGGTTGGGCCGTAGTTATCACGCGGGCCCAATGCGGATTGGGAACTTCACACACACCATTGAATTTCTTCGCAGGTTGATACAGGTTTCCTCACGATGTTTTCCTTCACCAGATTTGTTAGTAGGTATAGTAGGAATTTTATAAGCTGGGGGTTTAGAACTGCAGAACTCATCTGGTAAAGATAACATTGTTCTCGTTTGTTGAAGCCTACCGCTAATAACAAATCAGAATAAGTAACAAAAAAATGCAAACAAATAGCTACCGTCTTCTTTAAGTTACAAGGTTGAAATTGCAAAAGCTTAACTCATTAAGAAAGGCCTTTCGTCATTGTAAGCGGTACTCAGGTGGATCGTCGGCGTTGTAGTGCGTCCATAATAGAACAAACGAGAACAATGTTATCTTTACCAGATGAGGTCTGCAGTCCTAAACCCCCAGCTTATAAAATTCCAACTATAACATAAAAATACATAATTATTAACTAAGCCAGTCAGTTCTTGCGCGGATTTTAAAGTCACATAGCTCGAGGAATCGCTAAACTCAGTGGCAGTGGGAAGGCTAAATCGCTCGTAGAAATGACTGTCGATGGAGCCAAGTTCTCGAATGGCGTCCGCGGACCGGAAGAGGCAGCGTAGGTAGGTCCAACAAGGTGGAGAGACAACTTGGTTAAGGTTGAGGGATCGCGTTAGATGTGGATGGCGCAGGACCCGTCTGTTTGGCGAACCTTGGGAGAGGCCTATGTTCAGCAGCGGAAGTCTTTCGGCTGAAATGATGATGAATGATCGGAATTTTGGGAGCTAAACTTTAACAAAACTTGCCAAGCGGGCATGAAACAGTGCTTACAGAGATGAAAATATTAATAAACTACTGAAATATAGTTAAATTATGACTATATAGTTAAATTGAACACGAATCTGCCAATAATATTCTTATTTTTCTTGGTTGTAAATTCTCCTTAATGTCAGCTTTACAAGTTTTGTTAAAGTTTAGCTCCTGCGATCACTGATGATGATACACAAAACAAAAAACTCGACCGCCTAGTGGACATGGCATGATGTTACCTGGCCTATACTACCTATGTTACCTGACCGTTGTAGTGCTTAGAAGTTGGTCAGGGGTTGGAGGTGTTGGTCCGTACCCTGCCGAGCAGCGAGACGATAGGACCTGATTTTTTACAGGTTAATTTTCGATGCACGAACTCCTGATACCCCTACCAAAGAATGTCTGACCCCAAGTTTTTTTTTCGTTCGAAACGTGACTTGGCGGACATGAGTCAATAAAAACCCTGTTACCCGTCATGCGTGCCATCACACGCGGACCACCCCACACAACTTAAGTTACCCACGTCCATCACCCAACTTCCACAAAACTTCACGGCGTAATTATGAAAAATAAGACATAGTTTACAGTCCACATATATCCCGGTTAACACGTGCTGAACCTTTTTTTTCTGAAAATTCCTCTAAATATTAATTTAAACGAAGTAGGCGCGCAAAAAACCCTAATTGCTTTTTGTGTTGCTCGTAGGTTTTTGCGCGGTTCGTAGGTCGGTCTATGTCGAGCAAATGTGGGCTTTGTCAGCGAAAAGTGTCAAATTACAGAGCACGACGACCAAGATAAACGACAGGGCTGCCACTAACAGTAATTCATTTTGAGTCGGTGGAAATGTTGGCCAGATAGCAAGGCGACAGTGCCAGATAACCTCTACTAAGGGTAAGTGAAAGGTGTTCCGAGAAAACTGTTCCTAGGTATTCTAACGGCATATTACAGCGGTATTTAAATAGCGCCCTGCAAAGCGGAAAAGTCATGACTGCGGAATATTAGGGAGTGGACATGAACCAGCAGATGAACTGTTACAGAGGAAAATTTTTCAGAACTAATGGCCAACCTTCAGTAATGGTGGTCTTTAATAAGAAGAAGGTATAGATCATGTCATTTATGATAATGTGTGCCGTGGTTCTTATGTCGTTAATGTCTAATTTTGACAAATTCACGTGGCTTCGTGAATGGCACTAGTTATATTCCAAATGCTTTTATTTCAGTTCAGACCATCGTCTTTAGGATTCACTAACAGTTCATTGTCGGCATTGAAAGGTTATTTGTAAAATAATACGGTGTACCTATATGTTACACTAAATTAACAGTAATTTAATTCTCACAACAATATCATTAAAATGAAATAAACCCTCTTATGTTTAAATTTATGTGACATCCTTGTTTCTAAATCGGTATCGTGCGTTTTTGCGCGCATCTATTTCGTGTTTTTTGTAAAGATCTCGCATTTAGATAATCATTTTCAATCAAACCAAAAACAGCGTAAACACCAACTTTGCGGCTCGAATTGAACTGAATTCTGTTTGGCGTAAAGTTTCAATTTGATTGATGCTAAAAAGGAGCATGTGTTATTTTAGTTTCGGGCGCAATACAGTATGCAATGGGCAACTAAACGGAAAGAAGCGGTAGATAAAATGCCGACAAGTTATAGAAATATTTCCAAAATATTTGTAAGTGAAGCCGCCCGACCGCCCCCGGCGGGGAAGGAAGATAGCGGAATTCACTACAATATGATGAACTTCACATTCTTCACAAAAAGCAATATTCTTAAATAACAACGTTCGTGAATTTTCGTATCGGTTATTTTCTATGTGAGAAATTTGGTTATGAGAATTTGACAAATATGATGGTCAATTACTTTTAAGTATTATTTTTTGACTAAGTACCTGAAATATTGTGTAGTAAGTAAACAAAACAATAAACGTATCTTATCTCTTATAAATGGGAGACTTTTATTAGAATTAAAATAATTTTCAGCTTTCTGTGGTTTCTGTGGTTGGGATACTTATAGATTTCAACTTTTAATTTTAATATTTTTTTTTTTTTTAGTAGCCCGTAGGGATCCCACTGCTGGGCAAGGGCCTCTCCCAAACATTTGGGAGGAATTGCCATAATCGCCACGCTTGGCAGGCGGGTTGGCGATCGCAGTAAGATGTCAAACGGTTCAGAGACGCTGCTGCCCGTCTTCTGTGTTCCTTTATTCCCTTAGTCGCCTTTTACGACACCCACGGGATGAAATGATGAAATTTTAATATATAGATTTCAAATTATAGATTTTAATTTTTTGACAATTTTCTTCGGTGCGGTATTTTCCCACTTTTCTAGAATTTCCTGACAAATTATAATTATAGTATATCTTACTTTTCTAATCAGGTGTGCAAAAATTTGCAAGTAAGCGGTAGTTTTAGTCAGCGATAGAATCTTATCTGTTATCTCCTTTATAGCCACATACATGGTGTTCCTACAAAAACTATCATCTTAATCTGGCATTACGACTCAACCAGCCATCCCTTAACGTCCTAAACACATAACCAAATAATTACATCTTCACACTACGTCGCAAATTCCAAGTTTTTATAAAGTCTAACTTTATTATTAAAACATCTACGCTAGCAGATTTTATCTGACGCTACGCAAAAAAGTGCAGCCGTTCAATTTGATATTTCCTTTTCAGAAAATTAATTCACGCGTGATCACATTCAAGGGTCAAACGAAGGAATTGTGAAGGTTTACTTTGAATTCCTTTTCTTGGTAGGTTGTAGAATGTCTCATTGTAACTCTACACCGCTGCCATAGAGATGGTGTCTATGAGATAAGGAAGGATTTAGAACGCGCCCCATTTGGTGAGGTTTACTGCTGCGTATTAGACGGTTTGTAAAGGAATGGTATTAATGTTTGGTGAAAGAAATGGCTTTTCGAATGAACCATCTGTAGGTTGTAACTGTAATAAAAGGTAAAAAAGGCTCCATTAACTAGCAAACAGAGTGACATATGATAACATACGTGTATGCAGTGACATGATTTACTAAAGTTTTAGATTAACTGAAAGTCAAACCTTATATTTTAATACCTACAACGAATATTGTTTTTCACATGTCAACTTTTGACAAGTTTGAACAAGGTAGACGTCCGAGTGCTGGTCATTGCCCCTGTACAGCAGGGTGATATCTATTTTACATTAGCGTGTCAAACACTAGGACATTTACACAGTTATTATAATAAATTATTTGATACCATTGACCGATAATTCCTGGACACAACTCTAATAAAAAATCATTTAAATTAAACTACCTAGTAATTCAGATTGATTTTCAACTAAATGTAAAATTAATAAATAGTCTAGTAGATAGTCTGAGTTGGCTAGTAAGCGACGTCACCGTTTCATCGGCATTGCATTTTCACAGCTCATAAAAACTATGCCAATTGATTCGTGACTTCCTTGCATTTTGTGGTTACAATTTTCAGACATCTCACAACAAGTCAAAGAATTTTATAAAAAGACGTCTTCGCGTAAAGTAAATATGCAAGCATTAGGGTACCTGAGTTAAGGAACGTACGATATTTCGACTAAATACACAAAAAACCAGCGCCAAAGCCTTGATCCTAAACACAATGCAGATTTTCCGTGATCCAACAACATCGTCAAATATTGTGCCGTCATTGTCACGCGTGTAGACCAACAAATATTGACACGACCGATAACCATCGCAGTAATCCTCCTTCAATGCACAATATGCACACTGGTGTCAAGTGTAGCGTGACAAGCTTATGATTTTGTGCAAATATGGGATGGTGATCTTTGTCTGTAAAAAGAAACTTATTTTACAACTTGCTTGTATCACTTGCGTGAACTATTAGGTCTACTTGAATTAAAATTGTGGAATTTTATTAAATTCCCATAGGAGTTCCTAAAAAGTACATCATGGTCATATGAAGAATACCCGTGCAAAAATTCATATGTCTGGATTCGGCAATTAAGATTTTTGTATTTTTTATGTGATTCTACAAACGATTTCATTTTTGAGGGTTTCACATGGAAATTTAGTACAATCCCTGAACTTCAATTAAACTATCGCATCTAATAATGCGCACTGGGCCCGAGCGCATTATTAGATGCGATGAGGAACCACGGCGCAATGCCTTTCATTCTGAGAGGTGGCCTGTGCCCTGCAGTGGGACGTGTATAGACTGAGATGATGATTTGATCTCATAATTGATGTGAACGAAGCCGTAGATAAAAGCTAGTCTTGTTTGATTGAAACGATGATGCGATTGACCTCTATCTCAACTGACGGCCATTGTAGAAGATGCCGAAGATCAAGCTCACTGATTCAGAAACTGTCTCACTCAGGCGTTCATAAGATCAAAACTTTTAAAACAAGCAACTGGTCCATAATCGGTCATGGAAGAGCTACTAGCCTATAATTTCTCTTCACTCGAGCGACCAGAGAATGCATTACAACTGGCCCGTCTATACGACAAAACAAGATTACTATAATTAAACCGAACTGCTCACTGATTCCAAAATTATAGCGATGCCAGATAAACGTGTCTTTGCCTATAAGTGGTCCACAAACCGACCCTCAATCAGATAACAACGATAAGACATCGAGCCTTCACTGGTTATAAACCCTCCAAACAAAAATGTCGTAAGTTCACAGCTTTTAGAAGCAGCAGGTAACGTTTTGGAAGCGTATATAAGTAACGTTACGGCATGGCTCTTGGCTCCTCAGTGAAACTAACACCACGAGACGAAGATGGCAGATAAGACGAAAAGTGATTTCGATGGCCATGTTATATATGAGGGTAAATTAGAAACATAATTTATTAGTGTCTTGAATGTGTTATAAAATTTGTTGGAAAGGGAGAAAAAAATGGAAAGTCATTTTGCTTAAAAACACAATTTCCAGTTATTTAATTTATGTAATTAGATATCCATCTTTGTTGTTATAATATAACATCCCACTAACGACCAAATTTAAATTTAACGAAAACTAATTAAAAGTTTGCTTTGAAATTAAAATGTCACAGCAAAAACGTAACATTTCATCATACGCCATGTTTACGCAAAGTTTAAACATCCCCTGAGTATACCCAAATGAAACTATAAATTAAAAATAGTTACGCGCTCTATGCAGTTTCATCATACATTGGTGTATATATTTTTAATACAGTCATAACTAAGGTACAAAAGCTGACATGGAATTAAAAATATTTTGTCAACCTCTTACCGTCGAAGTGGCATCCTCATAAGCTTGAAACAAAAAAGCATCGCCTAAGGACGAAACACCGACAGGTTCCAAGTCCACAGTAACTAAACGCTTATAAGACCTTTTAGTGATTAAGTGCATTGTAATCACATTAAGCTATAATTCATTTCAGATCATGGTGGATGAATAACAGCAAGGAGGCAGTATCATATTGAAGAGCTGGATTATTTTACGTCACTGAATTCCAAAATTTATTATCAACTTCATCGCCGTCAGTAGAAAGATGCCTACTGCTGGAAATACCTGCACCGCTTGCATTATCCCTGCGATCTTCATCAGGTGATGACCTGAGTCTACCTTGTGAACTGACTACCTTGTGGATATTCTGCATCTTCCGTTACGTGGTCGCCACTCAAGGCCAAATTGACCCAACGGCCATCCGTCCTTCGAACAATGTAACCCGCCCACTGCTACTCAAGTTTGACAATTCTTCAAACCACATCGCTTACTTTCATTCTTCTGCGGATCTCCTCATTTCTGATTAGATATTTCAGAGAAACTTCAAACTTAAAAGAACAAAATACAAGTTCAAAATACTAAGTAGATACTATCTATATAAAAAGAAGAGAACACGAATCACGAATGGGCCGGCTCGTCCGGGGCAGTACCACCCTCTCACAGAACACCGGCGTGAAGCAGCAGTAATCCTGCTTGCGTTTCGTACGGTCAGTGAGAGTGAGGCCCAATACTTCACCCCTTCCCTCTCCCCCTTCCCCTATTCCCTCTCCTTTCTCTCCTTTAGGGCCGACAACGCACTAGCATCGTGTAAAGCGCTGCGGGTGTCTATGGACAGTGGTGTTCTAACATAAAAAAAAAGAAGTAAAAAGAGATTTGAATTGTAATGTTTGTTAGTTGGTTTGTATTGGATAAATTCAAAAACAACTTAATCAATTTTAAAAATTATTTTATGTACGAAAATTATTGTATGTTTTTAGAACGTTATACATTACCAACGAATAACATAGGCTAAATTTAATATCGGAAACATGTATACAAGTATAAGTAAGTAAAGTCATGTCAAATGTGTCTATCGTTATCTGAAATAAAGTATACAAGCAAGTCTATCTGTCATCACTAATCGTAGTCCCGCGCAGGACGATGCATCATCCAGGGGACGGGAAGTCACGTAAGAAGTTTAACGTTAGTAAATATTAATGGTTGTTGTCAAACTAGTTACGGACGAAAATAGAACAAGATTGTGAAGATATTGACAAAAAAATGTAAATTAAAGCTTGTGATGTTAAAGTTTCACAAATGAGTATTTTAAGCTGATAGTTTGAGAGCCGGTAGACATTTTTGAGACGACGTGTTCTGGGGTATTTTAATATTTTTTCTGAGTTTTTTTTTGCTACTTGTACTTTTTTAATGATGAAGAGCACTGTAGTTGCATTGCAACATCCACGCCAAATTTCAAGTCAACCTGATAACTAATGCCAGCTACACACGTAACGATAAATCGTAACGATTAATCTGTGCAAACCAATTTGCGCAGATTTATCGATCGTGTGTATGACAAATCGTTGCAGATTTTTGTCATACACACATTCGATAAGTCTGCGCAAATCGGTTTGCACAGATTAATCGTTACGATTTGTCGTAACGTGTGTAGCTGGCATAAGAGTGGGTGAAATTCTACTAGCGAGATTAGACCTTAACAAACAGTCGCCACACTACTGGTTCGACGATATACCTATATATTTTTTTAAACGAAATCTTAAGTCATCCACCCCATTGGTCATTTTCGTCATGGAATTGCATCTTAACTTAATCTAATATCCGGGTCATACACAGCGTAAGAAACAAAAATTGTCTCTTCTGTGGACATACACTTAGCGACTCCGAGTCAGCAAACTTAAGATTTACGCTGCGTTTCCACCAGAGATGTGCGAGGATGCGTTGCGAGGGATGTGTTTGTCATGAACCAATAGAAACGCTTCATTCACTTAGGACCTTTTAAATGAAGTGTTTCTATTAGTTCATGACAAACACATCCCTCGCAACGCATCCTCGCACAGCTCCGGTGGATACGCAGCCTTAGGCCGATGCGGCCGCTCACACAACTCGAACTATGTTTGATTTAGTCGCCGTCGCGTCACGTCGCCGTCGCCTTACCAGTGCGGCCCCGGCCTTATTTCTGTGGGTCGAAAGTAGACCAGGGGTCCCACACACCGATGTAGATTTAAGTAAATAATATTGGCTACAGACCCTTAACTTTTTCCATGTCCACAGAAGAGAAGCGAACAGAAAAATGTGCATGACCCATCCCTTAAAATTATACCCCCTTACCTTGTTCACTATAACTCGAACACACCTATCGTCAGTGATACTGCAATACCGCGTAACTAGCATTTTCCATAAGGCTCAACTTGAAATTAAATAACAGGGAAAATTGGATAAAATAGACCTTATGGGTAAAGCTAGATACGCGCTACTGAAGTATCACCGACGCTATGTGTCCAAACGTCACCAGAATATAACTGTGCTGCTTTTTTTCTTATTTATAAAAATTCATAAAGTTATTTGTAAACAAAACGATAACCCTACCACGTGCCGATGGCAAGATAACATTGTTTCATGAAACCCCTCGAAGAATGCGTTATTATAAAACCTTTATAATCTGTTATGACATACACGCATTCTATGGCATTCTATTATGGCCATATTCTGGGCCCGGATCGTTTCTGATAGAGATATGTGATAGGAATTTGAAACTAACTTTAGGAATGTTTCGTAGTAACTTTTAAGTAGGTAAAAGGAAGAAAAATGTGTTTACCTAAATACATTTCTATTCATAGCTGAAATGTGGCCGCCAAGTTTCTTGCTAATGTCCGGAGCCCTCCTCTCGTCGTAAAAGAGATCTGCACTCCAGCGCTTTGGCAACATGGCTACTCGTCAGCCGCCGCCATATAAGGGCATATACTTACTCTGTTTTTATAACCATGCCTAAAACTCGCCATATTTGAAACCTTAAATCATCACAAAGATTCCGCAAAGTTGTTAATATTTATAACGACTGTTAAGTTCACGTCGACCCATTCAAAAATCAAATCATCTAACGCGCAATATCTAAAAGCAGTATTATCTTGACTTTTATGAAAAAGTTTGAATAAAAAATTGTGAGGGACCCAGAGCTGTCTATTATCTCTGAACACCGAACTCATTTTAGCTATAATAAGATAACATTAAGGGAAGGCGTGGGCAATGGTACTCAAACATTAGTAGGGTCTTCAAAGTTTACAAATGATCGTATGAAACAATCCATTGAGCCTTTCAACATAGGACTTATTCTGTGACATAGGTACGCGCTATACGATGCAGTTCTTTCGATCGGCCTAAGAAACTTTTTTTGAAGAAGTGCATTTTTTTTTTTCAACTAACGTAACGTAACTTACAGATCAAGCACATTTTTATTAATTGTGTTTTTTACGTGATCAGGGTGAAGTTTCTCAGATTCAATGGTAGACAAGTTCAGTGCCTTCATACTTAAAAAAATCGATGTAAACTGTCATCTGTCATTGTCAAACAATAGTTCAACAACAATTCACATATTTCGTCTAACAAACAACTACTAATTAAAACCGACCGTGTCTTCTTCAACCACGACATTGACAGCATGATCAATAGTATCGATGGATCTTTTTTAAATTTTGAATTATGCTATTTCATCTATGACATTTTCGAGAGCCAAACCAAACTTACTCTTAATTCTGTTTTTAAAGCGGCACAGTTTGAGCACCTTCCCTCCTGAAGAGCGTGTCAGCGGACCTGTCGCTCTCGCCCGAGGAACAGGTATAGGTTTTTTCTCTTTCGTTTCTGCGCTCGCGCACGTGTGCCGCCCCTTAATTACCGACGCATACCATAAACAGATCTTTACGCTCCCTTAAATAAATCTTCCGTTTTTTGTTTTCTTTCCGTAATTTCGGGGCACGGCTTTTGGTTTACCGGAGACCGTTGTCCGTCTGATGATCGATGATGTTTTTGGAGTAAGGCTTTGGTTTAGCGTATGGACTTAGGATGAGTCATAGGATGTTTGGGTACCGGTACAAGTTAAGGGAGGTGGTAAGAAGATGGGAAATTTACTTACCTACTTACTCGTACCATTGACCTTTATCTTATTTATTTATTTATTTATATTCTAGCATTATAGCAGCTATATATATTATAGCAGATATAAGTAACAATATAAGCAGACAATGTATGATTTGCCGAGTGGCATCATCATCATCATCATCCTAGCCTATATAGGCCCTACTGCAGGGCACAGGCGTCTACTCAGAATTAAAGGGCTTGGGCCGTAGTTCACACACACTCCACTGAATTTATTCGCAGGTGTATGCAGGTTTCCTCACGATGTTTACCTTTACCGTAAAGCTCATGGTAAATTACAAATGTAATTTCGCACGTAAATTTCGAAAAACTCAAAGGTGCGAGCCCGGGTTCGAACCCAAGACCCTCTGATTGAGAGGCCATAGGCCGCCACGTCTTTTTTAGTAACTGTTACTTCTTTACTTTACACAAGCAGCAATATTTACTACACTTCACCCAAAATAGGTTGTATGAATAAAGATAGTTAGGTAGTTAAAGTATAAATCTTCCCAGGACCTCTACCATGAGATACACTAGTTTACAGTGACCGTACTCGCTAGCGACGGCGTAAATGATTTGTATGGAGAATTGTACTTCCGTAAGTGACCGCTAGAGGCGCTGTACACAATTCTCCATACAAATCATTTACGCCGTCGCTAGCGAGTACGGTCACTGTAAACTAGTGTAACTCATGGTAGTGGTACAGGTGAATTTTTCGCTTCGAGCCCTTATCTTTCAAAACAAACGGTACCGTCATAGTATTTAATTAAGGTTCAAATTTAATGTAATGGCTCGAAGCGAAAAATTCACTTGGGAAGATTTATACTATATACATAGATACAAAATAATAAATCTTCTAATATATAAAAATCTCGTGTCACGGTGTTTGTTATCGAACTCCTCCGAAACCGCTAACGGCGGTGGCTTTTCCGATTTTTATGAAACTTTTTGTCTATATTCAATAGGTCTGAGAATAGGTCGTAGGATATTTTTTATTCTTCGCAGACGGAGTCGCGAGCAACCGCTAGTAAATATATAGAAATTAGGTTAAATCATTTCCAGTAGCGACTAGGCCTTTTATCTTTAACAGAAATCTTAAAACATTAATACATCTATCGGAGCAAAGCTTACGCTCATTCTGATAAAAAAGCTCCGATGCAGCCATTTCATAAGAAAACCGCTAACTGTGTTCCTATACTCATAATCATAACCAACCATTTAACCGTCGTATATACATACAGCATGAATGAAAGAAAAGAAAGAAAATACATTTATTTACAACATCACAAGACACATCACCAATATTTTTACAAAACAAAAGACAACACTAAAGCTAAAGATAGAATGTGTCATTGCGCTTGCAAATCGGACACTGGCTCAGCATAATGCTGAGGCGTTAAAGCACCCCAGCGCTTATTTTCAGCCAGTACCGTTGGTGACACCCAGATCGCTGTTTAGAATTTTTTTTTATTTAAACTTTGGGTGCAAGGATTATATTATAACAATCCTAGTAATGTTACAAATTTGAAAACTTGAATGTTTGGATCTTAGATTATTTATAGGTACACTAGATAGAGCTTCGTCGGCATGAAAACGTCCCGAAAAATATAAGCCAACTGTTGGCTTATATGTCATTTGCCTCCCTTCAGTTTGAATGACGTAACGCGATCGTAATATGAAGCTGTCAAATAGATTTATGGACGTTTTGTATCGCAATGTTTGCTACTGACTCTATCTAGTGCATAAATAATCTAAGGTTTGGATGTACGTTACTCTATAACGCCAACAATGGCAGGATGTGAAAATTTTGCAAGTAAAGCCGAAGCAAAAAAAAACTAAAACCCATTTATCTTCTTCTTGAAAGTGCAGTAATGGAAGAGAAGCGTTTGGTAACTTCGAAAATTTAGTCAACCCGAGGGGAATGCACCCCAAAGTAAATTAACTATAAATAAAATTGCACTATTTGCCAGGCCAGGCAGGCGCACACCGATAGACTTGACTAAAAAATATTGTCTGATAGACCCACTTTTTCCATGTCCACAGGAGTAACCCAGTGCCATCATTGTAGCCAAACGTTTACAAATTTCACCAAAGTTCAGAGTAGTTATCTCCTAAACCGCAGGTCAGGCCCTGATAGGTTCGCCTCCCCGACGATAAGCCATGGCTTTATAGCGGTGCCAAGCGATATTTTATTATCACCGCGATAAAATGCCTGCACGACACTTCGTGTTTTTATCTTCAGGAATCTTTTTTATTTAGCACTTTATCAATGTTATTTAGGAGCGTGATAAATATTAGAAGTTAAGGGACAGGTAGGGTGGAGGAACAAGCTCGATCGATGCGTCCATTTTTTTATTCTGCCTTGGTTTGTGTTGTTTGAATAAAATACGAACGAAATCTGCAATGCTAAGACAATTAGGTATAAAACAGTTCAGTAAAAAAGCCGAATGTACTATATAAATTCAAAATTATTCAACAAATAAAAAACTTTAAATATGCTTAAATAATTATTAAAATTACAATACTTATGACTCTCATCTGGGACTTAAGCACTACATCACTTAGAAAAAGTCGTGCCTTAGGACGTTATAAAAAAAACCTAGCGTTCATTAACATACTTAAATAAATAGTGCAACTAATGAGCAATACGTAAAATTCTTTGTAAATGGGCTATGAACGTAATTGTCCGTTGAGTCGGCGACCGCACGGACGAGCGCATTTTGCCGGCGTAATTTGGCGTCATTATGAGGAATCAACTCGAACGACGCCAATCATCGATAATTAGGTGTTCCAGGCGGCATTAGCGCAAAAAGGTGTTATATTCGACTCCAAACCGCCTCGTATTAAAATCTCATACGAATGACGAGACCAAGGGTATCATTTGCAGCCAAAAACATCGTTTAGTACCGCGTAATTACATGTACGTTAACGACAGAGCGCATTTGTTGAATTTTTCGAAAATAAAATTGATGAAACGATTAGTTTTGATTTCGAAAATATTACTTGTATTTCAGTTTTTATGCCTCATAATTAACATGTAGGACATTTTTAAATTTTAAAACTGAAGCTGTACAACATAAATGTTGGATTTGTAAGTAGGTACATCATTAAAACACCCCAGGAACAAGGTTTTCGCCAAAATGGTATTTATAATGGCAGGTTCCTTAAAAACTGTAATTTCGAGAAGTTTTACCGGTATGAAGTGAAATCGGTAGTCGTTAATTGCTGTAATCGAGACCGTTTTCGACCGATTGATTACCGGTTAACACTGAAGGGTTAAATCTCCTCAAAAGGGTTGTTTTTTTTCTCCATAACCGTTTGACGTGTTAATTTCGTAATAAATAAAAGAATATCGCTTAACAAGCCATTGAAAAGTTTCGGGCTGCTTTTGTTAAATAAATTGAAAAGTAATTTGGTTTTCGTCCGATTATTAAAACAAATTGGGTCGGCAAACCGTTAAAAAAACCATCAAAGGTACCTATATTTTTAATTTTAAAACAAGATGGAGCATTTGTTGTTGTTTTGTTTGTAAGTAGGCATGACATAGTCACATCAGTTGTACTCAAGCCTCGTTAAAATATAAGACACAAACAACATATTTCCTCCAGAGTGTTCTTAAAAATATAAGTCGCAATTTTACAGAAGATAGCAATTGTTTCGAAATAAAACTGTTAATGTTAGTGTCACTAATGATAGTCATTAAGTTCTAAGTCGTCGAGCTCAAGACAAAAAGCTGGTGCCTCGAACACATTAAACTTTCTTTGCGAAAAATAAGTAACTACAAATTGCCTTTGAAAATTGATGATAGTTTATTTGTTATACCTATTAGATTTTTAACTAAACATAAAGCGAAGGTTGACGCATCCCAAAGCAAAGATTTCCGATGCCAATTAATTGAGTTGAGGCAGTATTGTCTATTTCGCTTTCACCATCTCTTTCTGTCACCATTATACCGTTTGACAGAAAGAAATAGTAAATGCGATAGCAAACACCCGCGTGTTAGACTGATCTGAATTGAAATTAACATCGCTAAAGGACCATGTTGAGTTGAATGAGTTGGGTCATTAAATAGGTCTTTAAAATCTACTTCATTTCTTTCTATATGCACCAAGTCGAATTCCATTGCAGAACTGAGATATTCATATTTTTATTCAGGGTGAATACGAGCTATGAAAATTCTGTAGGTGGCTAGGTAGTTCTACAAATTGAGGGTTTTTTGGTTGGATCAGGTCGCAAAATAATATATATTAAATATTTGTGTTATCTGACACTACGAAATATTAGTTTGTATCGGTTTCTAATTGGGCGCTTAAAATCATCTCTCTCAAGCAAATATAATATATATATATATACTTACGTTAAATTCACCTAAAAATGTTGAAAATTCTCACTTCCCTGTGGGGCGACAATCCCAAAATTCAAAATATAAGTCCGTGTAACAGGGTTAAAAAAGCGATTTTGTGCGAAGAAAACTAAAACGGTTTTAGGTACAGTCTCTTATTTTCTCCGAGATTTTGTCGATTCAATAAAGGCGACGCGTAAATTTAGTATCACTTCCCTGTCAACTAAAAATTTGTAAAAATCGCCTTGAAATTGAATAGCAAGTAACGTTATCACTTGGGAAATAGAAAGAAAGAGGTGAGAACAGCATAGTAACGAGAATGTTTTGTTTCACTCAAGCCGCGATAGGGGCTAAATTCAGGAACGGGCCTCCACGGGTTTGGTAACAGTAATTCAATCGTTTGGGTTGGGTTTGGTTTGAACTGCTATTCAGGAACGCCTAAAATCACTGGTTTGCGAGAAGTTTGGGCTGAGTTTGGGATGAGCCTTATTTATTTATTTACAAAGCGAATTAACAGGAAAATAAGGCTCATCCCAAGCTCAACCCATTCCTATCCTCTCCCAAACGATTGAATTACCATTTACCGTGCGCAAACCGTGTTGAGCCGTTCCTGAATTTAGCCCCTGACGAGGCCGTGGTTTTAGTGAAGACAGTTGCGTTCGAATCAGACAAATTCTCACTCACATGGTACTTATTTACATTGCAATTATCATTTTTTTTTTTTTTAATTAGCCTAATGGATGTCCCACTGCTGGGCAAAGGCCTCCCCATTTTCTTTCCACCCGTCTCTTTCCCTCGCAAAATCCCGCCAAAATGGGTCAAAACGGTCCAAGTCATCCCGCCATCTACGTTTTGGTCTGCCCCTGCTCCGGTACCCGTCGCTTGGAACCCAATCGGTGACGATTTTTGCCCAGCGATCCGGATGCATCCGGCAGACATGTCCCGCCCAGTCCCACTTGAGTTTGGCGGTCTTTGTCCCTACATCGACAATCTGAGTTCTGGAACGCAGGTCGGTGTTTCTGATTCTATCAGTTCTCCGAACACCTAGAATGCTGCGCTCCATAGCTCGCTGGCAAATTTTGAGCTTGGACTTCTGGGCCTCGGTTAAAGACCAAGTCTGGGCTCCGTAGGTTAGGATAGGCAGTACACACATATCGCAATTATCATAAATTATTTAATTTTTATTTATTATTAGTATAAAACTGTATTTAATTAACCATTCTGGAGGGTAGTTAAGACCAAATATAGTAATAATGAAGGTATTCCTGCCGAATATGGCGTTAACTACATTCGTTCGGTTAACTTGTCATCTTTTTATCTCGCAGGTCATTTAAATGACTTAATTATTAATTTATAATGAGATAATGACTTACTGTAAATAGTAATAGTACTTATTAGAAAATTTTTTGCGCACTTCGGTATCCTAATGATCGGTATCTCTGAGAGAAATCAATTTTCTGATAGATCGTATTTACGCTGACTAAAATATGAATATCTCAGTTCTTCAATGGAATTCAACTTGGTACCTATGAAACGAAATAAAGAAGATTTACCTAAATAGATATTTAATGACCTAACTCTCAACTGTGTTAGTTCTGGGGCTACGCTGCCCATACAAAGTTGCCCATGGTCCGGTTGAGAGGCAAGCACGGCTGCCGAAATTGCAGGCTGTCACAGTAAAATTCATTCGTACTACAAACAATTTTACTTTACTCGTACCATTTTATTCTGAATTTATCAGGGTAGAAGACTTACCGTCAGCTCAATTACTCTACGACCTTACTTAAACTAAGCTAGAGACATGCACACATTCAATACAGCATGCAGTCTGCTACCAACTAACTGGAGGAAGAAATAAGAGGACGTGGTTATAAAAGAAAATATCAAATAGGGATATACAAATTGTTTCAGCCAGCACTGTTCTTGAATAAGAAATAAAAAAAAAGCACCGGCCTAGACTTGCTGGATACCTATCCATATCTATCTATCTATCCCTGAAAAGGCAGGGCAGGATATTTAGATAGTCTCAGAGCGTCCAAAAGGGATTCTGGCTTCAACGGCGCACTGCGCGATACGGTAGAGCAGAACGAAGGTAAATCTAGAAGAAGAGCGATAGGATGAAGCGGCAAAGGAAGGGATGTATTAGTGGGGCAGCCCTTACAGAAGTACCTCAGTAAAATAGTAGTAATTTCGGCATACGCCTTGCCAAATAGTAGAGCCAATCACAAAAAAAACAAAAGCAAATCTATTAGGATCGAATTTCGTTCTTCTGCAAGCGGCCAGTTGCACACCATAGAGGTTTTCCATGTCACACACTAAGACAAACAGTACTGACTCCATACGCACATGCTTCAGTCCATTAGCAATAACTTTCCCACTAACGCACTGACTCACCAATAGGTCAACTCCTCATAGACCTTATCTAATCGTCCCGCACAAGATCAATTAAGCTTGTCGCGGCGTGACGCCGAATGCTAGGGTTACCAAGTAGAAAAATTAAAGTATTCAGAAAAAAAACAATATCCTGAGAGAAGTCAGGCGTTATGTTACCAACTTAACTAGCAAGTTTTTAGTGGCATATTATTAAAAAACACTCAACATGAATTTCGACACGGATGCGTGAACTTCGCCATCGAAATATCACGACATGTCAGTAAAATTTCTGATGCAGGCAACCCTATGTGGCGGCGCAAGTGGCACAATGTCAGCTCGCGACAACTATTAGCTGCTATTACGTCGCACGCGCCGCTGTGAGTCATGAGCTAATGGCGATTACGTAAAGAAAAGCATAGACAAAGGTTTAATGTGCTGCCAGATGACCACTGTGCGACGAGAGTCTCAGGCACGCGGCAACCGGTCTCTTTAGGTTGTAACCACTACTGGCAATAACACCTTACAGCAGCAAAATGTATGTTGTGTTGGATCCAAACGATGGTTGTAATAGCGTGTTTGTTGTATACCTGGACTGGAAATATACAAAATATAGAGACAATATAAAACATTTGGACAGTAATGATCGGATCAATGGAAAGCTTAATTCACTAGAATATGACTTACTAGCCTTCCGTCCGCGGCTTTGCCCGCGATAAATTAATTTTCCCGTAGGAAAAGGGTTTATCCCGCGGTAAAAAGTAGCCTATGTCACTCAGTGATAATGTAGCTTTCTAACGGCAAAAGAATTTTTGAAATCGGTCCAGTAGTTTCGGAGCCTTTCAATGCACACAAACAAACATACAAACAAACAAACAATCAAATCTTTCCTCTTTATAATATTAGTATAGATAAGTAGACATGAAAGTTCGCTGTTTGCTGCAAATTAACCCAAACTTAAGACCCTAAATAATAAAAATAATAAAAATAATTTTGTGAGATTAATCGAACAAAAAACATATTTTCACTAAATTGTCATTTAAAAGCTGTCAAGACAAGGCAAGGTTATCAAGAATGCACATCTTATTGTTGAAAAAAATGCTGACTGTACGTAAATAAATGTCGCCACACGCGTAAAATACTGAAATTCGAAAATCTGGCATAATTCACTAAACTTTTAATATTTCTTTTCCTTTGCCTGAGAAAATTTCGTTTTCAAGTTTTTGCTCAATATTTCGATTGTAATCGTTAGGTTATTATTTATATTGGACGCTTAATAGCTTCCTCGCTGCCTTTCATCGCTTAACAGCTATATAAAAGCGGCACAAATTGCTTGAATTAGCTGGCCGCTGCATTTAAGCATTTATTTATTGCCTTCATTGCTTGTTTGCCGCTATTGCTGTTAATAGGAACACTACAGTACTCAACGCACGCAATTAAATTTAAACTGAAGATTTATAGTTTGGACCAAATGTTTTTGAAAGAATTGTATTAACATACGAAATAAAAGAAAAACACGTGATACTTGACATCAATTATTAACCTAGTCTTAAAATAAGCAAAGCTTAAAGCTAAAAAGCGTGGTTTGACCTATGGCCTTTCAAGGAGAGGGTCGTGAGTTCAATTCCCAGCTCGCACCTCTGAGTTTTTCGGAATTTATGCGCGAAATTGCATAATGAAATTTACCATGAGCTTTACGGTGAAGAAAAACATCGTGAGGAAACCAGCATATATTCCCTGCGAAAAAATTCAATGGTGTGTGTGAAGTTCCTAATCCGCACTGGGCCCGCGTGGGAACTACGGCCCAAGCCCTCTGAGTCTGAGAGGAGGCCTGTGCCCTGCAGTGGGACGTATAATAGGCTAGGATGATTATAAAGCAAAGCTTGCCTCATGGGCAATAAGCAACGCATAAACGTATTTAAACACATATTTATTAAACACACAGGACTCAAGAACTGACATTCATATTTTTCATACATAATATTTGTCCCGACCGGAGATCGAACCTGACACCTCAAGCTTTGTAGCCAGGTTCCCTATTCTCTGGGCTGTTTATTATGGTTCCTGGAATCGTGATTAAGTTGTGTTTTTAAAATGGCCGATTTTTTGTAGTAAACCCAACAATATTCGTTTTTAATCCACAGTAATCTCCATTCTATTTTCTATGTATACCTATATTTTAAAGCATTCATGTAGTTTAAAGTCCAACGCGGAGTCCAATGAGATTATCCAATTTGATCCGTGGAATTTCATTCCAATTCTTAATAAGAACCAGTTCTTACCAGTTTTTTACCAACTTTTAAAACTTCGAAGTTAATGAGAGTGCGCTATTAGCATTAAAGATTTGGGAGGTTAAGGGGAGAGGGCGTGAGGCGCTAATCACCCTCGTACCCTCGTTATCACTCTTGCTTTATTTTGAATACCTCCTGAATGAAGCTTCATTTAACCGACGCAAGAACCATCCCAGTTTTGTTACATTGCGGGGTCGCGTGACTATGAATTCGATACAGGAATTTAGCAGAAGAAAAAATACTAGTGGACTGACCTACGGAATGGAAGCGGAAGGTTGTGAGTTGACCTCTGAGTTTTTCAAAATTTGAAATTTACCATAAGCTTTACGGTGCAGGAAAATATCGTGAGATAGCACATATCTGCGAATAAATTCAATGGTGTGTGTGAAATTCCTAATCTGCACTGGGCCTGCGTGGGATCTACGGCCCAAGCCATCCTAATCTGAGAGACCTGTGCCCTGCAGTGGGACGTATATATGTATAGGCTGGGATGATGACGATGACAGATAAGTCATGGGTTGTCAGGAGCAATGTACCGCACCTTGAACTATTTCTCTCATCATCTTAATAAAACTTGAGGCTTAGAGGTTCCTCGTATATGGAAGCCTAATAACAGTTTTGGAGGATTATTACTGAAGTTTTAATTAAGGATTCGACTCGCTCTAGTTGGGGTAATAAAATCTAACAACTTTTTTGAGGCCGAGTCTGGACTATTATGTTTTATGTCGGTGGAGTTGATCTTAATAGTTATGAGTCAGGAACTGGGTTGTTCTTATTGTGCGTGTTATAGCTGAACTAAATTGAGATGAGAAGTAAGATGTTTTACTTCTTTTAGGTAAAGGTTAAGCTATCGGCGTCATTATATAAGCGTCACAATGTAAAGCCCAACCAGGAAAATAATAACCCTGCTCTGGGGGCGTTAAATTAGCAATAATTATAGCAACACCGTACCTACCAGTCATGTTGACAACAAGGTCGGTGATGTTATTTAGAGTAATAGACTCCAATCCTTCAGACTTTCTCTCCGACAAATACTTCGTCATATATTGAATACTAGCTTTTGCCCGCGGCTTCGCTCGCGTGTGCCATGAGTATTCCAAAGAACTAAGATATCAAGCAAGCAAGCATGCACGCAAGCAAGCAAGCGTGCAAGAAAGCGTGCAAGCAAGCGTGCAAGTAGGCGTGCAAGCAAGCGTGCAAGTAGGCGTGCAAGCAAGCGTGTAAGCAAGGCCGACTAAACTTCAGGTAGATACGGTCCTTTACAGTATTTCTTTATATACAATGTTTTTCACTAATTCGGAAGCGGCCACTAAAATAACCAGGCTTGTTAATAATATAAAACCTATTATTACTTTCCCCTGTCCTGCATTAGGTATAATTCAATGTTTTCTTACCTTCTACGGAAACTTGAGTAACTGGAAGCGCTTTGTACCTACTTAGCATTGATATTAAATATAAAATATCACAGGACAAATAAATATCACAGGACAATTCACACCAATTGACCTAGTCCCAAAGTAAGCTTAGCAAAGCTTGTGTTATGGGTACTAGGCAACGGATAAACATACTTATATAGATAGATACATACTTAAATACATATTAAACACCCAAGACCCGAGAACAAACATTCGTATTTTTCATACAAATATCTGCCCCGACACGGGAATCGAACCCGGGACCTCAAGCTTCATAGTCAGGGTCTCTAACCACTAGGCCATCTGGTCGTCTAAATATTATACTTACTATAGTATTTTGTAAAGGTGTTGTGTGACCTAACCGCTAACCCCAGATACCTTCCATCATTAGCTCATCTGAATAACCAGAAAGAATACAACTAAAGATCTATACGTGCAATGATATTTAAAGAAACTTCCTATAACTCCTTACCGTTAAGGAGTTTAACCTTCCATCATCAGCTCACCCGGATAACCTGAAAGAATACAACAATCGGTCTATACGTACCTATAATATTTGAAAAATTATCCTCAACTCCTAACCGTTAAGGAGATTTACCTTCCATCATCAGCTCATCAACATGAGATGATGTCTACCAGACGCAAACACTTAAATAGCTTGAGAAAATATATGAAACACGTAATGCGGGACTACAAAATTTGAGGGTTGCCCTCGATTTCCTTGAGATCCCGTCATCAGATCCTGATTTGGTGACAATGGGACCATCTCAGAAGTATATTGTATTCTTTCGAACAAAAAAATAATTTTTATAATGGGTCTACAATTGACCGAGAAATCGGTGAACATACATACCTACATAAAAAAATACATAAAGTGGAATGCATAACCTCCTTTTTTTTAAGTCGGTTAAAGAGCCCTTTGCGGCCTACTTACAGTATAAACTTATGAATTTTGAAATTTTAGCTTTCTACAGCCAGTAAAACGCAAAATCCCGTTTTTTTCCCGTTCCCGTAAGAATTTCGGGAAATGCTTTCTTAATGCTCCCCTACAGGAGGGAAACCAAGGGAGCCAAGGAACCCACTTGCCAAATTTCAGCTTTCTATGACCAGTAAAACGAAAAATCCCGTTTATCCCGTTCCCGTGGGAATTTTGGAAAGTCCTCTCTCAATGCTCCTCTACACTCCCCAAGCAACCTACATGCCGAATTTCAGCTTTCTACGACCAGTAAAACGAAAAATCCCGTTTTTTCACGTTCCCGTGGGAAATTTGGAAAATCCTCTCTCAATGCTCCTCTACACTTCCCAAGCAACCTATATGCCGAATTTCAGCTTTCTACGACCAGTAAAACGATAAATCCCGTTTTTCCTTTATCCTGTGGGAATTTCTGAAAATCCTTAAAACTGTTTTTCACTATTATAATTACCTACTTCTATGCCAAATTTGAAGAGTCTAGTAATTATAGTTCATAGGATTCCGTTGAACTGAATATATAAATCCCGTTTATTCCTTATCCCGTATGAATTTTGAAAAATCCTGAAATTAATGTTTTAATTATTGTAATACCTACTTGTGTATCAAATTTGAAGAGTCTAGTTATTATAGTTACTGAGATACGGTCACTCGGAATCGAATCTATAAATCCCGTTTTTTCCCGTTCCCGTGGGAATTCCCAAAAATCCTTCCTTAGTGGATGCCTACATTGTATAAGGTATCTATGTGCAAAATTTCAAGTCTCTAGGTCCAGTGGTTTGGGCTGTGTGATATATCAACAGTCATTTAGTTTATTTAGACATTTCAACCCCATCGCACCCCATCCAGGGAGATGGTATTTTACGTCCGCCACGTCGGATTTTAAAACCGTTGTTGATTTCATAATCAACATTTCTATGGTTTATCGGGTCGATAAACCATAGAAACAACACCCATGTTGATTTTCAGACTTTGTTACCCCTTTTCCCCCTTTTAGGGGTTGAATTCTCAAAAAACCTGAAACACGTGTTTACTCATTTATCATTAGGAGTACTTCTGTGAAGTTTCGAATAAAATAGTCGAACGAATCTTGTTTCCCCATACAAACTTTGGACCCCCGTTTCACCCCCTTAGGGAGTGAATTTTGAAAAATCCTTTCTTAGTGCACCCCTAGACCTTATAAGGAACCTACGTGCCAAATTTGGAATCTCTAGGCCCAGTGGTTTGGGCTGTGCGTTGATATGTCAGTCAGTCAGTCAGTCAGTCAGTCAGTTTCTTCTTTTATATATATAGATAACTTTTCGCAAATGGCTTTTAATAGTTTTCGGCATTTTAACGCACAAATAACCCACAATATCCAAGAAACGCACCACGAGCAATCGACACCTCACTTAGACAGTAATTGGCAGAGGGCATTAATGACGTCTTCAAAGTTACTGTTGCCACTTGAAGAAATTAGTTCCATTAGTTTTCCGCAATATGGCGAGGGTTCTTATTTTCCTGGTCGGGCTTTATGCGTATGACATATGCATTAAAATAAATAAAAATAAATATTAGGGAACAATCTTACACAAATCGATCTAGTCCCAAACTAAGCAAAGCTTGTACTATGGGTACTAGACGACGATAAACATACTTATATAGATAAATACATACTTAAATACATAGAAAACATCCATAACTCAGGAACAAATATTCGTGCTCATCACCACCACCACCATTTAGACGACCAGATGGCCTAGTGGTTAGAGACCCTGACTATGAAGCTTGAGGTCCCGGGTTCGATTCCCGTGTCGGGGCAGATATTTGTATGAAAAATACGAATGTTTGTTCTCGGGTCTTGGGTGTTTAATATGTATTTAAGTATGTATCTATCTATATAAGTATGTTTATCCGTTGCCTAGTACCCATAACACAAGCTTTGCAAAGCTTACTTTGGGACTAGGTCAATTGGTGTGAATTGTCCCGTGATATTTATTTTATTTTTATTTATTTATTTTATCACACAAATAAATGCCCTTACCGGGATTTGAACCCAGGACCTCTTGCTTCGTAGGCAGGGTCACTACCAACTAGGCTAAGCGGTCGTTAAACATTGTCCGACCCTCTAGCTATGTACTCAAAAAGAGCACCTACTTAAACGGAATAAAAGTCTATATTCATTTACCAGAATATTTAAAATCATTTGATGGTGCGCAATTAAAAAATAAGCTGAAACAATTTAATTTAATTTGAAAGTACTAAAATTCATGTAAATTGATGCACTGGCATCGCGTAAAGCGCTGTGGGTGTCTATGGTCAGTGGTGATCATTTAACAGCAGGTGACCCACTAGTTCGTTTGTCTGGCCTCTCTAACATAAAAAAAAATTGTACGGCCGAAATGAGCAAACTGTTGAAACTTCTTAATGCATTAGTGTTAACACAATTTGTACACAGTTTTAAACAATAAACGTTTCTTATTTCTTACCTATTTCTTATTATAATATCGTCGTCTCGCGAAACTGAATTAAGATACTGAAGATCTCCTTTAAGCCTGTTATTAAACGTCTGTAAAAATAAACACACACACCTAGATGCTATCACTTAAGTGCTGTGTAATATCATTGTTCCACTAGCCCACGTGTGATTTCGACAGTCGTACAACATTGTGGTTGCTTCTTCCTAACTTGTTAGACATTTATCACAATAAGTAACACTTCTGCTACGAAAATAGTGAGTCATCGAATTATAAATACATAGTTAAAAACCGCACATGTTCGAGTCCGGATAGAAGGGTTCCGTACCACCGCATATCTAAGAGCCATTGTTAAAATAAACCGAATAATTCTGAAAAAACACATTAGGAATTAATTATTACTAATTATTTTCGTAGCCCGTGGTAACAAATAAATTGACGTGATTGTATGTATGTGTTTTCATTATAATTGTTGACGTCCATAGTAATACCATGTAACACACACTATGAGAATTTAGAATGTTATAGGATTCAAAAGATACAGCCTTGTAATAAAAGGACAGGCAAAAACATCGTAGCATTGTATGTACTTCATCATCATCATCATCATTTCAGCCGTAGGACGTCCACTGCTGGACATAGGCCTCCCTCATTGACGCCCAATCATTACGGTTGGAAGCGACTTGCATCCACCCTGAACCTGCGGCCTTCACCAAATCATCCGTCCATCTCGTTGTGTAGTCTCGTTGTTGTGTTATAAGTATGCACTTGTAAACCCTCGAGACCTCGAGACTTATTAATAGATTCCAATAATTAGAAGCACGTCCAGGAATTAAGGCCGGGTATTCCTGCAAAAGTGCTCCATAGGCACCAGCGCGTGACTGATCGGGCCTAACAATTCGCCGCGCAAACACAGTAATTAAAACAATCATTTTCATAAATCAAAATCTGCGAATTTGTCTGTAAATATTTAGAGTCTTTAATTAAGTACAAAAATGAAAAGTAAAATATCTGTAGTTTAGTCATAATATTGAAAAAACATTAGAAAATGAGATAAGTTTGGGATTTTTTTCTATCAAGTGAAGTTCATTAGATCTTATGAATGCGAATTCGATTAGACTAGATCCTTAACTGATACATTTATTTATTTTACAGAATATAGAACACTATATTTTATGTCTCAGATGGTTTTAAAAAACTCAAAAGGGCGGCCTCTGCAAGAATACCTCGCTTTAATTTGCAGATATTTGTATGAAAAATACGAATGTTTGTTCCCGGGTCTTGGGTGTTTAATATGTATTTAAGTATGTATCTATCTATATAAGTATGTTTATCCATTGCCTAGTACCCATAACACAAGCTTTGCCCAGCTTACTTTGGGACTAGGTCAATTGGTGTGAATTGTCCCGTGATATTTATTTATTTATTTAATGACGATTTTAATCTTGTCAAAATTGCCTCGATGTTTGGGCCACCTAAATAGCTAAAGTGTAAGTAATCTTGTTCGTTAACTCACAAATTTTTTAAACTACCCGCACTTGATCTCGTTAAGTCGTGATTAAATCCCGGGTGTGTAATATCTAATCAGAAATTCGCAAATCTCGAAACATTAATAGAGTCCCGTTGGCGGTACGGAACCCTAATACGTCAGGTTAGTCATAATCTAACGAAATTCATCATCCGATCACCCCATACAAATGCAAAATCATCTGACCTTTTTTTGTCCACCTCAATTAGAAATGGTTTTACCTGCGATTCGGTTAATTGTCCAACAACCCCTAAAATTCTACGCCCTCGTTTTTAATACCAACAACCAATACCTTCGAATCTGTAAAACATACCAACTACATCCTTGTTAACCAGTACGTATGGTTCATTTTGAAAAACTTCGCATTTACAAGTTAAAATGTAAGTTTGTACTGAAGCCTCGTACGGTATCGGTGACGCAACAAGTGTACGGCGTAACCAATAGAATCAGAACTTATTATGGAACTTTGACACAATATAATGTTGTCGAGAATTTCCTTTGAAAAGTTGGCGTAGCATTAAGCTTTTCGGTATGATAAAGTTCCAAAGTGGATGACTATTGATATGGTCGTGTACAGCTAACAAAAGAAGCGATTAGGGATGATTTATACATGGTTCTTTATTTTCCACCCCCGATTTTTATTCGTCTAATTTTGTAACCGACATTCCCACACTCTAGTAACAAAGGAACACTGCAATGTTTTTTTCAGAGTGATATATTATTGTTCGGGATTAGAATAATAAAAAACAATTTCAATACAATACTTATTGCACCTTACTGATCGACCATATAATAAAAAGATCAGTTATGTGACTGACTTATGTTTTCATTTACTAGATGTTTTTTTTTATCTAAAGTCACTAAAATTGAAAAAAACTTTATCCTTCTGAAAAAACTTATGTGACTGACTTATGTTTTCATTTAGATGTTTTTTACCTACAGTCACTAAGATCGAAAAAAAAACTTTATTCTTCTGAATAACTGAAGTAATTTTATTTATACATCTTATTAGGTATAATGATAGGGAAGTTATTGTATAATAGCAGCTTTTTGCCTGCAATTTCAGGTGCATCCCGAGAAACTTTGCATTTTTTTGGGATATAAGGTACCAACAACGCTAAGTTAATATGGAATAGTTCAGATTCCTATTTGGTTTATCGCTTCCTTTAGTATTAAAAGAAACAAACGCACAAAGTTTACCTCTTTATTATATTGCTTAACTGTTCTACTATAATACTGCATAGATAGGTACAGATTAGTGACTAGCACTACAAGATTTACTTTTCACAAAAGATCACACGCTTTTTCAAATCTTCAGACCCACGGGCATCACCAAATGATAAATCGCATTACATAGCAAATCCCATGCCTACCTGCGCAGAAGATTCATAAATTAAAGCATAACAGTGTTGAAAAAAAACTCATTTGACCCCAAGACAAGTGCATTTTCTATAGGGGTTGGTTCACCCCTCTATCCTCTATCCCGGTCCCACACACTTGTCTGACAACAATACACTTTTTAATATTACGCAAAGTGCCTTCTTCAGGCTCCTTTGACATCTTTTGTGACAGGTTTTTTTCAGATGTGGAAACCTGCCAGGTATCTTAGTCATCGTCTTCTGTCAATAAATAACGTCAGCCTCTGAAATATCAATAAGTACATGCTGACAAAAAATAATACACGTAAGTTTTTATTTGAAAAATGTAGGTATAATTTTGTATTCGTCCAGTAATTTCCTCTAAACTACCATTTGATTACAATTCACCACCTGAATCGCCTAAAAGCTCAAAGGAATTCTTTAATTGGTATAATCTGAAAACCCCTAAAATCTTCATCCCCTAACAATCTCTCCTAATAATCTCAAAATGGCTCTAATAGACATTTAATTACAGCCGAGGCGTTCCACTGACCCCTTTTACACTTGTTTACATCTTCATCCCTCCCCTAACTATCAAAATGGAACGTTTAATTCCAATACCCCATACGATTTATTAACAAAGCAGAACGCGAACGATGCCCGCTTGCCATCTGTCGCGGTTCCAAATCTCGCATCACCGAAAAAAAGCTCAATGTGCGAGCAACCCTGGGAACCTAGGAGCGGAGAGCATTCCCACGAACAACCCCTCAATTTTCAATAACCAAATTAGCCTTTGCGTTACCCTATTTCGGATATGAGGGAGTCGTGAATCTATACATCTCGATAAAAAATATTCGCCGTCCCTTTCCGTGCGACACTGGAAGCGTATATTCATCCCCTTCGAATGCACGTGTTCAATGGTCGTATATTTAAACTGCGCGCGAGTGTGTGCGCGGCCGCGGATCGCAGCACCTGCCGGCGCGCGCGCACCCCATTGGACGACAGCCACTATCACCGCTACACTGATTTCTTTTAAACTTGATTTTTTTGTAATACTCTTCGGACGCACAAGAAAAAAAATATTACATGTTTGGACCGGTACGGGTTGAATTTTGTGCGTAGGTGGCATTTTATGTTTATTAATTCTTTTACTAAATGCTAATGAACATTGGTTTGAATAATTCAAACGCTTGATTTAGAGATAGGGTGAAGTTTCAACGACACACTGTTTACCAAACACAGGCATTCACTCATTTTACCAATACACCTTAATACCTCGTTATTCATATCCCATCCTATATTATTATACGTCCCACTGAAGGGCACAAGCTTCCTCTCAGAATACCTCGTTACTGCTACCACACAAATATCTGTACACCTTATCTATTACACGCACTTTACATTTAATCAGGTGTCGATGGTCGTCACGCGACCTGCGCACGAGTCGCGCTCGCGCCCAGCGTTACCCCTGGGGTGACCCCATTTCACCCCTGGGTGACCGGGGGCATGGGAACGAGTTACCCTTCATGACTTAGTGACCCCGATAACAATCGTATTGTCATGGGGAGGCAATCAACACATGTTGCGTTTACCCACGGCGCGTGTGGACGACACGTGGACACTTCGGGAAAATCAATTTATACTCTATTGTGCCACTATGATTTCCATTGAGGATACGTATTTGCATGTCATACTCGTTAAAAGAGGTCTATGTTAACATAATTATTTGGAGAAAGGGATGAAAGGAAGGGTACATTGAATATAGTTAAAGATGAGGGTTGAATTAAATAAATAATAAATAAATATCACGGGACAATTCACACCAGTTGATCTAGTCCCAAAGTAAGCTAAGCATAGCTAGTGTTATGGGTACAAGGCAACGGATAAACATACTTATATAGATAGATACATACTTAAATACATATAAAACACCCAAGACCCGAGAACAAATATTCGTATTATTCATACAAATATCTGCCCCGACGCGGGAATCGAACCCGGGACCTCAAGCTTCGTAGTCAGGTTCTCTACCTACTAGGCCATCTGGTCGTCTAAATTAGAGTTACATCTATTTATTCGCAAAACAAAATGAATATTTATTGCATTTTTTACATTTATAGGCTAACTTGCCTTGATCATACTAAATCTAAAAGTGTAATCACACTAGTCATTGAAATAGTCAGCTAATTTAACACAAAAAACACTGTTGCGAATGGATAAAACTACTAAACTTGATTTTTTTCGGTTTAAGAATATAATTCACCTATGCACATAATTTACCGCCCAGAAAACAATCATCATTGTGTTGTTCTATAAACCTATGACAGTAAACACCCATTAAACTCCGAGACTTTATGAAAACATCGAATAAACCACTTAACCCACCCACACATGCAAAGGGAGCTTTTCATATACGAGCGCTTTTATGTCGGGGGCGGCGCGCCATGTATAAAAGGCCCGCCGGCTCGAGCAGCCCCACATTCCCGCCTGTGAACTCACTTGCGACACACGCTCTCTACTTTTACAATCTCTCAACATGTCTTACTACGCCAACAACGAATACATCATCGCAACAAACAACTCGATTAACGAGAACAAATACAACAGCGACAAGATGAAGAACAGTGGCATCAAAGCGCTACTGAAACCGCTAATGAAGATCATTAAGAAAACAACAAAGCGAAATGTTCCCGCCAAAACCATCCAGACATCCTTCGAAGCTGACGAGAACGCCAGCAACGAAGCTTTGGAGCGCAAAATCTACGAGGAAATGGAAACGTGCCAACCAGGAGCTGCCTTCCTTGTTTACAACCAAGATTCTACCTGCGACCTCGTGCCTGTGGCTCGCGACGACTTCTTCATCCCAGTCCACTTCGCACGCACCGAGGCCGGCACCTTCTTCTGGACCACCGTCACCAAAACTGAAGTTGACTTTGCAACTGCCCACTGCTACACCGAGTGCCAGACGCCAGAGCAGCAATACCCAGCCTTCCAAGACCGCTGGGTGCAAGCTTAAACTCACCTTCCTACGACAACCTTGTCTTCCGTGAAACCAGTGCTGCTCTCCGGTTTCTGCAATCGTCTGTGATGTTAGCTTTAATCTCAAAGGTGCCATATAGGGTTAAGTTGTATATAAGATTCGCTCAATACTCGTGATAATTACGAAAGCTTTAATTGTATCGAATCGTGTGATATTTTGGTATTGTATAAAACAAGTTAGAATAAGTGTAGGCTTATTGAAATTGTGATCTTCCATAACTGAGCTTTAATTTAGAATAATAATTTATTTAATAATACGGTTCACAGTTTAATAAACAAAACTGTTTCAATGAATTTTATATTTTTCACTTGCATCAACACAACCCCTATTTTAAAACATGATTGAAGGTAATGAGCAAGGTATTTACTGTAATACAGTAGCGGGCTTGGCAACCGCAGTTCAATCTCACAAGAGTTCAATCAGATAGCTATAGCTCGCTATAGCCTTTTCTGGCTGGTTCCAAAAGTGGTCAGACGAGCTTGTCGGCGCGAGCCACAGTATACACAGACAGGTATAAGATAAGTCGCGCCCGCGCACGTGCAGGGCCTAAGGCGGACCTCGCTACTGGGTTTTTAATGGTCACTTTTTACTCCGCCGCTGTTTTCGTTTTCTTATTTCGGTCGGACGTGATTAAGTGGACTTTGATTGAGAGATAGCGGATTATGGTTATGACGGAGACAATAGGTGTCCCGCGGGCGATCGGGATTAGGCGTGGGTGTTGCTTAATGCTACATGAATTTAGTTGGAGTTGTTTTCGTTTGTTTTTAGTCTTTGTAAACATGCCGGCAATTGACTTGTACTTAAAATGTACACTATTATAGACTAGACTAAAGAAACTAAAGAAAAGTCTAGTCTAGTTTGCCCTAGCAGGGTCCATGTAGCACTGAAATATCTATTTTTCACCTTGTAATACCATGGTTGCAGCGAATAAATGAATATGAATACGAATATACTTTATATCAGTTTTTGTTTATACGAGATAGGTAACTAATTTTAAATATTATAAGACGCAGTGTATTACTTTGCTCTCTAGTTCTCTACTTTACTCAAACGACACATGGATAGCCTTGTTCTATATCCATTCGTGTTGATGGTTTAAGATGACCACAGCACGCGCTAGAAGATAAGTCAAAGGCACGTGCCGCCAAAAAGCAAACATACACATTGTTAATTTAACTATCTATTGTAATTTTGTTACTATTAAAATGAGATAACAATGTTGAAGGACTTTAATCTCATTCCTTTCCAGTCGATCAAAAGCTACTAAAATCATTTCAAACAATCAATTGTATAGAGCTACGAAAAGTGCTACGAAAAACTCGTAGGTGCTAGTATGTAGCAGTAGCACCAAGTGTCTAATAAGCAACGCTTTACGTACTTTGACATCAATTGTATGTTTGCAAATCAACCCTTTACAGAATGATTGTTGAGTTTATATTATGTATTTATCTTTTAGACTTTTGGTTTACTTTACAGGTATTATGATTGGTTCTATTTTCGTGATCTGATTTTTGTTAAGTCAGACAGTATCATTCAAATTTAGGATGTATTTGTCATGTTATTATATTTGTATATGTGAAGGTAGTTAATAAAATCAGTCTTAGCAAGTACACCGTGTATGATTGACGCTCCCTACTTACATAACATGGCGCAGCCGGATAATTAAGAACTAATTAATCTCAAACGTAAAAGTATTAATAATATAATATCTTATAATAAAAAGTATCGGAACAAAACAAAACTATAACGTGTGTGTGAAGGAAAATAGTGAATTAACTAATAGTAAGAAAATGGAGTCCATGTTACAACCGCCGCGGCCGTTTATTTTTGAGAACAATATCGTTAGTGTAACCTCAGGAAATTTAAGTGAAGAATGGGGCAAATGGAAAAAAGCATTTTTAATATATTACGAAGCCTGTGAACTGTCTAAGAAAGATGTGAAAGTGCAAATCAATATATTGTTGCATGTGATTGGAGAAAAGTGCAGAGACGTATATGACCAGTTTGGAGTCACATGTGTAACACTCGAAGAGGTTTTTAAGAAATTTGATGGATTTTTCCTCCCGAAAAAGAACTTAACCATTGAGCGGCACAAATTTTTTACCCGTGAGCAAGGTCAATCAGAGTCAGTTGAACAATACGTATTTGAACTTAACAAAATGGCGGCAAAATGCGAGTTTAAAGATTTGTGCAAAGATCTAATCCGAGACAGGTTAATTTGTGGCCTTTTAAATGGAACGCTGCGTGAGCGCTTATTAAGGGAACCGGATTTAACATTAAAAAAGGCCGTGGAGATATGCAGCCTTGCAGAATTATCTAGAGAACATGCAACTACCTTAAAAACGGAAAACGCGCAACATACCGTACACGAAATAGTGGATCGGAAAGTCGAATCTCATCCAGACGATTCTAAAATAAATTTAATCCGCAAAAGAAGTGAACATGAGTCGGCGGCAAAATCGTTTCCGTCGAGGCGCCCAAGGACACGCGGCGTACGAGCACAGTGGCCCCGCGCGGGAACGTCAGGGGCGCGCCACGGACACAACGAGACTCCAGGGCATTCCGGTGGACACCAGCAGAGGGCGCAGCAGCAGGACAGGACGTGGTCTTATGCTCCGACGAACCGTGGCTGTTTGCAGTGTGGAAATGTACATCGCAAGTACAACTGTCCGGCGTATGGTCAGCAATGCGTCCGCTGTAAGCGGATGAACCACTACTCGAGGATGTGCAGAGTGTACGAGGTGTATGAAGAACCATCCGATCAGGTAAAACATAACATTAATAATAATAACTCTAAAGATTGGTTAGTGCAATTAAAGATACGCGGTGTAAATATAAATTTTAAACTGGACACTGGAGCCGATGTCAATGTGCTTCCCGAAAAGATTTTAAAAACAATGAAGATCGAGTCAAAAGATTTAACCAAAACGAGGTTAAAATTGCAAGGTTACTCGGGCAGCAATATTTCAGTGATAGGTTCGTGTTTTCTTAAATTTAAACATAAATCTACGGATTACATACTACAGTTTATTGTTGTAGACTCGGATTCTGCTCCCATTCTGGGCCGAAGCTCATGCGAAGAATTAAATTTAGTTAAAAGGGTGTGGTCCGTAGACTTAAAGAATAAAATATCGAATGAAAATATTTTAGAAGAATATCCAGACGTTTTTCAGGGGATAGGCTGTTTACCGGGAAAATATAAAATAGAATTAAATCAGAACATCCAGCCAGTAGTGCACGCACCCCGTAAGCTTCCTGTCGCTTTGAAGGGACAAATTAAAAATAAAATTAATGAGATGCTGTCTCAGGGTATTATCGCCAAAGTAGAAGGACCGACGGACTGGGTTAGCAGTATGACGGTGGTTAAAAAGCCCAACGGTGATTTACGCATCTGTCTCGACCCGCAGGATCTCAACAAAGCTATAAGAAGAGAACATTTTAAGTTGCCTACTATAGAAGAAATAATCAGTAACTTATCAGGTGCCACTTACTTCAGTACCTTAGACGCAAAACACGGCTTCTGGCAAGTAGCTTTGCATGAGGATAGCACAAATTTGTGCACATTTAACACGGCGTTTGGACGTTACAAATTTCTTAGGATGCCTTATGGAATTTCATCAGCTTCCGAAATATTTCACAAAAAACTTAGTGAACATTTTGATGACATCGAAGGGGTCATTCAATTTATTGATGACATATTAATATACGGCGAAACAAAAGAAAAACACGACCAGCGCTTAAGAGCTGTTTTAAAACGATGCCAAGAAATAAACATCAAACTGAATAGAGACAAGTGCAAAATTGGTCTTAGTGAGTTGAAATATTTGGGTCATAAAATAACAAAAAATGGCATAAAACCGGATGAGTCGCACGTATCGGCCATTAAAAACATGCCGAGGCCACTAAACGTTAAAGACGTAGAACGGTTTTTGGGTCTCGTAACATATGTGGGTAAATTTGTACCGAATTTATCAGAAAAAACTTTTTTACTACGCGAACTGCTACACAAAGACGTGGAATGGCATTGGGACGAGCGCCATGAGCAATGTTTTAAAAATATAAAAGAATATCTGATAAACCCACCGGTGCTACAATACTATAATTTAGAAAAACCGATCGTTATTTCAGTTGACTCATCAAAAAATGGTATGGGTGCTTGTATACTTCAAAATAATTTGCCAGTGGCCTATGCATCGAGATCGCTTTCAAAAGCCGAGCAATCTTATGCTCAAATAGAAAAAGAATTATTAGCCTGCGTCTTCGCTTGTGAACGTTTTTATACATATATATATGGCCGAACGGATGTTGTAATAGAAACAGATCATAAACCGCTAGTCAGTATAATTAATAAGCCACTGGCAAATGCACCCGCACGATTGCAAAGAATGCTTCTAAGACTCCAACCGTATTCATTCAAGCTTGTTTATAAACCGGGTAAGTACCTGTTCGTCGCCGACGCACTATCGCGTGCAGTTGCACCGGGTGAGAGCGAGACCTCCCCGCGCGATCACTTAGATGCACAGGCGCAGGTCTGCGCCATAACGTCCAGTAATCCGTTGACAGATACACACTTTTTAGAAATTCAAAAGTGCACGCGCCAAGATAGCGAGTTAATGAAGTTAGCAAAAGAAATAAAACGTGGGTGGCCTGCACACAAAGTAGATGTAGATAACGTATTGAAACCATACTGGGACGTCAGAGACGAACTAACGCTGGCATTTGGTATCGTTTGGAAAGGTAATAAGGTAGTGATACCTCAATGCATGCGTCCAGAAATGTTGAGGAAAATTCATATTACGCATTTTGGCATTGAAAAATGCAAATTAAGGGCTCGAGAGATAATGTATTGGCCGAATATGAACTCACAACTAACGGATTATTTGTCGCGTTGTCAGGCCTGTCTTACGCACAGGAAGCAAAACACAAGGGAACCCTTGATGTCGCACGACGTGCCTACGCGGGCGTGGTGCAAAGTGGGAACAGACATATTTCATTACAATAATGAATCCTTTCTAATAGTCATTGATTATTTTAGCAAATTTGTAGAAATATTTAAACTTCGATCAATGAGATCGGAATGCGTTATCAACAAGCTTAAAGGACTTTTTACGAGACAAGGTATACCTGAAACGGTAATGAGTGATAACGGGCCAGAGTTTTCGTCTGAAAAGTTCGTAATTTTTTCAAAACAATGGAACTTTCAGCACATAACGTCGTCCCCAGGATATGCCCAGTCTAATGGCCAAATAGAACGAGCGATACAAACTATTAAAAATATAATGAAAAAGACATCATACGAGCGCTCTGACTTCAATATGGCGTTGCTAGAATATTATAATACTCCAATCAGTTCCGAAATCGCGTCTCCTGCGGAATTACTATATAACAGAAAGTTGCGAAGCATTATTCCTTGCCCACCAAAGCTACTTCAGCCCAAAATACACAAAGGCACGGGTGAACGGTTACAACAGAGACAGCAGTTACAAAAAATATACTATGATAAAAGAGCAAAATGTTTAAAACCACTGCAAGTTGGCCAAAAGGCCAAAGTCAGAGTAAACAGCGACTGGGTATCATGCATTGTAATTAAACCGCTGGGAATGCGATCTTATGTTGTAAAATTGTTATCAGGCCGAACCTTAAGAAGAAACAGAAAGCATATAATAGTTGATTCACAGCATCGCGTAGATAGGTCACTAGAAACCTGTTTTGATTATGACGACATAGCAGTAAACAATGCACAGCTGACCGAGTCGCCCGCGCTTGCGCATGCCAACGGCTCCAGTTCCAATCAAAACGCACAATCAATTCAAAGTAATGTAAATATCAATAATAATGTATATTATCGTACTCGTTTTGGCAGGGAAGTGAGACCTCCTGATCGGTGGGGATACCCAGCACCTACGTAAGCTATTTAAAAAAAAAAAGTAACTTACAAATAATTATATTGTTTTAGTGTAACTATGTGTAAACATTGGTGTGCATGCTATAGAAACAAAACATTAAAAAAAAAAAAAAAAAAAAAAAAATTTGATGCACTAATTTGAAATGTGATACTGTATTAAAAAAAAAATTGTTACTTTTGTCTCACACCTATGTATATTAAATATTGTGTTTGCTTGATTTATTTTGCAAATCAGAGTTTAAACTATTTTATTGTTAAATTATAATCGCCGATCCTGAGCAACGTAAAGCATGCAACTATGTAATTACCCAATATTATATATTTACTTTATTCAGTCATGTGTAGGTAAATAAAATATAGAAAATGTATCGCGAGCCAAAATTATAAAAAGAAAACATATAATAATTGAAGCAAATTTTTATATCAGAACTAAGTATGGAACATTAACATAACAAGATATGAATTTAAGAATAACTAATGAAATATTAATTATACAATATACAGAATTTCACGAATGTAAATAATACATACTAAAATAAAATTAAATTTGCTAGAAATAATTTATTAATAAACTTGAATAAAGTAAACTTGAATATAAGTATAATTGAATATATGTATAAGTAATTGAGTTCTGAATTATTTGTAAAATAATAATAATAATAAAAATGCATGTAAGATTAATTTTAGGAAAAAGTGTAAAAAAAAAGTTGAAAATGTAACTAAAAGACTTTTTTTTTGTTTTTTGTTTTAAAGAAAAGGGAATTGTCATGTTATTATATTTGTATATGTGAAGGTAGTTAATAAAATCAGTCTTAGCAAGTACACCGTGTATGATTGACGCTCCCTACTTACATAACAGTATTAGCATCTAAATTAAATTCGATATGTGTACATTTAAGTTGGAATATAGTTTTATTTCCAATGTCACATTGAACGATATAGTTATGCATAAATAAAATAAATGCACAAAACGTAAACTTCATCGCGTGCTTCATCGAAGTCCACATTTTGCGCCATTTTCAAACCAATTCCGAGCAACCTGAACAAGTTCCAACCTGTTACGACGAAATAGCACCTCGACAAGTCGCGACTCGTATCGATCCACAAAAAATAAAAAAGCTTTATTGTGCAACTTTAAGAATAACTACCTACTCGTATTTAGTTGACAAAGGCCCGATCACAATACGCACGATAATTTATCGACGCACGTGCAATGCTAAAAGCTTTCTCCCACGAGTCGAGACACGCACAGCAATCAACCAACTTACTTAATTTAATTACAACAAATGGCAGTCACAGAATCATAATTAAAACAAACTTAAAGCCGCAGTAACTTTCATCCTGGTATTAATTAATCGTGCGGCGACAGTCTCTCTCTAATAGTCTAAGATCCCTAATAGGTATCGACCTTCACCAATTAAATTAAACTAACAAACTTTTTTTTATATAAAATAAAATATTCTAACAAAAGTAACTTTTTCTGTTCAAGGCTTCATAGTTGCCAGTTATAAATAGGTGAATCGAAAGTGGTACTTTCTCTGTTCTAGTAACCAAATGAATTATATACCGTAAAGTCTTCTACTTTGACCCAGTAAATAACTTTGGTTTATATAAAAGCCAAATATAGAAGCATCCAATAAAACATGGGTAACTAAATCCAACCACATGGATATGTGCTGTGATTTAAATACAATAATAAAACCTAGAGTAAAGTTAATCTCAAAGGCCAAAGTAAGTACCTTACGGTACGGGTATGTATTACAATACCGAAGTACGAAAGACCGAATGTATTAAAACATCGAATGGGTCAAAAGACCGACACGATTTTTTTCTGAAACCGTAAACTTTTCAGAATTTATTAAAACGGCATCATACAGAACCCATTAGGTTAGGTTAGGTTTGTTTTATAACAATCTTAAAAAGTTAACGGTGTCAGAAAAAAATCGTGTCGGTCTTTTGACCCATTCGATGTTTTAATACATTCGGTCTTTCGTACTTCGGTATTATAATACATACCCTACGGTACAGCTACGCCTTATACTTTCTATCAATATTTTTTTATTAAATACTAGATCTTGAAATTGAGGACGATAATGGAAAAAAATTAAGCTTAACCTCGAACACATTTCTTTGGGTATATACCTACCTCATTAACGCTAGTTAATTTCTTAAATAAAAAATAAGTTTCATTCGGTTACTTGATCAGTATTAGCTGGATGAGAGTGACCGAGGATTGTGCTCAGTGGCGTGCCATGGGAGAGGCCTATATCCTGCAGTGGACGAGCATAGGTTTATGATGATGATGATGATTTGATCGGTGCAAGTCGACCTATAACGGATCTTGTACTATAGAGATATCGCCGCGCCAAACGCCACAACTTGCTATGCTAATTGCTACGCTATTAAAAAGTGGCCCCGGACCGATACCGCTAGCTGTCCAGTTGTCATAATTACCAGAATACACGACTCCAAGATCTATAATACGTAGGTAGAGATAGCGAAGCGGTCCAGCATAATAATACCATACGCGGCGCTCAACGAAGGACCCGTGAGAAATTTCGGCAGATGTACAATTCTTGACGCGATACGACGAGTGAACGCTTATCTTTTTTTCCTTTCGAGTTTTAATAATACGGCGTTCGCTCCGGTATCGACGCTCGTCATGAGTCATCTTGCATTGTATTGCACGTGTTCGATCAGACTCGGACGAGGACGCGGGCGCATCGGGTTAGAAAGGATTTTTTTGCAACCCTTATTTCCAATGCAACTCTTGCAAAATTTGGGTTAATTTTTTTTAATACCAATACCAAATCGTATACTCTCGAGACACGTGCATCGCAATTGTTATTTTGGAATGTTCGAAGAAACCGTAGACTTTAACATAAAAGGCGGTGGCCACGTGCAGAGATTTCGAAAAGCGAACGGAAGGGTCAATTAAATCGGGCGGTAGGTAGCCGCGGCGTGCTATTGAACCCGTGGTAATTATGATCTATGGTTAATTGAAGATTGTGCTCGGCCGAGTTGATTAGTTTTCAATTACAATTAAATTGCTATTAGGGTGCACATGATATAAAGTCGGCGAAGCAATTAGAACAGCATTAACGAAGTTTCACGCGGATTAATGCTTACAGATGGAAAGCAATTACCGGTTTTCATTTAGTTATTTCCCGCTACGCGTCTAAGCATAGCGCCCGTTTAGGCGCCGCCGGCCAATGAATCTTCTGGTCCAATTAAGGTGAGCTTAATAAACATTCGAAGTAGCGATACCATTATCGTATAGAGAGGTATTCTCTGTTGTAATAAGACTGTTCGACCTGAGGGCTTCGTTGTGAAACATTCGAAGCCACTTCATTATTATCACCATTTTCGTCCATCAATTTAAAAGTTACTAGCTGTGGCCCTTTACACTTTCTCGGAATTTTAAGTAGCCTACCTTAATCTAGAATAGAGCAGCTATCTATATCAGTGAAAGATTTTATAAAATACAGAAGTAGTTATATGTACAAAAAGTAGTTATGTGTTAAATAAATAAATAAATAAATAAATAAGTACAGATTAGATAATTTACACACTGCTTTAGTATTAAAATTGACATTTCCATAAGCAACTATGTATAGTTTGTATGTATGTATCTTTTAATGTATAGTAGCGGAATGAAAAGGTTCTTCCCTTTTCGACCTTAACTCGTAAACATAGAGTCGAAAAGTGACGAACCTTTTCATTCCGCGACTGTACTCAATATAGTCGACCAAGAAAAGCCATTACCACCGTAAAGTTCAATATCAAGTATACGACTTAAAACCTTAAAGGCTATTTTCACTTACAATTCAATTTGACAATTGGTCTTATTGTTTTTTTCTGATGCAGGAACTGTCACCGAAAATGGTAATGCACTTGTTCCACTATACAACAGCATAAAGATTCGTTAATTCATAAGCCATGCACGACCTCACACAATAAAGACATGCGTTAGAGCTAACATAGATACCAATCGACTCGACAAACTTAACCAATTTAATTGACACTCAATACCCAATTGAACCTTCAGTTTGAGATGTACAGTTATTCTGGCCGCGTAACAATACACCTGTGTAGTACACGAGTTGGAACGATGATATCACAGTTTACACAGATGAGGCAAACAGTTGTAGAACAGAGAACCATTTGCGTCAGAGTTGTGAGCTGGCGCGCGTGCGGTTAAGGCCTATAAGCGGTTCTAGAATATATTTTTTTAATAGCCTATATGCCCCACTGCTGGGCAAAGCCCTCCCCTCCCCTTTCTTCCGCCATTTTTCCCTATCCTGGGCATGCACCAAAAAATAATAATGCTGATTATTTCTTTAAAATCTAAGTAATTAAAATTAAAGGAGCTCGCGGGTGAGCAAAGTAATTGTTTTAGTTCATTAAAGGAATCAGTCATTTAAGGCCGGCAACAAATCAATTAAATAAAATCAATAAAATTAATAAAAAAGAAAACTGTTGTTATTATTTATTACAATCATACTTTTCGTAACTTCTAATTTTCCTGTTAAAACGGTTTTAACAGAATAAAATAGTAGTTACAAAAAGTATTACGAACGTTTAATAATCGAAAAGCGACGCAATTTTTTTTTCAAATTATCGATGTCGATAAAAATGTCTAACAGTGTGCACATCCCTTTTTGTTGCTTATGTTGGCAGCAGTGCCGTCCACAGCTGCTGTCATCAAGCTGTCATAATTTTTGTCCTGTTGGTACCGTTGGTACTGATTCTAGCCTACGTTTCATACTACTCAGAATGTCAAGTCAATATATGGCACTCCCGTCTCTTAAACGTAGTGGTTATATTCTCTTTGAATGCAATGACTCTCCTTGAGTTGTTACTATTCATGAGCGGTGGTGATCAATTCCCATCAGATCAACCCTCTTGCTCGTTTGCCTCCCTCTTTAAATAAAAAGAAATTGAGGAGATAAATATAACGATGAAAATCTAAGCAAGCTTCAATTAAATTAATTAATGTAGTAGTAATACTTCTGAGAAAATAAATGCATCAATTTGGATATAATCTGTAAGGCACTTTACTAACCTACTTACTTTACAAGTACTAGATAGGCAAATTGTCATGACTGATGCCAATTTTTAGCAATTTTGGCTACAACTATGTATTATCTTTATCTACATTCTTTTTCAATAATTCCTCTGACTCAAAATCCATTTATTAAATAGGAATATTTGTTTCAATATGTAATTATGTTTTGAAACATTACGAACTTGATGGCGTACACTTTAGATATCGACTGATACTATTGTCAACTGCAAATAAAAAATCTTATAAATATTAACTGGAATTCAAACTAGCTCAATCATCTGCTGAAATATCCCTTTCTTTGAGCTTAGCACTAGAGTTTTTTTAAGCCAGTAGCCACAAGTGCTGAAACTACAAATCATTTTTTTTTTATTTTAGTACAATCAGCTCTCCAACTAAGGAATTTTATATACCATCGAGTTAAGCACACGTAGCCTTAACCACTTCAAATAAGTGAGTCACTCAATGATACAGCTTGTGTACATAGATTGTTGACAACTGGCATTCATTACACAGCCTTACTTTTTGATACGGCGAGATTAACATAAAACAAGATTTCTACGCAATGACTTAGATAAGACCTAGGTAATTCACAATTTTATCGTTTTCGGAAACACCTAAGTATCTATAACAGCGCAAATACTAGAATTACTTTTGATTGCATTCGAAATAGGTTCGCCTACTGTCAATCTAGCCATATTTATTGATATCATAAACATCTAAGCATTCAAGTTGGTTAAAAATATCTAAACACGAGCGTATTGTCAACTGTATACACACATGCGTATTTAGATATTTTTGAGCTCTTCCGTTATTTGTGATAGCAACTTATAACAATTTTAGATGATTAGGTACAACATTACAAACAGTCCGATCCACATGTGACCATAGGGATGGCTTTTTCCTCCATCCACGTTATTGGCATTGCCATTTGCCATACAACAAGGAAATGCAGCCAGCCTTATGGAAACCCTGCCATTGGCTGCTATATTTACAAATATCACCCATACCCCATACCATACATTAGTTTTTTATTATTATTTATTTCAATTGTACCTAACTATCTGTTGTAAATTTTTAGAGCCAAATAAATCAATCTACATACCATATGTCTGGGTGATATTTGTAAATACTTATAGGTTTTTAGGTCTACATTAAGTTAGTTAAGTATGTCAATTTTTGTATATTTAAACTAAACTATTTATTTATTTACACTCTATGCACTGGTTCATGTTATCACCACAAACGTTTAGCAACGTAAACTAAAATGCTGCTTAATTTATTTCATAGACTTTACATTATAATTTTATAAACTAAAATACACGTCAACACTGCACGGATTTCTATTCTATTCTATATTCTATTTTCTAAAGCATGGCTAATGTTTAATCGAGAATATTTTCAATAGGTATCCCATTACATTAGCCTCCACGTAATATCTAACTACACAGTAGTTACACTTCAGACATTCACAAACACTAAACCTACTTCACTGCATATTTACGCAATAAAACACCTTTTTTTTCAAAATTCGCAAACTATTCCATATTGTTGATCTAAAATATTAGCCACTGCAGATACCGTTACTTCCTAGTTGAAGGTACGAAAATAACTAAACTCGAAAGGTACCGGCGTCAAATTTTATACAATCATCACCCTATTGCAAAATCGGTGTTCCCACGATCCTAATAAATACCCTCTGACCGGTCTATATTGTCTAGAAAAGCATTGTCTTCCTAACTTCCGACTCCCCTATCTTCTTATTGTGAAGGGGATTCGACTCTTCCTGGTTTGAGTTCGCGCTCTCACCGCTAGATGGCTCTATAGCAAACGAAATCGACGTCGTGAACTTTTATAAATCTGAGGCCGTATTGTCTAACGCTTTTGATGCTTACCTTCGCGAGCTTCGCTTTCACCATCTCTTTCTGTCATCACTTTATTTATACCGCTTGACAGAAAGAAATAGTGATTGAGAAGGCAAGCGTCAGAAACGTTAGACAATAAGCCCGCTGCCCGGGGTTTTTCCCTTGCCAAAAAAGAAAAAGAAAAAAACGTGGATATTTTGAAAAAGCTTTCGAACGAAAAAGGTTTATTTCTACGAAATATAAGTCCCTAGCGTTAACATAACGGTTGAGGTTACTGTTAAAAAACTACTGCTGCAGTAAAAACAGGCATAGATAATATTTTTAATTGTATCGTAAATTGAAATTGTATCCTAATTTTTTGTCTTGGGAATGAATATGAACTACCGAATTGTTATTTTATTTAACTAAAATGTTCATAAATCATGACTTTTGAGTTTCGCTCTACTTAAATCAACCAAAACAGCCCAAACATCTGTGGACCAGCAAACATTGAAAAAACAACCGACCTACTTCTCCGGGCCAAAAACAAACAAATTTCCAGTCCCGAACCCGAACCATAGAGTAGGTATCCAAAGAGTACAATAAATAGTACTTGACCATTCATTAACCACAGACAACGGTAATCGAACAACACGTGGCTACCGCACGCGCCGGCATTTGTCCTACAAACAATGCGACAAGGATTGTTTGATTTTACTAGACAAATAAACAGTCGATGGTTTTCTGTTTGTAATTCATGAAGTTTAAGCTTCATTTCATAATATTCTAGATTCAAAAATAAGTAAGTAACATTTATCCACAAACTTAATTGTTAAAACCAATAAACAAATTCGCAAAGAGGTGAATTTGTGCTCTACCTTAACTAGTAGTAGAGAAAAATCGTGTGACGAATTTTAGAACAGGATAAAATAATGAAATTATGATTTCTGTTTGATCTATACAAATACTCCAAATGGAAAAATTATATAATTTAATAAAATCAATATTATCTTTATTACTCAGTAACAGCGCTATTTAAACTAATTAATTAGTCATATCACTTACTAATTTACTTAATTAATTTCGATAGTGCTACTTAAAAACATATACCTACCTACCCAACTAATTTGTTACTACGTAGTAGGTAAGGTATTATTTTATGTACGTTTACAATTAAGTATTTGTGAAAAATTATCTTTTTATTCGTTTCTTGGAAACAAGTGAATATTTTTTTGTAAATATCTACTTACTGATGACTAAGAACGAGAGCCAGTTTTGGTTTAAAGCATTTATTATGTAGTACAATGTTTATCAAAATGAAATGTGGTGTTTTATTTTTGCATATGAGTCACTATTTCAGAGTACGAAGCAAACATATGTGGATATTGAGTAACTATTAAAAACTGAAATACTATGAGTAATACATTCAACAGTATAACACAATTCAAAGTAAATTATTTTACCTCTGCATACCATATTTCTAGACTTCTTTATGTTGTTAAAATTTGCTCCAATATTTCAATGATTTCTGTAAAGTTCGAAAAGTCATTTTTGGACACGTAAATGGGTCCTAATTGTCTTAATTACGAGTATGTTCTCATTAGGGTAATAACAGGCGTGCTACAACACTCTACAATAATGTTTAGCTTCTTACGTAATTTCTAAAGTACCTTAACTACCCTCGCAGACAAACTACAGCTTCGTAGGTCGTAGCACCAAAACATCCTAATTATTATCCACAGAGTATAACAAAAAGAACAAAATCATTAATGTGGTAATTGGCAATCATGACACGGTCCCGTACTGGCAACACGAACCGGTGTGCGAGCCGTGGGAACGACGACAGTTGCTCGCGCCACACCTGCCCCCCGCTAAAAAAACACTTTGAAATTTTAAATTCGGAACAATTTGCCTGACCTTGGCAGTCAACTTTTTCATTTGTATTTTTTGGCTTTTTAGTTTGTGCCAGTATTTTTGTCGTTTGCAGAGTTAGACTGGATTTGGTAGATATTAAAACTTTTATGTTCTTCAAGAGCTATAAAAGTAGCACTTGTGTACATATAGGTATAAGTTTACTGACTATTAACTATTTTCCTTACCATAAATAAATTCGTGCCTTGATATCACTAAAAGTGTTTTAAAAAAGAATAGATAGTAAAATACAATATAACATTAAATTACATACCAATATATCCACTCTACATACTTTATTAATCACTATATTCTGCAAATTATATTATTATGCTTAAATGACTCCTAATTTGTCTAGAAAATAGGTTACAAAATTACATGAATCCTACAAAACACACAAAACTATCTAATCTACAGAGAAAACCAACTTAACATGCAACAACAAATCCATTATATCAATTTGCCTTATCTGTATAACGCGGGCATCTCGTAGATCCGCTAAGTCCGCTTTTTTTTTAAACCGTTGATCACGCGTCCCGCTCGAGCCATATGTCGCGTGGATCGTGGGAACGGATCCCGGCTGAACGCAATGTGTGCCTGTGCCTTCTTGAATACACGCGTTAAAAATATGAATTCGAACGCGTCATCTCCTTTTAAAAGTGCAGCTTGACGTAACACGAGAGGAAAAGTGAGCTGTAGATGTTTGTAACATGATTTAGTTTCTAATGAATCCGTTTATTTTGCACTGTTGATGGATTGTAATTTATGATAACTTAGACTCTAAGTGCACTTGAAAGAAAGTATTGTTTTTGTAACTTAATGAGGGTTTTCTGACAAGTTGAATATCGCTAGATGAACTTTAGTGTATTGGACGTTTCAGTCTTACTTGCGACTGGTTAATTTAGTAACAAATCAATTCCAAACGTGGTACAAATGTCAGGGGCTAAACTCAGGAACGGCCCAACACGGTTTGCGAGCGGTAATTCAATCGTTTGCTATCTATTCAGGAACACCAAAAATCACTGGTTTGCGAGAGGTTTGGGCTGAGATTGGAATGACCCTTACTTATTTATTTACAAAGCAAATTGGAGTTTCTCTGCGGGATCGCATTAGAAATGATGAAATCCGCGCAAGAACTAAAGTCACGGACATAGCTCGAAGAATCGCTAGACTTAAGTGGCAGTGGGCAGGGCACATCGCCCGTAGAACTGACGGCCGATGGGGCCGAAAGGTTCTCGAGTGGCGTCCGCGGACCGGAAGACGCAGTGTAGGTAGGCCTCCAACAAGATGGAGCGACGACCTGGTTAAGGTAGCGGGAACGCATTGGATGCGGATAGCGCAGGGCCGATCTGTTTGGCGAGCCTTGGGGGAGGCCTATGTTCAGCAGTGGACGTCTTTCGGCTGAAATGATGAAAGCAAATTAACAGGAAAATAAGGCTCATCCCAAGCTCAGCCCATTCCTATCCTCTCGCAAACGATTGAATTACCGCTCGCAAACCAACCGTGTTAAGCCGTTCCTGAATTTAGCCCCAGATTTGTCGATCGAACCTCACAAATCTCACAATACTAGCGCTGACTAACCTGTCAAAGAAACCGCCATTTAGACGCGTAAGCGTATTGCCAGATTATTGCAAATTGAGTAATGTTCGAACGCATAGTTTCAACAATTTTTAAATGGCTTTATCTAATTCATATACGTATTTCAATTTACCTTACACTTTGTGAAATTTTGACCTACATCTAGACCGCTATTACATGACAGTGCAATAATAAAGTAGGTATCACCAACAAACTTACATTAACAATTTACAAGAAAAACTCAGGGTTGTATTCTTTGCGAGTTATTTTCTTGCGATTTGGAAAGCTCAGTGCAGAACTTGCATGAGGAAGCTAAATGCGAAAACCCGAAGGCAGAGTGAAATTTTGCGCTTCAGGGGAGGCTTATATTATTACACCACATTGGATTGCTAAAGACCCATGATAATGAGGTATATTCCCACCTGAACTGAAATTGTCATCTTGAAAACACTTAATTCTAGATAGAGATCCCTTACTTACCATTATTATTCTTAAATTATACATACGACGTCTTCACGTGTGCTTACATAAATATCGCTTTTATAATGGCACAAAAAAACTCGAGATAGGGGGTGGAGGCGCGCAACTGGCGCGGGCAAGCGTGGGAACGCTTCGCCTTCAAATATAGATCGTCTTAAAGGTGCAATTCTTTTTTTTTCCTCAACGGCTTTTTATCTCTAATGGCTGGTGGCGAGTGGATTTGGAAATCGGAGCCCTTGAATTTTGTCGTACGTTTAAAAGTGTTTAGCAAAAAGTTGTTTGTATGAGCGTCGCGTTTCGGGTTTATAGTTTTTATTAGTTTCGGTGCAACTCGTTAGCGTAAAAGGTATGGTTTTTTAACTGCTACGTATTAAACGGAACACACCTGTTTAGTAAAACTTTTTAACTACTTAAAAAAAGTAATGTGCTACATTTTTGATACAAGGTTTAGTAATTCAATAAAACCATAGACTTTTCTTTTATTTCTTAGCCAAGTCAAAAAAATCCGAAAGGCATTTTTTATCACAACAAATGGGACGCTAACAAAATCGCGTCAGTAATTCCGAGCCGATGCGATTCCCCATTTAACCCTAGATTCGTGCATCTGCCGTTACAAAAGAAACCCTCACATTATGCTGGCACGTATTTTTTCTTGACCTCAATCGGCCTTTATACCCAAGGGGCGAATCGTGGGAACGGTCTTGCACAATCCCCCCTTTCCTTGGCCATATGCGACAGAAAAAAGTGCAATTATTTATTCCCGCCGAAGAAAAGGGGAGTTGTGAGAACGTGACCCGACAATGGGCTTCCTGGCTTCACCATACAACACTTCAATTTTTCAATTACAATTTTAAACCTTACCTCTAACACTGAGATGCTATAGTGCGATAGCTCGTGTATCTGTTTTACAAATAATCTTAACAGTCGTCTTGTAAAATACACGCACTCAAATAGCGACTCAAGGTAACCCCATTTAAGTTTAAAGTCGCTGTGCTTAGAGAGTCACTTACGCTCTTGTAACGTAAAATGAATAGTTTCTTCAATATAGACTAGTTTACATTGTATGGCATTACGCGTGACCTTTAGATGGTCGATTGTTAAAATGATAATCGATCTCGCCCCGTTAGTCATTCGATTCTTCGAGATATTCTCGCGCACGCGGTAATGCATTGTTGCGTAGTTTTTATTCCCCGTGTTGTAAACGGCCATTGTTTTTATGATTTATGGCCAGTAAATTATATGGCTTATAACCCGGAAACTTAACCTAGAACAGTCATCAGCTAACTGGGAGCTGACAAGGTGATTTTAAATATGCCTAAACGGCATTTTTGTTGTTTTTTTTATCTTTCATAATAAGGGCACTTCGACAGTGACAGTGACATTAAAGAGGCATATTTTCAGCTCGATTAACACGTTGCCATACGTTGCGATGCGCTTAAAGCTGTAAAAACGCTCATAAAGTCGCTACTATGATAAGACCGTGTATCCATAATGTGCTGTTAATTAAAAGCATCAGTTCCTAGTAAGATAAAAGGGCACGTCCACACCAGATAAGGTGCATGGACACTGTGACACTGCAGCTAAGCCAAGGGTAAGCATTAGCACGCTAGACTTATCTAGAAATCCACGCAAGCATTCTTCCTGCTTCCTTGTTATTGGTTAGATAATCTTTAATTTATGGTCATTCGTATTTTATGTACATGGCGGTTTATTAGCTGGCAATTAAACAAATGAGCATAATAGTTATAATTATTACTTAAGTACTGGTTTTTGTAATCAAACTCTAAATTTTCTAAATCTAAGTAGATAACATGAAACCATCAGATTTAGCTATCTGATTAAATGACGATTAACCTCCTGAGGCCCAACGTACTATTTTTAGGACTGTAAAATGTAATCCTTTCAGCCCAAGTAAATGTATAAATTCATCAAATAGCGTCCCAATGTCCCAAAATAAGGACGCACGCACGCACGCACTAATTAGCAATTACAATATTGTCTAAAATATATTAAAGTAATATAATGATTTTGTAAAGTCCTGGGCTACCAGTATAAGTGCCTATAAATAGGGCACTGGGTCGTTATTGTTATTACAAACGTCCTAAAAATAGTTTGGGCCTCAGGAGGTTAAAACATTTTTTTACTATCCATGAATACTCACCAACTGGCAAAAGAAATATGGTTAAATACTTTAATGACTTGCTGTTGGGGGTTTCGAATCTGATCGAAAGCCTCCCCTTTCCTTTTTCTTAACCTTTGCCTAAGCAATAATATCAAATTTCTCTACATCCCACTTTATTTTTGTCTTTTCTCTGGCTGTCGTTAAAATCTTTGCATATTCATCGTTCAGTCAACGTTTGTTGCAGTCCTTCATTTCGAGATAATTTTGTGCTCAAGTTCTGGCTAAAAATAGACCAAAGCTAATCTGACAACCTAGAAAACATACTTATAACTGCCTGGCAAGCATGCAGATATGCTCGTTATGGTTTGACGGAATAAGGCAGCTTTTCATTATCCATCTCAGAGTGTATCTACCAGCCAGTTGTGTGACCTTAAAAAAAACTAAACCTCTCTAAACCGCTAGTAGGATCTGTATTTAGTATTAGCTTTAAATATCGTTGTGCATAACTATGTACAACGGTATTTAAATAATAATATAAGTCAAAATTTATCTAACTCAATTTAAGCCACAATAGAGAAATATTTCTCAAGGCAGATGTTATGCAAATTCTGACTTATTACCTAATAAGTAATAGACGTATTATGTACTTTGACTTTTTTATCGAGACCTATATTTATAATTTACTAGCTTTTGCCCGCGACTCCGTCCGCGTGGAATTAGTAATTTGGCCAGCTTATTTTTTTTTATCAATAAATAAATTCTTAAAATAGACGTATCTTTCTTATTTGTGAACCGATTCAAATGAAACAAACACTAAATGTTAATCCAAGAAAATACCAACATATCAGTGAAAACCGCATCCTTCTAGGTTAAGCCGTTTCTGAGATTAGCGCGCACAAACGCACAGACAAACAGATAAACAGACAATAATTCTAAAAAACATTGTTTTGGGTTCTATTGCGCTAGTAAATAGCCCTAGTGACAGTTTTTCTCAAATATCTTCAATGTACAGACACCGACTTGTTACAGATTTATTATATGTATAGATATAGACTTACACGTGGTATTGTACCGTTCGTTTATTTCTCATAATAAGAGTTCAATTACAATAAATTTCGTTTCCATTTTGTAAAGCACTGTTATCATCCTTTTTAAGCATATCTTAAATCTGTATAGTTATCCCTTGTTCTTTCCAACAATACTGCAACAATATCGTATAGGAATTATCCCCTATAAGTAAACAGTCCGCTCATTTCTCAAACCGTGTTTGGTGCGATGCCTCGATGGTTAATTCATGGCATGCCTTACGTTAGTGTGACCACATTTACAAAAGCTTACTTAGGATAAAATAAAAGAAAATCGAATAGTTTTCATTTTTGGAATTCGGGACGTTTGAGTTAACTCCGTGTATTTTAAGTATTTATGTACTAGTTTTTTTGTAAGTTGTCCGACTTGTTTTTGACGTGTGGCCACACGAGATTTACCGCGCATGCGCGGCACGAGCAACGGTCGCACGCGCTTACAATGTCACGGCGCACCATATCGCAACCGCCGACCGCTTATTGCAATTTATACACGGTAATATAAGATAATATTGGATTTTATACACGTTCTGGTATTTAGGACGACGTATTTGCAATATATTAAAGAATGGATAAGTAGTAATAGTGGTTTCTTGAGACGTAACTGATTTAGTTTGATATAAGAACAGCAATAGTCTTAAGGGCCTGTTTTACGAGTCTCTGATAAACTCTTGTCATTTTATGTAACAGATATCTGTCACGTAAATTAATAGTAGCTTATCAGAGGAGAGTTATGAAACAGGCCTAATCTTTAAGCATTAATTCCAGATTAAACAATGTAAGTAGGTAACCTAAAATAACACCAATAGATACTCTATCAATATGTAGTAACACACGTAATTGCATCTCGATGCAAATGGCGTCATTACTCAACTCGCCAGAAAGAGTCCATTTCCGCCACTTTCGTTTAGATTTTGCAATTGGTACGTGCTGTGCGGGCACTTTATTTCATTGGCACGAGTGTCCGGAGTATCACGCGCAGCGGGCGGCGCGGGCGCAGGGCGAGACGGGAGGGGGAACTCGCGACCGTGGGAACGCTCTGCCTTTAACGCGTCGCACGTGCTCGAGACGCTACTACAGCCGCAACGAGATGGAACGAGACAAAATATGACGTCTTACAAAAAGCAAAGGTCTATTTAACTTCTTAGATTAACCAATGTTTGAGTCTTGATAGGATTACCATAGAGTTCATTTGGCGTATACGCCTTGATTGCAGTTGTAACGTTGCTGTTTATAAAAAAGTGAAGGTAAAAAATATATCACGACCAATAAAATAACTTGGACCAACAATCAAATCGAATTCGTATCGAAGTGTGAAAACGATGCCATCGTTTTAAAGCTTTATTTATTCGAAAGTAAGAAATATAATGGAGATGTAGATTTATCGCGGCCGCTCGTTCGTTTAGTAATTGCTACCGGTGACCTCTGCACAATGAAATAAACGGAGACTCGAACGTGAGTGGGATAGATGTTTCGCAGAACTGACCACGTGAAGACTTAAACTTGGCATGGCAGTTCTAGCTCATATTCCTACAGAATTACAGCCAAGTTATACAGCTCTACTTATTTGTAATTATGGGCATAACTAAAGTGCCCATACGACTGGTTTTAAACGGAAACGTCCTGCTTTAGGGTCCTGGTGTCCCGAAAACGAATCGGAGGCCCAAAGCTGTCCCATTATAAAAAAAATAGGCACGCGTAATCCCTAGTCGAACGTATACTTATTTTGATAAACACGTTGTAGGCAGAAGATACGACTTAATTAAAGATTTCCGTACATTAAGCTATGTTAAAATTAACATACCTAATTTCAAGAATCTTGCCAAGACTTTTCCGCATTTTTGCACTTGCCACTTACAGTGCTAAAATAAATTTGCGCACCGGAACATAACTACAAAATTAATTAAATTAAAATAAAACATTGTTAATAGTAAAAAACCGGTTGTCTGTAAAGTCGGTTTACGGACGATAGTTTAACGTGACAACGTCATAACAAAACATTCAAAAAACAAAAATGAAACCAGGCGGTCACCCATCCAAGTAGGTACTGACCGCGCCCGACGTTGCTTAACCTCGGTGATCGGACGAGAACCGGTCTTTTGTCAAATATCTTGAAAACGGTGCATCCTACGGCAAAATCAATGAAATTTTCATCCCCCTTTCACTAAAGAAAACCCTCCCCCCCTCCCCTCAACACCCGCAACAGTTATACATTTTCGCGTATCAAATGCCAAAGAGACTAGAATCACTAAGTGTATCGAGTGATGGAGCACTGCCTGTATAATAAACGAAAACAAACTGACTGCATAGCATTCAAGGTGCCTCAAAGGTCAATGATAACCTGGTACCGGACGATGTTACCCTAGTTCTAGGAGGAAAAATAAGAAAACAAATCCATGTCACTTAGTGAAGCAATAATAGAATCACATAGCATATTATATTATATTATTTTTTTTTTTTTTTTTTTATTTTATATCACTGTTAGTATAAGATATTTTCGAAAAAAATGTCTATCAGTTATCGCTTAACTAACAACTAACTAACTCTGCATACGTCCTATTTTAATTACTGATAATAACGACTGTTACAAGACGTAAACAAGGAAGACCATAAAAAATGCCACCTTCGTCGACCTTTGGCACCATGTGCGGAGACATGTGGCCAATCTCGGCTAGCCCAGGTCAGGTTACGGACATTTGGCCACCACGCTGGTCGAAGGTTGGCCAAATGTCGCCAATCATTGATGGTTTACCGGCGATGTGTAAAGTGCACTTAACGCCTTGTGCGTGTTACAATGTAGTATTTTTTAAAGCATTATTAAAGTTGTTTTCTTTTCATAATGGGATTGTTGCAAATGTTGCAATTGCAGTGACACATTTCCTTGAACAGCAGAGACCGTATCATTATACTTATGGTTTGGCTTTCATGTTTATTTTTACGAAGTAATGGCATACATAAATTGGCATAAATTGTTGCAACTGAGCAGAAAAGTAAAATCTGTATATTTAAAAAAACAAATGGATTTTATTTCAAACACAGAACTAATCTTATCATAATAAAACCACCCTTATGAGAAACAAAGTATAAAGTGACGTAACAGCAACTTGTTTTTGTTAAAATCACTGAAACACGATCGCCCCATCCGGTCCTCGAAACCCGATTTAATAGGCTGACCTACATGGTGGACAATTCTTTTAGCAAAAAATTACTGGCCACCATCGTCCAACATCTTTTAAAAAAGAACTTAAGATCTAAGACAGTAGAGTTTCAAAGATTTTGAATTTCGAACGTTGAAAATCTTTCGAAGATACAGGATGAGCAATTTTTATTGTTAAATGAACCATGGACGCATTCATTGGTTTGAACGAAACTAAATTGCGCACATCCGGGGTGTCTATTGAAGGCGGCTATCTCGTGTTGTCGAATCATGTATTCTCGCATTGATGGAGACCGTAACAGGAAAATTACATCATCTTAGAGGTTTATTCTTATCGAACAAGGAAGCTCCAGCATTGGTATCAACAATACACTGTAACTTGACACTTTATTATCTGACGGCGTCTCGTTTCCGCCCACTCAAGATTTTTCGTGCAATCTTCGATTATTGTCTCTTTTCATACGCAAACATACAAAAACAGGTACTTAAATTTTACCAGTTGGTTTAATTAAAACAGATTAAATACTTTAAAATGTCAATTAATTAGGGTCATGCAAATTTATGGCTACTGATTTCCTTGAGATGTGCAGTTATTAAAGTACAGTTATAATTTTTAAATTAAAATTGAATACCAGTAAGTTACACCGTCATTACACCGGTGATACAACCGTAATCATATTTCGAAATCTCGGTAGCATACTCATTGATACGAAATTAAGTAATTAACCGTACAGTCTGTTTTTTTGAAAAACTTACTGCCAGCGACTCCAGTTCACGAAGGCTTATTAAAAAACAGTTAATTTGCATAATAAATTACACTACGCTTACAAAGATGCTGCGATACGGCAGCAGCGCCGTTATCGCGTTTACAACAATTATAATAACCCCCCAAGGCTTTCTTCTCTCCTTAACTGGAATTATTACGCTATTTCAATTCGCAACGGCATGCTTATAAACGCTCCGAACAGATAATTTGGAATATTTCGATAATAGCCGTATATTAATGAGATCTCGTTTGCAATGCTAATATTACGCTTTTTGTAAAGAGCAGATTATTTTATTACCCCAACAATATACTGTTTGGTTTCAATTAACTCAAAACATTGACGGGCGATCTCCGCGTGTCATTAATTTCCTCGCGTCTAACGTCAGTTGCGTTTTTTTTTTCAGTGCTACGAGCTACGCGCTACGCTATCCTAGCGGCATCCCGTTCTGGCGCGCGCGCGCAAGCTACGCACGCGCCGCCGTCTCCCTTGCACCCGCACACTTCCTGCGCGCGCCTCGCCCGCTCGACTGTGGGAAAAGACGGCAGGTGTTATGCGGGATCGTGAACAACCACGCATTACCATTCACATTATTCAACAATAAATAATAATAATAAGAAGCCGTGGAGCGAGTGGCGAGCACGCGCAGAGTCCTTGTCCGACGCCTCACATACTAATGGGTGGCGTGCGCGTGTGTGCGTGTAGATGAATTTAGTGTGCGTACTAGTTTTCTTGTACTATAAGACTTACGTGTTTTTTACTAGCGCTTCGTGTGGGCGGGCGCGCGTCTCGGATTTGACTGAAGATTATCTCTCTTTAATTGTTTTGGGATGTTTCTTTTTTTAAGCTTCAATGCATTTAATATAATGATCACTAAAATTTTGATTTTTAATCGTTTTTATTTCGTATCGATGGATTCTCTCTAAAAATTCTTGAATCTTGGTTTAAATTATAGTTCTTTTTTCTGATTTTACAAGTAATCAAGGGTCAGTGATTTTTTAGTGCGCAAGCCAAAACGCAGTATGAATAATGAGCGCATTGCGTTTATGAATAATGTAAGCGGTGTTTAGGAGCCAAATCGAAATACTGATTGCTTTTTAAAATTACTTATAAATATTAATGACTTCTGAAGTGACTTTTTTTGCTTTGCAAGTATACAGTTTAGCATTTGCTGCATCAGGTTAGGTAGGTACATTAAAACGTAATGAATATTTGATGTTATAAAAAGCGTGTCTCGTTTTAATATAGAAGTCATTAAAATTTGGTATTTAATAATATTTGAAACTAAAATTGTTACTACAAACCGAAAAGCACATTTCGCAACAATGTAAAAAATTCATTATCGGCAGCGCATGCTTCTGGAAGTTTCTCGGTGGTCGTAAAACGGGACATACTTAGCTCGCGTGAATAACTGAATACATACTAGTGTGGCAAGTTCCATTCATGCATTTTACCGCCGTGCAGTTGTAGCCATAACTTGTATCAACCTGTACATACTTAATTGGGGTTGTCTATTTTTTTGCAATGTATACTAAATCGAAAACCATTTCGAGATGAATTCTTTTTAAATCGTTTTCTGTACGTATTTAATTTTAATATAATGTAATGCATTTATTACATATCGAATAAACAATGACCTTCATTTGGCATTGAAGTAAATGTCAAGTTATACTTTAATCTGTGTGGAATAGTATTATTTAGAATTCTTCACAATGTACGTGTGGACTAACTACGGCGTTTGATTTGGACCCGCTGTCTAACACTCTGACATCTAGCACTTTGACAGCGCCAGTAAAGTGACACTAGTTACAGTGTACCACTACGTAAAAAATAATTAAAGGGGTTGCCTTATCGTTCGCATTTAGATAGATGTAGATATTTGGCTGTGTGCGAGCCCTTAATTATAATCTGACGTCATCTCATCAACCAAAATAGTTTCAATAATTAATTTTGAGAAATAGGAGTGAATGAATGAAAAAATAATGAAATGAGTTTCTTATAGTTGACTTTTCTATACAAAAAAAAAATAAAAACCAGTGGTACTTTTTTTTGGACATTTCCATTCCAATTAGTAAATACAACTGCTAACGGAGAGTCTGCAATTTTGAAATGAAAATTTATGTTATCATTTAAAGAAAAAGAATATAATTATAGTCACATAGTGTTTCAAAATTCTTTATTAGGTTAGGTAGGTATTAGATAAATATACATACTACTGGTCAACAGCTGTTAATTGTTCACGGTTAAGCCCAGTTTAGATTTGCAAGAAAAATGGTGCAAGTTGCATTACATTGCGGCGCTTCATTGACCACTTCAAACTCGTTCGCTTTACGGCCTCGCAAAGTACAACTTGCACGATTTTAGTTGCAGGTCTAAACTCCTTGCTCTCTATTTGCTACATAAAGTAGACAATATATTTCGACGCAGTTGCCTGCATACCCGATTCTAGTGAACCTATATTATCATGATGCATGCAAATTATGTCAAAATATCAGCAGCTAATTAAATGTAATCACAGTCTACATCAAGTTACAAATCGTCGGATATATTAGTTTTATTTTAACAAATATAGAGTAAAAATTGAAAATTGGCTAAATTTGTCAAATATGTGAAATTATCCAATGCTATTTAAGCGGATTAGCACTATCCCCAATGAAATATATCTGATACCTACTACAAGTTGTGTTATCTTCGAAAATACATCTAAAATAATGATAGTAATTATGTACTTATTAATGACCATACTAACTCGATTCCATGTATTTTAATCATTAGTACGCGGTAAGACATAAAATAAAACACATTAAGTGCATCGACCTCCGTTGGTATATAAATAAAATAAATAACAAAATTTGGTTCGGAATCATTTTCTAGCTCCAATTAGTTAAGGAACGGTTTAATTTAAACGAAGAATCTAATAAAACCATAAAGAACTAATTTGGATACCAATCAGGGAGAAACTAATTTAAAAGAACCCACTTTGGCTTAAACCGAAATGGGATAATTAATTTACTAAATAGCTCGAAATCACATAAAGTTAAAACTTTTTTATACTTTTCGGTGAACGTTTTTTTATATTATAATCTCAAAAAACTCTACAAGTCAATTAAATTAGATAGACAATCGATCGCCTTTAAGAAGTCTCAGTGTATCATTCACAATTAAAGCAAACAACATTATGACATTTTTTATACTTCATTAGTAGTACGTATACGTAGTTAAATTAAGAACAAGACTTAATTTCTTTTTAATGACGCACGCAAATTTATAAAGAAATTAATGCTCAAGAAAAAATCTATCATTTTCAATTAAGAAGTTTTCAATAACTGGTGCAAGCATTAATATATGACATGCACTCATTGAATTCAAAACAAAACCAAAGTAAAACAACACTCCAAAATTTCATTTCTAAAACTTAATCCTCTCTAATAAAGTTGGTACTCAGACAACAGCCTTTTCAACGATCGAAAGATGCAACGGAGAGCCGTTAATGAATTTAAAGCTTTCAAACCAGACTGATGAATGTCTGTTGGATGGTAGACGCCAAACGTGACATGAAAAATAATAATCACCCTGTGATCGGTCACGCAGAGCCGAGTAATTGAATATGTCGTGATATTCGAGATAAAACCTGATAGCTTTAATGAGAACGGAAGCTGATGTATACTTTGAAGTATCCTGCACTTATCTGCTTAATAACTCACGTTTTATATTTATTTGCATTTAAAAACCTTAAAATATAAAAAATAGCTGTGGTTTCTTTCGAGATTGTGTCGGTTCTCAAAAGTATAGAGAACTGTTTATAAATGCTAGTCAAAACAACTTTCTTTTGGTCTCTATCATTTGCGCGAATTTCTAAAATCATAATGTTTCGTTTCCCAGAACTTACGTAATCGTAAAGAGACTTATTTTTTGAACAATTTTTTCTTCAGAATTGTTATTAAACTAACCTAACCCAACCTACACTGTATTTCATGAGATGAAAATAGCACGCTTGCAAACGATGGTGAAATGACGACAAAGGAAATTATGGGAAACAAAGGGATCCGGTTTTCTTAACCTTAGTTACATTGAAATTTACTTTCAGTACATAAAAACATGAATAACGACTGTATAAAACCGCACATTACAGTACTATTTAAACAAAGTACCCATTGTATGCATATCAACGTCAACATTTTCAAACTACCTATCTACTTCTGAAAACCGCTTCCAATGCGACAAGCAACGATTTGATAACTCAATTTTTCTTGTAATAGGTACCCATAAGTGTTATAGGTACAAACAACTTCTTGAAAAACGTCGCGGTTACAGTGGCATCACTGTAATGTTCGAAATCAATACTGCAATACAACATACAGACCTAGCTAAGAAAGTAAATAAAAAAAATTGTAATATTGAAGACTTTATTACTGCAGGTACGTTTTTTTTCTAATAGACGGCCAATATAAATAAAGATGCTGGCAGCCTCATTATCGTGCATCTGATTTATTTTTTCGTTCAAAAACTAGTCTGGGAGGAAATGAGAAAAATAACCAATCAATGAGGCTAGATTACTTCGTGCGCTTGCGCAAATGAAGATCGGACCTGTTATTAGACGGCACTAGTATTTTAAATATGTAAAAACATTTAATTAATAGGATGTAGAATTAAGGTTACTTTATTTATAACGAGTTTGTATTGAATATCGTAGCTTCACTTAAAATTTTAAGTACGATAATTTGTTTGGCCGTTTGCCAAATATTAATGAAACTATACATTTATATGATTTTTGCCCTGAGCTAGAATGATGGAGGAGTAATAATAGGTCAATCTATCTCTACTTTTATAATAGTACTTGAATTAAAATGTGTTTGTAACAGTTAGGGTTTATTTAGAAGTCGATTTTCAACTGCATATTTAATAGATAAGATCAACTTGTAAATTACAATGGCTATTGAAAGTACGTTTCAAAAACTAAGGACACCAAACTGACAGCAAAAATGACTAGGCTACCGTTAAGTTCGGTTTACTTCCAAGAACTTACCAGTTTAAAGAGAAATGGTTTAAGATTAAGAGATTACATAAAGCGATTATCTAAGTATAAAACGTTGATTAGATTAATTTTATGCCTAACAATAAAACCTCAATCACGACGGGAATGGGGATCGACGGCATTGAGTCAGCGGTCTTCTTAGAACTAATCTGTGGTGTAAAAACTAAATGACCGGTAGTCATTAAGTAGATTATAGATAGGTGCCTCGGGTGCTGCTGAAATCAACCATTGAAAAAAAGTCAGTCTTCTAATCCGGTACATTTTTGACACTATTCGTGTAGTCGTCGTGTATGTTTGGTATCTTATTCTGAACCTTTATAACGACTTTCTTGGGGAAATAGTGTGGTGATTTCAACTTCCCTTGGTCGCTTTTTATGATACTCAAAGGAAGAGATAGGTCAATCCTATTCTATAACAGACGATACCGTAATTTATAAGTAGTTGAAAATCCAAAAACTTGTCAAAAAAAGTCCGGTTTCATTGAAAACTAATACGACAGTGGAAATCTTTTTCTTCTTTTTTATTGTTTTATTTTTATTATTTATGTGTTGAATTTTGCTCAAATTATAATTTAATTTTTTCTTCTTTATTTCTTTCATTGTGCGTTGATTTCAACCCATTTTCATGGCAATGGTGTTAATTAGAGAGAAAGAAATAAAAATAAAAGGACAATGAGTAGTAAAAATTAGACCAGCATGAGTTTTCAATGGGTTTCATTCATGATTTAAAACCTAAAACTTAAAACCACGATTAATACAAAGTTTTATTTATCACGAGTTAGTTTTTTATCAAAACACGTTCATACGTTTTTACAATGGGAAAAAGAAAATTGACACGTATTTAGCAGTTGATAGAGTCTCTAGCAAGGGCTCTCCGTTCATTTCCAGCTATATCTACGCCAGTCATACTTAGGTTGCGATTGAAAATTGCAATGGCATCGTAATCATAAATAAGCTAAAATAAGGCAGTCAAGTCATAATGAGTACAAGTATTTGATGCTACGAAAACAAGTAGGTAATCGATAATGGGAAAAACCAGATTTTAAAAATTCACAAGGATAGGTAGTCACTGTATATTGTAAAAGAGTACAGCGTAGACGCAGTGAAGGTAAGCCTCCAACAAGATGGAGCGATGACCTGGTTAAGGTTGCGGGAATTCATTGAATACGGATGGCGCAAGACCGGTCTGTTTGGCGAACCTTAGGGCAGGCCTACTCGTATGTTCAGCAAGAACTACTTTGTAGTGGTAGAGCTATGTTGTATTGTAGCCTGCCGCTGCATCTCGAATGGGCCGGCTCGTCCGGGGCAGTACCACCCTCTCACAAAACACCGGCATGAAGCAGCAGTACTCCTGCTGCGTTTCGTACGGTCAGTGAGAGCGCCGGGGGCCCATTACCTCTCCCCCGTCGCCCTTCCCTATTCCCTCTCCTTTTTTTTACAGGCCGGCAACAGATCAGTGACTCTTTTTGAGTTTTTGATATTTATGGGCGGCGGTGATCATTTTCCATCAGATGATCCGCTTGCTCGTTTGCCTCCCTCTCATAAAAAAAAGAAAGGGACGTCTTTCGGCTGAAATGATGATGATGAGTAGGATTAGTAGAATTCTAAGCTGAATACGGAAGAACCCTGACCGTCGGTCAGTAGCGGTCGTGGCCGCATGATTATAGAGAATTAATACTCGGCGTGAATCGAGATATCAATCAGTCGAGTTGGGATACGGCCGCTGGTGCTGTGTTTTAAACGAGCTGGTGGGTGGTTCGATAATCGAATCAGGGGTCAAAAGTTCCTGGCTGAATAGAAAGCAAGATGCCTGGTGATAAAAAAGAAATTTGTACATTGTAGACTAGTGTGTGTGTTATTATCTTTTATGCTGGCATAACACGATGGGCCATTGCTATGGTCCACTATGATGGGCTATGAAGGGTGTAGTGGTGTCGGATAGCTTATCTATGGCGCGTGCGATGGTCGTAGGATGGCGTCGATGTCGGTTTTACGGTCGCAGATCGAAGGTTACGTTAAGATCACAACTGAACGTCGCCATCGTGAAGATGCGTTGCAGCCATCGCTGGGTCATGGCACCGACCATTTAATGCCCCATCGTGTAGATGAGCTATTAGGTAGCTCAAACTGCTGTCAAACGTGGTTAAAGCAGATAATTGAGACTACATACTAAATCATTAAATTAAATATACATAACTGTTAAAGCTGGAAACAATCCCAGAAACCTGTATTCAAGTGGATGAGCATGTCATCCTATCTTCATCATCCCAGCCTATACACGTCCCACTGCAGGGCACAGGTCTAGTCTCAGAATGAGAGGGCTTGGGCCGTATAGTTCCCACGTGAGCCCACCAACTGACCAACCAACCAACCCAACCAACACCAACTTGTATCTTGCGTGTCATATGTCATACGTCCTAATTTTTTTTTTGTCTAAGTTGAGTTTACCTACTTAAATCAGTTTATGCCAGGTAGCAGTACGTTTAACTAGCGAAAATGGTAAATTGTGAAAATCTGAGTAATAATATAATTTGGACTGAAAAAACTGCCAAACTCGGTTGTGATATATATATCATTTTATGATATTACTAGCTGTTGCCCGCGACTCCGTCTGCGAAGAATAGGGGTATAAAAATAGCCTACGACCCACTCTCAGACCTACCGAATACAGAGAAAAAAGTTTCATAAAAATCGGTAAAGCCATTTCGGAGGAGTTTGATAACAAACACTGTGACACGAGATTTTTATATGATGGAAGATTTCTTTGGGCTTTCGAAACCTTGTAGTTAAAGTATATTTGAAATTCAAAGATTTATGACAACATTCTATTACAAAGATGATCTTTAAACTAGGGAGCGAAACATTATTCTGATTTATCTATCGAGACGTTTATTTATCATTCTACAAGATAATTGCCATAACCACAGCGAAGTTTAACTTATTGCTACATTTTCCCACTCAATACATCTTATGGGTATCTCGCAAGCTAGTGATTACGTTAAGGCGGGCGCCATAAAAATATCGATTGACCAGAGTTACGGACCCGCTACCGTGTGCCCGCGGGCTTATGCCGACTATAATCATACCTTTGCATACCATGAGTAACAACCTTTACATTATGGACACATGGTCATTAGTGGTCTTCGAATAATTTGTCACTATATGTATACCTACATAGTGACTTTTTACGTGATACAAAATTAGTGTTCCTGGCTCAGTTAATGCTCATCATATGAAGTGCATCCTTCCCCAACTATTAAACAATTTACTTAAAAGATATTTATTATTAAGTATCATTATTAGTAAACGTAATTACCTGTGACTCTAGATGTACCACCCATGTAAAAATACGAATATCCATGGCTAAAGAAGCATTCAATGCTAAAAACCGGCCAAGTGCGAGTCGGACTCGCGCACTGAGGGTTCCATACAAATTTATATGTATCTATGAACATCCAGTCTTAGCAGACCACTGCTCCTAAGCAAAATGTGCGCAGTGTGGGATCATTGTAGATTGGTTACTGATATAAACAGACAGACAAAAAATTTACGCTTTTCGCAATTTTTCCTTTATCTGTGCTATAAGGCCTTGCTTCGTACCAAATTTCAAGATTCTCAGTTCACGGGAAGTACCCTGTAGGTTTTGATTCCCTTGCGAGTTTCGAAAATATGCGGAAATTTGCGTCATAAACGGCTGTATCTTTTGATTGCGTTGGCTTAGATGTTTGATTTTTTCACAGCTCCAGGGAACAGTAGACTTGAGTAATTGATATAAATTTCAGCTTGATACCTCCACGCGTTCCTGAGAAAAAGGGTCTTGACAGACAGACGGACGGACGGACGGACAACAAAGTGATCCTATAAGGGTTCCGTTTTTTTCCTTTTGAGGTACGGAACCCTAAAAACAATTTTTTAGAGGAAAAATCTCGAGGAAAGTTCGAAAAAGACCTATATCTGGAGCAAAGCACAGCATTGTATGGGAGCGAGACATGGACATTGACCCAGCGAGACCGAGACCGCAGCTTAAGTGCGTTTGAGATGTGATGCTGGCGGAGAATGGAACGGATTAGCTGGACTGAAAGAAGAACGAATGAAGAGGTTTGGGTTTAGTAGAGGAGGAACGGATGCTGTTGAGGACGATTGAGAATAAATACTTAAATAAATATCACATATCACGGGACAATTCACACCAATTGACCTAGTCCCAAACTAAGCAAAGCTTGAATAGGAGAGAAAATATGCTGGGTCATCTGGTACGACATGACAGTTACATAAAAACTATATTGGAACGACTAATGGAAGGTAGAAGTGGCAGGGGAAGACCGAGACGGGCATTTATCAAAACAAAGAAAAAGTCAATGACATGTCGTATCAGGAGATGAAAACGTTGGCAGAGTACCGAACAGAGTGGCGATTACTCCACTGACAAGATCTGGGGTCTTTTTTTTTTTTATGAGCCCGTTCTAGTGTCCCACTGCTGGGCAAAGGCCTCTCCTCTTGACCTCCACAACTCCCGTTCCGGCGCAATATCAGGCCAGTCCTTTGCGTACACGTCCAAGTCGTCCCGCCATCTCCTTCTTGGTCTGCCGCGCCGTCGCTGGCCGTTCTCCGGCACCCACCAAGTAACTGTGTGAGCCCATCTTTGTGGGTGCATGCGACAGACGTGTCCAGCCCAGTCCCATTTTAGCTTAGCAGTCTTTTTCCCAACGTCGACTATGCGTGTTTTTGAGCGCAGCGTGGTGTTCCGGATTCTATCTATCCTCTTCACGCCTAATATGCTGCGCTCGATCGCTCGTTGGCAAACCTTAAGTTTGGACTTTTGATTTTCGGTCAGAGACCATGTTTGCGCACCGTAGGTTAGGACGGGCAGGATACACATGTCGACGAGTTTGCGCTTAAGTGTTAATGGAAGGTTTCCCTTCATAAGCTCTTTCATGGACCAGTAGCTCTTCCAGGTGTTTTCGACGCGTCTTTCGACTTCCTTATCTTGTCTATTACTGAAAGACACTACCTGGCCCAAATAGATGTACTCGTCAACATATTGTATTATCTGCCTATCTACCATAACCCTATGTTTCGTGCTATTGGTCATAAGTTGGGTTTTTGACCTGTTCATCGCTAGTCCAATCTTAAGGCTTGCCGCGCTGAGTTCTTGCAGCATCAATTCTTAAATATAGTATAATAATGTTTATTTATAAACGCGTGTTATGGTTCTGCTTTTTTTTCACTTTGATATTTTTCTTTGCCAGACAAAGGCAAAACACTATGTTTCTAACGAGTATGCTATACAGATTTCTTGTAACTTTTTAAGAATAAAGAGATAATTCTTCAATTTGTCTTTCTAGTCAAGTAAAGTCAAACGACCGAAACAAATGCAATACTACAATGGTCATTTAATTCTAAACTAATGGTTTTTCAATGTCATTTAAAATTAGCCAAAAAGGTCTAAAAGCATGTATAAAAAACACATTAACATCATAGATACTATGTTACGCGATACAGAACATGGCGAACTGCATACACTTTATTCAGTGGACATAAAAGATAAAATCGTGTGTTTTGTAGCCTTGTTATATTGTCGTCTAGCGATACCTGTCAGCGATAATTACGGTTAGGTAACCGACCATAAAATCGCGGTGTCAACAAAGCTCAACGCTTGTAAAACTTGAAAACTACGTAAAACTTTTAGAATTTTATAATGTGCCATAAAATTTAGATCAGCCTCTCAGAAATATCATGAGTCAGGTTTAAAAGTGCGATGCGCCAAGTTGTTGCAAATGTGATTAACTAAAACCAAAGTTCGTACTTTATAACGCGCGGGCGCTCATGATTGCATTCACTATCTCTTTCTACCTTTATCCTATACCGAATGACTGAAAGAATTGGTGAAAAATGTTGTAATTCAGAATGTGTTAAACAATAAAGCCTCTGGATACATTATATTAAACCGATAAATGCGAAATTTTCGTGTACCTAATATTATTTCGTAGTTCGTAATTTTCCTCGAATACCTACACTTAACAAGGTATACCTAATCTAAGACGATAATATAGTAGTTGCATAATGAAAAGCAAAATATTTTTGTAAGTAATGCTGCAAAACAACACTTATATGTGGTTTTAGTAAAACAACCGCAATATCAACACAAATAATGATCATTTTCCCCGATTCCCGAGTTAATCCCTTCAATCGTTGTAAACACATAGGTACCTGCTAGCTAGCCTAATTACAGATTAAGATATCGATAAGCGAAATTGATTCGATAAGTTAACGACCGTGTTATACCTACTCAGTTACCTATCTATTTTTCATGCCTTGAAATTATTCTAGAAGAAAAGCGAGCTTAGTAACAACGAACTTGGCGGAATTTTGTCAAGATTTAGACAGGGGGTTTCAAGGCAACGGCCACTGCGGCTTTTGGAAAAGAACTTGGAAGTGTATTATTTATGGTAAGTCCTTCACAATAATGAGAAGTGGCCCTAAACCACGAGCCGTTTGTCGGCGACGAACCGACCGCACGTGTTTTGGACTTACCCACTCACATTGAAAAGGGTTCCAAATTTTTACATTCCCGGAATCCAAATAACGCCCAAACAGTTACACAAGAATTGAAAGAACCTTTATTCCGTTCACGGATGCTGCGGACGCATTGAAAGTCAAACGTTCTTTCAATAAATCAATAGCCGCATCTATTAACAATAGCAAGCGCCTTAAGGAAAAAACAAATCATTGGAATCCCCGTAATTCCTATACAACGAATATCCACTTAGTTGCCGGCTGTATGTTGTAAGACTAAAAATTACGCGCATGCGTTATTTACAATGAACACAATAATTAACTATTCTCTATAAATCCGGTAGTCCGTTTTGGGCCATTCAAATAATTGAAAAGAAAACGGTAAGTTAATTTCATGCTGAATATTAAATCTATACAAGACTACAAAACAAGTTGAGGTGATTTTCTTCGCTGACGTACTTTTGCGAGTGTCAGTGTACCTACCGATGTATTTTTTGCAAAATATAATATACCTTGCACCTGTGCTGCACTTGGCCAGAAGTGATTCCTCAGCTAATTCCGACGGCGTCTGTTTTTTGTCCGGCTATTAGCAAACTCCAGACTCGAGTGTCCTGTCTTCCTCCTGACACTTGAGGGCTTAAGTACAAAAGCCAGACATTTCACGTCGTTTGTTCCGACACCTCGGGGACTGTCTTCGGAGCAACAAGTGGCAAAAAAGTTGGCGCCACATTATATTAACGGGACCCCCTCGGTGCGACACTGTCTCAAGTGCGATCAGTGCATTGTTCACCGATATGTCGCACTTGCCCCAGTACCTGTTTCTACCATTTATCAGACTTTTTGTTTACAGAAATTCTCAGAAACATTAGATACGAACACGTGTCTTTGAGACCTTTTGTTTCGCACATAACGATCACCTTAAAATTCTTTACGCTTAAAAGACACTGATGAGATTACATCAGCTATTCAGGTTTTAGAACAGCGGCGTTATTTAAGCAATGATTTAATGATCTAATTCGCAGGTGATATTTTAAAATGTGACCTTTTTGGCAACTTTGCCAGACGGAAATAAAAAAATGCGCCTCTTATCTGTTGAAGATACAGGCGTTTGAAAAACGGCTGCACATGCAAGTCATTAGTCAGCGGTTGGCATGTCGGGCTCAAATATTAGCGACTTGCAAATCTCGGCGCCACTGGCGAGACAGAAATGCCGCCCTTTCAAGTGGCCGACTGCAAATGCTTTAGGGCTCGGCAGCTAAGAAAATATTTACTGAACCGCCGAATGAACATAAATGACCGTGGTATTGGGTATCAAGGGTGCACTAATCCTTAGATTCGAACAGATTTTAACGCTAAGCAACCATAGTCGGTAACAACAGAAGCCGACCAAAATCGTTTAACATTGTTTATTTTCGACAACTGCTACGATGACAACACAAGTGCCTGGAAACTACAAGAACATTGTTTTTTGCGTATCACGCAGTCTGATCACGGAGTTCTCTATCTTCTGATAAGATATCGCAGACATGTAGAATACCTCGACAAAAACATGGTGCAATTTACGGAAAAATATGATTACATCATTTGTTTATTGGGTAAAGTTTCAGTAGGTATAATTGCGTAAATTTTATCTAGAGAACATCGTATGATAACTCAAGGACGTCAATTGAGTGATAGATAAACCCCCTTTTTATCTGTTAATCGTATCTCGGAAATGGTGTGAATGGTGTGATAGGTTATTTCCGTGTATATAAGGAAATGGCCAGTGACGCAGAGGTAGAGGTAAGATTTGAAGCGTCATTCTCACGATCTGAGGTGAGTCGGTTGCCGAGCGCGTCAGCGGTCGTATTTGCTAACTACACGCGTCAGAGAAACCGGTCTGAGTTTCTGCATAATCCGTGCGCAGCATCTTAGATCCGGTAAACATCGCGTGATTGTGTAGTTCCCTAATTCCGGTAACTCAGCAAACAACATGGACCAAAGACACCAAAGCAAGTTTCATACGGTATTTCCGTCAACTTTGTTGAGTCAGCGCATCACACTAGTGTGAGTCAAGCGAAATGAATCGGAAGTCAAATGACGCTATAAACCTGGTCACTTGCCTATACTTATGGTTCTGTTCTGTCATTCACACTAAAAACCGAACTGTTAAGTGGCAATGGTAAAATATTAGAAAGAAAGAAAATATTTTATTAACGGTTTTAAAAGTACCACCACCAAACATAAGAAAATAACATAAATAACTACATCTAAAAGACAAGTGTAACGTGGCAGCAGGGTGACCATTTGTGGCAGGATTCTGACATTTGGGCAGTGAAATATTTTGCATTAAATGAAAAAAATCTTTTTTTTTTTGTCTCCATAGGGACGGAAACAAGACAATAAAAAAAAAAGATTTTTTTCATTTAATGCAAAATATTTCACTGCCCAAATGTCAGAATCCTGCCACAAATGGTCACCCTGCGTGGCAGTGACACCAATTGTCACCGAAAAAGGGTCTCCACTCAGCATATGTTGCTACACAAAGAGTGCAGCAACGCTGGTTTTCAGTAGAGCCCAGACTACTATTATGACCATGTTCATTGATTGTGTGGTGATTAGCACACTATGCAACAGTTCAGATCAGACAACAATGGAAACACAAAGGTCGATGATGAACATTAAGAAAATAGAAGTACTGTCTGAAGTGTCACCACATAATAATCGAAATTACGTATAAAACTTGAGCATTATAGATACTAATGAGACCAAACGGAGTTAAATTTACTCGTAACAGTTTGGAATACATATAAGTATGTATAAGTTATGTTTAATTGTATTGCAGCTTTCCAATGATGACCTCTGCATGGGTATAATTAAGTAACACCTACTTTGAGTTGAGTAGAAAGGTGTTTTTGACATGAATTTGAAACGCATCTTTCACTTCATGAAAGAAACATTTGGATATCTGTCAAATTAAAATCAGCTTCACAGAGGATTATTTGCCATACTAGCATTCTCTTCTCTTTCTGTGCTCTTACGCCTTTCACTACTGTTTCCAAGTACATAGTTCCCAATAAACATGAATAATTTAGTCAATGTGTAATCGGTACGAGGTTCAGCAAATTTCATTAGCCTATTACAGCGCGGAATATTTGGAACTTTTGCATCAGGTAGGTAATCCCTTCGGGGATTTGTTGTAGGTATATTTTAAATACAAATATTTATGTAGTATTTAAGTTAATTTATTTGCTTATTGACGAAGCTTGTAGCGGATGGCGATTAATTAACTGTCAGGAAGCATGTTGATTTCATTCATGTACATTCCATCCACGAACACGTCAAGTCACGTTGGGGATATTTAGGTATTTTCATAAATTATCAATTACGCCTCCTTTAATTGGAAATGAAACAAGTACACCTGATAATGATTTTCTAAGTAAATATATGTTCTATGCTCACAAAACAACCGAAAAATATGCCCCGAACGCAGCGGAAACTCACACCTCACTTTCTCCATTTTGTTCCCTTTATGAAAAGCATACGGTTGTTTTTCTTCGTCGTCACGAGAGGCCAGAGACTATAATTGACCCCTTTGTATACTTCATTTTCATAACACATCTACCCTTTTTAATATATTTTTTTAAAAATTATTATACCTAAACTAATTGGACCGATCATACAGCTAAGCCGCTGCATTGCATGTTCCCTCAAGTTGCGCGTGCGCAGGTCATGCCATGACTCACAGGTCGCCCTGCGCCGTCGCGTGCCGGTTCCGCGCGCCGCGGCACGTACCTTTTACCTGACGTGGGGGTCAACTGTACTTTACTGTACACGTGGAATATTGTTCTCAGGAAAAATGGATAAAGATTAAGTGTAATCTATTGTTTAAGACGGTTAACTACCGCTACTTCTTCACTACCAAAATCGACAAATATATCCATGAATTAAAACCAATGACCTTGCTACGAAGAAGGCCATGTGCACCTGTAGCGGAGTACTCAGGTAGAGATAAACTACGATAACAGTCATGGCCCGCCCTTCCAAATTAGGTACTATTTCAATGTGTTATGTCACATCCTTACGAAAGAGTGTGTATTATAGTAGTCTGCTTTTGTTTGATTGCTGTCTCAGCACACAAACGTGTTGAAAGTTTTAGTGGTGCTTTATATACACTTTCACAAATACATTGAAGACTTCTTGAATTTTGGAGGGGCGGGCCTTGTTATCGTAGTTTATATCTAATAGGTTTTAATTTGTGGATAATAATATATTCATCGCTTTTTAACGAGAACATTTAAAAGTTACCGTGAGATTTACGGTGAAGGAAAACGTCGTAAGGACCTGCAAACCCCTGCAAAGTAGTTTCATGGTGTGTGTGTGTGTGTGTGTGAAGATCCCAATCCGCATTAGCCCTACGTGGGAATAACGGTCCAAGCCCTCTCATTCTGATAGGACGCCTGTGTACTGCATTGGGACTGTAGGCTGCGATGATGATGATAAACTAGTCACGCTACCTTGTACTTATATTTTTTCGTTTGCCTCTAAACTTATTTCCTTGACTCATTTTGTGCGCCGACGCCTGCGTCAATTCATGCGCGGGGTCAAGAGTCAATTCGTTTGCGATGAGACACGTGCCTCGCGAATATGCCTCGCAGCACGTACGATGCTAGCTAACTGCTTCACGGTGATAGTGCGTTTGCGGTCTCAAACAAGAGGATAACGTACGAGGAAAAAAATCATCATCAACGTAGGTAAAGATGATTACGCAGAAGTACTTATTGTTAATTGATTCCGAGGTTTTTGCGATTGTTTTCGTCTAAACGGATAAGATATCATTTAATAACTTTACAAGTTTTGACAAGTAGAACTCTTAAAAGTGTGTAGACATTTTGAGATGATGAGTTTTCATAATGCCTGTCAGTGAACCAATTTTTAAAATAATATCACTCGAAATAAAATGGCGAAAATTATGAAAAGAATGTACTTTCTGAATTTTAAATACGTTGTAAATTGAATTCAAGTTGTAATTTTGAAGCAATACAGAATTTTTTAACTTTCGGATGTCAATGTTGAGTGAAGTGGTTTCAAAAATCGGTAAGTACCCCGCATTTAGCGAACCTTAAAAAAATAAGATTTTTATATGTATGTATATAGTACATACTATCATTAGTGAGGGACAGATTTATACGATTTGCGTTTATTAACGTCTGTGAATAAGGCAGTTAGTCCTCAGGAATTATTTTAGAAATCTGTGATTAGCAAAGTTGACAAACTGCAATCTTACATTATTTATACACTAGATAGAGTGTCAGTAGCAAACACTGGCATACAAAACGTCCAAAAACCCATTTGACAGCTTCATATTAATATCACGTTATGTCATTCAGACTGAAGGGGGACAACTGTCATATAAGCCAACTGTTGGCTTATATTTTTCGGGACGTTTTCATGCCGCCTAAGCTCTATCTAGTGTATAAATAATCTAAGACTGCAATACATATTTTTCGATGAAATTAGTCAACTTTACTTAAGTTTCGTATTCTTTTGAATATACTTAGAGTATATTTAATGTGACCATACGTCCCGTTTTGAACGGGACGGTCCCGCTCTCAGGTACTCTGTCCCGGTGTCCCGAAAAACAAGTCGGGGACGCGAAAATGTCCCGTTTTCATAAGACTTAAAATAACGACACATGAGCGGTAGTTGAACATGTATTTTCTTTAAAAAAACAAGTTGCGGGCATAAAAGAAAACCCATTTACGTACCTAGATGTCTCCGTAGTTTGACCTATGTTAATTGTAATTGTTAAAGATAATATTTCAAAAATCTTGCCAAGTGTTGTTCACATTTTGGAAGATGTCACCCAGTACAGTACTAAGTATTTACGCATCGGAAAAAATTTAATTACAAAATTGGGTGTTATGTAAGACGTTTGTTATTGTAAAAAAAGTTAATTTCTGCCCAAAATCTCCTTAAAAATTCGTTGTCCCGTTCTAAAGTGACAAAAAAATGGTCACGTTAAGTATATTACATAATTATAATGAGTAAACAAATTTATTTCGAGTAACCAAATAACTAACGCGTTCAAAGGTGACAGACAATAATTGAAGCACGATCAATTAATTTATGCACTTACCATGAACTTGCTTTCGTGCTGATTGAATTAATACTAATTAGCTATGCTAACTAAATTAATTAGGACTCAATGTGAATTATCATTTGTAGCGTCTGTTGTTGCATGTGTGTGTGTGGTAATGAAATGTTGTTAGGTAGAGTAAAATGCTGGCGACACCTCCTTACTTTTCAATGTTAGTAGAAATAACACCGACTTTATTGAACCCAATGAAACCCTGTCCATGATATCCGCATCGTTTGTTACAAATAATTACCGATTATACTTACCATGGGCAGGGTTTTTCGGAAACAATTCCGATCCGCATTAAAAATCACTAGATTCAAATATAATATAAATGTATAATATAAAAAAAATAAAAAAATAAAAGAACATTTATTGCCCATAAAAAAGAAAAAGAAAATACAAAAAATTATATGGCAAAAGGCTCAGGCTCAGCATGTGCGGTGAGGATTACTCTTCATCGCGCTGGTTTTCAGCCTGCGCCCTTATATAGCGTGCTGACATTGCAAAACAGGCGGGTAGGACGATCAAAATAACGTACTTAGTTTATAGTGGTATAGTCGACCAAGAAATCCCTTCACCACCCTAAGGTTCAATCTTATATCTTAAATAACTACACTTAATTTCGTGTTAATGTGGTTATTTAGGAACAAATACAAGCGTCCCCGACGCCATTACCGGAGAGACAAGAGCACAGTGTTGTTACTTTTACTACATTCTCCCGGACTAATCTGAACTAAGTAATTATTAGTTGTAACTTAATCCAAGGACGATGTTACCCTTACATGATTACACACTCAGGTCAGGACACCTACAAGCACCCTGAAGACAAATAGTACAGTATATAGATATCTTGGCATCATTAATATATAGTACAAGTCAAACTTGGCCTACGATGTTTCTACTGTGTTAATTTTTTTTTGTTTGGATATAAGTAACTCAATAACATTGTAGATTGGATTTGAAAAAATATACCTTGTTAAGTTACTTTCTGGCTTTTTCTCAACAGGGTTTAATTGTAAACCAGTGGTAGATTCTATTCGACATACATAAGCGTTTGTTATAGTCTAAATTGAAAAAATATATCTGACTTTGACTTTGAAAGAATATTCTTCTGTTGAAAAACATGAATCAACGTGACACTCAAGCATGCACAGATGATCGTTAAGTAAAGTGCTGACGCAATAGGCAACACTAGCATGTGTCATTAGTCATTACAATAATCATTATCAATGATGTTATTTAAACCTTTAGGCTATCAAGCGTTATCTATCACGTCGATCAATTAGTCCCTCGATAACGTCATTGCCGTGCGCAGAAGTACTTTTTTAGATAAAGCGAAATTGAAACAGGAAAACCATTTGCACTTCGTGCGCTTACGGGTACAAGTTCAAAATGTTAAGCCCAATTTAGTGGAGAATGGAACGGATTAGCTGGACTGAAAGAAGAACGAATGAAGAGGTTTTGGATTTGGTAGAGGAGGAAACCATGGACTGGCTTGCCGCTGGCAAGTGGCGGAGACAACGGACTGGCAAGCGCAGCGTGGGACGTCCACCAACAAGTTGGACGGACGAACGATTTGGTGAAGGCCGCAGGTTCAGGGTGGATGCAAATCGCTTCCAACCATAATGATTGGGCGTCAATGAGGGAGGCCTATGTCCAGCGATCCTACGGCTACGTCCTACGGCTGAAATGATGTTGATGAGAGGAGGAAAGGCTGCTGTTGAGGACGATTGAGAATAGTAGAGGAGATATGCTGGAGCATCTGATACGACATGACCGTTATTACCATAAAAACTAAGTATATTGGAAGGGCGAATAGAAGGTAGACGAGGCAGGGGAAGACCGAGACGAGCATATAGATCTAGCCGAAGAAAGAGTCAATGTCATGTTGTATGAGGAGCTGAAAACGTTGACAGAGAACCGTACAGAGTGGCGATTACTCCACCAACAAGAGTTGGGCTCTTAAATTGATGATGATGAATTTTATGGGTAATTTTCGTGTCACAACGGAAAACTTTTATAATTTTTTAGGGTTACCAAAAGGGTAAAAACAGAGCCCTATTACTGAGGCTCCGCTGTCCATCCGTCTGTCCGTCAGTCCGTCGGTACCAGGCTGTATCTCATGAAGTCTCTAGTTAAAATTTTCACAGGTGATGTATTGCGGTTGCCGCTATAACAACAAATACTAAAAACCAGAATAAAATAAATATTTAAGGGGCTCCCATACAACAAACGTGATTTTTTTGCTCGTTTTTGCTCGATATTGATAACGGCAACAGCTAGACGCTTGAAATATTCACAGAATATTTAATTATATATTCACTTTAAAAATAAATAATTAAAATAAAATAAATATTTAAGGGGGCTCCTATACAAAAAACGTGATTTTTTTGCCATTTTTAAAGATAATGGTACGGAACCCTTCAACGCGAGTCTAACCCGCACTTGGCCGGTTTTTTATCCAGGTACTATTAATTTCTTGAACTCTACCTTTGTATATTTTTGACTGTGACCACCAAAGCAAAGCTAACAAGCAGAGCAGAGCTCGCACCTCTTAAGTTTTTCGGAATTTACGTGCGAATTTACATTGGAAATTTACCATGAGTTTTGTATTTCCCAATCCGTATTGGGCCCGCATGGGAACTACGGCCCAAGCGTTCTCGTTCTGAGAAGAGACCTGTGCCCTACTAGGCTGGGATGATTGATTGATGATAAATGCTGATTTATTGATCAATAAAAGATTTTTTTTTGTCGTTATACCTAGTAAATAAAAAAAAACATGGAAAAAATACTATATCTAATATCTAGCCACGCAAACAAACAACAATCACATACATTATTGCATTAAGCAACACTGTACAAAGGTAATGAATGATTGACGCACATTCAATAACAATTATCCCCTCATAAATAAATGCGGTTAAAAATAACTGCATGCAACAGACTAACCTTGTCATGCTTGAACTAACAATTACGAAGGTTGCTTTTGCGAGGATAAATAAATAATAGCAAATAGATCTTAAAGATAAATTATATTCTAGGACTAGGATCGCCTTGAGCATTAATTCTAAAACCGTAACCGAAAAAACGTTACCTACATACATAAAATCACGCCTGTATTTCCAAAGGGGGTAAGCATTGCATACGAAACGTTACATTTACCTACGTTTCGAGGCCAGTTTTAGCAATTTTAGGTTTAACCTCCTAAGTCCCAGCCTTTTTTAATCAATGTAGAAGTTAAGACCTAGATAAGAGTCGACGTTTTGCAATTTTGGAACTTATTTAAACGCCTTTGAAGTTCTTTATTCATTGAATTCTTTATTAATTTGTTCTTTGTATAGTACATTTGGCCGTTAGTCCTACTGATGATTAGTTCTTTATAAAGTACGCCAGGTTAAAGGTAAAAAGTGGTATAATAGTGACAGTTTGCTAGCTTATCGCCTACGCTACAATATACCTTAACCTATGTCCTTATTCGCTTCTTATGACATCCACGGAAGAAGTGCAGAGAGTAATTCTAAACCTAAGATACCTTTGCCTTTATTCCGTTCTCCATGCTCCAAGACTCATTTTAGTATTTCATGCAACGGTTGTAAGTATAAGTGAGGTCTTAAAAGGCGAGTGACGTGAGTTGCGATACGAACAAACGTTAGTATCACAATGGAAGACGGCACGAGCGTTTTTAAACCAAATTAATACACCTTCATCCATGCTTCTTCATCCATGTTTTTTTCTACTAACTTTAACTGTCGCAATATATGCTATGGCCAAAGCTAACAGTAATCAAGCGAAGTCGGTAAAAAATATAAAAATGTCTTAGATTATTTATACACTAGATAGAGCATCGGCGGCATGAAAACGTCCCGAAAAATATAAGCCAACAGTTGGCTTATATGTCAATTGCCTCCCTTCAGTTTGAATGACGTAACGCGATCGTAATATGAAGCTGTCTAAAGAAATTTGTGGACGTTTTGTATCGCAATGTTTGCTACTGACACTCTATCTAGTGTATAAATAATCTAAGAAAAATGTTTGACATATATTTGACAGATGTGATTAAGTTATATTTTTAATAAAAACCGTATGAGTTCAGTTGCTTGTTTTAAGCCGAGTTTACACCTGCAAGAAAAATCGCTCAAATGTAGTGCAACTTGCACGGTTTCACTTATATGTTGGTCTAAACTGGGCTTAAGTGACCTACATTTAAAAATCTGTGGCAGCTAGGTGTATCGTTTTAGCGACATTTCGACACAAGTGCTGTTATGGGGAATAGAGTATAGACTTTTCTGGAGTCATCTATGTTCTTATTTAATTGTTCGTGATTTCGTTCGTGTTTAATTTATACCTGAGATTTAATTTTAATTCCTAGTAAAAAATTATTAAAGAAACAATATATTTTCAAATTTTTTATTTCAAATATATACTTTTATAATAAACTCGGCTAGCAATCAAGAGATTCAATTTTAGAGTCATGTCTGTTTTCATTGTGATTTTTTTTAATGTACCTACCTGTGACCTGGTGGTCCCAAAGGAAGAACAGCGCCGTTAGCAAGACCGACAGTTTGCTGATTAGGGACTATTTTGTGACGAGCGCATTTTTTTCTTTCTTCCTTTCTAATATTGCAAACAATGACGCTTATCCGTCCGATCCCTGCCCGTAAGTATAGACTTTCTTTATCCCTTTTGCTACCTTACGTAATAGCCACGGTAGTAAGCCATACCCACGTTCTCGAAAAACAACTCAATAAAAAATTACCCCCGAGGCACGAACATGTCACAAAGTATAATAATCATGAACACTTACAATTATTTCCGATGAAATCAGGTTTCTTCATCTCATATCGCTGATTGAGTGCACGTGCTCAGGCACAACTAACAACTTAGTAGACCCAATTATACATAAATAGGAAAATTCCTATTGTTGATTTTATTATATGACCTGAACCATTAACCCCTAAACGTTATCGCCTCCGCGATATCACAAATAGAGTATAAATGCGTCCATTCATTAAAATGCAATGAAGGAAAATTTAGCAAACCCTTATCCATATTAATTTGTTCTGAAATTAATGTATACTCTATTACACGGGGTGGTAGGGTCTTAGAGTATATAAATATAAGAAATATTTATACTCTAAGGGTAGAGTAAAAAGAATATACCTAATAGAAACACGATAGAAGGTCTTGGCAACTTACACTTACTTGGCAAAGTACAAAATTAAGGAGAGAGTTAAATTTTTAACTCTCTCCTTTAACTGTTTAGCCTCGATTGAGATAAGTTGTTAGCAAAAAGTAGATTAATATCATAAACAGCCAAGCTTAGACAGGGCATATTCATTTTAATTTTTGACATGTATTAGTTAAGTATCTTTTATTTTTTATCTTTTTATTAATAATCTTTTACTCAATGAATTATGTTATTGACCGAGTGATTGAATCACTGAGCTCAAATTTTCACATGCCTAACTTGACTGAACATAATGTCATGGGAAGCAATAGTATACAATTTAAGACCTTATGTAGCCATATGTTCATTGTGAATAAAAAAAATCATTTCATTTCATATACTTAAGTAAACGAGTAGTTTTGCCTAAAATGTGGCCAGTTATTGGAATCCATATGACTTGTGCCGGCGATATTATTGTAAGAGTCATCGTTAGGTACTATTATTCGTTTGTCAATCTCGTATGCCATTACGCAAATAAGACGTGACAAAGTCCTATTAAATATACTCTCTCATTTAGCTCTGAACTTTGATTATATAAATTACTAACTACCCGCCTGACATCGCGCGGGGCGGATGTACCTACTAATGATAAAAATGAGACCAGTCTTCTGGCTCACTGACTCATTTTTTTATATAGAGATTTTAAACACGAATTTATCACTTTTTCGTATAATTTCTCAAATATTTACCTTTATAAAAACCATGTCCTAGCAGTTAAAAATGTAAAAATAAATTACCAAACAAGTAGGTGCAACAGTTCTAAATTGATGCGCTTACATAGATTCGTTATTTTTTTATAAATAGATAATGATTTTTTTATAAAGAGATGAACCACGTCATATGGCCATATCGGTGTATACGAGTATACTCAAATTACGGTAGGATGATCGATAGTAAACCGGAATAGAGTAAAGTTTCCTATCACTAATAGCGGTCGCAGGTAACACGTGCTAGCGTTGCCAGACCGATTACTTGTCTGACTCGATTATTGTTGTCATTTTTCCATTCACATTAACATAGTGGAAATTTTGTAGCAATCAAAAAAAGGTCAGACATTGATCTACATTTATGTGTAACACCTACTGCTGTTCAGTACCACTACCATGAGTTTACAATGACCGTACTCGATAGCGACTGCGTAAATGGTTTGTATGGAGACTCCATACAAATCATTTACGCAGTCGCTATCGAGTACCGTCACTGTAAACTCATGGTAGTGGTACTGCTTGAGCGGTGGGAAAGTTACAAATTTTGTTTTTGTTACTACAAGTATGTGTTTATACTATCCATCATGTTACAAGTCTTCTTGAACATTAGAAAAGACAATTTAAGACGGGTTTATGCAGAAAAAAAACACCGTATATTTTTCGCTTCCATACGAATTTATATTTACTAGCTTTTGCCCGTGATTTCGTCCGCGCAATCGACTCATGAATACCGAATGCGTCTAATGCATTGATTTAATAATCTAAAACCATTTTCGCATTAATTGTCTTTCACGTCAAGCCGGTTTATGCCACATCGTTGGATGGTTTCAAGTCTATAATGGGCGGGCAAGGCGGGCATAGGTAGAAAATGTACGAGGGCAGGTCCAAAAGTTTCCGGCCTAACAAAGAAAAGAAGTACATATATTTACCAAACTTCTTTTATTTTTCGATATAGTCTTCCTCTATTTCAATTCAATCTGAAAAGTGCATTGAAATAGAGGGAGACTATATCGAAAAATAATAGAAGTTTTGTGAAAATATGTACTTCTTTTCTTTGTTAGGCCGGAAACTTTTGGACCTGCCCTCGTATATACCTACCTACTTATTGGCAGATATTCCTTTTTTTCAGAAAGCTAATTTCTTCTCATTACAAATTTAAAATACCTTCGTCTTTGAATACACCAGTTCTTTCAGTACAGGTCAGGTTTCAGTCTTTGAGTACAGTCGTCATCATAAACTTCTAAGTGGTCAAGGTGCTCAAAAATGCCTGAACACGCACGTACAAGATTGAAAATACAATGCTCCAACTAACGGGTGGAATCGCGTAAGTTTAAAATATTAAACAGAAACATGTTTTATTCTCGATTGGTTGTCACATTCAAAAGGTGCCCATTGGAAAAGAAATAACGAGTAAGTATCCATAAAATTACGTGTGATCAGCATTAAAAAACGGCCAGTACCAAAAAGAAATGTCGTAATTCACGAAGCAATAACTTTCAGAACAATAAAGTTTCATAATTTTAACTCTTTCGATATACAAATTGGAATCCAAATAAATTCGCCTCAATGGAGTGATTAAAATCCTGTATAAAGCATGTGGAGTGCCCATGTGGGTGTTGTCACATTACAGAATAAAGGTAGGCGTCCACACGTTAATATCATACAAAATTCATCATTAGATTGCACTCAAAAGTCTTGAAGACTTGCGATGTCATCACCGATGACCCCACACGAAACTGTGTAGTACTTCCTCTAGAAAAAAAAAAACAAATCCGTGCTATGCGTTCAATGGTGACATGTGGCCAGTTACCTTAACGCATGGCCGGGACTTTTTTAATCGCGTGTCGATACCGGTGGACGATTTCTCATCGTCGGCGCGTGTAGGCGACGGCGACGGCGACCGCCCACTCCCGCGCTGACTAATGCGACCATCCGACCGCGCTACCGCCGGCGCCTGCACACACACACACCCAAAACAATTGCAAAACACATTCTATATCCAAATTTTAAAGCGTGACTGTTTTCTTTATTCCGACCAGCATTCAACAACCAGCGTTTGTCCGTAGGTTTGTCCACAATCACCCGGAGCATCATAAAACAATTGCAAAACGCATGCTATATACAAATTTTAAAACATGACTTTTTTCTTCATGCTAACAAACGTTTTTCAACAAACGGCGGTTGAGTACACTCACCGCAGCATCACAAAACAATTGCAAAACGCATTCTTAATCCAAATTTCAAGCTTTATTCTTCAGTCCAGCCAGTAATCGAGTCATTAAGCGAGATAGTTATTTAGAGCGGGCGATCCGGCCTGTAATTCTATCTGTCAATAATTATTACGAAGCGTAATCCGTGATTGATGAGCAACAGTAGTCGGCCGACGTAATTGACGGGGCTTTGTGCCGTCGCCACCGGCGGTGATTGATCGCCCGATATGTTGCGACATGTAAATCCGCGCTCTTAATTAGATGTATTTAATTGTGCGATGTTGCGCAACGGTTGTTTGCGCGGACGCAAGCACTGATTAATTGTTACACATGCGCGCTACCGCTACGAAAGTCTACGTGAGACTCTACGCTCTAGGATAGCGCTACGAAACGAAAACATAATAGCCTAAAAAAGTAAATATAGAAGTTACGTGTGACGTTTACAACTGTCATTGTAATAGTTGCAAATGTATTACCAAATATATACGTCAGTTGCATTAATCGGTACATAAATTACAGCACTTTGAATGTCAGTACTCGACACTCTTTAACACTTTCATCTTACAAGCCATTGATCGAGTATTGCAATTGCAAAGCATCGGTTATCTATCTGGCAAGCGTTGGTAGGTAACCGGTAGCAAGTGAGCGTAGAATCTGTCCGCGGCGTGACTAACGCCAGCAATTACCGCGGGCGGGCGTCGCGGCGTGCGCGGCGCTGCGCCCGCGTCGATTGTTTACGGCGCGCACGCGCGGCGCCCCCCGCCCCGCCGGCAGCTGCTCCGCACCGCACAGGTGGCGCGTGTGGGAACTCGACGGCTCCATGCGTTCCCACGATCGCGCGCCCGCCGCTCCCTATATAAGCCCCCGCTCCGGCCGCTACACCGCATTCCGCGTTCAACGCTCGGCGCTAACGCACGCTTACTCACTCCCCACACACAATCAACATGTCTTACGAGATCGCGTATTCGATCGCAGACGACGGCCCGCAGCCCGTCTCGCGCACTTATCAATACCGCAAAGTGATGAAACCGATGCTTGAGCGCAAGAGACGCGCTCGCATCAACCGTTGCCTCGACGAACTCAAGGAGCTGATGGTCAGCGCTCTTCAGTCGGAGGGCGAGAACGTCGCTAAATTGGAGAAGGCTGATATTCTGGAACTGACCGTGCGACATCTGCATAAGCTTCGTCGCCAACGTCGCCTGGCGCTCAATCCTACAGTGGATGCTGATCGCTTCAAAGCTGGATTCACCCACGCCGCTAATGAAGTGTCCCGTTGCCTGGCCTCGATCCCTGGTGTCGACGTGAGGCTGGGAACGCAGCTGATGACGCACCTCGGACACCGCCTGAATGACATGCAGCGCGCTGCTGCTGGGGCCGACACTCCGCCGGCGAGCCCGCCCAGCCCGGCTCTGTCCACCGTGTCTTCCTCGTCTGGCTACGTGACCCCATCGCCGCCGGCCTCGCCCGTGCCCATGCACACGGCGACTCCCCTGGACTGCTCGACGAACAGCTTCCACAAGAGCCCAGTGGTGTGGCGACCGTGGTAAGCCGCCCTGGAGCGGGCGGACCCGGCTCCACGGTCACATCTGTTCCCACACCGCTCGGAGCCGACTGCCCCAATGAGTCCGCCGCGTTCGTAACTACTAGTGATTGTTCATGTTGTAAACAACATACGAAAACTCTAGATCTCACAATTTTATTAGTGTTAAACATAGCTCGTAAGCAACTTGAAAGCTTTAATAAAAGTAGCTTATAAGTATATTTTGTGATACTAAAGAGTAAATATTATTGTAAAAGTAAGAGATGTTGTATCGGACCCTGTAGAGATGGTTCGGGTTGTTATATTTTATCGTTGAAAAAAGATGTCACGGAATCGTGAGTACTGGCAAAAGAGTAAGTTAATAAAAACATTATTTCTTTATATGTCTGATTTTTATTCCCACAAACCCTACTTATTTTAACTAAACTTGAAACTTGCTAATTGTAAGTGAACCAACACACCTCTACCTAATCTGTGTGTGCGACAAGCTGAGAGGTTAAGGTCGCGCCAGACCGCGCGTGCGGAACTTTCCTGTTTACTTGCTACTAAGTAACTTAGAAGGCTCGCCACTCGCGGACCTCACAGTAAAGGCGCTAGATAAACGTTGACGCAACCATTCAATTCATTACACTCAGATACGGATAACATCCGTGTAAAACCAGTTTCGATGGACATAAAATGTAAGTGAACTCTGAGAATTAAATCTTCATTTTATATAAAATTTGCATGGGGCATAAACAGTACGTGTTAATTTACTCACGAGCTAATTTGTGCTCTGGATTTTTGCAACTTTATATTATTTCTAATTAACTATCGGATAGTTAAAGTACATACCTATTTGAAATTGGCATATTTATATACAATAAATTCGTACAAAGATGGGCTCACACATGACGGGCCTCATGATGAGCTTATACTTGGTGGGTGCCGGAGAACGGCCAGCGACAACGAGGCAGACCAAGAAGGAGATGGCGGGATGATTTGGACGTGTACGCAAAGGACTGGCCTGACATTGCACCGGGCCGAGAGTTGTGGAGGTCAAGAGGGGAGGCCTTTGCCCAGCAGTGGGACACTATAACAGGCTAAAAAAAAGAAGTAAATTCGTAAAGTATCTACATTTTTGAATAGTACAATTTTCTAAAAATACAATGTTCTTGTTGAACAAAACTAGTATTTGTATAATTAGTTAATTAGCTTAATTATTTATAACGAAATACAAAAGTAATTATAGGTAATTAGTGTTACACACAATTCATTTAAAAGTGCAATACACAGAGCCGTCTTTGAGCTAATGAGGCTGCTTGTTCATAATAACCAAAATATCAAATCTCAGAACAAGGGACCTGGATCCCGTAAATCGCGGGACCATAGACTGGCCAGAGTGCTCAATGGAAGAGAGGCGCATGTAATCCAACTTAACCCTAATAATTAAAGGCAGAATGAAAATACGTTTACTTAGAACAACACAAGACATCAATATTATTTACAAATAGTCAACACGAAAAGATAGTTTGTCATTGCGGTTGCAAATTCGACACTGGCTCAGTATGATCAGCTGAGGCGTTAAAAGCATGGGTATGTATTATAACAATGCCGAAGTACGAAAAACCAAATGTTTTAAATCGTATTCGACAGTTAAAAGACAAATTGATTCAAGCGACATTCTAGGCGATATTGAAGTTATACCTAATTGGAATCAGCGTAATGTATGTAATTTAATATGACCCCGGATGGCGCTTGAATTAATTCGCCTTTTGACTTATACAACCCATCAGGTTAGGTTAGGTTAGTTTTAAAATAACAATCTTAAAGTATACGTTTTCAGAAAAACCTTACGGTCTTTGAACTATTTTAATACATTCGTTGTTTCATACAGTATTATGATAGCGCTGGTTGTTAGGACAGCAACATTAAACAAAAGAACGTCCGAGATTTAATCCCGAATACAAAATTACCTTGATGTTTTAACCACATTGCAGCGGCTCTGTTCACGAAGTCGACCATTATGGCCGAAATGTCGAGATAATTTTAACAATATATTTATGTCACGATTAAGTCGCGGAGTCCTATTAATTATGACCTAACCCTCGACGTGCTTCCCAGCTGGAATTATAAAAGCACCAATTTATTAGATCTAGCTAAATTGGAGATGTGTCGCGCCGCGTATTTCTCCAGAATGACTCAGGGCTATTCCAGACAAAGTTGACTTTGGGATTAACCCGTACAATTCAAATCGTCTTTATACCTGTGTGTGTATGCGCGCCAATTTATTTGGCAACTCATCGTTTGCTGTATAAAATATTGTGGTCAAGTTTATTCTTTACATGTAAGAACACCAATTCACACTTATAATACCTACAATACAATGGCTCTTTATTGAACACCACTTAAAGGAATACAAAAACAGATATAAAAGAGAAAGTAGGTATGTCAAAATATACGCCGGAAACAGCCGTAGGTATCTATTATAATCCAGTGTTAGCAGAGCCCTACTTTTAAGTAAAATATGTCGGGTAATTTGTTAGTCGGGACCCCGTTATAAATATATAGATTTAAGATTTTTCCCTATACTCGTAATATAAGATGGTATTACTTGCCAAATTTTGTAGTTCTACGTCAATGAAAAATTCCCTATTAATATTGATTACCTTGAGAGTGTCGAAATATACGTTTTTTGCTGCATAAGCGGTCGTATATTTTTTTTACGTTAACTTAGAAGTTACATGTTTTTACAGCTTCTAGAGACTGTAGACCTGAATATAAGGTTTTATTTTCAACTCGATACCTCCACGCGTTACCGAGATAAAGGGTCTTGACAGACAGACGGACGGACAACAAAGTGATCCTATAAGGGTTCCGTTTTTCTTTTGAGGTACGGAAACCCATAAAATATACTACAGTCGTCGCAAGTTAGAAAAACATAAGTATTTGTAATTTATTGAATCAGGCGTTACTTTGCGGAGGTCCATATTAATGAACTAAATATTTACAATAAAATATGCCTTATAAATAAATAAACAAAAATTCAAGGTAGTTTTATAATATGTCAATAAAAGTTAATTTTTGTGGGGTAGTTTGAGAACTAAAACAATTACTTTTCTCACCCGCGACCTTCGTTGCGTAGGTCGCGGGTGAGCAAAGTAATTATTTTAGTTCATAGGTATTTGTGTTTAAAATTCGTAAGTTTGGGCCATCGTGGTTTTAACTGATACCATCACAGAAATAATAACGAAGACTTTCTGTGGATACCATAATACTTAAATGGGTGCATTGGATCCGTATTACGAATCATAACTGTCTAATTGTCTATTCTCATAATTATACTTAGAGACTTTTCTAGCACTAACAACTTGTGGTTGGTGTTTGACATACCTAATAATAACATCGATTCGATTTAGTATTCTTGTTCTATATTTTCAAACGTGTCTCATTGATATAATGCCACTTATAAGACATCGATAAACTAAGTATTACAAGGAAAAGTATTCGTTCGTGCTAGAAAAATCTCTAGGTATACTACTCATAATCATAATAATTACTTTTAATGAGTTACAATTCGATTCTAGATATTCAGTTCTTTTTTTTGAAGAAACCCTACCTTTCATCATCATTTCAGCCGAAAAACGTCCACTGCTGAACATAAGCCTCCCCCAAGGCTCGCCAAACAGATCGTTCCCGTGCCATCCGCATATAACAACAACAACAATCCTAGAGTTTGTCAAGCGAATCGTGGCCCTTGAAAAAGGCGGCAATTTCCAAAATCTTTTAAATTTCAACACTAATAATACTGAAAACTATCATTGATACTCGAATTTATGTAGCAGTAAGTAGTTAAAAAGGCAGCTACATAAATACAAGTATAAATCATAGTTTTCAAAGTCTTATTAGTGTTGATCAGTATATAAAAGATTTTTGAAAATGCCACCTGTTTTAAAGGACACGACTCGTTTGACAAACTCTACCTTACCCTTACTTACCTAATCCCGAATATAAAATAACCATAGCAAATATTCTTAGAAATATTGTAAAAGTATTTCAACTCTACAATTCCGTGTATAACAAGATAGTCTCATTAAAGTTATTTGAATAATAATCAAACTATCTCAGACATGTTTACTATACCGCTGGGTGAAAATTGCTTAATGACATTTTAAGTCTAGGAATAACTTGTTTGTTATTTTTAAACTTCTGTTCGATTGTAGTCTCGAATAACCCCAATAAAAATTAAGGTCATGCATAACAGTCATCCAATAACAAATGTATTCATAATATTTTTATCGTAATAATTACAGTACGAACATTCAAAGCAACTCTCAAGTCTCAACTGCACTTACATCACTGAAATATTCTTTAATCGATACCAGTAACGCCATCTATGTGAAAACGGAGTAGTTTTACGCCAGCTAAATCAGAAAGCTAACATGGCCTAGCGCCATCTAGCTGAAAGCTCTGTTACTAACAAGAGCTTTCATGACGTTTCAACTGCTTTGGGTTAGGTCTCTTGCGCGTGTAGGTAGCTAGCTTGTTATAAAGCTTTTCGTACTAGTAAAATATGCTCATACATGTTGACCTGTTTCCTAGAGTAGTATTTCAGTACCGTTTACCGTAATGAGGTATATACGTGGATGCATTAGTGTTCAAATCATATGTATGTTTTTACTAGCTTAATCCCGCGGCTTCGCCTGTGTTAGAAATCCGTGAAAAAGGTAACGGTAACATTAAAAATGTTACAACGTATACCACCTACTCGGACAATGCCATCTATGGATTGCAAACGAAGTTAACGCGTCATCTCGAAAGCCGAGGGACTTCAACGTTCTTGGTCAGCGCAACGCAGCGTTCTTGGTTCTTGGTCTAGTTTGAATTAAAAATATTATGATGGAAACTCATTCATTACCTACATTAATGGGATGTTAAGCATCCTATGTCTCGATCTAGAATCTAGATCTTTGTCAATCTGTACGCCAAGTTTCGTTTAAATTAATTAATTCATAGTCGTTACTAACAAACATTCAAACGTCCAAACCAAAGTTTCTCATTTATAATATTAGTAGGAATTTATTATTACTTCTGAGTTCCTGTTCCACCAATACCTAATAAGTTAGGTACTGATATTTTATGTGGCAGTTAAATAAGACAATAAAGTAAGTATATAATAGTTATTTGTGCAACAAGAGAGCAAAGTTGGTTTTTACTGCGAGTGTTGGTTTTGAATCGCGAGCACAGAAATATCGCGAGTAAGTTAGAATCCTGAGTGCGCGAGAGATTCAAATACACGAGATGCAAAAAAACTTTGGTCTCGCGTGACACAGTAATTAATTATACCCCCACGACGTCGTCTTTTTGTCTTTATTGTGGCTTTCAACATTGAGTAAATACCTACTACGTTTTTAGATAACAATGCACTCTCCGAAAAACTGTTTGCACCCTTTGCTAGTCTATTTTACAATTTTTCGCGAGACTTTTCAGGCAAGAAACTTAACTCTGCATTTTGTATTACCTACTGCCTTAATTTTTCTGATGTTTAATTGTTGACTTCGTCACTGGGCTCACTCATATCATATTTAAATATTTATTAAGTTACTAATTACTTATTATTTATTCTTATAATTTCCAAATTGCCGTCTTAGCTTCTTAGATATCGAACTCTAGCTAGCGAAACAGAAGAAGAAAATAATTAAGAGATAGTTGGAGTCCCGGAAAAAACATACTATATTTTTATCCCAGCAAATTGGATAGTTCCTATGGTATAGCGATAAACGAATTCTTTGCAGATAGAGTCGCGTGTAACAGCTAGTAGTAGTACTTATACGGTAAATAGTTTAAAAAAGTTATCAAAACTATAAATATCGAAAATCACATCCCAATGTTTGTCTGTAACGCGCTACAGTCATCTGAAATACCGGTGGGTAGCAAATCGAATGAATGGTAAAATCGAAGTTCGTATCGCAACATCTTGCTCACTCTCGTATTAAATGCTATTCGCGGGAGCGGGGCGGCACGATACGACGTTCGAATTATGATCTTCGTAGTATAAGGCCGGATTACCCAACGGCGTACACAACAGTCTGTAGTATTTATTTTCCAATTTAAAACTTTGTTCCTACTCGAGGAGTTTTTGCACTCTGACTTCTTACGTATGATTTCACCTTATTGCATCATTGAACTATGCTGTGACGAGTTGTGATAAGTCGTGATAAGGGGCACACGCGCGACGGCCCAGCCCCAAATTTTACAACTCAGATTATCATATTAGGTCTTAATTAATGTTCAAATACAAACAAAACATTTCAAATGACAAACGGGAAGAAGGGATAAGAATAGAGAAGCCTGGAGAACTTAGTTATTTTCAGGATTGACGTAAACGAAATAAATAACAAAGGAAAAGTAAAGAGATAGCTGTTGTCGTTTCGTCTACGAAGAATTCATTTTTCGCTATCCCGCGGGAACTATGCAATTGTTCAGGATAAAAACTATCCTATGTCTTTTCCAGGGTCTTAAACTATCTCTATACCAAACTTCATCTAAATCGAGACAGAGCGGTTTAAGAGTGAAGAGGTAACAGACAAAAGATAGACTTACTTTCACCTTTATAATATTAGTAAGGATAAAAATTAATGAAAACACTCTTACCAGTGCTCCGTCACTCTACAGAAGTAGAGTTTTTACCTCTAATATCGTTGCCACTGTTATTATTCTATTATCTTTAGTAGTTGATATACAATTATAGCTAGACCGTTTAAATGAGAAATCGCCATCCGCACCTCTCTCGGCCCCTTTGTCGTTATACCCCCCAGCCCCGGTATCGCGTAGGCGAGGACTCATTTAAACGGTTTAGCTATATTAACTTTACGAGCGCTACTTACACCGTCGGCGGTGGGCGGGCTGGTAAGCGAATATGGCGGTATAGGCGTGAGTGTTTGGTCTGACCTATCTGTTACTTAATAACCATTATGTAATCCACGCTCTTACATTTTATCGACTTCAAAGTCTTTACCTACATGTAAAAACTTTATGTAAGTAAAGTTCGGTCAACTAGTAAGACAAATAAAGTCTGCTCATACATTACAAAAGTTTATCAACTAGCTTTAACCCGCTGCTTCGCCCGCGTCAGAGGTACCATCACGAGAAACTTTTATAATCTGAGAGTTTGGCCTGAGAAAAAGTTACGGTAACATTTTTTAAAGTACAACGTTCGTTCGGACAGCGCCATCTATTGAGAACCGGGATAAGTACCTACCTCAACATTCTTGGACAGCGCCCTCTAGTCTGCTTTAAAGTACATTACTGCAGATGCCTCGAAATAGCGGATTGCCGGCCGCTTTGATCATTTATAACTGTAGATCCACAGTCGCGCGCCCGAAATGTCCGAGCCAAATGAGCGCCATTTTGATAAAAGTGGCCTTCTTTTTTCTCAGAACGTTGCGTGAAATTGTCAAGTTTAGCTGTCAAGTGGAGTTTTGCCGCTACCGAAATTCGACTGTAATGAAGTAAAGATTAGGTTCAAATTTCTGTGTAGGTGATGATTTTATTTGTTACGCAACCAAATAAAAAAGTGCGGATATTCTTTGAAGGGGATTTTGTTCGGCAATGTGTATCTTTAGTTATAATTGATCAAAGGCCGGTCGAATAGTTATAGATGGCCGAGTGTCAACGAGGCCGACAATCCCTGTTCGCGGCAGAGGCTTGTATAGAGCTTTTATCAAACATGCAATGAAATAAATAAAAAGAGTTTTTGGAGTTTTCCAAAAAAATTAAAGGTTTATTTCTAGAGAAATTTATAAGTAGGTAAACTACATAAATAATATTAAGTACCTGCAATTAGTGCTGATTTACAAGGTGCCAGTAAAATCATGCCAGTAAGTAGTACTGTATGATCGCGCTGCGGGTGCGCAGGATATCGTACGATCCGAGTGATTGATCGAGTCGAACGCCACTGCCTTAATTTTATTGACACTGACACTGTGTGGTGTTTACCACGAGAGATAACAACACAATACAATAAAAACAAAGACGCTTTATTTGCACACCACAAAGAAAACGATACAGAATAATAATTACATGGACAAAATATATTAAGTAAACAATCTCTTCCAGACAACCTTTTATAGTGGAAAAAAATAAGACAAAGAGATAAGAAGAAAAAGAAGAAACAAATTTTAACATTTTCGTATAAAACTTTTCGTACTCTGTATTCCCTTGCGACTAGGCCCTAGTCTATCGTCACGCGGCGGACACGACGTACAAATACGCGTTCTTGAATCTACATAAGCACGACGACGTCTGTACACGCGTACGCCTACATACATCGCGCGCGCACTCTTCTGGTTTCTGGCGGTTTCCGGCTATCTGCGCCTTGAGGGGTGGGGTAATTCGAATCCATTCCATTCTGTACGTCAGTACTATTATATATTCTGTGCTATCGTGTAGACTGTAGATTAATTTGGTAATTGTTATGTTCAGTCATTTTTACCATTCAAGCAACATTACCCTTTCCACGTTAAGTCAATTTGACTGTCATCAGAAAATTGTGACGTCTGGTCATCTGGGTGACGACATTCTGCTGTTTTTTTACAATACATTAGATCGTTACTCATTATGTGCTACTAAAGCTTTATCAGTGTCCATACATATCACATTTATAAATAAGTACATAGGTGCTTAAGCACTCACTAAGTTCGTGTAAAATAAAACAACAAATGAGATGACGTTGTTTAAAGCAAAACATAATATTTTGGAGAGTTGGCTGTATTAATATATTTTCTACAAACTGTTTTGTATCAAATTTCCATTAGTTTTAGGTAGTAAAAATGCAGTTGGGAACATCCCAGGAAAGCTCATTCGTTGTAGAAACACAAAAAAGAGTGTGATTTATATCGATTTACACCTACCAACCAATATTCGGTCCCTTATCTGGTATGTTCGCGTCAAGAGACCTTAATTTTGTGGGACAATTGACATCAATTGACCTAGTCACAAACTAAGCATAGCTTGTACTATGGCTACTAGGCAACGGATAAGTATACTTATACACAATGATTTTTAATCGGTGATCAGGAGTTGAAAAATATTGACCCCTATCCAAAATGGAATTTAATAGACGAGTCTAAAAGCAATGAAGTCATTGTTACGTTTAAAAAAAACTTTTTTTTTTATTTATTGGTAAGAAACAAACAGTCATACAAAGTAATGAAGAGACTTAAATTAACATAATATAGACCTATAGTTTCCTTAAGGTTTATGTTAGCTGATAATGTGGCTAGAAATTAAAAACAAGGAATAAATTACTAAAAGTTTGACAGTAAGTATCTATCACAAATATAAGGAGAAAAAAAAATATATTAAACAAATTTCTGTACCTGTACATATACACTTCCCTGCAAATGAGACTAGACAGTAAAGCTGACAACAAGTATACAATACATACACAAATAAGCATGCATGTATACCTGTTGTCTATTATTGTTAAATCTTCCTCCATCCACCGAATGCATCCTACATTTGTTGAAGTTAAGTAGTTTCGGCATGTGACATCGATTTGGCGGTTAATTTGACAGATCTCGCGTCAAAGTTTGTTTAATAAACTGACTTGTCAAAAAGGTTTTGAGCTCATAGACTAAATCATGTGTAGGGCGACAATGATTTTAATGAAAAAGTGATATTCTAAATAATCATTATTAAAAAAAACACATTTTGTTTCATGCATCTGCGACTTAAACGTGATCGCCACCGAATACTGATCTAGAAAAATTAGTTCCTGATCACCGATTAAAAATCATCGTGTATAGGTGATCAGGAACCTAGATCTACCTAGACATGAACTTAAATACATACCTACTCGTATTAAACGCCGAAGACTAGAGAGCGAACACTCGTATTTTCATACAAATAACTGCCACGCCACCCGCATATGTTTGGCGAGCCTTCGGAGAGGCCTATGTTCAGCAGTGGACGTTTTTCGGCTGAAATGATGATGATGATGAACTGCCACGATCTGGGCTCAAACACAGGATCCCAAGCTCAATAGAGTCAATAGTCCGGTTCTCTACCCACTCATCTATCCTGTCGTCTGATCACTTCGTCAGGAGAGAAGCGAGGATATGGAATATCACTCTCCAATTGGCTATAAGACGCTCGGAAAGATCTCAAAGCCAGGCCGCATTTAGAGGTCTGGAGGCCTCCGGGCATAAAAGCAATGGAGGCCCTTGGCCACAAATTATTTTCCAAATAAATGACCATTTTTTTCAGTCGAGATTCCAATAAAGAATTTTTCCAAGTTGCTATTATGGCGGCCTCAGGGCTCCACAGCCCTGCTCTCCCCTAAATCCACCCCTGCCTCAAAGTATAATACACTCATCAAGTGCCTAGTGCCTATTTTGAACATTTAAATCTAGGCACATTACTACTGAGTTAAAACATCAAATTAGTCCAGGGATAAAAAGTATTCCAAGGCACTTTTGATGAGTGTATGTCGTGCCGCGGCAACTGTAAGCAAGGAAGGCCAATCCTTAGTAAATGGGATAAAGTTTAGCCTGAATCACGATGCTTCACACCTAAAAATTACCCGATTTATACCATCCGTAAAAGGAAGACGAGTAAAAATACCATACACAGTAGTATCCCTTAATGTGTATTAGTGTAAGCTTTTCCAAAAAACCTACAAAATCAAACATTATTTATCTTTAGAACTGTTTAATGCCTACAAACCCTAATTTAAAGGTTGATTGATAACTGATAACTATTGTCGACGATTACCTCATGCAAACATACCTTGTTGTACCTTGATCGCTACCGCTAGCTAGCACGCCGAAATTCCCAAGTCTCACCGCCATGTTGGCAACAGAGGCAGCACGTGACGCACGTATCACTAATTACGTATTACCTTATCTAGATGTCGCCACGACCGCGTAAATAGGTAAATAATAACAAGCCTCTTGATAACGAAATCCTCACTGTTGCCACCTCACCGCAGATGATTCTAGGTTTCAAGATAATTTTACTTTTTGGAAACAGCGACGATAAAGCGGAATGAAAACAATGAGACAGAAAGGCAAATAAGTTTTAAAAATAGTATTAGGCTATTTGATTTGACACCAGCATACAATTGATCTTATGATATCTTTTTGTATGAGCTGTCAATACGCAATACGCCCATAGCTTTTGAGAATAATAGAGAACAGAGACCTACTTGTTCGGCAACTCAATTGACTAAGTATTTATTTATTTCAAAACTGCTGTGTAAAAATCTCGTGTTCCAGGTAGTACATTACGTACTTTCATATTATAAACGTGAAAGTAACACTGTCAGTTTGTTGCGTTTCAGGCTTAAACTACTGAACCGATGAATGTGACGTGTCGGAATTGTACGCGACCAGGCGCAAATAATGACGTAAAAGTCCTTGCATCAAAAATCATAGCAATCCAATATCCGTGTGATAAAATGGACAAGTTAAATAATTATCAACTAGCTAATTACTTGATTTAACTGCATCCGACCCCCTAAGAACCTAGAAGTAATGAACCCACGATAAGAAATGTATAAATGGAACAAGATTGCCTAACGGCAGAATACTAGCGTGGAAAGTTTCTACGAGATAACGAAGGCGGTAAATAAGGATATTAATCAGCCACGCGTTTATTGTTAATTAAGAGATTAATATGTTTTTGTCACACTTTCACTGTATGTTTTTGTTTTTTCTGCAAGTATGTTGTGCGAATTTCTTTTTGGCCTTGGCCTTGGCCAGAGGCGGCGCTAGGCGTAGGTGACTTGGGCCACCGCCTATAGCCTCGCGGTTTGGCCCTACGCCTTGAAAAATTCTCGTTTTTTTGCTAATTTAAATATCCATCATCTAATATGTGGTGCGCCATCACAGGGCCTCGCAAAATTTATCTTGTGCAGACCAAACTTAGGTCCTCCCACCACTGGCCCTGGTGACTCCAGATAATCGGGTCAGTAACCGAATGAGGAATCATTTGAAAGCTTAGAATATACGTAGAACAGACCAGAAGTCACGTTGCAATCTCTAGAAACAAAGTGAAATACACGCGCGCGCGAGTCACCCTCCCCTTCGGTTTACTCATATAAATCTCTTCATGTCGGCCATTGGATTTAAACTTTGAATTAGGGATATATATATTATTTTCTGGAAAAGAAAGTACCTAATATGTGCGTTGTGCGTATGTGTGTAAATCATTTATTGTACAAAAATAAAGAAAGAAAGACAATTAATTGACAAAATTAAGATACATAATCAAGAAGCAATAACAATAGACAGGTAGGTTATAATGCTTCTATAATAAACCAGTACACGTTTTTTGGTTTCATTCATATTCCGAGCAGTAACTATCCAAAATAAGCTACATTGACAGCATTGCTAAAGTAAAATAAATGAGTTTTGTATTTTTTACTTGACTTGAAATGTGTTTTAACAGAATCATTTTTAATTATTGTGACATTGGAAGACTATCTCCAATATTATTATTTTTTATTTTTTCCTTTTTTATTTTTTATTTTTTTTGACGGTGGAAGCATTCTACACTTCCACTAAACGTAGATATAGTTAAGATGTAGGTATAGTTTTAGTTTTTTTAACTAAGGGACCCAATACATCCCTGTATTTTTTTTTTTATATACTTAATTATTATTTTTTTTTTACTTAATTCTATATTTGTTTGGTTTTTTTAGTTTGTAATTTTTAAGAGTTTGTAATTTATTATATTGTAATTTGAAAAGATGACTTCCTGCCAAGTTTCTTACGGCGCATTCTTCTTGGCAATGGTGGTCCTTACGAAAGCGCTGGTAGTTTTAAAAAAAGTGACATGTTAAAGAGCCCTTTGCGGCCTACTTGCAGAATAAACGTTTTGATTTTGATTTTTTTTGATTTTGATAAATAAGGGGCAAAACGTAAAATCTGGTTTAGGTTTAATTGTTCTATACATTTTGACCATACTAAATCGCGCTCAAACTTAAAAAAACTAATTCTAAATTCACGTTTTGCTCCAAGTGGCTCTTTTAAAAATTGACATAAATAAACTAAGGAGGGATTTTCTACGATGTCTAAAGGTACAAGGATTCAGTTAATACCTCGTCTTCCCGGATTTACCGTGGATACCAGATGAAGACAAACACGTGACCGCGAATATGTTAACTCGAACTGGCGAATGGAATTCTAGTCATTTCCTTCCTTATAGCAAATTTAACCACAGACTGAGATTACCTAGTAACGTCGTTGCCTGAATTTTAGCAGGTGTATCTATCTATATTCTGAAAACTTGGCTACCCAATCAACCTTTCTGATTTTGCTACTTTCACCGACTACAGTTCTAAAGGAAAACTTTTTAACTACACAAATATTTATGTCAAACCTCCCATTCTATGGAAAAAATGTATTATCTTTTGAGTTGAGGAATAAGTCAATACGCGTGCGCGCAATCACGTACCAACTCGAGTGCTATTTAATATAAGTACTCGTACCTACATCCTTAACACGTCCGCATTCCCTGAACTTTCAGTCGCAGTGACATCTCTTTTATTTTATCCGACGAGATACTTCAAAGCAATCCAATCCAATGAAACCAACAATATTGTAGTTTAGGGGCTGTTTCACCACCCATTGATTAATTTTAACTGACTGATAAATGTGATGCCGTCTCCGTCTAATCAAACAAAACAAACAGAGACGGCATCACATTTATGCGTCAAATAAATTTGATCAATGGATGGTGAAATAGGGAATATTTAGTTATACTTATATAAGTACTCACCGGCAAAAAATTTGGCCCACAGTCCACCTTTCATACAAACGAGGCTACTTTGATGCCTTATTTCTACACCAGGGTAGTGCCCCGGTTGAGATCTGATGATGGATATCCAGAGCATCGATAATGGTGGTCCAGAGATTTTAATACACACAACTGATTCAACAACCCGTTTACACCACAGCGAGAAAATTTGTACAGCACTGAGATTTTCATTCATTTTATTGCCATTTTAGCTGTTTTTCTATATGTGTATAATTTCCGTGTTAAACGCAAATTCAATCAGGTGAGTATCTTAGGAACTCTGAATGTCCTTTATCAATGCTCGGAGTAGCCATCATCAGATCACAGCCAAAGCACCGCCTAGTGGAGAACCAAGACATCAAAGTGATCTCGTTCGTATGAAAGGTGGACTGGTGGGCCAAATTTTTTGCCGGTGAGTGTATTTAATTAGTTTTTAATTAGAATAAGTAAAATAAGAATAAGTTTGTTTAATAACAAGATAGTTAATGTAAGTTTTCAGCTCAAGCTATTAATTGTACAATACAGGGAGTAACTGTTATTGGCCTTATGTATCAATTTAAGCCTGATTTAAGTTTGATTGTAACGCTGTTGTGCACCTTAATAAATAAATAAATATTCCCTATAAAAATAAATAATTAAATTAAAATAAAAAAATATTTAAGGGGGCGCTCCCATACAACAAACGTGATTTTTTTGCCGTTTTTATAGAAAATGGCACGGAACCCTACGTGCGCGAGTCCGACTCGCACTTGGCCGGTTTTTTCTTTTATTTTTTCATAATAAAGGGTTTACATACACACATGTTTTCATTAAGCTATTTTTTTCGAATTGTCGCTAATTTATCCTCGACAACTAAACTAACACTAAAAGCAAGTCATACTCGAGGTCTAAATAAGGCTTTTTGTGGGCAGAACATTAAATGCTGGTTCGTACTCTAAAAATTTTTCGGCCCCATACTCACATCACAACGTACAGGTATAATTAAAGTATTTATTAACCATCACACAGCCAATCACGCAGCAAAAATGACGACAAGAAGGAAGGTTACACGCCTCCGATTGCCAATTTTTCCTCGCAAGTAAAATTCCCAACGCAATTCAAAATTACATAACACTCAACTAATTGTGGTTAGTATACGTCCTTAAACACTCATATCCGTATCCAAAACATCAATTAGTTGTTTAGCAGACTCATGCCGTGTGACTCTTATCACGTAGAACGCATCAGGTACACACCTACTTAGGTACGTACCTAACGTTACGTCAATCTAGTATTTCACAATGTAGAAATAAAGAATGATTAGGAGATTACCAGAAAACTGACACGTGGCATGTTTTTTTCCTTGATAGCGGCGATTGCCACTCCTGAATGTGTGTGTAACGTGACTTTGTTTTAGAGCTCTTGTTCAATGACAGATTTCTCTTTAGCCTTAGGGTGCTTATTCCACCTACGTGCTATGGCAGCTACTTATGCTGCGACAATGTGAAAATAACAAAACTATGTGATCGTTACTACTAATACTAACTTATGCAGCCGTTCGAGGTAGATACCTACGCTTGAAGATGTACACCCGTGAGCTCCCGTGAGGTAGTTATGGGAGGAAGATGCGCAGCTCGAGCTATGGGATGTATCGACAGAGGGACCGTCCATAATCTACGCCCATAGCACGCATCCACAGCACGCAAACACAGCACGCATCCTCAGCACGAATCCAGAGCACGTATCTTTCCATGCTGACGCGAGCGTTGCACACGCTAAATCTGATATCGAAACACATTGACTTGTTTTCCTGCTCTCTGGATGAATTCACTAAGTCTGCATTATTCATAATATGCTATAAGCGTAATGATATAGATAGTAGACAATCAATAGTATATAAGTATTAAATATAATGATAGAAATAGTTACACTATTGATTTAGGCTTAGTTCCTGTAAAATAGTTGTAAGCGTGGAAAATAAATAAATATAAATAATAATATAGTGCTTGTTACCGCTACTCTGGTCCTCACGACTACGGTTTACGGTACTCGAGCCTGACCTACCATTAGTAACCAAAAATTAAAAAAAAATGTAACCATAGAGAAATGTAATTATCTACTGCCTGGTAGAAATAAACTTTATTAATATAACTTAATTTAAACTTATGATTACTATGATTTAAACTTTAAATTTTAAAGAAAAACGCAAGAAAGTAATTTACTCGTAAACTCTCTACGTGGGTCACACTGAAAGTTTCGGGAATACAAAAAATGGACCAGCGTAAAGAGTTAAATGTACTTTTACTGTTTTTTAAAGTATTCTCCAAGCATATTTATACATTTTTTCATTCGCTTAGACCAAATATTGAAACAGTTATTCCACTCCAAAGATGTAGTCCCCGAAATGGCACTTATGAAGGTGTCCACTGCTGCTTCGAGTGACAGAAATCGCTGAACGCGTAGCTTATCTTTAATTTTAGGGTATGTATAGAAATCATTAAGACTCCAAGTCACGGCTGTATGGTGGATGGGTCATTAATTCGGCGTTATAATAGCCCAAATACTCAATTGTTTGATGAGCAGTGAAGTCGCTAGCGTTGTCGTGATGAGAATGATGCATCGGTTGGAGTTTTCTATTTTGAGTATATCAAAGATTTCAGGCAGACTATTTGTAGTATATCAGTCTGCATTAACTGTTTTGCGATCCTCAAATGCAATAGTCGCAACTTGCCCTGATTTCGAGACAAAAGTGGCGACCATCTTTTTCGCCGTGCTTCGGGAGCGAACAATCTTGGTCGGTCGCAGTTCGTTTTCGAACACCCAAACTCGTGATTGGTTTTTATTTTCAAGTTCGTAAGCATGTATCCTCGTTTCATCACCCAACACGATTTTATATACTGCGTTGGAAGTTCCTGTGTTAAACCTTTCTAAATTTATAAGGCACCAATTGACCCAGGCCCCCTTTTGTTCATCAGAAAGTTGGTGTGGGACCCAACGGGAAAATAGCTTTCTCACGATCAGTTCTGTTTGCAAGATAGTTTGGATTTGACTCATTGCAATTCCTAAACATGACTGAATTTCACGATATGTGACATGACGATCTTTGTTGATCAGGTCCCGCACTGCATCGACATTTTCTTGAGTAACCCCAGATTTGGGCCGCCCTTCACGAAAATCATCACTGAGTTTCACATGATCGCGGTAAAATTCGGAAAACCAGCGATACACAGTCGTCTTTCATGCAACTCCCTCCCCAAATGCATAAGTCGTCCGATCAAGGCATTATTTTTGATATAAACCACTCTTAAAATCATAAAAATTCATAGCTCTTAAAATTTCTCGCGTTACTTCAATTTTGGCGGCAACAACTCCGTTTTAAAAAAACAATTACTAAAAATTGACAACTTTTTTTTTCAAACTGCCTGCTGCAATGAGTTGACAAGACCTCTATGGTTATAAAAAGGTTAAATTTGAAACACTATTGTACCATTAAATAATCGATTCCCGAAACTTTCAGTGCAGCCTAGTACTAATTTACTCTTTACTCTTAAAATCTTAAACTCTTAGATGGTAGGTAGGTACCCTACTCGTAAGCTTTGGTCGTATATCACTGTGCAATTTTATTCCACTCATCCCATTTATGTAACATTTACATCATTTTACGTAGCCAAGATTATCATCAGACTTTGACGTCAAAAGCATTATGTATGTTAATTTAATGTTAAGTAAAATAAAACAATACCTAGATATTTCTTTGTAAGTATATTTTTTGTTGCTTAAAATACTTCAGGTAAGTATAAGTAAGGAAATTTAAACGAAAATACATTATTGCATTATAGTTGCGAATAACGACGACATTGTACATACATACGTTATTGGATGTAATGATGATTATTAAAATTTATTAGGGTCATGTTAGAATTCACCTTTGATTTTTTTATAAAGATTAGATTATTGGTAAACTTATTTCGTCAAAGTAATCCACATCTAAACAACTAAGTAGGTACATAACAAATTTCATCCAAATCATCAGAGCTGTATCCGCGATCCCAAAGGCGATCCCTGAAATAAATATATAAATGAATTTATATAAAATTGTTCGTTTAAAGTACTGAACTTTTTTATTAGCTTTTGAATTTAGAGTCTGACTTGTACCAGTTTTTTTTTAAGTTGACAACCCTGGCTTAAGCCTCGTTTCGTTGCCAGCTCAATTTTAATGCCCATCATAAATAGCTTTGACACTTTTGTATCATAATTCTATCACAAACCTGACTCAGACCGACGCCATTACACGTGGAAATAAGTAATTACATACTTATAGTTTCTGTGATTCAGAACTATTTTTTGGCTCGAAAACTATGTTAATATTGACTCTTGGAAAAATTATAGGCGTTACTTAATGTTAGTAAGTTCAAGAAAAGAGGGAGCTTTATAAAAAAAAACAAACGCGGTGGGTCAAATAAAGTTGATAACCTATTTATATGTATTACTAGTAAACAAAATGTTTAGAATCGGTCTAGTAGTTCTAAAACTTACCCCCAACATACATACAGCCTGTTGCGGATCTCAATCTGTTGCTATGACGAAGCTTGTTGCGGATAACAAAATATTTTCTTTTTTTTTTCTCATTGACGAAGCCTACGCTGCGGATCTGATTTTATTGTATTTTTTTTATTAATTTTTGGAATAACTATATTTACAAACAATCAAAGTTATCTTCTTTGTAAAGTTAGTAGGTACCTATAACAATTATTTTCAGATCAACCAAATCACTCCTTATTATGATCGTTTAATTAGTAAGTTGTAGGAGATATATTAAGTAGTTGGTGGTTTGCTTTTGATTGTTTTTCTTGCTTTGCATAGGTTCATTAATAAACACTACTCGAACTTCACACCCCATCGGCCATAGATTTTATGGGCCCAGTCCATAACCACTTCAATACTAAAACTAAAAACAACTACTAAAACTAATATTAAAAACCCTCAGAAGGCTTAAAAGCCCTCAAACGTAGCAGTTTGGCGAGAATATTTGTGTAATATGTAGTACCTAAGTTGTATTTAAATTTATAAATAAATTAAAAAAAAACTCTATTCTTTATTGCTCTTCCACAGTGTATCTTCGACTGACTTTAGTTAAGAGCTATGTTTTTAGATTCAGCTAAGGATACAGCTCTGGCGATCTTTTATTTGAAGACCGGATGGCCCAGTGGTTAGAGAACCTGACTAAGAAGCTTCATGTCCCGGGTTCATGTCCCGGTCGGGGCTCGAGTCTTAAATGTTTAATCTAATATAGTGTCACGGTGTTTGTTATCGAACTCCGAGACGGCTTGACCGATTTTAATGATTTTTTTTCTCTGCATTTGGTAAGTCTGAGAATAGGTCGTAGGCTATTTTTTGTACACCTACCCGTATTCTTCGCAGACGGAGTCGCGGGCAACAGCTAGTGTCTATATAAGTATGTTTATCCGTTGCCTTGTACCTAACACAAGCTTTGCTTACTTTGGGGCTAGGTCAATTGGTGTGTATTGTCCCATGATATTATATTATTACTCGCTGTTGCCCGCGACTCTGTCCGCGAAGAATAATATGGGTATAAAAAATAGCCTACGACCTATTCTCAGACTAACCAAATATAGACAAAAAGGTTTCAAGCCGTTTTGGAGGAGTTCGATAACAAACACGTGACACGACATTTTTATATATTAGATTATTACATATTTACTTACATTACTTTATTTGTCCACCGATATCATCCTATTTCACAACCCAATCCGAAGCGCATCAATTATTCCCAACAATGATGAAACAATTTGTCGTTCTTACTCAGTGCTTACGCGCATAACTTGTTACAAGTTTAAGATGAATCATAGGTTAGAGGTTTCTTGGACCCCTTTCTCAGTGGAACTTAATTGAACTGACCTCGGATGATTGTTGTGAGAAAACAGTCGTTTATTGACGACCACGTCAGTTATTTTTAGCTTTAACGACTTTGTTTTTTCGTTTTAATCTTAAGTACTAAATATGTCTTTGTGAATCAGCTCTGGTGGCAGGCAGGCGCACTCGTGCCATATTACATCTGGGTAATTCTACTAGCTACCAGAAGTCTGTCGCACATATTGAAAATATAGAAACACCAGTGCTATAGGTAACGCCACCAGAGTTGAGGCCACGCACACAACCACATCTCATGTAATGACAGCGGGATTGTCGTTAAACGTCAACACAACGTCAAAATCCCGCTGTCATTACATGAGATGTGGTTGTGTGCGTGGCCCCAACTCTGGTGGCGTTATCTATACGCGACCACAGAATATATAATAGTACTAACGTACAGAATATACACACTCCACCCCGCACCGATTCGAGTTACCCCACCCCTCAAGGCGCAGATTGCCGGACCCCGCCGGAATCCAGAAGAGTGCGCGCGCGATGTATGTAGGCGTACGCGTGTACAGACGTCGTCGCGCTTATGTAGATTCAAGAACGCGTATTTGTACGTCGTGTCCGCCGCGTGACGCGACTTAGCGCCGGACGGCGGAACCATATGCCGCCTACAAGCGATTTGTCGCGCTCGATTATTTCAAAGAATCTATTTTTTGTTACTAAATATTCTGACGGGGTGCCCCAGGCTCATATTCGCTGAAGGTACTCTAGGGGGTATAAGGTATCCTCCCATATATTAATCTGCCGCGCTCGAGTGACTCCCCAAATCCCCTCTCCCCGAAACACTAGTAGAACTACCCGTCGTATGTATCCTGCAACCATTCTGTAAACAAGATGTGCGAAAGTGTAAATATAATGTCTCTAACAATATATGCCATGCCATAAACATTCTGACGAGGCGAAAAACGAATAACTTTCCATAAAAAAAAGTATTAAATGTAACTGTTATTTTAGCTCGTAGGAATCCCATAATCTTTCCTTATTTTATGTGTAGGTATATTTTTTTTTACCTAGGTCCAATGGTTGAGGCCCAGTCAATGAGTCAGTTAGCGAGGTCTTCTTTTTGTATTTTAATTTTATTAATTTCAAGCACATCACTGCTGAGACAATTTTTATTCGCATTCTCATAAATGAACATACTTAAGTACATACCTACGTGACAATCAAATCAGCAACATTTTTTTTGAGTTCATACCATTTTCAAATTCAACAGTCAGTATGTCAAACAGATAGAAACCTGAAAATTTTCCACAAAAATCAATTTGACCGTTGATAATGGTATCATCTTTTTTATTACGCTAAGGTCAGGAAGCCGATGATATTCGCGAATTACACGCGGTATCTTTGTATTACACTTGTTAAAGATCAAAAGGTTACCTAGAAACAAATCTTGCAGACTATATACTAATTAGTAGTAACGGAAACATAACAAAAAAACCGTTGCCATAATAACCGTTTTAATCAACTGCAATCTTCACCGTAGGCAATATCGCCCCCATGCAAGGTTGAAAGCTTTTAGGGCAGACTTTCAAGGCAGTGGCAGTAAAGCGCTCAGAAAAAATTAGGAAGCGTTACTTAAGTAGTAAGTAAAAGAAAAGAGGGAGCTTTAGAAAAAAAGTCAAAGGCAGTGGTGAGCACAATAAGGTAGGGTACCTATGAATAACTTTAAACCTTACTAGGTACTCCGTAAGCTAGGTTTCAGTGTTATTTACCGCCGCCGCATAGTTTCTCGTCGTAACAATTCACTACTTCAATACTTTCATTGACAGTTCAGTACTTTCCAGGACAATGTTAGGTACTTTATTGCAGATATAGGGTATGTCATGTATTTTAATCTAACCAGAGGCCGCATTGTCTAACGCTTCTGACGCTTGCCTTCGCTTTCACCATCTCTTTCTGTCATCTTTTAATACCGTTTGACAGAAAGAAATAGTGACTGCGAAGGCAAGCGTCAGGAACGTTAGACAAATAAGCCTGCAGGTCTTTTTCCCTCGGAGACAGAGCATAGCCGTGCAGCGAGGAAATACCGCAAGTATACTTACTAGGCACGTCGTCGCGGCACAGTGCCACGGGTAGGTGAAAAACGGGGTTTCGATATATATATTTTTATATGGTATAGAGGGCAAACGAGCAAACGGATCGCCTATTTTTTTCAATACACGCTGTTAATCTAAATGTTTAGTTTAACAGAATAATAATATACAGAATAGCGATCTCGAGCGACGTAGAGCCTTCAGACTATAATTATAATGCATTGTACATATAGTGAATTACCACGCCAGTAGGTACAGTCAAGTGCAAAAATAAGTATCTATTCGAACCACTCAAAAATATGTTACTACGGTCTTATTGCGTCGGAATAAGAGTCTGTGGTACTTATTTTTGAAACTTTGAATAAGTTCATATTTTTACACTTGACTGTACTCCGTGACTCTGACTTTATTTCTATCTATTTCTTTAGTACCAAACCTAACCTTCAGGCGGGTTTACCGGATCCAAAACACTACGCTGCGCTCCAAAACACGCATTACCGACGTGGGTGCCAAAGCTGCCAAGCTCAAGTGGGACTGGGCAGGCCACGTACTTATGCTGCATGGTTACGAATCAGTTGGCTAAAATAGCCAGGGGCTGGATACCACGAGATGGATGACGGCGTCGAAGTAGGCCCAGGAGGCATTGGCTAGACGACTTAGACTTGTAGCTTAGGGACTGGTAGGACACCACTCAAAATCAAGATGAATAGAGAAAGCTTTTCTTTAAAATAAAAATTCCATTACCCAGCAGTCCTGTCCAGGATAATCAATATAATAATTAAACTAACCCCCGCGACTCACGTGTTTTCAGTGGACAAATTGTTCTAAATCACTATTCTGAAGTGTTTTCAACAAATTTTGTTAACATAAACACTTACTGATTAGTAACTTTCCATTTCGAAAACAACAACAGACAAACAAACCTAGCGCGTACTTGAATTAAGGAAACAGCTTCATAAGTCTAAACCATCTACATAATTAATCCTCCTTTAAAATTAGCCTCTTCATCAAGGAATCCTCAAGCGCCTTGAGCTGATTAAGGTCTATTTCCGTCCAAAGACATCAACCAACAAACATACGCCCCTTTGTTCTTAAACAGCGCAGTTGTTTGTCGTGGAATCATCCCGCACAGATAATGCTGATAACCCTAGTGTATCATATGCGCACGAGACCCTGTCAGTGTTATTTATAACGCACTAACAATAATTATCTTCGGAAAACACGTGCCCTTTTGTGTGCTCGGCCTTATCTTGCAGGAATCCTCCATGCAGGTATGTGAAGTAAGGGCGTGAGCACATTATAAAACAGATCCAGTCGGCGTGCACGCATCTCATTACGTTGCACTATGCAATGTTTGTTAATGAGCTTTGGTGATTCTTTACTTCATCTGAATATTTTTTATTTTTTTTTTATAAATTATATTATCCGCAATCAGTCGAAAGACTTTTATCGGATTTGGTGAGGGTGAGTTTAGACTTGTAAGGGAATAAGGCCTTTGCCCTATTCTCCTTTTATAAAACTTGGCGTCTTTTCAGCCTTTTGTTGCTATTGGTTCATCTGAATATGACAAAGTAGTTAGGTACTATTCCGACCAGAGGCGTGGTGCCGCAACAACTCGATTCTGGGCAACCGCAACCGGTTCACTTATTGTCTAGCGCGCGGGAGCTTGCTATCGCACTCACTATTTCTTTCCCTCAAACAGTATAAATTGGTGACAGAATGAGATAATGAATGCGTTTAGTAGCAGTAGTGCGTTAGACAATATAGCCTCGGGTTGCCTAAATATTTTACGGTACAACGTCATGACAAGTACCTATGTTAAAGCATGCGAAGCACTATCTGCGAGGCGTCGCTTTAACGAAAATGTTCATTACATGCCTACCTACATAACCACACGTTTATCTACGACTGACCTGTCCTCTACTGGCTGACGCAAATATCTACTAATACCTAATTGTTTCGCAATACGGTTGATGAACCATCAATCAACTGACGTACTTTTATGAGATGTCCAAACACGATTCTCCTGGCAAAAATCCTGATTCTCAGATTTGCAAAAAATTCGCATTTGGGTTCATTCTGTCAATCGTTTTATGGGATTGGTTGTGTACTTACTTAGTGTAGTTTTAAAAAATAAGTCCAATAGAGTTTGAAACGCTTTAGCATCTTGTGCAGTTCGTGATCGTTAAGACTGCGTTATACTTATAACATGATTACTTTGAAAAACCGGCCAAAAGCGTGTCGGACACGCCCAGGATAGGGTTCCGCAGCCGTTACGAAAAAATGCTTGCATATCTTGTTAATTTTACTATTAATTATACTGACCGTATTAAACAAGCAATATTTGATAAGGATAAGTCAGGCTGCTATTTACTCTTAAACTACTAATTAATAATTCTCAAGCAAACTTTAGCCGTTATAGATTTCCTTGTTGATTTTTTCAAAATTTTTATACCAACAGTTACTTTTAGAGGGGGGGACGCCCGATTTTAACAAAAAAGGACACTTTAAAGTTGATCACTAATATTGAAAAATCGTCTTCACAACCTTTATGATTTTTTTAATTTCATGATTCTATAGCTTTACCTACCTAACACAATCATGATTAAGATTCGGCTAAATGCGTAAAAACAGATTGCGTTCTAGAAAATGTACTATTTTTATCGTGATTGTACATAAAGTATTTCATTTTATCTGTCTTATTTTCGTTCGGATTAGAATATTTGTTTTTATTGGAACCCAAAACCTAAACGGTGTAAGAGCATGGTTGCGTGACTGATAAGAATTATCTCAGCCCTTTCATATCTCTATATCGACTATATCTTTCTTTGTAAGAGTACCTACAATAAACCTAAGTCTATTTACGAAACTTGCAGAATAAGGGGACGTTTCACCACCCATTGATTAATTTTAACTGACGGATCAATGTGATGCCGTCTCCGTCTATTCGAAAAATCACAAACAGAGGCGGCATCACATTTATCCGTCAAATAAATTTGATCAATGAAACAGGGGGTTAGTCTAACAAAAGTACAATTAGACATAATGTTGGTAGAATGACTTTATTAGGTCTAAACCTCTAAGCTTATTAAATGTGTGAATGTGAATGAAATATTTACCTATGTACAGTCGATTTCACCAATATCTGTACCGCCAACCTTTCACAAATATCTATACATAGACCTTATTACTGTAACATAAGGTTCATGTTTAGACATTTATAAACGGTTGCCTATACATGACCTGAAATACAGATACTTTACCTAGTTCGTATCATGGATTAAGATAAGACATAAGATCGATATACGAACTCTTCGCGGACGAAGCTACCAATAGCAACTAGTAGGTTTTAGATAAACGTAACTAATTACATATAGTATAGCATTCTATTGTAGGGTTAAATCCTGTAGAATTACCTACCTACAAATACGAGAGAAAATAACTTAGGTAACATATAAAACGTTAACAGTTACACAGTTACCTACGTTGTACAGTCAGCAACAAAAATATAAATACACCCAAAGTACCAAAAATATGCATCCACGGCTCTATTACCAGGGCATAAAGGCGTGTATACATATTTTTGGTACTTTAAGTGTATTCATATTTTTGTCGCTGACTGTACCTATCTAGTACTTTCATAAACTTAAAACCCCTCAGAAGACAGGAGACCGAATTTTGATATAGCGCCACTCGAAAATATAGTTTGAAATGGTGAAACTTCTATATAAATACCTAAAAATGAATCACCGAAATGTTTGTACGCGCTTAACTTCCGACTGACTGCATCAAATTGGATACTTAATTCTTTTTTTGTTGCGTTTGTTATTGTCAGGAGAAGGTTCTTATGAAAGAAAAATTGAACGGGGGCGAAGCTGCGGGCATCAGCTAGTTTGGAATAAGATCTAATTTATCTCGTAGACAATTTTATTTAATTGTATCTGTACTTTTGTATTCATTCGCAAATTTTTGTCATTTTCAAATGGTATTTTCGGGAGACGTATATTAAAAATCAGACTCCAGGATCCTCTAGCAACCTTTTCACACACAGAAAATAGAAACAAAGGATATATTATAATTTTCATAGTATCTCCAATTAAGTATATGCAAATGACAACAGAACTTTTAATACTAGACGTAAAGTACTTGACTACCTAGTTTTCTACCACACGCGATATTTAGATTCGGCTTTAATTCTTTTTTAAACGCCTGATGTTAAAGTTATGGCAAACATTCAGAGTGCATAGAACATTACTAATACCTACATTTTAAAAACTTGAGTTTCTACATATACCTTTTGACTAAGAAACAAATAAAGATACCATGTATATAAGTACATGGTATTATATAGTATTTTATACAATCGTTGCATAATGAAGGCTCTTAAAGTCGAGTACCAAGCCCGAGTGGCCTAAGTAAGGTACGAGATTTTAAGAGCTAATTATGTAACTATTGTATACAATACTTTTTCTACAAGTCATGATCATCATCGTCTATCGAGGTACAATACAAAACCTTTTGTAAAGTACATTGGGTTAAGTTTGAAAATAGTACCTTCCACTTATGAATTAAAACAAATAAAACAACCCATATAAGACAGTCGGTCCGAGTCGTTTCGAGTCGGTTCGAGTCGATTAAAGTCAGTTCGAGTCGATTCGAGTCGGTTCGAATCGTTTCGCGTCGGTTCGAGTCGATTTGAGTCGATTAAAGTCGGTTCGAATCGATTAAAGTCGGTTCGAGTCGGTTCGATTCGGTTCGAAGCGGTTCGAGTCGGTTCGAATCGGTACGAATCGGTTCAAGTCGATTCGAGTCGATTAAAGTCGGTTCGAGTCGGTTCGAATCGGTTCGAGTCGGTTCGAGTCGATTCAAGTCGATTCGAGTCGATTAAAGTCGGTTCGAACCGATTAAAGTCGGTGCGAACCGATTAAAGTCGGTTTGAGTTGATTCGAATCGGTTCGAGTCGGTTCGAGTCAATTAAAGTCGTTCAAGTCGGTTCGAGTCTGTTTCGCGTCAAATAACAAACAAAACTTTTAAATTTTCGTAGCACAAAAAAGAACTAATAAGACGTCGTTATAAGACTGTTTCCGATTGGCCAATTACTTCACTTACTAACCAATCACGTAACAGAAGAAAAACGTTAGTGTGTTCAAATGGAAGCAAATTTGCCAGATATTTCCAACTTTACATTGGGTGCGTTCCACTAAGCGCTCACGACGCTCAATCGAAGTACTAAGTTCTTATTTTGAAATGATTATAGTCGTCTAGAGCGTTGTATAATAATCATTATAGTTGAGTCCGAAGTGAGTCCGAAGTGCCATAGACTATCCAAGATTAAAATGTATGTGATTGCAATTTTGTCTATAAACACACAATTGACAGATTAAAATCAACGAGTAGAAAAAAAACATTACAGTACAGTTTTCACAATCTACATTTCGTGAAACGACGCGAGACAATTTCCCTAGGGCATCATTTTCCCGCCTCAGGCCACAGACTATGTGAAGCGCGCCACGTAAGGCAACACTGGCATTTCACACGTACTATTACCAATCTGTGCTCATTAAAAGCTGCCGTACGTAGGTGCCCATGTTCATAATTCTACACAGCCAATAAAAAATATGCAAGACACACGTATTCGTGTATTAAAAATGTATAGATTAACATTATAAAACACAGCACGATTTTTTACTATATTTGACAGGTTCGAATCACGACAAGACAGTAAATAAAAAAAGAAAGGCGTTTCCTTTGTAGAGAATTTGCTATCAAATATTTAAGACATTACATTAGGTATATTTTTCCGAAGTATTTAAGTACGAAAATAGTCTTAGTCGTCGTAATGGCGTTTATTTCTTCAATAATTTTCGAAAAATAGCTTAGTATTTCAATATCAATACTCTTACCATAATACTACTAATAAGTTTGGTATAGTATAAATCTTCCCAGGTGAATTTTTCGCTTCGAGCCATTACATTAAATTTGAACCTTAATACTATGACGATACCGTTTGTTTTGAAAGATAAGGGCTCGAAGCGAAAAGTTCACCTGGGAAGATTTATACTTTAAGTCGGCCGTCTAGACAGGGACCTCCCCCCTCCCGCCCTATTAGATGCCATGCAATGGCCATAGGGGCGTAGCAGAGTAGATACCCCAATAAACCATAAACCATTGGCTCACCCGGCCCCCTCTCTGTATACGCCTCCCCCCCCAGTGTGCTACGAGGTTCAAAGTAAAACTAACCTAAGATAAGCTATTTTCAAAGTACTGATGGTTTATATTATATTATAAAACTAGCGATCCGCCCCGGCTTCGCACGGGTGCACTATATATTATGCATGTATTATACATCCCCTTTAATACCCCCCCGCACCCGCGCCAGCAAACCGCACCCTCCCCCGCAAATAACTTGCAATAAAATAATATTGCGACTATAAATTGAAATGTAAGCTATCCTATCTTTCAAGTTGGATCAAACTGCACATGGTGTGCAAATATTATTAAAATCGGTTAAGTAGTTTAGGAGTCAATCGCGGACAAACAACGCGACACGTAATTTAATTTATATATATATATAAATATATATAAGATTGTTAAAAGGTAGGTAAAGGGTAGGTGAAAAGGAATTATATATATATAAGATTGTTAAAAGGTAGGTAAAGGGTAGGTGAAAAGGAATTATAACAAATAAAACACAATACTACAACTTCACAAATTTTAATCCTACAAGACCTTATATCTAGCCTTGTTGACCATGTGATGAGCAGAGGTCTGCAGTTTGAGCAGTTCTTCCTTGATCAGACGCGTGATCTCCGACTTGGCTTTGGCCACGGCCAGTTCTTGGGAGCTTTCTATAGCCAGGTACAGCTTTCGTTCTCCCTCGGGCGGGTTCTTGCCTGGAGGGACGTACGTGCCGCGGACTGTGATGCCTGCTTCGGAGTATTCGCTGATCAGGGCCAATGCCTCCTGGAAAGAGGAATGTTCAAGTTGAGTGACAATATTTTCGCTTTACGGACTCCTACTGCCCGCTGATTAGACGTTAGAACTAACTCTACCTAACACAATGGCGCATCGCAATTTAGAATTAGATTTATTTTGAGCGATTTTAAGTATTTTATTTTTTATAATGTAAAACGATCATAGTTTTAAGTTTGACAAGGGAGAATTAACTGGAATAAATTATTTTATTCATTGATTAAATTACTATTTCGGTGGAGACATTGCGCAAATGAGTTTGACACAGACTTAAAGACTGGAGGAAAAGGCGCTAAACCAAGAGTAGCCAACCTGGTCGTCGAACATGGCAAGGCAGAAAATAATATGATAATGCCGAAATAAGTTTATGAAAATTAACGATTATGTAGTAGATTGAGAAACTGGCCACAATTGTAACTACAGTAAGTAGTGTCATTTATAGTGTAGCTCAGGAGTCGCCAATCCAAGGCTTTCCAGATCCATACGCAAAAATTATTAGTAAAATTATTACTATCAAAATTATTTTAATTTCAATCCATACATGAATGAGAACCATGTCTGTCTTTTAGCCACTTATTAGGAAAATTTTAGTGGCTCTTTAAAGGCTGGAAAATTGTGTATGTGGTAACTTTTGGCTCTTTCGTCCCACAAGGTTTCCAAACCCTGGTGTAGCTAATAGTGACACAAAAGGGGTTTTCGACTAGATAGTTCACAGTTTTCACAATTTAAACAAATTACGTCATTTTCGTAATATGCACGAAAGAAACACTGAAATAGCAATATAAAACGAAAGTTAAAAAAAAAAATTATAGTAAGTTACTTCGAAATTCTCACCTAAATGTAATGGTAACACTTCCGCCTATTAAAGAGTTTTACACAGAAGAATACTAATGCACTAATTAGAGCTAGCTTCAACAACATTTTGAACAATGATACAACACTGACTGAGTGTTGCATCGGACTGCAGCGTGCATTTATGCCCTAAGGTTATCGGAAAGTACCGGGGGCAAGTCTTAACAAGTAAACATGTCTAGCATAACTAATATGCAATCTTGTGAGATTAATAATTTGCCACTCGTTTTCTTATTCGCTTAGTACTAAGGTTGAGATATGAATTTAAAAAATTGAGCGGTAGCTGTTGTTTTAACTACAATGTCTATATCGCGAAGACATTAAAAGTGCGATGCCTGCACATTTAAGAAGTTGTAATAAAATTTAACTTAGCTATTCTGCCCAGTTTAAACCAGCAAGAAAAACGTGCATGCACTATACCTATACCTAAATTCGAGTGCCCCATCACCAGATACAATGGACCGGCTGAGGGCTTTAAACATCTGACAAAGGATGCGAGTGTTTATCTGCATGGTTGTAAATTTTAATAATAATTTAATTGTTTTAAGTTTAAATCTAATATGTATTTAACTAACCAGTGTGTAATCGCCATACGATAAATAAATAGCTAAACCGTTTAACTGAGTCCTCGCCTGCGCGGTACAGGGGCTGGGGAGGGGGGAGGGGGGGTATGACGACAAAGAGGGCCGGGAGAGGTGCGGGCGGCGAGCGCGCCTCGTGTGCCTGCCAACCCCCTTTGTCGTCATACCCCTCAGCCCCTGTACCGCGCAGGCGAGGACTCAGTTAAACGGTTTAGCTATACATTACAGCGCTCGATTGACCACTTCAAACTCGTTCGCTTTACGACCGCGCAATGTAATACACCTCGCACAATTTTTCTTGTAAATCTAAACTCTGCTTAAAGTAGAGTACAGCAAATAGAGGTACAAAATCGTATTAAATTTCAATAACCTAGGTCGATAATAATTATTTAAACTCTCGTGTGTTAATATCATATTATGATCGGGATCTATCCAATTCATCATCATCATCATCATCCCAGCCTACAGCCTGTGTAGGGGCACAGGCTCATAATGATTGGTCGAGGGTCGTAGTTCCCACGCGGGCCCAGTGCGGATTGAGAACTTCACACACACAAATTTCTCTTATTTATTTATGGAGAACCAACAGCTTATATATACATCTTAAACATTACAGTAAATACAGCAAGCCAATTACAGGTTCTCGCCGACAATTACAGTGTTACAAACAATAAGGCGGTATGCACACACAGTCCCTTCGGACACACAAAAAAGAAAAAAGAGAAAATAACTACTTAGTGACAAATAATTCAGCACTATTTTAGCGGCGGAGAAAGAATATCTCTTCAAGTATATACAGGTTTCCACACGACGTTTTCCTTCACCGTAAAGCTCGTGGTAAATTTTTAATGTAATTTTGCGCGTGAATACCGAAAAAATTAGAAGTGCGAGCCCCGGGCTCGAACCCACGGGCCTCTGCTTGGCAGGCCATAGGTCAAACCACTAGGTCACCGCTGCTTTTTCTTCCCTGGCTTCTCCTTGGCTTACTAGCCTTTAATAACGACACCAGTGACGAAGGTTACTAACAACCCAATTCCCCTCGGGTTGACTAAACTTCCGGAGTTACCAAACGCTTTTCTTCCATTACTGCACTTTCAAGAAGAGGATAAATGGGTTTAGGCTTTTTGACGTGACAACTTCTAATAAATCGATGAACGCCGGCTGCACGCGCGAAAAAGGATGACGCAATGTCCCGTACAAGAGAGAGAGCAGTGAACGCCAGGATGTACAAGAGAGCAGCGCGCGCCAGGATGTACAATCTTAGCATTAGCGCTCGGGTAATTTTTAATGGGGGGTGCGGGGGGGTTGAGGGGTATTAAAAGGGGATGAAAATTTAATTGATTTTGTCGTAGGATGCACCGTTTTCAAGATATTTGACAAAACACCGGTTCTCATCCGGTCACCGAGGTTAAGCAACGTCGGGCGCGATCAGTACTTGGATGGGTGACCGCCTGGTTTCATTTTTGTTTTTTGAATGTTTTGTTATGACGTTGTCACGTTAAACTATCGTCCGTAAACCGACTTTACAGACAACCGGTTTTTTTCTCCGGCTTTACTTCCAAAAACTTTCACGCCCCGCCACTTTACGACACTTACCTTGCTAGTAACTCGCCAGCGCGCCTGTTGCGGGAAATCATTGATCTCCAGTTCGGTTTCGTACTTCCTAAAGACTTCTTCAGCGGGCTCGTTGGCGCTTTCATCGCGCGGCTGGTAGTTGAGACGCGTGTTCAGTTTAGCGGCCAGCTGCTCTGCTACCGTCTTAGCCTGCAAACAGATGGCGCTTTGAGCTATTATACAAAAAATCGGAACTCTGGAATGAAACCTTAAAGGCTATAATCGCCTCAGCACGTCAAACAGGCAGGTTTTGCTTTAAAAAAGAAGTGAGCTGCATTTTGCTCACTACGTGAGACAAATAAACTATTTTATCTACTCTCATATCGTAAAATTCGAATTATGAAATTCAAATCGAGTTTATATTGACATACTTTATAAATACAATACCGAAATATTAAAACGAAATAATGTAATAATACAATTTTTTTTACCATTACGATACAGGGCAAATCCAAAAAATTTATATAACCAAGTTTTGATTCCAATTTTCACTTGTCTGTGGCAGAAGCGGGCTTTAGCGCATGCGCGCACATGCGCGGTGCGGTGACGTACTGGGTTTTAGCGCCATTCAATTCCTAAACTGTCAGTCAATTGAAATTGCAAACAATGTAAACATACCTTGTACCTATATTTAAAATGTGTTTAATTTCCATTATCCCTCATCAAATACTGCTAAATCCGTGTGTTATTTAATCAATACTTACCACAACACTATCCTAAACCATTAAAACAATAAACAAGTGTTAGAATATGGATATTTCATTAAATGGTTTATTTACATTGTTCGCAATTTCAATTGACAGCGATTTTACGTGTCGTTTTGGTGTACGAATTTTCGTGGGAAAATTTTATTGTGTTCTTGCTTAAAAATTGTCTGATATCAGTGAATGCGAAGAAAATTTGACTCCGCCCGATATTTTAGATGCGGCGAAGGAAATGACTCATAATTGATTACCAGCAAAGTCCAGAAAATTATACGAAAAATGCTATCAAGATTTTATTATGCAAAAAAAGGTGTGAGAGAAGATAAAATATTGTATGCAACTGTACGTAATTAGGCCTTAAAACACTCAAGTGACCATTTATGAAACTCGGCTACGCCTCGTTTCATGAAACCACATTCGTGTTTTAAGGACCCCTATTACGATACAGTTGCATAAATAGCTATTCTTTTAAAGCTGGGGACCGTGCTGAGTCTACTGAATTCGAAAGGTACGAAATTCATTTTGATACGAAAAAGCGAGAGACAGGATCCACTCGATTCTAAGTTCAATTTTCAAATGCTATACTTAAGGGCTAAAACAGAAACAAACGATAAAACGTTCGGATGTCAATCGTCTGTTAAGTAAAGTTTTATAAAGTGATTATTGTATTTTTTCATAATAATTGGATCTGGGCTGGGAGCACGGTAGTGCCCCCGCCAAGAAGAGCCAAGCGAAGCGCAAGGGCACTATTAACTTTTATCGAAGCGCTTCGTCGTTTTTTTCTTTTAAAAAAAAATCTTGGGTTACGAGGTCAATAGTAGACTCATTAAAAATTCAATAGCAATAGCATAGCTCTAATACTTTAAATTTTATTTTAACGACCACTTTAGCCTAGTTGGTAGTGACCCTGCCTACGAAGCAAGAGGTCCTGGGTTCGAATCCCGGTAAGGGCATTTATTTGTGTGATGAGCACGAATATTTGTTCCTGAGTTATGGATGTTTTCTATGTATTTAAGTATTTATTTATCTATATAAGTATGTTTATCGTCGTCTAGTAGTTCTAGTACCCATAGTACAAGCTTTGCTTAGTTTGGGACTAGGTCGATTTGTGTAAGATTGTCCCCTAATATTTATTTATTTATATATTTATTTATTTATTTATTTATTTATATCTAAAAAAACACTGATTTCGTCACTGACTCACCGATGATCATCAAAATTCTAAGGGTATTTCCTGAAGTCCTAGAAAGCTGAAATTTTGTATGTAAGCTAGTATAAGTAAACAGGCAACAAAAAAATTATAAAACATGGAACTTTAAAAAAAAATTGTCTTAAGTCTTATTTCATGTAAAATATTGCCAAGACGAGATCATATTCCTTACACTGTCAAAAGGTTATCAGATCTCATATGGAGCCAAGCTTCCTAATTCTACACGCCCTAACTTCACAAACTTTACACCTTAGTCAAAATATGTGGCTTGGCCGTTTGGCTAATACAAGAACTATTGTATGATAGAAAAATAATGAATGAATGAAATGATTGATATAAATAAATAAGAATAAAATTTTCACTTACGTGTGACGGCAGCCAAACGGCCAAGCCAGAGAGTCACTTCAAGTAGAACCGACTGAGTGACTAGAGTGGAGACTAAATTGGACTGATGACCTTAGGACAGAAGGCAGCGGCTGGATAAGGAAAGCCAGGATCGATATATAGAAGGTAGTTTACCGTGGTGAGCGTGTGTGCGGACGGCGCTCCCTTCAGGATGGCTTCGGCGGCCTGTTGCGTGGCGCCCTTGTGCTCAGCCCCCAGCCCCTTGGCTAGGTTGATGCGAGACGCCAGACGCCGCGCTAGTTCCAGCTTGACATCAGCGCTACTCAGGTAAGAGACAGCTTAAGATAGTTTACCGTGATGAGCGTGTGCGCAGAGGGCGCTCCCTTAAGGATGGCTTCGGCGGCCTGTTGCGTGGCGCCCTTGTGCTCAGCCCCCAGCCCCTTGGCTAGGTTGATGCGAGACGCCAGACGCCGCGCTAGTTCCAGCTTGACATCAGCGCTACTCAGGTAAGAGACAGCTTAAGATAGTTTACCGTGATGAGCGTGTGCGCAGAGGGCGCTCCCTTAAGGATGGCTTCGGCGGCCTGTTGCGTGGCGCCCTTGTGCTCAGCCCCCAGCCCCTTGGCTAGGTTGATGCGGGACGCGAGACGCCGCGCTAGTTCCAGCTTCACGTCTGCGCCGGCGCCGCCCGCCGCGCCCGCGCCCGCCACGCCCGGCGCGCCTACGCCCGGCTATCGAAAACATATTATTAGGAACCTGTTTCGTAACACTCCGAGGAGTTCCCAGTATGGGTGTCCAAGCAAAATAAAAAGAGACAGCATTACTGTTGAAACCTTATTTAACTGGCCATCAGATATTGTGTTTATTGACATTGATTTGTAACTTGATAGACTTCATTACAAAAATTGGTTCTATGAGAATATTTGTTTCATTAGGTTATGGGCCCAGCACGCTTTTAAAATATTATATATAATATTATACGCACATTTTAAATATTACAAAAAAACGTCATAGTGATACTTTTTACCATCAAAAATAATAAATAATCAACAAAATTAAAAACCCATTTTAATGTGAAATAAAAGAGGAATAAAACGTTAAATATTGGTATAAGTTAAACCAAAATTATTTTGTAAATACACCAAAGTAATCGTTTTTAACAATGACCACATTTTAATTTAAAATTACCACAAAATATATTTACTAAAGGGTTAAAATTAGTAAGTTAAGTGTTAACGTTACCTTTATAACGAAAACAGTATGATAGGTATAATGACACCATAAAACAATAATTCTAAGACGTGCCTCTAGTAAAAAAAAACACCTTATTTCAACCCTGAAAACTCAATAACATATGAATATTTCAACTAACTGCAAAATTAGATTATTAGCCGCTCTAGTTCGGCGATTGAGCTAGGATAGAAGTGACGTCATAACTAGCAATTGATACAAAATCATAAAACACAGCTCATAAAAAGTACGTCAGTTGATTGGTAGTGTCATCATCCCTATTTATGACACTGAATCGATGGAGCTCTGCTTTTTGGTAGTCGCGGTAAAAACTTTCAACTGCGAAACAATTTTCTCGCCAAAAGACGTGATCGTAACACGAATTATGAATGTGACCTATACAATATATGTTACCTTGATCTCTTTGACGATCTTCTTAGCGGCCAGCATGGTCTCAATCTGCTGGTCGAGGTCGCCTTCGACGTCTTCGTCGTCGGAGTCTTGAAGCCCGAGCGCCGCTTTCTGATATTTCTTCTTCTCTGTCGCCGCTTGCGCTTCTGATTCGTCGAACTTGAAACCTGCAATGTATTTATATTTGACGCAGTTTAATGAAAGGCCAGAAACAGAATACCGTGAAAAATTTAGGTACATTCGAGGGTATAAATATCTATACAGCTATAGATAAAGTTGAATAGAGCGGGCTATCAGGCCTCTTGCATGCCATGTACTTACGCGCGATATTTACCTACCGCGGGGACGATCTGCTAAGATCGAAATTTCAGTAGGTTGTCACAAGCGCGCGCCGACGCACGTTCATTCGTGTTCCACGGAAAAAATATGCCGCCTGGACTTTTATAAGTGAATGGTGAAACAGGGGGCCAATTTTAATATGACTATGCTAAAATTAATAGCTAATATAACAATTTGGGAGTTCGTATCGTGCTGTCCCTCTTACTCTTCTATAAAAAGCTATAAGCGTGAGCGGGGTGGCACGATGAGAAGTTCGAACATTGACCTTCGTGTCTAGTATAACGCTAGGGTACTGTGAGCATGGCAATGTGTTCTGCGCATTACAATAAAATATCCTTTTTGTTAGGATTCCAGAGCTAAAATGGCAAAAAAAAACCCTTTTAGTCGGTCTCTTTGTCCGTCCGTGGCTTAGCTTAGGGAATATTAGTGCTAGAAAGTTTGCATGGATATAATATATGTATAGCAATTATTCCGACAAAATGGTAAAACAACATGTAGAAAAAAAAATTTTATCCAAACTGCCAGCCCTTGTCACTGTCGGCACGCACACATTCTTAAGGAGACGGAGTAGTATAATCTGTGGCCATAATCGCGGTAAGTACCAAGATTTTGTACGGGATGCAGTATCTGTTACGAAGTAACTATTAAGTAATCTGTGGGGCTATGCTATCTGCGGGATCACATTAGAAATGATAAAATCCGCGCACGATTGAAGTCACCGAGATAGCTCGAAGAATCGCCAGACTCAAGTGGCAGTGGGCAGGGCACATCAATCGTAGATGGCCGATGGGGCCAAATGGTTCTCGAGTGGCGTCCACGGACTGGAAGACGCAGTGTAGGTATGTCTTCAACAAGATGAAGCGACCTGTTTAGGATTGCGGGAACACGTTGGATGCGGTTAGCGCAGGACCGGTCGGTTTCAGCCGAGCCCGCATTGCACGGTGTCGCCAGAGGAGCCCCATGTGTCTCTTCATGCTCCCGTGGCGTTCACAATGGCAACGAGGGAATCCGTGCGGTTTTTAGTGGGTAGGCTCCTTCTTGCGTAAGAGCCCCACATACCCTTTGTTTCCCCGAACAGAGACAAATGCATTAAGCGCATTTTCCGCATCATAAAAAAAAGGACCGATCTGTTTGGCGAACCTTGAGCAGGGGGTTTCACTCCGCAGTTTAGGTATGTTCGGCCGGCGCGCAGCCTAGGCAGGCGTATGGCAGTAGGTTGTCGCTCGGCATTCGGTTCGCACGCTAGCCGCGTCGCGCGTAATTAAGCATCTTTTTTTTTCTGAGATTTTGCAACAAACAATGACTTCTAAACGATCTTATAATCCGTATAAAAGATACTGTTGCGTTTAAAAATTGTTTACTGTATTAATATACACTGTTATCTTTCTTGATTTTATACCTAGCTTAATATCTCCGAGTGGGAACCCTGTGCTCTTGGTTTCGAGTCAGCGGTGCCCAACGGAATATGAATGCTCGTATCACACGACAAGTTTCAATTTCGCGCGCAAGCAGTTAACGGTCGTAACTGCTTGCACGCGTAGGCAAATTTTTATACTTAAAGTTGACTTTTGTTCGAGAGTGGTCCTTCTGTACGCTAGTACTATTAGTTATTCTGTGCCTTCAGGAAGGTCTATGTTCAGCAGTGGACGTTTTTCGGCTGAAATGATGATAACTCACCCTTCCCGCTAAATCCACCTCCCGTGTGAACCTTCTTGCCATCCTTTTCTTGCGCGTCCTTATACGAATCCCACAAGGCGCGTAGGGCGGGCGGCACGACTGCGCCGCTCAGCTCCATAGCGCGAAGCACGTCGCCCGCGTACCGGCCTTGTTCGGGGGTTAGGAACGTCCAGGCGAAACCTTTGTTGCCCGCCCTCCCTGTGCGCCCGCATCTAAAGGAGTCAAAGTTGGTTAAGATGCAAACATTTTACACGTAAATTATGATTAAGGAGGTACGAGTGTTCATGATTTGGACCACAAGAGAAATTTTACTTTTTACGTAATGTTGTGAGGTTTTTAAAAAAAAAAATTAGTTTTCGGTTTCGCCGGTCGAGATCCGAACCCATATTATAACCAATACGCCCCAAGTACTTTTCATTTATAAAAAGGCAATCTTACATTTCGTTGAGCTAAGGTACCTGGTACCTACTGCTCATAAACAACAAATAATAATGTTTGTTGTAAAATTAATTATTTTTTATTAATTAAATGGGCAGTAAGCTTTTATTTCAGGATGCATGCATGGTTGTAAAATGACGGTCATTTCAGCTACAGACTTTTTTAAAAACCCAAAAAAATTCGCTTCAGTTTTTTATGAAGCATTCAAACTACTAAATAAAAAATATAAACATAATGATAAAGACATTACCAAGAATAAAGATAAAGGCCGGATAAGATTTGTTTTCCTTCCAAACAACACCCGAAACGTCCTCACCTATGCACGTAGTCCTCGTAATGATTAGGGCAGTCGTAATTGACGACCAGCACCAGTTGTTTCACGTCGAGCCCGCGCGCCGCCACACTAGTCGCCACCAGCAGCTTCACTTTGCCGTTCTTGAAATCAACGATGGTCGAGTCCCTGTCGAATTGATCAATCCCTGTAACAGGCACGCGTTAATATATTGCATAAACGAGGACACGTTGGCGGTTGAATGCGTTACATAAAACGTGGAAATAACAGTTTTAGTTTAAATCAGAATCCGACCCCACTTTTTTAGGGCTCCGTACCCAGAGAGTGCCAACGGGACCCTATTACTGAGACTACGCTGTGTATTGAACCGTAATAGCTAGACACTTTCAAATTTTTACCTATTATTTATTATTGTGGCCGCTCTATAACAAGAAATACAAAAAATTAAATTAAAAATGACTGAAAGGGGGTCGTCATTCAAGAAACGTGTTTTTTTTCAGCGTTTTTAACTCCGGCCATTGTTGCTAGGCAAAGCGACAGCCGGCAGGTTACTAGGCAACGCTCTACGACTAGACCCTATGATGTTCGGATGTTTACCTACCAATAAGTTTGTGATTTTTGCATTTTGGCGATTTTTTACTGAACTGCTTCATGTACGAGTGATCCTCGCACTTGACCGCTTTTCTCTCATTTTTTGAAAGAGAGTGAGCCGTTTTGCTGTAAAGTACTCTTTACACGACTTAAAACAGGAGGGCATAGCCGACCAAATTGCTTTACCATTTTTTATGACAGTTCCTACATCAAAATAAAAACAATACGGCTGATTGTCACATTCACTAGTGAGTGATAGGCTTTGATGTTTTAGGCCGTGACATGGAACCTTATGGCCCAGGCAAGACTTCGCGCGACCGGCGGCAGCGGCGAGTTGTTTATCAGTTCATTGCGTGTGCCGCCAGATAAGCACTGTGCGGCGAGCGTCTCGGCCGCGCAATGAACGGAGAAAACGCTCGCCGCTGGCCCCTGGTCGCGCGAAGCCGTGGCCGGGCCATTACAGTGGTAGAGGAATTTCTTGGTCTACCATACAGTCCAGTAGGTTTATTGTCAAACGCGCTGATGCTTGCTTTCGCATTCACTATTTCTTTCTGTCAAACGGCATAAGATGTTGACAGAAAGAGATGGTGAAAGTGAAGGCAAGCGCCCGTGCGTTAGACAATACAGCCTTTAGTTCTAAACTTAAATGCGTTAGTTCTTGCAAGTGACGAAGAACGAGCTTTATTTTTGGTCTAAAATTGTTGAAAATGCATAATATTGGTATATGTTAGTTACTATAAAAGCTTATGTACCGGTGTCTCAAATATTATAATCTATACCTATAAAACAGTACCGTGACTGACTGACTGAATGACTGACTGACTGACTGACTGACAGACAACGCACAGCCTAAACTACTGGGGCTAGAGACTTGAAATTTGGCACACATGTACCTTGAGTATTGTAGAGGTGCACTAAGGAAGGATTTTTCGTTATTCCCACGGGATAAGGAAATATCTAAACTTTCTTTGTTTATTTGTTTGTAGCGGAATCTCTGAAACTATTGAGCCGATTTTAAAAATTCTTTCAGAATTAGAAAGCTACATTATCCTTGATTGACATAGGTTACTTTTTATCCGAGAAAATGCAAAATTCCCACGGGATAGAAATAAATGAATTCAATGTCGGGACTGATTTTAAAAATTCTTACATTTATGTGATATGACTATCCCCGATTGACAAAGGCTACTTTTTATTCGTAAATATTTAAAATTCCCACGGGATAGAAAAATTTGAAATCAACTTTGGGGCTGATTTTAAAAATTCTTTCACTAATAGTAAGCTACAGTATCCTTGATTGACACAGGGTACTATTTTCCGGGAAAATGCAAAATTACCACGGGATAGAAATAAGTAAATTCAACTTTGGCACTGATTTTAGAAATTCCTTCATATAATATGATATGTGTATCCCCAATTGACATAGGCTACATTTATTTCGGGAAAATACAAAATTCCCACGGGATAGAAAAATTTGAATTCAACTTGGGGGCTGATTTAAAAAATTCTTTCACCAATAGTAAACTACAGTATCCTTGTTTGACATTGGGTATTTTTTTCCGGGAAAATGCAAAATTCCCAAGGGATAGAAATAAGTAAATTCAACTTCGGCATTGATTTTAAAAATTATTTCATATGATATAATATGACTATCCCCAATTGACATAGGCTACTTTTTCTTCGGGAAAATGTAAAATTCCCGCGAGATAGAAAAAACTGAATTCAACTTAGGGGCTAATTTTGAAAATTCTTTCACCAATAGTAAGATACAGTATCCCTTATTGACATAAAGTATTTTTCCGGGAAAATGCACGGGATATATCCCACGGGATAGAAATAAGTAAATTCCACCTAGGGGCTGATTTTTAAAAAAATATTTTATAATTTGAAAGCTACAATATCTCTGGATGACAAAGGCTACTTTCTACGGTAAAATGCAAATATCCCGTGGGATCGAAATAAGTAAATTCAAATATGAGGCTGATTTTAAAAAATATTTTACAATTTGAAAGCTATAAAAAATATTTTACAATTTGAAAGCTATAATATCTCTGATTGACATAGGCTACTTTTCTACGGGAAAATGCAAAATTCCCACGGGATAGAAATAAGTGAATTAAACGTGGGGGCTGATTTTTAAAATTATTTCACTAATGAAAAGCTACACTGTCTCTGATTTTCAAAATGTTTTGACAGTTATTGCTATCCCGCGGTATGCTGTACTTTGCACTTTCCCGGGATAAAATGTTGTTAGGCCTCCTCCCAGAACGAGAACACTTGGGCCGTAGTTCCCACTTGGGCCAAGTGCGATTTGTACACTGAATTTTTTTTCAGGTGTGTGCAGCTTTTCCCGCGATGTTTTCCTTCACTGTAAAGCTCATGGTAAACTTCAAACGTAATTAATACACGAATTCGGAATAACTCAAGAGATCCAAGCTCGGGCTCAAACCCATGACCCTCTGCTTAAGAGACCATAGGTCAAACCATTAGGCCACCGCGGCTTACCGGCTTTAGAATTCACTTATTCAAATTCCGCGGGAACTTTACATTTTCCTGGCATTAACCTATGTGTTAGTTAATCCACGTAATAAACTACCTGTGTGGCAAATTTCATGCAAACAACTAACGTTATTGTCTTCGCGTACGAAGTCGCGGGCAAAAGCTAGTTTAAATAAATAAATATTAGGGGACAATCTTACACAAATCAACCTAGTCCCAAACTAAGCAAAGCTATATCATAAAAACTAGACATTGTATATTAGATTGCTTTAACGCATAAAGTATTTTTCAACACGATTTATGTAATGCATTCAAACTTGAATTAATTTGTCTGAACATAATGGATTGACAGGTAAAAAAGTTAATATCGTAGTCGCGCAGCAACCTGTAAAAAAAAATATGAAACCTGTAATCTGGTTTGTGATAGACATGGTCAGTTTTCAGTTTAAAACTCTTAAAACAATGATTTGTACCTACTTAGCACACCAGTATGATACCACAAAGTGTCAAAAATTGTTGTACAGTCGAAAGGATACATAGGTCATTTTCAAATTTTGCGCAGACCACTCACTTACTTTTTGTATGCTCCACTCTGTTACCTTGCATTATTACAAATATTACGTAAATGCTAAGCATCTTTTTTCGATTCCGATAATCAATAAATTGCAAATCGTCGATTATTTCACTCAAATAATCGCAGAAAATGAACTGTGTCAACGGAAACAACTTTTTTTTAGGTTGGAACAAGTTTACCTGCGCAAAATTAGAAAATTACCCTAATATGTATATAGTCATTGCGTCAATATATGTAAACATCAACCTTATGGTTAATGACTTAAGGTTGTATATATATTTCTGACGCCTTGTTAACGTATATATATTTTTGGACTTGACCGTACCATAAGGGTTTTCTGACTCGTGGAATATCGCTAGATGGCGTTAGTATCGCGGCCCGTTTGACATTAGTCTTGCTGGCGATCGGCTCATTTAGTTACTTATAAAAGTTATAAACCAATCGCAAAAGCGATACAAATGTCAAATTTGTCATAACTCACGATACTAGAGCCAAAGTTTTGTCAGAAATGTTTTGAACTTATAGGCCGTTACTAACTAACAAAAGCAACACAATAAAGACTTAAAACTTAGTTTGGGTGGTCTCACAAAATACATACCTCCATGTAAGCTCATGCAAGAATAGGAAGCCTTCATCAGATCTTTGAGCAGACTGTCCGCGTTTTCCTGCTTGTCCACGAACACGATGATGCTGCCCAGCTGACTGTACAGCCCCAGGAGTTCTAGAAGCTTGAAGAACTTCGCGTCATCCTCTAAGACAGCTACGTGCTGTTCCACTTCTTTGCAGACAACACTTCGCCCGCCCACCTGATAGAATATCAATAAGGTCATTGCCACGAGGCGGAATATTCATAGCAAAAATTAATTGTCACGTTGCATTTTCGTTCTAAAAAATAACAATTCCGTACAAATAGAAGTCGCATTCATCTTTCTATCCGGATTCTTTTGTTTCCCATGATTTCATATGCTATAATTTCACTTTCTATACCAACACTAGTTGTTGCCGGCAACTTCGTCTGCGAAGAATAGAGGTATAAAAAATAGCCTACGACCTAATCTCAGACCTAACGAGTATGGACAATAAAGTCCCCCCCCCCGCACCCCGCATTGTACATCCTGGCGTTCGCCGCTCTCTTGCCACAGGCCCTCGCGGCTCATGTACTTACATTGCGTCATCCTTTTTCGTGTATGCAGCGGTGTTCATCGATTTATTAGACGTTGTCACGTCAAAAATTAAGGGGCGAACCACCCTTAACATTTAGGGATATGAAAAATAGATGTTGGCCGATTCTCAGACCTACCCGATATGCACACAAAATTTCATGAGAATCGGTCGAGCCATTTCGGAGGAGTTTGGTAACAAACACCGCGACACGAGAATTTTATATATAAGATGTATTAGATTTGCCATAAAATATCCATCCCTGTACCATTCATTACATTTAGATTGGTCAGTATGGGCAAATCTGTAACTAAGCTTAGGAACCATAACATAGATTATGGTGACAAGAATAAATGCGTTCATAACAACAATGGGATCTAATGTTTTCTAATTATACCGGTACATTTAGAGAACTGGCCCAACCTGGCAAGAACAATGTCTTCTGCTATTTAAGTATTACCAGAAATATGGACATTTTCAGAAAAAAGCGTACCCTGTACTTTTTTTAAAAACCTAACAAATTTTGGGTTATTTCTACTCTGAATCACAAGCACTATCGATTTAAGAAATAAAAAAAGTCTCCCACTTTTAATTGTCAGTTTTGTGACGCAGTTTTTAACCATACATGTTGTATGGACCGTCAAAAAACTGACTAATAAATTTTGTATGGAAAATTAAGGATAATTAAGGCAAAACGGGTACATTTTTTTCTGAAAACCCCCACATATACCGCACCTGTATCTCGATGGGCTTCTGAAGTATCCTTCGAGCCAGCGCCTCCATCTGGCGAGGGAAAGTCGCGCTGAACATCACGGTCTGTCGGTCAGGGCGGATATTGTCGATTATCTTCATTACCTGCCGACATAAATATTTTCAAAAAAAATTTTTTTTTTTTAGGAATTGAGCACATGTCGTTTTTGAATTAATATACAACAGCGATACAACGGGGTAATGCGGCAAGTGTTTTTGGGACGTTTGGCCCAGGGTTGAATCGACTAGGAGGAGGGTGTGCTGTTAAGGTTTACATGACGAAGCTTGTAGAGGATTTTATATTTATTCATCTCTCCTATTCGGAAAGATAAATTTTCATGGGTAGATAGCCGGGCGTGGAAAATTGCGTTTTTATCTCTAGGGTGGAAAGTATTTTTTTTTAATTTTTACGATTAGCCACAAAGTCGAAGATAATTCAGTTACGTCAATGACACTATTTTCACGTTTCGGCATGGCCATCTAGATGCACGTCGTGACCAAGGAGCTTATATACAACACTGGAGGTTGTACGCCGAACATCCGTTTGAAACAAAAAAATTTGATCTTTATTACTACGTCACGAAAATATTCCATCTCTTTCTTTAGTTAGGTTAAGAAAGAGATGGAAGTCATTCGTGAAAATGTGAAAGAAAAATATAAATAAGTAATAAAGGTCAAACTTCTTCGTTTGGCTATAAGTAAATTCAATTTATTATAATTCTCATTTTTTTTTGTGGTTTTTTACTTTCCTCACAGTCGAAATGAAAAGTAGAGTGTCTAACTCGGGTGAAATTACCCATTTCCCCTCGAACTATTGGCGCTCTCACTTCGTTCGAGCGCCAGAAATATCTCGGGTTTAATGGGTCACTTTCCACCCTTGGTTATCAATCTACTATTGTTTAGCTGACGAAGCCTGTCGCGGATTCCAATCTTTTGCTATGACGAAGCTTGTTGCGGATAACAAAATGTTTGCCTGACGAAGCATGCGCTGCGGATCTGATTTTGTTGTATCCTGTATTATTTCTTATTACCACTGTTCGCGCACGTTCTCTAATAAAATTGGGTCCTGTAGCCATTTAAGGGCACATGAAAGGGCGAACAACCGCAGCCCTCATCCACTAGTTTAGCAGTCGCTGTAGCCGAAATCGGCAAGGAGCTATATATATATATTTCTTATTAATGAGATATCATGGTTATTTACGTGCACGTTAGTAATAAATAAGTTACAATTTATTTTATTGATTTAATTTATTTTACATTGAATTTAATTGAATTTATTATTTATTTATCTTTGATTTAATATATATTAATATGTCAATTGTAGAGTGTGCAGATAAATGAAACTACTTATTTCAGTACGAAGAAATTCTGAAACATGAAAAAAACTTTTTGTTGTATTTTATCTGTTTTTAGAAAAAAATACTTTGTGTCAAGTTTTTTGCGGCGCATTCTTCTTGGCAATCATGGTAGAAGAAGACACGTAAAAGAGGCCCTTAACTACCTACTTACAGAAATATTTTTGATTTTGCTTATACCTGTGGCTCAAAGCCCATGTCGAACATGCGGTCAGCCTCGTCAAGTACGATGTACGACACTCGACGCAGGTTTGTAACGCGTCCCGAATTGGCTGCCAACATGTCGATCATACGACCTGGTGTACACACTATTATCTCTGCGCCACGTTTCAGCTCCGCTATCTGGAAATTAGAACATAATACTACATTAGGGCAGGAGATTAATGTCGCATGAGGGTATTACGTGCATGAGCCGAGGGCGAGGGTAAAGCGGATTAGATGTGTACTTTATAGTGTGCGCAAATTTTCATTACCACCGTAAGAAAGAGTGTAATACTCCAAATGCAATCGTCTCTACTTTGAAAAAAACTCGTATCTCAAAATCGATAAAATGGCCATGAGAACTTTATTAAGTATACATTAAAATTCAGTTTGGTTTACATATCGATTTAAATTGGCCAATTGCATTTCCCGCGCTTCTAAAACGCAGGCACATCGGTGAGCCATATCAGTTGTGTGAAGGAGTAGCAAGCAAACACGCACGCACGCACTCACAAACTTTCACATTTATAATACAGTAAAATTACATAAAGTTTACCACTGACAGATGGTTTGCCTTCATTTCATATTCAACTTTAACGACCTACAAATAAAGCCAATTTTAGAATACTGTTACCCACGTTTGCAGATTTTGTAATAGCTACTTTATTTGTATGGTGTTAAAGTTGGAAATGAAATGAAGGCAAGCCATCTGTCAGTGGTAAACTAAAAGTAAACGTATTGTACTAGGATTCTCCCGACACTAACCTGTTCAGAGATACCAGTACCACCGTACACACACACGACAGTCAGGTTCAGGGACTTGGCGAACTTCCTTATATCCTTCCCGATCTGCATGCACAGTTCCCTCGTCGGCGTCATGATGAGGGAGATGGGGCCGTCCGTGTCTTCGAGGGAAGGCTGGTCGAGCACGTGGCGGAACATGGGCAGGATGAACGCAAGGGTTTTGCCGGAGCCGGTCTTCGCTATGCCTATTAGGTCCCTGGTAAATGAGTAAATGAATGGTAATGAAAAAAGTCAGTTTACGGACTATAGTTTCTCAAAAGTCCGCATAGAAAACTGTGTACCTATATTTTATAGTATTTCTTTGACAAAGCAACTGTTGCCACTGGCAACACCACCTAACATTTGACAGCGCATAGAGACGAGGTGGGGAACGTCCGGCCGCCATCTTATCTCTTCCACTTTTACGACGGATGATGCACGAACAACACGAATTAATTCTACAATATCTATTTTTCTTAAACTAAGCAATACTATATAGGGTAATTCCGGGGTAGATGGCCATAAAGGAGAGATGGCCCGTCGAAATAATTCCTGAACCGTTGGCTAGATGGCACAAGTAACAGTTTAGTTCGCTCCGCAACGCGCGTGGGAGCAAGCGTGCGTGCAACTTTTTGGCGAAAAAAATCAAAAAGTAAGTAAAATCCTCGTTATTTGTTTCGTGTAGTGGAAATATTTTTCAGAGGGTTCTTGTTATAGGTTGTTATGATATTAGTTTCGTAAATTAATGGTTATTTTTGGTTTGGTTGCAAAGTATATGAGTAACAGTTTGTCCTAACTTCAAAATTATTCGCATCGTGTTGTGATTTTTTTTTTTTTAGGTGTGGCCATCTCTCCCGGAGGAAAAGGAGAGATGGCCAGTGTTAGTCGGTATATGATGGTCATATGGAATTATATCCGAAGACTATCTGATGACAGTGACGACGTCCCATTAATAATGACAGCAAATCGGGATAAGAAAAAGAAGTTAAATGAAAGAGATAATTGTCGCGGTTGTGGAGAACATTATTATGAAACTCTTTTCTTCGAGGACTGGTTTCAATGCACGGTGTGCCAGTTTTGGGTACACGAAAATTGCACTGAATTTGAAGACATGTGCTCTAAATGTGTGCAGAGAAAAAAAGGCTGCTAAAAAATAGGAAATAAGACAAAAAACTACGTTAATATTAGAATTAAGGATATAACCATCTTACCTCTAATGCTGTGGCCATCACATCCGCCCGCATACCTCGGGAGAGACGGCCAATTGTGATTTTTAAAAAACGATTTTATTTAAAGCGATCTCATTGGAAATTGTTACTTTTATGTTTAATATTTAATAGTTCACTGGTCAAAGTTTAATCATAACTAAAGATTTTTATTGTGACGCGTAAGGCTTTCTTTAGCGGCGTTTATGAAAAACTATGGCCATCTACCCCGGACTTACCCTACGAGTTTGGGCAAGTTAAATGCTCCAAACAGTAACTTTTTTGCGGATCTGTGATTTTCATACTTTTTCTACTTGTGTTGTTTGTTGCCTTGCTTCTAAAAAATAATTCTACGTAACTCTTAAAATTAAAAATGTGTTTGGAATGAAAGATATTCCTTCTATAGACATTTTTTCTAATATGAAATATCTAAACATATTCAATAAGAATACAAAAAACTATAAAACAGCTTCGAGCTCGAAAATTTTAATAGAAATATTCTTACTTTGCTAAAAAAAATGTATTTTAAAGATTATTTTTTTTTTAAATAGTAAAACTGTTTAAAAAACCTTTGAAATGTAATTTTCTATATTTCGATATTATATTTTGCGAAAAAGAATTGTGAATTTTTATTTTTGTAATTTCACTGTACTGTTTTTGGTGATCAATAAAGAATATTTGTATTGTATTGTATCGCGATAAACTTAAAAGAAGACCAATAAAACAGTTTGAAATTTAGTTGTTCATAGATTGTTTTTTTTTTCAATCAAGTGAAGTTTATTGTATTATGTTTTGAATCATTAAATAATCAAGAACTTTTGCAACAATGCCTCTTACATTCCCTTTTCCACTCTGTTATGAAACCATAAAAAATAATCAAAAACATTTACCTCCCAGACATGATGGCCGGTATCGCCTGTGCCTGTATAGGCGTAGGTTTTTCAAAGTTGAGCTTCTTCAATATATCCATCTCTTTCTTGCTCACGCCGCAGTGAGCCCACGTCCTTATCGGCTTGGGGCAGCCTTTGCCTTTCACGCGGATGCCTTCTAACTCAGTCCGGTACGCTTCCACTTCCTCTGGAGTCATTCGAGCTAGCTCACTTACCTAGAATGAGTTAAGAGGGTTTATACCTGCTGAGCTGGCAACGTTGCATTTTTGTTAGTTTTTCTCGATTATTCCATAAAAATTGAATGAATATTAAAAATGTTTTGAATACAAATTGTTCAACTTATATATTAGAACAATTTGTATTCAAAACATTTTTAATTTTCATTCAATTTTTATGGAATAATCGAGAAAAACTATTTACTCGATTATTCCATAAAAATTGAATGAATATTAAAAATGTTTTGAATACAAATTGTTCAACTTATATATTAGAACAATTTGTATTCAAAACATTTTTAATTTTCATTCAATTTTTATGGAATAATCGAGAAAAACTAACAAAAATGCAACGTTGCCAGCTCAACAGGTATAAACCCTCTTAAGTTTAAAGAAAGGTGAATACGGATGTTTTTAATTGCATAATAAAAAGGATTTTTTAGTGACAATGTGCGGTTTACTCGATAGAATCATAAAATAAAGAATTCATTCTTTTTTGCCACACTATTTGCTACCCTAATGTGCCGAAAACATGTTGAGTTTAGGCCCTACTTTTTAATAATCAAGTCAGGTTGGCAGATTGGTTAAGACCTCACACTATTTGAATCTGTGGTTTGATCTTACCCATTAAATAAGTAGTACATAATAATGTTTGTTAAATATTACAAGGTTAAAAAAATTAACTTGCCCATTTATTCATCTAATACAAAAAAATGTTGTGTCACGGTCATCAAACTCCTCCGAGACGGCTTGACCGATTTTTATGAAACTTTTTTCTCTACACTCGGTAGGTCTGAGAATAGGTCGTAGGCTATTTTTTATACCCCTATTCTTTGCAGACGGAGTAGCGGGCAACAGCTAGTAAATGTATAAGCAAATTTTTGAAAAAAAACGAACATTTTTCCATCCAAATTACATATCCATACCGAATTTCAAGAAGTGGATTAGTTTCTACTTACAAGACTTGATCTTAACAAACAAGTACTGCAAATCACATAAAATCTTATAAATCCATCCATCGTAGGCCTCATCTTCGCTTTCCATCAAGCGTGATTGTGGTCAAACACAAGGTTTTTATAGTGTATAAAAAAAAATTACCTCAGTATAAAAAGCTTTTCGGAACGGCATGTATTCCAAACTGGCATGGTCTACTTTGGCCAGTTCTTTCCTTTGCTTCGACGCGAGGTTCGCCGCCGTATCTTTAATGTCTTCATTCTCTTCTTCGGAAGAATACTCCAAGCCATCCTGGTTCTGTTCTATCAGTTCACCTGAAGACAAGACAATTAACAGCTATTACGCATATTTTCACTACACAGAGACCGCAAAGTATACAAAAATCAAAGGTTAAATTTTCTAATTCATCAAATAATAATAATAGTACATTTACCCCCTGTTTCACCATCCATTGATCAAATTTATTTGACGGATAAATGTGATGTCGTCGCTTTTTGTTTTGTTCGAATAGACGGAGACGGCATCACATTTATCTGTCAGTTAAAATTAATCAATGGGTGGTGAAACAGCCCCTTAAAGTTTTATTATGCCTTTAGGTGTATTCAAGCCTCGTTAAAATATAAGATTTAAAAAAATGCCTTTAAATCTTTTGTTTGTCTTCTTTTATCGTTAATTTTTCCGTTTAAATATTATTAAAGTTTTTTCCCAGTGGGACAAGAATATACATTGTTTATTTTAGCATTACAAAAGGAGTAAACAATCTTGACGAATTTTTTTATTGAAAAAGCGATTGCTTATGAAATCAAAAGAATGTAAATGACCCTACGTCAAACCTTACGTCCTTGCTAAACCTTACGTCCTTGCTAATCATTACATATTTGCTGTGAATTATTTTTCAAGTGTTTTTCAATAAAAAGACATGTCAAGATAGTTTATCCGTTTTCTGATGCTAAAATAACCAAAGCAAAGACCCATAAAAACCAAGCCCTCTCATTCTGAGAGGAAGCCTGTGCCCTGCAGTGGGACGTAAATAGACTGGGATGATGATGATGAGCCCCATAAAAAAATATATCATAATTATTGAACTTATTGTTTACAAGGTTTTGTTGCTTGCGAAGGTAAATCCATTGCGTTTATTACCTTTATTCTTTTGTTCCGTGACTTTCTTCTTAGCTGTGCCCGTCAAAATAACTATACCAGTGCCGCCATTGGTGGGAACAGTCAAACCCCTTTGCTGGTCCATCTGATTCACTTTGCGCACTTCCTGAAATATCATATAATCATCATTTTGAGAAAACGGTCGCGTAAGATTTTTATTAGGGATCTTTCAGTTTGTTTTTTAAAAAAATGGCGTTTTTCGAATTTATCAAGGTGTTAAATCACATAACTCGTGTTTATAAAATGTAGAGGAGACGACAAGGTACAATTTCGTATTCAAATTTAAATTTTTGTGGGTAGACAAGTTATTGCTTATCAGCATCCAACCGAATATTCTTGTTCCTAAGAACCTACTTTTCTAGTCAAGTTAGTTGTCACCACAACTCTTTCGTTTGCTTTATTTCTATTTAAAACTAGCTGATGCCCGCAGCTACGCCCCCGATGAAGTTTTTTTTCTTCATAAAAACCTTGTCCTGACAATTACGAACAAAACAAAAAAAAAGAATTATCTAATTTGGTCAATATTTTAGACTATCGCGGTCATTACTAATATTATGAGTTGAAATCGGGTTTTGTTCCGCGTACCTTGATTTCAGAGAAGCCCGATATTTCGGCACAGTTGCATGCGCCATGATCACGAAACGACTGACCAGAACGTCACTCGTCGTCGACTGACTGAACAGTCGTTTCGTGATCATGGCGCATGCAACTGTGCCGAAATATCGGGCTTCTCTGAAATCAAGGTACGCGGAACAAAACCCGATTTCAACTCATCTATACTAATATTATAAAGAGGAAAGATTTGTACCTATTTTTGTATGTTTGTAATGAATAGGCTCAAAAAGTACTGGGCCGATTTAAAAAATTCTTTCACCAATAGAATGCTACATTCTTCCAATTTGACATAGGCTACATTTCATTTTAAAAAAAATTAGGGATCCTTGGTAAAATTTGAACAATGTAACCGAAGGTGTAGAAAAATGAGTCTTAAAATGTCTTTCGTCGAATGCGCTGCCGAAACTATTAGCGATAGAACAAAATAATGTACAACAATATTGAAGAACATCATAATGTCTACAAAAAACTCCGCGGTAGCATATGTCCAACTATTGTAGTTATGTCACTACAACAACTTTTTTCATTTTAAACATTAATGAAAATGCTAACCAATGTATAATATAGTTGTACCCGTGCGAAGCCGGGGCGGGTCGCTAGTAATATCTAATTTGGTGCAGCGGTTCTCGAGTTTTGCGCTTAGCAACACATAAGGAGACTCATTTTTATTTATATAGATATTGAAATTTATTAAACACAGGGTGGCCTAGTTGTTTGACCTATGGTCTCTCAAGCATAGGGTTGTGGATTCAAATCCAGGCTCGCACCTCTGAGTTTTTCGGAATTTATGTACAAAATTACATATCTGATTTACAATGAGCTTTACGGTGAAGAAAAAAATCGTGAGGAAATGTGCATAAACCTGCGAAGAAATTTAATGGTGTGTGTGAAGTCCCAATCCGCACTGGGCCCTCGTGGGAACTACGGCCCAAGCCTTCTCATTCTGAGAGGAGGACTGTGCCCTGCAGAGGGACGTATATAGACTGGGACTGGCAGAGATGATGAATAGAACTTACTTGCTGAACTTCTTGCATGTAGGCATCCAATGGATCAATCTCATCTTCTGCTTCTTTCTTTTCCTCGGCAGCCGCTTTTTCTTTAGCTTCTGCTTCCTCGGCTTTAAACAATATAATTCAAGTGCAGAATCTTTACCAAATTACGTATTTTTGTAAATTATAAAAAAAACTAATACCACAATGAAAAGTAAATTTGAAATGGAAACCATACGTGTAAATGAAAACAGGCGCAAGTAATGAAATGACAAGTAAATAATAGTATGTAATAGTAAATAAAAGTTTGAAATAAATACCATTACGAGCAATTTCACCTTCATCGCCCGAGTCATCCTCTAGCGACCACTTCTTAGCGGGCATCTGTATGTTACTAACGAGACTTCCCTTCTGGACTTCTTTTTTGGCTGACTCGAGTTCTTTTCGTTTACGCTCGGCCCTCCACCGTTCGATGCGATCACGTCGTTTCTGCATTTCAGCCTCCAAGCGGCTTTGCTCTTCTTCCTAAGTAATGAGGACAATTGCAATAGAATCTTCTAGATTATTAAATTCAATTTTAGGTATATAGTTTCCATTTTTGTTGCTCTCTTAGATCATATGTATTGTCTAGATGTTTTGTAATGTCTCTGTTTTAATTTCCTCTTTGTACCACTGATCGAAATGTCATTTTCGGACACTCAATAAGATAAGAAGACCCCTGATATCAACGTTATAGTATAAAATACAAGGTTCGGATTTTTCATCGCACGGTAAGATGAAAGAAAACTATGGAGTCTATATTAAAGTTAAAATTTAAGTCATATTCATACTCGTACTCAATTATTTTCTTAGCCTCGTAATACGTATATCGTTATCTCTTTATCAGGCTGACAGATCGAAATTGTCAATCGAAAGTTAATCTTGCTTACTTAATGTAATTGAAATGTATTTTTGTAGTATGATGCGGGAAGTCTAGAATATACTACCAACCAATATAAAACCTCTTTTATTCTAGAAAATATGAAAAACGTTGCCATGATATTATACTCATTTTACGATTGTAATTTTGAAATGGACAATACAATGACAATTAAATTTCATTTTGTTTAGTGTTGTGTTGCAAAGGTTCATTCATTATCTTCCCAACTTGGGAATCCTAGGCAAAAGGAAAAGGTAGACAGATTTGAGAAGGATTAAAAACTGGGTCTCTTTCCTTGGTTAATTTAGACAATAATATTAAAGTACCTAGGCGACTGAACCTTGTCTATTAAATTAAATTTCATGGAAATCATTGGAGCAGTTTCCGAGATTCTGATTATATGAATGAGAATTGTTTCTTTAAAGGTATAAGATAGATAGATAAAGATATATAACCAAGGAGCGGAATTTCTCATAGCAAAAATCAAACATCAAAGGGATTGACCAAAAGTTTTATCGACTAGGTATTCCAGCTATCAATGTTATCGAATCGACTCTTCGCTTGTCATCGCGTTTTAACATTATTCTGTAACATTTGACCTCTTTGATAAGCGACTTGCAACTCCATATTAAAATAAATCGCGTTGGGTTAGTTAGAAAAAAAATGAAATAAGTACCCACTAGGATCAGGATTCCGGACTATGACCTAATTCGCGACCATGCCGACTTTATAGCAAAAACTGACAACCAAAACAGCATTATGGAATACTACAAATACACTCCTGTTACATATATCAACGGAAGTAGAACACTCTTTCTCAAACAATAATTGGATCTACAATGATAACAGGACCAATTTAAAGGGTGACAATATAGAATAAATTATGACAATTCTCTATTATTACAGAGAAGATGAAGAAAATACGATTAGTACAGAAATAGATTCGATTGTTATTTTGAATGAAGGTTAGATTTTAGCTTTGTTGCATTTCTGTTTTATATTTTTATTGTAATTAACTTAAAAAGTGCTATTTTAAAAGTACCTACTATTTTCTGTTTAATTAATTGCTGAAATATTTATCGAGAGTTGATAAAACTTATGTTCAATGCCTTTGATGTTTGATTTTTGCTATGAGAAATTCCGCTCCTTGTATATAACAAATAGAAATAATAAATAATCACAAAAATTCCCAGCATTAATGGATGTTTATTACTTTTTCATGTATAGTGATGAATTTTAATATAATGTGGTGCACAGATAGTATATTAATTAATTTAAACGAGTGAAAAGTTACTTTAAAATAAAAATAGTTAATTAAAAGGTCTCATTTACAAAAATGTTTGCCTTTGGTCCCACACTAGGCAATGCCTCTCATGTGGCGACTAGGATTTGGGGTACAAAAACTTTATATCAAATATATTACTAACTAACCAACCTAGACACCAACACCAACCTAGACAACCTAGATATTACCAACCTTTCTTAAGAAACTATCAAACCCAATCTATTGTAACAAAGATATAACAATGATAAGTCATTAAACTAAATGCAAAACCACTGAACTGATTTGGATGATTTTTGTTATGGAGATAGTTTGAGACAAATTCTTTGCAGACAAAGTCGCATGCAACAGTTAGTATTTAATAAACTCAACGCTTTTTTGGTATAGGGTTATAAATAATTACCTAAATGTTAAAAGTGTTTAAAATAAGGCTTACAAATACAGATTATTTATTTGGTAAGTAGGCCGCAAGGACACTTTTAGCTTAGGTTTTAAAGAAACCTTAAAAAAAGCTTAAGCCCTTAAAAAGGCTAAAACCCTTCAAAAACAACTGTAGCCTTTTATAAGAATACGGCCTTATTAAAATCACTAGCTCTTCAAAACCCATTCCATTAAGCCAGCTCTAAAAAGATATCCAGAGCTTCAAAATGTTGGCTAAAAAGGCTCCAGTCCTATGGAACACTAATGTAAAGGGTTCAAATGTATAATCCTTTCCAGTATACAAAAGGCCAATTTATTAATAAAAAGGGTAATTTAAAAAAGGTTCTCACCTTGTCAGCAGACCCAATATCATAGCCTGGTTCTTGTTTAATAGACTTCTCTTTGGACTTGGATCTGTCTCGCTCCTTCTCTGGTGACTTTTTCCTTGAAGACTTACTGCTTGTGCCATTCCGCTTGTCATCACGCTTATCACTGAAAAATATATGAACACATTTTCATTAGATTATTTCAATAACAGTTTAATAAGTCCAAAGCTATTTTTATAAAGTGACTTGAATTAATTAAACAGGTGTTTTAATTTACTGTTAGCACAAACAAATGGTTTGATGTGTAATTTGACATTTGTAAACCTTACCTTTTCCTGTCCCTGTCTCGGTCCCTGCTGCGATCTCGCTTTGACTCTCTTTCCCTGCTACGACTGCGCTTCCTCTTCGAAGTTTTAGACGTACGGTCCCTGCTTCTCGACCTGGACCGCCGTCTTTTGCGGTCAGGGGTCGCTGAACGACTATGCGAACGGCGACGTTCCCTATCTCTATCGCGATCACGCCTAAAAACAAATACAACGTTAGCTGAAGAAACTATGTCGTCACGCATCGAATATATAGCATGACGATACTAACCCGCTCCTCACCATGCCGAATAACTTAATTAAAACACACTATTTTATCGCATAATCAAATAAATAGTTCAAGAAACGAAATGATGCATAGCACGCACGCATACAAATTCCGAATATTTGACGTTTGTATAGTGTAGTGTTGCCAGCCAGATTGACATTAAAAATTTGCAGATATTACGGAAAAAAAAGAGATCGCGGAAAAAAAACCGGCCAAGTGCGAGTTGGACTCGCGCACCGAGGGTTCCGTACAAATTTTATATGTATCTATGCACATCCAGTCTTAGTAGACCCCTACTCCTAAGCAAAATATGCGCAGTGTGGGATAATTGTAGATTGGTTACGGATATAGACACACAGAAAAAAAAAACTATGCTTTTCGCATTTTTTCCTTTGTCTGTGCTATAAGACCTTGCTTCGTACCAAATTTCAAGATTCTGAGTTCACGGTAAGTACCCTGTAGGTTTTGATTCCCTTGCGAGTGGCGAAAATTTGCGGCATAAATGGCTGTATCTTTTGATTTCGTTGGCTTAGAAGTTTGATTGTTGTACAGCTTCAAGTGACAGTAGATTTGAATATTTGATATAAATTTCAGCTTGATACCTCTACGCGTTCTTGAGAAAAAGAGTCTTGGACAGACGGACGGACAACAAAGTGATTCTATAATGGTTCCGCTTTTACCTTTCGAGGTGCGGAACCCTAAAAAACACAGTAGACGCTAAATTTTCCTTCAAAATGATTACTTTAGATTGATTATTTACTTTTATGTTTCAAGAACAGAGTTTGAAATTTATAAACGTGGAAAAAGACTTCATCGTATATTCGTCCGTTGCTTATAATATTTATATAACCCTGCTGCTGACGTAATTAGGCGAAAACAATATATTTCAGTTTAATGTGAGTGGAAATAGTGGACATCAGCTAATAACAGTAGATCTCCTGTAAAAAAACTTGAGACCTGACAACACTGTGTTAGGAAAATAACAGATAAAAAATATTAGAGAAAGCCACGCAAAACTTAATGCATTTAAAGCGTTTATAAATAGTGCTTGAACAATTTAAAAAAAGTCGAGTTGTTTAATTTCTGCTTTGACACTAAGACGAAGCTTTGACATGGCTTTGACTTGACAGTGCGTGCTTGCTTGACAGTTCCATCCATATTCCATTCCATGGTACTTACCGGGGGAAAGAAACGCTAACTTCTATCTAACCAAACAATTCGGATTGATTAATTACTGAATTAAATTAAATTGATTTGTTTACTGTTTTCTAATAAAAAGGTGTATTGCGGAACATAGTTTTCGATTTTACTGGCAATGGCAGACGATGGCGAAAATGTAAGAACATCACTTGCAATATCCTTGCTCAGTATTTGTTTATTTATTATTACTAATTTATTACGCTGAGAATGTCGTTTTATACTTATATATATTATGTATGCCATCAAACTCAGCGAATATATTGCTAGAAACTCATAATCCATTGTAAATTAATAGTAAAATTTATTTTTCTTAGGTGTCGGTAATGACAGTGAAGGAGCCCTTAGATTTGATAAGGTTAAGCTTAGACGAAAGGATATACGTGAAAATGCGAAATGAACGTGAACTACGCGGGAAACTGCATGTAAGTTGGTGAAAAATTAATCACTATTTATTTAGCATTTTTTACATTTGCTAACTCAGCTCTTGCTATGATGCCTGTAATAGGTATGCGAGTTTAGATCAGATGAAGCCATGCTGTTAAGACAAATAAGACATGATTGTAAACCTAGTGGTTTTAACAATGTCCTCACAATTTGAAGCCCATAAGGTTGACCAAGGATTCCAAAATCTAAGCTTTTTAGAATTGATGACATTTAGAATTTACCAACAGCTTTTCGGTGAAGAAACACATTGTGTGCGCCTGCACTAGGCCCACATGGGAACTAGTCTTCGGAAAATAGCCCTACACTAGGGCTTGCTCCCGGTACTGAGTTTGTATGGCGAGAACTGGGAATTCCTGGTTCTGGTACCATATTTATATGGAAATCCAGTACCGGGAGCAAGCTCTACCCAACACCCAGCAATAAGACATAAATAGGCCGGAGACAAAAGCCATGCTGATCTTATAGTTAGAAATCATCAATCAAAGGGTGCCAAAGAACAACCTAGCTCTAGCCCATTCAAAATCTGTGTTATTGGCACGGAATGCACAATATACAATCCGTCTTAACCTTTAAATAGTTACCGGCAATATATTTGCCGTCAAGCAGACATCAAACCCGGTTCAAATTTGCAACATTCAGTCCAAAATCAAATGTCTTGACAGCATTGTCAAATGGTTTAACCCTTTGTATGCCGCGTCCCGGATCCGTACCCAATTTAACCCTTTATAACGCCCCATTTATTGGAGCATACTACCACAGAATCAAATGCAGCTATCGAATGCATACCTGACAAAGAATATTTTTAAAGCTAGTCGTATTTTCAATAATTAAAATGGAAATTGTGATGTATAGTGTAATCAATAAGGTTGAAATTCCAACTCAATGCATGTGGTTGCTAAATCGTCTCTGCCTTATAAAGGGTTAAGGCATTCTTTTTGTATATTTTCATGTGTATCATTGGATTTATATGAAACTGTTGAGACTAGAATGCACAACTTTTTTCACTTCCGGCATACAAAAGGTTAAGGTATTTAATTTTTTTAACAAAAACTATTTGTATTTCAGGCTTATGATCAACATCTGAACATGGTCCTGGGAGATGCAGAAGAGACTATCACAACAGTAGAGATAGACGAGGAAACATATGAAGAAGTCTACAGAACAACCAAGAGAACTATTCCCATGTTATTTGTAAGAGGAGATGGTGTCATTCTAGTGTCACCACCTGTAAGAGTAGGAGTTTAAATAAGAACAAATAAATTTTTAAAACAAAAACATATTTATTTTTGTCCTAACAATTTAAGAACCTTCTCATTTCTAAAGTTCCGATTTTTCTTGACAAGCAACTCGTCTTCATCCATTGCTTCAATTATAGCACCAGCTTTGGTTATCACACTCGGTTTTATCAACTGCTGATGAGCTTTCTCAGTGACAAATGTATTTCCCAGTGGTGCTCTGATTGAAGCTTCATAATCTTTAACACTGGTGAATGGGAAAGGCACATTAGTTACTTTATGAACAGCTAGTTTGGGATCCTTGAATTCTTTAATAATGACATCACCTTTATTTTCATCACGTCTGGGCATTTTAGGGGCATGTTTGGTAATAAATCGGTTTTTTCTCCTTTTTGGTACTTTTAGCCCCTTACCTCCCCAGCTCCCCCATCCCGGCAAACTTAGGTCAATGTCCTCTGGTTTATCCTTATTGATTTCATCTTCTTTCTCTTGCCTAAAGCTGTCTACAACATCATCTTCCTCAAAAACCTCCTCAATGTTCACTTTTGGTACAACTTGTTCATCATCATCATCATCTAATAAGTCATGACCATTTTCACCTTCAGGTACAACTGAATTCAAGTATTTGGGCTTTGCTACTATAAACCTGTTAGGGTCAATATTGGTATGGCCACTTTCTCGAGTGTCACTTGATGTAGCATTAGCAGCATCAACAACCGTTGTATCTTTAACTTGTGTCTCTAAAGGTGCACTTGAGCTTGTTTCAATTAACTCCTCGTCTATTACTGGTTTTAGCTTTTGCTTTTTGAGTTTCAAATATTCAAGGTTATCTGTTTCTTTTTGTTTACCATCAGATTTGTCTCTTGAAGATTTAGTGAGGTTTTCTAAAGTTTGGATGTCTTTTTTTAGTTTATATAGTTTCTTTGCCACTTTATTACTCACAGTTCCTTTGAAAGCATCAAATGCTTGTTCAACATCTTGTTTCACATTTGCCTTCCCTTCTAAAACATTGACAGGTTCTACAGTCCAGTTAGATGTTGCCACAACTATCTTTGTATTTTTAGATTTGACTGCTTCCTTGGTAGGTTTTCTATTAGCTTCAGCTTTTCTTTTAATAGCTTTGGAACCAATTGGTTCTTCCCTATATTTTGATACTTTTTTAGCATCGGAAATACCTTCAGCTGGGTTGTTTTGTACTTCCGAGCCTTGGTCATCAATATCATTATTTTCAGCAAATTTACTCACACTCTGTTTTAAAACAAGCATTTCTAAATTTTCACTTGGATTTTGCCCACTCTTTTGGTTGAGAACATCATCATCTGAGTCAGAGTCACTGACATTTTTGTTGTTTATCTTTCCCTGTACATATTTCTTATAGCCAAAATCAAATTCTGCATCAACATTTGATTTGTCTGAGCGCTGCAACATCCAAGGATTCATGGGATCTTGTGACAAATTCATATTGGGTATATTTTCATTGACATCATCATCATCATCAGAGCTATCATTTTTATTTGTTTTCTTTGTGAGCCCTCTGCTTACTGCTAATTGCTCTGCTAGTTCTTGTCTTGTCTGAAATAAAATAGATTATTAGTTATGTATAAATAAAAAATACAATCAATGGTAAGGTCTTACAGAACTAGGGGTGCTGAATCAACACAATACATAATAGAATTTTCAAGAGAGAAGATAATAATAATAATAATATAAGAATATGAGTGAGGACTTGAAAACTTAATAAATTTAATCACCTCTTTGTCATATTTGGCACGAACTAATTTACTTTTAGCCCATTTTCCAGTGTTCTTATGCCTCAATGTGAGTCTCTCCAGAGCTCTAGCTTTTTCAAGGGCCTCCAGTTTCTTCAGCGCTTCCTCGGGATCCGTCTTTTGCAACTCTTCAAACTCTTTCAGTTGCTGCTTTAACTTTTGCTTCTTTAGAATTCTGAAAATATAGATACAAAGTTTAATTAATTTCTGCCACAAAAACTTTGGACAACCAATGAAGATGTGTTTAACACAATGAATTCATAGAAAACTGTAATTTTGCACATTTTTGATACGCCATTTGTCTCAAATAATACCCTTATTACCTTTTTTTTATTATGACAGGTTGGTAATAGCCTTAAACCTGTTGCAGATTTGCGTTACAACATCCAAAAGATTAAGGCAGATCAAGTTTTTTATTGTCAGGTCACTTGTTCAGTCACCATCGGTAACATTACAGCTGTCTAGTGAAGGCGCTCATAAATATCTGAAGACAGCTGTATCAACATGAATTAATCAACCTTTTACCTTTTACCTTTTACTCCGCAATCCTTCCATAATCCTTCTTGGAAGCCACCCACCCATAATATTTTTCACCATCCCCTTTGTCTAACTTTTTAATATACAATTCATAAAACACAAAAATATTTGTATCTATGTCCATTATAGAGTTTGAAACCATCCAATCAGTACTCCCCAAACCATTTGCATTTGAAAGGCAATAAGATGGTTTTAAACCACTAAAACAATGCTTTTAGCACATTAGGTTCATTGATGACCAGGTTGAGTGCACAAAATAGTGGGCAAAAGTTAGTGTGAAATAAAAACACGGCTGAATATCAAAAAACTATCAAACAACCCATCCTTTCTTCCCATTACTTGTACTTATTTCGAGATTGCAATAAGCATAGCTAAAAGAGCCTTATCATTGGCAGTATTGGTGAGTAACCTTACGCAAACGGTTGCCATAATCAAAAAAGTTGAAGTTGTAGTTAAAAGAGCCTTACTAACCTGTGATACTTTTTACTCTTTATTTTGCTCTGTCTTTTAGCTTTGGCAGCTTTGTAAGACTGCTGTGCTCGCAGCTTGGCAGAGTTCTGTCGGTGATCAAGCATTTCCTCATAGGTCATAGGATAAACCTTATCCTCCTCATCTTCTTCTATTTCGACTTCGGGTGGATCAATTTCATCCAACTCTTTTTCAAGAGGTGATTTAAGCTCAAGCTTTGATATGAACTCTTTTGTTGGCTGCATTTTGTTTGAACCACGTTTTAAAGGGAATGATACAAAGTCTACCGTACGGCTCCTTGCTACAACAGGATCCCATCTGCCAAGTTTCTCCTTAGCCTGTTCGTACCCGGTTGCTCGCTTAATACGCTCAGCCTGTGGTTTCTCCAAAGGCTTAGGCAGCACTTCTTTACTATCCTGACTCTTTTTTAGTTTCTTGCTGATCTGTGTACGGTGAGACGTATCTTCCAACACCTTAACAACGTTATTAAGATTCAATTTACGTGAACCTTTGATTAAATTGAATTCGGAATTGAGGTTAGTTGGTTCACTTCGCGTTGGCTCGGTGATGAATTGGGTTTTGTCAAGTTTAGTTATTGCGTTTATTAATTGGTCATGCTCAGAGGCCACAAACTCAGAGTCATCGATATCCTCCATGGTTTATTTTATTAATGGTTTTAAAAACACACCACTAACTAACACAACGACACTGCTGTACATAACCTAAAATTACAAATACATACAAACTGTCACTGTCAATGTATGTCAGGCAGACTCATAGACCTATACCAATGGACCTGTGATACCTACAAATCATGCGTGTATACCTAAAGTTGTCACAAACAATGGCGCTCAAGGGTTGTGACATCGAAACCAAAATAGTCGATATCGATACTTGAACGGTTAGCGGACATTTCAAGCAGCAATGGTAATATTCGAGTTTCTTAGTGGAAAAGTTAGTTTGAAATTAGCTTTGTTCATAATTACTTCGGTTATGGCATATTCGTTACACAGAAAAATTTATAATGTTATATTCCTTTGGAAATTATAAGGGGTAAAGGTATCTCAAAATTAATAGTTCAAAAGGTATGTAAAAAAATAATTAAAAACCAACATATAAGTGTGCAATGTCTATTCACAAAGTTTTTAGGTATGGTCAAAATACCAAATCATAAAAAAAATTGTGAAAATCAACTGCAAAATGTACAATAAAACCGAACGCGCTTATTTCAAAAACTTGCAGGAATTAAGTAGTGTGTGATAACTTTGTGCTGACTAAATAAAATAACAAGTATAACAAAGTATGAAATGCCCTTTATTTGTAAAACAACAAAAATAATACAAGAATTTTTCACATTTGCAGTTTGGATTGTAAGTAATGTAAGTGTGTCATTTACTTTTTTTAACAGGAGAAAAAGTTGGGGTCTATTTATTCAAAATCACAAGTACATACTATTCATCTTCATAAAGAAAATCCGGCCAAGTGCGAGTTGGACTCGCGCACGAAGGATTCCGTACCACTATCTATAAAAACGGAAAAAAATCATGTCTGTTGTACGGAGCCCCCTTAAATATTTGTTTTATTTTAATTTTATTTTTAAAGCGAATATATAACTAAATATTCTGTAAATATTTCAAGCGTCTACCTGTTGCCGTTATCAATATCGAGCATTAAAAAAACACGTTTTTTGTATGGGAGCTCCCTTACCTTTTGACCGCCACGCATCGTTTTTGTTTGGAACAAAATTGATTCTTATGCGGATGCGGGTAGGTTTAATTTTGTATTACCGTACTGTCGTCTATAGCCAACGCTGGCGGTCAAAAGGTTAAATTTTTATTTTATTCTGTTTTTTAGTATTTGTTGTTATAGCGGCAACTGAAATACATCATCTGTGAAAATTTCAACCGTCTAGCTATCACGGTTTATGAGATACAGCCTGGTGACAGACGGACAGATGGACGGACAGCGAAGTCTCAGTAATAGGGACCCGTTTTTAGCCTTTGGGTACGGAACCCTAAAAAAGTGTACCGTACAGTTATTTTTGTGTATTTTTTTCGTACAGTTTATAAGGCTCGACACAAATATGAATCCAAAAAAAAGGAATGGAAAATTGGGGACATTTTTTTAGTCATCAAAGTCAATAGCGCTCTTGATTCTGAGCAAGAAAATTCTAGGGAATCTGTCAAATCAGAACAGACATCGGTCAGAAAACATGGGAGTTATTTCAGTTCTACTTATGTCGATATTCAGCACAACACTAATGAAGAATGACAATTGTACTGAATGCAACAAAATCAAAAATACAACGATAAATGGAGAAAAATCTGCATTTCTATGATGGCAGCGACAAAAGCTTACCAAAATTAACTATCACTGAGTAAATATTACAATCTAATGACACTATTTGATGAAAAAACTGTTACTAACCTATGAGAAGTTAAATTCGGTTGATTTTTCGTTTTTCGTGAAGCACACCCTTTTATGGAACACGGAGCCATATTGCGTTTTTATTAATAGATATCCACAACACAAAACCAAATGGAATAGTATTTAAAAATCGCTGTAAAACACTAAAAACTGCGCAGTTATCGTTCACTTGACAGCTCAAGTACCTAGAGCCTCTGTCTCAAGCGGCAGCCGGAAATGCTGTCTACTCGTTATGTCAAAATATTTCCGAGCATAGAACAAACAAATGTCATGCCATCTCTTTCTTCATATGCCAAGTCACCTTAGAAAGAAAGAGACCATATGTGTTTTTTTGTTTTTATGTCGATTTCACACATATTTGTATAACAAATGTATCTATAGTAGAATACCGCATTTCCATTTGTTTCCTATTTCTGTGGGCAGACTGCCTTTTTTTATAGATTTTATGGCCTGACCTGGATGCTAAGTTTTTTCGGCTGAGCTAGTAATATTGCGATTTTTTTTGCCTTACCTGCTAAACATAAATACAGTAGGCATCTAATGAGATCCTAGAAAATCTTATAAATAAGACAATTATTCAAATTGCGTAGAGTCTAAATTAGCTGGCTCGTGCTGAGGCACTGATTTCAAACATATCAGATATCAGAAAAGAGTTATTGTAGTGTTTTTTGGATTGGGTTAAATTTTTATTTTATATAATTTTTTCTCTTTACTGTCGTACTTTTGCATTCATCAACATCATCATCATTTCTGCCAAAAGACGTCCACTGCTGAACATAGGCCTCCCCCAAGGTGCGCCAAACAGATCGGCCCTGCGGCATCCGCATCCAGTGCAATGCGTTCCCGCCAACTTCACCGGAGGCCGTATTGTCTAAAGCTAGGTTTACATGGGCTTAGTACTTGTCATTATTGTAGGTGGTTAGGGACTTATATGCACAGTGACAAGTGGCAAGTAACCGTCTACACATTGGAGAATGGTATTAGTTTACAAGAGCTTTGAGTAATCACTAATCAGATTGCACTTGTCATTAAATGTTTACACCACTCGACAAGTGACAAGGTATTAGTAGATTTTTAGCTATGGGTAGGTGCTTGTCGCTTAGTAAATAGGACCGGCTTTATTACTTGCACTTGCGGTTGCACTAATACTAAGCACTTGTACAACATGTTTACACACATGTGACAAGTGTAAGTGACAAGTACTAAGCATTAGCTACAAAGCCCGTGTAAACCTAGCATAACGCTTCTGACGCTTGCCTTCGCTTTCACCATCTCTTTCTGTCATCATTTTATACAGTTTGACAGAAAGAAATAGTGATTACGAAGGCAAGTGTCGGAAATGTTAGAAAATAAGCGTGCAGGTCGTCGCTCCCTCGTCGCTCCATCTTGTTAGAGGCCTACCTACTTTTGCATTACTTTTGCTATATTATCATTTGTAAACTAAAAAATACACGAATTGAATTAAAAATATTAAAATGAAACCCTAAAGATAATTTTTGCAAAAATGTTATTGTTTTTTTTTTAAATTGTAATCTCAAATGTCAAGAAAATTTTATTATATTATCAGGTAATAATGTTATGCCTGATTAGGAAATAAAATCAAAAATGTCATATTAGGGTAAAACCTCCAGTGAAATATAGCCATTTCTATCACTTGTCGTATTTTTTTTCTTACTTGCAACTCGATTTCCTATGCAATGGCAACACTTGGTGAATTTATTTTCGCCCTATTTCAACAAGGCCGGCGTTTGAAGTTTTGTATGGAAAAATTAGATCCCAGGTAAGAACAGTGCATGTTTGGAGTAACATTTGAACTGCTTATTTGATTTATACCAGTAAAAAGTTTAGCTATTTGATTAGATTAAGAGTAAAAATCATCTATAAATATACTCTTTGGTGGCTTATTTTGCGATTAAGTTGTTATTTTTAGGTGTTCCATTACTGGCTTATCAAATGTTCTTAAATCAGTAAATGAACAGTCTGTTCATTTACTGGTGTCGGGTCAATTTAATTTTTTACTTAAATTTAAATCTTAACGTACTCGCAATTTTTTTTTTTTTTTTTATTAAATGGCGTCTGTCCAATTGGACAATTTTGCCAGAACGTACTCGCATTAAGCTTGTGTTTTCAGATTCTGCATAGAAAACGATTCTGTTTCTTTGAACTATTAGTATAGGAATGAAAAATGTAGTAAATGGACTATAGAAATTTGGCTTTGTTCATTTACTAGATAGGTACCTACTAATTCTATGTATGAACAACGTAGGTAAAGATGGACGTGATTTTTTTTATGTGTGAAATAGCTGGCAAACGAGCATGCGGGTCACCGCATGGTAAAATTGGTAAGTGATCACTGCCTTGGAATACTGAAGGTACTGTACTTACGTGGTACCTAAGTACCTCAAGTTTTTATAAAATAATTACTTACTGAAGAAGAAGACTTCGTTTTATGTCGAAAATATTTTTAAATGTTGATTAAAACTATCTAAATAATGTTCATTCACTGGGTTTTACTATGTTCATTCATTATCTTTTTCGTTCATTGACTAGGTTTTTGGGTACTTTTTTACAAATTCTTCCATAACTCAAAAACTATACACGTAATAAAAAATCGCAGAAATTAAATTCTTGTTTATTAAATGACGATTGATTAAATTACATAAAACCATTACAATTATTAATAAATATATACAGAGTAATGAATTTTTAAAGTAGAAAAATTTCTTAAGTGTTTATTCACTGGAGGGTTTACCACAAAATAAAAACAACAGAAATAAATCTACATACAAAGTGCGCTCGAGCAACGCACACATAGACACTGTTCACAGACACGATATCTCGGATCAGTTCAGATCAGTCCGAGCGCGATTGCCATCCGCGTGAGTCGCGCGTTGTGGTCGCGCGTACTTATTTATTGTGTCGTGCGTCTGTGGAATTTTTCGAGTGCAATAATGGAGCAACAAAAAAAAGGTTATTATAGGTAACTGTTCAGTGGACGGTTGTTTAAATTCAACCCTAAACGGTGAATGGTCGTTTTTTAAGCTACCAGTGGTTTCGGAGAGGTAAGTTTAGTAGGTATCTGCTTGTATTTCGATGGTTCATTTTAACGTTACATAGAATAGTTAGGAAGATAGGTAAGCACCTCGCCCCGACTCCCAAAGTAATAATAGTTTCCTATTTTGAATCAGTATAAATAAACTTTACGTTACAAAAAATGTGGTTAGGTACAAACCTAACTACATTTTTGTAAGGTAAATTCATGCCACTAATATTACGTAAGTTGAAAACATGTTTTTTTGTTTGTATAGATATTGTGTTGTTTTTAGTGTCATTAGATAGGTTTAGGTCTAAAACCGATAGGACAATGGAAATTGTATAACTAGGATAATCCGTTTAGAAGTTATTAGGGATTTTCGATAGTGAAAATTGATAAACGCTAAATTTTGTAGGAAGGTATTTTAATTATTATTATTTTATATTTCCATTCTTCCCGTTTGAATATCAACAATAAATCAAACAACAAGAAACGAATGCCACTTTCACGATAAGTTTTATGTGCATATGCCATAATTGACAACCCTAGAGCGACCGCCGAGCGTAGGTATGAAAAGTGAAGTACATACACTTGATTGACTTATGTTAGACGAAGCTTGTTGCGGATAACAATATGTTTGCCTGACGAAGCCTGCGCTGCGGATCTGATTTTAAAAAAAAAAAAAAAAAAAAAACAAAAAAAAAAAAAAAAACATTGACTTCTGTTGTTTTTATTTTGTGGGTTTACCCTACATCGTTTTTATAAAGACAACTTAAATTTTAGCGATTTTTTTTTATATAAAATTAAAATATGATTATAATTGGAAATAACATTATTATTGTTATCAATTGTAAGATTAAAAACATACGTAATTATAGTAAAATAACAACGATTACAGATTTTAATGATGATTTTTTTTTGTTTTTACGAGAATCAACATTTTGTCTACAACATAATTTTAACCAAACTTTTGGTGATGGAAGTTTTTATTCTATAATATAAAAAAAAGTTTTTGAAATGAATGAAATACACGTCCTAGACAAAAGCTGCTATTATACAATTGTACTAATCATACAAAAAAATCATTACTTAAGTACCTACTTAATTAAATTTAGTCTAGCCTTCCCTTAAGGTCTAAGCACACGGCGTATTTTTAACACGCCGTCGACGCGCGTTTGTATCGATACAAACGCGCGTCGACGGCGCGTTATTTAAAAAACGCCGTGTGCTAGGGGCATTAAGGCTGTTCTAATGGAATGAAAATCGCGCTATATACGCGCGTTCCTAAAACGCGCGTCGACGGCGCGTTTAAAAAACGCCGTGTGCTTAGGCCCTTAGAATACCAAAATGATCAGGTTATCCAAGTACGGTGACACTTGGTAGCACAACAAGTACCTAGTTAGAGAACGAAAGTCTAGACCCTTGGATTAAAATAAAATAGCACGTGTTCTGCAGCTAATAGCGACTTTGACAAAGGCCTCTCTTTTCGTTTTCCGACTTTAAATAAGTAACTTGAAAAACTCTTATACCTAGTTAAAAGTTAACAATAACAACTGTCATTGTAATACAATTTAAGCATTGTAGATTTAAATATGCAAGAAGAAACTCAATCTTGAAAAAAATTATGTTTCAAATTGAATGGTCCGTTACAAACCCATCAGTGTTTCATACAGCAGTGTTGTGATGTTATCGGTTTAGATACCTAACTATTGTTAAGTCACAAATTGTACCGGAATGACCGTTGCAAAGTTAATGAGAATTCTATTCCCACATAGTCATTAATTAATATTGGCGAAAACGCAAGTAAAAAAAAGGCTGTGGACAGTAACGTCGTGCCTGACTTGGGCTTAGCTTTTCCCCTGAAAAATATTCTAGGCACTAGAATGAATTAGTCTGATGATGAAGATGATTTATCTTGTTAGCATCTCTGGGGGGATGATGATCCTGGTTTTCCTGGTTCTCGTCGTTACGATTGTCCTGTTTCTGGCGATTGCGGTACATCCGAGCTTCGTCAGAGCACTTTGCTGTTATGACACCCTGGGGAATGCGAAGAAAGGCAGTCTCGATCAAAACTTATACCTTGAAAAGCTCTTGCGCGGCGCTCGGCGGAACCTTGTCGCAGGGAGCCTCTGCTGTCCTTAACGAGATTGTTTTTAATAAGTGCGGCAAATGCTGACTGCGACAGGGTTCTGCGGAGAGCCGCGCACGAGCTTGTCGGACTATAGTATATATTCCAACGTGTAGTATGGCAATTGGCCACTTTTAGTGTTCAGCAGTAACGCAATAGTTTACTGCAACTTAAACGCATATTGCTTGTGTCAGCGACAATCCACATGTATATAAAATGAAAGGTTCTGAAATTAAACGGCCTCTTACAACCACGCACTCTCACCTAGCTCATTTACTCCACTCCATTCGTTAATATTACAGAAGTCTACCTTAATTGGTATACTTAGTATAAATATTCCCAGGTGAATTTTTCGCTTCGAGCCCTTATCTTTCAAAACAAACGGTATCGTCATAGTATTAAGGTTCAAATAATGTAATGGCTCGAAGCGAAAAATTCACCTGGGAAGATTTATACTATATGCATTAAATGTCTGTGGCGTGTTGCCACAACAGAAAACTCAGCGTCCGCGCTCTCCCATTGGGGCGCGTTTTGGAGAGCCTCTCATTGGCTGTCGCTCCAAAACGCGCCCCAATGGGAGAGCGCGGACGCTGAGTTTTCTGTTGTGGCAAAACGCCACATGTCCTAACATGAAAATGCATAATATTAATAAATACAATACGCAAAACCTTCAAGTAACATAAAAGGGTGGAGCTCCGAAGCGGTCACTCTAGTCGGAGTCATTAAATAAGGGAAGGGAGCAAGTAAAAAAAGGGTGCGAAAAATACCATAAATCCGTTTATAGTAGTGCCTGACTTCATTAAATTGGCGATCGCTTTTCAGAGGCTAGATTGTAGATCCCCCTGAAAAAAATACTCTAGGCACTGGAATGAATTAGTCTGACGATGAAGATGATTCATCTTGCTGCAATCTTCGGGAGGATAAGGGGCCTGCTCCCGGTTCCTGGTTCTCCTGGTTCTCATCGTTTCGGTTGTTCAGATTCTGGCGTCTTCGGTACAACCGAGCCTCGTCATTACACTTTGTGGTTATAACACCCCTGGGGAATACGAAGAAAGACAGTCACGATCAAAACTAAGTAGGTACTTATCTATTCCAACGGAGTCTACCCTATTTGGTATGCATTAACTCGTCAAGTGACCGCATCCCCGCAGTCACAGTAGTTCAAGGGGTAAAATGTCTTAACGTGAAAATGCATAATCAGACTTATGTTATGCGTATTATGTTACGCATATTTATAGTTAAATTATGCGTTTTCAAAAAAACATGAATAATGTTATCAATTCGTTTTAAGATTGATCCATTATAATGCATTTTCCGTTAAGTTGTGTTGTATCGTAACTTTTTAATGCTATTCAATCGTCTTGATATTTACCTGATCCACTGCTTTTCAACCCCGCATCTAATACGAACGGTTTCCACGATATCATCAACTAATCTGGGATCCAGACGTTCTTTCGCGGGGAGGTGAGCGAACGCGGGTGATTGTTTACCACTTAGCGAGTGAGTCGCTAAAACTCTGTGAATAATAAAAGGCATCTTAAAGTCTTTATTTACGCCGCAGCCAAGTAATTATTAAGTAATTAGGGCTATCTACAGAAATATGATCAACATGCATGACTGTGCTAAACGACAGACTATTGATTTAGTTCAATCGCCAAATACAATTGTAATTAGAAACGATGGAAGACTTTCAAATCACGGAAAAGTTAAAGAAAAGCATAATGAAGTCGACGGGAATTTTTGACACCTTTTATTTACTTATACATAAATAATGACTAATACCTTCGAGGAAATACAGCCTGCAAAAGTTGTCTTGTGGCAGTAGTGTATGTTGTCCAGTTTATATCGTTCAATAGTCTTCTAGGCACTAAGGTGCGGTTAAAGCCAATGGCAACCTGAGAAATTATTACCATGCAAATATTAACTATTAGTACTACAGTGAGTAAGAGTTTTGTCGAAGTAATCGATCTCACAAAAGCTATTTAACGTTATTTTTAATATGAATGACATTAGTACCATTTCCTCGTCACCATAAATACACCTTTGCGCTGAATTGCTCGGTTCATCCGGAACGGTAGACTGGGCAGGCACTCTGAGTACTTCTGATCTTCTAGGCTCTACAGCGGCTATCGGTCGGCTTGGCCCTGCAAAGGCTGGCAGTTGTCTTGGTGTCTCAAAAATTGGCAGTACCCTTGGCTCTGGATAACCTGGCAGTTGCATTGGCTCCGCAAAAACTGGTACGTCCCTTGGCTCTGGATAATCTGGCAGTTGCATTGACTCCACAAAAACTGGTACGTCCCTTGGCTCTTGATAACCTGGCACTTGTCTTAGCTCCGCAAAAACTGGCTGTACTGGCTCATTTTCATCCAAGATTTCAGCAATAACTTCTTCGTTTTGCGCATTTTCTGCCACGGCCGGCACATCTTCGTTCAAGACTTGCATATTTTCGTTACGACCAATTTCTTCCAATTCTTGCATGTCCACATCCGCGAAGAGGTTATCATCGATTTCAATATCATCACTGTCGAGCACGATATAGTCAATGTCATCTGCGACATGATCATTTTCGTCTGCGACATAATCATTTCCGTCTGCGATATTATCATTATTGTCCGAGTCTCGATCAGTTGTATCTAATTGTAAAGAATTTTCATCCAAGTCATGACCATTTTTGTCCGGTCTTCGAGCATTTTTATCCGAGCTTAGAACACTTTCGTTAGACTCAGGAGCAGTCTCGTTTGAGTCTCGAGCATTTTCGTTCGAGTGCTTAGTATTTGCACTCACAACTTGCACATTAACGTCTAACCCCTTCAATATGTCTATTAAGTGTTGTTGTGATAAATTTTCTGACTCTTCACAATTATCTGACGAATCCGACTCATTCTGACGTGCCGATTCATTTTGGGTGCGGCTTGCGCGTAATTCTTCAATTTTTTCAAGCAATTTAAGGAAATGACTATGAAGTTGTCTGACAAAAAGCATAAACAAATCTACAGTGGGTTTATGCAATGGTGTTGACGGTGTTGGATCGGTCTGCGTAGTATTGTCGTAGACTATTATACGTGGCCTATGGACTGAGGATTTGGATGAGCAGCAGACCATGGAACGGCTCCTTAACATGGGTTTATGGTGGCTGCTTAAACGTCTGTCGTGGCGGCTTTTAGAATGGTCCATACTAGCATGAGGACTACGTGAGCGTGATCTGTCTACCAGCGGCGCCGGCATACTAAGCTAAAAAAAAAAGATGACTATCAGCCAACTATGTTTCTGGTTGCTGACATTTTAGTTTTTATAATATTTTTAAATATTCGTTAATTTATTAGTAAAAATACTATGCAACCACAAATAAAACAATACAGAAAAACAAGTATACATGAAAAAATATATAAAGTACCTAAGCAATGGGTGGCCTGGCAACCTGCTGCACGCAACAAAAACAACAACATTTAACATTTTGCTGTTATTATATCATTATATGTATATGTATATGTGAAAGTCTTTTGCTGGCCTTTTACTACAAAATTCATTTTTTAACCGACTTCAAAAAAAGGAGGAGGTTAAATAAATATATGTTCGACTGTATGTATCTTTTTTTTTCTATGTATGTTCATCGATATCTCGGCCAATTGGGGACCGATTTTCAAAATTCTTGTTTAGTTTGAAAGAGTATACTTCTGAGGTGGTCCCATTGGCACCAATACTGTTGATGGAATACTAGGGAAATCGAGGGAAACCCTTAAATTTTATAGGCACACATATGACAATTTTGGCATTTTTAGCATCAAGTCAAGCATTTTCATTCAGAAAATGTCTTTCGGTAAACTGGATCTGATGATGAAGACCACGGATGACCAACGGAACTACTTAACGGGTCAAATCTTTAAAGTTAAATTTGACCCACTTTGGGGTTTCCGATTGAGCTAATAATAATAATAATAATACAATATTATTATGACATGAAGCTGATCTGATAACGGAGCTGAAAGGTGGCCATAGAAACTCTGTAATAAAACGATGCAACCGCATCGAGTTTGGGCTTGTTGGATTCGTATTGACGAGTACTTTGATCTTTAATGGTAACCAGGGCTTGACGATGGATCTGGAAAGTGACCATAGGAACTCCGTAATAAAATCATGATCCGTCTTGATGAGGACTTTGGTAACCAGGGGCAAAAAGTACAGTCAGCAAGAAATATTTTTATCCTGACCATCTATTTATATATACAAATACATACAACTAATAAGCTAAAAATAAAATATTTTTTAAATTAAAAATAAAACCGACTTCAAAAAACACCCAAAAACTAAAAAGTAAGTACAAAAAAAACATGAAATAAAAATTGAACCGACTACAAACAAAAAACATGAAAATGTCTTTCTACTATCTGTGTATGCAGGTTTCCTCACGATGCTTTCCTTCACCGTAAGTACCGTAACGCACATGGTAAATTATAAATGTAATTTCGTACATAAATTCCGAAAAACTCCGAGGTGCGAGCCGGGATTTGGACCCACGACCACGAACCCCTGCTTGAAAGGCCATTAGTCAAACCACTAGGCCACTATGGATTTTTTAAGCACACATGCATAGACCATACGTATACGTACAGAAATGTTTACTATTACATACTTTCATTAAATGTGGAGGGGCATGTCTCCGTGAGAACCGATCTAATACGGACGGATAAAAGAGATGGAAAACACAAGCTGTAATTTTGACCATCAGTTTGGTTGGCTGGAAGTCTGTCTTCAGGGGAAATGCAATCTTGGGAACGTTATTCCAAGCAATCATTATAACAAGCGATTTGAATCAAAGAATTAGTCAGGGATGCAACAATTATGAGTGTTTTATCATCACTCTGCTTTGAATATTAATCATTTCAGAAAAGATTCTGATGTGAAATATTAATTAACGTAGTAAAGAGGTACCTACACTTTGTTCCTTTGTATGAAAGAAAGTGGTAATTTATGGACCTAATAAAACAATAAAAATGTGTAGGTATCCCTGGTAAACATAATACATACACTTTATTTATATAGTCTATGTACTTTTCATTCTGGGAAAGTTCAAAGTTACCGCGGAACTCAAGAGTCAGAACAAGTTGCAGGCGACGTCTAGTATGTATGTAGTACTTGCAAACTTATGCTTGCTTTGCAAATTGTTTATTATTATAAAATAGTAAACAGCTATCGAAATCTCAACGGCCAAATCGGTGCATCCCTATTTTTCAACAATACCATATTGTAAAAAAAATTACCATTTGCTTGCGGCACCTTCGCATACATTTCGACAAAATTGCCTTCACTTTACGACCCCTCTTAATAAGCTTTCTTTTGTATTCTTTGATTGTTCTCTTTTTTTCTGTAAAAAGACGCTAGATGAATAAGCTACGACATAAAATAGTAGAAATTAAATAAATGCGCCATTTCGTTAGTACTATCACAATTTTGGTGCAAAGTTCATGAACATGATGTAGGGACACAAACAATTTTGTTCTGTAAAATTTGTTCCACTTTTTAAATCTGTTTTCTACTGTTTTATGTCGTACCTACTCGGAAACTGGACATTTCATGAAAAAACAAAATTATATGAACTACATGTAGCATTTAGCGTTCATTCGGTTCATTAGATTCTAATGCTAGGTTTACACGAAGCTTAGTAGGTAATGCTTAGTACTTGTCACTTACACTTGTCAGAAGTGTGTAAACATTATTGTGCAAGTGCTTAGTATTATACAATACCACGCATCTGACAAGTGTAAGTGACAAGTACCTACTAAGCATTAGCTACTAAGCTCCGTGTAAGCCTAGCATAATGCTAACTGTTCAAATGAAATTAACAGATACAAAAAAGGTTAATTCTTAATATATTAGAACATACAAATAGGTACTAAATTAGTGATATTTGTTTACATATATTATGTAAAAAAATCGAAATCACGCGATAACATTAAAATTCTATTAAAATTTTAGGTTGTAATTGATAAAAACTGGCAGCGAAGGTAGGCAGTTACAGGTAAGTACTTAAAGAAACAAAAAACATACCCGAGCACATGACGATTTTTGCACGCCGCTTTTTTTTATTGCGTTTACAACGAAAGCGTACATACTTCCCCAACGGCGAACCTTTCTTGTTCAACAAATTTTTCTGCTGTATAATTCGGTAAGTAGGATACATATCAGTGTCTTCCGACCATTCCACGAGCAGCCACATTATTATAGAAAGCGAAATCACAAGTTAACTAAGTAAGTAAATGCAATTGTGGCTGCGAACTGAGGGGCTGTCGTTGCGTAGTAATGGCACCGGTAAATTAATCCAAATACTTTGAATAATGCAACACGAATAACACAATGTCCCACTGTCCCAGTCGCAAGGGACTAGTGCGAGAGATGAGAAGCGCAGTAAGCGCACCCCCACATGCCCGCACCCTGCCCCACCACACCGATTTAAATCTCACCCTCCAAGATAGATATAAAAAACGTAACACGGAACTTCTTGAAAAAACGAACGAACGAAAAAAAAATTAAGCATTTTGGACCGAGTGCAGTAACTATTACTAGTTAAATAAGGTAAAGAAAAGAAGTAACGGTTAATACTCGGTGGTTTGTTATGGGATCAGTCTTATTAATTAAAGAATTAATTAATTATTTTTTTTTAGTAGATAGAGAGAGAGAGAGAGAGAGAGAGAGAGATGTAGAAAATCGACCTTCACCCATTTGTTTAATGAATAAAAAGTAGTTTAAGTTGGAAATAGTTATTAGTTTCAGTAAAAACAATACAAACTAAAAAAAACTACCGTGTGAAACTATTACTTCACATAGATTGACATTTGTAACTTCTAATGTGCTTGTAATATAAGTTAACCTCTTTTTTAAATACACAGAAATTTTCATTCATATTTACAAGTCGTTGTAAAATATGCCCCAGACAAGATTTTTAAATCTATTTCTTGTGTTGGCTGTGTGGGTAATATTCCTTTGTTTTTCTTGGCAAGTAAAAAACACGGAAAAAACTTAAAAAAAAGTTCTTAGACACTGACAGATGATGACGAACGACGAAGTTCTGTTTTGATTCGAATTATGCAATTAAATTGCGAAATAACCATGTGATTGTGATAATAGTGTTAAACCATCGAAAATGTCTCATGATACGGATCTACTGATATCAGTGCCGCGCTCGTGTATATCCGAGTTTTACAGCAAGTACCTTAATCTCGTAGAAACTTTTTACTATGTCACTTTATCAGAGAATAAATCAGTCGTTGCCAAAGAGAAATCTGAATATGTGTATTTCCATGTATTATTCAACTTGAGCGCTTCAGTTGGAAACTTCAATCCTCGTGAAATCGTTGGAAGGATACAGGTAAGTGAAATCATTGCATGTTTTAGTTCTACCCCTCACGTCAAAGAGAACGTGATACTCTATCAAAAATATCAATAGGTTTAGAATGAAATCACTAGCACTCGTATGTATTGAACTTAATTTAGTAGGGCATATATAAATCCGTTTAAAATTAGAAATTAGTTGTTTTTTTCATCCAATCAGAAGTAGTTTTGTGCCTTTACAATATGGCAAGTAAATGATACCTACTGCACTGGTGGCGCTAGTGGTTTCACTAAAGCAATATTATGAAAAAGTGGTTGACTGAAGAAGGGTTTACAATCTACAAAATTATCATGTGGAAGCCAATTTGGCATGGAAAAGTTGCTGGCAACATTTCTTCTCTTTATTGCACTCTGCTTTGCACTGTGACCTAAATATTACTTTATTTAGAAGTATTAACCTTTCATATGGGCCAATCAACTTTTAAACCAACGTTTTTGGCGTCTCCTGCGTTATCAAAATTGTCTCTGGCGTTACCAAAAAATCATACTTCCAACAAGATATTTCACGGTTTAATAGGTTAAACTTACGTAGGATGGTATGTATTCATGTACACCATCTATTAAATTACAGAAAAAACATGTTTACTTACAAAAATCTGCAATTGTTTGAAAAATGTCGCGGACAGATTAGTGTCGGTTTAAAAGTTGATTGGCCCATATGCCTAGTGCCGTATCTGTACCTGTACCTGTTGTATGCTAAAGAGGCTTGCTCATTTATACAAATAAATCTCTTTGGTATGTGTTAAAAGTGTGGATCCGATATAGGGACCCTACATAGGGATCTGACAGGCATAGGGATGGATATGGCCTCAGGTAGCATACAACAGGTATAGTCGTGGTAAAAAAAGGTTTGTCACTTTTCACCTTTAATTCGTTGACATAGTCAAAAAGTGACAAACCTTTTCTTACCCTGACTATACAATGTGCGAGTGAGTATATGTTTCAAAACAGAAATAGACATGAAGCTCATAGATTATCCCCCTATCCAAGGAGCGTCAAGTAGGTACACCTTCAAGCGCAAGCTGAAGGATCACTTCTTAACGCTCCAAAAACCTTTCCATAAAATCCAGTACTCACTCACACATTGATATGCCAACCTGTTGTTTTTAAACAATTTTTCTCCGTTTACTCTTTCTGTATTGTAATTTATTTATTTACTTATTATGCTACTCAATAATAAATCTATACTATTTATTAATTCATTGGGGTGAACTTTTATGGGCATTTTGATTGCAAAATCGATTATTATTCTGAAATATGTAGAATTATTTTCGTTTTGTTTACATCGGTGACATTCAATGACTTCCAATGTCTGTTGTCAAAAAAAATCATTACCATTAAAATAAATTAGTTCCACTGAAAATCCGCAAATAGCGAGGGCTAAATAGGAACTTGTCATGCTTTAATATGCAGGTCAGTGCTTAAAGAGCTTAACCCCCTGTTTCACCATCCATTGATCAAATTTATTTGACGGATAAATGTGATGCCGTCTCTGTTTGTTTTGTTCGAATAGACAGAGACGGCATCACATTTATCCGTCAGTTAAAATTAATCAACGGGTGGTGAAACAGCCCCTTACACTTACATACTGCAATGCAGGATAATGAATGGATTTATTTTTCCCTGAATGGCAACACTGGCATTGATAATAGATCGCTCGCTTATGGCTCGAAATTCGAACTTGTGATTTTATTTTGCTTAATATACAAAATGTACACACCCAATATCATATTTTCTCAAGTTTTTTGCGATTCCCAAGGTCAAAGAATCTAATTGCTTTAAAATTCTAGAGAAATAATGCGATGTTTGGGAGAAACGTGTCAAAATGGTGTTGTAGAGCGCCATCCTGCTCTGTCTCGTTTTTTTATCCCGTTCTGGCCGTTCACTTTTATATTATTGAAGATATTAATTTAACGCTGACACGCGACATACAAGCGAGGCAAAACAACCGTCTTGAGTGAGCGAGGCAAACGTACCGAGGCGCCTTTGAGCATGGACAAAAACCGACAACGCTCGGCTCGGGCCGAGGCACGTTCGCTGGAGGCCGAGCAATGTGTTTGCCTCGGGCGAGGCACGTCCTGACTGCCCGAGCATTTGCTTTGAGGCAAACGCCCGAAGCTGCCTCGCCGAGGCTGCTGGCCAGTCAGTACGCGGCTATTCACTGATATGGTGTTGTTTTATAGAATTAGTTAACACCAGCATCCTTCACATCAGGTTGTCCATCCATGGGCATAGGCCTTCTCCAGTTCTTGCCATTTTTTTCTGTCCCTTGCAGTTCTTCGGAATCCTTTGGGTAGGTCATCTTCCCACCTCTTGCATTGCCTCCCTGGAGTTCTTTTTTTTTTCGAGAGTGTGAAATTTGTAGGGAGACCGAGCGTGTAACATCTTGCGTAGGTAATTTGACGTCGCGAGTGTAATTTAGTGATGGAAAACATAAGCCGCGCGAAAACATATCAAAAGCATCGATTCACAGATCGATTAGGGAACCGATTCTATGCACAGAGGAAATGAGAAAGCTCAGAATTTCAAATCGAAAAATATAAATTTAGGTAGGCCTGCCCAGTTTCAAAACAAATTTGCTTGCAGCCGTTGAAGTTCATTGGTATGGATTGGTATGGACAGATGTCTAGCTACTGCAGGCAAAATGGACATTTAAGGTGTCAAGGCGACCTTTTTGTCGATGGTACACCTACCTAACCAATAAATTGCGTTACATTCAGGGGAGGGCACACTTACATATATCACACTTTTCATGCGACTGCAGCGACCTTTGGTGTTAGGTGTTTGACGAAGAACTAAATTAGCGGCCATCTTGGTTGACTTGTCAAACTTGTCAGTTGTCATTCATCGGCCATGGCCATGGCATGGCGTACCTACCAAATTGTACGGTCAAGGACTTTAATTGATAGGCCACTTGCCAATGTTCGTATTTTAGCCGTATAATGCAAATCGGGTTTAGCCGCTTATACTTTGTATATGCTGATTTGAATTAGACGGCTAAAATATGAATAGTGGCAATTAGCCTATCAATTAAAATTATGCGTATCTATAGCTGTACATCACTACCAACATATACATATAGATAGGTATACATCTATAGATACGTCACATTAGTTCTTGAGTAGCCAGCCGTAGGGCGGCAGCACCTTCCATACATGCATGTTTGACCATAGAGTTGCCACTCTTGTTCATATAATATTACAATACTCTTTGGTTACATTTGTCAGTACCTACTATAGCCACTGCAGTTATTCATCATCATCATCATTTCAGCCGTAGGACGTCCACTGCTGGACATAGGCCTCCCTCATTGACGCCCAATCATTACGGTTGGATGGAAGCGGCTTGCGTTCACGCTGAACCTGCGGCCTTCACCAAATCGTCCGTCCATCTCGGTGGTGGACGTCCTACGCTGCGCTTGCCAGTCTGTGGTCTCCATTCGAGAACTTTTGGACCCCAACAGCCATCTGTTCTGCGTGCAACATGGCCTGCCCATTGCCAATTCAACGAGCTAATCCGTTTGGCTATGTCGGCGACCCCGGTTTTTCTAAGGGTCTCCTCGTTTCAGGCCCTATACTACGAAGCGCGAAATTCGAACTTCGTTTCATGCCGTTCCGCTTACGCTAATGATATTTATTACGAGAGTGAGAGGGACCGCACGATCCGAACTTCGAACTTCGAATTTCGTAGTAACCCCCCTGATTCGATCCCGTAGAGAATCCCCGAGCATAGCCCTCCCCATAGCTCGTTATTACCTATCTATATTATATATTTTTTATTTATACCTATGGTATAAAATAAATTGTTTTTTAATTAATAACAGACATTTTAGGACAAATAATACTCACCAATTAACAGCTCCAACTTTATTGGTAGTGTTACTAGTGTTTGAACAATTTTGTTTTTACACGCTTTATATTAGCTCCACTTGTATGTTTGTTTTTTGTTTGTTTGTTTAAACCTGACTCCGTACGCAAACCGCGGTCGGGAGCAGACTGAAGTTCGCGGCGAGCAACTTACTTAGCCGTCGAGACTACTTTTTCGCCGCACGAGGTACATAAGTTAAGTACCTACACTCTTTTTCTTCTATCTTGATATATTTCTGTGTTAACTCCCGATTTATGTCTTGCGGGAAAATCCAAAAATCCCTTTTTACTGCACCTTTAAAGAAATGGTTACCTACGGAGATAGGGTCCCATTGAATTCAACATGTAAAGCTCGTTTTGTCCTTATCCCGTGGGACTTTCCGAAAATTCTAAAATTAGTTTTTTTACTTATATAATGCATGGCAAATTTGAAGTCTTATATAATTATAGTTACGGAGGTATGGCCACTCCGAAGTGAAAATATAAATCCCATTTATTCCTTATCCTGTGGGAGTAGGTATCTGAAAATCCCTTCTTAGTGTACTGTTATGGGGTGGGTTTTTGAGAAGACTTTTTATGTGCGGAAATGGAGTTTATTCAAGTGAATTACAAGCTAAGCAAAGTCGGGTGTCCGCCACAAGGTTCAAATTTAGACTGACGGTCACAAATATATTTTAACTTTTAGGGAAAACATTATGATTGCTACATAAGCAAAAACGCAATTATAAGCATTGACGTTAATCACCCACACGTTGCACAATTTGGATGCATATAACAAACAGTACTTTTATGACACTCAATTTATATGTGTACCAAACTTCAAGTCTTTAGCTTCATCGGTCTGTGCAGTGTGTTGCTAGGTGCAGCACCTTGAATAATTGTACTTATTATGGCTGCAGGAAGTTTCCCGATGACTACTCCTCCTGTCCCACCGCACCGACCGCAGTCGCCTAGGTACGGTCGACCAAGAAAGTGGTCTACCAGTTTTGACAAAAGTTTCTGTGACATCTAAATATCCCTAAGTCACAGTCATCATGTTATTGCAAGGGAAAATCGACCTCGTTGTATCATGACGTGCAAATGAACTTCGACCGTAGGGGGGTAGACCATATTTTTGGCCGACTGTACCGATTGAAAATCTATTAGGATAACGCGGGTCTCGTTCCAGACCTCAAAAGCGAAAATAGAACCCTTATATGATTACGTGTGGCTGTCTGTCACTCTCGTCTGTTACAACCGTTTTGCCCCGAAACTATTGGACCGATTGAATTGCTATATGGCCCCCATACCTTTAATAATTTTCATGTCTACAATATTGAATTTCTAAATTGATGCCATTTTCGTAATTAACGTCCCGAAAAACCATAAAAACGACACCCATATTGATATCGGGTTGAAACATTTCAACCCGATCGCACCCCAAAAGGGTTAAGTATTGTATTTCACGTCCGCCACGTTGGATTTCAAAATCGTTGTTGTTTTCGTAACCAGCGACCCGCTAAACCATAGGAACAATACGCATGTTGATTTCCAGACCTTGTCACCCTATTTCCCTCTTTTATGGGTTGAATTACCAAAAAACCTGATACACGTGTTTACTCATTTTTTTATGTAAAAAAGTAATTTTGTACGTCGTTTTTTTCCTCGCATTCAAAGTGAAAAGTAGAGTGTTTAACGCGAGACTAAACTACCATAATGACAACTCGAATTATAGCCTCCCTCGCTGTCGCTCGGGTGGCTAAATATCTCGTGTCATTATGGCTTGTTTTAGTCCCTTGTTGAACAATCTACTATTTTTGCGCTTACATTGCAAACGCTGGCTGAATCCTACGAGATAGATCAAAATAACGTACCTACTACAGTATTGCACACCTTAAAAAGTTCCCTTTTGATCGAGTTACCTTAAACGCAAAATGTCTACAAAAAAGTCCGCGATGGTATATGTATGTCTTATCTCTTAGGGATAACCCACAATAATCATTTTTTATCATATATAAACTACTGAAAAGCTAATATTCATTGCAAACGTTTCACTGTAATACACACTTTGTTAGTTTAGTTTAGAAGTTATTCAAGCATGAAAAATATTAAAAACGATACCTACATTTTTACGGCGATTTGCGCCGTCCACCATTCTTGAACACTGCTACGTTAGTACTATTATACGTTCTGCGTCAAAGCAACTAACTATAGAGACAAGTGACTATCGATACTGCCAGCCAACCTTAAAGAAAAAACCTTGTAGGCACGTTCGGAAATAAAAATATTCGAGCTTAAAAAAAACCAAGTTTTTACCAAAGTAACCACAGTTTACGGTGCACGCACCCCTAGACCTTATAAGGAACCTACCTACGTGCCAAATTTGAATCTCTAGAACCAGCGGTTTGGGCTGTGCGTTGATAATAATATGTCAGTCAGTCAATCAGTCAGTTTCTTCTTAATATATTTAGATTACCATACTAGTTTTGTGACGCAATCATTAAAAATCTAGTTCAATATGGGGAAGGTAGTACGAAGTGTCACGAAGAGCATTGTATAAATGAGCTCCATCTTAATTAATTCTAAAATCAGTGAAATTCAAGGAAAACTCACGGCAAAAATACCGAAAACTTTGGCACTGCGTCCAGGCATCTAATGAAGATTACACTATTGCATTGGTAAGCTGTTTTGTGAAGAAATCATGTAAAAGTTTAAGAATACTAATGACAGTTTGATTTGAATTATACGCACACAAAATTGCATTTAAAATAACAGCTAAAAACTTTTAAATAAATTATTGAAATTAGGGTAAACCTAGTCAGCTGATTATTCACAGCACGTTGACAGTGACAACTTGTGGCAACTGACGTTTTGCTTGCGTTCAGAAATTAGGCGGTATGTGCGTTTGAGGAGACCATTATACTAGATTGCTACAGTCCGAGTTGTACTAAATGAGTTCAAAACATTTCAATCAAACATCACATCGTATAAAATCAATAAACATTTTGAATCAGGAAATTTAAGAAAATGGAGTGTTTTAAATGTAAAAAGAATATTAAAACTAAGGACTACTTCCTCAAGTGCAAAAATTGTAATAATAATTTTGAACTACTGTGTACAAATGTGACAAAGGTTCGATATAATCTGATGACGAATGAAAATAGGAGTAATTGGAAATGCTCATCCTGCGTACGACCAAAAGGTGCTTCAAGCACCCCGCAATCAACTTTAGTCGATACCTCAAAAATGTTACCTTGTACCTCATCAACGATGATGCAGCATAATACCACCTTAGAAAGAAACATTACGCATAGGAAAAGGCCAAACTGTACTGATAAGTCCAATACACCTCAAGAGGACGTATCTACACGAATATATGATATTCCTCTTAGATTTCCTTCCTGTGAGAATTTGTCTCAAATTACAAATGATGATGATGATAAGATAAACTCTACATTAAAGGACCCTATGTTTAATAGTTCAAGCAGTCTTCCAAATATATCAGCGATGGATAATTCATTAACCGTAGCATTAAAATCTAAAGTAGAGGAGTTAAGCATTGAGTTAACGTGTGCTCATGATGAAGTTGCAAGATTAAATATAGAAAATAGTGAACAACAACAACAAATAGAGAAGCTTAATAAAAAAATTAGTGTGCTGTTGCTGATTAATACTGGACATAGCCAGATAGTACACAATATAGAAACCGATGACAATATACAGATTTATGAAAATAAAATTAAAAATCTAGAGAATGAGATAAATATATTAAATAGTAAAATAAAAACTCTCCAAAAAAAACTTAGCAGGGCTCTTATATCAAATACTGCATGCAAACGTAAATCAGACGCATTGGCAAACAAAGAAGTGACGCTTTCTCGTATCCAACTCTCTACCAAAGCTCTGCAAAAAACTGTTAGGCAATTGGAACAGCATATAAATAACACCATGGCTGAGAAAAGTAGTTTAGACACGCCGGGAACACCATTTCTGTGCAAAAAAACGCAACCATCACAAACTTCGCCAATGAAAACTGCGATGAGCCAAAATACTATTAATAATAAACCTAGGTTATTGCTTTTGTCCGATTTTCATGGAACTGATCTTCTACTACCTTTAGCGAAAATTCGAAAAAATGATTATGACTTTACAGCCGATATTATTCAATATGGGACTGCTCAGCGTGTTTTACAAAATATAGAATATAAAATTAAAGACTTTAAGAAAAGTGATTGTGTGATTATTATGTGTGGTGGTAGTGACTATAACGTCACTCCGTTGGGTAGAATTGTGAATACTTTAGTAAAGACTATCGAAAAATGTTCCCATACAAACGTAATTGTCTGTAACATTATCTATAGTATGAATAAGTTTGCCGATGGCTACAATAACTTTGTCAGTAACTTTAATGTAATATTAAATAAAAAAATTGGGAAATTCTCCCATGTTTGGCTTGAAACACCCAATAGTGTATATTTTGGTGTGCGAGATTACGATTCAAAGGGCTATCAGCTGAATTTTAGAGGTAAGCAAAAACTTGCTCGCAGCTTAAATAATGTTCTTATTAGTATCAACAAATCATTCTATAATCAGTTACATTTTTTATGAAGACTGAATCCCAAACGCAAATACATAAACCTCTTAATAAGATGAAAAATGACTTAATAGTATATAATCATATTAATATATTGCACCAAAATATCAATGGCTTATTAAACAAGTCTGATTTGTTAAATGTACACTTACAGGAGCTAATGGATAAAAAAACGCAAATAGATGTTATCTGTGTAACAGAGCATAATATGCAGCTAGGTGATGAAATTCATTTAGCCATTCCTAATTTTAAGCTAGCAGCGACTTACTCTAGAACTAATAGAAGTGGCGGATCTTGCGTTCTTATTCGAAATATTCACAAATATCACATGTTACATGAAGTTAGTAGTATTTCTATAGCAAATGTAATGGAGTGCGCTGGATTGGAATTGATTGACCATAAACTAATTATTATTTGTATATATAGAGTACCTAAAAACAATAGTAGCACTTTCGACATATTTTTTGATAAACTGAGTTTTATATTAAATAAATTGTGTATTAATAGAAAGAAAATAGTTATATGTGGTGACTTTAACATTGATGTGCTCAAAAGAACGCCACAATCCGTAACATTAAAAAACTTAGTGTCGTCTTATAATCTAAGACTAGCAATATCTGAACCAACTAGACTGACGAGCGGCACATGCATTGATAACATTATCCACAATGTACGAGGCAGTGCATCTGAGGTGATAGACTTTGCACTCTCGGATCACACAGCTCAAGTGTTGAAATGTCCGGTTAAAAAAACATGTATCCTTGCTCACTGGTATAAGAAACAGAGGGACTTGAGCCAAGAAAATATCAATAAATTTAGAGATCGGTTATTAGAATTGAATTTCAATGATGTTTATATGGCGAATAATCCTAATGAAGCGTATAACTGCTTTGCCGACAAATTTGAATTACTGTATAGTTTGTGCTTTCCTATAAAAAAAGTAAAAATTACTTCAACCACTAAACCAAATTGGATCACTAAAGGGATAAAGAACTGTTATAAACGGAAACGTCATTTACTTTGGAAATTGAGGTTTTCGAAAGACAATAAACACAGTGATAAAATAAACTTTCAAAATTATTCAAAACGTCTAAAAAAAGTTATTAAGCTTACTCAAAAAGCACAAAACAATTACTATATTAAAAAATCTAGTAATAAAACTAAGGCTTCATGGAATGTGATTACTAAACATAAATCTAAACGACCAATCGAAAGCATTCAACAGATTGTATCTAATGGCAAATCTATAATGTCTCCTCAAAAAATTGCGCAGGTTTTTAATCAGTATTTTATTGATCAAACACACAGGAGTTCAAATGTTGTACATGCTAATGGTAATAGATCTAATTATATGAATACAATGACATGCAATTTGCCACATTCTGTATTTATGAAGCCCACTAGTTCAAATGACATTGAAATGATCATTAAATCCTTGAAAAATAGCTATAGTACAGGATCGGATGGCATTAGTACAAAAGTGGTAAAATCAGTATCGGATATCATTTCACCATTGATCAGTCATATAACCAATTTATGCATAGAAAAGGGTGAATTTCCAGAACGATTAAAAATAGGCATTGTGAAGCCGCTTTTTAAAAAAGGTAACAGAGAAGACTTGGCCAGCTATAGGCCTGTAGCACAGCTCTCCATTTTTTCGAAAATTATAGAAAAGGTTATTTACAATTCTATCTATGGTTACTTTGAGACTAATAACTTATTTACACAAGAACAGATGGGATTTCGTAAAGGTAAATCCATCAATAGGGCTATTTTTGATTTAATGCGTGTAATTATTCCAAATGTTGACAAGCGAGTTCCGATATCCGCACTGTACATGGATTTGTCGAAGGCCTTCGACTTTGTGGATCATAGAATATTGCTAGATAAGCTATACAGATATGGAGTTAGGGGTAATGTGCATGGTTTAATCAGGTCTTACTTAAATAGTCGCAAGCAGTTAACTCAAATAAATAGTCTATGTATTAAAACAAAAACAGAAGTCACTTATTCATCGAAGGTTAGGCTTGTTCATTATGGCGTACCTCAGGGGAGTGTTTTAGGACCATTATTATTTATTATTTATATAAATGATTTCCCACAAGCTATTGAGTACCCTATGGTTCTTTTTGCGGATGACAGCACCATACTTTTCGCTTGTAAAGACCCAGAAATCTATAAAAATGATATATGCAAAACATTGGAAACATTAATTCATTGGTTAACAAGCAATAATTTAAAAATTAATTTAGATAAAACTAAGATCATGACATTTAAAAATGGCCGAAATAGTGAATGTAAATTGAGTATATCATATAATGGACAGCAAATCGAGGAAACTGATGTGACAACATTTTTAGGAATAAGCATAGATCATAGGTTGACATGGACGAATCAAATTGACATTATATGTAAGAAATTGAATCAATTTTCATGTGTTCTATATAATTTAAGAAAAATTGTTAGTGAATCTGTAGTATTAACGGCCTATCAAGCCTATGTGACGTCGACGTTAAGATATGGCATCATGTTTTGGGCAAACTCTGTTGACAGAGAACTCGCATTTAAAGCGCAGAAAAGATGCATCAGATCATTGTGTGGACTTAGGCAATTGGATTCATGTAAACCATATTTTAAGAAATTAGGTATACTAACTCTTCCTTCTCTATACATTTTTGAAATTGTTATCTTTGTTAAAAGTAATCTACAATTATTTAATAGTTTTAAGAGTATACGTCTGATGAGTAAAATAAGTTCCATGCCTTCAAAAACAGCGTTTTTCAGGAAAAGCGTACTTGGAATGGCTCCAAAAATTTATAATAAGGTTCCGGACTCCATAAGTAACATAGAAGATGTAACAATTTTCAAAACCAAATTATTTAAATTTTTAGTGGACAAAATATATTATACTGTTAATGAATTTATGTCAGACTGCAATTAATGGTAGCTGCACATCCCATTGTAATAGTTCCATTAATTGCTACAAAATTTTTGTATGCCTTGCGGCCCAACATGGTGATGTAACTGTAACATTCAAGATCTGTGCTTATGTACAATTGTACCTGTGTTGAACAAATAAACTATTTCTATTTCTATTTCTATTTCTATCTTAATATATAAAAGAAGAAACTGACTGACTGACTGACTGACTGACTGACTGACATATCAACGCACAGCCCAAACCACTGGGCCTAGAGATTCCAAATTTGGCATGTAGGTTCCTTATAAGGTCTAGGGGTGCACTAAGAAAGGATTTTTCAAAATTCACTCCCTAAGGGGATGAAACGGGGGTCCAAAGTTTGTATGGGGAATCAAGATTCGTTCGACTATTTTATTCGAAACTTCACAGAAGTACTCCTAATGATAAATGAGTAAACACGTGTTTCAGGTTTTTTGAGAATTCAACCCCTAAAAGGGGGAAAAGGGGTAACAAAGTCTGAAAATCAACATGGGTGTTGTTTCTATGGTTTATCGGGTCGCTGGTTATGAAAACAACAACGGTTTTAAAATCCGACGTGGCTGACGTAAAATATCATCTCCTTGGATGGGGTGCGATGGGGTTGAAATGTCTAAATAAACTAAATGACTGTTGATAAATCAGCGCACAGCCCAAACCACTGGACCTAGAGACTTGAAATTTTGCACATAGATACCTTATACAATTTAGGCATCCACTAAGGAAGGATTTTTGGGAATTCCCATGAGGACGAGAAAAAGCGGGATTTATATATTCGATTCCGAGTGACCCTATCTCAGTAACTATAATAACTAGACTCTTCAAACTTGATACACAAGTAGGTATTACATTAGTTAAAACATTTATATCAGGATTTTTCAAAATTCCCACGGGATAAGGAAAAAACGGGATTTATATATTCAGTTCAACGGGATCCTATGAACTATAATTACTAGATTCTTGAAATTTGGCATAAAAGTAGGTAATTATAATAGTAAAAAACTTTTTAAGGATTTTCGGAAATTCCCACGGGATAAGGAAAAAACGGGATTTTTCGTTTTACTGGTCGTAGAAAGCTGTAATTCGGCATCTAGGTTGCTTGGAGAGTGTAGAGGACGATTAAAAGAGGACTTTCCAAAATTCCCATGGGAACGGGAAAAAACGGGATTTTTCGTTTTACTGGTCGTGGAAAGCTGAAATTTGGCATGTAGGTTGGTTGAGAAGTGTAGAGGAGCATTGAGAGAGGACTTTCTAAAATTTCTACGGGAACGGGAAAAAACGGGATTTTTTGTTTTACTGGTCATAGAAAGCTGAAATTTGGCAAGTGGGTTCCTTGGGGAGTGTAGGGAAGCATTAAGAAAGCATTCCCGAAATTCTTACGGGAACGGGAAAAAACGGGATTTTGCGTTTTACTGGTTGTAGAAAGCTAAAATTTCAAAATTCATAAGTTTATACTGTAAGTAGGCCGCAAAGGGCTCTTTAACCGACTTAAAAAAAGGAGGTTATGCATTCCACTTTATTTATTTTTTATGTAGGTATGTTCACCGATTTCTCGGTCAATTGTGGACCGATTATAAAAATTATTTTTTTATTCGAAAGAATACAATATACTCCTGAGATGGTCCCATTGTCACCAAATCAGGATCTGATGACGGGATCTCAAGGAAATCGAGGGCAACCCTCAAATTTTGTAGGCACGCATTACGTTTTTCATATATTTTCTCAAGCTATTTAAGTGTTTGCGTCTGGTAGACATCATCTCATGTTGATGAGCTGATAACGGAAGGTAAATCTCCTTAACGGTTAGGAGTTGAGGATAATTTTTTTAAATATTATAGGTACATATAGACCGATTGTTGTATTCTTTCTGGTTATCCGGGTGAGCTGATGATAAAAGGTTAAACTCCTTAACGGTTAGGAGTTATAAGAAGTTTCTTTAAATATCATATGCACGTATAGATCTTTAGTTGTATACTTTCTGGTTATTCAGATGAGCTGATGATGGAAGGTATAACTCCTTAGCGGTTAGATTACACAACACCTTTACAAAATTCTATAATATGTATAATATCAATGCTAAGTAGGTACACAGCGCTTCCAGTTACTCAAGTTTCCGTAGAAGGTAAGAAAACATTGAATTATACCTAATGCAGGACAGGGGAAAGTAATAATAGGTTTTATATTATTAACAAGCCTGGTTATTTTAGTGCCCGCTTCCGAATTAGTGAAAAACACTGTATATAAAGAAATACTGTAAAGGACCGTATCTACCTGAAGTTTAGTCGGGCTTGCTTGCACGATTGCTTGCACGCTTACTTGCACGCTTTCTTGCACGCTTGCTTGCTTGCGTGCATGCTTGCTTGCTTGATATCTTAGTTCTTTGGATTACTCATGGTACACGCGAGCGAAGCCGCGGGCAAAAGCTAGTTTCTAATATACATACATAGATCGGGAAACAGGACAGTGCCGAACGTGAGTGAACGCACGGTGATCGCGCTAGTGAATCGCAGTACATAAATATTATGGTTTAGTTTAGCCTGAAAACGGGACAATCGGCGTCCCGCGCGGACATTTTGGGACATACTTACACTTACCACATGGGACGCATACTTTAAGGCTCCAGAAACGGGACGTCCCGCATATAACAGGACAGTTGGCAACCTTACATGTGACAGACAGACAGTATCGCCTGAGTAAGAGCTCGTTCCCACTGTGTCGTATGTCGGATTCCGATTTTAATCAGGTGTCGGCGCCTCTGTCTGTTCACACTAGTCGGCTGTCTGCCACGACCGCAGCTGGTTTCGAGGCTTCTGTACACGATTTCCGGACGAGGGCTGACAAAACACACGATATTTTTTGTCGGATCCGATACAAAATCGTTGTCGGACGAGTGTAAATAGCTTCATATAAAAATGTTCTGCCACTGGAACGACCGATTAAAATCCGGACCGACATACGATATAGTGGGAACGAGCTCTAATAGGTTCTCATTGGCACTCTGTGGTACAAAAACCGAAAATTAAGAGGCTGACAACACCTAATTTTGTTGAAATTGATGTCATTTAAATAGTTTTTTAAGAAAAACTGCTTGTTCTAGCTCATCAAAAAAATTATATGTTAATATTCATCATATTTCAAAGACCGTGGACAGACTCGATACATAATTGGACGAAATCGGCTCGATAGAAAATAATTGCAAAGATAGGTCTTAAAATCATCATTAAACGGTTCTATGTCTTTATTTTTTTGGCGTATGCGTCTGCAATTAAAAACATGAAGTCAACATATTCATACCTAAACCGCTAACGAGTCATATTTCACAAATAATCCACAGTTTTTTTTTAATTAAATATTTGCCCGATAAATTTCAATATACCCGGCTGCCCAGTAATAGCGGCATCTCTTTTACTCCGATACAAATAGACAGTGTGCGCCGACGTTAGTGTTGACAGCGTCTTAAGGATAACACATGAGTCAGGATCTCAAAATATTACAAAATGTTCTAGTTATTAAATGAGTTTCTAGCTAAACAGTCATTGATGACAAAGACTACTGCTTTTGATTGGAAGTTGTAGAGGTATGTGGGTTAATTATCTTAAAACAGATCAACATTATACCCTCGAGAAATGAAAACCATCAGGCAACGAAATTGTAGATAAAGTTCTGAGTCAATCATTTGACTGCTTTGTAAAATTTGCAAGATAGATTTAACTTGTTTGTATTAATACAAATATTAAATCTACATCTGGGGTAAATTCAGGAACGGCCCAACACGGTTTGCGAGCGGTAATTCAATCGTTTGGGAGAGGATAGGAATGGGTTGAGCTTGGGATGAGCCTTATTTTCCTGTTAATTCGCTTTGTAAATAAATAAACAAATAAATAAGGCTCATCCCAAACCTCTCGCAAACCAGTGATTTTTGGCGTTCCTGAATAGCAGTTCAAACCGAACCCAACCCAAACGATTGAATTACCGCTACCAAACCCGTGAAGGCCCGTTCCTGAATTTAGCCCCTGATTGAACTGTCTCTACCCTCTACACACGACAATGAAGAAAGTTATTAATTATACTCAACTGTTTCGGCAAGTAGGTAGATAGGTTGGTGCATCCTGCTTTAATTTTAATTTAATAACTAGTGCAATAAGCATTGGCCTGACTCATAACAGGATACAAAACCTTTTTTTTGCCGTTACAGTTTCCTTTTTTTATGTTAGAGAGGCCAGACAAACGAACAAGTGGGTCACCTGATGTTAAATGATCACCACTGTTCATACTCCCGCAGCGCTTTACGCGATGCCAGTGCGTTGTTGGCCCTAAAGGAGAGGGAATAGGGGAGAGTAGAGGGGGGGGGGAGGTTTTGGGCCCCCGGGTGCTCTCACTGACCATACGAAACGCAAGCAGGATTACTGCTGCTTCACGCCGGTGTTCTGTGAGAGGGTGGTACCTACTGCCCCGGACGAGCCGGCCCATTTGTGATGCAGCGGCTAGCTACAACATGGCTCTACCACTAACAAAGCTCTTTTTTTGGGAAATTCATGATTTCGAATTCCTCTGTTTTTTGTGCCAATAGGTTAGGCAGGTTTCTGGGCAAAAACAAACAACTTTTTTTTTGCGGAGAAAGTTTCTAGGAATGGGGTTTAGATTTAGTTACTGAACTATAGGTACGAAATATGAAAACTGAAAATCTCAAAATATCCAACTTTAAACGAATGATAAACATGTTACACATCAACATAACTTTTTAGTTTCCGTTTTTAGGGTTCCGTACCCAAAGGTAACGGGACCCTATTACTGAGACTGCTGTCCGTCTGTCTGTCTGTCTGTACTGTACGTCTGTCACCAGGCTGTATATCATGCATGAACCGTGATAGCTAGACAGTTGAAATTTTCACAGATGATGTATTTCGGTTGCCGCTATAACAACAAATACTAAAAACAGAATAAAATAAATATCTAAGGGGGCTCCCTCCCGTACATCAAACGTGTTTGTTTTTGCTCGATATTGATAACGACAATAGGTAGACGCTTGAAATATTCACAGAATTATATATTCACTTTAAAAATAAATAATTCAATTAAAATAAAACAAATATTTAAGGGGGCTCCCATACAAAAAACGTGATTTTTTTGTCGTTTTTACAGATAATGGTACGGAACCCTTCGTGCGCGAGTCCGACTCGCACTTGGCCGGTTTTTGTTTTATTGAACTTTGAATGCTTCTGGATGCAGTGGCATCAGCTGATAGCCAAGCTTTGAGGCTGGTGGGGCCCGCTCAGTGCAGTGGGCGAACCGCTAGGGTCACCATCGGTTCGCTTTAAAAAAAAACAGAGATAGTGATTCAACCATAAAACGCTAAATACTCGCTCGTACTGTAAAGAGAAAAGTAGCGATGTGCCGAGTACGGCTTGACTCGAGTCAGACTCGATTCCAGCTTAGGAGTCGCATACTCGAGTACAAAAATATTTTGATTCGAGTACGCCAGACTCAATTCGGTACTCGAGTCAGAGAGAATCGGTTTCGTACTCGCTGACTCGATTCTATTATGCGAGTGCAACTGACTCGAGTCTAGTATTCGAGTCAGATTGACTCGCTTAAATTCAATCTCTTTTTACTTAAGCAATGAATGAATGAATACTACGCTGTTTGAAGATACTCCTTTTCGATTTTTCCTTTCCTTTTTTTTTTCCTTTTTGTTATATACTTGATTACTGGACTCGAATTTCTTAACTCGAGTAAACATTCGAATAGATACCAAACATAGACTCGAGTAGGTCTTCACTGGACTCGAATCGCGGAAACGAGTCAGGATTCGAATAACATATTAACTGACTCGAGTCGCGGAATCGAGTCAGGATTCGAATACCACATAAAATGAATCGAGTCGACTCGATCCACCAAAACAGCGACTCGGCACATCACTAGAGAAAAGGCCAGCCTGTGTAATCCGCTTCATCTAGTATTGAGCATAACGTTAGGCGCTAGCCACCCAGAAGAGACGTGGGACGGAGGCGCGTTGCAGTCCCGGCGTCCCTTGAATCAGTTTTCATACTAAATGTATAGAAGCGTCGCGATCCAAAGCAGACAGAAGAGACGGGGCGGAGACGCGGCTTGCGAACACACGACGCGGACTGCGACGCGCCCCCGTCCCACGTCTCTTCTGCGTGGCTTGCACCTTAAGTTTCAGTCTTGGAACGTGTATAACATGGTGATTTAAACCAACCAAGCACAGAATGAGTTCCGTCAAATTGAACTTAAACCTTGCAAAATGATCATCATTTGAATATCATTTAGATAAAAATAAAAAACACAGCGAATATTCATAGAATGAATGTTTGTTCTGTGCAGCGAACGAAAAATAGCGCATTGTCGTTATTTATTTACCTAGTAACACTAAACTTACTTCATGCTCTAATTTTTATTTTTTAACGTTTGATTAATATTTTACTGGAGTTTCTTTCACCTCGTTACTTTTACGACATAGAATAAAAAAAACATTAAGTACTTAGAAATATAAAATTTCAAATCTCGGGGTTCAGCTTCAGGCGAAATTCAGGAAAAATTACCTAGGCTGTAAGATTTCGATTACAGAAGATTTATATCATTGTTTTGTTTAGCCTATTGAAGTTAACTGGCAACTCAACCACCACGACGACCAGATGGCCTAGTGGTTAGAGAACCTGACTACGAAAAGCTTGAGGCCCCAGGTTCGATTCCCGTGATGTCGGGGCAGATATTTGTTTGTATGTAAAATACGAATGCTTGTTCTCAGGTCTTGGGTGTTTAATATGTATTTAAGTATGTATCTATCTATATAAGTATGTTTAAACGTTGCCAACACAACATAAACCATCCACAACACAACACAATACCCATAACACAAGCTTTGCCTAGCTTACTTTGGGACTAGGTCAATTGGTGTGAATTGTCCCGTGATATTTATTTATATTTATTTATTTACTTTGCTTCGCAAAGGCCTCCGCTTCCCTCCGCTACTTACAGGCACAGATCCAGCCCTCAAAAAATGTTAAATCATAAATCATAAATCATTTATTAATTGTCAAGACTGTGTACACAAGCTCACAACATTACAGAATTAGAGTTCCAACAGTTTATCCATTTCGGACGTACAATAAAATTTTAACTTAACAATAGCCTAAACTTAATCATCTGAACTAAAATATTCATTTAAATTATAAAAACACCTATTAGCTAGCCATTTTCTAAGTTTCCTCTTAAACTGGGCACCTTCAAGTGACTTAATACATTCAGGTAAATGATTAAATAATTCAATTCCAGCAACATAGGTACTCTTTTTTAAAATATAACTGGAAGGCCGGACTGTACATACATCATGTTTATATTGGGATCTAATATTACTCTTTAAGTCACTTTTTTTAATGAAAATGTCATTTCTGTCTTTAATAAATACACAAATTTCTAATATATAAATACAAGTGAGTGTCAAAATTTTATTATTTTTAAATATGTCTCTTAGTGACTCCGTACATCTTAGTTTGTAAATAATTCTGAGACATTTTTTCTGCAAAACAAAAGTTGACTGCACATTCACAGAATTCCCCCAGAACACAATACCATACGTCAGCAAAGGATACACATTTCCGTAATATGCGTTTTTTGCGATGTCAATTGAAGTGATATTTGTCAGCATTGATAGTGCATAACAACTTCCAGCTAATTTACTGTTTATTTTATCAATGTGATACTTCCAACTAAAGTTGGCGTCTATTGTAATTCCTAAAAAATTTGTGCTACTGACTTGTTCAACCTTCTTATTTCCTATAACAATGTTTAAGCTCTGAGGTGTCTGTCTATAATTTGTAAATTGCAAAATCTTTGTCTTGTTCAGATTGACACTTAAATTTAACGACGATAACCAACCAGTTACGATGTTTAATGTATTATACAATTCAGTAGTAATGTCAAAACCGTGGTCCTCTGATATAAAAATAGTTGCATCATCAGCGAACATAACACACAAGTGGTTAGTTACGAGTGGAAATTCATTTACATAGATCAAAAACAGTAGAGGTCCTAGTACACTGCCTTGAGGTACTCCCTGCAAAATACTTCCACATTTTGACTGTACTCTTGTAACCGTTTTTGTAGTTTTGTCGTATGTATCTAGTATTGTGACTTGTGATCTATTTGAGAGATAAGACGCAACCAATTCTAAGGCGATTCCGCGAATACCGACGTGTTCAAGCTGCCTCAGGAGCTTTTCGTGAGATACACAGTCAAACAGTTGTGGTCAAACTGGTCAAAGCTGTCCGAAAATCGGAAAAGTGTGAGTCGGAGTTATCATCAACCTATCGGTCACAAGTCTATTAGGGTTGAGGATATGCCAATCGTGCCCACAACGGTAGATCCGCCCTTGGCTACTCAACTCGGTCGATCGAGAGCACATTTTGGCCTGGAATACACATGCATGTAGATTGCACATTTTTTTTGGCAGTGGCAGTAGCTGGCGCATATAAGTCACACTTCCAAATATGACACAAGCGTGCGAGCTACTTGCACAAAAATGTGCAAGCTACAGGCATGTGTATTGCGGGCCTTTTGCCAGTGTTCTCTATTCGTTATATGTACGTCCAAGTCGTCCTGTTATACCTATGATTTCCGACCTTCTTCTGCTTCGATGACCATCCCATGAAACCCAATGGGTAGCGAATTGCTCTCACTATTCCGGTTCTAATCAATTAAAAAAAAAAATTCATTGACTGCTTTTGCGTTGGTTTAACGTCTTGATAGAAGCGCAAGCAAAGCACGTTTTCATCATAACACCTTTTAATTCGTTTAAATTTTAAAGTACTAATTTTAGTTGATCTAACTTTGGTTTGGGTGGTTCCCAAGATGTTCCACTTGACTGGGTTAAGTTTAAATCAGTGGCCTCTGTGGTTGTTGTGGTTAGAATTCAAGAGGCACCTCTTTAGCTACAAAACACCAATTGTGCAATACGATCCTAGTGGCGTTAGGTCTGTAAAAATGGTAAATCAATGTCTAGGTAAGGTACACTTATATTATTACTAGCTGACCCCGCAAACTTTGTTTTGCCATATATCACCTAGGGGGTATAAAAAAATAGCCTACGACCTAACAAATACAGACAAAAAAATCATACAAATCGGTCAAGCCGTTTCGGAGGAGTTCGATAACAAACACCGTGACACGAGATTTTTATACAGGGTTATTTGTAATTCACTAGCATCCTTTTAACCCTAAACTCCTACCACTTAAACAAATGTTTTTTGTTTTACGGCTTTTGTCATAACTTAATATTTTTGGTGTAATAACGTTTTGAAAATTTGAGATTTCCTCTTATTTTTACGATACTCTGTGTATTTGTATGGGAAAAAAAGTGCTTCATTTTAAAAAGTCGTAAAACAAAAAACATTTGTTTGAGTGATAGGAATTCAGGGTTAAGAGGATGTCAGTGAATTAAAAATAACCCTGTATACTACATTTTTATGGAGTATCTGATGATAATGATTAGATTATTTAAATCCTTACTATCCTTACCAATAGGTATTATAAATGTATAACTCTTTCAGTATGTCTGTTGATTGAAGATGAAATTTGGTGTGGAGATAGTTTGAGATCCTGAGAGGGACATATATAGTTATTTATCCCAGAAAATTGCATTGTTCCCGCGGGACAGCGATAAAGAAATTCTTCGCAGACGAAGTTGTAGGCAACTACTATAAAAATCGTATATATGTCGTAAAATATATCGTAAAACTAGTCTTTACTGAAGCGGGATTTAAACATGCTATGTATGACTTTTAGAAAATCAAACATTTTTTATTTTTCCAATCGAATTCATGCATTGAATATAATGGATTTCAACACAATGTCGCGAGCAAACAATGGGCACCCGGACATCTCTCTTGGCGAAATGTCTGTTTGTAAAGAAATAAATGGTATCCCTACGCGCGAGTCAACCCGGATCTGGCGGTGCCCCGCTTCCCCTTCACTGCGAGCGCGCGCGCAGTCTCGCCGCGACACGCCGCGCTCGCGCACGCGGTCATGCCGCTCTCTTCTCTCACACCACTAACACGCATTTATTATGTACGCGACTGACAACACCCAGGTGAGCGCGACAACTTTCGACATGCAACCCCTAATCCGATAACCATTCGACCTCGCTACACGGATGCGTGATGTGTCGGACATCGCATTGTAATGATGTTAATTCACGATCGGCCGATATAACGATCCCGGAAGTAGCCGGCTGTTGTGAAAACTGTTTAACGTCATATGGTTATGATAATTACTGAAGACAGTGTTCGATATTGTTTCACGACACCCATTGGATTGTTCTGTGCTGAGGAGTTCTGGTAATCTCTTAAGTTTTTCAGTGTATGGTGATGCAAGTTCAGTATTCCTTAGATTGTTATTCCGATTCGAACCCCGGGTCCTAGTATCTGGACCACACCACACGGGGTCGTCTGTTGTCTGATGTTATACCGCTTCTAATGTTTTTATAACGTTCTGTGAAAGTAGCTGGCGGAGTTAATTAATGTTTAATGTGTTCATCTGTCGCGTGTGAAGTGTCGCAGGTCCGGTAGTGGTATCATGGCGGACTTTCACTCTGCCGAGAGCACCAGTGATTTATAATCGCTCGTTATCCGCGACATCTGATCGTGTATTTACTATCAACGCCTGATCGCTGATTAACTTGTTATTGCTTATGTTGTCACATTAATTTCTACTTTTTTAGTATTCAGCAGTTTATTCTCTTCTTTATCTTCGTCCTTCATTATCTTCTCATGACCAAGTTAATCTTGATGAACTTTTGTATCATTTCCTATTTGTTTGTTTTGTTCAGTATCACAAATATGTCGTCCTATTAAAACCTCGACAATGTGCCCTTACTTGCATTACGTTTAAGCGAAGCTAACATTCTTATTCCTTATAGGGACTTTGATTTTTATACTGAAGTTTATCGAACTAATCCTGCCAGGAAGTAACAATCTTATCTACAAATATTTCTGCAGAAAGGATTCTAATGGTCAACCCACCGCATTACATCAAACACGTAGTCGATTGGCTACTTTTATCTAACTGAGAAAAGACACTTAAAAGTGGTATATTTAATCTCATTTCAAATGAATTAAATTCGTCACGTTTGAAGGTGGACTATCTATCATCAAGTATTAAAGAAATGACACGAATTGATAATCATCAAACGAGGCAAATTGCCTTCTGTAAGCAACATTACCATTATAGTCGACATTTAGCGAAACAGTGTGGTATTACTTGTTGACAACAGATAATAGTAATCCCCATAAAAGATTTATCGGGAGGTTCTATCAGACAATTGTCACTAAAGGGTCTTCAGGTAAACTAGCCACATTTTACGGCATTTATTTCAAAAACTCTTACTTTAAACTGATATTCAGAAAATCAACAATGGGTGTAAATCGCCAATTCATAAAAAGAATGGCTTGGCAACCTTCTAATGTTGGTTGGAACGTATCAAGTGTATCCGGTATGATTATGCTGTGATGTAATGAATATCAATAGGTAGGTAGGTGAGCGGCCAGAATCTGAGGCCCACTTGCGGTTCGTTGACAAATATGATAAAAACCGGTCAAGACGGATACGTAACTGTAACGTAGACGTGAACGAAGTAATAGCTGAAACAGGCCACAGCGTGACCACTACTATTTATGCTGATATTTTCCTATATTAATTCAACCAATTTACGTACTCTGGAACTGGAACGTTACCGCTCTTCTTGGTGTTTCTAAGTTCTCGCCCCAATGTGGCCTCTCCACGACAGATTTTCCTGTTTAATGACCGGTTATGTAGGATAAATTTCAAAAATCTGCCCAATATTTGCGCTCATTCAAGGAAAATGCCAAAGGAAACGATTCCGATTATCTTTTCCAGCATCACTGCTGTTTTAGATTCGAGCTGCAAGCTAACATAAATATCTAAATTCTTCTAGGAATTCCCGCCCACCCATTAGACCTATCCAAGTATCCAATACGAATTAAATTCTTACTGTTTGGCGAACATTCTCCCCCAAATTACAAAGACTACCTAACCTATTGATAAACCAATTTGTTATCACCAGTTTAATAGATAATGAGTTTTTTTATATGATGCGCGTATGGCTTCATGACACTTACACATTATTGGTTGTGCAGTGCAGGCACCATGCTTTAAAAAAAGTATTGACATTTAAGACACTTATGTAACATTGTTAATCTATAAATTCTGCTATTTACCATTCTTATTATTATTTATCCGTATTATTTGCATTTTTAATTTTTTGTCCTGTAAACATTTAATGTATATTTTCAAGAAAAACAAATATAATAAAGATTAAAAATAATAAAGTTTTGGAAAAAAATATTTTTTAATACTATAAACTTTTTTGCTGGTTGTACCTAATTTTTCTTGACTGTACTTACGTTGTCATTCAACCAACATATCCGTACCAAGTTTTAAGCTAGTACCATAAACCGTTGAAGAGTTCCATTCTGTGGAGACAATCCTGTCCGGACCACCAGAATTTTACTACCAGATTATTGTATTGTCACGGAGTTTGCCGGATTTCATTTCAATCAGACCAGTTAGTGGTCGAAAAATGGTTTGCAAGTTTTTAAACCACAACATGCCAACATATGAACGTTAAAAGTTAATTTATTTAAGCTTAAGCTTGTAAAAAGAACACTTTGTATTTCTTCATACTCGTCAAAATATTTTTGGACCTCAAAAATTGAGGTAACTTTTCAAGAATTTTGTCAAATCGCGCCCAAGTTGAAATGTTATCGGACATCCTTCATGCAATCATTACAATTACGAGTAAGATAAGATTACTTTTCCACAATACTAGCCACGGTAGGTCTAATAAGCACTATTTCGGGTTCTTAAATTGGTACTTCTTTTGGGTTAGCGTTATCGGTTGACCGGGCAGGGTTGTGTTATTGTTTGAAGTGTGTCGTCGCGTGCGCATCCTGTTGGTTGCCGCCGGCGTGGCACCACATCACACGAGGCGGCGCGCGCAATCGCAAACACCCCATTGGCTACTCTTATCTCTACACAAACGCGTGATAGAATTTCTCCATTACAAATGGAACCAGCAATCTCATAATCGGACCTACGATGTGGACACAGAAGTTGTTTACTGGTTTCAACGACATTCATTTTATAGAAACTGAAACGAACAGACTAAAGTCTAAAGTGCACGAAGTAGCTAGAAGAAACCTGAGAGTAAAAATCTCAGATTTAAATTTCAACGTGATGGATGGGATGGGGCCGTAAAGTCCTCTCCTATATATTTATTTATTGAAATTGAGGAGAAACGAATAGATGCTGAATATTTTACAATGCAAATGGCCAAGTCTATGTATACCTAAACAATAAACAGTTCCATACAGCAACTGATTATTGCAAGAGATTAGATGTACATATATATCAGCTCAAATAATTTTTGTATCAGTGACCGTGAAATCTAGGTGAATGCTTACGGATGTTTGAAAATACTATCAGATAACATTAACAATCTATTCAAAGCTTAAGAGGCAGACAGAAACACTATTTATAAAAATGTAACAACAAAACAATTAAACACCGACGTCCATGTGTATCTTTATCGTATCTAATGTAAACAAATTGAAAGCGCCTGCGCATAAACATTAGTGTCCTTATAACCGTTGTTTTAATTACTGACGTCATTGTTATCGTAAAACGTCACACGTCAATTTTACTCTTAACGCGCAATTTGTTTCTAATCTGTAAAGTCTGCGATTACATACCGATGTTGAGCTTGTTTTGTTTAATAATTAGGTACCTTACAAAAACATGGTGGAGCTTATTTATTATTTTTTATGCCAATACATAAAGCTAAGTCACTACCGTTCAACCTATTCTTATCGATGATTTGCAACTAAAGTGACTTTTGGCTTATTTACTACAAGCTAACCAGATTTCTTTATGTCTTAAAGATAAGATTGCATCGTAGAAAAGATAACACGAAGAAAATGAGGATAAGGGATAACAATTTGATAAAAGCGGAAGCCTTCGATCAACGTCCTACGTTCATCAACAGAGGCCTTCTGTGTCCATAAAGCAATCTGCAATTCGTACCACAGTTAATGGTTTGAATGATTCGCGCGACCTCCAACGCTAAACTGGTCGAGAAGACTTCATGCTTGTTACTTTATCTCGCAACAAAAGCATTAATATTCATCGACTTGTTGGTATCATAATTTAAAGGACAGCTATCGGCATTGTTCCATGTTGCGACAATGCTGTTAACATAAATGAGAGTGAGCTATGAGGATAGTAAATGCACGTAATTGAACAACCTGTGAACATGTCGAGAGAGTTTACTGATTCATCAATATCAAACCGCAAATGTCAGTTTGAATAATTTCAGTAGGTACACCCGGAAGAGAAGCATCCAAACTAACTGTTCTCGGCAACGATATGGGTGAATCAACTTTTAAATGTCCACATGATGAAATTTTGGATTTTTATTTTTTGTTCTTATTTTCCAATTTTAAATGTTTTATTTAAAAGATAATTTTCTCTCGTTTATGAATCTGTATAGAGCAGAGCTGTTTCTTTGAGAATTTAGTGCGTTTCACTAGAAAAAGTTCACCAGCCCAGATCTGCCCTGTCCCCTGGACCACCATTCAAAATTATTTTTAGCTAAACTAGACATCAGTTATTGTTAATACAATTATCTTACTTACATTCATTTAACAATACAGTTTCATTTTTTATTTTTATATATGGCATATATCTCAATAATTTCACAGTATTTCCCATAATCATGTCCCCAGGACAACTCTAATTTCATAGAAAGTGAACTTTTCAATTAAAATGCGAAATAGTAACAGTAACTTAATAATTTTTTTCCTGCTACTTTGTTTTATATTGTGTTATTGTATCTTTTAAAAAAATTAATTGTTTTTGAATTTAAAAATACATAAAATAATGATTAGTGTTTTTTAATTTTGGGGACAACTTGGTTGTCCCATAGATATATCTGGTTGTCCAATGGAAATATTAGAACAAAAAATCTTACAAGAGGGTACAGAACATGACCCGCTTCGAAGAATAACCAGCTTGGAACCCGTAGTTCTTATATTTTTCGTATTTTGTTTTCCACTTATTAGCTTCACTTCGTAATTTTAAATTTTCTTTATGTATCTTAGTTCTATCTTACACATTACGATAAGCAGAGCCTGGAAAACGTCGCTACTTGATGCTAGGAATCGCCGCGGCGCTGATGTGGATAGCGATCATCATCTTGTCATCGCTGATGTACGTCTTAAGATGGCAGCACGCGTCGTAAAGTTGGAAGGCATCCAAAAAGTTCCATTTGCAGAAACTTAGGACCAAGGAGGGTCGGTGTTTGCCTCCTTAATCAATTTGAGCTTTTGGAAGAGCTGGAAGACGAGGAAATGGATGAAACTTGGAATCATTGTACGCACTGCTTTCACTGTAGCCGGCGAAAAATTCCTGGGCTATAAACGCTCCAAGCAAGAACCCTGGATGTCCCAAGTGCTGTGGTCCGCGATAGAGAGAAGGCAGAGCGTAAAGCTAGAGCAGTTGGCCGCTGAATACACTGTCGCTTCGGATGCCCGAGATGAGGAGTGCCTCACGCCTCCGCATCCGAAAGCTGGCGAGACGTGACAGACGGCGTGCCGCCAACGAGCTAGCAGACCAGACTAACGCAGCAACCAAGATAGCCAACATGAGGGAGTTCTACGACGTTACTAAACGCCTGTGCAACAAATCACTTTCCTCCAAAAAGCCGCTAAAAGACGCCACTAGCGAAGACGAGAACGAGCATTTCTCCAACCTGTTGACTAGCATTGGCTAAGCCCAACCGATAACTGCTTCAGACAACTCCGGACCACCTCCCTTAAATCTGCCAACCACTCCACCAACATACGCAGAAGTAGTCGCCGCTATTAAACAGCTGAAGGCAGGAAAGGCACCAGGGGTTGATAACATCAATGTGAAGCTATTAAAAGCGGATCTGGCTAGGACAGTCGAAATACTTTATCCGCTGTTGCAGCGTATTTGGGAGAAGGAGCGTATTCCCTGCGACTGGAAGCAGGGTTTGCTCGTGAAGGTACCGAAGAATGGGGATTTGTCAGTCTGCGATAGCTGGAGGGGCATAATGCTCTTACTGACTGCGGCTAAAGTTCTGGCAAAATGCTCCTCAACCGAAAGTCCTCAGAGATTGCAGGGACACTTCGGGAAGAGCAAGCCGGGTTTCGTTCTAGCAGGTCATGCACCGACCACATGAATACCTTGCGCATACTTATAGAATCGTGCGTGGAGTGGCGAGTCGAACTTTTCCTTGCTTTCGTCGACTTCGAGAAAGCGTTCGACTCCGTGAAGTGGAGCGCACTGTGGTCCTGTCTTAGGCGAAGTGGAATACTGTATATAGGTATCATCAAGTCCCTATATAACTGTAGCATCTGCAAGGTTTTACACGACCAAGTTCTAGGGGAACCAATCCCAATGACTTCAGGAGTCAAGCAGGGCTGCCTCCTGTCACCGCTGCTCTTCATTGTCCTACTCGACGACGTCATGCGGAAGGTAACTCAAACATCTAGGGGCATTCCATGGAACAAAAGCTCGCACCTGGAGGACCTTGACTATGCAGACGACATAGTGTTGATTTCGTCTTCACTGACCGTTCTCTAAATGAAGCTGGACTCATTACGAGAGGAAGCTCAAGATAAGGGTCTACGAATCAACACTAGGAAGACCGTCGAAATGCGAGTACAGTCTTTGGAAAACAGACCCATCAGACTCTATAGTACACCACTGGAATCTGTCGCAAAGTTTACATATCTCCGCAGCACCATGACCAACAGCGGCGACTCTGATGATGACGTCAACGCGAGGATCAACAAAGCGAAAGGTGCCTTTACCCAGCTAAAACTTGTGTGGGATTCGAACTTGCTCACCCGGCGGATCAAGTTTTCCCTCTTCGATTCCATAGTGAAGTCTGTTTTGCTCTTCGGCTGCGAGACTTGAAAGGAGACAAAGAGTCTGACGAGCAAGCTACAAGTGTTCGTCAACAAATGCCTGAGGTCCATCCTGCGCATATTTTGGATGAACACTATCAGCAACGAGGATCTGAATCTATGAAAGCGATGCCACCAAATCTTGATGAAGTGAGAAATCGCGCAACGGAAATGGAAGTGGATAGAAAGCAAGAAAGAAATAAAAACATAGGGCACACCCTCCGAAGACCAGAGGACAATACCACCAGGGTAGCGTTCACGTGGAGGCCGCATGGGAGCAGACGGTGGGGCCGACCGGCACACACGTGGCAGCGCACCGTGGACGCCGAGCTGCGGGCAGCAGGGCTGAGTTGGAGGGACGCGAAGCAACAGGCGCAGGACAGGAGTGGATGGCGACGTCTCAGGAAGGCCCTCTGTACCACTGGGGTGCCATAGGACAACAACGAATTGTTTTTGTCCAAGGGACAACCAAAATGTCCTACGGACAACCAATTCCGTTGTCCAAGTGACTAGTTGTCCGAGGGACTTATCTAAAACTTTGTGCCGTATAATAAATATTAATGATTTTTTATGTTTTATTTCACCCTTACGGTAAAATATTTATACAATAGTATCTGGTACAATATAATTTATTGTAATAAGTTAAGTACTTACGTAGTTGTGCCAGTGGTCCGATGGACAGACAATAAAGCCACCCACAGTCTTCAACAGTACTCGACCGACTAACGCTGCGAGTTTTGTGAAATCAAAATAACGGCTAGGCCTATTTGCTTAAAAGAACTTTTAGCTTGTTGTGAAGTATCTTAGTACGCCATCAATAACTATATTTTATAACTATTTTATGGTTGCCCAGTGGACCTGCATAGCGTGTGTAATTAAAGGGACAAAATTAAAAGGCAAGAAATTCATAAACCGTTTGGTGCAAATATAAGAAATCGGTGTGTTTTATTAATGATACTTATCCATAAAAACGATTATGTGTATAAATATCAATTCCGCAACAGTATTTTTTCGTGATACAAAGTTTTACGGTGCACCGTTGCAAGGGGACAATCTGTCTTCTATTGAAAACCAACTTTTGGTCTTTTGGACAACCATTACAGAACAGATAAATTGTAAACAAAATGAAATATTTTGTGATAAAATGCTAGGTAATATTAATAGGAACATAAAGGAACACAAATAAAAGTCATTTCTTTTATATAAATTTGTGTTATCGATCCGGGACTCTGTACGTATGACGTTGAACACTAAAAAGTTGATTCACCCATATACAAGCGCAGCTAATGCGGGAGAATCCGTGGGTTTTTTGCGCACGGCATATCAGTTGCCCAGGTAATGTTCATGAGGAAATTAGCGAACGCCGGCTTTGTTTTGATTATTAACAGGAATGTTTAAGAATTTTTGATTGCCATTAGGTACAGATCTAGTGGAATAGTTTTGTACTGCAATTTAAATATTGCTTGTTACACTCTATATTATACACTAGCTTTTGCCCGCGAAATTAGTAATTTGGGCAGCTTATTTTTTTTATCCAATTTGCTTTTTTTTCATCAATTATGGCTCTCCTTAGTTCCTCGATATAAAAAAATACCCCCCGCAACCCCCCCCCCCCCCCCCCCCCCTCCCTCACCGACCCCCCACCGAACCCTCCCCCCCGCACACCCACGTTCACATTCACCACCGTACCTACTCCCAAGTCACTACTTCTAAAAACTGTTCTATAAATTCTTAAAATAGACGTATCTTTCTTATTTGTGAAATAGAACAAACACTAAATGTTAATCCAAGAAAATACCAACTTATCAGTGAAAACCGCATCCTTCTAGGTTAAGCCGTTTCTGAGATTAGCGCGCACAAACGCACAGACAAACAGACAATAATTCTAAAAAACATTGTTTTGGGTGCTATTGCGCTAGTAAATAGCCCTAGTGACAGTTTTTCTCAAATATCTTCAATGTACAGACACCGACTTGTTACAGATTTATTATTTGTATAGATATAGATGTTCAGGTGTATATTTTCACTATGTTCGATGGGACCGTTAAAAACTTTAAAGATATTTAATTTTATTAGATTAGAAATGGATTTACCGCGCTGAAATCTAGTTCTATTGAATATTAGATTGTAAGGTTAATCAGCTGTTTTCTTTTCTATTCCCATTTCATCACTTTCACTAGTTAACCTGGTAGTTGTTTATTTGCATTAATAATTGCACCCACGGAGCCGTGTTAAATCAGTTTTGCGACATCTTGATAACCTTGCGAGCTATGTCGACGACATTGTGCACAGATAGCTGGACTGACAGTGTTACCTTTTTCGTCATTTTGGTTATAAAGCTATTTAATTATTAATACTCCGTTCTCACAATTATAAAAAGGCAAATACTTGCTAAATGCGATAGGTACAGTTGAAAATAATATCTTATCAACATGATCTTTGTTTATGAGCGACCCCTATGCAAATCACCAGACCGGAGACTCATGACGTAACATGTTTGACTTAAGTTAAGCGACATAAAATTATATTAAAATTTATGTTTCCTTTCAACGTGACGTTTTTAGTGAATTTTAATGGCTATGACCGCTTATGATTTATCATATGTCTCATAATTTTCAATAGAAAAGATAATAATTATTATATCAATTGATAACCGTCGAACAAAAGTTGCTAATATCAATGTTGTTAATATCAATGTTTTATCTATGTCAGCATAGTCCAACTACGATATCCATAAATAATGTTTTTGACCATCTTCACAAACCATCTTGAATGATTGAGTTTAATCTAAAATGTAGCTGGGCTTTTGCTTCCCCGTTTCATATTGGCTACGTTCGTTGTGTTCTACTTCTGAAACCGGAACCTCAGAATCCCATCAGATCACCAATGCGGAGCTGTAATTTTCTATCAATTCACCGCAGAGAGAAACACGGATCGGTCTCATTCGCCGTTGCCCGCGCGCACCATATCTTTTAGAAAGTCGCATCCGGCTGCAAGCAGGTAGGAGGGGCGTTTCCGAACCGTTTGCCGGATGTAACCTCCAATCCCCACTATAGAGACCTACAAAATTTTCCAAATCCACGGATTAGTTACAGCTAAAATAAAGTCCGAATATAAAATGCCGAAAGGTCCCTTTTTGATTTTTGCGTTGGCAAGACTGCATGCGACATTTACAGATCCTGGTGTGTGACCTAATGCTCCTTTGGAGCTAAATGGATATAGAACTTGCGTTGCACTACATGGCATGGGTACCAATACCAATTACCAACCAATCCTACTATCTAAACTTTGTATCACAGCCAACTAGGGCTCAACGCGGATGTTGCCGAGGCTATGACTAACTTTTCGTTTACTGCACCTTTGGTTGTGAAGGAGTTTTTTTTTTTTAGAAATAGGCGAGAAACCCTCACCTGAAAGTATGTTGCGGTTCGTTATAAAGGATTTAAAATAATTTGGTCAAATAATGAATGACATGACAACCGGTATGGTCTGTCGTTGCGCACACGCTAAAGGTCAATGATCATCTGTAGATCCGCTTCGTCGCCCGCATGTATGACCCTGTCGGCAGCGCCGGTTGTAACATAAAATTTGCTTATTGATCACTATTCAGTCGCGGTAGATAAAAGCCTATTAAAACCGCAAAATTTGAATGGTTATCTTATCACACGGCGCTATCCGCAGACATTTTGAATACTGCATCCGTTGCTTTCGTATTAAGGTCAAAAGTTAGCGATAAACGTCTATAGATACTTACTGAGCGTCGCCAAATACATGAGGTACAATTCGAGCTAAAATACCAATCAGCTGTTTTGCTTTGACTGGGCAAGGATTTCCCCCAACTCATTGTCTCTTGCAGACTTGTTTCGGCGAAATCGAAACCGCCGTGTGTGAATTATTCCACGAGCGCGTTACATTACATGGAGACAGCTACGGCGTGCTACGGTAACATTACGTAAAACAGATTGTCGAGTGTCGCCTTGACGTAGGACTTGCGTAAAAATACACTGTTTGATTTGAGCCCGCCTTATTAGGAAAAGAAAACTCTAGTTTGTGGCATTATTCCAGTACTTACGCTTGAAGTATGATTGTGACAATTAGCATGTTCGTTGTGTTGATCTATTTATGGATTTGCGGGCAAATCTTGATGTTAGAAAGTTTAGAACCAACACAGTTTATCTTATTAATTCTCAGAAACACACGCGGTTTTGAGTAGGTGTAGAATTCTGAACTACCAACGGCATTAAAGTTGTTTCATGAAGCATTACGGTTACCCTTCGGGACAGACTAAAGTTTCTGCAACTTGATGACATGATCAAGTTAAGGGTACTTTCTACCTGAAAATGTGCTATGCTACCTTGTTATGAATGGGTTTGATATCCACCGACCACATTCATTAGTATGTAGTAGCATAGTTCTGGTGGAAACAGGTACAGTAAGCTATGTTTTTTATATAGAAAAATGCGTGCTCTGGATACGCGCTGTGGATGCTTGTTCTGGATCTTCCTCGAACGGATATATTTTAGCTTTTACATCCTCTCAGCATAGCATATCGTTGGTGGAAAAGCACCCAAAACCTATTAATATAGCATACATTTCATGTAGTTTCTCTTTGACCGTTTGTCTCGCTCTTTAGAAAAAAGTAGTACCTTCAAACATGCCACTTCTATAACCATTAATCCTTGTTACAGAAATATGTGGAGTCATCCCTGGGTTGGGCGGGCGAGCGCGGCGAGGACTCCAGTTACGATTCGGAGTGCGAAGACGAGAGCGCTCACCGCGCCGCCTCCCGAACCCCCTCGGACACCCTCGCGGCGGAGTTCGCGGAATATGTCACACTCGCTCCTCAGCCACCACCCCCTAACCAGGTGAGGATATCAGCAGTACCAAGTGGTAAGCGATTCGAAATCAGAGCTGCAATGTTCTTAGCTGACGGTTTAGTAGCCACGCAAGTAGAAGATTGTTCAGCATTTTTTGTTTATTAATATTTAATAGACTGTTTTCATAGCCATTTGCTTCCAAGCTTGAATACAGGTGCCTCTGCTGACTTTAAGACTGCGTAAGATTGGTTCAAAAATTACTGGTCAGAGCGGTCAGCTTAATTTCAAATAACTATCAAAGTATGCCCAAGGTAGTGGGTGACGATCTAGAAATTTTTCACTAATGTGCTAACTGTTAAAGCTCAATCAAATCAAATTGCTGTAAACTCTAATCTTGAGTAAGATTGTAATACAAGAAGCATTTCGAATACTCCGATTGCAAATTGACAAAACGTGATTAGGGCAAAACGGGTCCAATCAGTACAATCGTACCTGCCATTCGAAATCTAATTTATAACCAGCGATCTTTGCGCTGATAAATGTTGAGTTCAAAGAGTTGTTCTTGGAAAAGTTCGTCGATATTTATTGATAGTTGTACATACAGTGTTGATTAGAATAAGAACCAGAACGCCTGTCTACATAAACATTATCTCTAACTGACAACAGGGCAAAATAAAGCGCTTTAAATTATGATATGACAACATCGACCAATTAGCACATTAGCTCAACAAATCATGACCAGATTGGCGACCGTATTAGGCAATACTGGATCATATCTGTTTAATCTAAGCCCATAGTCAATCAAGAGCTTTGCGGATAACTTCGAAAATATTTTTAAATTTAAGTATATAGTTAGCTCACAAGTTAACTTGGATATTAATAGCTTTTATTATCACCCTTTTACATTAACGATACTGGGGTGAAATTAGTACCTAAGTATGTACCTATAGGTATGCACAGCAAGTATTTTAAAGATACTTACGGATGTTTTGAATCACGGCAGATGCTAAGGTTTAAAAGATGAGATTTTTGAATTTTGAAATGCGAGTACTTATCTCCGATTTGCATTTATCGATATATGTTCCACCAATACAGATTGAGAAGATCTTGAATTCATTCCTAAATATTCAGAGATACAGTCCACAGACTGTACAGTCGTCAACGCTCTTAATACCATTATGAGCGACCACGACACACTGAAAGAGATTTTTTTCTTCTTTGCAATCCACAACAAATCCCAAGTTTTTTTTATGACAATGTCTTGACGCCCTGCTTGTAATAAATAAAATACCAACTTGGGTAGGCACAACGCTAATCAAACGTGAGATATTTCTAGATTTGTCAGTTTCGGTATATGTTAACGAATAATAGCATAGTTGACCTTTGAAGTCAACTGTTTTGTCAGCAAGTTACTTACCGATTTTTTTATTTAGCCTGTCATTGTGTCTCACTGCTGGGCAAAGGTCTCTCCTCTTGACTTCCACAACTCCGAGTCTGGCATAATGCCAGACCAGTCCTTTGCTTTGCGTACATGTCCAATTTGTCCCGCCATCTCCTTGGTCCGCCTCGTCGTCGCTGGCCGCTCTCCGGCACCCGCCAAGTGACTGTGTGAGCCCACCTTTGTCGGTGCATGCGACAGACCTGTCCAACCCAATCCCATTTTAGCTTAGCAGTCTAGTTCCCGACATCCGCTATGAGTGTTTTTGAGCTCTTTTAGTCTAAGTCTCTCTATTAGTAGGTAAGTAATAGACAGATTATAAAAATGATGATGATGTCTACTTGAATAATTTTGTCCTAGGATAATTTTACCAAGGCATATTTATGTTGCAGTATAAAAATGTCCACATTAATTTAGTTCAAAATTATATTTGACCGAATGTCCAAGTATAAAAATGTCGCTCTGTTATTGTCTCCATATACAAAGTAGTGATAAATATAACTTTGCCGATGTATAAAAATGACTACTTGAATGTTGATTCGGTTATACTGTGATAGTAGATATTATTATATTTCGGCTTAATTAGACTAAGACATTTGAATATTTATTTTGTCTTTATGATACTTCGACAAATTTATTTCTTGAAAGTAGACATTTTTATACATCGTCATTTTTTTTCCTTAAAAGTCCACAGTCGGCTAACCCTTATTTATATGTAATTTTTATTTTCAGGCGAAAATCGAGTTTGCCGTGAAGCTAGGTTACTCGGAGCGGCTCGCTCGCACTGCTCTACAGCGGTTAGGCCCGGACCCTCCTCGCAACGAGTTGTTAGCGGAGCTGATTAAGTTGGCCTCTAAGCAGCGTCCGCGGCCGTTGTCGCCGTCGCCGCCAGTGGAGCCCGACCCGCCGCCCGAACGAGCGCCGTTACGGCATATTGTGATAGACGGGAGCAATGTTGCTATGAGGTGAGCGTTGTTTTTTTTTTGGGCGAGTCTCCAGAAGGGCCTAAGACACGAAGTCCTTACTAAGCTTAGACGACCTGATGGCCTAGTGGTTAGAGAACCTGACTATGAAGCTTGAGGTCCCGGGTTCGATTCCCGTGGTGGGGGAGAAATTTGTATGAAAAATACGAATGTTCGTTCTCGGGTCTTGGGTGTTTAATGTGTATGTATCTATATAAGTATGTTTATCCGTTACCTAGTACCCATAACACAAGCTTTGCCTAGCTTACTTTGGGGCCATCCATAAATTACGTCACACTAATTTCGATCAATCTGGACCCCTCCCTCCCCCCTTGTCACACTAATTACTAGAAAATCGCCATTATTTTGTTCTAGTGTCACAGATTCCTTGACCCCCCTCCCCCCTAAATGTGTAACGTAATTTATGGATGCCCCTTTGGGACTAGGTCAATTTGTGAGAATTGTCCCGTGATATTTATTTATTTTGTTCATTTTAACAAGTTTGATATGAAGTGTGTATCTTTTTGTATTTTTTTATTTTTCAACTTCATTTTTATTGCTTTTACGGTCATCACGTGAAAACCATATATTTCACACTAAATACAAACTGAAATATGAATGCACAGAAAAAACCCAGAAAAAAGACCAGCGCTGGGAATCGTTCCGTACGGAATGCTGAGTACCTGGGTTCGATTCCCAGCGCTGGTCTTTTTTCTGGGTTTTTTCTGTGCATCCATATTTCAGTTTGTATTTAGTATGAAATATATTTTGTTCACGTAAAAAATAAAAAGCGTTTTGTAAAATTTTCGTGTGGGACCTAGGTCATTGTTGTAAAATGCGATGCGCATGCAGTTTTTCTTTGATTTCTAAAAGTGGCATATCGTGCAAAAAATTGTATGCATGGCACAAAAGGATTTGCTGGCTTACTGGCAGTCTTTCCCGACATGATGTTCACTTTTTCAAGTAATGTTTTTTAGTTGACACAACTAACTATTAGCCCATTGCGAAAGTCTAGGGAACCTACGTATTATAGTGTGTGTAAATTTTGAGGAAAATGCACCGTTTGAGAAAGAGCACATTTCGAGATAGTATATTTCAGGAATATTGTTTTACGTAAATTTTTTAAGATAACATTTTTCTTTATTTGGGTTTATTTTATGAAACATTTATTACGTAAATGAAATTTGTTGTTTGAAATATGACATTACCCAATTACTTTTAGATTACGGTTTTTTAGAACATCTGAGCATCATAATCTAACCAGCACGTTTGTTTCCAGCCATGGCAACAAGGAGGTATTCTCATGTCGCGGCATCGAGATATGCGTAGACTGGTTCCGAGCGCGCGGCCATAAGGAAATCACCGTGTTTGTGCCCAAGTGGCGCAAGGAAGCCTCTCGTCCCGACAACCCTGTCGCAGACAGAGACTGCCTCGAGCGGCTCGAGAGAGACCGCGTGCTCGTTTACACACCCAGCAGATTACTCGGAGGCAAAAGAATGGTCTGCTACGACGACCGCTACGTTCTACACTTAGCCGCCGACACAGACGGCATCGTCGTTTCCAACGACAACTACAGAGACCTCGTTGCCGAAAACCCCACTTGGAGAAAAGTAGTCGAAGAACGACTGCTTATGTACTCATTCGTAAACGACCGGTTCATGCCGCCCGATGACCCCCTCGGCCGATCCGGGCCCACGCTAGACGCGTACCTCCGCGCGCCTCCTTCCCGCACCGACCCACCCCCGGCCTGCCCCTACGGCAGAAAATGCACGTACGGTAACAAATGCAAGTTCCATCACCCTGAACGTGCCGGCCGCCCGCACAAGTCCGTCGCAGAAAAGTTGTCGGAGCGAGCGGCTCGCGCGTTGAAAGCCCGCGATTTACACACACTCAGTTTACCACCTGGAGGGCGGCCGGCGGAGATCAAAAAGCCGCTGGCTCGCGCGCATTCAGCCGCGCCGAGGTTATTGGACGCGGCGCTCGCGACGCACTTCGACCGCGCGCAGATGCAAATCCCTGGGCCTTCACAGCCCCAAGACGCGAACCCTCATCGCAAGCTCGCGCGCCAACTAACGCTGAACCCAGCTTGCGATCCAAGGCTTCACGCAGCGGCAGCGCGGGTAGCGTCGGCCCCGGCAGGCGCCGCGGCTGCGCTCTCCCGCCCCGGCGTCTCGCCCTGCTCCTCCGAAGGAGCCCTACAGCACTATGAAGCCCGGCGACGCATGCACTTCCACCTCGCCGGCATCTTCCCCGAAGCCCAAGTCTCAGAAGCCATGGCTACCTACCCAGAAGAAACGGACGCTCAGACGATGTGCGCGATCATTCTCGCCCGCTACCGGCCTAGCGAAGCGCGCGTGCCGCCTCAATGACTCAGCTAGCTAGAATTATCTCGATTTCGACTTGAAATCTAGAATCTACATTCGAACTAGCCACACTAAATGCACGCTTCACGTTCGTCCGTAGCTCGCATCGACGTTCTAGTTAGACCGAGCTAGAAGGATGTTTGGTGACATTCAGACTTGCCTGTCAGCGACGGGTTGTGCCAATAATGGTCGTTAACTACTTTAGTAGCATTTATACACTTTTTACATTCTTTGATGGAACCGATTTAGTCGTATACTTCTAAGAAGTGTACGGCGCTATTTAATTAATTTGGTTTGTGTAAGCGTAGATCCTAAGGATGTACAAATTCATAATCGATAAGATCCTCTCGTAACTGGCATGGTAAATATTGCGACAGACATACAGACTAACATTGTTCAATGCATCGATACTTGTTTGCCTTGACATTGACTAATAATCTAATAACCATAAACACACTCATGATTGATAAATAATCGCTACATGCTCTAGTGCACTACACCGTGTCCAATAAATTCAAATACAGTTTCAAACTATCATTAAAATAAAGCACTAATAACAAATGTAATAAAAACTATATTTCGAAATATATTCTTATCTACAATATTCACAGTAAATATTTTGGGATGAACTCCACCTTTAACATTCATACCAGCTTCAAACGTTTTTCGAATCCGTCGCACGCGGCACGCACTGCCTCCATCGGCATTTCGTCCCAAATTTGCACGATATTTTTTTTTAAATGCTCTAAATTCTTAATTTTATAGTTATTAAGTTTTGAGAGTCCAGTACATTTAAATCTGAAGAACTTGGGGGCCATTAATTTTTTGACAAGAAATCCGTTAAATTGGCCTGACACCACGCTTGAACTAAGTTTGCCGTGTGGGTCGGAGCTCCGTCTTGTTGTGGTGGCACTTCACTTGGCGTTGCGTGTTCGCGTTGCGCTATTGCCATCTCCGTCTTTCACGCTAGAATCGGCATAGTGCTCCACTCTCGCACACGCAATTATTTCGTCAAATGCGCCAAGTGAAGTGCCAGCATTGGAAACAATAGTAGTCGTTCCCAAACATCATTTTTAAATTTCGAGCAACATTTTTTCCAAAACTTCTGTTTTATAGTACTCGGCATTGATTTTTTCTCCTCTGTCAATAAATACCAAAGGAAGTTTACCCCGCTTGCAAACTACTCCCCAAACCATCACTGATGGTGCACTTTGGAATCTTGGCACATTCCTCTGGCTATCTGGAATATCCTGAATGTTTGCTGCCCACAAACGATCATTTTAATATTGAGATTGCTCTAAAACGAGTTTTTCGTCCGAAAAAACGAATTCATCCCCCGCGTGCCAGGAAAGTATACTGTTTGATCTATCTACTCTTTTTTTTCTTTGTAGCTTCGGAAATGCCGTGTAATTTTCTTTTCTTGTAAGCGCGACACCCAAGGTCTGCTCTCAAGATGTTGTGTACTGATCCTCTTGAAATCTTTAAGTCTGCAGCTAATTTTCGAATGGAACGGTGTTTTTTCCGGCGAAGACGCTCTCTCACGATTTTCACGACCCTATCCGTTCTTGCTGAACGCGGGCGACCAGATCTCTTGCGGTCTTCTAAAGAGGAGGTCTCCTTGTATCTTCTAATTGTAGGATAAACCAGGTTACGCTTAACTTCAAAAGATTTCAATGTTGCAAAAATTGGACTGGGGCTATCGCCTTTACGAAATTTTGAGATAATAGGTTCGCGGAACTGCTTCATCATGGATTAAACGTGATCGACGTTAGCTAAATATTTTAAAAATATTATTATATGTTCATGACAATAATATAATCTTCGAATTATAATGACAAAACTGTATGAAAGTTGTCTATATTTTTCAAACCAATGTTAGAAAAAGTGTATTCGAACTTATTGGTCACAGTGTATATAAACGCTGGAAAGAAAACGTTGATCACAAAAATATAATCAAAATTAGATTTAAGTTTAATAACAAACATTGAACTAGGATATCTAGCAATACATATAATAATTAGATAGACATGAGATTTATAAAATATTGGTACTATGTATCAGTTATAAACAAAAGGTATTGTCAAATAAATATCAGCTTATTTTTACATTAAAAATGATTTTTCAGGTTGTTGGTAATAAAAAAATATTTTTATATATTTATAGATAAGCATATAATTTTCTTGTTCATGTATGTATGAAGTAATTTTTTTTGTTAAACTTTTATCTTTTGAGTTTATAGTGTGGTAATGAAGCAAATAATATTATTTTTGCTAATATTTCTTTCACTTCTACCTTCTAGCTATCATAGTTTTAGTAAACTTTGGCCAGACATCATTGTGGACTAATAGTCACTACTTTTAGATAATAATTAATACTAATAAAATTTTAAACAAATTGTTATGTTTGATTTTTATTAAATTGAACTGTTTAAACTTGAAATGCATTGCATCAATTGAAAGCGTAAGATAAATATATCTACTCACATATAGTACTCCATAAAGTATTTATGTTTGAAACAGATGCTTTATAGAGTACTGTTTGCTTATCTAGTGTAATTAGTAAGCCAAGTTTTACCAACAAAATGATTCACCAACATTAACAACTGTAGATATAGAATGTATGCATAAGTTGGTAAAATTTGGTAGTTCTCAAAAATGTTCCCCTAAACTGCAATTTGTGCTTTTTGTAACATTTTTGATAACTGCTTACCACATTCCCTGTGGAGTGTTCAACATGTATAAGGCATGTCTTTTTTGACATTATAGCATTACTCTTATTATAAATAAAGTTTCTTCTATTATAATTTTGTGTATTCAGTTTTTTCTCTTTTTCCCTGCTTTTGGTCTGTTTGGATTATTTGCGATTCTTTTCAGCATCATCTTCTTAAAAGTAACATTGTCTTGATCCAGTTTGTTACTGTTAGCAGAAAATTCAATGAAGTCTTGTCCCACAAATTGTTTTTTTACTTCTATGCTGGCATTTTCACATGGAGGTACAAAAACTCTGGTTTTCTTATCTTTCCAATATAATAGAAGATTGGCTACTTCTGTATTTTTTTCATTATTTAGAGGATCATTTGTTTTCAATGCAGTTTCAACCTCCATTTCATCAAAACTCTCTTTTCTCTTGACAGGTTTGAAACTTTTTGATAATTCTGTTATGCTATTTGTTAATTCTTGTAAGTAGTTTCCTTTTATTCCCAAGCAAATTGTTTTGATACCAAAATTGCTCAGACTTGTTGACCTTAACTTATTTAAACAAATTATAGGTACATCTGCTGATGTACAAGCCTCGATAATAGGCAGTACTATAAATCTTGGATTAACTTCGGATTCAATAAGTATAGCAGAGCAATCCTTATTCTTAACTGCTTCACAGCATTGTGTAACACCAAAAATGAGACCTTCTTGTTTTCTGAAATTAATAAATAGGCAATAATATGAAATCAATTTACTTCTATTAATCAACTGTGAAAGTCTCTTCAAAGACAGCCATTGTAAAAATGAATGATACCGTGAGGCAGACTCGAGGTGGTTGCCCAGGGTGGACCCGACTAGTAAATTAACCCCTCATATCCGGAAAGTAATAAAAACCTGCATTTTTGTCATAACCTTTTCTATGCCCAGTGCCGTATCCATACCTATACCTGTTGTATGCTGGAGAGGCTCACACACTTGTACAAATATAGGTACCCGTTAAAAGGTACAACAGGTATAGATACCGATACGGCACTAGGCATATGAAAGGTTAAACAATACTAATGTTCCAGAATAAAATGAAAATACAAAAAGAAAGCCTTAAATCTGGCACAGATCTGTGTTATAGTTATAGCATCACATAGGTTAATTCTAGTAATATTAATAAAAATGAGAATATTTGTAAAGCACATTTGTTAGTTAATCACAGAATAACAGTTGAACAGATTTAGATGAAACTTGGCTTAAAGATAGAGAAAGCTCTAGATTGAGATATAAGATACTAAATAAAACTGATAAAGAGTTCCCACGGTATATTTTTACTTTAAACAAGAATAGAGGGTGTTGTCCAAGAATGTTGAACGGTCAGCATCTAAAGTAGTTGGTCACTTTTGTACTTTGTTGTAAACACAATTGTCAATCATGTATGACTTTTTGCACCTAACTGTAGAGCAACAAGGTACAAAAGTGACCAGCTACTTTTGATGCTAACTGAAGTACCTTGGATTTCAAGATGACATGTTATCTTTATATATAGATGGCATTATCCAAGCGAATGTTGCTTTAAAAATGTTACCATAACCTTTTTCCATGGGTTTCTAACATGGACAAAGCCACGGGATAGCTAATAACTCTGGATGAAAGGATCCATTCCCACTATTTCTATTTCAACAGCTTTAACATGTTTGCTACGGTATTGGGTTGAAGTGACCTGATACATGTATGGTTAATTGACAAGGGTTAACCCTTAATTTGGCAATGTATGCGACAATATACCATCTTTTTGTATTTTTTTTGAATATAGAATTTTCAGGAGACCTAATTTAAGACTAGGTTTGAATTATCAACTTTTAGAAATTTTGCCAAATTAAGGGACTAATTGCGGCAGCCTATGGTGTTAAATAATTTACAGTTTACTTTGGAGATATTTTCTCAATAAAAGCAAGAAATAGTTGTTGGGAATAGTGGGAAGTGCTGACCCAAACTTCCTAGGCCAGGCCTAGGCCTAGTCAATGGAAGAAAATAGCAGCCAGCAGAGGATAACAAAAAGATGAGAATTCACATCTAGAATTCCACATAGGAAAGCTCATTAAAGATAATAATTTGTGGTCTAAATCCTATAGAAAAGGTGTCAACACCTATTTTATTAACTGAAAATTAACAAAAGGAACTAATCGTAAAGAAATGTGTAGATAATTACGGTAGTTTCGGTTGCTTCGGTCGTTCTTCTTTAGGGATCTGTTGTAATTCTTTCCAATGTGGTTTTGTAAACACAGGAATGTCTACTTTGTACTTTTCTAAAGCCACGCGTAAAGTGTTCTCATTTTCTTCCGATACAACGGGCCTGAAACATAATTTACACATTAAATAATATCAAAATAATGTTAGAATATTTGATCAAAGTTTTGTGACAGCAGGATACTTAGCTGTTTATATTTTGTCACCCTTACCACAATAGGGGATCCGGACGACACAGTACATTTTTGATAGTTTTCTTTAACTTTCCTTTCAGACCTCCTGTTTTCTTTTTTTGAGTAGCAGTTTCCATATTGAAAGAAAACTGAGAACAATTTAATTCTATATTTATTTTATTTGTTAAGCTTTTGACCTTATTTGACACAGACAGACCCAGACAGATCATACACGTGCAAGTGACAGCGACATGTGTCAGTCAAGTCAGTGTCAATAAATCTGCGGTGGTCCATCTATGGTGGTTACACATCGAGGAAGATTGGCGTTAGTGAAAATTTCTAGGCTAAGTAACAATTAAAAAATGGCACTTTTATTGTGTACCAGCCATGGACTTAATACCTAACCAGGACTGAGTACTAACTTTTATTAGTCAATCAAAAGTGACCCATATTACCAAGCCATACAGTTTAATAATGGCAACTAGAGACAGCGGTCCGAGAGATTACATACAAACTAGAGAATTGTGTCCCACTCGCACTAGTACTTGATCACCCTAATTAGAACGAGATGCAATGCAATAGTTATTTTTTTTTACGGCCTCACTTTTTTGTCGCAGTACTCAGTCCTATTTATTACGAGAGTGAGAGGGACCGCACGATCCGAGCTTCGAACTTCGAATTTCGTAGTAACCCCCCTGGTTAGGTATTAAGTCCATGGTATCAGCAACTTGTAAGATCTACAATAAAATTTATGATGAACTTTTTTGATTGATTATTTTAATGTACATCTTTAAATCAGATTTAAGCCCTCCACAGACTATAGTGCGGGGCGTACGCGCTCGCGACGTGCACACTGTATAACACTGAATCATATACGCTATGCCGCGCTGCCGCTGTGTGTCATTATGTATGTATATGATTCCGTGTTATTGACCGCGCTGGGCACGTCTGGGCACGTCGGTGCCTCGCGCTTCGTTTGTGGTGGCCTTAAAATTCTACCATAGATAGAGAAATATAATACACGATTTGGACATTGTGTTTGAAAGGTAAAGGAAATTATGCCCGTCCAGCTACATCTCTCTCTTTTATTCGTAGATATGTAATTCTACTAATAAATTTTAATATTATAAATGAGAAGTTTGCGAAGATGTTTGGATGTTTGTTACGAAATCAAGCAACAACGGTTGAACAAATTTATTTATCTACAGATGACACTTGGCGCATATATTAGATATCAGGCTGCAGTGGTAGGTTACTGAATATCTCGGTAATACGTTCCCCTGGGATGATATTTATTTTGACTTTAAAACAAGAATAGAGACCCGACCTAGTATAGAGTATAATAGATAGATTACAAGTACCTTTTTAGTTTTTTTTAAACTCAAAGGCAACGGTCGGTACTTAAGAAATTACATATAAATGTACCTACCCAAAAAGACTATGAAGAACTTAAAATGATGGTTGTCTTAAGAAATAAATTAGGCGCTCTCAAAACGGCAATTGACAACTTTTTGATTATGAGGTTCCGACGCGCGCATTGCAAGGGTCCCACAAACAATGGAATGTGAAATCACGACTTATAAACTTACAAGGAAGTGGGCTGCAAAAAAGGATGCATTTTTTGTCGACGCGGCGGGGTCCGTTGGCGAAAATCTTATTGTTCGACGGTCGGGGGGTGTCTAACTGCATGGGGTGCGGTAATGAAACTTTTACCTGCTCTAGTAATGGGGGTTTACGGTTTACTTGTTGTTGTTAGTCGTACTTTTAAGGCCTACAGATGATGGTGTTACCGAGAACTGATGAGTGGGTACTTGTGAGATGGCATGGAGGTGGACGTAGTGTTGAGGACGCGACGTATCTGTTAAAGTTCTTGCCTCCTGGTGAGGACTTGAAGATTTCGACCGTTATCAAAATCGATGACGAAACGAATGGGAAAACAGGAAAAGCGACGGTGCTGATAAGTGGAAGTAAGTCGATAGTTCAATGTTTGTAGTATTTCATTAGTGGCGTAACTATAGGGCGGCAGGCCTGGCGAAATCCCACGGGCCCCCGACTCTAAGAGGGCCCCGGCCCAAGAGGCCGCGAGCTCTGAAATAACAGGTGACGATTTTCAAACAAAAAATAACTAATTTACCTACAGGAATTTTGTGGGAAAAATTGGTAACTCAGCGGTGGATCCACCAATTTCCATACAAATGGCGGGTACATGATTGTCCACTGCGTTACCTACTTTAAAGTTAATAATGATCTATACTTAATATTATAAAGAGGAAAGATTTGATTGTTTGTTTGTTTGTATTTAATAGGCTCCGAAACTACTGGACCGATTTCAAAAATTCTTTTGCTGTTAGAGAGCTACATTATCACTGAGTGACATAGGCTACTTTTTACCGCGGGAAAATACCTTTTCCTACGGAAAAAATAATTTATCGCGGGCGAAGCTTCGGACGGAAGGCTAGTTAGTGATAATTTTAAATGTAAGCTTGAATTAAGTATGTGTCTATATACAGGATAATTTTTTAATCAGTGCACAAATTTAGATACGTGATTCAGTATAGATCACGCACGATTATCTGTTCAAGATTTTTTTTTTAAATTTTGAAATTTGGGTTGTTCATAGTAATTCATCCAATAATTGGTCAAGTTACCTACTATGAAAAACAAAAAAAATAAGTTATTAATATTATAACGAAAAATACTGAAATTTGTTATTTTAACGACACTGAATCACATATTAAAATTTGTGCACTTAATAAAAAATTACCCTGTATATTTTAAATTATAAAACTGAGCATTTACCGTTTTCGTTAAAAAACAATTTTGAAAAGCACACGACAAATAATTACTGGCCATCGAAAAGTAGAATGAGCCTACTATCCTCAGATTACAGAATAAATATTTATAGACTAGCTTTTGCCCGCGACTCCGTCCGCGTGGAATTAGTAAATTGGGCAGCTTATTTTTTTTATCCAATTCGCTTTTTCATCAAATATGGCTCTCCTTAGTTCCTCGATAAAAAAAATTACCCGCCCCCCCCGCACCCTCCAATCCGCTCCCCCCCCCCCCGCACCCCCCGCACCCCCCCACACCCCAAGAACCCGCACCCTCCACCCCCCGCACCGCTCCGCACCCCCCGCACACCCCCGCACACAGCACCCCCCGCACACCCGTGTCCGTCCCAAGTCAAGCGTGCCTATAGAAGTTTTACTTCAAAAACCCCCGGACCTCCTCCCCTCAAAACCCCCGCCCCCCCGGTGTTTTCTCTTGAAAATCTTGAAAACGGTGCATCCTACGGCAAAATCAATGAAATTTTCACCCCCCCTCTGAAACCCCCAAACCCCCTCCCCCTCAACCAACCCCCCTCACCCCCCTGGTGTTTTTGTCAAATATCTTGAAAACGGTGCATCCTACGGCAAAATCGATAAAATTTTCACCCCCCTTTGAAGCCCCCGCACCCCTTCCCCCGCACCCTCACCCCCGTGTGTAGCGTGATGATATATAGCCTATAGCCTTCCTCGATAAATGGGCTATCTAACACTGAAAGAATTTTTCAAATCGGAGCAGTAGTTCCTGAGATTAGCGCCTATAGAATAGATGTTTTACTTCAAAAACCCCCGATTTTGAAACATTCTTCCGCTCCGCTCCGCTCCTACCTATTGGCGTTAGCGTGATGATACATAGCCTATAGCCATCCTCGATAAATGGGCTATCTAACACTGAAAGAATTTTTCAAATCGGAGCAGTAGTTCCTGAGATTAGCGCGTTCAAACAAACAAACAAACAAACAAACACTTCAGCTTTATAATATTAATATAGATTACAGAATAGGTATACTTTATTCTGTAATCTGAGCTACTATCAATGATTCTACCAATGTCGAGGTTGATAAAGACAGTTTCGGGTTGACAGTTGTTCGGTAAATTTAAATTCGTTTTTTAGCATTAGAAATAAATAGGGTAAAAAATCTTGTCGGGTCTTTCTATTGAAAGACGATTTTAAAAAATAGTAACTATTACTTATGAAACCAAAATAATGTAAATAACCATATTTCTTTGCTAATTATTACATATTTTCTGTGATCTATTTTTCAAAAGGGGTTTTCAATAAAAAAGACACTTCAAAATCACTTAGGTACTTACCTACCTTCTTTCTAATGCTAAAAAAACGAAGTATAACTTATCGACGGCCGTTACGCATTCGCTGCAGACTGTCAGAGTCGAGATTTCGTCGGGTGCCACAAACGCACATGTGCGTTCAAATGATTGCCAAACGCATATACGTATTCTCGGTAGTGAGTAATGAATGCGTTAACAAGTAAATGTGAACTAAAGGAAAAAATTCTGTACTTACTATTCTGTCACATGCAACAAGGTCTATTAGATAATTTACGCTTTCTTTTTCCATGTTTCACATTCTCAGTATTTAGAAACTTCATAGTTGTGCAATGTGTCAGAATTTACTTGATAACGGCCGTTAACTTTAGTTTCATGTTTGTCTCTTAGATTTTAGAAAAAGTAGGACAGACCGAAAAATACCTTATAATTATTAAGATTGAAGACCTATATATACTCCGGTGATTATAGAGCACTAGCTGTTGCCTGCGGCTCCGTCTGCGGAGAATTCGTTTATCACATTCCCGCGGGAATTATTTTTCCGGGATAAAACTATCCCGTCCTTTCTAGTCACTCAGCTGCTCTTTTGAATTTATTGAAAAGTGATTTGAAACTATAATCATTATTGTTTTAAGGCATAAATTGAATTGAAAAAATATGTATACACATGGCAACCATAGTTGCACAGAGCACACGAAATAGGGTCTCAAACTATTTTTATATTAAACTAGCTGTTGCCCGCGACTCTGTCTGCGAAGAATAGAGGTATAAAAAATAGCCTACGACCTATTCTCAGACCGACCGAATGTAGAGAAAAAAGTTTCATAAAAATCGGTCAAGCCGTTTCGGAGGAGTTCGGTAACAAACATCGTGACACGAGATTTTTATATACTAGATTAGAAGAAGATTAGAATTCTTCTAAATCAGTTCGGCGGTTATTCATTTCCCACAAAAACTTCAATCCTCTACAAGTTTGGTATGAAGTATCTTTTTTTTTTGTATTTATTTTTTCAAACTAAATTTTGCCCAACACTGCCCCGACACCACCACTGGTCTAGAGATTAGACACGAATCTTTTCTACACATCGTACATTTCAGTCTGTTAGATAATCACCTTATGCAGTGATAAACGCACATCTATGTTACACCCTCTATCGAGAGACTTTAACACTCCTTTGGAGCTAACCGCCCACCCGGACCAAGAGATGGCGCTACAGGGCCAACTTTTACAACTTGTAAAAGTTGGCCCTGTAGCGTGTATGCTGAGTACCTGGGTTCGATTCCCAGCATTGGTCTTTTTTCTGGGGTTTTTTCTGTGCATCTATATTTCAGTTTGTATTTAGTATGAAAAAAAACTTCAATCCTCCTAAAGAATGATTTCTGGGATAAAAACTATTCTACCTAAATCCTTTCCGGGACATACTATCTCTAAATAACCAATTTCATCTGGGTAAATCGGAGGTCTGTGCCCTGCAGTGGGAAGTAAAGGCTGATAGGCATGATGAAATCGGTTTAGCGGTTTTTTTTAATGAGTCGCCATAGGGACCAAAGACGCGAAGTCCTTGCTATTATTTACATAAGGGTAGGAAGAGTGACTTGTGTTCGGGAAAAATCCCTGCGGACGAACTGGGAATGGAGGGCCCAGACAGACAGTGTCCGACTTGCACGGACTAAAAAACCCGGCCACAAGTATGTACCCTTATCTATAGATTGTCATAAAGGAAAAGAAGTGCTTTCGGAAACACCCTTTCGAGTTTATAATATGGATTATTTACCTCTTAGGTAATGCTTAAAGTTGGCACGCTATGTTTGGCGTGGAGATGATAATTAGTAGGACACTAACTTGTTCAGTAAAATTGTCATTTGTGCAATTTATAAATCGATCGAAACGATCAGGCCTTATACTACGAAGTGCAAAATTCGAACTTCGTATCGTGCCATTCCTCTCACGCTAATAGTATTTAATACAAGAGCGAGCAAGATGATGCGATACGAACTTCGATTTTCGAATTTCGGAGTAGCCCCCCCAGATACTAACAATCCAACAGCTTCCAAGGAAGCTCAAAGTCGCTCAGAGGGCAATGGAGAGGGCTATGCTCGGAGTTTCTCTGCGGGATCGCATTAGAAATGATGAAATTGCAGACTTATCTTGGTCTGACTATAATCTAATCAGTTACAATACAATCCTAGAAAAGGGACCAAGAAAGCTAGATACGAGACCAATATCTCGCGCTTTATTCTTGCAACTTTGTAAGGAACAAACAATGGGAAACAGATTTTAGACGTCCCTTAGACGTTATAATTAGACTATCTTTGGGTAAATAAAAGCAGCAAATTAATAATAAGCAGCAAATTATACTAAATAATTTAAATCTACTCGTATGTAACTACAGATGTAGTGCAAAATGATTTTCCTTCGTACTTTATCGGAAAAGTTCATATTTATCGTGCTCTCTCAATTAGCTTCAGTACCCATCTTATTCTATACTTTGACATTTGTCACTAAACAAGTTCCATATTAATGAATATGAAAACGTCACTCACTTAATACCATAAATAATCTAAGCTTAATGCAATCATTGATTGACAGACAGTTCGGGTGCCATCGTATTCCGATTGAGATCCGAGTTTTCCCGATGGTAAATCATTTTGCACTACATCTGTATTCATATTTGTTCGTAATTAAAAAAAGAAAAGACCAAGGATCTCTATTTAAAGGTTTCGCTTCATATTCACCATGATATAAAAAGTAGAATAAACAAAAAATAGTAGATTGATAACCAAGGGTGGAAAGTGACCCATTTAACCCGAGATATTGAGAGCGCCAGTAGTTCGAGGGGAAATGGGTAATTTCACCCGAGTTAGACACTCTACTTTTCATTTCGACTGTCATCATCATCATCATCATCAACATCCTATGTTCGGCCACTGCTGGACATAGGCCTCTCCCATGGCACGCCACTGAGCACGATCCTCGGCCACTCTCATCCAGCTCTTGGCAGCCGCCTTGCGAAGATCATCGCTCCACCGAGTCTGAGGACGTCCTACGCTACGTTTGCCGATCCGTGGTCTCCACTCAAGAACTCGTCTACCCCAACGGTTTTCGGTATTTCGACTGTGAGGAAAGTAAAATACTACAAAAAATGAGAATAATAATAAATTGTATTTACTTATAGCCAAACGAAGAAGTTTTGACCTTTATTACTTATTTATATTTTTCTTTCACAATTTCACGAATGCCTTCCATCTCTTTCTTAACCTAACTAAAGAAAGAGATGGAATATTTTCGTGACGTAATAAAGATCAAATTGCTTGTTTCAAACGGATGTTCGGCGTACAGCCTCCAGTGTTGTATATAAGCTCCTTGGTCACAACGTGTATCTAGATGGCCATGCCGAAACGTGAAAAAAAGTGTCACTAACGTAACTGAATTATCTTCGACTCCACGGCTAATCGTAAAAATTAAAAAAAAAAATACTTTCCACCCTAGAGATGAAAACGCAATTTTCCACGCCCGGCTATCTACCCATGAAAATTTAACTTTCCGAACAGGAGAGATGAAAAAAATATAACTTAATCATGTGTAATATATATATATATAACTAAGTAGGTAAGTACTGAATATGCGTCGGTAAGCATAACTCAAGAGCTGCTGGATCACTTAGGCAATTTTTTTTCAATAATTCATGGGAAATAATTCATGTAGAGAAAAATTGGAAAAAAAAGATGTTTCCGCGGGATAGTAATAATCGCAGAGGAAGTGACGGAAAACAGCTAGTTTGAAATAAAAGCGCATATTTACCATCAGTAGGTAGGCAAGGCCAATAGTCCAGGCTAGTTATAGTATTATAGATAAGTTAAGTAATAACGTTTGAGGTGTGGTTCTTAGTAGACCTACTGTCTGTAATTTTTAATCACACAGCTTACAATAACTCAAGTTAACTATTATCTTATTACAGATGAACGTCATCAGTTAGAACTACTGTCCGAGCCAGGAGAAAGAGATCCATATTCAGACGAGGAAAGTCCATTACCAGAGCAAGACAAAAATGTAAAAAATAATGAAGACGATGAAAATAATAAAGACGATGAAAATAATGAAGACGATGGAAATAATGAAGACGATGAAAAAAATGAAGACGTTGAAGACGGTGCCGATGATGACATGGAAGATTTTGAAGAAAGTTTCTCTGACTGGACTCCAGATGGACCCGATTTGGAAGACAGTTCGGAGGAATTTGACAGCAGTGATGGTGATAAGGTGAGAGAGATTGTGTTACTTACATGCAACATTAAATATAGATTACTAAGAGTCAATTCTAATATATATACAATTGATTTGCTTAAAAGACGTCCGATTTGATAAATATAGTGATGCACCCTGTCGCGAAGCTATCTAAAATAATGTAATATTTGTTAATTATACATCCAGGACACCAGCAAATCATCGTCAAAGTCGTCGTCCGAGAATCAGCAATGCATTAAACAGCAAAGTGAACGCTTACCGCCTAAGTATCAGACAAGAGAAGACATAGTCGCAGAAACAATGGAAAAAATGACCAGGCTCTACATGAAGACGAATCGTGAGATGGCTGTTATAGAAAAAAAAAGGTTGGAAGCCATAGAAAAAAAGATAGCCGCTTTTAAACACGATGTTTTGTCTAAACAAAGCAAAGACAAAGACGACAAAAGCATTCAAGAAACGTCTCACATGGAAAAAAGAAGGAAAGAAACTAAAGAAAAAAAGAAAAACGTCGAAAAACAAGATGATCTGTCTAAACAAAGTAAAAAACGAAACGAAAACGATAAAACCTTGGATGAGGTAATAATCTACATGAATACAATGTTTGCAGGGTTATTCAAGATAGCTGTCAATAACGATCCCAAGCTCGATTGTCCTGCTGAATGTAAAAAAGTAAACGTTAATGTCTTAGAAACTGGAGATGTCGTGATCACGGATAAGAAATTTTATAAACAACAAAAACTAATAAACAAACAAAACTTTGGATATTTCCACAAAACTTTGACACCGTACGAAAGCGATGATGAACCCCTGTCAACTATTAGCAAAATGAATAGTAAAGCATCCATTCAAAATAAGAAAATACAACCCTACAAAGACAAGACAGCAAAAGAACCCTGTAAAGATAAGAAAATAATAGAGCCCTGCATTGACAAGAAAACAACAAATCCTTGCAAGGATAAGAAAACAGCAGAATCCTGCAAGAACAAGAAAATACCAGAAAACGGCAAGGACAAGAAAACAACAGAATCCAGCAAGGACAAGAAAACATTAGAATCCTGCAAGGACAAGAAAACATTAGAATCCTGCAAGAACAAGAAAACACCAGAAAACAGTAAGGACAAGAAAACAACAGAATCCAGCAAGGACAAGAAAACATTAGAATCCTGCAAGAACAAGAAAACATTAGAATCCTGCAAGGACAAGAAAACTTTAGAATCCTGCAAGGACAAGAAAACATTAGAATCCTGTAAGGACAAGAAAACACCAGAATCATGTAAGGACAAAAAAACACTAGATCCTTGCAAGGACAAGAAAATATTAGAATCCTGCAAGGACAAGAAAACATTAGAATCCTGCAAGGACAAGAAAACACCAGAATCATGTAAGGACAAAAAAACACTAGATTCTTGCAAGGACAAGAAAATATTAGAATCCTGCAAGGACAAGAAAACATTAGAATCCTGCAAGGACAAGAAAACACCAGAATCATGTAAGGACAAGAAAACACTAGATCCTTGCAAGGACAAGAAAACATTAGAATCCTGCAGGGACAAGAAAACACCAGAATCATGTAAGGACAAGAAAACACTAGATCCTTGCAAGGACAAGAAAACATTAGAATCCTGCAAGGGCAAGAAAACACCAGAATCATGTAAGGACAAGAAAACACTGGATCCTTACAAGGACAAGAAAACATTAGAATCCTGCAAGGACAAGAAAACACCAGAAGCCTGCAAGGACAAGAAAATACCAGAATCATGTAAGGACAAGAAAACACCAGATCCTTGCAAGGACAAGAAAACACCAACATCCTGCAACGACAAGAAAAGAAAATATCCTTGCAAGGACAAAGAAACACCAGCATCCTACAAGGGCAAGAAAACAACAGATCCTTGCAAGGACAACAAAATACCAGCATCCTGCAAGGATAACAAAACAACACAATCATGCAAGGACAAGAGAACACCAACATCCTGCAAGTACAGCAAAACACCAGAATCCAGCAAAGACAAGAAAACACTGCAACGTTTTGATAACTTCAGAAGTTCGACATCAGTCGAAAGCAAGAAATTGGTAGAAGCTAACGCAGATGACTACACTAGTGACTTTGACTATTTTTCGGATAGATCAGACGACCCTGTATTGATTTCGAATAAATATAAGACAATAGACACTTACTACAAACCTGAATCTGAATGGGTAAGACAAAGTATTATGTACACAGTCAAACTTAAGCATGAAAAGTAGTTACCTATTTAAAGTTTCATTTTGCCTTATTATTTAGTGATTACTCTTATTATTTAGTGATTAAAAATTTTATGAATTTTTTTTTCAAGTTTGGTATGAAGTATCTGGGCAATTTGATTTTTTGTTGTACCTGTTGACTTTTTTTTATATTCGGAATGTTTTATGTGATTTCTGCTCAGAATCACGAGCTCTGTCGATCCTACTAGGAGCAAAAAGTGTCCCATAATTTTTGATTCTTCCATTCCGTTACGGTCATATAAAGTCTATGATAAATGGTAAGGGAACGGGAAAAAATCGGCCCACAATTGGCGGAGATATTGATTAACATACATAGAAAAAAAAAGATACATATACAGTCGAACATAGAACCTCCAACTTTTTTTGAAGTCGGTTAAAAAAACTTGAGATCGAAAGAGCTCGTGATTCTGAGCAGAAATCACATAAAACTTTCCGAATTTAAAAAAAGTCAAAAGGTACAACAAAAAAAAATTGCCCATCTTTTAATGTATCTTTTAAATGTTTGTTTCTTTTAGATACAAATCGGTAGTGGGACAACACTGATACATAAAGACAAGTTCGCCAAAGTTAGCTGGAAGTCTTACACGAAGGCGACTCGCACGCTACTACTAGCTGCGTTCACTAGAAGGTATGTAAATATAAACTAGAATAGGGCAGAAGTACCGTTTGTGGCTACTGTACCGTTTATGGCCATTTATTGTCTAAATATATACTACAAATAATTCTATATCCAATAATTGTCAACTTAAACTTTATTTGATTGAGTGTAAAAGCTTGAAAATTCAATAGATTTAATATTATTTTAACAAAAAATAAATAAGTTAAATAAAGATAAGTTGTTGCTTCGCCCTAGCAGGGTCCATGTAGGACTGTAATATTTATTTACAATACATTTGCTCGAAAAATTCACTCTACAAATTATGTATACATGGCTCGTAAGTTCGTTTTACCGCACTAGTGCGATTTTTTTACAGTTTTTTTTAATTCTCCATTTTAAAAGTTTACAAGCAAAGAGTTTTAAAGTGACAAAAATGAAAAAAATATCAATTTATACGTAGAAAAATGTATAAATATAAAAAACTAAGTAATGAATTTGCGAAATTGATTGTTATTATTATAAACTGTAATTTAATTACCGCAGATTTTAATGATTTCCACCTTTTATTTATTCGAAAAAATCGCAGTGGCTGAACGCGTCGAACCTTTGACTGATAATTTAAACTAATTAAAAACAAAACTTACGCATGCGCATTACGGACGCGCCATTTTTGTAAAACTTTGCGTTGTTTTGAGTTGTTGACTATAGTACATGTACAAAAACCAAACAAAATGAGTGATGTTCAAGTGATGAAGTCGACAATAACATGGAATTAATTCCGCCCGATATTTAAAGTAAGGCGCAAACCGCGAAAAATAATCTTTTGCTACCAATAAGTATCTTGAGAAATTTGTTTTTATTTTACAATTTTGTATTATTAATTGCCTATTTTCTCACAAATGTATTGTAAAACGTCGTGTGATACACGGTTGGCAAGGTTTTACAAACTCGTGACGATGAAAACCCTCGCCGTGCGGCTCGGGTTTATCACTCGTCAACTCATTTGTAAAACCATACTTTCCAACCTTGTATCACAAATAACTATTGACATCTTGTAATGCCATAGATGCAACGAATAAATGGATATGACTATGAACATTGTAGGTAATCTTATATAATTACTAGCTGTTGCCCGCGACTCCGTCTGCGAAGAATGTGGGGAGGGGATAAAAATAGCCTACGACCTATCGTCAGACCTACCACATATGGAGAAAAATTTCATAAAAATCGGTCAAGCTGTTTCGGAGGAGTTCGATAGCAAACACCGTGACACGAGATTTTTATATATTAGAAGAAAGATGTTAACTAAATTTCAACGGGCCAAAAGCGGTATTTACTTATACCGTAGACTTAAGCTGTTTTTAATAATAATCCTAATCATTCAGATCTCCAATTTATTAACCGATGTTCAGAATAATCCATGCATAAGATTCTTCTTTCTTATTAATATTCTTCTTGGAATGATTCTACGACTTCTCTATCCCGTTAGAGTTTTGGAAAATCCCTTTTTAATGTACCTCTATGATCCCTAATGAAATTGTCTGTAAAATTTCAAGTCCCTAGCTCAAATGGTTTATAGGCTGTGCGTTGTCTGTTCGCTTTACTTTTATGTATAGATTAACCGGTTTTTTTTTGCAGGACATTAGCAACCCATTCGCTCACCGGGAAGAAATCGCCAGCGTTCTTGCACAAGCCTGCTAAGATGTGCCTTGATCCGAAAATTGTCTCTGATATCGTCATAGAAGTGGCCGACAGATTCCATGTCAAGGATAATTTAGTCCGGTTAGTATTTCACTTTGAATTTGACTATAGAAATTTGGTATAACCTGATCTAGATAAAAATCTAAGACTGCTACTAGAAAACATGTCATGTATGTATGTATGTACTTTGCCCTAATTAATTCTTATTTTCATATAATTATACCTTCTGATTATCGCGTCCGAATTTAAAAGAGGTATATCTACTGTTTCATTTAAAAGAAAGCGTTGACAGGCGTAAATTAAACTAAACATTTGTCATAAAAAAGATCACTATTTTTTTCTTCTGTTTACAGCCCGAATTAGTGCGAAGAAATCTCATAGCCCTGTTTAAATAATTTTCAAATCCGATTTCTATTGCAGGAGCATTATAACTACGAAATGTGCTGATGAAGGTAAAATGCGTAAGATGAGAATCGCCAAAAAGGCTTTGAAAAAAGCAAAGTTAGCGGTGGCGGCGAATAAGGCTAAGGATATCGAGAATAATGTTCAAGAAAAGGTAGCAACACCAGAGAAGACTACAATGGTTAGGAAGAAAAATAATAAGAAATCTACAGCACCGAAACCGAAACGGGTGCATACTAAAAAGACTGGTAAGATGAATAAAAAGAAAATTAGTAAAAGTACTCGAAAGAAGACTCAAGAAAATTCAATGCAGCCAGAGGAGGATGCAAATAAGAGCTTTCTTCTTGAAAATCAGGTAAACATATCACTGATACACAACTATGCTAAGAAAAACATACCCCTGTCTTTGCAGTCGCGTAAAAATATTGTGTACGAGAATGAAGAACCCGTACTTTCGTCAGATGACGAGGGTAAAATGGTTATTGATGAAGATTATGTATCGCCGCCAGACAATAATGCTCTTAATAGTATTGAGAAATTGAGTCCAGAAAACATACTGGAGCCAAACAATACTCAAATAAGCATAGACGAAGAACAGCCGCCAGAGACTAATGCTCTTAAAAATGTTGAGAATAAGAGCCCAGAAAACATACTGCAGCCAAAGAATACTCGAATGAGCATTGATGAAGAACACAAGTCTTCGCCAGGAAACATGATCAAGAAAAATGAGAATCAATACAACACACTAACGCCAAAGCATAATACTAGTAAGATCAAGAATAAAAGTCAAGAAAATATACCGCCGCCAGTGAAAAAGGGTCTAAAAGGTTTTAAAACTTACGAGAATAAGTCAAAACTTAAGTGAATGTTGTTTGATACAATTTAATACCAGTCGTTTATGTGTTCAATTTTTTTTTCTTTTGACAGAAATAAATGGAAAAAGCAATTCTGATTCCGATTGCGTTAGTCAATATGCCCTCGGTCTCGGTCGCGCCCGGCTCCGCTTGTAATGTTACAATGTGACGTGGATTTCAAATATGTAATGTTGATTCCGTTCGTATCCTTATTGTTGTCAATTTTATTTGAATGATTAAATCAAAGTATAAGGGGTTAAATGCCGACGATAAGGATTAAAAAAAAACTTACGTCACTGGAAGGTGCGACTGGATAATTTTCAGTCCAACGTAACCTTGCATGGTTGCCTTTGATCAATTATAACTGAAGATACACATTGCCGAACAAAATCCCCTTCAAAGAATGTCCGAACTATTTTATTTGTTTGCGTAACAAATAAAATCATCACCTACACAGAAATTTGAACCTAGTCTTTACTTCATTACAGTCGAATTTCGGTTGACACTTGACAGCTAAACTTGCCAATTTCACGCAACGTACTGAGAAAAAAGAAGGCCACTTTTATCAAAGTGGCGCTCATTTGGCTCGGACATTTTCGGGCGCGCGACTGTGGATCTACAGTTATAATTGATCAAAGATGGTTGCCATAAGATTCGTGTTCCGTGGGCGGATTAATATCCGCCCACGGAACCTTAATAGGTTCTGCAAATCCATAATCAAACAATCAAAGTACCCCGCCGAGTAGGCAATAAAGTAAATGATTGGAAAAAGTTAGGGAACTCCCTACACTAGTCGAATTTGCAGAATGACTCGTTGACTGTTAGGGCCTACGCTAGCTGACGCGGACGCCCGCCGCGTGCGCCCGTTCGCGGATCTAAAATGTACTGAAAATCCGTCACACGCGCCCGCGCCACTTAGCGCTCTTCATACAATTTCTTATTAGACGCGCGCACGACGGGCGTCCGTTCCGGGTAATCCGCGTCAGCTAGCGTAGGCCCTTAATAGCTAAATGTATGTAAGTAATCGATGTTGTACAGTCAAAGAATTTAATTTCCAACCCACCTAAGTTTGGATATCGTACAGCAAACTGTCACCATAAGAGCTAGCTTTGACGTGTTGCTTTTGACATATCGACCTTAATGCATTGTAAATGTTGAACGACATTTTCACGAAATGGGTAGGGAATTAAATTCCTTGACTGTACAGTCTCTATTTACGGGCGACTAATGTGAACAACTTCTTCCAAAGATAAAGCGTCAGAATTGGTTGGAGCTATTTAACCTTTTCAACGCCAACTACGGATATACATATGAGTCACAAAGTTCAACGTAAAAGTGATCTTCACGCAATGACGTATGGTTTAACCCTTTCAACGCCACGTCTCGACAAAACGTAAACCTGCTTTGAATCTTATGTCATTGTGTCAAGTTCACTTTGACAATGTACTTTGTGACACCTATATGTGTCGTTGGCGTTGAAAAGGTTAAAGTAGCTTTACGTTTGTCTACGGTTGGCGTTGAAAATGTAGTCGAGGAATAGTACCTAGATTGTTCAACAAGGGAGGAAAAGAACCAATATCACATGAGATAACTTGGCACCCGAGCATAGCGAGGGTGCCAATATTTCGAGTGTGATATTGGTGTTTTTCCCGAGTTAAACACTCTGCTTTTCATTTCGACTACAAGGAAAGTAAGAAAATGTACTTAAGTATAAATAAATAAAAATAACCTAAACTGGTCAATAATGATCGTTGTAAAATATTTCAACAGAGTTTATTGTTAAGCAATAATTCATCATCATCATCGTCCTAGCCTATATACGTCCCACTGCAGGGCACAGGCCTCCTCTCAGAATGAGAACAATAATTAATTTAACAAAATTTAAAATGTTCAATATAATAATCATTGAAAACAGTAGATAATGTAGGTATTAACTGTAGATTAAATAGAGAGTAGATTTAAATTAAAAGTAGATTAAGTAGTAAGTAACCAAATTGAACAAGGAATTAAGCTGTATAGAGATAGGCCGTGTGGACATATACCATTGTCGTTTACCGTGTTTTACCTTAAGATTTTTTTAACTTTTCTGGTTTAAGTTTGTAAATAAAAAAGTAATGTAAATTAATAATGTACTTAATTTAAAAATAATGTAATAATTTAAAAATTGTAATATGACTAAATGACTAATTAAGAAAAAAAAACTCAATACTTAATTATATACCATGTATATGCCGTAGTGCTTGGCTGAATGCGTATGTGTTCTATCGACAGCCAATGCCTTTGTTTTTTTATTAATTCATTTCTACCCTTGGGAAGAAAGTATAATTTTGCTCCCGTATGTCTGATATGATTTTTTACTTTCCGAGTAAGTATGAGAGATGAAAACTGAATTATGTATCAGAGTAGAACCCTTTCATAATCAATTTAAAAATTATTTCTTTGGCAGTTGTATGAAATATCAACATGACATTAGCAGCGAAAAGGTTCTACTCCGGTACGCGATTCAGTTTCTTCGACTATGCTCGTCGAACATCGACGCAGCAATTTGCAGTAGGCATCGTCGGTAATCTTTGTACAGCGTACCGATTTTTTAAAACTAGATCGTGAAAATAACATTTGAAAATGATGAAACATTGTGCTAAATCTTAAATAGGTTCCAGTAGAATAGTAGAAAATTACAGCTCGACATATTATTTGACAACTTCTGTAACTATAGAGATTCAGGATTCATCACAGTCGAATGATACTGTACGAATGTGATTTCAAAAATCGGCCCAAAAATGGCGCATGCGGCACTCTATAACTGGCCAGTGGCTTTATACCTACTGCGAAATTCGAACTTCGTATCGTACCATTCCGTTCATATTAATATTAATATTAATATTAATACAGATAGTGTAAGGGACACCACGATATAGATGGTGCCCTTCACGTAGATGCATAAATTTGTCAAAATTAGACATTAATGCCATCGTAATAAGAGCTACGGCACGCGACATCATGAATGACTCGATATACATATATGAACTTGAATTTCTTAGTAGCCCCTCTGCAAGCGACGCGAGGGCTTTAATTCTCATGAATGTAATTAAGGACGGTTTTTAACCCTTAATAAGGTAGAGGTGATTTAGCAACCACTTGCATTGCCTTGGAAATTCAACCTTATTGCTTTAGTAATAAGTTACAATATCCATTGTAATTATTGAAAAAACTACTAGCTTTAAAAATATCTAATATTTTAATATATTAAGGGTTAATTCTCGTGAATGTAATGAATGAAGGACGGTTGTTAAGGTGTAATTTTTTAGCGTATTTCGAGTAAAAATGAAAAATCATATTTAGCGTATTTCAATCAACAAACTGTTTATTTCATTTAAATTTTACGCAACTCTGACCATTAAAGTAGAGGAAAATAAAAAACCTAAGCTTTGTAAGGCCCGTGTCACATCACAACTTGAATTTGTTCGTTTATGTGAGGATTGCCTACTAAAACATTGAATTTTCTTCTCCCCCTAAATTTAATCATAGGAAAAATGTCTACAGTATTTTGTCATTTAAATGGTTTGCCTAATATTATAATAATAAAAATAATAATTAATAATCAAATTAATAAAACCTCTGGCTACTTTTGCACTGAAACGATATGTTGAGAGAAACAATACCAAATGTTCAACCAAAATTAGATTTTATGATGCGCCAGTAGTTACAATACATTAACATCATTCATCACATTTGGAAAACAGCAATATTTTGTTCACCAAGAAAGGTCAACTGACCTTTCTTATCTAAAATTCAAGTCGCGAGCCTTACAAAATTAAAGTACTTAATATATGTATATAAAATAAGTTTATATAAAAATTGTAGCAAGTTGTGGTAAATACCTACTTATTCGAATAAAGTCATAAATGTAAAAAAAAACTGTTGTTTCAGTAATTCCTTACGTACGGCGTCTTTTAGCTGTGAACTCATTTATTTGTGCAGTCAACGTCATAAATAAGTGATCACTTTTGTACCTTTTCGCTTTCAGTCGTTACATAATTTCGTATGACTTTTCAAACATGACGTTAACAAGGTATAGTATAAATCTTCCCAGGTGAACTTTTCGCTTCGAGCCCTTATCTTTCAAAACAAACGGTATCGTCATAGTATTAAGGTTCAAATTTAAAGTAATGGCTCGAAGCGAAAAATTCACCTGGGAAGATTTATACTATACAAAAGTGATCACTTATTTTAACGACCGCTTTAGCCTAGTTGGTAGTGACCCTGCCTACGAAGCAAGAGGTCCTGGGTTCGAATCCCGGTAAGGGCATTTATTTGTGTGATGAGCACGAATATTTGTTCCTGAGTTATGGATATTTTCTATGTATTTAAGTATTTATTTATCTATGTATGTATGTTTATCGTCGTCTAGTTTCCCATAGTACAAGCTTTGCTTAGTTTGGGACTAGGTCGATTTGTGTAAGATTGTCCTCTAATATTTAATATTATTTATATTAAAGACGTTGACCCTACGTCGAACCATTTGATTTCTCACCCACCGTTCAACGTTCTAACAATGCTATAACGTTTTCTCTTAACAGGCAAAGCGATATCGCTATAATATTATGTGTGAAAAGATTCCACAGTGGATCACGATTCATTTGGTTCGATAATACACAAAGCTAGATCAATTGGTTAACAATAGAGTACGAAGAAAGTGGAACGTCAGACGTAGTCTATTTTAAATTGCATATACCTACTTTGAAGTAGTAGCGAAATATCGCTGCCCATGATGCCATAAATAACGTAAATTATCTGATTGGTGAGAACGGGCGTGTGCGACGTTCTAATGTGCCAGCCATAGACAGCTGAGGTCCTAGTGAAAGTTTTGATATAGTTTTCTCTATTCATTCTGTGTGCTGCTAGGTAACACTGGGCGGCGAGCGTCTCTGCCGCGCAAGGAACAGAGAAAATGCTCGTCGCATCACCGGTCGCGCGTAGTAGTGACCGGGCCGTAAGTCACTTAGATACGAGCAAATTGGCATTGGCAACGCCTCTAGTTACAACTTTTCTAGTTTATGGTACATATTTGATACTTAAAAAACTAAAGCGTTCGACAAGTTTGTTACGAAGATAAACTTACATAGGGAGTGTATAGGTACCTACTTCTATGGTGTCGTGGGCAGCGAGATTACTATTATAACGAACGAGGTGAATGGTAAGCTAGCCTTTTACTACGAAATTCGATTTTCGAACTTCGTATAGTGCCGTTCCTTTAACGCTAATATTATTAAACAGAGGAGTGACAGGGATGGCATGATACGAACTTCGAATTTTGTAGTGACCCTGTGACGCTGACCACATCGCGCTTAGTGCCTTGATATTCGCAAGTAGAAATATACTTACCCCCTGTTTCACCATCCATTGATCAAATTTATTTGACGAATAAATGTGATGCCGTCTTGTTTGTTTTGTTCGAATAGACAGAGACGGCATCACATTTATCCGTCAGTTAAAATTAATCAATGGGTGGTGAAACAGCCCCTTAATCTTCTTTCTACGCGCAGCCATGTTACCGTATTACCATAAATATTCAAAATGCAAAATGACGCCGTAAGTCGAGGGCATTTTTATAATTAGCCGTCACGTCACAAATCTGCCTTAATTTTGCTGCGCAACGTTTACAATAATCTTCAACGTGCAAGATATAGTTGTGGACGGCGAATTATACAAGCACACATAACTAAACATGAACTTAATTCCCTTGTTGGAATATTCCAAGTGGCGACAGCACCAGGTCTATGTTCGTGCTCGCGATGATAGCTCGCATGAGCATCATGTCGTCCGGAGAAAACCTCCAACCGCTGAGCTGACCGAGGCTCTGTAGCTTAGGGCAGCATTCCATGAGGAGTTCCACAGTGTCCCGAGTCAGTCTGGGCGCGTTGGGGAACCAAATCCCTTCCAGGTGCTCGAACTTGTAACGGCGGAGCATTCTGGAAACGTACATTGATAAGATTAGCTGATGATTAGGAGGTAGCTTTATAAATGAAACGAATTAACGAAAAACAAAATAGATCGCGGTATTGAGGTAGTTCCAAACAAATAAAAAGATTTTGGAGTATCTTTGGAGTGATTGTTGTTAATAAAGAAGTTCAATGGTCACAGCAGCTTCTTACAAAAAATATTCTAACGCAGCAGTTTACAGTTTATTCATAAACTACGTTACCTACTTCATCCCATCCTGTTTACATCCCACATCCAGGCTAAAATATGCGCAGTGCAGGTTGGTGTAGGTACATTAAATAAATATAAGATTCGTTTGACTAATTATAACTAGCAGTATAAAATATAAGACGTGAAAGTAACGGTTTGTCAAAGATCGTGATTCCACGTTGTTGGATCGTTAGTCAACTGCGTAGGCAGATATGTACCGTAAATAAAAGACGCAATGCATCCTACGACATCGACGAATTAGACTCGGCTGGGCAGCGTTCGGGAAGCTCCGCAATATCTTGTCATCCGATATACCGCAGTGTCTCAAGTCAAAAGTCTTTGACCAGTGTGTGTTGCCAGTGATGACTTATGGCACTGAGACGTGGCCGCTAACGATGGGTCTTATAAGGAAGCTCAAGGTCACTCAGAGGGCGATGGAGAGGGCTATGCTTGGAGTTTCTCTGCGGGATCGCATTAGAAATGATGAAATCCGCGCAAGAACTAAAGTCACGGACATAGCTCGAAGAATCGCTAGACTTAAGTGGCAGTGGGCAGGGCACATCGCCCGTAGAACTGACGGCCGATGGGGCCGAAAGGTTCTCGAGTGGCGTCCGCGGACCGGAAGACGCAGTGTGGGTAGGCCTCCAACGAGATGGAGCGACGACCTGGTGAAGGTAGCGGGAACGCATTGGATGCGGATGGCGCAGGGCCGATCTGTTTGGCGAGCCTTGGGGGAGGCCTATGTTCAGCAGTGGACGTCTTTCGGCTGAAATGATGAATGCATCCTACGTGTTAATTCGCTCGTACAGTTTACTTCATGAATTCGGGAGCTTCATTTCAAACAAATGAACACCTCTATTTATACGCGACGACGAATGATATAATAGTTATGTACTTAAATGTAGACTTACCGTGACATGTCATTGTCATCCAGCTTTATCTCGTCGCCAATTATAATTTTCTTAAGGTTAGGGCTGCCGCTCATCAGGTACTTTAGTAAAGAATTCGACAGATTTCCCTGGATGATTTCAATGTGCTCCAACTTTGTAAACGGTATCTCCTCCTCATGGGTCGCCGTCTGAATCTGGTAAAACTCCAGACTTTCCAAGTTTCTGCAGGTTTCAGCTATCCTTGTGAAATTAAAGGAACCTAAAGACCCAGAAAGCATGAGCGTGATTATTTTGTACCCTATCTTGTCGAGTAACTGATGCAACTCGTGACACTGGAATTTGTTCAGTTTTATTTTGTTGATATCTTTTAAGTCTTTTATTAACGAGAGAACGCCTGAATCTGGTTCTTCTAAGTAAATGGTTTCTAGCATTGGACAGAGAGCGACTATAGCTCTCATCGTCCTCATATTCGTTTGGGCGTCGTGCACGTATTGTAGTTTTGTTTTGAAGTCTGGAGGACAGTCATTGTTGTAGATGTAGTAAAGGGATTTACCGACGAACGAGTAGCTGCCAAGATTTGTGAGGTTAGGTAACCGTCGTATCAACAACGCCACGTCCGTATGGTCGATGTTTTCTTCTCCATACATTCCAATGTTCACTACGGTCAGACTTTGCACAAGCTGCGGATTGCCATTTAGCATCGCGTCGATACCTATTTCAGTGATGTCGGTTTCTCCTGAGACATCAAGCAGCTTCAGAACTTTGTTATGTTCACCAATAAACTTGAGTACTTCATCATTGGCGATATAAGGGATGTTTAAGGCAGTCAGATTTGTAAGATTCTTAATGAGATGATACATAAGTTCTAAGTGATCATCTTTCACCCAAACTCCTTTTAAGTTTAGCGACGTCAGATGGTGCCCTTGCTCGATAATGAGCTCAAGGACTTTCCTATAATAGGGGCACGGGAACATTCCGGTGGCGAGACTCTTGACGTTCTCTCTGAGTAGGAGCCTCATCGTGAAGAATCTTATGGACGGGTCCAAGTATTCGGAGCTTAGTATTAAGTTTATGAGATCTTGGAATATATCGCTGGTGGCTCCCATTTGTTCGTAGTAAGATGAGACCATGGCGAACAGCATAGCGACATCCTCGTCGACGGTAACGCGAGACAGCGCGTGAATGAGCTGCCGGGCTACTAGCGACAGCGTGATCTCTTGAAGCGGCGGGACAGGGCACTTGGGAGACATATTGGAAAATTCACAGCACTAGGTTTATATACAAAAGTATCACGATAAGAAATTTAGGAACACTAAATTGTACTACGTTTTGAGCATCACAGTCGAGTGCGTTACGGTTTTGGGGAGAGAAAGAAGTGAAAAATTCGTGTAGGCTATTTAGCGCGCGCATGCGCGTGGCGGCTGGCGCGTCGCCAGCGCACCGTTTATAATTCAAACACACACAAACCCGCGCGCATATTAATAGAAACTTTTATGAGTTAAAGGTGTTTACAATGCGCTCCGCGATAGTATCTCCCGGTTATCCCGCTGGAGCTGTTATTAAAGGCTTGATCAGATTTATTGTTCTTCTATTTAAATTCATCATCTCGGTCTATATACATCCTCTCAGAATGAAATGGCTTGGGCTGTAGTTCCCACGCGGGCCCAGCGCGGATTGGCAGCTTCACACACACACCATTAAATTTCTTCGCAGGTGTGTGTGTTTAGCTTTCCTTCACCGTAAAGCTAAATGGTATATATTTCAAATGTAATTTAATTTCGCACATAAATTCCGAAAAACTCAGAGATGCAAGCCCGGGTTTAAACCCACGACACTCTGCTTGAGAGATAATAGGTCAAACCACAAGACTACCATTACCACGGCTATTTGAACTCAGTGTAGGTATTTTATTTTTGAGAATCTCTCAGATTTATTAGACCAAAGGGAACTTTTATTCCAGCGAACTACTACTTTACTATTTTATTATATGCTAATTTTTCACAGAATGTAGCAGAGTCCAAAACGCGGGTTATGTTTTCACCGTCATTTAGGAGGTCTTACTTTCAATTCTACGGATCCTTTATAGAATCACTACGCTGTCTGTCTGTTAAGACGCCTTTTCTCAGGTATCAAGTAGAAATTAATGAAAAGATACAACCCGCTAGGTACCTTTCACGTTGGGGGACATGGCATAGAGTAATGATATTTGATAAGAAGTTAGGCCTCTACACAAGATAAATGAAAAAGTACTGAAATCACTGTTTTTCATAGAAAATACTACGACAGGGATCATAATGCTACTTTTCTGTTCAAGCTTCTTTCTTAATTTATTCATTGGCATGTATCATTTACGCAATGTGCCAATGAACACTGACCTTAATAAAATAATCGATTGTAATTATTTCATCGTAATCGATTAAAAACGAACGTATTTCATGTTTTAACTTTAACAACGTTACCAGCATTATTACCAGTTGTATGTTGTGTGTGTCTTTATAAACAACTTCACGTTCCAAATTAGAAAAAATACCTAATCTTTTCGACACCAACTTCACATAATATCAGCACCGCAGGTTCTACGCCAACGACTGATATATCAGTCACGGCGTGCAGAGCGACATCTACTTACTTGCATTTTTGTAGGGTTCAACTTCACGTTTGACATTCCGATTTCTTGGTGTACGTGTTACTGCTGTTGAATTTGACAGGACGTTGAAACGGTTAAGCTCCATATCAATTTTATGCACTACTACATACAACAAGTCATTTACTTAAGTTTTCACCTAAAGTCACATTGACTTGTAAGTGAAAAAACTGACATTTAACCTTAGGGTGGTAAAGGAGTTTCTTGGACGACTATACGTTTCTGAATAGACTAGATATTTAATTTACTTTTGTATATATACTACAGCATCGCGTTTGAGATTGTTTTCAGGGCAATTGGGGTCGCGTGGGCCGATAAGAACTAAAATAGATCGCACCTAATTGTGGTCTTCCATTTTACATGCTTTGATTGCACATGTAGGAAAAGATACGGGTTCAAATAAAAGTATATTTAATAACATTAGGTATATTCAATTTAAATGTAACTTAAACTACATTAAAGTTAGGTACACTTTAATTTGAGTAATTTGTTTTCTTCCATTGTTTTTTATGATATTTGACATCCATTGTTAATCTATTGAATTTTTAATTGTGTGCTTATGGGATCCCTTGGTTTCATGATTTATTTCTGAAACACAATTTTTTCAAGATTTGTTTAAATGCCATCTTTTAGAATACAGGTTAGGTTAGGTTAGGTTTTCTTATTATCAATTCCGAAAAAAAAAACCATTCAGAAATAAATCACTTCATGACTAACGCCACGTCCGCACTGGGCCCGCGTGGGAACTACGGCCCAAGCCCTCTCATTGTGAGAGGAGGCCTGTGCCCTGCAGTGGGACGTATATAGGCTGGGATGATGATAGATGATGATGATGACTAACGTTGATTATGAATAATGATACATTATGACTTGTTAAATTATGTGAAACCATAATACCCGTGCTTAATATTTATTATATAATCTTAAGTAAAATCAAGGACGATTAAATTAAGACTGTCAATATCTATACAACTTCGCGTTCCTTTAAAAAAGTAAGCCTGCTGTATCTAGTTTCGCTATAGAGAGGTCTCTGTGTCATTCATTTTCTGTGTTACTTAGACCTCCGCTCAACACAATAGCGGCAACTCTGTTTAGTCTTTACCTTAGATTATTTATACACTAGATAATGTCAGTAGCAAACATTGCGATACAAAACGTCCAAAAATCCATTTGACAGCTTCATATTACGATCGCGTTGCGTCATTCAAACTGAAGGGAGGCAAATGACATATAAGCCAATTGTTGGCTTATATTTTTCGGGACGTTTTCATGCCGCCTAAGCTCTATCTAGTGTATAAATAATCTAAGGCTTTTACGAGCTTTTTATTTACAACGAAGGGTACCCAACTGTCCGGCTCCGATTTGATTCATTTTGATATAAGTATGTTAGAGAGTAGTAGAAAATAAGAGACCCATATTTTTTTAGCTGTCCAAATCCGACCTATTTCGAGTAATTGGCCTCCAAAGTAGTGAAAATTGACTAAACCCTCTAACTTCTATAGAAAAAAATTTTTCACCCTTCAAACCTCCTTCCCTCCTTCCAAGATCCCTCCCATTGGTGCTTTTTTTTTTAGGAAAATATGAGTTTCAGCAGATACCTATAACAAAACACGTCCTCATTATTTTTTCATGTTCTCAAACATATAATCAAACCAGTACCAAAGCAATTGCTTTAAAAAAAATTCTATGGAAGTTAGAGGGTTTAGTCAATTTTCAGTGCTTTGGAGGCCAAATTCTCCAAATAGGTTGAGTTTGGGCAGCTAAAAAAATATGGGCCTGTTATTTTAGACAGTTGGGTATCTTCCCTTGTAAGTTGCAATAAATTCGTTCAGGTGGAATCTCTGAACTCAAGTTTTGAAGTAGATATCTACAACCGATTGAGCTGAAATTTTGCGTGTATGTGTAAATCGGAAGAAAGGTGGCCATAGGAACTCTGTAATAAAACGACACAACCGCATTGAGTTTGAAGTCGCTTGATTCGTCATGACGAGTACTTTGATGACCAGAGGCCAAAAGTATAGTAGTCAAAACTTATCTCATTAAGTTCTTAGATGCTATTGTGTTATGAAGAGGTAAAAATGACATACGAAATGAATGGTATAGAACTCTCTGTAATAAAACAAGCTACAACATGTTTATTATTTAAAAGGAAATCGACGTTGTATAATCATTAACGGTCTTCTTTAATTAATTGTTCTTTGTAAAATTAAATTTTATATTGTCTTTTTATGCCAATGTTAGGATGTCAATTATTTTAGGTCAGAAAGTATGCTATTAAAAAAAAAGTCCGAAAAATAAAACATCTTATAACTACTTATAAGTTAAGTTTACAGTAACAGTAAATGGTAGAGACTATGAACGTAAAAACTCATGCATGTAATTTTTTTCTTTCAATAATTTTGTACTTCATTTCACAAATCCACTTTCGATTCACCAAAAACTACAATTAGAGAAGGAAACTACATCAACTTTCATTAGTTACGCTCTCAGTATCTATTACAATTTTTATTAAAATATCCTAAAATTACACTAGCAGTTTGATATTTATATCCGTGGGCTCGACAATGAAATCAGTTTTAAGTGAAATACTTCACAACTTAATACAATTTAAATAACAAATCAATGTTCAAGGGTGAATCAACTTTTTCGTCTTCTTTACTCAGTCCCCAGTTGTCCAAGTGATATCTTCATACTGTTTCATAGAAAAATGCTTAGGCAGTCCATGAGACAAAATAAGTGTAACCATGGCAACAGGTGGCAAGAAAAAGTTGATTCACCCTCCAAGTTTACCGCGTCAAAGGCGTGACTACATTGTTAATCAAAAATTCCGATGAAAAACCTTTACACAGATGTTCAGTTAAGGTAACCTAACCTTCTGCCGTAATATACCGCATTAATTTCGCAAAATCTAGTTGATTCATGTGAAAGCGTGAGTCGGCTTTTACATAAAAACATATCGTCACTACTTGGAAAAAATCGCTCAAAATCGATAATCTGGCCAAGTTAACTTTACTAAGTGTAGTTACACAAATTTTGTCCCTAAACATTTTTCTATGAAACAGTATGAAGATGTCACTTGGACAACCGGGGACTAAAGAAACAACACGTAAATGTTGATTCACCCACACACACACACACATAATCACTAAATCATACACTCACCTCAACACGCCAACAGACATAAACGACAGCCAATTCACTCCTAACACTTTAAGTGGGCACAGGTAAGTTCTTAGCAACGAGATGCAGTATCTGTTCAGTGCTACAGCACCAGTTCTGTATGTCTTTTGCGTGCTTGCACCAATACTCTCCGTGGCGCGGCTCAGCTGTTTTGCATCTAGTTTTGACGTCTTCTTGCTGTTGTTCGTTGCCGTTGAGAAGCTCGAACTTGTAGAAGAATGCCCACGCGTCGCCGAGGTCGGGATCGATTTTGACCTGAGGAAGAATAATTGATTTGAAGAGTCGAAACTCTGTAATATCTCGGCCACGACATTGGGCGCCCGGCGGCAGAGGCGAGCGTTCTATCCGTTCATTGCGCAGTTGCATTGATTACAGTCAGCAAAACTGCGCGCCAACTGCACGCTAGCTACGACTGAAATGTATGGGCAGTCAGCAGTTGCAGTTACGTTGCAGTTGGAATGCAGTCCGTCTGCATCGGGCCTAATAGAACCTGACTACGAAGCTCGAGGTTCCGGGTTCAATATAAAAAATACGAATGTTTATTCTCGAGCCTTGGTGTTCAATATCTACACATTTAAGTACGATTATCCGTTACTCATAACACAAGTTTCGATTAATTTGCGGCTAGGGCAATTGGTATTAAATGTCCCTTGAAAAAAAAAAAAGCCAAAGTAAGTCCCAAACAAAAGTTCGCGACTGTAAATACTTAATATGAATACTATAAGCGTCACGAAAATTTTAATAAAAACAAAATTGTCACTTGCTGATGAAAACATCAAACATTTTATCATCGCGGAAATGCAATTGCTGAGTCGAAGAACCCATAACTTGTCTTCTTTAAAAGTCAGCAAGACATTCACGGCACCGATACATTTACGACTAGTGACGTGCGCAGTCACTATTTCTGTACACTCACAATTTATCCAACTTATAACATTTTTTCTTAAAACAGAGACATCAAACCGTCTGAATTGTGAATAAAATTAGAATGTGAATGGAGTGACTTATGTATTTATATGAGATCACCTCTGAGATACACTATTGAGCAAATAAAAGTATGGCTTGTTAGGGTTCCGTACCCAAAGGGTAAAATCGGGACCCTATTACTGAGGCTCCGCTGTCCGTCCGTCTGTCACCAGGCTGTATTTCGGGAACCGTGATAGCTAGAGAGTTGAAATTTTCATCATTTTCATTTAACCGGCCAAGAGCGTGTCGGACACGCCCAAGATAGGGTTCCGTAGCAAGTACGAAAAAATCTTTGCATACTTTATTAATGTGGTTGTTTTGGTCCCAACTCCCACCGAGAATTTCAACATCGGCGGTACAGCGCCATCTATCGGCGAATTGGGTAACTAGTCTAATCTACTAGAACTAGTATGTTGATGCTTTTCAGATGTAATTCTTTATTATATGAACCGATTTCGATTTTATTTTTTTTTATTTGAAAGAAGATACTGTTAGCGTGATCTTATAGGTACTTAAAGAAAAAAAAAATGCTTGCAATGGTGGTTAAATTACAATCTTAGTTTAGAAATATTTTTTTACAAAAACTTAAAAACTGCTCAACTGATTAAGTTGAAAATAATTTTCCTTGAAAGTTTTTATTAAGTTTAACTTACGTGATTTTTTTCATATTTTTTAGACTTGCTGTTCAAAAGTTAGACGGGGGGGGGGGGGGTGACACATTATTTTGAACTTTCGGAGTGAATATCTCCGAAAATATTCACTTTATCAAAAAATGCTTTTAGCAAACCCGTATTTGTTTTCAAATACCTCTCCAATGATACCCCACACTATAGGGTTTTTTTTTTTTTTATTAGTCTGTTTTGGTGTCCCACTGCTGGGCCAAGGCCTCTCCTCTCTTGCTCCATTCTTGCCTATTCAACGCGAGCTCCTGCCATCCCACGTGATAAACATCTAGGTCGTCCCTCCATCTCCGCTTTGGTCTGCCTCTATTACGATATCCATCGCTAGGGATCCATTCCGAGATAAGTTTGGCCCACTATAGGGTTAGTCGAGAAAAAAAAAAATCACCCCCACTTTACGTCTATGGGAGGTACCCTAAAAAAACTTTTTTTCGTCTTTTTTATTTAATCACTTTGCCGGCGTGACTCATATATATATTCATGCCAAATTACAGCTTTCTAGTACTAACAGTCTCTGAGCTTAGCCGCGGACGGACAGACAGACAGACAGACGGACGGACATGGCGAAACTATAAGGGTTCCTAGTTGACGACGGAACCCTAAAAATGGAATAAAATAAATATTTAACCCTTTATAAGGCCCCATTTACTGGAGCATGCTACCACAGAATCAAAAGCAGCTATCGAATGCGTACCTGACAAAGGATATTTTTAAAGCTAGTCGTATTTTCAATAATTACAATGGAAATTGTGACGTATACTGTAATCAATAAGGTTGAAATTCCAACTCAATGCATGTGGTCGCTAAATCGTCTCTGCATTATAAAGGGTTAAGGGGGCTTCCATACAGCAAACGTGATTTTTATAGATAATTGTACGGAACCCTTCGTGCGCGAGTCCGACTCGCGCTTGGCCGGTTTTTTAAAGAGACGGCGCTACGCGCTTTCTCGGTTTTTGCTCATTTGGACGTCGGATATCTGAATGTGTAGTTCGCCAACATTCGCATTTTTTGCAAGATGCTTTTTTTCTCGCTGTGGTTTTTTACTGAAGCTTATTTTTTTTTTATGTTAGATAGGCCAGACAAACGAACTAGTGGGTCACTTGATGTTAAATGAACACCACTGTCCATAGACACCCGCAGCGCTTTACACGATGCCAGTGCGTTGTCGGCCCTAAAGGAGAGGGAATAGGGGAAGGGGGAGAGGGAAGGGGTGAGATATTGGGTCCCCGGCACTCTCACTGACCGTACGAAACGCAAGCAGGATTACTGCTGCTTCACGCCGGTGTTCTGTGAGAGGGTGGTACTGCCCCGGATGAGCCGGCCCATTCGTGATGCAGCGGCTAGCTACAACATGGCTCTACCACTACAACATGGCTCTACCACTACAAAACACACACACACACATTTTCACAGTAGCGGTTTTCCCCAATTTGAATTGAAACAGAAACAGTGTCGAAGAAGCTCCACCCACGCTCCTTCTTCTGTGTGCTTTTGGTCCTTTCGGGCCGATGCAAACTTAACATAACCTAAACCTACCTGTTTCTGTGTCGATTAAAACTGGGTAAAAAATGCGATTATGAAAATAAGCTTCAGTAAAAAGTCATAGTGAGAAAAAAAAATCTGGGAAAAAATGCGAATGAAAATTTTGCTACTGGGAAATAACGATTCTGGTAACGAACGGAAACAATTGGGATGTCCCAATTTTTGGCAACGTATAATAAATAGAAAACCGTTTGGAGAAATAGGCTTTGTGAAGCGTTTTCAGAAATCAGATTCCAAAAATATGATAATCTGAATTAAATAAAGAAAATTTAAGTAATGACCTTCATTTGACCCCTGCAGTGAATCGTCACAAAGGCAGATATAAGCAGGTCTACACTCTAAAGCAAATTGACAGTTTGAAATGTTGCTGTCCTGCTTATAATAGCAAAGAGTGACAAAGACAGAACTTTAATCACATGATGCACACCTGGCTTTAAACAGTTGTCATTTATCATAAAGTCCGAAATGTATACAATACTCGCAATGTATTTTTACAAATTTAATTATTAAATTACTACGTTACAAGTAAATATGAAAGAATTTAAATATCAGATTTTAATAAAAAATATCTATTTACTATCACACCATTAAACAAACAGGAATAATCGAAGCTAAAAGAAGAGAAATAAATAAAACTATTTTGTCATGGTTCATTTAGGACCCTAAGCCGTGCTTGTAATATTGACAGTGACAAGACAAATCAGGGGCACTACTACAAAATTCGAAGTTCGTATCGTATCATCCCTCTCACTCTCGTGTCAAATCATATTAGCGTGAGCGGGACGGCATGAAACGAAGTTCGAATTATGCTCTTCGTAGTAGGGTCTCAGTAGTGCCGTGGTAGTGCCACAGATTATGTTATGTACGACTTGAATTTTTCTAGGCTATGGAACGTGGCTCTCTCACTGTGACGTCATCCAACGTATTTCTAAAAAAAAATATAAAAAATTAAATACTCAACCAAATTCAAAATCGATGAAAATGGTGTCTTAAAATATCCTATACTTTCCAAAAAAAATATAAAAACTAGAGGTTATTTTTTTTGGTGCATCCCAATTACTTTGCTCACCCGCAAATTCTCTGCAGATTCTGGTAAATTGATCTAACCCGACGTTCCCGCAAGCTTAACCCTTTCAACGCCAAGCCTCGACAAAATGTAGACCTGCTTTGAATCTTATGTCATTGTGTCAAGATCACTTTGACAATGTACTTTGTGACACCTATATGTGTCGTTGGCGTTGAAAAGGTTAACCAGGTCGTCGCTCCATCTTGTTGGAGGCCTGCGTACACTGCGTCTTCTGCTCCGTGGACCCCACTCTAGAACCTTTTGGTCCCATCGGCAATCAGCTACGAGCGAGTCACGGCCAAATGACAGTGTATAATAATAATGCTTACCGTGCGGTTGAACCATTCCCTGCACTTGTTCAGTTTTCGTTCAGTCCAGAACAACTGCGACACCGCCAGTAACACGTGTGCGTCATGCTCGCATTTCTTCAGAGCGTCCACCTGCACCGATAATAGTACATTACTACAGAGGCCGGGAAGTAAGGGGTTGCCGGCCGAATATTTTTATATGGGCGAGCGTTAGCGAGGTTGGATAGTTTATGAGGCTGGCAACACCATTTTCCGCCGATATAGTGCTTTTCTCAAACATGAAACGAAAAAAAAATGAGACTAAAGATTTGTGCCTTTATAATTCAGCTTTGCACAAATAAGAAAGCGTTTGATGCAAGCAAGTGAATATTTACTGATATAATAATATAACAGGTTGTTTTAATATATAAAATAATATAACACACAAATTTTAATTTCCTCTAAATTTTTGATAAAAAAAAAATAGATTCCTTAAGTCCATTTCGGAAAGTACGACATAATGCGCGCGCAATCGAAATTCAACCAATGAGCTTTCAGTACGCACGCATGGCGTAACACGAACCAATCATATTTACACGACCAGACGACCAGATGGCTTAGTGGATAGAAAACCTGAGTATGAAGCTTGAGGTCCTGGGTTCGATTCCCGCGTCGGGGCAGATATTTGTATGAAAAATACGAATGTTTGTTCTCGGGTCTTGGGTGTTTAATATGTATTTAAGTATGTATCTATCTATATAAGTATGTTTATCCGTTGCCTAGTACCCATAACACAAGCTTGCCTAGCTTACTTTGGTACTAGGTCAATTGGTGTGAATTGTCCCGTGATATTTATTATTTATTTATTTATTTACCCGCTCGCGCCTGTCATGAAAACCCGCCAAAGTAATGTTTACGAGTTCAGTCCGGTGAATTAATTATTGTTTAGAAAGTAAATTAAAATGGAGAGTTCAAGTGATGAATATTTAACGCCGCCTGACGTCCTCCACCAAACACAAATTGCCAATCACAGCCTCTTGCCGACTAAGTCGACGCTGAAATATGTAAACACCTACGAGACTTTCCTTCATTGGAAGGTAAATAAGAACGCAACATAATTTTCCGAAAATGTTTAGCCCAGATTTTTCCTCGCTTAATGCATTGTAAAACTTTGTATGATATACGTGTCGAAAATAGGAAATTCCCAACTCATGGCGGCTAAAACCCACTCGCTTCGCTCGTGTTTTTAGATCAACGCCATTCGTTGGAAACTGCCTACTTTCCGCACTTGTATCATACTTAAATAACTATTTCAAACTAGTGTAAGTGCGGGCTTAAAATGAAGACTTACGCTTTTGGTTTTCCTCTGCGGTCGTGACTCCATGAATATGGCGTCTGCCCACAACCGGCCCGCGGTTGGGCACTCCTGCAAGGCTTTCGCCATCACCGCGTTCGCTATCTCGGCGCTACCGTTCCGCCTTTCCAGGCGAACGCTTTCTAACCTGTAAAATGTATTCTTCATTAATAAAAGCGAAAATAAATACGGCAATAAGCCGCGGCAGCTTGATGGTTTGACCTATGGGTTCAGTATGTGGGTTGTGGGATCGATATAGTGTTTATATCTCTGAATTCTTCAGAAGTTATATGCGAGACTACATTTCAAATGTACTGTACTATATGTTCTACACATAGTTACGAAGCAATTCAATAGTGAGTGAAGTTCCCAATTTACATTGGGCATGCGTGGAAACTTCAGCCCAAACCCTCATCTGAGAGGAGGCACAGTAGCGGTACGCATATAGGTCGAAGTAAATGTCTTAGTTCTGCCATCTCAATATTTAGAAGTAAGGGCATAGGTTACTTAACTTAAAACTCAGCAACGCACCTCTTGTATGTAGTAGTAGCCGTACCCGTACACACAAGTTGGCATTCTATATTCTAATAAAAAATGGGTCAAATTTCATATCAGTTCTACTACTACATACAAGATGACACTCTCAAGTATTTTACCTGGGTATGTATTACAATACCGAAGTACGAAAGACCGAATGTATTAAAACATCGAATGGGTCAAAAGACCGACACGATTTTTTTCTGAAACCGTTAACTTTTTAAGATTGTTATAAAACAAACTTAACCTAACCTAATGGGTTCTGTATGATGCCGTTTTAATAAATTCTGAAAAGTTTATGGTTTCAGAAAAAAATCGTGTCGGTCTTTTGACCCATTCGATGTTTTAATACATTCGGTCTTTCGTACTTCGGTATTGTAAAACACACCCATTTTACCTACACCTAAGTTTGTTTAGAATTATTTGTGTAACATTCTTACCATAACTCGGCGTTCTTTGGATTTCTAAGTCTTGCTTTCTCTAGAACTGATCTGGCTTTAGTGATGTGCTTCAATTTTTCTTCTAATCTCGAGAGCAATATCCACATGGGCACACTGGTGGCACATTTTTTCAGCTGAAAAAATTTGATACTTTAAAAATCAAGCTTTCAAAACATATGCTTAGTTGTTTTATTTATTATGATATTCTTTAGATATTCTTAAAATTGTAGTTAAGAATTGGCACTGTTGCCTTTTTAGAGCCAAGCCTAGCGAAACGTAAAGCTACTTTGAATCTTATGTCATTGCACGAAGATCACTATGACGGGTTGGGTCCTGAAGGCCTTACTTGCATTTGGCCTTGGCGAGCAGAGCACCTTAGTTGTACATTTGTCCGCGTTGCAAAATGTCTTGGTCTATAAAACGCCCTCATTGGTATAAGACATAGTAGACTGAATGACTTGGCTATAAAACGACTTAATGTCATGTTTCAATAGGTAAATGGCCTGGATAACCTTCATTACCAATATAATACAATCAAGACCTTATACAATATTGATTCATTCTGCCTACTTGTGCATTTCACGTCCTAGACGTTTTGCTAAGAAAGTCTTCTTGAAACTTAGACAATTTTGTAATCATGTATCATTAGATAAACAAGTCATTTTGCTTACTTGGTCAGTGTACTACTGAGACGTTTTGAATGCCAAGGCTAAATGCAAGAAAGGACTTCAGGACCCAACCCACTATGACGTTGTATAGTAGCGGAATGAAAAGGATCGTCACTTTTCGACCTTAACTCGTTGACATAGAGTCGAAAAGTGACGAATCTTTTCCCATTTCAAAGTGGTACCCGTGCTAATCGCTAATTTATTTATAACCACTCGCATGATTTTGCCAACTGTGGTTGCCAATTTAATTATTTATTTCAATTAAATTTATTCCTTGAGACAATAATGACACGGTTTGAAATCACTTGCCAATAAATGACAGTGAATGCAAATAAGCAAGTGAGTGGATAAGCAAAAGTGATCCTTACCCCTTGGGTATAAGTGTTGTGCGCATCCTCATCCTTGCCCATCTGTTCTTCTATCTCTCCCTTCATCATGTGCAGTTTCGCGTAGTCGCCAAACACTTTGATGGCCTCCTCCAACAGTTTCAAGGCCACCTCCATATTGTTCAACGCCCATTCGAGTTTAGCTGATTTTATCATCACCTGTTGAATCATTTGTATGTTATATTAAATGGTGAATCAACTTTTTTGTGCTGTTTATTCTGTCCCCGGTTGTTCAATTGACATCTTTATACTGTTTCATAGAAAAATGCTTAGGTTGTTCAAGAGATAAAATTAGTGTAACCATAGCAACGGGTCGCAAGAAAAAGTTGATTCGCCCTTAAGCAAATAAAACAATCACAGCAGATGAAAAGGATCGCGTACCGCGTTTTCCACTTTTTCGTTATACATTGAAAATTCTATTTTACATAACATAACAAACTGAGAAATTCAATTTTTTTTTAGTGATAGAACAAAAGGTCTTTTTAGGAGTAAAGTCGGTACCTAAATTTAAAACTAGAGCTCATAGCCACCCTGTTTAATTAAGTAGATGATATACAGTGGAGATTTACTTAGTACTGGACTTATATAAGCTTTAGAAATTAATAGAACTTACCCTTGGCGTAGGTGCAGAAGCTCGCGCCTTGGCCAGCAGTCGTCTCGCTCTATCGTACTCTTTGTTCTCGCTCTCGAGTTTGACAGCGGCCAGCCAGATCTCTTCGGAGTTGGGGTTAGCTTGGAAAGCCAGGGACAGGATGCCTCTCGCGGCCGGGACGTCGCCTAAAAGACAATCACTGTAGATAAAGCGTTTAAATGAGCCCTCGCCTGCGCGGTACAGGGGCTGGGGGGTATGACGACAAAGGGGGCCGGGAGAGGTGCGGGCGGCGAGCGCGCCTCGTGTGTCTACCTCCCAGCCCCTGCACCGCGCGAGCGAGGACTCAGTAGGCTGCGTATCCACCGGAGCTGTGCGAGGTTGCGTTGCGAGGGATGTGTTTGTCATGAACAGCGATCGTAGTTTTTGTAGCATTTTTGGTGCAGTGCTAGGGTTGTCAGTAGTGCCCAATATTAAATTGTTTGAACCAAGGATCAAATAAAATCAAAGGCATTTAGAACTAAGTAATAACTTAAAAATTAATAATGTAGAGGTGGTTGGTAATTAAATAAAAATTAAATAAAAAGATTCAAATCTCGTCTTGAAGAACACCTGTTATCTACCTCTATTTTTATTAAGTTTTATGTTCTGTATTCTGTATTGTTTGTGTTTTTTGAGGTGTGCAGTAGAAATCTAAAATACAGAAAATATTCTTAGAACATGTAAAGCCCAACCCAATATGCATAATGAAAATAATAATTAATTACTATTATGAGAAAATGTGTTGCAATAAATCCTTATCTGATGTTATAGTTATTATTTATGATTAGAAATTGATATACTAACTATTAACTATAAGACAAATGTATTATTTTTCAAAAATATTGCATTATAATACATTTGCAGTAATATGAAATATCTGTAGTCTTATTGTTTTGCTTTCAAACCCTCGGGTTATATGTCAGCAGCGCCATCTAGATTTAATAATCGAACTATTTTTCCGCGGCCGATCTGTACTATGGCGACTGCCAATCCAGTCTATATCATCTTTGATATTACTAAACAAAAACACGGAAAAAATAGGACATTGGCAATGGTGGTCCCGGTGTTACCTGCCAGCCACTTGGACTTAGCCCCCATGAGCCACAGAACTTCGCTTTTCGGACAATGCGCGACAGCCCTCTGTAGCAATGCTTCTAGACTGGCGCGGGTACCGTGTTGCTTCTCTAGGTACGCCGCGCGCAACCATATGGACTTCTTCGAGGGGAATACGGATAGTGCGTACCCGTATACGGCGCGGGCGCACTCGTAAGCGCCTTCGTTCGCGCACTGAGGAAAAAACAGTATGTGTAAGTATAAAATAAAATGTATGAACTTCATTTGCATTGATTATTTGTGATTATGCAGTTAATTTCACCACCCTCCCTCCACTCCACTTGTACAATAAAATAACATAATAGGTTCGTGAATTTAAATCTACACTCAAAACGTATCACTAATAATAACGTATTTCACATAATTTTCGAGGCATCATCAGCGAATATTGACGCTCTAACTGACCGTTGAATTTGTGTTGTATAATTTATTTTCCAAGTGGATCGAGTATCACTATGTATAATCCTAAAGCAAAGCATATTTTAAACAAGTTCAATTGATATTAAACCATATTGTAAAGGGAGCAAGGTCGAAACTTTGTGTACATTTATGTCGTCGCTATATGCCTGGAAATAGGTTAATTATAAACAAAACACGTATAAAAGCTCGAATTTATGCATTTATTATGTCTACTTACCGCATCAGCGTCTTCCATCCACGTGTGCTTTTGATCTTCTTGTTCAATGCCTTGTCCAATAACAGACCGGATTATAGCCTAGAAAACACAAAAAAAAAAAACAAGTAAATAGTCTAATTTTCAACAAAAAGAAACACAAAAACAAACATGGAGTAGCTTTATCATCTCAATATTTAACGTCAAATTTAGCTCTAGACACTATACCGTACAATAGTAGATACGTTATTATTCTTGAACTGTTTTCTGCATAGTGCATACAGTCCCCTTTGTCTACTTAAAAAGAGGATATTCAAGACAATAGTTTCGTTAGTACGCATTAGATTCTCGAAGGGAAAACAACATGAAATACGAGGACAGTGAAGTTGTAATTATGCAAAAAAAAAGTAAACTTAAAAATCCTAGGCAGTTTTGACCTTCACAATGTCATACTTATCAAATAATGGATTGAAAAATTCATCACAGAGACAGAACACTCGCGCACGGTAAGTCGATCACTAACCTGGCACGTGTGAACGGCACCAGACTTCTCCGCCTCCATGGCCTCCTTGAACCAGTGCTCGCGGTTTATCTCCACACCGTTCGCGCTGAGAGACGTGATCGCACGATCGACGATCTTTTCCACCATGTGTGTATTGCCTGCATGAAAGTTATTTTGGTTAAACACACAGACTTAAACACATACACCAATATTCACACAACCACACTTTCGTTCACCTACTACGTGTGAAGATTACACTATTATTTTATTTTATTAATTTATTTATAGGTATTATAGATATTGATCATTGATCATCATTATTATTATACTCCTTTCCTTGTTCAGCCTGTAGTAAATTATGTGTACCTAACTGGTGAATGTATATGCTTAATACTAGCTTTTGCCCGCGGCTTCGCTCGCGTGTACCATGAGTATTCCAAAGAACCAAGATATCAAGCAAGCAAGCATACAGGCAAGCAAGCAAGCATGCAAGCAAGCATGCATGCACGCAAGCAAGCAAGCGTGCAAGAAAGCGTGCAATTAAGCGAGCAAGCAAGCCCGACTAAACTTCAGGTAGATACGGTCCTTTACAGTATTTCTTTTATATACAATGTTTTTCACTATTCGAAAGCGGGCACTAAAATAACCAGGTTTGTTAATAATATAAAACCTATTATTAATTTCCCCTGTCCTGCATTAGGTATAATTCAATGTTTTCTTACCTTCTACGGAAACCAATCTACTTAGCATTGATATTATACATATTATTATTTTGTTAAGGTGTTGTGACACCTAACCGTTAAGGAGTTATACCTTCCATCATCAGCTCATCTGAATAACCAGAAAGAATACAACTAAAGGTCTATACGTGCATACGATATTTAAAGAAACTTCCTATAACTCCTAACCGTTAAGGAGTTTAACCTTCCATCATCAGCTCACCCGGATAACCTGAAAGAATACAACTATCGGTCTATACGTACCTATAATATTTGAAAAAATATCCTCAACTCCTAACCGTTAAGGAGTTTTACCTTCCATCATCAGCTCATCTACATGAGATGATGTCTACCAGACGCAAACACTTAAATAGCTTGAGAAAATATATGAAAAACGTAAAGCGTGCCTACAAAATTTGAGGGTTGCCCTCAATTTCCCTAAGATCCCGTCATCAGATCCTGATTGAGTGACAATGGAACCATCTCAGGAGTATATTGTATTCTTTCGAATAAAAAAATAATTTTTATAATCGGTCAACAATTGACCAAGAAATCGGCGAACATACCTACATAAAAAAATACATAAAGTGGAATGCATAATCTCCTCCTTTTTTTGAATTCGGTTAAAGAGCCCTTTGCGGCCTATTTACAGTGTGAATTTATGAATTTTGAAATTTTAGCTTTCTACAACCAGTAAAACGCAAAATCCCGTTTTTTCCCTTTCCCGTAAGAATTTCGGGAAATGCTTGCTTAGTGCTCCTCTACACTCCCCAAGGAACCCACTTGTCAAATTTCGTCTTTCTACGACCAGTAAAACGAAAAATCCCGTTTTTTCCCGTTCCCGTAGGAATTTTGGAAAATCCTCTCTCAATGCTCCTCTACACTCTCTAAGCAACCTACATGCCGAATTTCAGCTTTCTACGACCAGTAAAACGAAAAATCCCGTGTTTTCCTTATGACGTGGGATTTTTGGAAAATCCTCTCTCAATGCTCCTTAACACTCCCTAAGCAACCTACATGCCGAATTTCAGCTTTCTACGACCAGTAAAACGAAAAATCCCGTTTTTTCCCGTTTCCGTGGAAATTTTTGAAAGTTCTCTCATAATGCTCCGCTACACTGTCCAAGCAACCTACATGCCGAATTTCAGCTTTCTACGATCACAAAAACGAAAAATCCCGTTTTTTCCCGTTCCCGTGGGAATTTTGTAAAGTCCTCTCTCAATCCTCCTCTACGCTCCCCAAGCAACCTACATGCCGAATTTCAGCTTTCTACGACCAGTAAAACGAAAAATCCCGTGTTTTCCTTATGACGTGGGAATTTCCGAAAATCCTTAAAACAGTTTTTTATTATTATAATTACCTACTTCTATGTCAAACTTGAAGAGTCTGGTAATTATAGTTCATTGGATCCGGTTGAATTGAATATATAAAACCCGTTTTTTCCTTATCCCGTGGGAATTTTGAAAAATCCTGAAATTTATGTTTTAACTAATATAATACCTACTTGTGTATCAAATTTGAAGAGTCTAGTTATTAAAGTTACTGAGATGGGGTCACTCGGAATGGAATTTATAAATCCCGTTTTTTCCCGTTCCCGTGGCAATTCCCAAAAATCCTTCCTTAGTGGATGCCTACATTGTATAAGGTATCTATGTGCAAAATTTCAAGTCTCTAGATCCAGTGGTTTGGGCTGTGCGTTGATATATTAACAGTCATTTAGTTTATTTAGACATTTCACCCCATCGCACCCCATCCAGGGAGATGGTATTTTACGTCCGCCACGTCGGATTTTAAAACCGTTGTTGTTTTCATAACCAGCGACCCGATAAACCATAGAAACAACACCCATGTTGATTTTCAGACTTTGTTACCCCTTTTCCCCCTTTTAGGGGTTGAATTCTCAAAAAACCTGAAACACGTGTTTACTCATTTATCATTAGGAGTACTTCTGTGAAGTTTCGAATAAAATAGTCGAACGCATCTTGTTTCCCCATACAAACTTTGGACCCCCGTTTCACCCCCTTAGGAAGTGAATTTTGAAAAATTCTTTCTTAGTGCACCCCTAGACCTTATAAGGAACCTACATGCCAAATTTGGAATCTCTAGGCCCAGTGGTTTGGGCTGTGCGTTGATATGTCAGTCAGTCAGTCAGTCAGTCAGTCAGTCAGTCAGTCAGTCAGTTTCTTCTTTTATATATATAGATTATGAAAATAAAAATGTATTATGCTATCCAATTCACCGGGTCCCAAGATACAAGCTCAACCTAGTTTGAGACCCACTGGATAGTGCTTCACGTTATCTTTTACTTAGCCTCCTGAGGTCCACGAAAATTTTGTTTAGTCAATGAACTTTAAACTTTGTCACTTTTGAGTGAGTTTGATATCACATTAGATTTTAATAGGACATACTTCTAATAATTAGAAGTAAGTCCTATATAAAGGACTAATTCTAATGTGACATCGAACTCACTCATAAGTAGACCCCGTTATCTTGTCGCACTGAAATTGTTTTTCAGTAGAGCGTGAATGTTTTTTTTATCGACCTTTTTGATATCGAAGTTTATATAACGCAATTGAATTTTCGCCATGTCAAAAAAGAATTACAGTTTATAAGGGATAACATGTCAATTTTATCACAAGCAATCCCAAAATTAGAGAGACAACCAATCGAGCTTTTAGAATCAATTGGCGTAGTAAGTGATGTAAAGAAGCAGTTGTTAAAGTTAGTTTTGCATGAAAAGGGACGGCATATTTATAAAAAGCTATCATTATCATTAAAAAAAAATGTGGATATCATGCATGCATATATTGCAAAAAATAGAAGTAATGAACGACGATCCATGCAAACCCAGCTTCCAATACTTCTCTTTATTTAAGTACGCTCCCATTACATCTGTCGCAGTGGAAAGAAGTTTTTATATTTTAAAATGGATCTTTTCAAATAGAAGACGCAGCATGACTTCAAAAAATGTAGAGTAACTTTTATTTCTTCGTTTATTATATATATTTTTATACAAAAGTAATAGTACCTATAGTGACTCCTCTTTGAAATTATCAGTGACATACAGTATCGACATTTAGATAGTCGATAAAAAAAACATTCACGCTCTACTGAAAAGTAATGACAGTGCGACAAGATAACGGGCTCTACTCATAAGTGACATAAAGTTTAAAGTTCATTAAAAGAATATTTTCGTGGGCCTCAGGAGGTTAGTGTAATATTATTTCTTTTTTAATTTTCTTTATTTCTTAAATATTAAATAGGAGAACAAAAGGACCAGAAACAAATGCAATCTCTCTTACTCTCTCCCTCCCTCTCAAATTAAACGTATGAAGCTATTCCGACCACGACACGACATGTCAGATAAGTGAGCTTAAGTTTCAAGTGACATTTCAAAATAATTATGTGCAACATCACACATGGACCTTAGCACGTTCACAGTCCCATACTTTCAAATTCCTGTTAAATCCAGCAAATTAGTTTAATCACTGTACCATCCTGTTCAGTGTATAAACAAGATATTGTACAGTCAAGGGCAAAAATATGTATACACTTTAGTACCTTGTCACTTTAACCACTGTAACAGTTCATATATGGCAGTTCAAATATGACGAAAATAGACAAGGTACTAAAGTGTATACATATTTTTGCCCTTGACTGTACTAATCTGGATGCAAGTCTGGTTGTTTCTTTGTGCCCCATATGCGGGCACGTACCTGTGGAGCTAAGTCGCTGTGACCCTTATATGGGGCACTGGACTGTGAAAGTATCAATTTGTTATTTTAACTCACCATGCAAAACTACATTTTTGTAATTTACCATGAGCTTTACGGTGAAGGAAAACATCGTGAGGAAAGCTGCATGCACCTGCGAAGAAATTCAATGGTGTGTGTGAACTGTGAAGTTCCCAATCCGGACTGGGCCCGCGTGGGAACTAGGGCCCAAGCACTCTCCATCTGAGAGGAGGCCTGTGCCCTGCAATGGGACGTATATAGGCTGGGATGATGATGATGATGATAATGAACTCACCATGCGCCTCTTCAAGCTTTGCAGCAGTCACCCAGATCTGCCTGTCCGTGGGTATATTCTCGCGAGCCTTGTTCAGCACCTTCCTCGCGTTCTCATACGTCTCCAGTCGAGCCAACGCCAGCCACAACTCGACGCTAGTGGGGCAGCATTCGACAGCGCGCGATAGCAAAATACGGGCGTCTTCAGGATTTTCTAGTTCCACCGCTGCCTTCCATAGACGGACTGAGTTGGGTATGTGTTCTAAGGCTTTGCGGTAGACGCGGCGTTTTGCCTGTGGAAATTAAATCATTATTAATAATAACAATACGCCACGGGCTGGCAAGCGCAGCGTGGGACGTCCACCAATGAGATGGACGGACGAATTGGTGAAGGCCGCAGGTTCAGGGTGGATGCAAATCGCTTCCAATCGTAATGATTGGGCATCAATGAGGGAGCCCTATGTCCAGCAGTGGACGTCCTACGGCTGAAATGATGATGATTATGATTAATAACATTGTAGATCTGTTTAGAAAAAAAAACGACTGCATAAAAATATTTTTAATTACCCCATAAAGTGGCTCCCATGTTTAATATTCCATTATTTACGTTATACATCCATCTCTGGGTCACCGAATTAATATAAATAGAATGCAACCAATTCGAAGCCCATTGGTTGGCCGATGGCGATGATAAAACTTAAACGCAATGTTATGAGAAAGTTTGTGTACATCACAATGTACACTGGGCGTTTATTTGTGGGTATAGCCTAAACTGTCTCAGAAGTTATATTAATACTAGCTGTTGCCCGCGACTCCGTCTGCGAGGAATAAGGGTATAAAAAATAGCCTACGACCTACCAAATATAGAAAAAAAAAGTTTAATAAAAATCAGTCAAGCCGTTTCGGAGGAGTTTGATAACAAACACTGTGACACAAGATTTTTGTATATTAAAAGAAAATAACTGTTACTTAGTACATTGTGATGTACATCGGGCTTTACGATGTTAAGTTATAATGCATTACCCTACTGAAGGGTGTCATGTTTGGGAAATGAATTAGTTTACGATTCAATGTAAATCAATAAATCATCAGCATCATCCCAGCCTATGTACATACATTCCACTGCAGGACATAGGCATCCTCTCACAATGAGAGGGCTTGGGCCGTAATTTTCACGCGGGCTCGAGGCAGATTCGCATGTAAATTCCGAGTCTGAGTCTATTCATTAGGCCAATACTGAAGCGCAACGTCTCGGACACCGCTTGTGCTTGACCTGTTGTATAAAAATGTTATAGTATAAATCTTCCCAGATGAACTTTTCACTTCGAGCCCTTATCTTTCAAAACAAACAGTATCATCATAGTATTAAGGTTCAAATTTAATGCAATGGCTCGAAGCGAAAAATTCACCTGGGAAGATTTATACTATACCTTTGGCTCCTGCTCTAAGTCCGCCGCCTTCACCCACACTCGCACGCTGTGCGGCAGGTTCCTAGCGGCGTGCGCGATGACAGCCCGCGCAGTGTCTCGCGGCTGCAGACGCGCCGCCTCGAGCCACAGTTCCTCACTGCTCGGGTTGACCTCGCAACCTTTCATTATCAGGTTACGCGCCGATTGGACTTTACCTGGTGTTAAAAAACAAAAAAGTTTGGTAGAGCTTGTCAAATTTGAAATGACGCGCCCCATCACCGCGTTTGCGCACGGGATTTGGAGCTCAATTTGAGCTAAAATAGAGTCTATTGTAGCTTGAATTGAGTTTCGAATCCTGTGCGTGAGTGCGGTGGTGGGCGCGTCATTTTAAACTAGACAAGCTATACCTATATAGTTGAAAGACTTAACCCTTGGAACGTACCGTGACGTGACTAACTGTTCGTGAATTGGCAATTTTTGTTACTATTTTCGACCACCTTTTAACATAGGGTACTTACACAAAATGACCCAAACAAAAATCGTCGGTCGTGCGACTGGTTAAGTTATAGTAAAGCACGGTCGCGAGCTACGGAGAATTACGTAAAATGATCTCGCACAATAGGTTGCACGCTTGAATTTGTATGAATGTGGCGGTGAATCTTTACGCGCGTGCGACAGAGTCAAGCAGTGAAGACGTTGTGCGAGATTCTTCATGCTCCGCGACCGTACTTTAGTACACAAAACTGCTACAGAACTTCTGTCATTTTTCTAATTTGGAATGTCAGTTTGTCTTAATAATATCAAAATTTTACTACTACGTGCAAGAGAGGCTTGTCTTGAGTTTACCTACTCTCGCTTATTTACAGTGCAATTTTGTTTTTTAGGCTAATAAAGGCAAGATTGGAGGTCCAGCAGAAAGAAGTGAAGGCATTCTAATTTGTCTGCTCACTGAACAGAAAACAGGCATAAATAACTGGTATTCTTCCACAATATGCAGGATTTAATTAAAATTAATGTCAAAATTTTCAAGATTGTCTATGCCTGTTTACAGCATACATAGCTAGTATAAATAAAGAAATAAAAAGAATTTAAATAATTACCTACATGTAATAATTACACTTACCAGTAACTTCCTCCAATCGAGCACTAGCAATCCAAGCAGGCGGGTGATTTGGATTAGTTTCACGTACAGATTTCAGCAGTAACCTGGCCTTTTTGATGTCATTAATATCGCCACCATACGTAGGTATCATAGATTGTAAATCAGTGAGATAACCCTTTGGATCAACTACAGTTTGCCCAGTCACTGAGTCAGATACTTGGGATAGTTTGACGGTCATCAAAGTGTTTCGGGCTTGGCCGATCTTACGCAAATCGAGGTCACCTGCAAGAGAGATTTAAAAATATATAATTTAAATATTGAAGTGTGTATTGTGATGATAAGTAATAATTTTGTTTTAATACAAGCTTTTTTACTGTAATTTCAACCAAACTCCATATCTCTACTAAATTTCACTGCCGTCAAAGTTGAGTTTCGTACATTTAAACTGAAATGGCTATAAATAGGGCCACGACAACCCCCAGCAACGCATCTGTAGGAAACCAAGGAAGCGCCTTTTTTGTCATCATGTTCTGACAAAAAAATGATTTTAATTGATAGATATGACTATTGTCTTTGGAGACTTGTACCTACTTACTTATCAATACTCAACTAATATGTTGTTGTGTAACACTAATTGGTGCTGGCATATCATATGCGCCCCTAATTCCTTGGCGCCTGTGTGCGTCATAAACTTCATATACAAAGAGAGTACAGCCCTTACTAGAAGACGTAATGCTAAACGAAATGATACTAAGCTAAAAGGTTACCTGACGGTGTTAACATTCCAGGTGTCATGACACCAGGCATCATTGATGCTAGCCCAGACCCAGGGTCGATAGATGAAGATGACTCTCCTCCAAGATTCCTGGACAGCACACTGTCGGGCAATGGTGTGAACTTTTCAGCCCGTGGATTCCTCTGTTTCCTGTTACGTGCATCACCAACTTCAGGTATGGCTGCCCATTCGTCCTCTGACACCATTTTTAGTTCTCGTTTCAGATCAGAGAATTGTTGCTGGATCTTTGGTCTGTGAAATGTAGTTAGTTAGTTTTAAAAACAACATGGTTTAAATTATAAGCTTCCTGTAACAATTACTTGTAGAAAAATAAGTTCAAATTATAATTGATTATATGCAAATTTGTATGCTGCAACATCTGTATATTCAATTTGATAATTGTATATTGGAACTCATAAAATTATGAATGATTCAATAAATTAAATTACTAAAATGGGCATGCATAGTTATACAGGCATGTTTGTATTATAAATTAACTAAGCAACATTGTTTAGCTGTTCAAAATATTTTGTTTATTGATACGGACCTGGCCTGATTCAATAAATTAAATTATGTTTATCTTTATCTAACCTTTTAAAATTGCTTAACACAATTGTAATTGTCCAATAAAATTTCATTTTTACCTTTCTTGACGATATCTCTCCAAGTCCTCTTTCAACCGTTTCTCTCTGTATTCTTTCCGTTTCTCATCCATTCTCTTGTCAATTGATTCATAAATAGCGTCCGCCTCAGCATCATCTTTGTCATATGGATCCTAAAAATATTAACAATTAATTAATTTGAGGTCACTTTTTTTAGCTAAAAACTTAACTTTAGCATACATTATAATGTACAAATAAATTATAAGGATAATACCCTATGTACAATGTAGAGTACAATTTTTTTAATAGAATAAGAACTGTAAATATATGGAAATAAGTTCCCAATTCACAAAACTGGAAATTCTTGGCTTGTTCTGAAGTGCTATGCCAGCTATAAAAATTTGGGCCTAACATGGTAAATAAAAAGTTAGTATGGGATGACTGGTATACAAACCTTAGAGAACAGTGAGCCGCTATAACCCGAAAATTCATCATAATTAGAGTCATTCAAGTCTTCATCATCATCTTCCTCCTCATTTTTTTTGCGTTTAGCAGCTGGCGGTGCATGACGATCGTCACTGCAATAAATAAATTGCAAAAGTTAGAATTTAGTAGTGTTCAATTTACACAATGTTATGACAAATAGTAAACAACTAAAATTACAGTTCACAGGACGTTAGTAATGCATGTAAGTATGAATGGTCATGTAAAATTAAAACAAAAGAAGTCAGTATAAATGAAAAGAAAATCGTTTACATAATTGGTCTTCTATGGTTTTAGCTTGTTTATTTATTTGTACTCACGATACATCGTTGGCGTCTCGCGCTGGACCGATATCAGATCGAGTAGTGAATCCAGTAGCACTGAAAATCAAAGTTGATCATTAAAATATAATTTTAAGAAAAAGAATTTATATTCATTATATAGAATCCCCAAAATACGTACCCTCTACCAACACCAGCTACATAACCTAGAGGAGCTGGGATTCCAAGAAAATGTTTCTTGTTTTTGTTGACGAATGCTTGTGGTGGCACCGACATGGTTGAAGATAACACTTTAATCCAATTATTTATAGAATATTATTTATCAAGTTATTTCACAGAAATACACAATTTCCCTGTAAACGCTGTTGACAACTTTGACGTTTACTATGTTTATTAAAAATTTTACTCCTCCAGAAAAGGCAACGGAGTTGAATCCATACAGTCAAATTGTTGGAGTAAATATTTTTTTTTAATATTCTGGGGGTCTACTACGAATATCGTAATTCATTTCACTCTTTTGCTTAACACTGTTAGCATGAACGAAATGGTACGCTTAGAAATTCGAAAATATATAATATATACATAATACCTGCCAGATAATTTGACCAGTGTATAGAGTATTTTATCGCTACTCGATAAAAAAGAAAGATTACAGCGCGCGAAACCAGTTTAAAAAAGCCTTGTAATAAGCACGTCTACATCCAAGTCTACATCAAGTTAAAAGTTGTCGTAAAACGAGCCTCAACTGTCAAAAAAAGGAATCAATAAGCAAGCGCGTTGCTTAGCAACGGTTTTGTTGGTTGATTGACTATTCGTAGAATTTTGAAAACATTGATGTTATACGTTGCCTGCAATTAATTAATTTTCCGTTCATTTGCACCCCATCAGTACCTATTTACAGGGTAAGTCGGAGATAATGGCACAAAGTTCGATATCGGTTCAAGATATGCCATCTAACGACAATAGTTTGTCTACTAAGGAATTTTTACAAAACGAGAAAAATTGTGAGATATTTAAAGATAGCGATGAAGAGATCAAGACGATATTAAGCGAGATCAACAAGCTTTCTGGTAGCAACAATAATAACCTGATATCTGGAGACATGGATGATGTTGATTTGATATTAAAGAGGGCAGAGGATATTGCCTTTGAAACGAAAAACTTGCTGAAAAGTTCAGTAGTTTCGTCTCTCAATGGATCGCCGGAAGCTAGCCATAAAATACCGGAGATAAAGGTCACCAAGCCTGACTTCGAATTTAAAGCTGACAACAAGACCCCTGTACACAAGGTATGTTTGAATCATTTATTCTATACAATATAAGAGTGGGGCCGGCGAAGTGTTTTAACCGCCGTATCCCGTGTGTTTATTTATTTATTGATATACCATCAAGTGTTTACAAAGGAAATTACAGTAGATTTTTACAATCTTTCTTATTTTATATTATTACTAGCTTCTGCCAGCGACTTCGTCCGCGTGGAATAGTTACCCCCTCCGCACCCTCCCCCGCGTTCACATTCACAACCCCTGATTTTGAAACTTTCTTCATTGGTGCTCCGCTCCTATTGGTGTTAGCGTGATGATTATAGCCACAGAATTTTTCAAATTGGAGCAGTAGTTCCTGAGATTAGCGTGTTCAAGCAAGCAAACAAACAACAACTTCTTTAAACATTAACTCTTCAGCATTAAGTATAGATAGATGTAACACTAATAATATGTAACAGGTATATACAATACAATACAATACTCAACGAAAATGTTATTTAATTTAGACTATATTAGTTAACTTAAAATTTAACCTTAAACTAAATTTTGAAATTTTGCAATAAGAAATGTTAGATATTATGGCTATTTTTGTAATAATTTGACAGTTTTTGTATGAATGATGTGTATGAATGTGTGTGTTACCAAAATCTAAGGATAATGTCTATGAACTGAAACCAATTGCAATTCTGCGGCCACACACCACAGCAAATGTGGTGGTAGTCACTAGGATTTTTAGTTGACAGATGTCTGTCATAGTTGATTTTGGTAACACATGGGACACGGCGGTTGAAAGCTTCATGGCCCCACCCATAAAACAAAAATATTGTTTCTATCTATGTCCATTATAGACTATAAAAACAATCCAACTGATGTGCCCCAGATTGGTTTATTTTGTAAGGCAATGATGCAAAAATGGCACAATTTGGTCTATTCATGAGCCACAAGTGACAAAGTCACAGGCAAAAGCTAGGTTTTTGTATATAGATAGTCTGTCAATGAATAAAACAAACTTTTAAAAATACAATTTATTTCTACTTTGTCATTCTGTAATCACAATTCTCAAATTATCCTTAAAACTATAAATTAAAATCTAAAATAAATTAGTAAGTAATGTAAAACATAATTAGGTAGTAAATACAATGTTAATGTCACATTTACCACCTAAGCAAGTCTTCTCATGTTTCTGATGCATTTTTCATATTTAACTTTTATAATTTTTCATGATAAGTAAAACCTATTGTGAGTCCATCATATTTTACAAAGTTTAAATCAATTGTAAGAGTTATTGCCAAATGTACTACATAGTTTACAAGTTGTACAACAAATAAAGAACCTTAAATAGACTGTAACAATGAACAGTAATGAAACTACAAAATACAAATTTTGCAGATTCGGCACTGTACGCTGCGCCACAGTATTAAAACTTCAACATACAAATTTTGCAGATTCTATACTGTATGTTGCGGCAGTAGAAATATGCTTAAATAATTTCCAAATTAACAAAACTCAGGACTCTCACCTAAGTCTTTTCTCTACATCAGTTAAAAAAAGTCTGGACTCAGTGGGATAAAATTAAATATGAATCATGCAAAATTAAAAATAAATTGCTTAAAAATATGTAAGGCTGAACATCAAACATACAAACTCATGATTGATCCATAGTAATTATATGCAAAGCCTTACTCCTGATGGATTTGTTTCAACAAAACTCTCAGCCCTGCCAAGTTTTCCTTGGCTACAGGTTCAACATAAGATACCGGCAGGATGAATCCGTATCTACCAGTGTCACTCAACTCGATGGTGTAACTGTACTTGATACCTTGAGACTTGGCCCAATCATCAGACCCCCCGGATGCTGGATAGAGCAGTCCGCTTGAGGAACCTACTGAATATTTGGAACCACCTGTGTTTTCTATTGCCTGGAAGAAGAAAGGATAGTTAGAAATCACATCTGATGTGTCTGCCAGCACAAGTTGCCTCAAGTTCCTTGCTAAGAAACTCCTCTTTTTGTAGAAAAATCTTATTTCCACAATGTTGGTGTAAGAAAGCATGACAGTTATTTGATAACAAACAGTTAATGCATCCCAGACACGTTTAACACCTTAAAACAGGCGTAACATCTGCCTAGAGAAATATTTCTTTGTTGTAGCTGTTGTTGTTTTTGTTTTTTTTTTTTACGTTGGGTACTCACTCTGCTTAGATGGGCAGTGTAATCAGCTAAAGTTTTTTATACTGGATACACAACAACTCTAGTGACTCACTAGTTGGAATCCAATATTAGGAGGGTAATGCTACGTACAAGTTCAATAATAATATTATGTCAGATCCAAATTCTTGCCTCTACAATGATTTTCAGTTAAATGTTTTCTAAGGGTGCGGTTAAAACATGTCTTTTAAATGTCGACCCGGAATGAATGACGATAATGAACGGCCTGGTAATTGAAACCGTTATGTTATTGCCATAAGGGTTTGAATCATCAATTCTGAACTGACAGTTCATGCATTATTGTTGTTTGTTCTGGGTCGACAAATTTGGGGTTGTGTTTTAACTGCATCCTCTTTGAACAATGTAAACTTAATCAAAAAGATTGTCAAGTTACAAGTACCTACCCACGGGTCACGGTACAAAATGTGTGAGCAAATTCTCTGGTAAAATGCATGTATCAGGAGTAAATATGTGCAATGTAAATTATGTAATATTAAATACCTGCGCCATAGCCTTGCCGACCGCATCCATTTCCTTGTAGTCTGGAGGCACAACATTGTCATAACCCCATGGATACAGCAAGTACTGGCCGTAGCTATGGTAAGTCAGGTATGCTGAGAATTTGGTGGCACTGTTTGTGATGAAATCCTGTAAGCGAAAAACATGTTGCTTGTTCATGTTAATTTAACACAATCTTACCTATCTACCAATTTAATTCTACTAATAGTTTATTGCAATAGCAATAACTTGAACTAAACTACCTACTAATGAAACACAGTAGACCAAACTAAGTATTTTCCTTCCTAGGAATAGTTAAACACATAAACATTAAAAAAAAATTGTACTTAACCACTTTTACCTAACTTTAGACGTAAAGTTTGCTAAAAGTAGCCCGAAACGTAAATGTAGCATTTTGTGTGCTCTGCCTATAGTAGGAATTTTATAAGCTGGGGGTTTAGGACTGCAGAACTCATCTGGTAAAGATAACATTGTTCTCGTTTGTTGAAGCCTCTCGCTAATAACAAATCAGAACAAGTAACAAAAAATGCAAACAAATAGCTACCGTCTTCTCTAAGTTACAAGGTTGAAATTGCAAAAGCTTAACTCATTAAGAAAGGCCTTTCGTCATTGTAAGCGGTACCTACTCAGATGCATCGTCGGCGTTGTAGTGCGTCCATAATAGAACAAACGAGAAAAATGTTACCTTTACCAGATGAGGTCTGCCGTCCTAAACCCCCAGCTTATAAAATTCCAACTTTACCCCTTTTGGGAATACAGGCGTGATGTGTGTGTGTTGTTGAAAACAATAATTTTGAATAACCACTCGCTGTTTTTATCTAACTACATAGTTAAAACCGCTTTAATGAACAAATAATGTTCCTTTAGTGATATTTATATTATTATCTGAAGAACCCTTGACTTAAGTGTGTTTTTCATTAATACGTGCAGGTGAACACTCAGACGTTTCTCAAGTACCTACCTATTTTATGCCTTAACGTTATAATTTAACACATTCACTGTCCTCATACAAAATGATATGAGAACGTCACACGTCCAAGTGTGCTTCCACTTTGAAGATGTGAACCTATAATAGAAGCACGAACTCCTGAAAAAAATCTTCATGACCCCACGTTGGGGGCACGCGTACAGGGAAAGTGTTAATTCATTATAATCAAGACAATCTTAATAATCTATATAAATAAAAATGAATCACTGAAATGTATGTAGGTAGGTAAGCGCATAACTTCCGATCGACTGCACTAAATTAGATAATACTTTATTTGTTGTGTTTGTTATTGTCCGGCGAAAGAAATTTTAGGAAAAATACAACAGGGGCATCGGGTAGATGGAAATAATATGAAATTGTCTCGAGTATCCTGTACCTAACAAATGTACTTACAGCTAGTGCCTTTGATTCTGGTTCTGAAAATGCTGCTCTGCCTCGGAAAGTTTCACTACAAGGATTACTTGAGGCCCCTTTTCCACCCCATCGGTATCTGGAATAAATTAAAATGACCCCAAATAAAGTTTGAGACTTTAGTTGCATATGTACCTATCTGATTGGGTTGGTGTTCCACAAGGGTCTCTTCTGAGGCTACAGTTATTTTTGTCTAAATAATCCAGTTGATAAAAGGGTGGGCCTTAGAAAATACAATTCTTACCCAAAGTTTCTGTTAAGATCAGTCCCAGAGCATACTCTCGCCACGTTACTGGGTTTTCTGTTCTTCCTCCAAAGTCGATCAACCGTATGGGTATGTTCGTACCCATCAGGATTCACAACGGGGAAGAAATACCTGCAAGACGATTAGTTTTAAACTTTTGTTTATATGTAAACTTAGGCCAGCAAATGGGGTAGGTATTCATGTTTACCAATCTGTGTTTTTAACGTCATCGGACTCTCCGTCGAAATTTTCTGCAAATTGGTTGATGAAATATGTAACGGTTGCAGGGCTGATCCATTCCCGCGCGTGAATCCCTCCATCAATAAATACCGCTTTGTTATTTGGCTTGCCGTCAGAAATTCGTAAAATCTGCAAAGAAGAAAACAATGTGAAACCATTGAAAGTTAATCTGGTTTAGTGTGTAAGATACCATCTGCCTCACTAACCTTAAGATCACGATTTTCGTAAGACTTTCCGATGGTTTTTACGCTAATAATGGATGGATATGTCGTCGCCAAATAATCCATAAAACCGTGGATGTCTTCCAGTCTGTGATATTGTTTCCATGTCATACGATGTCCTAAAAAGATTTCTTAGTTTAAAATCTGCAACCTATGACATAACTATGCTTTTTGAAACGTTCGCTAGCGATATTTGGTTTGGTTACAGCCTTAAGTATCTATGATGGCTTCTGGAACTCAACAATATCTCCATAGAACAAAAGAACTCAGACAATGGTGGTTGTGGAGTTTTGTAGTTAACTCCATCCAACCTTTAGTGGGAGTTAGTTACGGCTCTACACGATAAGAGTAAATGCCGCAGACGTATTTGTTAAAATGTGTAGGTACAAAATTCGTGAATGTACTACAAGTTTAGGTCACTAAACTGATGCACTTTACAACGGTTCCATGCAATGCAAACTGGGAATACAGTCGTGATTTGATTGTGCGATTGTGAGTTATAGGCGACTTAAAATAATAGTGTAGGTAACTGAACTATCATAATTTTATGTTTAAATCACAGCTGGCGAACATTATAACATAAAGCTAGAGATTCACACATGTACATATTATATAAACAGTTGCAGTTAGTTACAAAGTCAAAAACTGACGGAAACCCTTAATTTAGTCTAACGCATAAACATGCAACCACAGACACATTTTAAATGTTTAGACATAACGAGATAATTAGCCATGATTCGTGATCGTGCTGAATCGTGCAGATGCTGTGCCTAATAACAACGAACCCCAATTAGCTTCCGGCCAATACTCCATAGGCATGTTGAGAGTATTGTAGCCCATGTAGGCGCCTACTAAACCTATTCGGCGATGGGAAGCCCTGTAACGCCAAAAATTGTAAGCTCTTGCTGCAACAGAATGATATGGATCCTTCGAATATTGTTAATGTACATGTTGATGCCGGTGATGATAGCAATAGTTTTAACCAACGTGCCAACTGTCATAAGTAAACCTATTGTTAAGATCGGTATGGTAAGAAAAATACAGATTGTATTAAAATTATTCCATAATAGATGGACACATTGATGATGGATCTTAAAAAAGTCATACCTCGTCGATCATCAAGTTCCAGTTCCTCAGGACTGCGAGGCGGGTTTTCCTCATCGATCCTCTTTTGCAAATCCTCTATGATGACATCATAAGCTATATTCTCTCTTTTAAAGACCCTCGTCACGTTTTCTATAGCATCGTGCTTTACAAGTATGTCAGCGGACTGGTGATCACCTCCCCACGTCGAGATGACTGCAATTAAACAAAGGTCATTGAAACGATTTATAGTATGCATTGTTGTAAATTCAATCTGCGTGGCTGATAAAGAGATAAATCAAACTAGTTTGTGTAGGTACATTAAATAGTTACTAATGTTGAAATAATGCTTACGGTTTCTGCGCCTTAATCTTGTTAGGATTGGCCGTATCCCAGTTTTATTGGTGGAAATCTTCCAAACTTGAGCTCCGGAATAGTCGATTTTGACTTCGTTTTTTGTGAGATCTGCTGCTTTAAGTATTAAAACAGCGGGTTCCTCTTCGGAATCTTCAGACTTAGGAGACTGATTTACTGGTATGGCTGGTTCATCTACTTTAGCCGGAACTTCTGGTGCCGCAAGTTCGCCTTGTTTAGTCGAGTCTTTAGCGGACTGTTCGTCTAGTAACGCTGGTTGCTTTTCTTTTACAATGTTTTTTAGGGGCTGTTCATCTGGTAACACGGCTTGTTCTACCTTTACTAGGTCATTTGTAGGCAGCGCATGTGATGGCGCAGGTTCTTCTCGTCTAATACAGTCGTTAGAAGATTGCGACTGTGGTAATGCGGGTTCTACATCTTTTGCTATTTCCGTTAAAGCTGGTTCAGTTATGTTGGTTTTAATCTCTTCAACATCTGAAGGCTGTGGTACGGAATTTCGTGCCGGGAATTCTAAAAATTATTTTTTATTTAATTAATTTTAATTAAAGAAAGATGAACATAAAAAAGGCATTAAATATCTAAAACTTCTGCTGCAGTGCTCCCTGGTGGCCAACGGGCGAAAAACTTGCTAAGAACCTACTCTGAAATTAAATCAATATACTTACCTAATGCAAAAAAGTATTTAAATCGAATCAGTAGTTTTCGAGAAAAATGGTAACAGACATACAAACACACAAAACCTCTTGCACAAAACGAATACAGGTTCCTACTAAGTTCTCCGTTTAGTCGAGGGAAAAATATGCTATTAACAGTCGTAAGCTCGTAACTGTAAGTACTTAGTCGTTTTTGGCTTTTAAATTGCGGAATCAGCAAGGTATTTACTATTTCCTAACTCCTTACTATTATACTGTTTTAAACTTTCGTGATTTTCACTCATAATTACTAAACTAAACGGGACTTATCACGCAATAAATATTTAACTACTTTATTTATTTATTTTGTTAACTCGTGACCACGGTTGCTGCAATGTGGCTGAAACGTCGAGGTAAATAAATAAATATTTATTGCGTAATAAGTCCCGTTTAGTTTAGTAATTACTTACTATTAATCAACATTTGAAGCCGTGGTGGCCTAGTGGTTTGACCTATTGCCTCTCAAGCAGAGGATCGTGGGTTCGAATCCGGGCTCGCACCTGAGTTTTTCGGAATTTATGTACGAAATTATATTTGAACCATGAGCTTTATGAAGAAGAAGGGCCCGCGTGGGAAATACGGCCCAAGCCCTTTCATTCTGAGAGGAAGCCTGTGCCCTGCAGTGGGACGTATAATATAGGCCGGGACGATGATTAGTCAACATATTTTCTATTAGATCGTTTAGTTAATACATTAAACTAAAGAAGGACAAGCGTCTTTAAACAGCATGTTAAGAACTGCAAAATTTCCTAGCTTCTAAGCAAAATACCCGGAAGGAAACTAACGAATCAAAACCAGAGTGTGTTCTCAAATGAGGGTTCTGGTCTGGACATCCGCTCACCTTCGAGCAAAATACGTGCGCGAAATCTCAACTAATTCCGGTGCTCAGAGGCTTAGCAAGCTGAGTAGCCTGGAGCCTATAGGGCGGTAAATTTGGCTATTTTTTTTGTTTTTGAAGTATAAAAGAAACATTTATATACACGGAGATATCTAAAACCTTTAAACGAGCATTTCTTTTGTATATAATCAGAATCTCGGAAATGGCTCCAACGATTTCCGTGAAATATTATAGTATAGTATGCAGGGGGTTTTGGGGCCTACATATCGATCTAGCTTGGTCTTATCTCTGAAATAATGCTTTGTTTTGAGTTTTAGGCCGAGCATAGCTCGGTCGACCATGTACTGTAATAAAACACGGAGAAAATACCTATGTCTCGAAAATTTTAAACATGAAACTACCGTGAGTAGCACTCATAGTGAAAATAAACTGATCCGTTTATTTTCTCGAAAATTTAACAAAAGTTACAATATTTTAGTAAACCAAATAATTAGGTACTCCAACGTCTGTATTTGAAAAATTACACAGCGCTTTGTAAAGTATAAAGTCGTGTACTGCCTTTTCGGCGAATTATTTTTCGCAAACTGATTCATTTGGCAAATGTCTCATTTCCCAAATGTTAATTTTTTCTGAAACTGTGAACTATTCAGGATATATTTCAGGACTATCCTGTAGGTTAGGTTAGGTTAGGTTTGTTTTATAACAATCCTGAAAAGTTTACAGTTTCAGAAAAAATAAACATTTGGGAAATTAAACATTTGCCAAATGAATCATAATGCGAAAAGTTTTTCGCCGAAACATTAGTAAACCCGACAGGTTGATGACTCCGCCTCGCACTTGGCTGATTTTCGGGTGACTGTGACCCTTTTTTGAGGGTCGGATACGCGCCTGCCTACTGGCGGCAAATGTCTAAGTCCGCCACTGCCGGCGGTACCTACTCAGAAATCAAGTTCTATGCCTAAGTAAACCGTTAGGAACAAGAAGCAAGATCAGGCCGTGAGTGGAAAACCACAGAGAAAGTCATTAAACGTGTCACAAGGAAAGGCTTCGCATTTAAATATCGGACATTTAATTTCCACTTTGTATGCCCGTCGCGCTTGCCCGCAATTGATACGGTATCAGAGAACACGATTGATATACGGCGCATGACACATTACTTTTACTACTGATTTATAGACATGCTACCGACAATTCTAATTAATGACCCCTGAATTCGTACGGAATCGTTAATTGCTTCAAAGACTAGTTCCGTGAATTTGATTTGAACTTTCTATGACCAGATAGCCCAATGGTTAGAGGACCTGACTACTAAGTTTCAAGTCCTGGGATCGATCCCCGGTATGGGTCAGATCTTATGTGTGAAAAATACGCATGTTTGTTCTCGAGTTTTAGGTTTTTAATATGTATGTTTATGCGTTGCCTAGTACTCACAAGCATAACATAAGCTTTACTTACTTCGGGACTGGTCGATTGGTGTCAATTGTCCCGCGATATTTATTTATTTAGCTTGTTTTCTAGTAGTGCTTTAAGCGGTATCCAAAAGTGTCAATATATTTTAGCAGGAAAATATCTATGTTAGATGAAACTAGAGTTATTTATTGAAGCAAACGTGGTATAATTACTAACACTCAGGACTTAATCACACGTCCTATAACATTACTTCTTATCGTCGTTCACTCTGCCATCACATCCATGGCCGATGCTATGTGGCCGAAACGTCGACGTAATTTTAGCAATAAAAAAAGCGCGATTTAGTCCCGCGTGTTAGTTATTGTAAATAAAAAGTATCTTAAAAGGTGTAACAAATCTGAAAACAAAGCGCGAATATTGGAGTCACAATTCGACCCACTACTGGGCATAGACCTCTCAATCTGAGGCGGAACTGGGCCACTTATTTATTTATTTACTTCGTAGGTATGTGCACTCATCACTGCAGGTTTCCTCGCGAGGTCTCTCTCATCGATTAACTCATGTCTGTGCCTAATTTCAAAGAATCCTCATAAATGGGCATTTCCCATTTAGTATTATTTTGTATCAATTGTTACAATTTGATTCCAATTATCCTCATCTACTTAATCCCTTAATTCTGGTTACGTTTTGATCTTCAATTACTTCTTATTGCTAAAATAATCGTGAAATTCTTTAGAATTTGAGAAAAGGATGACAAAAAAAATACCATACTCCAAAAAAAAAAGAAAATAAATACCTTGTCCTGGAAGAAGATCGTTGATGAGCGGAGTGCTAAGCACCCCCGACGCAGCTGCTAAGAGCACAACCACCACGGCCCACGATTCCATGGTTACTGAACTGGCCGTCGCCACCGATGCCGCCGCCGGCTCACCTGAGTGACCGCTGCCTGCGCTTACGCACAAGTTCAGCGCAAAGGCTTTTCTCAACAGTCAGTTTAGACCGCATCACTAATTGATATTCTAAATTGGTATTGTTTTAAATTTGGAGAACTGGTCGCTTTTTGTGGGTCACTAGAAATTCACTGTTGCTAAAACTGGAAATTTCTAAAGTTGTAGTTTACAGAGACAGCACTATCTAACTCTGCCCCTTTGGGCAGGTATTTCAAATGCCTAACTAGTACATTTTGATGCATTTTTTACCTGCCAAAAGGCAGGATAAAAATCGCTGATATTTTCTGTCGATGAATACATACATGTTTTGGAACCAGAATGACAACAATCTTAATGAGCCGCATGCCCGGTCGTTGCCTCCGGTTGCAGTTATTTAACATTGTTGACAAACTGTTTGCCGTAAAACGGGTTTACCTTCTTTTTCTTATTTTTAAATATAGGAAATATCTGAATAGAAAAACGTTTTTGCTCCAAATAGAGTTCGCGGTACGGTAAAAATTGAGCAACATTTTGTTTTTGTATTAGTTGGAGTGGTTTGACTTGATTTGATTTACTTGATCTAACTTCTAATGCCGCATTTTCGAGTCCTCGGGATAAGACTTGAGTCATTAAGTCAGTAAGTAGGTAATATATTATAAATAATCATACGATTGTGATAGGTAACTGACGAATGGGATTTTTAATTACATTTCCATTTTACTGCAATTAATGAATAATATGTGACGAAAACTAAAATGCGAAATTTACATACGTCAACTCGATTGAATGGACGTAGCTTTTTCTACCCAACGCCTATTGTTAGTCACTTTAGGTATAGTCGCGGAATGAAAAGGTTCGTCACTTTTCGACCTTAACACGTTGATATAGAGTCGAAAAGTGACGAACCTTTTCATTCCGCGACTGTACCTACGTGTTAGTTATAGTATTTTGTTAGTTGTACCTAACTAGTTTTATTTTTAGGGACACCAGTCTTCAAAACAAAGTTTAAAAGAAAACGACACACGACGTAAACCTAAAGCGAGGCCTTATTCAGCCGGCGTTATCGATTCCAAGAAAAGAGAGTCTGTGAAAGTAGCCAGGTTTGTAACTAATTCACCAAAACGTGCTATAAATTGTAAGCACGAACCATTGATCGAAGAGTTGAAGGATACTAATGAAAGGGTCAAAAGCCTCGAACTTATTAATGTACAGTTGACGGACGACAATAAAGTGTTACGCAAACAATTAGAAAAAATCAATGAAGAAAAACACGTAGCTGAACTTAAATTGGTGGAATGTGAAAAATTTGTCGGTCGGCTAGGAAAAGAATATGAAAACAGAAATGCAGAACTGAAGGCAGTGAAGCAAAGTGAGAGCAAATTAGTGGCGGAACTGCAAAAGGAACGTAACGAAAGAAAGAATTTAGCGATACAGCGAGATAAAGATTCCGCTATAACTCAAGATCTGCAGCGGCAGGTTAAGGAGATGGAGATGATTTTAAGGAGAAAGCATCCTGATTCTGTTTCGGCATTAATAGGTCAGTATGGTATCAAAATTAGAGAATTTTCTTACTTTGTCAATACCTACCTACCTACAACGTACTTATGAATTCGAGTGTTTTATTTCAGTTGCCGCGAAATCATCAACTGTTGAAGATAACAAGAAGAAATTATTGGAAGACCGTATCGCTCGATTGGAACAAGAACTCAAAGATAAAGAAGGCCATTTTCAGGGCATACTTTTAACTCTTCAAGAGAAGTTCAGTGACATGAAACAAAAGTACGAGAATCACATAATAGACGTGGAAAGACAGCTGATGGAAGACCGTAAAGTGAACAACGAACTGAAGTGTAAGATAAATAAATTAAATTTGGTTGATGAGACTTCTCAAACTGTGCCAAATGTGCATAATGCCAGTACGCAAACTGTTCATAAACCTGATAGGGCGTCTTCTGCTGTGAGCAGAATGACACAGAATTCAGCATTATTAATGAATAGACTGAAGGAAGACAGCTATTTAGTAGCTACAATAAAAGGATTGCAATCCGAATTGACCGTCAAGCAGCGAACGATTGCCAAAATTAATAGAGAAACTGAGGAGTTAAGAAAGAATTTACGGAATTTGCAGAAGGAGAAAGAAGGTGAGTGTACATGGACAAAATACGACATTCCATGCATTTAATTTATCTATCTCAATAAAACAAAAAATACAATTATTGTAAAGAAAGGCTAAAGGAATTCTGTACACTTTTTTTCAGTGTTGCTCCATTTGAATCCACAGAAGAAATCTGGTCATAAACAGAACGCCAAATCGGCTGAAAACATTCTAATGAAGGTGACCACGGAAATGGAAGCTGAACTCTCAGAGACAAGAAAACATCAAGAAGTGTTGGTGCAAGAACGGAATAGCCTTCTTGATTCACTAAAGCGGACAAACGAGGAGTTCATCTTGCTGAAGAAGAAACGGATTCAGGATGTAAGTCTTTAAAATAAAAATAAAACTTTCGGATGATATCACCTTTTCCAATGACCGTCTGGGTTGCTAGCACCATCTCATATGCTACACTAAGTTACTTAATTGCTGCGAAACAATTTCATCCATTTCATGCAGGGGGGTGTTATATCCCCTAAGCTATTCACTAACGCACTAGAGGATGTCTTTAAGACCCTGGACTGGAAAAGACGTGGCATAAACGTAAACGGCGAGTACATCTCTCACCTCAGGTTTGCCGATGACATAGTCGTTATGGCGGAATCTATGCAGGATTTGGCGGAAATGCTGAACAGCCTTAATGACGCTTCGCGACGAGTGGGGCTTGGGATGAATTTGGACAAGACAAAGGTCATGTTCAACGATCACGTCATCCCTGAGCCCTTGTTCGTTGGAGATTCGGCCCTCGAAGTTGTTCAGGAGTATGTCTACCTAGGACAAGTCATTAAGCTTGGTAGAAAAAACTTCGAGAAAGAAGCCGATAGAAGGATTCAATTGAGCTGGGCAGCATTTGGGAAGCTTCGTCATATCTTGACGTCATCCCTGCCACAATGCCTGAAGACTAAGGTTTTTAACCAGTGCGTCCTACCCGTTATGACTTACGCTGCAGAAACGTGGACACTCTTAGGAGGATTAGTCCATAAGTTCAAAGTCGCTCAGCGTGCCATGGAGAGGGCTATGCTCGGTATCTCGTTGAGAGATAGGGTCCGCAACGAGCAAATAAGACAAAAGACGAAAGTCGTTGACATAGCCCGAAGGATTAGCACGCTAAAGTGGCAATGGGCTGGTCACGTTTGCCGTACAACTGACGATCGTTGGAGCAGACGTGTCCTGGAGTGGAGACCACGTTTAGGAAAGCGTAGTGTGGGACGCCCTGCGACACGTTGGACTGATGACCTTAGGAGGACAGCTGGCAGTGGGTGGAAGAGGGAAGCCCAGGATCGCGAATTTTGGCGCAATATGAGGGAGGCCCGGGTATGTCCTAAAACTGCGGCCAGTAATACCGGAGGACGGGCAGCAGCGTCCCTAATATGTACGGTTTTTCCACTGCGGTCGCCAACCCGCCTGCCAAGCGTGGCGACTACGGCAAATACCCCCCTATGGCTGAGTCCAAACGAAAACGGCCCCTAGTCTCCGGTAGCCCCGTTGTTCCAGGCTACGGTAGCGGCCTGGGTAGCGGCGGGGCAAGGGGTGCTAAGAATCCCCGGAAGCGATCCGGCTACCATCACCAACGATCCCTGGCCCTGGCAACGTATAACTGCCGTACGCTGCGGACGGATGATAGGTTAATGGAACTGGAGGAGGAATTGAGTAGGTTACGATGGGGTATAGTAGGGTTATCAGAAGTCCGAAGAGAGGGGGAGGATACGATAATCCTGAACTCTGGTAACATGCTCTATTTCCGGGAGGGCGACCAACAGTCCCAGGGCGGTGTCGGGTTTATCGTCCACAAGTCCCTTGTAAACAACGTCGTGGAGATCGTGAGTGTGTCGACCAGGGTAGCGTACCTTGTACTAAGATTGACCAAACGGTATTCGTTGAAGGTCGTACAAGTTTACGCTCCGACTTCGGCACACTCCGACGAAGAGGTGGAAACTATGTATGAGGATATCTCCAGAGCCATGCATAGCTCCGGAACTCACTTCACGGTTGTTATGGGGGACTTCAACGCAAAACTGGGTAAACGGGATGGTGAAGAGCTGCGAATGGGGCAATTTGGAGTAGGGCGTAGGAATCACCGAGGCCACCTACTGGCCGGCTTTATGGAGAAGGAGGGACTCTATATGATGAACTCCTTCTTCAAGAAGCGAGAGCACAGGAAATGGACTTGGATGAGCCCTGACGGTGTAACGAGGAATGAGATAGACTTTATTATGTCGACGAGGAAGCAAATATTCAATGATGTCTCCGTGATCAGTGCGGTTAAAACCGGGAGTGATCACCGTATGGTACGAGGCATATTGAATATTCGGTTCAAGCTTGAAAGATCGCGACTGATAAAGTCTACGCTCCGCCCGGCACCAGCCCAGCTACAAAACCTCGAAACGTTCCAGCTTGAACTTCAAAACCGTTTCAAATGCCTAGGAAGCGACATGGATGACTACAATGACGGGTTTGTGGAAGCTGTCCATACGGTTGGGTCAAAGTTCTTTAAAACTCACCGTACAAATAGAACCAAAAAAATCACACCTTCTACTCTAAAGCTCATGGAAGATCGACGTAAGATGATCCTACAGACATCTGGTGACGCTTGCCAATACCGGCGGCTTAACAGACAGATCTCAAAGTCTCTGAGGCGCGATATACGCCAGTTTAATACTAATAGTATTGAAGTGGCGATAGAGCGCAACAGAGGCTCTAAAGTTTTTGCCAAGAATCTGTCTGTTGGGCAAAGCCAATTGGCAAAGTTAAAGACCGATGAAGGTAGGATCGTGACCTCTAAACCGGAGCTATTGTTAGAGGTTGAGAAGTTCTATGGACAGCTGTACACATCAACGAAGAAACCCGTCATGGATCTAGCTGAAGACCCGAGAGCTAGATTAACCCGGCACTATACCGAAGACATCCCGGACGTCAGCCTGTACGAGATTAGTACGGCTCTCAAACAACTAAAGAATGGCAAGGCCCCTGGTGATGACGGAATAACAGCCGAACTTCTGAAGGCGGGCGGAAAACCGATACTCAAAGCCCTTCAGAAACTATTTGATACCGCCATCCGTGAAGGGAAAACACCAAAAGCATGGAACAGAAGTGTAGTGGTGCTGTTCTTCAAAAAAGGCGATAATACCTTATTGAAGAATTATAGACCCATTTCACTTCTGAGCCATGTTTACAAGCTGTTTTCGAGAGTCATTACGAATCGTCTCGCGCGCAGGTTAGACGACTTCCAGCCTCCCGAACAAGCCGGGTTTCGAAAAGGCTTTAGCACCGTGGACCACATACATGCGTTGCGGCAGGTTATACAGAAAACCGAGGAGTATAACCGCCCCCTTTGCCTGGCATTTGTGGACTACGAGAAGGCCTTCGATTCGATCGAGACTTGGGCTGTACTGCAGTCTCTCCAACGGTGCCAAGTAGACTACCGGTACATCGAAGTGTTGAAGTGTCTGTATAATAACGCCACAATGTCCGTCCAACTTCAGGATCAGATGTCGAAGCCCATTCTATTGCAGCGGGGAGTCAGACAAGGAGATGTAATCTCTCCGAAACTGTTCACCGCTGCACTAGAGGATGCGTTCAAGACTCTGAACTGGGAAGGGCGTGGCATCAATGTAAATGGCGAATACTTCACTCACCTTCGATTTGCCGACGACGTGGTGCTTATGGCTGAGACCTTGGAGGACCTCAGTGCGATGCTCGCTGACCTCGGAAGAGTCTCCGAGAGAGTTGGTCTTAAATTGAACATGGACAAGACGAAGGTCATGTCGAACGCCCATGTTGTACCAACTCCCGTCGTAATCGGAGATACTTTGCTCGAAGTTGTTGACGACTATATCTATCTGGGACATACAATCCAATTGGGTAGGTGCAACTTCGAGAAAGAGGTCAATCGACGAATTAGACTCGGATGGGCAGCGTTCGGGAAGCTCCGTAATATCTTGTCATCCGATATACCGCAGTGTCTCAAGTCAAAAGTCTTTGACCAGTGTGTGTTGCCAGTGATGACTTATGGTACTGAGACGTGGCCGCTAACGATGGGTCTTATAAGGAAGCTCAAGGTCACTCAGAGGGCGATGGAGAGGGCTATGCTTGGAGTTTCTCTGCGGGATCGCATTAGAAATGATGAAATCCGCGCGAGAACTAAAGTCACGGACATAGCTCGAAGAATCGCTAGACTTAAGTGGCAGTGGGCAGGGCACATCGCCCGTAGAACTGACGGCCGATGGGGCCGAAAGGTTCTCGAGTGGCGTCCGCGGACCGGAAGACGCAGTGTAGGTAGGCCTCCAACAAGATGGAGCGACGACCTGGTGAAGGTAGCGGGAACGCATTGGATGCGGATGGCGCAGGGCCGATCTGTTTGGCGAGCCTTGGGGGAGGCCTATGTTCAGCAGTGGACGTCTTTCGGCTGAAATGATGATGATGATGATGATGAGGGAGGCCTACGTCCAACAGTGGACGGACAATGGCTGTAGATAGATAGATAGAATTTCATCCAAAAGTCGCTAGGTTCATGCGCTTTGCCGTACGTCATCTGGGTATGAAGTCGATGTCAAACGCCGACTTAGATCGTTTGAAAATGTCGTCCTGCAATGTTGATGAATGATGACGAATGTGGCCGATTACTTTAAAGCCTTTGGAGTATTCTTTCCTTTTTATTATTTAAATAAAAATTATCCGGGATTTAACTACAAAACCGGCCAAGTGCGAGTCGGACTCGCGCACGAAGGGTTCTATAAAAACTGCAAAAAAAACAAGATGGTTGTTATGGAAGCCCCCCTTAAATATATTACTAAATATTCTGTGAATATTTCAAGCATCTACCTGTTGCCGTTATCAATATCGAGCAAAAAAATCACGTTGTTGTGTGGGAGCCCCCTTAAATATTTATTTTACTCTGTTTTTTAGTATTTGTTGTTATAGCGGCAACCGAAATACATCATCTGTGAAAATTTCAACTGTCTAGCTATCACGGTTCGTGAGACTCAGCCTGGTGACAGACGGACGGACGGACAGCGAAGTTCCAATAATAGGGTCCCGTTTTTACCCTTTGGGTATGGAACCCTAAAAATGTCTTGTTGGTTCACGTATCCGTGTGAATGTGTATGATCTAGCTTTACATTACCTACATGTCACAATTAAAATAATTTGATTTATCTTGGTGCTTCATGAATCGATTTTTGTAGTTCCCAGAACGATGATTGATGTGCTTACATTGCTTAGGCTAGAGGCCTTATTGTCTAACGCACTCGAAACCACAATCGTTTTCTTTCACCATCTTTCTATCGCACGGTCTTTACCGTGCTACTCGTGTCGTGTGGATTACTCTCCTTTGAGAGTGTAGAAAGAGATGGTGAATGCGATTGCGAGGGCCCGCGCATTAGACAATACTGCCTCAGAACTCGCTGATCAGACTCTACCGCCACTGCTGTCAAACTTCCAAAAGGAAAGTGTACACAAAAAAAAACATTGAAACTCATTCCATGTGTCACACAATGCGTTTGTTAAATGCCACCACGTTCGATCGGGAGACGTGATTTTGGGCAGCTAGGTATCTAACAAAATCTTATTTATTAGTAGGTACAGTCAGCAGCAGAATGATGAATGTAATGAACTGTTGAGCTGTTGAGTTTCTTATCACTTTGAAAATAGCGTCGTCCCCCACAACCGTTCTTCCAATCCACGTCTGCTGCTACTATACGATTCGTTACTATTTCGCTGGTTGTCGTCGTTTAAGTCGTTTGTAAACTTGGTTATTCCGTCTTTGCATGACAATGCAACCACACATCCGGGACTTAATCAGGATCCTTAATACATATGTTGCTAAAATAACCTCCATGTTTCGGCCACATAGCAACTGCCTTGAGTCTAGTCGTGACCGCGACAGCGATCTGATAAAGATCACGGGAAACAATTTGGCTAGGTACAACAAGAAAACCGATTGTCTAGAAAATCCTTGGGGAAGGCCTACTGGGGCCCTGGTGAAAAGGGGTTAATTCTGCAGAAGTTGAACAGCTGATTTCGACTTATCCCCCTTTACACATAAAATAGAAAATACTTAGCTGTTTAATTTCTGCAGACTTACTTAACCCCTTTTTCACTAGGGTCCCAGCTATATCCAGTAGCGGACGTCTGGACGACTTCCGTGTGATATGATGATGATGATGTTTCCATTTCAGCTTCACACGCTCCAATTGGCACACGAGAAAGAACTAATGCAGATGAACATGCAAATCTACCCGATGCAAGAGGAGATCAAACTGCTCAGTAGAACCGTAGAAATTCTGCAGGAGCGAGTGAGAACGGCAGATGACAAACTGGTGAAGTACCAAGCAGGTGGGAAAGAGATAGACGTACACGCTGGCGGTGATAATCCTACTAATTTTAAAAATAAAAGAGATGCACGCTAATTGGTCAAAGTTATGGGAATAAAGAGTATTAGAAGCGAAACTCTACGTCTGTCACATACTTTATTTATTAGAAATGAAATAACTTGAGGAATCTATGTTTTTAATGTTGGATTACAAACGCGTCGGCCACTATGTGATACGAGTGTAGCTTTCAGCCTTTGGTTCCCTTGCGAGGCAGGTTTTCTACAGTGGCGTAGGAAGGCGTGGGCGAAGTGGGCTCTCGCACACGGTCTCGCGGTCTGAGGGGTCTCGCGACTCGAATAGCTCTCATTTTTTTGCTCAATCAAAATCAGTACTTTAATGTGTGGTGCGCTGCGCCAGCGTAGGGCCTCGTGAAATATATTTTGCCCACACAAAATTTAGGACCTGCACCACCACTGGGCGAAAGAAAAGGGGCCTCGCTGATGCGACATCGCCCACGTCTATATTAGTCTACGCTGCCCCACTGGTTTTCAATTACACGAACGAAATGTCTGTAGCTCGATATTGATCTCATTATTCATATACATGTAACTCGAATACATATAATTTGTGACAGCTCTACTTAGTGCCTGTGTGTGTGACAGTTTCAATTCTAGAAGTTGTTGTTCCTATGCCAATGTTAAGATATTTGCTAGTATTTTAATACGTAATGCAGTGTTGTGTTCAATTTAATGGCATTTGACTAGATATAGATATTAGCTACAATTCAGCACAAGTGCCTGTCTATGAATAAGGAATAGATTAAATCTTTATGATTAATTTCTAAGTGCTTCAGGGACCATGTGAGTGTGCTTTGAAAATGGGAAAGATTTTATTTTAAAAATGAATTATGTTTTGTCCGGTTTTATGGAGTTGAGCGAAACGTTTATGGATTAAGTGGTACTTGGTAAATTAAATTATGGGCTTAAAAAATAAGTGTGACATAAGTTATACGAGAACTAGATAATGTGACTGTACTTGTGGTTCCTAAGTTATTCTAGTCAGATTAGTTATTTTTGTGAGTGATATAATAATATATCTGATATTGCTTAGTGATGATTGTGAAAACGACGTCGCCTTATGTATTGTGGTGCCTTCTTAGCGGTAAATTAAATAGGAATAAATATATTTCAGTAATAACTGTTATTTTTACTTCAAACTTTTGACTACGTTTATCTTGAGCAGCCAGTCAACTTTTTTTCTTGTATGGGGGTGAAAATTCAAGCGTTTTGACTGCTCAGTTACTGCTCAGATACATCATTACCATCCCGCGATTATTACCACAAGGGTAGGACAAGTCACAAGATCTTTGATTAAACTAGAGTTAGCATCGGTACTGTTTTTATTTTTCATGAAAGGTTTATCCCGAGCATCGTCTCTTAAAATTATTTGCTAAAACGGCAATGGTGAAATAAACGCCGTTTAAACGCAGAATATTCACCTGTGGGCCACTAATGTGTTGTAGCAATGGTGCTGTGGGCTTGACTGTCAAAATGCCCATGAAATAAACATATAAATCCTTATTCATAAAAAATGTTTACGCCATGAATGTTGCCCACAGCTTGAGTATAGCTGAACAGCCTTAGGATGTGCTTCAATTGATACCTACAGAGAAGGAGGAGGGAGGGTTCGATCGATGAAACACCCAGTTGATTTTACAATAGTAAATATAGTCGAGATCAAAAATAAATTTGCACTTTAGTACTTTTATTTTGTCACAGTATGCCTTCTGTCAATTTTATACAAATTGGGACACAAAGTGACAGCGACAAGGTAATAAAGTGTAAACATATATGTGGGGGTTTTCAGAAAAAAATGCACTCGTTTTGCCTTAATTATCCTTAGTTTTCCATACAAAATTTATTAGACAGTTTTGTGACGGTCCATACAACTTATATGGTTAACTGCGTCACTAAACTGATAATTGAAAGAGGACACTTTTTTTATTGCTTAAATCGATAGTGCTTGTGATTTTGAGTAGAAATAACCCAAAATTTGCTAGGTTTTTTAAGAAAGTACAGGGAACACTTTTTTCTGAAAATGCCCAATTCGATTTACTCAAAAAGTATATTTACAGGGTTAATACATTTATTTGGTATGCATTGGGTTAGGTTAGGTTTATTTCAGCAAATTTTGTCGATGCTACCTACTCGTTTCGATTCGCCACCACAATACCGCTACCGAAGAACTAATTTACATTATTATATTATCCTTATATTAGGTACTTACGTACTAATGACTAACTTAATTAATTACTCATTGCCCCGTAGTTAAACGTTGTGGTCATTATATTGGATACTTAAAAATATATAGGCTGGCAGATAGCAAGTTGACGTGTCGTGGATGGATAAGACTGACGATGGACGATATACCTACTGGTTATTGTATTAGGTTTGCAGTCTGTTCCAAAGAAAATATCACCAGTGTTACAATCAGTACTGCACTGTTAGGATTATTTTCTGCTCCTTAGTGTGCGTCGACTAACGTATTGTGGTCCCATTGTGGAATTTTTTCGCAGTAAAAGTCAGTGACATCGCATTCATGACGAAACTTAATCTCAGAACGTTCTACGGTGGGCTAGGCAGGAGGATGCGGTTATTATTTGTCGCCTCGGATTGAACGACCTGGTAACTTCAAACCTTTATGGCAGTTACATGTACGAGGGTTTGAAATTGAATTATCAACTCGTATATTATTGTGATTCATTCAGTATCGGCAATCGGATGAGGCTCTGAGCTTTTCAATCCCGTGCGTTAGGAAAATCTAAAGATAATGTCCATAATTCTGCGATCACACATCACACCACCGCGCGTGCATGCGTGGTGGTGGTCATTGCGATTTTTTATTGACGGTCATATTATTAGTCTATTTTCGTAACAGACGGGGTGCGACGATTGAAACGCATCGGAGCCCCACCCAATTACAGGTAGTACTTTAACAGAATCTGGTCAGAAATCAAGAAATTCGATAGTAGGTGCTAATTTGCCTCCATGAGACGCCAACTTTTTGTGGTTTTTACCAGATGTAATGATTTGCTGCACACTGAGACAAAAAAGAACCTATCATTAAAAAAATCGCTCGTGCCTAAAATACACGTTCCCAAAATACCAGATTTTTCAACGTATTATCTATTCATTACAATACGTTTACTTTTAGTTTACCACTGACGAGATGGCTTGCCTTCATTTCATTTCCAACTTTAACACCATACAAATAAAGTAGCTATTACAAAATCTGCAAACGTGGGTAACAGTATTCTAAAATTGGCTTTATTTGTAGGTCGTTATAGTTGAATATGAAATGAAGGCAAACCATCTGTCAGTGGTAAACTTTATGTAATTTTACTGTACATTCCATTATACCAGATGGCCAAAATAAGATATTCCGCCAAAAGTATTACTTCCTGGAGTAACCTTCGATTTTGTAATTATGGTGCAACGAGAATCTGGCACCTAAGCTAGAATCAATATCGTTATCGTTTGTCAATGTGTTCGAGGGGATAAGCCACGTTAGAGAGATGTTTTAAATATGTACTGTAGTAAATATACCTACTTTGAAAAATCTGGTATTTTGGGAACGTGGTATTTTAATTACGAGCGGAAAAAAAATATGGCAGCTGGTGGTGGTGGCAGTGGCCAGCTACCAGTTGCTTATCCTGGAGTTGACCCAATGTACGCTACAGGGTGCACTACTGCAATTCCATTAAAACAGGACCTTATGTTTTGCGTCTTTATTTAGATTGCTCTCATTGCATTGAGATCAAACCTGATTAAAACCAATCGTGACAAGCCTTCGATCTAAACTGAGGTTGAGGCTCGAGCGCTTTAGCTACGCAGCACATGGCTGCTATAAGCTCTTTGCCGGTGTCCAAAATCTGGTCAGGTGGCAAAAGGAATCCATGTTGCCCTGTGTCCCTGGTCTGTATGGCGTAAGCATGGTAGACTCCTTCGCTGTACATGAAGTCTACGGCGGAGCCAAATGTGGGATATGCATTGCGGTAGACTGAGCCAAATTTGTAGCTTGTCCCGTTTTTGGAACGTATTGCCTGTAAATGATACTTGGGTTAATGACCACAGGAAGTTTCTTATGGCCTAGAGGTTTGACCTATGGTCGAGGGTTCAAATCCCGGCTCGCACCTCTCGGAATTTATGTGCGAAATTACATTTGTAATTTACCATGAGCTTTACGGTAAAGGAAGGAAAATATCGTGAGGAAACCTGCACCCACCTGCGAAGAAATTCAATGGTGTGTGTGAAGTTCCCAATCCGTACTGGGCCCGCGTGGGAACTACGGCCCAAGCCCTCTCATTCTGAGAGGAGGCCTGTGCCCTGCAGTGGGACGTATAATATGCTTTCTCGCCCTCCTCGTGAGATACGAGTAAAGCAAATGTATCAATCTATTTGTTAGTGACATCAAGAACTCAACAAACGTACCTATCTATGAAGAAGAGGGGCCAGACTGAAGGAGAAATTTTAGTCGTTTTCATAAAAATTGTACAGGCTTAATGAAAACAAAACCACCATCGCGTCCTTTGTGTAACGAAAGTTAGTCATACCAACTATTCGGGCAATTTTCGTTACACAAAGGAATCAATTAAGTTCTCTTTTAATTTGTTATAGTTATAGTTTAATCCCTTAATTATGTACAAATTTTTTTTTATTGAATATGCAGCAGAATTATATATAATCATAATATGAATTTACCTTGCTCATATCCTTAGCAACGTTGTGCAAGACTTTATCATGTGGAGTGTGCTCTGCTGTCGCGGCCCACGGGTAGTTCAGCTCCTGCCCGAACGCGTGGATATCGACGAATGCGGATATTTTCACTGTCTCTATCACGTACTGTAAAGAACATATTCCAGAAAAATACTACACCAGTTTGTTTATTAACAATATGATCGAAGAAATTCTTTGTGAACCAGTGTCGACTCTCACTAACATCTCCCTCTACCATTCGACGCTAGCACAGCATACCTATTACCTAACTGTAACCCTGTTTCTCTGGGCATCACGATAACTGTGCTACATTTCCAGGTTCAACTGTATGTTTTCTGTTAGGCATTGATAGTTGAAGAGATTCGTTGTTCCCAATTCTCAGCTTCCTCTAAATGTTTCTGAATCTGTGCAGGATATAATCCCTTTGGGAATGTTATTTCTCTTATTCTTTTTCACTTTGAGGCCTTTGCCATAGCATAATAAAGTGGACGCACTTCATTGTCTCGGCTAACTATCTGTATTCAGTTGAGGAAACTGAATTGCATACCTACCAGGATGGAACCTCTTCATAATCAATTTCCCGATGATTTCTTTGGCAGATGTAGGGAATGTCAACATGACATTTGCAACAAAAGAGTTTCACGCTGGTACGCAATTCAGTTTCCTCAACTACAATCGCCCGTTTCTTGATTGTTTGTTCGCTCACTGTGCTAAATTATTCGGTTGGGCTGTTGGGTTGGGTTGGTTGATGGGTACAGTCTACGAATAATAATTATTCGTAGGGTACAGTCGAGGAAACAGAATCACGTACCAGGGTGGAACCTTTGAGCTACTAATGTCGTGTTGACATTTCATACATTTGCCAAAAAAATCGTAGCGAAATTTAATACGAAAAGGTTCCATCCTGGTCCACTTTCCTCGACTGTAGGTAGGTACAGGTATAGGTGCTTACTTTTCTAGTATACTTACCCAAGTACTTAGTAGCGTTTACTTACTTGGACAGCGCTGGATTCTGGTTCGGAAAACGCTTTAGTGCCAGCAAAATTTTCATGACACTTGTTTTTGTTCGTCGCGCCGTTCATAGACCAATACTTTCTATTTTAACAAATAAGCAAATTAACACTTGCGATATACGTAGTAATTAGATTAGATGCTAAAGTTCGAGTTTCCTGGCTCGCGACTGGCTGTCTTGGATGTTAGTAATTGGCAAGTTTCTAATAATTATGAACAGCCGAGGAAACTGACTCGCGTGCCAAGGTGGAACCTTTTCACATTCAATATCACAATGATGTCTTTGGCAGAATGTACCATCGCCCCCGACGTCAGATACCCATTTTCAAAACAAATTTGCTTGCAGCCGTTGATGTTTATTGCTATGGATTGTTATGGACAGATGTCTAGCCACTGCACGCAAACTGGGCCTTTAAGGTGGTTATCTGGCGCTTGGGGCGATAGTACGAAATGCATGACAGTCATGAAATTTACAACAAAGAGGTTCTACTCGGATAGTGATTCAGTTTTATCGACTGTAAGTACATTCAGCTTTAAAAGCAGCCAAATACTTTAATGACTTAAGTATCGCCATGAACTTTAATAATTAGGTACCTACTGTTAGTTAAGATATTTAGGGAACAAGCAGGGCTGGGCAAAATACATGCTTTGCTTTAATTAAAATACAAATTACAAAATACTATCAGGCATGTATTTAAAATACGAAATACAAAATACTTTTAAATCGGGTATTTGAAATATAAAATACAAAATACAGTATTTCAGGTATTTTTATTTAAAATACAAAATACAAATTACAAAATACTAAGTAGAATTAAAACGAATCCAACCCGGCATGGGCAAGCAGAGTAAAAGAAAATCACTCTCTTTAAACATGAAACTACCGTGAGGTCGTGAGACTCACTCATAGTGAAACAATACAGATTATGGTCCGAGAGCTGGCACTAATTTTTGGGTAGGTGTTTGAGGCAAGCTGAAAACTTGTCACATACTTCTTCTATTATACCCCAACACGAAACTGCAGACCTGGCTGGTGAGTAGCGTGGCTAAATGAAACCATGAATTTTTATTTTTTTTTTTGGTTCCAAAAATATATTTAGGCAATATGCAATTTATATATGTTGTAGTTTAATGTTTAAAGAATAAAAAAAATAATAAGGCAGACGATTTAGTCGGGGCTTTAATATTGCCAGGCGCGTGCAAACATGTTTTTCATAAAAATATAAAAAATGTATTTGAGGCAACTTGAAATTTTAATAGGGTATTATTTATAACTAAAAAATAAGATTCTCAAAAAGACAGGTCATTTTGGTGGGACTTTCTACCTGCCAGGTGATCTAACAAATATACTCACTCGCACGGATATATCATTTGTTAGATCACCTGGCAGGTAGAAAGTCCCACCAAAATGACCTGTCTTTTTGAGAATCTTATTTTTTAGTTATAAATAATACCCTATTAAAATTTCAAGTTGCCTCAAATACATTTTTTATATTTTTTGAAAAATAAAAATATGTTCGCACGCGCCTGGCAATATTAAAGCCCCGAATAAATCGTCTGGCTTATTTTTTTTTATTCTTTAAACATTAAACTACAACATATAAAAATTGCATATTGCCTCAAATATATTTTTGGAACCAAAAAAATAAAAATTAAAAATTCATAGGTTCATTTAGCCCCGCTACTCACCAGCCAGGTCTGCAGTTTTGTGTTGGGGTATAATAGGAGAAGTATGTGACAAGTTTTCAGCTTGCCTCAAACACCTACCCAAAAATTGGTGCCAGCTCTCCTACTATTACTCACGTTTCAAAACGAGTCGAGTTTAACTCGACAGTTTCGGGCTAATCCGTAACCCTTCCTCTCGGAAGAGCACGCTACGGCTGTGCCAAACGTGCACTCAAGTACGCTATGGCCTGAAATACCTATGTCGACTTAAACTAGTTTTGAGACGTGGGTAATCCGTATTATTTTACTAAAAATTACTCTCATGAAAGGAAACTAGGTACTTTTACTGATTAAAAGCAGAGTTTCCTTTCCTAAACACCAGACTAAAGTGTTATATGCCTCTCATAGGGGAATGAATAAAGTCATGTCTACACCGGTGCGTTTTCATGTTCAACTTAAGATTGCTAAATGAAATCTAAATGTATTTTGTTCAAATGTATTTTGAAGTCATAAGTATTTGAAATACTAATTACAAAATACCTTAGCATCAGGTATTTGAAATACGAATTACAAATTACATTTTCAGCGGGTAATTGAAATACAAATACTAAATACGTATTTGTATTTCAATTACGTATTTCAATTACAAGTAATTCAAATACTGCCCAGCCCTGGGAACAAGGATAAAAATTCTTGAGAAAGCTCTCTGAATGTTACTGACGTCATGAGAGACATCGTTTCTATGTCAGTAGGTACCTTGCTATAACTAAAGCGCATTTACATAAGTAGGTAAACAGGTAAAGTTGCTTTTTTTACTTAGCCCCCGGTTTGACTTGGTTTGGTCGCGGATGTAAGAAGGTATAACTTACCCGAAGTTTCTATTTAAATCAACACCACAGCAATTCGGGAATTTACGTCGATTTTTCTTCCAAAGACGATCCTTTTTGTGCGAATACTCGTATCCATCTGGATTCACGACGGGAATTATGTACCTGATATAAGAAGCAGTGTATGTCGCTTAGTTTGCTTGCAGTTTGTGATTTAATTCAAGAAAAAACACTCCCACAATCTCGGGAATAGTCTTCGAAGCGCGCTTGCCTGGCACGTAGCAAGTAGTGAAGGCAATCGTTAATTTCTTGAAAAAAAAAGAAGCATGCTATTTGATGTAAAAGAGTGGAAATTAATAGAGGGCGCCACTTTCTTCTTCTTCGTAATTTTTGGGGTATACCATGTTTGATTTGAAGTAAAATGCTAAAACATGACAATGATCTACACGCAAATGTAATGCAATATTGTTGAAGAACAACGCGACTCGATACCATTCACTCTTACCGGGCCACCTTATTCATAAAAGTTCAGCTGTTAAATGCTTACCAATCTCTGTTCTTTACGTGAACGGGATGATTGTCGAAGTCGTTTAAGAGTTGGTCGAGGATGTAAAGTGCGGAAGAAACGCCAATCCACTCTCTAGCATGTACGCCGGCTACTATCAGAATCGCTGTATTCTTTGGGTTCTTGTTGGAAACCACCGCCATCTAAAATGCGAAATTAGGAAACGAAACACACACATCTACTTACATTATTCTTTGCTGAACACGACTAAAGAGAATGTAAAGATGATGAGGACTTCTTTTTGTCCTTCATTCATCATCACACATGGAAAATACTTAGTCTCGCAGTGAGAAGTAAAACATATTTAGCCCCTTCACCCACGAGTCGTAAGCGTAGGCGTATCGTAAGCGCATCGTCACGACGCTACTTACATGTACGAGGCCTACCTATATTAGTGTTCGACAAACAGCGTTGTCAGACGTCCCGATTTTGTCCCAAAACACGACTACGTAGCAGCGTTAGCAACTTGAAGTGGACTGACTATCGTACCAGGGGCGTAATTCGGCGTAAAATTATCGTACATGGATCGAAATTATCGTATTTTTTAGGATAATGTCTATTATAGATAAATAAATCATATAAATTATCGACAAGAAATCTACTGAGTCCAACCTTTGTGAATTTGTTGATCAGGTCTACACTGCGATGGACGAAGGCTTCCAGGTGGACGCCGTGTACACTGACTACTCAAAGGCTTTTGACAAAATCTCTCATGAGTTGTTGTTGCGTAAGCTTGAGTTTGCTGGTGTGCATGGGGATCTTCTGCGCTGGGTGGAGTCTTACTTGAGGGGTCGGTCTCAGGCGGTAGCGGTCAAAGGTTTTTGCTCTAGTTTTGTACCTGTCCCATCAGGAGTCCCCCAGGGGTCTCATCTGGGACCTCTCTTCTTTAACATTTTCATAAATGATGTAGTTTCTCAGTTCAAATCGAGTAACTGCTTACTTTACGCAGATGACAAAAAAATATTTAAAATTATTAAAACTGCTGAGGATTGTTCGGGATTACAGAGTGATCTACATAGGCTTTGCCAATATTGTATTGATAATGCTCTACATTTGAATGTTAAAAAATGTAACGTGATCTCCTTTACCAGAAAAAAGAATGTTATTGAATATGATTACTTATTGAATAATGAAATTATACGGAGAACAACTACTGTAAAGGATTTAGGAGTGTACATTGATAGTAAATTGAGTTTTTGTGAGCATATACATTACGTTACCAATAGGGCCTTTAAACTTCTGGGTTTTGTCCTTAGGATTGGGAAGGAGTTCCATAGCCCTAATACTATTCTTGATCTTTATAACTCCTTGGTCAGGCCAATCCTTGAGTATTCTTCGGCTGTTTGGAATCCTCAGTATAATGTTTACAAGGATTCGATTGAAAGAATTCAAAACAAACTGATTAAGCATTTACATTTTAAGGCCTCGTGGACTGGGCAACATTTTAATAAAGAAATTGTATCTCTCGAGAGTAGGCGCACGTTCAAAGATCAGGTTTTGTTATTCAAAATATTATTGTATGAGATTGACTCCCCGTATCTTCTAAGTAAATTAGGTTTGAGAGTACCTCGCCTGAATTCAAGAAATTCTAACTGTATGCTTTATGAACCCTTTACCCATCGTAAGTATGCTGCGAACTCTTTTATTAAACGAGTTTGTAGAATGCACAACAGCAAATTCTCTGAAATTGATATTTTTAGCATGTCTCTAAGCAAATATAAGTCTTTCATTAGTAATAAGTAAGTAATTTGATTGCCATTTTTGTATTTGTTTGCTGAGAATGGGTTAGGTGCACATTCTCGTTTTTCTTTTTCTTAGTCGTAGTTTTTTGCATGCATGTATGTTGCTTTTACACCCGTTAGATACCTATATTATCATTATTAAGAGTTAATAACCTGTGGCAACTTTGTTGGTTAATTCTTTAATGTAACTGTTTGTAGTATAAGTTTTATTGTACCGTTTGTGCCCAAAAACATAAATAAATAAATAAATAAATAAATATTGATATGCATGCAAGTACTCTATAGTTTATCTTTTTTAAACCACTGCTGTCAAATCAACAGAACACTGAAACCCAAATGTTTTACACGTGGTACAGACCTGAACTGATTCCCTTTCCACTTTAAGTTCAATAAACGCGCCAAGCTTAAAATTCACTCAGACAAAATTTCACTGTTCTCATGCAAGTTGGGTATGAAACACGCCAAAATTTTGTATTTATAAAGAAGAAATGGATATGAATGGGTTTTTGCATCATGATAGAAATTATCGTACAATCTGCGTACGATAATAATATGCTATCGTACATCGTACGAAGGCACAAAATTATCGTATGTGTACGATAATTATCGTACGGTTCCGAACGCTGCTACGTAGTTGTCGACCCGGAATAAACAACGATAACGCACGCACTGATTATTCAAACAGTTAAAGCAATAATGGCACGAACCATTGGAGTCCTAGTGAAAAAGGGGTTAATTCTGCAGAAGTTGAACAGCTGATTTCGACTTAACCTCCTTTACACATAAAATAGAAAATAGCTGTTTAATTTCTGCAGACTTAACCCCTTTTTCACTAGGTGCCCCTATGGCTTGAATTATAGGGTCGTGCATTATTGTCGGTCATTGAGCGTCGAGAAATACCTACAAGTCGTGATTTACTTGCATCCAGTAAGCTTACTGTATGCTTAGTATAAGTTTTACTTCACTAAAATACTTCTCGATCGCGTTTTCGTAAAAAAAACAATTACTAGGGAAACATGGACAGCGCCTCCACGCGCACGCGTCCATGTTTCCATAGAATTGAAATTTTTACGTAAACGCGATCGAGAAGTATTTGGTGAAGTAAAAACTTATACTAAGCGTACTGTACGCTTAGTATAAGTTTTACTTCACCAAAATACTTCTCGATCGCGTTTACGTAAAAAAATCAATTACTAGGGAAACATGGAGAGCGCCTCCGCGGCCGCGCGTCCATGTTTCCATAGAATTGAAATTTTTACGTAAACGCGATCGAGAAGCATTGAAGTGAAGGAAAACTTATACTAAGCATACTGGATGCAAGTAAATCACGACTTGTAGGTATTTCTCGACGCTCAATGACCGACAATAATGCACGACCCTATAAATGGAAAACTCTTCTACGAGCCCTATGTCCCTAACGAGGGATAACAGGAATGCATCATCATCATCATCAAAACTTATTACTAAGCGTACAGGCGGTACTGTTGCCAACGGCAATCGTAACCACGCAACAAAATTTTAGAAGACTGATAATAGCGGCTCTTTCGACCGTTGGCAATATGTCGACCGTACTTACATCTACAAGGGCTCTTACCTGAATTGATCTGTTCTCTACCGAGGACCCAATAGTTTGGATTTCGCATAAAGACTTATACTGAGTGCTTATTGCAGAGAGGTATTCGTTGATCACATCCAACTCTGGGTAAAAGGTAAAATCTAATCGGTGGCCTGTAAACAAAAATGAATGGTTTTTTCTTCAGTTGAGTGCATTTTTAAATAGCATGATGCTAACCGTACTTTCAAAGGGCATGTGTAACGCCTAAGGGTAAAGCGAGTGAAGCGGTTACTAAGGCGTCAAAAGGAATTTTTTGCCAAAATACCCATCAGGTACTTACACAAATGCGTAGGTAGGTACCGAATTTAGATCACAGATACCTACCCATACTATTTTGTCTCGTAGACCCCTGGCCATGATGATCTCATCCGGCCGGTTTCGACCATGGCAACAGTTTCAACTCCGTTAGTATCGATCATGTGCTCGCAAGTGGCTCACGTATCCTACTTTGTTAGAGAGGATCCTCATACAATGCGGGCACACGAGCGCACCGTTTATTTAGTTATACCTAATAGCTTGCCGCAGGTGGTCGGGCTTTTAACTTGTCGCGCTTGGCATCTAAGTCTTAGCGTCGTCTCAGCTCGAAGTCGTGGACTTTGCAGGTCTCCACCTGAGCCCTCCTGTCCGGTCAATCGACCAAAATCAGAATCAGAGAGTGAGAGAATCAGCCCGCTAATCAGCGGCCTGATTCTCTCACTGAGACGGCACTATGTCGCATCTTTTCATGTACCTCTTTAGCACGTCCTTATACCTCAGAACTAGTCCGCCATGTTTTCGCTTGCCATCTTAAAATTCTGAGTAAAAGACGCGCTTTACCACGAAGACTCAATGCCACCTACATTGGCCTCTAGCGATGTGCCGAGTACGACTTGACTCGAGTCAGACTCGATTCCTGCTTAGGACTCGCCTACTCGAGTACAAAAATATTTTGATTCGAGTACGCCAGACTCGATTCGGTACTCGAGTCAGAGAGAATCGGTTTCATACTCGCTGACTCGATTCTATTATGCGAGTACAACTGACTCGAGTCAGATTGACTCGCTTGAACTCAATCTCTTTTTACCTACTTAAGTAATGAATGATACGTAGCTTAGCTAGGTATTTTCTGTTTTTATTTGATGTTTATATATTTAAAAAAATGATTTATTAACGTTGTGTCACTATACTAAACCTATACTATGCTGTTTGAAGATACTCCTTTCCTTTTTGTTATAAAATTGGTAACGGACTTGATTTCTGGACTCGAATTTCTTGACTCGAGTAAACATTCGAATAGATACCAAACATAGACTCGAGTAGGTCTTCACTGGACTCGAATCGCGGAATCGAGTCAGGATTCGAATAACATATTAACTAACTCGAGTCGCGAAATCGCGTCAGGATTCGAATACCACATAAAATGACTCGAGTCGACTCGATCCACCAAAACAGCGACTCGGCACATCACTATTGGCCCCTAGCCATATTTTTCTGTTTAAGTATCATACAGTGGATGTTGTGAGGCTGATGATATTTACCCAATTGAAGAGTTCTCTCAGTCCACGTCGGAGTGGAAGTGGGCAGAGAATCTAGCCGATGTTGGACGTTCAGCAGTAACACTGTATGGTTCATATTTTGGGAGCTCAAACGCCTGTTGACGTCCACCTTCCGAGTGGAGTAGATCAGGAAATCAGCATGATCCCGAGTAAGACGCCACAAGGAAATGTCTTGAATGTAAGGTTTTTCTTTTTAATATTATTCGTTCAAGATATAACAAAAAATGTAAGTACTTATACTTATAACAACTTAGTTTTTAATAATGAAAAATTGTATGCGAAATCAGGTTCGAAGGACCAAATTTCAAAAATAGACAGGTATTTTATTTACAATAACGTAGGTCGTAGCGTCACAACTCAAGTCAAAACCGGGTGAGATATGGGTCCGGTTTATCAAAGACTTGGGACTTTTAATTAAAAGCGTATAATGTGGAAAAACATAGATTTTTTTAAAACCTCCCCTTTAACTAAGGTACTGAGTAATGCCAGCTAATCTTCTCAAGTGTTCTACTGCCATTGTCCCTTGAAAACAGCCAACGCTCACAAGGGGGTGTTATCGTCCACGTTAAGAACCTATGCTGTATGTACTTAAGTCTGAACTGGATACTCGTATATGACACATAAATACTTAAATTCCCTTACCTCGATCGTCGATGAGTTTTCTAATTAGGCTCATTTGTCGGTCGTTCTTGATTGCCGTGCGCCATACTTGAGCTCCTTCGTACGACACCATCCCATTACGCGGATATTGCTTTTCGTGAGTCGGCGTGGCATCGCTCACTTTCATTGAAATTAAAAATCATTATCATTTCAGCCGTAGGACGTTCACTGCTGCTTGATACCTAATCATTACGGTTGGAAGCGGTTTGCATCCACCTTGTTTGATTTTATCAAAATAAATCATCTGTCCATCTTGTTGCCCCATCAACAAATACCACCAAATTAAAAATATATAACGGTAAATACCGTACCCATTTATACGTTAAACTTAATATTTTGTATATGTACTATCGGGAAATTGGTAATTGAAACATAACGTTACGTATGTAATGACTTTAACGTTTACAAATATCGTCGGAGATAGTGCAAATCCGCTTACTGATATTGGATAATTTCGCGTATCTGACAACTTCAGCTAATTACCAATTTGTACTCCAAATTAAGCGAATATAAAGTTAAAACCTTCCCCTGTAAAACTGCACGTAGTTAGTGGAGATACGCGGTATTTACGTGTGGTAGATAAGCGGATTTTATTTGTGACTTTTAATGAACGAAATAATATTAATGGCTTACGTATAATCCTAATGGGCAGTTTGCCCTTTTAATATGTGCGAGTTTATGCGTAACTCGTGCTGATTAAGGAGAGAACAGATAAGTACACAAGCAGTGCAAGTGTTGGATCTTACCGGTTAGAATTATAGAACAATATGTAGCCAGTAACAGCATTGACTTTTCGTGTAACTTGCATAAAAGATTTATTTTATGGAATTTCGCAACTTTTTAGTGCATATTGGATTTTCATTTTTTGCATCTGTTGGTCAGTAAATATTTCCTTAATACGAATAACGTTTTTACGATTGATCGCAAGCGGATATAAAATAACAGAACAAATACGATGCCAGTAATACATGTTTATTAACATAGCTCTATATACATTCATTGTAATTTGAAAATAGAAATATACTATGTAGAAATCACAATTTCATAAAAATGTGTCTATCATACAACATAGGATGGTGTTCAACATTATTGCAGCAGTATTCAACACGGTCAAATTCCATAAGTAACAGCAATCAAGGCATGTAAACAAAAATAAATGCCTTTCGAAACGAAATCCAGCAAGATAGATCAATCGTTATTGCTCACACATTATTGCATTCTCTAATACATATCACAATTGATGCACTTATCATAAATAAATTATAAAATTGTCAACCAAGTCTGTTTAAAATTCATTACAAGTATAAAACTATGTCAAAAACCAATTCACACTATGAAGTCTGGTCACACGGTCCACCATTGTGCAAAAACGCAAACTTATTTTTACCAAATGTTTTCTTAGTCTCAGTTTCACATTTGACACAGTCATCACCAATCAAATTGTCAATGGGAATGACACAAAATCGTCTAATATTATGTCTTCTAATGAAAGTACATAGACCTCGATACACTTTATGCGCTAATACATAAGCTTTCACATGAAATGAGTGACTGACACCCAGCGTTTCAACACAGTAAATGAACGTCGATCACTCACATTAAAATTGTTTGAGTATAATTTGGAGTTGACGGTACATGGCCGTGGCTAGACATACGAAGTGGTCACGGATTCACTAGTGAATGTTTAGGCGTCGTGTTCTGTAGTGGAACACCGTGGTCCTGGGTTAGTCTGCGTCGCCGTTGGGGACTGTGAGCGGTTCTTCGTCTTCGTTGTAGTCTAGCGAGAGCACGGAGGCCCGCCTCCGCTTGCCGACGGGCGGGTCACTACACTCGCTGCCAGAATACGCCCGCTTGTCCGCAGGGGACGCCGGCCGGTTACCGTTCACGGTGGAGCGCGCCGCGCGCAATTCCTGTTGCAAATATAGCACGGTGCTCTGCATGCCTTCTACATCTTCGTCTAGCTCTTGCAGGAAATCGTCCAGTTCTGTAATTGGAAACGGTTGCATTTTTAGTATCAATTTGGTTTAGTTAATTGTTTGGGATTGGTGGGACACATAATCCTCAAGCCTCCATTACACAGTGGAAAATGAAGCCTATGCCTATGCTAGTTGGTTGTTTCTATTATGTGAATGGAAGTAATTTTTAGGTCTCAAACATACAATTAAAAAAAAACAGTTTTCTGAGTTATCTACACGAAATACAATAAAATAAGCAGTTAGAATTATTAATTTAGCAACTGCGTATGATCATTTTGATGATCTACAGCGAAGTTTAAGCCTTGGCCTTGTGTGTAATCACACACGGTCTGCATTTTAACTGTTACGTAAATGCCAACTGTCCATATATTTCAATTGACAACATTTCATATTTCTAAGACTATAATTTGATTCGTTCTTTGTATTCTGTTTGGAAAGAGAAAGACGCTGATAGTTTTAAATTTTCACTAGGATTATTAATTAATTTGTTACAATTTTTTAAAGATGTGCTTATCTAAGAGAGCGCAACGATAGAATAGATCCATTACTTTTGTCTAGTCTCTATTAAAAAAAAGTGATGACGTAAATTTGACGTTAAGGTTGTTATCTAATTTAAAATTATGACAGCTCTTTTTTCTAGTGAAAAGGGTAAAGGAAACATATCTATTCTGTGGATGTATTTGTAAGTACATATATGTTTTTAAATTTGTTGATTTTTTTTAATATGGAGAAATAAATTATAATAAATATTTTTCCGTGTTCAGGAGGCGAAACTCTTTCGATTCCTGCAGTAATTTACAGGTGTTAAAAAAATGAAAGGTTGTCAATTGCAGCTAGCGTCCAGAGGCCGTATTGTCTAACGCTTTTGGCGCTTGCCTTCGCTTTCACTATCTCTTTCTGTCAACGTTTTATACCGTTTGACAGAAAGAGATAGCGATTGCGAAGGCAAGCATCAAAAACGTTAGACAATAAGCCTACAGTTCTGCCGACTGAAATTAAACCTACGTTTGGCAATTATACTGCAATTAAAGTACTCAGACTGACAGATTAGCCCAGGGTGAATATTCAGCGTTTTTTTGTCATTACCGTCTCAGCAAATATTTTTAAGTGATGATACTAAATTTTTATGAAAACTAAAAACAGTACCATTGCTAAATCTAGTTTGCTCAAAGTTCTTGCGACTTGTTTTTCATTTATGGTAATAATCGTGGGATGGTAATGATATAATCGAGCGGTCACAACGCTCGAATATTCACCCTCCAAGTGTTCTGGTTCCAATTTGGTTATAGCCAGAACAAAGAGGCTTCTTACCTGATTGTGACTTTTTGACTTCTTCACTAAAGCTTTTTTGCAATGCTAGATCCCCCTCTAGCTTCGCTATTCGACCGCTCGACGTCATCCGGCCCAGATCTTCATTCTCCTGGTGCAGTAACCTGCATTTGGCCATAAGTTTCTTGCCAGTGTTGGAATCTGGAGTGAATTTCCACGCCGATAATTCGTTCTGGGTTTCTTCCAGTCGCGTTTTAGTTGACGTTAACTCCTGTTTTAACCGTAATATAAGTACATTCACTGCTGGGTCTAGCAATGATGGTCGTCCGTTCAGACTCGCGTGTGATGATTTTAGTTCGGTTATTTGACTCTGAAATAACAAGTAAGCACACATTTAGGTTTGCAAATTAATAAATGTTTACTGACTGAGGCTTCAAAATGATAACTTACTACATAATCTTGAATTTCCTGCTCTTTAGCAGCTAGCCTCCTAACAAGGACTTTCTCTCTATGCTGTGATTCAGCATACTGCTGTTTGATCCTATCTTCTACTTCTTTCGCCTTTTCCAGGCTACCTGAAGATAGTTTTAGAATGAAATTAGAATGGTAGTTAAGAAACTGGACAGTGAAAATAATATAGTGATAAATATAAAGTATAAATTAAACCCAGTTCCTACACTATTTTTTCTTCAACATAGAATATAACAATAATTATGAACACATGATAAATGTTACATTCAACTATAAGATTTGTTTGTTTGTTTAATAAAGGTAAGGTGGAGTATTTAAAACCATGGAGAAAGTGAAACAGAAGTCTATAGTTTTTGATTTATTGACTGCTGTTTCAATTACCCCATTTTTACCCACGAAATACTTTAGTATGTAATTAATCAAGAGATTGTTATGTATGTTTTTGTGTTTAGTTTTTAAATGGGTCCCACTGAAAAACAGCGTTGTGGCTTGCCACAACATTATGCTGAGTGGGGCCCAATTTATACTATTCGATATATTTTTTTAATTTGTAAATTTCCTGTCAAATGTATTTTTTTTTTTCTGTGTTTGTATCGAATATGTGTAAATAAACATCTCTCTCTCTCTCTCTCTCTCTCTCTCTTATGAATAAAGAAACAAACATAAAGCATGTCTAATAATAAACATGAATATAAGTATATTAATTGTGTCCAAATATAAATTTCAAATAATTAAGGTTGTCTCCCATGTGTTTTAAGCCCAATTTTTGTTAGTACCAATACTTATTGACGGTGGTAAAATCGCTAAAGCGCCATATATCGTATTATGTCGCCTTAGCGTTTTTACCTTAGTGATAAGATTTGGAATCGCTAAAGCACCCATGTATGATAATATGGCACTTTAGCGATTTAACCTTTCCACCGTCATTCATTATATATATTTTTAAATGTGAGAATCTTTCAGATCATCAAATAAAGTCGAGAGTAGACATGGAAAGAAAATTGTAAGAAATTATAACACAGCAGTTTTTTAGAAGACAAATAAGTTCTTAAATACTAACACTAAGTATTAACAATCGACAATACCTTAACAAATTCAGAGTCCACTGTATAATGTACATCAATATCTTAACTATAGTTAAAAATTAAGAAAACTTTGGATATGACCTCTTATTTAACATTTCGAGATAACATGTATATATTCATACATCTTATTTGATATGAAAAATTCAAAACATTTATAAATGTACAACTGTTTGTTTATTTCTTAAAATGAGACTGACATGGTATGAATGACAAATAGTATTACTAAAATTGATAGTGATTATGATTACAGCAAAATATGCATTTGACACACTTTTCTTTCCTAAGTCGGATACTCTTTACAGAGTGGTTGTGGTCATAAGGGATCAATGAACACAATGAGTTCATTATAACACCTTCATGAAGATAATCTTTTTACCATATTATTTTATGCTGTTAAACACAGGTTGTTGGTTGTTAAAATAATGTGAAGGATGACTAGATTTTGGTATAGTTCAACTAATTTAAATTATATTGGAGAATGAGTAGAGGTCAGAGCCATCTTAGAGTAAGCTAGGCCCATGGGCACCAAAGAATATGGAGCCCCATTGAAAAGAAATTAAAGTGAATGTCATTGACAACAAAAACTAATTATTTCCACGGAAACAAACATATCTAACGGTAGGGGCATTGGATACGGGCCCTGTGTGCCCTTATGGGAAAGACGGTACAGGTCAAACTGATGTCAAATGTGATGCGCTGTTTGTAAAAAAAATACTGATTTATATTTCTTTCATGAGTAGCAAAACAAGCGTTTATAGGCTAATTATACGAGCGTCTCAACCGCCATCGTTTCCGGTCCTAAATAGTGAAGAAATAAGTTGCACCAAATGGAAGGTTTTTGTAAAACGACAAAGTGCGCTTGCTGTATAATAAAAATTCATTGAAATCCCATGCAAACAATAGCTCATTTCTTTGATATATGGATCCTGGTAATGATAGCGGTAGAAACGCTCGAATAATTAGCCTATAAATAAATAAGCTACGGAAGCATGATTTATTGGATGGCTTAAGTAAAGTTGTTTATTTCTGAGACTTTATTTCACTTCAAATAAATGCTGAAGTAAAGTCATTGCTTCAGGGTAATTTTACATACATAAATTAAAATGTTCATAGTGAAAATTAAGGTAGCTACAAAAAAAATTTGGCCTAGGCCTCTACCTTGGTAAGGTACAAAAAAAATTTAAAAGTCATGTCAGCCCCATTTTACATTTTGTTAACATTCAGGCACTGTTCTAATAATTAAGGTATTTTTATTATTGCCTTAATTAATTGTATACATGTTTTATTCGTAAATTTCACTCAAAATTAAAATGACTGCCTGTGACTTTGTCCACAAAAATTACACAAAGTATCACCACCAAACCTACCTCTTTCCTGGCTGTTTTTAAACAGATAAAACTTTAGGTTTACTCTGTACAATTTTAAAATCTGTTAACAATTTGTGTTCAAGAAACAGTAATTCAAGTTTGCAATTATGCAAGCAAACCATTCAATCTCTTCATTCAAATATTATTAAAAAAATTGAGGACATATTTCGCTCGGCAACCCAGTAGGTACATTTTTTTAATTTTTTGAGGTCTAGAAAGTTTTCTTAAATTTATGATGGACAAAACAGTAACATTATTTTAATTCAATACATCTAGTTCTTGCATTAGTCAGCAACACAAATTTCTACAAGATATTATGAGTACTCCTTGCTCATTGATATCTGTTGCTTTGCTACCCATACAAATTATTGTTGACCTTTCCTTGTGATACTATAATGCCATTTGAGTACACTTTGGCAATTCAGTAAGTGTCCAGGTTTAGTAGTGTAATGTGCACAGCTAGGAATCATTAATTATGCAGTAAAAGGATCTTTATGCTTATTTTCTAAACTGACTAAACATGCCAACAAGTTGAAAAACAGATAAATGTAAAGATTAATTGAAGTTTTCTCTTACTATACTACCTATTTTATACTAGTTTCAAGTGGTTAATGTTTTGTACTGAGCACCCAATGATTTGATGCTTGCAATTATAATTCCGTTGCTTTAAAAAAAGTTCTAAAGAGCAGTTCTAGTTGAGCACCACAAAATTTGAGGCTATATTATATCTAACACAATTGGAATAACAATTACTTCCATCACTTCCCATCTGGTATAGGATGAAGGAAGAAAGATACGGTGAATTTGATTGCAAATGCCTTAGACAATAAGACCTCTGGAGTGGACCTTACAACTGACCTGAAAAAGCTCCTTTGTGACAGTAATTACCCATAATATTGTACAGGATGACCAGTTATTGAATACAGAGTACCATTTGCAGCAAAAAAAGTTCCTGTCAGGTAGTTACCCCCTCTGATTTTTCCGTAAGAAAAGGTATTTTTCTGCGGAATAAAGTAGCCTATGTCACTCAGTGATAATGTAGCTTTCTAACGGCAAAAGAATTTTTGAAATACTCAGGACTCAAACTATCTCTATAACAAATTTATTCTAAATTAGGTTCAGCAGTTTTAGCATGAAGAAGTAACGGACAGACAGAAACACTTTTGCATTTATAATGCTAGCTGTTGCCAACTCCATCTGCAAAAAACTTGTTTATTGCTATTTTGTGGGAACTATGCAATTTTCCGCAGTAAAAAGTATCCTGTGTCCTTTCCAGGAACTCAAAAGTATCTCTATTCCGAATTTCATCTAAATCGGTTCAGTGGTTTAGGCATGAAGAGGTAACAGACAGACAGAAGCACTTTTGCATTTATAATATTAAGTATGTATTAGTATGGATGGATAAAAACTAGAGTATCTAGTTTGACCACGCATTTTTACTATTACCTAGTACCTAGGAGCAATTATTTGACAATTCAACTCTTTTAAAATCTGCTATGATTTCAAGTGTATTTGGTATCTGTTCCTAAGAAATGCACTTACTCAATATTTTTGAACTTTATTTGTTTTTGTAAATTTTAATCTCATTAAAAAGCTCTTAATCAAGGAAGTTTTTTCAGTAATTTGTATGTTGAGAGTCATATTTTCAAAAAATTTAATCTCTTCCGTCTTTTAATGAAGTGATTACTTTAAGTATATTTTTTGCTAATCATCATCAATTTTTGCTAATTTACATGAAATTTGATAATGTGTTCTTAGCTTTTTGCCATGAAATAAAACTGTTAACATTTTAGATAAAAGAAAATACATAAAAATTATGAAATCATTAGAAATTAGAATTTTTATAACAATTTTTCAATACAATTTGGGAGTTTTGGAGAAAATCTTAAACCATCAATATCACAGAAACTAATAATTGTCAGAAAAGGTACTAGATGAGCTTTTTTGCTGAAAATAAGTTGTATTTTATGCCCATATAAGGAATGTATTCAATAACCAGTCACTCTGTATGAGACTTCATTATGCTTTATTAGATCATTCATTGTGTTACTTTTTTTTCACTTGTTGCAACTTTAATAATTTAAGTTTGCTGTACACAGATTTATTGTGAAATTGTTTCAAAACTGTGCCAGTTTAACACAAGACTCAGATTCTAAGGAGTAGGATTAACTTAGAATTTTTAGGGAGAATAAGGATAGAACTTGTGTAAATTACTTATTCCTTCCCCTTAAAATGTGAAATACCATCCTTGAATTAAAAACAAATACTGTGGTATAAGAATGATTTGTTAAGTCTTTTTAAACTGACAAATACAACCTACATCCAATGGTGAAATATTACTAACTAAAATGATGTATACACAAATAATTTGTCTTTTGTGATGCAATTTGACCGATCCATAGGAGGCATAGAAAATTAGAACTCAGTATCACATTTTTTTTAAAATAAAATAAGCACCAAGTTAAATTTCAAAATACAATAACATTATGACTTGTAGAAATAAAGACAATAAAAATAAAGCTAGCAGATACCTACCTACCACAGAATGATATAAGTTTAGTATAGGAAAAGAAGAAAAGAAAATTATATTTACTTTTTCATGTGAACATAAACCAGGTGACTCGGCGTTGGACGCCTCGGAGGCAGCAATTGCAGAGTGAAAGCACTAAACACTAACACAGTTCCGGACTTCCCGGAGAGCACTGGACCTTGGGTCACCTACACCATGACCATTGTAAGCACTTCCACTGATCACTCCACTGGCACAGCTATCACAGCAAAACACCAAACTCGTCTGAATTTCTTCCTTGACTGAACTTAAATCACCTACATACACCCTTTTACCACATTTTAGTGTAACATTTCAGTATCACAGTAACATTTTATTTTAACATGTGTCGTAACAGTATCACTAGAATTTTAGTTAAAGCATTGTCGATAAAGAGAAGAACTAAGTAATGTTTGCACATAAACAACTCGCGGGCGGGGCGCAGGCCGACCGCGGCGCTACCAAGCCGATGAAACTGTCGTAAATACCTTCCAACTGCTTGTTCAACGTTTCGAGGTGGTCAATGTACGATTCCTGGGATGACCATGCGGCGCGAAGCGTCTCCGAAGCGGCGTCGAACTGCTGCGCGCTCAAAACTACGCGCGCGGCGCCCGGGGCCGCCGACGACTCGCCATGCCGCTCCGATTCCTCGGACATTGCACTCTTACACAAATGTTTAGAGAGCTTTTCGACTGAAACCAAACAACCGCCGTTAACGCCATAAATTGGAACTCATTTGCATTGCATTTGGCCGCCGATATCAGAAACCTGAAATGCACGATTTAAAACATTGACTGGAGCTGGCGAACGGGTACTTACACGTTGAAAATTCTTAATAGAATACTATGAAGAAATTCAATGTACTAATTGATGTTTTAACACTGTATTCGTAAAATAAAATAGAGAAATAATTACGAGGACATCGAACGGTACTCAAGAGACGCCATTTTATCACGTAGCACTGTAATGTTGCCATTAGTGAAAATTTAATTTGGACAAAAATATATCATTATTGATGACGGAAACTTCGAAAATATGTCTGCTTTCGAACGATTTAAAATTTTTACAATCTTTAGTAATTACTTAATGGCGAGAATGCTTCGCGTGTTACGTTAACACCTTTATGGGCTGTATGCAAACAGAAGGTAAAGAGAATTTATAACAAATTACACAGAACAGGAAAATAGAATACACTGGCAACTTTTTAAAATGTCAATATGTCAATGACTTTTCAAAGTTCTTTTAGTTTTTATTTTTTTGGTTCTGGTTTTTCCGGGTATTATTATTTTAAAGTTATTTCGAAGTGCGTTTCTACTAAATCTAAATAAATACATCACAGTTACATACACAGTCGAAAATGCATTGACAGACAAGAAAAAGCTCATCGATAAAAGCGCCATCTGTTGCAAGCTTAAGAAATCATCAAGAGGTCCATTCTCAATCTAGTAAGCTAGCTGTTATTTATGTACAACATAATAATACACTGCGATTTGCTATATAGCTAGCATGCAGTACAAACGAGATGGCACTAGATGGCGGCACAAGGCGCTAATTCTTTCTCTAATATCTAATCTTCTAATAATATATTATTATATAAAAATCTCGTGTCACGTCACGGTGTTTGTTATCGAACTCGTCCGAGACGTCTTGACCGATTCTTATGAAACTTTTTTCTCTATACTCAGTAGGTCTGAGAATAGGTCGTAGGCTATTTTTTATGCCCCAATATGGCAAAACAACGTTTGCGGGGTCAGCTAGTATTCTTTCTAATATATAAAAATCTCGTGTCACGGTGTTTGTTATCGAACTCCTCCGAAACGGCTTGACCGATTTTTATTTTTATGAAACTTTTTTCACTGTATTCTGTAGGTCTGAGAATAGGTCGTAGGTTTTTTTTTTTATTCTTCGCAGACGGAGTCGCGGGCAACAGCTAGTAGAATTATGTAATTCTTTATCTACGACAGGCTTTTTATGGTTACGTACCCAAAGGGTAAAGACGGGACCCTATTATTGAGACTCCGCTGTCCGTCCGTCTGTCACCAGGCTGTATCTCATGAAACGTGATAGCTAGACAGTTGAAATTTTCACAGATGATGTATTTCGGTTGCCGCTATAACAGCAAATACTAAAAAACATAATAAAATAAATATTTAGGGGGGCTCCCATACAATCAACGTGATTTTTTTGCTTGGTATTGATAACGGCTACAGGTAGACGCTTGAAATATTCACAGAATATTTAGTTATATATTCACTTAAAAATAAATAATTAAATTAAAACAAAACAAATATTTAAGGGGGGCTCCCATACAGCAAACTGTTTTTTTGCCGTTTTTATAGATAATGATACGGAACCCTTCGTGCGCGAGTCCGACTCGCACTTGGCCGGGTTTTTCAAGAGTGCGGCAGGAAGACCCTATAGCCTAGCCGCCACCGTATTATGCATGATTCGCGGACCCGTAAAAAGAACTTTAATTAGGCAGTAAAGGATTTGTCACACTGAATGCGTTCTGCGATCGCGGTCAGGTCAAATTGACCGCAGCCCGCATTATATATGAACAACATTGTCGGTCTCTATATATTTGTACAGATATGCGATCTGACCGTGCGGTCCGCATGGTCAGATCGCACGCACGTGCATGTTGTTCTACTCTACACAATGCGAGCTGCGTTCAATTTGACCAGTACCTCTACCATGAGTTACACTAGTTTACAGTGACCGTACTCGCTAGCGACGGCGTAAATGATTTGTATAGAGAATTGTGTACAGCGCCTCTAGCGGTCACTTACGGAAGTACAATTCTCCATACAAATCATTTACGCCGTCGCTAGCGAGTACGGTCACTGCAAACTAGTGTAACTCATGGTAGAGGTACTGACCACGACCGCAGAACGCATTCAGTGTGACAAATCCTTACTCGCATAGATCTCTTATTTCTGATGTCCTGGCAATCGTTCTAAGGTTAACTGGAAGAGATCCCTTCAAGTGATAAGTTCGCCTTTGTACATCTGTTTCTCTTGTTAACTGTTAATTTCATGTTTTTGTTTACAATAAAGAGTTTTACATTCATACTATACCTACATACATAATAATGTTCCTTGTATGGGGACACCCCTTAATTTTTAATTTAATTTAATTTTTATTATTTGTTTTATTAGTTATATATAGCGGCAATAGAAATATGCAATATATTATACTCAGCGGCAAATCTAATCGCTCTCCTTCCTTAGAAATATGTATGTAAAGTGGGCGGTTAGATTTGCCGCTGAGTAGGTATATACACCAGTCCTTTCTATTATGGTTTTGAAATAGCTTTGGGCTTAAAACAACTAAATTTCATAATACCTTATTCACTAATACCCCTAATTTTCAAATTACCATGGGCTCATAATAGGTACCTAAAAATAACTAAAATTTAAAATTTTAAGATGAGACAATTTGAAATTTTAGGTATTTTTAGGTATTATGAGCCCATGGTAATTTGAAAATTAGGGGTATTAGTGAATAAGGTATTATGAAATTTAGTGATGTTAAGCCCAATGCCCGTTTATCAGTCTGCGGCTACGGAACTCTAAAAATGATTGAGTTCTTTAACAGGTGGGTAGTAGATAGTAGTAGGGTACACTACGAGTACTACAGGCAAGAAGGGTTTTCTAAGGCTTGATTTCCTTCTACGCTGACATCGGTCGCTGACGTCGGTCGCGCGTACGAATATACACAATACTCTATGGGCCACCGCACTGCGATGCTGACGTCCGCGGCAGATTTATTGCTACGCGCCGCTGATGGCGCGCGTCGGTCTCGCTCGTCAGCGCCACGCGCGTCGGTGCGCTGACTGCGCTGACGCGCTATACACCACTATCGCGCGCTCAGTGCGAAGCTGACCGCTGACGTCGGTCGCGCGTACGAATAAACACAATATTCTATGGGGCACCGCACAGCAACGCTGATGGCCGCGCGTTTGTCATACGCGACCGACGGTACGCTCGACCGACGTCAGCGACCGACGTCAGCGTAGGAGGAAATCAAGCCTTAAGAGGATACGATGCGCACCATTTCTCCATACAAACGTAGTCCCCTGTTTCCTCCCTGGATAATGGCTTTAGAGCCAAATTTTTTTTTACTGTGTAATCTGTATCTACCACAGCTAGTTATGCCCCTATGTTTCGTTTTTTTTTCCATATTTCAATTAACATAAGAAATATGAGCTTTCAAAAACTGAAAAAATTGCCCAATTTCAAACCGGTGTGAAGTTAGCGGCCAAATGTTAGCGGCCGACTATAACCCGACCAAATGAAAAAGTCAAATATTTCCTTCGAGTTTTTACACGTTTTATAGTAAAAATTAGAGTGTATTTGCCACAAATAAAATAAGTTTCGCAAAAAAAAACATTAAATTGAATCCAAATTCTCCAAGCTATCAGTGATAAAATTCAAGTAAAATGGAAAAAAAATAATCTTAAATCTTAGCTCAATTTGACCAAGTTAGAGATGGTTTAAAGATCAACGAAATTGTTTTCACAGTAGAGCCAATCAAGAGATTTCAGGAAAAATCGTCTCTACCGACTTAGCTCTTCTAGTTTTTTCGTGACACCCAAATGAAAGCCAGCGGCCAAGTTCCAAATAGAAACTTTGCTTAATTTGGTCAAGATAGAAACGTTGTACACATCACCGAGTACATGACTATTGTAGAGCCGGTCAAGAGCATTCAGGAAAAATCGTCTCTACCGACTTAGCTCTTCTAGTTTTTTCGTGACACCCAAATGAAAGCCAGCGGCCAAGTTCCAAATAGAAACTTTGCTTAATTTGGTCAAGATAGAAACGTTGTACACATCACCGAGTACATGACTATTGTAGAGCCGGTCAAGAGCATTCAGGAAAAATCGTCTCTACCGACTTAGCTCTTCTAGTTTTTTCGTGACACCCAAATGAAAGCCAGCGGCCAAATTCCAAATAGAAACTTTGCTTAATTTGGTCAAGATAAAAACGTTGTACACATCACCGAGTACATGACTATTGTAGAGCCGGTCTAGAGCTTTTAGTTAACACATTATCTACGGACTTAGCTCTTCTAGATTTTTCGTGACACTCCAATGAAAGTCAGCGGCCAAGTTCCAAATAGAAAATTTGCTTAATTTGGTCAAGATAGAAACGTTGTACACATCAGACATCACCGAGTACATGACTATTGTGGAGCCAGTCTAGAGCTTTGAGTAAACATCGTCTCTACCGACTTAGCTTTTCTGGTTTTTTCGAGACATCCTAATTACAGCCAGCGGCCATGATCCAAATACAAACTTTGCTCAATATGGCTATTGTAAAGCTGACTAAGAGCAATCAGAAATCCTTTTTTGTTTTCACTTAGCTCGTGTGGTTTTTACGCGACGTCCTATAAACTGTTAGCGGCCAACTGCACAATTAAATTTGTGCAATTTATAATGCGTTTGTAGAAAAAAACTTCAGCAGGCCATTTGTGGCTTTTGTAAAGCACGGCCAGAGCTAACATAAGATAATGTAATCGCTACTACCTGTCACATTAAAATTTACCGTTACAAGCGTTTGAAGTTGGAGTTTTGCTGGATTCTGCAAACTATGCACATTCTGGTCATGTCAAAACTGTGTACAGGATCAAGAAGCCATGGAAAATGTAAAGCAGACCCAGAGCTATCAGAAACCGTTGTTTGTTTTCACTTAGCTCGTGTGGTTTTTACGCAACGTCCTATAAACTGTTAGCGGCCAACTGCACAATTAAATTTGTGCAACTTTTAAGGCGTTTGTAGAAAAAAACTTCAGCAGGCCATTTGTGGCTTTTGTAAAGCCCAGCCAGAGCTAACATAAAATAATGTAATCGCTACTACCTATCACATTCAAATTTACCGTTACAAGCGTTTGAAGTTGGAGTTTTGCTGGATTCTGCAAACTATGCACATTCTGGTCATGTCAAAACTGTGTACAGGATCAAGAAGGCATGGACAATGTAAAGCAGACCCAGAGCTATCAGAAACCGTTGTTTGTTTTCACTTAGCTCGTGTGGTTTTTACGCGACGTCCTATAAACTGTTAGCGGCCAACTGCACAATTAAATTTGTGCAATTTATAATGCGTTTGTAGAAAAAAACTTCAGCAGGCCATTTGTGGCTTTTGTAAAGCACGGCCAGAGCTAACATAAGATAATGTAATCGCTACTACCTGTCACATTAAAATTTACCGTTACAAGCGTTTGAAGTTGGAGTTTTGCTGGATTCTGCAAACTATGCACATTCTGGTCATGTCAAAACTGTGTACAGGATCAAGAAGGCATGGAAAATGTAAAGCAGACCCAGAGCTATCAGAAACCGTTGTTTGTTTTCACTTAGCTCGTGTGGTTTTTACGCAACGTCCTATAAACTGTTAGCGGCCAACTGCACAATTAAATTTGTGCAACTTTTAAGGCGTTTGTAGAAAAAAACTTCAGCAGGCCATTTGTGGCTTTTGTAAAGCCCGGCCAGAGCTAACATAAAATAATGTAATCGCTACTACCTATCACATTCAAATTTACCGTTACAAGCGTTTGAAGTTGGAGTTTTGCTGGATTCTGCAAACTATGCACATTCTGGTCATGTCAAAACTGTGTACAGGATCAAGAAGGCATGGAAAATGTAGAACAGACCCAAAGCTATCAAAAACCGTTGTTTGTTTTCACTTAGCTCGTGTGGTTTTTACGCGACGTCCTATAAACTGTTAGCGGCCAACTGCACAATTAAATTTGTGCAATTTTTAATGCGTTTGTAGAAAAAAACTTCATCTGGCAATTTGTGGCTTTTGTAAAGCCCGGCCAGAGCTAACATAAAATGATGTAATCGCTACTACCTATCACATTCAAATTTACCGTTACAAGCGTTTGAAGTTGGAAATTTGCTGGATTCTGCAAACTATGCACATTCTGGTCATGTCAAAACTGTGTACAGGATCAAGAAGGCATGGACAATGTAGAACAGACCCAGAGCTATCAGAAACCGTTGTTTGTTTTCACATAGTTCGTGAGGTTTTTACGCAACGTCCTATAAACTGTTAGCGGCCAACTGCACAATTAAATTTGTGCAACTTTTAAGGCGTTTGTAGAAAAAAACTTCAGCAGGCCATTTGTGGCTTTTGTAAAGCCCGGCCAGAGCTAACATAAAATAATGTAATCGCTACTACCTATCACATTCAAATTTACCGTTACAAGCGTTTGAAGTTGGAGTTTTGCTGGATTCTGCAAACTATGCACATTTTGGTCATGTCAAAACTGTGTAAAGGATCAAGAACGCATGAAAAATGTAGAACAGACTCAGAGCTATCAGAAACCGTTGTTTGTTTTCACTTAGCTCGTGTGGTTTTTACGCGACGTCCTATAAACTGTTAGCGGCCAACTGCACAATTAAATTTGTATAACTTTTTATGCGTTTGTAGAAAAAAACTTCAGCAGGCCATTTGTGGCTTTTGTAAAGCACGGCCAGAGCTAATATAAGATAATGTAATCGCTACTACCTGTCACATTAAAATTTACCGTTACAAGCGTTTGAAGTTGGAGTTTTGCTGGATTCTGCAAACTATGCACATTCTGGTCATGTCAAAACTGTGTACAGGATCAAGAAGGCATGGAAAATGTAGAACAGACCCAGAGCTATCAGAAACCGTTGTTTGTTTTCACTTAGCTCGTGAGGTTTTTACGCAACGTCCTATAAACTGTTAGCGGCCAACTGCACAATTAAATTTGTGCAACTTTTAAGGCGTTTGTAGAAAAAAACTTCAGCAGGCCATTTGTGGCTTTTGTAAAGCCCGGCCAGAGCTAACATAAAATAATGTAATCGCTACTACCTATCACATTCAAATTTACCGTTACAAGCGTTTGAAGTTGGAGTTTTGCTGGATTCTGCAAACTATGCACATTCTGGTCATGTCAAAACTGTGTACAGGATCAAGAAGGCATGGACAATGTAGAACAGACCCAGAGCTATCAGAAACCGTTGTTTGTTTTCACTTAGCTCGTGTGGTTTTTACGCGACGTCCTATAAACTGTTAGCGGCCAACTGCACAATTAAATTTGTGCAATTTATAATGCGTTTGTAGAAAAAAACTTCAGCAGGCCATTTGTGGCTTTTGTAAAGCACGGCCAGAGCTAACATAAGATAATGTAATCGCTACTACCTGTCACATTAAAATTTACCGTTACAAGCGTTTGAAGTTGGAGTTTTGCTGGATTCTGCAAACTATGCACATTCTGGTCATGTCAAAACTGTGTACAGGATCAAGAAGGCATGGAAAATGTAAAGCAGACCCAGAGCTATCAGAAACCGTTGTTTGTTTTCACTTAGCTCGTGTGGTTTTTACGCAACGTCCTATAAACTGTTAGCGGCCAACTGCACAATTAAATTTGTGCAACTTTTAAGGCGTTTGTAGAAAAAAACTTCAGCAGGCCATTTGTGGCTTTTGTAAAGCACGGCCAGAGCTAATATAAGATAATGTAATCGCTACTACCTGTCACATTAAAATTTACCGTTACAAGCGTTTGAAGTTGGAGTTTTGCTGGATTCTGCAAACTATGCACATTCTGGTCATGTCAAAACTGTGTACAGGATCAAGAAGGCATGGAAAATGTAGAACAGACCCAGAGCTATCAGAAACCGTTGTTTGTTTTCACTTAGCTCGTGAGGTTTTTACGCAACGTCCTATAAACTGTTAGCGGCCAACTGCACAATTAAATTTGTGCAACTTTTAAGGCGTTTGTAGAAAAAAACTTCAGCAGGCCATTTGTGGCTTTTGTAAAGCCCGGCCAGAGCTAACATAAAATAATGTAATCGCTACTACCTATCACATTCAAATTTACCGTTACAAGCGTTTGAAGTTGGAGTTTTGCTGGATTCTGCAAACTATGCACATTCTGGTCATGTCAAAACTGTGTACAGGATCAAGAAGGCATGGACAATGTAGAACAGACCCAGAGCTATCAGAAACCGTTGTTTGTTTTCACTTAGCTCGTGTGGTTTTTACGCGACGTCCTATAAACTGTTAGCGGCCAACTGCACAATTAAATTTGTGCAATTTATAATGCGTTTGTAGAAAAAAACTTCAGCAGGCCATTTGTGGCTTTTGTAAAGCACGGCCAGAGCTAACATAAGATAATGTAATCGCTACTACCTGTCACATTAAAATTTACCGTTACAAGCGTTTGAAGTTGGAGTTTTGCTGGATTCTGCAAACTATGCACATTCTGGTCATGTCAAAACTGTGTACAGGATCAAGAAGGCATGGAAAATGTAGAACAGACCCAGAGCTATCAAAAACCGTTGTTTGTTTTCACTTATCTCGTGTGGTTTTTACGCGACGTCCTATAAACTGTTAGCGGCCAACTGCACAATTAAATTTGTGCAATTTATAATGCGTTTGTAGAAAAAAACTTCAGCAGGCCATTTGTGGCTTTTGTAAAGCACGGCCAGAGCTAACATAAGATAATGTAATCGCTACTACCTATCACATTCAAATTTACCGTTACAAGCGTTTGAAGTTGGAGTTTTGCTGGATTCTGCAAACTATGCACATTCTGGTCATGTCAAAACTGTGCACAGGATCAAGAAGGCATGGACAATGTAGAACAGACCCAGAGCTATCAGAAACCGTTGTTTGTTTTCACTTAGCTCGTGTGGTTTTTACGCAACGTCCTATAAACTGTTAGCGGCCAACTGCACAATTAAATTTGTGCAACTTGTAAGGCGTTTGTAGAAAAAAATTTCAGCAGGCCAATTGTGGCTTTTGTAAAGCACGGCCAGAGCTAACATAAAATAATGTAATCGCTACTACCTGTCACATTCAAATTTACCGTTACAAGCGTTTGAAGTTGGATTTTTACTGGATTCTGCAAACTATGCACATTCTGTACCACTACCATGAGTTCACAGTGACCGCACTCGATAGCGACTGCGTAAATGATTTGTATGGAGAATCCATACAATTCATTTACGCAGTCGCTATCGAGCACGGTTACTGCAAACTCATGGTAGTGGTACTGGTCATGTCAAAAGTGTGTACACATAGCATAGGTAGTGCTGCCGGCAAGACAAGACAGGAAATTACCGCTTTTTAATAGGTAGGTAACGCCACCAGAGTTGAGGCGAATGATTACAGACACACCGAAACACGGCCATATTTACTAAAAGAAAATAAAAGAATACCAATCTGATACCAAAAACTGTACTGATTGCAAAAAAAGTAGTGAATGAAAATTATTATGATCTTAAGGTGAAATACCTACGAAATAACTATGCATATTATTATTTTTCTTTTATCATATAAACTTTGTTGAAACGCTTCGCGGCCCCACCCAAATAATAAGGAAAATTTAGTAACTAAAAAAAAAAAAAAAAATATTAGGGGACAATCTTACACAAATCAACCTAGTCCCAAACTAAGCAAAGCTTGTACTATGGGTACTAGACGACGATAAACATACTTATATAGATAAATAAATACTTAAATACATAGAAAACATCCATAACTCAGGAACAAATATTCGTGCTCATCACACAAATAAATGCCCTTACCGGGATTTGAACCCAGGACCTCTTGCTTCGTAGGCAGGGTCACTACCAACTAGGCTAAAGCGGCCGTTAACTGTAGTAAGTGAAGGAAAAAATCGTGAGGAAACCTGCACACATCCTCATTCTGGGAGGAGGCCTGTGCCCTGCAATGGGACGTATGTACATATATAGACTGAGATTATGATGATGATGATGTGCTAAATATTTTAATGTTTAAATATAACTAAAATAATTAACTGTGTATTTTTTTATTCTTTTACAATAGGGAAATAAGAAACTTCAGTTCTCAAAACTTAAATACTTGATTGATTTTTAACCCCCGACATAAAAAGAGGAGTGTTATTATAAGTTTCACCACTATGTGAGTGTGTGTGTGTGTGTGTGTGTGTGTGTGTGTGTGTGTGTGTGTGTGTGTGTGTGTGTGTCTGTCTGTCTGTCTGTCTGTCTGTCTGTCTGTGGGATCATAGCTCTTAAACGAGTTAACCGATTTTGATGCGGTTTTTTTTATTTGAAAGCAGGTTTCTTGGCAATGGTTTTTAGACATGTTTCATCAAAATTGGTTTAGCCGTTTCAAACTAAAATCAGCTCTTTATGTTAGCTGCGGAAGGGATCTTAGACGCATAATCAAATGGGCATTTACTTTATTTTCAAACATAATATGTGAACAAATTGAGTTGGGGGTTAAAAATAAAAATATCCGACTAATATCTCGTGTATCCGCCCTCATCGTCAATTACTGCTTGAAGCAGAGATCTTGATACGCGAGTTTCTTCCCATACTTCAGAACAGTGTCGCTCAATCTTGATCTACTCTACAATAGTTATGTACTTAGTGATGTGTACAACGTTTCTATCTTGACCAAATTAAGCAAAGTTTCTATTTGGAACTTGGCCGCTGACTTTCAATGAGGTGTCACGAAAAAACCAGAAGAGCTAAGTCGGTAGAGACAGTGTTTACTGAAAGCTCTTGACTTTTTCTACAATAGCCATGTACTCAATGTTGTGTACAACGTTTAGATCTTGACCAAATAAGCAAAGTTTCTATTTGGAACTTGGCCGCTAGATTTCATTTGGGTGTCACGAAAAAACTAGAAGAGCTAAGTCGGTAGAGAAGATTTTTCCTGAAAGCTCTTGACCGGTTCTACAATAGTTTTGTACTCCGTGCGTGATGTGTACAACGTTTTTATCTTGACCAATTTAAGCAAAGTTTCTATTTGGAACTTGGCCGCTGGCTGTCAATGGGGTGTCACGAAAAAAACCAGGAGAGCTAAGTTGGTAGAAACGGTATTTACTGAAAGCTCTTGATCGGCTCTACAATAGTTACGTACTTGGTGATGTGTACAACGTTTCTATCTTAACCAAACTAAGCAAAGTTTCTACTTGGAACTTGGCCGCTGACTTTCAATGAGGTGTCACGAAAAAACCAGAAGTGCTAAGTCGGTAGAGATATTTTTTCCTGAAAGATCCTGACCGACTCTACAATAGCTATGTACTCAATGTTGTGTACAACGTTTAGATCTTGACCAAATAAGCAAAGTTTCTATTTGGAACTTGGCCGCTGGATTTCATTTGGGTGTCACGAAAAAACTAGAAGAGCTAAGTCGGTAGAGAAGATTTTTCCTGAAAGCTCTTGACCGGTTCTACAATAGTTTTGTACTCCGTGCGTGATGTGTACAACGTTTTTATCTTGACCAATTTAAGCAAAGTTTCTATTTGGAACTTGGCCGCTGGCTGTCAATGGGGTGTCACGAAAAAAACCAGGAGAGCTAAGTTGGTAGAAACGGTATTTACTGAAAGCTCTTGATCGGCTCTACAATAGTTACGTACTTGGTGATGTGTACAACGTTTCTATCTTAACCAAACTAAGCAAAGTTTCTACTTGGAACTTGGCCGCTGACTTTCAATGAGGTGTCACGAAAAAACCAGAAGAGCTAAGTCGGTAGAGATATTTTTTCCTGAAAGATCCTGACCTACTCTACAATAGCCATGTACTCAATGTTGTGTACAACGTTTAGATCTTGACCAAATAAGCAAAGTTTCTATTTGGAACTTGGCCGCTGGATTTCATTTGGGTGTCACGAAAAAACTAGAAGAGCTAAGTCGGTAGAGATAACTTTTCCTGAAAGATCCTGACCGACTCTACAATAGCCATGTACTCAATGTTGTGTACAACGTTTAGATCTTGACCAAATAAGCAAAGTTTCTATTTGGAACTTGGCCGCTGCCTTTCATTTGGGTGTCACGAAAAAACTAGAAGAGCTAAGTCGGTAGAGATAACTTTTCCTGAAAGATCCTGACCGACTCTACAATAGCCATGTACTCAATGTTGTGTACAACGTTTAGATCTTGACCAAATAAGCAAAGTTTCTATTTGGAACTTGGCCGCTGACTTTCAATGAGGTGTCACGAAAAAACCAGAAGTGCTAAGTCGGTAGAGATATTTTTTCCTGAAAGATCCTGACCGACTCTACAATAGCCATGTACTCAATGTTGTGTACAACGTTTAGATCTTGACCAAATAAGCAAAGTTTCTATTTGGAACTTGGCCGCTGGATTTAATTTGGGTGTCACGAAAAAACTAGAAGAGCTAAGTCGGTAGAGACGATTTTTCCTGAAAGCTCTTGACAGGTTCTACAATAGTTTTCTACTCCGTGATGTGTACAACGTTTAGATCTTGACCAAATAAGCAAAGTTTCTATTTGGAACTTGGCCGCTGGATTTCATTTGGGTGTCACGAAAAAACTAGAAAAGCTAAGTCGGTAGAGACCATTTTTCCTGAAAGCTCTTGACAGGTTCTACAATAGTTTTGTACTCCGTGATGTGTACAACGTTTTTATCTTGACCAAATTAAGCAAAGTTTCTATTTGGAACTTGGCCGCTGGCTGTCAATGGGGTGTCACGAAAAAAACCAGAAGAGCTAAGTCGGTAGAAACGGTATTTACTGAAAGCTCTTGATCGGCTCTACAATAGTTATGTACTTGGTGATGTGTACAACTTTTCTATCTTGACCAAATCAAGCAAAGTTTCTATTTGGAACTTGGCCGCTGCCTTTCATTTGGGTGTCACGAAAAAACTAGAAGAGCTAAGTCGGTAGAGATAACTTTTCCTGAAAGATCCTGACCGACTCTACAATAGTCATGTACTCAATGTTGTGTACAACGTTTAGATCTTGACCAAATAAGCAAAGTTTCTATTTGGAACTTGGCCGCTGGATTTCATTTGGGTGTCACGAAAAAACTAGAAGAGCTAAGTCGGTAGAGACGATTTTTCCTGAAAGCTCTTGACAGGTTCTACAATAGCTTTGTACTCCGTGATGTGTACAACGTTTTTATCTTGACCAAATTAAGCAAAGTTTCTATTTGGAACTTGGCCGCTGGCTTTCAATGGGCGGTGTCACGAAAAAAACCAGAAGAGCTAAGTCGGTAGAAACGGTATTTACTGAAAGCTCTTGATCGGCTCTACAATAGTTATGTACTTGGTTATGTGTACAACTTTTCTATCTTGACCAAATCAAGCAAAGTTTCTATTTGGAACTTGGCCGCTGGCTTTCAATGGGGTGTCACGACAAAACCAGAAGAGCTAAGTCGGTAGAGACGGTGTTTACTTAAAGCTCTTGACCGGCTCTACAATAGCCATGTACTCGGTGATGTGTACAACGTTTCTATCTTGACCAAATTAAGCAAAGTTTCTATTTGGAACTTGGCCGCTGGCTTTCATTTGGGTGTCACGAAAAAACTAGAAGAGCTAAGTCGGTAGAGACGATTTTTCCTGAAATCTCTTGATTGGCTCTACTGTGAAAACTATTTCCTTGATCTTTAAACCATCTCTAACTTGGTCAAATTGAGCTAAGATTTAAGATTATTTTTTTTCCATTTTACTTGAATTTTATCACTGATAGCTTGGCGAATTTGGATTGAATTTAATGTTTTTTTTGCGAAACTTATTTTATTTGTGGCAAATACACTCTAATTTTTACTATAAACGTGTGAAAACTCGAAGGAAATATTTGACTTTTTCATTTGGTCGGGTTATAGTCGGCCGCTAACATTTGGCCGCTAACTTCACACCGGTCAATTTCAACGTCATTTTCAGACACTCACCAGAAAAGAATCCCTCATAAATCAAAAAAGGAAAACATAGGGGCATAGCTAAATCTGTCTTCTAATTATTTTTGGAAAAAATAATTTTACTGGTCCAGTTTTCTAGAAGAAAACAATTGATCAATTTTTTGCGCCTATTAACGGTCTGAGCTGCAGTTGTCCCGCTCTCGCTGTACTGACACGGAGGGGTTCGGGCGAGACAGCGACATTTCATTAAAATACCTATTTCTCAAAAGTCTCTCAGCCATCGTATCCTCTTAAGTTTTCACCCCATGTATTGGTTGTAAATAAAATACAAAATTTTACAAGTATATTTTTTTAATATTATCTTATTAACTATCTTATAGAACTTTTAACACTTAAACAAAATTAATGTTTAACATTAATTGTCTTACAATAGAATCTATACAGGTTATAAATAACTTAATCTAGTAATAGTAATAACTTTTAAATCACAATGTAGAACATTAAGCGACGATGTCAATAGGGCCTCCACACTTCCTGATTCCCTGCGCCATATAAGCCGTGCTTAACTTCATCACTCGTGTCACAATTTGGTACCAGGCCACCAGCTTCACCAGATTGTAATTCGGCAGTTATAGAAATACCTCCATCTATGTCACTAATTTTGATTTCACTCGGGATGTACTGTTCTAGATTATGTTTATCGGCGGTGCTATGCAAATGTACGTGTATTTGGTTTTGATTTACAGTGGAGTAAAGGTTAGGGAGTAGCATTTGAGGGTTAGGGTTGATGTATGGCGTGTGTGATTGGATACAGGCGTTGTTGTTGATGCTGTTGTATTGGTAGTTGTTGTAATTGTAGGTGTTGGCAGGCCACGAGTTGTAGTAGTTGGGGTCGTATCGTTGCGAGCTTGGATTGAGTTCAGTCAGTGCGCCGGCGCTGCTCGGACTGCCTTTGAAACTTGAGCTGGTGGTTTGAAAGCTACCGTAGTCGCTGTGCGTTAACGGGATTTCGGGAAGAACTGTGAACAAAAAAGAAAAATGTTACAACTATAACAAGTTAGGTATGAAGTATCTTTTTGTATTTATTTTTCAACTTCATTTTTTATTACTTTTACGGTCATACCGTGAAACCATATATTTCAAACTAAATAGAAACTGAAATGTAGATGCACAGAAAAAACCCCAGAAAAAAGACCAATGCTGGGAATCGAACCCAGGTCCTCAGCATTCCGTGCTGCGTGCTTACCCCTACACCATCACTGGTCTCAGACCATTGGTCTTTTTTCTGGGGTTTTTTTCTGTGCATCTATATTTCAGTTTGTATTTAGTTTGAAATATATGTTACAACTAAACCGTTTAAATGAATCCTCGTACGCGCGGTACAGAGGTTGGGTTGGACGACAAAGGGGGCCGGGAGAGGTGCGGGCGGCGAGCGCGCCTCGTGCGCCTGCCGCCCGCACCTCTCTCGGCCCCCTTTGTCGTCTACCCCCGCGCCTCTATACCCCGCGGGCGGGGACTCATTCAAACGGTTTAGCTATTATTTAACTACAGATCATTAATTCAGCGTTTGGTCGGACGGAACTACTTCCGTGGATACATTTTTGTAGGAAAGATTCCAGAAGTCCTGGAAGTTTCCAGTTATGTGGTAGAAGTGCTGGATCTCTAGTAAACGACCGAAAACGCCATCTAAATCTACAGTTGATTCCTAAAAAATGTGACCACGAGAGGGAGGCGATTGAAACGCTCGAATAATGACCCCTGTATTGAAGTATAGTGGCTCTAGCCTACTCGGAATTGGGTAGTCGGCTTCGTTTTAGCACCCTTAGTCGTAGCCTCGAAAGTCCTCACTTTTTATAATAGTCATAGCACCAGCTCATAGCACTGTACTATCGCCCCAAGCGCCAGATAACCACCTTAAAGGCCCAGTTTGCGTGCAGTGGCTAGACATCTGTCCATAACAATCCATAGCAATAAACATCAACGTCTGCAAGCAAATTTGTTTTGAAAATGGGTATCTGACGTCTGGGGCGATGGTACATGTCCTTCCCAGGGTCATAAACTATACCATATTTCATCTAAATCGGTTCAGCGGTTTAAGCGTGAAGAGGTAACAGACAGATACACTTTCGCATCTATAATATTAGTATGGATAAGACTGATACTTTTGCCAGGATCTCCATCCGTTATTGGTTTTAAATCTAAGTGAATATCAGTGTACCTTGAAGAGGCTGACTGTACTGTGGTCGTAATATCTAACGCTTGGGCGCTGGCGATCGCATTCACTATCCATCTCTTTTTAATCTCATCCTATACCTACCATGTGACAAAAAACGTTTTAACAAAAAATTAAACCGCCGAAAAAACTGAAAAGCAAAAAATAATATTTTTTTTTATATAACATTAATTAATAACTAAGTTCTAAGTGACGAAGCCTGTTGCGGATCTCAATATGTTGCTATGACGAAGCTTGTTGCGGATAACAAAATATTTTCTTTTTTTTTTTCTCATTGACGAAGCCTACGCTGCGGATCTGATTTTATTGTATTTTTTTTTATTAATTTCTGAAATAAATATTTTTTTTTTCTTTTCTAAAGTTCTTAAACTAATGTAGGTAAGTATACCTAAGTAATTTTGAGCCGGTGCCAAACAATCACGTGTCACGTGTGTGCCCGTTTGTGTTGCTGTCTCGCTGACAAACTCGCTCGTGAACGCTCGGCATTTTCCGGCGACGGATCCACTATTTTAATTCCGAGTGCGTTAATAAGGGTCCTGCTAGCGCTTCACTGAAGTTTAAAGGAAAGAAACTTGAAATGTTTACCTGAAGGTATGTGTATGGTAGATTCGGGTTTGTAGTATGAAGGTTGTAGGGCCCCGTAGGTTGGATAGACAGAGGCAGTGGACGGGTAGCCAGTGTTCCATTCACTCGCTCCTAAGATGTTTCCGCAGCTTTCTGGAAAAAAAAAACTTAAAGTTTAAAAAATATTTTTTAATCATGGGAAGATTGACATCAATTGCCCTAGTCCCAAATTAAGCAAAGCTTGTACTATGAGTACTAGTTAAATACATATTAAACATCCAAGATTCGAGTACAAACATTCGTATTTTTCATACAAAATACTGCCCCGACCGGAAATCGAACCCGGGAACCTCCCGATTCTCAAACCACAACGATGCCACAACGTCAATTGCTTCCTACTTCTATACGGTCAAAACTGTAGCGACCCTAACGCCAACTAGGCATAAAAAGAGAAATTGCTATATTCTACATCAGTGTTCGGCAAACTTTTTGTTCAAGGTAGGTACATCAAGGAAAACGAAAATTTTTGGAGGTACACCATAAATGAAAAATCAATTTTTAAGTAATACTAATCAACATTCTGCCTCGTCATGCGCTCGCGTGATTTACATCTGTGTATTTTTCTTCCGTCCGTCTATTTAGCTTTATGAGATAACCTTATTTTTCCGAGGCACACCATCTAAATGACCACGGCACACACTTTGCGGAACACTGTTCTACATCTTACTATCGATATTTTTAAACTCGGATGCATAAATACAACTTCCAACTCTATTCCTTCCCCCGGTCCCCAGGTAAAACGTCCGCCTGGATCTCTCTAATTTAACCTATGCCAACAAGACTATGGCTACTCTATGTAATGGCGGACACCAAGATTGGTAGGCAAGCAGGTATCACGGAAGCTGTCCTAAGTTCTTGGAAAAAATTGCGGCGCATGAACCTATACCGGTTTTCGACATCGCCTACGCTATGCTCTACTTCCGTTCGTCAATCCTTACTAATTCTACTAATATTATAAGTCTGAAAGTTTGTGAAGATGTTTGGATGTTTGTTTTTCAATCACGCAATAACGGCTGAACGGATTTACATGAAATTTGGAATGGAGATAGTTTGAGAGCTTAGGAATAACATAGGATTGTTTTTATCCCGGAAAATAGTTTCCGCGGGATAGCGATAAACGAATTTTTCGGAGACGGAGTCGCAGGCAACAGTTAGTTTACTATATTCTACATCGTGATCATGGTAGGTGAGGATGTTCCTTTTAAAAGTACCTTTTACGCTGCAGTACTATTATTTGTCCCTAGCAAAGTATATTTGGTAGAGTTCTAGCTCTACTCGATCTCAGGCAAGTAAGTAAGTAAGTAAGTAATTTATTTGCAGAAAATAGTGTACAATAAGATAGTGAACAGGAAATAATGACACAACTATTCTACTACACAGTAGCATGCAAAAATTTAAAAAACATAAAGCACTGAACATATTACACATGCAAGCGACTTATAAATAAAAAACTTTAAACAAACTATCCCTTGCAAGACAGGAAATCCTTAATGGTGTAGAATCTTTTCTGTAGTAACCAATTATGCAATGTTCTTATACATACCCTATAAGGCAGACTAGTTATATTTGTAGGGACATGATTAAATATTCTTATGGCCATGCAATAACAATTTTTGCTACAGAGTTTAGATGCTGTTTTCGGTAGACGAGGATTTGATGAAAAGTTCAAAGCTTATTTTTCAAAAACCTTCAAAATAAAGTAATTTTTTAAATAGAAAATAGTTGTCGCCCGCGATTCCATTCGCGAAAAATAGGGGCATAAAATATTTTAGGCTTATAGACTATTGCCTACGACCTATTCTCAGACCCACCGAACAAAGGGAAAAAGTTTCATAAAAATCGGTCCAGCCGTGTCGGAGGAGTTCGATAACAAACACCGTGACACGAGATTTTTATAATATTAGATAGGGTAGCGGGGGGGAGGGGGGATGCAATACTACCTAATTATATAAAACTAAGTAAATATAAATAAGGCGACAAATACATATCTTTGTAGTCAACTGTATTTATGTAAATCTTTGATTTAATCTGCATGTTTGTAAAAGAATAAACAATAAACGACATCAATACGATGTTGGACGCCCTGAACCATGAATTACCTACTCAATGTATGCACAAAAACATTCGACTCACGCAAAATGACGAATCCATTCATTTCGATTAATGAGGACACCTACATTTATATACTTACATGCGTTCCAGTAAAAGTGTGATTTACAACTTTTTAATAATTATGTAAATTAATCGTAATGGATAGTAAAGTCCTTCCAATAAAAAATCTACATGATATAAATAACACAAAAACTATTTCTACCTATGTCCGTCAAAGACTTTGAAAGCCATCCAACCGATATGCTCCAGACCGGTTTTAATTGAAATGCAAAATGCGCAGATGACTTTAGACCACTAAAACAATGCATTACGCACATCGGTCCATTCCTAGTTAAGTCAAAATGTAGTATACGATAAACGATTTACCAACACGATTTTCTTCGTGTTGGGTTTGTTGCCCGAATCAAATTTGCCGACACCACTTGCAGTGTTGTCGTTGCCGCAAAAAGTTAGTCCGTTAAACACTTTTTTTTCACATCTCGGTTTTAAAAAATGTTATTTTTTAAGCATGTGTGTTTTTGTGGCATTAGGTTTAAGTTTTTTTGTAGTAAGATCATCGATTGCTTGGTTACACAGGCGTCAAGTCCTGACGTATTTTTTCTTACTCAAATCAAACAGCGGGTCATCTATCGGCAAGACTCCAACTCTCAGAAAAACCGACGAATTTCCCAATTATTAGGGAAATAAACCGATCAGTCATAGCGTAAATCGCTAAGTAAACCAATCTCAGTGTCAGTTCAGTACCCGGTTACGGAACTTATAGTACGTGAGGCTTTGGGATTGCCGGCTGATTCATACATGTCAACATACCGTGCCTACGTATAGCTACAGGTGTGTTTATACGTATATGTAGACGTTAGGTTCGTCACCGTAGCGAGGTCGTGTCGGCTTCTTGCCAAATTTTTGTATAAGAGAAATTCACGCTTTATTCGTTTCTTTGTGGTTAGTATGCATCATGTTTTAATTAATATTTATCAGTGACTTTCTTATTTCTGGCCTTTAGTTAAATTGAAGTGTTGCCAGAGATGTAAAAAAGGGGTTCGGGTGGGTTGGATTGAGGTCCGCACGGTCAGATCGCATATCTATACAAAATATATAGAGACCGACAATGTTGTTCATACATAATGCGGGCTGCGTTCAATTTGACCTGACCGCGACCGCAGAACGCCAGTGTGGCAATTCCTTAAAAGTTCATAATAATGAATGAATTATGATTGAATGGGACTTGATACCACACACGTTTGGTCTACGGATTGGATCAGCTGTTCACTGAGCACGTAGATGATACGGTTGCGAAATCTTAATTGATTAGGTTTGACGTCATACATTATAACAGGCGTGGGATTGCAGGCGGAAGTCTAGGGCGATAAGCACGCGGTTGAATTAATATTACCAAAAGTATGTTAAAACTACGCTAGAAATGTCAAAAAAATTTGGACTAGTTAGAGAAGTAGAGACCGTAGCTTGGAGCGAACATCTTCAACAAGCAGCCCTTAAGGCTCCAAACGCACGGTACGGTGGCGGTGACGGATGTAATATCCTAACTTGTAGTTGTGCAGTACCGTACCGCGAACTCATTCATACAAGTTAGAATATTACAACCGTCACCGCCACCGCACCGCCACCGCACCGCCCCTCTAGTCCCAGTAGTTCGGTTGATTAGTCCGGGGCCGAACTACTGCCACACTTTTGTTTCCAATAGTTCGGTTATGATGTCAAACCGGACTATTGGGAAGTGGTGTGTAGTTCGGTTAATGCAGATGTGCAAACAACTTTTATTAAGATACCAAGTGCGAATCGGATACGCCAAAAATCAGTATTTTGGATTGAGGGACAAACTTAACTTCGCCATTGGAAAAATGTTATCCCTATACATCGACATAGGTCGTGGTTAGTTTATAAACTGCAATTTAGTTTGTAATCACAAACAAAACTTTTTATATTGTGATGTAACTACAAAATTACCATTTTTGGATTTTTTTCTTTACTTTTAAAGCGTGAGTGACCCGTTTATAATATATCTAATGCGAAGAAGTTAATTTAACATTTTTGTTTTCATTAAAAAAATGTAGGTAATGAAAAAAATGCCTTTTTGATTTTTTATTTAGCTGCATCCTTAACCGTACTTTTGAGTCGTTTTAACTCTCAGTAGTTTGGTTTGACGTCATAACCGAACTATTGGGAACAAAAGTGTAGCAGTAGTTCAGCCCCGGACTAATCAACCGAACTACTGGGACTAGAGGGCCATGCCTCCGCTGTATGTGCGTTTGGAGCGTGAGTTAAGTATGTATAAGTATGTATGTAAATATATAAGTAAACTCTTTATCGCACGTAAAAAAGAAAAGTATAGGTAAACAAAAAAGTACAAAGGCGCACTTATTCTTAATAAGTAGGTATAATTTCGGATGCAACGCTCACAGTTTTACCACAGGTATCATCAATGACGTCACGTAAAAAAAATCGCAAACTGGTGGAATTAGATTTGTTACGGCGCTAGCTGCTAGAGGCAGAAAAAACTTGAAACTTCTCTCAGTCGGGCAAGGCTGACTAAGAGTGACAGTCCCGATTTATCATGGCGGTTGGCAACCCTATAGTGACTAATATAAAATGATGCGTGTCGTAGGACAAAACGCTATGATAATGAGCTGTAAAGTATGAGCTTTGTATGTATATTTGCGGTACACACGACTCGTGACACGTACACACTGTATAAAAATGGGATTTTCGAAGGACAATGGTTTTTTAAAGAGAACAATGTTTATAAACAGTGTGAAAGTGCATGCTTTGTCACTTAATAATTATTCTGTGCATCTTTTATTGAAGGAGTGTGTATGGACGCGAGTTAGGAGGGATACGTTTTGTAGTCTGGGGCCATAATAGTTAAAAAAATTCGAGTAAAGTAGTAAGTAGGAAGTAGTGCACAGATATGGAACTTAAGTCATTTTTCAAATTTGGAACGTCAATTTTTTTATATATACGGATATGTTAATACTACATCAACATATCATTTCACCTGTACTTATTTGAATTATTGATGTTATCCAAGCTATACTGTCGGAGCTGTCATAGGCTGCTAGATTTGTATAATTTGTATATGTTTTCCAGGCAGATTGCCACACAATATCTTTTAAAATATTGGAATTTTATAATGCTCTAAAATCCTTAACACGCAAAAAAATGTGCAACAATTGGGTCACAAAATTTCTATTTCATTAACTTTTTTCTTTATACATATAATAAAATAGTTAATTTATGACACTAACGTAGCTTGTAAGTTTTGTATACTAACAAAAATTTGGATCTAGTTATCTGATTAAATGAATAATTATTATTATTATTATATTAACTGTTGTGTTGCTAATTATTAAGTATAGGTACTTCCCGTTTATCGTAAATTCCATCATATCTCGTTTTGGCAAAAAAGGAAAAATTATCGCTACTTACCTACTTAACGCTATGTATCGAATATTTTAATTTATTAACGAAATAAAAAAAAATAGTGCGTGGAGTCCCTCCGCGCGGAAGAAGTGAAACTTCATAATAAAAAATAAAAAACCAGGCGGACACCCATCCAAGTACTGACCGCGCCCGACATTGCTTAACTTCGGTGATCGGACGAGAACCGGTGTTTTTGTCAAATATCTTGAAAACGGTGCATCCTAGGGCAAAATCAATGAAAATTTCATCCCCCCTTTGAAATCCTCGCACCCCCCTCATCCCCCCCCTCCCCCCCCGGTGTTTTTGTCTAATATCTTGAAAACGGTGCATCCTACGGCAAAATCAATAAAATTTTCATCCCCCCCTTTGAAACTCCCGCACCCCCGCCTCACCCCCCGCTCACACACACGCACCCCCTCACCCCTACCCCCCCTCACTTCACCCCTCTCGCATACACCTCGTAAACTTGCGTTGCGTTGCGTACTTAACGCAACGTTGGAAGTCGCATTAGAAGTTTCACTTCAATAAAAACAGCAATACAGTAACAATTACTGTGGTGTTATTATAAAAAATGCAAAAGACGTAGGACTATTTAGGGATTCCCTAAAACGACGGAAGACCACAACGTCCGACCAAAAATCGGAGCGTAAGAATAACTATCTACTTGTGCTTGGCTGGCAATTGAAAATTAAATAATAAAATTAAATAGAAAATTAAAATTGAAAAAAGATCGAAATTGAAAATTGAAATTAAAAATTGAAATTGAAAATTAAAATTGAAAATTTACATTGAAAACTGAAATATAAAATTAAAAATTTTTTAGACGACCAGATGGCCTAGTGGTTAGAGACCCTGACTATGAAGCTTGAGGTCCCGGGTTCGATTCCCGTGTCGGGGCAGATATTTGTATGAATAATACGAATGTTTGTTCTCGGGTCTTGGGTGTTTAATATGTATTTACGTATGTATCTATCTATATAAGTATGTTTATCCGTTGCCTAGTGCCCATAACACAAGCTTTGCTAAGCTTACTTTGGGACTAGGTCAATTGGTGTGAATTGCCCCGAGATATTTATTAAAAAAAAAAAAAAAAAAGAAAAAAAAAAAAATTGAAATTGAAAATCCCTATTACACTCGGGTAAAGATATTTAAAACTAAGTTATTGGAAATATATAGAACTCCTAATTAATTTATGATCTAATAATAGTAGCGCATGCTGATAAATATTTACAAGCTCGACTCGTTTTGTCCGGCGGAGCATATGGTTTTATTCAATTGCTAGAAGCTGTGGTTTCTCGGTTATTGACGCATGTACTGAGGTTATAGGTATTTCCCACGTCTCTTGAAACGTATCGATTAATTATGACAATTTTATAAAAATAGCAAACCTGTTCAGAAATAGCGGTGATAAAACAATGATATAATTCTATCGAGTTATTATGGGACTTACGCGGAGATATACTAACGCTAGTGAAGTGGGTTTTTTATGAATTCATGTTTCATTATCACCTTTTCATTATCTTTAACCATAGAATATTGATAGTTCCAGCGATCCGATCAATTTATAACAACACTATAATGTGCTATTTTATATTTAAGGCAAATAAATCTTACTTTTTGAAAGATTCCGCTATTAGTTACATCGGAAGTCTTGACGGAATGCTTATTGACAGGAAAAATATACTCTCAATTAGCTATAATATATGTTGTGTATGCTTGTATGTATTTACTATTATACTCTATTTTTTAATCAGTTGTATGTTAATGTACCTACTGTTAATAAACAGTTAGAATACAGACCTAGACAATGGAGGAAACTTGTAATTAATTGTTGTGACATATTCTTTGATACCTACTTACATAATATCGCATAGCGGAAAAAAAGTGTAACTGGAATAAGGCTGCGTATCTACCGGAGCTGTGCGGAGGATGCGTTGCGAGGGATGTGTTTGTCATGAACCAATAGAAACACTTCATTTAAATGGTCCTAAGTGAATGCAGTGTTTCTATTGGTTCATGACAAACACATCCCTCGGTTCGCATCCTCGCACAGCTCCGGTGGATACGCAGCCTTATTCCAGGTAAGCAGCTATGAGTATAGTGTACTGTTTTTGCAATGTAAGGCAGTAAGTCCCCTTTTACAGCATGATTGCTTACATTAGACGACCAGATGGCCTAGTGGTTAGAGACCCTGACTATGAAGCTTGAGGTCCCGAGTCCGATTCCCGTGTCGGAGCAGATATTTGTATGAAAAATACGAATGTTCGTTCTCGGGTCTTGGGTGTTTAATATGTATTTAAGTATGTATCTATCTATATAAGTATGTTTATCCGTTGCCTAGTACCCACAACACAAGCTTTGCTAAGCTTAATTTGGGACTACGTCAATTGGTGTGAATTGTCCTGTGATATTTATTATTATTTATTATTATTATTATAACCGTTACGTTAGGGAAATAAAATAAGTAACTAACTTGTATCATTGATATGGTTTCATATTCTATTATTTCTATAGTTTTGAGACTCTTAATGGAACTACGATTCCAGAGAAAAAGATACAATATATTTACGAAATTTTCGAAACAATTAACCAAACAGACTTTTAGTAGTGGTAGAGCCATGTTGTAGCTAGCCGCTGCATCACGAATGGGCCGGCTCGTCCGGGGCAGTACCACCCTCTCACAGAACACCGACGTGAAGCAGCAGTAATCCTGTTTGCGTTTCGTACGGTCAGTGAGAGTGCCGGGGGCCCAATACCGGGTATGTATTATAATGCCGAAGTACGAAAGACCGAATGTATTAAAACATCGAATGGGTCAAAAGACCGACACGATTTTTTTCTGAAACCGTTAACTTTTTAAGATTGTTATAAAACAAACCTAACCTAACCTAATGGGTTCTGTATGATGCCGTTTTAATAAATTCTGAAAAGTTTACGGTTTCTGAAAAAAATCGTGTCGGTCTTTTGACCCATTCGATGTTTTAATACATTCGGTCTTTCGTACTTCGGTATTGTAATACATACCCCCAATACCTCACCTCTCCCCCTTCCTCTCCCCCTTCCCTATTCCCTCTCCTTTGGGGCCGACAACGCACTGGCATCGCGTAAAGCGCGGGTGTCTATGGACAGTGGTGATCATTTAACATCAGGTGACCCACTAGTTCGTTTGTCTGGCCTTTCTAACATAAAAAAAAACAATATTTAGAAAAAGTGAGCGATTATTCACAACATTAAATTTTAATTGTTTTCATTGTATATTTGCGGTAAGAAATCGCTATTTTGTTTTTATTACATGTAAAAATAAGAACTTTTGTATGAGTAGCTGTAGATAACGTTAAAAATAGGTACTATTTTTGTACCTACAGCTAAGGAAATATCTCGGTGCGATAAGTACAAAAGTAGTCTGCTACCGTTGGCTATACTATTCTTACGGTCTATCAGGACAATTAGGTATTATAGCTTCCCTAAACAATGAATCGTGGTTACATTAGTGGTTTTACAAAATACAAAGGATTTCTTTGTTTTACGCACTTCTGTATAAATCGTACGACGTCGTGAATCATCATCAGTAACGCCTAATAACTCATTCATTTAATTGCATTTGTTCAACAGACGTCATAAGTGTCATAACATTTCCGTCTAATTCTAATTAATACGGAATCGAAACGGAGTTTCTTCGCTTACATTTCGCACCCGCTCGGTCAAATATAGTTAGCGACAAACCGTAATAAAAAAAGTCCTAAACGCGGTCTATTACACTACTACATCAAAATCATCCCTGCACTAACCGCCACCAAACCGCACTAGATTGGAGTATGAAAAAGCAATTTTGTTTAGGTAAAACTGTATTTGATTTGGATAAAGCAATTACTAACATTAAAAGTATCGGATAATGATTTTCAGTGTCGAGCCGGCCACTCAGTATGGGTGCTCTGCGAATCCACTTCATTTTGCGGTGCAACCGTTCAGTGCTCCTAATTTTGCTCGCTCGCACGCGAAATTAAAATCGGTTTAATGTATAAATGAGATATGCACTTAATAAATATTTAATTAGGTGTCTAAATAAAAGCATTCGGTGAATTGGTGCCTGCGGTTCGTGACAGCGCCAGTGTAATATAATGGAGCGCTCATGAAAAACCGCGGCTTTTGGCATAGGAAAATGCAGTGGTTGGCGATCGACCTTGGTCAATATTACTGTTGTGTTCGTTTATTGCATAATCAAATTAAGTATGTAACAAAAATCATATTTAGGTTAATATTAATCTGTTTTCATGGCATCCCTTGATTTCGCATAATGTAATAATGTATCATTCTTTATAATCAACGTTAGTCATACAGTGATTTGTTTCTGAAACAGTTTTTTTTTTTTTTTTCAGGATTTTTTTAAATGCCATCTTTTAGAATGCAGTGGTTAGGTTAGGTTTGTTTTATAGCAATTCCGAAAAAAAAACTGTTTCCGAAATAAATCACTTTATGACTAACGTTGATTATGAAAAATGGTACATTATGACTTGATAATTTTGCGAAACCATGAGACCCGTTTTTCACACATATAACCAACTAGCTGTAACCTGGGGCTTCGTCCCGTAGAAGAAATCATTTTTTTCAACCCCGTAGCATCCCGAAAAATATCTTCTTAATTGACCAAAATGTTATTTACTTCAAATCAATTTTACATCATTGCGGTATGAAATACAACAATGAATTGGAGTATGTATTATATCTCTACATATTTAAGTATGCTTATTCGTTGCCTAGTACCCATAACACAAGTTTTGCTTACTTTGGGACTAGGTTAATTTGAATTTATTCGCAGATGTATGCAGGTTTCCTCACGATGTTTTTCTTCACCGTAAAGCTCATGGTAAATTACAAATGTAATTTTGCACATAAATTCCGAAAAACTCAGAGGATTTGAACCCACGACCCTCTGCTTGAGAGGCCATAGTGCGAATTGTCCGTGATAGTATTTCTTGCCAATACTTTTGCATAAACCTCTATTTCACCACAAGAGTCACTGCCTAAGTTTTATGATTAATAAATGTTTTTTAATTATTCCGTGACACAGTTGGAAATGAGTGTTTACGCTGGTTTTTCCCATTTACGTAGTAGAGCATAAAATTACGACTAAAAGCTCAGTATGAATAAAGTTATAAATTATATTGAATTTCGTTGAAGCTAATCTGCATCGTCATCGATGGCCAGCTTGAATACTAAATAGCCTAATGTTCTGTATTATTTTGAGTCAACTATTTTATTGACAAGTCACAGTCGCGATTGACCGAGCAAGCACGAAGAGTCTCTGTTTCAGTCGTTATACTATGAAATTCGATTTTTTAAACTTCGTATCGTCTCATTTCATTCACGCTAACAGTGTGAAACAGAAGAGTGAGAGGGACGGCGAGACACGAATTTCGTAGTAGCCGCCTAGTTTCGGCAAAATGCTTAAGCCCAGTTTAGACTTTAGACCTGCAAGAAAAATCGTGTAAGTTGCATTACATTGCGGCGCTTGATTGACCACTCCAAACTCGTTGGCGTTACAGCCTCGCAATGTAATGCAGCTCGATCCTCTTTTATCTATTCAAAACTGTATAAGTGATATTAGCGGCTTGCAACCCATCTCTCAGGACGGGGCCGCACTGGTAAGGCGACCGGCGACGCGACGCGACGGCGACTAAATCAAACATACAAAAGTGAAGTTTTTAAAACGGCGATAGTAATATAGTGCGAGATTAGGACCATGAGATTATGTTTTAATAAGTATAATGAGTCGTCACTTCAAAAGCAAAGTCGCGAATCTACCGAAAGGGGATCAGGGGATCTTTGACAACAGTTTTTCCACAACCGACTTGCCTGGACAGTAGGTATAAGAAGAGACATATAATTTAGAGTTGGTAAGAGGGATGGAGCGGAGGGTTGGAGCGACGACCTGGTTAAGGTTGCGGGAACGCTTTGGATGCGGATGGCGCAGGGCCGATCTGTTTGGCGAGTTTTGGGGGAGGCCTATGTTCAGCAGTGGAGTCTTTCGGCTGAAATGATGATGATGATGATGATGATGAAGAGGGACGGTACTTGTGCGACGATAATTCTCTCTCATACCGTGTGGTGTCTCGTCTCGTTTACGAATCACTGCGATATCACTAAAACAGTGTTGAATAAATGCCCTGGCTTATAGAATGTCGTAGGTAGCGCGGGTAGGGCGCCTAGGCCTGCCGTTGACGTGGGATAATTACCGCCGCCCCCGCCCCCATGCCTCTCCCCGCGACGCCTGCATAATGTCACATTAACACCCTCACCTCGGCTGTCCACGTCGCCAACTGTCAAAACATTGCCGTGAACTGTTTAACGAATATGCAACAAATGAGAGGATTTATCCCGAATGCTGGCAAAAATGCCGCTGCATGGCACATTGCACTTACCTCACGCTTAAAATTTAAAGCGTGTGTAAAAAAATACAGCAAGTTCATAATAGGAATGTTGACAACACCAATCAACTGACGTACTTTTTATGAGCTGTCAAAACACAATTCTCCCATATATTGAATGGCAATAGCAACATATGACGTCACTTGTTCGCCAACTCAATCAATTAACTATTTATTTGTTTTAAAGCGACAAAAAATGTAATTTTGCAGTTAATTGAAAACTAATCTGGTTTTCAGGGCTAAAATAAAGCGTTTTTTTACTGGAGTCGTTTCTTCGAATTATTTCTTAATGGCGTGACAAAGATTATCTGTCCGATCCTTATTTATCATTCATTCAAATAGCATAGGAGATGAATGAAAGACATACTAATTAAAATGAACTGTAGTTTAGCATTCATTATTATATTATAACCAAAGGGGGGTGAAACCAGTGAAATTAAAGTAAAATAGTCAATAGGGTGGTCGAATCGGTGAGGATATCGTCATAATGAGACAGATAAATAAGTCACAGCTTATATGCTTCGCTGATGGTATGTAATCACCGCAGTAAATGGACACCCGCAGATATATTGGGAATGCTGGTGCGCTGCGGCTCTCAGAGTTGACCGATATTTAAATAATTTGTTATCTAGTTAATTATTTTAAATAAAATTATTTGAAATGAATTTATTCGACGATAAAGTCAATAGTAAATAATATGATGTCATTTCTTTTATTTAAATAATTTATACATAATAAAACCTCTTTTATTATTGAAGTAAGCTTAGATAAATATGTATGACATTCTAATGTCACGTCGAGTCAAACCGTCACACTAACATAACTATAGGTAAATACAAGGGTAAATACAAATCATCTTTTATCGGTGCCCCTTTTCTCCCATAAAATTTTAAGTCATTCATAATGTATCATTAGTCATAATCAACGTTAGTCATACAGTGATTTATTTCTGAAACGGTATTTTTTTCAGGACTTTTTTAAATGTCATCTTATAGAATGCAGTAGGTTAGGTTAGGTTTGTTTATAACAATTTCGAAAAATAAATTGTTTCTGAAATAAATCACTATATGACTAACGTTGATTATGACTAATGACTTAAAATTTTATGGGAGTCATTATAAATATTCTAAGGAGTCATTATAGACCCATCTTTTATTTATGTACTAGCCCAACTAATTTATCTAGATAAGAATAAACCCAATCTAGATCGCTTCGAAATAACAATTGAAGGATTATTTAGTTCTTTCCAAATAATAACGAATAATTTAGTTATCTTCCCGGTTGTTCATAAATAGATAAATTTTACCCAGCACTGCCGGCTTTGTATTGTACCGGAATGAAAAGGTTCGTCACTTTCGATCTTAACTCGTTGACATAGAGTCGAAAAGTGACGAACCTTTTCATTCCGCGACTGTACATGTGGATCAACGCATTATATTTGACATTTTAAACATGAAACTACCGTGAGACTCACTCATAGTGAAAATAAACGGATCACTCACGTCTCAAAACGAGTTTAACTCGACATGTTTCGGGCTAATCCGTAGCCCTTCCTCTCGGAGTCGCACGTCACGGCGGCTGCCAAACGTGCACTGCGTGCTAACGCCCTGGTCGCGCGGCTACTCGACGCAACTGACAGCGACACACGCGAGTAGCCGCGCGACCAGGGCGTTAGCACGCAGTGCACGTTTGGCAGCCGCCGTGACGTGCGACTCCGAGAGGAAGGGCTACGGATTAGCCCGAAACATGTCGAGTTAAACTCGTTTTGAGACGTGAGTGATCCGTTTATTTTCACTATATTTGACATCTTTATAAATCTCATTGCTTGTGCTAAAAAAAGTCACCACTAATCGAAGCCAGACCTAAAAGACATATAAGTTCAGGTGTATAATGAAACAGTGCGTTTGACGCATGTTAATATGTCTGGGCCAATCAGGAGCGCTGATTAGATGGGAGTAATTAGCTCCCTTTGATCAGCGCGTGTTCTTGTTGCGAACCGTTTTCAGGCGCTAAGATAATTTACTATTATTAGGGTGTTAAACGGCCTGTTCATGGGAAAAACATATTTAAAATAAACATAGATATAATAATCTAAACAACTATAGATTCAATTAAAAAGATGGACTCGTGTGTGATGGTGATGGTGAACCATCAACTGCTCTATTATTGAATCATTTCGTTTTACATGTAAGTCCCATTTGTCCCATAGAACATGAAATCGTGAAGTAACAGAGTTCAAAAGCGTACCAAATATATTAGTTCTATAGAACAAATGGGACTTTCCCCGTTTTACCAAACATGCTTTTTACAAGCTTTTGTTTATTGCAATGTTCATATGTTCGTTGTCTTCAAATCTTGCAAATTGAATTTCACCCACTTACCTACAAAAATTAAAGAGAGACTGTAACTAAAGCAGTGAGATAGATACAACATTGGCCTCAAACGCACTTCTTATCACGCAAGCTTAGTAAAAAAGTGACTTAATTCGAATTATCCTCATTTCAAAACTAAACCTTATTTTTCCTACATAAAGTTTTTTTTGAAATGAGAATTATTCAAATTGAGTCAGTTTTAAGCGTGTGATCAGGTGAGATAGAGGTCAATCACAGGTCAGTTTTATGTAAAAAAAAACTAGTGAACACAGTCAGTAAAAAAAAAACAACTGAAACAACTTTTTTCTGTGGAGTGTTGCCAGCTGTGAAAATCGAAAACGTGAGAATTTGCTTTGAATTAGTTTTTTACTAAAGTTTACTGAGCTATCATTGAAGCCCTCAACAAATTCTCCAAAATCAATCTCGCGTACCTCACCGAAGCTTTATAAATCTCATTAAGCTCCCATAGGAACGTTCTCACCCCTCGATCCCCTTTTGTTTTGTAGTTTTTGTTGCTGATCACTTACGTCGTAACTTGGCGTAATTCGATACATCCTGCGTCTGACAGGTCCGAAGGCTTGGGCTTGGTTCAAAAGGGTCTAACTGCCTTCACAAGCTCTCCGTAGACTCTGGTTCACTTGAATGGTTTGGGTTTATTTTTATTTGTCATTTCATTTTATAGTACTAAAACCTGTTTTAATAAATCAATATTATGGGAATACATTGTGATATTTAGATATATTTATAGTCGTATTGAGATCCCGTTTTGAAAAAATATTGTAATCTTAGTTGAGTTTTTTTCGACGTTCATAAGTTGTTCATAAGTGGTTGTTATTAGGTATAGCCTCACTCAATTGAATAGAGAATTTTTGAATCTTTGACTTTAGACAATTGATTTAACCCCGAAATAAGCAAATCTTATATTAACGACATTGGAAATAGATAAAAGGCACGATTTTAGTACCTGGGGGTTTTCAGAAAAAAATGTACCCGTTTTGCCTTAATTATCAAAGGAAGTATAAACCCTTTTCTTGAAAGCCCAGATGTCATAATTGCCTGGACACTGCTGCCGGACGTTGATTCCACAATTTCACTGTACGTGGCAGGAAATGCCGTAGGAAACGTACAGTGGCAGACCGCCATTCGTCAAGATGGTGACGATGGAACATAGACTTTCAGCCGGAGATGCGATGGCAGAATTTTGCAGCAGGGAGCAAATCAAACAATTCTTCGGATCACTCGCCGTGGTAGAGTCTATGGAACACACAAAGAGAAACTACTTCCCTTCGCATGGACAGGGAATCCAACGATCGAAAATCAGCTGGTAACTGATTGGGATTACAGGAGGAGCAGTGGCGTAACTAGATCATCAGGCCCGTGGCAAATACGATGGGACCCTCACAATGGAAATCGTTGCCTTGTAATTTAATTTTAATGTTATTTCAGAGCTCGCGGCCTCTTGGGCCGGGGCCCTCTAGGGTCGGGGCTCGTGACATTTTGACAGCTCTGCCGCCCTGGCAGGAGAGCTGAAGATAGAGCTCAATGGTGTGCCATAGGATCATCTATGCCCAGCAGAGCACTGATACAGGCTGGTGATAAAACCGATGATATAGTCTAGGTTAAAAAACATTTCCATCTTCGTACATACTTCGAGTAACAGTAAAGCGACGCGCTTAAGCCATGTTTATGGAGTATCGGAGGCATGCGCGGGCGCTGGTAATGTGTGGTAATGATAGTACGAGACCGCAGCACGGGAGCTGCGTCCTGCACGTACTTTTAGGTTAGGATCATTAACTCTAGAGAAATCTTACCAGGGCTATATGCTATATCTACTTAAGAAGGCTTATTTTGTGCGTGATATTGGAGTAAAAAGGAAAAGAGATCGTTTTGTAGACACGGCTGTTTTCCCTACTGGTTTTACCCAGGCTTGGGTTAGATTTTTGTTCAAATTTTATGTAGGTATCTACTTTTAATGACTATTTTTATTAGCTGGTAGTAAGTGCTCACTGATTGTACATGAATAATAGTGAATGCTCTATTTAGGGTCCCGTACCCAAAGGGTAAAAACGGGACCCTATTACTGAGACTTTGTTGTCCGTAGTGTCCGTCCGCCTGTCATCAGGCTGTATCTCACGAACCGTGATAGCTGGATAGTTGAAATTTTCACAGATGATGTATTTTGGTTGCCACTATAACAAAAAATACTAAAAAACAGAATAAAATAAATATTTAAGGGGCCACAAACATGATTTTTTTGCTCGGTTTTTCTCGATATTGATAACGGCAACTGGTGGACGCTTGAAATATTCACAGAATATTTAGTTATACATTCACTTTAAAAATAAGTAATTAAATTAAAATAAAATAAATATTTTAGAGGGCTCCCATACAACAAACGTGTTATTTTTTTGCCGTTTTTATAGATAATGGTACGGTACCCTTCGTGCGCGAGTCCGACTCTCACTTGGCCGGTTTTTTTAAGTGTTATGTTTTGAAGGAATAATTATTGTTAGTGGCAGTTAATACAATAAATATAATAACGATAAATTATTAAATTTAACACCGTATTTCTTGCAAACTCATCGATACTTGTTGATAATGATAACAATAAAGCAACAAAAACTACACATCACTCAACATTTTTTTCTTTACAACTCTATTCAAACTAATTTACTCGCATCCCGCCGTACAACCTTAACACAGTAAAAGTTATAGTGACTTCCTTGATAGGTACAATGACGGCTTACTGAGAAAAGGTTATAAGCGAGTCTCTATTATAATGTTTTGATTATTTTGATTATACAAGACCATGTTCTGAGGATCCTTCCTTAATGACGCAATGGATATCGATGACGATAGTTCCATGACGTAATTTTGGAATAACGAAAACTTTTTAGACTGGAAGGCTATAATGATTTCCTCCAAGTTTTTGTTCCCCGAATGGGTTTCTTTTCGGTTTGCAATTCACAAGTGTTGTATACAAGGAAAATGTAGAGATGACGTCAGTTTATTAAATCAATGACGATTCTATTCAAGTTTATAACGTAATGGAAACATATCTTTGTTTGTTGGTGGGTCGCTATTTGGTTGGGTTAGTTAAGAATGTATAGGTATGTATATTCCGCATTCTCGCAAAGATTAACTTGATGATTTTGATTAGATTAAGATCGGATTGACTTGATGTATATAGGATACAACCGCGAACGGGAAACCGTGGTATAGGATGTCCCCAACAATATGGACCGACGACTTTTAGTCTCAGGAACCACTTGTATGTGGGCAGAGGACCAATCTTTGAGGAACACCTTGAGGAGACCTCTGTACAGCAGTAGACATCTTTTGGATGATATGATGACGATGAAGTATTTAGTAGGTATAATAGATTACACTGTTAGGGCCAGTTCAGGGTTAAAAAATTAAATCGGTAACCCTGGGTTAAGGCTGACAGTTCCATACATTTTGACACTTGTTAACCCTGGGTTAGCAGTTAATTCGGAGTTAGGTAGCTAAACCAGGTCCGCGCAAGCCCGCCTAAGTATAGTTAATAAAGAGTTAAGTCACCAATTATTAATAAGTTGTATTTTTAACAAGCACATACTTAATGGGTAATGTCACATTTCGACTAATTAAATATTCGAAACGCGTCAGTGTAGCTTGGTGGTGGTGATAGTTGTGTTTATGTGATTTGTGTGTGTTCGTACAGTGTGGAGGTGGAGGAACTGCATGAACACACATTTCTTGCATAAACGTAACTATTGTAAGGTCGCGGGTGAGCAAAGTAATTGTTTTAGTTCATTAATTAAATATTAACTGATTAATGTTGCATACACGAATTCCTTTAGCTGTCTAAAATGTGACACGTCACGTAAACCCATCCTTAATTTAATGAGCGAGCTAGAGTTTATCACCCGACTGTCGAAGGAGGGTTATACACTGGATGTCATACGATAAATACATTTAATTTAATAATTATAACAGTTTACTTCCAAAATAAATCTATTTACGAGTAACCGCGCATATAACTAAATTATTCATTATTGAAAATAGTCAAATGACATCTATCTCATTTGTTATTTTATTTTAATAAAAAATAATTATTACTAGTAATGTCAGTGTGACGTTTGACACGACGTGATATTCTGCCTAAGTAAATTTATTTATTGAAGCTTACTTCAATAGCAAAAGAGGTTTATTACGAGTATCTTCATCTATGTAGATAATTTATTTAATTTTATAAAATAATTAACGACACATTATTTGCGCTTGTCGTCGTATCAATTAATTTTAAATGATTTTATTTAGAATAATTAACTAGATAAGAAATTATTTAAATAACGCCCAACTCCGCAAGTGAGATATGAATATGAGAGAAATGGTGAAACTGCGTTGACAGCTTTTCAATCGCACAAACGGTAATATTTCTCGGTTCAATGCTTCGGAATCTCAAGACACGTTCGCTGCGGGTAATGTAAGTTGTCGAGATTGAGGGAGGCCATTAAATCAACGTTTTTATGATTTCTATGTTTATTTTTGCAGTAAGCGCAGAGTGAAATATTTGACCGAAACTTTAACCATGAAAAAATTGAGCAATGTTTAATGGAGGTGTGAAGGTTTTGCTGGGACATTTGAGCCAATTTGTGTAATTTTATGTAAATATAACAATGATTTGATTATTCTAGCAATTAATTTATTTGATTTGAAGAAACTGGCGGCGTTTCCATTTTGAATAGCTAAGGTAATTCTTTGACTTAAAGGCAACGTCTCTATCAATCAATAAACTTATTCTATTCGTAAGCAATTGGTTAAATTGGCAAACTTTGGGTAGTAAAAGCCACGTCAACATACGACCTAGTAACTGCACATCTAAGAACTCTCGTTACCTACGACGATTATAACAATTGAAACATGCGGTAGTTGGGTCAGGGTTTATTTTACGAAATATCATTTACGAACTTCGTATCGTGCTATTCCGTTCACGATAAAAGTGTGAAATAGAAGAGTGAAAGGGACGGCATGATACGAACTTCGAATTTTATTGTCGCGCCCAGTTTGAGGCCGATGTATGATTTCGCAAGAGGCTTAAGCGTTTACCTCTACAGCTCGCTCCCGCTTCAGCGCCCGCTCCCGCCGCCTTCGCAGCTCCACGAGAGGTATTGTTACACGGAATGAATCCGGGCGATTGACGACCGTTGATACAGCCGGCCGATCGTAACACTATCCGGCGAACGCGATACGCGGGCTAGCGTTACCTATCACATCTCGGCTAATGCTGTGCTCTACAAGATTGTGTACCGTTTTTATAGCACGCTGTTATAATAGGTGCTTTATAAGTTGATGATTTGTCTTCTGTTTTCAACAGTTGATAGACTTTTTATGTGAAGTTCTTTTCGCAAAGGTTCTTTTTGGGGGCTGATTGAGGTCAACGCGATGTCTTCAGATCATTGAACTATTGTTATAAATTTGCGACTAAGAAGGTAGGTATTATTACACAAATACGTATTATGAAATAGCGGGGAAAATGAGCAAGTGGGTCATCTGATGGTAAGTGAATACAATAGGATTGTTGATGCGTTGCCAGCCTAGAGGGCTAAGATAGAATACATCATCTGGCAGTAATTTCATCAGCGATCTTAGTCTCCACACTGGAACTCTTCGGTACAAGCACATGCTTGGCGGCAGAGTTAGCGACTAAAATGCCGATGGCGAACCGGACGGATCTTCGTTTGATCGGATTCTAATATATTGATTATTATTGATGAGTAGACATCTCATTATATGCACTATCAAAATGCCAAAATATGCATGCAAATATGCACTAAAAAAGGACTAAATATGCACGAAATATGCACAATCAAAAAACCATTTATTATTAGAGCTTACGATTATTTTCACAATAACATATTGTTACGAGCCGTAGGGTTCGTTAGATAGATAATACGCCTTTAACGTAAAACTAATTTAATTGAACAAAAAGGAATCTCTTTCAACACTAAACTTATTCACTTAAATCACTTAGTAATCACTTTGATCTCTCTTCGATGTTTATCTCTCGGTATCTCTTCCAAAAACTGACTCTGTCGGCACCTTGTCTGCCTTTATATAGGTCCAGTGAATCGGTCCATAAAGTTCGAGAACATTCCAGCTAGAACTCTCTGGCACATACGTCTAGAATATTCCGGAAACAGGATCATCTGTCTGTCTCTTTCACGAATACGCTATGCTATCCCGCTCGCACACTTTCTAGAATGTTCCGAAACAAGATCGTCTGTCTCTTTCACACATATAGGCTATCCTTGTCACACACCTTCTAGAATGTTCCGGAATCAAGATCGTCTGTCTCTCTCACACTTATAGGCTATCCTTGTCACACACCTTCTAGAATGTTCCAGAGACAGGTGGACTGTAACTTGGCCTGAAACGGCCTGAAAACGGGTTTTCAGGAAATGGTGTCATGTGACAGTTAGTGTCCTGAAACGGCCTGAAAACATGTTTCAGCCTGCTGAAAATAATGCTAACTTGGGGTAATTTCTGATTTACCGTTATGTGTTAGGACTTCTTCCAGAACGGCCTGAAAACAGATTTCAGCCTGCTGAAAACGACTGCAAGCGCTACTAATTTCATAAAAATGTTTTTACTGGTTTCCCGTTGACCCATCTCCGTAACACTGCCCCCTCCTTAGACATGCTCGTCCCGAGCATCATTAAATCCATTGAAACGTGCCAATCGATTCACATGCACAATCTTGGGCAGGTTCCTGGCGTTACCCATTTTCCTGCCGCGTTTCTGCAGCAGCGCCAGTTACCACATATGCAGCTCTTAAAATCACTGTGATGGATTTCCACATCACCTCTGGGGTCTTTCTTAGGGCATGAAAATCTCATATGCCCTACCTCCCCGCACGCATAACACGTAGGCCTGCTTCGAGTTTTTGCTTTGTCCGTCACACCTCGGACGCGGTAAGACCGATAATCCCTGCGAACTGCCTCTACTTCTAATGCGTGAGCGAGTGCATCTTTTAAGGTCTTGTGATGACCGAGACTCACAGTTGTCTTTACTTCACGGTCTCTAATGCCATCTATAAATGCCTGCACTAGCATGCTGTCCACTAGAGACGGTGAGGACCGGTATGCCTTTCTAACCAACTTCTCGATTTCCAGGCACCATTGCTGCAGGCTCTCATTACCTAGCTGCATTCTGTCCTTCAACTGTGCTCGGTAAACGTGTTCCAGGTGGGAGTCACCATAACGCGACTCTAGGGCATCCTTCAGGCGTTCTAAAGTCACTTCTCCAGTCATAGTGTCTAATACTGTCAGGGCTTGATCCCGCAGCCCTAACATAAGGGCGGTTACCGCTTGCTTATCAGTCCAACCGTTCGAATCGGCTAAGGTCTCAAACTGGAGCTTGTAGGTCCCCCAAGAAGAAGTACCGTCGAATGGGGGCGCTTTTAGTTTGCCTGCAGACGCACTAGAGGTCACAATTCCGTTAGACTTTAAACATTTTAGCTCTTTTTCCACACTTAAAATTTGCTTTTCATGCTGTAAAAGTCTGTCGTCGTGCTCTTCTACTTCTGATTTTAACTTCTCTATTTTCTCCTTGAATTGCACGCCGATTGCCTTCAAGTGCTCTTCCAAGAAAGCACGAGTGACCTCCTCTTGACGGCGAGCCTGCTCCTCTTGACGTCGAGCTTGCTCCTCCATAAAAATCCGAATTTGCTTCTCTTGACGGCGAGCCTGCTCCTCTTGACGTCGAGCTTGCTCCTCCATAAAAATCCGAATTTGCTCCTCTTGACGGCGAGCCTGCTCCTCTTGACGTCGAGCTCGCTCCTCCATAAAAATCCAAGTTTGCTCCTCTTGACGTCGAGCTTGCTCCTCCATAAAAATCCGAGTTTGCTCCTCTTGACGTCGCGCCTGTTCCTCCATCATGCGTTGCATGGCCAGCAACAGACTGGACTGGTCTGTATTTTCGCTTATGGCGCGGTTGTTGTCAAAACTTTGACGACGAGCGGCGTCACGTGCTGATTGTGCCCGCGTCTGCATCGCTGGCGCTTCTCCGCCGGACTCCTCCTGTTCGTCTCTCGGTGTTATAGGCATTTCTCTATCCCACTTCTGACACCAAATGTTACGAGCCGTAGGGTTCGTTAGATAGATAATACGCCTTTAACGTAAAACTAATTTAATTGAACAAAAAGGAATCTCTTTCAACACTAAACTTATTCACTTAAATCACTTAGTAATCACTTTGATCTCTCTTCGATGTTTATCTCTCGGTATCTCTTCCAAAAACTGACTCTGTCGGCACCTTGTCTGCCTTTATATAGGTCCAGTGAATCGGTCCATAAAGTTCGAGAACATTCCAGCTAGAACTCTCTGGCACATACGTCTAGAATATTCCGGAAACAGGATCATCTGTCTGTCTCTTTCACGAATACGCTATGCTATCCCGCTCGCACACTTTCTAGAATGTTCCGAAACAAGATCGTCTGTCTCTTTCACACATATAGGCTATCCTTGTCACACACCTTCTAGAATGTTCCGGAATCAAGATCGTCTGTCTCTCTCACACTTATAGGCTATCCTTGTCACACACCTTCTAGAATGTTCCAGAGACAGGTGGACTGTAACTTGGCCTGAAACGGCCTGAAAACGGGTTTTCAGGAAATGGTGTCATGTGACAGTTAGTGTCCTGAAACGGCCTGAAAACATGTTTCAGCCTGCTGAAAACGACTGCAAGCGCTACTAATTTCATAAAAATGTTTTTACTGGTTTCCCGTTGACCCATCTCCGTAACAATATTTTTCCATATTTTCTGCAGCAAACTTGCGACGTCTGTCAGTCACTTAATATTAAAATTTATAGGCTGAAAATGACCTTTCGACGTCAACTGACGTTGCCAGACAGAACTTGAAGTTTGGCGCCATTTTTGCAGAGACTTCTTCAGGCAGAGTTTGTTCGGTGCCGTTGATAAATGCATCAATTTACGGCATAATACAACACGACTAACACGAATAACTACTGAAATAAGCACTGTCAGTGAAAAAGTACCAAAATATGCAATAACGCTATAAAAATAGAATTATATGCATTCGCATATGCAAACATGCAAATGCATGTAATCCGATGTCTATTGATGAGCAAAAATATTGTCGTTTCCCGTTCAAATTTGCATAAAAACTGGCTAGTTATATTAGCTTCGTCAGTAATGTTTGTCGTTTTCGAAAGTAAAGCTTTTGTCCATTAATTTTTACACTTAGTTTCAAAACACTCTTGAGCCTTAGGTACTCTCCGTTTCGGGTGGACTTTCATGGATCAGAGCTAACTAGATAATTCCGAGTTAACTGCTAACCCAGGTTTAAGTAGTGGCAAAATGTTAAAGTAGTGGCTTAACCCCAGATTGCGCAAGCAGCCCTAAGAGAACTCGAAAATTGCGTTAAAATTTAGTTCTTCTCAATACTTTATTGGATTCATTTCGGCCCATTCAGGAGTTAACCGAGTCCGAGTAATGAGGCTGCTACTCCATCGGTCGTGTGCCGACGCCGGTACCACAGAGTAAATACCCCGTCAGAAACGAAGATTCATACATCTACACTAACTTTTTTGCGAAGGGAGTTTCCTTCCAGCCTTAAGCCTGGTTTTTACAGCTTACCGCAAAGAGGACGAGCTGCCAGATGAGCCGCTCAACAAGTGGAGTTTTTACGTAGAGCATGCTAATGAATGAAAAAAATATTTATTTTTACATTATGTTTTAAAAATTCATAATTTATTAGCTATTGAGCCAAATTTGGACTTTGTTTTAAGCTTTAAGCTCTGTCGAATTTTATTCTTGCGCTTCGAATACGAGCACTAATGGTTATGTTTGATGTAAATAACCGAGAATAATTAAAAACTATAAGCATTAGTAAGTTATTTACCTACCTACTTTTTCGCGGATCGTTCAATAGACAGCCACAGTTGGACAAATCGTTGGCAGCTTGTTACTCGTATAATATACCTTTGCTATCTCAATTCTTGCCTATGTATGTCTGGTAGCCAGTTTAACCCTGTTTGCCCAGTAGAAAGTGTCTAGCGGCCATATAGGTATAAACTTCAGGCGATTAGTAGCGTTTCAATCTTAGCTTAGCATAATTATAAGGGTTGTATGAATTTTCGCTTCTGCAGGGTACCTACTTGATCTTTGCTGGTGCTGCCAGGCGGGATAATCAGATCACCGCCGCATGACGGGGCGCACTCGTCCAAACGTTCACTTTGCGACCTTAGTCTAGCTTAGTGCAGTTTAAAAAAGATAAAGGGCGTTTTTCAACGAAAGTTCACAAGCGCGTTTGTGATCGTGTTTGTGAAAACTTGACTTTCTTTAAAATAAAAAGTACGTAGAGGTATAACTTATAAAGTAGAATAGTTATTTTAAAAAGTTTTGCAGGCAATTTCATAATTTGAGTAGCCAGTCTTACAAATTACATGGTTAATCCCGCGATTACCTTTTGCGCCGACGCAAACTCGAGCCGTACGCAAATTACACAATTTATAATTTTAACAATAAACTTTTTTACAAACTCAAACACATTACCGACAGAAGGCAGCCGTGTAACACGTAGGGCAATAATTGATTGTATTGAGCCAGCCGACACCTCAAAAATGTATCAGACAATATCGGGAGCGATTATTAATATCGCTTCTCTTTCTTGCTTATGATTCTTAACCTGAAGAAGCGAGAGAGGGTGCGCGGTGTTATCCGATCCGTATTTTCCTCTGAAGGATACGAGTACGTGATTCGTTGTGTTTTTTTTCGGTGGAATTATTTGTAAGGTTTCGTTATGTGTTGCTCATTACTGAACAAGCGGGCATCCTGCGCCGACCGCAAATGCGAGGCATTACTTTCAAGGAGCCCGGGACAACACCTGAGCGGCCCGGGCTGGGGCTGCTAATGCAGCAAACGTGCCACGGACAGCCGACATGTGAGATTGCATTACAAAATAAAACATCAAAAGTTACCTATTCGTAAAAATATAGCTCTTGATTCCAATTGGGGAACCAAAAATATTCAGCTATAATTGTGAAATTCTGGATATGAAGTTTGTTGCAGTTTCGATATTTGTTAAAAAATATATTTAGGAAACAAACGTTTACATTAAAGATGCAGCGATATACAAGGTTGTTCTTAAGAACCTAAAGTTCCATCAATTATAAAACAAACTCTAAAAATCATGCCAGCGCAAAACTAATTTTACCTCTTTAACCTACATGGATAATCCTTGTATCCGCTTTTTTGGCAATCCGATATAGAGAAAAACACGGTGACAGGAAAGTCTGGTATTCTAGGAATTTGGTATTTTAGAAATAGGGTAAGTCGGCAATCTAGTATTTTGAAATTCTGATATTTAGGGAACGAGCGCTTGTATCTTTAGCTGATCCTGTCGTAAGCGCCTACATTTGGGCATTTGTTGACGTCTTGACGTGGATACTTTCGTCTTATTTAATCTTAGTACATTATCGAATGTAGAATCACGGATAAACATTAAGCTTGCCGTTTAAATTACTTAGCTTTTTCAGTACCTATCTAAAAACGCGCAAGAAAATAGTTATAGGAACTTCTTAAACACAATCAATTTCAATAGTTTTTGCATTTCTATTTGAAACTACCACCTGTAAATAATGCAACCAAGAATGCCTTTAGACGCATTCAGACATTGCGGTCGGCGCATTTTACCTTTCTCGCTTACGAATTTATTGTCGATGGTAGAAAATGGCAACCGAAAATAGTGGTCGTTAATGAGCGAGGGGAAAGGCACAATGAGCTGAATAATAGACAGAGTCGGGGCCAGAAAGTAGTGTTAAAACTAGATGTGCTCTGTACATTATGCACCAGTTTCGTGAATAATAGACCATCTAATTCAATTTAAAGTAGCGGTATGAGGCATCAAAGTCGGAGTTTTTTATCACAAGGTGTGACTAAGCCACTATATTCTATAATGAGATAGGCTGTGATTTAATGTGATTGGTTAATACCGCATGGTAACTAAAGGTCACGACTACTATATACAAGTGTGGTAAAAAGTTGGGAGTTCATAAGTTTTTTTTGATCAGGGAAAACATCGCGTTGTATCGATACTTTTGATTATGATTATGAGGCATACGCTAAGTACGTTTTTGTAACACGGTCGTGTTCACTATGTCAACATTATACACGCGAGGTGATTCCCCGTCGAAAAAAATTGGAAACGTACGGTGGACTTGTGAAGTTTGAGATTGCCCTACGGCTGTTATAAAATTGACGTATAGTTATAGATAATAGGGTTGTCCAGCTCATCCAGAAGCTGTGGTTTGCGGCCGGGGTTTAATTCTGCCCGCAGCCCGCCCTCAGTACATTTTAATAGTTTTAATGCTCGAAGTCGACGGTAGCCTCTCGATTATTGCCACTCGATTCCTATTAAGTTCAGATCGGGATCATAAAAGTTTTTTTAGGACCGTTTAGGCAAGCCTAATGGAGACGTTAAATCATTAGAGTGATGTTATGTTATGACTGACGAATGATTCTTTGTGATTTAGTCGGACGTGTTTCTTAAAAAGCCATCATCATCATAATTTCACCCGAAAGACGTAAAGTCTTCTGCTGAACATAGGGCCTCCCCCAATTTCGCAAAACATACCTACCGGTCCAGCGCCATCCGCATCCAACGCGTTCTCGCAGCTTTAACTAGGTCGTCGCACTATATTGTTGGAGGCCTACTTACACTGCGTCTTCCGGTCCTTGGACACCATTCGAGAACCTTTTGGCCCCATCGGCGGTAAGTTCTACGAGTGATGTGTTCTGCCCACAGCCAATTGAGACTGGCGACTCTTCGAGCTATGTCGGTGACTTTAGTTCTTCCGCGGATTGCATCATTCGAAAGCCATACATATTGGTAACCCTACCATGAAGGAGAAGTCAATAACTTAAATAAAAGTCGGTAAAAATCAGGCCATTAGTCAGGCACACCTAATAAGAGCGTACCGTGTTAAAAACGTCTTATTTTGTACCACACCTGATCAGCTGTTCCGCGCGCTTACGTGTTACGCGAACGCGTATTGCCGAGTCATGGGCGTGTGACTTGTCACTTACATTTTTCAAGTGACAGTTTGTTTACCTAATCGCCATAGACGTAACCTTGTTTGCAGTTGATTGTGCCCGATGACATCGGCGTGCGAGCGCGTGCGGCGTGAAGGCGGCTAAACCGTAGCCGTTTATTACATCCCACAGTAGCACACGGATTGAAACCGCAGCTATTGCCCCTCGATTTCTGCAGCCCCCATCGATCTATAGTTTCGTTATCAAATTTTCACACGGGCCCTCGCTCTCGCACCAAGATTGACTTTATTTGAGTAAGTGTAACCGCAAAACTACGCGTTCGGAGCTATCTCAAACCACTATGCACACCTAAATTCTGTACCGCATCCAACGCTCGCAAAGTCCCAGTTTTCAAACAATGCTCGCCACGCGCAGCAGCATTGTAATACAAAACGGAGTAAAGCATAGTTTTTGTGTTGTGATCGCGATTAGATAGTCCGGTAGCCAATCATGGCGCCCGAGATATTGATCATCGAAATTGGTCAATCAAATCGAAAATATTGTGCCGGAAATAAGGCGCGATATTATATTACATTGTTCGTTCAATTGAATGCTTTCCGAAATAGATTTGATTTTTGGGTCTATTAACCAAATTTTTGAAGTGTTAGAAGGTGTAGAACGAAATTAAAACAGCCAAACAAATTAGATCAATGGAAAAAGTGGTTGTTCATGGTTTTATTTATGAAGTCGTTAAAACAAAAGATACTTAGGCGTAAAATGTATCAAATGAGTGTAGTAAGATGTAAGTGACGGAGCTGCCACTCTGATTACTTTGCATTCAAATAGACAAGAAAATACTAGAACTGACTATAATAGATGAAAACTTCGCGGCCCACCTTTCAAAGACAATCTAAAGTCTACTCAAAATTAAATACTTGTATGAGATTCAAACTGTAAAATAGTCTAAACGAATTAAACTTATTATAAAATGGTTGTTATTGGCAGCATTTTCATAGATATTATACAAACAATATGAATGCTTTGGATTGTAAGAACGAATCGCTACAGGAAGGATATTACGCAAAATACCCTTTCCTAGTTTTTACGTAAATCTATCCGAAATACCAATAAATAAATATTATATCTAGTTTTTTATTCATCTCCGACGCGTATTTGTCTATTATTTATGATAAATATTTTATTTAAAAGAAAAACTAAACGAAGTTTACGTCAATTCAAGCAAAATAAATTATATTCTTATGAATCTCAATCATCTTGCCTTTTCTATGAACTCGTAGCTCTCTGGCTCACGAAGTCAGTAATGACATTGTGCTAGCCGTCGGTTTTTTCTCCAGATAGCATTTGATGTTATTGTTATTATATCGCAGCCTCCCGGGGTCGATGACCTGAGCCAGCATCCTGATTTCTTCTACAAGAAAGCTGTATAAGTTTCGAGAGATTTTTTTCCGATAAGATTGTTCGTAAATTTTACATTCCAGTTTTGTATCGAATTGAATTGTTGTGACTACCAGCAATAGATCTAGTTAGAAGATTATTGAGGCACAGATAAAAGTTTTTTTATCAATGTTTATGTCCTGGTAGTACCGGCACATTGTCTACAGTCCCTAGGGAACTATTTAAAACCGATAGCGGGATATTAGGACGACGAATTTTGATGTTAATTAGATAAGATTAGGGAAATACAATGGTAATACCGCGCCAAAAAACCGACGTTATCATAGAGTGCTTGTAGTTTTTTAAAATATATTTTTAACAACATAATGAGGTTAGATAAATCAACAATTGTTTTGTAAAGCCACACGTAATCAGTGCTTAGTGTATGTATGGGGATGTAACATGGGAAAATATAATAAAGCTAAAAATAAAAATTAATATTTGTTCCGGAAAAGAGTATTATTGCGGATCCACCTAAAATTAACATTACAAATGCGAAAGTAACTGTCTGTATGTTATCTTTTCGCGCTTAAACGGCTGAACCAATTTAGATTAACATTTGGCATAGCCATGGTGGCCTAGTGTTTTGATCTATGGCCTCTCAAGCAGAGGGTCGCGGGCTCAAATCCCGGCTCGCACCTCTGTGTTTTTCGGAATTATGCGCAAAATTACATTTGAAATTTACCATAAGCTTTACGGTGAAGGAAAAAATCGTGAGGAAACTTGCATTCACCTGCGAAGAAATTCAATGGTGTGTGTGAAGTTCTCAATCCGCACTGGGCCCGCGTGGGAACTACGGCCCAACCGCTCTCATTCTAAGTTGAGGCCTGTGCCTTGCAGTGGGACATATATAGGCTGGGATAAGATGATGATAGAGAAAGTTTGAGACCCCGGGGAAGAACGTAGGATATTTTTTTGTCCAGGAAATCGCATAGTTCCCGCGGTATGGCGGTAAATGAATTCTGTGCAGACAAAGTCGCTGGCAACAGCTAGTTAATAATACATCATCTAAATTAAATGATAAGCGCTTACTTGGCAAATTATACTATAGGTAGCACTATGAAGTAAACAGTATAAGGTTGAGACTACACTCATGCAAGGTGTTCCCTCTGTGCGTAATTGGCTTCCGATTGTGCGTTCAGTCTATTGGTAACAACCCTATACAGCTTTGTTTGCGAAGAGCCAGTGGAAATTTACAGCTTAATGGAATAACTATTCAGTTTGTGTCTACCAATTCACGATGTTGTAAACTTAGTTTAATATTGAGCAGACTTTTTTGTCTGACTTTTAATTTTGTTTACAGACGAAGGAACCGAATTGATTACCAAAGTAGATATTTTTGACATTCAGTATACTATCTGCCAAAAAAATCATCAAGATATTAATTGTGACAAAGTAGTCTTCTACTGAACTTATTTTCGTAAATTGCTGTGTAAAATATAAAATTTTAAAGTTCAAAATTTAAAGAATAGTATCTAAATAAGCAAAAAAACCACACTACCATTTTCGACTTACAAGTTGAAGATTGAACATCTGCAATCTGTAACATTCTTTTAAGTCGTTCATCTACATATCTTAAAATAAAAATTGTTTCGTATATTATTTGTTACAAATTTTAATTTTGTGAATAGGTACCATAGTCTTTATATTTCTTTTTATATGAGTAATAAAAACGGAGATGGCGGGATGACTTGGACCGTTTTGACCCATTTTGGAGGGATTTTGCGAGGGACAGAGACGGGTGGGAAGAAAAAGGGGAGGCCTTTGCCCAGCAGTGGGACATCCATTAGGCTAAATAAAAAACTTTAAAATTGTAAATTTACTTCTTTTGCTTCTTGATATCAAAATAACTACTGACGCGACTACCTACGTATTAAATTTTAACGTCACTCATTGAAATGAATGATTACATGGCAAAATAACGTCAAAGGAAATATAGACATGGACATAATTTTGCTCGACATCAAAAAATACACTGAGTAATAAATAAAAAAAAAGCAAAGAAATATCTTAAGTAGGTAATTATACCGAGAAGGACTCGGCATTAAGCTGCAGTAGGTGCATGCTACAACGCTGATTTTTAGTCAAACCCTTCATCTCAATCAACACAAATAAGTTTGTATAGGAGCAGAGTAATACAATGAAAGTTGTTCCATTTATAATATTTTTCAAAAGGCACTGCTTCGTTCTTCAAAAGTCCGAGTCGAAAACAAAGTTTAACACGGCAGCCGATGCGGCAGTGAAATTGATATGATTTATTTTATAGGCAGGAAGCAGGTCATTACCGCGCAGGCGCGGGTTGGCTTCTTTTGTTCACCTTTACAGAAAAAGTTATTGAACAAAAAGTTGAGACAAGTTGAATATTCTTAGTGGCGGATTGAGAAAAGCGAAGTTTGCCGATGTGATATTTTTGCGGCGTTTTAAAGTTGATAATAAAAGCAAGTGAATGTATCGTGGTGTGAATCAAAGCATATTTTTAACCCCCGACACAAAAAGAAGGGTGTTATAAGTTTGACCGCTATGTGTGTGTGTCTGTCTGTCTGTGGCATCATAGCTCTTAAGCGGGTGCACAGATTTGGATGCGGTTTTTTTTTAATGGAAAGCAGGTTTCTTGGCGATGGTTCTTTCTTAGATATGTTTCATCAAAATCGGTGCGGTCAGTGACATAATTGCGTTGGGGGTTTTTAAAATTTTTAATTTATAGTTACTTATACTGTAATTTATAAAGCTCCGTATTTCATGCGTTTTTATTTGCTCTCCCGAATGGGTCATACACATTCGCGTCTCTCCTGTGGACAAGACAAAAGTTAAGGGTCTATCTAATATATAAAAATCTCGTGTCACGGTGTTTGTTATCGAACTCCTCCGAAACGGCTTGAGCGATTTTTAGGGTTCCGTAGCCAAATGGCAAAAAACGGAACCCTTATGGATTCGTCATGTCTGTCTGTGTGTCTGTCCGTCCGTATGTCACAGCCACTTTTTTCCGAAACTATAAGAACTATGCTGTTGAAACTTAGTAAGTCTTGTAGATGTATTCTGTGAACCGCGTTAAGATTTTCACACAAAAATAGAAAAAAAAAAACAATAAAATTTGGGGGTTCCCTATACTTAGAACTGAAACTCAATTTTTTTTTCATCAAACCCATACGTGTGGGGTAGGATTGATCTTCAAAAATGATATTGAGGTTTCTAATATTATTTTTTTCTAAACCGAATAGTTTGCGCGAGAGACACTTCCAAAGTGGTAAAATGTGTGCCCCCCCCCCCTGTAACTTCTAAAATAAGAGAATGATAGAACTAAAAAAAAAATATATGTTGTACACCATGTAAACTTCCACCGAAAATTGATTTGAACGAGATCTACTAAGTAGTTTTTTTTAATACGTCATAAATCGTAAACCGCAATTTTTTATAGATAATGGTACGGAACCCTTCGTGCGCGAGTCCGACTCGCACTTGGCCGGTTTTTATGAAACCTTTTTGTCTGTATTCGGTAGGTCTGAGAATGTGTCGCCCAACCCTTATTTTTCGCAGACTGAGTCGCGGGCAACAGCTAGTAGTCACTATTTTTTAGTCAAATCTAGATCGGCGTGTCCCACCTTTTTTTTTTAATTTTCGCTGTGTAGAAACTAAATTTCACCGTCTATAATAGTAAATATTGCATTGTTTAAATTAGCCTATTTTACGTCCTATTATTGGGTAAAGGCCTTCTTCTTTAGTCACACTCGCATATCGTACGTGTAACATAATCACGAAAGTCCTTAAACAAATGCTTTAAAGTACAAAAGAGTTTATTTGAATTAATCTCAAAGTTTTTACCTCACTGCAACTAATTTAATGTAGCCAAGTAATAAAAACATAATTAGATTACAAGTAATTTACACGAATATTTAGATTTGACGTGATCACGGGCGCAAGCGGCGGGATGTACACAGTTCACAAAAAAAAACAGTATGAAAGTCTCGTCAAATAAATTACTAACTGAAATACCTACCTTAAAATATTTTATTCATTTTAAGGCACTGAATAAAATATCAAACGTAAAAGTAAAAATTACAGTTGAAGCAAAAACATAATTTGAAAATGCAGATGATCAGTAGATTATAGTCTGTGCTATTTTTCTTATTTGGCTAATTTACCAAATCCACGCAAGTTTTTTAATTCTTCCAATAGTTCTCTTTCCGATACCGATTCCAATTGCAAAGCATACGATATGGAATGTCAAAGATGTGGGATTCCAAGCCATTCATGTTAATTTATATTTGTGTTATCGTTTAAACGAAGTATACTGTCCGCATTGTCCTAAACTTAATTTAAGGCCACTTTGTAACTATAAATGTCTAGAGCAACCAAAGAATTTGAATCGCTTCCAGGGTGAAACCTTTTCGCTGCAACTGTCATGTTGAGATTCCAAACATCTGCCAGTGAAATCATCGTGAAAAGCTTCCACCTGGGTACGTGATTCGGTTTCTTCAACTGCACCTATAGGGGCATCTATCGAACTGTTCCAAATCTGTGTACTATATACCGGCGCGGGCGCAGACGGCCTAATAATGTGCGTAATGGCCGCGCGTCATTAGGCGCAGATTGCCGTCGTGGTGATGAAAGTCGCTGGGATTGCCTTGTAAACGCCTCGCGCCGACGCCTGCGATGGTGTAGAAGGGACGTTGTTGTCAAAACAGGTGTTGAAATAAGATTTTTGTAAGTTTATCCTCAGTAAATAGAAACATTAAAATGCTTTTTAAGCTCAAGAAGAAGACGACTTCTAATAGTTTTTTTTAATTGATCTTGTAAAACTTTTTTTTCAACCTTTTTACTGTCTCCGTTCGCTATCGCTATCCCTACTCTGTTCTTGTAACAGGGGAAGATCAAGGTATAAAAAAGTTATAGTACAGTCGAAGGTATGAAAATGTCTTCACAGCCATCGCGTCAAATATTATGTAAACACCAACCTTGTGGTTTAGAGGTGTATAGATATTATAGACACCTTGGTAATGTACATTCATATGGACTTCCGCAAAGTAACGCCTGCATCAATAAATTATTGTTTTATTAAGTAGATAGATAACTATTTACTTTTGAAACTGAGTACTTTAAATTGAACCCATAAATGCATTTACGAGTGAATGGTTTAGGCTACTGATTTTAGTTGGTCACTTTGGCCACATGTAGGTAAATAAAGTTAAGCACATCTAAAACCAAACTAACTTGCAAATGCATCATCTTCTGGAAATGCATGTAAATGTAATAAAAGTCGGTCTGTCTGTAAAATTGCTGGTCCCGGCTCGTCCGGCGGCAAATAAGCCGGCAGTCAGTTAGAGGCCGTGATTGTGCGCAGTAATGAGCGCAGCATTAATACATTTAACGCAGCCACAGTACACAAAACACAATTAGTCTTGTCTTAGGGCGTAAGATCCTCCCGAGTGACCTCTATCGGAATGAGATCAAGGGTCAAGGGCGGATCAACGGTTCTAAATGTCGAAAGTTAATATATATCGAATGGGTTGTTATATTATCAATTTATTTTCTGAAACCGTAAACTTCGCAGTATTTAATGAGACGGCATCGTATATAACCCATTTGGTTAGGTTAGGTTAGTTTTACAATAATCTTAAAACGTAGTGGGGGACTGATCTCGGGCACGTAACTGAATATCGAAAGATAATAGGTACATAAGTATATCGAATGGGTTATAATATAGAAAAGTTTTTTCTGAAACTGTAAACGTTTTAAGATTATTTTAAAACCAACCTAACCTAACTGAATGATTTTAACTCATAATTAAAACTGCAATGTGGAGCTATATTATATACGTATTAGGATTAAACTTGCATAAAACTAAGTATTCATTGCAAGAACTGCTCCAAATTATAAAATTTATCATCAGACAAAAGGACTCGCGTCCAGGTTTAACGTGCATTCAGTCTTTTTAAGGCTTTTTAATTTCAGAAAATGAACCCTTTTATTTCTAATTTTCAATATAAATTTATGATTAAAAAAACGTAATTTATGTACAAATTAATTTTAATAGTACTGTTTTTATTCTGACACTGTGCGCAGGCGGATCCAATGCCAGGACATTTTACTGTTACTTACGACATAATTACATCAAGAAAATTAGCTATCCACCTACCAATTGTTGCTTAAATTAAAATTATTACCTTTTCTAAGTCTAAAGTGAATAAAATCCTAAATAAGACCTTTGTTCTATATAATAATTCTTTAACATTGTTGTTTGTTGTTGACGTTTTATATTGTGTACTTTGTTGTATAATAAATATAAATAAATAGCGCGGTAAAATTCACACCAATTGACCAAGTTTGTGTTATGGGCACTAGGCAACGAATCATCATACTTTCATAGACGGATATGCTTTTAATTCATATTAAAGTCCAAGACTCGAGAACAAGCATTCGTATTTTTCATAAATAAAATCAGCTCCGGCCGAGGATAGAACCAGGAACATCAACCTTTGTAACCTAACGACTTGGTTATCCGCTTGTCAAATGTCATTATCATCGAAATGTTTGACAAGGAAAATTTGTGGTGAGTCAATTGTAATGTTGATAATATTAACTAGCTTTTTCTCGCGACTTCGTCCGTGTACAATGGAAATTTATGGTCTACTGTCTCTATCCCGCGGGAAAATCCAAAAAAACTTTTTACTGCACCTCTATGATCCTAAAGGAATGGTTACTGAGATAGGGTCCCATTGAATTAAATATATAAATCCTGTTTTTTCCTTATCCCGTGGAACTTCCGAAAATCCTAAAATTAGTTTTTTTACTATTATAATCACCTACTTGCATGCCAAATTTAGTCTCTAAAAATCATAGTTACGGAGATAGGGCCACTTTGAAGCGAATCCCATTTATTCCCTATCCAGTAGGAATTTCGAGAAATCCATTCTTAGCGGATGCCTACGTCATAATAGCTATCTTTGTATAGTCGAGGGAAGAAAAGATTCGTCACTTTTCGTCTCTATGTCAACGAGTTAAGGTCGAAAAGTGACGAACATTTTCTTACCTCGACTATACCAAATTTCAGCACAATCCGTTCAGTGGTTTGACCTGTGCGTTGATAGATCGATCAGTCAGTTACGGTTGTCTTTTATATATATATACTTATACAGAAGAAGAGAAGATATTATACTACTAGTCTTTCCCTGAGGCGTTGCGCGCTCAAGCCATTAGATTAGGTCTTACTCTGGAACTCTACATACCTCCGGCAGGCAGGTTGGCGTTGGTTTTGTACTCTCGTTCCTCGAGCGAAAGCGACGACCGCAGACTCCTTGCTGAGGAACTCTTATACTCCATTTGTCGGAGTCCAAGAGCTTCACTGTCTAAGAACTGCCTCTGGAATCCCATGTTTCGTATTTGGTGCGGTGATACGTTTGTACCTGCGAAAGAATGGTAAGTATTTTTTAATTATACTGTAGGTAGGTACTCGTGATTTTACTCACGTGAACCACGTGTTAAAAATAGCATAGGTGCATATATGCGGTAAAATATAAGGTTTTTCCAATTTTACTACCAATAGGTATGTTGGTACTCGTCGTACTCGTGTATTCATAAGTATTGCCCAGGATTACTAATACTTTATTTCACCATGTGAAACAGTCACGTCTTGTAATAATATAATAAATAATAAAGCCATTTATTCCATATTTCAAAATAAGTTTATACATTTTTAAATGTTAGTATGTTATACCTAAAGAAAAAAAAAAAGAAAGTTTGCTATAAACTAATGTTAGTCTTATTCTATTCATATGAAATATGGACCCCTGTTTGGGTAAAGGCCTCCTCCAACTTCCTCCATAACTCTCTATCTTTGCCTAACTTAATCCAGTCGTTTCCTGTCACCTGTATAATATCATCAGCCCACCGTGTTCTTGGTCGACCAACATTTCTTTCTTTGTCGCGTCTTGTATTGACGTCAAATTATTATGACTAAAATTATATCCAAGGGTTTACGAAAATAGGCTTTTTCGCATCATGAGAGGTCTTAGCCAGCCCACGCGGGCCCAGTGCGGATTGGGAACTTCAAACACTCCATTGAATTTTTTCGCAGCTGTGTGGAGGTAGTACGCTTTGTTTTTTTTAAAGTTGGCTTGACACACTAAATAAATAAATAAATAAATAAATATTAGGGGACAATCTTACACAAATCGACCTAGTCCCAAACTAAGCAAAGCTTGTATTATGGGTACTAGACGACGATATACATACTTATATAGATAAATAAATACTTAAATACATAGAAAACATCCATAACTCAGAAACAAATATTCGTGCTCATCACACAAATAAATGCCCTTACCGGGATTTGAACCCAGGACCTCTTGCTTCGTAGGCAGGGTCACTACCAACTAGGCTAAAGCGGTCGTTAAAACTAGCTAACATTCTAAAAGAAAATAAGTTTACATACTTATATTTATTAACTTCCCTAATAAAAACGGCCATCTCTTCAGTGTCAAACAAAACATATAGGCATAAAAAAAGGTTTTTTTGCTAATTGTACTGCATTGTCATCTAAATCAGTTCTAAATTTGAAGTCAATACGATCACTAAAACTGGATAAAATTCGACTTGTAAGATTTGAAGACAACTTACGTAGATAAGTGGCATAAAAAGCACACGTATTACAAGGGACAATTCAAAATTAAGAAAGCTTCCTATATAGGAAGAGTTTATTATTTAAACTATTGAAATGAAATACAATAATTGTCATTAATCAATTCTTAGTTGTTTATTTTTGCATCATTAAAAAATGTGTATTTTCCCTTTCATAAATAGACTTTTATTTTGAATTGTCCCTTTCAATAGGTACGTTTCACTTTCCTGCCACCTCTCTCCTGCACGGACGTCCAAGTTAAATTAAAGCTTGTAAAACCGACTAGTCTCCTTAAACTAAAAGGGAACTTTAAATACCCTATAACTCGCCCCTTATGCTCGCTTCCCAAATTACAAGGGAATTAGGCATATCCGCATCGTTGGGGCAAACAAGACCGCGTGTCAATCATCTTATTAAACATGGAACAACACAATAGGTTTTTTTTTAGTCAAATTGGCCATCGGCCTCTTTGGGGACCACCGTGCCAATTATACTTGGGTCTCGGACAAAAAATAATTAGTTAACAAGTTTGCACAATACTATGTATCGATTTCTAAACGCACAGGCCTCATAACTCACGGCTTGGGGTAGCTTTTCTACAATCAAATGTATTTTTTAACATAAAACTGGCCCGTGATTGACCACTATCTCGCCTGATGAGAAGTGCAGATTAGGCCAAAGGTGTATCTCACTGGTACAGTGGCCTCTAGCTAGGTTGTATTTATCTGGAAATACAGACGACGGGAGGAAAGATGAAGCTAACCGCTTCGTGTGGGGCAATGGAATACTAACTACATAAGGATGAATACGCTCCCCCTCCTGGATGTCCGTTGGTAAAATGGAGATGGAGAAATATACGTATACATATTTATGCCCACGATTCCGTCCGCGAAGAATTCATCTATCGCTATCCCGCGGGAACTATGCAATTTTACGGGAATATAGTTAACATTATGTTAATAAAGCTTATGAACTAACTGAAGGGTCCACGGAAAGGACATGTCTAGTCACCTTTTTTGAAAATTGAGATTTTAATTACAAAATATAGAGCTTGCAAAGTATAGTCGGGGTAAGAAAAGGTTCGTCACTTTTCGACTCTATGTCAACGAGTTAAGGTCGAAAAGTGACGAACCTTTTCTTACCCCGACTATATGTATACTACTATAACTTACCATTGAATTAAATATGGATATCTGAAAACAATTTTTTTTTCACTTTTAGAGAAATGGCTACCATAATGATTGTTCGTGATGACTAACTTTGAAACCGCTATAACTCAAAAAGTTACTTAGATTCCCTTCAACTGTGAGCCTGATCAGAACCTATAACATTAGTGGGATGGGATACAATACGCTGCTTTTACACGATGCAAGACATAATTTACGATTTGCGTTACATTGCTGTGTTTGAACGACCGTTTGCAAATTCATTGCGCTGTAGCCGCGCTATGTACTAAACACACGATATTTCTTGCACTATATTAGGGTAATACTTTTTCAGTAATTTAAATAGAAATATGGAAATTTTTTTGGACTGCATCAACAGACATTGTAAAGTAGCAAACTGATAATACATATATGTAGGTATACATATGTTGAACCGCTCGAAAGTTTAGATTTAATACTAATTAGAATTAGGTAGTGCAGCGAATTAATGTAAAACTTATGCACTAATGTATTAAATTAGCTAATTTCTTTATATTCATTGAGGTAAAATAACAATGTGGTCAATGGTAAAAGTAGGTAAGGGAAGTTAATTGTGTCACTCTGAAATTCCTAACATACAAAATGTTTAGCCATTTTCGTATGACTGACCATATGACTATAACTGTCGATTGCTAATTATAGTCATCAAAATTTAAGGAAATAATGGTTGTTACCAGCTAATAATGCAAAATTTTACAGTTAATATTATTTTATGTTTTGTAGTCAGTAGGAAAGGCAATAGTTAATATTTAGAGCAAAAGGACTTGATTCTTGTAATCATAAATTCTAGCTTATAATTTTAAAGAATCAGATTGCAGACCTTTTTAAAATAGTCACCAACAACTCAATTTCAGATCAAGTATTTCGACCATTGTCTAGTGTTAAACTACTGTACCTAACTTTAGTTTAAATTAAATAATTTATTTCGCTATAGACATAGTAAAAAATGGTCTTATCGGTAATGCTTATTTAGATGTACTCGTATCTGGTTACACATGTCACTGTACATTAGTACAGTGACATGTGTAACCAGATACGAGTACATCTAAATACATATACGTATTCATATTATTTTAATGATTTTTTTTAGATAAACTAAACGAAATAAATAAATATATCATCGATTTACGATCGAGATTAAAAATAAATATTTAACTAAAATCAATCATTAATAATAAAAATTTATGTCTATACAGGGTTATTTGTCATTCACTGACATCCTCTTAACCCTGAATTCCTATCACTCAAACAAATGTTTTTTGTTCTACGACTTTTTGAAATGAAGCACTTTTTTTCCCATACAAATACACAGAGTATCGTAATAATAAGAGGAAATCTCAAATTTTCAAAACGTTATTACACCAAAAATACTAAGTTATGACAAAAGCTGTAAAACAAAAAACGTTTGTTTAAGTGGTAGGAGTTTAGGGTTAAAAGGATGCTAGTGAATTACAAATAACCCTGTATAACAACATTTATTTTAAAATAAAACTTGGTGTAATGATACGTTTGATAAAATTAGATTTACTCTTGAAGGACTGTTTTATAAAATAAACACAAACATGGACTGCTATAGTAGATTGTACACCAAGGGGATAAAGCACTGCATTATGTCACGGGTGCGATATTGAATCCTGAACGAAACGAGGGATTTTTTTTAGTTGATTCCCGAGCGAAGTGAGGGAATTAAGATGGAGTCCTGAGAGTAGTGAAGGATTTAAGCGCGCCCAAGGCAAAATCAGTTTTATCCCCGAGGAGTATACTCTACTTTTCTCACCTTTTGCGAGACAATTAAAACCAAAGCTACTACAAAAATACTCGAAATAGACCCAGAAGCACTGATTCTGACACAGATTTTGCGCCGTTCGCAGTTTTCCATTTTTCGAAATCGACGTAAGCTTTTAAGTATTTTTCCTTCGACTTCTCTGGAATTAGATTATAAACAATGCCTAAGACCGGCTTGCGCGGACCTGGGTTAGCTACTTAACTCCGAGTTAACTGCTAACCTAGGGTTAACAAGTGTTAAAATGTATGCAACTGCCATTCTTAACCCAGGGTTACCGATTTCATTTTTTAACCCTGAACTGTGCAAGTGGCCCTAATTCTAGGCGTCTAATTTAATAGAATCCGGAGTGAAATCACTTTCGTCACTTGATATTTTCTTAATTTTTCATCTTCTTTTGCAGTTTTGATACTTAAAATTGCAGCGTATTGAAACACTCGCGGCTTTTGTTTTAAGTATTTGAATTTGTTTTCGTTTGGCCGCGGAGTTGCAAATAAATGAGGCGCGGTGCACGCCTCACCCTGCAGCACCTGTTCGGCGTGCGATTTTGACGAAAATAGACTTTAAACGCATAACAATAAGAACTATGAAAAGTGAGAATCACATTACTGCCCGGCGGGTTATAATGAAATTCAGTACAACATTACGCCCCGGCGAAAGCCAAGGGCTATAATGATTTACTTTGAGAAAGGTTTGCATGATATAAAATAAGGCATTGTCGAGCAGGTGGTGTGAAAAAGTCATTACACTTCCTTTTGGCTTTGCCGTAGTCATGGAATTAACCTACTCGTAACCTAGCCCAATGCACTTCAAAAAGATTTAATAACAATGTTGTAAAGTTTACTTTTTGAGTAAATCGAGTTAATACACCAAATGTTACAGTTATATCGAGCCGCCCTCTAATGTAACAGTGGGATGATTTAAATTATTTATCTTACTTATCGACATCGATAAACGCAATTTCATCGACAGTCGATCTGAGCACGACGCCCTTCGCAATTAGCACCCCGTTTGGCAGAGGCTTAAAGGACCTTTAAATTAAGTCCAACAAGTCCAACTTTTAAGTCCCCTGCGTCTTCCTTTCTTGCCCACCCGAGTTTGGGGCTTATTCGTTAAGTACTGGCCTTTTGTTTGTCACTCGTTTAGTGTCCACCGACGGAGATTTTGCAGTTTGATTTGTAAATGAGTTGTAAGCTTTTGTAATGCGCTTTGTGATCTTCATGTGTTGAATGCTCGTTATAAGCGGGGATGGGCGAGACAGAGCCTTGTACGGGTAATTGTTTGTACATTTGTCGTGAATGTATTTCGTTTATTTATTCGGATGTTCACTGTTGAAGAAGATTCTTTTCACGTGTCTACTATGAAATTTTGCAATGTATAGTAAATCGTAAACCATTTCGAGATAAATGGTTTTTAACTCGTTTTCTATAGTTATTATGTAATGAATTTATTATATAACAAATAAGCAATGACCTTCATTTGACATTGGTGTAAATTGCATGACCGATCCAAGTCGTACTTTATTCTGGTGGTTAGAATTCTTCACAATTTACGCGTGGATTTTACTACGGAGTTTGATTTGGACCCGCTGTCTGACATCTAGCACTTTGACACTGCCAGTAAAGTAAACACTAGTTACAGTGTACCACTACTAAAGGGGTTGCCTTATCGTACGCATTTAGATAGATTTAGCAATTTGGCAGTGTGAGAGCCCTCAATTATAATCTGACGTCATCAACCAAAATAGTTTCAATAATTAATTTTGAAAAAAGTAGAGAACTAAATTACAAAATATTGAAATGAGTTTCTTATTGACTTTTCTATACAAAAAAAAATATAAAAAACTGGTAATTTTTTTTAGACATTCCCAATTTGAATCGTGGCGTCTCTTTGACTCTTCTTCAAGTATTACTATTAGCGTGAACGGAACGGTACGACACGATGTTCGAAATTCGAGTTTAGAAGTTTAAGGCCAGAATTGATTTTAGAATTGTACAACAATTAACAACTCCCAACGTTTTGAGGTTCGATTCGCTTTCAAAAGCCAGGTCTGGAGCAGTTGCACCGTGCGTGTTTGCAACTTATTACAGCATAATTCCACTATTGTCTGCCATCGGCGTTGCCACCATATGGCATAACGTGTTTTTTTCGCCTGGCAGCCAATTTCGTCGATAGTTTCTTTGAAGGTATCCTTAGTTTGCGTGACCGGTACAAGCTTGCGTAAGACTTTGCGGGGAGTTTAGCTTATTTCGACATAGTTTTATTTCTACCTTTAATCATAGTAGCTTACCTACTGATTTAGGATTCTAATTGAGGATAGTGTTACTATAGAATACTTACTGAATAATTACTACATATTCATCTTTTTTCCACCACGACTTTTTTAAACGAATTAAAAAAAGTCGTGGTGCATGGCCTAGCGGTGGTGTGGTGATTTCCTCTCAAGCAAAGGCTCATGGGTTCGAGGCCGGGCTCGCCACTAAGACTTTTTTAGAATTTATGATGAGCGAGAAAATAAAAAAATTAGCATGAGGTTTACGCTGAAGAAAAACATCGTTAGGAAACCTTCACACACCTGAGAAGAAATTCAATCGTTTGTGTAGTTCCCAATCCGCACTGTGCCCGCGTGAAAACTACGACCACAAGCCCTTTCATTTTGAGACTAGGCCTGGGCCCTGTAGTGCGACATAACATATTATGATGAAATGACCATTATTCGTTTCATCCATTATTCTTTACAAACTTTATGTATTTTGATAAGTTTCCATGCAAACAAACAAGGAAAAAAACATAAAGTACTGATATCGAAAGCGTGGGCGCTGCTAAAAATGTGCTAACAAAAATAAATTGTAAAACGTCATAATTATGGCCTTCGTCGTCGAACCTATCACAAGAGGTCCCGTGGGAAGAAAACGTTTTATCAGCCATGTTGATAATGCGACCACGCAGTAGGTATCGGAGCCGGCCACATAACATAACATAACTAACAATAAATGGAATAGAAATGTTATCATGTGTATTTCCTTCTACAATAGATGTCGCTACTGTGTCGCCTCTCCTGCTGCCAATGGACACACGTTTTTTCGTAAGTATATGCATATAAGGCACTTTATGTTTGTAATAGTTGATTATCTTTTAAATCGTTCGAGCTTGGATACTATTGTCTGAGATAAATTAGCCTCATTTGACCTGCAGAAGCCTCACTTAAAGTTAAACACGGTGTATTTGGCTTTTTAGCCATAATAAATAATGCGGCGTCGCGTTTTAAGTTAGCATGGCATTACTGTTTCTGTTATTATTATGTTGTGTTGCCGTCATTATCATTGAAAATTTTACGATAATAATAGAACTTTGCTGGCCATGATATATTTTAATTGTTTACGTGCCAATGCGGTTTTTGTCACAGCGCATCGAATTTAACAAATTGGCCCTCGGGCGGCATCGTGACGTGTCCAATAAAATTATGATCAATTTCAGCTTTGGGGGTGATTAGGCGCAGCAAATAAATAGGAGTAGACTGTGATCCAATTTGGAGTTTTTGTTTATGGGTTCATACACATTTTGTTTCTTTACGTCTCTCCTGTGAACAGACACAAGTAAAGGGTCTAATAGGCAATATTTTTTCTAGAGATACGCCGAGTATAACTTTTACCGAGTAACCGAGTACCGAATATACTTGGTTCAAAGTTTCTCAAACCGAGTACTCGGCCGAGTTACTCGGTTCTGTTTTAAGGCGCGAAAATGGGTTTAGACAGGTTCGCGCGGCGCTACCAGCCACCGCGAGCAAACGCCGCGGGGATCCCCGCCTTCTCCCCGCAAATTAGTCAGTTTTTGTTTAACGAGAAATTCGCATTCGGTCCGCACATTAATTGCTTAAATATTTTAAAAACATTGGAAATAGATGATTGTGTACAGTGACTGTTGACACAATGAGTATGTATACGCAAAAGATCGCGAATCTGGATGTTTTACAAGCCTGTTTTATTTTAATACACATGATTAATAATAATTTTATTTAGACCGAGTATACTCGGCATTTGAACCGAGTTATTCGGCCGAGTACGAGTATCAAAAAAACTGCCGAATACATCGAGTACCGAGTAGTAAACGAATACTCGGCCCATCTCTAATTTTTAGTCAAGTCTACATCGCAAGTGGGATGCTTGACCAAGTTTCGGCCCATTATTTAAGAAAAAAAGTTAAGTTTGCTGTCACTGTGTCGCTAGTTTTATGCCTATAGGAGACAACTTTTGTTTCTTAGTGTTTGTTTGGACCTTATTAACATTTATTTTGTAGCAGTTGTGCAAATATTCGAATGACGGTATTTTCTGTTTATTATAATAACTATAAACTCTTATTTAACAATGTTCGTTTGTAAAACATGTCAGTAAGTTATATTCAAAATCAGCAAGCGTTTCACTCACTTGTAGTGATATAGTGAAATTTTAAACGCAACATTATTGTTTATAACTCAGGTACTGGTACGAAATAATGCAATAAGTCAATTATTAAAATTAGTTCGAGAAAAATTAGAATGTTCATACTTTATTGAAATTTAATAACAAACTCAATGTACGGACACCTCAAATTAAATAAGACTAATTAATCAATCGAGTTAATGCATCATACTGTTCACCATACGTTTAAAACTTCAGCTTCTATAATGCTATCACTTCGTTTACAGTTAGCAAAAAAGCTGGCATTAAAAATGATATTTTTAACAAAAAAATAGCCTAGTGGTATAGTCGAAGAATAAAAAGGTTCGTCACTTTTCGATCTCGTTGACATATAGAGTCGAAAAGTAACGAACCTTTTCATTCCGCGACTATGCCTTTGGGCTCTTAAGCAAGCAATGGGTTCGAGCCCGAGTCTCCTGAGTTTTTCAGAATTACCTATGTTTTTTGATTAAGGAAAACGACGTAAAGAAATCATATATTTGTGAAGTACGCGTCCATGATATCTAGCAGTGGGGATGTGCTCTATTGTATCGAGTGACAAACGAAGCAAAAAGTGAGTAATAATTGAAGCAAAAATCGTGGGTCAAAATGAAAGTTTATTGTCATTTCTTACTAGTTTTAGACCGGGGCTCCCGAGGTCCATCGACGGTGACTTTGATAGCTTTTTGGTACGTTGTTACTTGAGGCGGACTCGTTGACACGGTGATGGTCAGCGAGAAACTCTTCCCTGGAACAAACAATTCTAAATAAAGTCATGGTGAAAAATTAAATATGGAAAAGACTGGCATAGTACCAGATAAAGTGACGTCGGGTTACCTATTAAAATAATTCTCCGACAATTTTTACGCAGATTATTGCTTCGCAGATAACGTTACGCCGAGTAATATACAGAGAGACATCATAAAGTACCTAATATCCGGTAATGCGTTCCCGTGCGATACTATTGTAACTTTAAAAATGAATAGAGGGTGCTGTCCAAGAAAGTTGAAATACCTTAGCTTTCAGGATGATGAGTTAATTACGTCTGTACCTAATCAATAGACGGCGTTGTCTGCACAAAAATTGTGCTTTAAAAATGCTACCGTTTTTAAAGACCAAACTCCAAAATTGGAAATGATTCCTATGAAGGCATTTCTAAAATGGACATAGCCGCAGACTAGGAACATTTTTTTATATGTCTTTATTTATTTCTCAAATTAAATTCAATTAAAACAAATTAAATTATAACAGATTAAAATAAATATCCTTAGAGCTAAAACAAAACAAATAATAATAATTAACAAGCGAGAAATGAAACTTTTCAAAAATCCCCCTCAAGAACCGCGCCCGGCCCAAAGGTCCCCTTGACGCTGGCAGCGTTGCCCCGCTGAATAGTCAAGGAAACCCTTTGCACCAGGTACTAACCTGAACGGGGATCACACCCCTTGTCCCTTATCCTGCGTCCCACCTCGCCCACAAAAAGACGCTTTTTATATATTGTACATTGAAGACAATTAAGTGTCTAACAACATGTTCCCAATAATAATGTATGTAAAATCTACAAAACAAAGCGGCAATCACAGCATGTTCATAAACTATGTATCAACGCAGCCACAATATTATCGAAATAATTGGACACCTACGATAAAATAGAAATCGCATATTTACATGAGTTTGTTAATTATTTACCTGCCAAATGTGTTTGGCTGAATGAAATTAGTCTTTTCTGAGCGTTTCAGACCGAAACTATTGCCCGTCGACGGAAAATAGCGAGCTTTTTGGGCGCCCGATTTGCGGTTGCCAGTAATGAATGCACCGATAAATACGGAATAAAATTACAGTTAAAATGAGTGGATTAACATGTCTAATGCAGATAATTCGTGTGTAGCGCGCTCTATGTTTCAATGATAGATTACAGCTAATGTGAAGCACGCTTTTAGGTCCGGATTGGTTTTAATTGAAACGGTATATGTTCTGCGAGGTGTGGTCTACCCTGATAAGTCTATGTATTGTTTTACAAGAATTTGCGAATTTAATATGATGTTTTAATCATCATCAGAGGCCTTTACATCTATGACCTTATCATATCAGCCAAAAGACTTGGACAAAGGCCTCTAAAGAATTCCACCACGGTCGGTCCTGCGCTACCCGCATCCTAGTATAGTATAAATCTTCCCAGGTGAATTTTTCGCTTCGAGCCCTTATCTTTCAAATACAAACGGTATCGTCATAGTATTAAGGTTCAAATTTAATGTAATATCTCGAAGCGAAAAATTCACCTGGGAAGATTTACACTATAGTTTCTCTGCGATCTATACCAGATCGTCAGTCCACCTTGTTGGGGGCCTTCCTACGCCACTCTAGAACTTCACTGTCCCATATAGCCATATATTATATAGTCCTATTTATGTAAATAGGTCTTAAACCACGTTTGTGAGTGTGCAGAGCGACAGCTGCATTCAAATCATGTTTTTAGGTTGTTTTGTGAGTATATGACGTATCTTTACTTATAAAACCATTGCGTACTACATGCCGTAGCTGTTATCGCACTATACTACTAATTATAGATTTTTATAAACGACAAGTCGGTGCATGAACCATTTTTTAGACGCTACGTAACATCCGCACATCATACTCGGATGTAGAGCTTTGACTGATTAGCTATTATTTATATATTACTTGAATTAATTTATCGTAATATTAGCGCATGCTAATTCTACAGAAAACAAGTAATTTGAGATCTCAATATCGTTGTCGCAGTTTTCAAAGACATGTTACAAAATACGCCGCGCATTAAGTAAGGAAACAAATCATCATAAAATATAAGTCGCTGAAGGCGTGTCTCGAACGATGTGAAATATTGCTTTTAAAATCGCTATTAAACTTAATGCATTTCGCATGATCACTCATCAACAGTTTAGGACCTAACACAATGTGCGCGAAGCAGTAAAACATAACATTGTAGCCCAACGACCAAGTTGGAGGTGTTGAGAGAGATGCGTGAAATATTCAATTATTGCTCAGGCGCAGGTGGGCCGCGAGGGGTGGGGGGGGAACGGGAGGAATGGCGGCCATCTTGATTTACGATCGAGCGTAAATCCTGAGTGACATTTGTGAGTGAAGTCGACTCGTACTCCGACTTTGCAATCCGCTACTACGGGATGCCTTCAGGAAAATTGTCCGGGCGGTTTCCATTGCTGCTTTGGTTTGACTGTTGAATTAACGTTGAATGTCGAAGCGGCCGTGTATAGTGGAGTTTGGTATAGAGACGGATAAAGCAGATCGTGGGCTCTCAATGCAGTATTGTCGGCGGCCAATGAGCATAAACATAAAACGTTATGTGCTCTAGACGTGTGAACGGGTACTACGACACATCATTCGTCTCCTTCACTAGGGTATGGAGTATGGTAGGGTACCTGTGTATGCGCAATGCGTTTCCCTGTAAAAACCGAATGTAATGATAAATGTTCCCATAACCATATAATTTTTATCTTTTCTATTTTAATTTATTTGGCTTCGCATGGTATTCGTGGTTAGTTAATTTTTAGAAATATGGCTTTGTCCTTCAATGGGACAATTTTGCCGATGTCTAGTATATTTAGCCGTTATTCGGTAAAAAAATCGTAGAAAAGGAAATATGACTTATGAGGGAGGTGGATGAACGTTGACAGTCTCATACGTGGTTGAGTGAATTGTAGATTTTTGTTTTTAAAAAAGGACTTATGCCAAATACCGGATCGTAAATGTAGCGTTTCGTGGAGTTGGGCGACTAATGTATTTATTGAAAAATGACGAGGTATAAAAATGACGACATGAAAAAATTACTAAGTTTTTTCCCAATTTTAATCGACACAGAAACAGTGTCGACGGAGCTCCGCTCACGCGAAGCTCCTTCTTATGTGAGCTTTTGGCCCTTCGGGTCGATGCAAACTAACATATCCTAAACCTACCTATGTTTCTGTGTCGATTAAAGTTGGGAAAAACTTAGTAATGTTTCTTGTCAATTGTCGTCATTTCTATACCTCGTAATTTTTCAATAAAGACAATAGTCGTCCAACTCATTTCGTGGAGTTGTGCTCTGGCTAGCCCCATTGGGTGTATACAGGGGTGAGGCGTGTATGTGTTGATGTCAAATTTCTCGCGGCGCATTCGTTTTGGGAGTGTTGGTCTTTCCGAAAGCGCTGTTAGTGTAGACATGTATAACAGCACTTTGAGGCCTACTTACAGAAGAAACGTTTTGATTTTGATAATAGACGTTTATAAAAGTTAAATGTTTTTAAGTTTCCTGACTTGTTAGATGTCATTAAACCTTTATTGACCCGTTATTAGAAAAACACGTGTTTACTCCATGCCGATTTCTACACGCTTATTTACGGTTAATTTTATTTGCTAAAGAAACGCCTAATGTCTTTATTTCAAAACACAACATTAAGCATTAGATGTGAGTACATTATATGCACCTACCTTCTCGTAACGTTTATTGGGTTGACAAATTGGTCTCGCAGCGGGACTCTCGCTACAGAGGATGTTCACAAAACTAACTACAAATTAATTTTATTTCCAGTTAAATTTAAAGTGTAATCTTTCAAATAATTAGTACAATATGTTATTGACAATGCCATAGGTCAACCCAGGAAGGCCACCATGGATGTTGTAGGTATAGTATAAATCTTCCCAGGTGAATTTTTCGCTTCGAGCCGTTACATTAAATTTGAACCTTAATACTATGACGATACCGTTTGTTTTGAAAGACAAGGGCTCGAAGCGAAAAATTCAACTGGGAAGATTTATACTACTTATACTTAAATGTCTATAGTATAAATCTTCCCAGGTGAATTTTTCACTTCGAGCCATTACATTAAATTTGAACCTTAATACTACATTTGACGATACCGTTTGTTTTGAAAGATAAGGGCTCGAAGCGAAAAATCCACCTGGAAGATTTATACTATAACATAATTTTGTACGATTAATCGTGTGTCAGTCCGTCTATATGGGTGAAGTTCAAAAAGTTAGACACTTTAACATTCCCGTGAGTCGTTCTGTATTGTTAATAACTACTATACTTCGTTTTTTTACCATTACAAATAAGGTACCTAAGTAATATTGTCGTGTCATTTTATTGAAAAACATTTTTGAAAAATAAGTCACAGCTAATATAACAATTTGAAAGGAAATATGGTCATTTACACACTTGGTTTTAAGATGATGATGATTTCGTCTATGAGTGTATAACATAGATGGTGCTGTATCACTGCAAAAAGTGATTATCTAACAGACTGGGATGTGCGATGTATGGGAAAAATTCGTGTCTAAACTCCTGACCAGTGGTGGTGTAGGGGAATGGCACGTGGCACGGAATGCTGAGGACCTGGGTTCGATTCCCATCGCTGGTCTTTTTTCTGGGGTTTTTCTGTGCATCCATGTTTGAGTTTGTATTTAGTATGAAATAACTATACCCCGTTATCTAACGCTCAGTTTGGGGGCAAGCTAAAATAGTGATGTAGCTTCACATAATTATTTGATTCACATTTACTTATAAATAGTTATTTGTCAAAATGAAATTATTCTTTTGTGAATGTTCTTGAGATAACTCATTCACTGCATCTATTTGATTGGATAGGAGGCCGACAATTATTGAATTAACAGACGTATTAAATAAAAATCCAGGCATTAAATCTGTAAAAAATATAAAGTTGTTAGAAAATAAGGAAGTTCAAATTGATAAAAGTATTGTAAACAAAAGCTGCATAGAGCATTACAAAAAACTACAGTTTTTGCCAGTTACATCTGTAGAAGTGGAAAAACCATTTTCATTTTTAAAATGGATTTTTACAAGCAGACGACGAAGTTTGACTTCATATAATTTGGAAAAAATATTGTTAATTTATTTTACAAAAATATTTTTTTTTCTTTCTTTTCATAATAATTTAAAAACTCACTATAGAAGAGTCTGGTAAGTATGGATCTTTTTGATAATTATGTCAGTGAGTGGGTAAATGAACTTAATTTTTTATCGATTCAGATTATCGAAACTGCCCCATCACTTGCCCCCAAACTGAGCATTAGATAACGGGGTCTAGAAATAACATAAGTAATAGTTACTATTTTTTATAAAAGCGTTTTTCAATAAAAAGACTCATCAAGTATTTCTAATACTAAAAAAACGAAGTATACATACATATATGTATAACGTGGTCTGTTTGTTTAATTAACTTTAAACAATTGTATCTATATATAACGAAAGAAAATTGTTTAAAAAAAAATAAACATATTTTTTTTCATCCCAGATATAAAATATAAGAAATTTCAAAAAATATCAAAACTATTTTTTGAAAATTCTTATTGTAACCACTTTAAAACAAGTAAGTACACTTTCCCCAACCGCCTCTATCTTAAAAAATACACAAAAAATCTAACCAATGACAAGCGTAACACCCTGATGACCGCCACACAAAATGATTTGGTCACATTCTGGTCATGCCATTTACAGAATCTCGCGCTTAATTGTGTCTTCAATTTGTACTGAGATTGCTCTGATGATCTCGTTTGAAACATTATGTCTTCATTTGAAATCATGTGAGATGAAATTGTAGGTGCAAGAAGGTGTAATCAACGGATTTCTGCCTAATAAGATGTTTTATTGTTTTTGTAGTCATGCAGGAGTTGGGTGAAGAAATAAGCTGTCATTTTGTTTATATGTGCTATAGATTTAAATAATAATAGTATACATTATTGAGTGTACGCTAGATGGTTGGTTTTGAAATTTTAGTAGAGTCGGGTTATTTTATTTAAATGGCAATGGGTTGGCCAATGGCCATATAGTCGGTAGAAGAGTTTGCCACTGGGGCCGAAAAGTTCTCGAATGGAGACCACGGACTGGCAAGAGCAGCGTGGGACGTCCACCAACGAGATGGACGGATGATCTGGTGGAGGTACTTAGGAGGTTTACGGTAGATGAAAGCTGCGTGCAACCATAATGATTGGGTATTGCGTGCACGGCCTACGGCTGAAATGACGATGATGAGTATAGTGTTTTTTGGGATATCCTTTTGTTTAAAAATTGTAAGCAGAAAAAACGATATTTTGAAATTTAGAGTAACGTAAACGTCGCAATGCTCGACACCTCAACGCCCAGTAGATGGAACCCATCTGTCACCTCTCTTACTACGGGATAAGATTGAACGTGCCATGTATTGGGTCAGTGTGGAGCACATGGACGTTTGCCTTATAACATCATTTGCGTAATTTATTTTAGATTTTACTGACACTAATTTGTAAAGACTAGCCAACCAGAAAGAAGAAGTAAACATGAATGTCCAGTAAGTTGGAGAAGGGATATAGTATATCTTATATTATATGGGGAAGAAAAACAACAAAGTTTGTTAATTATTTATGGGTAAGTATTTATTTATGACTTTCAAAAACCGTTTTCGAATAGTAAAGTACTAAATATTCAATCGCCAATAAGGTCAAAATTTCTATATAGACCGGTCCAAAAATTTGGTGCTTACCGCTTGAGACCTGCTACTAAAATTTCAGCTCATGATCATCTGCAACTCGTTTAAAACTCATGTATGTCATAGAGAGTCATGTCATTCAACAAATACGTCTCGAAAAAGCCGTTCATATTATTATTAACTTGATACGACATGCGTAAGTGTTGGTAGTTGTTCGCCGTATGTCATTAACAGGTGTCCTTTAAATGGTACAAAGCCAAAATAAAATCCGTAAAAGTTGGCAGACCCGAAGGTTAAAAGTTCCTTTAACAAAAAATATTTTAGTATTATGGGGTTACTAGCAATAATCCGCGACTTCGTCTGCGAATAATTTGTTTATCGCTATTTATTTATTTATTTATCCCATGGGAACTATGCAATATTCTGGGATAAAACTGGTTGTCTGTAAAGTCGGTTTACGGACGATAGTTTAAGGTGACAACGTCATAACAAAACATTCAAAATACAAAAATGAAACCAGGCGGTCACCCATCCAAATACCTACTGACCGCGCCCGACGTTGCTTAAAGGCAGGTTTAGACAGGGTCAGTAACTGACTTCGAATTCGAGACAAGTCAGCACTGACCCGAGAAATACCCAATGTAAATTGATTTGAAGTCAGTACAGCGGTGGGAAGTCAGCGCTGACTTTCAATTTAAATTGGGTATTTCTCGGGTCAGTGCTGACTTGTCTCGAATTCGAAGTCGGTTACTGACCCTGTCTAAACCTGCCTTAACCTCGGTGATCGGACGAGAACCGGTGTTTTGTCAAATATCTTAAAAACGGTGCATCCTAAGGCAAAATCAATGAAATTTTCATCCCCCCTTTAATAGCCCCGCTCCCCCACCCCAACCCCCCGCACCCCCCATTAAAAATTACCCGAGCGCTAGTACCAAGAGTACGCGTACGGGACATTGCGTCAATTGCGTCATCCTTTTTCGTGCGTGCAGCCGACGTTCATCGATTTATTAGACGTTGTCACGTCAAAGACAATCCTATATGGTAAAGTACTCGCTGCCGGCTACCAGACTCCAGACTACTCTACATCAGGTGCAAGAAACGCACATGTGCGTTCAAATAACTGCTTAACTATGACAGCGCCAATAGGCGAAAGTCACGTCAGAGTGCATTAAAGTAGGTTAAAAACTATCTGTGTGCCAAGTTTCATCAGAATCAGTCTAACCGTTTTAGCGTGACAAATTAACAGACATTCGTACATAAATTTATACAAACTTTCGCATTCATAATTTTTACCTAGTACGATTGTGTTTATTTCCTATCAAAGCGTCCTAAAGTTTCCTAATGACCTGCAGTTATTAGAAGAATACTGATAAAAATGCTAAAGATGTCAAATAAAACGGTTTTCGTTAATCTAATTATACCTATTCATTTGAAAAGTAGATTTAGTAATTAAGTAATCTTTATGCGCATTTAACACTTTGTGTACCTATAAACGGCGTAATGGATATAGCTTAAGATCATCACGTGTAAAATTAGTAGAACTTATTAAAAATTAATTACACATTCTGCACATTTGTGCATTTTGTTCAATTAACTAGAGAAATGGTAATAAACGGAGTGCATAAAGCTGGAGAATGATTTTGCCGTTCATTCTCCGCCGTCATCCAGATTTGTGCATTTCGTTTGATTAACGCATTGCTATTTATTCTACAAAACAATAGTTGGCGTTCATTCTCCAGATTTGTGCGTTCAGTCTAAATGTGTCGTTTGTTTGAAAAAAAAAATGACGGAGTGCACAAATCAACTTGTCTGATAAATAACCATAGCAAAACAGAAAGAATGATAAAGTGAATCGTTATTCGGAGGAGTAAGTTATTATATTTGATATCATTTTAGTTTACCTACTAGTTTGACGCTGTTGGTTATCAATTATCATATCATTATATTTGAATTTACCTTGCTATATACCTTGCTATTGTATACTATAGCAAGGTAAATTCATATATAATGATATGATAATTGATAACCAAACCTTTTTTTTAGCAATTCTCATAGCTATCCATCTATAGATGGATAGCGATGAGAATTGCTAAAAAAAGGGTAAAATTTTACAGAATGTCACGTGGAAACCCAACGAACGTAACATTCCAAGTCAATAAACTTTCAATATAACACTTTGAGACATGACCTTCTCAACAAAATTAAGCATCCAATCATTCCAATACGTATTAGTTACACTTTATTAGAAGTTCCATTCATTAATCACGATAATAACTTAGTGAAAACGTCCAGCATAGTGCGACCTCTCATAGCTCTCATTAGTTAGTAAATTATTGCGATAGGGGTTTCCGGAAGCGGTCAAATTAGAGTGGTGTCGATTATGAAACCCTAAACCAGTAGTGAACTGTCATTAGTTGTGACGTGTTTATCAAAACACTGCGTCAGTAATGTGACGAGATGAGAACGGACAGCGGGCCTGGATTCGGTGGCGTGCACCGACTCTCAATATTGACAAGAGCATGGTAACCGATCTGTTATTAGTTATACGTACCTAACTCGTGCTAGATCGAAAGCTTCATTCAGTGAAATCAACGTGCTTTTAGGGTTCCGTATCTTCAAAAGGAAAAAAGGGACCCAATAATGGTTCCTAACCCTCTTGGCTTAGATTATTTATACACTAGATAGAGCTTAGGCGGCATGAAAACGTCCCGAAAAATATAAGCCAACTGTTGGCTTATTATGTCATTTGCCCCCTTCAGTTTGAATTAACGCGATCGTAAGTTGAAGCTGTTAAATGGGTTTTTGGACGTTTTGTATCGCAGTGTTTGCTACTGACACTCTATCTAGTGTATAAATAATCTAAGGGTACAGGTAATCGTAGTTGGTACAGTGGTCAGACTCGCACTTGACCGAGTTTTTTCTTGAAACATTGGGTTGAACCAGCGAGCGAGAATGCGCTTGGTCAAGCGTTTCTTGTGACATTTTTAAGTCTTCACTTTTGTTTTAATCGTCTTTTGATACAAAACGTAATACATAATTTTTGCTTCTTATTAATCTCGATGTAGATGAGTAGACTTTATTCTTTAATGATTTTTGTAATTGTTATTTAATGTTTTTTATTTATTTATTCACCTCCGTCTCTACTTCCGCTAATATGGCCGCCGCTAGAACTCAAGTTAACAATACAATACAAAAACTCTTTGTTGTACACCACAAAGAATACAATACAGAAAAAAGTAAGTATTATACGGAAACATATATAAGGTTAGCAATGGGCGGGCTTATTGCTTCGTTTAGTAGATTCTTAAGTTTTTTTTTATAGTGTAGTAGACAAACAAGTGTTAGGGTTGGGTTGGGTCCTGACCTGAAGGCCTTACTTGCATTTAGCCTTGGCGAGCAGATCGCCTTAGTTGTATATTTGTCCGCGTTGCAAAATGTCTTGGTCTGTAAAACGCCCTCATTGCTATAAGACATAGTAGACTGAATGACTTGGCTGTAAAACGACTTAATGTCATAATGATTCATTATTTAGGTAAATGGTCTGGATAACCTACGTTACCAATATAATATAATCAAGACCTTATACAATATTGAGTCATTCTGCCTACTTGTGCATTTCACGTCCTAGACGTTTTGCTAAGAAAGTCTTCTTGAAACTTAGACAATTTTGTAATCATGGCATTAGATAAACAAGTCATTTTGCATACTTGGTCAGTGTACTACTGAGACGTTTTGAATGCCTAGGCTAAATGCAAGTAAGGCCTTCAGGACCCAACCCTTAGGGTTACCTGAATCTCCGCTGCCCTTGGATACTCACCGTGGAAGTCACTAGCGCGTTGTTGACTATTTAAAATTGAGATGGACTCCTTTCTTGAAAGACCCCATGTCGAAGTTCATCGTCAAGAAGTTAGATAAAGATGCCAACAGCAAACTAATCCCATGTGCATGATATTCAGTGAAGACGAAATGATCTGTTTTACAGCCGCGGCATGAGGGCCAGTAATGGCAGCGCTCGCGCATAACAATAGAACAGTAAAGTGCGAACGTCGTTTATGCCTGCCTGCGGTTTGGAAATTAAAATCCGACTCGCACGATCCGGCCTATCGGGGTGAAAGTGTGAAACTACATTGAAGCCGATTTGAAGCTGTGATTTCTTCAGCTGAAGGTATAGTCATCTCAGCCTAGGTATATATATATCCCACTGCAGGGCATAGGGCTCCTTTAAGAATGAGGCCGTAGACCTCTCGCGGGGATTGGAACCTTCGCAGGTGTGTGCAGGTTTCCTAATACTGTTTTTCTTCACTTTATGGTAAATTTGAAATGTATTTTCGCACCACTTGAAAAGCCATAGGTCAAACTAATAGGCTGCCACGACTTGACAAACACGCTGAAGGTGTAGTACATCGTGAAAATATATGTCGCGTGGAGGGGTACCAGAAGTCATATTGTCTAAAGCACTCGCAAACATAATCTTCTTACCACTTCTTTCTAGCAAGAGATGGTGAATTCGAATGTAGGTACGTTAGACAATACGGCCTCTGGTAATACTGACTAGGTATGCAAAAATCGCAATCTCACCAATACATTCTTAGACTTAGACCAAACAAAAAGTAGACATAGATACTTCGAACAACAAAGCGAGGCCAATAAAAATTCAATCGTCCATTAGTTTTACTTTGAATATTATTTTTGTTTATAATTATCTTTTGAGATTTCCTTTCTATATCTTTAAAGATTTCGTATGCCAACTGATAAAACGAACGTGGTTTGCTTCTAGTGTACTTCGTATCTATGTTTATAAATAAAAGATTGAGCCCTATTAAATTGTGATGTGTATTATTTGAGTTGCTAGATCCAAAAATAGTTATATAGGCTTGCCTATTGTTATGGCGTGTAAATAGCCAATTTTATTGGTTGCGGAAGGCCAGGAGCCCGCTGGTGCCAAAAGGGAATTTGAAATAGTGCAGAAGCACTCACCTCTTTCGGAGCTCCGGAGATGATGTAGCATGCGGCAATGCGGTGGGGTTAGTATTTCTTCAAATATACACAATTGTAGTAATATTTAGACGACTTTTGCGGTATTGTACCTATTATTATTATTTCCTATAACGATGTAGCGATGACCGGACAGGATTAGATATTTTCTTCTTCAGGCATAGAGCACCCCTTCTCACTATATTAGCCAAAACAAGGATTCAGTGCTCGAACACCTATGACCTATAATAATGTAGGCTTTATTATATTATAGGTCATAGGTGTTCGAATATAAGTGAACTGGAATTATTGTACAGGAATCATTAGCTGATGTAAATACTGTATTATGCTTAGATACAATAATCTAAGTATTACATAGATTGCGTGTGTAATTGACCTAAGTGATAAGTTCATTATGCAACGATGGATAACGGGGCGATTATAAATGTTTATAAATAATTACATGTTAGTATTAAATACGTCATTAACTAAGCGTCTTGTTCGTATTTTTAAGCGCAACGCTATTAGAGGTGCAGACGAAATTGCGGGCGACAACTTGTGTTAAATGCAAAAAGTTTTTGTTAAAATTGACATTTGTAATTCCATCTTCTTTTTTGCTGACAATTTTTTCTTTACTGTGTCTGCATTGTCGTCCCAACTACATATTCTTACCAAATTTCAAGTCTCTATTACTAGAAGAGGTCGAAAATGGTATGAAAACTACTTAACTACGAACTAGCTAAATAAAAAGAGAGAGGGAGAGAGGCATTTAACTTACACTTAGTCTATACACAGGAAAAAATACATTTCGGTGGAAAAGATGCAAATAAAAAACATTGAAAGAATAAATTGGGCCCCATTCAGCGTAATTTTACGGCAAGTCGCTACGTTGTTTAAAGCTTTTAAATGAATCATAAACGTTTGATAACTATGTGATAAACTAACTTAATTAAAATAAAAAGTTACCGTTACTTGATTTGATTATTGTATTGTTTCCCGACCTCTAAATGGAGTTTATAGTTCTGGTTATTTTTGTTATTTATTATTTTAAATTCAGAGTCGTACAGTTTACAGTTTTGGGTTTTTCTTTGTTTCCTGTAATCGTAACCATTTTATTTAGTTTAGTAATAATTATTTATTATTACAGGAAAATGCAGCGTTACATTGGAACATCAAAATAACAAATAGTTTAGGTACTTAACAATTGTTATATGCTAGTATACTTCGTTTTTTTAGCATAAGGAATAGGGCAAACAATCTTGACGAGTGTTTTTATTGAAAAAAGCTTTTAAAAAACAGTAGGTAACTATTAATTATGAAACCAAAATAATGTGAATTGCCATAATGTCTTCGCTAATTGTTACTTTATTTTTCAAAAGCATTTTGCAATAAAAAGACACATCAAGATAGCTTACCTTCTTTCTAGTGTTAAAAAAACGAAGTATAGATGTTTACTGACAACAAATTTCCTAAGGAAAAAAGTATAAAAAAGTGTAATTTAAATATTTCTAAATTTAAATTTTATTTCAATTCAGTGAATTGACGTGGTCCCTTACAATAGTCTCATAAGAAATCTGAAAATCACTCAAAGAGTGAATACGTGATTCAATCAGAAACGAGGAAAGCCGCAGGGGAACCAAAGTCACTGACATAGCTCGGAGAGTAGCCATACTGAGGTGGCAGTGGGCAGGACACATTCGTAGAACTAACGGCCGATGGGGCAGTAAAGTTCTGGAATATCGCGAACTGGAAGAAGTGGCGTAGGAAGGGCCCCAACAAGATGGACCGACAATCTGGTAAAGGTCACAGGAATCACTTGGATGCGGACAGCGCAGAACCGATTGTCGTAGAACTCTTTAGGCCTTTGTCCAGCTGTGGACATCTTTGGGCTGACATGATGATGATGACCAGGGTCCTTACTTTTCATGCCGATGACATCAATTTGACGTCATGCTGTTTATAGGATGATCCCAAATAGTTTTATTGTAATTATTATATTAATCATTAGTCGTCAATCATTTTAATCATGTATGACTTCAAAAGTAATCTATTCACACGTGGAATAATGAATACCTAATTGATACGTGAAACGTAAATGAAACTATTTGTTTTGTTTTTATACATACATTTTATTAAATGGTATTGTTACCACATTTTAATAATTACGTAGAAAACAGAATTCCTCCCTAACTTGAAACACGCCACCCTTCTTGCATTAATTCCTACGCAGAGAAAATCTAAGTAAGTAATCTTCGTGTTCATGCGTAATGCAATATTCATAAAAATACTTTTGTTTTTTAATCGTATTTTATTTGTTGCGTCGCACATTTGGTTAATTTTTAATGATTGATAATTAATGATTGATTATCACAACTACTTACTCAAATTGCAATCATCCTGTACATCCTGACATCGGCATCAAATGTACGGGCTATGATGATGACTAGATAATAGAATAAAGTTTATTATGGGCTACATTATATTGACCTACTGATCAAGTAATAACACTGTGATCCATAAACATTATTAATGTTATTATTATTGGCGTAAACAATTATACTAGCTACCAAGCAAAGTAGCTGCAAAGTAATTGATAACTATAACAAAGAAGCCTGAATTAATCTAGCTAGGACGATAGTAAAACGAATTGTTATTTACAGCACGAACGCACGGTGTAGTATTCATGACACAGTAAAGATTGTATATAACAGTATGCTCAGTCTGCACAATGAAACATTGAAATGAATTTATCACTCCTGCATACAAAACTGACTTTTACTCGACACGTTTCAGAGTGGGTCTCTTTGCGTTCTTACCACCGCATTCCATGTGTTACGAAAATCTAAGGATAATGACCAAGAACTAAAATCAATTGCAATTCTACGACCACACACCACACCACGTGTGATTGTGGTCGCCTTACTATTCGTCGATTTTCGTAGCACAGATACGGCGGTTGAAACGCTTCAGAGACGATCCAACGACGATTTATTGTGGTAGTCGCGTAGAGACCAAAATCGTCGGGTATAGAAGATTTGCGTAGCCTTGGGTACGAAGGGCCTACATAAGTTCACGAACTCGACCGAACAACATACGCCCGAAATAGCTCGTCTAACCACACGTGAACGAACTTACTCATAAATCTATCTGGCACTTTAACATTGTCATTTCGCGAACTAAGCTGTGTACTGCGCACAAACGCGCGTTTTCACATTCGTGATTTAGAAACTGTTCGTCCCTCACCGCAAGTGATTATTTTGTTTATTGCCGTCGCGCCGTGATGACAGCCTTAATCGCGTGATCGTTTAACAGAGATTTTCTTTTATTACTGAGTTAACGGAACGCGCATACTTCATAAATGGGCCTACGGTGCTGCTACAGCTTCGAAAAATTACAGGGAATCGCTACAGCGCACAATGTCTGCACAGTTAACAAAAAGTGCCTACAGCCAGCGAAAAGGCTGGCACAAAAAAATAACAAAATTTTAGTTGTGTGGCGACTCGCCTTAATTTATTTAGTTTATATATGTAGGTAAATATAAGATTTCCACATGGTTTTACAGTGACAAATTAAAACATTAATTTTGGTTTGTTAGTCTAACATTTGGTAGCATAGGGAACGCGTCAGTGTAGTTTGGTGGTGGTGATAGTTGGGTTTGTGTGATTTGTGTGTGTTCGTATAGTGTGGAGGTGGAGGAACTGAATAAATACGCATTTCTTACATAAACGTAACTATCGTAAGGTCGCGGGTGAGCAAAGTGATTGTTTCAGTTCATTAGTTACATTTAAGTAGGTACATTGTTTATCTATTACGGTCCTTGAGTTATATCCTTGTAACGGTCTGACGAACTGACGTATAGACGGACAGAGCTTAGCGACATTAATGAGTCTTGTTACTTAATAAATAAATAAATAATTTATTATTATTATTCCCTTTATTTATATTTTTCTCTTAGGTTAGATTTTTACAATAATTATACAAAAAGTAAAATATAAAATTATACATACAAAACGTAAAATCATTATAAAAACCTAACCTAGGGTGCCACCGGCAGCGAGGCGGGGCCTAAGCTATCGGTGGTTAGGGCGACAGAGAGAGGAACCTCCTGACTATCCGCGCAGTGTCCAGGAGTACCGCCTTCTGTATCTGACCCTTGATCCAGCCATCTAGCGAGAGTCTCTTGAGGTGTTGGTCGAGACTCTTCGCTATCAGACCGTTCGCAGAAACGACTATCGGGACAATGATCGTCGAATCAACATCCCACATGGCGGTTATCTCGTGAGCTAGGTCAAGGTACTTGCTGGCTTTGTCCTTCTCAGCTTTCACGAGGTTCTCGTCATGGGGGATGGTGATGTCGATGAGCATTGTCTGGCGTTTCAATCGATCTGTCAGCACGATATCAGGCCTATTGGCTAAAATAGTCCTGTCCGTGATAACAGACCGATCCCAATAGAGCGTGGCACGACCATTTTCGAGAACTGGCGCAGGTATATACTTATAGTAAGGCACTTCAAAGTCCACAAGACCGTATAGCAGAGCAAGTTGCTGGTGAATAATTCTGGCTACAAGGTTATGTCTGTGCAAGTACTCACCGTTAGCAAGATGACCACAACCGGAAATTATATGCCTGAGTGACTCCCCGGGACGGCGGCATGCCCGACAAATGTCGACCGTACCGTCCTTCAGGATATACCTCCGGTAGTTGTTCGTCATGATAACTTCATCCGCAATTGCACAGACAAAACCTTCGGTTTCCCCGAAGAGATCCCCGAAACGTAGCCAGTTCACCGACGCAAGCAGATCTACATCTGGCCCTGTGAGTGCCTTGTAGAACCGCCCGTGTAGCTCCTTGCTCTTCCATACCGCCTTGCGGTCCTCGATGCTCATTACTTTAAGTCGGCGCCAGTTCTCGTTTGCCAAGGAAAGCGGGGTGAAGTTTTTGTCTACTGCTACTACGTCGCGATGTACCCCACACTCGTTGTTTAGGAAATAATCCCTGAGATTATACACCTCGCGGTTGTGGAGGTCTTTGGCATTTAAAAAGCCACGACCTCCATACTTCCGCGAGATGTACAGTCTCATAACAGACGAGCGCGGGTGAAGCAAGCGATGCGCAGTGAGTAGTACACGAACTCTTCGATCCAAGGTATCCAGCTCAGTCTAAGTCCACCTTAGTATGCCAAAGGAGTAAGTGAGCAAGGGCATTACCCAGGCGTTGAAGGCGCGCATCTTGTTGCCGCCCGACAAAAGACTATTAAGTACTTTTGTCAGACGACAGAAGAAGCGCTCCTTCACCGTCTGCTTTACGACCTCACTCTCAATACCCAATGACTGTGACATACCAAGATACTTATAGGTTTCTGCTTCGGAAATAGATCTGAGGGACATTGTATCAGAAAGCTGCAAATTTGTTGAATTTACAACTTTCCCCCGCTGTACATGCATAACCGCCACTTATCGACACCAAATTCCATGTTGATGGCGCTACTGAAAACTTCTGTTGTTTTCAGTAGCTCCAACAGGTCATGTTTATTTGGTGCAAATAGCTTAAGGTCATCCATATAGAGCAGATGAGAAATGACCTCACCCCCTCTTCGAAGCCGGCAGCCTAGCCCTGAATCCTTCAGCAGGGTGCTGAGCGGATTCAGCGCTAGGCAGAACCACATAGGACTCAGGCTGTCACCCTGGAAGATCCCTCGCTCAATCCTGATAGAGTCCTGTGGGCCAGAGGGGCCGTCTCCTTCCCCCGGTTGACGAAGGACTGTGGTCCACTGTCCCATGCAAGCGCCTAAGAAAGATCTTAGGACTGCATCAATTTTATACAGTTCTAAGACCCTCACCAGCCATGAATGGGGCACCGAATCATAGGCCTTCTTGTAGTCAATCCAGGCGACCGAGAGAGCCCCTTTGTTCCGCCGGACTCGTTGGCAAATGGTCATGTCTATGAGGAGGAGCTCTTTAGTACCACGAGACCCAACCCTACATCCATTTTGAGCAGGGGCCAAAACGTTGTTGGCAACAATGTGCGTGTTAATTTTTGCTCTCAAAATGGATGTAAGGAGCTTGTACAGCGTAGGCAAGCACGTGATGGGTCTGTAATTTTTCGCTTCTGTGGTACTACCGGACTTATAGAGCAGGGAGGTAATACCAGTTGTAAAGAAAGATGGTAGGGATCCGAGCTCAAGGGCTTGCTGGAACTGTGCTGCCAAACGCTGGTGTGAGCATCGAAACCATTTCAGCCAGAAGTTGTGCAATCCATCCGGCCCAGGACTTTTCCAGTTCGGAGCCGACCGGATGGCACAACTAACGTCATCGGGGCTAATGGTAACAGGCCCCATGGGTTCGATGGACTCGCACTCACGTTCGACAACACCTATCCATTCGCCCTCGGTGTGCTCGACAGGTATCGACCAGATATTACGCCAAAAGTCAATCATGGCAGTAGTATCCGGCCGCCGTCCGTCGGGCACACGAAGATCGTCTCCCTCCCACTTTCGATATACCTTCCTTTGGTCGCTCTGGAAAAGGCGATTCTGCTGGTATCGGTCCACACGCTTCCTGTAGCGGCGAATACGGCTTGCCCATGCATAGACTTTCTGCTTCAGAAAGTCGATACGTTCCGTTACACAGGCCATATAGTTGCAGGGCCTGATGTCAGTCCCCACAAAGGCCTGGGCCACGAAGCGCATTACTCGGGGGCGGTTGTTGCCCCCCCTGAAGCAGATCAGCTTTGCAATGAGAGTCCTGAACGTATTGATACGCCGCTCAATCCGCACTTGCCATGCAGGGACACCCCCGGTGGTCCTAGGTGCTCGGTCATTATTATTATTATTATTATTATTAATAGGATTTATTTTGTACGGGACGCTAAAAAGCGGGTTGTATTTTTTTTAGGTTAGGTTAACCTTTTATTTTGCTTCTTGATAATGTAAAAAAATCTTGCTAGACTTTATCTCGTTTGGACGTCTTGTTAGCTGACCTAGGTGAGTGTATAGACCCAGCCCCTTTAGACACGGCAAATTCGCTGCGCGCTTCGGCTTCTAATACGTTCGCAAATCGCCAGTCTTTTTTTTTACATAAAACTGACCCGTGATTGACCACTATCTCACCTGATGAAAAGTGTAGATGAGGCCAAAGGTGTACCTCACTGGTTCAGTAACAGCCTATTCACTCTAGCCTTGAAAAGACCCAGGTTGTATTTATCAGGAAATACAGACGACGGGAGCGAATTCTGACGACGGGAGGTAAGTCTGATATGGCTCTAAAGGCCACAACAAAACCGGGAGCGCGGGGCGTAGACGGAGCGTGCCCAGCGCATTCAATAACACTGAATCCAATACGGTGTGCCGCACTGCCGGTGTGATTCACCGTATATTTGATTCAGTGTTATAGAGCGCGCTGGGCACATTTCGTCGGCGCTCCGCGCTCCCGGTTTGTGGTGGCCTTAAGAGGCTATGGCTCGTTGTTATCATTAGTCAAATTAGCCTGTGGGCGAATAGTGAATGGGCAGTTAGGGGCATAGGACACTGGTGAACATTACAGAGACGGTGGTGATTAGACTCGGATAATAATTGGTTTAGCCGGACCGAGCGTGATTTGGTTCCGCCGTCTAATAACAGAATTATTGATTTTATTGACTTTCGCGCTCGTTTGGATGTCATTATGGAGTACTCCCATCTCTTTCGACCCTATACTTCGTTTGCATTAGAAATAATGTAAACAATCTTGACGAGTTTTTTTTATTGAAAAACGCGTTTAAAAAATAGTAATTATTACTAAATGAAACTAAAAGAGTGGACCATACTTCCTTTCAAATTGTTACATATTAGCTGTGACTTTCGAAAGTGTTTTTCAATAAAAAGACACGTCAAGATCGCTTACCTTCTTTCTAATGCTAAAAAAACGAAGTATAGGTAATAATTGTATATCGTTTGATTTGATACAATTTAGCCTTAATTAGATCTGACAATTAATATTGCAGTCATTAATGTAATAAAAACCCTTTCTTTAAAAGAAAAGAATTTACGATTCACTGTAGTTAAGTAATAAGTATCTCTAAACAAAATATAATTACCTGATGGTAATTATATTTTGTTAGACTCTGATGAGTCTCAAAACACTGTTCGGTGTTTAATAAAGTTAAGCTTAGCCTAGCTATGTCTTTTAATTCCAATTCGGTAATTAGAGCTTCGTTTTTGGGCACAAATATTCGTTGAGGGTACAGATAAAATAAGTAGGGCAAATCTAGTAGTAACGTTTGAGTACAACACAAGGAGCACGAAAAATTGGATAAAAAAATCACTCACCTCTTCCACTTCTCCCCACAAATCGCAGATCATTAAACTTTGCTACCCTGTTCTTCATTACAGCTGTATTATTTCGCAGTTCAGCCGAGCAATTCTCATCGTTGCCTGCTCTGATGGTCACCAGAGTGCCGTCGATGATGTCACTCAATGCTACCACCTTGAAGCCACCTGGTAAAGTCTTATTGGAACGCCAGTGCTGGGGCAGCATTGAGCACATGTAGTTCGGGCTGCCAGTGCGAACTGTGAAAAAGAAATGTTTTTTTTTAATAATCTAATTTGAAGATCAGTTTCTATGGTGGCCAGTACACAAAATGGCCGATTAAAAATAAAACGGTAAACGTTATACAGAAAAGAATTTTATTGAAAAAAGAATTAAGATTCTTTTTGTGAAACACTAAAAAACATTTTCTCCATCTATCTGTCTATCTCAGGAAAGAAAAGTTGTATCGATTGATCAAACTAACAAAATGCAATAAAAATACAAGAAAATTTTGTCTATATAAATGGATAATTGATTGATTTAGGCATTACTTTGCAAAGGTCCATGTCAATGAACTCCAATACCTTTACCGTGCTTCTTAATTGCTTTTTATTTCTTAATTAGTAGTGGAGAAACAGGGTAAAATATTATAGTTCATGAGAATAATATGGAGTTTGATAGTTCCTGTGGTTGGATTTACTTGTGCATGCAAAGCCAATGGCTAGACTTAACATGAAATGCAAAATATCATTAGTAGATAATATTATAAAAAAAAAAAGTTTTTCGCTATCAAGGTAGAATAATGTGTTAACTGGGTGGATCAACTATTTCTTGTTGTTATTCTGTCCCGTCAGCGAGGGGACAAAAGTAGTACAGTTTAATTAGAAGAAATGTTTTGTCACATTAACTAACATGCTTATTAGATGACCAATTTGTAGAAGGGGTTTAAAACTACCACAAATTTTAATAAAAAATAAAAAATACAAAAAGACCCCAAAAAACCAATCTTGATAAATTTTAATCACACAAACTTACGGTTTAAAGAGTGACCCAGGAGACAGTCACTATAGCAGCAGCAACTAGTGACAAAAAAATTTGATCGACCCAACTAACAAACCCCTGACTAGAATGGATATTCAAGCGTTTCGACCGCTCGGTAATCCATGATTATTACCACGACGGAAACACAAGTCCCAAGAACATTGAACAAACTAGATTTAGTTTTTAGTTTTCGTAATAAATTAGCCGAGCATCATATCTTTTAAAAATATTGCTGACAAAGTAATGAGGAACAAAACGGCGTAACAACGCTGTATATTCACCCACTTAATATTCTGAGTTATCATACGGTTTGCTGGCTTTAATTGGCTTCGCTTAGATAACCGATTGCACGAGGAAAAAGGTCTGTTTACGAGTGAAGTCGCATACTAAATGTATACCAAAATATTTGAATACTTCCGGAGGAGACTGAGGTCACGGCCATCTTTATTCGCATAAGACACATTATTGCCCTGTGACCAATGCAAAAGCAGTAATTCAGGTATAAAATAAACAAAGATCGGAATTTTCAAGGCAAAAACTAAAAACTGTCGCAATCACACTAATCTCATATTTTATTATCGATATCGATAGTTGTGTAATAGAAGAAAAAAACGGTCCACCAAATAAAAAAAAATATTTTAAACAAAATTTTACGTAAGGTTGTAAAATTATATACCGACAGATGCAATTTCTTTTTCGAAATCCACGTCAGTAGGTACACACAGCAGCACGTGACATTTTATTTGGTTTGTGATAGTAATAGGAGTAGATAATCATTAATTTCGCAACATTCTCTGGGAGTAGACTGTTTCATTCATCAAATCATCTCTACATAAAGCAATTGTATGCTAAATTCTGAAGTGATTATTTTCAATGAGAGAGAGAGAGAGAGAGAGATGTTTATTTACAATGAGGTAGCACCACGTCTCTTGCATATTGTAAATTATCTGTTGTTAATGATTATAAATAGTTACCATTTAAATATATCGGCATGATTTTATATAAAAACTAGCTGACTCTGCAAACGTTGTTTTGCCGTATATAACCTAGCTAGGGGTATAGTAAATAGCTTACGACCTATTCTCAGACCTACCAAATATACAGAAAAAAAGTTTCATAAAAATCAGTCAAGCCATTTTAGAGGAGTTCGATAACAATTGCCGTGATACGAGATTTTATATTTTAGAAAGAATTATTTGTGACACCAAACGGTTAACAAAGATTTTTTTTTTTTTTTTTTTTTTTTATGTTAGATTGGCCAGACAAACGAACTAGTGGGTCACCTGATGTTAAATGAACACCACTGTCCATAGACACCCGCAGCGCTTTACACGATGCCAGTGCGTTGTCGGCCCTAAAGGAGAGGGAATAGGGGAAGGGGGAGAGGGAAGGGGTGAGGTATTGGGCCCCCGGCATCAGACAAAAAAATATTTAAAAAAACAATAAAAGTAAAAATAACACAATGAAAAAATGTGTTTGTGTCACAAAACGGTCCCAAATCAGCAATTGCTAAACTTGCGAACCGATATCGGGTATTATCGGGTCGGGTGAGATTAGCGCCTATAGATAGAAGTTTTACTTCAAAAACCCCCGATTTTGAAACATTCTTCCGCTCCGCTCCTATTAATGTTAGCGTGATGATATATAGCCTATAGCCTTCCTCGATAAATGGGCTATCTAACACTGAAAGAATTTTTTAAATCAGAGCAGTAGTTCCTGAGATTAGCGCCTATAGAAGTTTTACTTCAAAAACCCCGATTTTGAAACATTCTTCCGCTCTGCTCTTATTGGTGTTAGCGTGATGATAATATAGCCTATAGCCTTCCTCGATAAATGGGCTATCTAACACTGAAAGAATTTTTCAAATCGGAGCAGTAGTTCCTGAGATTAGCGCGTTCAAACAAACAAACAAACTCTTCAGCTTTATAATATTATTAAGTGTAGATGTACCTATATTTAAATATATCGGCATTATTTTATATAATATTGTTATTATAGCGGCAACCAAAATACATCATCTGTGAAAATTTCAACTGTCTAGCTATCACGGTTCGTGAGGTACAGCCTGGTGACAGACGGACGGACAGCGAAGTCTCAGTAATAGGGTCCCGTTTTACCCTTTGGGGTGCTTTGGGTACGGAAACCTAAAAAGTCGAGAAATAAAATGTACTTAACTCCTCAAGTTTTCCACTTGTGTTTTGGATATTTTTATCTCCTTAAGTTTTCCACTTGTGTTTTGGATATTTTTATAACCTATAAAATTTTGTGCCAAGAAAAGAAAAGCAAATCAAATTATAATTAAGATGAGTTAATGTGAGTTTAACGACTATTGATTTTTGTCTATGTTTTGTCCAACGCTTAACAACAAGAACTCGTCGGACAAAATATTAATATCATATTGAACACAGTCACCCCAGGAAAGTTTTTTTTATTTAGTTTTACGTCTATTTTCTGGAAAAAACATTGTTTGTATTAACGATGATTAATCAATAGTGTTACATGGCTAACCAATTTGGAATTCATTAGAGGAAAATAATATATTTATCTATAGCATACTATGACGCGTTAAATACAAAAGAGCTGTATATAATAATACAGGAGCTTAATACTTACTCCTGACACATTATTATTCTCAGCGTGCGTTTTACAATTATTTTACAAACAAATGTATACTCTTACTAGTGACTGGCCCCGACTTCGCACGGACTGTCAAACGCTCCAAAGTTACATTAGAAAAGCTTATACAGTCATGAAGTTTCTGAAATTTTCCAATTATTTGCACGATTTTCGCTTTGGGCTTAAAACAACTAAATTTCATAATACCTTATTCACTAATACCCCTAAATTTCAAATTACCATGGGCTCATAATACCTAAAAATACCTAAAATTTAAAATTTTAAGATGAGACAATTTGTAATTTTAGGTATTTTTAGGTATTATGAGCCCATGGCAATTTGAAAATTAGGGGTTTTAGTGAATAAGGTATTATGAAATTCAGTTGTTTTAAGCCCAAAGCCGATTTTCTTATTTTTTTTCCCTACGAATCATCTACAAAGTATTAGAAAAATCCGTAAAGTCGTTCTTAAGTTATGTAATGACCAAGGGATATTATGTATTTATAAGATTTTGTTTACATATTTACAGTTCTATCTAAACCGGCATACTACGTGCAACTTTTAGTGTTAGCAACTATCTACCTTAAAATAGAATACTTAGATTATTTAAGCATTCATTGAATTCGAAACAATGTTTTATCTATGTCCCTCGCCTCGTTTTAGGGTGCAAGAGGTGCAGAATCGACCAATCACAAACAGTTTAATGAAGGCACGTTATTTTGTCCGGGGGTAGACCAATGGATTTGAACAAGTTAGGTATGAAGTATCTTCTTTTTGTATTTATTTTTCAACTTCATTTTTTTTTTTTTATTACTTTTACGGTCATCCCGTGAAACCATATATTTCAAACTAAATACAAACTGAAATATAGATGCACAGAAAAAACCCCAGAAAAAAGACCAATGCTGGGAATCGAACCCAGGTCCTCAGCGTTCCGTGCTGCGTGCTTACCCCTACACCATCACTGGTCTAGAGGTCAGCGACGAACTTTTCCCATACATCGTACATTTCAGTCTGTTATAATCACCGGTAGAGGGCATAACATAGATGCGCGTTTTATCACTGCATAAGGTGATTATAACAGACTGAAATGTACGATGTATGGGAAAAATTCGTCGCTGACCTCTAGACCAGTGATGGTGTAGGGGTAAGCACGCAGCACGGAACGCTGAGGACCTGGGTTCGATTTCCAGCATTGGTCTTTTTTCTGGGGTTTTTTCTGTGCATCTATATTTCAGTTTGTATTTAGTTTGAAATATATGGTTTCACGGGATGACCGTAAAAGTAATAAAAAAAATGAAGTTGAAAAATAAATACAAAAAGAATATACTTCATACCTAACTTGTTTAAAGTTGCACAGTAGCGCCATCTCTTGGTCCAGGTGAGCGGTTAGCTCCGAAGGAGTGTTAAAGTCTCTCGGTAGAGGGCATAACATAGATGCGCGTTTTATCACTGCATAAGGTGATTATCTAACAGACTGGGATGTGCGATGTATGGGAAAAATTCGTGTCTAAACTCCTGACCAGGTGGTGGTGTAGGGGAATGGCACGCAGCACGGAACGCTGAGGACCTGGGTTCGATTCCCAGCATTGGTCTTTTTTCTGGGGTTTTTTCTATGCATCTATATTTCAGTTTGTATTTAGTTTGAAATACAATGGATTTGAACTAATGCGATTGATCGAATTCTGCGCGCCCGCTTTGTTTTTATGGACGCCAGCTCACCCACACCCGTAACGTGCTTTCACTCTTTAAAAATTACCACAATAAACTTTAGGTATAATCATTTCATTTTTTAAGCAATTATATGTCCCGATAATCTATCTATCTTATTATGCACTTTGTAAAGTGTAGGTTTGAACCTGGTTTTAACAAGATTGTTTTATATAGTGGTGTCATTCGTCAGGCCGCAATTGCAAGAAAAACTAACCATGTAACGGGAAGGGAAGTCATAAAAAGCATTAATAGTGTTACCGCGGTTTCTATATTTACGGAAGTTGGTATCTATACAAATTATAGGCCGCAGACCGCGGCGCGGTTGGCGATAAAGGGGATGCGCAGGCGGCTCGCAATCACTGTAAGGTTAATATATTAATTCAGGTTAACCAACCTATTAAACCGACCAAGTTAGGGTTTTTAGGTTAACCGACATCAAGGTAGGTTGAGTGCGGGGGTGGAGAGACGACCTGTACGTGGAACTAAGGGAGTATCATTATTTTATATTTTTGTTTTCTTTTTTCTATATTGTACTAATTTTTAGTCTATATAAGTATTGTGTTGTAAGTAAATAAAAGTAGTTATATATTACTCCTATCTCAAATTCATCTTTATTCAATTTAGGCTATAACAAGCACTTAAGAAAGTCGAAGAATCCAGTAAGAAAATTAACAAGGTATACCTACTTTTTTCAAACAGGTCTATAATATTATTTAATTACATATATCTAAGTTATTCTTAAGTGACGTACTAATATCAAAACGAATTAGAGTATTATTAGATTATTTCCTAATAAATGCATTTTCAGTGACCCAACAAATAATATTTGTTCCTAAAATAGTAACTAGGTCTGTCCTCTAAATTGAATCACTAAATAATATTAAAACGCTTACCTAAATATTACTTAAGAATTACTTGGAAATAATATAAACCAACAGATAATTATATTGGGTTTCTAAATAATAGAAGTGTCACTAAATAAATGTTTATATAAATGTTTACCTAAAAATTATTTTTTAAACACTGGAAAGTAATATTAATTACAAATAATTCAACTGTAATTTGACGATACACAATTAATTAAATAAAACTACCATAAAATCATTTGAAGTGTTCCATAATTCGCATAATTTTTTTAGTCATATTTCTATAGGTATTGCATAATTTCTTTAAGCCATATTTGTGCAGATACTGTTCTCGCATAATTTGATGTCGCTGAATTCTATCATGCATATCCAATTTTAGCCGAATTGGTTTTACGCATATTTTCTGAATTCCAAATAAGCAGAAAATGACTTAGAGCGGTCTCGCACTACGTCCGATCCGAATCCGATCCGAATCCGTGAAAATGAGGTTTGGAACAATTTGTATGGTAAAATCGGATGAGGAAATCGGATTCAGTGCGTAAGCTCATCCGATTTTACCATACCTACAAATTGTTCCAAAACTTATTTTCACGGGTCCGGATCGGATTCGGATCGGACGTAGTGCGTAACCGCTCTTACGCATAAATTGGTTTCGCAGAAAGTTAGTTCTCGCATAAGCTTATTTTGCCGAAGTAATAAATTGAGTTTCTATTATTATTTAATACTAAACATAACCTAATAATTAATTATGCGAGGAGAGTCACCTTATTTCTCTCTCTCTGGGGCGGTGTCGACGGGATGTTTCGATCGCAATCGCGTAATAACGGCTGAACGGATTTACATGAAATTTTGTATGGAGATAGTTTGAGACCTTAGAGATAACGTAGGATAGTTTTTATCCCGGATGATTGTATAGTTCCTGCGGGATCGCGATAAACGAATTCTTCGCGGACAGAGTCGCGGGCAACAGCTAGTAAATAAGAAGTAAGTAAATAAATCGCGGGAAGTTTGCACTAATTGACCTAGTCCCAAACTAGGCAAACGAACTACTCGGGTATTCTACTAGGGAAACTACGTACTGGGCAACGGATAAATATACTTATATAGATAAACGAGCGACCTGCGATTTTGTGTGCAAAGAATTCGCTTATCGCTATCCCGCGGAAACTTTGCGATTTTTCGGGATAAAAACGATTCTATGTCCTTCCCAGGGTCTCAAACTATCTCCATACCAAATGTGATCTAAACCGGTTCAGCGGTTTGAGCGTGAAGCAGACAAACACAGCTACAGGTAACGCCACCAGAGTTGAGGTCACGCACACAACCACATCTCATGTAATGACAGCGGGATTTTGACGTTGTGTTGTCTTTGAACATGAGATGTGGTTGTGTGCGTGGCCTCAACTCTGGTGGCGTTACCTGTAGCTGTGTTTGTCTGCTTCACGCTCAAACCGCTGAACCGATTTAGATCACATTTCGTATGGAGATAGTTTGAGACCCTGGGAAGGACATAGAATCGTTTTTATCGTTAAACGTCAACACAACGTCAAAATCCCGCTGTCATCACATGAGATGTGGTTGTGTGCGTGGCCTCAACTCTGGTGGCGTTACCGCATTAAAAATATTAGTACGAATTTGGATACGGAACTTCGCTGTTGAATTTGATTAGAGTAACGTCCGTTTTTGCGTGACCCAACAAAAAATCATTGCTCGTTTAAGGACGAAATCAATTACCACACATACATTACATTACATAATCTTTATTTTCGTGAGCAATGGGTTAACGACCGAGCTAACACATGGCATACCAACACCTGTCAGTTTTCCTTATTTACTTATCCGAGAAGCAAAAACATTCGACAACACTCAACATGATAGAGGTAACGCCGCCAGAGTTGAGGCCACGCACACAACCACATCTCATGTAATGACAGCGGGATTTTGACGTTGTGTTGACGTTTAACGACAACACAACGTCACAATCCCGCTGTCATTACAAGAGATGTGGTTGTGTGCGTGGCCTCAACTCTGGTGGCGTTACCTATATGTTACCGAATTATCTAATAGGTACTTGCCTTTCATTTTTATCGCGTCGACATAAGAAAAATTTATTGTTAAGCAACTGAAGTGTTTCACAAAACCTACGTCCGTGGCATATTTCAGTAACGCAGCATATAATTGAAGGCATTGTGGAATTGATTGAGATAATGTTGCTTAGATGTACGCTATAGTTTCATTGACTTTTATTATGTGTAAATGAATGCTTAATGGACAATGTGTGACTAGGGTTGCTAGGTGTTACGGCGTGTACGTGTTTGGCAAAATATTTAGAGAACCTGACTACGAAGCCTGTCGTCCCGGATTCGATTACCGTTTGGGGCAGATATTTTTGTGAAAAATACGAATGTACCTATTATTGTATGTGTGTTTTAATATGGTGTTTAAGTATGTATTTATCTATATAAGTAAGTTTATCCATTGTCTAGTACCCATAGTACAAACTTTGCTTAGTTTGGGACTAGGTCAATTGGTGTGAATTGTCTCGTGATATTTATTTATTTATTTATTTCTAGTACGGCTTGTCTGTTTTTTTGTCTAGTTGGCTTTGCAGAAGGAGTCGCGGGCAACGGCTAGTTGTATAAAAACTTGAAAATAACAGATAACAAGAGAAAGTAAATGGGTAAAACCAACTTATCCCTCAAAGGGATCTCTTCAAGTACACCTTTGAACGATTAACAGGACAAGAGAAACAAGAGTAGGCACATATTTAGGGATGTACCTATGAGGGAATAGGGGATGTCTGGTTTTTAGGAACAGCCGGAATCAAACTAGGCACCGAGTATGGCTTTTCAATTTTTGAAACTGGCAACCCTAGGTGTGATTTACGGTAGTGCGAACCAAATGCTCTCATAACCTACTTTTGAGTTGAATGGTATGGCCCATCGAAAAAAGTAGTTGGGTCTCATTCATTATCGATTAAAAGGCGTCTTGTTGTAGTAGTGACGAAACAATCTTAATAAGAAATTAACGTGTGTTTCACTTTGTAGAACCGGGATACAGCGGGATTTTGACATTTATTCTTACAGATAGCAAGTTCAACAGACTCAACTGTGAATTAAGACTGACAAAAAATTACTTCAACCTATGTCGTTAAGAACTATTTAGGAAAAAACAGAAAATAAAATATTTTGATCTATTTTATTTAAATCAAATAAGCACATTTTCACTATTTATAAAATACCGTTTTCCTTGTTGCGAATATTTCTTATCACTTTCAAATTGTTTTATTTCAAAAATAGGTTATATGAAAAAACGAAAATTGCATAGTATTGCGTTCTTATTTCATCATAAGATCACATTCTTGAAGAGGAGGCCTTCCTGCAGTGGGACTGCATCTGGGATGCTGGTGATGATGAACCGATGATTTATCGATTTGTGTCAATATTATCTAACACGAGGATGCTGCGGTTAGTGGTCAAATGTTGAGGCTGGGATGGTTTCGAACCGCCAGTCGGTTTGACGCTGCCTCGCGTCACTTTCACTTTGACATCCACCAGTTTTTTCCTGTTACATTTGACAAGTCATGAGTTTTGATAATAATTGAGAGTGCGTACCTATACTTCATTTAATTTAGAATTGAAAACCACAACATCATTATATTGCGGCTCGTCAACTATTTCTTACCTAGCAAATAGTACAGTACAATAGTCTGCGAGCCGCAAAATTTAAATTGTTTTAATGTCACTTTATTTGCGTGTCGTCAATTGTTACTCTAGTACAAATTGTAAAGTGATTACAGTTCACGAGCCGCAATATAATGTTGTTGTGGTTTATAATTCTAAATTAAATGGAGTATACACAACAATAAGCCATGTTAGTCTAGTGATTTGAGGAATAGGTCGTGGGTTCGAGCCCAGGCTCGCCCTCTGAGGTATTCAGAATTTACGTGCGAAATTCTGTTTGAAATTTACCATGAGTTTTACGGTGAAGGAAAACATCGTGAGATAACCTGCGCACACCTACGAAGAAACGTTGGCATGTGTGAAGTTCCCAATCCGCACTAAACCCGAATGGGAACTACGGCCCAAATGCTCTCATTCTGAGATGACACCTGTGCCCTGCTGTGGGATGTATATAGGCTGGGATGATGATGAAATTTCTGAACATTGACAATGTGAACCAGTTCAATTCAAGCGTTTTGACAGCTCGGTTATACACCATTACCATCCCACAATTATTACCGCAATGGAAACACAAGTCGCAAGACCTTTGATCAAACTAGATTTATAACATCAGTAGGATAAAACCGGGGCCCCACTTTTTGAAATCACAACATAATCTCTTATTAAAAAAAGTAAAATGTTTTGTTTATAAAACCGGCCAGCACTGTTTTGATCCACCAACATATATATAAAAAAAAAATCTTGAATTTTTTTAGAGTATTAGCGATTTTAACAGACCTCTTCATTTTGTAACATCTATCCTTTGATCAATTATAACTGTAGATACACATTGCCGAACAAAATCCCCTTTAAAGAATGTCCGAACTTTTTTATTTGGTTGCGTAACAAATAAAATCATCACCTGCACAGAAATTTGAACCTAGTCTTTACTTCATTACAGTCGAATTCCGGTAGCGGCAAAACTCCACTTGACAGCTAAACTTGACAATTTCACGCAACGTTCTGAGAAAAAAGAAGGCCACTTTTATCAAAGTGGCGCTCATTTGGCTCGGACATTTTCGGGCGCGCGACTGTGGATCTACAGTTATAATTAATCAAAGCATCTATCCCACGTATAGGATAGTTGCCTGTTCCATATCAATGCCGCATAGAATAGATGCCCTCCCCCGGAACGGGACAACTATCCCCTAAAAACTTTGCACGTATTTTGCCTTCCCATGCAACCACACAGAGACATGCGACTCGGTTAACTTAGCGGTAGCTGGAGAGTCTCTTGATAAATAACTGAAATAAAAACGATTCATTTGTAAAACTAGAGTAATTATAATTGGGGCAACTATACCTTTGGGGCAACTATCCTGGTTTTACCCTAGTGTTCATAGTTTTCATAAAAAGTATACCCTTGTTATCACCTCTTTTAAATATATTTGTTGAAATGGTAAACGAAAAGAAAACGCCTTTAAAATGCTGAATATTCACCCGGCTATAGTAGCCTAGGATCCACTTATACAACGACATTCACCGAGCTGGTTAATGGACGAAAAGTGTTTTATATGAAATTAAATATGTTGATAAATTTATTGCAAGTGGGTTGACTAAAAAATTTCAGTCCAGAATATGATTACTTAATTTTTTTTTTTGTAAACATTTTACCGTTTCGGTTAATAGATAAATGATGTACCAATCAAAAGTATGAAGCCTATAGAATATGCAAACGTTAGGTTGAATAACCAGACCAGTGCAAATATCGATTTACCTGTTTTTACCAGTTAAAGTTCAAAAGTTCCGTTCCGTTCCGGTCAAAAGTTATGGCCGAAAAAATAGTCAACCTGACGTTTGCATATTATATGGGCTTCATACTTTTGATTGGTAGGTATTGCATTTGTCTATTAACCGAAACATTGAACTGTAAAAAAAAATTACTGGACTGAAATTATTTAGTCAACCCACTTGCAATATATTTATCAACATATTTAATTTCATATAAAATACTTTTCATCCATTAACCAGCTCGGTGAAGGTCGTTGTATAAGCGGATCCTAGGCTATAAGGAAGAAATGCTTTAATTGCCATTCTGACATAAGCAACAAGGAAGTATCTATACCTAGCATTTTTTCCTGTGGTTCATATTGTCAATATTCAGACACTTTATGAACTATTTAACGATCGCTTTAGCCTTTTAGTTGGTAGTGACCCTGCCTACGAAGCAAGAGGTCCTGGGTTCAAATTCCGGTAAGGGCATTTATTTGTGTGATGAGCACGAATATTTGTTCCTGAGTTATGGATGTTTTCTATGTATTTAAGTATGTATTTATCTATATAAGTATGTTTATCGTCGTCTAGTACCCATAGTACAAGCTTTGCTTAGTTTGGGACTAGGTCGATTTGTGTGAGATTGTCCCCTAATATTATTATTATTATTATTATGGTTCAGAATGCGTCAGAATTTAGTTCATAACGCCCGTAGACTGTAATATTGTTTAAGAATCGTTGCCCGGTATATAACAATACGCAACTAAAACAAATGCCAACCAATCCTCATTTACAGTTAGGATTGCAGTCCACTTGCACCAAATCCAGTATTACCAAATATTCGGCGGGTTATGTCGGACAAACCTGACCTCATTAGGGCTCATTCAACGAGCTCATTACCATGAGTGCAGCGTCCGGTGGACGGCCGCCCTAGCCCGAGGTGATTGTCACTAATTGTAATAGGTTCTGTCTCACACTGACTAGCGATTTGCTGTGGCTTTGTGTGGCATTGACTTGCAGTTATTAGAGATATATTTGCGACTGACAGCTTATTTCATCAATTATCATATTGAGGCTTGTACATTCCAACGCAAGGCACAGACCCCCTCTCAGGACGAGAGGGCTTGTGCCGTAGCTATAGCTCCCACGCGGGCCTAGTGAGGATTGGGAACTTCATATACACCATTGAATGTTTTCGCTGGCGTGTGCAAGTTTTCTCCTTCTACGTAAAGGTCATGGCAATTTTCAAATTAAATATAATTTTGCGCATAAGGTTAATTGTATGTATTTAATCTATTCTTATAATTCTACGTAGTTATTCTTGTAATTCTACGTAGGTAGGTACTTAGGAATACCGTTACCCGAAGGGGGTTGTTAGAAACTATTGCAATGCAAGCATGATTTAAATCTAGTATGCCACGTTTGTATTGTCCTATATTTTCACGAATGAATAAAAAACACAAGAAAAACATTATGGACCAATTGACACCAAATGATCTAGTTCTAAAATTAAGCAGAACTTGTACTATTGGTACCAGGCAAAGGATAAACATACATTTATGGATAAGTAAACACTTAAAAATACATATTATAATGTGCATTCAAGATCCGAGCATAAACATTTGTATCATTCATACTAAACATCTGCCCCGATCGGGAATCAAACGCGGGACATCAAGCTTTTTAGACATTTTCTCTAACCTCTAGGCTTTTTGATCGTCAAATAACTAAAATAAGCCATTATTTTCCGGATCGATATTTATTACATTAGAGATGATCAAACATTAAGGCAATATAATTGATAGGACCGGACGGACATTAAGGGGACAATCAAACTGACTGTCTGTTGTCATGTCATTTAAATGTCAATTTTTATCCCGGCGAACAAGTCACGGTTTACCGGTTTTGACTAAGTGTTGATATCATGATCATTGATATCAATTTAATTTTTATTATTTGTTATTTTTATGCCAATATATCTATATTATGTACATATTTCGTATAGGCTGTTAGTGAATCAGTGAGATACACCTTAGGCCTCATCTGCACTTTCCGTCAGGTGAGATAGGACTCCATTACGGATTAGTTTTATGTAAAAAACCGGTTGTCTGCAAAGTCGGTTTACGGACGATAGTTTAAAGTGACAAAGTCATAACAAAACATTCAAAAAACAAAAATGAAACCAAGTACAGACTGCGCCCGACGTTGCTTAACCTCGGTGATCGGACGAGAACCGATGTTTTGTCAAATATCTTGAAAACGGTGCATCCTACGGCAAAATCAATGAAATTTTCATCCCCCCATTAATAGCCCCCCCCCCCATTAAAAATTACGGAAAATTATGGAAAAGTGGATACTTATGTTAGGGAACCGACTGTACCTACTAAGATTGTACATCCCGGCGCGCGCTGATCTCTTACTAGGTACATCCTGGCGTTCACGGGACGCGTAACGGGGCAATGTGTTATGTACGGGACATTGCGTAATCTTTTTACTTGCGTACAGCCGGCGTTCATCGATTTATAAGACGTTGTCACATCAAAAATCAGCTGTCTATTTATACCGGTGCTTGAGATACAGCGCTGTACCAGAAACACAGTCGAGCAGCATAGCGACAGTGATAGGGTTTCGTTACCTTTTGGGTAAGAACGAGTTTTGGGTGGGGAAGAACAAGTATATATTTTTATAACTTCTAACTGACCCGTGATTGACCACTGAAAAGTGCAGATGAGGCCAAAGGTGTATCTCACTGGGTCACTAACAGCCTATTCTTTCTAACCTTGAAGAGCCCTAGGTTGTGTTTATCAGGAAATACAGAGATGGGATCGAACTCTATTCCTTAGCAGTTTGTATTTGGAAAGATGAAGTCTCTTGTCGATGGCTCTGTCTTCAAGAGCTGGCAACGCACTCATAATTGGAATTGTCTAAAAAAAAATATAAATGCTTTTTATATATTTTTTTTGTGCAGAAAAGTCAATTATAAGAAACTACTTTCAATTTTTTTATTATCGTGTAGGTACTACTTTTTTCAAAATTAAATATTGAAACTACCTATTTTGGTTGATGAAATGCGTACGATGAGGCAACCCCTTTAATTGTTTTTGGTGTAGTGGTATACTCTCAGATCAATAACTAAAGCAGGTATACTGTAACTAGTGTCACTTTACTGGCGCTGTCAAAATGCTAGATGTCAGAAAGCGGGTCCAAATCAAACTCCATTGTAAATGGTGAAGAATCCAAAATAAAGCTATTCCACGCAGATTAAAGTACAACAACTTGGACCGTCTACCCCGTCTACGCCATTTATTTCTATGTCAAATGAGGGTCAATGTTTATTTGATAATTATACCTTTGTAATAAATGCATTTCGTTTCATTAAATTAAATAAGTACAGAAAACGATTTAAAATGCATTATTATCTAGAAATGGTTTTCGATTTACTATACATATGTAGGTACATTACAATAAAATTGACAACCCCAATTCTGGTTATGTTATGGATGTGTCCATTCAAGTTTTGCATTCTGCCTTCCCCAATGATATACAGGCGTATATTCATGTACCTGCCTGCTAGCTATCTTGCGTTGATGTCTTTTCTTTGAAGGCGATATCTCTAAGTATCGAATCTACGTAAGTTGCGAATCTCTGCGTCTTTAAGTCTTTTAATGACCTTATGATTAGTAATTAATGAGGGGGGGGGGGGGGGGGAACAATTACTTTCGAATATAAATAATAAATGATATAGGTAAGCTTAAGTTTATATTTTATGTATGTAATTGTTTAAAATAATTGGGTCATTCTCTGGTCTCACGTTTTTTCGTGTTCTCAAGTTCAAGTAGTTGTAAAAATTTAATTTTAACAGATAACCTTATAATTAAAATACCTCATATAGTTAATACTTTGTTTTGCCTAAAACACTTCTAACATTATATATAAGCTATATCTAATGGGAGAAAAAAAAATCTAAAGTCGCTGGAATCCCCATTTTGGCCTTGTCCCACCTCCAATTTTCACTATGTGTTACAGTTTATTTCAAAAACCAAGCAAGAAAACCAATAAATGTTACTGTTCACAGCAAGCCAACTACTTTTTGAATGGTATTAAATTTCCTAAATATTTCTTTTTACCTTATCTTTTTTTTTAAACCATATTACATAAATGTCCCGAGAAAAGCGTCTTATCCAATTTCGTTCATAAAACTCGTCATACTGTTCTTACGCACACTTCAAGAACATTTGACGATGGCTTGCCAGAAAGAGCCATCCACGCTGCGTCGGCCGAATAGGGCGGACTTATGGTTTTTTGCGTCACTACCGAATTATGAGGGTAAGAATCACGTATGAAATTTTTGGTACCCCTGAAAGTGATATCAGTGGCAATTTTTTCTCGCTTGATTTGTTGATATATTGACCTCAAATTAATTTGGCATATTAAGCAATATTATTACTACTTCTAGAAAAAAATCAAGTTTCTATTGTTAACCGTTTTGAAGTAATTCGTTAAAAACTAAATTGCTCATATGAATTCGGTGGCGGTGAATTCGGTGATTTGAATTGAATCCGGTGGTATTACAGTTAGTCATGGATTTTTGAAACTGTTAAGTTTATTTCTTGTACAAACTTATGTAAAATAATCCGAGTTAGTTGATAATATTGGTAAATATTAATGATTTTAGGAAAAAACTTATTTTTGAACGTGTTTTCAGCTTTTATTAAATAATTATTTAATTATGTATTGATGGTGGATTAAATATAGGTTAAATATTTCTGAAATTTATATCTTTTTTGTTTCATTATTTATTTGTTTCGCAAAAAATTTTTATTTTGGGTTTAGCCGATTTTTGATATCATAAATACTGTTGAAATAAATAATAAGTAGGGAATGATTATTGTTTTTAAGAGATTATTTGTTTTTATGAATGTGTGCTTTAACTACGTTAAATAATTATACTAATAGCTACTATTTAAAGCATAACAGCTTATGAACGAGAGCAAAGTTATGTAATTACCTTACAAGACTTAGATACTTATTTAACTAGTGAAACGTACAAAAAAATATGGTGATAATTGTTTAATTATAGTTTAAGTCCCTCATTGTAAGTTTGTAGTTATTACACATTGTGATATTAAACAATAAAATATATTTACTTCCATTATTCGCAGTTTTGTGATTTCGGTGGGCATATTAATTATCTCGATAACTGTGAGGACTAAAATGGTGCCTCCTTCTGCAAAACATTTTAAATAAACACTAGTTTTCGATGTAATTATAAAAAGTCGGATAATCATAAAAAAAAATCGTGCCACCGAAGGTCACGCAAAACTGCCTTGATCAGAGAACGACCCAATTATGCCTTTACATAGTTATTTACGCATAATTTGACCAAAGCGCAATTAAAGATTTATTATCCCAGTGAGATGAAAATATGTAACTATTTAAACTACCTTTTGTACTTCCTTTTAACGTTATTTGGTAGAATTCCTACCTATAGATTAGGCTTGTTTATCAATTGTTTTTTATAAAACTCGAAAGGAAGAGGAAAAAGTCGTTTTATACTGTACTTACTTAATGTACCTAACTATGTACATACATATTATGTATAATAATTCTTAACTGGAAGTGACTAAATAATTCTACAAAAACTAAATTTTTTACCTTTTGTATTTAAAATAAATACTTAATATCACGTCGGTTGTACCTTGTTTTGCCTAACAACTGTTTGCCTATTATCAGTTTGCCTAATTTTCATCATCATCATCATCATTTCAGCCGAAAGACGTCCACTGCTGAACATAGGCCTCCCCCAAGGCTCGCCAAACAGATCGGCCCTGTGCCATCCGCATCCAATGCGTTCCCGCTACCTTCACCAGGTCGTCGCTCCATCTTGTTGGAGGCCTACCTACACTGCGTCTTCCGGTCCGCGGACGCCACTCGAGAACCTTTCGGCCCCATCGGCCGTCAGTTCTACCCTAATTTTAGATAAACTAATATTACTTAACCTAAAGTTTCATTTTACCTAATTTTCATTTAAGTGAAAGTCATTTTGCATACAACTTACTTTACATAATTTTGTTTCATATAATTTTAAATGACCTAATTTTACATGTTATTTGTTAATTAAAAGGTTATTCGGCTATATGATGATTATTAGTTAAAATAAGAATCGACAAAGTGAGTTTTCGATAAAATAATATTCGACAAAACAAGAGTTATGCAAATGATCATTAGTAAAAATGAATATTCGACAAAATACAAATTATATATAATGAAATTATACAAATTGACTTTAGACAAACTATTCACTATAGTAAAAGTTGATAGACAAAGTGAAATTAGGCAAAAAAAAGTTTAGATAAGTCAAGGGGATGATTCCATTCCCGGAATACCTATCACGTCGCACGTCAGCACGTCGAATGACAATAACATGCATTTATGTCATGTCATAAAAATACAATTAACTCTAAAAGTTACATTATCTGAAGTGCACGTAATTCAACCATAGCTCGTCATATTAGTTATCGTCGTATTAGCTCGTCGTAGTATTTGCATTAAATGTATACACGATGATTTTTTTAATCGGTGATCAGGAACCAATTTTTCTAGATCACGCGATCAGATTTTTTGTTGTTGTATTGGGTGGAGATCACGTTTAAGTCGCAGTTACATGAAACAAAACGTCTTTTTTTAAATAATGATTATTTAGAACATCATTTTTTTATTAAAATAATCGTCACCCTACATATGATTTAGTGTATGAGCTTAAAACCTCTTTGACAAGTCAGTTTCTTTAACCCTTTCAACGCCACGCCTCGACAAAACGTAAACCTGCTTTGAATCTTATGTCATTGTGTCAAGATCACTTTGACACTATACTCTGTCCACCTATATGTGTCGTTGGCGTTGAAAGGTTAAGCAAACGCGACATCTGTCAAATTTCCCGCCAAAGCGATGACACTTGACAAAACTACTTCAATAAATGTAGCATGACCATGCATTTGGTGGATGGGGGAAGTTTTAACAATAAAGTTTTTTTTTAATCAAACAGAAGCTTCACTGCTTTTACACCTTATGTATTAAATTCCATTTTGACTAGGAATCAATATTTTTCAACTCCTGATCACCGGTTAAAAATCATCGTGATATTGTATATCCATATGGATACTAATATTATAAATGCGAAAGTCTGTCTGTCTGTTGCCTCTTTACGCTTAAGCCACGCCACGCGGCGGACACGACGTACAAATACGCGTTCTTGAATCTACATAAGCACGACGACGTCTGTACACGCGTACGCCTACATACATCGCGCGCGCACTCTTCTGGATTCCGGCGGGGTCCGGCAATCTGCGCCTTGAGGGGTGGGGTAACTCGAATCGGTGCGGGGTGGAGCGTGTCCATTCTGTACGTTAGTACTATTATATATTCTGTGGCCACGCAACAGAATTATATTAAAATTGGTATGGAGATAGTTTGAGACCTTGGGAAGGACATAGGATAGTTTTTATCCCGAAAAATTGCATAGTTCCCGCGGGATAGCGATAAACGAATTCTTTGCAGGCAGAGTCGCGGCTAACAGCTAGTATAATATTAAATATACCTTCGTATATATTTTTTTGCCAAGCATATGCTATGAAAAGTCACTCACTCACTGATCATTAATAACTATAAATTAAAAGTTTTAATTTAAAACGCAATTAGGTCACATATATATATGTTTGAAAATAAAGTAAATGCCCACTATGCGTCTAAGATCCCTTCCGTAGCGAACAAAAGAGCTGATAACTTTGAAACTGCTGAACCAATTTTGATGAAACATGTCTAAGAACCATCGCCAAGAAACCTGCTTTCAAATAAAAAAACCGCATTCAAATCGGGTGCTTAAGAGCTAAATATGATGCCACAGACGACACACACATAGCTGTCAAACTTATAACACCCCTCTCTTTGTGTCGGGGGAAAATCTATATCTATACATAATATAATAAATCTGTAACAAGTCGGTGTCTGTACATTGAAGATATTTGAGAAAAACTGTCACTAGGGCTATTTACTAGCGCAATAGAACCCAAAACAATGTTTTTTAGAATTATTGTCTGTTTGTCTGTTTATCTGTTTGTCTGTTTGTTTGTGCGTTTGTGCGCGCTAATCTCAGAAACGGCTTAACCTAGAAGGATGCGGTTTTCACTGATATGTTGGTATTTTCTTGGATAAACATTTAGTGTTTGTTTCATTTGAATCGGTTCACAAATAAGAAAGATACGTCTACCTATTTTAAGAATTTATAGAACAGTTTTTAGAAGTAGTGACTTGGGAGTAGGTACGGTGGTGAATGTGAACGCGGGTGTGCGGGGGGGGGGGGGGGGGGGGGGGTTCGGTGGGGGGCCGGTGAGGGGGGGGTATTTTTTTTATATCGATGAACTAAGGAGAGCCATAATTCATGAAAAAGCAAATTGGATAAAAAAAATAAAATGCCCAAATTACTAATTCCACGCGGACGGGGTCGCGGGCAAAAGCTAGTAAGTAATATTTATTCAAAAATGTGAAGCAAGTAGATACCTAGATGACTCTCACCGAGGTCTGGGTGCTCCGTCAGCACATCATCCAGTGCGTTTTGCACCCAGTAGGGCTCCAGTTCTGCCATCTCGCGGCGGCGCCGGCCCCGTGACTCGTACGGCAAGTGCATCCTTCACTGCCGCATCACAAGACACAACCACACACAACTAATGCACAAAACGCGCAATGGACGCTACACACGGCTATACGATCGAGGCTTTATTTTTACTTCGCGCACTTTCTCCAATTGTTTGTTGCTGTCGAATCGATGACAATAAGTTGGCGCGTTTCCAATACGAAGTGATTTCTTCTTTATATATATTTTTATAATGAGTATTTTTAATGAAGTCGCTTTTAATGTTGTCTTGTATTGATTGCTTTATAATCTTTGGATGTTTAGAAGTTGTCTTGTTGTTCAGTCTCTTTGTTTTGAAGTGGCAAAGTCTCTATAAAATTAATTATTTTTAAGTTAACTAATTGTTTACAAACGGACACAGTTATACCTACAGTTTTATACACAAATGCACGGTTAAATTAACAAATTTTTCCTCAGTCCGACTTCGGTGCACATTCTAGTCAGTTACTCTGTTAGCGCAGACCTTGGGTTTTGTGCTTCAGTTTAACTTTCGTCATCTTAGATGAGTCACACGCTGAGGGCTAATCGCGACTTTATATAAATTCTCGGATGACATTCGGCCGTTCCTAGAAAGAACCTCAAGTATGCGCCTACGCCGGTTAATCTATCAATAATCGGCTGATTAGTGATTCAAGATTTCCCGCTCTCGATGCGTCAATGTTTCGCCGAGCGGTTAGACAAGTTCGTAAGTCGCGCGCGAGTGTGAAGCACGCGCTAGCGGAGGTCGACACGCGTACACACCACGGTATCTCGTATACTACTGAGCGGCCGTCACATCACTCTGTCACAAGCCTCCATCTCTGCGGTCAATCTGCGGTCTGGCCACGCTTCATTTGTTGGGAAAATGCGTCGTAGTCCCGTCTCGCTTAAACACAGCGTCCCGGACACTTGTGTGAGCGAAACGCGAACAAGTTTTGCGTAGTTTCATTTTTGTTTAGCACCATTGTTGCGGGGAAATTGTTATAAGCTTTTTCGTTTTGAGTAGGTATCTCCCTCTTCTCTAGGCGTTGCGGTTTGTGCAGAAAGAGACATCTATAAAAGCAATAGTTCTCAATTATCTTAAATGTTTCAGAAAACATTTAGGCGTCTTAAAGGTGAAGTTTAAAAATATTGTATGCACATTTGCTCACAGGTACGTAATTGAACGTAAGTAATTGATTTAATAACCAGGTACATTATGTACAGGCTACCAACTAAAATTAATGATGTTTGCGGTTTGTTTACTCGTTTTGTATCTGACACTTAATTAAGTTGTGGGATCAATCCTATTTGGCCCGCTCTAAATATCCCAATTACCTAATGCACGTACAGCTATCATCAATAAAGGAAATAATACACATTTAAAATTTCCTCAAAATCTGAATTAAATTTCGGTAAATATTAATTAACGTAATGGTTACTGATAATTCAGTACAGATGTATAGTCTTAGACTCATTAAAAGTTTCGTAAGACGGTGTGTGGGCGTGTCTTAGCTAGGAGAGGGCGTGTCTCGCGTGGCCCCGCCTCCCGTCGCGAAGACAGCCGAGCCGAGCTAAAAAATGCACCTGTTGCATCGAGCAGCGTCAGTGTCAGTGCTGCTACGTTTACACTAGTGATGCGCGATACGTATCGGTATTTTAATTTAAATCATCGATAGAGTGGAGTCTGATATCACGATATTTTGTTTCGATACACGATAATTCGACATTTGGTAGTATTGCATCGCTTATATATATAATCATAATAGATGTTACTCGCTACTCCGTCTGCGAAGAATAGGGGTATAAAAAATAGCCTACTACCTATTCTCAGACCTACCAAATATAGAGAAAAAGGTTCATAAAAAATCGGTCAAGGCGTTTCAGAGTAGTTTGATACGTAGCAAACACCGTGACACGAGATTTTTATATATTAGATAATAGAATAGAATTTAGTAGAATAATGGATGGAAAATTAGATTTGGTCTTCGAGACTAAGATTTTAAATATTTATTCTTCTAATCAATAGTAATGTTTGCCACACTTCACGGCTTCATTGTTACTTTATTATATCTATCGTGACTTTATATATTAGTTTTAGTTACTGTATCTTAATAATTTTGCATGATATACTTAATAAAAAAACAATCTTAAATTGCAAATAATTATGGGTTTTATAAAAAAAAGCTATAAAATAATTTCGATGCGTTATTTGCAACATCGATACAAAGGCTTAGGTACTAAATTTATAACACAGATCGATATAATTAGTTGCGATACATTAGGTACGATCTGATAGATCGATATTATGGCAACATACGTATTGGGCATCCCTAGTTTAAGCGGGCTGTTAACTACCTAAATTCTTAGTAAGTAATTGTTACTAAACTAAGTCACACACGTATTGAAAGGAACAGTACAAATTTAGGAAGCTTCCTGTAAACGAAGCGTTTTTAGGGTTCCGTAGTCAACTAGGAACCCTTATAGTTTCGCCATGTCTGTCCGTCTGTCTGTCCGCGGCTATGCTCAGCTCAGAGACTGTTAGTACTAGAAAGCTGTAATTTGGCATGAATATATATATCAGTCACGCCGACAAAGTGATTATATAAACAAAACTAAAAAAAAATTTTTTATGGTACCTCCCATAGACGTGAAGTGGGGGTGATTTTTTTTCTCGACTAGCCCTATAGTGTGAGGTATCATTGGATAGGTATTTGAAAATAAATAGAGGTATGCTAAAACCATTTTTTGATAAAGTGAATATTTTTGGAGATATTCACTCCGAAAGTTCAAAATATTGTGTCCCCCCTCTAACTATTGAACAGCAAGTCTAAAAAATATGAAAAACATCACGTAAGTTACTTAATGAAAACTTTCTAGGAAAATTATTTTCAACTTAATCAGTTGAGCAGTTTTAAAGTTCTTGTAAAAAAATATTTCTAAATTAAGCATTTTTTTTCTTTAAGTACATAGAAGATCACGCTAACAGTATCTTCCTTTCATATAAAAAAAGTAAAATTGAAATCGGTTCATATAATAAAGAATTACATCTGAAAAACCATCAACATACATACTAGTTCTAGTAGACTAGTTACCCGATTCCCCGATAGATGGCGCTGTACCGCCGACGTTGAAATTCTGCGCGCGGTGGGAGTTGGGACCAAAACAACCACATTAATAAAGTATGCAAAGATTTTTTCGTACCTGCTACGGAACCCTATCTTGGGCGTGTCCGACACGCTCTTGGCCGGTTTTTATTGAAACTATTGAAATGAAATTCAATAATTGTCATTTATCAGTTCGTAGTTGTTTATTTTCGCATGTTTAAAAAATGTGTATTTTCCCTTTCATAAACTTTAATTTTGAATTGTCCCTTTCAATACGCGTCCCTTGCATGCCGCCTCTCCCCTAGGTTGCATGCCACCTCTCCCCTAGGTTGCATGCCACCTCTCCCCTAGGTTGCATGCCACCTCTCCCCTAGGTTGCATGCCACCTCTCCCCTAGGTTGTACCGTGTGTGACAGCCTAGTGGTTCGACCTATGGCCTTTCAAGCAGAGGGCCGTGAGTTCGAACCCGCGCACGCATCTCGTGAATTTTTCGGAATGTATGTGTGCGGAAATTACATTTGAAAACCTTTACGCTCCAGGAAAGCATCGTGAGTAAACCTGCTCAAAGATGCGAAGAAAATCAACTTATTTTCTATATTTGATTTCCTGGTAAAAAAAAGCCAAGACAAATCGTAATGTGTAATCTAACATAAGTTATTCATATTCATATTAGTTATCTACTTACTTTGTGTAAGTTATTAGACAGTTTAATTAAAGAATTTATATTTTTCAATATCAAATACTGTTGTAGCGGAAAAAACAAATAATTAGTGTTTTATATGTGTTTGTGATTTTATTTCTAATTATAAATACTTAGGTTTTAGGATTATCTGCAAAACTTGGCACCCATTTAGGTCTCGATCCTTTTGTCAGCGAAGTCCACAACCAAGTATATTTTTAGTATTGAACTTGGCTAACATTTTTCACATTTATGTTTTTGGTGGGATAGCTTTGTACCGCAATCAACGTCCGACAATTTAGCAGTTCTAATCGCCTGCGTAAAAACAACAGGCAAATGTCACTTGCCGAGTTACGAAATAGTATTTTATTTAACACTTTCACAGTCCAGTGCCTCATTATAAGGGTCACAGCGACTTAGCTTCACAGGTCTGTGCCCACATGTGGGGCACTAAGAATCAAACAGACCGACATACCAGGAATTTTAAATTTGTATGGGACTGTGAACGTGTTAATAGTAGATTGATAACCAAGGGTGGAAAGTGACCCATTTAACCAATAGTTCGAGGGGAAATGGGTAATTTCACCCGAGTTAGACACTCTACTTTTCATTTCGACTGTGAGGAAAGCAAAATACTACAATCAATCAATCAATCAATCAATCATCCATCCATCCATCCGTCCGTCCGTCCGTCCGTCCGACCGTCCTTCCATCCGTCCATCCGTCCATCCATCCATCCATCAAAAGATAGATTTTTTTTTATGTTGTATGAATGCTTAGAGTTGGCTGTATGTAATTTTTCCTTTGTCAGTTTAATGATAGTAAGCAAATTTAAAAAGTTCGTACAACCTCCAGTGTTGTATATAAGCTCCATGGTCACGACGTGCATCTAGATGGTCATGCCGAAACGTGAAAAAAAGTGTCACTGACGTAACTGAATTATCTTCGACTCCAAGGCTGATCGTAAAAATAAAAAAAAATTTACTTTCCACCCTAGAGATGAAAACGCAATTTTCCACCCGGTTATCTACCCATGAAAATTTAACTTTCCAAACAGGAGAGATGAAAACAACCTTCCTAAAGTTCAATACCGTGTTTAGGCTACAAGGCTTTGCCGAGTGGGTTAAACAAGGTAGGTACGAGATTTTCAGAGCTAATTGAGTAATGGTAGGTAGGTACATAGTAGGTATAAATAAAAATATTAAAATTGTCATACTTTTTCATCTCTCCTGTTCAGAAAGTTAACTTGTCATGGGTAGATAGCCGGGTGGAAAATTGCGTTTTCATCTCTAGGGTGGAAAGTAATTTTTTTTTAATTTTTACTATTAGCCACGGAGTCGATGATAATTCAGTTACGTCAATGACACTTTTTTTCACGTTTCGGCATGGCCATATTGGCCATCTAGATGCACGTCGTGACCAAGGAGCTTAAGTATATACAACACTGGGGTTGTACGCCGAATATTCGGATGTCCGTTTGAAACAAGAAATTTGATCTTTATTACGTCACGAAAATATTCCATCTCTTTCTTTAGTTAGGTTAAGAATGAGATGGAAGTCATTCGTGGAAATGTGAAAGAAAAATATAAATAAGTAATAAAGGTCAATAACTTCTTCGTTTGGCGTTCAACCTCCAGTTTTGTATATAAGCTCCTTGGTCGTGACCAACTCGATTTTTCGGCCGTGGCAAGTGGCCAGGGCGAAAAGGTTGGAGGTTGGCTATAAGTAAATTCAATTTATTATTATTCTTATTTTTTTGTAGTATTTTACTTTCCTCACAGTCGAAAACAAAGTAGAGTGTCTAACTCGGGTGAAATTACCCATTTCCCCTCGAACTATTGGCGCTCTCATTTCGTTCGAGCGCCAGAAATATCTCGGGTTCAATGGGTCACTTTCCACCCTTGGTCATCAATCTACTATTGTTGTAGTGAAGGTAGTTACTTGTAGTTTGTTATGTTTTAAGAGTTAGTTTTTCCGTAAATTATTTAAGTAGAATACCGTCTTCCATCAATTTAATTATTAATTTTCTTGTCAATAAACGCAAATAAAAATACGAAGTCACACTCATCTTCTAGCAAAATATCGAATAATTTTAACTAATCTCAATTAAGGCATCAGAGTGGCCAATTATTAAGTAATTTCAACCAATCAGGAAGCGGTAGCGGTGAAGGTGAAGTGTCCGTGTGAAATGTCTCCGGGAAGAAGGGCTACGGATTAGCAGTTTTAAGACGTGTGTGATCCGTATATTTTTACTATGAATGAGTCTCACGGTAGTTTCATGTTTGAAGAAGCGGTAGAATGTTTGTGTCAAGTCATATTTGACAAATTCAGTTAAGAATGACTCTGAATCATGGCGTTTTTTTCTAGAAACTCTTCAGTTCCCTGCACAGAAGTATCTTAATGAAATACCTAATTTTATTTTCAACACAGTAGTCAGTGCCTACCATAAGCAAAAAGACTTGGTTCAGTAGTAAAAAGAGATTTTGATATTACTTGTGATATTATTGTGATTAAGGTTGCGGGAACGCGTTGGATGCGGATGGCACCAGACCGATCTGTTTGGCGAACCTTGGTGGGGGCTTATGTTTATCAGAGGATGTGTTTCGGCTGAAATGATGATGATGACTACAATCAGCCGATTAGAGTAGGTACAGTCGAAGGCATAAATATTTATACAGCCGTCGCGTCAAATATATGCAAACACCAACCTTATCGTTAGTAACATAGAGTTGTGCTTATAAAAATTTTTGACGCCTTGGTAACGTACATATATTTATGTCCTTGACTGTACCTACCCGAGTAGAAAAAATTAAAACCTACTGTCAGCGCCCGCGCCGCGGCAGCGGCCGCGCTACGTCATCAGGCGACCGCGGGGGTGAAGGCTGCCCCGCGGCCGCCGCCGCCAAGCATCACATTCGCACTAGCAGCCGAAGCGACCACACGCGCACCTTGTACCTCTTTTGTAAACTTACTTTCGCATTATACGTCTTATAAAAAGTACCATCTTTGATTGCTTATGTACGCCCGTACATAAATTGGCGACCGTGACAGGACACGAGTCCTATTAGCTACGCTTCGGATATCGCGCCGCGCTTCGTGCAGAGAAGATTCTCGAGCGTCGCTGCGCCGGAGCAAGATATCGCGCCGCGCTCACGCACTGAGGAGCCTGAGAAGATTCTCGAACGTCGCTGCGCCGGAGCAAGTCATCGCACCGCGCCGTCACCACATCACTGCGGCGCCTGCTTCGATCATCCTACCAAGGGGAGTGCCGTGAGCTTACCTATCAATTCCTTTCTTTTTCCCCCTTAGTTTGAGCACATAAGGGCGATAGCACTTCTTATGTACGCGTGTGGAACCTGAGCCCTTCATTCTTTCAATCTTTCTACCTACCTTCATTTTAATTGATCATCTTCATAATCATTAAGCTGGTACATCCTTCATCTTTTCGCATTTCATCATCTTATCGCAGGTGGTAGGACCTTGTGCCGGGTCCGCCCGGATTGCTACCACCATCTTACTCGCCAATCCCGCCGCTAAGCGGCAGTGCTTCGCTTCATCTCACTGCTGTGTTCCGGTGCGGAGAGTAAGACAGCCGGCTACTTCACTTGCACACGTGGCATCCCAGCTTAGACCTCACATTACCATCTACATCTATATATAAACTTCATTAACGCTACCTTGCATCTTTTATAGCACTGCTTACTCATACCTAGTAGCAGCGCTTTTAAAAGGTAGCTACATCCCTTTAACTTATTTTTTTTGCAGCATCCACGTCCCTTCTTTTATTTACAAGGATTTAATTGTGCATCATCCCCATTTGCTTCATTTTTGATTTTTCCATTTTTTTCGTTCTGCATAATTTTTCCTACCCTCTTTAAAAAATATTAAATCTGCCTACGTACTTCTTCGCCTGCCCAGCCTAAAGCCAATTTCAATTAACGATTCAATAATTCGCAACTTCTTGTTTTAATTATTCCATTTTTTTTATATCTACTGCATAAATATTTGACCTCTAAAATCATTGTCCCTACTTCACCGCTTGCTTACGCTCGGAACATAAACCTTCCATTTATACACGCATTTCAGTGAGAATTCTCGCCCGAGCATCGAACCGGGAGCGGGCGATAGCTCTCCGCGCTGAGCCGTTCGCGCCGTTCATACCTACCTGCCGGCGCCTGCCTCGCGTCGCCGCGTAGACTGCTGACGCCAGCGCATTCCCCGACACAAAAGAAAGGAGCGTAAGCCGTTCGCAATTTGAACCTACAGTTTTTTATTAACATTATAACTTAACGTTAAATAATTTATTCAACTTGCAAACTTCACTTCAAGCTGGTTCATTGATTTTATTTCGCATAATAGCAATTTAAATATGCCACACTCTGATTCGAATTTATTCGTGTCCTCACAAGGACATTGCAAACCGTTACCGTCTTTTAATGTACCCGCAGATGAGTCACTTTCTGACCTTAAGGTTAAACGAAGCTCAGTCAAGGGACAAATCACAAGATTTAACAATTATTTAAATGGCATTGATAAAAATAAAACATTAACTTCTGTTCAAGTCAATGAATTAACTTTAAAGTTGAATAAATTTTTGGAACTTAGCAACAAATTTGAGCTCATCCAAACTCGCATAGAAGTCCTGAATAAAGACGACCTCGCGAACGAATTAACAGAAAGAGATACCATTGAAACAAATCTCCATTACTGCATCGCTACAGCCCAAGACGTGATTGACACAGTTAAATCTAAGGACAATTTTCACGACGCCGACCGAAACTCATCTTGTTCAGGTGGGCAAAATTGTCACAATTCTTTAGGTTTTAAATTACCGTTAATTCAAATCCACAAATTTGATGGAAGCTTTTCTAAATGGCTCGAATTCCGTGATACTTATGAATCTCTTATACATAAAAATACGAGAATTCAAAATATACATAAATTTCATTATCTCTGTTCATACCTTGAAGGCGAGGCGGCACGCGTCATTGCCAACCTCGAAGTCTCAGATTATAATTACTCTGAAGCCTGGGATCTTCTGTGCGAGCGTTACAATAATAATCGTCAACTTATTACTAACCATCTTAATTCCTTGTTTAATATTGAACCTTTACAGCGAGAATCAGACAAGGCGTTGAGATACCTCAGCGACCATGTCACAAAAAACTTGCGAGCGTTAAAAACGCTCGGCCAACCTACCGATCAGTGGGACACGATCATCATACATCTGGTTACAACTAAATTAGATCAGGCTACCAGTGTGAAATGGGAGGAATACCGCAATAATTTATCAGAACTACCCTCATTAGAAGATTTTAAAAATTTCTTGAAAACTCGTGCAAATGTTTTGGAGACATTATATAGGTCAAGGTTGGACAAGCAACACAGACCTCAAGTGAGGTCCGAAAACCATCCTAATAAATCATTTTTTATTTCAGCGGATACAAAAACGCAGCGGCCGTGCGTCGTGTGCCAAGGAAAACATCGTATTTTCGACTGTAAGGTCTTCAGTAGCCTGACGACAGACGAAAAATGGGCACAGGCAACGAAACTTAAGCTTTGCTTCAACTGCTTGCGCTCGGATCACGACACGTCTCGCTGCCGGCTGGGAGGATGTCGCGTATGTAAGAGGCGGCACAACACTATCTTACACAAACCTGACACAAACACACAGACTTCTTTTAAGACTCCCGATCACAAAACTAATGACAAAAAACCTTCCTCTTCGCCACACGTCTTGTCAGCGGTATCTTCCTCAGAAGTACTGCTCTCCACTGCTTTAATTGACATTTTTAATCCTCATAACGACAGAATAGAAACAGTCAGGGCACTGCTAGATAGCGGCAGTCAATCTTCATTTATTACTGCCGATTTAAAATCACGTCTTTACCTCACTTCTCAGCGCTCCAATGCCACAAGCATCCTGGGCATTGGGGGCACATCTTTGAACATCATTCCAGAACGCTGCTCTGCAATAATTAAATCAAAACAGAGTACATTCGTTCGCAAGCTAGATTTTCTTGTAATTCCACGTATAACCAAAACGCTTCCTAAGAAATACATTCCAATTGAACATCTTAATATACCATCATTCATGAACTTAGCCGATTCAACTTTCAACGAGCCCTCTCCAATTGACATTCTTCTAGGTGCTGACGTGTTCTGGGACCTTATTGGGCCAGAACAGCACCCTCTAGGAGACAGACTTCCTACTCTTCATAACTCCAAACTGGGTTGGCTAATAGCCGGCCCCATCTTTAAGGGAGGCACTAAGGCTCAAGTAACTTCTTGCAACTTTGTGGCAAACGAAGCCGAAGGCAATCTAGAATCACAACTTACAAAATTCCGGGAGTACGAAGACTTCCCCATGCCTCTTCCATCTAAATCCATTTTAACGGAAAGTGAAAAGCACTTCCAGCAAAATACTACTCGCTTAGCAAACGGTAAATTTTGTGTCAGATTGCCTCTTATTGATTCTCCAGAATGCCTGGGAAATTCATACTTTCTAGCTAAAAGGCGTTTTTTAAACTTGGAAAAACGTCTTGATCGGAATCCCGAACTAAAGAAAATGTATTCTGACTTCATACAGGAATATCGTGACCTGGGGCATCTCTCTGATGCTACTGTAGAAAGGCCTTCTATCTCCTACTATTTGCCACATCACGCTGTAATTAAAGAAAATAGCGAATCCACTAAGTTGCGCGTCGTATTTGACGCTTCAGCCCGCACTTCATCTGGATTTTCAATAAATGATTTACAAATGGTAGGACCAAACATTCAAGATTCTCTATTCAACATATTGTTGCGTTTCCGTCACTATAAATATGTCTTATCGGGTGACATAGAAAAACAATACAGGCAGGTTGTAATGAATGATTTGGACCGCGATTTACAATTAATTTTGTGGCGCGAAAATGAATCCCTTCCAATTCGAACGCTTCGACTTCATACAGTCACGTATGGCTTCTCAAGCGCTAGTTTCTTGGCAGCCAGGTGCCTGTGGCAGCTGGGTGAGGAGTCAGCTGATCCAAACATACGAAACATCATACAAAATGATTTTTATTGTGATGACCTACTTAGCGGAGCCGATACGGAGACTGATCTACTTAAAATCAAACAGGCCGTATCCAGCTCACTCGCCTCAGGCGGTTTTAATTTGAGGAAGTATCGATCAAATTCCCAAGTTTTAATTTCTACAGAAACTGAAAGTACACAAAATAATAATTTAGCTTTGAGTCAGTCGCTTCACACATTAGGATTAGTTTGGAACCCTAATCAAGATTTGCTTCATTTTAATATTGATGATATCAGCACCTCCTCCAGCGCCGTCACAAAGCGCTCAATCCTATCTGTGACATTTAAGATTTTTGACCCGTTGGGCCTTCTTACTTTGTGTACTATAAAACCTAAAATATTACTGCAAAAACTTTGGACCCTTAATTTAAATTGGGATGACCCAATACCTCTTAATATTCAGCGCGCCTGGGAACATTTTATTAACAATATAAAATACCTAAAATTTCTCAATGTACCCCGGAACGTAATTAATGATTTAAACTCCTGTATTGAGCTTCATAGCTTCAGCGATGCATCACAGGCAGCGTACGCCGCCTGCATCTATATAAAATCCACTTCACCGACCGGCCACCAAACAGTGAACCTTCTGTGTGCGAAGTCCCGTGTCGCACCAACCAAAGCCACCACCATACCTCGTCTGGAACTATCCGGCGCCCTTCTTGCTAGCCGCCTAGCTGCCACAGTTAATGCTGCCCTTCGTAAGCCAATAGCACGCTGTATATATTGGACCGACTCCAGCGTTGTGCTAGCCTGGATCAACACCTGTCCATCCAAACTAAAAACATATGTCGCAAATCGTGTCGCAAGCATTCAAGAGCTAACCATGGCCTCATCATGGCGCTATGTGCCCACTTCTCTTAACCCCGCAGACCTCGCGTCAAGGGGCATTGACCCTCAATATGTCCAGTCTACAACGGCATGGTGGCATGGCCCGTCATTTCTGTTAGAACCCGAAGAAAGTTGGCCTGTACTTAATATCAACAATAGCTCAATCAATCTCCCAGAATCTAAACCCATTACTTCTTTATTGACAAAAATTGATCATAAACTAAATGACATAATCGACTTTGAAAGATACTCTAAGTTCACTCAGCTTCAACGCATAGTTGCATATGTACTGCGCTACATCAACATTAAGTGCAAAGCGCAATGCATAAAGGGGCCATTAACCGCAAATGAGCTCGAAAATGCAACAAATGTTCTAGTGAAATTGTCACAACAACAATCCTTCTCTAAAGAGTTACATTTACTGAGTAATAATAAGAAATTAAATCCTAAATCACATATTAACTCGCTGGCACCATTTATTGACTCTCAGGGAATCCTGAGAGTAGGGGGCAGGCTTGATAAGTCTAACTATGACTTCTCAACTAAACATCCTATACTTCTTTGCTCAAAACACACACTGACAAAACTCATTTTCAGTCACACACACACACGCCTCTTGCATGCGGGACCGCAACTCATGCTCGCATCCGTGCGCGAGCAGTTCTGGCCTATTGGTGGTAGGAACCTGGCACGACGCACGGCCCGCCGATGCGTCATTTGTACCCGTTTTTATGGTAAAACCATGACAAATATAATGGGCAACCTACCGGCACAACGCGTCACGCCTGACTTTCCATTTCACACTGTAGCTGTGGATTTTGCCGGGCCATTTATGATCACTGATCGACGTGGGCGTGGCTGTAAAATCACAAAATGTTACCTATGTCTTTTTATATGCCTTAGGTTTAAGTGTGTCCATCTAGAGGCTGTGAGCGAGTTGTCAAAGGACGCCTTTGTGCTGTCTCTGCGTCGTTTCATTTCACGCAGGGGTAAGCCCAAAGAAATATTCTGTGACAACGGAAGAAATTTTGTCGCAACCGCAAGAGAAATAAATGATTTCTTTGCACAATATAAGGACTCTGTGTCAGAGTTTGCCGCTGAGCACAATATTACGTTCAAATTCGCGCCGGCATACGCTCCGAACCACAATGGCTTGGCTGAGGCGGGCATAAAGTCATCCAAATTTCATATCAAACGCATCCTAGGAAACACGCACCTCACATTTGAGGAGCTATCGACATTATTTGCTCAAATTGAGGCTATCCTAAATAGCCGTCCTCTCGCTCCCCTCTCTTCCTCTCCTAACGACTACGCAGCGCTCACACCCGGGCATTTTCTCCTTGGCAGGCCACTGACGTCGCTCCCGGGGCCAGACCTGACGGACACCACCATCACCAAGTTGGATCGCTACAGACGGCTGGAGCAAGCGAGACAACACTTCTGGAAACGCTGGCAGGCCGAATACGTCACAGAACTGCAGCAACGTCTCAAATGGAAGACGCGTAGCAGAGATCTACAACAAGGGGACCTTGTCATAATAAAGGAAGAGAATCAGCCGCCCCTGCTATGGCGGCTGGGACGAGTACAGACTCTTCATCCTGGGACAGACGGCGTTCCCCGAGTCGCCGACATCGCTACTGCCAGAGGGGTCATCAGACGCGCACTGAACCGCCTCTGCCTTCTTCATGGTTCTTGAAAGCGGCGCTTTCAAGGGCCCCCAGTATGTCAGCGCCCGCGCCGCGGCAGCGGCCGCGCTACGTCATCAGGCGACCGCGGGGGTGAAGGCTGCCCCGCGGCCGCCGCCGCCAAGCATCACATTCGCCCTAGCAGCCGAAACGACCACACGCGCATATTGTACCTCTTTTGTAAACTTTCGCATTATACGTCTTATAAAAAGTACCATCTTTGATTGCTTATGTACGCCCGTACACCTACTGTACGCGTTTTTATATATTAAATCAAAGAAGTAATAAAAAAAACACTGGACGAGATCCTTTTAAATGATTATTTTGCCCACAGCTTTCTATTCCGTGAGTTTGCCCTTAGTAGGTACACATTGTAATTTTATTAGACAGTGTAAGCTGGATTTCAACTAATACTATCGGTTGATTTCTACGCATTTCTTCTCCACTTTTAAAGCACACCCTAACCACGGAACAAGAACGATGTACCCTAACTGACCTCGTGACCTGAAAACCGCATTGTTTACAGTTTCTCTGCACCCCTCTCTCCTTAGGGCAGATGTTATTCGATCAGGCCATTCGAATATTAAAACACATTCAAAACCGGCCAAGTGCGAGTGGGACTCGCGCACCGAGGGTTCCGTACAAATTTATATGTATCTATGAACTTCCAGTATATAGACAGACAGACAAAAAAATTATGCTTTTCGCAATTTTTCCTTTATCTGTGCTATAAGACCTTGCTTCGTACCAAATTTCAAGGTTCTGAGTTCACGGGAAGTACCCTTTAGGTTTTGATTCCCTTGCGAGTTTCGAAAATATGCGAAAATTTGCGTTATAAACGGCTATATCTTTTGATTGCGTTGGCTTAGAAGTTTGATTTTTTCACAGCTCCAAGGGACAGTAGACTTGAGTATTTGATATAAATTTCAGCTTGATACCTCCACGCGTTCCTGAGAAAAAGGGTCTTGACAGACAGACGGACGGACGGACGGACAACAAAGTGATCCTATAAGGGTTCCGTTTTTTCTTTTTGAGGTACGGAACCCTAAAAATTAACAAAATTATACTGGCAGAGTCCCTTGAATTAAGAAAGAAAGGTTTGAAACATAGGCGCAAGGAAGGGTGGCGGCGGCGGGGGGATGTGAGGAAATAAGACACCATGCGGTTATTTTATCAGTAACCTACATATAGTTCTAGATGTAGTACCTACAGTATCCGGCCATAAAGATTGCACATCGGTCTTTGGAAAAAGACTCGGCAAATGTCGGCTTCGTAGAGCGTTGTCGCGCGCTTCTTACAAGTAATGAATGTGTGACAACGCTCTACGAAACCGACATTTTGCCGAGATTGTTCCAAAGACCGATGTGCAATCTTTATGGCCGAGTATTATAGTAAAGTATTTTTGGAGTTAAGAGCTCCTTTAAGAATTAACTTTCACATGAGGTCCCGGGTATGGAAGTTAACTCAAAAGCGTAGGTCTCTCTGCGCAACGTACCTACTTTGAAATCATTTGACAGTTTTCATGAGATTGGTTTATTTATCCATTGCCTATTGCATATTCAAAGGCAATTGTACTGAGTAAACTAGTCGTGCGTCTGAGCTGACCAGGGGGGGCACACTTACATATATCATCACTTTTCATGCGACTACAGCGATCTCTGGTGTTTGCCGAAGAACTAAATTAGCGGCCATCTTGGTTGACTTGTCAAACTTGTCAGTTGTCATTCATCGGCCATGGCCATGGCGTACCTACCAAATTGTACGGTCAAGAACTTTAATTGATAGGCCACTTGCCAATGTTCGTATTTTAGCCGTATAATGCAAATCGGGTTTAGCCGCTTATACTTCGTATATGCTGATTTGAATTAGACGGCTAAAATACGAATAGTGGCAATTAGCCTATCAATTAAAATCCTTGACTATACATTGCTATAGGTACGCGTATCTATAGCTGTACATCACTACCAACATATATATATAAATAGGTATACATCTATAGAAACGTCACATTAGTTCTTGAGCAGCCGTAGGGCGGCAGCACCTTCCATACATGCATATTTGACCATAGAGTTGCCACTCTTGTTCATATAATATTACAATACTCTTTGGAGCTGACTCGCACACACTTTTGTTAAACGGAGTAACCTCCCGCTCCCTAAAAAACTGGCCTGAGTACGGTTTTGGTTTGAACCAACGGCCCTCTGAGAGGCCATAAGATTGAATCACTACGACTTTTGTTCTGCATTTAGTGGGTTGTCGTTTCAATTCATGTCATTGAATTGTTATGAATGAGTTGTATACCTAACGCACGCAGCTAATTAATCTCTATACTGTTTGAACCGAGATCCATAACCACAATGTTTGTATGTTTTTCCTTTGCCGCAAGGAGACCGCACCGCACAGACGGCCACAGTCTGCGGCTCAAGACTTCATTAATTAAATATTTAAGAGATTGACTGTTATCGGTGTGGTTTTATGTACCAACCTACTAATCATGAATGTAACCACTTTTTAAGGGGTTAGTTGCTTAAGCATTCATTGTTCTGTGGTTCGTACCAGACACAGCAACGTGACGTGTCGTGACGTAATTTGTGTGAACTTCAGCACTGGGATTTATCGAGATTTTGCCATAGGTACAATCGATACGTTTAAAACTGAAGACTGTCTCTGAATGCATTGACCGATAACGCATGACTCGAATTGACTCTGAAATTTGACTGTCAGTTTTCTAAAATCTCACGGGGCCGGGACGGGAGCTATATGATTACTAGTTATACAGGCTGAAATCGTGATACAATATTAGTATTTCTAACAACATAATGCATTAACTCAAGTGTTAAAATTAGTCTGATAAAATTGAGGACGTTCATACTTTGTTGAAGTGAAATCAAAAACTCAATCCCATAAATTAAATAACACAAATTAAAACAATTGAGTTAGTGTTATAATTGTCCAGCATTAGGTTGGAAGCACTAATTTTGTATCACGATTTAAACACCTGAAGGCTTAATGTGTAACGATTCTGACGCTTGCCTTCGCTTTCACAATCTCTTTCTGTCATCATCTTATATATGTACTAGCCTTCCGTCCGCAGCTTCGCCCGCGATAAATTAATTTTCACGTAGGAAAAGGTATTTTCCCGCGGTAAAAAGTAGCCTATGTCACTCAGTGATAACGTAGCTTTCTAACAGCAAAAGAATTTTTGAAATCGGTCCAGTAGTTTCGGAGCCTATTCAATGCAAACAAACAAACAAACAATAAAATCTTTCCTCTTGATAATATTAGTATAGATAACGTTTGATAGAAAGAAATAGTGATTGCGAAGGCAAGCGTCAAAAGCGTTAGACAATAAACCTGCTGTAAAACGCGCGGGCGCTTGCTGTCGCATTCGCTATTTCTTTCTATCAAACGGTATAAGATTGTGACAGCAAGAGATTATAAATGCGATTAGAGCAGTCGGTGCGTTAGAGAATATATGGCATCTGGCTTGCCGCTTTTATCAGCTTCGCTTGTAATCATCAAATAGGAAACAAAATACAAAATAATAAATAAATGACTATTCATGAATGTCAAAACAATTTACCACACATTTTGGAACAGAAATAGAGTTTTGGCACGCGACGGACACGACGTACAAATACGCGTTCTTGAATCTACATAAGCACGACGACGTCTGTACACGCGTACGCCTACATACATCGCGCGCGCACTCTTCTGGATTCCGGCGGGGTCCGGCAATCTGCGCCTTGAGGGGTGGGGTAACTCGAATCGGTGCGGGGTGGAGCGTGTCCATTCTGTACGTTAGTACTATTATATATTCTGTGGTTCTGGCTAAACTTGTGTAAATTACCCAGACTTAAGGAAAACGCCGCTCCGTAAGGATAACAAAACATACGAGTACCAACGTCATAATATTATTATTTTAACATAACAAAACAACTGGCTACGTGGCCAAGCAAGTTTTAAAATGCTATTCAATAAAAAGAATTATAATAATAATTATAAGTACTTACACACTTATTAGAATATCTTAACGTTTTTAACCATCGATATGAAAACATTTAATTGTATAGGCCGTCTATTGCTGGACAAAGGCCTCCCTCATTGATACCTAATCATTACAGTTAGAAGCGGCCTGCATCCACCGTCACCCTGCGGCCCTTGTCCATCTCGTTGGTAACGCACCACGTTGCGCTTCAGGCCAGTCCGTGGTCTCCACTCAAGATTATTGATCACGGTTTTATCGGTGGTCATTGTGGAGTCATTTTATAGTCATCCTTTTAACAGTAGGTATCATCAAAATACAACCGGATAAGTGCAAGTCAAACTAGCATGGAGAGGGTCCCTTGCGATAAAATATTTCAATAATTGTTTTTTATTTTATTGCACTGTAATACAATACAATGACTCTTTATTGTACATTTTTATTTGCGTAACACGTTCGTATAAAAATCTCGTGTCACGATATTTGTGTATTTGTTATCGAACTCCTCTAAAACGGCTGGATCGATTTTTATGAAGTTTTTTCTCCACATTCGGTTGGTCTGAGAATAGGTCGTAGGCTATTTTTTATACCCTTACCTATATTCTTCGCAGACCGAGTCGCGGGCAACAGCTAGTGAGTGTAAAAGAACGCTCGTGCCACGTTCCCAAAATACCAGATTTAAAAAATAATATATTACCTATTTATTACATTCCCAATTCCCATTATACTTACCACAATAATACATTCCACCAAAAAAATCACTGCCTTGAGTTAATCTTCGATTTTGAAATATGGTGCAACGAGAATCTGGTAGGCTAGAAATGTGCTAAATAGATACTTAGGTACCTAATGTTGTATTTTGAAAATCTGGTATTTAAGGAACGTGGTATTTTAGGTACGAGCATAGGTATAAGAATGCCAAAGTTAAATTTAATCGATCCAGTAGCTTTGGAGGAACTTTGCTGTGATAAACGGACAGCCAGACAGACGTATACACGAGGCTTCGGTTTATCACTCAGATTTACGGAAATATAAAACTTTTGTCATCACTTTTCATGTGAAGTGTCAGAGATTATCTTAACCCTTTTCCAGGCATAGTGCATATAGCGACCACAAAAATCTACACAAAGATTCGACCTTACTTACTTTATAATACGGTAGAAAATCAATCGAATTTGTTTAAAATATGATTTCATCATCATCATCATCATTTCAGCCGAAAGACGTCCACTGCTGAACATAGGCCTCCCCCAAGGCTCGCCAAACAGATCGGCCCTGCGCCATCCGCATCCAATGCGTTCCCGCTACCTTCACCAGGTCGTCGCTCCATCTTGTTGGAGGCCTACCTACACTGCGTCTTCCGGTCCGCGGACGCCACTCAACAAAATATGATTTGCGTTTAAATTAATCCTGCATCAGTAAACAAATTAAACAATACAACAAAATGATTCATTTCTTTGCAGCATATCTAAAAAGCCGGGGCCTGGAAAAGGGTTAAAATTACCATAATTTTATTTATTTTATCAGAAACTGTTTAGAATTAAAGAAATATACTTTAACTTTAAATATGTTTATTAGAAATAATTAATTAAAGTTAGTACAGTTTTGCCTACCTTTTTGATTAAAAGAAAACAAAAGTAATTTTAGAAGGATCAGTAGGTACCTATTTAAATGTAGGACTGGGTATTTTATAGAGACTAGATACTTGACAAATTATTATTATTACCTATTTAAAACAAAAATTTAAAGTACAGCAAAAAAACTTCGCTCATAAAATCGCGTTTAATTAATCACGTTTAACTATGTATTTGGTGAAATTGTCATTGTTGACATGAAAAAATAATGAGCAAGTGTTTTGTTATATCGGCTCAAACTCATATTTTTATAAAAAATCATCCTTCAAGGTGTTATACATAACCAAAAAAGCACCGATGAGATACATCTCATCGGTGCTTTTTTTTGTGAAAATATGAATTTGAGCCGATATAGCAAAACACGTGCTCATTATTTTCTCATATATTTTCTCATTATTGTCTGATTTTGATAGGCATTTCTGTCATCTTTTAAAATGTAAAAAAGTAGTAATAGTGACGTAACTACAATAGTTGGTTATATGGTCTCGCGAAGTTTTTTGTAGATATTGATACGTTCTATAATATTGTAGAACATTTTTTTGTTTTATCATCAATACTTTCCGCAGCGCATGCGATGAAAGACATTTTATGGCTAATTTTTTTACACCTTGGGTTGGTTTTAGTAAGATTTACTGAGGATCTCTAATTTTTTCTAGTAATAAATATAGCCTATGTTACTCAGTGATAATGTAGCTTTCTAACGGTAAAAGAATTTTTGAAATCGGTCCAGTAGTTTTTGAGTTTATTCATTACATACAAAAATACAAATCTTTCCTCTTTATAATATTAGTGTAGATGTAGATGTAGACTACTCTCTAACATATCTAATAAATACATCAAAATAAATAAAAGCGGAGTCGGACAATTTGGTAACTTTCCTTGTTAAACATGAACAAAAAGTTTTGTTTAACCTCGCTTTTCTTCTGTACCCCGACTTCATGGAGGCTAGGTACTACGAAATTAAAAGTTTGTATCGCGCTGTCCCTTTCACTTTTCTGTTAAATAATATAAGCGTGAACAGAACGCCACGATACGAAGATTGAAAATAGAATTTCATAGCATAAGGGCCTGGTATATTCGATATTCTACGCGATAGAGGTTAGCCATGACCACGATGGAAATTCGTTAAGAGGCGTATGACTTGTTCATCAAATTCTAACTGCCGCTGCCACAACACCATAAGTCGTGCGCGCTCGGACTCCTCTAAGCACTTGGCTTTAATCACCTCCCTGCAATACAAGTACCAATTTTGATTATACATATAATGCAATAAATAAATAAAATAAATAAATATCATGGGAAAATTCACACCAATTTACCTATACTTCATTTTATTTAGAATTAGAAACCACAATAACATTATTAAGGCGCTCTCCATGTTTCCCTTAGTAATTGATTTTTTTTACGTAAACGCGATCGAGAAGTATTTCGTGAAGTAAAAACTTATACTAAGCATACAGTACGCTTAGTATAAGTTTTACTTCACCAAAATACTTCTCGATCGCGTTTACGTAAAAATTTCAATTCTATGGAAACATAGACGCGCGCGCGCGGAGGCGCTGTCCATGTTTCCCTAGTAATTGAATTTTTTACGTAAACGCGATCGAGAAGTATTGAAGTGAAGGAAAACTTATACTAAGCGTACAGTAGTATGCTTAGTATAAGTTTTACTTTACCAAAATACTTCTCGATCGCGTTTACGCAAAAAATTCAATTCTATGGAAACATGGACGCGCGGCCGCGGAGGCGCTGTCCATGTTTCCCTAGTAATTGTTTTTTTTACGTAAACGCGATCGAGAAGTATTGAAGTGAAGGAAAACTTATACTAAGCGTAGAGTACGCTTAGAATAAGTTTTACTTCACCAAATACTTCTCGATCGCATAAAATAAAATAGTATAAAATAAAAAATTTACCTCCGTCTCGCCGTCGACCAAATGTCTTAGTCTCAATGCTGAACGATTGAGCAAACCTAAAATAGACAAATAAGCACGTTAAAAGAGAAGTTAGTAGTCAGATTGACGTGTAAGGATCTCCCCACGTCTATCGACGTATATCTACGCAACAAGTGCGAAAAAGACGTCGATTATCTGGATCAATTCGGCCCGCAGAGCCGAGCTGATCAATGACTCTTCCCCTCTTATTGCGACTATTGCGTGGACATAAAGCTTTTTTGATCGGCAAGCAGATTAGTTTTTATGTTTTATGCTGTACCTACTGCTGATATTGAACCTTAAGGATGATAAAGGAATACAAATTGTGTAGTCATCATCATCATCATTTCAGCCGAAAGACGTCCACTGCTGAACATAGGCCTCCCCCAAGGCTCGCCAAACAGATCGGCCCTGCGCCATCCGCATCCAATGCGTTCCCGCTACCTTCACCAGGTCGTCGCTCCATCTTGTTGGAGGCCTACCTACACTGCGTCTTCCGGTCCGCGGACGCCACTCGAGAACCTTTCGGCCCCATCGGCCGTCAGTTCTACGGGCGATGTGCCCTGCCCACTGCCACTTAAGTCTAGCGATTCTTCGAGCTATGTCCGTGACTTTAGTTCTCGCGCGGATTTCATCATTTCTAATGCGATCCCGCAGAGAAACTCCAAGCATAGCCCTCTCCATCGCCCTCTGAGTGACCTTGAGCTTCCTTATAAGACCCATCGTTAGCGGCCACGTCTCAGTACCATAAGTCATCACTGGCAACACACACTGGTCAAAGACTTTTGACTTGAGACACTGCGGTATATCGGATGACAAGATATTGCGGAGCTTCCCGAACGCTGCCCATCCGAGTCTAATTCGTCGATTGACCTCTTTCTCGAAGTTGCACCTACCCAATTGGATTGTATGTCCCAGATAGATATAGTCGTCAACAACTTCGAGCAAAGTATCTCCGATTACGACGGGAGTTGGTACAACATGGGCGTTCGACATGACCTTCGTCTTGTCCATGTTCAATTTAAGACCAACTCTCTCGGAGACTCTTCCGAGGTCAGCGAGCATCGCACTGAGGTCCTCCAAGGTCTCAGCCATAAGCACCACGTCGTCGGCAAATCGAAGGTGAGTGAAGTATTCGCCATTTACATTGATGCCACGCCCTTCCCAGTTCAGAGTCTTGAACGCATCCTCTAGTGCAGCGGTGAACAGTTTCGGAGAGATTACATCTCCTTGTCTGACTCCCCGCTGCAATAGAATGGGCTTCGACATCTGATCCTGAAGTTGGACGGACATTGTGGCGTTATTATACAGACACTTCAACACTTCGATGTACCGGTAGTCTACTTGGCACCGTTGGAGAGACTGCAGTACAGCCCAATTGTGTAGTGTACTGTGAGTATTAAGCTCAGTTTAGACCTGCTAGAAAAATCGTGCTAGTTTAATTCCATTAGGTACGTTACGATAGACCACTGTAAATCGAACGAGTTGGAAGTGGTCTATCGCATGCCGTAATATCTACTGCCACCTAATCTCAGGACTTATTGTCTAACGCATTTGGAATCACAATCGTTTTCATGGTTACCTATCACACCATCGAAAAATGTATTTCCGAATATTAAAATCCCGAAAACGAAACGCAATTTTTTCATTTTACAAATTATTATTTGTCCGAAATTTTAATATGCCATGATTTCTTTTGCCAAAATGTTTTAAAATCCAACTTTTTATTTGACGACTTAACTGATTCAATATCCAACTGTATGAAATTCCGTGGATAAAAACAAAAACAAAATATCTGTTTATTGCAAATTAAAGTGTGAAGTACAAAAATAATTTTCTCTATATACCTACTTAGTTACAATCTTTAATAATTTAAGATTTTTATAAATGATCATTTGCTAAATATTATATTTATTCGCCAAAATCATTATCCGCGAAATCCACGCTTTGTATTTCATTAAAGATGATTTGAAATGCAAAAGGGCTACGAGACAATGTCGACGGAGCTCCTATTCCGCGTAGTTTAAGCGCTTTGCGCCTTGACAACACTAACTTAACCTAACCTATTTATATCGTTGTTATGAAAAAGATGGCAAGTGACTGTGTTGTCAAATATAAAAAATGGATATTGTTATTCGGAATTTCAAATTTGTTGGAAAATAGCATGCTGTTTAAATGAATCTGTGGCATTGTAAAGTCATGGAAAACAAAATATATGGATTTTAAAACTTCGGTGAACCGTTTTCGGATAAATGAAATTCGAGTAAAAGAGTTTCGAAACGAAAGACGTTACCAGTTTTCATTATTTTTCTCTATCACATGGTAAGGTATGAAGATAGAAAGAGATGGTGAATGTTATTATATTATGGTGAATAGCAATTACCTTGAAATTGACTATGAAAAGGTTCTACACTGGGATGTAATTCAGTTTCCTCGAATGTATGGTCTTTCAAGACCTGCGAGAAGGGGTGTGTAATGACTTGTACAGGCAGTTTCTGGTGCGGGGGCATTTATTACTATGGGTTAAAGTAACATTATTGTTCTCTAACTTAACCATGACCTTTATTTCATTAATAAACTAAAATTCAGACTTTATTAACTTTCTAACAAAATTTAAATTGCCAGCAATGTAAAGCATAGTAAATTGACATGTATAAGTGTAAAAGACAGCCCTTCATTGTTTGTTTACTTATGATAACTAAAGCAAATTAAAAGCACTTATTACATTGATAAACACTTTATTAACTACTGAATAAAACTTAAATACAAACCCCGCGTTTAATTAATTGCTGTAATTTGACAACCCGTCGTCAACACATTTGAAATTGTCATGTCAAAGTTTACAAAAAACTCTTTAATTAATGTATCAAAACCTCCATACATGAACGCAATGATAAGGACGACGATAATTTTGTGATAGTTGTCTCAGTTTTATACCCCCGTACCACGACATGCCTTGTACCAAGTGCATTAGCGATGTGAGTAACGACAATTACGAAGTACACCCACTACATTTAACCTGCGGATTTTAGAAAATAAATTGTGCAGTTAATTATCATAATTATGGTTTGCTAATACATGCAAACAATTGCTAAAGGAAAATATTATTAGCAGTTTTAATAAATGCCCCCGCACCGGTAACGCCCTGTATTAACAAATAGCTAATTTTCATATTGCATAACACGAATGGGGAATGACATATTTTTAACTTTTATAATGAATGAAGTTGTATAATGAAGTACATAATAACATGGAGTATAATCAGATGATCAGAAAGCTTACAACGTATACTGTTCATTTAATATAGCAACAGACAGTTAAATGCTGAAAACTTATGAACGCCTACAATAGATCTAATAGCAAAAACTATATAAGTATTCTAAGTTGCCATTAAAAAAACTAACACCAAAGGCGAATGCGGGAGCGTAGCGGGGCCAAGCGAACCTATAGTAGGGGCCATAATTCGAGAGACAACTTTGACAATTCATTTTGCTCAAATGTTGCCACAGACAGGGTTGTTCGTGTCTATAATAAAATAAACATTACGGCTTTGGCTACCTGTGGTATTTATTCATTACTTACGGTGATATGATTAAATTAATTTAACAATTTACATTTGAATGTAAGATATCATTAAAGGAAGTAAAAAAACCCGTCTTACATCAAATCATAATAGTCCAGTCGACACTGATTATCGATATCGGCCACATCACTATTTAATTTCGTCTAACCCTGGTAACCCTTTACTTGTCAAGCTTGTCTCTCGAAATATGGCCCCTACTATAAATAACCATTCCAAGTCGCTTTTGCCTCGTACCGTCTTGCTCGCTCGGCGACTACAATACAATATAATTTTAATTTGAATTCAAAAACGATTGTTCATAAAAATATATGCTATCTAATATATAAAAATCTCGTGTCACGGTGTTTGTTATCGAACTATGTGATCATTTTCCATCAGATGACCCGCTTGCTCGTTTTCCTCACTCTCATAAAAAAAACTCCTCCGAAACAGCTTGACTGATTTTAATTAAACTTTTTTCTCTATATCCGGTGGGTTTGAGAATAGGTCGTAGGCTATTTTTTATACCCCTATTCTTCGCAGACGGAGTCACGGGCAACAGCTAGTAATAGTATAAGAAAAGATAATTTCAAATGTTGTTATACAATGTAATCATTATGCTTTAGGTATGTTATATCACATTAAGACGGTTATATCATATGAGTGTTGTAGGGCCTACGCTAGCTGATGCGGACGCCCGCCGCGTGCGCACGCTCGAGGGTCTCGCTCCATAAAAAATCTACCTAAACTCCGTCGCACGCGCCCGCGCTTGTACTTAGCGCTGTTCATACAATTTCTTATTAGACGCGCGCACGACGGGCGTCCGTTCCGGGTAATCCGCGTCAGCTAGCGTAGGCCCTTATTAGCAAATGTTATCATGATAATTGTATGATAGATAAGTATAATCTATGCTTAAGGTGTACTATCTGTCATCTTGTAATAATTAGCTATGTTATAGTTTGTTTATTTATTTATATGTGTCTGTTTATCCCACTGCTTATATTTGTTTTAGACGTGTACCTATTATAATGTAAGTACTATATATGCATGAGTGGATGTACTATTTTTGTTGCGTTTTAATTTTCTGATCCACTGTTGATGCACCACCTGCTGTAAACTAGTCTTTCCTTCTTTCTGGTAAAGGGTTGCCTGGAAGAGATCGCTCTTAAGCGATAAGGCCGCCTATTGCTTACCTTGTATCTTTCTCTCTGTGTACCTGTTTTCTGTATTGCTTACTATTCCTGGTGTACAATAAAGAGTCATTGTATTAAACAATAGTATTGTATATTATTTAAACGTTATTCCAAACAAAATTATATACTTTTCTTATGGCAAAAGTTTGTTATGCGAAGCGTTTAATTATACCGATTGAAATTATCCCAGAAGTTTGTATATCGTAAACCGGGATGCCTTTGGTAGACAAAAAGAAGATAGATGAAGACATCGACAAGGAATAGCAAATGCTAACAAAAATGCGTGAGTTGGAAAATTAATTTTGTATAGCCGCCCCGCAGTTCAAAGACACCCCGGTTTACGGAACCCATTGAACGGCGCGAGAAGGCCTATGTATGTACAGCAATGGAATGTGTTTAACCTGGAGATGATAATGAATATGAACATTAAAGACTTACGGTAGCATCGACGAGACCCGCGAAATCGCGCTGGTGGATCGAGCTCCTCTAGTTCTAAGGGAGAGATCGCTGGCTCTGCTTCTATTGGCGCCGGTTGGTCCTGTAGCGGTGGCCCTGCTTGCTCCGGCCTCTCTGGCTTCTCCAACCTCTCTTGCTCCTCCACCCTCTCTGGGCCCTCCGTCCTCTCTGGGTCCTCCATCCTCTCTGGGTCCTCCACCCTCTCCTGCTCCTCTGGCCTCTCATGCGCCTGCGCCAGTGCATTGTGTTCGCGGCCAAAATAAGTCATCCCTTCGGGGTTTAAATCCAACGCACAGGCTCGACTCATGGTGATCTATAGAGCAAAAACAAGCCGTTAAATACATAGGTACACGATGATTTTTAATCGGTGATCAGGAGTTGAGAAATATTAATCTCCAGCCAAAAACGAATTAAGAAAATCTCAAGAAATACAGTCTCAGTTTAATTAAAAATAAATACGTTATTGTTATAACATCCTCCATCCACTGAATGCATGGTCATCCTACATCTGTTGAAGTTAGGTAGTTTTGTCAAATGTCATCGCGTTGGCGGGGAATTTGACAGGTTTCACGTCTAAGTTTGTTTAAGAAACTGACTTGTCAAAGAGGTTTTAGACTCAAAGACTAAAGTTTAGTCACTAAACAATGTGTAGGGTGACAATGATTTTAATCAAAAAAATATCTTCCAAATTATCATTATTTAACAAAATAAACGTTTTATTTCACGTAATTGAGACTTAAACGTGATCGCCACCGAATACTGATCTAGAATAACTGGTTCCTGATCACCAATTAAAAATCATCGTGTATAGCTCACATTTACACTAATAGAAAAATTACGTTAGTTGTATTGCATTATATTACGAGGCTTATGCCTGCTACACATGTAACGATATATCGTAGCGATTAATCTGTGCAAACCAATTTGCGCAGATTTATCGATCGTGTGTATGACCAATCATAGCATATGACTGTCATACAGACGATCGATAAATCTGCGCAAATTGGTTTGCACAGATTAATCGCTACGATATATCGTTACATGTGTAGCAGGCATTACGAAACGTACGGCAACTACACCATTTTCCTTACTATGAAAGTGCGGGCTACGTTCGGGGATCGTGGGTTTGAGCTCCCGGCTCGCGCCTTTTGAGTTTTTTGGAAATTATGTGCGGAATTATGTCGGAAATTTACCATGAGCTTTACGGTGAAGGAGACACCTGCGAAAATATTCAACGGTGTGTGTGAAGTTCTCAATACGCACTGAACTTGCGTGGGTCCCCTCTCTCATTCTAAGAGGAGCCTTGTGCCCTGCAGTGGGACATATATGTTGCCCGCGACTCCGTCTGCAAAGAATTCGTTTATCGCTATCCTGCGGGAACTATACAATTTTATGTCCTTTCCAGAGTCTCAAACTATCTTCATACCAAATTTCATCTAAATCGGTTCAGTGGTTTAAGCGTGAAGAGGTAACAGACAGTCAGACACAGTTTCGCATTTATAATATTAGTATGGATTGATTACAACAAAGCAGTACAAAAGATAACAAAAAGGACAAAAAACAGGGTAGACAATAAACAATCTTATCGCTTAAAATCACAAGTACTTAACAAAATCGATGGTTAAGCATTACAACAACAAAAAATAAAACAATATTTTATCACAAATTAGATTGAAATCCAGACGACGTTTTTAAATATCCAAAACGAGTTAGATAAAAAGACTTACCTGCCCTAAAAAAGACTGGTTAGAATTGACAGTCAATAATAAAATGTAATAACAGGACAATAGTAGAAAATCAAAATCAAGACGTAGAATAAAAAAAATCAAGACTTACCAATAGAATGCTGACGACGACGGTTTGTAAAAATCCGCCGGACGAGACGTCCTATCATGAAGCCCAAACTCTGACTTCTCAGTTGTTAATTACTCGGGCTTATATACAAAGATATCGTGATGAGAAAATACATTAATAACACTTTAATTTCGATTGCGGTTTTGTTCAAACAGGTTATGAGCCCAATTGGACGTAGTTCTGCAAACTGGAACCAATCCGCACAATGCAATGATAGCTTTGAGGAAAAACCGATTTTGTTAGAAACATGTGTAGAAAAATGTACAAAGTACACAGTATTTTGTATAACAGCAAAAAGTAACTTTGATAAAAGATGTTATGTAGGTTTTTCTACACATGTTTCTAACAAAACCGGGTTTTTCTCAAAACTATCAGTGTGTGGATTGGTTCTGGTTTGTAGAACTACGTCCAATTGAGAGGTTGGTCCATTAGGAGTGGTACGGAGAATGGCAGTATCGCCTATTGTCGTTTCAAGTATCATCTCTGCTATGGGTCTATAATGACTCCCATAAAATTTTTGTTCCGAATTTTAAAGCCCATAACGTTTTCTGTCATAATTTTTCTTCGTCATATTATCGGAAGTCATAATATTAAACAACATAAATTGGAGTTTGTAACAGGGCGAAGAAAAGAGGATGACTTCGATTAAACTGGATTTAATAAAAAGCCATAAAAAGTTTAAAAACAGACATCAAGTTCAAGTTGCACAAATCACAGTTTTTCAGCGACAATCTTTTTTATCTCAGTGTTGCCATAGATAATCTTAAATTAAAAAAGGGCAAGGGAAATCACCCTTCATGCCAGCGCGTAGGCGCGAGAACTGACGGGCGCGGCGTGTGCGCGGCATGTAGGGCGAACAATACCCGGCCGACCCGTCAGATGGCGCTATAAGTTACTATTTTCTTAAGTCATGATCAGTGATCGGATCTAGGATGCAATTTCCCGGGGTTTAAGTCCGTTATCTTAACTTGGATATGACTAACAATACCGCGAGTCTTTTTGTTACCTACGGGCGTTTGTGCACTACAATGAATTTTACTGTCCGGCAGTCCGAGTTTTTACCGGTCCGATATGACATGCCATTAAATGCATAGGGCGCTTGTGCACTACAATGAATTTTACTGCCCGGCAGTCCTATACATTTAGGGCGTTTGTGCACTACAATGAATTTTACTGTCCGGCAGTGCAAGTTTTTACCGGTCCGATATGGCACGCCATTTAATGTATAGGGCGCTTGTGCACTACAATGAATTTTAGTGCCCGGCAGTCCTATACATTTAAGGCATAAAAAAAACGGACCATGAAAACTCAGACTTAAGGACAGTAAAATTCATTGTAGGCACAAACGCCCTTAAGGCATGAAAAAAACGGACCATGAAAACTCAGACTTCCGGACAGTAAAATTCATTGTAGTGCACAAACGCCCTACCTTTATAAAACAGTAAATATCTTTTAATTTTAAGTAGTTTACACTATAAAATAAACGAAATATAAAATAAACGTAACTTGCTCATCTTATGTTTTATGGTATTTTTTATTATTTTTATCTGTTTACCAGTGTATGCAGGTAAAAGTAATAATAAAAACGACTACAAAATAGTACTTTTAATTTATTTTTAGGTTAAGATTCTCTCATGTTACTAATCCTTTTGTCTACGAGTAGGTATTATTTTTTCTTATGTAAGGGATATAATGAGTATGCTATTGTGTTGTATTATATGGTAATAAGATGTTTATTTTTAATTTTTTTTTCTTATAGTAGTAATTATTTATACAATTACATTTCTGCTTAAGAGTATCTAAAATATATTTTAAAGTTTATGTAAAATAAATTAACCTGTTATAGATAGCGAAAATTTTCATTTTGTTATTTTTGAGTTTAACCCTCGACAAAAGTTATTAATTTTTAAAATGAACAATAACCCACTTCCCAAAATCCCGGGAAATCCCGAGTCACATCTATGTTTAGCATAACGTTTGAGGTCGTTCACCCCAAATTGCATCCTAGATCCAATCACTGGTCATAATTATTGCAAGGAACAATAAGTAAAGTAATATCATTCAGTGTCATAAATGCATCACTGTTCATAATGTTAAAGGTAATAATGTCACTCAGAATAATTATTGCATGGTCTTTTTTCGCAGGTCATAATAATTTTTAGGCATAATATTACTTTGTAATAACATTCAGTGTCATGGTTGTATGACATTTCATAATATAAAAGGTAATAATCCTTTTCTGTGCTGTCATAAAAAAAAATACCTAACACTGAACCTAACCTGTCCGAGTCGCTTCTGCCCGGAAAAGTCTTGCTCGCTCGCTTCGCTCACTCGCTGCCAGCGATATGCCTTCCAATGTTTCTGAATAATTATCGATATTCCTTTAGATGTTATAGATTTCGATGTATATGCTTAGTGCATTTTAGGTAATGCAAAATTATGACTGAAAACAATTATTACTTTAAGATATATGCCTTACAATGTTTCTGAATAATCAACAATATTCCGTTAAATTTTATTAATATCAATATTATGATTTTTTAAAGTTATGATCAATAGGATTACCTATGGATCATTGCAGTTAGAACTATTAAGCGATATGCTTTAAAAAAATTATGACCATCGATATTTATGAGCAAGAATATTATGGACATCGATTTCTGACTTTCAAAATTCGGATAAAAAGGATTATGGGAGAAAAGGGGCTCCCCTCTGGTATGCGTCCCACTATGCAGGGCACAGGGAGAAGTCTAATCACAGAATCTCCTTCCCGCGCGAGCCCAGTACGGATTGGGAACTTAACACACACCATTAAATTTCTTTGCAGGGGTGTATGAATCGTAAAACTCAAACATAATTTCACACGTTAATTCCAGGTACTAAATTATATTTCTCGAACATGCTATGAAATATTGACGTTATGTTCCTTATAATACGCCACGAAGTGTCACAATGCAGGCGCGGCGTGGTGTGCGGCTAGACGAGAGGTCAATAATGGAATTTCATACAACATTGCTGGCCTTGGCCAGCAAAGTGATAGTCTATTGTTTCATACCATGACGTTTATAGGTCTATGGCATCATAGCATTTAGCTTTTAAAAAAAACTATAAGCAATATTTGCGTTTTGGTTCATTAAGACATTCTGCCACTACGCTTATTTAAGGTAAGGTAAGATGATGATGATGATGGTGATGTTGATGGTAGTGATGGTGTTGATGATGGCGGTGATGATGATGGTGATGGTGGTGATGACGATGATGGTGTGATGATGATGGTGATGATGATGATGATGATGGTGATGATGAGATGATGATGATGATGTTGATGATGATGGGAGATGATGATGATGATTATGGTGATGATGATGGTGATGATGAGATGATGATGATGATGATGGTGATTATGAGATGATGATGATGGTGATGATGATGATGATGTTGATGATAAGAAATAAGAAATAAGAAATTTATTTGATTTCTCCACCACCAAGTACAATGTTGGAACTTAATATTACAATAAAGTTGTAATTGGGAGACTTGAGTGGGGGAGACTGGTGCCCGAACTAGGGAGATCCTGTGTGTCAGGTCACCAGGTCTCCTGCCCTCAGATGTCCGCAACTACTGAGTTACAGCAGAAAACAATATGCGTTACAAATTAAATTAAGAATATGAAATAGATTTTAACCATATTTCATAAGGATGTGTAAGTGTATGTGTGAGTGAGTGAGTGAGTGAGTGTGTGAGTGTGTGTGCGTGTGTGTGTGAGTGTGTGTAAATCTGTGTATGCGTGCATGTGTGTGTGTGCGTGCATGTGAGTGCGTGCGTGTGTGCGTCTACGTGTGAGCGCGCGAATGAAAGTGTCTGCGCGGTGCGCGTTGGAGCAATGCAAGATTAGGTTTAAATTGATTTCACAATAATGCTTGAAGCAGATTTTCTGTCGCATTATAATCCAAGCTTTGTAACCAATTAGAAACAACCTTCTTACAGCGAGTTTGGGTTAAAGGGTAAATAGTTAACTCCCTGCTTATTTTATTGAAAAGGAAACCTCCCAGATAACAAAAGAACCTGTGGGAAAAACGTGAACTAAACTTGGGAGCAGGACACACCCTGTCCTTCCTGCGTTTGCCCGACAAGGATTCTGGATCATACGGAAAGAGTGCGTGCTGTTGATGGTGGTGATGGTGATGATGACGACGACGACGACGATGACGATGATGATGGTGATGGTGATGGTGATGATGATGCATGTATCTATAACTACTCGGCCGGAAATCCCCTATTTCGCGGCTGCTGCAGTAATGTACTAATAAATAAATAAATATCACGGGACAATTTACACCAATTGACCTGGTCCCAAAGTAAGCTAAGCAAAGCTTGTGTTATGGGAATAGGAAACGGATAAACATACTTATGTCTGCCCCGACACGGGAATCGAACCCGGGACCTCAAGCTTCATAGTCAGGTTCTCTAACCACTAGGCTATCTGGTCGTTTACTGACTGGTGGTATATTTAAAGTTAATAATTATAATTTACTATTTAAAACAAGTTTTCGTTAAGAAAAAGGCTCAATGTACGAGTTTTCAACAAGTATGTATTTTAATTTAAAAGTTTGTGACTTTCATTAAATGGAGGTATTTCCTATTCCATTCATTAGATAAAATGTCGTATTTAGATAATTAGCATAATGTAATTTAAAATAGAGTGTAAATGGGGGTACGTATCAATTACATATTTGAAAACAATAATTGCCATACACAATGCAATGATAGCTTTGAGGCAAAACCGATTTTGTTAGAAACATGTGTAGACAAATGTACAAACTTCACATTATTTTATAAAACAGCAAAAAGTAACTTTGATAAAAAATGTTATATAGATTATAGTATGTTCCAGTTAAAATGACGAAAATGCACTTAACATGGGATTTTACAACTTCTTTTGTTGCTGAATATGAAAGGAAAAGATAACAAAGAGACGTAATAAAACTGACCGAAGTATGGCCTACCGACCGATACACCTGCATAATTGTTTTACAACCCCACTTGAAGATAACAATTAAACAATAGATGTTGGTTTTAAGTACTTTTCGTCATTTTAACTGGAACATAGTATACATAATGTGCATATTTCACAAAATGCCATTTTCGCAGAAACTGACCACTTTGCATTGTCATTGTCATAAAATAAACCTAAACCAATCTGTGGATCAAATGACAAAAAGTTTGTTCTGTTAGTAGTTTCACTGAAAATTACATCAAAAAATTACTATTGATGACAAATGACTTTGTATGTTCAGTCAAGGGAACTGAATCACGTACCACGGTGAACCCTTTTTATTACAAATGTCATGTTGACATTGCATGCATCTGCTAAAGAAATCATCGAGAAGATGGTTGCGAAAAAGTTCCACCCTGGTACGCGATGCAGTTTCCTTGACTTACATACACGCTTAACTCCCTAGATCTTTTAGGCAAAATCTCATTTAGAAGTCAGAGGTTTCAGACTCAAATTTCAAATTCAAATTCAAAAATATTTATTTGTCAAACATAGGTAAAAAAAAAGGTATTTATAAAACAGGTCATAAGTATCACTATGTTGCGCCATAAGGCATACAAATAGCCACAGCTTGACATGCAGCATGCTTCTTACGAACTAAACTTTAATAATTTTCTATAATTGTATTATATAATTGAAATTATGTCATAAACCAAAACTAAGAAACTAGACTACTATCCCTAATATACTCATTGACATTATAATAAGCCTTTGCAACCAAAAAGGAAAATAATGTTTTTTTTAAAATGTTTTAAATTTCGATCCACTCATCCCATTCTGTCCATTCTGTCGCACTAAATATGTAGGAAGTAGATGTCTGGTGAGAGCCTGCAAAGTCTATAATGAAAAATACTCTCATATTGATTTATTTCATCTGAACCCCCGTAATTTTGCTTCTGCAATCAAAGAGAAGGTTGAGGAATAGGCATTTAATTTGTTTTGTTTTAGTATAATTATTTTTAGTTTTATTTAAGTACTTAGTAGACTAATATTTTGTTTTTGAACGTTATATTTATTTTTTCCCTTCAAGAATATTCCACTTAGTTCAAATTGGCATGTATTAACTTTTGGAGCAAATAATTGTATAAACTATTAGTGGAAACTGTTTTGGCTTATGTTTTAACTTTACGAACTGAATTTATGTATTATTTATGCTGTATGTTTTTCATGGCAATAAAATAAAATAAAAATAAATGAATGCCGAAATACGAAAAATGTTAAACAACGGTGCAATCTGTCAAAGCAAGCACCGAACAGGGTTTTTCTAAGAGCAAAGTCCGATGGAACAAACAGACCAGTCTTCAACCTAAAGAGATTAAACTATTACGTCCACGCTCCGAAATTCAAACTATTAAATCATTACCGGATACCCTCAGTTCTCAATCCAAACGACTTTATGGTAAAAATAGACATCTCACAGGCTTACTATCATGTATCAATAACACCAACACATCGCAGATTTTTGCCTCTAGTATACGAGGTACAGGCTTACGAGATGACGTGCCTGCCATTCGGCCTCTCAAGTGCTTTTTCGAAAGTGACATACTGGTTAGCACACTGGTTCAGACATATAGCAAACATAAAGATGGTAGTCTACCTGGACGATTTCCTCGTAATAAACCAAGATCCAAAAGTCCTAGAAAATCAAGCAAAGTGTGTGGTTCAAAAATTAGAAGAATTGGGATGGTCAGTAAACAAATCAAAGTCCCAATTAGAAACTTCACAATGCCTAGAATACTTGGGCATTATTTGGAACACGAACGAAAATCGAAAGATGCTTTCAGAAGCGAAAACCATACAGGTCAAATTATTGACACAAAAATTTATACAGGCAAAACAATGGAGCTGGCTGGAAGCAAAAATATTACTAGGAAAACTGAACTTTGCAACGTTTACCGTTCCTCTGGGGAGACTCCACTGTCGTGCGTTACAGATAAAGTCCAACAGGCTGCCAAAATCACGACGCCGCACGCGCTACCTTATGACGGACACAGCACTGGCCGAACTGGAGTGGTGGATGGAAAATGCGAACACCAACACAGTGCGTCATGTTCACCGTGCTACCGCAGCCAGACTGCTCAGTGCGCGAGTATACATCCTCGTCATGCCCGACTTGCTGCTGCAGGTCAGACATGACGAGGTTGAGATTTTTATTTTTTAATCCTCCAACTAATTTTTCCATCTATTGCTTACTTTCTAGCCTCTACAACAATGTACTATTTCTTTATTTTTCCCTCAAAATATGATCCTTGTAAGGTAGTTTCGGTCGTACAAGCCACTTTCGGTCAGACACTATTATCTTTAATATTTTAGATTAACCCCCTGTTTCACCATCCATTGATCAAATTTATTTGACGGATAAATGTGATGCCGTTTCCGATTGTTTTGTTCGAATAGAAGGGGACTGCATCACATTTATCCGTCAGTTAAAATTAATCAATGGGTGGTGAAACAGCCCCTTAATATTTCATTTTTTTACCAGATGGCCTAGTGGTTAGAGAACCTGACTACGAAGCTTGAGGTCCCGGGTTCGATTCCCGTGTCGGGGCAGATATTTGTATGAAAAATACGAATGTTTGTTCTCGGGTCTTGGGTGTTTAATATGTATTTAAGTATGTATCTATCTATATAAGTATGTTTATCCGTTGCTTAGTACCCATAACACAAGCTTTGTTTAGCTTACTTTGGGACTAGGTCAATTGGTGTGAATTGTCCCCTGATATTTATTTATTTTATTTTTATTTATTTATTCCAGTAATACTGACATTTTCAGAAAATTATCTGATACACATCTCATTAATATCAATTTTTTTTTTAATTCTAAATGTTGTTATACGATCTTACGATCTCTTGCTTTCGCTTATTGATCTGACCGATAGCCAATTTTACGAACAGATTTTCATGATATTATAAAAAATGTCCCACCATTTCATGATAGAAACAAAATATTTACTTTTAAGTTACTTAATTTCTTTTCATATTATGAAATTAATTGTAGTAGGTTCTAAAAAGTACTTACTTACTTTTTTGAATATGGAAATAATTAAGTGTCCTACCAAAATAAGTAGTTGCAAAACCAACCCCGAAAGCGATTTTGTTTGTTTTAATTTCGGCTGAAACGAAAATTTATTTAATATTTAACATTAATGTGTAAAAGCTACCTACTTGTTAAATTCGATAAATTTAATAAGTAGGTAGCTCGAAAAAATAGACGTGAAATAACAACGCAGCCACGAAAAACTAGCCGGTACGCGGCGCTTTACGACGTCGATGATTCTCGAAAAGCGCCCCCACAAGAGCCCACTAATTTATAGTTATCAAGGATGATATAGACTGGATTGGAAGTTGCCGTAGTACGGATTGGCCGCGGTTTTTGTAGTTCGATTATTAAATCTAGATGGCGCTGAAATATAGCCAGAGGCTTTGAAAGCAAAACAATAAGACTACAGATATTTCATATCACTGCAAATGTATTATTATGCAATATTTTTGAAAAATAATTAATTTGTAGTAATATGAAACATATTATTGTTTTGCCTTCAAAGCCTCTGGCTATATTTCAGCGCCATCTAGATTTAATAATCGAACTACAAAAACCGCGGCCGATACGTACTATGGCGACTGCCATTCCAGTCTATATCATCCTTGTAGTTATTCAATAGGTACTTATCAATTGAAATTGTATATTCCGTTTTCAATAAGAGTATTTTTTGCAGGTGCCGATTGGTAGTGGAGTTACAATAAAATTGTTTCATCAGAATGCTACCTAAAGATAAGGTGGAAGAATTACAGGCTCGCGACGCGCTCGTTATTAGACGCGCAGTTTACGAAGAGGTTGGTATTTTTAAAAACTTTTGCTTAATTTTTGTTATTGACTAAGTAAAGTTTTTTGAAGAGGTGCTTGTTATTTTTTTTTTTGATAGTCGTCGTCTTATATGTAGATCGAGGAACTGCAGCTGTTTTATTTTTAGTTCATATTATTTATTGGAAATCATTTTATTAAGTGTTCGAGATGATTTTAATTCAATTTTTGGGATAATAATGGCCCCATCGACTGGTGCGATTATTCCGCCAATGTCGAAGTTGGATGTTCGAGATGAAATATGCGAGATTTTATGGCTGACAAGTCGTTCGAGCTCAGTCTTTAATAGAAATAGAAAAAAGAAACGAAGTCATCTGTCACTTCTGTTATTCTGGCCTTACGATTGTCAGTCATTGAGTGCTTGATGTTTAGATTATCTTTGTAATGCACGTCTTGCAATAATAAAAAGTGAGTTTTTATATTATTGTCAGCGTGCCGTGTTTCACCAGATCCACTCTCTAACTGGTAGACGTTCCCCCAGTTGACAGCTAAAATACAGCTGAATCCCACAACTGTAAATGACATTGCGGATGAAATTAGTTTGAAATATAGCGAAGTTATGATGGGTAGGGATGTTGTTTTCTATTGTTTGTGGTGGTACTTTTGAAACCATAAATAAAAAAAAAAAAAAAAAAAAAAAAAAGAGGGAAAAAGGAGGGTAGGCAATTAATCAACACCTCTAAATTTTTGCTGCTTAATATTTATTCAAAAGAAAATATTCAAAAGTTTTTTTTTGTTGAAGTAAATACATACATGTGTTAATTGTGCCTCGATTGCCACCCACGGCTGGTTTCATCACCACTGTACATCTTTTTATCACAGTTTTTAAGTGTTGGGGTCAAAGGTTAATTTCTGTGCAAGTCACTGTTTTGTATAACACTCTGAAGCTGGGATGGATCTCTTAACGCAGTTGCAGAGGAGCATGAAAGATATGAAGGCCATGTTTGCTTCACGGATGGCCGCCTTTGAGGGTGCTGGAGATGCCCCAGGTCCGGTGGATGCTGGTGTTGCGGCCTTGACTTCGGACAACTACCAGAGCTTCAAGGCTTTCATTTGGAGTGCTGTAGAAGGCCTACAGGTTCAGATGGGCCTGGTTTTGAAGACACTGGAGGAGCAGGAGATGAGGTCTCGGTCCTCTATGTTGTTGCTGCATGGAGCCCCGGAGTCTGACAGAGAGGAAACTTTGGGGCTTGTATTGAGGATGTGTCAGCAGGATCTGCAGATGACAGAGGTTGTTGCTGGGTCCTTTAACTCCTGTCATCGTCTCGGCCGGGGCCGTGGGACTTCTAAGCCACGGCCTATACTTGTTAAGTTTGTCAGTCAACAGTTGAGAGATGTGGTATGGTCTGCCAAGAAGAAGCTTAAGGGCACTAAGCTGACTCTTTCGGAGTTTCTCACTGCTGCTCGACATGCGACCTTTTTGGAGGCTAGACGCGTCTTTGGAGTGAAGAACAGCTGGACGAGCGGCGGGCGGATTGTCGTGCAGTACCGTGATCGTCGCCACTGAGAGTTACTTCGCTGGCTGAGCTTCATGACTTGCCGCCACCGGATATGCCTGCGGGCGACTTTGCGTCCGATTCCGAGGGTGAGGCTGCGGGCCCTTCGACCGATCCCCCTGTCATCTCCGCTGCTAATTCTGGTACCGGTGCGCCCGGCGCCCGGGGCGCTGAATCTACGGTGAAGCCGTCACCGTCTAGGCCGGCTGCATCTAAAATTGCGCCGGCGCTAAGGTCCCGTGGCCCCCGCGTCGCGGCAAAGAGTGCCCGGAAACAATAAGTAACTAAGCAAGTGTTCTCTGGGTCCCTGCTACTTATTTTTATTTATCGCCTCCTTATCGCGTTTTTTTATTCTACCTTGTTTTTGTTTTATATCGATAATGCGTAATAAATATAAGTGTTAGGTAAGTGTCGTTCGTGGCTTGACATGACAGTTGAGTTGTTGTCAGTGTCAGCTTCGGCTGTCATTTTACTTCTTTTTTTTTTTTTTTTTTTTTAATATGCGTTTAATTATTGCGACGCTTACTGGTTTTTGTTCTGTTACTTGGGGCTCAGAAATGTTTTGTTTGTTATTTTGTTGTTTTTTATACTTTCTTATTTTCGTATGTAGATGTAATTATTATTTGAGTTTAATTTACTATGTAAGGCTGTTGGTGACTAGTCGAAAATTTGGTAAACGAAATATTGTGTTGCATAGATATTGTGGTTGAGTACCTACTATTTTGCTTTCGTACCTGTCTCAGATGTCTGATGTTTTCGATGCCAGCATCGATAGCGAATATTTCTCGTTGTCGTCTCCTTCTCTTCACGACTCCCTGGACGATGCCGCGGATGTGCCTGACCTGAGTGATCACCTCCGCTCCACGTTTGTCTCTTCGTCGAAAAAATTTAACATTGTGCATATTAATGCACAAAGTGTTCCGGCACACCATCACGAGTTGCTTGCGTTATGTAATCCGAATATTCACGCTATTCTTATTTCGGAAACGTGGCTCAAGCCTTCTTTATCTTCAACACTTTATTCGCTACCCGGGTACCGTCTTTTTCGTAATGACAGGACGGGTACTAGGGATGGCGGTTCTAACACGGTGCGTGGCGGTGGTGTTGCCATTTATATCAAAGACGGATTGACATGTCAGGTGGTTTCTCAGTCGGTCGGTCAGTCAGTCTATAGTAGTAGTTCTCCAGAGTTTCTTTTTCTGAGCGTTAGCTTGCATCACACCAAAATTCTTCTGGGAACTTTTTATAGTCCCAGTTCTCATGTTAACTATTTTGATACTCTGGAGAATGTTTTGTGTGATGTCGGCCCACAGTTTGATCACCATATCATAATGGGTGATTTCAACACCTGTCTCTTAAAAAAGGATCATCGTTCCAACAAATTGCAGTCTCTTGCCACTTCTCTAAACCTTCATATTTTGCCTATGTCCCCAACACATTTTCCACATAATGGATCTCCATCTCTACTTGACCTGATTTTGACATCCTCTCCTCATCTAGTCTCTTTTCATGGCCAATATAATGCTGTAGCTTTTTCAAATCATGACCTGATATATGCATCGCTTAATATTCGACCTCCAAAGCATAAACACAGGGTAATTTTAAGACGTAGTTTACATGATATTGAACTGCAGGCGTTTCACGCGGATTTGAGTGCTGCTGACTGGCAGAGCATTGTGGCTCTTTCAGATATTGATCGGAAAGTAAGCTTATTTAACGAAACTTTACTGACTATATTTGAAAAGCACGCTCCTTTAAAACCCATGCGTGTGAAGCACCTTCCTGCTCCTTGGCTTACACCTGAAATTAAGTCGTTGATGGCTAAACGAAATCGAGCTCGTATCAGATTGCGGCGTGACCCTTCAGAGCATAATCGTCTTAGCTTTATTTCATTACGTAACCGTTGCAATAGAGTGTGCAGAAATGCTAAACGTAAATTCATACATGAATCCATCGACGGCTGTCCCCCTGCAAAGTTGTGGAAATTTTTAAAGTCACTAGGGGTGGGCAAATCTCAACAAATTTCTTCGGGGCCTTCGGGTGCTCTTGACATCAATGCTTTAAATAAGCATTTCAGTACTTCTCCGGTTGCATTGGATCCTTCCGTTAAGCACCATACATTATCTTTCCTTGCCACTATACCTCCCCCTGACTGCCCTGTTTTTGAACTTGGTAATATTTCACCTCATGAAATTCTTGCTTTTCTCAAACTCATTAAGACGAAGGCTGTTGGTGAGGATTACCTTGGCTTGGACATGCTTATGCTGGCGGCAGATCACATTGCTCCCATTCTCTCTCACATTATAAACTTCTCCTTTTCCTCGGGCACTTTTCCTTCACTTTGGAAGCTTGCTAATGTGATTCCTCTCCCAAAAACCTCTAATCCAACATCCTTTACTGAGTATCGTCCAATTTCAATACTCCCTGTCCTTTCAAAGGTTATTGAACATTTTGTAAATCGTCGTCTGTCATCTCATCTCAACCGACATAACCTGCTTAATCCTTTTCAATCCGGTTTCCGCCCCGGGAATAGCACAGTCACAGCTTTGGTGAAGGTCACTGATGACATTCGCCATAATATTCAGCATAAAATGCTTACCATCCTAGTTCTTTTGGATTTTAGTAGTGCCTTCAATACCGTGGACTTTGATATCCTAATCGGAACCCTACAGAATCTTAACTTGTCTCCAGCTGCCATTTCTTGGTTTCGTGCTTATCTCTTTGGAAGACGCCAGAAAGTTAGGATTGATGATCATTTCTCAGAGTGGCATGACCTTGCTGCTGGTGTTCCTCAGGGTGGCGTGTTATCTCCTCTTCTTTTCTCAATTTTTATTAATGGTATTGCCAAGTCCCTTTACTCATCTTATCATTTATACGCTGATGACTTGCAAATCTATGCAGCGGCTGGCTTTGACGATTTGCCTTCTCTAATTGGTCAAATTAACATTGATCTTAACACCATCAATGACTGGGCCACACAGTTTGGCTTGAAGGTTAATGCTGCAAAGACGCAGGCTATAATTATTGGCAGTTCTTACTTCATCGATAGATTGTCGGAAGTGGTAATACCTAAAATCTTATTTGGAGGGACTACGATCCCGTTGTCAAGTACGGTTAAGAATTTGGGTATTATCATGGACCAAACTCTTTCTTGGACTGCTCATATAAATGAGGTTAGTCGCAAGCTTTTTGCATCACTTCACTCCCTGAGACGTCTGCAGAACTTTTTTCCGTTTCAAACAAAACTTACTCTTGCTCGTTCTCTACTCTTGCCTCTCCTCGATTATGGTGATGTTGCTTTTATTGACCTAAGAGAGGAGTTGCTTGATAGGCTGGAACGTCTGCAGAATGTGTGTATCAGGTACATTTATGGTCTTCGTAAGTATGATCATGTCTCCCACTTCCGCGAACAGCTTCATTGGCTACCTATTCGTCGTCGCAGAGACATTCATACTCTTTGCCTTCTTTATAATGTCCTGTTTAATCCTGCTTCTCCTTCTTACTTATCTGAAAGATTTAGCTACATGGCCACTGGAAGCGGACACCGTTTGCGGTCGAGTTCCAAACTTACACTTGCCTTCCCGCCTAACAACGCGCGCTCTTATGCTAAATCTTTCACTTTCCATTCTGTCAAGCTGTGGAACGATTTGCCTTTGTCTTTAAGGGAATCTCCGTCTGTGGCCTCGTTCAGGGAGAGGTTAAAGAAATTATGGCTTGACACTGACATCTGAGGCGAGATTGTGTCCGCTTTTGTAATATGTTTTTGTAATATGTTTTATGTGTTTTATGTTGCATTTAATGTAAATAATTTTGTATTTACTTTCTTTTGTATTTATTTAGTTATCACTATTATTATTGTTATTTTTTTTTTCCTTTCTCTTTTGAGTATTTCTGTTTTTCTTTTTACCGCACGTATTTTTAACTGTCTGCTTATCCATTATATATTAAATTGTCTTCTCTTAACTAGGTTAGCTGGAAGAGATCCCTTTTTAGGGATAAGCTCGCCTTTGTTCTCTTCTCTGTTTATTTGTATTTTTATTTTTTATGTGCAATAAAGAGTTTACATACATACATACATACATACATACATACATAAAATATTTTTCTTTCTTTTTTCTTGCTTTCTTTCAATAAAGTAAGTATCAATAACTATTTAACATCCATAAGATAATTTTTGCGACCGTTGTCTGAAACTGAAATTAAAATTTTCATTGCCACTAATAAAGGCATTATAATAAATACATACTTGTTGTTTATACAGTATATTATGTATTATACATTAAATACGGAGAAAATTTTATTTGGTTTGCTAATTTGTCGAAATAGTCGAAGCACATTTGCAAATCATTGTGTATATTTTGTGTCAATAAATGTTTTGTTCCTTCGACAGTCGACTTTGGCACGTTCATACTAAAATTGCAAGTCAAACGATATTAAAATCATGTTGATTGTTACAAGTTAACCATTACAACAAAATGCAGAAGACAGAAGATATTATATGCAAAACAAGATGAAAAACATTAACGCGAACGAGAACTGGTTAAAGAAGAAACCCTTCAACAGAAGCTCTTAGTCTAGATTGTGTACCTATTAAGGTTTTAGTTTTAGTGTTCGCAAATAATTATGAAGTATAATTTTTAAGTCTCTGTTTTTATTCATTATTATATTATATTTTATTCACCAAAGTGTATTTAATTTAGTCCAGTGGCAGGGCGTGAAAATTTTTGCAAGTAAATCCGAAGCAAAAAACCTAAAACCTATTTATCCTCTTCTTGAAAGTGCAGTAACGGAAGAGAAGCTTTTGGTAACTTCGAAAATTTAGTCAACCCAGGAATATCGGGTTGTTCTACCCTTCGCCACTGATTTAGTCCTTCATTAGTTAATCGTGAAAAAATACAAACAAAGCATAATGTCAATGAGTGATCTGACCTCACCATTCCAGCCATAATACGACCCAGCAGACACAGGAATCCTATCTGAATAAGAGGGCTGGACTAAAAGTGATCTGACCTAATCTGGCTTAAATACTGAAGGTTTCATACAAACTGACTCCTGATTCTGAATCATCTGTAAGAGTCCTTAATATCAGTGTTCGATTGAATGGCCTTATAATTAAGTACCAATCTATGTTTAATTATATTTAAAGACTCTCATAACGACTGAGTACCTCCGGGAATCGAGCAGCTTCCTCGCACGACGTATCAGCGGCAGATGTTATACAGCAAGGAAATGCTGCCAGCATCTTTGGGTTCATACCACGGGGAACCTGTAATTCTTTTCTAGTTTTAGTTTAGTTATTAACCCTTTCAACGCCAACGACACATATAGGTGTCACAATGTACATTGTCAAAGTGATCTTGACACAATGACATAAGATTCAAAGCAGGTTTACGTTTTGTCGAGGCGTGGCGTTGAAAAGGTTAATCAAAGTACATAGTTCCTTTATTTTTATTTATACTAAGCAGCTGATGCCCGTAGCATTGCCTCCGCTGAAGTTTTTTTTTTTATGAAAACCTTGTCCTGATATTTTATTATGAACACATGAAAAAAGAATTATTGGTTCTTGAGTTTAACGCTTAGCAACACATTTGGCGATTCATTTTTTTATACAATACTAGCTTTTCCTCGCGACTCCGTCCGCGGAGAATTCAAAGGGGAATGCCTATCTCCCCTACAAAAAATGCCTGAGGTGTACCAATTATATGCCAAAATATGCTACGAAATTGCAAGTTCCGAAAACTCTTCCAGTAATTACTCAAAAAGATTACTCAAAAAGATGGGAAAACGCTGTAATAGTTTAAAGAACTCTAGTCGAGGAAACTGAATTACGTACCAGAGAAGAACATTTTCATAAACAATTTCAAGATTTTTTTTTTGGAAAATGTATTTAATGTCAACATGACAATTCTAATGAAAATTTCCACCCTGGTAAATGATATTGTAAATAAATTGTTCTTTTTTTATACAATTATCGCTGGTAATATAGTGACTCTTCTTTAATCGGACTAAGTATATGGAAAAAAAGGAAACGATCTTAACGTTACAGACAAGAAAACGATCAGATGCTCTGCGAATTTGCCTTTCAATTAAATTTTTGGGATAATTATGGCCCCATCGAACGGTGCGATGATTCCGCCAATGTCGAGGTTGGATAAGACACTGCCAGACGACCTTTGGTCAAGTACGGTAGAGCTGTCCGTGTTCGGTAGAATACCAGCCACAACCAATCTAGAACACTACATACTTATAACTAGTAACAATAATAACTAGCAACTAAGTTAGTAAAAAACAAATCTAATGGATTGGAAGGAATATGTTTGGAAAGGAACTATTTATGAGACTTTTTAATTATATTATAATCTGATGTTATTTTTAGATAAAAATGAGTCTAGTATACAGATAATGGAGAGAAAACCAGAGTTAGTAGGAAATTAAACGGGGCGGGATATATTAACGGGTAGCAAATCATAGTGGGACAGATATTTTTGAACATTCCAAAAATATATGTTCCAAAGTACCTTCGCCCATACCACATTCACAGATTGAGCTGTCCCTGATACGGAGCTTTGCCAGAAAAACCGGAGAGCAAAAGTGTCCTAGACGAAGCCTTATTATTGTCGGAATTTGCCTTTGTTGCCAGCTGCATAATATAGAAGACAGTTAGAAATGTATTGTAGAACAAGCTCCCAAAGACGAAGCGACTAAAAAATTTATAAGTTATTTTGAACGGCAGTGGGTGAAATCTTACTCACTAATATTTTATGGAGCAGAAAGGCATCGCACCAACAATTGCATGGAAAGCTGGCATAGGCATATGAAAACTCGTGTGCCGCACAAGGAGACTTTAGTCTTATTTTTATACATTTTAAGAAAAGAAGCGAGGCTAAAAGATTTTCGGTTAAGACAGTTTTATTTTGAACGGTCACGCAGATCTCGTTGGCTTTTTGCTATATACTCGTAGATATCTCTACATAGACATTTTCCATTGTAGGCTTTTTGCCTCATACACATTTTGCGTTGTAGTTTTTTTTACCATAAGTCATTTTGCGAGGTAGGTATTGACTTCTGAACCCAAGTCGCTACACTGTTCAGAGGAACTGGACTAGGTTTCAAGAGACCGGTTTTTTGAAAAGAACACCGAGATAAGGAAGAAAACGATGTAACACAAGGACGATCGATATATTGTGAGCCAATATTTACTAAATCGGAAGTCTACCTACACTACAATAACATCAAAAACAATCTTGACGATATTAGAAACGCGAGTGTTAGCAGATGGACTGTTAGTAGGACACCTTATAGAAGTTGATATACATAGCCGAAGACCAGCTAGGGTCCTAAATTACTCCGTAAGTAAGATTTTCCCAAAATTGTGCGACGTGGACCGAGAAACGGATGGACGGACAGACATGACGAAACTATAGGGGCTTCTAGTTGACAACGGAACCCTATAAAGCAAACAAACGAAGCAAGAATCCTGAAAACGGCTTTTATAAGGACGATTCATAAGCCACCAAAAACACCAAAACTTGACCACCAAAATTGAAACGGATAGAAAAAAAAAACCTAAAAAAAGCGCGGTTACATTTATGACCAAATAAGACTAATTCAATTTTTAGGAAACCCAAAACACCCGAAATAGAATTAAAAGACACGTTATAACCATATTCTTTTCTGATATTTCGAAAGCCACCGTTACTACTTACTACAAAATTTTTGACGCCCTTTGCACCTACATGATTGGTGGGAAACGTAGCCACATTCGGCATCTGGCAGGTACACTTGAGGCCAAGCTGATACTTCTTGTATCGTTTAGAAACGAGTAAGATAGAACTGAACTTTGTCCACCAAAATTTGGTTTGTTTATGGGATGATTCGGGGTACAATAATTGTACTCACAACGATGGAATTTGATTTTAGTATGCCTTAAATAATTGAGAACATGATGATGATGATGATGCATTCCTGTTATCCCTCATTAGGGACATAGGGCTCGTAGAAGAGTTTTCCAGTTGGCTCGATCTTGCGCGGCTTCTTCCAATTGAGATCATGCCTTGACTAAAATTATTTGGAGTTCCCCCATGGTTTCTTGACAATTTAATGATTTTATAGTAAAACCGGATTCCGGACAGGCCACCAAAATTAGAAATAGAGTTTTAATATTTTTTCTCCCAAAGGAATATCGTGGGAATATCAATATATTTTTAGGTGCTAGAAATAGGGAATTATATCAAAAATATTAAAAAATATAACAATATTTTTTTAACTAGTTGCTGTGGCAATAACCTGCCCGCCGTTTCAAAATCGAGCAAAGATTATTCACCCGATATAATAAACAAATATAAAAATATATTTCTTTGTTTTCACTGCCACAACAGTGTTTGATATTTAAATATATAAATTCTTAAATTGAACTATCGAATAATTTACACAAACTAGATTATGTTATGCTAAATTGAAACTCAAGATTTGACTTGCCTACTTTTCACGGATAAGGTTATCTAACATCTTATATTTGGCTAATCAATTTATCTTCTTTTTTTGAAGGTGAAAACATTGTCCTTAACGGTTTTTTGTTTGAATTTAAACTTTCGTAACCATCAGATCCGATTAAATTAATCAATAAACTGGCTTGGCTTGGAAGTCACTGGGCTCCAAATACAGATTTATAAAACACTACATGAACGAAATAATCTCGACGGTTAAAAGACGAATCCACGATCCTGGGTGATATTGAATTATATACAATAAGTATCATCAGTATCAGTTAGTGAATATTTATAAATCCCATTTATTCCCTATCCCGTGGGAATTTTAACAAATTCGTCCTTATTCTATGCAAAATTTCAGCCTTCTGTGGCTAAGGGTTTGGGCTGAGCGTTGATTAGTCAGTCAGTCAATCATTCAGTAGGTATTATTCTTTTTATATGTATAAGGGCCGGCGCCCACTGCCGGCACGGCACGGCATAGCATGGCAGGTTATGCTGCGGCATCCCGCGGCGTTCCGTGGCATGCCGTGGCATCCCGTGGCATTCCGTGGCATCCTGCTGAAAGCCCAGCTACTCTGGCATCAATCAGTTTTGCTCCGCGCGGATTCGAAGTTGGTTGCGTCGATTTGTAGCAATCATATGTAATTCCTCGACACAAAGTGACCGATACGTCTCGCGCGACGCCGCGGCTTCCCGTGGCATGACACGGCATGCCGCAGCATTCCGCGGCGCGTCGCGTCATACCGCAGCATTCCGCGGCGCGTCGCGGCATCGTGATATCGAAATAAAGTAACATGAGTTCTAAACTCATTGTAATAAGATTCAAAATAACTTGATTAGTAATAAAATCCTTTGCCATGCCATGCCGTGTCGTGCCGGCAGTGGGCGCCGGCCCTAAGAATGATTGTTGTAGTCATTATGTCCTATTGAACTAATTACACACACAAAATATATCCCCGACCCGACCCGAGCAGAGCGAGGGTGGCTATAATTCGCGTGTCATTATGGCAGTTTAGTCTCGCGTTAAACACTCTACTTTTCACTTTGAATGCGAGGAAAAAAACGACGTACAAAATTACTTTTTTACAACGTATGCTCAATACGAGCAATGGACATCTGTTCAAAATTCAAATAGCAAAAAAAAATACCGCTGTCTTTTCTTTTCTTTTATATTTTTTTGTAAAGTGACGCTTTAAATGCTTGCATAATTAGCCAACAGATTCTAACTTAAAGACTATGTTAAAACTAATTGGACTATGCATGTAAGAATGATAATTGTTCATTCATTAGAATCGGCAAATAAATTAACCTAATTGATCTAAGTTCACACACAAAATATACTGTTAACTGAAACACTTACCCGTAAATAAATAAACGACTTTTTAAGTTTATTTTCTATATGCCAATTCTTTGTTAAATTATATCTAATTATACTTTCTATTTACTATTAAATGCAACTGACATCGCATTATTTTGAAGTCACGCCATATTAACTTTCAAACGTAACTGCTCTATCTACCGTACACTCCAGCACTGCTTTGCCGACAGTGCGGATTGCTATTTTATCGACAGAGCAGGGAACTGCTTTGCCGACAGCGTTTTTAAAAAAAAAAACAAATTAAAAACACCTAAGCTAAAGGAAATCTTTCTTTACGTGCAAAATAAAATGAATTCATCTTTAATATTTTATAATTAAATAGATTAATATTCGTAATTATTCAATGTGTTTCACGAAATTATTATTTTTTAAATATTTTTTATACAGTTGTCATTTTGAGGTTATTTCCACGCCCTAAAGGCTTCCACAGACCGAAGCGCAGGGCGCTACAGTGCGTCCGCAGCGCGCTTCGGTCTGTGGAAAGCTTTAAAATTGTCTATACCCGAAACTGGCACTGAAAATGGTGATAATCCTCCATTCACAAACACCGTGATTGGCAGTTTAGGGGTTTCCATAGTCAATTAAAAAAATTTTACTTTAATCCCTTGAGATCAAAAAAAACTTTAGTCCCGATATGCAGAGACTAAAGTAACATTTTAAGAGCATGAGAAGTGAAAAGAAACAAAATTTTAAGTTTATTTTCTATATGCCTATATCTTGTTAAATTATATCTAATTATATTTTAAATTTACTATTAAATGCAACTGACATCGCATCATTTTGAAGTCACGCCATATTAATTTTCAAACTTAACTGCTTTATCTACCGTACACTCCAGCACTGCTTTGCCGACAGTGTTTTAAAAAAAAAAACAAATTAAAAGAACCCATAAGTTAAAGGAATATCTTTGTTTGAATAGATTTCAAACAGGCCTCAAAATAAATACTTCACGCACTTGACTGTTATTTTGACTATAATAAAATGGAGGGTTTCACAACACTATAGTAAGCTGTAAAAAGTGCCATCATTCGATGCCGCTAGTTTAATTCGTAAGCCAACTGAATCAGACGCGTAATGTTAATCATACTTACTCACACTTATCTAATTTGCGAATCAATAACTCTGCCAAACGTTTCTGCGAAACGAGAGTCTGTCTTAATTATCTATCTGCTCAAACGGTATATTTTGTCATTGGTGTTGAAAAAGTTGAGCAGAATGTTGAATATACTTAGTAAAAACTATGTTAAATACTTATTTCATGATTTGATCCAATTTTCTTTCTAGAACTTTTCCTAATTCGTGGATATTAAATGAAAGAAATAACATGGAATAAAAAATAAATTTTATTTTATAATATGAACTAAAATTTTAACTAATGTACCTACACTTAGTAAAATAAATCAAGGCACCTAGCTGAAGGCACAGTACCTAAGGCGATTTAAAAAATACATTGTATTCATTTATCAATACGATTCTTATACAAAAAGCGTTTTAAAATTATGCAATACTAAACTCTGCAGACGATCCAAATTTTTGGACGGAAAAGGAGACTTTTGGTAGCCTAGAGACCAGTGATGATAAGCCATATTATCATTCCAAAGGTTTTTTCATATTCTATTTTTTTATGGCGGGAAATCTCGAATCGCTGTGTAAAAAAAGGGTATGAAAAGATAAATAAAACGTATGACAATGCACAAAAAACAAAATCATCGACATTTACAAAACCTTCATAGCCTGTAAGGCGATACTGGAACTTAGTATCGAAAAAACCTGCATACATAGGTAGTAACTTTCAACTCAAACTATACTTTTTGCAGCGATAACTTTTTTCTCACAAAGATTTGCGACTACCTGCCATAGTAAACGTTTAAGAACTTAAAATAAGCTATCCAGTGACATATCGCTTGTCCTGATTGGCCATATAGGCCAAAGCCTACCCTCCTTTGAAACAATAAATAAAATAAAATAAAAATAATCGCAACCCCCTTGAGGTAAACAACATTTTGCAGGACTAGCATAACTTACACCGTATTTTCTTTTTTTTTCTTTAATTTTTAACCCCGACACAAAAAGAGGAGTGTTATAAGTTTGATCGCTATGTGTGTGCGTGTGTGTGTGTGTGTGTGTGTGCGTGTGTGTGTGTGTGTGTGCGTGTGTGTGTGTGTGTGTGCGTGCGTGCGTGTGTGTGTGTGTGTTAGTTAAAATGCTGTCTTATTTTACACTAACTTTTTGTGACTCTAAAGGACTTTTACAATCATCGTGAACTTAATATTTATTTATTATGTATGAGAAAAAAAAATATTTTTTGATTTGGCCAAAAAGACCAGGAATAAACTTTGTTTTATAATACCAAACGTCTTACCACCCAATGTTGTATTTAATTTATTTCCGATGCGCAAATATACTTAAGTAGGTACTGGGTAACAACTTCCAAAATTTGTAGGTAAGTACAACTCTTGGCAAGATTTTTGAAATATTATCCTAAATAATTTTATTACTATTAACAAAGTTCAAACTACATAATTGAGGATACCGGTATAATTGAGAACCACTTTTCTAGGAGACTTTAATTCACAATGGGTAAATTTAAAATTAATTCCTGCATTTACGTCAATACACACTAACAGCAGCAAGCAACAAACGGCTTATTATAAAAAAATATTATTTTGTTTGTCTTTGAGATTTTTCATTTTTTATATTTATTCTAAGACAAGTTGATAGAATTATCACATAGACCACTTTTCTAGGAGACTTTCACTGAAGTTGAGTCTAATCTCCAATCTAGTGAGGACTACTATACTAAACGGGACTTATCACGCAATTAATATTTACCTCGACGTTTTGGCCACATTGCAGCAGTCGTGGTCACGGCCGGCAATCCGCTATTTCGCGGCCTCTGCAGTAATGTATTATTACATTGATAGTTTGGATTATAGCTCAGATAAATCTTACAGTAAGCAAGTTTTTTAAACAGTCACTTTCGAATTACTGTCTACGTTTTAACCGACTTCAAAAAAAGGAGGAGGTTCTCAATTCGGTTGTATGTTCTTTTTTTTTTTTAATGTGTGTTACCTCAGAACTCCGTCATTTATGAACCGATTTGGAAAATTTTTTCGTTGTTTAAAAGCACATGCTTCAAGGTTGGTCCCGTTGTTACCAAAATCCAGTTCTGATGATGGGATCTATGAGGAATTGAAGAAACTCCTCAAAAATTCAAGAGAAATGTAGAGCGATTTTAGTATTTTTGGTTACAAGTCGAGCGTTTGCATTCAGAAAGTCAAATTCAAATTCAAATTCAAATGATTTATTGCTTACATGTTGTAAAATTACTAGGTGTTATACAATACAATGTATCAAACATGCACCCTGCAAGGGCATTGCAACATAATACCTAAATCTAATTTAGCTATTCTATACTTTCACATAGTCTAAAAATAATTATTTTGATAATAATGTTTGTGCGTGCGTGTGTGTGTGTGTGTGTGTATGTGTGTGTGTGTGTGTGTGTGTGTGTGTGCGTGCGTGCGTGCGTGCGTGCGTGTGTGTGTGTGTGTGTGAGTGAGTGGGTGAGTGTGTGTGTGTGTGTGTGAGTGAGTGTGTGTGTGTGTGTGTGTGTGTGTGTGAGTGAGTGTGTGTGTGTGTGTGTGTGTGTGTGTGTGTGTGTGTGTGAGAGAGAGAGAGAGTGAGTGTGTGTGTGCATGTGTTTTATTAAGTATTGTATTTTTAGGAATCTTTAAGTGGAATTTTATACCAATCAATATTTCCTTACCATTTGTCGTCCAGGTATTCGTTTAGCGAGTAATAGGCTTTATTTACTAAAATTTGTTTTAATTTTTTTATAAATAGGTTATCTTTTACTTCTTTTTTTATCACTTCGGGTAGTTTATTATAAACTTTTATCGTCATTTTAAGAAGGCCGGTAGAATGAAGTTTTAGTCTGGATGGTGGGAGAATTAGTCTATTATTTTGCCTAGGCACGTTTCTTAGTTTTGCATCTTCTCTCTTGGTATAAAATTCAGGGTGTTTTCGTACGAATTTGCACACCTCCAGAATATACAAACGCGTAAGTGTTAGTATTTTATGCTTGATGAAATAAGGTTTACAGCTGTCAGTTTGCTTAATATTTACGAGTATTCGGATTAGTTTTTTCTGCAATATGAAGACGGTGGGTGCATCAGTGCTATTGCCCCAAAGGATGATTCCGTAACTGAGCCATGCATTACCGTACGCGTAGTATGTGGCAAGTGCCGTTTGTAAATCCGTGGTTTTTTAATTTCCCGAAGTGCGTAAACGAATTTCGAGAGTTTAGTTTTAACGCTTTTTAAGTATGATTTCCAAGATATGTGTTTGTCTATCATTATGCCTAGTAGCGTGAATAAAAAAAACATGGAACTCTGTAATAAAACGACACCACCCTGTCGAGCATTAAAAATAGAATTTTCAACATAAACTTCGAAGTTAAACTGATGATTTTATCCTACGCATCTATTTTATGCAGAAACAACTAATAAGCAAAAATAAAAAAATTTAAATAAAAATAAAACCTCCTCCAAAAAACATTCAAGAAAACCATGAAATAATAATTGAACCGAACCGACCACAATAAGCATGAAAATACCTTTCTTCTAATCTGTATGAAGTCGGTGCCTCAGCACGAGCCAGCAGGAGTGTATAGAAGCCCTATAGATAGTAGGTATGTAGGTAAGTTAGATAGATTACTAGGTCCACTCCTGCTGGCTCGAGCTGAGGCACTGACTTCAAACAGATTAGAAGAAAGATATTTTCATGCTTATTGTGGTCGGTTCGGTTCAATTATTATTTCATAGTTTTTTTTGGATGTTTTTTGAAGGAGGTTTTATTTTTTATTTAATCTAGTTAACGGTTTACTTTTTGATCTTATTTGGTTTTAATGATTAAACAACTATGTATTTTAGTAAATTATGTATGAGGTAGTTCAGAATAATCAGGTACCTGCCACTATTTCCAATCATTTATTTTCTCGATGACAGCTCCCGTAAAAATCAAATTTTAAATGCGATGTTTAAAAAATACGACAACTGCCTAATTTCGTTCCTTGATCCCATATAATATTCATCTAAGACAAGTTGAGTTCATATACTTATGCAGTATTTTTTTTAAAGTACGATAAATAATAAACGTTTTAATAAAGTTACATTCTATGGCAATACAAATAGTGATGTTATGATTGAAATATCGATATTGTATCGGTATTGTATATATTGAACTAGATGTGTTCCCACGACTTTGTACGTGTTGTAATTTTTTCCCGGGATAAAAAATAGCCTATGTTACTCAGGAATAATGTAGCATTCTAATGGTGAAATAATTTTTGTATGTCCAGTAGTTTTTAGTTTATTCATTACAAACATACAAATCTTTCCTCTTTATAATATAAGTAATATCAGTATAGATAGGTAATCGACAGTGAAATGAAACAATTATAATGACTAGTTATACACCGTGATTTTTAATAATCCGAAAGATCTTAACTATCGATTTTGATGACTAATTGGAGTAAAAAAAGTGGTATAACGTATAGTTTTTTTTTTGTTTGTTGTTGTTCAAAATATATGTGTCGTACTAACAATAATAATAAGTCTTTGTAATTACTAATACTATGGATTGAATAGTCCGAAATAAAAGAAATTTAATTTTAATTTTAATTAATAGTCCAAAATCGCTTACTTTTCGAGATATTAATATTTTTTATAAATTTACAAGTAAAAAATCTCCAGTGAAACAAACCCTAATTTATTGAATCAGGCGTTACTTTGCGGAGGTCCATATTAATGAACTAAAACAATTACGTTGCTCACCCGCGACCTTACAAAAGTTACGTTTATGCAAGAAATGTGCGTTCATGCAGTTCCTCCACCTCCACACTGTACGAACACACACAAATCACATAAACACAACTATCACCACCACTAAGCTACACTGACGCGTTTCGAACTCAACCAGAGCTCATCCTCGGAGTTACCACAACCGTATGCTATGCTACCAAATGTTAAACCAAAATGTTAAACCAAATGTTAAACCCTAATTAATGTGACGTAGCTGCAAAATTTTACATGCAGAAGCGGAAATGACATTGTTATTAGCCAGTTACAATAAAATTGCTTTAGGTTTCGTAATAAGTTTGCTATCCAGCAACAAAAAGGTTACAGCTCACACTTTCCCGAATTGATCTCCAGCCCTACCTCCCTCAAAGCAGGCACAAGCTTACCAAGATCAGCTAACACCACATCCGGATCCCCGCCTATCGTGCCATCGTCCAAATTCCATACATTTAAAGGGGAGTCTAAACTTGTAATGATATTATGCATTGCAAGGCAAAAAATTAAAGGCCCCAATGGATCACCCTGCTGCGCATCCACCCGCAAGGCTACCGATTTACTGTTGAAGTAAAGATTACTAGCGTCGCGGGATATAAAGAAGAGACTTTATCCAACACTTCCTTTCAAAATAACGTCCCTTTCCACACATTAGAATGCATTTTTGATGTCAATCTTAACAACAACGGCACCGGCAGCCCCGCCGGCAAACGCGAAGGACCGTGTAGCATGTAGAGCCGCCTCACACCCTCGAGCCGTGCCAAAGCCCACCTGCTTCGGCTGCAGGTATTCCGCCATCGCGCCTCTCACCGCCCGACAACCCAACTTTACCGTCAACCGCCGAAAGTTCGACAGGGCACACAGAGACGCCCCATAGAGGAACGGATAGATCTCGGGATTGAGCGAACCCTCCAACAAAAAATTGCAAAACATCGTAACACTCTCAAGCACACGCGACCCATTGTCACCAGCCGAAACAGACGTCAACTCCTTGAGGTGTGCGGACGCAAGACCCGATCCGATCAATCCGACCCGATCAAAACCCGAGGCCGACCCACTGTAGAAAGATCCCACGGCCTCCGCCACTTCAGCCGGAACAACCGAAACAACCGGGCTGCACCCATCCGGGCTCCGCGGGAAGACTAAAGGCCTAGAAGGAAACGAATGCTTTTCCCTCAGCAAGTTCAGAGTTTCGCCATTCAACGGCGCCAAGGAAGAGTCCGACACCTGTAAGCGAACCGCTCCCCTCAAGTCCCCGTCGTGCAATTTTGCCTCAATAGAGTGATAAATAACTTCGGGCTAGCACGACGGTGTGGAACTGTCACTTAATCACTTCACTTCTTCACTTAATCATTATCACTATCAGAGTGTTCAAATTATTTACACCTATAACTGGCCGTACAACTAATTCCATAGTTTCAATTTTGTGACACTCAAATGTCAAGGTACAAAGAAAAACCTTACTGTCACTGAAACTTACTAAACTTCAAGTTGCAAATTGTTTTTCAATTGGATCGCGAGTACAGATAATCGTTTAATGAATTTAATGACAATCGATCCGACTTTGTCATCACGTGATGTAGCACGGATGTGTGTAGTGTCAGGTGTTGAAGCTATGGAAAAGATACGGGCTTTACCCTTTCCATTATCGAAAAGTGCAAGGACTATTTATTAATGACGGGCTTGCCAGAGTGGCTTATTGTCAAAAAAAAATCAGAAACTGGTGAAGATCCCCAATTTCTAAGTAAAATATTATGGACAGACGAGTCTCTATTTACGAGAGAAGGGATATTCAATTCCTACAATCTCCGTCAGGGGCTAGAAAAAAATCAGCATTCGAAGAGGGAAAATTCATTATATATTTTTTGAGGAACGAGTTACATGTTTTGCTGGAAGACGTCGATTTAGAGACTAGAATAAATATGTGGTTTAGGCACGTCGGCGCTCCAGCTCACTTTGGCCGTGTGGTTCTTTCTTGGTTGGATCAAGAATATCCAGAGAGGTAGATTGGTCGCGGGAGCGATGCGCTAGCCTGGCCCGCCAGGTCGCCAGATCTTAACCCATTGGATTTTTTGTATGGGGAACACTGAATAATAATAAGGTTTACGCAAAAGCAATCCACTCCAGAGAAGAATTATTTACAAGAATTATGACAGCCTGAGAGGAAATAAAAAGTAGTTTTGTTTTTCTGAACCATCAAATCCGACTGGGGCTAAATAATTACATAGAGAACAATGGTTCACATTTTAAAAATCTCATCAATTAGTTTTTTTAATTTTATTTATTTACTATCCACTAATAATGTTCATTCTTTAAAAAGTGCGTTGTTTTTCTTGCCACTCGGATTGAAGCCTGCAATGTGGAATCATTGTAGTATAAATCTCATAAATAATCGAGAATTCAAAAAACGGCTTGAGTAGCATGATTTCTTTTATAACAGAAAATGCAACCACTCCTACCAGGGAGTAGGTAAGTAACAACGAGTGGGACGTATGATTTCTTTCGGATAAAATCGTGGCCATGGCCACGGTTTGCGGTGGTGAGATTGAAATTAATTTAGTTACGCCAATAATTAAGGCTTTTTCTTAAATGTATGCGTGGCGTTATGAAACAATAAATTGAGATAGCTTCGGTCAATTCACTTAAATAAGAGCATGCTATACCTTCATGACGTTTCTGATTATGATGGGAACAAGTAAACAATCACATTGACATGACACAAACCGTCACCCCACTCGCCGTAATCGTATGATGTCGGAGTGATTCGTGAAGTGTCGTTAGCTTACTCTGTTTCTCGTCTAGGGACAGGATTATTTTTCTCTCACCTTTCAACTAAAGGTTTGTTCACAAGGATTTGCTTAACTTAATTGATAAATTAAGTTCTAAAAAAAAATTTTTTTTAAATACATAATTGGACCTATGTTGATATAACATTACATATTTACTCGTATTATCGTCAGAAAAACGCTGTTAAAATCTTTAGGGTCATTCCAAGCCACGGTGTATATAAAATTGGATCGATAAGTACTGATCACTTATTTGGTCACAACACTATAACTATCAAACTAGATCTGCCACCGAGAAAATAAATGATTGGAACTAATATAATTATAATTAAAAATCTATTTATTCGTCAATCAAGCGAATCTAAAACTAAAACATTTATTTAAACAAAATATTACCTTAATAAAATAAAAACAAACTTAATCTACGATTTTTAATTACGTGGAATTCTGACATTTCTTAGTGTTACTAGGCAAAAAATATTTTCCGAAAATTTAAACGCGATAAAACAAAAATTAGGAAATACAGAGCACAAATTCCTTACTATACACATTAAAATTGGACATAATGTAATAAATCATTCATTAATACGTAGATAGAATGATTTTTGATCTAACTGTTCAGACGTAATAAATTATTTAACCCTTTTACGAGTAAAAAATAAATTGTCACGGGTATCATTGCGATGATTGACATATATCGCAAACTTTCGGACTTAAATTATAATTAATAGTTATTCGTATGTATTAAGTTTCAATCATCGTCTCAATAGGTTTGTAATTTACAATTTCATAGACCAGGTACATACTTTAATAAAAAAAAAACATCAAATGCCATTCTTCTATCAAAACCATATTAAAGTCATTCGGCTTCTGTCTTGAATGTTCGAATGTGCTCGCTCTCCTGTTTCCGTATTATTTTTGTCGTTTTCGTTGATTGACATTACTATTTATTTGCAAAGTTTTTGTTTTTTGTTATGTGTTATGTTTTTTAAAGAGGACTTAACTACCGCAACGTACAGTATTGAATCTGCAAAATTTGAATTTTGGAATTTCAATACTATGCGGCGCAACGTACAGTGTCGAATCTAACAATTTTGTTTTTGTAGTTTCGATACTGTTCGTTGTCAACATCGTAATATTATTGTGAACAGTCTCACACGAACTAATAAATGAAAACTGATAAGTCTGATATCTTCTTATAGTAAAAAGCTCTCCTTCACACTATATTTATAATTAGTTATGTGCCTATTTTATTATGTTTCTGAAATAATAAATAGATTTAAAATAAAAAAGGTATCTTGTATCTGAAACGTCAAAATCTGTCATTTGTCAGAATTCCACGACATTAAAAATCGTAGTTTAATTGACAATGGGTAAATTTAAAATTATTTCCTGCAGTTACGTCCATACACACAAACAGCAGCAAGGCTGCGTTTCCACCAGAGATGTGCGAGGATGCGTTGCGAGGGATGTGTTTGTCATGAACCAATAGAAACACTTCATTCACTTAGGACCTTTTAAATGAAGTGTTTCTAATGGTTCATGACAAACACATCCCTCGCAACGCATCCTCGCACAGCTCCGGTGGATACGCAGCCTAACAAATGGTTTATTATAAAAAAATATATGGTACTTACTGCACTTTTTTTTGTCTTTTACATTTTTATTTTTTTTTTGTCTGAGATTTTTGTTTTTTTTTTGTCTTTGAGATTTTTTTTTTTTATATTTATTCTAAGACTAATTGATAGAATTATCACATGGACCACTTTTCTAGGAGACTTTCACTAAAGCTGAGACTAATCTCCAATCTAGTGAGGATTTTTACGACAAGTGGAATATCGTTTATTATGGCGCTAGTAAGTACTTATCGAAGGTCGTGCCAAAACTCTAAAGTTTTCACCAATACAATGTACTTATCGTATCATATGTAATGTCGTATATGTATGTGTCACCTGTTACCAGTGACGACTAGATTCCGGACTCTTGGCGCAATGACGTCGCAATAGGGTAGTTTGGGGAGTAAATAGAATGGCGTTAATTAATACGGAAACGTAGTCTATTGATGTTAAACGGAATAAAATTTAATAATTACTTGAGCATTCACGATAAAATACAGGTTGCAAAAAACGAACGCCATCATCATCATTACAGCCGAAAGACGTTCACTGCTGGACATAAGCCTCCCTCAAGGCTCACCAAACAGATCGGCCCTGCGCCATCCGCATCCAATGCGTTCCCGCCACCTTCACCAGGTTGTCGCTCCATCTTGTTGGAGGCCTATCTACACTGCGTCTTCCGGTTCGCGGATGCCACTCGAGAACCTTTCGGGCCGATTGGCCGTCAGTTCTACAAGCGATGTGCCCTGCCTATTGCCACTTATGTCTAGCGATTCTTCGAGCTATGTCCGTGACTTTCATTCTTCTTTCCCTCATAAATTCATTCATTGAAATGGCTTATCCTTTTTCTAATACTAAAATAAACGATCTCAGGCAGTTACATCAAACAAACCTGACCTGACGCCATCTAGCGATATTCCATCTATCAGAAAATGCTCATTGGTGTCCTCAAAAATAGTGAGCGTTTTCATCATAGACGAGCAAGTTTTACCACTTGGTTAGTAGGTATCCCAAACTTAAGAAGTCTCATAAAAAATGGTTCACGTAATTTACAGTACAGTACGCATAGGTATCGCCACAAGAGTTGAATTGATTGATTACACACACAGCTACATAAAGTAATGATTGCATAAAATACTGAATCAATGAAATGAGTGAGTGAATGAAAATGTAAGTTATGATCTTATCATGAAACATCTTTGCAATACTATGCATATTATAACCTTTCTTTTTCATACAAAATTTTTTTTTGAAGTTTTTTTGAAAGTGAAAAGAAATATTTACAACAAAAAAATGGGTATTTTATAGATGGCGAAAAATTTGCATATCTAATTTAAATAAAATAGATTAAAATATCTTATTTTCTGGTTTGTTAGAACTAGATGTATTTTTCTAAATAATTCTTAACGAAATAGGTTAAAGAAATTTTTAGTCAATCTTGCAATTCACTGTTGAGTCGGTTGAACTTGCTATCGGTACGAACATGACATGTTGTTGTGCTCGTGACTTCAACTCTCGTGGCTATAGCTATACCTAATAAGTAAGAGATTTAAAATCTACCATCCATAGAGGAGAGGTGGCATGCAAGGGACACATATTGAAAGGGACAATTCAAAAGGAAGCTTCCTATACACGATGGCTTTTAATCGGTGATCAGGGGTTGAAAAATATTGATCCCTAGCCCAAACGGGATAAAATAGACGAGGTGCAAAAGCAATGAAGTTTCTGTGTCATTAAAAAAAAATACTCTATTGCTAAAACTTCCTCGATCCACTGAATGCATGGTCATCCTACATTTGTTGAAGTTAAGGGCCTACGCTAGCTGACGCGGATTACCCGGAACGGACGCCCGTCGTGCGCGCGTCTAATAAGAAATTGTATGAACAGCGCTAAGTGGCGCGGGCGCGTGCGACGGATTTTCGGTACATTTTAGACCCGCGAGCGGGCGCACGCAGCGGGCGCCCGCGTCAGCTAGCGTAGGCCCTAAGTAGCTTCGTCAAGTGACATCGCTTTGGCGGGGAATTTGACAGGTCTCGCGTCAAAGTTTGTTTAAGAAACTGACTTGTCAAAGAGGTTTTAAGCTCATAGACTAACTTATGTGTAGGGTGACGATTAAACATCATCGTGAATACGTATAAGTAGCGCTTAATATTTAAACTATTTAAATGAAATATAATAATCATTCAATTATTCATAGTTGTTTATTTTCGCATGTTTAAAAAATGTGTATTTTCCCTTTTCTAAATGGACTTTTATTTTTAATTGTCCCTTTAAATACGCGTTTCATTCATGCCACCTCTCCCCTATACATTCCCTATTACCTTATCCACGACTGGTTCGGCGTCGTTCCTTTTTCTTCCTAACATTTTTCGCGATCTTGGACTCGTCGGCACATTTTGTTGTTATGACATGCCTGAAATGGAAGAAACACTATTTTAGTATCATTTGACTTGTAATTTCAGTTTGAACGTGCAATAGTCATAGTCGACTGGCAACTCAGTCCCATACATAATTGCAATCCGTACCTTCGTAGGTACAAATTATTTTTGTTATTTGTTGTAATAGTATCTACTAGCTTTTGCCCGCGACTTCGTCCGCGTAGAATTCCAATTTGTGGTAAAGCTTCTTCATCTCTTTCATTGTATAAAACAAAAATCCGGCACCGGCAACATCCATCATTATTATCATTTCATCATGAGTATCAGTTAGTGAATATTATAAATCCCGTTTATTCCCTATCCCGCGGGAATTTCAACAAATTTGTCCTTATTCTTTGCAAAATTACACTTATTTTTATCCCGCGGGTATTTTGCATTTTCCCCGAGAAAAGTAGCCTATGTCCTTAAAGCTTTCTACCGATAAAAGAACTTTTAAAATCAGCCGCGTAGTTGAGTTCACTTATTTTTTTCCCGTGGGAATTTTGATTTTTCACGGAGAAAATAGTCTATGTAAGTAAGGGTTAGTGTAGCTACTCACTAATAGGTGAAAGAAATTTTCAAATCAGCCCTGAAGTGAAATTCACTTCTTAATATCCCAGGGGAATTTTGCATTTTACCGAATAAATAGTAGGTAGCCTATACCAATAAAGAATAGTGAAGCTTTCTATTGGGGATTTTTTTTTAAACTTAGCTCCGAAGTTAATTTTACTATTTTCTATACCGCGGGAATTTTGCATTTATCCGGAAAAAAGCATCCTATGTTAACCAAGGACAGTGCATCTTTTCTATTGGTGTAAGACATTTTAAAATGAGCTCCGAAGTTGAATTTTCTTTTTTCTATCCCTTGGGAATTTTGCATTTCCCCGGAAAAAAGTAGCCTATGTCAATAAAGGATAGTGTAACTTTTTACTGGTAAAAGTTTTTTTTTTTTTAATCGGCTCGGAAGTTTCAGAGATTATCTATCCCACAGGAATTTCCAAAAATCCTGCAATAAGTTTTTTTGTTGTTATGGTCATTTTCGTTAATACTGTATTTGAAAAGATTAGTAATTGTAGTTACGGAGATATGGTCCAGTTGATTTGAGTACCTACATATATAAATCCTGATTTAACTTTATCCCGTGGAAATTTTCAAAATTCTTTATATTCGCTTTATATTCTAATAGTCTAATTGCATGCCCAATTTGTACAGTTTAGTAATCTTCGTTATGGGCATAGGGTCACTCTTGATGAAATATATAAATCCCGATTATTCCTTATCCCGTGGAAATTCCGGAAAATCCTTTCTTATCGGATGCCTACGTCATACAAAGAACACACCCTCCACGTTTTAGGTCTCTACATACAGCGGTTTAGGCTGTGCGTTAATCCGGCAGTCAGTCATTTAGGACTTCAGGACAAAGCATTTTATATGTATTTGCATTGCACCAAGCTTTTATGCGAGTTCAACAATGATATTTGAATACTCAATTCGATTTTATTCGAAAATGGTTGAACTCGCATAAAAGCTTCATCATCATCATCATTTCAGCCGTAGGACGTCCACTGCTGGACATAGGCCTCCCTCATTGACGTCCAATCATTACGGTTGGAAGCGACTTGCATCCACCCTGAACCTGCGGCCTTCACCAAAACGTCCGTCTATCTCGTTGGTGGACGTCCCACGCTGCGCTTGTAAAAGCAAAAGCTTGGTGAAATGCAAATACTTAATACATATAATTAGCTATTATCAGAGATCAGATCAAGACGTGGTTGACAAACGTAGACAAAAATGGTTTGCAATATTTGAAGTTTCGTTTCGTTTACAATGTGTCAAAATAAAATGTAATTTAAATCAAAAGCACTAAGGAGTATTGATATCAACTTCGAAGCAAATCACCCCCAAAATAACTTTCTACTACTTTTTGACCCCGTCAAGGGATGAATTTCAATAAAATACGAAACACGTCTTCCATCAATTTTGTTAAAGAATGTTTATGCAAAATTTGAAGTAGATTGGACCAAGGAATCACGATGTCTCATACAAACTTTGCCCCCCTTTTTTACCCCCTTAGAAGTAGAACTACGGAAAATCCTTTCTTATCGGATGCCTACGTCATACAAAGAACACACCCTCCAAGTTTCAGGTCTCTACGATCAGCGGTTTAGGCTGTGCGTTGATCCGTCAGTCAGGACAAAGGATTTTATATGTATAGATGACAATATATTCTGCGAAAATTTCAAGTCGTTAATGCCATTATAAAGCCGAGTTTAGACCTGCAAGAAAAAACGTGCAAGTTGCATTACTGTAGCGCTCGATTAACGACTTCAATCTCGTTCGCCTTACTGTCTCGAAATGTAATGCAACTTGGACGTTTTTCTTGCAGGTCTAAACTCGGCTTATAGATTGAGTTAAAAACGCTGAAAAAAACACGTTTTATGTATGACTTGCGGTTAAGCTACGTATTCTAGCAGAATATCTAAAAAAAGGAAAAAACTTTTGTGTTACCATTTACAAATTAATTTATTTTCGATTACTTTCAAAAAGTTATATTTACCAAGATATTTATTTAAAGACATTAGGTATTTTCAATCCGTACTGAGCCCGGTGGGAACTACGGCCTAAGCCCTCTCATTCTGAGAGGAGGCCTGTGCCCTGCAGTGGGACTGGGATGATGATGATGATTAGGTATTTCTCTTTTAATTCAGCACGACTAAATAAATTATTAAATGTAAGTCTTTATGAAACAGTGTCTTGATACAATTCCTGTAATATGCAGTTGCAAATAAAGCAAACATTTAACAACTTAGGTCAAAATTTATTCAGGTTATAGGGTAAGCGTACCAGTGAATGAACAGTACCCAGTGAATGAACAAAACGATAATTTTTTGAAATAATAAGAATTTGGTACGTTACTACCACGCCTCGTATTTTTTTTTCGACTAGCACCTTTACTTGTCAGGTTCTGGTAAATTTGCTTCGACTCCTAAGCAAAAGTTTTGAAATGGCGACGATGTAAAGTGGACGTACGTATGTTGTACATTTTTTCTATGGAGCAGTATTAAGGAAGAACGAAAGCTACTAACTTCTGATGTGTTACTGCATTTGTCCCCGCCATCTATCATTCATTGGGTATGGTTTTTTTAAGCTTTAAAGACCTGTTAGTGCTATTCATACATAGTTTAATGTAATTTATTTACAAACAATACCCTTTAATCCAGTGTTTTTTTACTGGAACCCAAAATCGCCTAAATCCAGTGAATGAACGGGGGTGTTCATTCACTGGGACTGCAGGATTTTCTATTTGTGCAATATCTTTCCTTCTAGTGGTCATATTAAGATTTCGTTTTCAGTGACATTGATCCAAATACATTATCTACCGAAAGGCCAGTATTGGAACAAACGTAAAATATAGGTTCATTAACTGGTTCAAGTTTTCCAGTGAATGAACTATGTCACTTATAGCTAGTTCATTTACTGGTTTCCAAGATCTAGTGAATGAACAATACTCTTATTTTTGTATTTTAATTGTTTTAGAACATGGAATCGACCAAATAAGTACATTGAATGTATTTGTGTTAACATAACTTCGCTTTTGTATATTTATAGTATAACAAAACATCATATTCAAAGTTGTTTATTCACTGGTTTCATTTGTTCATTCACTAGAATTTTGCGTTCATTCACTGGTGATTTTCCATTATTTCACTTAAATAGTGATATATCTTCAAACTGTGCAATAATACTGTTGAATAATGATGATGTTAGCCAACTAGAGTAGTTGGTTGTGCTATACAAAAAGTAATATTTTAAATAAACTGTGCCCAACTGCCTAAAATTAATTTTCAAAGTCGAAAATTTCCTTAAGTGTTCATTCACTGGTACACTTACCCTATAGGTTATGTTCCACTGTTCCATTTACTCTCCTAACTACCCTAAAGACGCGTCATTGCGATTGCGACATGAGACCGGAGTATATAGTACGATTTTTTTGAGTCCCGATCTCGTTTAGAGCCCACCTTTCGAACAAAGCCATTGTATTCTATTATGTCCTCAAGTGAATAATCCTCAGTTTAAAATGAAGGTAAATATAAGATAAAATAGCTCATTGAAATAACGACTTAATTATTTACAGTAGAGAGTTAATTTTTATTGAAACTTTGTTTGTTTGTTTTGGTTGTTTTGGCTGCATGTCTACGACGCATTCAATGTTGAAAAATATTATGTGCCAACAAAGTTTCATTGAAAATTAACTCTCTACGGTAAATAATAAAGTCGTTATTTCAGTGAGCTATTTTATCTTATTTGTTCATTTTAAACTGAGGATTGTGCACTTGAGAACATAATAGACGACAATGGCTTTGTTCGAAATGTGGGCTGCTAGCGAGATCGGGATACCTCAAAAAATTCGTACTATACTTATAATTTTTTTTCATACTTAGGATAAAAATATGATTTTTACTAACCTGATCTGGTCCTTTTTTACACCGTATCTTTTTTTTATCTCCTCACTGATGTCGCTTACAATTTGGGGGTCCAACGGTTTTTTGGCGGCTAAATAGGGGAAAGCCGGTGATGGTTTCCCCGTCATGGAGCTTGTAGCCAGCACGCTGAAAATATAACTATAAATTAAAAATTTTAAAAACCCCCAACGCAATTATTTCACTCGTATGACGTTTGAACATTAAGTCAGTGCCCATTATGCGTCTAAGATCCCTTCCGCAGCTAACCAAAGAGCTGATAACTTTGAAACGGCTGAACCGATTTTGATGAAACATATCTAAGAACCATCGCCAAGAAACCTGCTTTCTATTAAAAAAACCGCATCCAAATCGGTGCACCCGTTTAAGAGCTATGATGCCACTAGACAGACACACAGACAGACACACACACATAGCGGTCAAACTTATAACAACCCTCTTTTTATGTCGGGGGTTAAAAATAGAAGATTACTTACTTAGTTGTTATTGCAAGAGGTGCGATAACAAAATTTATCTAGACCATTTGGTTGGCAACTTCCGAAATAGAGGCAGCATTGTTTGCGGCGCGGGCGCTTGCCATCGCTTTCACCATCTCTCTGCCACCCATGGGACGTTTGTGCACTACAAGACCGGACCGGAAAATTCCGGTCCGGAATGGGGAAAAGTCTACAAAAGTGTCGGATTTACCCACAACCAACCAACACCCTTAGTGGTGTTGGTGATTTTCATGTGTTTTTATGTATAATAAAGAGTTTTCCATATTGCACCGTTAAAAATCGGACACTTTTGTAGATTTTTCCGGAATTTTCCGGTCCGGTCTTGTAGTGCACAAACGCCCATGGACTTAATACAGGACTCCAGGACTGAGTAGGTACTGCGACAAAAAAGTGAGGCTAAAAAATAACAAACCAGAGAGTTGCATCTCGTTCTAAGTAGGGTGATCAAGTACTGGTGCGAGTGGGACACAATTCTCTAGTTTCTCCAGTTTGTATGTAATCTTTCGGACCGCTGTCTCTAGTTGCCATTATCAAACTGTATGGCTTGGTAATGTGGGTCACTACTGATTGACTAATAAAAGTTATGTTATAGTACTCAGTCCAGGTTAGGTATTAAGTCCATGCTGCCACCACCTTATACCGATTGACAGAAAGAAGTAGTGAATGCGATAGCAAGCGTCCGCTCCTTTGAGACAATACGGCCTCAGGAGAGATAGTTTAATCAATGCTGAATCCGAAAATCTCAATAAAAATTAAAAAAAAACCTGAGGTGGTCAGAAAAATTGAAATAAAACAGCTGCTAAAGTTTCTTTATCTAAGACGACGGCTATCGAAAAAAATAAGTTAAGTTTTTTATCTTTGTCTTTAAAATATGTTTTTGTAAATAGGTATGTATTATTTTCGCCTACACATAATTTTTAACACACACATGCACACGCACCCGTACACACACACACACACACACACACACACACACACACACACACACACACACACACACACACACACACACACACACACACACACACACACACACACACACACACACACACACACACACACACACACACACACACACACACACACACACACACACACACACACACACACACACACACAAACACACATATACAGGGTTATTTGTAATTCACTAGCATCCTTTTAACCCTAAACTCCTACCACTTAAACAAATGTTTTTTGTTTAACGGCTTTTGTCATAACTTAATTTGTTTGGTGTAATAACGTTATGAAAATTTGAGACTAACTCTTACTTTTACGATACTCTGTGCCGCATTCATTGCCCACCACGACCGCGGCGCGTGGCCCGCCCTCGAATTTCACAGAGTACGAAGTTGTGTTAGAAGTATTTATTTATTATTATTTATTCGTATGGAAAAAAGTGCTCCATTATAGAAAGTCGTAAATCAAAAAACATTTGTTTAAGGATGTCAGTGAATTACAAATAACCCTGTATATATATATAAAAATGCACACACGCCCATACACATACACACGCATAAAAACACACGGACTATATCACATTTAATTAACATGTAACTTTATTGTCTTTATTTACTGACTCTCTTTACAATTTGTACTAGAGTAACAATTGACGACACGGAAATAAAGTGACATTAAAACAATTTTATTTTGCGGCTCCCAGACTATTGTACTGTACTATTTGCTAGGTAAGAAATAGTTGACGAGCCGCAATATAATGATGTTGCGGTTTTCAATTCTAAATTAAATGAAGTATATGAACATGAGACTTGCATTGTTTGTTTATGTATGGCTTATTATTCAATAAATTATTATTATTTTATTATTTTGTGTAAACAAAATTGTATTTATTAGCACGTCTTCAAAAAACTTTACTTAGCCAACAACGTTGCAAATTATCTTAGACTTTTTAAATAATACCAACCTCTTCGTAAATAGCGCGTCTAACAAAGAGCGCGTCGCGAACCTGTAGTCTTTCCATCTAATCTTTTGGTAGCATTCGGATGGCACTATAGTGACACCACTACCAATCGGCACCTGCAAAAAATACTCTTATTATAAACGGAATAAGCAATTTCAACTGTTATGTACCTATTGAATACCTATAAATTAAAAAACCTAAAATACCCCATGGAATTAGGTCACACTGTATTTGAAAATATTGTAAATGCCCATTATGCGTCGATATAGAATTGAGCTGATAACTTTGAAACGCCTAATCCAATTTTGATGAAACATAAATAAAAATAAAATAAATAAATATTAGGGGACAATCTTACACAAATCGATCTAGTCCCAAACTAAGCAAAGCTTGTACTATGGGTACTAGACGACGATAAACATACTTATATAGATAAATAAATACTTAAATACATAGAAAACATCCATAACTCAGGAACAAATATTCGTGCTCATCACACAAATAAATGCCCTTACCGGGTTTTGAACCCAGGACCTCTTGCTTCGTAGGCAGGGTCACTACCAACTAGGCTAAGCGGTCGTTAAAACATGTCTAAGAACTATCGCCAAGAAACCTGCATACAAATGAAAAAAAACCGCATCCAAATTACGACCGAATAGGCTAGTGGTCAGAGAACCTGAGTACGAAGCTTCAGGTCCCGGGCTCGATTCCTGGTCGGGGCAGATATTTGTGTGAAAAATACGAATGTTTGTGCTCGAGACTTGGATGTTTACTATGTATTTATAGTACTTATCTATATAAGTATCTTAGTACCCATAGTACAAGCTATGCTTAGTTTGGGGCTTGGTCACTTGCTGTGAATTGTCCCTTGATTTATTATTATTATTACTATTATTATAAATCGATATACCCTTTTAAGAGCTAGAGCCACACATACACACACACACACACACACACACACGCACACGCACACACACACACACACACGCACACGCACACGCACACACGCACACACACACACACACACACACACACACACACACACACACACACACACACACACACACAAAGACACAAAGAGATCAAACTGATATACAACATCCCTTTTTTTGTGTCGAGGGTTAAAAAATTAAATTATTGTCAGTAGTAATGAATTATTTTTTCAGTTGTTATAAAGAAGTTAAATACTTAATCATTAGACAATATTTATACTCACGCCTCCATTGGCATTGGTAGAAATTATTTTACTCTGACGTGCTTTTTTTGAATTTGTGTAGAGTTTACCTGAAATAGGGATTTAGACAGTTAATACAGCAATTTATTACATTAGTTACATCGACAATTGAATACGACAAAAATAAACCGACATATATGTACACCAGGGGTTCTCAAAGTTTACGGAGCGGCGCCCTGGGGCGCCTCCGCAAACTTGACTTCAAATGCTTGCACATAGTAACAATTTCGTAGGTTATCTAAATTTTAGTTTCTGTTTCATATGGAAGTCCTTGAATTTGTTGAAGAAACGTTTCTGTTTATTTCGCTGAAACGGTTTGGATGAAATTTAGTATAGAGATAGTTTGAGACCCTGGGAAGGACATAAGATAGTTTTTATCTCTGAAAAATGCATATTTCCCGTGGGATAGCGACTAACGAATTCTTTGCAGACGGAGTCGCGGGCAACAGTTACTAAGTACATGTAATGTAAACTCACTTTTGGGGGGCTTGCGCGATGGTTCCGCTCTCGCCACCGAGTCTTGGAGCACAGTTGTTTCTTCTGGAGCCTTGGATTCCTTGGGCGCATAAGCGCCCGCAGCAAGCGCATTTTGCTTGCTGCCGTATCGCATGCACACGAGCGCGTCCGCGACCAAAAGGTCTTCAAGCATCAATTTCATCGTTTTCTGTTTGACAAAATCATATTTGATGTTTAGTTGCGATTTTGCACTGGCATCGCGTAAAGCGCTGCAGGTGTCTTTGGACAGTGGTGATCATTTAACATCAGGTGACCCACTAGTTCGTTTGTCTGACCTTTCTAACATAAAAAAAAGAAAAAAAAAATTGAGTAGGTAATTTTAGTTTGTTAGAGGAGTGGTGTACGTGTGTGTCTCTACAGTGGGATAAGAATAAACTTATGTTTTTGCAAAAATAAAAAATAAAAATGGTAACGATTTATAAATTATTAATTTACGATATTGAAATGACATGTATAATGAACTGTATAGCTTTAGTACGACGATATCATCGACTTATTTTGGTCAAAAAATGTGTCGGCAACTTTTGTTTGAATTACTTCGATTATCACAAGCCACCATATGCGCATCTACGAGTATTATAAACATAGTACACACTGTACAGTTGAAAGTTGTTTAGGTTAAATCAAATTAAGTACTCAAGTAACCCTGCTGACTTTCATGGTGGTTCTTGGCACTGTGTGTATTGTGCTCTGGTTGGGAATCCCTGATCTGTTTCATTTATTTTATTTATATTATACTTCACTGTGTTGTGACGTGTTATTTACAACATTTTCTAATTGTTTGTTAATTATGCTACTTAGATTAGTTTATTTAGGATAGTTTCATTTATGTGCCCATAAAAGTATTTAAATAAAGTTAAGAAGACTAACAGCCTGTGAAATATCTTTAAATAATACGCGAAATGAATTAAAAGTAAGGAAACCGTGGCGGTAAACCTCTATGAAATAAAAATATTCCATTAATTTTGCCAAGTGGGCCACTATGTTAAATCAAATACGTAATAACAAAATAAACTTACAGATTTTTGGATGGTTCACCAGACTGACTGACTGACCAGCACAACACAACTCACGAGCTTCTGAGCAACTACTATACCTTCGTAGAGAGAGAACTTCTCGCTACGAAGGCTAGCCACGGACTGTGCTATTTGTAACGAAGCAACCTAACCTAACCTAGAACGTTTCCCCCACCCAAAATTACTTCACTAATTAATGAATAGGTACGCATCTGTTATGCACTCGCTCGAAGGGCTTTTATTACCTGGTTGGAAACATTTCAATTATTTCGGAGTAGTTTCCAAGAACAACTGGTTTGGCTTCAAACTGGAAGATTTTCTAGCAGGTAGTAACCCAACCAGAACTCGAAAACAGCTATTGTCTAAATTTTTAGGAATCATCATTTTATTTAGGAGATAAGATAATAAAAAGTATGGTTCGAGTATATTATATATTGACTAGTCAATTTAAATTTAAAGCAACCAAAGCTTGCGCTTGCGTCGCAGAATAAGATGGAACTACTTGGATCAATTAAGAAAAAACTTCGATATTTCAAACTCGATATGTTTGTGAAATGGTATTTTGCGTGGTACGCTAACCCGAGAATCGATTATGGATAAGGATAAAAAAACAGTAAGAAAAAAAAGTTCGGGGCGCCTCCTAAGCGCCACGGCTTATAGTTTGGGAATCCCTGATCTAGCTAACTGTGAATTAATTACGGAGTTATTTATATCGGACGTTTTCTGTAATAAGTACTTGTATTTTATATCTATTGTATTTTTTAATATATAATTTACCGACGTCAATTAATTTTATGTAAGCGTCGTTATTGAATTTGTAGTCAAAGGCCTTATTTTAAAATACCTATATATCTTTTGTTAACGAATGTTAGTCGTACAGACTATTATGGGTAACGGAATTTTCATTTCACAATAGAATCAATTAAGTTTTGTTTTAATTGAAACCCTCAGTTATGTAAGTTTTTTCTTTGAAAACGGCCCATCCATCATCAAATATACATAATTGTTATATTTTTGAGATTTTATAAAGACAACACCAGAGGCCAAATTGTCTAACGCTTCTGACGCTTGCCTTCGCTTTCACCATCTCTTTCTGTCATAATTTTATACCGTTTTTTGACAGAAAGAAATAGTGATTGCGAAGCTAAGGCAAACGTCAAAAACGTTAAACAATAAGCCTGCAGGATATTCATCCTGTCAAGCTAAAAGATTCCTAAAACGAAACGTCAATATGTGCGTCTGCTTCTGCGCGGCGTCGTAACCACCATTTTGCTGTAAGTATAAACCCAGTAAACAACAACAACGTAGCAAATTTTCCCTGGAACAAGCGTACGCGTACCCCCTCACGAGTGAGGCAGGTAGGTAGCGCTATATTTTTCACCACAGCGCCTTGTGCGCGGGAAAATTGGTGAGAGATTTGTAAATTGCTAAGTTCGTGCCGTCTCTTTCACTCTTGTGTTTAATACTATTAGCGTGAACGGGACGGCACGATACGAAGTTCCAAAATCGAATTTCGTAGAAGGCGTGAGCTTCTTACACTGCGTCTCGACTGCGGGAATGGACACCCAAGCCACTAAAACAACACGTTTTGCGGCGCAAAGTAGCAACAAGCCGCAATCAGGTTTTAGGCCTTATGCACAAATAAATATTAGGTAATTTTCCAAGAATGTGACAATTGGAAATAAAATCAAATTAAGATATAATTACAACTTAGATACTAATTAATTCCTACTAATAAACTCTACGCTACGCTTATGACTGTCTGTTAATGATCTGATAAGTTTAAACAATCTTATTTTTAAATCGAATTATAATTAGGTACTTAGTGATCGTTATCAACGTGCTGTTTTCGTAGCAAATTATGGTTGGCAAAAAAAAACAAGTATTTTTAAAATTATGTGTTATGCACACTTATTAAAATTAAGTGGAATAAACAATCAAAATCAGTTCAACGGATATGGCTGTCAGTTTTTCACGGCGATCAGAAAATAAGCTTTTTTTTAATAAAAGTGACTTTCCACATTGACGGAAGCTGCAAGAAGGTAATTGAAGTGTTTAAAATATAGTGCAAGAGAAGAATTATATCCTGAAGTAAATGTTTTACTGTAAAAATTAATATTGCTTTTTCACATGTACTTATTGATTTTTTTTGCCAACCATATAGTTTGCTACGAAAACTGCACGTTGTTAAGAGGGTTTATACCTGCTGAGCTGGCAACGTTGCATTTTTTTTAGTTTTTCTCGATTATTCCATAAAAATTGAATGAAAATTAAAAATATTTTGAATACAAATTGTTCTAATATATAAGTTAATGTGTCTACTGCAATAATAATTCGTGATAAGACTTTTATTTTCTTTAAAAACCGTTAGGTAATAATTTGTTCGTTTTTAAAGAAAATAAAAGTCTATCACGAATTATTATTGCAGTAGACACATTAACTTATATATTAGAACAATTTGTATTCAAAACATTTTTAATGTTCATTCAATTTTTATGGAATAATCGAGAAAAACTAACAAAAATGCAACGTTGCCAGCTCAGCAGGTATAAACCCTCTTAACGATCATTAATAATAATTATAATGTATTCACTAAGGGCGTTTGTGCACTACAATGAATTTTACTGTCCGGAAGTCTGAGTTTTCATGGTCCGTTTTTTTCATGCCTTAAATGTATAGGACTGCCGGGCAGTAAAATTCATTGTAGTGCACAAGCGCCCTATACATTTAATGGCGTGCCATATCGGACCGGTAAAAACTCGGACGTCCGGACTGTAAAATTTATTGTAGTGCACAAACGCCCTAAGTGTATCCCTCTGCCAAATAAACTTGATTTTTGGTTTTTACAAAATATGACGAGAACAAAAAAAATATCACCGATGAGCAATAACGTTCCAACCCACAGTCTCAAAAATGAAAATGTGAATAAGAAATTGCACCATAATCTTCTCTACATTTTTGTAAAAACGAGTTATGTGATTTAACACCTTCACAATATGAAAAACAGCAAAAATAGTGGACATAAAATGTGTTAGTTCATCTCGAAAAAGAGAAATAAAAAACAAAAACTTACCGCAATGAGGCCTGAAACTTGAAAGATGAATGTGAACACTAGGTAAAAATATTACTTGGGAAGAGGTCCTTCTCGTAGAGAACGCAAAAGGGAACTGATCGTAGTTCGCTACACTGCCAATTTCTGTAAAGATCACCACGCCATTAGTTACTTACATTTCCTTGTAAACTGCGGTATTGGTTTGGAGCAGGTATGAAGTGTAATCTAGCGGGAATCCGGGCACCCAGCAACTTCTATTGTTTTACCCTCATACCTACCCTTCCAGGTACAAGATTATATTTTTGCATTTATAGAAAATGCCAAGTAAACAATTCATCCGTAAAAGACAATGTAGCACTTCAGATACAATAATTACTTTAGTTTTAAATCATCATCAGGCCTCCTGCATGCTATGTACTACGCGCGATATTTACCTACCGCGGGGACGAACGGCTACAGATCCCCTGCGATCGAAATTTCAGTAGGTTGTCAAAAGCGCGCGCCGATGCCCGTTTTTTTCCCAGTACATTATAAACATAGTACATTCGTGTTCCACGGAAAAAATATGCCGCCTGGACTTTTATAAGTGAATGGTAAAACAGGGAGCAAATTTTAATATGACTATGCCAGAATTAATAGCTAATATAACAATTTGGAGTTCGTATCGTGCTGTCACTCTTACTCTTCTATAAAAAGCTATAAGCGTGAGCGGGATGGTACGATGCGAAGTTCGAAAGTAGACCTTCGTATCTAGTGTAAGGCTAGGGTACTGTGGGCGTGATTATGGGTTCTGCGCATTACAATAAATATAATTTTTTTTGTTAGGATTCCACAGCTAAAATGGCAAAAACGGAACCCTTATAGTTTCGCCATGACTGTCTGTCCCTTTGTCTGTCCGTGGCTTAGCTTAGGGAATGTTAGTGCTAGAACGTTCGCATGGATATAATTAGACATAGGAATCCGCGGGGAAAATTTTGTTGACAAGTAGGGACTTCCTATATCGATAAATTAAATTATCGGTGCTCGTTCTATACAGGGTTATTTGTAATTCACTAGCATCCTTTTAACCCTAAACTCCTACCACTTAAACAAACGTTTTTTGTTTTACGGCTTTTGTCATAACTTAATATTTTTGGTGTAATAACGTTTTGAAAATTTGAGATTTCCTCTTATTTTTACGATACTCTGTGTATTTGTATGGGAAAAAAAGTGCTTCATTTTAAAAAGTCGTAGAACAAAAAAACATTTGTTTGAGTGATAGGAATTCAGGGTTAAGAGGATGTCAGTGAATTACAAATAACCCTGTATACTAGTGATCGCCCCCAACATTGTGTGCTTTTTGTTCTATTGTTCAACATAGCATATTTTAAATAATCGCTAGGTTATATAAAGGTAGGTCGTAATAGGTACCCATTGCACTACAAAATAGTTAATATTATCTCAACCTCTTTAGATAATTAAATAGGAGAAAATTAACTACTTAGATACTCACTATAAAACAATAGGTACTTGTCAATGTCGTCGGACAGTGCCGTTTGTAAACACGTTATATTACATAAGTATTTTATATTTATGAGTGAAATAAATAATTATTATTGAGTATTGAGTAATTATTTAATCATTTTTTTACTCTTAATTAAAACATATTTTTACAAGCAAACCTTTAAGTGATAACTAGTATGTAGAACTAGCATCGATAGTTGAGTTTATCTATATAGGAACGCACTTGTCAAACAGTTTTGCCCCGCGGATTCCTATGTCTGGTCATAATTTTATATCGTTTGACAGAAAGAAATAGTGATTGCGAAGGCAAGCGTCAAAAACGTTAGACAATAAGCCTGCAGGATATTCATCCTGTCAAGCTAAAAGATTCCTAAAACGAAACGTCAATATGTGCGTCTTTTGGAATCAACTATTGCTTAAATAATTACTCAGTTAATTGTTCATACCAATAGAAAAACACACGCATAGATAGACGCTTCTGCGCGGCGTCGTAACCACCATTTTGCTGTAAGTATAAACCCAGTAAACAACAACAACGTAGCAAATTTTCCCTGGAACAAGCGTGCGCGTACCCCCTCACGAGTGAGGTAGGTAGCGCTATACAGGGTTATTTTTAATTCACTGACATCCTCTTAACCCTGAATTCCTTTCACTCAAACAAATGTTTTTTGTTTTACGACTTTTTAAAATGAAGCACTTTTTTTCCCATACAAATACACAGAGTATCGTAAAAATAAGAGGAAATCTCAAATTTTCAAAACGTTATTACACCAAAAATATTAAGTTATGACAAAAGCCGTAAAACAAAAAACATTTGTTTAAGTGGTAGGAGTTTAGGGTTAAAAGGATGCTAGTGAATTACAAATAACCCTCTATTTTTCAAATGCCACAGCGCCTTGTGCGCGGGAATATTGATGAGAGATTTGTAAATTGCTAAGTCCGTGCCGTCCCTTTCATTCTTGTGTTTAATACTATTAGCGTGAACGGAACGGCACGATACGAAGTTCCAAAATCGAATTTCGTAGAAGGCGTGAGCTTCTTACACTGCGTCTCGACATGGTCTCGACTGGCGGGAATGGACACCCAAGCCACTAAAAAAACACGCTTTGCGACTCAAAGTAGCAACAAGCCGCAGTTTTTGGCTCAATGCACAAATAAATATTAGGTAATTTTCCAAGAATGTGACAAAGAAAATAAAATCAAATTAAGATATAATTACCTAATTATCAATACTTGTTTACAACTTAGATACTGATTAATTCCTACTAATAAACGCTACGCTACGCTTATGTCTGTTAATGATCTGATAAGTTTAAACAACTTTATTTTTAAATCGATTTGACAACATTTCATATTTCTAAGACTATAATTTGGTTCGTTCTGTGTTTTCTGTTTGGAAAGAGAAAGACGCTGATAGTTTTAAATTTTCACTAGGATTATTAATTAATTTGTTACAATTTTTTAAAGATGTGCTTATTCTAAAAGAGCGCAACGATAGAATAGATCCATTACTTTTGTCTAGTCTATATTAAAAAAAAGTGATGACGTAAATTTGACGTTAAGGTTGTTATCTAATTTAAAATTATGACAGCTCTTTTTTCTAGTGAAAAGGGTAAAGGAAACATAACTATTCTGTGGATGTATTTGTAAGTACATAATATGTTTTTAAATTTGTTGTATTTTTTTAAATATGGAGAAATAAATTATAATAAATATTTTTCCTTGTTCAGGAGGCGAAACTCTTTCGATTCCTGCAGTAATTTTCAGGTGTTAAAAAAATGAAAGGTTGTCAATTATAATGTATTCACTAAGTGCATCTCTCTGCCTTATAAACTTGATTTTTAGTTTTTACAAAATATGACGTGAACATTAACAACAAATTAGCCAATAAGAAATTGCACCATAATCGTCTCCTCTACATTTTGGAAAAACGAGTTATGTGATTTAACACCTTCTCAATATCGAAAAACGGCAAAAATAGTGGATATAAAATGTGTTAGTTTATCTCTAAAAACATCTTTAGCGGTAATTTTCTTAAAATGATGTTCATGTGGACAGACTATGTAATTGATATCAGCATTTAATTCTAATGGTTAAAAAGAGAAATAAAAAAAAAACACTTACCGCAATGAGGCCTGAAACTTGTAAGAAGAACAAACTTGTGACACTTGGTAAAAATATTACTTGGGAAGAGGTATCACGAAGTATAAACAATATTAAGTTATTTATCACTTATTTTAGGTGTTTTAAATGTTGTGAAAGAAAGTAAAAAAAAAATTGTGCTTTTGTTATGTTATGTGATTTTTTACGTGATATGATACGAGTAATACTTAGTTTAAAAAAGATACAATGAAAACTGAATTTTATACGAACGGAAAATCAGTAATTTGGTACGGTCAAGTGCAAAAATAAGTATCAATTTAATCCTCCCATCGTTACATACCTATACCTTAATTCGACGACATAAGAGCTATGGGACATATTTATGAGCAAGTTGTGTGCACCCATATTTTTACACTTGACTGTACATAGCGATAAATATTTGAGCCCTGAAATAACGCTATGTGTGTTAGTGGTATTTAGGTATATTAAATTACTATAGAGGTTGTTTGAATTGTGGTTTCGAATAGCACATAGTTGCACATAGCTGTTTGCTCAACAATAATGACTTGGAAAATACTTTTGGAACACATTCTAGCCATTTATTCACAGATTCGGATTTGAGTGTCGAGGTTGTTCGTGTCAGAATTATTAGAGGAGTTTCGATCAATTTTTCGAATTTTGTTATTGCCTTCTCCTTCTAGATAAAGGTCAATGTTAGATCGAATTCATAGCTGTAACGTATCTATTTTTTTCAAGTCAAATTTAGCAAGGAACATTTCTTTGCAGACACGTACCTTACCATTCATACCTGGCAAATAACAATCAAATCCGTAAGACTTTGGATGTACTCCTGCAGAATTTTTTCGTCTTCGTAAAATTTTCCGCACCTGAATCAAACCTGTCATACGATATTTTAGCCTCCCACGTAAGTATGCAATTGCTAATATAAATAAATAATAAAATAAATAAATAAATATTAGGGGACAATCTTATACAAATCGACCTAATCCCAAACTAAGCAAAGCTTGTAGGGTCAACAGCATAAATAAGTGGTCATTTCTGTACCTTGTCGTTTTCAATCGTTTGACAGTTTTGTATGACATTTCAAACATGACGGTAAAGTGACAAGGTACATAAATGATCACTTATTTATGCTGTTGGCTGTACTATGGGCACTAGACAACGAAAAACATACTTATATAGATAAATAAATACTTAAATACATAAAAAACATCCATAACTCGGGAACAAATATTCGTGCTCATCACACAAATAAATGCCCTTACCGGGATTCGAACCCAGGTCCTCTTGCTTCGTAGGCAGGGTCACTACCAACTAGGCTAAAGCGGTCGTTAAAGTTTTGGAAATTAGTCTTCTCGGCGACTGTCACTAATGGCGCCACACGAAAAACTCCTTTCGGATATTTGGATTCGGATTATAGGGTTTGTCTCCAAAATTCGTACTTTTCTTAGAAACTTCCACCATTTGAGTAGTCTCATCAACTTTAAAGATCTTATGTCCAGTGTAAGTTTTTCCTAAAAGCCTCTTCTTCTAATTTTTAGGGTTCCGTACCTCAAAAGGAAAAAACGGAACCCTTATAGGATCACTTTGTTGTTCGTCCGTCCGTCTGTCTGTCAAGACCCTTTTTCTCAGAAACGCGTGGAGGTATCAAGCTGAAATTTATATCAAATACTCAAATCTACTGTCCCTTGGAGCTGTGAAAAAATCAAACATCTTAGCCAACGCAATCAAAAGATACAGCCGTTTATGACGCAAATTTCCGCATATTTTTGAAACTCGCAAGGGAATCAAAACCTACAGGGTACTTCCCGTGAACTCAGAATCTGGAAATTTGGTACAAAGCAAGGCCTTACAGCACAAATAAATGAAAAATTGCGAAAAGTCTAAATTTTTTTGTCTGTCTGTCTATATCGGTAACCAGTCTATAATGATCCCACACTGCGCACATTTTGCTTAGGAGCAGGGGTCTGCTAAGACTGGATGTTCATAGATACATATAAATTTGTATGGAACCCTCGGTGCGCGAGTCTGACTCGTACTTGGCCGGTTTTTTCTTTCTCTTCTGGTTCTTACTTAGAAAAACTTCGTTTTACTTTTCTTCTAAATGCTCGGAATAACAGTCGTTTTCTACAAATCTGTCAATTATATGGTCAAAAACTATACAATAATAACTAACGTTATAAGTCTGTTCCAAGTTCTATGATCTATGGTGCAAATTCAGTAACATAATAACCCATAGTAATTTTCATTATGTTACGGAACTGAGTTTCAAAAAAAGAATACTGAAATCGATTTTGATAATCGAGTTTCCTTAATATGCGTGTGCCACGTGATTGGTTGCTTAAAAATGAGTAAGAACAGGTAAGACCAATCACAATCAAGGTTTAAGGTTTATTTTTTCAAGCGAAATTTCGTAATTGAGAACACGCTGATCAAGCTCTATGGTACGAGTACGGTCGCAAATTAAAAAATAAATAAAGTGGGAAATTAATATAAATATATGCATTAATTAAAATATGTTTACATAAAAAATTATTAAATAATGAATACTTAAATAACGGATAACAAATGAATTTTTAAGTCATTATTAAATATGAATATTTTAACATCATTCAATTTGGCTTTATGACCTAAAGTTCCCGGGTCCATTCTAAGGTTGTGATGAGTGAAAAAAAAGTTTCAAAATAGCGGGAATTTGTTTTGCTTTTGCACGGAGTTCTTTCAAGTTGAAAGAAATAAAAGAGTTAATCACTATTTAAATGACTTTTTATCTGTGAGAATGAATGACTTTGGTGAGTTAAGTGATGCACAAATGTTGACGCCGCCAGAAATAAAACAGGCGGCAATGGAAGTGAGCAATAATTTGCTACTTTTATAATCGAAAAATTCATTTATTGTCTGTTATGTAAGTATTCATTATTTAATAATTGTGTATTTTGAGCTCGTAGAAAAAGTAATGTATACAACTATACATAATCGGCCATTGAGACACTCGTGCGTATCTATTATGACATTCGGCTTCGCCTCATGTCATAAACTCGCACTCCTGTCTTAATGGCCCTTATTATGATACAGTTGCATAAAATATTATTATATAGGGCTATTTTACCTAAGAACTCACACACTTGATAGCGCAACAGCCATTCTCTATTACGAAGAAAGGTGTTCATATTTAGGACACAATAAGTATTTGTTACCTGTAGGTATTATAGTTTTTGTTATTATCTTTTTTATTTATTTTTGAGGCCCCAAAGCTTCTGAGTCGTAAACAAGCATCTTGCTTTTGTTATTGTTAATTGCCTTGAACACGTGTATAATAAAATTACGCTTCTTACTTATTACTTAGAAATGATTTATTGAATCAGGCGTTACTTTGCGGAGGTCCATATTAATGAACTATAACAATTACTTTGCTCACCCGCGACCTTACAATAGTTACGTTTATGCAAGAAATGTGTGTTCATGCAGTTCCTTTTGAGTTTAACATTTGGTAGCATAGCATACGGTTGTGGTAACTCCGAAGATGAGCTCTGGTTGAGTTCGAAACGCGTCAGTGTAGCTTGGTGGTGGTGATAGTTGTGTTTATGTGATTTGTGTGTGTTCGTACAGTGTGGAGGTGGAAGAACTGCATGAACACACATTTCTTGCATAAACGTAACTATTGTAAGGTCGCGGGTGAGCAAAGTAATTGTTTTAGTTCATTTAGAAATGATTGTTGTCAACTAAACACAGGCAAAAGTTTATGTGATGGGTGCGATTGAAAATGGAAAAAGGAGAAAAACCGGCCAAGTGTGATTCGGACTTGCGCACGAACGGTTCCGTACCATTATTTTATAAAAACGGCAAAAAAAATCACGTTTGTTGTATGGGAGACCCCCTTAAATATTTGTTTTATTTTAATTTAATTATTTATTTTTAAAGTGAATATATAACTAAATTTTATTCTGTGAATATTTCAAGCGTCTACCTGTTGTCGTTATCAATATCGAGCAAAAACGAGCAAAAAAATCACGTTTTTTGTATGGAAGCCCCCTTAAATATTTATTTCATTCTATATTTTAGTATTTGTTGATATTTGTCTTGAGGGTGGGTAGAGAGTTTAGGGAGGCCAGTACTTTATTAACGCTTTTCTGCTCCCTGGTTCGGCCGATTCTGGAATATGCATCGTCTATATGGAATCCATGTTATCACATCTACATAAATTCGATTGAAAAAATTCAAAGTAAGCTCTTAAAACATCTAAATTATAAACAATCCAAATTTGATACAAGCAAAATGGTTTCGCTCGAGTGCCGACGTGCATTAAAGGATCAGATATTTTTATATAGAATTTTAAGAAACCGCATTGACTCCCCTTATATGTTAAGTAGATTAGGATTGAAAACCCCTCGTTTGAACACACGCAATGTCAGTAAACTGTTTCATGTCCCTCTCACACGTAAAAAATATAAATCTAACTCCTTTGTTTATAGAGCCTGTAAAGCCCACAATACTAAATTTAGTCAGGTTGATATATTTAATTTATCTCTCAATGGGTTTAAGTGTAACATTAAGTCACTTATGGATGGATAACATCACATTTCCTTCGTCCAGAATTGTATAATTAAGTATATAAATGTATTTGTTTTTAGTCAGCAGACTGTTTTTCGGCTCATATTTTCCCGTTTGTTTGTTCATACGTATAATTGTATTAATATCTGGTGGCAGCTTCATTGGTTAATGTGAATTGTAACTATGTTTAAGTTTAAGAATAATGTACCGTTTGTGCCCAAATAAACATTAAAACATTAAAACATAGCGGCAACTAAAATACATCATCTGTGAAAATTTCAACCGTCTAGCTATCACGGTTCCTGAGGTACAGCCTGGTGACAGACGGACGGACAGACGGACAGACGGACGGATAGCGAAGTCTCAGTAATAGGGTCCCGTTTTTACCCTTTGGGTACGGAACCCTAAAAATTACGTTGGATGAATAAATTACCTATTGTACCTAATGCTCGATCCTGAGTTCCGTTATAAAAAGTTTACACTTATAAAGATAACGAAAAACAAAGTTTTAACACGTTTTGCACCTCTGATCTGATTTTATGTTTACCTACCAAATGAATGCAAAACACAAAAGTGGTTCTAACCTTACCTTATCATAGCTTGTAAGCTTTGATTATTTATACACATAAATAATCAAAGTTTGTAACCATTTCTTTCGCAGTTTGAAATCCATTGTAACGAGAAAGAACAACTTTTCCGGTGCACTGGTGGTTGTGTTTGTATATTTTGACACAGCACATGATTTTCTAGTATTTGGATTGGACATTTAAGAAAAATATTTATAATTTCTAGAGAAACGTAAGACAGCGGTACGGAAGAAGGCGAACGAACTGAGCGAGTGTTGTACTATGGCGGATGCTACATGCTCGATATTTATCGTGATATTTGGATCGTAATCCAGAAATTCCAGAATCACGATGTTTATCTAGTGTGTAGTATAGGCGTATCACGTATCGTGATACGGATCGCTGGATTTCTAGAAATCTAAAAATCTACGATCCAAATATCACGATAAATATCGAGCGTGTAGCATCCGCCTATGACGTCACGCGCGCCGAGCGCGGGCCGGTCACCGCGCGCTCACTTTAAAATTCCATATCTTAGTAACTAAATGATATATCGAACTAATTCTTTCACGTATATTTTTTATTTTCAACAGAGAATACAGAAAGCTAAAATTCAAAATTAGTTCGTGTCCCTTTCCAAATTAGCCCGTACGAAAGTGTTAATTCGTCGCGAACGTCCCAGTAGCACCGTATAGAAACGTCTACGTCGTTTTTATTGTCTGGCCAGCCCTTTCTAATCATCTTAATTAGTAGTTGCATCTCGGTATCGTCACGAGTACACTTTTGTATTGATAAAAAATGTGTATCTGTAAGTGCGTTGCACGCTGTTAACGCACACACCTGCGCCTGCGCCTCCAGCTGATCGCACGGCTCTGCGGCGGCGCCGCGCTGAGTCATGCGCACGGCTCTACGGCGGCGCCACGCTGACTCATGGTGCTCGGCTATGCGGCGGCGCAGAGCAAATGGAATTCGGTCCTCAAATTTGCGCGCGGCAAATGTGAGGACCGAATTCCACCAATGGATTTGAGTTAAGAAAAGGTCAAACATTAATAATGTGGATCTTGCCAGTCAATTTTTTAGTCCTTTTACCCCCTATTTTTACCCCTTGTTTTTTTTTTCTCAACAAGGAAAACTATTACAGCTAAGTTTGCTTGAGAATAAAGGTTGTCGCACACCTAACCGCTTGGCACCCGACCAGCGTCGCCTCACCTCATCGCGCATCGGCTCGCCGTCAACCAGGCGTCAACCATATGCATGCACGTAACGGAAACAGCCCAACACCACCGAGAGGTGACATTGCGCTTACGCACTTGCGCGCCGTTCCCGATCCGGCGGCGAGATGCAAGCGCGGCGGCGGCAGTCCGACGTAAGCTCGATGACCGCAAGTTGCCCGCGCGCCGCTTGCGGATGACAAGCTTGTGTCGAGGTGAGTCGATGCTGTTCCGGTGCCGATATGTGTGCGTTACACTATGGAATTTCTTACAAAGAATACTGGACGGCTCGAGTTGAGGCGGCGCTGGTCGGGTGCCGAGCGGTTAGATGTGCGACAACCATTATCAGTAGTTTGAGAGTAAATGGCAACCGAGCCTGTAAATTATACCTACTTGGGATGTTCCGTACAAAATACAAAATCTTTAGAAAAATATACTTGTTGAGTACAGATAGTACGCGCCGTAATGGCTGCGGAACCCTATCCTACTATGTCCGACACGCTGTTGGCCGCAATGACACACTCTATCTTTATCCTTCGTATTGTCTATCTACTCGTATAAAGTATAAATAATAATAATAAATGTAAATAAAAATGAATCTCCGAAATGTAGGTACGCGCATAGCTTCCGATTGACTGCACCAAATTGGATGGTTCTTTTTTTGTTGCGTTTGTTATGGTCAGGAAAAGGTTCCTAAGACAGAATTTTTTGAAAAAATACAACGTGTAAGTATAATATATTTTTAGTAATAAAATATAATATAATAGTTTGTATTCGGTCAGAGACCATGTTTGGGCACCGTAGGTTAGGACGGGCAGGATACACATGTCGACGAGTTTTCGCTTAAGTGTTAACGGAAGGTTTCCCTTCATAAGCTCTTTCATGGACCAGTAGCTCTACCAGGTGTTTTCGATGCGTCTTTCGACTTCCTTGTCTTGCCTATTACTGAAAGAAACTATCTGGCCCAAATAGATATACTCGTCAACATAATGTATTACTTGCCCATCTACCATCACCCTAGGTTTCGTGCTATTGGTCATAAGTTGGGTTTTTGACCTATTCATCGCTAGTCCAATCTTAAGGCTTGCCGTGCTAAGATCTTGCAGCATTAATTCGAGGTCTTGGGCTGTTTGGGAAAAAATAACAATGTCGTCAGCGAACCGGAGATTAGTTAATCTCCTGTCACCAACCACTATGCCTCTGTTTTCCCATAAGACTGCTAAGCTTTTAAAAAGATCTTCGAGGGCACTGGTGAATAATTTGGGAGACAGCGGGTCGCCCTGTTTAACGCCTTTTTCTATAAGAAAGGACTGACCTGAAGTTTGAAGCTTAATATCTGCTGTGCTATTGTTATAGATGGATTGAAGGAGATTGATGTATATAGGCTCTATACCTTGGTTACCTAAGGATGTGACAATTGCAGAGTGAGTTAAGCTGTCGAATGCTTTCGAGTAATCTATGAACGCAAGATACAGAGGACTATTGAACTCGTTTACTTTCTCTATTGTTTGATTCAGGGTGTGGAGGTGATCCGTAGTAGAAAACCCGGGGCGGAAGCCGGCCTGCTCTACTGGCTGGTTGTTATCCAGTTGCCCGGCAATGCGACGTTCAATAATTTTGATGAATGCCTTGTAGAGATGGGAAACTAGGCTTATTGGGCGGTAATTGCTAATGTCACTTTTGTCACCTTTCTTATGCAGCACTACTATATTAGAATGGCAAAACATGGTTGGTATTTTTCCAGTTAGCTAAATTGTATTAAATAAATTGGTAATATGGGGTAATAGAACTGTTTTACCCAGTCTTAATGCCTCCGTAGTGACACCATCCTCACCTGGGCTTTTTCCGTACGCCATACTCTTAAGAACGGCACTAACTTCGCCATCAGTTATCAAAGGGACGGTATCAGGACAGAAGTACTCAGAAACAGGGGTGTCTTTGGAATTATCTGAATACAAAGTTTTATAAAATTGGGTGCATATTTCAAGAATTTTGCTTCTATTTCGGTGCTGTATGCCATTCTCATCCTTTAAGCTAGTGATCCATGATTTTGATTTTGTGATTCCTGTCCGAAAGTCAAAAGTCCAAGCTTAAGGTTTGCCAAAGAGCAATAGAGCGTAGCATATTAGGTGTGAAAAGGCTAGATAAAATCCGGAACACCACGCTGCGCTCAAAAACACGCATAACCGACGTTGGGAAAAAGACTGCTAAGCTAAAGTGGGACTGGGCCGGACATGTTTGTCGCATGCACCTACAAAGATGGGCTCACACAGTCACTTGGTGGGTGCCGGAGAACGGCCAGCGACGACGAGGCAGACCAAGAAGGAGATGGCGGGACGATTTGGACGTGTACGCAAAGGACTGGCCTGACATTGCACCGGACCGGGAGTTGTGGAGGTCAAGAGGGGAGGCCTTTGCCCAGCAGTGGGACACCATAACAGGCTAAAAAAAAAAAAAAAAAGTTTGTATTAATATTGATGTGTCTTCATCATCCCAGCCTATATACATCCCACTGCAGGGCACAGGCCTCCTCTCAAAATGAGAGGGCCTGGGCCGTAGTTCCCACGCGGGCCCAGTGCGGATTGGGAACTTCACATACACCATTGAATTTCTTGTCAGGTGTATGCAGGTTTCCTCACGATGTTTTCCTTCATCGCATGCGGATTCGGATCGTTGTAGTGCGAAACCGCTCTTAAGCTATGGTAAATAACAAATGTAATTTCGCACATAAATTCCGAAAAACTCAGAGGTGCGAGCCCGGACTCGAACCCACGACCCTCTGCTTGAGAAACCATAAGTCAAACCACTAGGCCACCAGTGCTTGCTTGTTGATGTGTCCTGTGTTGTTGTAAATAAATGAATTTTCTTTCTTTCTTCTTTTTTCAAATTCTTAGGACAAGATGTATGTATACATGTATTTTTTTTACTTTTATCATTCTCTTATTTTGGAAGTTACAGGGGGCGACACACATTTTACCAATTTGGAAGTGTCTCTCGCGCAAACTATTCAGTATAGAAAAAAAATATATTAGAAACCTCAATATCATTTTTGAAGACCTATCCATAGATACCCTACACGTATGGGTTTGATGAAAAAAAATTTTTGTGTTTCAGTTCTAAGTATGGGGAACCCCCAAAATTGCTTGTTTTTTTTTCTATTTTTGTGTGAAAATCTTAACGCGGTTCACAGAATACATCTACTTACCAAGTTTCAACAGCATACTTCTTATAGTTTCGAAATAAAGTGGCTGTGACATACGGACGGACAGACAGACAGACAGACAGACATGGCGAATCCATAAGGGTTCCGTTTTATGCCATTTGGCCACGGAACCCTAGAAACATGCGTAAATATTTTATTTAATGCAAGGGTCTTCAACCGGCGGCCCGCGGTTGCATCCATGGCGGCCCGACATTGTATTGACAAAATTAAATTCACATGTCTACAAATTATACCTATTTACAGATTAAAAAGAATAGAAAGGAAAACGATATAGTTTTTATTATGTTGCGACCAACCGAACCGCCCTTGACTTCAAAAAGGTTGAAGACCTTTGATTTAACGTATCTTAATATGTCAGAGGTAAGGCTATGAGGAAAACACAATTGATAATAGCCATGATACCTAACGACGATATCCATTTGGCGCATTTAGAATTAAAATTATCGACAGCTCACTTCGATAATAGTACAGACTAACCAACGTATCTGTGAATGACCAAGCAATAATACACTTTTTGCTAACGGCATAAAAACTTTTTCAATGCACAAATAAGTTGGTTGGCGTTTGGAAGCCCCGTAAAAGCCCACAAGAGCGAGCAAGATGTCATGCTATTTATAACGTACGCTACTATCGCCGCGAAAAACAGCACCGTTCAGCGCCACAACCGTAACCGGCAGCGGATTATTTGCGATTTCACGGAAATCAGCCGAGAGCGTCAACGACGAATACCAGGCAGGGTGGCAAATTTGAAATTTACGTCATTGTTGTTTATTGACTTGTCAAACGTTCTGTCATGAAACATAATATGATCTCTACTCTACACGCTTCCCTGGTGACATTTTGCCGCCACTGGACAGCGCTCCTTTTTTTTTGTCATCCTAGCGGGACATTGCCGTGCCCCTAAATAGTAATGATGCTTATTAGAAAAGTGATTTTTCCAAGCTGTCGAATTTGATCTATGATAGAATTCAATGAAAAATACTGATGAATGGTGATATGAAGTGCCCATTTGAAATTACGTAAGGTGTATACGTATGTTAAGTGGCAATGGACAGGCCACATCGCTAGAAGAACTGATAACCATTGGGGGAGGAAGTATTAGAGTGGCGGCTATGAACCTGAAGACGCAGTGACGGTAAGCGTCCCACTTGTGAATTGACGACATTACGAGTTTTGCGGGCAACCGGTAGATGCGGTGGAGGCTTTTGTTTAGCAATGGATATCTTCCGGCTGATGATGATGATGATTTGAAATTAAGGAATCAGATTTTTGTATTTCAAGTGTTACACTTTTGTCTTTTATGAATGAACTTGTTTTCTTGGAATTTCTATAAATGCTAAAATATAATCTTGTACCTGGAAGGGTAGGTATGAGGGTAAAACAATAGAAGTTTCTGGGTACCCGGATTCCCGCTAGATTACTTCATATCATACCTGCTCCAAACCAATACCGCAGTTTATAGTTGGAATTTTATAAGCTGGGGGTTTAGAACTGCAGAACTCATCTGGTAAAGATAATATTGTTCTCGTTTGTTGATGCCTGCCGCTAATAACAAATCAGAACAAGTAACAAATTAAATAAAAAATAAAATCGCCTTCAATAAACACCCAAAAAAACTTAGAAATAAAAATTGATCCGACCACAATAAGCATGAAAATATTTTTCTACTAATCTGTTTGAAGTTGGTGCCTCAGCTCGAGCCATCAGGAGTGAACCTAGTACTAGTTTAATTTAACTTACCTACATAGAAGGTAATATCTATAGGACGACCAGATGGCCTAGAGTGGTTAGAGAACCTGACTACGAAGCTTGAGGTCCCGGGTTCGATTCCCGTGTCGGGGCAGATATTTGTATGAAAAATACGAATATTTGTTCTCGGGTCTTGGGTGTTTAATATGTATTTAAGTATGTATCTATCTATATTAAGTATGTTTATCCCTTGCTTCAAGCTTTGTTTAGCTTACTTTGGGACTAGGTCAATTGGTGTGAATTGTCCCGTGATATTTATATTTTTATTTATTTATATTATATACTAGCGACCCGCCTCGCCTTCGCACGGGTACAACTATTATTATGCATGTATTATACAGTCATATAAACCTTCCTCTTGAATCACTTTATCTATTATAGCTTTTACCCGCGGCTTTGCTCGCTTGAACCATAAATATTTCAGAGAAGCAAGCAATTATGCAAGCAAGCCTGAAGCAAGCATGCACGCAAGCATGCAAGAAAGCATGTAAGCGAGAATCCAAGCAGGATTCTAGCGAGCATGCAAGCAAGCAAGCATGCAAGTTAGCATGCATGCAAGCAAGCATGCAACCAAGTATGTAAAAAAGCAAGCAAGCGACAATCCTAACGGATTCTAGCCAGCGTGCAAGCAAGCATGCAAGCAAGCATGCAAGTAAGTACGCAAGTAAGCAAGCAAGCACGCAAGCAAGCACGCAAACAATCACGCAAACAATCATGCAAGCAAGCATGCAAGCAGTATGCAAGCAAGCTTGCAAGAAAGCATGAAAGCAAGCATGCAAGCGAGAATCCAAGCAGGATTCTAGCGAGCATGCGAGCAAGCATCCAAGCTAGCATGCAGGTAAGCATGCAAGCAACCATGCAAGCAAGCAAGCAAGCACGCAAGCAAGCACGCAAGCAAGCACGCAAACAATCATGCAAGCAAGCATGCAAGCAAGCGTGCAAGCAGCATGCAAGCAAGCAAGCTTGTAAGAAAGCATGAAAGCAAGCATGCAAGCGAGACTCCAAGCAGGATTCTAGCGAGCATGCGAGCAAACATCCAAGCAAGCATGTAAGCAAGCATGCAAGCAAGCATGCAAGCAAGCATGCAAGCAAGCATGCATGCATGCATGCAAGCATGCAAGCAAGCATGCAAGTAAGCATGCAAACAAGCATGCAAGCAAGCATGCAAGCGAGCATCCAAGCAGGCATGCTAGCGAGCATGCAAGCAGGCATGCAGGCATGTAAGCGAGCATGCAGATAGGCATGCTAGCAGGCATGGAAGCAGACATGCAAGCAGGCATGGAAGCAAGCAAGCATGCAAGCAATCAAGGATGCGTGGAAGCTTACCAAATTTCGTCTAAATCGGTTAAGTGGTTATTGATTCTGCATACAAAGTTTCACTCCCCTTTTCACCTCCTTAAAGGGCGATTTCCGGGATAAAACTATTCTATGTCCTTTCCCGGGACTCAAACTATCTGTATACTAAATTTCATCTAAATCGGTTCAGCGGTTTAAGCGTGAAGAGGTAACAGACAGTCAGACAGACAGACAGACAGACAGACAGACAAACAGACAGACAGATACACTTTCAGATTTATAATATTAGTATGGAATTAGTATGGATAGACTGCTGGCTCTGTGGGCTGTAGTAGATCTCGCGAGTTTTATGAAATTGTTTTATGAAACGCACCTCTCTCGGCCCCTTTCACAACAGATTCAAACAGATTAGTACAAAAATATTTTCATGCTTATTGTGGTCGGTTCAATTTTTATTTCAAAGTTTTTTTTTGGGTGTTTTGTGAAGGCGGTTTCACCGAAAATACTAAAATCGCTTTACATTTTCCTTGAACTTTTGAAGAGTTCCTTCAATTCCTCATGGATCCCATCATCAAAACTGGATTCTGGTAACAACGGGACCAACCTTGAAGCATATGCTTACAAACAACGAAAGAATTTTCCAAATCGGTTCATAAATAGTTACTATTGATTGTGACCTATACCAATATTTGATTCTTTTTTGGTCCCAAAGGACTCGCAATCACATAACTCGTTTTTACAAAATGTAATCCTCCTGGTAATTATGGTGCAATTTCTTATTCACATCTTTATTTTAGAGTCTTTGTGAGTCGTTATTGTCTATCATCATCTAATTACCAGTGATATTTTTCTGGCGGCTCATTTGTTGTTAAATGTTCACGACAAATTTTGTAATACTTAGCCAAATAGTTTATTTGACAGAGGGATACATTTGGTAAATACATTATAATTTAATTTAAAAACAGCATTGTTTAAACTAATCAGCGTAGAAACCATTAATTATAGGAATACTTAATTAGTAAGTATATATATTATCGTCGCTTGCACCATAATTTGGAAACAAGTAACGATAATTACCTTTGGTAATTATATCTTAATTTGATATTATTTCCTTTGTTACATTTTTGGAAAATTACCTAATATTTAATTGTGCATAGAGCCTAAAATCTGAATGTGACTTGTTGCTAGTTTGCGTCGCAAAGCAAACACGCCGCAGTATAGTGCGCGCCTTCTACGAAATTCGATTTTCGAACTTCGTATCGTGCCGTTCCGCCCACGCTAATAGTATTAAGCACAAGAGTAAAAGGGACGACAAATTTCGCATCAATTTTCCCGCGCACAAGGCGCTGTGGCACACGAAGACACTACACAAAAATGTAGAGCTATCTCACTCATGAGGGGTTGCGCGGATGTTTCTTCCGGTGAAGATTTGCTAAGTCTACGTTGCCTGGAGATTGTTTGCTTTGTTGTTCTTGTTTGATTGTTCATACTACAACAAAATGGTGGTTGCGACGCCGCCCAGAAGCGTCCATGCGTGTGCTTTCCTATTGGTATGAACAATTGACTTAGTTATTTAATTAAGCAATGGTTGATACTTTTGAAAAAAGCACATATTGGCGCGTCGTTTTAGGAAACTTTTAGCGCGATCTTATGTAAAATATGGCATTAATTTGATAATATCTTTTAAATAGGGCTTTTGACTAAAAATTCAACAAAGACGATTTAATGAGGTTATCGATGTCGGTACCTATATTTAATTACCTCGTATACAGGTTGAAATTTGAATCATGAATCATGATACATAATTAGTGTTCTCAGTTAGTGCTGGGTAACATAATTCATTAACTTAATTGTTTTAATCAGTCTGATAAAATTTAGGATATTCATACTTTGTTGATATTTAATTCACAAACTCAGTATATCTAGATACATTCAATTAAATAAGACTAATTATAACAATTGAGTTAGTGCGTTAAATTTCCAGCATTAACTGAGTCAGTAACACTCATTTTGTATCACAATTCAAAATTATTGAAGTACCTAATCGACCGGGTAAGTAATTCAGTAATGTACTTATTCATAGTTAGCTAGACCAGGGATTCCCAAACTATAAGCCGTGGCGCTTAGAAGGCGCCCCGAACTTTTTTTTCTTGAACTTTATTATTTTCATCCATAATCAAATACTCTGCTTAGCGCATCACGTAAAATACCATGTCACAAACATGTCGAGTTTGAATGGTCGAAGCTTTTTAAAAATTGTTCCAAGTAGTTCCATGTTATTCTGCGAAACTTGCTTTGGTTAAAAAAAACTTATATTTGCAAATCAAAGTTTACTCGAAGCATACTTTTTCTTGTTCTCCTAAAAAGATGACAATAGCTGTTTTGCGGGTTCTGGTCGGGTTTCAATTTGAAACAAAACCAGTTGTCTTTGGAAACCTTTCCAAAACAATTGAAAGATTTCCGAGCAGGTAATAAAGGCCATTGCAGCGAGTGCATCCCAGTTGTGTACCTACTCGTATTATCTAATTAGTAGAATATTTTTGGGTAGGGGAAACGGTTTATTTAGTAGGTTGCTTCTTGACAAACAACACAGTCCATGGCTAGCCTTCGTAGCGAAAAGTACTTTCTCTACTGGTTGCTCAGAAGCTCGTGAGTTGTGTTGTGCTGGTCAGTCAGTCAGTCTGACCTGTGAACAATCTAAAAATATGTAAGTTACATTTTTTCATTACGTATTTGATTTCACATAGTGGCCCATTTGGCATAATTAATTGATTATTTTTATTTAATAGAGGTTTACCGCCATTGAAATTAGCAACTCAACATTTTTTTTTTCTTTACTTCTGATTCGATTCGTATAGCACGTGCTATATATATTTCAGAAGACTTTCCTCTGAGTCTTCCTTAAAACAAATTTACAAACAAACTGAAATATCCTAAATTAACTAATTTACTCTAAGTAGAATAATAAACAAACAATTACAAAATGACTGCACTTAGAGAAAATTCTAGTTTAGGTAAACAGAATAAAATTACCATAACCAGATTGTCGTGTAATATATACGACATCTAGACTGTTTTTTGAGTATACTTACTAGAAAAATCTAGTAATAGCTTACATGAATATCTAGCACACTTAAACATAATTCTGGTACACATCATTAAAATTTGTGCACAGTACACATCACTGCTACACATCATTAAAATTTTGTTCTCTTTGCAATACCAAAATGTACTTACAAATAATTTTAAGTATTGTTTACTAAAATGTATTTACTAGAATATTCTGGTATTTATTAACGATTGTTTGTTGTTAAAAGTCAATCTGGTAAATATAACTTAATTCTGTTTCTTTATACTAGAATAATATTTACCATACGTTCTGGTAGTATTGTTATCTGAATTTCTTTCAGTGTGTGATTCGTTGAAAACGAATTGAACTAATGCCGTTATCATTGCAAAACTAAGTTACTTTATAACGTACAATCTAAATAGAACGTCACCACGTAATTGAAGTAATAAATCTAATAAGTGAATAGACCAGGCATTCCCAACCAGGGCACAATGCACATAGTGTCCGGAAGCGCCATGAAAGTCAGCAAGGGGGACGTGAAACCTTCGTGTTATAAATATTTTGTGGTTCTGAAGCGAAGCTTTCGTGAAGCGTCCCTTTCAGTTTCTACAAACAACAATCCTACCTAAACAATTGTCAATTGTGCGGCTACTATGTTTAACAGAAGCGGATATGGTGGCTTGTGATGATTCAAGTACCTATAATTTGCCGAGACGTATTTTGATCAAAACATGTTGATGATCTGTTAATAAATGTACCTACACGTGAAGTTATCATGTACTTCGCCGTACTAATTGCAGACAGTTCATGAACTGTCTATAATGATAGATGCCATTTTAGTGCCGTAAATTAATAATTTAGGAATAATTACCTATTTTTTAAATTATTTTCGCAAAAGCAAAAGTTAATTCTTATCATACTATAGAGACAAACACATATGTACACCACCCCTCTATCATACTAAAACAAATCGCAAGTAAACATCAAATTTGATTTTGTCAAACAGATAATGTATTTGTACTGTGATCTCACGCCTGAAGATCGTTTGGCTGCGGACGCCCTCGTGTGTTTGCACTATGGCGGCGAGGAGAATGCGCGTGCGCAAGGCGCTTATGAGCCCAGAGCGTCCGAAGTTGCTGCGGGGCCATCGCGCATGCCCCCCAAAAGTAAGTTTTACATTATAGTAGCTGTTGCCCGCGAATCCATCTGCAAAAAAATCGTTAATCGCTATCCCGCGGGAAGTATACAATTTTCCGAGATATAAACTATCCTATGTCCTTCCCAGGGTCTCAACCTATCTCTATACCTACCGAATTTTATCTAAGTCGGTTCAGCGCTTTAAGCATGAAGAAATAACGGACACACACATTGTCGAAATTATAATAATTACTAGATTTATATATTTCGTTTAATTTAAGGTTTGAATTAATGGTCAAATTGTAACACACGATTCTCGGTATTTCGAACATAAATGGACTAAAAATACCTACATGTACATTATATTAGCGGTATTTGTTACGTTTTCACTATAGAAGTTAACACAATTTTAAATAGTTTCGTTGTTTCAATTAAAACGTGTGCAAATTTTACCGTTATGTTTCAAATGTTAATTATTTAATCGTATGGCGTAAAACATTAAACAATTACACTAAAGAAAGAAACTACATACTAGCTATAAATCCACAATCAGGGTCCCAAGCCACGAGACTGCGTCAGGTGTCAGATTATAATGTTAATACAAATGGAGTATAAGTGCAAGCATATTACCTCAAGAAACACCCTTATTTAGGTTTGCAGGGGAGCCCCAGGGCGCCGCTCCGTAGACTTTGAGAACCCCTGGTGTACATAATAATAAATGTCGGTGTATTTTTGTTGTATTAAATTGTAGATGGAACTAATGTAATAAATTGCTGTATTAATTATCTATAGCCCTATTTCAGGTGAACTCTACCAAAAGCGCAAACGTCGGAGTGTTTCGCCTGTAGATAACACCAATGGAGGCGTGAGTATACCCTGCCTATTAATAAATTTACTATTTACCTATTAATTTACTTGACTTTATCAATTATCACAGTCCCAATTTCTTCAAGAAATGCGTGTTTTATTTTACGTCAAGAGAAATAATGGAGTAAGACTCTTTTATTGGAAAAATTGGGTCTGTGATTAAAACGAAAAGATTTAATGCATGGTCTATTTTTTATCAGAATTAACATATTTTCAGCTTTTTAGTTCTTTTTATTAGCATCTACTAAATAAAAGCTAGTTTTGAAAAAGTTTTTTTGCTTTTAATTAAAAAAAAATAATTTATAGTTTTAATAGTTGTATAGTTAATTTAAAGATGTAGGTATCATCAATAAAATCAAATTTAGTTCCGATCATAGACCAGTTAGAGCCAAACTCAATTTTAATTTCAAAATATATCGCATTATTATTTTTTTCTAAACGTTTCAACAAACTCAATAGAGCGGTATTAATGGCAAATTATGACCAGTTCAACATAGAACTTCATAATCAATTTGAAGGTATGGATACTGATGTGGAAGACGTGAACATAAAGTATACCAACATTATTGAGAGTATAAGAAAAGCCAGCAATAAGATATCCCAGAGACCTAAAAAACTAAGTAAACTGACTGCAAACACCATATCACTAATTGAAGAAAGAACTCGGTTAAACCGAGGTTCAGCGGAATACCGTAAACTGGATCGAATAGTTAAGCGCAGCATCAGAAAGGACATCAGGAATAACAACACTGAATTAGTCAAGACTGCACTCATCAAAAATAGATCGCTAAGAACAGCTAAGCAGGTAATATATAAAGGAAAGTCCTGGATCACCAACTTGAGAGACGAAAATGGCACCAAACATAGTAATAGGGAAAAAATACTAGATATTTGCAATAATTTCTATAAAAAACTTTATTTCGATTCAGCTAAAAGTTATAACACAGAAGAGTTTATTTGTGCTGACAACATTCCTCCGATTACCGAAGACGAGGTAGATAAGGCTCTTCGAAATATAAAGCTGGAAAAGAGTCCAGGAGTTGACGGAATCAGCACAGAGACTCTCGTATTTGGCAAACCAATTTTACTCCCCCAACTAACAAAATTTTTCAACCTTATTCGTCGCACCGGTAAATTACCGCAAAAAATGTGTCATTCCAATATAATACTCCTGCATAAGAAAGGCGATAAATGCGATATTGGCAATTATCGTCCTATTAGCCTTATTTCACACGCCTACAAGGCCTTCATAAAAATTATAGAAAGTCGCATTGCTGGGCAGCTTGACCAGCTTCAACCGCCCAGCAAGCTGGCTTTAGACCCGGATTTTCAACCACAGATCATCTTCATACTCATAATCAACTCATAGAGAAATGCAATGAATTTAATAAACCGCTCTATCTGGCATTCATAGATTACTCGAAGGCATTTGACAGTATCAAACATTCTGCAATAGAAACAGCACTTCATAATCAGAACATTAACCCAACGTATATAAATCTGTTGATGTCAATTTAAAATAACAGCACAGCCAATATAAAGCTCAACCATTTATCAGGTCAGTCATTCAAAATAGAAAAAGGAGTAAAACAGGGCGATCCGCTATCTCCCAAATTGTTTACAAGCTCACTAGAAGAGATATTCAAGAGCCTGGCGGAGGCTTGGAGGGAGAAGGGCATTGTGGTTGACGGCAGAAGACTAACGAATCTTCGCTTCGCCGACGACATAGTTCTTTTCTCTTCCTCAGCATCAGAACTCGAAGTGACGCTTCAAGATCTCAGCTCTGCAAGCCTTCAGGTTGGACTTCTGATGAACAGAACCAAAACAAAAGTCATGACCAATAGCACGAAACGTAGGGTCGAGGTAGATGGGCACGTCATGCATTATGTCGACGAGTATATTTACTTGGGCCAGATAGTTTCTTTTAACAACAGGCAAGATAAAGAGGTTGAAAGACGAATTGATAACGCCTGGAAGAGCTTCTGTTGAAGGGTAACCTTCCATTGTCACTCAAGTGGAAACTCGTCGACACATGCATACTGCCTATCCTAACCTACGGTGCTCAAACGTGGTCCCTGACTGAAATACAGAAGTCCAAATTGAAGGTCTGCCAAGAGCTATGGAGCGCAGCATTTTAGATGTAAAAAGAACCGATCGAGTCCGGAACACTGTACTGCGTTCCAAAACATGCATTGTAGATGTAGGCAAAGCAACCGCCAGGCTGAAATGGGACTGGGCTGGCCATGTCTGCCGCATGCACCCAGAGAGGTGGGCGCGGGTTACCACTCAATGGGTGCCCCAGGACGGTTGCCGGCGCCGCGGCAGGCCAAGGCGAAGATGGCGGGATGACCTAGACACGTTCTCGAGCGACTGGTCAAACACAAGTGCAGACAGGGCGAGTTGGAAGTCCAGGGGAGAGGCCTTTGCCCAGCAGTTGCCCAGCAGTGGGACACTGAAACAGGCAATTAAAAAAAAAATTATAGTTATTCAATAGTAACTTTTCAATTGAAATTGTGTATTCCGTTTGTAATAAGAGTACCTATTTTTTGCAGGTGCCGATTGGTAGTGGACTTTCTATAGTCCCTTCGGAACGCTACATCGGGATACAGTGGAGAAATTATAGTCGCGCGACGCGTTCGTTGCTAGACGCGCTTTTTACGAAGAGGTTGGTATTTTTTAAAACCTTGTACGTTGTTGTTGCCAACGTTGTTGGCTAAGTAAAAGTTTTTGGATACAGGCTTATTTTTTTTTTTCGATAGTCGTCGTCTTATAGATCGAGAAATTGCAGCTTATTCTTGAGAGCAAAATTTACTGTTATGTAAATTTAATGTTTATGCTTCACTTTTTGTCTTGCATGCGGTGTTTACTTATAAGTGATTGTGACACTCAGCTCAACATGTTTATTTAAGCAGCAATTTCTGATGTATCTAGTGTTAACAATTGTTAGTAAACCTTAAATAAATAAATAATAAATAAATTTCAAAAAATAATGGAATTTCAGGACTAAAACTTTGCTGGTAATGATACAGCACGAGATTAAATGAATGCGATTAATGAGTCAAAAGCTCGGTAGGACCTTAACGCACGTCTTGCAATAACAACTATCTTTTACTTTATTTTCAGCGTGCTGGCTACAAGCTCCATGACGGGGAAGCCGTCACCGGCGTTCCCCCACTTACGCGCTAAAAAACGGTTGGACCCTCAAATTGTAAGCGACATCATTGAGGAGATAAAAAAAAGATACGATGTAAAAAACGACCAGATAAGGTTAGTAGAAATCATATTTTTAAAGGTCCCTACCCTAAGTAAGAATAAAAATCTTATAAGTAAGTAGGTATACTCCGGTCTCTTGTCGCAATGACGTGTTTTTAGAGCCGCTTCGGGAGTAAATGGAACAGTGGAACATAACCTGTACGAGCATAACCTAAATCAGTTTTGACGTAAGATGTTAATGTTTGCGTTATTTGCAACTGCAAATCACAGGGATTGTATCAAGACACTGTTTCATAAAAACTTACATTTACTATGTAATTTATTTAGTTGTGCTGAATTAAAATAAAATACCTAATGCTTTAAATAAATATCTTGGTAAATATGACTTTTGAAAGTAACCGAAAATAAATTACTTTGTAAATGGTGTAACACAAAAGATTTTTTTCCCTTTTGAAGTAGATATTCTGCTGGAATAGAAGCGTAACCGCATATGTCATTTAGAAGAATTTTTGATCTGTTACGGAGACTCAGTTAACGAAAGATAATTAATCGATTGACAATTGTCTAATACGTATTTATAATCATGAACGATTATTAAATATTTCGTTGCTGAACACCAATAGTCTAAGTTTCTATATAACTTGGAAGATTTGACCTGTACATACAAATGTATAGGTACATACATTGCAAGTTAGTAAAAAGCTTGTAAAAATACTAAAAATTAAAGGGTGTTGTCATACATGTTTTTTTTTCAGCGTTTTTAACTCAATCTATAAGCCGAGTTCAGACCTGTAAGAAAAACGTCCAAAATGCATTACATTGCGAGGCAGTAAGGCGAACGAGATTCAATTCGTCAATCGAGCGCTACAGTGTAATGCAACTTGCACGTTATTTCTTGCAGGTCAAAATTCAGCTTTATAGTGGCACTAGCGACCCGCCCCGGTTTCGCACGAGTACAACTATATTATGCATGTATTATACTTATAAACCTTCCTCTTGAACCACTTTATCTATTATAGCTTTTACCCGCGGCATTGCTAGCGTGAACCATAAATATTTCAGAGAAGCAAGCAATTATGCAAGCAAGCCTGAAGCAAGCATGCAAAAAGCATGCAAGGAAGCATTCAAGCATGCAAGAAAGCATGTTAGCGAGAATCCAAGCAGGATTCTAGTGAGCATGCAAGCAAGCATGCAAGCAAGCAAACATGCAAGCAAGCATGCAAGCAAGCAAGCAAGCAAGCAAGCAAGCAAGCATGCAAGCAAGCACGCAAGCAAGCAAGCAAGCACGCAAGCAAGCATGCAAACAATCACGCAAACAATCATGCAAGCAAGCATGCAAGCAGTATGCAAGCAAGCTTGCAAGAAAGCATGAAAGCAAGCATGCAAGCGAGAATTCAAGCAGGATTCTAGCGAGCATGCGAGCAAGCATCCAAGCTAGCATGCAGGCAAGCATGCAAGCAAGCATGCAAGCAAGCAAGCACGCAAGCAAGCACGCTAACAATCATGCAAGCAAGCATGCAAGCAAGCATGCAAGCAAGCGTGCAAGCAGCATGCAAGCAAGCAAGCTTGTAAGAAAGTATGAAAGCAAGCATGCAAGCGAGAATCCAAGCAGGATTCTAGCGAGCATGCGAGCAAACATCCAAGCAAGCATGCAAGCAAGCATGTAAGAAAGCATGCAAGCAAGCATGCAAGCTAGCATGCAAGCGAGCATCCAAGCTGGCATGCTAGCGAGCATGCAAGCAGGCATGCAGGCATGTAAGCGAGCATGCAGGCAGGCATGCTAGCAGGCATGGAAGCAGACATGCAAGCAGGCATGGCAGCAAGCAAGCATGCAAGCAATCAAGGATGCGTGGAAGCTTACCAAATTTCGTCTTAATCGGTTAAGTGGTTATTGATTCTCCATACAAAGTTTCACCCCCCTTTTCACCTCCTTAAAGGGCGATTTCCGGGATAAAAACTATTCTATGTCCTTTCCCGGGACTCAAACTATCTGTATACTAAATTTCATCTAAATCGGTTCAGCGGTTTAAGCGTGAAGAGGTCAGACAGTCAGACAGACAGACAGACAAACAGACAGACAGACAGATACACTTTCAGATTTATAATATTAGTATGGAATTAGTATGGATAGACTGCTGGCTCAGTGAGCTGTAGTAGGTCTCGCGAGTTTTATGAAATTGTTTTATGAAACGCACCTTTCTCGGCCCCTTTCTAATCATACCCCCCAGCCCCTGTACCGCGCGGGCGAAGACACATTTAAACGGTCTAGCTATAATAATCTACTCTTATAAATCTCTAGTGGCTTTTTTAAACTTTTCAACGTCAAGCTTAGCCAAACGTAAAGCTACTTTGAACCTCGTGTCCGTGAGCAATCATAAATTGACCCTAATTTTTTTTATTGGCGGGCAGGTCCCACCGAAATAATGATTTATTTGGAATGTTTTTTTTATCTAGGTACACTAATCTTAAATCATCTTCTCTTTCTTATTATCATCTTTCTTTTTATCTTTATAAACATTTTGGGATAAATAAAGATAATTAAACTTATATATAAGTATGCTAATTATAACGTACATGACTCAATCATTATCACTACATAGTATTATAACAAAGTCGCTTCCCGCTGTCTGTCGGTCTGTCCCTATGTATGCTTAGATCTTTAATACTACGCAACGGATTTTGATGCGGTTTTTTTTAATAGATAGAGTGATTCAAGAGGAAGGTTTATAATGTATAATACATGCATAATTGCACCCGAGTGAAGCCGGGGCGGGTCGCTAGTTTGTCATAATTTCCAAAATTAAAAACTAAGGCATTTATTTATATTGACATTTTTAATTTCGTAATATTTTTTGAACGGAATGTCCGATTTCGATAATTCAAAAAGAAATCAACAGGTATTGAACCAGTCTTGAATACGAAATAATTTATTTGGATAAGAATTAATACAAAGGTGTGGATAACATGGTCTGATTTTGATAGGCATTTCTGTCATCTTTTAAAATGTAAAAAAGTAGTAATAGTGACGTAACTACAATAGTTGGTTATATGGTCTCGCGAAGTTTTTTGTAGATATTGATACGTTCTATAATATTGTAGAAATTTTTTTTGTTCTATCATCAATACTTTCCGCAGCGCATGCGATGAAAGACATTTTATGGCTAATTTTTTTACACCTTGGGTTGGTTTTAGTAAGATTTACTGAGGATCTCTAATTTTTTCTAGTAATAAATATAGCCTATGTTACTCAGTGATAATGTAGCTTTCTAACGGTAAAAGAATTTTTGAAATCGGTCTAGTAGTTTATGAGTTTATTCATTACATACAAAAATACAAAAATACAAATCTTTCCTCTTTATAATATTAGTGTAGATTAACAACTTGAAATTTTCACAGAATATTATATTGTCATAGCTACTTACTATTACAACAAATAACAAATATAATTTGTATACCTACGAAGGTACGGATTACAATTTTTATGTATAGGGACTTACTTGTCACTCGACTATGACTATTGCATGTTCAAACTGAAATAGCAAGTCAAACGATACTAAAATAGTGTTTCTTCCAATACAGGCACATAATAACAACAAAATGTGCCGACGAGGCCAAGATCGCGAAAAATGCTACGAAGAAAAAGGAACGACGCCGAACCAAGAGTCGTGAATAAGGTAATAGGGAATGTATAGGGGAGAGGTGGCATGAATGAAACACGTATTTAAAGGGACAAATAAAAATAAAAGTCCATTTATAAAAAGGAAGATACACATTTTTTTACATGCGAAAATAAACATCTTAGAATTGATTAATGACAATTATTATATTTCATTTCAATAGTTTAAATAATAAACGCTATGGACCTTAACACGATAATTTTTAATCGGTGATCAGGGACCATTTTTTCTAGATCAGTATTCGGTGGCGATCACGTTTAAGTCACATTTACATAAAACAAAACAGCTATTTTTTTAATAAATAATTATTATTTAAAAAAATACTTTTTAATTAAAATCTTTTCATCACACTTGCTCGTCAATGGTGTTATTCCATGCTTGTATACTAAATGACAATGGCCTAAATTGTTCTTAAGGGAGTTATAGATTTACGTACAGTTTTTCTACCCAAGAGAGTTCTAACTTTCATTTCAGACGAAGGAGGTTTCAAGTCAGCCAACGTTTTATTTATTATCTTTAAAACTTAGCTATAACCCAAATTTTACAACACAAAACTTATCTAAGCTTCATGATAATTCGTTATTTTTATATTTTAAATTTATATCAAATAGTTTTGCAATAATTTTAGTAAAAATATTTTTTAAACATGTTGGCAGAATCTGGCCGTATGACCTTTTGAATTTTAAACTAAACACAGTTTACATTATCTATGGTAGGTGACTCGAAAAAAGTGACAATCCGTATTGGCGGGTAGCCATTATTTTATTCAATTTAAGTGTTTAGAAACAAATTAATTTTATTTTTGGATTTTTTTTTCTCGCAATGTGATGAAAATCATTGTGTGTATCACGGGCAGTAAGGAGATTACAAACTCGAGTCATTAAAAGCCCTCCGCCTTCTGCGTCGGGCTTCTAATAGACTCTCATTAGTAATCCCCTACTTACGGCCCTAGATGCACAATGTACTATTGTCACCCTGCACATAATTAAGTCTATGAGCTTAAAACCTCTTTGACAAGTCAGTTTTTAAACAAACTTTGACTCGAGACCTTTCAAATTCCCCGCCAAAGCGATGCCACTTGACGAAGCTACTTCACTTCAACTAATGTAGGATGACCATGCATTCAGTGGATCGAGGAAGTTTTAGCAATAAAGTATTTTTTTTTAATGACACAGTAACTTCATTGCTTTTGCACCTTTTTTTAGGGTTCCGTACCCAAAGGGTAAAAACAAAAACCCTATTACTGAGGCTCCGCTGTCCGTCCGTCCGTTCGTCTGTCACCAGGCTGTATCTCGGGAACCGTGATAGCTAGAGAGTTGAAATTTTCACAGATGATGTATTTTGGTTGCCGCTATAACAACAAATACTAAAAAATGGAACTAAATAAATATTTAAGGGGGCTCCCATACAACAAACATGATTTGTTTATTACAGCGCCATCTACAATGTATTTGCCGAACAAGATGGCTTGCTAATTAACTAACAATCGATGCCGGTTGACAACCAATCACCTCAGTAGTTCTAATTTTGCACACATTTTGTGGTGGCGCTAGTATAATAGTTATTATAGATAATTGTACGGAACCCTTCGTGCGCGAGTCCGACTCGCACTTGGCCGGTTTTTTTATTCCGTTTTGGCTAGGGATCAATATTTATCAACTCCTGATCACCAATTAAAAGCCATTGCAAAGCCAAAGCTTCTTTTTGAATTGTCCCTTTCAATACGTGTTTCTTTCATGCCACGTCTCCCCTATGGATGGTAGATTTTAAACCTCTTACTTATTAGGTATAGCTATCGCCACGAGAGTTGAAGTCACGTGCATGTCATGTAATGACAGCGGGATTTTGATACTCATTCGTACCGATAGCAAGTTAAACCGACTCAACAGTGAATTGCATGATTGACTGAAAATTTCTTTAAGAATTATTTAGAAAAATACATAATACATAATATTTTTATCTATTTTATTTAAATTAGATAAGACAATTTTTCGCTATCCATAAAATAGCCATTTTTTTTGTTGTGAATATTTCTTATCAGTTTCAAATTGTTTTATGTATTTCGGAAACAGTTTATATGAAAAAATAAAGGTTATGCATAGTATTGCGAAGGTGTTTTATCATAAGATCATAACTTACATTTTCATTCACTTACTCATCTCATTCATTCACTATTTTTTTTGCAATCAATACTTTATGTAGCTGGTTGGGTAATCAATCAATTCAACGCACGTGGCGATACCTATACGTACTGTACTGTAAATTACGTGAACCATTTCTTATGAGACTTCTAAAGTTTGGAATACCTACTAACGACCAAGTGTCAAAATTTGCTCGTCTTTGATGAAAACGCTCACCATTTTTGAGGGCACCAATAGCTATGTCCACACGAGTGCGCTTTCACGTTCATCTTGCGTTTTTCTTTGACGCACGAAATTCAGTACCACTACCATGAGTTCACAGTGACCACACTCGATAGCGACTGCGTAAATAATTTGTATGGAGAATCCATACCAATCATTTACGCAGTCGCTATCGAGCACGGTCACTGCAAACTCATGGTAGTGGTACTGCACGCCAATCCACCGGTGTTGGATAGACATGCGCTAGCGGCACGTTCTGCTGTTCAATTATTTTTGAGGCATGCGCTATTGCATGCGCTATGGTTGCTGGGGCATGCGTCAAAGGAAAACGCAAGATGAACGTGAAAGCGCACTGGTGAGGACATAGCTAATGAGCATTTTCTGATAGATGGAATATCGCTAGATGGCGTCAGCATCGTGAGGTCTGTTAGATGTAACTGCTTGAGATCGTTTATTTGAGCATTAGAAAAAGGATAAGCAATTTCAATGCTTCTAAAAAAATATTTACTATTAGGTACTAATGAAACCAAAAGAATGTAAACCATCGTCTTTGCTATATAATATAAAAGAATATTCTATTTCCAATGTAAAAGGTAGTTTCTCTACATCGGGCGTTCGTTTTTTTCAACCTGTATTACCTATACCGTGAATGCCTAAGTAAGTAATTATTAAATTTTATATCGTTTAACACCAATAGACACGTTTCCGTATTAATGAAGTCATTGCGCAAGAGTCCGGAGTCTAGTCGTCACTGGTAACAAGTAATGTTGAAGACTAGTTTTTTGGCAAGACCTCACGATAAGTACTAGCGCCATAATAAACGATATTCCACTTGTCGTAAAATTCCTCACTAGATAAAAGATTAGTCTCAGCTTCAGTGACAGTCTCCTAGAAAAGTGGTTCATGTGATAATTCTATCAACTAGTCTTAGAATAAAAATAGAAACAAAAATCTCAAAGACACAAAAAAATAAAAATGTAAACGACAAAAAAGTGCAGTAAGTAATCTAATATTTTTTTATAATAAGCCGTTTGTAGCTGCTGTTTGTGTGTATGGAAGTAAATGCAGGAAATAATTTTTCATCTCTCATACTCGGAAAGTGAGGCAAATCATATCTGACATACGGGAGGATAACTATTATTTTCTTCCCTAGGGTAGAAATGAATTAAAAAAATGCATTGGCTGTCAATGGAACACATACGCATTCAGCCAAGCATTACGGCATATTCATGGAATAATTAAGTATTGAGTTTTTTTCTTAATTAGTCATATTACAAATTTTATAATGCCAGTGAAATATTATTAAATTATTAATTTACATTAGTTTCTTATTTAGTGACTTGAACCAGAAAAGTTAGAAAATGTTAGGAAAAAAACACGGTAAACGACAATGTTATTGTCCACACAGCCTATCTCTATACAGCTTAACTCCTTGGTTCAAATAGATACTTACATTATTTTATAAATAAATTTACTAAAATACCTACTTTATCTACTGTTTTCATTCATTGATTGATATTGTACATTGTGAATTTTGTTAAATTAATTATCCCTTAACAATAAACTCCATTGAAATATTTTACAACGATCATATTGACCAGTTTAGACATTTTTATTTATTTATTTATTTATGGAGAACCAACAGCTTAAAATACAATTAAAACACAATTAAATTACAGTTAAATTATTATTATTTATACTTATATTTTCTTACTTTCCTTGTAGTCGAAATGAAAAGCAGAGTGTTTAACTCGGGAAAAACACCAATATCACCCTCGGAATATTGGCACCCTCGCTGTGCTCGGGTGCCAAGTAACCTCGTGTAATATTGGTTAGTTTCCTCCCTTGTTGAACAATCTACTATTTCATCACTCAAGCTCTGAAAGTAGGTTGCATTCAACTTGAAATCCGGGATGTAAATTCGATTTACATCCTTAGGGATGTAAGTAAATTTAAAAATCGAATGGTGCTCCTTTGTATTCACGAACCCCGTGGCCGCGTGCTGCGCCACGCCGCGCGCACGCCGCCCGAGCGCCAGCACCTGCAGCGCCTCACCGCCTGCGCACCGAGCTCAGTACCTCTACCATCAGTTACACTAATTTACAGTGACCGTACTCGCTAGCGACGGCGTAAATGATTTGTATGGAGAATTGTGTAAAGCGCCTCTAGCGGTCACTTACGGAAGTACAATTCTCCATACAAATCATTTACGCCGTCGATAGCGAGTACGGTCACTGTAAACTAGTGTAACTCATGGTAGAGGTACAGCAAGGTTGGCAGGCGACCGCGGCGACGTGACGCCGGTGCCGGCCGCGTAAATTGCGTATACGTATATTTTTAACATAACGGTTTTTCTTTATTTCCTCGCATTTGTGATGAAAAGTAGAGTGTTCAACTCCAGTGTAAATGATCAATTACAAGCCATGTTTATCAATCTACTATTAAATTTACCCATTGTCAATTAGGTACTGCATTATTTGTGCGACCGGACAATTGACTCTCGGGAGTTTCTGGTCATTTCTAAGTTTGGTTTTAATTTTATTGATAATATTTTATTTTAATAAATGTTTTAGTTTTAGATTCGCTTGGTTCTGATTATTCTAAACTACCTCATACACAATTTACTAAAATACATACCCAGGACCTCTTGCTTCGTAGGCAGGGTCACTACCAATTAGGCTAAAGCGGTATTTTCTTTGATAAACAAGTTGCGGGTAGAAAAAATACTCAATTATATAGTTATGCTAGTCCTACAAAATGTTGTATACCTCAAAGGGGTTGTGATTTTTTTATTTTTATTTTATTTATTATTTCAAAGGAGGGTAGGCTTTGGCCTATATGACCAATCAGGACAAGCGATATGTCACTGGATAGCTTATTCTAAGTTCTAAGTAGTCGCAAATCTTTGCGAGAAAAAAGTTATCGCTGCATAAAAGTAGTTTGAGTTGAAAGTTACTATGTATGCAGGTTTTTCGATACTAAGTTCCCGTATCGCCTTACAGATTTTGAAGGTTTTGTAAATGTTGATAAATTTGTTTTTTATGCATTTTCAAATGTTTTTTATCTTTCCATACCCTTTTTTTACACAGTGATTCGAGATTTCCCGCCATACAAAAAAAAAGTAAATAAATTAATATTAGGGGACAATCTTACAATCGACCTAGTCCCAAACTAAGCAAAGCTTGTACTATGGCTACTAGACCCAAATAAATACTTAAATACATAGAAAACATCCTAAACTCAGGAACAAATATTCGTGCTTATCACACAAATAAATGCCCATACCGGGATTTGAACCCAGGACCTCTTGCTTCGTAGGCAGGGTTACTACCAACTAGGCTAAAGCGGTCGTTAAAGTAGAATAATGAAAAACCTTTGGAATGATAATATGGCTTGTCGTTATTGGTCTCTAGGCCGGAATCATTACAAATCTGCCCATCCTCCTTTTCCGTCCGAATATTTGGATCGTCTGCAGAGTTTAGTATTAAGTACATATTTTAAAACGTTTTTTGTATAAGAATCGTATTGATAAATGTTTGCAATGTATTTTTTAAATCACCTTACTGTGCCTTCAGCTAGGTGCCTTAATTTATTTTACTAAGTGTATTAGTTAAGATTTTAGTTTTAATTATAAAATAAACTTAATTTTAAGTCCAAGTTATTTCTTTCATTTAATATCCATAATTTAAGAACAGTTCTTGAAATAAAATTGGATCAAATAATGAAATAAGTAGGTAGGTATTTAACATAGTTTTTACTATATTCAACTTTCGTTTCGTCTGAACTTTTTCAACACCAACGACAGATATAGCGTTTGGGTAAGGCAGACTCTCGTCACATTATGATTAACATTTCACAACTCAACATTACGCGTCTGATTCATTTGGCTTACGAATTAAAGTAGCGGCATCGAATGATGGCATTTCTGACAGCTGCTGACAATAGTGTCGTGAAACACTCCATTTAATTATAAATCAAAATCTCAGTCGAGTACGACAGGTAAGTATATTTTTAAAAAGTTTTATCAAAAAATAACACAAAAATAATAGGCCATATTCAATGATTAATGTATTGTTATTGATTAAAGTGTTGTTTAACGTATTTTAAATCAGTATTACGAGTACTTCTTGAAGATCTATCGGTCCTGCTATAATCTGCTACGTTAATTATGATTTCGCTGTTTAAAAGAACCAGCCAAGAACGTTTCGGACACACTCAGGACTGGGTTCGGCAGCCGTTACGAAAAAATCCTTGCATATCTTATTTTACTATTAATCATATAATATTATCTGTATTAAGAGGATACGATGCGCACCATTTCTCCATACAAACTTTGTCCCCTGTTTCCACCCTGAATAATATTAGAGCATTAATGAGATGCGATTTTCTTCGAAAAGTAAAACAAATTGAAGCCTGGGAGAAGGTAGTATATCTTGATGAAACTTGGCTCAACGCTAATCACACAGTGAGTAAATCATGGACAGATGATTCTGCAAAATCATGTACGGTGGGCTGCAAAAGTGCATGGACATCTCGGGGCGATAATCGCGTGAGCGCGCACGCGCGCGGGTATGTTAATAACATCAAACGATCAAACACTGCTCACGCGATTATCGCCCCGTGATGTCCATGCACTTTTGCAGCCCATCGTACGTAAACGCCAGAAAGAAAGGGCGAGTGTTTAATTATCTGCCACGCTGGTACCGCAAAAGGTTTCGTGCCTAACTCCCTGTGAGCTTTTAAATCTGTGAAAATTACAGATTAACGAAATAAATTAAATGAATTTTGATTATTTCAAAAAATGGTTTTTAAAACTGATGGAATTCTGAACGAGCCTCATTATATTTTGATGGATAACGCTCCATATCATTCGGTACAAATAAACAAAGCCCCCACCAGTGACCAGAAAAAAAGCAGAACTAATAGAGTGGTTGCAAAGCAGTAGTGTCGAAGCTAATAATTTATTTATTTATTTATTCATTTATTTCAAACATGTAGTTCATATCAGGTTAGTAACAATTTTACTTAAATACTATGTAATAATCAAACGTTGAAAAGAGAATTAATCACATTGGTATACATTCAAAAATCTCAAATGCAGCGGACATGCTTACTATTTAGATGAGATCGCAAAATCCCTATCACTGCCAATATAATGCAATTGAAATGATATGGGCGCAAATCAAAGGTTATGCGGTCAGACATAATATAATTCCGCCATTCACGGCAAATAAAATGTTGAGTTTGTTAGATGAAGCTTGCGCTCAAGTGACTCCTGCAGATTGGCGAAAAGTGGTCGAAAGGACAAAGAAGATATGCTTCGAAGACTGACGACATATTTGCCCAGCCATTAATAATAAACGTCGGTAGGTAATAGCTGCAGCTCGGAATCGGACTCCGAAAGTCAGACAGATAACATTTCACTATCAGATTCTGATTAAAATATAAATTTAATCATAACTCAAAGCGTTTGTTTTATTTTTGCCTAGTTCAAGGACACTTACTATACTTTTGGTTGATTGTACTTGCATTGTCATCCAACCTACATAAGTATACCAAATTTCAAGTGAAGCCGACCACTGGAAGTGGGTCAAATTCGACTTCCAAGATTTGACCCGTACATACATAGGTACATAGATACATTGCAAGTTAATAAAAAGCCTGTAAAAACATGTTTCCTTACATCCTGCTGTAGTCATCGACATCTGCTTATCGATATGCTCCTCCTTAGTCGATACAGCCTAACGAAGTAACTTTTGCAATAGGTAGGTACGTCGCCGTGTAAGTTAGGATGAGCTTATTTCCAATAATTACGAATAATACTTAATAATTTAATAATATTCTTTTTTAAATATTATAATTCTATAAATTATGACGTGCAAGACTTCCAAACTTTTCTTTTAAACAATTTCGCGTAACAGGACTCCATTACAAGCTTATATAAAAGTGGAGCTAATGAACTGCTAGTGTCATTGGGATCAAGGTTTGCCATGACATGAGTAGTATAGTACCTATAGGGTTGTATAGATCTGCGCTAGGCAGAGTTAAATAGGCATAAATACATAGATAGGTATATTACTGGGAAGAAAGTTTACCTCGCTTTTACTGCACCGCTTCTCGCAGGGCCCTGCTCGCTTCCACGGCGCTCTTCAGAGTGCTTAGTATAAGTTTTTACTTCACCAAATACTTCTCGATCGCGTTTACGTAAAAAAATCAATTCTATGGAAACATGGACGCGCGCGCGCGGAGGCGCTGTCCATGTTTCCATAGTAATTGATTTTTTTACGTAAACGCGATCGAGAAGTATTTAGGTGAAGTAAAACTTATACTAAGCATACTGTACGCTTAGTATATAAGTTTTACTTCACCAAAATACTTCTCGATCGCGTTTACGTAAAAATTTCAATTCTATGGAAACATGGACGCGCGCGCGCGGAGGCGCTGTCCAGTATGCTTAGTATAAGTTTTTACTTCACCAAATACTTCTCGATCGCGTTTACGTAAAAATTCAATTACTAGGGAAACATGGACAGCGACTCCGCGCGCGCGCGTCTATGTTTCCATAGAATTGAAATTTTTACGTAAACGCGATCGAGAAGTATTGAAGTGAAGGAAAACTTATACTAAGCGTACTGTATGCTTAGTACAAGTTTTTACTTCACGAAATACTTCTCGATCGCGTTTACGTAAAAATTTCAATTCTATGGAAACATGGACAGCGCCTCCGCGCGCGCGCGTCCATGTTTCCATAGAATTGAAATTTTTACGTAAACGCGATCGAGAAGTATTTTGGTGAAGTAAAACTTATACTAAGCGTACAGTATGCTTAGTATAGGTTTTACTTCACCGAAATAATTCTCGATCGCGTTTACGTAAAAAAATCAATTACTATGGAATCATGGACAGCGTCTCCGCGCGCGCGCGCCCATGTTTCCATAGAATTGAAATTTTTACGTAAACGCGATCGAAAAGTATTTTGGTGAAGTAAAACTTATACTAAGCTCTCATGTTTCCCTAGTAATTGATTTTTTTACGAAAACGCGATCGAGAAGTATTTTGGTGAAGTAAAACTTATACTAAGCGTACAGCTTGATCCACTTTGGGTTGGTGTAGGGTGTGTGTGTGTGTATTTTTGTATTTCGATAAAGCCCGAAAACCGCACTCTTAAGGATTTATACAGGGTAATTTTTTAATAAGTGCATAAATTTTAATATGTGATTCAGTGACGTTAAAATAACAAATTTCAGTATTATTCGTTATAATATCTATCACTTATTTTTTTTGCTTTTCATAGTAACTCGACCAATTATTGGATGAATTACTATGAACAACCCAAATTTCAAAATGTAAAAAAAAATCTCGAACAGATAATCGTGATCTATTAACGATACTGAATCGTATCAAAATTTGTGCAATGATTAAAAAATTACCCTTTATATGCGCAGAAGCACTCGACCGAATCTCGAGAGCTTTAAAACTGTCACCTTGACAGGTCAGAAGAGTATTTCTGGAGGAATACACAGACAGGTGTATTTTCCTATCAAGGTTGAAAACCGAACAAGGGTTGAGCACCATTTAAACTCATAATTTTTCTATAGGGTTTAAATCAGGGCTTTTAAACTAGGACAGTTAAATCTGCCTGGGAAAATAGTCATTCTTGAACTAGGCGCGAACTATGCACAGTACTGTTTGCACTTGCTCTAAATTGGCCTTCTGGGTATGCGACTGACCGATGGCAGCATCACATAGAGCAATACTTCTAGATACTGGTGACTGTTCATGCAGCCCCTACTTCCACCACATCGTGACCCGTGGAGGACATCCGATCCCAGTAGGCTGAAAAAAAAAACATAAAATATAGAACTCATAAATAAAAATAACATTGATATTGTCTAAATGACGTCGTTTAAAGCATGACGTTAATTAACAGACTTCAAAAAAGGAGGTTATAATGCTCGACTGTACCTATGCATTTTTATTACTTTTTTTTTCTATGTATGTTTTAATGTATTTATTTATCTAATGTTTTTCTTCCACTGTTTATAACTTCCACTGTACAATATAAGCCGTGGTGGCCTAGTGGTTTGACCTATGGTATTTGAAGCAGAGGGTCGTGGGTTCGAGTCCGGGCTCGCACCCTTGAGTTTTTCGGAATTTATGTGCGAAATTACATTTCTAATTTAGCATGAGCTTTACGGGGAAGGAAAACATCGTGATGAAACCTGCATACCCTTGAAAAGAAATTCAATGGTGTATGTGAAGATCCCAATTCGTACTAGGCCCGCGTGGGAACTACGGCCCAAGCCCTCTCATTCCGAGAGGAGGCCTGTGCCCTGCTCTTGTTCTGAGGTCTTCATATGAATTTATGTATCTATTTGCACGATATTACGGTGTCCCTTAGATTCATCGGTGTAAACTGAAGAGCGAGGACTTTGACGGATAAATTTTACATCGCTGGTTTCTTGATATAGCCTGATCGATTTGCGAACTACATATAAAATAATTAGCTGTTGCCTGCGACTCCGTCTACGAAGAAAATTAGCCTGCGACCTATTCTCAGACCATCCGAATATGGAGAAAAAAGTTTCATAAAGATCGGTCAAGCCGTTTCGATCGAACATTGTATGGATTTCGTCGATTTGGGAAGCGTTCTCGATAAAGCTTTAAGACTTGAGCTGCATTTCCATGTGTCGCCGTATGTTAAAAGCATATCAGATAATTCTCGTGCATCGTAAGCCATTTTAAAGAAAGACAAGTACCATGTTTGCTAATTTTTTGGTTTTTAATTTGACACATGTCCATGTGAAAGTTTACAAAAAACTCTTTAATTAATGTATCTAAACCTCCATACGTGAACGCAATGATAAGGACGACGACAATTCTGTGATAGTTGTCTCAGTTTTTTTACCCCCGTACCAACCACGACATGCCTTGTACCAAGTGCTTAGTGATACGAGTAACAACAATAATTACGTAGTACATCCACTACATTTAACCTGCGGATTTTGGAAAATTAATTGTGCAGTTAATTGACATAATTATGGTTTGCTAATACATGCAAACAATTGCTAATGGAACATAATTATTAGCAGTTTTAATAAATGCCCCCGCACCGGTAACTCACTGTATATTCATTTTAAAAATAAAAATAAATAATTAAATAAAAAAACTAATATTTACACACACACACACAGACGGTTCTGGCAGAAAATCAGCGCTGCAGGCGTCTAACGCCTCAGCATAATGCTGAGTCAGCGACCGTTTCACTTTTGCATGGACACACATGCAGATCTGTGTATTTATTACTTCGTTGTTTTGTGAACTTTGTTTATTTGTATGAATTTGTGTGTACTTTCTTGTATTTGTGTGTCTTGTAAAAGTGAATAAATGTCTTCTTTCTTTCTTTCTTTCTTTCTTTCTTTCTTTCTATTTAAGGTGGCTCCCATACAACAGACATGATTTTTTTGCCGTTTTATAGATAATGGTACGGAACCCTTCGTGCAAGAGTCCGACTCGCACTTGGTCGGTTTTTTGAATTGTATTTTGTGATTGTACTTCTTGTCATGTGTCTCATTCAAAATATTATTTATCTTTGTAATTTAATTAAGGCATGCAGTTCGGTTTTTTAAATACATTTTAATTATGGGACATTGACACCAATAGAGACGACAACACCATAAAACAAAAATTCCAAGACCGATTCTAATTTTCAAAATAGGTAAATAATAATATTCTACAACGTTATTTACTTACTGATAAACACATTTCACGTACTATACCTATACTCTGATTCCGTTCCCAGATAACTATAATTTTCGCCGTAATTATGGGACGGTTGACTCCAATAAAGATGACAACACAATAAAACAAAAATTCCAATAAGAACGATACAAGTTTTCAAAATAGATATAGTATTCTACAACGTAACTTACTTACTGATTAAACATTTCACGTGCTATACATATACTCTGATTCCGTTTTAAGAAAGAGTTCCCAGAGAACTATAATTTTCGCCTTTAAAAAAAACGAAGCCGAACCGTTTTAAAAGAATTGAAAATGGATAATTGTCAATATTAAGTTGATATTAAAACATCAAGCCGACACAATATACGATTTACGAAAACACCTATAAATTCATTATAATTTAGAGCGCACTCGCCTTTGGAAATACAACAAGGGTAGTTCTATAATGATAAACAAAGAATAGATCTATACAGTTTGGTTAGCAACGGCGAAGCTATTTATCTTTATAGATCGAGTCATTCATGACATGATGACGCGTACCGTGGATCTTATTGAAATCTTATTAATGTCTAATTTTGACAAACTATTTATCTTTAAGAGTGATTGCAAGTGATGCAAAATTTTACACGATATCACATGCACTCGATAGCTCAGTGTGGCTCAGAGGTCATCTAGTAGACAAATTATTATACGTGAGAATTAATGAATGAATGAATCCTTATACCATTAATTTATAAATATTACTAGCTGTTGCCCGCGACTACGTCTGCGAAGAAAAAATAGCCTATGACCTATTCTCAGACCTACCGAATATAAAGAAAAAAGTTTCATAACAATCCGTCAAGCCGTCTCGGAGGAGTTCGATAACAAACACCGTGACACGAGATTTTTATATATTAGAAGATGTAAGAAAGACGATTTAGGGAGGGTATATTTCTCCTTTATACTAGTAAATTATATTAGGTATTATTATTATTATATACGTTAAAACTGTTTATGGCGACATCGTTTAGAACAACATACCAGTTATATTGACCAAAATCAAAAGTCCGGGCTGAATGCTATTAGACCGTCTTATCAAAAACATAGTTTTATAACTTTTTTCGTCCGGGACTTTGTTAGGAGTAGACGCTTGTCTAGTTTTTACTCTATTTATTTAAATATTCGAATTCTAAATTTGTGATTGGCTGAATCCTAATTTATCGATTCTCATTTCTTCGTGCGTGTAACTTACGGAAGTCTCCACCCAGTGGGCGGTGTGAGCGAGATACACTGCTGCGGGAGGGAGGATTCGTTGTGCTACCCTGAGTCGGAATCCAGAAAACATAGAAAAAGTTCAAAGATTTTTGATTTGAACGCCAGACCTCCTGTACCTACGTGAATCCGCCTTATTAAGGCTTGTTCACGAAAAAAAGTAGCCATAGTTCAATGTAAATAAATAAATCGTGTATTTCTCACAATAATTAAAATATAACTGTAAATTAAAAGCCCCCCAACGCAATTAAGTCTAAGATCCCTTCCACAGCATACAAAAGAGCTAATAACTTTGAAACGGCTGGCCCTATTTTGATGAAACATGTCTAAGAGCCATCGCCAAGAAACCTGCTTTCAAATAAAAAAAAAACTGTATCCAAATCGGTTCACCCGTCTAAGAGTTATGATATGATGCCACAGACAGACAGACAGACAGACAGACACACACACACACGCACGCACGCACGCACGCACGCACGCACGCACGCACGCACGCACGCACGCACACACACACGCACACTCACACACACGCACACACGCACACACACACACACACACACACACACACACACACACACACACACACACACACACACACTTAGCGGTCAAACTTATAAACACCCCTCTTTTTGTGTCGGGGGTTAAAAAAGACACACCACGAACGCATGAAAATTAAAAACAAAATACTATAGGTACTATACTTATTCAATTTTTAAAGAACACAATAAGGCCGGCTTTACACTGGTAAGTTTTACTTAACTACGCTACTTTGTGTTACGCAACTATCTGCTAAAAAGAGAGATGAGTATTGCTATCTTATTCTAACTTATAGCTGTGTCCCTACCTACGTAAGTAAAACTTACCAGTGTAAAGGCCGCCCAAGAGTGGGCCATTTGTTTGACTTTTTGCCGAATATCTGCCATCAGCGTACAAATTGAAACTGTTAGTGAACTGACAGACGCCTGCGTACCATATTTTCTTGAAGTCAGGGGCCCGTTGCATAACAAAGTACTACTTGTAACAATAATAAAACCCTAGAATAGTAATAGTTCCACGGGTAACAATTTTTATAATATAATAGCGCTATCTTTTGACGAAATGCTGAACTAAAATATCAAATGCACCGTTTAGTTGGTCTTGCTTAGCTACGACACGTTGAAGTGCATGTATTGTTTAAAAGATGGCAGCACTTTGCAACATTTAACGTTTCATGTTGCTGCTTTATTTATAGCATAATAGATGGCGCTCGGATGTGGCATTCTCAAAGTTTTTCAAGATTAGTTTGGATTCAGAGTTCAGGCAAAGGTTGTCAAGATTAGTGCGGATTCGGAGCTCCGTTTTGATTAGGTATCAACATTAAAATTGAGCTCAACTTGTGACAGCATTTTAATCTTTTTTTTTAATGAAGATTATCAACTTGGGTGAATTGTTTTATTTCATACTATCTTTTTTACCCGCGGCTTCACTCGCGTGAAGCATAAATATTTCAGAGAAGCATGCAATTAAGCAAGCAAGCTATTATGCAAGCAAGCCTGAAGCAAGCATGCACGCAAGCATGCACGCAAGCATGCACGCAAGCATGCAAACAGCATGAGGGCAAGCATGTAAGCTTGCAAGAAAGCATGCAAGGAAGCATTTAAGCATGCAAAAAAGCATGCAAGCGAGAATCCAAGCATGATTCTAGCGAGCATCCAAGCAAGCATGCAAGCAAGCATGCATGAAAGCAAGCAAGCAAGCATGCAAGTTAGCATGCATGCAAGCAAGCAAGCATGCAAGCAATCATGTAAAACAGCATTCAAGCGACAATCCTAACGGATTCTAGCCAGCGTGCAAGCAAGCATGCAAGCAAGCATGCAAGCAAGTAAGCATGCAAGCATGCAAGCAAGCACGCAAGCAATCATGCAAGCAAGCACGCAATCAAGCACGCAAGCAATCACGCAAGCAAGCACGCAAGCGCTAGCACGCAAGCAAGCAAGCAAGCAGTCATGCAGTCATGCAAGCAAGCATGCAAGCAAGCGTGCAAGCAGCATGCAAGCAAGCAAGCTTGCAAGAAAGCATGAAAGCAAGCATCCAAGCAAGCATGCAAGCAAGCATGCAAGCAAGCAAGCATGCAAGCAAGCAAGCAAGCACGCAAGCAGGCATGCTAGCGAGAATCCAAGCAGGAGGTCCAAATTTTCAAAATTAAAAACTGACATTAATTTATATTGACATTTTTAATTTCGTATTATCTTTTGAATGGAATGTCCGATTTCAATAATTCAAAAAAAAAACAACAGGTATTGAACCAGTTTTGCATACGAAATAATTTATTTGGATAAGAATTAATACAAAAGTGTGGATAACATGGTCTGATTTTGATAGGCATTTCTATCATCTTTTAAAATGTATAAAAGTAGTAATAGTGACATAACTACAATAGTTGGACGTATGGTCTCGCTTAGTTTTTTGTAGATATTGATACGTTCTATAATATTGTAGAACATTTTTTTGTTTTATCATCAATACTTTCTGCAGCGCATGCGATGAAAGACATTTTATGGCTAATTTTTTTACACCTTGGGTTGGTTTTAGTAAGATTTACTGAGGATCTCTAAATAATATTAGTGTAGATTAATGCGTGCGTGCTTGCGTGTATGTGTATGTGTGTCTGCCTGTGGCACCTTTTTACCATATCTGGTTTCTGGCGATTGTTCTTAGACATGTTTCATCAAAATTGGTTCAGCCGTTTCCAAGTTATCAGCTCTTTTGTCAGCTGCGGACGGGATCTTAGACGCATACCTAATGGGCATTTACTTTATTTTCAAACATGTGTGACCTAATTGCGTTGGGGGTTTTATTTTTTTTTTAAATTTATAGTTATTTCAATCAAAACTTGTAAATTGAGTCTTTCACGAGAAAAACGAATGATAGGTACTGCGCACTTGATTGAAGACTGTTTTGATTTTTCAATCCTCAGATAAAATTATCCGTCACTTAAAACAATTGCTTTCCTTTTCTCAAGTCGTAGGAAAAAAAGGAAAGAGCTTATTTTTATCTGACAGATACTGTTAACTGAACATTGAAAAACCAGTCCTTAGTGTTATTCCCTTCAACTGTCTAAATACAATTCTTTTAGCGCGAAATAATAAAAACACACACGCACGCATATACTCACAAACTTTTGCATTAAAGTATTGTACCTAGAATTCTAAAAATTTTACACGACAAAGTCATAAAAATTTCAATAGGAAATCTCCACCCACGCGCAAACAAGCGCATTAAAAGTAAATATTTGGATACAGGGATTCATAACATTTTCGAATCCAAGAACATTAATGCCATACCAAGTGTGGTCACGCCCTCTGTTGGCACAAAGCGCGAAGTTTCACCAAAACTGCAAATTGTTATTTCCACGCCATAAAATCCTTTGCGTGTCTTTTAGAATGAAATGTATAAAATGGTCGCGAACTATTAATCTTTGGTTGTGAATGGCGGCAGATGTTCGCGGAATGGGATTGCGGGAAAAAAGTAACGTCTTATTTTTGTTATTTATTACGTAGGCTTGTTCGCGGGTTCGTGGCTTAATTCGTAAGTTTGTTTTTTATTTTATTCAAAACTAGCCTTCCGTCCGCAGCTTCACCCGCGATTAATTAATATTCCCGTAGGAAAACATATTTTCCTGCGGTAAAAAGTAGCCTATGTCACTCAGTGATAATGTAGCTTTCTAACGGCAAAAGAATTTTGGAAATCGGTCCAGTAGTTTTTAAGTTTATTCGTTACATACCTACAAAAATACAAATCTTTTCTCTTTATACTAATTAATTAATTAATTAAAAATTAAATTAATTATACTTTCTGGTTACTATTGTTTCAAATCTATACAGAAATAACTTACCTACCCCTATTCTTCACGGACGAAGTCGCGGGCAACAGCTAGTCTAATATATAAAAATCTCGTGCCACGGTGCTTTTTATCGAACTCCTTCGAAACGGCTTGACCTCGGGCTTGTTTTATGACTTTTTTTCTCTGTATTTGGTAGGTCTGAGAATAGGTCTAGGCTATTTTTATACCCCTGTTCTCCGCAGACGGATTACGGGTAACAGCTAGTAACTTATAACAACGACAACAGATATAGTTCACGCCCCCGTACAATTCTTCACATTCCTTCGTTTCCCACATAAATTCTTATCAAACTCAAGCAACAGAGGCGTTTCGGCACCATCAGAGCGCTTTATACACCGGCTGTTTTCTATCAACATTCGCCATTTATTATCTATATGAATGGCTTGTCGCTTCGCGCCCAAACAAAGCTATCTGAGGTAACGTGACCAACATTTCACGACCCCTGAGTTCGCATTAACGAAAGCGTTTGTGGAACAAAATATGCCAATATAACGGAGACAGAGGGGTCTATGTGGGAAACTGCACGCTTTATAATACGTTTAATGGCCTGCAATGAATGGCATAACATCCATAAAGCGACAATACGGCCACTCGAACATGCCCTTTTATAATAATACTTGATTTATAGAATCAACTTTGTTTTGCACGTGCTTAAGGCTCCTTGGCAGACAATGTGGCTGCGCAAACCATTATATTGGGAGGTAGACACCATGTGAATTGATATATCTATATGTTGATTATGTGATATTTTTTTAAATGTGAAGTGTGTTTGGTCCTGAATTAACCTAAACCTAACCTAACCCTGTATACACCTAAACCTGTATACACCTGCGAAGAAATTCAATTGTGTGTGTGAAGTTCCCAATCCGCACTGGGCCCGCGTGGGAACTACGGCTCAACCCCTCTCATCTGACGTAAGTATATAGGTTAGGATGATGATGATGGTGATGATGTTATCAGGAATCATAGAAACAGTGGGCTGCGTTGTCTAACTGGCCCATAGATATAGTCGTCACTTTTCGACCTTAACTCGTTGACATAGAGTCGAAAAGTGACGAACCTTTTCTTACCCCGACTATACATAACTATTTGGAGCTCAACACATCGGCCTAAAGATGTCCTGCTGCTGGTACAGGCTTTTTCTGAGAACGAGAAGTTTATATTGTACAGACTTGAGTCCTCTTTAGTTTCAACTTTTTCATTTGTATATATTTTATTGTTATACCTAAGGGCCACAGTCATTATATACTCGTAGGTTAATGTGACCATACGTCCCGTTTTGAACGGGACTGTCCCGGTCTCAGGTACTTTAATATTTCAAAAATCTTGCCAAGAGTTGTAAGTACACATAGGTTGTCACCCAGTACTTAAGTATATTTTTGCGCATCATAAAAACCGGCCAAGTGCGAGTCGGACTCGCGCACGAAGGGTTCCGTACAATTATCTATAAAAATCACGTCTGTTGTATGGGAGCCCCCTTAAATATTTATTTTATTTTAAGGCGGCCCCTACACGGTCAATTATATTGCGCAATATTGCGAATTGTGCAATATTATTGACCGTTTAGGGTTAATATTGGAGATTGCGCAATGATTGACCGAATGTTTGAGCGAGTTTAATTTTTATTGCACAATATTTTTCCATTGCATCGTGTAGGGTCAGTATTGTGCAATATTTTAGTATCCAACTGAACATTAAAACATTGTGCAGTTCGTATTATTGTGCAATATAATTGCTCGTTTGGATTCAGAGCGCCTTTCAATCTTATTGTACAATAAAAAGTATTGTACAATGTTATTGTAGGTGTAGGGGCCGCCTAATTTAATGATTTATTTTTAAAGTCAATATATAATTAAATATTCTGTGAATATTTCAAGTGTCTACCTGTTGCCGTTATCAATATCGAGCAAAAACGAGCAAAAAAATCAGGTTTGTTGTATGGGAGCCCCCTTAAATATTTATTTTATTCCATTTTTTAGTATTTGTTGTTATAGCGGCAACCGAAATACATCATCTGTGAAAATTTTAACTCTCTAGCTATCACGGTTCCCGAGATACAGCCTGGTAACAGACGGACGGACAGCGGAGCCTCAGTAATAGGGTTTCCGTTTGTACCCTTTGGGTACGAAACCCTAAAAAAGAAAATACAAAATTGGGTGGTAAGACGTTTATTATGGTAAAAAAAAAGTTTATTTCTGCCCAAAATCTCCTTGGGGGAGTAAGGGGTTCCAAACAACACCAATCGGAACCCAAGCCAACCTCACCGGCCCGTGGTACTCCCTGCCGTATAACAAACGAGGCTCTGGCGCTCCACCCACCAACCCGCACTGGACCAGCGTGGTGGGTTTTACGGTCCAACCCCCCCCCCCCCCCTTAATGATGAACCACAGCCCTAAAATTAGTCCCCAAGTACCCGGCGACACTGGGGGTGAGGCTGATGACAGTAGGCCAAGAACCCCCGGGGTCAGGGGCGATAATCTCCGGGTGAGGAGGATTAACTGTCCAACGACCAACGCACGAAAGAAGGTACCCGGAAGATTGCCCCTATGACGACAACTGGCCCTGGCAACACACAACATCCGCACTTTGAGGACAGACGAAAAGATCACCGAGCTGGAAGAAGAATTGAGCAGATTGCGGTGGGATATTTTGGGGTTATCTGAAGTCCGTAGAGAGGGAGAGGACACGATAACCCTGAAATCTGGTAACCTCCTCTTCTACCGGGAGGGCGACCAACAGTCCCAAGGGGGTGTCGGATTTCTCGTCCACAAGTCCCTCGTTAACAACATTATTACCATCGACAGTGTGTCGAGCAGGGTGGCGTACCTAACACTCAGAATATCTAAAAGATATTCGCTGAAGGTCGTTCAGGTATATGCGCCGACCTCGTCACACCCAGATGAGGAAGTAGAGGCTATGTATGAGGACATCAGTAGGGCCATACATACTCACAAGACTCACTTCAATGTTGTTATGGGGGACTTCAATGCGAAACTGGGCAAGAGAGGCGATAATGAGTTGAAAGTGGGGAGCTTCGGTTATGGGCAACGGAACCGTAGGGGACAGAGGCTGGCCGATTTTCTGGAGAAAGAAGGCCTCTTTATGATGAATTCTTTCTTCCAGAAGCCACCTCACAGGAAATGGACGTGGATAAGCCCCGACGGTTTCACGAGAAACGAGATAGACTTCATCATGACCGACAAGAGACGGATATTCAATGATGTCTCTGTGATACACAGGGTGAAAACCGGCAGTGATCACTTAATAGTAAGAGGCACATTGAATATTAACGTTAAACTTGAACGGTCCCGTCTGATAAAGTCCACGCTCCGACCTACTCGCGCTCAGATCGAAAACCCCGAGAGCTTTCAACTCGAGCTCTCAAATCGCTTTGATTGCCTGGAAGATCACGCGTCAGTGGACGAAATCAATAACAGGTTCGTAGAAACTGTCAACACGGTAGGGTCTCAGTTTTATAAGACCCGTCGTACTAGTAGAACTCAGAAGCTCTCGGAGCATACCCTTGACCTTATGGCTGAACGACGCTCGCTGAGACTGCAGTCTCCCGATGATGCTGAGTCACATAGGCAGCTTAATAGACGAATTCGGAAATCCTTGCGACACGATATTCGTACCTTTAATACTGCTCGTATTAAAGATACAATAGAGCGGAATAAAGGCTCCAAAGTGTTCGCAAGAGATATGTCTATTGGGCAAAGCCAGATGACAAAGCTGAAGAGGGATGATGGCAGTGTAGCGTCGACGAAAGCGGACGTGTTAAGGGAAATCGAAGAGTTTTACAAACGCCTCTACGATTCGGTCACAAAACCTGATTTTAGTGCGGCTGAAGACCCAAGAGCCAAACTGACCCGACACTATACCGAGGATATCCCGGACATCAGCCTGTATGAAATTAGGATGGCCCTGAAACAGCTTAGGAACAACAAGGCGCCGGGTGAGGATGGAATTACTTCTGAGCTTCTGAAAGCGGGTGGATCACCGGTACTGAAAGTCCTTCAGAGACTCTTTAACTCCGTCCTGCTCGAAGGTACCACGCCAGAAGCATGGAACAAAAGCGTGGTGGTGCTGTTCTTTAAGAAAGGTGATAAAACCTTGTTAAAGAACTACAGACCCATCTCGCTTTTGAGCCATGTTTATAAGCTGTTCTCCAGGGTCATTACAAATCGTCTTGAGCGCAGGTTTGATGACTTCCAGCCTCCCGAACAAGCCGGGTTTCGAAAAGGCTACAGTACCGTAGACCACATACATACGCTGCGGCAAGTTATACAGAAGACCGAAGAGTATAACTTGCCGCTATGTCTAGCGTTTGTGGACTACGAGAAAGCCTTTGATTCGGTCGAAACATGGGCGGTGCTCGAGTCTCTCCAGCGGTGCCATATTGACTACCGGTACATCGAAGTGTTGAAGTGTTTGTATAAAAATGCCACTATGTCGGTTTGAGTGCAGGAACAGAGTTCGAGGGCGATTCCCTTGAAAAGAGGCGTAAGACAGGGAGATGTAATATCTCCGAAACTGTTTACTGCCGCTCTGGAAGACGCCTTCAAGCTCCTGGAATGGAAAGGACTAGGCATCAATGTCAACGGCGAATACATCACTCACCTTCGGTTTGCCGACGATATCGTGGTCATGGCAAAATCGATGGAAGAACTCAGCACGATGCTCGAAGGCCTCAATCGAGTCTCTCGACGGGTAGGACTAAGAATGAACATGGACAAGACGAAAGTTATGTCTAATGTTCATGTTGTCCCTGCCCCCATTGTGGTCGAGAACTCGGTTCTTGAAGTTGTTGACGCATATGTATACCTAGGACAGACCGTCCAGCTAGGTAGGTCCAACTTCGAGAAGGAGGTCAATCGGCGAATCCAACTCGGATGGGCAGCGTTCGGGAAGCTCCGCAACATCTTTTCGTCCAAAATACCTCAGTGCCTCAAAACAAAAGTCTTTAATCAGTGTGTGTTGCCAGTGATGACATATGGATCCGAGACGTGGTGCTTCACTATGGGCCTGATGAATAGGCTCAGAGTCGCTCAGCGAGCTATGGAGAGGGCTATGCTTGGAGTTTCTCTACGGGATCGAATCAGAAACGAGGAGATCCGTAGAAGAACCGGGGTAACCGACATAGCCAAACGGATTAGCTCGTTGAAATGGCAATGGGCAGGCCATATAGCACGTAGAACAGATGGCCGTTGGGGGCCAAAAGTTCTGGAATGGAGACCACGGACTGGCAAGCGCAGCGTGGGACGTCCACCAACGAGATGGACGGACGATTTGGTGAAGGCCGCAGGTTCAGGGTGGATGCAAATCGCTTCCAATCGTAATGATTGGGCATCAATGAGGGAGGCCTATGTCCAGCAGTGGACGTCCTATGGCTGAAATGATGATGATGATGATGATGATGAAAATCTCCTTGAAAAGTCGTTGTCCCATTTTATAGACACAAACAATCGGTCAAGTTATCGTAGGTACTTTACACTCCGTAAAAATTGGAGGTGTATAGTATAAATCTTCCCAGGTGAATTTTTCGGTTCGAGCAAGGGCTAATAAGGATCTTTCAAAACAAACGGTATCGTCATAGTATTAAGGTTCAAATTTTACGACCTCTTTAGCCTAGTTGGTAGTGACCCTGCCTACGAAGCAAGAGGTCCTGGGTTCGAATCCCGGTAAGGGCATTTATTTGTGTGATGAGCACGAATATTTGTTCCTGAGTTATGGATGTTTTCTATGTATTTAAGTATTTATTTATCTATATAAGTATGTTTATCGTCGTCTAGTACCCATAGTACAAGCTTTGCTTAGTTTGGGACTGGGTCGATTTGTGTAAGATTGTCGCCTGCCTAATATTTATTTTATTATTTATTTATTTAATGTAATGGCTCGAAGCGAAAAATTCACCTGAGAAGATTTATACTATAACTATTATAAAATACTCCTCGGCAATTAACGCGTCTCTGAATCGATGCAACAATGGAGTGATTGTTAGGTTTCTATCACCACGTCTGTGTATAATAAGAAATTATTGAAATAGCATTTGATAATGCAGTCGTGTAAAATCTGTGCTGTACATAAAATAACTAACTTTACAAGCTGCCGTCGTGGTAAAGATTAACCCTACTATATCGTCAAGATTATTGCTACAAAGCCGTAAAAAGATTTGGCATTTGTATAAAATGTTTGATCAAAACGTTTGCTCTTTTTATCGCCGTCGCGGATTCACAAAGCACAGACAGATGTCCAAGTAGGTATCAGCTTTTTTAATAAATAAAAAGCTTAAGGTATTCATTGCGAACAACACCTACATAACAAGGTATTGTCGTAGATTAGACAAAGCAGGGTAAATGTGACGTGAAATCTCTACTGTGAAGGCGTAATCCACTTAGAGCGGCATGTCGTCGCTTTTTGTCAAAACAGTGCAGTACGGCTCATTGGATTGTAAAAAACGCCGCGGGGGCGCTCTCTGTGTGTTTAGGACGGAGTTTCAGTAGTCGTGGCACTTACTGTATGAGCCGGCAGATGGCGTTACTATGGTTTATTAAATTATCGATCAATTTTTTTGCAAATTCAAATTATTGAGATTTTAAATAGACGTGTTTAGAATAGGTAGACTTAATATCTGCTTCAAGATATACGTAAGAAAGACTGTATTCCGACTTTATCTCTATTAAAATAAAAATAAAATAATAGTAGATTGTTCAACAAGGGACTAAAACAAGCCATAATGACACGAGATATTTAGCCACCCGAGCGATAGCGAGGGAGGCTATAATTCGAGTTGTCATTATGGTAGTTTAGTCCCGCGTTAAACACTCTACTTTTCACTTTGAATGCGAGGAAAAAAACGACGTACAAAATTACTTTTTTACAACGTATGCTCAATACGAGCAATGGACATCTGTTCAAAATTCAAATAGCAAAAAAAAATACCGCTGTCTTTTCTTTTCTTTTATATTTTTTTGTAAAGTGACGCTTTAAATGCTTGCATAATTAGCCAACAGATTCTAACTTAAAGACTATGTTAAAACTAATTGGACTATGCATGTAAGAATGATAATTGTTCATTCATTAGAATCGGCAAATAAATTAACCTAATTGATCTAAGTTCACACACAAAATATATTGTTAACTGAAACACTTACCCGTGAATAAAGAAACGACTTTTTAAGTTTATTTTCTGTTAAATTATATCTAATTATACTTTCTATTTACTATTAAATGCAACTGACATCGCATTATTTTGAAGTCACGCCATATTAACTTTCAAACGTAACTGCTCTATCTACCGTACACTCCAGCACTGCTTTGCCGACAGTGCGGATTGCTATTTTATCGACAGAGCAGGGAATTGCTTTGCCGACAGCGTTTTTAAAAAAAAAACAAATTAATAAACACCTAAGCTAAAGGAAATCTTTCTTTACATGCAAAATAAAATGAATTCATCTTTAATATTTTATAATTAAATAGATTAATTTTCGTAATTATTCAATGTGTTTCACGAAATTATTATTTTTTAAATATTTTTTATACAGTTGTCATTTTGAGGTTATTTCCACGCCCTAAAGGCTTCCACAGACCGAAGCGCAGGGCACTACAGTGCGTCCGCAGCGCGCTTCGGTCTGTGGAAAGCTTTAAAATTGTCTATACCCAGTTACTGAAAATGGCGATAATCCTCCATTCACAAACACCGTGATTGGCAGTATAGGGGTTTCCATAGTCAATTAAAAAAAATTTACTTTAATCCCAAAAGATCAAAAAAGAGCTTTAGTCCCGATATGCAGAGACTAAAGTAACATTTTAAGAGCATGAGAAGTGAAAATAAATAAATATCACGGGACAATTCACACCAATTGACCTAGTCCCAAAGTAAGCTAGGCAAAGCTTGTGTTATGGGTACTAAGCAACGGATAAACATACTTATATAGATAGATACATACTTAAATACATATTAAACACCCAAGACCCGAGAACAAACATTCGTATTTTTTATACAAATATCTGCCCCGACACGGGAATCGAACCCGGGACCTCAAGCTTCATAGTCATGTTTGCTAACCACTAGGCGGTCTGGTCGTCTATTGAGTGTTATAACCATCAAGCTTATATACGTCCCACTGGCACAGGCTTCCTCTTAGAACGAGAGGGCTTGGGCCGAAGTTCCCACGCGGGCCTAGTGCAGATTGGGAACTTCTAACACACCATTTAAATTTCTTCGCAGGTGTATGCAGGTTTCTTGACGATGTTTTCTTACGCCGTAAATCTCATAAAGCTCGTAAAGGGAAATTTCAAAAGTAACTTCGCTCTTGATACTGTAATTTTTTTGTACTCGTATTCCATTTCAGTGCAATTTTCACCAATTTTGAATTCTAAGTTTTGACCATCTACAAACAGTCACCGGCGGTAATATCTGCTTTCTTTGGTCTAACCTGAGTACTATCGTCTTTGCCTGAGTAGAAGTCGTACGTCATGCTGCCGCGACCGCAGCCAAGCCATTCATCGATAAGGCAGCTCAGCAGTTACAATAGTTTTTGTCCGAACCATTTACGACTTTTAGCGTTAATGTCTTGTTTACATTTGATTTTTGTGTGAATAAGGCTAGCTTTTTGATATCGATGTTTTTTTAAGGAAGCTGTGGAATGTTTACTGTTTCACCACGTTGGGTAGGTATTAAAAAAAATGGGTGAGGAAAGCGTGAGTGAGAGAAGCATAAGTTAGGTATGACGCTGCAGATAGTGTACCTACGTTACATCTCCTTTGCCATTGTCATACGAGTAAGTGACGTCACGGATACCAACCAGTCGCCCAACTTAAGGCCGTACCAAGCTTCTTGCGCTAATCAATTTTAGGTATTATATGTACTCAGATATTATGTGGATATGACTGTGCGTGAGAGCGGCTAGAATCAAAGCCGTGCGTAAGCGCAAGCGACACAAGTTCTCTGTCCGATGGCCGAAGGAGAACTACGCAACTAACTATACGGACAGGGGGGAAGCACCACGGCTCAAGATAGGTTGGTCAGACCGCGCGTGTATTTAGGTATTTTCATCGTATTACTAAAACGAATACATATTAATTTAACTGGGCCAAAAGTTGGCCAGGCGTTCCACTCACCGATGTAGATTTAACTAAAAATATTGGTTATAGATAGTGTCCGACCGAAACTGGTTTTTACGACCGAAACCGCAACCGAAACCGAAACCGAAACTTCCTTACAAGGATCATGTTATGAGGGAAAAATAAAGAAAACCGTTATTATAATCAGTCAGTCTTTAAATCACATAGTTATGCAATCTTCGATATTTACACTTACAAATTGATAATGATAATCAACATAACAACCCTGAATCCATAATATTATCACCACTAATGCACTATAGAAGTACCTAGTGCCTGACTTATGTTTGTTTAGGTAAAGCAATAGCGAGAGAGTTAAATTACCCAAAAAAATATTTAGATAGGTTAAACTTGATTCCACTATATCTATGTACTAGCTTTTGCCCGCGACTTCATACGCGAAGACAATAACGTTAGTTGTTTGGACGAAATTTGGCAGACAGGTAGTTTACTGCATGGATTAACAGATAGGAATATGCCAAGTTCCCGCGGAATACAAAAATAAGAAAACTCTATAGCCGCTCAGCCGTGGTGGTCCAGTGGTTTGACCTATGGTCTCGCAGAGGGTCATGGGTTTGAGACTTTGAGCCCAAACTCAGAGGTGCATCTGAGTTTTTCCGAATTCATGTGCTAAATTAGGTTTGAAGTTTACCATGAGCTTTACAGTGAATGAAAACATCGCGAAGAAAGCTGCTGAATTTACTTTTTTCCGGAAAAAGTAGCCTAGTCAATCGGGGATAGTCATATCACAATTATATAAGAATTATATTAATGTAAAATTTCAAGTCTCTAGCACCAGTAGTTTAGGCTGTGCGATGTCTGTCAGTTAGTCACCAATCATTCAGTCAGTCACGGTATTGTTTTATAGGTAAAGATTAGTTTGTTATGTTGAATTATTTTTTGATGTTTACTACCTACTCTTATGCTATATCACGTGATAAAACTTACTGAATTCAAAATAAATCACACGAAAACTCACAACAAACAAAACAAACTGCAAACAAGCTAGTCACGACGTGATTAGGCACGTGGACGGGGCAAAATGTCTTCGTCGCTTAGAATTTAATGCGCCGAACATGACCGATCGCAGCGCGAGAACTCCTGAATGCAGTTTCGGTTTCGGTCGTAGTTTCGGCAGGTTTGCCGCCGAAACCGAAACTAAACCGAAACCCGTTTTTATGCCGAAACTCGACCGAAACCGAAACCGAAACCGAACTTTCGGTCGGACACTAGTTATAGACCATCGATTTAGAATAAGCATTAGACGCTTAACTAAATATGCAATTTCGCCTCCTGGGTTAGCTATAATATTGCAGTATTTTTTCTTACTATTAACTTTATCTTCATGAATCTTGCTAACGTACTAACGTAACGATACCTTTCAACAACTATACCTTTGTCGACCTCATCCTAAGAATCCACCATTGAAAAGGGCGAACAATGTTTACGAAAGTTTTGAGAGGTATTTCGCAGTCTTTTGAAATCTGTGGGCGCTTAAGGGCTATTTAAGACATGATTAATGACGTTTACACTTTGGACCTTATCGGGACATTGGCGTTGATTTACGATCCTGTTATTATCAGACGTTTATTGGGTCGAATACATCGCATACCACTGGCGAAGTAAAATGGGAAGGCTTTGCATAGAAAAAAGTATACAATTCAATTTTTTTTAAATAAAGCTCCATTTATCATCACCTTATTATTTTAGCGAGAAAACGTCCACCGCTGAACATAAGTCACCCCCAAGGTTCCTCAAACAGACCGGTCCTGCGCAACCATCGCCAGGTCGCCGCTCTATTTTGTTGGTGGCCTGGCACCGCGTCTTCCGGTCTGTGAACGCCAATCGATACCCTTTAGGCCCCATCGGCGTTCAGTTCTACGAGCGATGTGCTCCAACGATATTATCGCTGACTCCGCCAATGTCGGAAAAGACTATCAGTTGGCTGTAGCCCGCGTGGGAACTGCGGCCCAATCACTCTCATTCTTTGGTCTGTGCCCTGTAGTGAGACGTATATTGGCTATGTGCGAAGCGGGTGGTGGGGTACGAAAACGATCGCAGCGCACAACATGGCAAAAATTGGAAGTAAATGAGGACGAAATGTTGTCAACGCTACGCGGCGCCACCGTCGTACACGTAGCCAGAAGCGGGTGGCGGGACTGGCGGGGGTAAAGAAAACGATCGCAGCGCACAACATGGCAAAAATTGAAAGTAAATGAGGAGGAAATGTTGTCAACGCTACGCGGCGCCACCGACGTGCACGTAGCCAGAAGCGGGTGGCGGGACTGGCGGGGCTACAGAAAACGATCGCAGCGCACAACATTGCAAAAATTGAAAGTAAATGAGGAGGAAATGTTGTCAACGCTACGCAGCGCCACCGTCGTGCACGTAGCCAGAAGCGGGTGGCGGGACTGACGGGGGTACAGAAAACGATCGCAGCGCACAACATGGCAAAAATTGAAAGTAAATGAAGAGGAAATGTTGTCAACGCTACGCGGTGCCACCGTCGTGCACGTAGCCAGAAGTGGGTGGCGGGACTGGCGGGGGTACAGAAAACGATCGCAGCGCACAACATGGCAAAAATTGAAAGTAAATGAGGAGGAAATGTTGTCAACGCTACGCGGCGCCGCCGTCGTGCACGGTCCCAATAGGCGGGGATGATGATAATTTTATGATTTTGGGGGTTGAGTTGCCGACCGTTGATGCGTGCGGACGTGTGTTTAATTTAATTAAAACACTTGCTGAATCGTGACCTAGATCTTCATCGTGCGGACTCGGTACCTAAGACTCATCTGGGTCACTCGGTTACTCGTGTTGTGTGAAATATTGATAGAACTTTTAAATTATAATGATCAGTGTTTCTTCATAAAATAACATAAAAGGAAAAAATGGATGGCAGTCCTTTCAACCGGAGCGGGCTAACGCGGCGCAGCCCACCGCCCGCAGCCTCGCCCGCACCACCTGTGCCCGCCTCGCAGGTGGACGACCTTCCCGAATTAGTGGCTACTTCCCAGATCCAAAACTGGATGAGTGCCATCCAGCAGTACCTGAATGAGGTGTGCACTGTTTCATCTGAAGGTAAATTGAACACTGACCAGAAGCTGAGGATTAGTAATCTGTGCCGTAATGTGGGACATGTGACGTCTCAGTTGGCCGTGCAGTATCAATCTTTGAAAGAGAAAACCATTCAAGCCCACATGTCCCTTCGAGCCCTTAAAGAAAATAATGATCTGTCGCAAAGACTTCTAGACCTCAAAAATAGCATCGAAGAGTCTTCAAAACCGGATATGGGAGCAGTTTCTTTCGCCAACATGGTCAAAAAAAGCCCAGAGAATTATATTAAGCCCATCAAGACAAGCTCTGTAGCTATCTTCCCTATTGATAAGGTAAAGACGAGCGAAGAGACTAAAACTCTCGTTCAACAGATTATCCAACCAGTGCAAATGAAGCTGCATATAAGAGGTTTGCGCAAAACAAAAAATGGCGGTGTTATCATCAGCACCGACACCAAAGCTGACATCGAGAAGCTTAAACAGTCAGCACAACTGACTACGTCAGGACTCTCTGTGGATGAGCCGCAAAAGCGCAGGCCAAAAATTGTGATCATCGGAGTGCCCGCGTCTATGAAAGAAGCAGAGGTTTTTGACTGTTTGTACCAACAAAACCTAGCAGATTCACTTCAAGATATGACGCCTGAGAAATTCTTGACCTCAATTAAATTAAGTCATAAGTCTGGTAAGAAAGACGCTGTGTCCTGCAATTATGTAATAGAAGTCTCTGCACTTATACGAAAGGCCTTAATATCGAAGGAAAGGGTGTTTGTCAATTGGTCGTCGTGCCCGGTAAGAGATTTTACCCTTGTTACAAGATGCTACAAGTGCCAGCAGTACGGTCATGCGGCGAAGACATGCCGAGAGGTTGCAGCGGTTGTTGCATTGCGGTGAAATAGGTCATATGTTGAAGGAGTGTGCGAAGAAGTCTGATCCACCTAAGTGTGCTACTTGCCTGCACTTTAAGAAGCCGTGTAATCACACAACTGGCGATTCCGACTGTCCCGCTAAGAAATCTGCAGAATTACGGTACATTAATTCAATAGACTATGAAGACGCCTAAGAACGCCATTTCCAAGTTTACTTTCAGAACTTTTCTTTTACTTATTTTATGTTCGATTTATTTGTATGAATGATAACTTAATCGATGACCTAGATCTTTTCTGTGCATCTGAGTCAGTAATAAGTGAGGTTGAAAATTTACTCCTACGCTATAATTATTCTTAAGTTTAGACTTTACAGTTCGCAATTTTTGATGACATTGATACTTGATTGTCGTACCTAATAAAAAAATGTATAACAAGCAATATTGGAAAACACATCATACACGGATTTATAAGTATCTAATATATGTTTAAATTATTGACCTTGTTTAAATTTACATTGTTTTGATAATAGGTACTTTTTATGTTATTGTTAATAATGTTTCCTAATTTACCTTAGTACTAAGATTACCTACATAGCGGTTTATTTTTTCTGCAAGTGTTAATTTAATTAAATTTAACTTAATTCATATAGTTATGTCTAGTTGTGTAAGTCCTTTTTTCGCCTGAGACACAGGATCTTCCTAGTTCAGGCATGTGTCATTCTTCACTTTTAATTTGTTTAGACTTAAGTTTTATATTGTAAAAACCTATTTTGAATAAAGATTTATTATTTATTATTATTATTATTATTATGATGGATGATAATGAGCAAGGCAAGACAAGTGGTAGGGTTAATTTGACTAAATACCGCTGTAAATCAGCGTTGGGGTTGGGGTACTATAAACGCCTCAGCATTATTCTGAGGCAGTGTCCGATTTGCAACCGCAATGACACATTCTATCTTTAGCTTTCGTGTTGTCTTTTGTTTTGTAAAATATTGACGACGTATCTTGTGTTGTTGCCAATAAATGTATTTTCTTTGTTTCTTTCTTTTTAAATATTTCTACGGTTTTTTTTTGGGGTTGATAAAAATTTCGTTATAATATTGATTGATATTCAAATTGTAATCAAAAATTCCCATGAAAAATCTTCATTGTCCCAAATATCTGCTTAAAAATTTCGAGTCCATTTCGTAATACGTCTTGTACAAAATACTTGATCTGCCGTTTTCACTAACTAATCGCAACCTAAGCTACCGCGGTTGTCAATTCTAACTTTCAGTCTAATAAAAATCCACGAATGCTTAACCGTTCCCTTTCAAATCTCTGCTTTACCCATAAAACCAAATCCGATACAAATCTGTATCCACCAGTAAGTCGCACCAAAGTTTATGTCGCGTGGGATATCAGTTTTCCCGACTTTACCCAATAAAGGGTAACCCCTGAGCCGTTAAGTAAACAGAAAAAAGTAGAAAGAAAGGTTTGCGCGGGCCTCGGGCGACGTAACGAGTAAATCACGGGTAAGCCCCAATACGAGGCGCGCCGCCCGGCGGCACTCGCTTAAGCCCCTTAAGTCCTTTAACCCCTTTAAGTTCACCTTCCACCCCGGGACGTTTGCTTTGCCGCCTTTTTCCGCCGGCGTGTCACCGCTGATGCGGCTGACTCGGTTAACGACGTTAGCTTTGTTTAATGCACACGTGCTCACAAGATAACCTTTAACATCGCGAGTCCCGATTTATCCTTACTGATGTAGTGCTTAAAGCCTAGTTGAGCGTCATAGGCAGGGCTAGCCCGAGCATTCCAGGCGCCCTAAGCACAAAATTGAAATGGCGCCCTTTTAAGAAATTCGTGAAAAAATAAAACAATAATGTAAAGAGACTACTTATGTCATACTTAATAGAAAAATTAAATTACATATTATCATTTGTTCTGTTACTTTTAATTGTTAAAACGGGGAGTATTTTGAAGTTGTAAATTAAAAAAAAAACTTATATTTGAATATAGACGCCACGACACGAGCGCCTTAGGCCATCGCCTAGTTCGCCTAAGCTATATATGGACGGGCCAGCCGAGGTCATAAGTAATGTAATTTTGGTAATTAATAATTATATATTGTCAGATTGGATTGAAATTAAACAACCTTTGATATTATAATAAGCATATTTAAGTATATATGTACGAACCTACTTAGGTACAGAAACATTTTTTAATGAAGAAAAACTTTTAAAATCAACCTCAAAATGGTTTCTTCGAAAAATAAAAATATAAACAAACTAAACGTGTTTTAATTTTTTGCTTTAGATTCTTAAGTAATAAATATTAAACCGGGGAAGAGGGGGTTGGCCGATTTTTTTTTTACATAACCGACTCAAAACTGGCAAAAGTCGTCTTACGTAATACATAAATGAATGGCGCCTAACTAATATTTTTCGGGTCTTAATTAAGAACTACATAAATTGCTGTAATTATCTCGACGTTTCTATCGCATTGAACTCACATTGGAGTCGACCCGTGACCACGGTCGCTGCGCGTGATTAAGTCCCGAAAAATATTAGTTCTGATATTTAAAGTTCTTTTATTCATCGAATAATTCGTACGTTTTAGGTATATTATATGTATAAGTAGTATATTATGTGTTGACGGCCGATGGGGCCAAAGGTTTTCCAGTGGCATCCGCGGACCGGGAGACGCAGTGTAGGTAGACCTCCATCGAGATGGAGCAACGACCTGGTAAGGTTGCTGGAACGCGTTGGATGCGGATGGCGCAGGATCGATCTGTTTGGCGAGCCTTGGGGGAGGCCTATGTTCAGTAGTGGACGTCTTACGGCTGAAATGATGATGATGATAGTACTTTCGGCAGTTATTATTACAATTGACTTGTTCTTTATAAAGTACGCTAGGGCTCACGATGATAATATACAGGGTGATTCAGGAGTCATGACCAGGAGTGAAAGGGGTGATAGGGAGATTCATACTGAGCAACTTTTACTATGCGACCAGCCCCGAAATCAGGAAAAAAAAAAAACATCTAATTAAGAGTTAATTGACCGCTAATTGTTCGCTTACTATCCGAAATGTATAGAACAGCCAATTTTTTTATGCGATTTCGTGGCTGGTCCCTTAGTAAAAGTTGCTTAGTGTGGCTTCTCATCCCCACTTTCACTCCTGCTCCTGGCCACAGAATAAGTAATATGTAACCAGTAATCCAACTTCATACTAGAGCGCCCGACCGACGAACGCACACAGCCAAGCGTCTTACACGGCCGCTAACTAATCTTCGCTAGACAAAACAGTGCAGTTCCCACGCTCGCGCCGTGTAAGACGCTTGGCTGTGTGCGTGCGTCGATTCGGGCGGTCTAGTATGAAGTTGGATTACTGGTTACATATTATTACTTATTCTGTGTACTGACTCCTGAATCAGCCTGTTTACACGCTACATCGCCAACATATCCAGGGTTTTAATATTGTACCTATTGAACGGATAGTTTTAGCTGACCGCCCCTGTTTATATATGTTTTTATTAGACCCTTCCATAATAATATTTGGTTTGTTTACATATAGGTCAAAGTGTTACCCCGCATTGGGAGAAAGTACCACGATTTTAATATTGTTTGCTTGATAAATACAGTCTTTCATCGACTCTATAAAACATGCTGACGAATTAAGAACTTTTTTTTAAATAAATTTCAAAAATTCGAGTTTCAAAAACAAATTTACTGTATTTTCATTTCAGAAAACTACACATTTAATACAGGTGACAACTTTAAAAAATAGGGGTAGTAAATTAAATTGTCAACTAATTCAATCCAAAAGTTCATTGAGATCCACTATGTATCTATATGTAAAAGTTTGGAGCAATGCGAACAAAAGAATATCGTCCCCTTTGATTGCTAAACCTAGTTTCAAACGCGACCCAAAACGAAAACATCTATTCACGAAATGAAATAGCAAAGTGGCAGCGTAACAAATGAAAAGGCACGTACTTTCTAAGGTCATATTAGTGCCCGTGAGGAGTAACAAAAGCCAATAAAGCGGAACGAATGCGGTGTGGGGGGAGTGACCCCGTCGCCAAACTACTTTCCAGAGCCTTTACACAAATTGATTTTAAATGGCGATTTATTTCCGCCTCATATCGCCGATCCGATCTTCTATGAGTTTTACGGCTGGCTTTACGTGGGGTTAAGGAAGTTGATGTTATAAAACGGTTTATTTCTTTTTCAGGGGATCAAGCCCGCCCTTAATTATAAAGGATTAGCTGGTGGATACTTTCAGGGGACTCAAGTTACTGTTTGATTTTGTAATCGCCAGTATATAGCTAATTACGGAAAGTACAGTACTATGCGATTTAATGAACATTAGGAATGGATTTGCTGGGTTCACTCACTGACAATGCAATGGCCAGTTGTTTTTGGGCGTAAAGACGGCCAAGTTGACGTGGAACAGGGCTGGACATGTCTGGCGAATGAACCCAGAACGTTGGGCCAAAGTCGCCCCGAAATTCCTAGATCCTAGCGATGGATATCGTAAATATCGTAATAGAGGCAGACCGAAGTGGTGATGGAGAGAAGACTTATATAATTTATTACGTGGGATGGCGGGAGCTCGCGTTTGATAGGTGAGAAGAGCAAGAAAGGAGAGGCCTTTGCCCAGCAGTGGGACACAAGAGCAAACAAATAAAAAAAAAGTTTTATTTGGAGCATGCAGTACAAAAGAATGGGGCTTACTAAACAAAAAGCCTAGATAACAGATGTCCACAGAAATACAATTAAACGAAACAAAGAGATAACCAATTCCATATCAGCTCATTAAATCAAGCTATCAAGCTGAAATCTGAGTGAGTGTAACATTTATATTTTGTGTAACTTTCATCATTTTCCATTGTTTTTTAGGGTACATTAATTTTGTAAAAATAATATTATGAACACCAATTTAAAGAATGAAGTGACGGCGTATCGATTTTAGTTAGTAAATTGCATGTGATTTTAGTCAATATGTCTATATATTGTATGCGACAGTTGTATATTTTATAATTTATTTATTTTTATAATTTTATTTAATCAGACAACAAGGATCCATATAATAATAATATTAGTATTTCACTTATGACTATGTTAGTATACATATTGGACAAGTGACATTGTGTTTTTAATTAAATTTTGCATAAAAGAGCACTCATCTCTCACAGCTATCGTCTTCAGGAGGCTGTTAGTGCTGCCGCGTATTCTTATCAGAAGCGATGCCATTTTTTTCCGTAGTATAGCGTTAAAGTTAAAGCTATCTACTCGCGCTTCGGCAAACATCGTGGACGCACTGCAGAACCGTGGCAGCCCCAACAGCGCCCTGAAGGCGTTGTTGTACTGGACGCGCAGGGAGCTGATGGAGCGTTGCGTGCAGCTCGCCCACAGGGCGCCCGAGTACAGCGATGTACAGTATGCGATGTATATTGGTAAAAGTACACAAATAAGAAATTTTTGAAGTCGGTTGGTAAAATTGGAACCCCAAGAACCAGCTTGCCTACCTATGTACACAACTGGCAACTCTAAACATCTAATCCTAATAATATTATTATAGTAAAAACACTGTTCGTTCAACAGTACTCCTATTTACTCCAAACTTCTGAAAGTTTGCAAACAAGTAATTAATAAAACTCTCTCGAATTTAAACATGTCGCTAGAAAGTTCATCATTCGAAAAAGAAGCATTGATTTTGTGGAGCCTAGAAACTTCTAAAAAACTAGAAAATATTGGGTGTACCTAATTAACAGTTACGAGAAGAATCCCTTGCCGCGTCAATTTCAAGCCAAGTTTCTGCTTTTTTGTCATGATTTTTGTAGTGTACCTATAGTCGGGGTAAGAAAAGGTTCGTCACTTTTCGACCTTAACTCGTTGATATAGAGTCGAAAAGTGACGAACCTTTTCTTACCCCGACTATACATGACTCATATAATAATAATCTCCTGTTTTTAACCAATTTGATCAGTTTTTCTGAATTTGTAACTTCAAACATCGCGGTGAACGCAGCGTTCTCTGTCTCGGCGGCAAAAGAACTCTTGAACGCGGCGTTCCGCTTTGACCGCCGCGGTCTGACCACCTGATGTGTGCGTTATCGTAAGGGACTCAGCACATTCGAAAGAACGCAGAACTCTGAAAGTGGAACTCCAAACTCCGCGGCCTTGGGTGAGGCCTATGTTCAGCAGTGGACGTTGGAATTTGCATGTTAGGTATAATGTGTGACAGAAGCGTGTGAAACTATTTGTCCCTCACGTCATCAAAACATACCATGTTTTTATGCAAATAAAATTATTATGATTATGATTATTTTTCGGCTGAAATGATGATGATGTAACAAACACATAAACACACGAACGCATAGAACGCACATACTGACAAACTTTTGCATTTATTTTATAGTAGAATAAGTCAAACATGATGAACTAATATATAGCTTCAGAGTAAATTACAAGCTGAAAACGACGTAAACGAGTTTAAAAACCAAGAGTCTAACTTCAAATGCGCTGTTTTTTACTAGAATTGAATGCATAACGGGTATTTCAAATAAAAGTTGGCTGTTAGAGTTTCACCCTTTTGCGAATTTGTGCAAATAACTTTATGAGAGAGTACAATAGGAGTTGGAGGTTTTTTGCGGACCTATTTCTAACAAATGTGACGGTATGGAAATAACTGCTGTAAATTGTTTTCTCAAAAATGATCGTCAAAGTCGTCATTGGTAACTTTGTAACTGGGTAGTTCTACTAGTTAGCGTTTCAACTGCTATCAGTACCTATCCTGTCGCATATAGCTATTGAAGAAATTAACCGCATCTAGCAGGTTTTTATTTATTTAGCAGGTTGTTATTTAGGTTAGACGACCAGATGGCCTAGTGGTTAGAGAACCTGACTACGAAGCTTGAGGTCCCGGGTTCGATTCCCGCGTCGGGGCAGATATTTGTATGAAAAATACGAATGTTTGTTCTCGGGTCTTGGGTGTTTAATATGTATTTAAGTATGTATCTATCTATATAAGTATGTTTATCCGTTGCCTAGTACCCATAACACAAGCTTTCCTTAGCTTACTTTGGGACTAGGTCAATTGGTGTGAATTGTCCCGTGATATTTATTTATTTTATTTTTATTTTTATTTATTTATAAAACGATACAGTGTGCTTACAATCAAAATAGTAGATTGTTCAACAAGGGACTAAAACAAGCCATAATGACACGAGATATTTAGCCACCCGAGCGATAGCGAGGGAGGCTATAATTCGAGTTGTCATTATGGTAGTTTAGTCCCGCGTTAAACACTCTACTTTTCACTTTGAATGCGAGGAAAAAAACGAAGTACAAAATTACTTTTTTACAACGTATGCTCAATACGAGCAATGGACATCTGTTCCAAATTGAAATAGCAAAAAAAAATACCGCTGTCTTTTCTTTTCTTTTATATTTTTTTGTAAAGTGACGCTTTAAATGCTTGCATAATTAGCCAACAGATTCTAACTTAAAGACTATGTTAAAACTAATTGGACTATGCATGTAAGAATGATAATTGTTCATTCATTAGAATCGGCAAATAAATTAACCTAATTGATCTAAGTTCACACACAAAATATATTGTTAACTGAAACACTTACCCGTGAATAAAGAAACGACTTTTTTTTTTTTTTTTTTTTTTTTTATTGAGAAACAAACAGTCATACATAAATATGAAATTTAAATAGATAACAGTAAACAGACCTATAGTTTCCTTAATCGATTGGTTAAAGAAAAACGTGGCCAAAAGGGGTAACAATAGAAATATACACATTATTATATAAACTTAAAAACTCCATAAAACGACACAATAAAAACCAATCCCAAGAATCAGTAGATCAAGGGATAAGTTAATTTTTTAAACATCCATCTCCATTGATAACTAAATTATTAAATTAATCATTATTCAATTGCAAAATAGGTAATAGATATCAAAAAGAAAATGCAACCATTAACCTAAAATAACAATAGGCATGATACGCTTAAGCAGACGCTAAGAATAAGGATTACTAGCGTCTACTTGAACGATTTTTTAAGCAATGCACATGTACAATTAAAGATATCCACGCCACTGAGTCTCGCGTCATTATTAAATAATTTGCAGGCTCGTTTAATAAAAACATTCCCGGCATAATGGGTCCGACTGCGTGAAATAGAAAAAAGATCTTTTTTGCGGCACTGGCGCTCTCGTCTACGCGGAACTCTAAAACTAATATTTTGTAATAATGCAGGGGCATCTAATTCTGAATGAATAATTTTATAGAGTAGGACAGAGTCCACTGAATCACGGCGATCACTGAGTTTTTGCATATTGAAGCGGCTAGAAATGTCTGTATAATCTGTATATATTTGACCAGTCCTAAAAGCAAGTGATTTAATAAATTTCTTCTGGAGATTTTCAATGCGATTAATGTGAATAGCATGATAAGGCTTCCACACCGAACACGCAAACTCTAGTCGACTGCGGACAAAGCTGTTATACAAGATTTTGTATGTCAAAGGATTTCTGAAAGGCTTACCTACGCGCAAAATGAAACCCAGCTGCTTGTATGACTTGTTTAGAATTTTGTCAATATGAGAAAGGAATGTAAGTTTACTATCTAACAAAACACCAAGGTCACGAATTTCCGTAACTCTTCTCAAAATTTTACCTGATAGATTGTAATTAAAATTTATTACTTTTCCTTTTTTTCTTGTAAATGTTATAACGTTGCACTTATCCAAGTTTAAAAATAGATGATTAGATTCAAAATATGCCACCAAATTATTCAAGTCATCTTGTAGTTTAACACAGTCATTTTCATTTTTAATGATCCTAAAAATTTTTGTGTCATCCGCATAAAGTAACAAGTTAGAGTTTTTAATTTGGTCAGAAATGTCATTCACATAAAGCGTAAAGAGCAATGGACCTAAATGGGAACCTTGAGGCACTCCAGAACTAATTGATTTCCATTCTGACTGATAACCCAATAAAACCACGGACTGAACTCTATTTTCAACATAGGATTTTAACCAACGAAAAAGATCACCATGTATACCTAGTCGCCAGAGCTTTAATAGCAAAGTATAGTGACAAATTTTGTCAAAAGCCTTGGCGAAATCAGCAAAAATGGCGTCAAGGCTATAACCATCATCCATAGCGCTATTAATTTTCGTTTAAGTTTATTTTCTATATGCCAATTCTTTGTTAAATTATATCTCATTATACTTTCTATTTACTATTAAACGCAACTGACATCGCATTATTTTGAAGTCACGTCATATTAACTTTCAAACGTAACTGCTCTATCTACCGTACACTCCAGTACTGCTTTGCCGACAGTGCGGATTGCTATTTTATCGACAGAGCAGGGAACTGCTTTGCCGACAGCATTTTTAAAAAAAAAAACAAATTAAAAAACACCTAAGCTAAAGGAAATCTTTCTTTACATGCAAAATAAAATGAATCCATCTTTAATATTTTATAATTAAATAGATTAATATTCGTAATTATTCAATGTGTTTCACGAAATAATTATTTTTTAAATATTTTTTATACAGTTGTCATTTTGAGGTTATTTCCACGCCCTAAAGGCTTCCACAGACCGAAGCGTAGGGCGCTACAGTGCGTCCGCAGCGCGCTACGGTCTGTGGAAAGCTTTAAAATTGTCTATACCCAGTTACTGAAAATGGCGATATCCTCCATTCACAAACACCGTGATTGGCAGTTTAGGGGTTTCCATAGTCAATTAAAAAAATTTTACTTTAAAAAGAGCTTTAGTCCCGATATGCAGAGACTAAAGTAACATTTTAAGAGCATGAGAAGTGAAAAATATATAATTTCATGCTAACAGTAGGTATGATGACACCATCATCCCAGCTTAATACGTCCCACTGCACAGGCCTCCTCCCAGAATGATGACATATGGCGCTTTAGAAATTTTACTTTTCCACTGACAACTGATAGCAGTGGAAGCCGTCTTGGAACTACCTGACTACTACATATCGGAAGGTGAAATGTATTATCATAATTGCAGGTCAATTTGAAATGAACAAAATAAAAACATTGCTGGAGCGCTAAAATCTTCAGCGACGTTGCATATTAGGTAATTCCATTGTTGTTAGTTAACTTTTTAAAAATGTAAAAACAAACAAGGAAGTTTGTGAAGGTACAAAATATCTTATACATCAAATTAAAAAAAAATCTAGTCCGGAAGTGTTTCTGCATCTGCATAAAAAACGTCTCGTCACATTAAGTCAGGTCGTGTCTACCAACGCCTTCAAAAACATACCTAAATCGCGCTTCTTTCACTCTTCGGTTACCGAACTAAAATTTTCACAGCTATTAATATTGTACCTACAAAGTATAGTCGGGGTAAGAAAAGGTTCGTCACTTTTCGACTCTATATCAACGAGTTAAGGTCGAAAAGTGACGAACCTTTTCTTACCCCGACTATACATACCTAGGTATGTACGTTGTAACATCTGTGTAAACTTGCATTCATAATCAATTCAAAAATATTTTAGGCGTATTGCTTCACTGTATTTCGTTAAACACAGATTTTATGACAGTATTAGAAAGTGGGCAAGCTGCAGCGAGGTAATAGAAATAGTGGCCGCAGTAACCCTTCGGTGGCCTTCATTTACTGCGGACTTCTTTACACCCCTTCATAATTGCGAGGGTTGAACGCAAAAAAACATTTTTCCTTTTTTCTCCCCGCCAAAAATTCGCCAATTGTGTTTTATAGTCGCCAAGGATTTTTAGCACACTATTAGACGCAATAACAGTTAAGTAGTTTTGTTTTGTACGTTTTATTTTGGTGCGTAGATAATGCATGAAAGCAATAAGCCTTTTGGCAATGAAATGTTTTTGCGAACTATGGAAATAACTCTTTGGGTTTAATTACTTTTTAGTCCTGTTATGCCGTGGATGTGCTTTTTACAAGCTTTTTATTGTTATTGCAATTCCCGCTACAGTAGGTAAGTTATTTTGCATTATTTAATATTCGCATTTATTTAGTTATATAACATCTAAAGATAAACGTTATTTGCAATTAATAATTAATTAATCAGATTTCTTTCTTACCTGTCTTCTAGTACACGCCATACGCCCTTTCAACATCATCGTTGTAAAAAAAACTTTTTTAGGGACAATAGTTGTTAAAATCTTAACTAGAGCGGCAAAAGTCAAATAATAAGGTCTTAATAAATTGATCCTCACAGCAGGTACTGTACCTACCTGCCACTACACAAATACTCGGTAGAGTTGCCCCAAAAAAATGTAGATTGAGACATTTGCGACCGCAAAGGCTAAAAGCGGCGGGGGGCTGTACCGACTGACGGGTTTTTCATGTTTCTTTTCAAGTTTTCTAGTAAATGTCAGTCAGTAGATCTGATGTCAGTGAGTAATGCGTCGATAAATTGTCGATGCGATGAGAACTTTAAGACGACAATAACTGTCGATAAGGATTTTGCGGTCAGTCGTGCTACAATGGGGTTTGAGATAAGTGAAGGTGTATTGGTTCATCTATTGATAAGAATGATAAGCTAGGTGAAGGTATAAACTACTTAAAAGAAAATAAGTGCCAGAGTTTCAATGAAAATGAAAATACATTTTTGCGTTTTTGTTTGAATACCTTTAATGTGACAAGAAGTATGTATTTTGTATTGTATTAGGTATACTGAATAATAAATAAAGCCCTATTTTAGACAAGGAGTGTTAGAAATGATTAGTAATTTGTGTCATACACATTTTATAGTCAACTTCTTTCCTGTGGACATGGCAACTTAACTGAAGAACTTAACTAAATAACTTAGCTTTTAACTAGTTAACTTAGCTTATTCAAAAAGGGAACGCTACCAGTACCTACTTTCGGAATCATTCCCAAGGGCCATCATTTCATAATATATTATGTCTTATTTTTTTTTCTATTTCTTAATCTACATCTTAATTAAGGTTTAGAATTTACATTAAAAGGTGCCGTTCCGATTAATTTAAAAAAATTAAAATCATGTGACTATTTCATTTGTCCATAAACCACAGAAAAGCAATCGCTTCCTTATAATTATACGCTATAACATTAGATTTTATGTTTCACTGAAGCCTCCGCCCCTAAGACCACCTTTGAAGTGCTTATTTATCGTTTTTAGAATGGGAAATACAAAAAACGAACTACTTAGGTATGAAACTTATTAAACTTTGTAGTATTTTTTTAATATTTGCACATGTATATTTCATCATCTCAGTCTACATACGCCCCATTAGTGGACACGGCCTAGGCCTCCTCTCAGAATGAAAGGGTTTGGGCTGTAGTTCCCACGTGGGTCCAGTGCGGATTTGGAACTTCATTCACACCATTGAATTGTTTCGCTAATGTGTGCAGGTATCTCCACGATGTTTGTCCTTTACCGTAAAGCCTGTGGTGAATTCCAAATGTTTCGCATATTCTGAAAAACTCAGAGCTATACGAGCCCGGGATTTGAACCACGGTCCTCTGGTTGAGAGGCCATAGGTGAAACCACTAGGTTACCACGGTTTCTATGATTGTATATTTGTTGAAATATAATTATGATGCCTTTAAACATTGACATTATTTATTGAGATGGATAGAGGAAACAATAAGAGTTAAATGGATCGGTGTGGCGATTAACGAAATTAAACGACGGCCAAATGTGTAGTATTCCCGAATTAGTGGGATGGGAAGGCTTGGCTTACATGCCGTCGTATACGTTATCGATTTGTGTTTTTTTTTTATACTAGCCGTTGTCCGTGATTCCGTCCGGGGTAAATTCGTTTACCGCCGTCCCGCGGTAACTATGCAATTGGATGAAATATGCCCTATGTCCTTGGGTCCATGGGTTGGGTTTCTTGGGTGGTGTAGGTACGCCGAAAATCATTTCAAAGTAAAAAAGAATGTCACAAAGTTATGACATAAGATGCTAATAACCAACTGTTTCGTGTGTAAGGTTTCAATTAATTTCACAAGCTTTTGTTTCATCCATTTTTTACTGATTTCTGTCATGTTCTAAGATAAGTCTGTAGCATACTTGCTGCCTCCTGTTTGTACCACTTATCGGTCGATCATAATGAATGATATGATACGGTAAAGTCGGGGCCGAAATTAACCAAAATAGTTTGACCGATAAGATTGTTGCCGGACATGAAAAAATATTAAAATTTTCTCGACGTAGCTCAGTGTGCATATATAATTTATACCGTGAGATTTTTAGAGACACAATTCTATGGTTTATATGAAGTTATTCATCGGCATTGGACCTATGTGGGGACGACAGCCTAAGCTCTCTCTTCTTGAAAGGAGGCCTGTGTCCAGAAGTGGACCACATACTAAGCCGGAGATGAATATTACTTGTAAGTAAAGTAGGTATTTCTAAACCTTTTTACCTATCCATAAGCATAACACTCAAACTGAATATCGTCAGGGATAATTCCACGAATCTCACAACCAAAATAAAACAAATAATATGATGTTAAAACCGTCCCTGTAAAACTACATGTAGTGCAGATACGCGGTAATTACGTGTGGTAGATAAGCAGCTTCGCGCTATCCCCGACGATAAGCAATCTTTAATTTCCCCGCTCCATGTAACCCCACGTAGTTCTGACATCCCGTTTATGCGCGTGAGTGTTCAGAAAGCATGCAAGTCGCGCTCTCGTTAAATTTTATCGCCTCTAATGGCTACCCGCGCTGATTTGTAGCGCTACGTAGCGAGCTTTAGCCCTCATTATAAATAGTCTCTGGACGTTTCTATTTCTAGTTGAGCATTTGTAGTACAAAGATGTTCTGTACTATAGGCCATCAGCGACTACTTATATAATTAAGTATCATCATCTTCATCATTTCAGCCGAAAGACGTCCACTGCTGAACATAGGTCTTCCCAAGGCGCGCCAAACAGGTCCCGTGCCATCCGCATCCAACGCGATCCCGAAACCTAAAGTCGTCGGTACATCTTGTTGGAGGCCTACCTACACTGCCTCTTCCTGTAAATAATTAAGTATATTAATATGTTATTTGACACCATTTACCAATAATACCACTACCAATAAGTCAAGGCACTTAGTGGTTTGGCCTAAGGTCTTTCCAAGCAGAGGAGCCCGGGCTCGTACCTACCTACGACTTTTTCGAAATTTTACATTAAAAAAATTACCATGGGCTTTACGGTGAAGGCAATTTGGCAAGTACCTAGGCACTATTCGTGCCAGCGCCTACAGCAAAATAGGCGCACATAGAAGTTGAGTTGCGGAAAACAGTTTGCTATTACCTATGTTACCCGTGAATCATCTGAAAGTGTTATACTTATCTTTTCAATAATGACTTCCGAAATTCACACGCACATGAATCAATCGCGCTTTTACGGTGAAACGCAAAAAACAAGGTGCAAAATAAAATGAAACTCCATCCGAAATATTTTTATCACACGAATATATTATTCGTATTTATAGTTAAAAGATCATTTGTTGAAACGGAGCCAAATTTCCGGCGAGCTTTCAACAGAATTTACAAAAAGCTCCATAAATTGGCAAATAATCCCCCGCATAACGCAACCTTTGTTTGGCCACACGTGCTTTTAATATCTGGCTGGCCTGGCAACAAAAGCTGGGCTTAGTCTTTGTGACGCCACCCAAAGTAAACATGGCTCTTGTAAAAACTTGACAGTGAACTTTGTTTGAGATACTTGGGTTCCGTACTCAAACTATAGGTACAAGTTGTAGTTCTATTTTATCAGTCTTGATTTGGGTGCTTCTGAGACAGATTAGATCAATGGTCTAAGGAAAAGTTTAAGAAACGAGTGAGGTGGAGGAACTGCTCTGAGGCAATGTTTCACTGTTAATATAAATTCACTTTTCTTTTAAACTGATTTTTGGTGTTCGGTTGGGCTGGGTCAAATCTCCGTCATTGTTATATTGTATAATTTTACATTAGATATATTAGTATGACATGGACACTCAAAGCCACTGATAGACAAAAAGTGTCCTTTGAAATGTTGTGCTGGCGTCGCTTATTAAGGATACCATGGACTGCCCACCGTACAAACGTGTCTGTGCTGAAGGAGCTCAAATTGGAGAAAACACAGCGTTTATCTTCGATCTGCCTGCAACAAATAGTGCGGTACTTCGGTCATGTAGCGCGTAGGGGAGCGGAGAATTATGACATGTTAATGTTGACTGAAAAAATAGAGGGTAAAAGACCTCGAGGCCGAAGCCCCAAATGATATGGGCAGACTAGATCTCGGAACAACTGGACTTAACTGTCAGCGCTGCACTTCATCAAGCACCTGAACGCAGCCGATAGCGACAGATAGGAACTACATATAGCGTACGAAATTAGTGTGAAAAATTACATTTTAAATTTACCACGACATTTACGGTAAGGGCAAACTCAATCGTGTGTGTGAAGTGCCCAATCCCCTGGGCCAACCTAGAAACTACGGCCCAAGCGTTCTGATAGGTGGCTTGTGCCCCACAGTACGACGTACCGGCTAAGATGATAATTAAGGTCATAAGAGAAAAAGACCTTCAAACCAATAATTCCCTGCGCACCCCAAAACTTACGCCGCGAAAAACACCAGTGTTAATAAATTTTATTAAACGATGCGACGACAATGCTTCATTCAATTGTCGGACGACAAGCCGTGACGAATTTGTCATGAAACTGTCGCCATTGTCTGCATTAAGGAAGGAGCTTCCGGTGACCGGGATAGCTCCCGGCGATATCTTGCCATCGATACTTTTTTCCCCGTTTTCTTGCTATCGATATGCTTTTTTTTTTACTTGAAAACAAGGTTGCATTCATGCGATATGATATACCTGCTTAGTGATTCTCACTACTTGTGTTTACTGATGCTTTGACGTAAAAAGAGACGTCTAATAGTTATTGTTGTATCCAGCTAGTTGTTGTGTGAAGAAGTTTGGCGAATTTGGTTTATGGTTCACTTTATAATTTTATTTAATCACTAGCTTTTGCCCGCGACTTCGTCCACGTGGAAATAGTAATTTGGGCAGGTTATTTTTTTTTATCCAATTTGCTTTTTCATCAATTAGGACTCTCCTTAGTTTTCGATATAAAAAAAATTACCCGCCCCCCCACACAGCACCTCCCGCACACCCGCGTTCGTCCCAAGTCAAGCGTGCCTATGGGCTGGCGCTCACTGACGGCATGGCACGGCATGGCATTTTATTACTATGAAGTTATTTTGAATCTTATTTCAATGAGTTTAGAATTCATGTTACTTTATTTCGATACCACGATGCCGCGACGTGCCCAGGGATGACGCAACGCATAACCAATAAAGTAACATGAACTCTAAACTCATTGAAATAAGATTCAAAATAACTTGATAGTAATAAAATGCCATGCCGTGCCATGCCGTCAGTGATTGCCGGCCCTATAGAAGTTTTACTTCTAAAACCCCCGCACCTCCCCCCTCCCCCCCATCCCCACCCCCCCGGTGGTTTTGTCAAATATCTTGAAAACGGTGCATCCTACGGCAAAATCAATGAAATTTTCATCCCCCATTTAAAGCCCCCGCACCCCCTCCCCCGCACCCCCTCCCCCGCACCCCAGCGCCTATAGCCTTCCTCGATAAATGGGCTATCTAACACTGAAAGAATTTTTCAAAAAAATAAACAAACTCTTCAGCATTATAATATTAAAGTATAGATAGCCCTCCGTCCGCAGTTTCGCCCGCGATAAATTAATTTTCCCGTAGGAAAAGGTATTTTCCCGCGGTAAAAAGTAGCCTATGGTCGCTCAGTGATAATGTAGCTTTCTAACGGCAAAAGAATTTTTGAAATCGGTCTAGTAGTTTCGGAGCCTATTCAATGCAAACAAACAAACAAACAAACAATCAAATCTTTCCTCTTTATAATATTAGTATAGATTAGTATAGATAAAACGAGGAATTAGCGGGTGAATTCTAAATTCAAAAGATACGTTTAATCGGAATTTAATTTATTTAATTTATTTATTTATTTAATTATAACTGAACTGATTGGGAATTCCTACGGGATAAGGAAAAACGGGATTTATATATTCAGTAACTGATACCGATGACGATGATAATGGATGGGTGGATGTAGCAGTTGCCAGAATTTGTTTTATTAAATGAAAGAGATGAAGAAGCTTTTCCACGAATTGGAATTCTGCACGGACACAGTCGCGGGCAAACGCTAGTTGTTGAAATAATGTAAAAACAACACCAGTAAACCACCGAGTTCACTAACCTTTTGATTTATATAATTTTTTAATTTTGTATTGTATCTCTCGAAAAGTAACGCTAATAATAACTGCGGGAGCACTGGTCGATCTGAATAAATGAATATAGCCTTAATTGACACGCAGAAATGTAGAAATTCGACTGTTAGTCGCGTGTCGCTACTGTCGCGCAAATATAAATTCACATATAAGGTTTCCAATGCGTGGCCCTTCGAACCGGATGGCAATGTTTCTGCTTTTTTGCTTCTTTGAAATATTAATTGTTAACATGAGCAAGAGCACAAGCGAGATGTTGTTTTTGTTGTTGTTGTTGTTGTTTTTGTGTCTATTGGGTTCCAAGCAACGGGCATCAGAGCAGGGGCAGGCCAAAACGGAGATGGTTTGATGATTTGATCTGTTTTGACCCATTTTGGCAAGATTTTTCTAAGGATGGAAATAAAAAGGGAAGGCCTTTGGCCAGCAGTACGACATCTAACACCTGTAGGTTATTGAAAAAAACCGGCAAAGCAGTGGGCAAAAGCTACATACATAATTTTTTTTATAAATCGAACTGACTGACTGACTGAAACTGACCTAGTACTTCCTTCTACTCCTACCAACTATTCATACTGAAGGAATTTGCAGTATTTGATACGTTGGCAGGCATAAGGGTGAATCCACACCGAGATGCGATGCAACGCGACGCAGCACTGTACGTATAATCGACCAAGAAATTCCTTTAACATAAAAACCTGGATCAAAATGCCTATTTGACGTTGCGTAGGTCAAAACCGTGTGTAGTTTCACACTGTCGTCTTTTTCTATTATATGGGGGTGCAGCGAAACGGAATAACTGGGTTACTTTATGAATCCGTATCTCTTTCATTGTTTCAACGCTGAGTTCAGCTGATTACTCGGATCGCGCGTTATGGCAACCGTAACAAAACTTCTAGGTCATCTAGATCATAATCTCGTGTCACGGTGTTTTATGAAACTTTTTTCTCTTTATTCAGTAGGCCTGAGAATAGGTCGTTTGTAGGCTATTTTTTATACCTACCACTATTCTTCGCGGACGGAGTCGCGGGCAACGGCTAGTTTTTCATATAAAATATAACTTTAAGAAAATACTAAATCACATAGCGGAAAGCTTCAGGACGGCTAACGCTCTGCTTGCTTGTTTCCGTAGTGTTCAGTAATTATTCCAAAAAATACAAACAGTTACAAAACTTATAATACGGATTGATAGTGCATTCACTCGAAATCTTACATTAAATAAATAAAACGTGGGACGATTGACACCAATTGACCAAGTCCATTGGTTCTACTACTTAGTAGGGGAGACCGGGGCTGATAGACTAACTTTTGACTTAAGCTGGTATATCTTTGATGTTTGAATTATTATAATAAAAAAAACAGATGTTACAGATAGAAGGGCTATTTGGCTAAGTAAAATATGACCTTGTAACCCATATAATTATACTTTTAGTACTTTTATAGTTGATTTACCAAACCTCTGACTCTTAGTCGACCTACCCCATGTCCGGGGTAGGTTGACTATAAGCACGGGGTAGGTTGACTATGGCGGTAATTAGTGCAAATATAGAGGAGAACATAGAATAAAACAACATAATTCACAAAATATTAACGAATTATTTAATTTAATCACAAATAAACTTAAATTTGAGATCTTCTCTTAATGAAAACTTAACAATAACAGCTCTTCTTTAACCATTAAAAACTTACATTAACATTACCTGTTATTGCAACACTAAGTAACCTGAACATTCATTATTATCATTCTAATAATCACTAATCTGAGATCAAATTGCTTTAACGAAAATATTAATCAACATAGTAAGTCTTTAAATATTTCTTTCCAAGATGTCTTTTGGTAGGGGAGACCGGGGCTGGTTGACTATAGGGGTAGGTAGACTAAGCGGCAATAACTCGCCAGTATCACGCGTTTTCCGTTAACCAATCACGAACAAGGATGCCTCCCCGCGCCCCGCTTACTTGTGGGAAGTGCGCTGCCGCAGTCCGCGCGCGTTCATGAGTGGCGACGCATGTTGTATTTTTGGCCTCGGTAAGTAACTTTTTTCGTTCGTACTTTTTTTGTTATTGTGCATTTGTGTCTATTTGAATCAATGTTTTCGTTATGCTAAATGTAAGTGTGATGTTCTCTTTCTATATTACGTGATATTTTTTCCACGTTAGCGCCATTGTTTAGATAAGCCACGAGGTTGAAGTTCAAAATGGCGTCAGGGGCTGGTTGACTAAATTTTTTGGGGTAGGTAGACTAATTAGTCAACCAACCCCTTTAAAGTAAATTATATTTTTAGAGATTGTGTGGTGTAAACGTTAATTAATAGGCACTCTTTCTTAAAATAGTATTTAGCACTAAATTACGGTCTTCTCTCACGTACTAAATTATAGTTGTATTTTTACAGAAAATGAGGACGTACAAGAGAAAAACTGAGAGAGGTGATGTACCAAAAGACATCTTGGAAAGAAATATTTAAAGACTTACTATGTTGATTAATATTTTCGTTAAAGCAATTTGATCTCAGATTAGTGATTATTAGAATGATAATAATGAATGTTCAGGTTACTTAGTGTTGCAATAACAGGTAATGTTAATGTAAGTTTTTAATGGTTAAAGAAGAGCTGTTATTGTTAAGTTTTCATTAAGAGAAGATCTCAAATTTAAGTTTATTTGTGATTAAATTAAATAATTCGTTAATATTTTGTGAATTATGTTGTTTTATTCTATGTTCTCCTCTATATTTGCACTAATTACCGCCATAGTCAACCTACCCCGTGCTTATAGTCAACCTACCCCGGACATGGGGTAGGTCGACTAAGAGTCAGAGGTTTGGTAAATCAACTATAAAAGTACTAAAAGTATAATTATATGGGTTACAAGGTCATATTTTACTTAGCCAAATAGCCCTTCTATCTGTAACATCTGTTTTTTTTATTATAATAATTCAAACATCAAAGATATACCAGCTTAAGTCAAAAGTTAGTCTATCAGCCCCGGTCTCCCCTACATCACCTCTCTCAGTTTTTCTCTTGTACGTCCTCATTTTCTGTAAAAATACAACTATAATTTAGTACGTGAGAGAAGACCGTAATTTAGTGCTAAATACTATTTTAAGAAAGAGTGCCTATTAATTAACGTTTACACCACACAATCTCTAAAAATATAATTTACTTTAAAGGGGTTGGTTGACTAATTAGTCTACCTACCCCAAAAAATTTAGTCAACCAGCCCCTGACGCCATTTTGAACTTCAACCTCGTGGCTTATCTAAACAATGGCGCTAACGTGGAAAAAATATCACGTAATATAGAAAGAGAACATCACACTTACATTTAGCATAACGAAAACATTGATTCAAATAGACACAAATGCACAATAACAAAAAAAGTACGAACGAAAAAAGTTACTTACCGAGGCCAAAAATACAACATGCGTCGCCACTCATGAACGCGCGCGGACTGCGGCAGCGCACTTCCCACAAGTAAGCGGGGCGCGGGGAGGCATCCTTGTTCGTGATTGGTTAACGGAAAACGCGTGATACTGGCGAGTTATTGCCGCTTAGTCTACCTACCCCTATAGTCAACCAGCCCCGGTCTCCCCTACCTAATCAAATCGTCAGTGTCCAAAGCATATTATCTTATGTCATGTTTTTATTGTTTGTTGTTAGTATGTATTTCCAAATTAATTTAAGCTAAGGCTCTTCGAGGCTAGACTTAATATGCTGTTATTGAACCGGTGAGATACAAAATTTGGCCTCATCTGCACTTTCCGTCGGGTGAGATAGGAGATAAGCACGGGTCGGGATTAATAATAATGATAAATGATAAATGATAAAAGTTTATTGTACGAGAAATGCTTACAAGAAGAATCATTGACACTGGATCCTGTGCTAGGGGTCCCTGTGTTACAAGATCCAGGTAAAAAAAAAACACCAAATAATGAGCACTGTACATCGTACAGAAAAAGTGAATACAAAGATACAAAAACTATTTGCTAATCATTTAGGTCTACTTATATCTAACCTAAAATTAACATATATCTATTTCTCCACTGCGCGTGTGTGAGTGTACATTTCAGGCATTTTATAATAATAATAATAATAGCCTTTCATTCAGATTTCTTAACTAATTATAATGAATTTAAACTTACTATAACTAACATTGGATTCTTAAACTTAATGGACTATTTAAACTAGTATCTGCTGTTTAGTTATCTTTCCTAGATCTGTTTGCCAGTCGGCAAAGGTTTCCTCCAACCTTATCCATTATTTCCGTTCTTGGAGCAATTCTGTTCCACATGACTCCTGCCACTTGTTTAATGTCGTCATCCCACCTTTTCTGCGGTCTACCTCTTTTCCTTTTGCCTTCTCTGGGATACCATCGAGTCATTCTTTTGCTCCATTTGTTGTGTCCTCTTATCACGTGGCCAGCCGACGACTTTGGGTTTATATAATTTCATACTAAATACAAACTGAAACATAGATGCACAGAAAAAACCCCAGAAAAAAGACCAGCGCTGGGAATCGAATCCAGGTCCTTGGCATTCCGTGCCACGTGCTAAACCCCTACAACACCACTGGTCAGGAGTTTAGACGCAAATTTTTCCTATGCATCATATATTTCAGCTTGCTATAATCACTTCTGCAGTGATACTGTGCCATCTATCTATGTTCAGTTCTCATCGAGGAACGTCAACATTCCTTCGGAATTAACCGCTACCCGGACTAAGAGATGTCGCTACTAGGCCATACTTTAACAAGTTTGGTTTATGCTTTGAGAATTAAGGGTTTATGTTAAAATAAAATGTCGCCCGCTACAGAATACTCCCGTGCATATGACGGACGTATGGCTGTTGTTTAGCCCAACAATGTATGAAACTTTTTGTCCGCCAATCGGCGCGTGTCCCAGCTTGATGGGAATTTGTTTGTCCCGGAACCGTGTATTGCGACAGTTGGTGTAAAGAACAGCTTTAATCGGAATAAGGGTTTGCGTTTCAGCGAATTTAAAAAACCGGCCAAGTGCGTGTCGAGCTACTCTTAGTAAAGTATCGAGATAATTCAGCCATTCGTCAAGAGATGGCACCACGCATTAAAAGTAAATGTCATCGAAATGTTTCGTTCGAGCAAATTTTGATATAAGGTAAAAGTAGGTACCAATACCCGACACCTCAACGCCCAGTAGATGACACCTACCTGTCACCTCTCTTACTATGACATAAGATTGAAGGTGCCATACATTGGGTCAGTGTCGAGGAGAGGGACGTTTACCTTAAGAAATCATGCACATAATTATATATTTTCACTTCTCATGCTCTTAAAATGTTTCTTTAGTCTCTGCATATCGGGACAAAAGCTCTTTTTTGATCTCTAGGTATTAAAGTAATTTTTTTTTAATTTACTTTGGAAACCCCTAAACTGCCAATCACGGTATTTGTGGATGGAGGATTATTGCCATTTTCAGTGACTAGGCATAGACAATTTTAAAGTTTTCCACAGACCGCAGCGCGCTGCGGACGCTCCGAAGCGCTCCGTTAGCGCCCTGCGCTTCGGTCTGTGGAAGCATTTAGTGCGTGGAAATACCTAACCTCAAAATGACAACTGTATAAAAATATTTTAAAAAATAATAATTTCGTGAAACACCATGAATAATTACGAATATTAATCTATTTAATTATATTAAAGATGAATTCATTTTATTATGCATACTTAGTCCAATTAGCTATGAAAATAATTTTCAAGTTTGAATCTGTTGGCTAAATATGCAAACATTTAAAGCGTCACTCAATAAAAAAAAACCGCGGAACAAATTTAAATTGCTATTTGAATTCTGAACAGACGTCCATTGCTCGTATTGAGAGTACGTTTTATAAAAGTAATAATTTTGTAGACTAGTATACCTAAAACATTGTTTTTTTCCTCGCATTCAAAGTGAAAAGTAGAGTGTTTAACCACAGATTACTTAATAGTTACTTCGTAACAGATACTGCATCCCGTACAAAATCTTGGTACTTACCGCGATTGTAGCCACAGATTATACTACTCCGTCTCCTTAAGAATGTGTGCGTGCCGACAGTGACAAGGGCTGGCAGTTTGGATTAAAATTTTTTTTTCTACATGTTGTTTTACCATTTTGTCGGGATAATTGCTATATATTATATCCATGCAAACTTTCTAGCACTAATATTCTTTAAGCTAAGCCACGGACGGACAAAGAGACAGACGGTCATGGCGAAACTATAAGGGTTCCGTTTTTGCCATTTTAGCTCTGGAATCCTAACAAAAAAGGATATTTATTGTAATGCGTAGAACACATTGCCATGCTCATAGTACCCTAGCGTTATACTAAATACGAAGGTTAACTTTCGAACTTCGCATCGTGCCATCCCGCTCACGCTTATAGCTTTTTATAGAAGAGTAAGAGGGACAGCACGATACGAACTTCCAAATTGTTATATTAGCTATTAATTCTAGCATAGTCATATTAAAATTTGCCCCCTGTTTCACCATTCACTTATAAAAGTTCAGGCGGCATATTTTTTCCGTGGAACACGAATGAACGTGCGTCGGCGCGCGCTTGTGACAACCTACTGGAATTTCGATCGCAGGCGATCGTCCCCGCGGTAGGTAAATATCGCGCGTAAGTACATGGCATGCATGAGGCCTGGTTTAACGCGAGACTAAACTGCCATAATGACACGCGAATTATAGCCACCCTCGCTCTGCTCGGGTGGCTAAATATCATGTGTCATTATGGCTTGTTTTAGTCCCTTGTTGAACAATCTACTATTATTTATTTGCTAGCCTTAGCCCGAAATTCTGGAATCAAAAAATATATTGTGCTCTTCATTAAATTTACATAAAAATACCGGTGCCAAATTTCCCGTCTTTAAACCTAGCGGACTCCATGGGAATATCACGGTGGTATTTCAGACGTCAAACTATCACATACCAAATTTAATTCAAATCCATCCAGTCAGTTTAGCGAGAAGGAGTAACCAACAAACACACATACACTCGTTTTTTTTTTACATAAAACTGACTCGTGATTGACCACTATCTCACCTGATGAAAAGTGTAGATGAGGCCAAGGGTATTTATAATATTAGTAGGGTCAACAGCTTAAATAAGTGGTAATTTCTGTACCTTGTTATTTTCAATCGTTTGACAATTTTGTATGACATTTCAAACATGATGTTAAAGTGACAAGGTACCATCGCCCCAGACGTCAGATACTCATTTTCAAAACAAATTTGCTTGCAGCCGTTGATGTTTATTGCTATGGATTGTTATGGACAGATGTCTAGCCACTGCACGCAAACTGGGCCTTTAAGGTGGTTATCTGGCGCTTGGGGCGATAGTACATAAATGATCACTACAATCAAACACACATTACATTACATCATTTACACATTTTGTACATTTTTTCACTGCAATCAAAGTACCAAATCCGATATAGAACGAACAATGACCGGAATAGTGACTGGGTTAGGTTGTGGTCTCACTCGTTGCTTTTCCGCGCTGCGGCCAACTCGCTTCCTGTGCCTACCAAATCCTTCACTAGCATCACAGTATTTCTAATAGAAACTGGCTAACTAAAGTGTGATTAAGAAATACATAATTATGTATTAAGTAGTGTTACACTAAGTAAAACGAACTAAACTACTAAACTTAACTAAACTCTACAGAAGTAAAGGCACAAACATATTCACATTCAGTTTCACAATCGGCACCGGAGGCCGTATTGTCTAACGCTTTTGGCGCTTGCCTTCGCTTTCACTATCTCTTTCTGTCAACGTTTTATACCGTTTGACAGAAAGAGATAGCGATTGCGAAGGCAAGCGTCAAAAACGTTAGACAATAAGCCTACGGGTTTGCATAGGAATTTCAGTCCAAGCTATTCCGACATGAGACCTGTGTTCAGCAGCGACAAATATAATATAGGTTGGAACTTATGGTGATGTCATCAATAGTCATCATCATCATTTCGGCCGAAAGACGTCCACTGCTGAACATAGGCCTCCCTTGGGGCCTCGCCAAACAGATCTGTGTCATCATGGTGATGTTGGTATTGTTAAATATAGGAGGAGAAGTCCTAGTTAATTATACAAAAGTTAGATACCTCTGTTGGGACCTTAAAGGCTAACGTTTTCGTTTTTCAGCCTGCCCTTTTAATATACCCTATAAAAAGACAACATTCCTGGAGTGATATAACTTGGGGATCTTTAAAATACGAGCCTATGTCTCAAAGTGTGATATCCTTCGTGTTGCGGGTGTTGATGGGCGACGGTGATTGCTTCCCATCAGGTGACCCGCAAGCTCTTTTTTACCCTCTTATATAAAAAAATAGCAGCGTATAATACTTACTTTACAGTATTTGCCCATTGTTAACTCACACATTACCCACCTTCACCCGCACCCCACATTAACACAACACAACGACGCCATAAACCCACACGATATTCTATAAACGCAAACAAACATAAATCTCGACTATTTTACGTTCGCTGTCCCAAATTATGTCATCAAATGGCACCTCTGCTGACACCAGTTTGAGTGAGACGTCCCAAATTTCCATACAAATCGCTTCGCCACGGTCGCCGCTCTCGGCAGTCACAGTTCATAAATTTTGATTTTAATATTTAGCGTCACCTCACCCCTGTATTATCAATTGGACGCCGCGCGACCAATCTTGTACCAGAGTCTGGGGAGCGGGTTCAATCCGATTGGTATTAATAATTTGTGGAAGCATAGAAAATATGAATGTAGGGACCATGTACTATTATCCATTTGATTCCTAACTGTAGAATGTTCTCACAGTAAGTTTCATAATGAATTCCCTTCCCACTATGACTTTTTCTGTGAAAAATTACCATAGTGTGTCGCAATTCAGATGGTTCAATAGTAGCTGTCACAATCAAATTGGGTATGCAGTTTTTGGAAATTTGAGGGCTTTCCTGTGGGATACCGCGCTACAACTATTAGAAAACAATGAATTTGTTTTTGTACTAGCACTTTTGTATTGTTTAGCGTTTAGTTTATTGGACCTCGCAATTTCTATGATATTCAGGATTTAATCACCGTCGACGTCTCACTCCACATTGCAGCGACTGTGGTCTTAAGAAGATTAGATCGAGTGTTTTAGGAGATATGAGATGAAACTTTCAGAAATTAGTCGAAATAACGACCAAATCTAGTCTGAATCACATTTAACGCGTTCCTAAAATTCACCATAAGCAACGGCAATGACCCTTAGGTATAGTGGTATAACACCAAACCCTGTCTTCTCCCAATCTTGCGGCAAATGAACTCTTTTTGACACTGAACATTTACCCGCTTAACGTCGTCAGTTGTTTTCGTTAGTCAGTTGTTTTCGCCCGTCAGTTGTTTTCTGCATCGCCTCCGCGCAATGCAATCTCCTTCGAATTTCAAAATAAATCGACGGAGGTTGTTTAAAAAAACCGTTTATCTGCGCCCCAGTTGATTTCTTCCCGACCATAAGCCGCGCACACACTGGCAATAACGGAGATAAGCTCGATGGAGACGTGCTATCTCCGCCTTATTGCTATGTAAATAACCTCCATTGAACGCAGATCGGGGCGATACGCCGCCGCTGCGGCAGCGTCTTTATGGTGTTGTCATTTAACTGCCTCTGCTTGCCGCGGTTCCGATTGCTGTCTTCGCAGCTTGCTCGGGATTGAATCGAACAGTTGAAAAATCTGATAAAAAACATTGGAACCCTTAATAATGCAAACTGTTTTCCATTCAGCGAAAGCTTTGACAACGTTGGTATGATCTTAGGATGCTTAAACAAATATGTACAATAATTGGTGATCCTAAAGGCGTGGTCAGTGCTGAAATCTATTTTAATTATTGGAACATTAATTTTTGTACTTTGATTAGATATGGCAACATTCCTTTCTCTTGGCTTCCGACTATACACAACGTAGCACATACTCCAGTTTTTTATTCATCAGAACACACTGTTTCGAGTCCAAATAGCCGAGTTTTCTACAGTCAGGTCTAACCTTAACTAAATCAGTTAATTTTACGCCAGGCAGCGTTCTATGGATGTTTATTTAGTCGACCAAGAAATTCCTCCACATCCTAAAGCCTTCTTGTATTTTTTCTGATAAAAGAACTGTCACAAAAATGGTAAAGCACTTTTGGACCACTTTACATAATTAGGTACTTAATTAGTGATATTAGTGTTCTTTTTATAATATTAGTCCTATGAAATGTGGATTAGTAACACTCTTACCTAATATCTGATGTTCATTATAAAACAAAAATGGGAATATGTATTTACATAGTGCGTGGTAAACGAGTTGTATATAGAGGGTGTCACAAATTCTCAATGATAACCTGATGCGGGCGAGAGGCGAATGAAGGTTGTGACAGTTTTGGAAAAAATATGAAAAAAATCCATGCCACTTAGGTAATACCTACCAAACATTTTTTTCGAAAATATCTAATACTAAAAGTGATATGCTATGTGACTTCATTACTGTACAAACGTTTCTTCTTGGTCTTGAAATAACGATTAACACACAGTTAAATCTCGACGAACCATTGCTATTCAGTGCTACGCCGTAGCGCATCCAACCGTACCACATCCAAATACATTTTTTACAAAAATGCATGCTTCAGTCGTAGACAAAATCAGATTATACATTCCAAAATGCGAGAACATTTCCATAAAACAAACCATTATTCGACAGCGGAAGCTCTACTGTATACCAGTTATCTTTCGGCAAATCAGTCGCTCCGCAACCCAACACAGGTAACGCAATCTCTTGATCGCAGATGCGTCAGATAAAACCGTATCATTTGCTTAAAAAGCCCCATAAAATAAAAGAACACAACAATAACACAGGACACACAAAAAATCGGACAAGTGCGAGTCGGACTCGCTCGCGATGGAACAACGATATTTGGCACTATTTTTTTGTAATATTTTCTTATTATTTTTAATTCGTCCTGTTTAATTTTCTGAGCTGAGGCCTGCAGAGGGATGTATACCTTATAGGCTGAGATTTCGATGGTGATGACTTATTACGGTGCAAAATAATTTTTCCCGGTGATGGATAGATGCATTGACCGCGGTCTGTGTGCGTGTGGTGCAGTCAGACACGGCGGAGTCTTAGTTTAGGGTCCTATTAGGCACCTTTTAGATACAGAACCCTAAAAAGATCCAACAATGCTGTTTTTTTCCCGTCCGCATTACGGGATGATCCGTCATTGTGCCCGCTCACAGATGGCGGTGATAAGTGGGCGAATCGCTTTATTAAAATAATACCCAGCTAACTGAGGACCCGTGAAACTAATACTCTAGAACATTCCTTGTAGAACATTGCAAGGGGATGGAGATCGACGTATACTGGTGACGACTGGTTGTAGCAATACTATCGGCCGGTCGGATCTGAGGGTTTTATTCAAGAACGGTGTGCAGTGGCTCGAGATATTTAATACCTTCCCACGAGGGCCGGCGCACGCGCTTCACGTGGGAAGTATGCTGGTAATTGGTGCAACAAGTAGCGTGGATATAGAACATTTTTTTTTGGCAACCCAGAGAGCGATGATTTACATATCGTCACTACTTTGAAAAAAGCTTGTGTTTTAAAATCGATAATCTGGCCAAGTGAACTTTAGTAAGTGTGCAGCAAGATTCAGATTGGTTTACATACCTATCCCTAGAGTTGGGGAGGCGGATACGTTGTGATTGGCAAGCAGTCGCCTTGCGGCCCGCTGTCAAACTTCGTCATGTGTCAGATAGCCCGGAGTTCGATTGTTACAATCCTATATTTAGTCCAAAATGAACCGTTAAATACTAACCTCTCTCTTTCTTGCATGTCGTGTTCGTGAATAGACAAGGATGGCATTCAATAATTGACAGCACATGAAAGAAATTTCATTACAATTTTCTTAATCCGAAACCACCATTCTTGACTAACACTTATAACTAAATTATGTATGGCGAGGTAAGTGAAACTACATACTTTACAGCTCCAACTATTACTTGAAGTATTTACGTTATCACAATGGCTGCCGTTTTTACTTTTTCATTCAAAGGTTTCACATTTCCCGTAATTTCACCTCATCTTTATTCTATTATCAATTGACAGAACTTTTTTATTAGTACAATAAAAAACATTTTCGATGAATTTTACAACACCTTGTCTTTATACGTATGCGTGATTCGTGTATGTCTATCATAATTTTTTAGGTAACGAAACAACTGCTGTTAAAATTAAATAATAATGAAGGCTCAGTCAAAAAACGTTAAACGAACAGAATGTTCAGAATGTTCTTCAGAACGTTTCTAAAACGACAATTTCTAATAAATAACCTAGCTAAATACTTTCCCAAAATTAAATTAAGAAATTGCCAGAAATAAGTCGATAAAATAAGCTTACAAAACTCAAGTAATCTAGTTCAAACCAAAATCAGTAACATCAAAAAGCTTGCCAGAGCTCCCTTTACCCGATCCATACATACATACAGTATACGTTTGGTATGTTAAGAGCGCTCTTCGAACATTTATTAAAAGTTACAGGGGCAGGGAAGCCGCATGAGCCCTAATTAAGCCGCTTTTTACATAACCCTCCTTTTTGGCGTAGCCGCAAACGGAAAAAACTGGCCAATTGCGAGACGCACGCGCACCGTGGGTTCCGTACGCCAGCGCGGCTTACGTTTTTCCGTTATTTATTACCTTTTATGTTATTTTAAAATTTGCGACTCAATAAAACCGCAAAAATAACTTTTTACTCATCTGTTTGAAGTCGGTGCCTCTGCACGAGCCAGCGAGAGTAACAGAAGCCCAATAGATAGTATGTAGGTAAGGTAGATGACCAGGTCAACTCCTGCTGGATCATCGTGTTTGTGATTTTTGTTTATTTTTGCGAAACTGCGTTTATTTTCTTGTATTTGTGTGTCTTCTTGTAAAAGTGAACAAATGTCCTTTTTTATCTTTTTTTCTTTATATCTTTGTCATGAGACCCTATTAACATAAAATTCTCTGTATATTTCAACCAGCAACCTAACACGATTCTAAAGCTCTAGCCTCTTAAGAGTAAGGCAGACAGACAGACGACGTAACCTTAAGCCAAGTTTAGACATGCAAGAACCTTGCAAGTCGCAGAATACTCCAAACTCTTACGCTTTACGGGCTCAAAATGTAATGCAACTTGCACAATTTTTCACGGAGATCCAAACTGGGCTTTGGTAACTGTGTCCCGTTAGCACCCTTTCGGTACGTAACCCTAAAAAGCAGGGGACTTTACCCTCTCAGGCCCTTAATGAGACGGCCAGCGGCCACGGCGTGTGGATTTCATGGGGTCGGGTAGGTTGGAAAGAATGTTGTAAAACAGAATATCGTCAATTAAAAATGTAATTTAAGTACTTATATAGAGGAGTGTCGGTACTGTCAACGGACATTTTGCGTACTAAATTTAATAAGCACAGTGTATGGCGTGCGAATATGTTGTGGACTGAGCATGCATGACTAGCGGCGCTCAAAACAGACTTAGTCGTCGCTTGCGTGGCGGGGAAGCCTATCGTTGGAAGGTGTATTGTAGCCATTTTGTAAGCAGACTACTAAATGATCAAACGATCAAAGTCAAGTTCGTCGCTATTTTTACAAGGGAGCATGGTAGTGCTCCTGCTAAGTTGGGCATAGCTGTACCAACATTCTTTCGAAGCGAGTCACGACAATTTTGATCCCCCTTCCATTCTAACGTAGCTGTGGATAAAGCAGGAACTTCGAATTTTTAGTCACAATACTCAACCACAGTGTCTCAAGTCAAAACTCTTTAACCATTGTCTGTTGCCAGTGATGACTTATGGCACTGAGACGTGGCCGCTAACGAAGGGCCTCATAAGAAAGCTCAAAGTCTAACTAACTAAAGTCACGGACGGCTCGAAGAATCGCTAGACTTAAGTGGCAGTGGGCAGGGCAAATCGCTCGTAGAACTGACGGCCGATGGGGCCGAAAGGTTCTCGAGTGGCGTCCGCGGACCGGAAGACGCAGATAGGTAGGCCTCCAACAAGATGGAGCGACGACCTGGTTAGGGTGGCGGGAACGCATTGGATGCGGATGGCGCAGGGCCGATCTATCTAAGTGGCGAGCCTTGGGGCATCATACATATTTCCGAAAAAAATCTATTGTCGCTTAACTAAATGACATGGGTATTGTTTCTTGTTTTATCCAGTACTGTTATAACTTAACCTCTCATCGGATTCCAGGTTATCGTTGAGTCTTGGGACACCCTGTATATTAGAACTGCAACTGCACCACGTTTGCAATGTGGTGAAAAGATCAAAAACGCCTAAACCCCAAGAAATTAAGAACAAACAAATCCAACGTTAACAAAACAAATGAAAACCGAGCAAGTTTTATTCCATAACCTACTTAACCCTTCAACGATAAAGCCCCCGTATAAAATAAACACTTCGCGTGCCTACACGTAACTTTACCCCTGGCCGTTTTACCCCGGCGGGGTAAATACGAACGTCTTACCTTGTTGGGCTGAATGTGGCCAAATTGGGAGAGCGGAAACCGAGCGCCGCCCGCGACTTGACCGGAACCGGCCGCCCTACGACCCGCCTTGGGACGAAGTTCCATTGCTACATTAAGAGAGAGAGAGAGAGAGAAATGTTTATTTACACATATTCGATACATAGAAAATAAAATTGACAGGAAAAGATATAAATAAAAATCATCGAATAGTATAAATTGGGCCCCACTCAGCATAATGTTGCGGCAAGCTGCAACGCTGTTTTTTGCACTTAAAAACTAAACACCAAAAAAAAAACACAGTCACATTGTGTTGACAAGAACGCCAGCGGAATGTGTAGTTAGCAACAGAACCTAAATAGGTACAAACCGGAAGTATGTATGGCAACACTTGATTAGTTGCTTTAACATTGCTTTAATGGCATTAAGTATTTAAAATTTTGTGCAATGAAACATTACATAATTATGTATAGCTATTAAAATCATTTCTTTTACGTTATAGTACTGGGAGGGTAAGTACTTACAGTTATGTTTAACTCGCACTTGGCTGGTATTTTCAAATTAAAACAGTAAAATTATTTGTTTGTATGGATTAAACCGTCACAAGCATTTGCATGTCTACTCTTGTTTATGATATCCTCTGTCGTTCAAAGGATAACTTTCTAGGTCTGGCAATGGGCACGCCATATACTATTACGCTGAACAGATGGCCGTTGGGGCCCAAAAGTTCTTGAATGGAGACCACGGCTGGCAAGCGCAGCGTGGGACGTCCACCAACGAGGTGGACAGACGATTCAAGGACGAAGGTCTCTGGATGCAAACCACTTCCAACCGTAGTGATTAGGTATCAATGCAGTGGCGTAGCTAGGTAACCAAAGGCCCTGGGGCAAAAAATAAACTAGGGCCACAACCCGTGTTTGTTTACATGATAAGACGAGGTAAGGATGAATGCACATTAAATTCACTAGACTCGCGCGATTTTAAATTCACTACTAGTAGTAGCGTTTTATAGTCACGCTGTTGAAGAGCGCCGCGTTTGTCATAGGTCCGCGTTTATAGTTTGTAAGTCAGAGTCCGAGGGTCCCCCTGAGCTTGGGGGCCCCGGTGCACTGCCCCGGCTTGCCATACGGTAGCTACGCCACTGTATCAATGAGGGAGGCCTATGTCCAGCGGTGGACGTCCTACGGCTGAGATGATGATGATGAAGATAAAGAGTATAAGTGGCTAAACCTGCTTTGCTTTACACGGCTAAAAATACGAACAGTGGCAAGTGGCTCACCAATTAAAGGCCGTGATACAAAATATTCTGAAAATGTCGTGCCGGTGTGGATAACGTGCACGCGTACAAGTTCTCGGGAGGCAGTTTATGTAGGTGAGGCGTGGGACAAGTCCACGCTTATTGAGGTAGGTCTGGCTACTTAAGGCTACATTCAACAGACGGTCAATTAAGGCTGGTGATGAAATGTAATCAGATTACCTATTAGTGAGGGAATTGGAAGCTTGTAATAAACTTAAGCATCAGCTGGAACTGACATTGATACAAAATAAAAAGTTTATTCATGTAAGCAAGCCGTTAAGGCCTCTTTTACATGTCATGTATAATTTTAAGTTTTTCTTTAAGTTAATTCTTTATATTGTACTGCTTGTTGCCCAAATAAACATTAAACACGTCTTTTTTGAGTCTGACAGCGCTTTTGGAAAGACCATGATTGCCAAGAAGAATGTGTCGCAAGAAACTTGGCACTAAGTTATTTATTCTAAAAACATATTACAATTTACAGAATACATTTAATGCATTATACAAAGAAAGTATAAAAAGAAACGCTGTCCTGTGAAAACTATGCAATATTCCGGGATATAAAGTAGGTATCCTATAATATTAATGCAGGTTAGGTATAAACTCTATTTGTGTGCCAAAATTTTAATCGAATCCGTCAAACTATTTTAGCGTGAAACAAACCAGCATCCACACATCCATCCACACAAATTTTCACGTTAGTGGAATGAATACTTGATAGATTAGAAAAACTTGTCACTTTGTTGGGTTACTTAGATGAATAATGTGAAATCACACCACTGTGAACCACAGTAATAACAAAAATAAAATATTGAAATATAAAGGGATCCGTACAAAAGAAATGCGTTTTTCTTAGGCGTTCTTGTTAGACCTAAATAATAAGAATTACGATCGCATGTCACAGGAAAATTTATACATTTAATATTCTAATTAAATGTAAATTAATACCTTGTTATAACACTCTTCTTACATAATGTAATTCGCGTTTCTTATATCGTAACTAAATACTGTCAAAAATTTTAAGTGATCAAACGCACACGTGAATCCATTTTTGTTGGGCGCATCATTTGTTTTTGAAGCGAAACTTCTTATGCGACTTCCAACAAGGTTGCGTTAAACGTTTAACGCTACCATGGAGGGGGTATGAAAGCATTAGTATACAGGGTTATTTTTAATTCACTGACATCCTCTTAACCCTGAATTCCTATCACTCAAACAAATGTTTTTTGTTTTACGACTTTTTAAAATGAAGCACTTTTTTTCCCATACAAATACACAGAGTATCGTAAAAATAAGAGGAAATTTCAAATTTTCAAAACGTTATTACACCAAAAATATTAAGTTATGACAAAAGCCGTAAAACAAAAAACATTTGTTTAAGTGGTAGGAGTTTAGGGTTAAAAGGATGCTAGTGAATTACAAATAACCCTGTATGTACCGCCAAAGCAAGTACACTTGGTATATACATACTTAACGGATGTCAAAAACTTCTATAGTGCGACGCAGAACTCATACTGTCTGTGCAAATGTATGAGACTTGATAAAAGCGCCATCTAGTGAGTAATTTAAACACATAGATGCATAAGTAAATTTAGTTCTTTAAGTTATTGCAATAAGGTTCATATTGATGTATAAGTGCCTTTTAATAACATAACATTAAAGAAATTAACTAATTATACAGAAATAAAAAAAAAATTATATATACTAGAACAATTAACCTAAAACTAAAAACCTTAAAAAATATAATATAGTAAATAACTAAAATACATTATTAAAAGGAGTCCCTTTAGGCAAGGTTCCGAAGATACTGGTAGCGTTCCCCCTTTGAATCGCTAGACTAATTCTTTGTCCGAGGTAGCTGCCAGCTCTTCGGTCTCCTGTGATGTCGACTAACCTTTTTGCTATTTCCTTAAAAAGCCTTATGGCGCTAGGACCCCACGGACCAAGGGTCTCGACACCGAATGGGACAAAATCATATTCGGAGCCTAGACCCCTCTATTTGCATGCTTTAGCTTTTTCAGCCGCTTCACAAGCCGCACCAGCTCTGTTATTGGTTCCATGTAGATGGGAGGGGGCCAGCGTGTCTGAACAGGTTGCATCCCATACTAGCACCCGGCCCATCTTCCATGGAATCAAACTCATACCGTCCGGTCTCTTGCCATCGTCTCTTGCAATTCCAGTCGGCTCAAGTAGACTTGGCACGTTGACGGTGGCAAGGGACCGGCGTATGATATCGTTTAGTGCGGCATGTCTCGAGAAGCGGCCTGCACTTTTTTGGCATGACAGTCCGTGATGTCCTAGCTTGTCGACATCACTGCCACAGGGACATTTATGAGGAGCGCAGATCGGAACCCCAAGCCGTAGACAGGTTGCGATTCGCAGCGTGTCAGGCTCAAGAAATGTTCCTGTATTTGACGATGGGTACGCGTGAAGCCAGTAGCCGGCCTCATGCGTACCCACGGCCAAAAGCCTAGCACGCGCTGAACCTATACTACAGCCTTTTTCATTTCCACATTACGAAGTTTCACTTCTTCCGCACGGAGGAACTGCACGCACTATTTTTATTTTACTCTAAATTTAAAATCGTACTGGCCACACATCTCAAGCTATTAATCACTATTAAAAACTATAATCCATTTGATGACATCCATTCGAAATGAACAATGCTACACAACGACACACGAAGACATACGTATCAAGTGCGCCGTATAGAAATACCAACCTTAACTGTTTAAGATAGGGTTGGGTATGTCTTGTGTGAAGTTTTACATTGGTCGTTACATTGTGTGTGGATGGAAACCAAGCACGCGTACAGACAAAAGCATCGTGAGTTAAGGCCTGTCCAATCCTAGCGTCCATTGCTTCGCTCACGAGTCCCGCAGATGTATCGTTACTGCCTGTATTCGGAGTCATTTGAGATGGTCATAGGCAAGCCTGTCTTACATTTTATAGGACAATGAGATTTTGAATCATATCTTAATATTATAAATGTTAATATTTTTACAAGGTTTTATTTAACTTGCCCTGTTTGTTTGGGTCAAATCTTGGATGTCGCATTTAACCCACTTCCAATGGAGAGATTGTCTTAAAATTTTGGCATATGTGTAGGTTATATATGACAATGTAAGTTCAAATCTAATAATATAAAAATCTCGTGTCATGCTGTTTGTTATCAAACTCCTCCGAAACGGCTTGACCGATTTTATTAAAAGCTTTCTATTAACTTGCAATGTATGCAAATATATATGTACGGGTCAAATCTTGAAAGTTGACCCACTTCCAGTGGTCGGATCAACTTGGTATACTTATGTAGGTTGGATGACAATGCAAGGACAGTCAACAAAAAGTACAGTCAGCGAAAAAGTTTGTATCGAAAATTAAATTTTTAACAAAAGCTTAAATATTATGATTTTTTGACGTGAAAACGTCTAATAAATCGATAAACGCCAGCTGCATACACGAAAAAACAACAATACAGAGCAGCGAAGCAGGCCAGTTGCAAGAGAGCGGCGAGGGCCAGTTGCAAGAGAGCGGCGAAGGCCAGTTGCAAGAGAGCGGCGAGGGCCATTTGCAAGAGAGCGGCGAACGCCAGGATGTACAATGCGGGGTGCGGGGTTTGAATGTTTTGTTATGACGTTGTCACGTTAAACTATCGTCCGTAAACCGACTTTACAGACAACCGGTTTTTTGTGACAATATTTGATAGATCTGAGAATAGGTGTAGGTGTGCGAGGTAGGTGATAGGCTATCTTCTTTATACCCCTATTCATCGCAGACGGACCCGCAAAACAAAATAATGTTGAATATATCGATACCTTTAGGTTCAATTGGCGTAAAGGACAAAATGCCGAAAATGAGTTATATATACAGTTTTGTTCAGAATTTTAAGCTCCATCGATCTGTATACTTAAAATTTTGATATCTCGCAAAATTTGACCTTTGCACCCCAGAATTTTTCATAGCTCAACATCAAAACTGCTTTGTTTAGTGGGTGTAAATACCACACTCGAAATCACATGGAATGTAAAGGATGTCATGAAATTTAGACCACGACGTAAAGTCCTGGTATTATACACGTTGCCCTTTAAGACCTTTCATTTGGAACCTTATTTTATTATTATGTCCTTTACGACCTGTACTGTTCTTCATTAACGTACTACATTTACTTCATAGCGTAGCTAAACTATGGGCGTAAAGGAAGTATATTTTTTCCTAGCAATATATAACGTGGTTTAAAGGACTTACATAAATGCTAAGGTATATTTATGATGCAGCGTAAAGGACTTTTAAATGCTTTACTACTCTTTTTTTTCTGTAAATTAGTGAACTTGATAAAAAAAAATAAAGCCTAAAAAGAGTTTTCCATTCCTGTAATGATATCATAACGTAATTAAATCAAGTTTATATAGGTTTTATTACTTTAAACCTTTGATGTTCTTCTATTTTCATTATATTTGTCCTTTTCTTACTAATAATAGTTCGCGTCGTAACAAAACACGCGACAGTTTTGCGCGGTAAAACACTCCTCATGCCGGTTGTCTCTGCCATCCTCGCAATTTTGTTTTTTTATCAATAGTAAATCCCTCCACAGACCGCAGCGCAGGGCGTGCGCGCGACGCCGACGGAGTGTGCCCAGCGCGCTGCATAACACTGCCGGTGTATGTCACCGTATATATGATTTAGTGTAATAGACCACGCTGGGCACGCTCCATCGGCGTCGCGTGCAAGCTCCGTGCTACGGTTTGTGGTGGCCTTAAGAGCAAGATAGGTGATGTATCAATGACGGTACGGACTTATACCTAGTCCCCGATGCATACGCATACAGATCAGATGATGGTTTTGTTTAGTTCAGTTATTATTGTAGAAATATTTTCTAACGCTGTTCGATTGAATTAGTATCGAGTAGTACTTTTGAGGCAAGTCGTCAGCAGTCGTTTACAGTGACATTGCAGTAGACGAAATAATTATTTTCTGATGAGTTGCTATAAAGGCTTTTTGCGTTATTCTTACTACCTTCTTGATACTAACTCGTTTATTTAAGGTCTACCTAAAGCTAGTTAGTCATTTCTGAGAACCAGTTTATTAATATCAAGTTACGAAACATATAATTAGCATGGTTTTATCCGGAGAGATTTGTTTGTTAGAATTTGTATTGATTTATACTTGAAGATTTCGTGTTACGTTAGAGCTATAGGTACAACATGTGTTATTATTAGTTCTTACACAAAGTAAATGACGTTATTAAATTCCTAGTAGGTAGAGTAATTTTGTGATTGAACCTATATTGTATAGCGTTTCTCTAGTAAAATGCATTTAGCAAATACCAAAGTTGACTTTACAGCGATTTCTTACAGACTAATGGCTCCATCCTTTCATTTACGGCATAACATGATTAACCTACCTGTTTTATTACAATAATAAAATTCCATAGATGTAATTTTAATATTTTCAATGGCGTAGAATGTTCATTGCATGTATTTAATGATATTTTATGCTACTACCAACTACTAAATTATTGGTAAGTAACTACTAACGTATAATTACAACAAATGATGAATATTTTCACATAATACATTCCTGTAATGACATAAATCTAAGGAAAACAATATAAATTTAGTAAGTTATAGTGGTCTATACACCCAAAAATTGCATTATTTTTTACAAAAATGACCTTTACGGCCCTAACAATCTTAAATTTCTGAAAATCATATGGTCGTAAGTGACATTATAACGCTTTTTACCGTGGTGTAAAGGACACTAACTTCTTAAGTTTCACATTTAACGTAACAGGTACCAAATTACTAAATAGAGACAAGAATTCTAAGCACTTTTCTCATATACATCGAAAATATAGGTCAACAAAGAAAAAAGTTACAAAAGTTTTTCTAAAAAAAATTTTGTTTTTTGGCTCTCCTGAAAAGTGCCATTTTGTCCTTTACGCCAAATGAACCTAAAGGTATCGATATGCGTGCGTGCGTGCGCGTGTGTTTGTTAATTGTCTTCTTCACGCTGAAACTGCTAGACATTTGAACGAATTTGGTATGTAGATTGTTGAACGTCTGGAAAAACGAATAGGCTACTTTTTATCCCAATATTCCCACGAGATCGGGATAAAATCCTGAAATCTCAACCGCCAGGTTTAGAGGCATAAAATTTGGTACGAGTGTTTTTTTAAGTAACGTTAATGAAGGCTCGCACTTAAATGAAATGACCTGTTGTATGTAGTAGTACCTGTAGTAGGACCTGTTGTATGTGTCCGTATAAACAAATTGACGTGCCAAATTAAAAAAAAATGACTGAAGCTCCATATCAATTCTGTGTCAACATAAGAACAGGTCATTACTTACTAAGTTTTTTACTTGCAGGTACCACGGATTATCAAGGCGTCTATCCCTTGTTAACTTAATAGGTCTAAGTGGTATAGTTTTCTCGTCACGTACTCGGAAGTTCGAGAAGGTCCGAATAGTGCTTTGTACTCTAGTGCCATTGACTTTTGTCGCTTGAATGCCGCTGCCGTGGTCAACGCTTGACATTTCTAAAGGGCGCTCTCCAAAGCATTTGTGCACCCATAAAAGATTTGTCTACGAGTGGCTACCGGTGGTGACACGTATGATCGAATACCTATTCAAAACTTTTATACAATATGGTCATTTGAGACTGTTGAATTATTTCATTACCTTCTCATCCTAAAGGAATAAATATCCTTTTAAGTTCTCACTCTCGTAAAGTTATTCTTTATTCTTTATGTCGAATGCTGCATAAAATGGCTTTTTTTGCTCTAGTACATTTTTAGGTCTAAGACCAAGGCAATCAGGCGCAAACAGCCAGAAACAATAGAAATTTATAAAATATAAATTTTCTTGTGTTTTTTTTATATAACCGGTGTTTTATATTACGAAAATAATAAAACTAGACAAATCTAGTACATTATTTTAGAAATTGCAAAGAATGAAAAATAAGAGCTTGTAAATTTTATTTCCAATGTTGCTGTTTAATTTGCTTGCAGTCGATGTGAAAAGCAGAGTGTAAAACTCGAGCATTAAACCCGTTTTCCCCTCGACGCGTCTATCCATATGACGCGGCTATATGAGCGTCTCAGGTAGGAGACTCGTTTAATGCTCTTGTGGTACAATCTACTATTGTAGAATTCAATATGATAGTCAAAATGGCAAAAAACGGAATCGAATAGATTCGCCACGTCCGTCCGTCTATCGCGGCTAAGCTCAAAGGTGAAGCAAAATGCAAAGGAAAACGCGTAGGTTTATGTTAGTAAAGTTGTTGCTCAGAAAGTCATCATCATCATCCCAACCTATATAGGGTTCACTGCAGGGCACCGGCCTCCACTCACACACATCTCTGAATTACTTCGCACGTGCGCGCAGGGTTCCTCACGATGTTTTCCTTCACCGTAAAGCTCATGGTAAATTTAAAATGTAATTCCGCACATAAATTCTGAAAAACTCAGAGCTGCGAGTCCGGGATCGAACCCACGACCCACCATAGGCCATAGGTCAAACCACCACAGCTTTTTGCTCAGAAAATGCTTGTAATGATTTCCATAAAAATTGCGGCAGTAGGTACATACATTATGTATAATGAATTTAAAAGATAAACTAACAAAGCTAAGTAGTCGTTACAAATTTATGAGTACGTTAATAAATAGTCGATCAAAAATTTGTATTGAATATTTTTTGTTTATTGCAGAACCAGGACACTGCGCATGGCCAGAAATTTTTGATTTTCAATCAAAGACTAAATTATCTCAGTGAGCTTAAGCGAAATATAATTTCGAAGCACTAAGTCACTATACTGATCGTCGACATACCCTTTTAGCGCCGGCGATCGACGTAAAAGCGCCTCATCAAACGTCCATCTCCCGCACGCCTTTGCCTCGTTTCGCCCGGCGTGCACCAAAAAGAACAAGAGTACGTGCTGACCCGATCATTAAATAGATTGATGGCACCTGGGCCCAAGGCTTGAGCGATAAATAGTGGCGATTCCGGTAATCCTGCCGGCGGCCGGCTGCCTGCCGATGGGCGGCATCCATTCTCTTTATTGCACCGTGCTTTATGCAGCCAGCCTAGCTTCTGTCGCCTTGACGCTGCACCGAGGCGCACCTGAGTTATTGCCGTTGCGCCGCTCACTCCCGAGCCAAGTGCACGGAGAAAACGAAGCTTTAGCAAAGTACCCATTTGGCTAGGTTAAAAATTATTTGGCTATATACAACCAAGATTTATTTAAAACGCGCAATATAGGTGTGTTAAAATTGGCCAAGCAAGTATTGCTAAATCTTCTTGGTATTATTAACAAAGCACTCGTTTCTTTTCAAATTAGCATCTCAGTAAATGTAACCCTTACCGCAGTTGGTTCAAAATAGACAAGCGTACCCTGTTATCTACTAACAATTTTGTTATTTGATTTTAGATCTATAATACTTGGCTAAAATTAGATAAGTCGCTACGATGAATATAACCGTGTAAATTGTTAATAACACACAAGTTACTCATTTATCTTTAAATAATGATAATTCGGTTAGAACACGACAAAGTGTACACTGCTATTTACTTACAAGAAGATATTATTTAATTTTAGACCAATAATACTTGGCTAAAATTAAATAAGTCGCTATAATGCAAATAACCGTATAACTTGTGTAAAACCATACAAGTTACTAATCTATCTTTAAATAATAATATTTCATTTAAAAGAGCCAAGCATACACTGTTATTTACTAACAATTAGATGTTATTTAATTTTAGAGTATTAATATACTTGGCTAAAATTACATAAATCTCTATGATGCAAATAACCGTGTTTACTTGTTAAAAAATAAATATCTTATTTATCTATTTTCAAATAATAAAAAATTGCTTAAAAATAGACACGCACACATTGTTTTTTACTGCCAAGCGTGTTATTTAATTTTAGACCAGCGTCGAGTAACTTATTTAAAATTGAACGTGAAATTGGCTGTGAATGTAATCAGAGTAGACTTCCGCGCTTCCGTCATCTTCCTCTTTACCTTCTTACCCTCGATCTAGACGGACGCGACCTGCCCGCACAGGGACAAAATAAGTTTCAATTTCATATAAAGGCATTATTTTATTCTAAAAGTAAAAAGTAAAGCAATCCACATACATTAGTAGTAAAGTGTTATTTATTTTATTCTGTGGTGTGACAATAAGGAGGATGGACGAAGAAGTTAGAAATCTTTTGACCGCATGGAGTTTGGAGGAGTATATCGATGTTTTTAAACGTAAGTAACCAACATTATAATTATTATTGTTTATCTATTTCACCTGCGTTAAAATGATGACTTAACTTTATGTGTATGCCGTGCTGTTTATACTATAAGGCTTTTAAAGATTTATTTTTGATCGGACTGGTAGTTCCTAAGATCAGCGTCGTTCTTCAAATAAGTACCTACATTAAACAATAAACATACACGAACTGCTTTATGGTATAAATGGCTAGCTGGATAGGTTGGTATTATAGGTACTTATCGGAAAATGTAAAAAACAGTAAACACTTTCTGTCCAAACGCTTAGTGTCGCGCTTTTGTAAACGCCACCGGCCACGTGGCCCACGCGCCGCCCCTAGTCAAAGCATGCCGGTGTTAAAATGTTATGTGTGGTGCTTAGTTAGGGACTAGGTCAATCTGTGTTAAAATAAACATAACCCTCCTTCGGGCAGTTGGGTAAAAATAACCCAAGATATTATAACTATTATTATTAAATGCTTTATTATTATTTTATAAATAATTTGATACCTTATTATTATTAATAAACGAAACATGAAGTTATCAAGAGGCCCTTATTTTGTTTTGACTAATATATTCACAATCGTACTTACATTACGTACATTAATTTCAGGTTCAGAGGAAACATCCAACATCGCAAGTTTGCTGCTGATACCATCTCTCTTGGCTGTCACAAGCGTTCGTCTGAAGAACACAGCGAAAAAGATCTGGCGGCCTTCTAAAGCGGAGGCAACGGCCGGTTTCATTCTGCATATCAAAAACGACTCTGATATTCAAAGTGCAATCACAAGTAAGCAAACCAAATTCCAAGAGTACGAGCTCACTGTGCAACCTTTTATTATTGTTGTAGGGGAATCTCTTGAGAATATCAAAACTTACTTCGTAGTGATCAATGAAGTATTTTATGACGTCTCAAATATACTGTCTGCAGTAAGTCTATGTTTTAAAAAAACTTGGGTCGTAAATGCTCAGTACCCAGTCGAATGCCACAGCACTGGATGTTTATACAATTAAGCGTTTTTCTAATTTAGGACTAAGTTTGATAATAGCTCAACCTCTGCTTTAACGCTTTTGGGCGAATTAGGCATTGATACTGAACTTAAATAAATAATACCTACAGTACATCAAACATTCCCGGATTCATCATCATTCATTCCGGTATTCCTAGATGTTGACAATTTTTTAACTATTAACGATTTTCAGTTGCTGAAACAATGCAACTGGCCTTGGACAAATACACATTTCATTTTATCTGATAAGTGTTTTGGATGTGGTTTTTTGACTGTTTGTAATGAAGCTCAACCAGCAAATTTTATAATAGAGAACAAAGAATATGTGAAAAGCGTATTGTAATTGTAGCATTTATGATCATTATCCCGATGACGAATATGAATTTTGTTTTAGTTGGTTCAAAATACGACCGCTTTAGCCTAGTTGGTAGTGACCCTGCCTACGAAGCAAGAGGTCCTGGGTTCAAATCCCGGTAAGGGCATTTATTTGTGTGATGAGCACGAATATTTGTTCCCGAGTTATGGATGTTTTCTATGTATTTAAGTATTTATTTATTTATATAAGTATGTTTATCGTCGTCTAGTACCCATAGTACAAGCTTTGCTTAGTTTGGGACTAGGTCGATTTGTGTAAGATTGTCCCCTAATATTTATTTTTTTATTTTTATTTTAGTTTCAATAAGTAATTTCATAGAATAAATAAATAGCACTTTACACGTTGCAAATAATTTGGTCAAGTCCCTTTGCACTTTTAGAATCATTTAATGCCTACAAACGAAATTGAAACTTATTTTGCCCCACGAGCGTTCATACGTACTCGATTTTAATCGTTTGTTTATCATAAGTTTAATTGTACTAACTTGCTTAGATAAAAGTAATCAAGTCCCTTTGCACTTCTAGAATCATTTAATGCCTGCAAACGAAATTGAAACTTATTTTGTCCCACGAGCGTTCATACATACCGAATTTAATCGTTGTTTATGATATGTTTAGTTGTACCAACTTGCTTAGATTTAATTTAATTTAATTTAAAAACAATTGGATATAATGTAAGATGTCACTTCAACATTATTCATTATCCAAATGTGTAATTTAATCAAGATTTTTCTATTTACATTGTATTTATACTTATATGGTATTATGTTGGATAAGATGTAAGATGTCACTATAACGATAATGTTGAAGTGACATCTTATCCAACATCGGGGTCAAAAATAACAGTCATTATCAGCAGAGGCATTAGAGCGTCATATGTTTGAGCCCTATGTTGGATAAGATATTATTTCTGGTAACTGTACTGTAGCGTAAGTTAACATAACTAAATAAAACCTAATGAAAGGGTGGTATTAGTGTTCTCAACGAAGTAAAGTTTGTTTCTTCATAGTACAGTTGACGTCAAAGATATGTTTACAGTATTCGCCTTATTACAATGGAATAAGGTGTTGAAAGTGTAAACATATCTTTGATGTCGACTGTACATTAAGACGATTGTTTTCTATAAACTTTAGAACTCTATAAACTCCTTATTGTCTGGTTAAATCGACATTGTTATAAATATATCGTTTATTAACAATATATAAGAACATATAGTGAATTTATTATGTAAAAAATACTAATAATTACATGGTTTTATACGTACGGTAAGGTAGCGTTCCCACTATATCGTAAATCGTTGAACGACTATCGTCCTAGCTGTTCCCGACGGTTTTGTCCCATTTTCTTGACAATCTGTCGTCACAACCAAAAAAAGTCGTGGACGACAATCTCTGTCGTTACGACATAGTGAGAACGCGGCCGAAACAGAAACCCTTAGTTGATGAAACACCTGTACAATTGTATAAATAATTTACCTTACGCTACTTATAACATGAATAAAGCTTTTATTCTAATTACATAAACTTTCTCTTAATAATCTTTCAAGTTTGTTCTGTCGGCAAATTAAGCATAAGATCGTTCAGATCTAATAAATTTACCAAACATCTAGCCAACTACCATATAAACGATCTTTTTTAATTTCCGACACGCTGACTTTTTTCCCAACTGCAGGTAACCACAGCCATGTACAGTTGGCGTACCGTAAGATAACAACCAAAGTGCTCAAATATTGGACACAAGGACCAATTCTAGATAACGCACTGAGCTATACATTTTCAGAATAATAACCTGACCACTCATCGTACGGAAAGCATAGGCGAGGACAGCTCCTACAGAAAATGTGTTACTTGATAAATATGTTGTCGTGTGTACAACACATCAAGTTGCACATTTTCAGTATGAGCTGACCTCTCTTAGGCATGCCGTACAATGAAAGGTCAGCTTATATTGAAAATGTATAGCTTAATGTGTCATCTGAAATTGGTCCTTGCAACAAAGTATTTTAGCTGTGGTTAACCAATAAACCCACTTAAAAATACCAAGTAACATGGCTAGAATTACAAAGCAGATCGGTTGTAGATACCCAATGAATACGATTAACAGTACAGAGTAATTTCGCTAGGTGTACCGATTTGATTTGACTATAAGTAACAAAGCAGGTTGGTTGTGGGTGCCCGATGAACACGATTGATAGTACCCAGTAACTAGGCTACCTGTACCAATTTGACTTAGCTAGAAGAACAATGTAGATTGGCTGTAGCTACCCAATGAACCCGATTAACAGTACAGAGTAACTTAGCAAAGTGTACCAATTTGATTTGACTAGAAGTAACAAAGCAGATTGGTTGTGGGTGCCCAATGAACACGGTTAAAATTACTTAGTAACAAGGCTACCTGTACCAATTTGACTTTGCTAGAAGAACAAAGTAGATTGGCTGTGGCTACCCAATGAACACGATTAAAAGTACAAAGTACATGGCTAGGTATAACTAAGCAACTTATTTGTGCCTACCGAATTAGTTTCCTAAACACAACAAAGCTCGTTGGTTGTGGTGACAGTTGTGTTTTATTAGTAATAAACAAGTTAATTCTCTACAGTTACCGATTAAATTGGTTTATAAATACTAGGAAGCTTGGGTATAATTAACCGAGTCATTCGGTTCACAGTAACAACTTTGTGTTTAGTAAATTTACTAAGTGTATATGTTAGAAGTAACCAACACAGGTTACTCAGTTTTTAACAAACTTATTTGGGTTTATTTTACCAACATGCGTTAACAAACTTCACGTGTTTAGTTTTAGCTGCAAACTTTGCAGGCTCCCTCCGAACCAAGTCACTAGGTTGTAAATAGAAACAAATTGACTATTTATAGCCGTTAGGTTTTCTCCGTGTGGCGGCTTACATAGCCCTGTATCCTACAGAATCATGACCGGCCTCATGCTACGAACATCCACATTTGTTACTGCCTTGTGAGGAGTGCCTAGATCAATTTACCAAAATCGTTATTTCCTAGTACAGTCAAGGGCAAAAATATGTATGCACTTTAGTACCTTGTCTATTTTCGTCATATTTGAACTGCCATATATGAACTGTCACAGTGGTTAAAGTGACAAGGTACTAAAGTGTATACATATTTTTGCCCTTGACTGTAGCAAAATTTCCATTCGTATTTTTTCTCTAATGCTTTTTTCTCGCTGTAGTTTTTAACGAAAGCTTATTTTCACAGTAGCGTTTTTTCCCAATTTGAATTAACACAGAAGCAGTGTCGACGCGCGGAGCTCCTTCTTCTTGCAGACACTTTTGACCACTTTTGAGCACACGCTTTTGACCCTTCGGGCCGATGCAAACTTATCATACCTAAACCTACCTACGTTTATGTGTCGATTAAAGTTGGGAAAAAATGCAAATGAAAATGTTGCTACTAGGAAATAACGATTTTGGTAAATTGAACCAGGCACTCCTCGTCAGTTCTCAATTGCCGGGTGTCAAAATACATAGGTAAAGCTTAAAAAGCGTAAGTTTTTTGGAATATCTATATGTGAGAAATTTCAAATAATTTATTGAATCAGGCGTTACTTTGCGGAGGTCCATATTAATGAACTAAAACAATTACTTTGCTCACCCGCGACCTTACAATAGTTACGCTTATGCAAGAAATGCGTGTTCATGCAGTTCCTCCACCTCCACACTGTACGAACACACACAAATCACATAAACACAACCATCACCACCACCAAGCTACACTGACGCGTTTCGAACTCAACCAGAGCTCATCTTCAGAGTTACCACAACCGTATGCGTTTTGTGTGTGTTCGTACAGTGTGGAGGTGGAGGAACTGCATGAACACGCATTTCTTGCATAAGCGTAACTATTGTAAGGTCGCGGGTGAGCAAAGTAATTGTTTTAGTTCATTGAGAAATTTCATTTTGAAATTTACCATTACTTCATTTTGAACTTTACGATGAAAGAAAAACATTATGTACACACCTACGAAGAAATTAAAAGGTGTGGGTGAAGTTCCCAATCCGCATTGGCCCCGCGTGGAAACTACGGCCCAAGCCATCTCACTCTGAGAGCAGGCCTGTGCTCTGCAGTGGGACGTATAAATTCTGAGATGATGTAGGTACAATTAAATATTCTGAATTATATTTTTCAATTACATATTTATACCTACTAACCATAATTCATAATTCTACAGATTGGTTTCGGTTAGGTAAGTTTTATTTTATAAAAATCCTGCAAATGTGACCATTTCTGATAAAATTGCACTATGTCAAATGACCATTAACTATATGGTTTGCTCATTTTTTACAAGCTTTACGTAATTTGATACGGCCTACCCCTCAATTGCCATTTATCTTTCGCGTGTTAAAATTAATTAGTCACCGTCGTTTTCTTGAAAATTTTCGATCTTTAACGTTTTATAATCAATTAAGGGTGCCCGAAGGCTTATCTGCTTTATGGTTGGTAAAAAACTATGGCGTCAGTGGGCAAAACAATGGGAAATTAGCGATGACGGTTAAAAATGAGCGAGCGGCGACCGTGCCGTAAAACGGCGACGGTCCGGCGGCCGCACATTATTAATTACCCCCACAATTTGACAATGCTCTGACATTTCGCACCATTTTATTAGGACACTGTTGGTTTGTTGCTTTGGTTTTACATCGATTTGTTGATAAAATCGCATTTTTAAGTAATGACCATGCTTCGATAGTTCAAGAAACACTAAGGTTTAAGATTCCTTTTTACAATTCACTTACCTACACGAGAACTCAAAAGTACTTAATGCATTTTTATTGTATGGTGCAAAAGAAACAAAAACAAAACAGAAGAGAGTAATTTAACAAAAGAAACAAATATCTGCTGATACCTACACTTCAGCGCAAACAAGATCATTAGTGAGGTGATTCCGGTTTGCTAGTGCCGAGATTTTTAAAATATCAACTAAATAAATTTCAAAAAGAATCATCATCATCTCTGACCTATATCGAAGGCCACATCTCACAATGTTAGTTCCCACGCACGTACATTTCCCTTTCTTTTTAAAAGCCTTTTATTTACTTGCATGTACTACGGATCAAATCTTGCAAGTTATTTTTGATCCAGTTCCCGGTTTCCGCTTGAGCTGAAATTTTGGATTCATGTGTAAATCAGATGACAATGCATACTATGACATGGAGCTGATCTGATGATAGAGCTGGCAGGTGGCCATAGGAACTCAGTAGTAAACGACACGACTGCATCTAGTTTGGGCTTGTTTGATTCGTTTTAACAAGTACTTCGGTCCTAAATGGCAATCGGGGTCAAAAGTTACAGTCGGCAAAAAAGTCTGTACCTATTAGAAATCGATTTTTAACAAAAACTTATTTTCTTTGCCTTTCCTGTAAAATATTCACGAGAGAAAAACCCAGTACAACAATTAACGAATTATTAAAAAAAAGTACGCTATCGGGCTGGTAAGGTTTGGCGCGATGTTTCTCCAGACATTTTGTGCACTTTTTAGTCCGTGCAAAAAAAGTGACACGTTAATTAGACAGAGTGCACAAATCTGGAATATGAATAAAAAAATTGCAACTCCCTTATCTCACCTCGGGGTGGTGACGCCCTTGTAACTAATGACCACTGCGAAGGCGCGTTTTTTAGAGAAGGCCAGACATCAAGATCGTGCGTTATGGATGCCAGCTGCCACCTTTCTTAAATACGCAATACTTACTTGGCGTGACATGCTTGAGTTTTATGTTTATTGATGAAAAGACTAAGTATCTTTCGTTAGAAATAGATTTATATTTTTTTTAAAGGTAATGGGTTTTTGGGATCATTTTGTTGTTGTTAGAAGGTTGGCCCGTTTCGTTATGGATTAGGAGGTCATGACAAATATGGTAACAATACCGATAACCTAAGTAGTCTATTTCTAGTCTGGTCTGGTTTTTCCGAATCGATTTGTTACGATTCCACGCCACTGCTCTGCGCCTCTGCGCCACTCGTCTAGCATTGTTGATTGATGCACTCTATTTGTCAGAAAAGATAGTTGTAATTAAGTAGAGTCTAGTGAAAAAATATGTGTATTAATTTAATCCTATTATAATTATGTACCGATACCTTAATCCGACGACATATTAAGAGCAATGCGACAGTATTTATGAGTAAGTATATTTTTACTCTACAAAGACACACTTACTTAATTTACCAGTTTAACTATTTGCTAAGGTACATAATCTTATTCTACATTAAAATACGAAGCGCACGCCACCGATCAAAACTGAAAAAAAAAAGATTAAAAATTCTATAAAGACTTGTGCCCAACTCTATAACAAACACTCGTACCACATTTGAAAAAAAGAACAAAAATATCCAGGCATGTGTCGATGGTGCATCGACGGCCGCGGTCCGCGATACGCGTAGAAAAAAAACTAAAACCTCAACCGGAACAATCGAAGCGAACTTATAAAATATGTATCCCGCCCTGGCTTTTCAAACTTGCAGTCGTACTATTTTGACCGCGATCGGGATTTTTCCATGGCGACAATAGAATAAAAATGATAGTCCCTGCGGATATCTATACAAATACGCGGTCCGAATCGTACTCGTAATGCTTGGTGGCGGATTTTGTAGCTGAAACTTTTGTGACAGATAAATTGTGGATCCGATAGGTTTTCGTAACGTTAAAACAAAAGCCAGTTTTGATGTTTATGGTAGTAATGGACATATGTGATATAGATTTCTTATGTGACATACTTAAGTAGATTCTTAATGTTTATCTCTTCAAATTTTTTGGGGTTGCCTTTCTTTTTTCGCAGTTATTTCGTGAACGTCTCACAAAGTTATAATAATATCATATCACTATAAGTCTCACCCGTCATTATGACAGTACAAAAATCCGTTTCAATATATGGAGTCGCAGTCACCTTCATACCTCTTATGTTGACTGCGCTTCATACCTAATCAATCACAGTAAAACAAAAAACCAGCTGTGGTGAATCCGTGGCCTAACTTGACTAGAAGTTTGTCATAATAAAACAAAATATTATGTAAAACTCTTATCTTTGTGATTTTTGTTTATCTGTGTGAAGTTGTGTGTATTTTCTTGTATTTGTTGTGAAAGTGGAAAAATGTCTTCTTTCCTTCTCTTCTTTATTGAACATAGAGCGCACGAAATTCACAGATAACAGGAGAAACAGGTATAGAAAGGCGTACTTATCCCTTAAAGGGATCTCTTCCGGTTAACTTTTGGACTATTGACAGGACAACCGAAACAAGAGAAGACATGCAATGAAAAAGAAAAAAGAGCCGAAAAGAGAGCCGAAATCTAAAATGAAGCTAACTAATAGTGCCTTAAAATGATAATATACGCATGAGGTATTTTTTAATCTATAATTGGTCGGGATTACGGGATTACGCTATACACACACTTCATTAATATTATAGTAAAAAAATGTGTTCCATAAATGAGATATAAGGCAATGTTCCCTAAGTGACGAGATGTTTTACCTTTAAACAATTCAAGAGCGTTATCATCATCATCAGCCTATGCTCGTCCACTGCTGGCTAGGCATAGGCCTCTCCCATGGCACACCACTGAGTACGATCCTCGTCCACTCTCATCCAGCTCTTGCCAGCCGCCTTGCGAAGATCATCGCTTCACCGAGTCTGAGGACGTCCTACGTTACGTTTGCCGATCCATGGTCTCCACTCAAGAACTCGTTTACCCCAACGGTTAGCTAAGCGCGTCAAGTTTTTATTATCGACTACAACACGTGTTAAAACATTGTATCAGTTTGATAAACAAAATATGTTAAAGTAACGATTCATTTTCATTACGAGTGAAAACTGATTTTGTATCAAAGAACAGTAATCACTTGATAATTATATACCTGCCTAAATAAATAGGATACCGAGAAATAGAGGGTTTAAATAAATATTCAAAGGGAATTATCATGAAAAGCACAAAACCAGATCAACAGCTATCGGGTTTTGGTATTAATGGAATGTTCATTCGTTCATTGAACTGGATCACATTTATCACTTTACTGAACTTGGTCAGTTAGAATCTGATACATATTATATACTATTTCATGTTGTATAGAGAAATTAAACATGAAACTACCGTGAGACTCACTTGTAGTGAAAATAAACCGAATGATGAGTGGTGATGATGGTCCGTTTATTTTCACTATAATTGAGAAATTTATGATAGACTAGCCTTCCGTCCGCAGCTTCGCCCGTGATAAATTAATTTTCCCGTAGGAAAAGGTAACGACGATAAACATACTTTATATAGATAAATAAAATATAAATACATAGAAAACATCCATAACTCAGGAACAAATATTCGTGCTCATCACACAAATAAATGCCCTTACCGGGATTCGAACCCAGGACCTCTTGCTTCGTAGGCAGGGTCACTACCAACTAGGCTAAAGCGGTCGTTAAATTGAACGTAGCCCGCATTATGTATAAACAACACTGTCGGTCTCTATATATTTTGTATAGATATGCGATCTGACCGTGCGGTCCGCATTCAATTTGACTTGACCGCGACCGCAGAACGCATCCAGTGTGGCAAATCCTTTAGTCTTGACTTAAATTTTAAATTTCTTCGTTGCTAACTATGATTCTAGATTGCATCAAAAAACGAATAAAAACTAGCGAAAAAGTGTGAAATCCTAACACTTCGCGCGGCGCGTGCGAATTCATTAATGTTATTAAAAATGCACATCAACTCATAGTGCCATATTTCGCAACAGTCAAAATCAAAGCCGATACGTTTGCAGCTGCATGCGCGGTGAATGCAAATGTGGGGAGGGGTGTTGGTAGTGCCAATGCCGAAAGGTCTTAAGCGGGTTCGAGCTGTGTATACACTTACGCCGTTTTGGATGTGGTGGGTAGTGTTGTGAACGCACAGTTGGCTGCATTGTGTGCCCTCCCACGGGCCCCGCACATCCCGCCAGAGTTTGTTTTTCGGAGCAAATAGCTATAGCCTTGATAATGGCCTCGCGGGGCGCGACTTGTCGCAAGGGTTACTCTGCTTTGTTTAGGTTACCTAAAAAATGCTAGTTTTATACATCCTTTAAAGGCTGGCAACAACACAATCACAGATGTGGGGTGATGATGGGCTTTTCTTGTTTGTGTAGTTTTTCGTTTAGTTAGCCTTTAGTGTTTTACTGTATTTTTTTTTATATATAATATATTAGTGCTTTTATATTTATGCTTATTATAAGTCCTAACATAGGATTAAGGGACGTGACTAATTTCATTCATATTGTATTTTCAATTTGTTTAATTTTTTATTGTAATTATTTAAAAGAAAATGTCAGCGTTTAAAATTGTGTAAATTATAAAAATTTAAAATTCACAATATATCCATATATCACAGATCAGTGATTCTCCTTGAGTTGTTGATATTTATGGGTGGTGGTGATTATTTTCCATCAGATCACCTGCTTGCTTGTTAACCTCCCTCTTATAATAAAAAAATGCGAGTCACACCGTAAAATTGCCATTATTAAGCAAAAACGTCGTAAAACCACACGAGAACACTCTTTTTGATATTTTTTTCTTACATAAAACTGACCCATGATTGACCCATGTCTCACCTTATGGAAAGTAGAGATGAGGCCGAAGGTGCATTTCATCGGTTCAGTAACAGCCTGATAATTAATTAAATGTAATAATTTGCCATAAAATATACAGGATACAATTTTAAGTATAGCTATTAAGATATAGTAACAAATCAAAAGCTAAACAGCAGAGGCTTAGTAAATCATGGTACTATCATCCGTAATATTCACTCAAATTGAGATACAGATAACTCAACCTCATCAACCCGACGTGAATCGAACTTTTCTGTCTCTGTATTACACGCAAAAAAACATTGATTATTACAATTTAACTGTTAATTTACTGCTAGAATTTATTCTCTTTTACACGCTTTTCTGGTATTTTTACCTAAACGACAATAACAGTAGTCAAAATTCTAAAAATTAGACAGACAAGATTTTACAAAAAAAAAGAATAGGCGAGTAGTAAAAATTAAGATTGGCCGTTGTAGAGCATACGTACAGTCAATGCCACCGAACTCGAGTGGCGGATGGGTTTTGATTTTTGTAGTTTCGTATTATTTGCGTATTTATCCGCCCGCCGCCCGGCAGATACATTTATTTGCGCCCGCGCCCCCTCCCCACCCCCCTTCGATTGATCGCGATATCATTGCGATAATAGGAGCAGCCTCATCGAAGCGCGGTTCCGTCACGCGGTGGACTCAAAAATTTTCAGCAAAAAAGGAATTAAAACGACGAATTGTAACGACCGCTTTAGCCTAGTTGGTAGTGACCCTGCCTACGAAGCAAGAGGTCCTGGGTTCAAATCCCAGTAAAGGCATTTGTTTGTGTGATGAGTACGAATATTTGTTCCTGAGTTATAGATGTTTTCTATGTATTTAAGTATGTATTTATCTATATAAGTATGTTTATCGTCGTCTAGTACCCATAGTACAAGCTTTGCTTAGTTTGGGACTAGGTCGATTTGTGTAAGATTGTCCCCTAATATTTATTTATTTATTTATTTATTTATTTAAAAACTTTTTAAGTAATCAGTCATAGTGTCTTAGTAATAAAATGCGAAAGTTTGCGTGTATGCGTGCGTGCGTGCCTGCGGTCGGTGCGTGTGGGTGTGCATGCGTATGAGTGTGGTGCGTGCGTGTCAATAGCATGTATGTTACTTTTTGGATGAATGGCAATGTACACCAAGTGTATACCTACCTGGATCTCGTAAATGAAACTGCCTGCTTTTCATTCCGTGTTTTTCCCTCGGTGTGGGTGTTTTTTGAGATCTCGATCTGGATGTAAATTCCCGAAATGCTCTAACTACAGAATCTAGAGACGTAAAACTTTGCAGTGGTGTTCTTTGGACAAGCGTACCACTACGTACGACCACGATGGTTTGTAAATCCCCAACGGAACTAAGAAAAAAAAAACAGAGTTTTAAATCCATTGTCAGAATCCGCGAGTAAAGGCTGGTATTAGAATAAAACCATTATAATTATCAGTAAATACAGATATTACTAAGATAATGAAGCAAATAGTAGAACTATTGCCTACATAGATCCGCTGAAGGCCATAGGGAAAGCCTTCCTTGACAGTCTTTCGTATCAGGTTGGCAGTTCTGCAGCCCACAGACAAGCAATCAATGTGTTTATTGAGACCAACTCATACCGACAGTTTTTAGGGTTACATACTCAAAGGATACTTACACCAGACCATATTAATAAGCTTCCGTTATCTGTTCGTCCGTCTGTCTATCAAAGGGCGATATCTTCTGAACAATATGAAAAAATATACCTTATTGAGTTTCTTGCCGGTTTCTTCTCAACAGGGTTTTTCCGAACCGATGGTAGATTCTTCGACGTTCATAGGAACATCAATTGATTGATGCCTAAATTGAATAAAGAATTTCGACTTTGACTTTGAGTATGTACTCGTACATAGATATACACACTTAAGATTGACTCTGTCCGCGAACTACCGAAAACAGAGAAAAAAATTTATAAAAATCTGTCAAGCAGTTTCGGAGGACTTCAATAACCAATAACAAACACCGTGACACGAGATTTTTATATATTAGAGAAGACTAGCCGTTGCCCGCAACTCCATCTGTGAAGAATACCTAGGAGTACTTATAAAAAATAGCGTATGGCTTATTCTCAGACCTATCAAATATACAGAAAAAAATTGATAAAAATTGGTCAAGTTATTTCGGAGGAGTTCGATAACAAACACTGTGACTGTGTGTGTAAATTAAAGGGAAAACATACAAGAAACATGTTTTTTCCGGTGCATTCCTACCTAGACCACGGTTCGACTCGCACTTGGCCGGTTTTAGTTACTCATAAATGAAAATCCTTTCAATCCTTTTATTTAACCTGTAAAGTTTATTTTTAATCATGTAAATCAAATTTCAGTACTTCTTGTTTGGGTGACAATGCCAATGCAGTCAGCAAAAAGTACAGTCAGCGAAGTATTTATTAAAAACGAAAGATTTTCAAAATTTATCGACGTGTATTTTACGATTCGTTTTCACTAAAGTCCCAAAAATATGGCTGCCGCGTTGTAGTGATGACTATAAAATATGGCTGCCGCGTTGTAGTGATGACTATAAAATATGGCTGCCGCGTTGTAGTGATGACTATAAAATATGGCTGCCGCGTTGTAGTGATGACTATAAAATATGGCTGCCGCGTTGTAGTGATGACTATAAAATATGGCTGCCGCGTTGTAGTGATGACTATAAAATATGGCTGCCGCGTTGTAGTGATGACTATAAAATATGGCTGCCGCGTTGTAGTGATGACTATAAAATATGGCTGCCGCGTTGTAGTGATGACTATAAAATATGGCTGCCGCGTTGTAGTGATGACTATAAAATATGGCTGCCGCGTTGTAGTGATGACTATAAAATATGGCTGCCGCGTTGTAGTGATGACTATAAAATATGGCTGCCGCGTTGTAGTGATGACTATAAAATATGGCTGCCGCGTTGTAGTGATGACTATAAAATATGGCTGCCGCGTTGTAGTGATGACTATAAAATATGGCTGCCGCGTTGTAGTGATGACTATAAAATATGGCTGCCGCGTTGTAGTGATGACTATAAAATATGGCTGCCGCGTTGTAGTGATGACTATAAAATCCACCGCTGGCTATGCGGACCATACATTTACCAAAAGCACCGTCGTATATGGCTTTTATTTTACAATTCGGTTTTCCGTATGGGTTTTTTCCATATATGAACTGTGCAAAAAAGTTTATTTCATATTGGTATAAAATGAACAAGGCTTATGTGAAACTGAAAACATTTTTCTTTTGATATCTTTAACGTTTTTATTATTTTGAAAACTTTCCAAAAAAAATATCACCAAAAAAAATCTATTCAGCTAATCCTAATCGAAAATTATTATTACACGTTCTGTAAATGAATTACTTAATTTGTTTATTAATTTATTTATTTCTTCTTAATAAAAATTACAGCATGCGCTGTAAAATTCAAAAATACATACCTATGAAAAGAAAAGACAAGAAAACTTAACTATTTAGGGATTTTTGAAACTAATCTTCGTCAATTCCCTAAAACAAGAGAACACCACACCCTCCTCATGTAAGTATACCAAAAACACCATAAGAGTAAATAAATACAGTATTCACTGATAAACGCTGCACTTGATGACATAATTTGTATACTTGCTCCATAATGTAATATCATAATCAATATCATCATTATCACAATCATTTCAGCCGAAAGACGTGCAATGCTGAACATAGGCCCAAGGCTCGCCAAACAGATCGGTCCTGCGCCATCCGCATCCAACGCGTATAATCAATAATTATATCTATACTTCGTTTTTTTAGCATTAGAAAGAAGTTAAACGATCTTGACGTGTCTTTTTATCGAAAAATACTTTTGAAAAATAAGTCATAGCTAATTTGTAGCAATTTGAAAGGAAATATGGTAATTTATACTCTTTTGGTTTCATAAATAACAATTTCTATTTTTTTAAAAGCATTTTTCAATAAAAAGACTCTTCAAGATTGTTTACCTTATTTCTAATGCTAAAAAAACGAAGTATAATATAGTATTTTTTTTTTTTTTTTATAATAAGAACACAATACATTACAAATATTCTTTACTGAACACCAAAAACAGTAGGTAGGTACTACAGTGGCATTACAAGAATAAAAATTCAGGCAGACAATAGGCAGTTTTAACACTAAAAAGCGATTTCTTGCAGACAGACAATTATAGGTACCTACAGGAATCAATAAATATGAACAGGCTAATGTAAATAAATGCATGATTTTAATTTAACGTAATTTTAAATTTAGTTTTAAGTATTATGTGCCCTCGCAGGGCGTCGTGGACTGACTCATACAACTATTATATAACATCCGTTTAAAATGTTACATAATTTTGCAGTGAAATAAATGAATAAATAAATAGATATAGCTTTGTATTCGAATGTAGCTGCACCCCAAAAAGTAGCAACGGCGGTCACTTTTTCACAAAAAGTATTTATGAAGCACGAAATGCCACGTCGCCTATTGCCCTATCAATCATGGTAAAACATTCCGGGTAAGTCGGTGGCACAAACAAACACTGCTCACAAAACATGCAAATGATCCTTGACAATACCCTTTACCGTGTAGGTATGTAAATGAGCAAAGCTTAAACGACGATAGGGTTAAAGTCAACCAGATAATATTTGGTGAGACGCTTTGAGACGTCTGATAAGTGTGAAATGTATTGGAAGGATTATAGTTTCGTATTTTTTGTTCATTTTAGTTGTTAGCCAGAAATTTTTAGCTTAGTTCATGTCACATTCGTACTATATTGATGTAATATGAACTGTGCTGCAGTGGTTTGACCTAATGGGCTCTTAAGCAGAGGGTCGTGGAATCGAGCCCGGACTCGCACGCCTAGGTTTTTCGGAATTTATCAGCGAAATAAAATTTTGAAAACTATGAGCTTTACGGTGGAAGCATCGTGAAGAACTAACACATACTTAAGAAGGAATACAATGATGCGTGTGAAGTTCTTACTTCGCGCTGGACTTGCGTGGGAACTACGGCGCAAGCCATCACATATCCCCACATATCGACCGTCAGTTCTACGAGCGATGTGCCCTGCCCACTGCCACTTAAGTCCAGCGATTCTTCGAGCTATGTCCGTGACTTTAGTTCTTGCGCGCAATCCCGCAGAGAAACTCCAAGCATAGCCCTCTCCATCACCCTCTGAGTGACTTCGAGCTTTCTTATGAGGCCCATCGTTAGCGGCCAAGCAAAACTGTTTTATCCTAAACAAAAATATACAAGCACGTTACTATTATTTAAAATAAGGCATCTGGATCGGCACATGAGACATTAAACAAAATTTTACGATGAAATCGTATCTGGACTCGATTATTATTCAGCCATCTAAAAGAAGCAATTTGCTACATTTCATTAGATTAACAGTAACTTTCATATCAATACAGCCAGTACCACAATAACCTGTAAAAGATTAAAAAAAAATAAACCTCCAACGCAATTACAATGCTTGAAAATAAAGTAGGTACCTATTGCCCATTATGCGTCTAAAATCCCTTCCGCAGCTAACAAAAAAGCCTTGATTGATGACCTTGAAATGGCTGAATCAATTTTGATGAAACATTTCTAAGAATCATCGCCAAGAAACCTGCTTCCAAATAAAAATATAAATAGCATATAATTATTGTAAAACTATAGCTACACCCTACCGCATCGACATTGAGCTAAGATATAGGATAAGGTCTTATGTTCTTTTATGTTTTTGAACCCCCGACACAAAAGGGGTGTTAAAAGTTTGACTGCTATGTGAGTGTGTCTGTCTGTGGCATCATAGCTCTTTAACAGGAGAACCGATTTGAATGCCTTTTTTTTTGTTTGAAAGCAGGTTTCTTAGCGATGGTTCTTAGACATGTTTCATCAAAATTGGTTCAGCCGTTTCAAAGTTATCATCTCTTTTGCTAGCTTCGGAAGGGATTTAAGACGCATAGTGGGAATTTACTTTATTTTCAAATATATGTGTGACCTAATTGCGTTGGAAGTTTTTAAATTTTTTAATTTATAGTTATTGCCTAAATAATAGTACCTACATTACTGCACAGGCCTGAGAGGAGGTTGCCGTGTGGTTTACGAGGCCGGCATGATACGAGGCTGACAAGTCCGGCAACCCCTGTTCCGGGCGAGGCTTGTATAGTGCTTTTCTCAAACATGCAATGAAATAAATAAAAAAAACCCCAAGAATTTTGAAATTACAAAGAATGCAACTATTGCTTATGATTTTTTTTAGGACTGAATGCCATGATGCCATAGACCTATAAACGTCATGATGCCGTGTCACATGAAACAATAGACGATCGCTTTCCCAGACTAAGCCTGCAATTCTGTATGAAAATCCGTTACATAGCACTCGTCTAACCGCGCCCGCAACGTCATACGTCCCGGCCTATTATTTGGATCGTAAAGTTAACATTTCATTGCATCTTTGAGAAAATAAATAAAACAAACCACTTCTTAGGTTTAATCCCAATTTCGGTTGTTTTTTAAGTTTCAACTCAGGAACGGCTCCGCACGTGACCACGCTGCGACCACTGAACCCTAAAGATTTGTCATATGAGGCGTTCACTCGGTTATCAATTTAAAAGTCGGCATTATCCGAATAATGGCGCAGGGGCTGAAATAAAACATTTCAATTTGGCGATCCGGTTACGAGCGCGCTTTGTGGGTCTGCGGGACCCCAGCTTGTAGTAGTTTTTGGGTACCGGCGGGCACAAAGGTGTTTGTGATTGCTTAGAATTACCTAACATTTTTAAGAGCTTTTTATTTTACTGACAATATTTGTTTTTTAGTTCGTCTAGGTATATTATGTAGTATTGGCTGTTGTTCGCGAAACTAAAGAGATTCTTTAAAAAAAAACAGTTTAGACGTATTTGTATTCATATAGGTCAGTGTTTTTCAACCTTTTTCATGATGCGACCCCCCTGGTATGAAAAAATATTTCGCGACCCCCCGACCCTTCGCTTTTTTATCATGTATGTATGTGTATGTTACAGTGTTACAAATATTCATTCCATACGACCTCCTTTATAATCTTTATTGTTTTTTACTAAAGTTCTCTCAACCTCTGGCGACCCCCCTACAGAAGCTTCGCGACCCCCCAGGGGGTCGCGATCCACAGGTTAAAAAACACTGATATAGGTATGTAAGTACACATTACATCACTGCCAAATTGCATTAGTAGAGGTAAAGCCATATTGTAGCTAGCCACTGCATCACGAATGGGCCGGCTCGTCCGGGGCAGTACCACCATCTCACAGAACACCGGCGTGAAGCAGCAGTAATCCTGCTGCGTTTCATACGGTCAGTGCGAGCGCTGGGGGCCCAATACCTCTCCCCCTCCCTCTCCCCTATTCCCTCTCCAAACGCCGGCAACAGATCAGTGACTCTCTTTGATTTGTTGATATCTATGGGCGGTGGTGATCATTTTCCATCAGATGACCCGCTTGCTCGTTTGCCTCCCTCTCATAAAAAAAAAAAAAAATAACCATCGTTTTAATTCCATCCTCATGTATCATATTTTTATAATCAAGTTAATCGTCTCTTTAAGTAAGTACGTTAGGCACAAAAGTAAAGAAATGATGTTTGTTCATAGCAAAAAGGAACATTATATACCTATACAGTGACAAGCGTATTCTTTTTTAACCGACTTCAAAAAAAGGAGGAGGTTCTATGTTCCACTGTTTATATATATATATATATATTTTTTTTTTTTTTTTTTTTTTTTTTTTTTTTTTTTTTTTTTTTTTTTTTTTTCTATGTATGTTCATCGATATCTCCGCCAATTGTAGGCCGATTTTCAAAATTCTTTTTTTGTTTAAAAGAGCATACTCCCGAGGTGGTCCCATTGGCACCAAGTCAAGATCTGATGATGGAATCTTGGGTAAATCGACGGAAACCCTCAAATTTTATAGGCACAACTATGACGATTTTAGAATTTTTAGCATCTAGTCAAGCATTTTCATTCAGAAAATGTCATTTGGTAAACTGGATCTGATGAAGAAGATCACAGATGGCCAACGGAACTCCTCAACGGGTCAAATCTTGCAAGTTGAATTTAACCCACTTCCCGGTTTCTGAATTGAAATTTTGCATGCTTGTGTAAATTGGATGACAATGCAATATTATTGCAACATGGAGCTGGTCTGACGATGGAGCTGGATGGTGGCCATAGGAACTCTGTAATAAAACGACGCAACCCCGTCGAGTTTGGGCTTGTTTCATTCGTCTTGACGAGCACTTTGATTTCAGATGGTAACCAGGGTCTGATGATGGAGCTGGAAGATGGCCAAAGGCACTCCAAAGTAAAACGACACAATCCCGTCGAGTTTGGGCTCGTTTTATTCGTCTTGACAAGCACTTTGATCCCAGATGGTAACCAGGGTCTGATGATGGAGCAGGAAGATGGCCAAAGGCACTCTATAATAAAATGACACAAACCCCGTCGAGTTTGGGCTCGTTTGATTCGTCTTGACGAGCACTTTGATCCCAGATGGTAACCAGGGTCTGATGATGGAGCTGGAAGATGGCCAAAGGCACTCCACAATAAAACGACACAACCCCGTCGAGTTTGGGCTCGTTTGATTCGTCTTGACGAGCACTTTTATCCCAGATGGTAACCAGGGTCTGGTGATGGAGCTGGATGATGGCCAATGGCACTCCACTATAAAGCGACACAATCCCATCGAGTTCGGGCTCGTTTGATTCGTCTTGACGAGCACTTTGATCCCAGATGGTAACCAGGGTCTGATGATGGAGCTGGAAGATGGCCAAAGGCACTCCACAATGAAACGACACAACCCCGTCGAGTTTGGGCTCGTTTGATTCGTCTTGACGAGCACTTTTATCCCAGATGGTAACCAGGGTCTGATGATGGAGCTGAAAGATGGCCAAAGGCACTTCACAATAAAACGACACAACCCCGTCGAGTTTGGGCTCGTTTGATTCGTTTTGACGAGCACTTTGATCCCAGATGGTAACCAGGGTCTGATGATGGAGCTGGAAGATGGCCAAAGCCCTCAACAATAAAACTACACAACCCCGTCATGTTTGGGCTCGTGTGATTCGTGTTGACGAGCATTTTGATCCCAGATGGTAACTAGGGTCTGATGATGGCGTTGGAAGATGGCCAAAGGCACTCCACAATAAAACGACACAACCCCGTCGAGTTTGGGCTCGTTTGATTCGTCTTGACGAGTACTTTGATCCTAGATGGTAACCAGGGTCTGAACATGGAACTGGAAAGTGACCATAAGAACTCCGTAATAAAACGACGTAACCCTATCAAATTTGGTCTCGTTGGATTTGTCTTTATGAGTACTTTGGTAACCAGGGGCAAAAAGTACAGTGAGCAAAAAAAAACTTGTATTAAAAATAGATTTTGTAACAAACTTATTTCGAGGTCAAACTGATGATTTTATCCTACGTATCTAACAAATACGTATGTACAAATACAACTAAAAAGCAAAAAATAAAATAATTTTTAATTAAAAAATAAAACCGACTTCAAAAAACACCCAAAAACTAAAACGCAAAAAATAAAATAAAAATTGAACCGACTACAAACAAAAAGCATAGAAATATCTTTCTTCTAACGGTGAAGCCACACGAGCGTAATTTTGTGAGTCGTGAGCGGCAGAATTTCGGTTCGCGCCATACAATATGCGGGCCATCACGTGACACTCACATGACACAATGTATGGCGCAATCGAAATTCTGCCGCTCACAACTCACAAAATTACGCTCGTGTGGCCTCACCCTAATCTGTTTGAAGTCGGTGACTCAGCACGAGCCAGCAGGAGTGGACCTAGCCATCGACCTTACGTACTTACTATCTATTGGGTTTCTTTCTACCACTCCTGCTGGCTCGAGCTGAGGCACCGACTTCAAACAGATTAGGGTGAGGCCACACGAGCGTAATTTTGTGAGTTGTGAGCGGCAGAATTTCGATTGCGCCATACATTGTGTCATGTGAGTGTCACGGGATGGCCCGCATATTGTATGGCGCGAACCGAAATTCTGCCGCTCACGACTCACAAAATTACGCTCGTGTGGCTTCACCGTTAGAAGAAAGATATTTCTATGCTTTTTGTTTGTAGTCGGTTCAATTTTTATTTTATTTTTTGCGTTTTAGTTTTTGGGTGTTTTTTGAAGTCGGTTTTATTTTTGGTTCCTAAGCTATACCTAGCTAAAGAAAAGTTTGTTGTAATGTTTTTAAAAAATAAGCTTACACAGTAAAATATAGTGGAGATACAACAAACAAATTAAGATTGAAAACTAAATGAAATCGAACGGTTCTAATTCAAAATCAAAACATCTAAATCCGTAGCACCGTTGCATCCGAGCGTCCCCACACTGGCTACCCCAAAACGCAGTGTATGCTTGGTTAAGCCCGCGCCTCCCCTGCTAAGAAAGGGGTAGTTAGCCGCTATTGTCTAGCCCCTCTGATCTGTCAGCCACCGGGAACGGGTACATGACAATTGTCACAATCAAAATATTGTAGGAATTAAGTACTGTTGGATTCATATTATTATTAATGAAAGCGCTACTTCATGGGTGAAATTTGATAGTTTTGTCATTTAATGATACGTTGAGGAAATGTCACTTAAAAATATTGCTTGTTTCGAACGTTGTTTGTAATATGTAGTTTTTCACTTGCATTTTCATACAAATTATGAAATAAAGGTGTTTTTTAAGGTAAACGTCCCTGTGCTCGGCACGGACCCAATACATGGCACCTTCAATCTTATTGTCATAGTAAGACAGGTGGCAGATGGGTGTCATCTACTGGGCGTAGAGTTGTCGAGCATTGGTAGGTAGGTACGTTTACTTAATATCTATTATGACTTGAATTTATCAAGCTGTTTTCTTAGAATAGGCTTAGTAAATGTAGCCCAAAAAATATTAATTTATAAAATCAGTTTTCTTGATATGTTTTCAGAAAAATCCCAAACAAAGTTCTGTGTAAATGAATCGATTTTTTTTTCAAGAAGTGTATTACATGAAATCATTATTGTAAAACAGATAGCATACTTACTTATTGTCAGTTGACGACAACTTCAATGGATCTTCGAAGCTTTATAGGATTTTTTAATAAAAATAAAAATTAGATGATGATGATGATGATAAGGATCTGTAGTGGCCTAGGAATAACTCTACATAGAGGTATTATCGAATAAATAGAATCGTGATCTACTGTGGCACCTTTTCACATACAATGTCATAGTGATAGGTATAGTGTTGCCAAGGAAAATCATAACGACACTGTGAGAAAAGATCCCGGTTCACCGTATTTTTAATTGGTTCAAACGTACAAACCACGAAGAAAACACGAGATTACACAGCAACTCAGCACTTACCTTGATCACTTGTCTTGATGGAAAGTGCAGATGAAGCCAATGGTGTATCTTACCGGTTGACAGCCTATTTACTCAGTTCAGTTTACATAATATCCACGCACTTGCTTTGGGCTACTATGGTTACCAACTTATTTATTTATTCTAATAAAAATTGATTATTTAAGACTATAATGGCATTGTTTGAGTTTGAGCTCACTTGTCAATAAATTACAGTAAATGAAAAAAAGCAACTGAGTTGATATTACTTAAACTCTACTAATTTATTAAATCAGGCGTCACTTTGCGGAGGTCCATATTAATGAACTGAAATAATTACTTTGCTCGCCCGCGACCTTACGATAGTTACGTTTATGTAAGAAATGCGTGATCATGCAGTTCTTCCACCTCCACACTGTACGAACACACAAATCAGACAAACCCAACCGGGTACGTATCAAAATATATAAAGTTTAAAACAAATAATGGACGAAATACATAATGGTCATTTGATATAATGCAATTTTCTTGGAAATTCTCAACTTTACAGGATTTTCATAAAATAAACCTAACCTAACCTAAATAAATCTGTAGATTACACGATTAAAAAAATTCGTTTAATCAATAGTTTCACAGAAAATTTTAGTATGTATCATAATACATACTAAAATTTTCTGTGAAACTATTGATTAAACGAATTTTTTTAATCGTGTAATCTACAGATTTATTTAGGTTAGGTTTATTTTATGAAAATCCTGTAAAGTTGAGAATTTCCAAGAAAATTGCATTATATCAAATGACCATTATGTATTTCGTCCATTATTTGTTTTAAACTTTATATATTTTGATACGTACCCAACCCAACCATCACCACCAAACTACACTTTCGAACTCAACCAGAGCTCATCTTCAGAGTTGGTACCACAACCGTACGCTATGCTACCAAATGTTAGCTTAACAAAGCACCTGCATGAACACGCATTTCTTACATAAACGTAACTATCGTAAGGTCGCGGGTGAGCAAAGTAATTGTTGCATCTCTTTAAACTCTATTATCAAATCAAAACCGTTTCTGCCGAGTTTTACGTACGTCGTTTTACCCCATATCAGTTCAGGGCCCGCTCCCTACAAAGACGTGAACACGGGAAACACTTAGCTCTGTTGACACTACACTTTACACTGATTCCCGACGCACTTTGATTGGTAATTGGCGTTGAGAGGATAAGACGTATGATGTCGTACTTGTTTTACCTTGATTTAAGACCAACTTCGTGATTGAATATTTTTGTCAAAATCGAGACGAACAGAAGACAAAGATAAGAATATTTTAGCGTGCCATAACGAATAGAGCTAACGCTAAATGCCGGGGTTTCCCAAGGAGAAAAGGTAAAGGAGAAGGTTTGCTTAGCTGTAGCTTATCTAAAGCAGACCACCCGTTCATCCATTGCAAATATATGGACAGAACTCTAAAGAGTCTGATGGGTTTTTAAAGCCCATAAAAGCATGCGATCTAAGTTCTTCTATTTAGAAAGAAAAATAAATCACTGTAATCGAAACCGCCATAGATGACATCGTCATCATTATGTGCCTTAAAGCCGAATTTATATCTGCAAGAAAGTCGTGCAAGTTGCATCACATTCATCATCATCATCATCATCCCAGCCTATATACATCCCACTGCAGGGCACAGGTCTCTTCTCAGAATTCCCATGCGGGCCCAGTGCGGAATTGGGAACTTAATAAATAAATAAATAAAATAAATAAATAAATATTAGGGGACAATCTTACACAAATCGACCTAGTCCCAAACTAAGCAAAGCTTGTACTATGGGTACTAGACGACGATAAACATACTTATATAAATACTTAAATACATAGAAAACATCCATAACTCAGGAACAAATATTCGTGCTCATCACACAAATAAATGCCCTTACCGGGATTTGAACCCAGGACCTCTTGCTTCGTAGGCAGGGTCACTACCAACTAGGCTAAAGCGGTCGTTAATTGAATTTCTTCTCAGGTGTATGCAGGTTTCCTCACGATGTTTCCTTCACCGTAAAGCTCATGGTAAATTACAAATGCAATTTCGCACATAAATTCTGAAAAACTCAGAGGTGCGAGCCCGGGCTCGAGCCCACGACCCTCTGCTTGAGAGACCGTAGTTCAAACCACTTAGCTACCACGGCTTCCTTTGCATTAAGTACCATCGCCTCAGACGTCAGATACCCATTTTCAAAACAAATTTGCTTGCAGCCGTTGATGTTTATTGCTAAGGATTGTTATGGACAGATGTCTAGCCATTGCACGCAAACTGGGCCTTTAAGGTGGTTATCTGGCGCTTGGGGCGATAGTACATTGCGATGTCGTAAAGCGAACGTGTTTCCAGTGGTCAACCGAGCGCCGCAATGTAAAGCAAATTGCACGGTTTTTTTGCAGGTCTAAACTGGGCTTAAAGTTTGACGGATTCTCAGAGAACTTTAGTCTTGACTTATTGTCGGTCCTGCATAAAATGCTGACTCTATCAACGCTTCTTTTGTAGATATTATTGTACCGAAAAGATTGGCCGTTAAAATTTTAACCTTCTCAAACCATTAAATTGCATTTCATAATTTCGTTTCTGATTATGGGATCACTCTTATGTCTGTTTGTTTCATTTGTGTTCTCAAGACAGTTTTTTTGGCTTCTAAACCTTATGATTCATACATCTAACAGCAATATTGAAAGTACGAATGCAACCCCAATTAATACTTTACTCGTAAACTATTGGTTTAACTACAATTCTGTGTAACTTATGGTTCATAAGCATCATCATTAACCACCTTATCTTAACTTAGGCAAATCTGGTCCCCGCAAACAAAGCGACTGAGATACTTTTCGGATTATAATTTAGACTGCGTGGCAATAGCAGCTGTACTCCAAGCGCGTGCTAAACCCATCTTACTAAATCCAACGACAAATTGAAACTGTCACGAAACTAAAAACTTTAAACCAAACAGAAGCGTGAATGTAATGAATGGTCGCCACCGTATTATAACCGGACTGCGAATCTAGTTTGGAAGGGGAGTGTGGCAAGTTCGGTGAGCCTCCATGGCCAGACGCTCACCACACTCTGGCGTGTTCAACTCCCGTACAGCACTGATTCAAAACGCCGTAAACGGCATAGGTAAACTAAACCAACTTGTACTATGTGTGTGTAATCCGATGGTTGTAACTCCTTTGATGTACGCTTGGTTGATACGCTAATACCGAAGGGGGAAACTCTAGAGATCGCTATAACGTGTTCTTTGTCGCTTTAGCCACGTCCCTCTCACACAATGGCATACTTATTAGGGATTTAGTCCAGATATTAGTTGGGGAAGTCGGCATTGTTTGGATTTTAATAGAATTCTGCGCCCCGGGTGGTTGGGTACACGCACGCTGTAGTTGTTCGGCGCAGTTGGTGCCGCGGCATATTGCCGAATAATTAGTGACGTCACGTTCAATCCCAATTTAATGCTGTGCATTGGGAGATTCATTAGACCCTTGAAATAAGGAGAGGAGGAGTTAGTCTTAACTAAATTATTTTAGGTTTCCGATGGATGTTCGATCCTTGGAAGTGATGCCGCGATGCTTTGGTGGAGTATTTTTCTCTACGAGATGTTTACAAAGAAATAGAGTTTGGAAAATAGTTTTTAATATTATGATTTGAAGCGCACGCGAGAAAAGTCTTCGACGTTGTAATTTCTAAGTACTTATGTAATATTACATTGTAGAAAATTTATCTTTTTAAACGAGCGCATCTAAATTTAGTCAATAAGTATTTGGAAATAGATATTTGGTAGGTCTATTTGAAGTCAAAAGATTATTTTGTGCAATTAATTTAGCTAAGTATTTTACTTGATTAAGGGCCTTATTATCTTTGTAAAGCTTACACGATATAACTAAAAGCTTCAACTTTAGTTATGGCCACATTGATAATATTTCAAAACTGTAGTTGAGTCTGTGCAAGACAAAGTTTGGCACCCATCGGATATTTATAGTTGGATGCACACCGCAGAGGATGGGATGCACAAACCCCTACCCTATAGCATAGTTCACTGTAGTGAACAGTATAGTGAACGATCGATGCCCCTCGATCGCACCCCTTATTGAAAATTATAACAATGGCACACCGCTCTCTGCTGCTCTCTCTTAACACTCACTGATTTCGGTAACACATTATGGATAAGACACGATAAATATTAAGATTTTATTTATTTTGATTCACTGATTTGCGATTATTTAAATATATAGTTGAAAAGGAACTAAGCAAAAGACTACCTCCTCAGCAACACAGTTCTGCTGCGAACATTATCGTAATAATATCTTTGGCATGTTAGCAATTTTGATTTCCAAGGCTGTAAATATTTCATCTCGCCTCTTTTAGAAGTAGAAGTTTAGTTTTTTTGGGAAGTAGTATAACTCAATACATAAAACAGTAGAAACAGTACCGACACATTTTTCAGGAAAAAATCTTTGAACATGGCAACAATGTGTTATGCCAAAATGTTAGTTGGTTCCTTTTGCATAATTACGATTACATAAAAGAGAAGACTGTTTATGTCGTGTTTACTTAGGTAGTTAATTCTGCCCGTTTTAATTTACCTGTTGCATCAAGTTCTTTTTCTACTCCTATGTAGCTATCAAAAGTGACATTGGCTGTTCTTAATATTTTTCATACCCAAGGTCTGTGATAAAACTATGAGTTTCCAATTCCTGCAACAAATCAAACCCCAAACGTATCCACAGTGTCGGGGACGTGTTAATATATCGGCCGAGAGGGCGGGAGCTCCGGGATTATAATGAGGCACAGCCCCACTAAGTATTTTCGACATGCGTCGCTGTCACCCGACAAACATTCGGAGGCCGGGGTTAACGAGTGCACGGCCTGCACAAATTACGCATTCATACGACAAATATCATTCGTTGCAATACACTGCGGGGCGCGAAGCTGCAGATTTGTAAGTAATTGTTTGGCTACAGTAATGTAATGCAACGTGTGTGAATATTATGTCGCCGTGTATATAAATAAGGCTTTATGCTGGCCGCCTATTTTAATGCCCGCGTCAGAAGCCAGTGAAGCCACGCGTCGATAAAAATGGATCCGTAACGAGGTGCATGCAATGATTGTGATTGTGACTCATTCAACAAATCACTGATTGATATTTGAATTCCTTATAAATCTCTCTCTACTACTATTATAATACTAATAAGATTTATTGCACCTTTAGAACGAGAGCTAGCTGTTGCATCACGAATGGGCCGGCTCGTTTGGGACCCTCTCACAGAACACCGACGTGAAGCAGCAGTACTCCTGCTGCGTTTCGTACGGGCAGTGAGAGCGCCGGGGCACCAATACCTCTCCCCTCTTCTTTCTTACAGGCCGACAAAAGATCAGTGACTCACTTTGAGTAATCATTTTCCATCAGATGACCCGTTTGCTCGTTTTTTCCCCTCTTATAATATCGCCGCCCCCGCAGAATAAAGCCGCAAAGTGCTGTTACCTGCTTTTTATTGTTCATTCAGTTTTGACATCTACGCGTTAAAATACATCACCTCAATTTTTTCCGTATTTTTTTATTAAGTAGTTACGAAGATACAAAAAATAAAGACATTATTCTTTGTCACAGACAAAACTAGAAAAATCAGCAATATGTTATTGCGTACCAGAATTGAAACAATGTTTCGTGTAAAGTATCAAACTGTAGTTATAAGGTGCAACTGAAATAGAAAATTAATTGCAAACCCTTTTGCAGTTTTCTTCTGGTGCAGATTTTAATATTACAATTCCGTAACATCCCTTTGAAAAAAAAAATCTAGATAGTTTAGTACGATAACATCCTTTACTTTTCTGTTTTACCTAAATATTTAGGGTAAAAGCCGTTGCCAAACCGAATAGGCCATTTTTTACGAAGCAAGTGATGTCGTTGTCTCTTTCTACCATAGAGCGAACCACGTCGCGGACGCAAGTATCCCTTCATTCCGCTTTCGGCGCTGCTAACTCAGTCTGTTTGTGTTACATTACAAATTCTTTACTTACTGCCCGTGATACACACAATGATTTTTATCACATTGCGAGGAAAAAAAATCCAAAATAAAATTATTCGGTCTCTAAACACTTAAATTTAATACAAAATATAAATTTTTTCGAGTCATGTATCATAGATAATGCAAACTGTGTTTAGTTTCTGTCAACATTTAAAAAAATACTTACAGATAGAACCAAACAGATTACAGCCTCTACTATAAAGCTCATGGAAGATCGGCGTAAGAATAATGATCCTACAGACATCTGGTGACGCTTGCCAATACCGGCGGGTTAATAAACAGATCTCGCAGTCTCTGAGGCGCGATATACGCCAATTTAATACTAACAGTATTGAAGTGGCGATATAGCGCAACAGAGGCTCTAAAGTTTTTGCAAAGAATCTGTATATTGGGCAAAGCCAACTGGCAGAGTTAAAGACCGATGAAGGTAGGATCGTGAGCTCTAATCCGGAGCTATTGTTAAAAGTCAAAAAGTTCTATAGACAGCTATATACATCAACGAGAAAACCCGACATGGATCTAACTCTAGACCCGAGAGCTAGATTAACCCGACACTACACCGAAAATATCCCGGACGTCAGCTTGTACGAGATTAGTGTGGCTATCAAGCAACTCAGGAATGGCAAAGCCCCTGGTGATGACGGAATAACGGCCGAACTTCTGAAGGCGAGAGGAAAACCAGTCCTCAAAGCCCTTCAGAAAGTATTCCATTCCACCATTCATGAATTGGTGATGTTCTTCAAAAAAGGCGATAACACCTTATTGAAGAATTATTATAGACCCATTTCACTTTTGAGCCATGTTTACAAGCTGTTTTCGAGATTCATCCATCACGAATTGTCTCGCGCGCAGGTTAGACGACTTCCAGCCTCCCGAACAAGCCGGATTTCGAAAGGGCTTTAGCACTGTAGACCACATACATGCGTAGCGGCAGGTTATACAGAAAACCGAAGAGTATAACCGCCCCCTTTGCCTGGCATTTGTAGACTACGAGAAAGCCTTCAATTCGATTCAGACTTGGGCTGTACTGCAGTCTCTCCAACGGTGCCAAGTAGACTCCACAATCTCCGTCTGACTTCAAGACCAGATGTCGAAGCCTATTCTATTGCAGCGGGGAGTCAGTCACGGAGATGTTATTTCTCTGAAACTGTTCACCGCTGCACTAGAGGATGCGTTCAAGACTCTGGACTGGGAAGAGCGCGGCATCAATGTAAATGGCGAATATACATCACTCACTTTCGATTTGCCGACGACGTGGTGCTTATGGCTGAACCTTCATGGAGGACCTTAGTGCGATGCTCGCTAACCTCGGAAGAGTCTCCGAGATAGCTGGACTTAAACTGAACATGGACAAGACGAAGGTTATGTCGAACGCCCAAGTTGTACCAGCTCCCGTCGTAATAGGAGACACTTTGCTCGAAGTTGTTGACGACTATATCTACCTGGGACATATAATCCAATTAGGTAGGTTCAACTTCGAGAAAGAGGTCTATCGACGAAATAGACTCGGCTGGGCAGCGTTCGGAAAGCTTCGCAATATCTTGTCATCCAATATACCACAGTGTCTCAAGTCAAAAGTCTTTGGACTTGTGTGTGTTGCCAGTGATGACTCATGGCACTGAGACGTGGCCGCTAACAATGGGCCTCATAAGGAAGCTCAAAGTCACTCAGAGGGGGATGGAGAGGGCTATATTTGGAGTTTGTATGCGGGGTCGCATTAGAAATGATGAAATCCGCGCAAAAACTAAAAACACCGACATAGCTCGAAGAATCGCCAGACTTGAGTGGCATTGGGCAGGGCACATCACTCGTAGAATAAAATTGATGGCAGGTTTTTCACTAGACGTATCTGAATACCTGCTTAGTCCTGAAAGAGCGCACTGTCATTGTTGGGTATACTAATTAATGTGAACATATTTAACTCCTTCAGTTAGTTCAGATGTTTTTAATATTTTCGATAGAATGGATTCTCTTTTTGCATTACATGGGGTATGCAATGAATGGTACGCCAAACCAGATAAAAAATGTAAAGTGAGATTCAGGAAAAAAACCGCATCAAAATCCGTTGCTTAGATTTAAAGATCTAAAGCATACATAGGGACAAACAGACAGCGGGAAGTGACTTTGTTTTATACTATGTAGTGATTGACTATTTTTGTTATTTTTAAGTTCTTGATTACAAATAAATACACAAGACTAACTAAGTTTATTGAGATTAAGGAACCAATCGCAAATACTTGTTTATGATAAAATTCTTGGGAGTATTTTTAAGTTTTATGATGTCTACTTATCCTAGTGGCTAGTTTTAATGAAATATTACGTTTTATTGCTTCTTAAAAACTATTAAAATTACGTTTTTCTTACTAAGAAAAATTTATTACTTTATCATTTTAACTCGTTTTCCTTCTGGTATTTTGTAAAATGATGTTACAAATATAAAAAAGATCCTGTAAAATACTGAAAAAAACATTAATCATCTGTTACTTGTTCAGTATTATTATAAATGGACCAGAATAAAACAGTAATAATGTGTTGCCATTACAACTGTATTGCAAAAAATACAAAGAATATAAAAGTTACTGTTCATTACGAAACTAAAAAAAGGAAAAAAATAGACGAACAAAACCGTAAAGTAATTTTACAAATAATAGAATACGCAAATAGTTTTGTAAATCGTTTTTTCATCAATAACTTTTAAATGATGAAAGCTTAATCCAAAACAGCTATTAAAATAAGTGGGGAAAAAAATTAGCTTTTGAATGCCACTAAAACTTAACTTCTACTGCTTATTATTAAAAAGTTGTGGATCAATTTCGGTTTTTATTTATTCCTGTAAAATTGTCATTTTTCACTTGCGGCTTTATTCTGCGGGGGCGGCGATATTCTCATTTCAAAAATAAACTTTATGTGAAAAGAAAAACAGTTTTTGTTTTGAAATGATAATAATTCGAATTGTGTCAGTCTTGTCCTGAAGGTGCGATATATGTACTTAAGGGAAGTAGAGGAGAATAGGCCGCTTGGCCAAAGCAAAATTACACGATTTGAATAAACTGACACTAAAAAGACATTTTGGACTGGCCAATGATGTCCCATGAATTGGTTAGGAAATCATTATTGGTGCCCTCCTGGTTGTACCGGCCGCCCAAACACTGCTCTTCTCCCCAAACGGATACAGAAGGAAGCCGCAGGTTTCTAGGCTTTGGGCTACATTCCGCATTAAAATTTTCTGGTTTAAAAATATTTTTTAATCTACATGGAACCACTTGATAGGTTCCGTGGTAGAGCGGTAAGCGACGACAAAGCAAATATTTGTACCATCGACAAAAAGGTCGCCTTGACACCTTAAATGTCCATTTTGCTTGCAGTGGCTAGACATCTGACCATACCAATCCATACCAATGAACTTCAACGGCTGCAAGCAAATTTGTTTTGAAACTGGGCAAGCCTCAGTTTTGTTGAGTGTACGCACGCATATGCAAAAGTTTGGCCGAGGCAGTATGCGAATTGTGGCGGTCAAGAGGTGTCTAGATGTGAGACAGTGTGGCAATTATATAAAAAAAGGCCAAGAGCGTGTCGGACATGACCAGGATAGGTTTCCGCAGCCGTTACAACGTGTAATCTGTATTCAATATGTAATATTTTTCTAAGAATTTTCTAAGGTAGTTTGTACAGAACTTCCCAAGTAGGTATATTTTTTAGGTAAAGCTGCTATTTACTCTTAAACTACTAATAATGCTCAAGCAATTTTTTTTACATTTTTTTTCATTTTGTCGGGGTAATTGATACGTAATATCCGTGCAAAATTACAGCTTTCTAGCACTAGGTAAAATAGTCTCTGATCTAAGCCGCGGACGGACGGACGGACAGAAAATATAAGGGTTCCGTTTTTGCCATTTTGGCTCCTGAACCCTAAAAAACGATATTAATAGCTAAAGCTTTAAGAATTTTACTGTTTACAAAAATTCTGTACAAAGGGGTTTCTTAGTTCGCATTTTTTACCGGTAGCAAATTAACCTAAAACAGAATCACGTCGGCACGCGCTTAGTTTTTTACCAGCGACACCTAGTTTCTCCTGGCCGTTCGAAGAACTGAGATGTTTGTCAGGAATCACTGTTGCCAAAATAGTGGAACTAATGCCATTATAGTGTCGCGTGGGTCCCATAAAGGAGCCACAAAGCGGCCAGTCGGGGATGTCATTAGGCAAAGAAATCTGTTATTGTGTCATTTACTGGGAACATCGGTAAGAATCGGGAGAAGAATTCTTTGTTGTTATTGTGTCGTTTTGTTTTTAGCTTTTGTTCTGTATTGTTGGGAGTTAAATGTAGTTAAGTGTATTGTGTGTTTTGTGGATGATTTCACGGTGCTGTGTGGCTGGGTGTTGTTGGGAATCAGCTCGTTTATTATTGCCGGCGGGACCTGTCGCCGTTGAGGTGACTCTGTTTAGTACCCATACATACATCATGAACGCTTGCGCTGCTTGTGACATTGATTTGTGGCTGTCGTTAGAAAATAATGCTAGTGAATGCGCAGTAGGAAATTGACTGTTGATTGAATGTATATTCAATTCATCATCATCATCATCCCAGTCTCTACACGTCCAACTGCAGGGCTCAAGCCTCCTCTCAGAGTGAGAGGTCTTGGGCCGAAATTCCCACGCGGGCCCAGTGCTGATTAGGAACTTCAGGCACACCATCGAATTTCTTCTCAGGTGTATGCAGGTTTCCTCACGATGTTTTCCTTCACCGTAAAGCTCATAGTAAATTACAATGTAATTTCGCACATAAATTCTGAAAAACTCAGAGGTGCGAGCTAGGAATCGAACCCACGAACCACTGCTCGAGAGGCCTGTCGAACCACGGGGCAACCACGGCTATTAAATTACTGTATTCTTATTTATAGCACATCTAGAACTTGAACACAACTTAAATATATGTATTGCAGAAAACCTACCTTGATGTTTCTCAACGTACTAAGGACTCATGTATACGGCTGCTGTAACGAGGCCGAAACGTCGAGGTAATTTTAGCAATGTATTAAGAGTGAAAATGGTGAAAGTTTAAAACATTACACAATGAAGTAGATTTTCATTAATATTTTTAGTTAACTACACGACTATTAAGCTTGACTGGTACTTCTATTATTACAAAAAGTATAATGAAAGCTTGCAGGGTCAGACCAAGATATGCAACGATTTTGATAGCATACGCAGTGCATGTGTTATATTAAACGTCAAACTTCTATGAAACTATGACGTATAAATAACACACAAGACGTTAAATATAACACTTTCACTGCGCGTGCTATCAAAATCGTTGCAGAGTTATCTTGGTCTGACTCTAAGTTTGTTGGTTTCATTGTGAGTGGCTCAATCACTCGTTAAAGGCAGCGTATAAATAACTCAGAACATTGTAACTGTGTAAATTAATGTCCAAGGGTATTGCGCTGCAGAAGTTGCAGGCAAAAACTAGTACCCATCGACTCAATTTATACCTACCCAAAATTTCGCTTCGAATATGCCCATGTCCCGTGCTACACTTTCCTGACAGTTACACGCATTGTGATCGAGTGAATAAGCCCAGTTAAAATTTGGTCACGGTAACTAGGAAGTAATTGTGTGCAAGTAGTGCAGCCTTTCTGAAGAAAGTCCATTGTGATGTCCTGTTACTTTCTACCCTAACGTTACTCTTTGTATAACTGTTCCGATAATGCCTTACGGTGCTCGGTGTAATTACGTATTCATAATTTGAAAGGGTTGCCCGAAAATGGTTCAGTTCGTACCGTTATTCGTTTGGTTTGTGGAGATAACGGGATGACGGCTGACGCGTGACGTAGATCGGACCGTTAATGCTCCCGCCGTATCTTCGGGACCAATGAAATTTTTAAAGCTGTAAACAATAACAAATGCTGTTCGAGTAACAGGATATAACTCTTTGAAGAGATTGCTCGATTCGAATATTGGTGCGTCATAAAAATGTCTATTGAAAGGAGCTTGGGTTATTTTTTAAATAAATTTTAAAGCTTGGTAATAACTTCAACTTTTGTACAGATACTCGGTATAAGTAAACTTTTGTTTGCATGTTCGAAGATTTTTTGATGATGTTATTTTGATTAGGTATATTTATATCCTACATAGGTTGAGTTAACTCGTCGAAAGGATCTAGTAGACTAGTACCTTATGTTACAGCATAGCAAGGGTAACCAAGTCTATTCTTTAATTTTTTGCGCTGTCGTTTGTATAGAAATTGCCACTTTCGTCATAAATAATAATTGCCAAGGACAGCCACTGGTGTTACTTCATTGTTTGTTTGTCTTTGTCACTTTGGCAACTGACTTCTGTTAGATGATAAAAACATGACCCATTTTCGTACTATTGTTTTGGAAGCAATTACCGACAAAGGATGGAATTTTTTCAATCGTTGGAACCGGAATGGAGTATATTAGATTTTACACGAATTTCTGTTAAATGAGCATTGCAGTGAGCCTAAGAGCAAATAGGATTTGACATAAAAATCAATTTGCCAAAAGTTTTACTTGCAAAGCAAAAGGAAACAAACCCTGCAGGTATAGCTAGTATTTTTCCTGGAGTTAATTAGATTATTATACTAACGAAATAATACACTGTGTCATGAAATCTATCAGGATTATTTCAACAGATAGTTAGCCAAATTTGACTGAACATTCATAGATGTTTTCAGGATTTTTTTGATTGTGGTTCACAAATGTTCCCATACAATGGTTGATGCTCACTACGTACGGCGTCAAAGTGCGGCCAAGTGCGAGTCGGACTCGCGCACCGAAGGTTCCGTACAAATTTATATGTATCTATAAAAATCCAGTCTTAGCAGACCCCTGCTCCTGAGCAAAATGTGCGCAGTGTGGGATCATTGTAGATTGGTAAATGATATAGCTGTCTAGACAAAAAAATTTATGCTTTTCGCAATTTTTCCTTTATCTGTGCTATAAGACCTTGCTTCGTACCAAATTTCAAGATTCTGAGTTTGAGTGTCGAAAATTTGCGGCATAAATGGCTGTATCTTTTGATTGCGTTGGCTTAGAAGTTTGATTTTTTTCACAGCTCCAAGGGACAGTAGACCTGAGTATTTGACATAAATTTCAGCTTGATACCTCCACGCGTTCCTGAGTAAAAGGGTCAGGACAGACGGACGGACGGACGGACAACAAAGTGATCCTATAAGGGTTCCGCTTTTTCCTTTCTCGAAAGGAAACCTCGGTGCGGGCGGATCCCTAAAAATACAGGATATTCAGTCACCTTTTTGCTGAAATATTTCGTATTAATTTTATAACACGTTATATAGACATGCGAGTAGATGGATTAATACATAGTGAAGGTATACACCGTATACATAATAGCTCTGACGTCCCGATTAGCATGGGTTTCGTGTTCGGGTTCGCCTCTCGCCGCTAAGTCGGTTAAACGCTTGCCAAATATTGACACTGCTGCATGCACCTAAACGGATAGAGGTAATAAAGCGTTTGGCTTAAGGTGGGATGATAAAGTAAGTTGTAAGAAAGTGTACGCGTGGTGTAACCAGTTTGAGTATCATTGTTTTAAAAATACAATTGTAAGTGTTATCTTTGCTCTGTATTATGGTATCGAGGAATAACCAATGGATCAATAAGTAGAGTGGAAATGTCACTTAATTTTTTTAAAAAAGATGTCACTAAATCGCTGCTGCTAGTATCGACAGACGACAGGAATCTGCGTCTATTTACTGTAGCGTTCATTGAGAGAAGGCTACTTGCAATAGATGACAACTCTGACTGATGACAGCCCAGAGGTTATTATCTAAAAAGCCGTGGTGGTCATATGTGTGAAATTACATTAGTAATTTACCATGAGCTTTACGGTGAAGGCAAACATTGTGAGGAAACCTGCATACACCTGAGAAGAAATTCAGTGGTGTGTGTGAAGTTCCCAATCTGCACTGGGCCCGCGTGAGAACTACGGCCCAAGTCCTCTAATTATGAGAGGAGGTCTGTGCCCGCCCGCCTGTGAGACGTATTTAGGATGGGATATTTCTCTATTTTACGTTTTCTACTACCCACATTACCTACAATCTTTGCTCAGCTAGGTGACAGTTTAATTGATGTGAATTTTACTGTTCCAATACTTTTTTTGGTGTGTGACGAAATTACCAGCAAATTTAATCCTAAAGAAAATTCTAAGTAGCTTTACAAAGCAAAGCATCTCAAAAGGCTTAAGCAGACAACGCTACAATTAGGCACTGACGATTAATCTCACGTAATAAAAAGTATTTGTTGGGATAATCGGCTTTGCCAACAAGGCGGGGGATGAGATTGACTCGGCTCTAATACGCTGTTGAGTAAGACAAAGTCGCCCCTTAATCCGACCTATACCTACCGTGCGCTTGCACTGCCGCCGGACAGGGAAATCGAAATATAATGTACTTAGTAGCCTTTACCTGCCCATCTACTTACCTTCTTTAAAGTCATGGTAGCTTAGTGGAAAGACGTGGTATTCTTGTGGTTTGATTGACCAACGGGCTTTCAAAAAAAGGGTGATTCGAGCCCGGATCTGACTTTCTCGAAATTTATGTTCGAAATTACATTTTAAATTTACCACTTGATTTATTTTAATTAAAAAAAAATCAGGATGGGAGGAAAAATGTCAAATTAACAAGGAAAACTATAACGGCTAAATTTGCTTGAGAATTATTAGTATTTTAAGACTAAATAGCCTGCCTTATAAAATATTGCTTGATTAATTCGGAAATTATAAGTAATAGTAGGTAAAATTAATAAGAAATGCAAGGTTTTTTTGGTAACGGCTGTGGAACCGTATCCTGGGCGTGTCCAACACGCTCTTTACCGATTTTTTTCGAATTAGCCGTAGATTTTAATAGCGTCTTTGGTTACGTTTTCATGTACTTCTAGTTTATCAGATAACTGAAAATTGTAAGTATCTGAATTGTATTCTGACTTTTCTACAAAACTGGATCCACGAAAGTGAATCCAAACAAACGCTCAAATAATGATCCAATTATGATAAGAGTGCGAAAGACGTCTCAAATAATTTCAACATAGTTAAATAAAGCGTTAAATATGTTCGGAAGCAGTGTAGTGCCTGCCCCTTACGCAGCATCTTCTCGCACGAGATCGAGCTATTTGGGGAACAGATTGGGACAGATTAAACGCCTTGCTGCGTTTACCCTGTTTCTTCCATTCCCGTCATCTACTCGCCTCGGTTATGGCCTTGGTAATACTTATTAAGAACTAACCCTTACCTACGGCTCCGCTAGCGTAAATCATTAGATTCGTCATCATCATTATCATCATCATTTTTGTCGTTAGACTGCCACTGCTAAACATACCCCAAAACAAACGTCCTGCACCATCCATCTAACGTGTTCCCACAACCATAACCAGGTCGTCGCACCATCTTGTTGGATACACTACACCTGCTGCGTCCTCCGGTCCGTGAACACCATTTGAGAACCTTTTGACTCCATCGGGAATAGTTCTACGAGCGATGTGATGTGCCTACTGCCAACTTGAGTCTGGCGATTCATCAAGCTATGTCGGTGACCGGTGTCGATTATTGTGCAGAGAAACTCCGAGCATAGCACTCTCCATCGCTTTCTGAGTGACATTGAGAACTTATGGAAGTCATCGTTAGCATCGTTAGATTCGGCAATTGATTTGAATGTCCGGAAAATTACTAAATTCCAAAAAAAATACATTTTGGTCTTCATTTACGTTGGTTGAGAAGAACCCAAAATTGTTTCTAAACTTAGATGCAGATGGTGCAGGACCGATTTGCTTGGCAAAGATTGGGAAAGGCCTATGTTTAGCAGTGGACGTCTTTCGGCTAAAATGATAAAACTTACTCTATACACTTCCACTCTACACTTCCACTCTACACTTCCACTTCTCTTGCATTCTACACTTCCACTTAATGTAGATATAGTTAAGATGTAGGTATTGTTTTAGTTTTTTAACTAAGGGACCCAATACATCCCTGTATTGTTTTTTTTATATAATTATTTTTTTTATTTACTTAATTCTATATTTGTATGATTTTTTAATTTGTAATTTATTATATTTTAATTTGAAAAGATGACTTTCTGCCAAGTTTCTTGCGGCGCATTCTTCTTGGCAATGATGGTCCTTACGAAAGCGCTGGTAGTTTAAAAAAAATGACATGTAAAAGAGCCCTTTGCGGCCTACTTGCAGAATAAACGTTTTGATTTTTTTTTGATTTTTTTTTTATAAGAATTTAGAATTTTATCCTGTGGAAATAGCGGAATAAAAAAATACTACGTGTTATGCTTTCAGAAATATTTTCCCAAAACTGGCAGCATGGCCGCCACTAATTCCATTCTAACTACATCGGGATATTCGGTTGTTTTTTATGCGTTCGCGGCTGTACAAATTGAAATTCATTAGAGCGCTCTCCACAGGGAGGGTGTTAAAGAAAATTAACGAGTGTATGAATTAACACCTGGATATAGCCATAGCTTGGTTTAAGGTCTATGACTAAGGAAGGCAATGTCCTGGGAAAGTTTTTTTGCTGTAGGATGCCTTGTTTACTCGGAATTGTAAAGTGAGAGGTTTTATTCCCGGAAATTGCATAGTTCTTGCGGGACACCGATAAAAAAAATCTTCGCAGACGGAGTCGCGGGCAGCAATTACTCTTTTAAGACTAAAAGAGGATTATTAATATTAAGTAAGTTTCTAATTTTATTGCCTTTTAAACCCTACCCATTCAAAATAGCATTTATTTGTTGATTTCTCTTTTCGTCACGCTACACCTCTTGTCTAAATACGTCAATTTTTTTGTGACTGTTTTTTAACGACAGTAACATAAATTAAATAACAGAAAAATAATCTGTCTTAAAATAAAACTGAAATGCTTTGGCTGATGGTTGAGTTACTTTAGCTGATCAAAGCTTTTTTTATCGGGGGGTAGTTGATTCAAAATGTTACCACGAAGCCTTTGACGCCGTTCTCTTGAAAATATTAGTCAAAGCATACAAAAATTTGTCAAAAATAAATAAAAAGTCTTGAAAAACTTATAACCATTATCGTTACAGCCGAAAGCCGTCATAGGTTCAATAAACAGATGGTCCTGAGCCATCCGCATCCTGCGCGTTCCCGCAACCTTAACCAGGTAATCGCTCCATCTTGGCCTACTTACACTGCGTCTTGCGGTCCGTGAACTCGAGAACCTTTTGTCCCAATCGGCCATCTGTTCTACGAGAGATGTCGGTGACCTTAGTTCTTGAGCGAAATTATCATTTCTAATATCTGTTGAAATATTCAAGATTAGGTAATTTTAAATACACCTTATTTACATACGCCGCTAAAATAAGGTGCAGAGAGTAAAATGAGTTCAATGATGATATGATTTCCTGCCGACACCAATGAAGCGAGACGGCATACGATCGATAGGTTTACGCGACATTTTATTGAAATGGAAAAACAGGACTGACTGACCACCTGTGATCTGTAGATTATGAACTTTTGGACTGATAAAAATACTTAAATAGGAGAGGAAATCGCGCACCTGTCTTTTCTAAGGTATACTGTAAGTGAGGCAATCTTACATGTACTTAGAGCTTGTCTAATTTAAAATGATGCGCCCGACCACCGCATTTACGCACAGGATTTGAAATTCAATTTAAGCTACAATAGAGAAATATTTCTCTTGGCAGATGTGCGTAAATGCGGTGGTTGGGCGTGCGTCATTTTAAATTAGACAAGCTCTAATACAAAGATAAGTCAAATATGGAAAATAGTTAGGAACAACCGAACAAATAAAAGACACCGTTCTTGCATGGTATCGATTACCTTTAATTATTTTCAAATAAACAACCAATCTAATAAATAAAAAACTTTTTTATTATTTACTAGCTGACGCGCGCGGCTTCGCCCCTATAATTTTTTTTCATGAAAACCTTGTCTTGAGAATTACGAACACGACAAAAAAAAGATTTATTCAATTTGAAGCAGTGGTTATTTTTTTTATAACATTAATAGCTCCGTCTGTGAAAAATTCGTTTAACCACTATCCAGGCAGAACTACGTATACCTAAGTAAGTACCTAGTATATAAGTGCCTATCTATTACTGTTCAAAATATATAAATAAATAATTAAATAAATAAATAAATATTAGGGGACAATCTTACACAAATCGACCTCGTCCCAAACTAAGCAAAGCTTGTACTATGGGTACTAGACGACGATAAACATACTTATATAGATAAATACATACTTAAATACATAGAAAACATCCATAACTCAGGAACAAATATTCATGCTCATCACACAAATAAATGCCCTTACCGGGATTTGAACCCAGGACCTCTTGTTTCGTAGGCAGGGTCACTATCAACTAGGCTAAAGCGGTCGTTAAACGTCAACACAACGTCAAAATCCCGCTGTCATTACATGAGATGTGGTTGTGTGCGTGGCCTCAACTCTGGTAGCGTTACCTTTACATCCCCGTGACAGATGGCCTTACAGACAGCAAAAGCTTAGTAGTAGGTTAGCTTTGGGTAGGTATGGAGCAATAAAAACCTAGTCGCAAAAAATCTTATCCACCGTATCCACGTCTTTTTGAACTACAAAAAGGCACTTGAATTTAAAATTCCCACAGTACCCACTTTTCACTTACCGCGACTCATTCATATTCTCGAGCTCACCTTCCCAAATTGAGTAATGTCGGAGGCGAGGTGGGGAAAAGTTATGATAATGCGGGTCCGATGTAGATGGCTCTGTTTGCTTAAATGTTGAGAGACTGGCGTACCTCTGCAATTTTACAAATTATTATTTTTTTTCAGAATCATCTACCTATAAGCATATTCTTAAAAAGAAAAGTCCTGCTACAGTTGTAAAAACCCCACTGGCTAACGTTATTTAACCAAATTCTTGTTAACTACTCATAATGTGGTTAAAAATCTATTTCATGTACCGCTTTTTAAAACTCACTATCCTAATAAAAATTCTCTCTCTATCCCTCGCACCTGTAATTCCTATAATCTTTATTTTAGCGATAATGAATTGTTTAACGTTTCCTTTAATAATACATGCTTTCGCTCAGTTCGGACGTGTCGATCATTTATTAAATAAATAATCACATGCTGAGTCGTGACCTCGTTTTTTACGATACCTAAGTGACATATGTACTGTGAGATATTTAAATGTGAAAATGTTTTATCTTTTGCTAAGTGATAAAAAGTGAATTTAAAATCAATAAATAATTTAAAAAAAAAAAAAAAAACAATGCACAGCCCTTTCAATCGGAGTGAGAGGACCGCCCGCTCCCCTCCTGCGTCGCCTGCGCCTCACCCTGCCGCGCCGCCCCAAAATGAAGAAGCCAGAACTGAACCCAAATCCACTGCTGAAATTCAGCTTTGGATGACGACCATTGAGCAGTGCCTAAGTGAAGTGTGCTCCATATCATCAGAGAGCAAAATGAATTCGGATCAAAAATTACGCGTTAGTACTCTATGTCGGAAAGTGGGTCATGGGACATCGCAGATGGCAGTACAATACCAGTCCTTGATAAAGACGACGTGCCAAGTAAACTTGTCTAATAAAACTCTTATGAGAGAGCTTGACCTTTCGAAGCAGCTTCAGGACCTTAAGACACAAGTTCAGGAGTCAGCCAAACCTTCATCAGAATTTTCTTTTGCTGACATGGTGAGAAAGGGTAGTAATAAATTCATACAGCCTGAAAAGATTAGCTCAATTTCCATTTATCCAAATGACAAACAAAAGACCAGCGAGGAGACCAAATCATTGGTTCAAAAAATTATTTGTCCAGAGCAAATGAAGCTGCACGTAAGAAGCCTGCACAAGACGAGAAACGGAGGAGTTACCATTAGCACCGATACCAGGGAAGACATTACAAAACTGAAACAATCTGTTCAGTTAAAAAATTCGGGCCTTACGATCGAGGAAACACACAAACGCAAGCCAAGGGTAGTTGTAATTGGAGTGCCCACTTCAATGCAAGAAAATGAAGTCCTTAAGTGCGTGTACCAACAAAACTTGACCGACAAGCTGGAAGTTTCTAACCTGGAGTCATTTTTAAATTCTGTTAAATTGAGCCACAAATCGGGCAGAAAAGGAGCTGATACTGTGAACTATGTAATTGAGGTCACTGCCGGGATTCGTAAAGCCCTAATATCAAATGACAGAGTTTTTATAAATTGGTCATCATGTCCAGTGAGAGATTTCACCTTAGTCACAAGGTGTTTCAAGTGCCAGCAATACGGTCACGCGGCTAAGTCATGTCGGGAGGCAACTCACACTTGCGGCCACTGTGGTGATCTTGGTCATTTAATAAAAGAATGCCCGAAGAAAGATGAGCAACCGAAATGTGCCTCTTGCTTGCGTTTTAAAAAACCAAGCAATCACTCTACGGGTGCTGCTGATTGTCCGGCGAAAATAATGGCCGAAAAAAGGTATATAAATTCTATAGATTATGGAGGTGCCTAAGAGCACCGTAAATAGAGTTTTTTTCAGTCGTTTAATTATCCGATAAGTAGTCGTATTTACATTAATTTATGATTAATAGTTTAGTTAATGAGTTGGATAATTTATCTGTATCTGAGTCTAAAATTTGTGAAGCTGAAGATTGTAAGCAGTTGCTAGGCAATTTTGCTAGCCCATTAACCATTTTAACGCAAAATATTCGCAGTGTATTCAAAAATTTTGATAATTTTAGTACTTTACAGCAGAGACTTAACATGGATTGTGACCTCATTGTTTTAACCGAATGTTGGATTTCTAAACGCCCAAACGCACCACTTTTTCCTGGGTATAGTATGCATAAGAGTAGTATTCACTACAATCAAAGTGATGGAGTCATAGTTTATGCAAGAGATCATCTTAATGTTGCTGTTGAGGAACCTAATATTCGAGAATGCAACAGTATGTTGGTCAAAATCGGAACCGAAATTGCAATTTTAGCACTTTATAGACCTCCCTCTTTCAGAAATATTTCAAATTTTATTGAATCATTAAATGACACTTTGCAAAGCATGTCATCCTTCAAAAATATAATATTAATTGGAGATATTAATATTAATATTCTTCCAGAAAGTGTTGATTCAGATGCTCAGAGCTATCTCAACCTATGCTCTTTTCATGGCATGCTCCCTGCGCACACTTTTCCTACACGTCATTTTAGTGGATCCTGTTTGGATCATGTCTTTCTGAAATCGAATTTTCCCTCACTTGCCCTAGTTATTAACTCGACAATAACTGATCACAATGCTGTCCTACTAACCTTAAATCGTAAAATATCTAGATTAACTAACGCTCGCACAATGTCTAAACTGAATGTAAGCAAACTTGAGGATGACTTACGCAGCATTGACTTTGACCCAGTTTACAACTCCACTGACCCACAATTTTGTATGTTATATTTAATAGAAAATATTAAGAGTATTATTGAAAAAAATACAATTAAGATTCAACTAAATAACAAAAATCATGGCATGAAACCGTGGATCACTCAAGGTCTCATTCGGTGTATGAGACATAGAGATAAACTTCATATGAAGGCTAAATCTCACCCAGATAATTCTGCATTGCAATTGACGTATAAAAGGTATAGAAATTTTTGCAATGATCTTATAAAAAAAGTTAAAATCAGTTACGATAAAATGGAGCTGGAGAAAGCTGGAACAAATTCAAAAAAAATCTGGGAATTCATTAAAAATGTAACTTTTACCTCGAAACAACATGAGTCACCCTCTGGTTTATTACAAGCACACTCATCTCATTTGATGTCTGCTAACTTGGCAAATAATTTCTTTGTTAATATTGGCAAGGGTCTAGCGGAAAAAGTTCAGAGGTCATTGAAACATCCTATAAGTAGTCCCTTTACATGTAATACTAATTTAACATCATTTGTGTTACTAGATACCGACGAAACAGAGGTGGAGAGGCTGGTCATGGGTCTAAAAGACGACTGTTCAGTTGGATGGGATAATATATCTAATAAAATTATTAAGCAATTTCGTCATCTATTGGTACCACCACTAACTTACATATTCAATTTATGTTTACGTACAGGACACTTTCCTAAGTGTCTCAAGAAAGCTCTTGTTGTCCCTGTATTGAAATCTGGTAGCAAATTTGAAATTTGAAATTATAGACCCATTTCCTTACTATCTCCTTTTTCTAAAATACTTGAAAAAATTATAAATAATAGATTGGTCAACTATTTAGAGGATAACTGTATTTTATCTGAGAAGCAATATGGTTTTAGATCAAAAGTCTCAACCGCTGATGCTGTACATCATCTTACTGATTTTGTAGTACAAAATCTTAATAATGGTCTTCACACACTGGGAATTTTCCTAGACCTAGCCAAAGCTTTTGATACTGTGTCTATTCCTATTCTTTTGAGTAAGCTTGAAACTATAGGTATTCGAGGAACTCAGCTGAAACTTTTCGAAAGTTACTTGGAATACCGAACTCAATGTGTTAAGATAGGAAATGTTTTCAGCAATGACCAGGAAAACACATCTTTTGGTGTTCCCCAAGGAAGCATTTTAGGACCAACCCTATTTTTAATTTTTATAAATGACCTCTGTAACTTAAAACTGAAGCATGGAACAATCATAACATATGCAGATGATACGGCCCTACTTTTTGCGGCTGACTCTGATGCTGAAGTTTATAAGCATGCGCAACACGGGTTCAATATGGTTAATAAATGGCTTCAGCTCAATTTACTAACTCTTAATGCCGATAAAACTAACTATATTAAGTTTTCAATGCGGAAATGTACGCCTACGCAAATTGATTCTACATTATATGCCCATTATTGTAACTTTCCCACAGATGGCCAATGTGTGTGTTCCGCTATTAAAATTACCGACCGAATAAAATACTTGGGCATTATAATAGATGAAAATCTTTCGTTCAAACATCACATAGAAGCGTTATGTGCTAGAACTCGTAAGTTGATATTTGTATTTAAAAAGTTGCGACATATAGCGGATCCTAAATTAATTAGGCAAGTTTATTTCTCGCTATGTCAGTCAGTCCTAACCTACTGTATAACAACATGGGGTGGGGCGGGTAAAACATTTTTTCTAGCCATTGAGAGAGCGCAAAGAGCTATTCTTAAGGTGTCCACTTTCCGCCCTTTCCTTTTTCCTACTAATCTGCTTTATAAGTCGTGTAATGTGTTAACAGTTCGACAATTATTTATATTCAGTATAGTACTTAAGCAGCACGCAGCACTACCCTATAACACGGTACTAACGGATAAAAGGCGAAAGGACATAGTTTGCTCTCAAAAAATAAGACCCAAATTTGCTTTCACGCACAGGTTTTTTGTTTTCTTAGGACCACTGCTCTATAATAGATTAAATTCAGTTTCGCATATTTATCCCCTAAATGTTAATAAATGCAAAAAAAGTCTCCTAGAGACACTGCAAAATATGTCGTACGAAGATACAGAAAAATTATTATTAGTTGTAAAGTAGGTAGATTGTGTTTGCTACCTTTATTTTTGTTAGATTTTAATTTTTAGGTTACTATTTTGGTTATTTATATTTGTATTGTATTTTGAGAGAAGTTTTTGATTGTGTTTTTCACTGATTGATTGTTTATTTATTTAAAACTTATATTTTAGCTCTTACAGCCCGAAACACAGGATTTCCTAGTTCGGGCCCATGAGTTGCTTACTTAGGTTTAGTATAAGGAAACTTTGTACCTATTAAGTTATTCTGTAAAAATCAAATTTTCAATAAATTTATCTTATCTTATCTTATCTTAACATACCTATTTAGAAACAATTTATACAAACTGCCTTATGTTGTGTGCCGTTAGTGACGAAAACTGTTTTTTTAACCACTTGGTTAAAATAGGCTTCGCATCTAAAGTCCACTCCTGATTGATTGACTGACTGACTCACCCGCACACGACTACGCGTGAACGACGATGGCGCGGCAAGCGTTTTCTGCACATTGTGCGGCCGACACGTTACCGATACTGTGGTTACCTAGTTTCACACACAATGAATAGATAAAAGCAATAGCTAAGAGACTGTAGAAGCAATAGCTGACAACTTGGACCGACTTAGGCCTCGCTCGCGGTGCTTGCGGGCCGCCACATCTCGGCTTGTTCGATCAGTCTACGCAACGAAACACATTGCGAATACTTGATTTATTTTACTTGTATTCACTCATAGCGCGCTTTACAAATGTTTTTTTATGTGGTTGTAAGGCCTTAAGTATTGAAACTAAAATTATAAAGAGAAAATATTTGATTTAATAGTTATTTTTACCAATACAGAGTGAAATCTAAATGGTGATTCAAGTATATTTAATACCTAGTAAGCCGTGGTAGCTTACTGGCAAACTATTGTTAATTATAATGTAAATTAAACCATACAAGCTAGCCACAGTTACAGCATGTATGTATAAACACTAATAATAAATAATAATAAATATTAGGGGACAATCTTACACAAATCGACCTAGTCCCAAACTAAGCAAAGCTTGTACTATGGGTACTAGACGACGATAAACATACTTATATACATAAATAAATACTTAAATACATAGAAAACATCCATAACTCAGGAACAAATATTCGTGCTCATCACACAAATAAATGCCCTTACCGCGATTTGAACCCAGGACCTCTTGCTTCGTAGGCAGGGTCACTACCAACTAGGCTAAAGCGGTCGTTAAAATTAAAAACCAAAATTCTATTCATGTTTGAAGCCTAAAAGCCGAATCCAAAACGCCAGAGACGCCTAATTCTTAAGGCGTAGCGTAGAATGACTCGCAAAAGTTTGATGATTTTTGCTTGTTCCGAGTAGATATCTTAATGGTGTCTATTACAATAAATTATGATTGCATTCGCAAAATACACTTTTATATAGACATTTTATATGACAGAAACAACATATAAGCCCAAAAGCCGAATTCAAAACTCTAGAGGAATGTTCTTTTAGCGTAGCGTAGAAGGTCTCGTAAAAGTGTGGTAACTTTAACTTGCTCCAATTGTCTAAATAATGTCTATTACCAGAATTTGTGATTGCAATCGCGAAATATAGGTACTTTTCCATTAATAGTTTGCCAAAATTATTCTGATACAAATAGTAGGTAAACTATCTACAGTTTTTTTCTGAAACATGTCGGACGTTTAGTTTTTGCGCTAATTTGTTTTGTTGCACTATTTGCATAACAGTAACGGGAAGAGAAAGATCCCGTTAGCAACTTCATAAAAACTGCATTACTTTTGGGTTCTACTTTTTACCGATTTTAGGGCGACGCCTAAACAAATAAAGACATTTTTATATTGCTCTAGAGCGACTTTCATTAAAAATGGTTCACCGTTACGTGTAAAAAGCGCAATTACATAGGCTCTTTTAAACAAGGACGACCATTGTTTATTTTGGAAAGGAACATGGCAATAATTTCTTTTTCTCGAAACTTAGCACTTCTGAGACCTCCGGGTCACTTGAGACAAGGTTATTCAGAAATATTCAAGAGAATCTTCATCCCGCGCAAATATGTTGATAGTTTTGCAACAATATTTAATTTGAAAACATTTTTTGTGATTACGAAAAAGCGCTTACACTGTCAACTATTTTATAAATGTAAAATCATATCTATTTCTCCATATACATATTTTACGCGAGAAAGGGTTTTAATAAACGTAAACAACAGAAACAAACAATCCATAGTTTCATGAGTACCTCCTATTCGTGATTTTTTTTATAAAACAAAATAGAGTCGTTTTCAAAAAAAGTGTAAGTAGGTAAGTACACAATTAAGGGATTTAATAAAAACAAAACTTAATTGATTCCTTTGTATGACGAAAGTGACCCATATAATTTTATATGACTAACTTTCGTGACACAAAGGAAGCGATCGTGATTTTGTTTTGATTAAGCCCTTAGTTATGTACAATTTTTTTGAAAACGACACATGTTTTGTGTTTTGGACCGTCAAAATAATCAAGAAAGCGTATTAAAATACAACATACAACAAGATTATTTCCACTTTGACACTCGGGACGAGTCAATTTTAACCGTAAAGGTTCGTGTTTTCTCATAGGTTCCTTATATGAAATCCTAGAATTTAATCACATAAAATATCCAAACCTATAATTAATGTAATTAATAACAAAACCTCAGCCTAAGCATTGCACATCCGATCTCTCTCGATGTATGTCGAGAATTGCCGAGTGTCAAAGTGGAAATAATCTTAATGTACATAATTATAGAAGTAGTTTTGAATGTATTGTGTTCCGATAATCCGTCCTTCACCATGCTGCATAAATTCTGAGTCTATTGAAATAACAATCCAAATCAAAAGCAGGGCTTTCAATTAGCCAGCTTTCCGCAACCAGAGTCAATAAAATTCACCTTCGCCCAAACAGGGGTATTACCCGTAAGTCCGTAGGGTCCGGCCCTTACGTAAATCATAACAAACATCTTGCCTAACCCTTCGGTCGGCGTCCACCAAGTGTCGTTAATTGGTGACCCGGCCTAGGAAATTGGTCCGCTGTACTTGCTTCCGTGACTTAATGACTAGCGGGCCGGTGGACGGACTACGGAACCCATTTAGGCGTGTGCAATTTGTGTATGCGACGGGGGTTAGCCGAGTGGATTTGGTGAGTGATGTCTAGGTATAGGTAAGGTGGCCGTCTGATGAGCCTAGGAGCTCAGTGTTTGGGAAAAGCTGCCTGGACCTAATTAGAACCTTGCAAATATTTAATTTGAAGAAATAAAATTTCCTTGGTTTTCGTTATTTTAAGAAAGAAAAGTTCGATTATCTCTTAACATCACGGAACTTTTACAAAAACTAATTATTTTTAGCTTCCTATGACCCCGCGTTACATTTTTTTGTACATATTTCAAAATTGAGTTTGAATTTTAACAAAATAAGAAAAGGGCTCCTAATTCATATAGCACAATCATTTTTCTGGGTCTCAGGAGGTCAGACGGTTAGGATCAGCCTACGGTGCAATGTTGGTGGATAGAAGCTTGTCCATTATTTACTGGCCACCCTGTATATTCTTAAAACAAATGACTGAGCGGATTTTTTGCTAATTTACTAAACCTTCTTGATTGTAGGTACTTATGAATTTACAAACATTGATATAATGTGCAACAAAACTTCTCCTTTTAAGCGATCTCTTCCAACCCATCTTGAGTGGATGGAAGGAGCATTTAGATAGGGGCCAACAAAGAGTGATATTAAAGGTATAAAAAAACGAAAGCTAGCTACCTACAAAATAAGCAAAAACATTTTTAAATTTTGCAGCTAAATTGGTAGCATTAATTGAGAAGCTAACCGATAGAAAACCACTTAGTATGTTCCAGAAAATGGGTCGTTTTCCATAATTAAGGGCTTAAGGAAAATAAAATCACGATCGCGTCCTTTGTGTAACAAAAGTTAGTCATACAAATAATATGGGTAACATTCGTTACACAAAGGAATCAATTAAATTTTGTTTTAATAAATGCCTTCATTGTGTACTTTTTTTAAATACCTATTTCATATAAACTACCCATTATTAAGATATGCCGACCATTTTAACTGATTAAGTCTTTCCTCCGCTTTGCACGTGGTGACGTAAAAAATCTGCATTACGAGGAATGTTACAGCAATAACTTGGTGCAGGTACAAAATGTCATAGAGAAGAAACGACCAGTAGCTTTCTTCTGGCGAACGTTTTATAGCCGGCCTGCTACGGTCATATTGTAAAACAATGTTTTTGGGAGATTTTATGATTTTTATTGCATTCCTTTTAGTTTTGCCGCCTTTTCTTAACTTTCTTTTGATAATATGTTCCTACCGCTGCGCTGTATAGTTTGACACATTGGAAGTTAAAAACTTTCAAATAACTTTAAATACGTAGTAAAATAGGGCACACTTTTATACTTGAATGTTTTCCCTGGATTATTAAAGCTTCAGAAAATCGTAATGAGTAAATTGTAGTATAACCTGGCAAATCTTAATTTTTAACCCCCGACACTAAAAGAGGGGTGATATAAGTTTGACCGCTATGTGAGTGTGTGTGTCTGCCTGTGGCATCATATTAGCTCTTAAACAGGAGAACCGATTTGGATGCGGTTTTTTTTATTTGAAAGCAGATTTCTTGCGAATCAGGCGTTACTTTGCGAGGTCCATATCAATGAACTGAAAAATTCAAAATTACCCGAGTGCTAGTACTATGATTGTACATCTTGGCACGCGCTGCTCTCTTGTACATCCTGGCGTTCACTGCTCTCTCTTGTACGGGACATGTATAGGACATGTACGGACATGTATGGGACATTGCGTCATCCTTTTTCGTGCGCGCAGCTGGCGTTCATCGTTTTATTAGACGTTGTCACGTCAAAAAAATAAAAAAGCAATAGCTTCCCATAGAACAAGACTAATCATGTTCGAGGAACTTTCTAATGTTTATTCGTCTCATCAGCGGCGCTTCGCAGATTTTCACATTTTTCTTGATTCGGCCAAGGCATGGAATAAATATTAATAATAAAGGAGGGTTTGCCTTCCGAATTACTCCGAGGAGGCGTAGCGTGTTGACGACTCCTAATTTGGCGTAATTTGCATAGATTATGCCGGTTCGCTGAGTGCCAATCTTTTTAAGTGGCTTCTTGTACTCGTGCTGAGCCCGGCCGCGGCTCAATAATGTCTATTTATTATTTCAAAGAGATTTCCGCTCTTAAAATGTTTTCGTCCGTGTCTGGTTCATGGTTAGGACTTGATTGGGGTTTCCGAGTGTGGAGGGTGCCAGTTATAGATAAGATTATGATGCTACGTATATGGGTGAATATTTAAGCGTTTTGACCGCTCGGTAATACATCATTACCATCCCACGATTAATAACGCAACGGAAAAACAAGTTTCATGATTTTTAAAATATTTGCCGAAACGGTAATGTAATGACAAAAAGTAAACGCTGTGGCAACGCTGAATATTCACCCAGATACGTTACGTACGTTAAGGGGCTGTTTCACCACCCATTGATTAATTTTAACTGACGGATAAATGTGATGCCATCTCCGTCTATTCGAACAAAACAAACAGAGACGACATCACATTTATCCGTCAAATAAATTTGATCAATGGATGGGGGTAAGTGTAGTAAAACACCGGCTTTAAATCCACAGGTCGCTGGTTCAGATCCAGTTCGAAGGATCAAATGGGTCTTATGATTGAAAAAAAAAATAAACTGAAAATTAGGTTGATTTATTTTTCTTCTAAATTACACTTATTTGTAATAAAAAAAAAATCATTTTTACGATTTTTTCGAGAGCGTTTTGCTTCCGTTATGTTGAAAGCATGAGAGAGTAAGAGAGATAGAGTACTTATTGCGAGCGAACTATTTAGTATTTTTTACCTATTAAAACGCATAGATAAAATAAATAAAAATAAATAAATATTAGGGGAAAATCTTACAAATCGACCTAGTCCCAAACTAAGCAAAGCTTGTACTATGGGTACTGATGACGATAAACATACTTATATAGATAAATAAATACTTAAAAACATAGAAAACATCCATAACTCAGGAACAAATATTCGTGCTCATCACACAAATAAATGCCCTTACCGGGATTTGAACCCAGGACCTCTTGCTTCGTAGGCAGGGTCACTACCAACTAGGCTAAAGCGGTCGTTAAATGCATGATGCTATGTAAATGACATTATAGATAAGTATACGTTAATTGACATTTCCTGCGCTAGTTAATGATGTGTTATAAGAATTGCTTTTGTTTGCACAAAAAACCCTAAAATGTGTGTAATCGTTTCTAATTTTAATGAATCCTAGCAAGCCAAAAGCTCTGGTCGACCACCGCACGCAAATATTGCCTAATCCCCACCCCCACCATACGTACGTTATTTTCCGATATTACCCTGTTTTACAGGGGCAGAAGCGTAAATCAAATTTATTGCCCTTTTTATACATGCATTAAATTTTTATCAACGATTTCTTTGCATTGTCCGGCCGAGTCCGGCCCCTTTTGATTTTTGAGTGGGATGCGAGAGTAATTCTGGGCTGGATTTGGGGGGATTTTTGTGTTTTATTTACAGATAAGATAATATAAAAGTGACATGCAATTTTATTCATACAGAGTTACTTTGGTATGATGTCAAAAACAATGATTCTTAATGATAGTAAAAATATGATATTTAACGATGTGCAAGGTAATTTAAGTTGGTAAACGCATAGCGTAGGTATTTAGGGTTTTTTAATTTAAAATGCACGTGCTATTTGTTTTTTCAAAATTGGGTAGTTTTGGTGTTTTCTTATTCAGATACAGGAGCTATTGCTTATGCTGATAAAAAAATGACCCTAATTTTCCATACATTTTTTGTGGCGAGCCATATAAACTGTATGAAAAAAGTCACAAAACTAACCTAAAAATATATGGATTTATCTTTATGAAAATGGATACTCGTGATTTGAATACGAAAACCTCTAAATTTCCTCATTTAAAAAAAGTAAATAGTAACTTAAAATTGAAAATGCCCGTTTATTGCTTAAATAAATCTATCGAATATATACGCCCTTAAATTTAGAATGTAGCCAAATCACACACAGTGTCAGTCGCAACCGTATCAAACCAAAATATGTCAAATATTCAGATCGGGTCCCCAAAAAAATCGCTCCCAGCAATTTAATTACGCCCCTAAAACCAACCTAAAAATGTAAAACACGTATATTTAATTTGCGCACAAATGGCATTTAATGCCTATACGTGACATTTAGAGTGTCCATTTAGATTTTTTAGGTTGCCCCGAAGGTGGAAAGGAAGGGGGGTTTCGCTGAAACGACTGAAACAATAAAAGCACGCGGGACGATCTTATCGATATGTGGTGTCGCGCTCCGGCCCGCGGCAAGAGCGGCGGCGTTAGGCCGCAGTTCCGATGCGACGCATGTATTTAATGTTGAGTTTTTTGTTAAAAATAACGTGTACCAATAAAATAATGTCAGTTAGTTTAAAAAAATATTGAACGTGTATAAGTTTTTTTTTCAAGTTTATTTACATTATTTTATAGTTGTGATTTTAAATAAATAAAAAATAAATAAAACAAAATGCATTTATTTCAGACCAACTATTGTCAATGTTATTTTGGTAAAAACTTATAACTAAGGTTAATTTAAATAACTATCACATGCTAAATATAAATGCAGCATTAGGTATTTTAGGTGAAAACACATTTTATATGTATAAAAATCGCTTTTATTGCTTAAATACGCAGCTTCATTCTTTTGTTGATCATTAAAAAATAGGTGCAGTTACAATTTAATTGCAATTTATTGATAACTAGCTGTTGCTCGCGACTCCGTCTGCGAATAATTCGTTTAGCGCTATCCCGCGGCAACTATGCAATCATACGTATGTTTTTTACCGGGACTCAAACTAACTATAAATATACTAAATTTCATCTAAATCGGTTTAGCGGTTTAAGCACGAAGAGGGAACAGACAGACAGACACACTTTCACAGTTACAATATTTTTGTATGAATTCGTATTAATGTTCGTATTAATTATTCACTAGCTTAGCTAGAGGGTAAAAACGGAAACCCTATTACTGAGGCTCCGCTGTCCGTCCGTCCGTCTGTCACCAGGCTGTATCTCGAGAACCGTGATAGCTAGAGAGTTGAAATTTTCACAGATGATATATTTCGGTTGCTGCTATAACAACAAATACTAAAAAATGGAATTAAATAAATATTTAAGGGGCTCCCATACAACAAACATGATTTTTTTGCTCGTTTTTGCTCGATATTGATAACGGCAACAGGTAGACACTTGAAAAATTCACAGAATATTTAATTATATATTGACTTTAAAAATAAATCATTAACTTAAAATAAAAAAATATTTAAGGGGGGCTCCCATACAACAAACGTGATTTTTATAGATAATTGTACGGAACCCTTCGTGCGCGAGTCCAACTCGCACTTGGCCGGTCTTTATAAATACTTTGCCTTTTGATTTATTCTTGTGAAATATACGTTGATGTGCCTGAGTGTTAAGGTCAAGTTATTCTACGGAGCTTCCGATGTGCACCTGTGCTGGTGCGCCTATCCCATTGCGAGGCCTCCTCTTAGAAAGAGAGCGCTTAAGCTGTAGCTCTACCGCAGTCCGAGTTGGGTTGGGAACTTCTAAAACAGCACTGAACTGTCGCTACTTTGATTTCTCAGCGCTTGCGACTGTTCGTGACTCACGTACGTTATAACAGAAGTCCACCTTTACCAGTAACAGCCCAAGGCCGGGTCTGCTTCACGATGAAAAATCATTTGCTGCCGTATCCTTTGTTCGACAATTTTCCTCGCGTCCATTCTAAAACATTTTCCACCTGTCATTGTGCACGTGAGAATTACATTGGTGCTGTAATGTGAAATTTACCGTCATCTAGGTCAATTTTATTCATATTTTTTTATGGCATAACTAAACTATTTCACTAGTGTTACTGAAGAGACCAGTAAGTAAGCCATACTGGACAAGTACGATTTGAAATCTGAGCCATAAGCGAGGATTTCTATGTAAGAGTCCAGTATGGCACTAATTGGTCGAAGCTTGTTAAGTGATTTTCTCAAAAATAAAACAAAAAACAACAAAGACCAAAGAAATTACATGACAACGAAATATTTCAGAAATGTTAAAATTTTCCCTTTCTTTTTTAAGTATGAACGCGGCTGTTTTTTTTATAAAAGCGTATACTGTACGTACCTATACCGTATAAGTACTGCTTAACTCTTAGACAGTTTAGTCTACTGTAGTCCCTAGAGATTAAAAAAGAGCTGTAGTCCCGATATGCAGGCAGATACTAAAGTAACATTTTAACAGCATGAGAAGTGAAAAAGAAAAATAAATTTAGCCTATTTAAATTTTTTTTCAAGTTTTTTAATACTTTGTAGAAAATTTAAAAAAAAAAGTGCAGAAAAATAGTAAATTTCAGGAAACTTTGCGACTAAATAATAGTAGATTGTTCAACAAGGGACTAAAACAAGCCATAATGATACGAGATATTTAGCCACCCGAGCGATAGCGAGGGAGGCTATAATTCGAGTTGTCATTATGGTAGTTTAGTCCCGCGTTAAACACTCTACTTTTCACTTTGAATGCGAGGAAAAAAACGACGTACAAAATTACTTTTTTACGACGTATGCTCAATACGAGCAATGGACATCTGTTCAAAATTCAAATAGCAAAAAAAATACCGCTGTCTTTTCTTTTCTTTTATATTTTTTTGTAAAGTGACGCTTTAAATGCTTGCATAATTAGCCAACAGATTCTAACTTAAAGACTATGTTAAAACTAATTGCATGTAATAATGATAATTGTTCATTCATTAGAATCGGCAAATAAATTAACCTAATTGATCTAAGTTCACACACAAAATATATTGTTAACTGAAACACTTACCCGTGAATAAAGAAACGACTTTTTAAGTTTATTTTCTATATGCCAATTCTTTGTTAAATTATATCTAATTATACTTTCTATTTACTATTAAATGCAACTGACATCGCATTATTTTGAAGTCACGCCATATTAACATTCAAACTCTATCTACCGTACTACGTACGTACTATCGCCCCAAGCGCCAGATAACCACCTTAAAGGCCCAGTTTGCGTGCAGTGGCTAGACATCTGTCCATAACAATCCATAGCAATAAACATCAACGGCTGCAAGCAAATTTGTTATGAAAATGGGTATCTGACGTCTGGGGCGATGGTACGTAAGTACGTAGCACTGCTTTGCCGACAGTGCGGATTGCTATTTTATCGACAGAGCAGGGAACTGCTTTGCCGACAGCGTTTTTAATAAAAAACAAATTAAAAACACCTAAGCTAAAGGAAATCTTTCTTTACGTGCAAAACAAAATGAATTCATCTTTAATATTTTATAATTAAATAGATTAATATTCGTAATTATTCAATGTGTTTCACGAAATTATTATTTTTTAAATATTTTTTATACAGTTGTCATTTTGAGGTTATTTCCACGCCCTAAAGGCTTCCACAGACCGAAGCGCAGGGCGCTACAGTGCGTCCGCAGCGCGCTTCGGTCTGTGGAAAGCTTTAAAATTGTCTATACCCAGTTACTGAAAATGGCGATAATCCTCCATTCACAAACACCGTGATTGGCAGTTTAGGGGTTTCCATAGTCAATTAAAAAAATTTTACTTTAATCCCTTGAGATCAAAAAAGAGCTTTAGTCCCGATATGCAGAGACTAAAGTAACATTTTAAGAGCATGAGAAGTGAAAACTTTTTTAATGTATCTAACCTTAGCACGTTTGACAGTCCGTACCCAGCCGGGGTGGGTTGCTAGTATGTACTAAATAAATGTGCAATGACGACTAATTACCAGCATGAAACAAAATTACCCACCCGTGCCGTACACCCGGCGGCAAATGTCCTACCACTTTTCGACACTATCACCATGCAATGCGCACAAAACTTTTTTCACCCACTGTACCCCGCCATTGAAGCTGAACAGCCCCAACTAGCGTAATCAGTCATGCATTCAAAACACTCGCTCAAACAAAATTTCAAATTCGAAATACTCAGTGAGGCGAGGCCGACTGTCTGGCCACAAGTTTTTAATACAAGCAAATAGGATGGTCAGACAACACGTAAGATATCCTACATAACAAGTACAGTCGGGGGATAAAAATGCCATTACATTTTTTTTTTTTTTTATGTTAGAAAGGCCAGACAAACGAACTTATACTTTTTTTTATATTTTTATTGGAGTTGAGTCCTAAGAATTGATTTTCATGTAAATAAATTAATACAAGCATTAACTTAAAGCGTTACGGTTTTCTGCGCATTGTATTATCAAACCGCGTTTAGAAAGGGATTCGAGAGTACCGTTAGCACAACAGTGCTTATAAATGATTAAATATGATCATAAGTCAATCTTTGATATCTTCATAAGTGCAGACACTTATTGATAATAGAATTAATAGATTTACAGAGTATGCTTTGCATATTTGGACTCTACTCTCGGTAAATGTTGTCATTTGTTTCATAAAAAATGTTAATATCATATCTGACAAATCTGTCACTAATTCACATCATTTTATGGTAAATTTTAGGGTTCCGTAGTCAACTAGGAACCCTTATAGTTTCGCCATGTCTGTCCGTCTGTCTGTCTGTCTGTCTGTCTGTCTGTCTGTCCGCGGCTAAGCTCAGAGACTGTTAGTACTAGAAAACTGTAATTTGGCATGAATATATATATTAGTCAAGCCGACAAAGTGGTTAAATAAAAAAAACTAAAAAAATTTTTTTTAGGGTACCTCCCATAGACGTAAAGTGGGGATGATTTTTTTTTTCTTGACTGACCCTATAGTGTGGGGTATCGTTGGATAGGTCTTTTAAAACCATTGGGAGGTTGCTTACATGATTTTTGTATTCAGTGATTTGTTTGCGAAATATTCAACTTTAAAGAAAAATTTTCATTAAAATCGACCGTCCCCCCCCCCCCCCCCCCTCTAAAATCTAAACTGTTGGGTGGAAAAATTTAAAAAATTTCGAAAGGGTAGTAAATATATTAAATTTACAAGGAAAATTATAGCGGCTAAGATTGCTTGGGAATTATTTGTAGTTTAAGAGTAAATAGTAGCCTAAGGTATTAAACATACCGTCACTACTTTGAAAAACTCGTATCTCAAATCAGCATGTAAACAAAACTGAACCTTGATACGCGCGGAATAAAGTTCACTTTGCCAGATTAACGATTTTGAGATACGAGCTTTTTTCAAAGTATTGACGATACCTAACTTTGAAGATTCCGTACACATACGAAATACTTAGAAAAATATTATTTGATTGTTTCGTAATGGCTACGGAACCCTATCTTGGGTGTGTCCGACACGCTCTTGGCCGGTTTTTCATTTTTTAACCGACTTCAAAAAAAGGAGGAGGTTATCAATTCGGTTGTATGTTCTTTTTTTTTTTTTTTTTTTTTTTTTTTAACGTGTGTTACCTCACAACTCTGTCATTTATGAACCGATTTGGAAATTTTTTTCGTTGTTTGAAAGCACATGCTTCAAGGTTGGTCCCGTTGTTACCAGAATCCAGTTCTGATGATGGGATCCATGAGGAATTGACGAAACTCCTCAAAAATTCAAGAGAAATGTATAGCAATTTTAGTATTTTCGGTGACAAGTCAAACATTTGCATTCAAAAAGTATCATAAACTATGTAATAAAACGACACAACTCCGTCGATCATTAAAAATAGAATTTTTAACATAAACTTATTTCGAAGTCAAACTGATGATTTTATCTTACGCATCTATTTTATACAGAAACAACTAAAAAGCAAAAAATAAAAATTTTAAATAAAAAATAAAACCTCCTTCAAAAAACATCCAAAAAACTATGAAATAATAATTGAACCGAACCGACCACAATAAGCATGAAAATATCTTTCTTCTAATCTGTTTGAAGTTGGTGCCTCAGCACGAGCCAGCAGGGGTGTAGAAGCCCTATAGATAGTAGGTAGCTATGTAGGTAAGTTAGATGACTAGGTCCACTCCTGCTGGCTCGAGCTGAGGCACCAACTTCAAACAGATTAGAAGAAAGATATTTTCATGCTTATTGTGGTCGGTTCGGTTCAATTATTATTTCATAGTTTTTTGGATGTTTTTTGAAGGAGGTTTTATTTTTTATTTAAAATTTTTTCATTTGTATTTTATTAAATTTAATTTGATGTTTTTTCCATGCTTTAGAACTTCATTGTACTAAAATAACAATTTAATTTATCTGCACACTCTACCACTGACAATGTCATATCATGCACTAGTTCAAAAATTACATAATTATTATGAGCTCAATCCCTTTCTAAACGCGGTTCGATAACTTGCGCACCTTTTACTTTGCAATCGTGCAGCACTGAAATTCGAAAATCAAGGTAATTCTCAATTTTTTTTTATTGGTTAGGTAGACCATTAATTGGTTATGGTGCCACCAAGCAAATTAATAAATGTTATTGTAACTAACGAGATCGCTCTACATTTGGTATCAATTTTGACACTTTTATTCTTGAAGATGAGTCAATCTAAACCGGCAAAGTGCGAGTCGGACTCGCGCACGAAGGGTTCCGTACCATTATCTATAAAAACGGCAAAAAAAAACACTTTTTTTGTATGAGCCCCCCTTGAATATTTGTTTTATTTTAATTTAATTATTTATTTTTAAAGTGAATATATAACTAAATATTCTGTGAATATTTCAAGCGTCTACCGAGGCTGTTGCCGTTATCAAAATCGAGCAAAAAAAATCACGTTTTTTGTACGGGAGCCCCCTTAAATATTTATTTAATTCTGTTTGTTAATATTTGTTGTTTTAGCGGCAACCGAAATACATCATCTGTGAAAATTTTAACTGTCCAGCTATCACGGTTCATGAGATACAGCCTGACAGACACCAATTTCCCGTTAATTTTTCGTTTCTACAAACGCTCAAAGCTTTCACAGATTTAGAGGACGCCAGCCCCTGCTTACCTAAAACAAATACGGCATTGTTCGTGCAGTTTTCCATGCGTCGGCGTGCTATCAATTGTGTTTGCACCCGAGCTGATTCGGTTAGCTGATTGCAGCCCCCCTCGGCCCGGCCCCTCACCCCCGCGGTCAGCCTCTCCTCAAACAAGCCAGACCGTTCCGGAGACGGTCAACCAAAGGATGAGTAGGGTGAAGTGGAGCAAACGACTGGTTGAGAAAGTGGTTATGTTTGGTGTTAATAAAATAATAGAGATATTAAAAATGTGGAAGATAATGCTAATTAATTTATCTCTGTTAAACGTGATAGCAATGATTACACTATCAATATCATCGAGATATTATTGGCAATATTATTGTGGATTACAAAACATCAAGAAATTCACTTCAGTTTTATTGTGCAATTAAAAGTAAGTAGCAATTCTTTATTCAACACCTAAAACAGTACAGTGACATAACAAAAATACTGCGATACACGTCAATACTTTTGTGAGACGGATCTTGATATGTGTGTCATCAAAGGCATGCATCATGTCTGAAAGGCGTGTGAACATCCATCGCGTTCCCGCAAACTTGAACAGATCGTCGCTCCATCTTGTTGGAGGCCTACCGACACTGCGTCTTCCGGTCCGTGGACCACGTGGATATGTTTGTATCGCGTGATAATATTGATAGTCTAATCCGCACCAATATAATTTTACAGCAGTATTTTTTGTCCAATTATTTACGTGATAAAAAATGAGGAAAATTAAACGCGGTTACAATCTTCTATGTGAAGTACAGCCAAGCTCAAAAGGGCACTTATTCGAGTATTTCAAACGCCTCATTTATTTGGTCGCATTTTTTAAGAAATGGCTGTAGATTTTGAAGGGATTTTCGGTTCTATATTAGAGGTCCTGTCATCATCCAAGCCTATATACGTCCCACTGCAAGGTACAGGCCTCCTCTCAGAATTAGAGAGCTTGGGCCGTAGTTCCCACGCGGGCCCAGTGCGGATTGAGAACTTCACACACACCATTGAATTCCTTCACAGGTGATGCAGGTTTCCTCAAAATGTTTCCCTTCACCATAAAGCTCATGGTAAATTACAAATGTAAAGATCTTTACATATACCATATAACTAGAAAGTGTATCAAAATATTCTGCCATTTCTTAAAAAATGTGACCTGATAAATAAGGCGGTTGAAACGCTCGAATAAATGCCCAAATGTAGCTTGACCCCTTAGTACAGCCATGAGCTTTAATTTGGACCCACTTAAGGTTGACAGTCCTGTCATATTACTTGTATAGGAATTCAAAGGATATTTTTTCAAAATAGGTCCCAAATTAAAGCACGCGACCGTACTTGTTCACCGTCATTAATTAAAAGCATTTCAAACCGTTCTAGTGTTGTCGTTTCTAGCAACAAATATTAAGTGGTTCAGATACTTTTGAGCTGGACTGTATCTATATACATGGTAATTTTTTAATCGGGTATGCATTACAATACCGAAGTACGAAAGACCGAATGTATTAAAACATCGAATGGGTCAAAAGACCGACACGATTTTTTTCTAAAACCGTAAAACTTCTCAGAATTTATTAAAACGGCATCATACAGAACCCATTAGGTTAGGTTAGTTTTATAACAATCTTAAAAAGTTAACGGTTTCAGAAAAATAATCATGTCGGTCTTTTGACCCATTCGATGTCTTTCGTACTTCGGTATAGTAATACATACCCTTTTAATCAGTGCACAAATTTTGATACGTGAATAATTTAATTTTGTATCGATAATAGATCACGATTATCTGTTCAATATATTTTTTTACATTTTGAAATTTGGGTTGTTCATACTAATTCATCCAATAAATTGGCCGAGTTACTATGAAAAATAAAAAAATAAGTGATAAAAATTATAACGAAAAATACTGAAATTTGTTATTTTAACGACACTGTATCACATATTAAAATTTGTGCACTTATTAAAAAATTACCCTGTATTTATAAGCGTGTATTTGTCAACACTCTTTCCTAACTAAAGATTCGTCACATTGAGAATACAGATTTTAAAAGTGCCTTTTTATCTATGTATAATAAAAGGCAAAGGTGATTGACTGATCCATCAAAGCACAGCTCAAACCACACTGAACGGATTGTGCTGAAATTTGGCATACAGAAAGCCACCTAAGCCATACGCGGGCACCTGCTCAGAAAGGATTTTTCAAAAGCCATCTTTTCGCTTCGAATTGGTCTTATTTCCGTAACAATAACTTCAAGACTTCAAGTTTGGCATGCAAGTAGATTATAACATTTAAAAAGTTATTTTAGGATTTTTGGCGCGTTGAAGTTTCGCGTGACGTCACTTGTTCCTACACTTTGTATGAGCGTTTTAGGAACAAGTGTCGTCACGCCTCGTCACGCGGAACTTCAACGCGCCATATCTTCGTCATTTTTTGTTTAATTGTCAAAAGAAAAATTACGTGTCTAATATTTTTTGATAATGTAAAATACGGACTAATAAGAATTATTATTTTTTTACCTAGGAAACATCCCTATTCAATGGGACTCTATCTCAGTAACCTATTCTTTAGGATCAGGTGCAGTAAAAAGGGATGTTTGGAATTTCCCGCGTAATAGAGATCAGGAGTTGATCATAAATTATAAAAGTGAACTTTTAAAATCCTCAAGTGTTTAAAATTGAAATATCCTATGCTATCCTATCATATTAAGTGATACTTAGGCTGGAATTTACCAAACTTTTATTCCGAGAATAATGCTTACTCTCAGATAGTAATATCAAATTACTATGGCGGTTTGACATTACTATATCTGAGAGTAAGCGTTATTCTCGGAATAAAAGTTTGGTAAAATCCAGCCTCAGTGAATTAAATCCTATGATACGCGGTTAAGACTGTACAAGATGTTATGATCGAATTGTATTGAATGAACGTCATACTGATTTTATGAATGTATAAAACCATGTGTTCAGCAGATGGAGATGTCTTGCCGCAAATGTGGGTGGTAGAGCTGTGGCACATTTTGTTTGCACTAGCTTGTACTAACAAACAGTGACGACATATCGTCACTACTTTGAAAAAAGCTCGTATCTCAAAATCGATAATCTAGCTAATTGAACTTTACTGAGTGTGCAATAAAGTTCAGTTCGGTTTACGTATTGATTTGAGATACGAGATTTTGTGACGATATGTTTTTTTTCATAATTTTTTGAGAGATTGTCCTCCTCAGTTTGAAGTAAGGTGGCTTTTCTGGTTTTCAAGGGAATAATTTGGGTGACACTAAAACTGCGTTTTAATTTTTTAGAATACTCTCTTTATCTCGTTTCTAAATACATTTTTACAACCGGTATAATTAATTATACATCTCGACAGATTATCGGCTATATCTACTCTTTGTTAAGATAATAAATACCTATGTTTAAGTACAATATTTACAATAATACATGTCTCTGTATTCTTAGATTAATAGTAATCAGTCATTTTCAAAGAATCGTCAAATACATCTACTTATTCACCTAGTTGGATTTAAAGGGTTGTCGCTATGAAATGCTTATCTAATAAAATATTTTAAAAATAAATCAATACTTATTCCTATATCTGTCGACAAGCTTGAACACATGTGCAATTAAATTAACAATTGTTTGCGTAATTTCTTACCTATACAATTATGATACCTTTATATTTACAAATATACACTAGTCTAGACCGGCTAGAAACGCGAAATCACAAATCTTAAATCATGCTAACAATAAATATCTCGTATAAATCAAATTTAAATCTCGATACCTATATTATGTACAAGCTCATTGGTTTATCACATTTTAACAGGCCCTTTACCGGGCGGGTACTAGAATTAAGTCAACACTTGGATGCTAGAATAGTCAGTATGGTCGCCACACGGATTTGTGCGTTTGTATCGTCCCATTGGTGATTTTGGTGGACGTGGGGCTAGTCGAAAGGTGTCGTGTGGATCGTGGCGCGGGTGCTTTGAGCTCGTTGCGCGCACGCGGCCGATCCGCCACCGTCGAGTCCGCCGCTTGCACTTGTTTCATCTCTTGCAGTTCCACATTCGCAGGTCGCGTCGGATGGAACGCTGACTTCACCACCTCTATCGGCTCCTCGTCCGACTCATCAGAGATAGTCGCGTCGTGCGTTGAGTTGACTTCTGATTTAGAATCTGCTTTCGACCGATCTGGACTAGCGTTGATTATACTACGAGGACTGCCACTCTGTCTACTACTCGTCGGCGACAGACGTGCACTAGAAGTATCCAATGATGACACGTTGCTTTGAAGGTGCCTCAAAGCATCGTAAGGACTTATACCGTTTTTCAGTGTCAGCTCCGGAGGCAACGTCTTCAAACTTAAATCACCGGGATGTGGCCCAAATGGTAAGAGCCCATTTGCTGGTAGGAAAGCACCAGGAGGAGGGATCAGGCCCGCCGCTCCTGGCGGCAGATTCGCTATCGCCGGAGGAAACGGGAATAGCTCCGATCCCGGCAGCGACATCGGCGGCGGTAACGCTCCACCTGTTGACAAGAAGAAAACAAACCTTTACATCCATTAAACTCAATATCAGCTTTTTACGACGGCTACTGTTGCCTGATTTGCCGACATGACGTAATATGAGATACGGCTCCCCGGGGACGGCCCGGGGCGCGGGCACTCCGTTGATTCCCTGAACATCGAGGGTGCATAATCGTACTAAGGATAATGTACAATCTGTAGGCGTTTAAAGGCGGCTTCACCGAAAGGGATGTTTTTTTAGCGCATATCGGGAGGGCGAGGGTGCAATATTTATTTATCCGAATGCGACGTCGTCTTTTACGTAGCAGACAACACGCTGGGGTAATTCAGCACGATACATCTCCTTTCTGTTTAGTACGACGGAGTGGATGTCGGTGCATTAGCGATGCCGAGCACGCGTGGCCACGTGTGAGCGCCCGCCGCGCCGCGCCATCTCGATAAGGAGCGCGGTATCTCTCGCAGCGGACAAAGAGGACTCGGAAAACGTGAAATTTTCATTAGCAACAGTGTTCAAAATGTTCTTGCATCGCCGTGCAAGCTTTGATTCTCGATAACGTGTAAGAGAAGCTGGCACATAAAAAAGACACGATGCAGGCGCAGATTGGGCCACAAAGGGCTCCGAGGTGGTACAGAGCCCGGTCCTCTTTTGCACTTTTTCTGTTTGAAGCAGTAGCAGTGGTGCGCAGACCACTTTAAAGGCAGTGAGGGTGGGAGGGGTCGTAAGTAGGGGGTAATTTGGCGAGGTGGGGGCCAATATCGGCGTCGCGCCTGATTGAGGTGATCCCCGCTCGTTGGATTTGATTCCGTTTTTGCTTTGTCTGTTATTTTTTAATTAGAGGTCATTGAATTTACCAACGTGGTGTGTTCTTGAATCACAGACATAAAAACTATTGACAAGGAAGATTGGAATTTTAGAGCGGCTTTATAGCTACACTAACAAGTCATTTACCTCTACAGCTAAGCATTTAGATATAAAAGAATGTTTAAAGTTTACTTAAAATTGTAAAAGATTTGACACTTAGAACAAAACAGTCAAAACAACAGCCAAAACACCACTCTCCGGTTCAAAATTAGGTATTAATTTTCTGATCTTATGAATCCGAGTGCGCGAACAAAGTTAATGTAGGCTTAATAAAAGTCTGTGGGCGTTTGAGTACAGTGCTCCTCGCGTTGCAACGGCGGAAACAAAAAGTGGCCGGTGGCGCGGCCGCCTACATTGGAATAAAATTGACTCCACACTCTCTCGAACGTGAAGGCGGTGCTTTTTTAACCTTTTTCTATAGGTGCTCCCCACTCCCCCCCAGCGGACTTCAACGGGTGGTTTTGCTTCGGTCGGGGCGGTGTTGTTTTTCAGCGCTCAAGAGCTGCTTCTTTTATTTGAGCCGCTTTTGCACGGCCTTGAGGGGGTGCTGTTACAAGCAACATGTTTTCGAGTGTTGTTTGCTAAATCGGGAATTTTTAAATTAACAAATGCCAGCACAAAACGATACGTTGGAAGTTTTTGGAGTGTTAAACGCGGGGTGCTTCCGTTCGATCCTGCACGAGGGCTTTGAGAGTCGATGTTTATGCATGATTAATGAGTGTTACTATTGTTGCATCATATTTCTTTAATATTCTTCTTTTATTCTTAACCACAGAATTAATAATAAGGAGTATATAACTGTCATGCAAGTTAAAATCGTGAGGCTTCCAGCTGCCATGAGCCATTGCAGAGATTGTGGTTCAAACAAAAAAGATTACATTCGCACTCCCAGTACAACAGTGCATCATCTCGAAATAATACACCATTTTAATTTAGGCTTTACTTAATTTCCGGAAAGTCTAAATTAAAATGGTGTATTATTTCGAGTTGATGCACTGTTGTAGTACTAGGAGTGCGATTTCACTAGTGGTACCGTACTAAAATATATGATGTCATAAAAATCGTGTGTACAGTTGTAGGGATAGACCACAATAGAGAGATCTCTCTCCAGGGCGATGTTACACCTGGAAACTGAAGTCCGAAGGAAGTAAGTTGTATATTTATGCAATCGAGTTGAGAAGCTTTGACAGCTCGATGCAGGATGTAACGGTTTCTGATGACTGGTGGGCGCATGGAGTCCCTGCATAGTTAGCAGAAGAGGCAAAAAGATGACATCCACTCTGGAAGTAAATATCTACACGAGACAAAATTTCTATTCCTCTTATTATTTAATTAGTTCTGTGTTCTTAACGAATGTTTTTTACAAGCTTTGATTTCACTTGCCGTGTTAGTTTGAGTCAAATCTTGGAAAACGAAATTTAATCAAACAGTGGTCGTATTGACTTCAAATTTTGTGGACATATGCAGATTAGATGACAATACAAGTACGGTCAAAAAATGGTGCAGTCAGCAAAAAAAAAGCTTGTAAGTATAAAAATTATTTTTAAACAAAACTGTTTTTTTACCAGCGTTTACTTTTTTTTTACAATCTTGGAATGCGGACACATCTAGTGGTCTTATTGACTTGAAACTTGAGGTTTTCTTTATTATAAGAGGGGACAAACGAGCAAGCGGATCATCTGATGGAAAATGATTACCTCCGCCCATGAATATCCACCAAGATAAAGAAATTCATGAAAATGAAAGAAAGTCACAAATCTGTTGCCGGTCTTTAAAGTAAGAATAACCATAAATAAGGTTAGATGACAATGCAAATAAAGTCAACAAAAGTACAGACAGCAATAAAACCTTGTATTTTTTATTACCTTTAACAAGTGCGGCTTGGTCCCTCAGTTGCGGCGGCCTGAAGTAGTCGGCCCAAGCGTAGTTGAGGTACGCCGCATCCAGCCACCCCGGGTTGAGGAGGAACGGGCTGAAAGCCCCCGGATGGCCGTAACCGTAATCTGTAATAAAAAAAACTTAAATATACCGTAAATATAACTCGGCTTCTTAACATTATGTGATGCGTGCATCATACTCGTATATACTCGTACACTAACCCGAAATTATTTTATACACGGCAAAATTTCTCAATGTGTAGCCGAGAAGTATCATTCAAAAAATTAAAAGTAAAATTAATAAGTTGATATTTCATCATTATCATCATCATCATCATTTCAGCCAAAAGATGTCCACTGCTGAACATAGGCCTCCCCCAAGGCTCGCCAAATAGATCGGTCCCGTGCCATCCACATACCCCCATTACCCCCTGCCCCGTCGTTTCCTATAAATACCATTAAGCAAGTAGATATTTAGTTTAAAGTTAAGATTTAGTGATTGTTTTTTTTTTCTTAATATTTGTATTCTTAGTTTCAATAAATGTAAATTATCTCATTAAGGGGATGTGTGGATTATAGAATTAGAATTTCTGAAGTTTGATAGTGAAACAGAAATCACGTTAGCGTGCTGGTTACCGCTTTCAGTGCCATGACCTTATATTTTAAGCGTTTTGCTGACTTTTTTTACTGTGAACCACTATGAATGCTTATATGCGTTTAAGGCATTGGATGGAAGTTATTGAACGCTTATACTTATGCGATTGCACTGAGACAAGACCGCCTGGCGGAAGTTTAGAAATAAATGCCGGCAGTAAATGCGTGAAGGAAAGGTAGAACTAAAAGATCGAAGAGCAGACTCCCTTAACAAAAGTTTCGAGGAATCGTTGATTGAATTCGCGGGTTCATGTTTCCTTCCTGAATGTTGGTGAGTATACAGATTAGGGGAAGAAAATGTAACCAATCTTCTACCGGGTGCCTTAGTGATTCTTGTTTAGTATCAAATGTGAGGTGGACCCAGCTTCACCGCCGTCTCAGCCACGTCCGCGAGCACTAAAGTCACAAAGACTGGCCGTAAAGGCGGCGACACACGGCCCGCGTTCTGTTTACCGAGCTATAACAAGGGGCCTGTATACAAAACGAGCCGGTTTACTACTGCAGTTAGTCGGTTCCTCTGTGCCATACGTTTTTACGACCCTCCACCGTCACGTTGCCTATAGCCTTTCAGCTAGCGAAACGCGTTTTTATTTGTGTAATCAATAGTCTACTGAAGACACTGCCGACGTCTTTTTTGTTTTACGGCATTTTTAATCTAGTTCCAATCGATCGGTTATAGCTCAGGTGTATAGCCTTTTTATTACGGGATTAAACTGTTTACGATCTCTTCATCTACTTTGTCTTCGGGATAAACAGAGCATCTTAGCGACTCTTGAAGTTTATTGTGCAAGTTTCGAATAGTTTGCCTAATTTTAAACTGTTTTAAACAATGCGCGCGTTGTTTGTTATCAGATTGACGATCGGCTTTGACGTTTTTATAGTCGGCTAAAAACGTTGGTAATGCAAACACTTTATAACTGTACACAATGCTTTGCTGGATTAGCGAGTGTTTCGGGTGTCGTGACGGGAATCACGGGTGTTTTAAATTAAGAACGTAATGGATGGGTCGTTGTTGCGATCCAGGCGCCGCGTGGCCAGCCCTGGCATCATGGCAACAATAATAAGTTAAACGTGGAACTCGGAAATGGCCCGCTCCATTTGTTAATGCCAGTATTCAATTATATCCAGTTCCCCGACCCTTCGCGTATGCGGGACTTCGAATTATTAACATGGGTAACCAGAGTAATTCTTAATGCCGTCGTAACGTTTGAGATAAATATTTTGACTCGTCATCTCTCGTTAAAGAATTATGCGTCTGTTTGAGCGTGGTTGGTTTCTTTGTTTTATTGTCGGTTATTTGCGTCCTGGGTCGTTGGGAAACAAAAGAAGAACCGTTGAGAGAATTTCGAATCAAAAGCTATCGCGGCCGAATTGGTACCACCAGGACAATAAACGCATGAAAGATACGACTTAAGTGTCAAATGGGCATTAAATAACTCGAACGAGATGCGAGTGTTGTCACTCGTAAATTAATGTGGAAGTGACGGGCGCGCGTTAAATAAATGGAATCAGAGTGTTATGGCTCATAACTCGGACAGCGGTATTGGTATACACCAACTATTAAAGCGTCTACCGCTATTTATATAAACAATAGTCTGTCGGGCTTTACATAATACGACTAAAGTGAAATGGAAGATTACGATGATACTGTATAGATTCAAATGTTACTTTGCGGAGTTCCAACATGTTAAAATAAATAGAATACTTTTTGGTCTTCCGCGAAATAGCGAGGTTATGTCTAGCAAAATAGTTGCGTTTGAGTTGAAAATATACTTTTTTATGCAATTCTATCGCCCTCCCACCGCATGGAAATAAAAAATAATAACAAACGGAAACAAAGCTGAACCCACAACTAAGAGAACCGTCACCATCATTCATTCATCATTATCTTGGAATTTAGTTTTATTTGCGTTTGTTTTAGTTATTTTTTTTTATTCTTTTTTTTTTACTAAGCATATTTTCAAAGCAAATGCAGCTATTTCGCATGACTTAAATTCTCACTAGTGGCGGAGCAAAATAATTTTTCCATTTTTTAGTTAAGTATATCAATCCAGATCTTCTTATAACTGAATTCGGGCCAAAAAGCTTTTTGTTCGATATAAATTTAATACGAAGGCGCTGTCGTTGGTCCTTTAATATGGTCTATTCTACAGCGTGCTGCTACGGAGGCCATAACTCTGGAGTAGGTAACCGTCCACCGAAGCTTAACATCTGATATATCCACAGTATGACGGTACGAGGTTATGAGGGTCGCTGCGTGTGGGTATTTTAGCAGCTCAGGGACATAAAATCCATATTTTAGAGTCAGGGGGGAGCGGGGTTGGCGGGGAGATCAAACGGAGTTTACGACGCGACCCGAGATTGTTTACATCTGCTACGGCCGTGGCCGCTCCAAGAAACTTGGTAACCGCTGAAACTGCAAGTGCCGCATATTAAACACGATTATTGTGAACGCGGAAAGTTCTGGAGCTCATATTAATTTTGGTACCGTGGCCCGCCCGGTTGATATTGCGTTTGTAGGAACAGCTTTATTCCTACTCATTTATATCGATAATCTTCTTTCTTACTTCAACTTGCAATCTCTATAGCAACATTTTTTTTCTAATTTTATTTTTAAACCTACCTTTTTGCTGACTATACTTGCATTGTCATTGAATCTACATAATACCAAATTTCAAGCCAGTCCAACTATGGGCAGTAGTTTAAATTTGACATCCAAGATTTGACCCAAACAAACAGTTTAGGGCATGAATAAAAGTTTGTGATTAGGACCATTATGTGCCATAAATGAACGTACGAGTCGAAGATATTTTAAGTTACTAAAGCTAAGTAATATACTATTACTATTACTTCCTTGTCGGTATCACTCTTGACAGAGTGGTCGTGGTCATCACTTCAGGTGTTGGTGGCAAGCTTAACAACACGCCGCCACTCCTCTCTGATGGCTGTCTGATTACTATTACTAACCAAATTTTAATACAGAATGCTCCACTTGAACCACATGACATGAAGGGTATAGGTACATACACGGAAAGAACATGTCTAAAAAACGAGATTTTAATCAGAAAATGTAAAGCTCGCAAAATACTATAACTTTACCTTTGGATTAAATAAGGATATCACAAGATAATACGTATTTTATTCACCTTTAAAGAAATGATTACCATAGTAATCATTCGTGATGGATGACTAACTTTCAAACCGCTATAACTCAAAAAGTTGCTTATTTAGGTAACCAGACATGTTCTTTTCGTGTAGGTACTCTTCACATAGCCTTTATGATTGACTAAGGGTTCACCCAAAGACGAGCGTAATTTTGTGAGTCGTGAGCGGCAGAATTTCAGTTGCGCCATATATTGTGTCACGTGAGTGTCACGTGATTGCCCGCATATTGTATGGCGCGAACCGAAATTCTGCCGCTCACAACTCACAAAATTACGCTCGTGTGGCCTCACCCTAAGCCTAAAGTCTTTGTCCTCTTCTCAATTCGCTGAGTACTCGATGTTAACAAAGACAGTCAATAAAGAACCTGAACTTGTTTCTTCGACTGTGTGAAACTCAACGTTATTTATTTTCTCAAAGTCTTTACAGTGCAGTTAATTAATCGTAACTGCTCTAAGCCGCTGCGCCATTGATCGCTATATTAACTTCCTTTGATGTTTATCACCCGAGGATGTTAGTTTTTCCGCATACTGTCTTTTTATTATTGGCCGAAGTTTGGGCACCGTCTGTTTATACAGACATCTCGGTGAACGTTGTAACATCAGAAATAGATTTGTGGTGTCAAAACATTTATAATTACGAGTACAGTTGATTTGTAGACTGTGTGATGTGACTGCTGACTTCGATAGTATAAGATTTTTTTTAAATGTTTTTTAATGGGTGAAGACTAAAAAGTTGGACCAATTTAAATGGTTGTTAACAATCGACTTATTGGAAAAAGTTCCGTTACAACTTATACAATTATGGGCATACATAGCGCAAGAAACAAAAGGTATCTCTTGTGGACATAAAATTAGCGTTTTCGAGTCAACCAACTTAAGTTTATTTTAATATATATTAAAATAAATAATAATAAATATTAGGGGACAATAAATAAAAAATAAAAAAATAAATATTAGAGGACAATCTTACACAAATCGACCTAGTCCCAAACTAAGCAAAGCTTGTTCTATGGGTACTAGACGACGATAAACATACTTATATAGATAAATAAATACTTAAATACATAGAAAACATCCATAACTCAGGAACAAATATTCGTGCTCATCACACAAATAAATGCCCTTACCGGGACTTGAACCCAGGACCTCTTGCTTCGTAGGCAGGGACACTACCAACTAGGCTAAAGCGGTCGTTAATGAGCCGAAAGTTGGCCAGGCGTCCCACTCGCCGATACGCCGATGTAGACTTGAATAAAAAATATACTACACTAATAATTATACTACACTAATATACTAAACTTGTCTATCAATAATCTTAAGTAGGGTAAGCGTACCAGTGAATGAACAGTACCCAGTGAATGAACAAAACGATAATTTTTTGAAATAATAAGAATTTGGTAGGTACGTTTCTACCACGCCTCGTATTTTTTTTTCGACTACCACCTTTACTTGTCAGGTTCTGGTAAATTTGCTTCGACTCCTAAGCAACAGTTTTGAAATGGCGACGATGTAAAGTTGACGTACGTATGTTGTACATTTTTTCTATGGAGCAGTATTAAGGAAGAACGAAAGATACTATACTTCTGATGTGTTACTGCATTTGTCCCCGCTATCTATCATTCATTGGGTATGGTTTTTTTAAGCTTTAAAGACCTGTTAGTGCTATTCATACATAGTTTAATGTAATTTATTTACAAACAATACCTTTTAATCCTGTGTTTTTTTACTGGAACCCAAAATCGCCTAAATCCAGTGAATGAACGGGGGTGTTCATTCACTGGGACTGCAGGATTTTCTATTTGTGCAATATCTTTCCTTCTAGTCGTCATATTAAGATTTCGTTTTCAGTGACATTGATCCAAATACATTATCTACCGAAAAGCCAGTATTGGAACAAACGTAAAATATAGGTTCATTAACTGCTTCAAGTTTTCCAGTGAATGAACAATACTCTTATTTTTGTATTTTAATTGTTTTAGAACATGGAATCGACCAAATAAGTATATTGAATGTATTTGTGTTAACATAACTTCGCTTTTGTATATTTATAGTATAACAAAACATCATATTCAAAGTTGTTCATTCACTGGTTTCATTTGTTCATTCACTAGAATTTTGCGTTCATTCACTGGTGATTTTCCATTTTTTCACTTAAATAGTGATATATCTTCAAACTGTGCAATAATACTGTTGAATAATGATGATGTTAGCCAATTAGAGTAGTTGGTTGTGCTATACAAAAAGTAATATTTTAAATAAACTGTGCCCAACTGCCTAAAATTAATTTTCAAAGTCGAAAATTTCCTTAAGTGTTCATTCACTGGTACACTTACCCTACCGACCGGCGTTAAGGTGTCTAACTTTTTAAACCACATTATGTATATCAAAACACCGACCGAATGATTGAGGTAATGAAGCAGTTTAATATGTTATTTTAAACTGACTCTGTGTTTCTATTTCTTACAAATTTGAGTCATAACTCAAGTGACAATAATAACTACCAGGTAGCCTTTTGTTTAGAGAGCCTGACCACAAAGCGAGAGGTCTCGAGTTCGATCCCTAGTCAGAGCAGAAATTATTATTGTATGAAAAATGCAAATATTGTTCTCGAGTCTCACATGTACAAATGTCATCATCATCATCGTCATCCCAGCCTATATACGGCCCACTGCAGGGCACAGGCCTCCTCTCAGAATGAAAGGGCCTAGGCCGTAGTTCCCAGGCGGGCCCAATGCGGATTGGGAACGTCACACACACCATTTAATTTCTTCTCAGGTGTATGCAGGTTTCCTCACGATGTTTTCCTTCACCGTAAAGCTCATGTTAAATTTCAAATATAATTTCGGACATAAATTCCGTAAAACTCAGAGGTGCGAGCCTGGATTCGAACCCACGACCCTCTGCTTGAGAGGCAATAGGTCAAACTGCCCGGCCACTATGGCTTTTACCAAAATACAAATATAAATGTACCAAAGTATTTATTTATCTATGTTAGTATGTTTATCCGTTGGCAAGTATAGTCGGGGTAAGAAAAAGTTCGTCACTTTTCGACCAAAACTCGTTGACATAGAGTCGAAAAGTGACGAACCTTTTCTTACCCCGACTATATCTGTAGATAGTACAAGCTTTGCATAGTCAATTTTCCCAAGATATTTATTTATTAGGGTAGATTTCAAAAAGCTGAACACTTTCACAACGGTACTTAAAATTTATGTCAAAGTTTCCGTTGTGACCCGAAAATTATTCATACAATTTACCAAACTTTTTCCACAATCAGTCGCTATGTACTACGAATAACGTGGTCTAACTTTTTGCTCTCTGCGCACTAACCTTATCATGTGCCTACTCCCTTTCATTTTAAACGCAAGAACCACTGAATAATCCTAATTTTAATTTAGTAAACATCGATAAAAAAACAAAGCAAGACTCAATTCATACATACTCTTAACCGCAATTTCAAAAAATATCCCATGCGGTAAACACATGTTTGCTTAGGATCTTACAAACCTTTAGGGCGAAAAACAAAAGCCGCGCTACCAGTATTGTTTCAATGGGTATTCTTAACACTGGCATCAATAACCATTTAAGCTCGCTGTCAAAACATTTAACTCTTAAATGCAGACAATCTGGTTATTTTCGGAAGCAGTTAGGATTATACGGGGCAGTGGAAGATGGCTTTAAGTTGTATTTGTCACGTGAATTGGAAAGCTAAATGGTGTTTGGAGTGTTAAGTGAAGGAACGATTTATTGACTTTCGGAGGATAGGTTTACTCTAGCTAAGTAGATACTTTAAAGTATCGGGTAATTTTATAACATAAGCTTTTAATTATTTCTACACCCGGGATTTATCACGGTAAACGGGTAATATTTAGGGCGATTGTGCACTGCAAGACCGGACCGGAAAAAAAACGGCCCGGAATGGGGAAAAGGGGTACGTATCAAAATATATAAAGTTTAAAATTAATAATGGACGAAATACATAATGGTCATTTGATATAATGCAATTTTCTTGGAAATTCTCAACTTTACAGGATTTTCATAAAATAAACCTAACCTAACCTAAACCAATCTATAGATTATACGATTAAATAAGTTCGTTTTATCAATAGTTTCACAGGACGCTCGACGGGTTAAACTTTATATACGTTCCCGGGAGAAGTCTACAAAAGTGCCCGATTTTTTTACGGTGCGATATGGAAAACTCTTTATGAAAACCACTGACACCACCAAGAAGGGTGATGGTTGGTTGTGGGTAAATCGGACACTTTTGTTAACTTTTCCCCATTTCGGACCGTTTTTCTCCGGTCCGGTCTTGTAGTGCACAATCGCCCTAACCTTGACGTTTTGGCCACATAGCATTGGTCATCGTCACGACTTGACTCAACTCAACCGCAACGGAACATAACGGTGTAGTCAACTCATGATCACGACCACTGTGGCCGAAACGTCAAGGTAAATTTTTCTCGTTTAGTGTGATAGGTCCTGGGTGTTGAAAAACACGGAAGTTTAAAACATTACATTAGTTTTTAAGTTTAGGTCAATAAAAGCTACTCTACTTACTAGTTCTAAGATTATCTATACGTTTCTTAAGCTACTCTGGAATGAGACTAGGTATGGAGCTGGCAGCTATTCTGTTTACTTAATTAATTGAATTTAAGAAGAGCCTTATTTTTTTACGAAGGAGGAAGTTTCTGAACTCTTTTCGCCTAATTTGATTCGTCATACATAATAGGAAAAGATATACAACGACATTTTACTCTGTAGAATTTGAAGACATTGTAATATGGGAGATACCTACTTCATCACTATCATTTCTGTCGAAACACTACCACTGCTAACATAGGCCACTTACAAGGTTCGTCAAAGACCACCACATCATTTTGAGTTTGGTATGAAACTTTCTTGTTTAGTCCAATACAAGTTGCCATTCTAAGTGCAGTATCTACTTTATTTTTAAAAGCTGTTATCTAACTAGCATTCGTTTTGCCAATGCTTCACTTTGCCGATGATATATTCATCATGGCAAAGTCACTGGAGGGGCTTGATACTAAGCCGGTGACCTAAGTATCGTCTCCCAATAGGTGGGTCTATGAACATAGACAAGACCAAAATCATGTTTATTATGCATGTCATACCTATACCGGTTATCGACGGGAACGATGAACTCGAGGTTATATTAATATCTATGTTTACCTTCGACATTTGTCCAGTTAGGCAGGACCAACTTTGCCCAAGAGGTCACCTGAAGAATCCAACTTAGATGGACAGCGTTCGAGAAACTTCGTCATATCTTTTCGTCCAAAATTCCGCAGTGCCTCAAGACTAGGTCTTCAACCAGTATGTGTTTCCAGTGTTGACATACGGTTCTGATACGTGGTCTTTGACTGTTGGCCTCTTGGGAAGGCTCAGAGTCACGCAACGAGCTACGCTCGGAGTTTCTTTGTCCGACAGAATTCGGAATACGGCAATTCGCCAAAGGACTAAAGTCACTCAAATAGCTCCATGAATCTGCAAGTTTGAAGTGGCAATGAGCGGGCAGCATCGCTCGAAGAACAGATAACCGTTGGGGGAGAAAGGTTTTCGAGTGGCGACCACGAACCGAAAGGCCACCGGAGGTGATCGCAGGCGGAGCGCCTCCCACTAGGAGGACTGACGGCATCACGAGAGTAGTGAACAAGTATATTTTATGCTGGTGGTGAGTTCTCGTTCACTGTGGCATTCTAACATGGATGTCTCCAAAGACGATGATGATGATGATGATAATGATTTAACTTGGAACGTTCGTATCGGTTTGTATATTTTTTGACCACTTCCTGATATCCGATTGAGCTGAAATTTGGCATACTTAAGTAAATGTGGTCATCGTCATCATCATTTCAGCCGAAAGACGTCCACTGCTGAACATAGGCCTCCCCCAAGGCTACGAGCTATGTGCCCTACCCTTTGCCAATTGAGTCTGGCGATTCTTCGAGCTATGTCCGTGACTTTAGCTCTTGCGCGGATTTCATCTTTTCTAATGCGATTCCGCAGATAAACTCCGTGCATAGCCCTCTCTATCACTCTCTGACTTCTCTGAGTGACTTTGACCTTTCTTATGAGGCCCATCGTTAGCGGCCACGTCTCAGTGCTATAGTCATCACTGGCAACATACACTGGTCAAAGACTTTTGACTTGAGACACTGCGATATATTGGATGGTAAATGTGATGACAATAGAATAATCTGATAGAGAAATTCTGGTGGTCCGACCAGGGTCGTCTCCGCACGCAGGACAGAATTCTTTAACGGCTAATGAGATCAACTTGAAACTTGGATATGTAGTTTTGATGACAATGCAAGTACAGTCAACAAAACACATGTACTGTGACAAAGACTTATAACAAAAATTATTTATTTAACAAAAACTTTTCTGCAAGATTTTGTTAACTCGTTTGTAGAGAGTCACCGAAATTATACAAAAAAAATGAATATAAACGCAATATGTCACATCGTACCATCTAAAATATTGCTAAGGATTAGCGTACATAAAAAAGTTTATTCGATTTAAATGGATTATATTCGAAAATAAAACTATTTCGATTGCGGTGAGTGCGGCGCCGCGGCGGCCGCACTGGCACCAAGCCAGCTCCCGCGCAGCCGCAGACTGGCGAAATGTGTCTTTTTAATTCAATTAGTGAACTAAAATCTTGCTGATCTGACACTACACGAAAAAACCAGCTGCGACTGTGCGGCACAAGCTTGTTTTGATGCAAGTGCGCTATCAAACCTATCCAATCCATATTCCCGCAGCTCGACACAGGCCTGGTCTTAGAATCAAAGGGCTTGGGCTATAGTTTCTACGGTAACTCAATGTAGCTTGGGTATTCCGCACACTCCATTTAAATGCTATGCAGGGTTATGTAGATTTCCTCGAAATCTTTCCCTCATCGAAAAACCCATGGTATGGAATGGAATTTTAAATGTATGTAGGTATTCTAATTACGCATATAATTCCGAAAAATTCACTAAGTGCAAGCCCCGTTATATTATTTGGATTTAGTGCTAAATCAAACAAACAACTTTTTCCCTGCAATCATAAAACTTTTCCTATAACAGATATTTTATGTGCCTTTTTAATAAAAAAAGCGTAAATGAGAGCTTTACCAATTTTGTTATAGTTTTTTGTAAGTAAGTAAACCTAAACTTTTATTAAATTTCCAAAAACTTTACTTTCCTTAAACTGGCTTGACTGCGACCATAAAAATGATAGAGATAGCTTCTAATAAGTTCAGATAGAGCCGAGAAATTCGGTAGAATTAAGGAAACTAGTATAAATTTCTATCTTTCTTTAGAATTCTTTTGTTTGTCTATCTATTTGGGACCGACACGGCCGAAATCTTATAGTATTTTTATATTATCTAACTTAAATATGCGTAAACGGGATCCATCATAAAGAACCAACGAGCGAAAAAACGACGTTGTGTAGAAGCATAATGAGCAAAATGTATACGAATAGAATTGGCGATAATATGTGATTACAGATCTAAGATAATCAGCTACACGCTTTGTTTACTTAATAAAAAAGAAAAAACATGCAAATAATACAATAACATATCCGCAACAAGCCTCGTCAAATCTTAATATAATGTTTATACTTCATTTATATCTTCGTGTATGTACACGAAGAAAAAATTCCCAACATCTCTCGTCTCTTACTTTTAATTAAATGTAACAAAACTATTGTAAGTATAGCAGCAGTAACCACTTATTTTACTATGGCAGTATTTGGGGATTTTAATATAAATTTAAGCGGGTTGTAGGTATGTAGTTATTAGCCAAAAAGGAGGCCTATATTATTATGATAGAAATCGTTGATATAATGTGACTTCTTAATTTATGATTCTCTATTTACTGTTTACGCGGCGCAGTGGTAGAGTTGTAAATAACTATAATTATCTAAAGCGGATTACACGATCATTATACCTACATCACGCGTTTCTAAAAATATATATTTTCTGTTGAATAACAAAAAGGGATCCAGAAAGATTTGTGATGCGTGTAAGTATTAATTTAGGAACCTCAAGTGTTGCGGAAAAATTCTTAGCGAGTAGGTACGTGAAGTTTGTAAAGTGATTAAGATGCTTTAAAGATAGTTAATAAATACTTTTTGGAACACAAATGCAAAGATATACGAAGCATTTAGGTGTTAAGCAAACTTTATAATGTTAGGGAGCTCGTGTGAGCCGTTGAAAAAAGTTTTAAAAGTTTGACAAGAAAACTCACTTTGTTTAGTTCGTGGTTCTCTCGGGCCATCCACGGTAACTTTAATAGCCTTGGTGTAGGAAGCCACTTGGCTCGGGAAGGTGCTGATGGTGATCGTGAGGGAGAAACTCTTGCCGCGGCCACTGCGCCCCACAAACCGAAGGTCATTGAACTTAGCCACTTGGTTCTTCATCACCGCTGTACAGTTCCTCAGCTCAGCCATCACATTCTCGTCATTACCAGCCTTGATGGTGACGAGAGTCCCATCTTGAACGTCGTCGAGAGCCACAACTTTGAAGGCGACAGGGAGGGATTTATTCGAACGCCAATGGTTCGGCAATATCGAGCATAAAACTGCTGGCGATCCCGTCGCCACCAGCTCGCCATGGCTCTGCCGGTAGTACTCGTGGATGTGGGAGTATACTTCCGCCATACTTGGCGCGGGGGGGCTCGCGTGCGGAAGGTGCATCGACGCCACTCTAAGGTCTATCCAACCACACGCCACTGAAGTCCTCACGCCACAGGGTACACTCGGAAAAGTTTCCGAACACGCGACCGAACTCCAAACTCGCGGCTCGGAAAGTTGCGAAGTGCGGGCGCGAGACGCCGAGCGAGCGCCGACTGCACCACTTGTTGGCGCGGCCCGACACAAGACGCCGGGGGACGAAAAATAAACGCGCGGCCGATACCGCAAGCCGAAGACTCACGACGCGCGCCGAAGTCGCAGCGAAGGGGACGCGTGCTCGCGAGGACTCGGTTTCGACTGATGACTGCGATACGACGCGACTTTTTCCGATGGTCAATATTTTGCGTTCGCGCGGTCGCCGCCCCCCACCCGGGTGGCGGCCCCTACGTCTCGTAAAAAGCGAGAAGGAGACGAAGGGTGCAGGCGCGGCGGAGTTGCGGCGGGAACGAGCGGGACGGCCGCGGTCGGTCTCTGCGTTTTTATAAAAATGCTCACCGGAGTGGGACGCTGCGGCCGCCCGTGCCGAGTGGGAGAGGGATGGGTGGATTTTTTTGAACCGCCGCGGTGACGTATCGCGAGGCGGCGGTAATTAGGGCGCGGGGCGGCGGGAAACCGCGGCCGGTGCGAAAACCTATCAACGAGCTCATGAAAAATTATGATTTTCATGTTTGGCGCCGGAGCGGCACTCGCGGGGTGGCACTTCATTTGCGAAGCACGCGAGCTATTCCGGCGACAGGGGTTTTTGATTGACGCCTTAAATTGCCATATTTTGACCGGATTACGGGGTTGTTTATTTACGTTCGCTTTTTTAATTAAAAATGCTTCACATCTCTGCAAGCTAGTTATTTTACCATTACGAATTTTTCTTTCAATCACATACTAAGTAACTCATAAGTATTAAAACTATACACATTATTACACTATTAACTTAATTACGTTAAGTACTTCTTACTCTCCACGAACCTAATACCTACAAAACAACTTTTCCGAACCTCAAACACCGCATTCCAAACTCTTGAAAGAAAAGCGACTAAACAAAAGAATGCGCGGTTGGCCGCGTGAGAGAGGGACGGGAAGGGGGCGGGGCCAGTTTCCCGCGCTTTCTCAGCATGCTAACTTGGGGCCTAAAAGTTTGTTCGTGGATTGTTTTAGATGCGTTCCGTATAACTAATTGTTTTTTTATTGGTTATATTGGTAGTGGAGTACTATACTTATTCTGTGGTACTGGTTTAAAAATAAAATGTAAAGTTATTTATAATAGTAATATTATCATCAGAACGCCGCGGCTGCTAAGTTTGAAAACTTATCAATTGCCTTCTTCTTAAATAATTAAAACAACAAAGCATCGAAATCTTGGAACTGGTTCAATGATATCTAATAGCCATAAATAAGTAGTTATAAAAAGTGCAAAAAAAACTTTACAAAAGCATTCCAAGAACGTATTTTAGTATTTGGCCTACAAATAACTACTTAGACGTTTACGTACTTAACCCTTCCAAATTACAAAAAATAAAATTTGCCAAACAGTTTTGAATACCTACTCAATTCTATGAACTTTAAGTTTGAATAGGTCAAAATTAAAAAAAAAAACTATTTTCTTTCATACAAAAACCATTGGAAATAAAACAATTAGTAAGGGTTAGGTAGTAGGTACCTATTCTATGAACAAAGTAGAATCTAGCTACCTACCTGGTTTTAAGATGATCTAAACGCGGCATCATCAAAGTCTTCGCAGTTGGTTATTGTATGTAGTAGGTACAGTTACTCTACAGCTTTTAGAAAAACCGGCCAAGTGCGATTCGGACTCGCGCACCGAGGGTTCCGTAAAAATTTTTGGGTATGTCAAAAAATGCGCCGTAAACAGCCGTAACTATAATAATCCAGTGTTAGTAGAACCCAGCTTCTAAGTAAAATGAACGCAGTGTGAGATCATTTTATATTGGCTAGTCAGGACCCCCCTAATATTTAATCTACACTAAATAATATAAAGAGGAAAGATTTGTATTTTTGTATGTAACGAATAAACTTAAAAACTACCTACTGAACCGATTTCAAAAATTATTTTACCATTAGAAAGCTACATTATCACTGAGTGACAAAGGCTACTTTTTACCGCGGGAAAATACCTTTTCCTAGTATAATTATATTTTTATTATTGTTGCTGTACCGGCCACAGTAGTGCATAATCGGTGAAAATTTCAAGTGTCTTATTAACGCCATTATAAAGATAGAGTTAAAAACGCTGAAAAAACACGTTTCTAGTATGACAACCCCCTTTAATTTTTAACTTATTTTATTTTTAGTATTTGTTATTATAGCGGCAACCAAAATACATCATCTGTGAAAACTTCTACTGTCTAGTGTTAACAATAAAATAGATTCACTTAGATAAATGATATAATTAATATCCACAATTAGCACGCGTCCGTAATGGAAGTAGTGGAGGGGCGAACTGTCGCGGAGTGGACCGCATCGCCTGGGCCCGCGGCCCGGCGTGACGTCACAGGGTAAGGACATCACCGCACACGTTGCTAACACTAGCTATCACGGGTCATGAGATACGGGCAGCGGAGTCTAGTAATAGGGTCCCATTTTACCCTATGGATACGGAACCCTAAAAATCAAGACCAAACTACCAAACATGTGCAAGCATGGTTTTATGGTTGAAATTTGCAAATGATGAATAGGTATTCTTAACCATGTTTTAAAATGGCAGGTAGAGTAGAGCTGTTTTAGGGATATCTATTGTACCGTAATAAAACATCTGGAGTTTGGTTTGAAATAGTTTAGCCGACGTAGCTCAATGGTTTGACCTACGGGCCTCCGAGTGCCTCAAAATTGCAAAATTGTTATTTCCTGTTTACCTAGCAAAATTTCCATTGGCATTTTTTCCCCAAATGCTTTTTTCCTCACTATGGTTTTTTACTGAAGCTTATTTTCACAATCGCGTTTTTTCCCAACTTTGATCGGCACAGAAACATAGGTAGGTTTAGGTTATGTTAAGTCTGTATCGGCCCGAAGAGCCAAAAGCACACAGGAGAAGCGAGCGAGAGCGGTGCTCCGTCGACACTGTTTCGTGAAAAAATGCGTATGGAAATTTTGCTACTAGGAAGTAACGATTTTGGGAAATTGATCTAGGCACTCTTGCAATGTTATCATGACTTTCGGTGGAGGATAGTGTTCTGCAAGGAATCTTGTATACCAGCGAAACAATAAAATTATTCGGTGTGTGTTAAGTTCCCAATATGCACTGGGTCAGCGTGAGATTTACAACCCAAACCCTCTTATTCTGAGAGAAAGTCTTTGCCGAGCAGTGGAATCTACACATAACATCTATTAGGCGAGAGATAATGAAACTGATGAATTTTATTATGTTTGATTACTTTGTAGGCTGAAGATAGAGGTAAAATCATGGTACAAATAAATAAGGTAACTTTTAGTTTAACCATAAGTCTTCAATCAAAGTCAATCTTTACTTCCTTAGGGGCCGCACCCAAATTAGTAAAACCAACTAACCTATGATTGTGGCCAGCAGCAGGGTTCGAAATTATAAGGATAATTATGACCATTGATTATCCGATAGTAACTTATTCTTCTTAATATATAGGACCTGTTTCGAAAAAATATCCTTTGAATTCCTATACAATTGACAGGACTGTCAACCTTAAACTCGTGACCGTACCTACTTTAATTGCTACAATTCTCTTGTTTTGATACACCCAACCCACGTGACACCAAAAAAGTGACGCACAATACCTATTACATTACGTTAGACTGACATGTAAAACTCCTTATTGTACAGTCAGCAGCAAAAGTGGATGAGCGGTTCTAGAGGGAACGTATCAAAATATATAAAGTTTAAAACGAATAATGGACGAAATACATAATGGTCATAATATAGGTATGGTCATCTGAAATTTACCCAAATAAATAGTACATTGAAAATATAGATACATATAATGAAAACCTACATGTAAGTACTATTTATTCACTCAAGCGAGGGCGCGGGTAAAAGTAACTTTCGAACAAACATTAGCGTCAACAATTTTGAATTAGCATCAAATGCGCAGGCGCAGTCACTTTGCCGCTCTGATGACTCTATTCTCAGCGTCGGATTGAGACCCACATTTTTTCCAACGTTCAATGTAACCCAAAAGTCGGTAAATAGCCAACAAAGGGGGTCGACAATACCCCAATACCAATGTTTGGGCCAAAATAAAAGGTCTTTGAAGAAATTCGGCTATTGTGCGCAGGAGTATTGTGTATAGTTTTACTGTGGGGTTGCATAAGACCGAACGGTAGCAGTCGGCGCGCACTTCAAAGTATTATTTGTTTACGTACAATATTATTTTTATGGCCGTTATCGAAACGTTTTGAGCTAAGACGGCGTGTTTGAGCTTTCTAATTCTTTGTTTATTTTTAATTGCGGCCCCTAAATGCTTGCTCGTGATCCGTTCTGATAACTGAAATGATTGGCATAGTTTTTCATGATCATCATCATCACAGCCTATACGTATATAAATCTTCCCAGGTGAATTTTTCGCTTCGAGCCCTTATCTTTCAAAACAAACGGTATCGTCATAGTTTTAAGGTTCAAATTTAATGTAATGGCTCGAAGCGAAAAATTCACCTGGGAAGATTTATACTATATACGTCCCACTGCAGGGTACAGGCATCAGAATGAGACCTTTAGGTTTGGGACCTTAAACGTGTTTCGCGCTCGAGACATGAATGTTTAATATGTATTTATTTAATTATGTATTTATATATTTAGTATTTTTATCCATTGTCCACCCATAGTACAGTAGGTCAATTGGTGTCAATAGTCTCGTGATTTATTTATTTACTAGCTTTTGCCCGCGGCTTCGCTCGCGTGTACCATAAGTATTCCAAAGAACCAAGATATCAAGCAAGCAAGTATACAGGCAAGCAAGAAAGTATGCAAGCAAGCATGCAAGCAAGATGCAAGCAAGCATGCATGCACGCAAGCGTGCAAGAAAGCATGCAAGCAAGCACGGCTAAACTTCAGGTAGATACGGTCCTTTACAGTATTTCTGTGTATACAATGTTTTTCACTAATTCGGAAGCGGGCACTAAAAATCTGAATAACCAGAAAGAATACAACTAAAGGTCTATGCATGATATGCGTGCATATGATATTTGAAGAAACTTCCTAAACTTAACTCCTAACCGTTAAGGAGTTTAACCTTCCATCATCAGCTCACCTGGATAACCTGAAAAAATACAACTATCGGTCTATACATACCTATAATATTCGAAAAAATATTCTCAACTTCTAACCGTTAAGGAGTTTTACCTTCCATCATCAGCTCATGAACATAAAATGATATCTACCAGACGCAAACACTTAAATAGCTTGAGAAAATATATGAAAAACGTAATGCGTGCCTACAAAATTTGAAGGTTGCCCTCTATTTCCCTGACAACCCGTCATCAGATCCTGATTTGATGAAATTGGGACCATCTCAGAAGTATATTCTTTAAAATAAAAAAAAAATTAATTTCGGTTCACAATTGACCGAAAAATCGGTGACCATACCTACATAAAAAAATACATACAGTGGAATGCATAACCTCCTCCTTTTTTGAAGTCGGTTAAAGAGCTCTTTGTGGCCTTTGTATAAACTTTTGAATTTTGAAATTTTACCTTTCTACAGCCAGTAAAACGCAAAATCCCGTTTTTTCCCGATCCCGCAAAAATTCCGGGAAATGCTTTCTTAATGCTCCCCTACACTCCCCAAGGAACCCACTTGCCAAATTTCAGCTTTCTACGACCAGTAAAACGAAAAATCCCATTTTTTCCCGTTCCCGTGGGAATTTCAGAAAGTCCTCTCTCAATGCTCCTCTACACTCCCCAAGCAACCTACATGCCGAATTTTAGCTTTCTACGATCAGTAAAACGAAAAATCCCGTTTTTTCCTTATCCCGTGGGAATATCCAAAAATCCTTAAAATTGTTTTTTACTACTATAATTACCTACTTCTATGCCAAATTTGAAGAGTATAGTAATTATAGTTCATAGGATTCCGTTGAACTGAATATATAAATCCCGTTTTTTCTCGTTCCCGTGAGAATTTCGGAAAGTCCTCTCTCAATGCTCCTCTACACTCCCCAAGCAACCTTCATGCTGAATTTCAGCAGTTTTACGACCAGTAAAACGAAAAATCCCGTTTTTTTCCTTATCCCGTGGGAATTTCCAAAAATCCTTTAAATTGTTTTTTACTATTATAATTACCTACTTCTATGCCAAATTTGAAGAGTCTAGTAATTATAGTTCATAGGATTCCGTTGAACTGAATATATAAATCCCGTCTTTTCCTAATCCTGTGGGAATTTTGAAAAATCCTGAAATTAATGTTTTAACTAATGTAATACCTACTTGTGTATCAAATTTGAAGAGTCTAGTTATTATAGTTACTGAGATAGGGGTGGATAGGGTCACTCGGAATCGAATATATAAATCCCGTTTTTTCCCGTTCCCGTGGGAATTCCCAAAAATCCTTCCTTAGTGGATTCCTACATTGTATAAGGTATCTATGTGCAAAATTTCAAGTCTCTAGGTCCAGTGGTTTGGGCAAAACCTTAAAACGACACCCATATTGATATTTAGACATTTCAACTCCATCGCACCCCATCCAGGGAGATGGTATTTTACGTATGCTACATCGGATTTTAAAACCGTTGTTGTTTTCATAACCAGCGACCCGATAAACCATAGAATCAACACCCATGTTGATTTTCAGATTTTGTTACCCCTTTTCCCCCTTTTAGGGGTTGAATTCTCAAAAAACCTGAAACACGTGTTTACCCATTTATCATTAGGAGTACTTCTGTGAAGTTTCGAATAAAATAGTCGAACGAATCTTGTTTCCCCATACAAACTTTGGACCCCCGTTTCACCCCCTTAGGGAGTGAATTTTAAAAAATCCTTTCTTAGTGCACCCCTAGACCTTATAAGGAACCTACATGCCAAATTTGGAATCTCTAGGCTCAGTGGTTTGGGCTGTGCGTTGATATGTCAGTCAGTCAGTCAGTCAGTCAGTCAGTCAGTTTCTTCTTTTATATATATAGATTTTATTTATGAACGGACAAACGTGACCAAACTAAATAAATTACAGATGCGAGTAGTTAGACCTGAGTCTTATTGCTTGGCACACTCGGAATCATAATCATTTGAAACCGCTTTCTCCAAATGTAATAAAACCTAACAATACCGCCAACTTTATGTAACCAAGCTCCCTAGAAGTTTACGTGGCTGCCTACAAGTTTACCTATCGACTGTTCAAATAGATACCACTCCAAGTCAACACAACCCGATTCAACTCTTATTTAACTCAATAACGTCTACAATCGCTTAACAAGAACACCTTCACCGTCAACGATCAAAAGCGCTACATTCGGTTTAAATGCATACAACTAACGCCCTTCTGGTTTCAGGTTCCGTATAATCGTGTACCGGAAATGCACGTTACAATTGCCCCAAGACCCAGGGGCTCAATCAAGCAATCAGACGCCGACTAATTGCCGCCAAATGTCGGTGAATGTCGGTAAATGTCGGCGAACGTCGGCGAATGTCGTCCGTTTAAAGGGTTGAGGCGTTATACAAGATGTTCTTTATTAGTCATTTAAATGATTTAAAGAATTAGAAACATTGTAATTGGGGTGTTTATCTTCATTGGTGTTGGAGCGCTCGTGCCGTATTTATGCATCTTAAATGAACTGCACTGAATTAGATGAGCGTTTAAAAGGTGCTATAAAGGCGTGTAAGAAATTTATATAACTTCTGCGGCATAATTATGAATCATTATCGTATCAGTGTCTGTGGCACGGTAATTCTAAGAAAACAGTCGGGTATTTAACTACATATTTTTATACTTTTATAAAATTAATGTTAAGCACATAGGAAAGTACCTAATCCTTCTAATATTATAAATTCAAAAGTTTATGAGTGTATTTGTGTGATTGTTACTTGTTCATACTTAAAGGACTAAATAGATTTGAATAGAATGTATTTAGATATCTGGACTTCTGAATTTTCAAATAGGCTAGTTTTTATCCTGATAAACCCACGGGATTGGGATTCATCATCATCATCATAATTTCAGCCGAAAGACGTCCACTGCTGAACATGCCTATCCCCAGGTTCCCAAACAGATCGGTCCTATACTATCCGCACCCAACGCGTTCCCGCAACCTTAGTCAGGTCGTCGCTCCATCTTGTTGGATGGTACATCACGTCTTCCGGTCCGCAGACGCCATTCGAGAACCTTTTGGGATTAGGATTAACACGCATAAAATACCAAAATCTTAAGCACTGAGTCTAAAAATATGAAATTTTGCACACGTGTTTAAATAAAGATGTTGTAAGTTTTGGGAAATCCCGTGAGCATTTAATAAAATCCTGAAATTTCCACCTAACTGCCTGCCTAACCTGACTACTAGAAACTTAAGGATTTATGCGACCGAAGCCTCGGATAAAAACTAGTTTCAACATAATACAATTCCACTTGAAAGTACAATATCCAGTTATTATCCCAAAAATACGTTACACACTTACCTACTCAGCTTTTATAAAGCATATTGCACATTATAGAACCATTATCGCATTAAGTAGGTAAGTGCTTAATTCCCCGCTGTTACTGGCTTCGATGTTTTGTAACATTTTGAAGCACAATGCAGTGAAGTGGGTGAAGTGAAGTTTGAAGCTGAGTAACGCAAAGTATTATGACTGTTAAAGGACTATAATTGGCCACTTCTTAAGAACCGTTTCCGGTGATTTTTGTAACGGGCGGATGTTCCTGGTCAATTTGAAGTTACTTACAATGCTATGTTTGGATTTTCTAAATACCTACCAACTAGCAAAATAATAAATCGTTGCTCCCAGTTTTTAAATTTCAGTATATAGAGTATAACAGTAAATATATGAAAGAAAAACTAAAAAAAAACATACGAGATACACCTTTGGTCACATCTGCACTTCTTATCTGATGAAACATGGGCCAATCACGGGTCGGTTTTATGTTGAATAAAATAATTAATGAAATAAGATAAAAAAGTAATAAGTAGTATATCTAATATATAAAGATCTCGTGTCACGGCCGGTGTTTGTTTTCGAACTCCCCCGAAACGGCTTGACCAATTTTTAGGAAACTTATTTGTCTATACTTGGTAGGTCTGAGAATAGGTCGTAGTCGTACGCTATTTTTTATACCCCTATCCTTCACGGACGGAGTCGCGGGCAACAGCTAGTAGTATATAGTATTAAGTTGGGGCCAAAAGTTCTGGAATGGAGACCACGGACTGGCAAGCGCAGCGTGGGACGTCCACCAACGAAATGGACGACGATTTGGTGAAGGCCGCAGGTTCATGGTGGATGCAAGTCGCTTCCAACCGTAATGATTGGACATCAATGAGGGAAGCATATATCCAGCAGTGGACGTCCTACGGCTGAAACGGTGATGATGAATGAAATAAGCCCGTTTGAAAAGACACTCCTTATTTACAACACTTGTAAAGCGCTACTTTGTTACATCTATTTGCGTTTAGTCTAGTTTGCGGTTTTTTTTGTATCTCATTCTGTTTTCATTGTTTTTTGTTTTATACTTTTTGTTTTAAGCTTGTGAATAAACATTATTATTTTTTATTTTTTTTATCTGCTTCAAAATAGCATTTTGTTGAAAAACACGCGTTATTACAAACTAACATTCCTCACGTGCTACTCGAGCCCTAAAAATATGATTTGATATTCACATAACAGCCACGGATTGAGGTATGTGTGAAATTCCGTACGAGAGGGGAGCGGGGAGTGTTGGACTCATTACTGGCACGTGACAGCCTGCTCTCCCCTGGCAGTTACATTTTAGCAATGAGTTATTGAGTGCAGCGAGGGCGAGTTGTGTTACTGTATTAAATAATATTGGTTTGGATGACGAAAGTTTTGATTTTGACACGGATTTTCGTACGTGTATACTAAATTCCAAATTCAAAAGACACTATGATTAACGGCTTCGCACGGATGCAACTTTATAGAAAAGAGATGTGAAAAAATAAAGAAATTCTATAATTAAAGGCAGTAACAACACATTTTTTACTTTTCTTTTCTCAAAACCACACTCGCACGTAGCTGAAGTGCGTCGTTTGTTAATATTACACGTATGGTCAGCATCAAAAATAGCTGGTCACTTTTGTACTTTGTCGTATTAACACAAATTGTCAATCAAATATGACGTTTTGCACCTAACTGTAGAGCGACGAGGTACAAAAGTGACCAGCTACTTTTGATGGTGACTGTACTTTATATATTTCAAGTTTCCGTGAAAAATTATCTAACTGGAGGTAAAAACTCAAAATCCGTTGCGTAGTTTAGTAGGACATAGCAGATATACCTACAGATAGACAAACAGGCAAGCGCCCCAGTTTCAGAATGTCAAATCCATACCTATGTACGCGTACGCTTCTATTTAACTCTTCAAGCTGTTTTGTGCGATTTCTGACCACATATATTTTTAGCAGCAGGTTTAGATACGAGAATCCTATGAACGGACACTCACATGAGGCAAACATGCCTAAATAGTGCGAAAACGGATACGCCATCGACGGATGTAAGTCGTGGATGACATCATCATCATCATAGTATATTTGTGTCGTATAAAAATCCTCATGTAGAGCTAACCCATGCCCCCACCATTTTAATCTTCATCCTTTATCTCCGAAAACCGACACTCAAACGCAATTTATCACCAAAACATCAACAGCTCGCATTGTTAATTGTACTTGATTGATGACGCAATTCAGGGCGTCAAATTACCCTACAAATGTTCGGCGTAAAAGCGACAAAATTTTACGCTCCCACCGTTTACGCCCCGCCGTATTTTTCTAATTGAATCATGTGTGATTTATTATTGGTCTGATGATGTATCATTCTTTCAGCAACAGCCGGGCTCCCCACGAGTCGCGATATTGCTGTGGGGCTTGGTGCAACATGCGCCATTTTTGGTGCTGATTTGTAGAATCGATTTTTTTAGAGATCCGTAGCCGAAATATCTAAACGAAGCCTTATTGCTCTCGCTCATTTGTTCGTCCGTCTGTGCGTCTAGCTGTCCGCCCGGCTTTAATTTTTGAACAATTTTATTAAAACAATACATTACATTAAATAAATGATAATATTGTTATTTTTTTGAAATTTCTCGGTCGACTCTATCTTTTAATCAAGTAAACTTAAAAATTTATTTTTCACAGCTCTAAAGAATTCTAGACGGAGTGCTTGCATAATTTCAATTTGATACCGCCAAAAATTACAAAGAAAAAGAGTTTAAAAAATAAAATAAAAAACGAACAAAGTAAAAAAAAGAGTATTATTAATCCTCTTTTCGTATTACGAAAAGCGTGTTCTCCGGCCTTTTTATTCTTGATTTTTATAATGGGAACTAAGGTTAGCTGTGGTACGAAACACGGAACCCTTCTTGTTCGAGTCCGACTCGCGTTGCCCAAAGTTTTGGTGGCAACTAAAATCGATTTTTTAGGGATTTTGGAGAGTCACGCTTTGTGGAGTTTTATTATATCGTTACACCCTTGACGTTAGACAATGCTATTTTGAAACACAAAATATCTCCTAAAAGTTGTTATTGATGCGCGATTTATTTCTATTGGTGTAAATATACAAAAAGTAGAAATGCATAGCTATAATATATTTATTTTTTACTAGTTTAAACCCGTTGCTTTAGAAATACTTTCACGAGAAACATGTACCTACAAAGATAAAAGGTAACATTTTTAGGGTCTCCCCGAATCTATCAAAAAACCTTTATGTCAACGCAATAAGAGCGAAAAAGACGTCATTCGGCTTGACTACGCGGGCCGAATGGAGCCTAGCTGATCGACGACTTTTTCGCTCTTATTGCGTTGACATAAAGGTTTATCCGATCGGCTGAAGCCGATTCTGCGTCCATAGATTTGGGGAGACTCTTAAAGTGTCGTACAACATTCGTTCATATAACGCCATCTATTGACTGCAGGCAAAGACAACGCGTCATCTTGAAAGCCGAGCTTACCTCAACGTTTTTAGACAGCGCCCTCTTGTCCTATTCTTGTTTAAACTTAAGTGCAAGTGGGTCATCTGATGGGAAATGATCGATCACCACCGCTCGTAAACATCAACACTCAAGGATCAACTGATCTGGTTCCGGCCTTTGAAGGAAGTAATAACCCCTTTTCTTGAAAGCTCCGATGATTCCCAAAAGCTAATGCACAAGTTACAACAAAATATACCCAAATCATGTAGGTGTCCATAATACATAAGAAGTGTTCTCTCGGTTTCTTCAAAATTCACTCCTAGAAATTAGACTTTGTTGATAATGGGACCAAAAAAAATATTCAAATCGCTCTACAAATGATGGAGTTCTAAAGTAACAAACATTATTTTAAGTCGGTTAAAGAGGAAAAAGTACATAAGTATTCTGTATATTGAAGTACCTAAGCGTCGGTACCCGCTGGTCACGCGCTGCTGGCCACCGGGAAGTGAGTCGGTAAGCAATTACTGTCAGCCAATTGCCGCTATTTATTTTATTTTAGTGTTCGGGGTAAATGTGTGAAGGTGGCCGACGTCGGGGTAAGGGGTGAACGGTAGGCATTTAGTAGGTCCAACGGGTTATTTGGTTGGTTTGTTGTGACGTTTCAACAAATCGCAAGATAATTCATGATAGGAATACATACGTACATAAAATCGCGCCTGTATTCCCAAAGGGGGTAGGCAGAGATTTATGTTTCGGGGCCACTTTTAGCAATTTTAGGTTTAAAATCAAAATCAAAACGTTTATTCTGCAAGTAGACCGCAAAGGTATCTTTAACATGCCATATTTTTTAAAACTACCAGCGCTTTCGAAAGGACCACCATTTCCAAGAAGAATGCGCCGCAAGAAACTTGGCAGAAAGTCATATTTTCAAACTTATGATGGATACCTACTTGCAAACAAAAAAGGTAAAGTTAAAAGTGGTATAATAGTGACAGGTTGCTAGCCTATGGCCTAAAATGTACCTTAACCTATGTTCTTATTAAGTATTGTCCTTAATAAGTCGCTTATATTAGGGTGACGGCACCAATTATGGACATGTTAAGCACAGTAGTTCCCTAGTAATGGACAGCAAAGATTCAATGCCTTATAGCCTAACATTCATGGACTTTACCAGTTATAATCATCAGTTGTGTGAGCAGTGTTGATAATTTAAAAATGTAGTGTGTCTGTATTTCTTGAAATTTGAATTACGGAAAAAATGTCCTTGGTCCTTGTCCTTTACTGGTGCCGTCACCTACGACCTCCACGGAAGAAATGGAGAGGTGTAATTCCAAACCCGACACCACACGGGAACAGGAATGATGACACCAAACAACTGACATACTTTTTATGGGCTGTCAAAACACAATTCTCCCATAGATTTTGCACGACAAAAGTAGTTCTGACGTCACTTCTTTGCTAACTCAGTGGACTTTTTGTTTATTTTAAAGCAAATACAATTGTGTTTTGTCGATCGCTGCTTACGAGGTATATTCTATCTTAGCCCTTTGTTAATCTTTTTCTTTTCTTTTTAGGTTGGTAACGTTTGTATCTGCATCCCTTTGGTTCTGCGGGTGTCCTTAATGTACTCTCACTTTCCACTTGCTCCTTTGCCACCTTGTAATATAAATACCATACTTGTAATGTAATGAACTTCAAACTCTAAAAACTCCGCAGACATCATACCCGTCTATTAATTTCCCGTAGTTAATTACTGTAATTAAGAGTTGTCCAATGTGAGATGCGCGTAAAAGCGACGCGTCGCGAGAGCAATGAGTCGTCGCCCTTGCCCACAGCGCTAGGGTTGTCAGACGATTTTTTATAATTAGAATATAGGGAAGGCGATTTGAGAGATTAGTTATATAGGTGGAAAAACAAATTATAATACATTTTTATATACCTCGTAAGACAAAAAGTAGTTTAATTGATTGAATGGGAGGTTGCTTTGTGATGGTTTTGTTTTTAGGGTTTCTGTCGGCGGAGCTCTATTAGCTGGCTCCGCTATTTGTCCGTCTATCTGTTACGGGGTTGTATCTTTTACATTGTCATAAACAGACTCATGTCATTTTCACAAGTAATTAAAACTACGAAAATAACTGTTTTTTTTGTTTATTGTTAAACTATCGCGATATTCACTTAGAGTCTACTCGTGACCACGGACGCTGCAATGTGGTCAAAATGTCAAGGTAATTTTAGAAATATACTGTCGTAATAAATCCCGGGTGTAATAATAACTAAGTAATAAATAAGTAGATTTGTTCAATAAAAGTATTTCATGCGCTACCACATAAATAAATCAAAACAAGTTTTTGGGCCCGCTACTTACTGATTAATATTTTTTTTATTCAGAGCCAAGCTCAGTAGTTATGTAGGTAAGTGAGGTAAATAGATTAGGTCTACTCGTGCTGACATGTGCTTTGTGTTTTTAAGGCAAGAAAAGTGTTTTCTTCTGCAGTTTTGCTCAATCTTAATATGCCTCAGTCCTGCGCACACTATCCAATTTCTTTTTTTTAATTACACTATAGTAAAATTTGATGATCTTGCAGACAATTATGGCCAAATGATATGGACACCTAATTGTCTAGGTCCTTAGTGACATGATCAAAATCTTCTTTTTTTGTTAGTTTTCGATTATAATCCACCCTCCACCCTCTCATAGAACCCTGGCGCAAAGCAGCACTACCCCTGCTGCGTTTCGTACGGTCAGTGAGAGCGCCAGGGGCTCAATAGCTCTCTCCCTACCCAATTCCCTCTCCTTTTTTAAAGGCCAGCAGCAGATCAGTGACTCTTTTGAATTGTTGATATTTATGGGCGGTGGTGATTTTTTCATCAGATAACCCGCTTGCTCGTGGAGGGAGGACCCTCTCATAATAATAAAAAAAATCCTACCTTAAGGAATCAGTTGTCCATATCAGTTGGCTATAAGTATTTAAGAGATTGTCAGATTATATTTACATGAACTTTATATTGACAACCCTAGTGAGTCTCATAAGCATAACACACGGCTGACACTCGGAACCAGCGACTCTAGGGGTGTCGACGCTTTGTCGGTGGTCGGTGGAGCGGAAACGTGAACGTTGCTCTGCGCAGCCGCACCCGCCAATATCTTTTTTAGAAATGCTTCCATACTCCCCTACCCGGCTTATACCTATCTTTTAAGGTATCTAAATCCTTATTGAGACGATAAAATAGTAGAAATTGGGCAGACACATCATCATCATCCCAGCCTATATAAAGTCCCACTACAGTGCACAGCCCTTCTCTCAAATGGAGAGGGCTTGGGCTGTAATTTCCATGCGGACCCAGTGCGGATCGGGAACTTCGCACACACCATTGGATTTCTTCTCAGATGCAGGTTTTCTTCACCGTTAAGCGTACAGTGAATTTCAAATGTAATTTCGCACTTAAATGTTACTATTGTGTTTTTATTTTCTGTTTTGTATTTTTTTGGATTTTTGCTGTGGCGAATAAATTTTTTCTTTCTTTCTTTCTAAATTTTGGAAAACTCAGAGGTGCCCCGTGCTTGAACGCACGACCCTCTGCTTGAGAGGCCATAGCACAACCGCACCCAAACTAGATTATGCGTACCAAAATTTCAAGTCAATCCGATCCCTCCGATGCTTTCGATCCGCATTGGCGATCTCTAGTCTCAAATAGCGTGTTAAAAATTTAGTTGTATTCAATACTTTAGATGTATGCTATTTAATAACAATGTAGATCTGTTTGAGAAAAATATAACTTGTTGAGTTTCTTGCCGGATTTTTCTCGTTTCTTGCCGGGTTTTTCCGAACCGGTGGTAGATTCTTCGACGTTCATAGGAGCCTCAATTGATGCCTAAATTGAATAAAGAATTTTTGACTTTGACTATACTTCGTTTTTTTAGCATTAGAAAGAAGGTAAGCGATCTTGACGTGTCTTTTTATTGAAAAACACTTTTGAAAAATAAGTCACAGTTAATAAGTAACAATTTGAAAGGAAATATGGTCGTTTACACTATTTTGGTTTCATAAATAATAGTTACTATTTATTATAGAAGTCTATGAAATTTGACTTGCAAGATTTAACCTTAACAAACATACCTACAAATATTGCAAGTTACGATATAAAGGCTAAAAAACACAGACGACCCCTCATCGCTGGACTCAGCGGGCACACCACAGTCCTAGGGCATTGTGTAACGCGGTATCACAATACCACTCACCATCCTCTACCGCCATCGTATACCGTTTTACAGATAGAAATAGTGATTGCAATTATGCACGCGTTAGGAAATATGCCGTACACAAAGCCAGCTCAAACAAAGTGCGCGGCGAGCTGCGACTCTTAGTTGATGAGGCCGGATAGAATGCTCCGACGCTGCTTTTACCACGTTTCTTTAGGCACAGAAATGTTTATGTACTTACTTATAGGAATACTAGCTAAACAAGCATTAGATTGAATCGAGGACCAGATAGCCGAGAAGTTGTAATTGGTGTCACTACCATACGAACTTGTTTATTAGGTGTATTTGATTATTTGTTGTTTTTTACTGTTTGGTGGTGGTACTCTTGTAACCTTAAATAAAATATTTTTCTTTCTTTCTTTCTTTCTATGTAGTTGGAGGATTATAATACAAGGCGTATCGCGTTTATCTTTACTTGTCAGAATCTTATTTGCCCGAATTTCATCTGCCGTAACAACGTTTGCAATAAAATATCGCTCATGTAGAAAAACACTAACACAATTACAAATTATTGTCATTTCAAAACTAAACTGCCAGAAGAGTGCGGGCCGCTTCTCTAGACACTTTGCTCTCAATGACATTATCCGTCGCTCTCTTGCCACCGTCAATGTGCCTGCGTTACTGGAGCCATCGGGCATCGCCAGAGATGATGGCAAGAGACCAGACGGAATGTCACTGATTCCGTGGAAAGTGTGCTAGTGTGGGACGCTACTTGCGTAGACACACTAGCTCCTTCCCACGTCCGCGGAACAGCAAATCAAACTGGTGCAGCAGCAGAGGCGGCGGAGAAACTTAAGGCAAATAAATACAAAGGTCTCGGCTCTGAATACTACTTTCTACCATTCGGGGTTGAGACCTTAGGTCCGTGGGGCCCCAGCGCAAAAATACTCTTTAAAGAACTTTCGAAAAGGCTCTGTGATACCACAGGGGACCGAAGAGCTAGCAGCTTCCTCGCTCAACGTATCAGCATTGCTGTACAGCGAGGTAATGCTGCCAGTATCTTTGGGTCCATGCCGCGGGGGGAACCATTTCTGAATTTTATTTAGTTTTTAGTTTAGTTAGTTTTGCTTTATTTTTAATTATACTGTTAATTTATTTAAATTTAATTTGTAATTAGTATTTTGTTTTATTGTATTACTGTTTTTATTAAATTGTTAACGTTTGTATTATTAAACTGGTTTTTCTTTTTACATAAAGTTTAGTTTTGAAATGACAATAATTTGCAATTGTGTCAGTGTTCTCCTACTTACATGAGCGATATATAGAATAGAAGCGTGCATTTTTCAGGATTTTTGAAATAGTTCTTCTAGAATACAATAGGTTAGGTTAGATTTGTTTTATAACAGTTCAGAAGAAAGTATACTGTTTTAGAAATAAATTAAATTTTGTCAAATGAAAATTATAGAAAACGATATATTATGGCATATGCAATTCGGGCAAACGATAGAGAACCATTATGTGAATTGATATGACGCGGTGTAATATAGCTTGTGTAGTTTGAAATGACGCGCGCCACCACCGCTTTTGCGCACGGGATTTGGAGCTCAATTTGAGCTACAATAGAGTCTATTGTAGCTTGAATTGAGTTTCGAATCCTGTGCGTGAGTGCAGTGGTGGGGCGCGTCATTTCAAACTAGACTAGACAAGCTCTACCTCAGAATATATCAGTCAGTGATTGGGTCAGTGTAGAATAATAAAATCAACAAGACTGTTAATGACGACCAGGGCCCAATTGCATAACAAATTACAAGTTAATAGTATTAGCTATTTTGTATAGAAATGTACTAATACTATTTGCTTGTATTTTGTTATGCAATTGGGCCGTGATAGTCAAGTGGTAGAGAACCTGGCTACGAAACTTGAGGTCCGACTGCCACTAATTAGAATATGAAACAGATGATCTATGGGTTCTCTATCGTTTAGAAATAGAGTAGAGTAATAATATTCCTAAAAGTACCATTACTTATTAAGGAGACTTCTCACTAACGCGAAATATATATTCGCATGCGCCTCACATCCGTCATCATCAGTCAATTATAAAGAATGACCTACATTGCCTCACAATGAGCAATAAAGAGCCAATAAAGACATAAAGTTCGTCTCCTGCGGCTAACCTAATGACGCCATATAGAGACGTTCTAAACAAATAAAATGTTACGTTTTTTACGATTCCGTTCCGGTTTCAGAACCGTAACAGGTGGAATATTGTTTATAGAGATCCGCGGTGCTAACGACTTAATAATCTAATCCATAGCTAGAGAAACCAAATATATTATTTGAAACTAGCTTTTGCCCGCGACTTCGTACGCAAAAACAACAACGTTAGTTGTCTGAATGAAATTTGGCACACAGGTAGTTAATTACATGGATTAACACATGAGATAATGCCAGGAAAATGCAAAGTTCCCGCGGAATAGGAACAAGTGAATTCTATAGCCGCTAAGCCTAGTGGTTTGACCTATGGTCTCTTAAGCAGATGGTCGTGGGTTTGAGCCCGGGCTTGCACCTCTGATTTTTTCCGAATTCATGTGCTAAATTACGTTTGAAGTTTACCATGTGCTTTGCGGGAAGGAAAACATCGCGAGGAAACCTGCATACACCTGCGAAGAAGTTCAATGATGTTCATGAAGTTCCCAATCGGCATTGGGCCCGCGTGGGAACTACGGCCCAACCGCTCTCATTCTGAGAGGAGGCCTGTGCCCTTAGAACGTATATATAGGCTGGGATGATAATGATGATGATGGTGGTGTCTTCCATTTCTGAACCATTTGGCCTAACAGAGATCTGGCTTGACTGTTTTTTGTCTCGTGAGTCAGCTGGCGAAATAGGATGCAGTTTTAGTAATTAACAACGTTTACCATTCAACCTGTTGTTATAATTATCAGAATAACAGGATAACAATCTGTTACAACTGACACATGATCTTTTAATTTTGAAAATAAAATTATGCGCCTTAAAGTCCATATATATTTTTAACGCAACCTTACTTATATTTAAGTTTTTTAAGGTGCCACAAAACAGTATCCTTATTTTTTGGTCAGTTTTGTACCGTTTTTTCATACAGTCATATACTCTAAGAACTCGGCATCAAGCAGCGTCTATCATCCATAGTACAGTCTCGCATCCTTACTTTTTTCGGACACGTGTCATCGAGGAGATGTAGCTATGTAACGACTTGTGATCCAGGGGAAAGTCGATCACCTATGAGATGGACAGACCAGAGGCCGTATTGTCTAACGCTTCTGACGTTTGCCTTCGCTTTCACCATCTCTTTCTGTCATCATTTTATACCGTTTGACTGAAAGAAACAGTGATTGCGAAGGCAAGCGTAAGAAACGTTAGACAATAAGGGTACAGGTTAAAGCTGCAATAGAAGGACCACTACACGCAAGCATACCTAAGGAAGGCGGCTGTCAGAGAAGAATGACCAGCACCTAGTAAATGATGGTAACGACCACTTTCCACGACCAGAGGCCGTATTGTCTAACGCTTCTGACGCTTGCCTTCGCAATCACCATCTCTTTCTGTCATCATTTTATACCATTTGACAGAAAGAGATAGCGATTGCGAAGGCAAGCGTCAGAAACGTTAGACAATAAGCCTGCTGAAGAAGAAGAAATTATGGGTCGTTACAAAATTATTATTATTATTAGCCTATTCTGTCCCACTGCTGAGCAAAGGCCTCCCCCCAACATTTCCACTGCTCTCTGTCCGCTGCATAAGAGGGCCAGTCCTCCAAGAAGAAGTCCAGTTGATGCAAATAAATTTATGGAGAACTAGGGTAAATTTTTTATCATCAAAATCGGTAACGCTCTTGATTCTGAGTGGGAAAAACCCAAACTTTTCTCGTCTCACAAAAAGGGAGTTTTTTTTATTGAAAACGCACAAAAATTAGAAAGAAGGTAAGCTATCTTGCCGTGTCTTTTTTATTGAAAAATGCTTTTAAAAACTACTATAGGTAATAGTAGTTACTAAGGTATTATGAAATCGAAAGGCTGTAAATGACCATAATAATATGTCCTTGCTAATTGTTACATATTTGCTGTGACTCATTTTTAAAGCGTTTTTCAATAATCTATTTCTAATGCTAAAAAAAACGTAGTATAGTTTGTTCCGCCATCACCCCCAAAATCTAAAAGCAGTAAATGTTCGTCAGCGGAAGTTCTCGATCACTATATCGAGATAGAGGAATGGCGAAGCATCGGGAAGTGGCATTTGGCACGAGCAATTGACGCCGCTGATAGGATCGCGAGCTGAGCTGGCAGAATCTTGGACCGGGAGGCAGCGAGCATTTTCATTTATTAATTTACTAGCTTATGTTATGTCTGAGGCTTTACTACCCGTGGAAAACTAAAACAAAGCAAGCTCCCTCTCAAGTGGGAGTTTAGAAAAAAAATCTTGGTCTGTAGCTACAAATCAGTCAATTACTTTACTCTCTTAAAAGCATAAATTTGACTCCTGATCAATCGGCGGACAAGATTTTCTAAATATGGGCTTTGTAATTTTAATAGATAGCTTCCAACATTAGGTATATACCTTTACTTTCAACAATTTCAGATAAACAACATTGTCAGATAAACTATCTATATGTGGAGAATTACAATACAGACATATTCATGTGACTCATTTGCATGTGTGTATGTAGTTATATGTGATAGTTCGGTAGTTCTAAAAAAAGTGTGCAGTTATCTATTCTCTTTGATGTGGACTAACAACGTAGGCATGAAAAATTTACAGATGTGCGGGTAGTGGAGCTACTCCAGGACGCCGATTGTTCCTGAACGCTGCACGAGAGCGGTCCTAATTTTGGCAGATTTTTTGCCGAAACCGAAACTCTTCATTAACGCTTATACTTGCCGAAATCGAAACGGAAGGTTCGATCGGACATTAAATTCAAGTTTTATCTTCATACTATGTAATTTCATCCAGATTTAGGGCAAAATAGGATTCCCAACAGGAAAATTTGGTTACTACAACTGCCTTTCAGCTATTTAATGTTATTTTTTCACAGAGTTTATTTGACTCTACTAATGTGCTCTAAGCTCCCGGCCTAACGGTGGCGGTGCGGTGTCGGTAGCCCGCGACACCGCTTCCGATACGCGAGTGATCCACACACGCTTTAGATAACGCACACATTCGAACCATGTATCTATATGAAGTTTTTATGCTCTTAATTAAAGTTTGGTCTCATCCTGACGTTACATTGTATTTTAAAACAGCGAATTTGTACTTTTTGTCGTATTAGATTCAAGTACCTACGTATTGTGAGGCAATATGGTGCACATGTCTTTTATAGTTTACTAGCTGTTGCCCGCGACTCCGTCTGCGAAGAATAGGGGTATAAAAAAAGCCTACGACCTAATCTCAGACCTGCCGAATATAGACAAAAAATTTCATAAAAATCGGTCAAGCCGTTTCGGAGGAGTTCGATAACAGTCACCGTGACACGAGATTTTTATACAGGGTTGTTGGCAAGTCGACCTATTCCCGTTAAGGGGTTATGGGGGGGTCATTTACAAACATTTTTGTCCTATAATTCCCTATGCAAAAGTGTGCATCTAAAGTGTGTATCTAATTCTGTGCAGTCGTTTACTCGTAGGTACTAGAACAACAATCATTAAAATCAACAACCAAACCTATGATTTATGTATTTTTTACCATTGGTTTCCGACAGTAAATCAAAGAAACTTTCTAATCTATTGATAATAATCCATATGTTAAATAGGTATAATGGTATAACAATATGTATTACTTTTTAGAGACCTACATACAGGGTTATTTGTAATTCACTATCATCCTTTTAACCCTAAAATCCTACCACTTAAACAAATGTTTTTTGTTTTACGGCTTTTGTCATAACTTAATATTTTTGATGTAATAAAGTTTTGAAAATTTGAGATTACCTCTTTTTTTTACGATACTCTGTGTATTTGTATGGGAAAAAAAGTGCTTCATTTTAAAAAGTCGTAGAACAAAAAACATTTGTTTGAGTGATAGGAATTCAAGGTGATTAGGATGTCAGTGAATTAAAAATAACCCTGTATATTAAGTCCCAAATGCAATGTTGTTTTTTTTTTACATAAATACGAAATAAAAGCCAAATAATAAATATGTTGAATAATAATAATAAATAAATAATAATAATATAATAATAAAAATATAATAATAATATAATAATAATAATATAATAATAAATATGTTGAATAATATATATGTTGTATATGGTAGTATATTTTTATTAGGTTTCTTTTTATTATGAGTTTATGTATTGTATTTACTAAAAGTTGTATTGTAGCCTTTGCTTTGTCCGACTGTCTTATTTTTACTTACTCTTTGTCGGTCCCTTACTAAATGCTCCTTTCATCCACTCAAAGGTTGACTGGTAGAGATCCCTTAAAGGGATAAGTTCGCCTTTGTACATGCATTTCAACGGTTGTCAATAATGTATTTCTTTTTTCCTTATTTTTGTACAATAAAGAGTTTACATACATACATAAAAGAGTTTTTGCTATTTTTTTGTTTATAGCAATATATTTTCATGTATAATCTGTTTCTTTTTCATCCTTCCGCTACTGTTTTAAGACGCAATATTTATACCGTCGTACGTGTCATATGTATTCTACACTCGTAACAATACGTTCACAATTAACAAAATGAACCCCTGACAGCTCGATGCACGTCTTCCACAATCGATTATCGTTTCACGGTTAATTATGGCGTTTAAACAAAAACTCCTCCGCCGGCCTTCTGCCTAATGGCCCAATAAAGACGAATTACGCGCACCGTTGCCCGACCGTTGAAAAACGCGCGACCGATGTTTGTTCCTTGAGCGACTCCGTGATGTTATCGGAATCTTAATCCACTGTTGTATGTAAACACAGCATATTAACTAATAAAAACTTGAATACAAGCTTTCTGCTGGTTGTGCTTGCATTCAACTCAATGTTACTTCACTAAGATTCCAGAATATGATTAAATTCCCATGGCATTTTTTTAGAAATTATTACTATGGTCTTCATTTAAATTTTATGATGAGCACCGGTGCAAAATTTCATGTTTTTAGATTTAGAGGTTACGATTTCGGGATTTTACATGCATACAACCAAATCCCATAGGAATATTAGGACAAAAAGTGAACCACATGTTACTCTAAATATCCAGCTATCTAGAGACGCAAATAAAAATTATTTAAGTATGTCACCATCATCATTTTAGTAGTAGGGCTTCCACTGCTGGGCATAAGCCTCCCTCATTGATACACATACGGTTAAAAGGGACTTACATCCACCTTGAACCTGCGGCCTTTACCGAATCGTCCGTCCATCTCGTTGGTGGATGTCCCACGCTCCGCTTTTCATTCGAGAACATTTCGGCCCTAACGGCCATCTGTTTTGCGTGCTATATGACCTGCCTATTGCCATTTCAAGGAGCTAATCCATTTGGCTTTAAGTATGTAATTAAAATAAAAGCAAAGTAAAAAAATCCAAGGATCACTATATAAATAATAGTAATTTATTTTCTGGGTTTTTTGGTAAATTATAGTACAGTGACACAGATCACTCCGTGAGAGATAAAACGCGCCTGACTCGCTCTCAACGTTATTCAAAATAAGACAAAGGCTATTTTATCCCAAACCGGCCAAGTGTTGATAGAAGATTGAAGGCTCGTACTTGACCGATTTTTATTTACAGCACTTTTTAATCCCTCTATCCAGTGAAAATACTCAACACTGCGACGCATATTGAACTCTGTGACAAAGTATTTTTATCAGAATCGATAAGACAGATTCTATATAGGATTCTATAACCTACCATGGTAAGTATATATAGCCACGCGACAGGATATCTTGGCCGTTTGCTACTGGATTTAAAACCTTATTTCGATGACATAAAAAGCTAAGTTTAAGAATAGCGTTAGGGTTTTGATAGAATGAGGATCCCCATGATGAGACCGCGCGCCGCATCGGTTTATGACTTCTATTGAGATTGGATTTTGTAGCTTCCTCAGAACGTGCAAAAAAGTTCTAACATGGCGAAATCGTAATTGAAGAGTGTGATATTTTAATGCGAGTGGATTTTTAACTGGACCTTAAAATAATAAGCAATCATGGAACATTTGTTTTCTTCATAAGTGAGTTTTAAAAAAAATACTCATTTTAAGCATGATGTGTTTAAGTTTTTTGTGGTAAAGCCAATTGTATTTTAACCATAATAATTTGAAATTTAAATGAGGGTGTACTTCGGTTTGGCAAATTATTTTTCCCAAACTGATTAATTTGGCAAATGTTTCATTTCCCAAATGTTTATTTTTTCTGCAACTGTAAACTATTCAGAGTATATTTCAGGACTATTCTGTAGGTTAGGTTAGGTTTGTTTTATAACAATCCTGAAAAGTTTACAGTTTCAGAAAAAATAAAAATTTTGGGAAATGAAACATTTGCCAAATTAATCAGTTTGGGAAAAATAATTTGCGAAACATTAGTAATCCCTTGTTAAGTGTTAAAACCATGACTGATCCTTATTACCGCAGTACGGAGTAGTTAAGTAGGTATGCGAAATTTGGGATTTTGAAGATAGATCGAACGATCTCACAACAATAGACGTGGTATGAACGTTACACAAACCAAACGAGCTGGAACTGATCCATACATCCGATTTAGCGTTGCTTCCCTCAAAAATAAATAAAAAATGCTTTGAATTACAAAAATATACTTACAAAACGACAAAAATCGTAACAACTTTAGCTAGTAATGCACAAATTTGAAATATCAATGCTAATTATATTCACTTCGCTTACACGTCGCTGTGAGTAGGTACAGTCAGTTCCAAAAGTGTATATTTGCTCATTTATTTTACTTGATAGATAATATTGGCAATTATGGTACGAAAATACAGGTCAAACCGTTTTTTGTTTTTGGATAAGTTATGTCAGAAAATTTATTTTATCAATGCCTTATACATCATTTTAATAACCTCTTTTGAAAACATAATTATTTTAGATACCTATTTGGATAAACTGTAATGTGACGAATAGAACAGATACTTACGCATAATATAATATTTACAATAATTCTCAAATAATTATGAAAACTACATAGTTAACAGCTGTGACTTTTTTAAGCCAATCTTAAATGCCATTACACTGAAACAATTACTTTCCTCACCCGCGACCTTATGATAGTTACGTTTATGCAAAGAATATCTATATAGAATCTGTATTTTGATGACCGTGATTTTTTTGTTTAATATTATGACATTTTGTAATTTTTATTAATTGTAATTAATTTGCACATTATTGCTTTAACATCTTATTGACTGTATTCAAGCAAATAAACATTTCTGATTTCTGATGTTTCTTGCATAAAAACCTTCTATCATAAGGTCGCGGGTGAGCAAAGTAAATGTTTCAATCCATTGATATGGACCTCCGCAACGCCTGATCCAATAAATTATACAAATGTCTTAGTAACAATAATATTATCAAAATATAATATAACATGTGTAAGGTTATGATTTATGACGTAAAGTGCTAAATTCTGGGCATGTAACTTTTGCCGCCACCTATACCTAATTCACACGTCGGCTGACTGCAAATGCCAAACAGTGCACATCAGGGCAATCTGTCAGTTTGACGAAGGTCACGGGTCGACCAAAGCCCAGTTTTAATAAAAAAAAAGTTATGGTTGTCTATATTGACGGGCGGACACGCGCCGGAACACACTCGTTTACGGTGTTTTTGTTGGTCTTTTTCGTCTGACTGTACAGCAGAAGTGTTTCGTAAAATATACTTTATACACAATGATTTTTAATCGGTGATCAGGAACCAATTTTTCTAAATCGGTATTTGTTGGCGACCACGTCTAAGTCGCAGTTACACGAAAAAAACGGTTTTTTTAAATATTTTTTTTTTTTAATTAAAATCATTGTCATCCTGCACATGGTTTAGTCTATGAGCCTAAAAGGCTAATTATTCGAGCGTTTCTACCGCTATCATTACCGGGACCCATATATCAAAGAAATGAGCCTTTGTTTGCATGGGATTTCAATTAATTTTTATTTTACAGTGAGCGCACTTTATCGTTTTACAAAAACTTTCCGTTCGGTGCGACTTATTTCTTCACTATTTAGGACCGGAAACGATGGCGGTTGAGACGCTCGTATAATTAGCCAAAACCTTTTTGACAAATTAGTTTCTTAAATAAACTTTGACGTGAGGCCTGTCAAATTCTCCGCCAAATCCATGACACTTGATGAAACTATTGAAGTTCGAATCATTTTAATGTCAGATGACCAATGTATTCAGTGGGTGGAGGAAGTTTGAACAACCATTTCCTTTTTTAATGAAACTGCAGCATTAATTGTTTGAGAACTCGTCTATTAAATTCCGATTTGGCTAGGGATTAATATTTTTCAACTCCTGATCACCAATTAAAAGTCATAGTGATTTTTAATTTAATTTTCTTTATTGCATTATTATGTTTATACATAGAGACCACTTGGTACCTATTCAAAACGTTATAAAAATACACCTAGAGCAGAAAGAGGGTGAAATTGTCTGTTGTTTAGCCAATTGACAAATAAAAACTGTGCGACTTTATGACGTATCGTTTTTTCATTAATTAGATTATCACTGAAGTAGGTACGGTCAAGTGAAAAAATAAGTATCGATTTAATCCTCCCATCGTTACATACCTATACCTTAATACGACGACATAAGAGCTATGGGACATATTTATGAGCAATTTGTGTGCACCCATATTTTTACACTTGACTGTACATATATTTGAATAAAATTAAGAGTAAACAACATAGACTGTTTGTTTATATTCTTACCTTAAATATCAATTATTATAAAATAAAAAGACGATTCTTTTTGTATGATAGAAGAAGAACATCTTTATTATTTCTTTTAAAAGTATCGTTGATGGCTAGTATCGATTTAGGTTCGGCTAACTAAAAATGTTTTTATGTCACGTACAAATCATGTTAAATTTCATACGCTCTAATAAGACATTCATAGTTTTATAAAACATTCGAACCTATTATTAAACAGAGTAAATGTTTAGTATTTCTACGGTGGCCAGTTCCACTATTGTTAAATAGACGTATCAGTTTTCTGCATGACATTTCAATGCCTGTCGAATTCCAAATCTCGAACAGATGTTTATTCAGACCATTCAAAAATTATCGCAACGAAATCTAAATCCATACACCATAACTAATTATATCCACCATGTAATACCGTGTCAGAGAGGTTTCATTGTTCAAATACGTCTTTTGTTGAATCCCGTATTACTAACCTACTTTTGGGTATATTTTGCCCAAAAAAGTCTGCTTGAGATATCACGCTTTTTTGGTTTCGAATGCAAGTTATGTTTTCTTTTGTTAAGTCGGTGTATTAGGGAGCTTGGAGTCGAGTTTGGTTTCGGTAGTTTTTGAAATCAAGATGGGTATTGATACCAAACAAACCGAAAAATTCAGAATATCTATGGGTTGCCAGAACCTGAGTAGGTTAATCGTGACCACGGCCTATAATGTGATTGAAAATTGATAATTTTAAAGATACATTGCAAAAATTGCAACAATTATTTCAGGGATTTATATTTCTCATGCAGCTGTTGAAAAAATCCTAGCCACTGTGCCCTCCTTGACCCTACAGGAGAACCAAAGTTGTGAGGGCTGCCGGGTCAAACCCGATAAATCGAAATAGTTGACTAATGAAAAAAGAAAATTATGTAAAAATTCTAAATTCAAAATTCCTGCAAAACATTAGATCGACTTAACGAGATAGACCCGGGAACCTCAGACTATGTAGGTATTCTCTTTATGTACGCTTGGCCAAGTGGTCTACCAGTTTTGACAAAAGTTTCCGTGAGATCTAAATATCGCTAAGGTTTACTTTTCTAACTGAGTGAAGTCATTAATCACTGTCATCATATTATTGCAAGGGAAAATCGACCTCGTTGTATTCATGACGTGCAAAAGAACTTCAACCGTAGGGTGGTAGACCATATTTTTTGCCCGATTTTACATAAAAACATGAAATTAACACGTAAGAAGAGAAACTTAGGGTAAGTCCAGGATAGATGCCCCACTTTTTGAAATAGCTTTAAAATTCAAAAGCTTAACAAATTATAGCATTGCGTCCAATGCGTATGATAACTATGGTCCTTAATCTATTATTTTACTGTACTTGTTTAAAATATGAATCGTATGGATTTTGTGTAAATCGTACTTTTTTTGACCCCTTATAAATGGGATAGGTGCCTACCGTGGGGGATAGACGACTCGTCGCAAAAATGCGTCAGAGGATAGATGCCCTTTGAAATTAAACAAGTTAAATAAAAGTTATCAGTCTTTTATATTCATTGAAAATTCGCCTAGAATCCTAGTACTAGATGTTTTACTGAAACAAATTATAAAAGCCTAATCAATTCCATATAAAGTGTGATTTTGCTTCTATTTGCAAATACAGAAAAAACTTCACTAAATACCAATCAATATGTTACCTACATTACATAACTACCTAGCTAGGGTCAATTGTTTTTCATTTTTGGCAAAACGTCGTCTTAGTGTTATAGCTACGGTATTCCATATGTTCAGGTTTCTTCATTTACTCCTTTTTCTCCCTTCTTCATTTCCTCGAAGGCTGCTAGCAAGCTTTCTTCAGACCAGGCGAGGTTACGCGGGACTACGCCCTGTTTTCTTTCATATTTACAAGGCATTTCGATCCTCTGCAACATAAAAATTCTTTGAAACAAGTTGAGGATAGATGCCCCTAAGGGCATAGCGATCGAAAACGGGGCAACTATACTTTTCGCAGAGGATAGATGCCCTTTTCGATAAAAAATCAAGTAATGATAAAATCACTATAAAATATATTAATCCATGCAGTCTAAAACTCAGTGCAACTAAATGAGTTAGCTAAAAGCAAAAATTATAAGCCAGTCTAAAATTATTCAAAAACAAATACTTACGAATATAATTTTCACGCTCTGCGAGGTCTCGCCACGAAAGGTTTTGGCACTTATGGACTAAACGCGTTAGCTCTTGCTCATGATAGCAGCGGCCCAGAGGTTTGCAGGTAGGGGGCTTGCTATTATTTAGTGGAATTTTGGTCCCACAGCCTTGCTACTAGTAGAAATTGAAATCGAGGCATCTATCCCACTGGGGCATCTATCCTGGAATTACCCTACGTCTTAAAGAGATCTTTTCCATTAACCTTTGAATGATTGGACAGTTACTGAATTAATATAGCTCTGAGAATTGGCAGACTTAAGTGGCAGTGGGCAGGGTACGTTGCTCGTAAGTCCAATGGATGAGAAGATGGATGAGGTGAGAAGTGAGTGGTGACTGCGAACCAGAAAGCGTGGAGTGGGAAGGCCCCCAGCAAGATGGACTAATCTTGTAAACAGCGCAGCGCAGGATCGTTGAGGAACTCTTTAGTGAAGGCCTTCATCCAGGTGTGGACGTCTTATGGCTGACATGATGATGACGACAGCTTGTGTTGCACACTGGCTCAGCCAACGGGCGGGACGAGTTGCGCGGGAGGACGGCGTATCGCCGCGGCCAGCGAACTCGCCTTACATTCACCACCAACGTCAGACAACATCCGTATCAATTACCTATATTATAACTTCAGTTAGAACCAATTTTTATTGTAAAGACTGCGATTAAACCAGCCTTATTGATTAACAGTCCGAGATTTTAATTAACCCCCGACACAAAAGAGGGGTGTTATAAGTTTGACCGCTATGTATGTGTGTCTGTCTGTGGCAACATAGCTCGTAAACCGATTTAGATGCAGTTTTTTCTATTTTAAAGCAGTTTTCTTGGCGATGGTTCTTAAACATGTTTCAACAAAGGTCTTTTGCTAGCATCGGAATGGATCTTAGACGCATAATGGGCTTTTCCTTTATTTTCAAACAAGTATGTGACTTAGTTTTTAAATATTTTAATTTAACGTGTCCTACCCTACACCCTAGCTTTCGTTTAGCTGGTTTTGACAGTGTCACAGACTTTTTGCCTCTTTGAGTAACTTCAGAATAGCCGCTGTATAGCAAAAGTTAGTCGGCCAGTCGATCCGCGGCATCGATTGGGTGCGCAGCATTCAATCCCGTTTTGTTTGTTTGTTTATTTTCGCGATATCGAACGGATGTAGGTTTTTGGGTTTGCGGTCTGTCCGTGCTCGGTTAGTTGTACCTCGGCCGTGTGAATAGAATTGCGTTTTTTGCGTTTTATTAATCAACAAACCTCCTTTCCGAGGGTTCGTGTGCAGAGGTTTTAGCACGGTTAGTTTCGGAACAATAGAACTGCGATTGTCCGCTGATTCGATTTGAAACGTCGGGTTTGTTTTTGATCCAATAATTAAAATAACTATAAATTAAGAATTTTAAATAACAATATTTCACACATTTAAAAATAAAGTAAACGCCCATTATGCATCTAAGATCCCTACCCCAGCTAACAAAAGAGTTGTTAACTTGAAACGGCTGAACCAATATTGATAAAACACGTCTAAGAACTATCGCCAAGAAACCAGCATTCAAATAAAAAAACCGCATCCAAATCGGTTCACTTGCTTAAGAGTTATGATGCCACAGACAGACAGACAGCAGAGACACACACAAACACATAGTGGTCAAACTCATAACACCCCTCTTTTTGTATCGGTCGGTAAAATAAGATCGATAAGGATGTTCGTTGGAACTTAAAAGTTTTAAACCCGTTTGTTTATAGTTGGATACTGATAATGTAATATCAATCCAACTCGAAACTCGAAAATTGTTCTTTTCATCATCATCATCATTTCAGCCGAAAGACGACCACTGTTGAACATACTGCCGTGTCACGCACAACTCGTTTATCTTGAGTTAGACGAGTTACGCCTAACCACCGTGAAATGGTCTTATTTTGGATGCTTTATATGGCTCACAAACAATCACGTAAAAATTATCGTTAGTTTTTGAGATATTTGATATGGCAAATTCGTTCAACTACATTTTTTAGTAACTCTGTCATGCACATCTCATCTATTGTAAGTTACAATAGTTGCGCGTGGCCACTCGCAGTTTCGCGACGCTGCCACCTTATCGTTTAACGTAGAGTTAGAAGAGATACTGCTGATTTTATTAGTAATATTGCTCATGAAGGAAGTCCGCGAGGAATAAGTGCCCTGAAAAAAAAAATTACTAAAATTGTGTACTTACATTAATGCCACTTAATTGCAGGGTCTTTTACGAAGAACTGAATGTAAATGAAAATATTTGCGATTTAGATACTACTGTTACAGATAATTAGATTATTTTTAAATCATGGATTGATTTTATCCCAATACATGTTTTATGTTGTCCATAATTTCATTGTTTTTTGGATTCCGTACCTGCGTGTTTAGTTTGACATAACAAAGTAAGTTTTTTTTACCATTTTAAATGATTCTGATCTCATTAATTTTAATTTAGTACTTATATTTTTTATAATTTAAGCCAATTTAATTCGTTTTAATGATATGAATATTATTTTAAAAATAAAAAATATACTACTTGCTATTGTTATTATTTATCCTTATATTCCTCATGACGTAATTATTATATATACGATGCGCCTATTTGTGACAGAAATAATAATATATTGAGGATATTAAAATAATAATTACGTCATGAGAAATATAAGGATAAATAATAACAATAGCAAGTAGTATATTTTTTTATTTTTAAAATAATATTCATATCTTTCAAACGAATTAAATTGGTTTAAATGTAAAAAATATAAGTACTAAATTAAAAAGATCAGAATCATTTAAAATGGTAAAACAAAGTATTTTTTTTACCATTTTAAATGATTCTGGTCTCATCAATTTTAATTTAGAACTTATATTTTTTAAATTTAAGCCAAATTAATTCATTTTAAAGATATGAATATTATTTTAAAAATAAAAAATATACTACTTGCTATTGTTATTATTTATCCTTATATTCCTCATGACGTACCTTATTATTATATTAATATCCTCAATATATTACTATTATTTCTGTCACAAATAGGCGCATCGCAAGTCACGCATATTGCTTATAACTATTAGTAAACATCGATAGTCATTCAGAACTCGCTTACATTTAGTAACGCGTAACTCTTTTAACTCAAGTTAACACATGACGCGTAACCACCTTTGTATGGAGCAGTGGTTATGGTAAACTCGTTTAACTGAATTTAAAAGGTAAATATAACAATAATTAAAAAAAAATTAAAGACCTCTTGTTCTAAACCCTATTTAGAAGTTATTTAGCTAGAAATAATGTGCGAATGAATTAAAATAACTATTCTACCCTCTTTTGTTTGTAAAAAGTTGTTTGGGCGTTTTTCTCAAAACTCGCTTTTTAAAGATAGATGAGTTGTGCGTGACAAGGCAGCATAAGCCTATCCCAAGGCTCGCCAAACAGATCGGTCCTGCACCATCTGCATCCAAAGCGTTCCCGCAACCTTAACCAGGTCGTCGCTCCATCTTGTTGGAGGTATGTATGTATGTATGTATGTAATATATTTATTCATAAAAAGTTACACTTTCATTTAAACCATGCCCCGCAAAACTGCTTACGCAGTTTGACTGCAGGTAACTCGCTTTATATAAACATAGCTTATAAATTATTAAAATAGATTAAATTAATACAATTATACATAAATGGTTACAACGAATTTAACAAATGTTTTTTTAGTAAACTTTTAAATTTAGCAAGTGTAGGCTCACGTCTTATGTCCTCGGGTAAACTATTGAGTAAGTATGGGACTCGTTTTTTTAACGTTCTATCTCCATAGTAATTTTTTACCATGGGTATTTCAAATTTACCTTTGGACATTGACCTTGTGCCAGTTTTATGTTGCACCAAATTAGCGAAACGATCCTGATTACTATGATTGTTTACAAGAAGAAGATATTTATGTTTCAGGCTAGCCGGTAAAATTTTACATATTTTATATAGTTTAGAGTAATCTCCTTTACACTGATCCTTTGTCTTTTTATTTACGAGTAATTTTAAAAACCTTGTTTGCAATGATGAGGTCTACCTACACTGCGTCTTCCGGTCCGTGGGCGCCACTCGAGAACCTTTCGGCCCCATCAACCGTCAATTCTATGAGCGATGTGCCCTGCCCACTGCCACTTGAGTCTGGCGATTCTTCGAGCTATGTCCGTGACTTTAATTCTGTTCATAGCCTATTTAAATAGCTGTTCTACCGTCTGATGCCGTCCACTCCCTATTTTATTTTGCGTCTCGCGACTTCAGTGGTAGGTTAGGTACGATGAGCAGGATAGTAGACTTAATCGCACCTTCAGATCGAGACCGACTCAATACCAAGGATAGTAATTCGCAAGGATTTTGTAGTTCGCAAAAACCGCGGCCAATCCATACTATGGCGACTGCCAATCCAGTCTATACCATCCTTGCCAATACTTAGGAATTATTCTCATTTCAAAACTAAATCTGTTGTTCTTTTAGCATTACGTTTAATTTTGAAACGAGAATAATTCCATTGCATCCGAAGGTGCATTATGTCATGTCTCAAACGGCGAACAAAGTGTTTACGGGTCCCTTTTTGTTTAGCAAAAACGGTCGGTACCCTAAAAAACACCACCGAAGCACTAATCGAGACTTCCACCTGCCTTCATCAAACACAGACGATGTTTGCGGGGCTCCACGTTGATTTAATAGCCGTACGTATAAATATAAATCTATTCATTTGCCTGCAAAAGCCTGTAAACATGGCTAATGAACGACGTAATTCTGTTAACGGCTGGACGTCGGGAAATTATTTTTAATAGGTTATTTTTTACGGTGTGTTCGGGGTGCGAGGTTTTGTTTGTGTGATTAACTTTCGTGTGCTTATGATTTAGAGGTTTGGAATGGATGTTTTTGATCATGGATGGATGACGAAGGTAGCGTTGCAAAGATTATTATAATTATTTCGATATTGGATAAGTTTTGAGCGTTTCAACCAGGCGGTCATGGTCATATTTTTTGCGAATTGGCTACGATTTTGATGACATTATAGGTTATCTACCGTAATCTTACCTGTAAAATAATAGTATTTTATGCAACGGTATCATAATAAGGGCCATTGAGACACGAGTGCGAGTTTATGACATGAGGCGAAGCTGAATGTCATAATAGATACGCATGAGTGTCTCAATGGCTGATTATGAACAGTTGTATACATTACTTTTTCTACGAGTTCAAAATAAACAATTATTAAATTATGAATACTTACATAACGGACAATAAATGAATTTTTCGATATTAAAAGTAGCAAATTATTGCTCACTTTCATTGCCGCCTGTTTTATTTCTGGCGGCGTCAATATATCTGCATCACTTAATTCACCAAACTCACAAATTCTCACAGATAAAAAGTCATTTAAATAGTGATTACTCTTTTATTTCTTTCAACTTGAAAGAACTCCGTGAAAAAGCAAAACAAATTCCCGCTATTTTGAAACGTTTTTTTTTCACTAATCACAACCTTAGAATGGACCCGGGAACTTTGTCATACAGCCAAATTGAATGATGTTAAAATATTCATATTTATTAATAACTTTAAAATTCATTTATTGTCCGTTATTTAAGTATTCATTATTTAATAATTGTTTATGTAAACATATTTTAATTAATGTATAAAGTCGATTTAACAATAATTAAGTACTTAAATAAAATAGAATGGCTGTCGGCCATTAGACAATAAACAAGTGAACTTTTTTTTAATTTTTTTTTATTTTAATTTCCGCCATTTGCAGTGCAAAAAAGAACATTGTGAAACGTTTCATAATGAAATGCCAAAGTTGCGATCACACAATACACCTCATTGGACTACCGATAGCGATATCGATAGTAGCACATTGTAGTACCTACGCGAGTAGAAAAACGATATTATCACTTGGAATTACAATTTATTTTACGTAAAATAATTTCTGCTCACAACTTCCTCGGAATTCCAATGGAACGAAGGACTTTTCCGGGTTGAAAAGCCCAGTATTAACGAAATATTTTTAAAAATCTAATCTGTAAACCAGAAAATATCCTCAGGGTACAATTAAACAAGCATTTACCTCTTTAGAAGGTAAATTAGTATAGGTAGATATAGGCTTTTTGTTAAAATGATTTTGTCTTTATCACGGCAGGCAGTAGGTAAATTGCTAAAATTAACTTGACATCTGATCTGATCGTGATTGAGATCTGGAATGATGTTAATTATAAGACTCTTTGCTTATTGTACTTTATATTCACTGTACAATATTATCATCTACATATCCGTATCCAATTTTGAGTCATTTGACCACTAGAAATGGGCGAAATTTTGCTTGCAAGATTTAAAGACAACTTACATATTCGTACATACAAACACTGAAAAATAAATGCTTGTATGATAATGGGAGCTGGCTATATCCGATGAGGGACAATGCATTATACACGCATGAATAAGCGATACATAATATCTGCATAAAACTATACTGAGCTATAGTTCCATTCGCTGTAATTCACTGACAAACGCATATAAAAGAGCCTGATCGAGGACAAAGGACACTGTGGAGTAGCGGTTTTTTTTGTCCAAGTATTAATAATTTTGTTCAACTGCATGTGAGCGACTTAACAACCAGTATATTGCAGCGGTATGCGTTTCGCTTACCGGTGATGCAAAAGCTGATCAGTGTTGATAACAGCTTTTGCCCAAACCGCACATCCTGTCAGCTTAATAAAAGTTTTGTAACTTTATTTTTAGGGACAAAATTTGACCCAATTTTCGGGTTAAAAGCCCCCACGCTGCATATTTTCATGTAGTAAAAATACTTATCTGTACGCGTGTAAGGGCATAATATTTTAAATATAAAGTTTATGATGACTGGTTTACACTGATTACTAGTACGTTAGTGACCGATAATTGGCCAAGTAAAGTTTTTTGAAGAGGTGCTAATTATATTTTTTTTCGACAGTGGTCGACTTCAACACTAAGAAACTGCAGGTGTTTTATTTTTATATCCTTATATTTATTGGAAATATTTTTTTAAGTGTTCGAGATGACATTTGTGAGATTTTACGGCTGACAAGCGGTTCGTGCTCAGTACTAAGAAGAAATAGAAAAAAAAAACGAAGTCAACTGTCGCTTCTGTCAATGTCAAATGAAATATAAGCGTTTCGTTTGCTTTGCGTTGTCCAAGAAGCAGTTCCAAAATAGTGATCGAAAGTATTCAATCGTGATCCAATTAACGTGCATAGGTCGTGGAGAAATGCGGTAAAATTGAAAGTCCGGATTTTATGCGGAGGTCGATAAAAATAGTCCAAAAATCACACTGAGCACACCAAAACGCAAAGCAAACGAAACGCATACGATTTGACATTGACAGAACTGACAGTTGACTTCGTTTTTTTTTTCTATTTCTTCTTAGTACTGAGCACGAACCGCTTGTCAGCCGTAAAATCTCACAAATATCATCTCGAACACTTAAAAAAATATTTCCAGTAAACAACAGGGGATAAAAATAAAACAGCTGCAGTTTCTCGATCTCCAGAACGCCGACTGTCGTAAAAAAATATAACTAGCACCTCTTCAAAAAACTTTACTTAGCCAATTGGTTCTCTTTTTGATGTCTGAGTGCCACGGTAGTTTTATATATGTAGAGGGTCACAGTAGTTTGATCTATCTATTTTCTGTTATTAATATTATATTTTATTATCCGTTTAATCTTAAACGGTAAATTTGCAAAAAGTGGTTTGGGATCGAGAATTCCTATAAGTAAGTAAGTATAGCAATAAATAGACAAGTTAAACTAATTAAATAAATAAATAAAATGTAATTTCCATTTGATACAAATCTCCCGGGAAGAAAACTTGGTGATACTTTTGCTTATTGGATGTATAGAGTATTATATTTAGATTCATTTATTATGCAATATCTCTAAACTATCGTTTGATTTTAATTTTTTTAATTTATAATTAAAACTTTACGTTTTGGTTGAAGTCTGATATTGATAAAAACAGGAAGTTTACATTTTTAATTCCTTGCTAGCTGCTTCTAACAAACATCTACTCTTACTTAGAGTAATTTTTCACTTGTCCGAGTAGGTACCTACCTATTCCGATTTAAAATGATTAAATTTAGAAAAACGATAAATCTTAGGCTTGAATACACATACATTATATTATTATATACTATTAAAAAAAGTAGAATAAAATGTTTTTAACAGTAACACAACTCCACTCCCAACTCTGTCCACGCAGCCCCCGATCCGTGCGGGAGGTAATTATGCATGGCCGCTTTTTAGCGTCCAATACCGGCTACCCAGCAATACCCGGTAGGTACCTACCCGCTACCCGCTACCGAATAAAACATAAAATGCTCCGCAACTAATGATTTCGCGTTCACATACGCGCACTGAATAATCAGTCAATGTCGGTCCGCGTGATAAATACGTAGTTTGAGTTTTGGATGTGATGGTTTTTTCTGAAGTGTAAAATCAAAACTGTAAAATAAAGGTTTTAAAAGCTGAAAATAAATGACTGCCATTAATAAAACAAGTGTCATAGCGATGTTATTATGAATTTTCTACGTAAGATTGGAATATCTTAGGTTAATATTGAGAGGCTTTTTTTTATAAAAACAGGGTGTTTAGTTTAGTTTCTCCTCACATTCACCAATCAGACAGACTAATCAATCACGTATACTTAGGGGCTATTTCACCACCCATTGATTAATTTTATCTGACGAATAAATGTGGTGCCGTCTCCGTCTATTCGAACAAAACAAACAGAGACGGCATCACATTTATCCGTCAAATAAATTTGATCAATGGATGGTGAAACAGGGGGTTAGTTTCACAAAGTGACCGACATGTAAATGTAGAGTCAGAGTCAGAAAACTTAGTACCATTTCCTTTCACAAACAAAATGACATTGAAAGTTTATAAATTGTTGATTTTTTATGCAAATAATTCCGAAATTCCTCTTTACCGAAGGGCAAATAGAATAGTAGGTTATGATACTTTACTGTTCTCTGAGATCGAATTACTCTACCAAAAAGTTGATGACAAATACTTAATAATATTCTGTTGCGTACAAAACAACAAAATGCATAAAAAATAAATGCATTATACAGTCAATTACCGTGATTTGAATTTGCAACATTTTTTTCGACAAGATGATAATTATGATAGATATGTTATGTATGATAACCAACTGATTCACTATAATGTGTATTATCTAACGCACATATAACATATACTCTTAAACTACCTACTAGATTCTACAAAAGCAATTGCAAATACCACTTAGCAATGCAAAATACAAAATAGACTCAGAGTTAGTAATTGGATTATAATACCGCCATCTACCGGCTAATCCGTGAACTACGTAACTTAACAAGTTAGCTAGCGCCACGTCTTTCTCAATTTTCCCGCGACGTGTGGAGGGCGCTCGCGACCGTTTTTTCCTCGAAACAAATGAACGAGTACGTTGGATACGTCAGTACAGAAAAACACTTGAAAGGGTTGGTAGTGTATGAATGGGATGTTTACAGCCATTGAGTTACGACTTCGACAACTCAAATTTGAAATTCGAAAGGTATAGTATTAAGTTGAAATAGACTGTTTTTTTTTTTGTTTTATAACGACGGAACTAAGAAGGTATGTATAATATTATGTATATTGGTGTGTATGCCTGTAACACGAAGCAGTAACTATGTACTTTAACTATTTTTCTATTGGTATCATTTTTACTAAGTACCTAATTAAAGTTATTTATGTTGATTGTATATTTATAGACGTTACTTCTCTTGTGGTGTGATGTTTTAAGCCATGCAACGGATACTGAACCTTAGGGTTGTAAAGGAATGTCTTGGTGGTCTTGTCTACTATCATCATCATCATCATCCCAGCCTATATACGTCCCACTGCAGGGCACAGGCCTCCTCTCAGAATGATGCCGGCCCAGTGTGGATTGGTCTACTACACCCTATCTATCTGTTTTTCCCTAATAAAAAAAAAACTATGCGTGCTATAAATGAGTGTGCATGTGTGTGTGAGTAGGTGCCCCCTTGCTGAGCTGCCCGTCTGGCGGCTCGCGATCTCTCCGGTAAGCTGTAAAAGCCGTCGAGGCTAACAGCAACAGTCAGTCAAAAAAAAAAAAAAAAAAAGTGTGAGTAGGTATATAGCATAATGAATCGGTATCTCTTAGGTCATAAAAAATCTCATCACACTTTAGCCATCAGAGTTATTCACACACATTAACATTATATTTATCCACATGTCCGAGGCGGAAGTATAAACAGGGTGTTACAAAAACCGCGGCCGAGGAAGGGTCGTTGGTGGGCCGGTGTCGGGTTCGCTTCCCGGCGTGTGCGCTGAATTAGCTGTTTTTATTGCTCATGGGATTAGATGGACCTACATGCTAGATGTTAGACGACATAAGGATTTAATTTTGCAAATATGATCGGGATTTAGCGGGGACAGATGTTTCTGTATAGGTATCGCCTAGGATTGTGAACATTTTTGAAAAAAAATGGATTTTATATCAACCTGACTGTCCAAGGGGGGTTATGTTTTTCGAGCGTATGTATATAATGTATGTATGTGGGTATTTATGTATCATTCTTTGGCACTCCCTGCTGCATAAACGGCTCAATGGTTTTTAAAGTGTGAGGTGTCATTAGATTCGTCTCAGTTGCTAGTATCTGTTTGAGTTGTTGATATTTATAGGCGGTGGTGATCATTTTCCATCAGATCATCCGCTTGCTCATTTGCCTTCCTCTCATAATAAAAAAAATCTACCCCATATCCAGCCCAGACAAACAAAGGTATAAAAACCCTGGAAAAAGCAAAATCCGCGCGAGACACGAACTTCCAAGCAATTAAACGTTATTTTCAGTCGCATGGTGTTACCAGTTTAAAACGCACTCGTCCAAAACGTCATTTGTCAGTACCTGGAGCTCTCCCGGACATCATTTCATATTCCGCGGGTCCATCTCTCACTCGGCCAATTACTCACCGGGGCCCTTTCCGCTCAAAAGTAATGGACGGTGAACGTGGAATTACACGTTTAACGCGTAACGCGTAACGTTACATGGCCACTATGATGTTAACTCGTTTGAAGAGCTGTTAGGCAATCGTTTTGTTTTACCGGTTTGTTTTGGATTGTTTTGCGGGCCGTTACAGTTAAAAAGTTTGGTTAGTTAGTAATTGTTATTGTGCATGGTTACGTGGAATGGGAGGTGGCAGTTTGAATGTTGCCGTGTGTTTGATCCCAACGAGTATAGTTATATGAATCCGGATTATTTAATTTGTTGGTTGGGAAGTTTGACTGAAGGCATGCCCATTTACATCGGTAGTTTTGATTTAAAATGTAGTCACGCCATTGAAGTGGCACATTTTGAACAACGATCAATGCATGGAATGAAAACATTTGACAGTCATTAAAAAATACTGAAAAATAGTAACGGAAGAGTTCAGTCTAACTTATCCAAATGCCAGCTGAAATATTCGGGATCCATTTTAAAACACCTGGCAGATAAATTTAAAGGTATTATAGATTTACTAGCTGTTGCCTGCGACTCCGTCTGCGAAAAATAGGGGTATAAAAATAGCCTACGACCTATTCTCAAACCTACCAAATATAGAGAATTTTTTTCAAAACTTAATACATAATTACTTTCAAAATTTTATACAAATTTTTATACTATCGTTACATAATAAAACTTCTTTCAGTCGAGTACGGTGGGCTTATAGGGGTAATATGAAATAAAATACTTCTTTCTTTTTAATATATGTATATTAGAACATTTAAATAATAATAAAATAAACAATAAATTAGGGGACATCTTACACAAATCGACCTAGTCCCAAACTAAGCAAAGCTTGTACTATGGGTACTAGACGACGATAAACATACTTATAAAGATAAATAAATACGTAAATACATAGAAAACATCCATAACTCAGGAACAAATATTCGTGCTCATCACACAAATAAATGCCCTTACCGGGATTCGAACCCAGGACCTCTTGCTTCGTAGGCAGGGACACTACCTACCAACTAGGCTAAAGCGGTCGTTTTGAGCAATAACTATGTTTTTCCTGACAAACTTTTAGGCGGGATTAGGTATGTACGCAGATTAGGATTAGGTTAGCTACAAAACTCCGAGTTAACTATTAACCCTAACCCAATGAGAACGATTTATTCTTTTAACCCTAGACCGTGCCAGCGGCCCCTAGTTAAGTTCAACTTTGCCACCCTCTCATCCAAACCAGAAATAAAAGTTATCTCTCGACAGCTATCGCCTCGCCGGTTTCTTTGGCTAGTTTTTGCTACATGTTTTATAACAGTGGCATTACCCAAAGTAAACAATCTCTTCCGTAACCTTTAAGTATAGAGGAATTACCTAATAGAGCACCTACATGCGTTAGTGATTTGGATTTGCCATTTATTCCCCACATGACACGTGATGCACCTATTGAAATACTTTTGTGAGCTGCCAAAACTTAATTCTTCCATAGATTTTGAATGGCATTAGTCAGTTACTGTAGCGATTGGATTTTCAAGTTTAAAATAAAGCTTTTTTTAATTAGAGTAGTTACGTCTTGGAACTAAATAACGTTTAATAGTTGTTCTACTTTTGTGATCAAACATTTTGAACAAATTGGTTTTATGTACCTACTATTACTTCATTCATTTCATTCAAACATAGGAGTTCTTTTCGGTAGAGTATCCTCCACTCATCCTCATATGAGCCATCTCCTTGACCTCCTGATACGACACGACACTGGTTTTTTCCCTACCTACATTTACTATCGATATCGATCTAATAGTCTGCTTACCAAACTCCTGTCCTGTTTGACCTTGGGCCGGCGAATCAGAGCACAACAGTCGCTGCAGTTTGACCAAATTTTATTCAATGAATTAAAATTGATTTTTCCACTCTACAGAGTAATTTTTTAATCAGTGCACACATTTTATTATGTGATTCAGTATCGTTAAAATAATAAATTTCAGTATTTTTCACTATCTAATACCTTTAAACGAGCAATTCTTGTATATATATATATAATCAGGATCTCGGAAACGGCTCCAACGATTTCGATGAAATTTGGTATGTGGGGGTTTTCGGGGATGAAAAACTGATCTAGCTATGTTTCATTCTCAGAAAATCGCTTTTACTCGTGTTTTCCGGCTATTTTTGTTTGCATTAGAATATAAAGCTAAATTTCGTCGACTTCGAGCAGATCATAATGGCACATTAGAAATGGGGTGGTCGCGGATCCAGCCGACCTCGGTTCGATACCACGTTTTTTTTCAAGATTTTTAGTTTTTTTTTTAAGTTTATTTTTTATGAGAAAACGTCAAGTTTCTTCTTTTGTGAGAAAAAGTATTTTTTTTGTGAGAAAAAGTTACTTTTTTGTTAGAAAAAGTATTATAGGGAACGTGCAGTAACTATAGGCGGCAGCACTAATGCGACAGAAGAGACACTATGCGGACAGTAAAACAAACTTATCTTATTAAACATTCAAATTGATGGCACCCTTATGGCACCAGTTGGCAGCACCGTCTATGTGCACGTTCCCTATTGGGAGCACAGAACAGGAAAAGCCGGTTGTCTGTAAAGTCGGTTTACGGACGATAGTTTAACGTAACTCACCCCCCCCCCCCCCCTCCGGTGTTTTTGTCAAATATCTTGAAAACGGTGCATCCTACGGCAAAATCAATGAAATTTTCATCCCCCCTTTAATACCCCCGCGCTCCCTCCCCCGCATCCCCTCCCCCCCCTCTCACCCCCCCACCCCCCACCCCTCCGGTGTATATAATCAGGATCTCGGAAACGGTTCCAACGATTTCGATGAAATTTGGTATTTGGGGGTTTTCGGGGATGAAAAATTGATCTAGCTTGGTCTTATCTCTGAGAAAACGCTTGGTACCGAGTTTCTGCCCGAGCAGAGCTCGGTCGCCCAGGTACTAATATTTATTACTTAAATTTTTTGTTTTTTATTGTAACTCGACAAATTATTGGCAACGTTAAATAATTTTGATCAAAATTTGTGCACAGATTAAAAAATTACCATGTATAGGTAAATTTATCTATGTTTCAAGTTAGCGGGCAGCTAAAGGCCATTTCCGACACAATAATTAATGGCCCACGTGTGGTGTTCGTCCCGTTGAGGCAAAAAGCGGTGCCATACTGTCTGGAGGAGCTGAAGATTTTTTGCGACTGGTTTTAATAGACGCGTGATAACTGATAAGTATTTTCCTTTAGCAAATTCGGTTGTATAAACATTAGATTGGGCAGTCAAATTGAAATTCCAGAATAATTTTGTAATATTTGTATCCTTCTAAAATAGAGATCCTAAACGTTTGTATCTCGTAGATCCCTAGCCATATTTTTCATTTTTAGGTAGGCTCCCTGCTTACTTAATATTGATTTATCGCAAAGTAATCGAATTCTAACATGGTTTTTTTCGCGTACGTAGGCCCTCATAGTCGATATAGACCAATTTGGGTGTTCTAAAATTATAAAAGAGAAAAGTTTGTAGAGTAGTAACTAACAACTCACGGCTGAACGGATTTAGATGAAAATTGGCGTACAAAACTACAGATAGACAAACACCTGGATTGAGACATGGAATAGTTTTAATAACCTTATTATAAAAGAGCGGAATTTTCATGGCAAAAATCAAACGTCAATATAGTTGGAATGTTAAATGTTATCGACTTTTCCAGCTATCGATAAGTTTAATCATCTATATTACTGACTTTTATCATTAACCTCTTTGATTAGTGAATTGACTATTGCATCTTTGATTAGTTCACAGGTGTTTCGAGTCCTTAGATTGCATTATTTATTATAACTTACACTTCGTTTTTTTTAGCATAAGAAATAAGGTAAACAATCTTGACGAGTCTTTTAATTGAAAAACGCTTTTTAAAAAATAGTAACTAGTACTTATGAAAGCAAAAGAGTGTAAATAACCATATTTCCTTTCAAGTTGTTACATTTTAGCTGTGGCTTATTTTTCAAAAGTGTATTTCAATAAAAAGACACTTCAAGATCGCTTACCTTCTTTCTAATGCTAAAAAAACGTAGTATAGGTTGGTACTTTTAGTATGGAGGGCGCTGTCCAAGAACGAAGCACCTCGGCTTTCGAGATGACTTTATAACTTCGTCTACAATTTATAGATAGCGTTGTCCAAGCGAACATTGTGCTTTAAAAGTATTACCGTAACCTCTTTTCATAGATTTCTAACACAGGTGCAGCCACGGGCTACCAAGTACCTTAGGTATCGCATATTTAAAAAGGATTGTCCGCCATTGAACAGTTGAAGAAAGAATAAAAAAAATAGAATTTTTTCTTTATTTAAATCGTAGACTATTAATTAATAAATACGTCTCAGCGTCATTTAACCTTTGAAATAGGGCTCCGAATTTGCGTCGCTATCTGTAAATACCCATCTATGCCCCCTTGTGTGCAGACGTTCATAATATGTGACGTATGCGCGTAATGAAACGGAGTGTGTATTTATTAAGTTAATTAAACCAGTCTTGAAGAGTCGCCTCGGGCGTATTCGACAACTCCTCGTCTTGCTTACAGCCTGGTACCGATTTGGTGCTACCAAACCATTGAGTTGATAAATATTAATCTCCAATATGATTTTTAATAAAATAATGACAATGAGGATCATATCTTCATGTCATTTATTGAGGACATATTGGAGTTTGATTTTTATCAGCTAGTGGAACTTTTATACAGTAAATTAGTAAGCTAAAAAGTATAAAAAGCTGTGTTAAGTTGACCTATGGCCTCCCAAGCAGAGGAAGGTGGGTTTAAATCCCTGTCTCGCACCTCTGAGTTTTTCTGAATCTATCTGCAAAATTACTCACATTTTTTTTAATGGCGTCTGTACACTGAGACAATTTTGCCACCGTCTAAGTTGACATTTGAAATTTACCACGAGTTTTACGGTGAAACACGAATATCGTAAGGTGGACATTGACTATATGACATTTATTAAGGATCCGTTATATTGTTATTTTAGACGACCGGATGGCCTAGTGGTTAGATAACTTGACAACGAAACTTGAGGTCCCGGTTTCTATTTCCAGTTGGGGCAGATTATTTGTGTTAAAAATACGAACGTTTGTGCTCATATCTTTGATGTTAAATAACTATTTAAGTTTATTTATCCGTGCCTTGTACCCATAACACCAAGCTTTGCTTACTTTGACTAAGCCAATTGGTGTGAATTGTCCCATGATATTAATTAATAATTAAGGCCTAAAAACAAATAAAAATAATTAAAAAAAACATAAACGTGCATCGTCGCCTTAAAGGCTTTTGATGTACTTATATTTTTATTATGGTACCGTCAATGCCAACTTCCTTCGCAGGTAGCTTTTTATTGCAAATCCTTATAAAGATCATCAAGTTTATTCTGGTGGCATTGATGTATTCTCAACATTACCTGACATTTAATAAAGTCGGTTATTGCTTCGCAGATGAGTGAAAGTTAAGTCTTTGTGGTTTAAGTAGGTAATATTTGATGTGGGCGTCCAAGGAATCTCTTTTAACTTTCTGATCGCCTGGTACTTGTAGTTCAATGTAAACTATTACGGGTCTAGATTTTCTTTAATGAAGTGAGTTTTTATGAGTAGATTCATTTAAATCGATCGTTTTTAACCTAAATACCTACCTACAATTATTTAAAAAATACATAACTTCGCAACATGTTTCATAAACAAGCATCTAATAAACCAGTGAACTGCAAGTGGGGTCACAAAGTCCCTCAAATTCCTAGGCAAAAAAAATGTTAACGCTTTTACAATTAGATACACGGTAGTCTCTACTCATTCATTAATGTATAGGTACTTATAAGGTTATTTATGTTCTTTGAAACGCATGTACTTAAAGAAGTCTTAATTTTAATAATTCATAATAATAATGAGATATTATTAGCGTAGGAACTCGTATTTAACGTTTGAAGAATCGACATACTGCGTCTAATGAAGCGCACGTAGGGCTGGCACAATATAATAAAGAATAATCCATCCAAAAATATAATCAAATAAAATGGATAAAATTAATTTTTGTTAAACATTGTCACAAATATAACAAATCAAAAATAACTGTATGTATGGTGATTTATTCAGACATGTTTAAAATAGTACATTGTGCATCTAGGGCCGTAAGTAGGGGATTACTAACGAGAGTCAATTAGAAGCCCGACGCCGAAGGCGGAGGGCTTTTAGACTCGAGTTTGTAATCCCCTTACTGCCCGTGATACACACAATGATTTTCATCACATTGCGAGAAAAAAAATCCAAAAATAAAATTATTTTATCTCTAAACACTTAAATTCAATAAAATAATGGCTACCCGCCAATACAGATTGTTACTTTTTTCGAGTCATCTACCATAGATAATGTAAACTGTGTTAGTTTAGAATTCGAAAGGTCATATGGCCAGATTCTGCCAACATGTTTAAAAAAATATTTTTACTAAAATTATTGCAAAACTATTTGATATAAATTTAAAATATAAAAATAACGAATTTTTATGAAGCGTAGATAAGTTTTGTGTTGTAAAATTTGGGTTATAGCTAAGTTTTAAAGATAATAAATAAAACGTTGGCTGACTTGAAACCTCCTTAGTCTGAAATGACTTATTTGCAAATTTTAAAACTAAAGTTAGAACTCCCTTGGGTAGAAAAACTGTACGTAAATCCATAACTCCCTTAAGAATAATTTAGGCCATTGTCATTTAGTATACAGGCATGGAATGGAATAACACCATTGACGAGCAAGTGTGATGAAAAATACTTTAATTTGTTTTTAATGGTAGAAAATAAAAAGTTTTTTTTAGGTACCTATTTAGTACTAATTCATTCCTATCATTCTGTAGGTTAATTAATAAATAAACGTTAGTTGGACATATTTTATAAAATTTATGAGAACAATTTTTTATTCCAGATTGAAATCAGACCACTTTGGTACGATGTACAACCAACATTTTGTATTCATGAGATATTTAATAAACAGTATTTCAATGGTAAAACTAGCAACCCTAGCTCCAAAGCTCAATTCATTAGAGGAATATGTGAGCGCCCCACAGATTAATTTTGAAGCGAGTTTTCTTCATTACACTTGATCATGACGTTGTTGTTATGGAACTTTTTGAGAAAACAAACAATGGGCGTTGAGGGGGTTAACTTTTGTATAATTATTGATAAATTTTACAGCTACGTAAAAGTTATATTCCAGCACAGCCATGTCTGCGAGGAATAATGTTCAATACTAATAGATAGGTCTCAAAAAATAAAAAAATCCACTCAGAGTGATTCTCTTATAGGCTATAGCTACTAGGTATTTGTACCTACATCTCAGCTTATATACATCCCACTGCTGGACATTGGCCTCCTCGCCAAATGAGAGGGTTTGAGCCGTAGTTCCCACGCGAGCCTAGAGCAGATTAGAAACTTCACGCACACTTTTGAATTTTTTCGCAGGTAAATTTCAGTCGTTTCGCATAATATAAATTCCGAAAAAGTCACGAGGTGCAAGGCCGGTCTTGAACCCACGACCCTTTGCTTGAGAAGGCAAAGGTCAACCCAATAAGCCACCACGATTCCATCATTATTTTTCTTAGTTGATTTGTTATTATTGTGCCTCGAATTTACACAATACCTTGTTCATTAAGAAAATTGGTAACGTAGATGACAGGGGCGCGGCACAGTTATAATGTAACCTATCATAATGGTCTTCAAATAACTACAATACACACAAACACAATCTCGTACATTGACCTAAGAAACTCGCTAATCCATCTCAATTCCTTTCCTATATCAGATATTCCGTACCTCAGATCGGCCCCAACATACATCACCCTGACACACCCCGGTAATGAAGACGTCCTACAAACTATAATTCCCTATCTAAATGCACCGTCGACAGGCATAAACAATTGAAATAATTATCAGGATAAGCCTCCCGGATCACGGAAAGCCCTCGAGGATTTAACCCTTACGAACATTCTGACAGCATCTTATGCAAATTCACGAAACTTAAAAACTACCCTCCAAAACGACGTAACTCTTAACCCTAACCAATGGATTTGACATCTTAAGGTTGACCCCTCTAAGACTGGCATTAAATTGTCTCGCTCTGTTTGATGCGACGTTGTTTTGTTTCTTAGCATTATACGTTGCTCAATTGGCCTCACTGTCTAAGATATGGTAACTTGTGTTTCGTTTAGCCTCTTGAATACAGCGCTAAGTAAATCACTGAGCACGACGTTTTCGATTCGAATAAGATGAATGATGATTTGAGACGTTTCGTTCGATTGTGTTGATTAGTATTTTTAATTTCAAGATGGCTGAAAACTTAAACATGGAAAATACAAACAGAAACTTTAGTAGGCATCACAGAATTAATAGATAGTTTATTAAATTTTGTCACAATTGGTAGAGATTATGCAGGTAAGATGTTTTCAATTAAATATTTATCTAAGGAAACCCCATACATTCCTGTAATAACTAAATATAATAATGATGAAATTATGTTTCGGTACTGATGTAATTTTTGACTTCAACAGATTTTTAATGTTTGGCTTAATAGTTACCTAAGTGAATAGTAAATATGATTTCTGTTTGGATAAAAAAATTAAAAAAAAGAGCCAAACACATACACACTCGCATAAAAATAATAAATTGCTTTTCATCCACAATAAGTTTCGTCGATTGGATAAAATGACTTTCTGACAAGTTTAATGCAGCACATTATTTTTTGCAATGAAGGTCTATCCGAAAACACTATAGTATAAAAAATACGCATAAAAAAACAGACCTTTGCGACCTATTTAACGAATAAACGTTATAATTTTGATATGATTAATTTTTCATTCACAATTAATTTCACCATTTTTTAGTCAACTAGGAACCCTTATAGTTTCGCCATGTCTGTCCGTCTGTCTGTCTGTCTGTCTGTCCGCGGCTAAGCTCAGAGACTGTTAGTAGGGGAGACCGAGGACAGTTGACACAGAGGAGAGTAGACACAACGTCGATTTTTTAGAACTTATTAACTGCTAGCGAGCTCGCAATAGCGCGTGTTTGATAGCTCGAGACTTGAACTAAAAAACGCGCGCTATTGCGAGCTCTCTAGCAGTTAATAAGTTCTAAAAAATCGACGTTGTTTCTACTCTCCTCTGTGTCAACTGTCCTCGGTCTCCCCTACTAGAAAACTGTAATTTGGCATGAATATATATATTAGTCACGCCGACAAAGTGGTTAAATAAAAAAAACTAAAAAAAATTTTTTTAGGGTACCTCCCATAGACGTAAAGTGAGGATGATTTTTTTTTCTCGACTAACCCTAAAGTGTGGGGTATCGTTGGATAGGTCTTTTAAAACCATTAGGGGGTTGCTTACATGATTTTTGTATTCAGTGATTTGTTTGCGAAATATTCAACTTTAAAGTGAAAAATTTCATTAAAATCGACCGCCCCCCCCCCCCCCCTCTAAAATCTAAACTGTTGGGTGGAAAAATTTGAAAAAATTCAAAATGGTAGTAAATATATTAAATTTACAAGGAAAATTATAGGGGCTAAGATTGCTTGGGAATTATTTGTAGTTTAAGAGTAGGTAAATAGTAGCCTAAGGTATTAAACATACCGTCACTACTTTGAAAAACTCGTATTGAATCAGCATGTAAACAAAACTGAACTTTGATACGCGCGTAATAAAGTTCACTTTGCCAGATTAACGATTTTGAGATACGAGCTGTTTTCAAAGTATTGACGATACCTAACTTGGAAGATTCCGTACACATACGAAATCCTTAGAAAAATATTACTTGATTTTTTCGTAATGGCTACGGAACCCTATCTTGGGCGTGTCCGACACGCTCTTGGCCGGTTTTTTCTTCTCTACCGTTGTGAACGAGTGCATGATTTTTTCATAGGTTTTAGTAATACAGTACTCACCAATGATAATCATAACCTTCTTATTGCTGTTGGGTCTGTGGTAGGTATCGTATTAATTTAGTGAGTCATCTGATAGGCGTTATATACCTAAACTAAACTATTGGTGGAGATTAGCTTAAAAATGTGTTAATGTCCAATTTTATCTTCTATGTCGAAACAAATACCTAACCAATGTTATTCCTCCACAAGATCCTGTTGCAATGTAAACTAGTGTCGAGCGAATCATTCAACTGCGTAAAATGGTTACGAGATGAAGTTATAGGCGTTAGTGTTCGTTCAGTTTGGAACACTTTCTTTTAGCCAATTTTTAGTTTACGGTAAAATTTTAAATGTTTTTAGGTACTCAATTTATGCTAGCTTTACATGAAAGTAGCAAAGTAATGCCATCAAATCTTAGAAGTCAGTCTGAGCCTATTCCCTACAGAAGGACGCTCAGATTAACCTAAAATTGAACGAATTGCTGATCGACTTGACTCCTTGGCGCTGCGTAGAGATGTAGCTTCACTGTGCATCTTCTATCGCATGTACAACGGAGAGTGCTCCGAGGAGTTGTTCGGGTTTATCCCTGCCGCATCCTTCCGCCATCGCTCTACGCGACAACACTTCCATCCTCACCATCTGGATGGTTGGCTGTCTTCTACTGTGCGTTTTTCCAGAAATTTCCTGCCTCGCACAGCTAAGTTCTGGAATGAAGTACCTGCTGCGGTGTTCCCGGACCGATATGACCTTCAAGCTTTCAAAAAAAGAGCGTACTCCTATCTAAAAGGCCGGCAACGCACTTGTGACTCTTCTGGTGTCGCAGGTGTCCATGGGCGACGGTAATCGTTTATCATCAGGCGATCCGTCTGCTCGTTTGCCCCCTATTTCGTAAAAAAAAATAAAAAAAAAATCTGACAGGATGTATAAATAATTCTACTAATATTAGGTACTTACTTGTTGAGTTTGTTGTCGGATTTAAATATCGGGGAAAATTAGGTCACTTATGTTTTTCTACTAAATTGTGACTGATTCCTATCTACTATCGCATTTATGCGAAAACAACTCAAGGTAGCACAGTAGCCCTAAAGACATGCATTTGGCTAAATCACACGTAAGATTTGGGGGAGCGTGGAGCTAAATTTCCCCAAAAGGGAAATGAGGTCGAAAAATGGCCAAATTCGCTAATAATAAAATATATATCGTTAATATAGACTCCCCTTTCCTTAGTAGAAATTAAAATAAGCAGAACCTCTTTAAAAATCTGCAATCGTTGCGTCGCCGTAGTCCGTACGCTCACTACAAACCTATCTAATTTGAGTTGTAGGAAGTGGTCACATCAAAAAGATACGTTCCGCCTTCACGGTGGGCCAGCATCGTTACACAGCGTTATAAAGGAATGATATCAACTCGTTGTATAAAAGCATTAAAAGCTGCTATAAAAAGGTAGCGGTATCTTTATAGGTTGGAATGCGAAAGTATTCATTGGTATTTTCTATAATGTAATATTATGAGAACGAAGACAAGTTGCTTATAATATAAAAACTATACTAAAACATCGACCTACAACTCAAAACTTAAACAAAAAAATTTCATCCATCCATCAAGGCTTTGAGAGGAAAAAGGGTAAAACTTTCTCATTTATAATATTTGTACAGTCAGCTGCAGAGAAAAGGTACCCCCTGTAACGGGGACAACCACACCAGGGGGTACCTTTTCTCTGCAGCTGACCGTACACGGAAAGAATATGACGTTTAGTCTAGTCACCTTTTTTTTAAATGTGATTTTAATCTCAAAATGTAGATCTCGGAAAGTACTATAAATTAGCATTGGATTAAATAGGGAGGTCCTAAAATAATATATATTTTCTCCACTTTTAAAGAAATGGTTTACCATAGTAATTGTTCGTGATGACTAACTTTCAAGCCACTATAATAACTCAAAAAGTTGCTTATGTGACAGACATGTTCTTTCCTTGTACATTTTTTGTAGTAAGCTTCTTTAAAATAAATATATAAATAAATATTAGGGGACAATCTAACACAAATCGACCTAGTCCCAAACTAAGCAAAGCTTGTACTATGGGTACTAGACGACGATAAACATACTTATATAGATAAATAAATACTTAAATACATAGAAAACATCCATAACTCAGGAACAAATATTCGTGCTCATCACACAAATAAATGCCCTTACCGGGATTCGAACCCAGGACCTCTTGCTTCGTAGGCAGGGTCACTACCAACTAGGCTAAAGCGGTCGTTAAAAGTCTCGATAAGATTCCAACTAGATTATTATAAGGGATTCTCTTATTGTATCGATTCATTTTGAGCAGAAGCTTGAATTTGTTAGTTGTCCAAAAAATCATTATGCTCTTTTAATTTGTAAACTATTAATTAGAACCAATTTCTTACTTATTTCAATTTTTTTTTTTTAATTAGATTAATGGATGTCCCACTGCTGGGCAAAGGCCTCCCCATTTTCTTTCCACCCGTCTCTTTCCCTCGCGAAATCCCGCCAAAATGGGTCAAAACGGTCCAAGTCTTATTTCAATTAGCTATTATTAATTAATCATTAAAATCATACCTGCTTAAACAATCTTCTTTGAATTGACCTAACTTGCTTTATCAAACGCATCATCATTAAAAAGTCTCTATTTCGTCATCAAGTATTCTACAAATATCTTGATTTGGACAATAAACGAAAACAAAGATCAAATGTCTATTGGTTGGGGTGACTACCCGTCTACGGCCTTTAAAAGGTCCGCAAAGGTTTCGACAGGCAAAATAATTCGCAACAGAATCAATCAAAGGGCCCATAACAATTATCGTTCGGCAAGAATTCTCCAGAACCCAAATATCTAATTGGAATTTGTAATTAGAATAACTTGAGCCTAATTAGTTTGGTCGGGCTTTGATTAAAGTATGCCCGTGTATTTTAAAGGCATGCCTTTGCTTTCAGGAACGGGTGGAGTCAGTTTGAGAAAAATGTTTGTCATGAAAAATGTTATCTTTCGTAATACTAGAGCATATTAGATTGCCTGAAGAGCGGATTTGCTGGAAAGCTTGAGCTCTCGGTGTCGAAAAATACTACTAATTTGTTCTCGAGTCTTGGATGTTTATCAAGTACCTATTTAAGTTGGTATTTTTCTATTTCTGCTGTCTACAGAACCCATTTTACAAGATTAAGCATACTTTGGGACAATTCCATTAATGCCATTACCTTGTGCTTTACGTAAGTATCTAAATAATATTTTTTCAAGTACTTAAAAGCTCCCTATTCACTTTTTTGGATAACCGTCCTCAGATTCAAAGTCAAAGTCAAAGTCAAAATTCTTTATTCAATTTAGGCATCAATTGATGCTCCTATGAACGTCGAAAAATCTACCACTGGTTCGGAAAAAACCCTGTTGAGAAGAAACCGGCAAGAAACTCAACAAGGTATACCACTAATTTTAATTTTTATCTTATTGGAATCCAGGTCTTATTGGAAAAAACCTTTAATAAAAACAGTCCGTAAATGCAATAAAGTCTAACTCGTAAAACGCACCACCTGTCCGAATTACACAAAATTAGCAAACGGACATAAAACATGAGCGGGGAACAATACCGAAACCCTTTCACATAAATTGCAAGTGCGATTTCCATTTAAAGCATACTGGGTTCCATTAGGGTCCCTTAGATGAAGGGCCCGCTTGACCGGCGGGTTCCGTGAAAGAAAGGGCTCATTTTCATTAGGCGGTACGTTTGTAGGTATAGTGATGCCTTACGGTTTCTCGGGTGCTCAAAGTTTGGTTGATTTTTTAATTAAAAAGTATACTTTTTTTTCTTTTACCAATTAATCATGATAATGTTAATAAATGCTTAAAATATTGAAAAACAAGGTAAGTAAATAAAAGTACCTACTTAATTTGATTTTAGTAAAAAAGGAAAAAACTGTAATTAACCTTTCGAAAGTACTTTTTGTTATTTCCCTGCCTTCTTGAAGAGCACCATTGTACCTTTCGAAAGTAATGTATAGTCGACCAAGAAATTCCTTTACCACCCTAAGGTTCAATGTCAGTTGTATGGCTTAAAACATTAAAGGCTATTTTCGCTTACATGTCAATGTGAAAATCAGCCTTATTGTTTTTATTTTGTCATAGGAACTGTCATAAAAAATGGTAAAGCACTTACTTGGTCTACTATACTTGCTGATTGCTGATGTTTGTAGTTATATCTGTTCTTCTTCGAGTGTTTTAACCATTGCTCAGTAAAATATAACTATCATTCCACGAGAAAAAAAACATCGCAAGAACTTTGATCAAACTAGATTTATCATCGGTATTACTGTCATTAGATGTTATAAAAAGTTTACTCTGAGTAGCATCCCTTTTTATAATATTTTCTCAAACGGTAATGGAAGAAACACCACCACCACACCATGTCCATTCAAACATGATGATACCTAATCCACCACACCACCACTGGGATTGCTGGTATGCGCTAGCCAGCCAGGCTTACTTACATAAACTAGCTACTTAAATGGGTTATTAGAAGAAACTTTTCCTAGAAAAGTTTTTGCCAACTGTGCCTACTTTTGACGTACTTACCTTGTCATCTGGATTACTAAAAGTGGATGATATTCAACTTGCGAGATATGAAAACAAGTAAACCGAGTAAAAACCTGCAAAAATAAATTTTGTAAATTGTATCTCATTGCGAAGCCATGAAATTAACGAGTGAAATGGTCAATCGAGTACCACAATGTAATACAACTTGCACGCTTATTCTTGTAGGTCTAACCTGGGCTTTACGTACGAATATTGCAAGAAACAAAACTCACATTTTGAACGACCGCTTTAGCCTAGTTGGTAGTGACCCTGGCTACGAAGCAAGAGGTCCTGGGTTCAAATCCCGGTAAGGGCATTTATTTGTGTGATGAGCACGAATATTTGTTCCTGAGTTATGGATGTTTTCTATGTATTTAAGTATTTATTTATCTATATAAGTTTGTCTATCGTCGTCAGTACCCATAGTACAAGCTTTGCTTAGTTTGGGACTAGGTCGATTTGTGTGAGATTGTCCCCTAATATTATTTATTTAATATTATTTATTTATTTCTTTCGACACAAGTTCATCATCATCATCATTATCCCAGCCTATATATGTCCCACTGCAGAGCACAGGACTCCTCTCAGAATGAGAGGGCTTGAGCCGTAGTTCCCACGCGGGCCCAGTGCGGATTGGGAACTTCACACATACCATTTAATTTCTTCGCAGGTGTATGCAGGTTCCCTTGCGATGTTTTCCTTCACCGTAAAGCTAATGGTAAATTTAAAATGTAATTTCGCACATACGCATATCTAATACCTTTAAACGAGCAATTCTTGTATATATATATATATATATATATATATATATATATATACATGGTTATTTTTAATTCACTGACATCCTCTTAACCCTGAATTCCTATCACTCAAACAAATGATATTTGTTTTACGACTTTTTAAAATGAAGCACTTTTTTTCCCATACAAATACATAGAGTATCGTAAAAATAAGAGGAAATCTCAAATTTTCAGAACGTTATAACACCAAAAATATTAAGTTATGACAAAAGCCGTAAAACAAAAAACATTTGTTTAAGTGGTAGGAGTTTAGGGTTAAAAGGATGCTAGTGAATTACAAATAACCCTGTATGTAATCAGGATCTCGGAAACGACTCCAACGATTTCGATGAAATTTGGTATGTCGGGGTTTTCGGGGATGAAAATTTGATCTTGCTTGGTTTTATCTCTGGAAAAACGCTTAGTACCGAGTTTCAGCCCGAGCGGAGCTCGGTAGCCCAGGTACTATTCTGAAAACACGATCCTTTGCTTGAGAGGCCATATTAGGTCAAACCGCTAGGCCACCAAGGCTTATTTGTTTCTAATCCCGTATAAATTTCAAAAAATCCCTTCTTAGCGGGTACTTACGTCATAATACTCTAGCTATCTGCATGCAAAATTTCAGCAGAACATTCTGTATTCTGTCACATACGTTGCGCGTTTGGCAGGCCGCCGTGACGTGTGACTCCGAGAGGAAGGGCTACGGATTAGCCCGAAAAATGTCGAGTTAAACTCGTTTTAAGACGTGAGTGATCCGTTTATTATCACTACGAACATTCTGTGGTTTAAGTTGTGCTTTGATAGATCAGTCAGTAACGGTTGCCTTTTATATATACAGAAAAATTCCAAACCACTGGACCACCAAGACTTTTTAGGCCACCACGGCTTGTACACAAGTTACCAACTTGAAACCACTCGCTTTCTATAAATCGGCTAAAACTTTTTCAAGCGCCGTATATGCGCATAAAAAATGCACAAACATTGGCTGTAAAAATTCTTCATTTTTCATGTTCACAGAAAAAGCGAGAACAGTCTGTGTATTATATAACTCAAACGCATTTCATTTTCTTCTAATTAACACACTTTGGCACTCACTGGCCAGAGGGTCACCGTTTGAAGCGTTTTGAACCGTCCAGTTTTTCTGCACCTACATTCCGCAAGGAGCACGCGCGGCATCTTGCAAAGGATACCGGCTCCGGTATGCGTTGCTGTGACGGCTTTTATAATCAACGGAGTAAAGTCTGAAATGACTGTTTTAAAATTTTGTCTAGTGTGTTTTGTGTGCTTAAAATAACCTTGGTAGTCTAGTAGTTTGACCTAAGACCTGTCAGGTTGTCACGCAAAGGATCGTGGGATCAAGCCCGGACTTGCAACGCTTAGTTTTTCAAAATTGATGTGCAAAATTTCATTTGAAATTTACCATGAGCTTTACGGTGAAGGAAATCATCTTGAGGCAACTAGCAACATACCTGCGAAGAAACTCAATGTAGTGTGTGAAGGTCTCAATCCACACTGGACTCGCATGAGAACTACGGCCTAAGCCCTCTCGTTCTGAGAGGAGGCATGTGCACTGCAGTGAGGCGTATATATAGGTAAGCTGCGACGATGACATCTTAATATAATTCCTTCAAGAAGTAAGAGAGTGATCGAGCTGAGTTTTGACTAAAAATTGTGACATTTTCAGGATCGCAAATGCGTTTCCAACTTGAGGTCGTATTGTCGAACGCGCGGACGCACGTAATCGCATTCGCCATCTACCCTCATCTTATAGGATACCGTGTGACAGAAAGAATTCGCGACAACGATCTTGATTCCAAGTGAATTAGATATTTTAGTTAGTCAAAAAAATAGAACTAGAATATGATCACAACTTTGAAGTTAAGAAAAACAGTCGAGATTAGGATAGTTTCAAAACAATCCTTATAAAATTTACACTTTAAGAAATAAAGGGATGAAAGAAATTACAACACTCAATATGGACCCTTTTCCAACGAAATAGGCATTACTGCTAATATTTTTTCTGACAGGCGTGAAAAAACACAGATGTTAAGTTAAGTTTGCAGGGCGTGCAAGTGTAATACATAAATCTGTAGTTATTTTTTACATAAAATTTACCCCTATCGTACCTGATTGAAAGTGCAGATGTTATCGGTTCAGTAACAGCCTATTCACTCAAGCCTTCAGGAGCCCTAAGTTGTGTATGGTTATTTGGAAATACTTACAGATGATGGGAGATATTCCATTAAAGTATAGTACGCATTAGGAGAGATGAAGCTAACTGCCACTTAACCTAACCTGTTTCAAAATATTGGAATGTGTTCATAACGCTTTGAACTTAACGATTCACGTGTTTTATTTAAATCATTGCTAGGACTTAAGAACGTAAACGACAATTTAAACAAAAAAGGCTTAAACAAAAGCCAGTTTCATTCCCACTTAAGGACACGCCCCTGCCATTATCCGCCGACTTTTGTTTTAAAACGTCGAAATTAAAGTTTCTTTTTTCGTAACAATTCTAAACTCGACAACAACTTCTATTTTAGCCCCGCATGTTTGTGGAAGTTTAAAAAGTTCCGTGCGGACTTTTGAAGCGATTCGTTTCACTTTATGCCTGCGGAGCGGGATATTTTAATTGGAGTGCGATGGTGACCGTTATTAAAGTTAACCGAGGGGATTTATTGGCAGTTGCTGAGTTTTTTCATTGCGTAAGAGAGTTTATTCTTTTTCATCACACTTGCTCGTCAATGGTGTTATTCCATGCTTGTATACTAAATGTCAAAGGCCTAATTTGTTCTTAAGGGAGTTATGGATTTACGTACAGTTTTTCTTCCCAAGGGAGTTCTAAGTTTAGTTTTAAAATTTGCAAACAGACTAAGGAGGTTTCAAGTCAGCCAACGTTTTATTTATATGTTTAAAACTTAGCTATAACCCAATTTTACTACATAAAACTTGTCTACGCTTCATGAAACTTCGTTATTTTTATATTTTAAATTTATATCAAATAGTTTTGCAATAATTTTAGTAAGTATTTTTTTAACATGTTGGCAGAATGTGGCCGTATGGCCATTCGAATTCTAAACACAGTTTACTTTATCTGTGGTAGATGACTTGAAAAAAGTGACAATCTGTATTGGCGGGTAGCCATTATTTATTTAATTTCGGTGTTTAGAGACAAAATAATTTCATTTTTGGATTTTTTTCCTCGCAGTGTGATGAAAATCATTGTGTGTATCACGGGCAGTAAGGAGATTACAAACTCGAGTCGTTAAAAGCCCTCCGCCTCCGGCGACGGGCTTCTAATAGGCTCTCGTTAGTAATCCCCTACTTACGGCCCTTGATGCACAATGTACTATTAAATTCATTGAATATCACTTTGGAAGTTAACTGAGTTTTATCGCTCCGTACCTCAAAAGGAAAAGGAAAAATTTATAGCATCACTTACCTTCAGTGCATGTGTAAGTCTGTCACTACTATTTTCTTAAAAATCGGTCTATCCTTTTCGTATAGAGTTTAAATTTAAAGGAAATACTAAAACTAGACTTTTCTTATTGAAAGTGAGTATCAAAACCATAAGACTACTTCAATTTTAGACCATGAAATTTGGCGAGAAAACCTCACAGCACAAATAAAGGAAAAAATCCAAAAATCCCCCTGCAATTTCTACTAAAACTTGAATACTAATCAGAAAAATAATGCTGGACCTGGGAATCGAACCAAGTTTCTCGGTACATTGGTAAAGCTTATCACGAGCATTTAATTTCCAGACCTAGCTTGGTTTTTCTTTCGTAAAAGTTTAAAAAAGAGTCAAACAAGAAAAACAAGAAAAAAACGATGCCACATAGTTCTACGAGCGTTTGGACCGCTTTTAGTGTCCTGTCGTATACATTGAAGAAATGTGCCACACTAAGCAGAAGTTATTTTTTATAAAATATAAAATGTGCTTGTGGAACAATCCCAATTTATTATAATTCCATCATAACTGTCGCTCAGTTCTTTTATATATGTGACAGGAAACTGCTATAAACGGTTGAACCACGCCGTCGTGGGTCAGAAAAAATAAACGATTTGCCCTCGTCTTCCTTACTCTACTTCTTAAACCATAACGACGCAATCCAGCGAATCTTATCGCTAATTCTGGCTACGACATACCTTATTCTCTAATCAGGGGTCATACCCGGGGATTTAAGTGTGCAATAACAAAAGGGCAGCGGGGTAAGGGAGTGTGCTACGAGGGAGTAAGCAGGCGGTATTTACCGCCAGATTGCAATAAACATAGCCGAGTGGACGCGTAGTCCTGCTACGCCGGACACAGCTTGCTATGGGGAGCAGCGACGCGCGTAGAGAGGCTACGAGATTAGAAACTTAAGATTTTGATGACACGAGACAGTAGCTGTTCAGTTGTCTTTGTTTTAGAAATATTTTAAACGCGAGAGTTTGCATGGATGGATGTATGTTTGTTATTTTTTCACGCTAAAATGGTTTGATGGATTGTAATGAAATTTACCACACAGATAGTTTAAAACCTGGATTAACATACAGGATACTTACTATTCCTATCAATTGCATAGTTCACGCTGGATAGCGATACACAAATACATTGCAGACGGAGTCGCGGGCTACAGCTAGTTCTTAAAATTAAGAGCCATTATTTAAAAAAATCACTCCCTTACCGAGGATCCTATATAAGTAAACTAGCTTTTGCCCGCGGCTTCGCTCGCGTGTACCACGAGTATTCCAAAGATCTAAGATATCAAGCAAACAAGCATGCACGCAAGCAAGCAAGCGTGCATGAAAGCGTGCAAGTAAGCGTGCAAGCAAGCGTGCAAGCAAGCCCGACTAAACTTCAGGTAGATACGGTCCTTTACAGTATTTCTTTATATACAATGTTTTTCACTAATTCGGAAGCGGGCACTAAAATAACCAGGCTTGTTAATAATATAAAACCTATTATTACTTTCCCATGTCCTGCATTAGGTATAATTCAATGTTTTCTTACCTTCTATGGAAACTTGAGTAACTGGAAGCGCTGTGTACCTACTTAGCATTGATATTATACATATTATAGTATTTTGTAAAGGTGTTGTGTGACCTAACCGCTAAGGAGTTATACTCTCCATCATCAGCTCATCTGAATAACCAGAAAGAATACAACTAAAGTTCTAAATGTGCATATGATATTTAAAGAAACTTCCTAAAACTCCTAACCGTTAAGGAGTTTAACCTTCCATCATCAGCTTACCCGGATAACCTGAAAGAATATAACAATCGGTCTATACGTACCTATAATATTTGAAAAAATATCCTCAACTCCTAACCGTTAAGGAGATTTACCTTCCATCATCAGCTCGTCAACATGAGATGATGTCTACCAGACGCAAACACTTAAATAGCTTGAGAAAATATATGAAAAACGTAATGCGTGCCTACAAAATTTGAGGGTTGCCCTCAATTTCCTTGAGATCCCGTCATCAGATCCTGATTTGGTGACAATGAGTTCATCTCAGGAGTATATTGTTTTCTTTCGAATAAAAAAATAATTTTTATAATCGGTCCACAATTGACCGAGAAATCGGTGAAAATACCTACATAAAAAAATACATAAAGTGGAATGCATAACCTCCTTTTTTAAGTCGGATAAAGAACCCTTTGCGGCCTACTTACAGCATAAACTTATGAATTTTAAAATTTTAGCTTACAACCAGTAAAACGCAAAATCCCGTTCCCGTTAGAATTTCGGGAAATGCTTTCTTAATGCTCCTCTACACTCCCCAAGGAACCCACTTGCAAAATTTTAGCTTTCTATGACCAGTAAAACGAAAAATCCCGTTTTTCCCGTTCCCGTGTGAATTTTGGAAAGTCCTCTCTCAATGCTCCTCTACACTTCCCAAACAATCTACATGCCGAATTTCAGCTTTCTACGACCAGTAAAACGAAAAATCCCGTTTTTTCCCGTTCCCGTAAGAATTTTGGAAAGTCCTCTCTCAATGCTCCTCTACACTCCCCAAGCAACCTAAATGCCGAATTTCAGCTTTCTACGACCAGTAAAACGAAAAATCCCGTTTTTTCCCGTTCCCATGGGAATTTTGAAAAGTCCCGTCCTAATCCTCCTGTACACTCTCCAAGCAACCTAGATGCCGAATTTCAGCTTTCTACGACCAGTAAAACGAAAAATCCTGTTTTTCCTTATCCCGTGGGAATTTCCAAAAATCCTTAAAATCCTTTTTTACTATTATAATTACCTACTTCTGTGCCAAATTTCAAGAGTCTAGTAATTATAGTTCATAGGATCCCGTTGAACTGAATATATAAAACCTGTTTTTTCCTTACCCCGTGGGTATTTTGAAACATCCTGAAATATGTGTTTTAAATAATGTAATACCTACTTGTGTATCAAGTTTGAAGAGTCTAGTTATTATAGTTACTGAGATAGGGTCACTCGGAATCGAATATATAAATTCCGTTTTTTCCCGTCCCCGTGGGAATTCCCAAAAATCCTTCCTTAGTGGATGCCTACATTGTATAAGGTATCTATGTGCAAAATTTCAAGTCTCTAGGTCCAGTGGTTTGGGCTGTTTGTTGATATATCAACAGTCATTTAGTTTATTTAGACATTTCAACCCCATCGCACCCCATCCAGGGAGATGGTATTTTACGTCCGCCACGTCAGATTTTAAAACCGTTGTTGTTTTCATAACCAGCAACCCGATAAACCATAGAAACAACACCCATGATGATTTTCAGGCTTTGTTACCCCTTTTCCCCCTTTTAGGGGTTGAATTCTCAAAAAACCTGAAACACGTGTTTACTCATTTATCATTAGGAGTACTTCTGTGAAGTTTCGAATACAATAGTCGAACGAATCTTGTTTCCCCATACAAACTTTGGACCCCTTTTTCACCCCCTTAGGGAGTGAATTTTGAAAATCCTTTCTTAGTGCACCCCTAGACCTTATAAGGAACCTACATGCCAAATTTGGAATCTCTAGGCTCAGCGGTTTGGGCTGTGCGTTGATATGTCAGTCAGTCAGTCAGTCAGTCAGTCAGTCAGTTTCTTCTTTTATATATTAAGATATTCGTAATAAGGTGTACGACCGAGTATTTAACGACCTGAATATTGCACGACTTGATAAGTTTGTGTCCTCACGTAATTTTTCTTAATACAACGAACAAACAACGAAAATAATCCTGCAGGGGTTCCTGAGTTATTTTTGAAATAAGGAATCTTAAAAAAAATTAAGTAAAATTTGATTGTTACTGTTTAATGGCTTTGTTTATTATGATTTCTCAGTCAGACATTGCGTTTTAATATTATAAGTACCACTGCATTTTACTTTTATCGACCAATATTGAAGTTGCTTTAGAAGTTTAATCATTCGAACCTTAGCATTATGCCTAGTGTTTCCTTGCTGTACAACGTGATCAGAATCTTATCGTTCTACTAATTAAGTTGAATGCAGGCATTTACACCTGCCGTGAAGCCTTGGTGGCCTAGTGGTTTGACCTATGGGCTCTCAAGCAGAGGGTAGGGGGTTCAAATCCCGGCTCGCGCCTCTGAGCTTTTTGCAATTTATGTGCGAAATTAATTTGAAATTTACCACGAGCTTTACGGTGAGGGAAAACATCGTGAGGATACCTGCGAAGAAATTCAATGGTGTGTGTGAAGTTCCCAATCCGCGCTAGGCCCGCGTGGGAACTACAACCCAATCCCTCTCATTCCGAGAGGAAGCCTGTGCCCTGCAGTGGGACGTACATAGGCTGGGATGATGATGATTTACACTTATTGTGCTCAAAAAATAATACTTACCTATAAAAAATAGTTAAAGGTGTAATATAATTACGTTTTTATTTACCTTGCACCAAAGTCCCACGTAGGTAATGTTTTTACTATCTTTAATTTGAACCTTCTTAGTATGCTGGGGTTTACGAGGTTAAGAAATTTAACTAATTACTATTTGGGATTGAAAAAAAAAACAAAATTCTTTTACATGTAGCACTAATCCAGAGCAACTCCATGCCTGCCTCTGTCGCAAGGCCCCAGTCGGCCGCCGTCCGTCGCCCTCGTTAGAGAAGCTCAAATTAATGCCGGCCATTCTCCTGCTGACGCTGCCCAGTTGTTCTTAAATCTAATTACCATGCCTGCTACCCGCTACCGCTACCCGCTACTGCTATCTGCTACTGCTACCCGCTACCTGCTGCCGCTACCCGCTGTCGCTATTACTTCGTTTTTTAATACATATTTATCATATCTATGTATGTAATAAACTACAACCTTACTTTGAAACTTATTGGAATAATTTGAGTTAATTAATTAGAATTGTCCTACAAAAACTGAGCTAGGAACACTCATTTTTTAAGCTTTCAATCTGTATATCTTACTTAATACGAGTATTATAAATATTACAAACGTGAAAGTTTGAAGTTGGGTGGATGGACAGATGTGGTGGATGTTTGTTAGGTAAGTACCTAGTTACTTTTTCACACTAAAACGATTTGACGGATTCTGATGTGGCACGAAATTTTTAACCTGAATTAATATTATAGGATCTTTTTATACCAGAAAATTGCATAGTTCTGGCGGGATAGCGATAAAGAAACTATTCGCAGATGGAGTCCCGGACAATATCTAGTTAATTACTTACGTTCCTACGAATACCTACCTCTATTTTATGATTAGTATTGACTTACTTTTAGTACTACAATGGCAAGAGACCGGACAGAATGGCACTGATTCTGAGGAATTTGGTTCATTTGCTTGTGTGGGACGCTACTTGCGTAGACATACTAGCACTGTCCCACGTCCGCGGAACAGCTAATCAAGCCGTTGCAGCATTAGAGGCGGCTGAAAAATTAAAGTAAACAAATATACGAGGTTTCGACTCCGAATACAAAGTTGTACCATTCGGGGTTGAGACTTTAGGTCTGTCCGCACTCTGCACCCAAATTTTATTTAAATAACTTTCTAAATGACTGACGGATAACACAGGGGAAGGAAAAACTGGCAGGATGTTATTAACGTACCTACCTATCAGCATTGCGATTGCTACATTGCGAGAAAATACTGCAAGCATCTTTGGTCATTGCCGCATGCATGCAGTTTAGTTATTAGTTACGCTTTTCTTTTATTATTTATTAATTGTGGTTAATTAAGTTCTAATGTACTTAAATTAATTTCCGTAAAAAACTTTTAATTTTCTTATTACAACATTATTCAGACATGTCTCGAAATTCTCAGTCTGATTGCCTAATTAATGAAAAAACCTTTTCAAATTCCGCTACCGCTACCGCTCTTACAAACACTCTTATTAATCAGACCACCGCCGCCAGACTAACGACTAAAAATAAAACAAAACGTCCTTTTATTTCACCCTAAAACCCCTCATTGTCTCCAAAAAACCTTACTCGCATCTCAAAGGCTAAATTCTATTCAAAACAATTCAAATGATCTGAAAGCATAATAAATTGTTGTAATAGCGAATCTGGTTATTCTCTGGTCATCTGGAAGGGTTGTTGACCCCGGACCCCGCAAACAATGCCCCTTGTGTGCACGGACTTAAATAAAAGGTTTGATTTTGTGTTGTAAGGGAGCCTCGTTCAATATTTGCTGAGACCCGATCTGCATAGCTTTGAGAGTACCAAGCGTCCTTTCGAGTGGATATTTTGGTTTAAGCGTCTGGTTGTTCCAGTATGTAAGAAGAATTCCTGCATAACTAACGTGACCATTTTATTGTCTCTTTAAAATAGGACAACGAATTTTTTTGCAGATTTTGGGCAGAAATAACCTTTTTTTTTACAATAACAAAAGTCTTATCATAATTTTGTATTGATTTTTTTCCGTTGCGCAAATATACTTTAGTACTGGGTGCGACTACTTCTAAAATGCGTACAACTCTTAGTAAGATTTATGAAATATTAATTACTTACTATTAACATAGTTCAAACTACGAAGACATCTGCATAATTGAATTTTCTTTTCTGCCCGCAACTTGTTTATCAAAGAAAATACATGTTCAACTGCCGCTTACGTGTCGTTATTTTAAATTTTATGAAAACGGGACATTTTTGCGTCCTGAACTTGTTTTTCGGGACAACAGGACAAAGTACCTGTAAACGGGACAGTTTCGTTCAAAACGGGGCGTATGGTCACATTATACAATCACACGTACTTAGCACGACTAAGCGGCTGAACAAGGTAAAGCATGAAAATACTACAGGGTCTAAGCTCCGAATATGATTTTTCCCATTCGGTGTCGAGACCCTTGGTCCTTGGGGTCCAAGCGCTATGAGGCTTTTTAAGGAAATAACATAAAGGTTAGTCGACGTCACAGGAGACCGAAGAGCTGGCAGCTACCTCAGACAAAGAATTAGTTTACCTAGCTATTCAAAGGGGGAATGTTGCCAGTATCTTTGGAACCTTGCCTAAAGGGACACCTTTCACAATTTATTTTAATTACATATTTTATTTCTTGAGGTTTTTAGTTTTAGGTTAATTGTTCTTATGTATAAAATACATTTAAGTTGTGAACGACTTTATAAAATGTTTGCTTTAGAGTAAGTTGCACTAAGTTACTATATATTGACAAAATATTGTCAAACTAGTCATGAAAAATCCATGTCACTTATTGTGTCAAGCGATAATAGATTTTTTTCGAAAATATCTAAATTAAAGTTAATATGTTACGTGACTCTATTATCGCTTAACTAAATGACATGTTTTTTTCCAGAACTGGTATAACTGGTGGTGGTGGTGGCTGGTGGTATGGTGGTTCAGGGTGGATGCAAGTCGCTTCCAACCATAATGATTGGGCGGCAATGAGGGAGGTCTATGCCCAGCAGCGGACGTCCTATGGCTGAAATTATGATAATGATGATGGTATAACATTACCTCTCCCCGTACTAGGTTATTATTGAGTTTGGAGACACCTGTATATTCGTAAGTAAGGGACAAAATGGGCAAATAATATGTTACACAAGCAGATTGAGCACTAAAATATAATATAATAGGTCTAAAAAAAATCCAAGAAAGGTTAATTAGAAAAAAAGTTATGAGTGATTCAATCTGAAAAAAAAACATTGTGAGCTTCTCCTGAAAATCGTATTTTGTCCCTTACTCAATTTAACCTACGATCGACGAATTATACTCTTGTCTGTCTGTATCCCATTACAAACCCCTTTCGCTTCAAAATTCATGCATCTTCGAATACAAGGTTAACGGTTATGCAATAGTTGTTAAACCACCCTTGCATTTGGACCAAAATTACCGCCAAAAATCGATTTTTCGAACACATCTAGTTTTCCACTACATAAAACGCCTACTCGGCATGCGAACTGACAGCTGAGGCGAGCGGCACTAATGGCCCTCTCTGGGTCCATACAGAAAGCCTTACAAACCATAAACATCTTTAACCAAGTCGGGTAAGATTGCTAATCGTCCGACTGGGAGCTGGTCTTCATCTGGACTTAAACTTAAAGTGTATTGTGAAGAGGTTTTGGGATATTGTGTGGGTGTACTTATATTAAGTAAGTGTTTAAGACTCCCTCTGAGCATAGAAGCCGCAGTTATTATCAAGGATCGGAAAACTTGAGAGTGCAAAATGTTGATTTAGAACCAATCTATGAGTTGAATAAGTTCGTTTACAGTCTACGGAAAAGTATGTATGTAAAACGGGTAGCTATCATTTTATCGAAAAACGTTTCACAACTGATTCGTTTCGCAAAATTGTCGTTTTAATGCATGCATTTTTTTCTGAAACTGTATATATTTCAGCATTTTTATAAAACAAACCTAACCTGAAATATTTACAGTTTCAGAAAAAATGCATGCATTGAAACAATAATTTTGCGAAACGAATCAGTTGTCGTTTTATGAAATACCATGTAAAACTCTTTATTGTACACAAAAACATGAAATTAACAGTTAACAAGAGAAACAGATGTACAAAGGCGAACTTATCCCTTGAAGGGATCTCTTCCAGTCGTGGTAAGGCCGTGGTGCCTATGGGTTTGATCTATTTATCTATGACTATGAATGGGTCATACTCACCGTAAGAAGCAAAAGTTGTCTCTCTTGTTGAAATAAACTTAAGATTTTTTTTTTATGTTAGATAGGCCAGACAAACGAACTAGTGGGACACCTGATGTTAAATGAACACCACTGTCCATAGACACCTGCAGCGCTTTACACGATGCCAGTGCGTTGTCGGCCCTAAAGGAGAGGGAATAGGGGAAGGAATAGATTTGTTTAAATGGGCCGAAAGTTGGGTAGGCGTCCCACACGCCTATGAAGACTTGACTAAAAAATATTGGCTATTGTGTATGACCCAGATAATACTCGTGGTAAATGAGAGTAGAATAGAAATTAAGTGAGGGAGCACTTTTTAGTCAAATTTTTATGTAAAGCACTTATTTTCTTTCTATTTTCTTCTTGTTTAGTAGGAAAATCGACCGATATGTTTTAAATTTGTATTTTAATCGGCACTGGAACTTTTCTCTAGTAGACAGAGCTATAATTTATAAAAATTAACTACTCCTTAGCGCTACCCCGCTTGCACGGCCTAGGGTTAAAAAAACATCGTTAACCTTGGATGAAAAGTAATTCTATACATTTTGACGCTATTTAACCCTGCGTTAGCAGTTAACCCGAAGATACGTAGCTAAACCTGATCCGTCCAAGCCCGCTTTATAATCAGTAATCACACACACTCTAGTTTAATCGAAAACCAATCTATCCACTCAGTTAACAGTTTATCGTAATTTAAGCATTAAAGAATTTATTAAGATTTTTTAACAAGACCGGTTTTTTATTTGTGTAGTACAGTCAGCATCAAAAGTAGCTGGTCACTTTAAAAGTGACCAAAGGTACAAAATTTGTACCTTGTCGCTCTACAGTTAGGTGCAAAACGTCATATTTGATTGACAATTTTATTGTTTTACTAGCTGTTCGCCCCCGTTGTATTTTTTTATTTAATTTCTTTCATAAGAACCTTCTCTTGACAATAACAAACGCAATAAAAAAAGATTATCCAATTTGGTGCAGTAAATCGGAAGTTATGCGCTTAGCAACACATTCAGCGATTCATTTTTTTTATATTATAGATTACGACAAAGTACAAAGGTGACCAGCTAGTTTTGATGCTGACCGTATCCGCAGCCAAATATAAAAATTAGTCACTTCATAGCTTTAGCACTGTGCTCCCGCTTGAGTCGAGCCGTGCCGTAAACCGAGACGGTAAGTAGATTTGAGCCGGCCCTAAACCGGCTTCGTTAGGGCGATCCCCTAGTTAACGTCACTTCAAGTTTGCCTTTGAACTTTATTTTTGCACTAGTAGTTAGAGAAAATCTACATTTAATAGATAGTTTTTTGATACGATAGGAACTGTAATAGTAGGTGTTTGTGTAATTGTAGGTAGTACCAGTATGTTAGTTATTTTGATTATAACCTTTTTTATTTACATTTTTTTTAATTTTTTTGGCTAACATCGAGTTAAAATTACTTGTTTGTTTTTATTTATTTTGGTTTGCCAACAGGTACAGCACTATAAAATAATTGTGTTAATGATACTTATGGACAGAATGATAACCCAATAATAGGCAAACACAGCAAGCATCTTAACCACAATCGATTACAGACTGGAACGTTTGACATTGCATTGTACTTCTTTGTCAGCAACCCATGAAAGAGTAGTCTGCGGACAAGGTCTATTATTATTATTATGTTTTCAGTTATGTCTAATATCGATTTAATTTATTGGTATGACATAAATTGACAAGATTTTTTTTGGACCGATGGAGTTAATGACACTTTTTTGGTTCACTTGCACTGGGGTAACTCATAGGCTACCTGCCTACTGGTGCTGCTGCTAGGACTCCTGTGTTGTCGCCGGCGGGCGGTCGCCGGTGCCGCGCGCGCCAAGTGCCGCGGGCCCGCGCCCGTCCCGCTCCCACCCGCCCGGCCGCCGCGCCTCTCGCTCGCGCCGGCGCGAACACGTGTTTATTTGTATGTTTTATCCTTCAGCGGCTTTAAACCCAACCCACCCCGACCGCAAAGTGCGCTCCGCGCCCGCCGCGCCCGCGCCGTCGCCGCCTCTCGCTCGCCGCCGCCGCCGCCGCTGCCGCGAGCACCGACTCGTCCGCGAAACTTTGTCCGAAGTCGACGGGCGCGGACGTACGCCGCGTATTAATAGCGACCGGACACCGCACCGCATCGCGACGACCGGAGCGCCCCACGCGAGTCGCTTCACAGCCGCGCCGCCCGACGCACGCACCCGCACGCACCCTCACGCGAACACGACACGTACAACGCGACACGAATCCGATTAGAAACAAAATCAAAAAAGCAAACCCGTCGAAAGCGAGAGCGACGTGCGTGACGGCTATCGCGTAAACACCGAGCGCAAAAAGTGCCGCCGTCAGTGAAACTAGTGAAAAGTTTTTTCGCCGAGCGCGGGGGAGCCACCCCTCGGCGCCGGAAAAAATCGGCTCCTCGCGCCCCTCGCGCGCCGCCCGCCGAACTTTTCATTCACCGAGGAAAAAAGTGTGGCAAGGCCGCTGTGACGTCACCGCGTCAAGTGGGCACGCGTGCGTTCCCTAGCAACGAGTTATCTCGCAGTTTCTGTTGATGGGACTGGGAGTGCGAGTACGCGTGTGTGGTGAGATGGCAGTGAGTGTGGTCCCGTGTGGTGTGTGGTGTAGCCAGTGATGTAGACAGCCGACCGAATGTGCAGCACGCAGCGGCCGCGGGTGGCGAGGATGCACCTGACGGGGGCCAGTAGCGGTGCCGTGTCCCCGGACACGAGCTCGACGCTGTTGCACGAGACTTATACGAAGATGACGTCCGATATCCTAGCGGAGCGGACGTTGGGGGACTTTATATCGGAGCACCCTGGGGAATTAGTGCGGACGGGAAGTCCTCACTTTGTCTGCACGGTGCTGCCTCCGCACTGGCGGTCGAACAAGACTTTGCCGGTTGCCTTCAAGGTAGTGGCCTTAGGGGATGTGGGCGACGGCACGCTGGTGACTGTCAGAGCCGGGAATGATGAAAACTGTTGTGCAGAGTTGCGGAACAGCTCTGCAGTGATGAAGAACCAGGTGGCCAAGTTCAATGACTTGAGGTTCGTCGGCCGCAGCGGTCGCGGTGAGTGCTGAAGGTGCAGTTATGATAAACAATGAATATTTTATTTATGTGATTTATCTCATACCAATTTATGGAAAAAATACTAATATAACGTATTCAAAACATACTAATTAGGTACAGAAAAAAAGAAAATTAAAAATATGTAAGGGTCCCAAAGTTGTGACGCAAAATCATGAAGCGAAATGCATAATATTTTCATCAGTATTTTCTGCAAAGTCACGTTATAATTTAACGTTAATCGCAATAACTCAATTACGTTTCGCCGCGGCGATTGACGAAAATTAAATTGCGTTGAGTGCCGTGCAATAAGTACCTATCACGATAATCTAACTTGAAATCACAGAAGTCGAGTTTTCTAAATCCTGTCCTAATAATAATATAAATGAGAAAGTTTATTAAGATGTTTGGATGTTCGGACATTTGAACGATTGCTAGTCAATTACGCAATTAATTATAATTACCTATGTTTTATTTCGAACAGCAACTCTTCTACTAAACAGCAATTTCCCTACCCTTTTTTTTCATTCGTTTTCTGAGGTAATTTTTTGCATACGTTGAATATTTTATAAACAACTAGCTGCCTGACCCGGCTTCGCACCGCTTGACTTCTAATACAAAAAAAAACAACATTTTCTTTACAAAACTTCTCTCGATAGTTATGAACACAACGAAATAAAAATTATACGCGTACATACAATTTCTGCAATTTTTTATTCATATAGATAGACAGTGTCATGTGAACTTTAGTTTTTTTCTACTTATGTGAATAAAATTTAAATTTTAAAATTTTTTGCTCTGAAATCTGAAAACTTGATAATAAATATTAATCACTGCCTAACTGTTGCCCGCGACTCCTTATTGCTATCCCATGGGAACTATGGAATTTTCCGGGGTAAAAAGTATCCTATATGTCAATCCAGGTTATAAACTATCTGTGTGCCTAATTTCGTCAGAATACGTCAAATCGTTTTGGAGTGAGAGTAAAAGACATCTATACATTCATCCATTTACGTGTTTATAAATTACCAACTTAGAGTACTAGGTTATCGAAACAATTCTTTTCTAGATAAATTTATGTCGGGGCTATGCAAAAAGGCCTATTTGTGTCGCTAGCGCAAAGCATTTAGGTTCAACAGGAATTGCCTTCAGTTTATATTTGCACTATACTTTTTTGCCGTTTCTCGATAGTGGAATAGTGGTGAGATGTGATAATTTTTGTTAGGCAATCCGAAGAATGAGTGTGAGTTAGGTATGTCGGTGTATGTGTTTAATATGTAACAAACAACTCGGAGTAAAATATAAGGTAACGCAATGGAAATTGACTGGCACATGCCTCTTATGCACGTGTTTAAAATTTTGTGATGTTCATTATGATCACCCAGAACAAAATATAAAATGTATAATGACCAAGGTGATCGTGTACCTACTTTAGTTGCAGCCATTCTCTATTTAGCTTTTATGTAGACCATTGATGAGAATCCCAGTTCATTCAAGTGTAAAAAGTGATAAACTATACTTAAGTACTACCTATAACGTTGCTAGCTTTTTCAATTAACTAACATTTAAAATAATTAATCTAAAATATTTAAATATTAAACTTGTAAAGGGGTCGCGTATTCAAGAAATATTGAAAAAAAACTGTACTAAACTATACTTGTATCTATTTAATTCTTCCTAAGTATCCATTTTCAAGACCCTTAAAGTTTCAAAGAATTCTTATTCTTTCTTTTTTTAATTGCATTTTAGAAATAAACTCAAGTTCCAAAAACACTTGCAGCCAACCCTAATTTTACTTTTAAAAACGATAACAATAACATTTATGTAAAGGAACTCCCGAACTGGGGCAAAAGTCCGTGACATTGGGGAACTTGGCTAAACTTTTTCGCGCAAACTTAAGAAAGTTGAATGTCAAATAAGGAGGGCGGGATATTTGGGCGGCTACTTCCGCCCTTCGGTCCGCCCTGTCTTGAAGAAGTTTACTTTTTGCACTCCTGTATAAGGAAATTCAACGCGTTTTTTCTTAAACTTATAACTTGTAATAGGTTGTAGAAATTAAACTGAATTTTGATGGTCAATTTGCTGTTAGACTTCTGAAACTTATGAACACTTGTCGATTGCTAACAAGTAATTGGTCAAGTAAAATACAAATACCGACAGTTGTGTATGGAAATCATTGCGATTCTGAACCTGTAAAATGCTATTTATAGCCTCGTAAATTCCAGTGTACCTTAAAAAGTACAAACCAATTATAAGAATAAATACCCAATGTACAATGTGGAGTACAAATTTTTAAAAGAAATAAGGACTCTTAATATGTTGATATAATTTTCAAAATTAGATATAATTCACTACAAGATATAATTCACTGGGAATTCTTGGCGCGGTTTACAGTGCTGTCTGTTATAAAAATCAAGGCTTACGAGGATAAGATAAGAGTGAACGCGTTTAATTTATGTATTGGTATTTTTGCAATGACTGTGATAGTGAAAGGATGAATGTTTGTATGTATTTTTAATAAATCAGTAAATTAAGTAACATTGTTATTTTCCAGGAAATGAACAAATTAAAAATCAATAGTTTTGTAAAAAGTTATCTTTCATACGATAACATTTGTGAAAAATCAATCAAGAATCAGAGTTATTTATTTATTTCAAACATTTGAACAAGTATGCCTAATGCGATAATGTAGCCAAAAATTACTTTTAAAATGAAACTTTAATTACATAGTAAGATATATTAAATAATTCAACCCTTGTGAACTCACTCAGAGCACAAAAAATAAATCGACATTTTCAGAAACAATGTTGAGGTGCGAAGCGCGCGTGTCAGCGCTATAACATTATAATTAATTTGTGTTTAAATAGTTTGTGCACAAATTTATATTGTTGTAGTGCCTAACTAAAAAAAAGTAATTAGACAATAGATTAACCCCTCGTATGCGGGAAGTGAAAAAAATTTCATATAAAAATGTCCACTGATAAAGATTTAAAAAATACAAAAAGAATGCCTTAAATTGGTCACGATTCTGTGTCTTAAGTAGGTATGTATACAAGGGGTTAATAATACCTATGTTGTGTAATGACTCTAAAGAAATCCAGCATACGCAAACTAGATGTCAAATCAACTGTGATGATCAAATAGGTACAATCTTGCCGTCGCATGGCGTTCAATCTATTCATCAATTTTATCATTGCCACTTTGTGCCTTATTGTACCTAAGCAGCTGTATTTAAATTAAGAATTCGATTTTAACTTTGTTGGACCTTCAACTCCAAAACAATAATAATAAATTAAAAAAAATAGGTAGTACGTTTGACACCAATTGAGCTAGTCCCAAACTAAGTAAAGCTATGCTATGTGTAACTATCAAGGCTCGGAAAAACGCCCGTCATTTTGAAAACATAACCCTGTTCCGTACAATAGAGACTTCCTTATATTGTTAATAAAAAATATAATTATTTTATAGATTTATGATACTATAATTTATATGTAACAAATATTTAGCGACAATTCAATAACACTGGAATAGTTATGGGGAAAAATTATAATCGCGAATTAAAAAAAAGACTATTTTTAGGGTTCCGTACCTCAAAAGGAAAAAACGGAACCCTTATAGGATCACTTTGTTGTCCGTCCGTCCGTCTGTCTGTCAAGACCCTTTTTCTCAGGAACGCGTGGAGGTATCAAGCTGAAATTTATATCAAATACTCAAGTCTACTGTCCCTTGGAGCTGTGAAAAAATCAAACTTCTAAGCCAACGCAATCAAAAGATACAGCCGTTTATGACGCAAATTTCTGCATATTTTCGAAACTCGCAAGGGAATCAAAACCTAAAGGGTACTTCCCGTGAACTCAGAATCTTGAAATTTGGTACGAAGCAAGGTCTTATAGCACAGATAAAGGAAAAATTGCGAAAAGCATAATTTTTTTTGTCTGTCTGTCTATATCAGTAAACAACGCACATTTTCGACACTCGCAAGGGAATCAAAACCTACAGGATACTTCCCGTGAACTCAGAACCTTGAAATTTGGTACGAAGCAAGGTATTATAGCATAGATAAAGGAAAAATTGCGAAAAGCATAATTTTTTTTGTCTGTCTGTCTATATCAGTAACCAAATCTACAATGATCCCACACTGCGCACATTTTGCTTAGGAGCAGGGGTCTTCTAAGACTGGATGTTCATAGATACATATAAATTTGTACGGAACCCTCGGTGCGCGAGTCCGACTCGCACTTGGCTGGTTTTTTTTTTACAAATTTTCAGTTGTAAATGCACAATGACGTGAATTTAAGACCCATATATGAGTCGATAAAAATCGTTCACAGTCAACAGATGTCATTTAGGCACATTGTCAACGATTAAAATATGCCCAGATGACGTGCGTAGACTGTGAATGAATTTTCTCGACTCATAAATGGGTCTTAAATTCAAGTCATTGTGCATTTACAACTGAAAATTTGTAAAAAATGGTCGTTTTTTTAGAAATAAAGTACCTAATGATTTTTTTCTTAAGTAAAAAACACTAAGTACTCTATGTACCTACCTACTTACCTACATATATTTTAAGAAAATTCTTTTCACTTCTCATGCTCTTAAAATGTTACTTTAGTCTCTGCATATCGGGACTAAAGCTCCTTTTTAATCTCTAGGGAATAAAGTATTTTTTTTATTTACTTTGGAAACCTACCACTCAAGGTGTTTGTGAATGGAGGATTATCACCATATTCAGTGACTGTGTATAATCAAACCGCAATCTGAACGGGACGGTCAGAACTGTCATTTCATACGTCATCGTTTTTCATATTTTGTAATGCATCTAATTGTTACTGTTCCAAATAAAGATTTATTATTATTATTATGTTGGTACGGGTTTCCGATCACGGGCCCATGGGGACCCGGTCATTTGAAAGGCATTCATGGGGCCGAAGCCAACATGAAGAGGCCTTTGGTACCATATAATATAAATGAGATGGGCGCAACTACGGAGGTCTATCCCCTAATACACCATGGGGATGTGCTAGCGGACAGTCCTCCACAGTTGCCAAACTATTGGCAGGTAGGATGCGACGTGGAATTGGTTATGAGGTTGGAATGTTGTGGACAGGATTACCGGGCTATGGAGTGAGATAACGGACACCTACCATTTCAATATCTCATAACCTGAACTTTTGGTAGGCGGTGACTCGCCATTCACTAAATGGGCACCTCAAACTATTGCCCGCTCGGGGCAACGAGGCGGCAACATTGGTGTGAACGGCTAAGGATGGAGAGGTGTTCCTGGACTTTAAACTTCAAAATGCCAACTCGCCACTTACGGCCAAACACATCAATTTTTCGAGCATTTAGCTCTTGCGTTCCACTCTAGGCGGCCAACAAAGGCAAATTAGAGGCGGGGTGGGTGTGTAACTGTGTGTGAGTGTGTGTATAAGCGCATGTGTGTATGTGTACCCCTGGAGGTCTCGGGTTCGTGGTGTCGCTACGCACCAACAGCTCGCCACAAGCCGCCCTGCGATGACTGACTGCACTGGTGACACGACAACACCACATCCCTATGATGAGGATGATGAGGTCGTCACATCCCTACGCCTTTTATTATTATTATTATTATTATTATTATACATATTTTGACGTAAGCATATTTTATAGAAGTACTGTCAACTCCTATCCCTTTCTAAACTCGCCCTGATAATACACATAGACAATTTTACAGCCTTCCACAGACCGAATCGCGGGGCATGCGCGCGACGCCACAGAGCGTGCGGAGCGCACTTCGGTTTGTGAAAGCCTTTAGGGCGTGGAAATAACCTCAAAGTGACAACTGTGCAAAAATATTTAAAAAACCGGCCTAGTGCGAGTCGGACTCGCGCACGAAGGGTTCCGTAATCTATAAAAACGGCAAAATAAAAAAAAAACGTTTGTTGTATGGGAGCCCCCTTAAATATTTAATTTAATCTGTTTTTTAGTATTTGTTGTTATCGGGGCAACCGAAATACATCATCTGTGAAAATTTCAACTGTCTAGCTATCACGGTTAGTGAGATACTGCCTGGTGACAGACGCACAGACGGACGGATAGCGAAGTCTCAGTAATACCGTCCCGTTTTTACCCTTTAGGTACGGAACCTTTAAAACATTAACTTCGTGAAACGCGATGAATAATTACGAATATTAATCCATTTAATCCAATTAGTTTTAAAATACAGTTTTCAAGTTTGAATCTGTTGGCTAAAATATGCAAGCATTTTAAGCGTCACTTTACAAAAAAAAGATAAGATAAACCACGAAACAAATGTTATTGCTATTTAAATTTTGAACAGATATCCATTGCTCGAATTGAGCGCACGCTGTAAAAAAGTAATATTGTAATTTGTTTAAAGCGTCGTTTTTTTTCGTCGCGTTCAAAGTGAAAAGTAACTCGAGACTAAAAACCATAAATGTCATAATGGCTTGTTTTAGTCCCTTGTTAAACAATCTACTGTTAATTTGCACGGTCAAGATAACCAATAAATTTAGAATGTGACATAAAAATGCATAATATATTGATTCAAGCCGAGAATGTTTACTCCATATTTATGTATTTACAAGCTATGCTAAGTCCAGTTTTAACCGACTACAAAAAGGAACAGATTTTCATTTCGGTTATATATTTTTTTAGCAAGAAATATTTTTGCTATGCTTTACTTTATCAATATTTATACATACCTACTCGTAGACTCTCGAGTAGAAGTTTTTACTGTCACTAACTTGCATGGCAAATTCGACGTCTTTAATAATTATACTTACTAAGAAGTATGAAGCAAAAATTATAAATCTCATTTTTTTCCTATCCCGTGATAACAAATTTCGAAAAATCCCTTCTTAGTGTACCTCTATGAAACTCAAGCTACATGTGTGCGAAATTTCAAGTCTTTACCTTCAGCAGTTTGGGCTATGCGTCGATATGGTCAGTCAGTCAGGAATTTGAATTTTATGTCGTCAACCGTAGAGTCAATTGAGGTAAGGGTGAGGCCACACGAGCGTAATTTTGTGAGTCGTGAGCGGCAGAATTTCGGTCCGCGCCATACAATATGCGCGCCATCACGTGACACAATGTATGGCGCAACCGAAATTCTGCCGCTCACAACTCACAAAATTACGCTCGTGTGGCCTCACCCTAAGGGACAAAATGAGTTGAGTATACAGTTTTGTTTAGAATTTTCCACTCTTTCGAATGGTAAATAAGAAAAAATTCTAGCTTAAAAAAATATCCCTTACTCCATTTATATTTTAGGGCTCAAAGTCGCATTAGTCCCAAAATAACAGTGTATCTGAAAAATATCAAAAAACAGTAACTTCAATTGGCGTTATTACCACCGCAGACCCACTTTGATTAAGGTAAGGGTCTACAACCTCAAAGAATTATTTACGTAAGGGACATGACTATAAAGTACAGTAGTAGTTTACGTACGTAAATGTCAATTTAGTGTAAGGGACATGACTATAAAGTACATGGTCTGTAAGGGACATTATAAACAAAATAAGTTGGTGTAGGGGACATCTAAGCTATTTTCTAAAATAAGTAAATTATTTAAATATAATGTTACCACGCGGCGGACACGACGTACAAATACGCGTTCTTGAATCTACATAAGCACGACGACGTCTGGGGGGTTACTACGAAATTCGAAGTTCGAAGTTCGGATCGTGTGGTCCCTCTCACTCTCGTAATAAATACCATTAGCGTGAGCGGAACGGCATGAAACGAAGTTCGAATTTCGCGCTTCGTAGTATAGGGCCTGTACACGCGTACGCCTACATACATCGCGCGCGCACTCTTCTGGTTTCTGGCGGTTTCCGGCTATCTGCGCCTTGAGGGGTGGGGTAATTCAAATCGGTGCGGGGCGGACCGTTTCCATTCTGTACGTCAGTACTATTATATATTCTGTGATGTTACACAAGCAGATAGAGCTCTAAAATATAAGATAATAGGTCTAAAAATATCCACGAAAGGTTAATTACAAAAAAGGAATGAGTGATTTAATCCAAAACAAAACTTTATCGGCCTCTCCTGAATAATCGTATTTGTCCCTTTCCTCAATTGAACCTATGATCGATGATATATAGATTTTACACGAAGGCTCTACGCTGCAACTGTACAGCGTCCTTACCTTTTATGCCTTTATGCAATTAATAATCGTAATGCAAAGAATTAAGGGGCTAAATTCAGGAACGACCCAAAAAAAAAAAAAATATATTAGGGGACAATCTTACACAAATCGACCTAGTCCCAAACTAAGCAAAGCTTGTACTATGGGTACTAGACGACGATAAACATACTTATATAGATAAATAAATACTTAAATACATAGAAAACATCCATAACTCAGGAACAAAAAATATTCGTGCTCATCACACAATTCACACAAATAAATGCCCTTACCGGGATTTGAACCCAGGACCTCTTGCTTCGTAGGCAGGGTCACTACCAACTAGGCTAAAGCGGTCGTGGTCATGGTTTGCGAATGGTAATTCAATCGTTTGCGAGAGGATAAGGAGAGGATAGGGATGAACTGCTATTCAGGAACGCCAAAAATCACTGGTTTGCGAGAGTTTTGAGCTGAGATTGGGGTGAACCTTATTTTTCTTTCTAGCAGTTCATTTTAATAGCAGTTCATCCCTATCCTCTCGCAAACGATCGAATTACCGCTCGCAAACCGTGTTGGGCCGTTCCTGAATTTAGCCCAAGGTCTACTAACAAAACCTTTTACTTCCAAAAAGCACTGAAGAAGGAAAAATATGTATATATTATGTCATGTTAATATAGTATATTTGGGTCAATCAACTTTTTTTTGTCAACAATTTTCTGCAACTTTCTATGAAAACCGAAATAATTAAAAAACTAATTATTTTTCCTACTTTAAAGTATACTTTTCAAAACGCTAGATTTTTGTAGTCAATAATGGTATAATTGCCATATTTATTTTATTTTGTTTAGCTTCTATTTCGTTGGTGACCCAGCGGACAATGATGTCCCCGAAATTTGTATGGAAATAGTGGTATGTCCCCTGGGTCACCGGATTTTTTCATAAAAATACTTATTTTTTTTTGTTTTCACATACGCACTATGATAAACAGTTTATCTAGTTACTACAAAATCATGGTTTCACTAACCAGAGATTACAGAGTTACTTGTAAAGGAGTAAATAGAAGAAAACAAAAAAAAGTTGATTGGCCCATTTATGTATCATTCCGTGAGTCACAGACGGTTCTGACAGAAAATCAGCGCTGCAGGCGTCTAACGCCTCAGCATAATGCTGAGTCAGCGACCGTTTCACTTTTGCGGGGACACACATGCAGAATTGTGTATGTATATTTATTACTCCGTTGTTTGTTATCTTTGTTTATTTGTATGAAATTGTGTGTACTTTCTTGTATTTGTGTGTCTTGTAAAAGTGAATAAACATCTTCTTTCTTTAATGAAACAACTCGCCGATAGTCCATTAGTTGGCTACTTGTTGGCTAGCACACCAAAACTAACACTCATCTCAAATCGATCCGCAAACTCATAACGCGTCAACTCGGCCGTGAAACTGCACGACGCAACTTGCGGCTTCTACCCACTACCCCAAACCAGAGGCCGACCATAAATGAAATGGTAGTTTTCCGCGGCTAACCGGCCCGGTTAACCGGGTAGCCGGGTACTCGGGTACCCGGGTATACCCGCTGTGGCCACGTTATGGTTGACAAGAGCTGTTACGGTTGACGCGAGGCTACACGCCGAGGATTGCGTGTTGCGACGTGGCGTGTGGCATGAATCGCGTTCTTTTTAATGAGACTTCGATGTTGTTTTGTTTTTTCATGTGACATGCGGCGTTGGATGTTCGATTTAATACGCACGTGTTTGTCTTGCTGTTGAGATTTTAGTAAATAACGAAAAAATACGGATAACTCACGGCTATGATCGAGTTTAGCTCGACATGTTTCGGGCTAATCCGTAGCCCTTTTTAAAAAGTTGTTTTTTACACAACAATGAAATTTGTTGCAATATTTCTGAAGAGTTTAGCCCTTTAGCAATGTTTTATTTTATTTTAGATTGGCCGTCAAAAAATACTTAAACTTCTCCTTCTGATAATGTAGCTAACAATAACGACTTTTACGGACCTTTTTGAGAAAATCATTTTCTACACATTTTTGATTGTGATGCTTAATAATTGCATTATCATTGAAGCTCTAGGTAAACGTGTACTGACAACACTTTCAAGATATAAGGCAACAAATGTGCACAATCTCTACCGAATCGAGAACATTGGAGCAGTTTAGGTGCTCAAAATAAAATATCAGACCATGCGCTTAAGCTCACAGCTCGTAAAAGCAGATTATAACCGCATTGAAAAGTTAAGATCGACTCTATTTATTTAGACAATAGACTACAAAATACACTAACAGAATAATGGCAAGCATAACTTTATTTGTATTTTACAACCAACCAACACTCAACAAAAACTTACTCTGTAGATGAAGCACTAAAGGATATCATGAAATTTGATTGGATTATCGGCTCTAATAGCCTTGTCATAAGAAGAAAAATAATAATATGAACGTTCAGATATTTTAATGCACCTAGAGACGTAATATCAGAATGTGCCCGAAGCATGATTTCACAGAAAGAGACTTAATAAAACTGTTAACGAGTTTCGCATTTATTTAAACAGCATCCAGATTAAAACTAAAAAAATACCAAAGCTCTCAACCGACCACAATATAAATTCGAAAAGAATTCTTCAAAGGAAAAAATTGAAATGGCTACGCGACCACAGGCGGCTCCGCCCCGCAAGACGCTTCCCGCCCGCTTCCATTGGCTGGAAAACGGGGAGGCGGGCCGGCCCAAGTCTTCAGACTAACTTTTCATTTGCACAACTCTAAAATATTGCGTCAGATTAAAAGCAAAGGAAGTTCGTGCGGCGAGCGCGAACGGCTTTTTTGTGAGACTCTAAGTAATATGTAGTAAATCTTGGGTATCCATTAATATTCGCTTGGGGCGGTCGCAAAGGCTGTCGGAGTCGGTATAAGGTAGACGGGAAACTTGATTTCGTTTCTTTTAATTTTTTTAAAGCTCTTTAATTATACAATCGTTTTAGTTTATACTAGAGTTTGGCTTGAAAAAAGGTTACAGTAACATTTTTAAAGCACAACTTTCGCTTAAACAACGCCAGGTTTCGACTACAGGCGAATTGAGACGAAGCAGAGGTTCCCTGCGACAGGGTTCTACCGAGTATCACACATGAACTTGTCAAGGTATTTTTTCGTGTGATAATAGACGTGCTACATACTTCGTATTATATTATTACTATCTTTAGTCTGCCATGCAAAATATATTGCCCTAATAATTTGTAGTATAATAGAACTCCGGTACTTGGCTTACTTTATAATGTTGTTTCATGAAGTTAACAAAAATAGTAGTGTTACCTCGTACTTACACGTAATTTAATTTTTAGATTACTTAATAAGTAGTTTTATCAATTCGAGTTTTAAAGGTTTCACATCTCTAGTCCGTGGTTTTGACACCTGTCACCTGCACCATGCTACATTGGAAATAGTATAAGTACAGATCGTTCACGAGAGCTGGCACGAATGGATAGAATGAGCGAATGAAAGTATCTATGTGTTACCTATTAGAATACACTTCACACAGATATGAATACAACATGCATCAGTCGGGTCTCATTCTAAATCCCCAACATCGTTTGTCCTAATGTAATGTTTGTCCTAATGATCGTTTGTCCTAACACTTTTTTTCTCGGAAACCGTGAATTTTTCAGGAACTTTTTTGTGATTATCCTCTAGAACTCTATAGGTTAGGTTAGGTTTGTTTTATAAAAATCTAGAACAATTAATAGATTTTAAATAAAAAGAGTTAGGACAAACGATCATTAGGACAAACATTACAATAGGACAAATAATCATTAGGGATTTATATATAGAGCCGCATCAGTCATTTTCCTACAAAATTGTCAAAATTACATTACTTTCGTTCAATCCTACCATTACCGTTCAATACTACCGTAATACCGTTCAATACTACCTTACGTGTGCACAGAAAATCAAAAATATTTTCTAGCAAGTATTAAAACTATAATTATTCCTACAACACAAAGTGTAACCAGCCAAGACTTTTTGTATTTCCCACCATAATTTGTGTAATATTTCAGTAGCCATACTTTACCCGTATGGTGTTGGATTTAGAATTACACCTCTCCATTTCTTTCGTAGATGTCGTAAGAAGCGACTAAGGAAATAGGTCAAGGTATATTGTAGGCGATATATTGTACCACTTTTACCTAACGAACTGAAACAATTACTTTGTTCACCCGCTACCTTACGATAGTTACGTTTATGTAATGCGTGTTCATGCAGTTCCTCCACCTCCACACTGTATGAACACACATAAATCACACAAACCAAACTATCACCAATTCACCACCACCAATTCACCACCACCAAACTACGCTGACGCATTTCGAACTCAACTCAAGAGTTCGAAACGCGTCAGTGTAGTTTGGTGGTGGTGATAGTTGGGTTTGTGTGTGTTCGTACAATGTGGAGGTGGAGGATCTACATAAACACGCATTTCTTACATAAACGTAACTATCGTAAGGTCACGGGTGAGCAAAGTAATTGTTTCAGTTCATTAATATGGACCTCCACAAAGTAACGCCTGATACAATAAACTTTTTCACCTCAGCACCTCAAACAGGCAGGTTTTGCTACTAAAAAACAGTGAGCAAAATCCGATTTTGCTCACTGCGTGAGACAAAGTAGCTTTTTAAATATTTTTTTTAAATGTCGAGGACAATGCCATCATTCATCCTTCCCATGTGCTGAATTCGAAAGATTTCAACTTCAGTTTGATCTGTCACTTTCATTTCGATACGAAAAGAGCGAGAAATAAGATCAAATCGATTCTAAGTTCGATTTCAATATACTAAAATAAACGAACGATTGAACGTTCGGATACTCATAATACGTACATAACCTTAAAATTGTAATTCGTCTGTTAAGGTTTTAAATTTAATTATGGTACTTTATTAATAACTGGATTACATTTTTATATAAATAATCAAATAGTAAAAATGTTGTAGAAAAATACAATGTTTAACATGTATCTATATAATTATTAATAATTTTAACAATCTTGAACATCGTGATAAATATCGGGGGCAATGTCGGAACGCATCTTTAAAAATAGCGGGATTCAAATTTTAATTCTTTTCTTCTTCTGTTTCGCTAGCTGCTGAGTTCGATATCTAGAGTTTGATACACGATAATGGCAATTTGGAAATTATAAGAATAGTAATAAGTACTTATTTAATAATTTTTTTTTACTATGATATGAGTGAGTCCAGTGACGAAGTCAACAATTGAACATCAGACGAATTAAGGCAGTAATACAAAATGCAGATTTAAGTTTCTTACTTGAAAAGTCTCGCGAAAAATATTTAAAAGCTTATGATATTTTTAAGCAATGGAGACTAGCAAAGGGTGCAAACACTTTTTCGGATACTGTATTGTTATATAGGAACAATTATGGAGTATTTACTCAATGTTGAAAACCACAACAAAGACAAAAAGACGACCTTTAACAATTTATTATGTTCTCGCTGCTGAGGTGAAAAGTTGTATGTGTCACACGAGACCAAAGTTTTTTTGCATCTCGTGTATTTGAATCACTCGCGCACTCAGGATTCTAACTTAGAATCACTCGCTCACGCTCGTGATTCAACTATAGAATCCTTCGCTGACTCGTGATTCAAAATCAACACTCGCAGTAAAAACCAACTTTGCTCTCTTGTTGCACAAATAACTATTATCTAACATTAAACCTGAAATTTTATTACTCAAAGTAGCCCCGAATCGTAAATGTAGACGTAATGTGTGTAACTATTAGTTAGATATTCCAAATCTACCTTCCACTATAATTAACCTCCAGAATCGCGTGATCTTAGCTTACATCAGCATATTAATTCGCCCAATTAGCACCACGTCGCATTAGCGCATTGTCGGCTGCAATGGCGGCTGCGTTTGACAGCTGTCACAATGACAGCCGCTCGGTGTTGCCAGAGATTGGGTGATTAAAAGTTTTATTGGGTCTTATCTTGTGCGGGTTTAATGGAGTCGGAAAGGGCTTTGAAGTGAATAGATGCTGAAAAGGTATGTATCTATATAGTACCGAAAGGCTACAATTACGTTAATATGGCATAATAGTATCCTCCTGAGGTCCGATGTCCTATTATTAGGACTTATTCTAATGTGACATTGAACTCAATTCATTAGTGAAAAAGTTTATACTTCATTAAAACAAAATTTGACGTGGGCCGCAGGAGGTAACTCAATCTTATACCTATATGTAAAAGTTTACAGGCGTGCCTATTTTGTTTTAAATTGACAATTGCTTAAGTACCCAGGGGTCCTAGCGCCATAAAGCTCTTTAAGGAAATTTCTAAGAGGTTAGTCGACGTCACAGGTGACCGAAGAGCTGGCAGCTTCCTCGGACAAAGAATTAGCTTAGCTATTCAAAGAGGAAACGCTGCCAGCATCTTCGGCACCTTGCCTAAGGGGACTAGCTTTCAGAATATGTTTTAGTTATATTTTACATTTTTGTTTTCTTTTTTCTTATTGTACATATTTTTTTTTAGTCTAGGATAGTTGTACATATGTAATATATATTTAGTTATTAATGGATTAAATCCAATTAGATTTTAAGCATTTTTAGATAACACAATACAATTTCCTAATATTTTGGAGAGCAATTTTGTTACAGACATTGACGAGTACCCAGGTCCCCTGCATATCGGGACTAAAGCTCTTTTTTGATCTCAAGGGATTAAAGTAAATTTTTTTTAATTGACTATGGAAACCCCTAAACTACCAATCACGGTGTATGTGAATGGAGGATTATCGCCATTTTCAGTAACTGGGTATAGACAATTTTAAAGCTTTCCACAGACCGAAGCGCGCTGCGGACGCACTGTAGTGCCCTGCGCTTCGGTCTGTTTCCACAGACCTTTAGGGCGTGGAAATAACCTCAAAATGACAACTGTATAAAAAATATTTAAAAAATAATAATTAATTTCGTGAAACACATTGAATAATTACGAATATTAATTTATTTAATTATAAAATATTAAAGATGAATTCATTTTATTTTGCACGTAAAGAAAGATTTCCTTTAGCTTAGGTGTTTTTAATTTTTTTTTTTTTAAAAAACGCTGTCGGCAAAGCAGTTCCCTGCTCTGTCGATAAAATAGCAATCCGCACTGTCGGCAAAGCAGTGCTGGAGTGTACGGTAGATAGAGCAGTTACGTTTGAATGTTAATATGGCGTGACTTCAAAATAATGCGATGTCAGTTGCATTTAATTGTAAATAGAAAGTATAATTAGATATAATTTAACAAAGAATTGGCATATAGAAAATAAACTTAAAAAGTCGTTTCTTTATTCACGGGTAAGTGTTTCAGTTAACAATATATTTTGTGTGTGAACTTAGTTAATTTATTTGCCGATTCTAATGAATGAACAATTATCATTCTTACATGCATAGTCCAATTAGTTTTAACATAGTCTTTAAGTTAGAATCTGTTGGCTAATTATGCAAGCATTTAAAGCGTCACTTTACAAAAAAATATAAAAGAAAAGAAAAGACAGCGGTATTTTTTTTGCTATTTGAATTTTGAACAGATGTCCATTGCTCGTATTGAGCATACGTTGTAAAAAAGTAATTTTGTACGTAGTTTTTTTCCTCGCATTCAAAGTGAAAAGTAGAGTGTTTAACGCGGGACTAAACTACCATAATGACATCTCGAATTATAGCCTCCCTCGCTATCGCTCGGGTGGCTAAATATCTCGTGTCATTATGGCTTGTTTTAGTCCCTTGTTGAACAATCTACTATAATCTATTCAGGAACGAATGTTCATTATCATTACAATAAGTAATGTGTATGCCAAACTGCTTTTAACAATAATTACAAAAACAAACTACCTATTCATATTTTCACACGTACAGTTTTCTTACACTCGTATCTCAAAGAAATTCTAGGCCAAACCTACCAAAACTATAGTCATAAAGTAGCATAAAACGTCCTTTACACCTATAGCGACCCTATAAAACAAATGTCGTGCCAAAACCAAGTTTATCTTCGAGGCAGTTACGAAGGTACAAACAGAACACGTCAGTCATTTGATCGTGTCACTTCAGGCGTGGAAATTGGGAGCTCGTAAAAACTGCTGGTCAAAGAATAAGAGGGGGTAGATGGAGAAGTTAATTTACAGTGTGATTTTTACACTTTTTGGGTAGATTCTGTCATTTGTTTAAAAAACAGGTTTGAAACTAAATTTTGCGAGTTCATTATGGTTATACTGAGCTACAAGCAAAGAAGCAAATCGCTTGAATACATCCTGAAAAGTAAACATTAAAAAAAACTTGAAAAAATCATAAGTCAAAAACTATTACAAGTAGGATGTTCATACTCGGCTGAAATATTCTTCATTACAAGAGGTAGGTACTCAGAAAAAAAAACCGGAGCCCATTTGATGTAAGGGCCGAATACTATGAAAACCCGACTATAGCCTTCAATCGTGGGGATTTTAAAAAGCCGTGGTAGCCTAGTGGTTATTGGTGTGGCCAAGCTGAGGGTCGAAGGTCTAAGTACCACCTCTAAGTATTTCGAAGTTTACGTGAAGTTTGAAATTACGTTTGAAATTTACAAATAACTTTACGCTGAAGGAAAACATCGTGAGAAAAACTTCACATACATGCGAAGAAAGTCAATGATGCGTCTGAAGGTCCCAACCCACACTAGGCCCGCATGTTAGCTACGGCTCAACCCCTCTCATTTCAAAAGGCCTGTACCCTGCAGTGGGACATATATAGGCTGTGATGAAAATGATGATTGTTGTGAAATCTGGCAGAATTTTCTAGTTGGGTAAATATGAATATGAGTAAGTTTTTGCACAGTCTACGTACCGTACAGTCTACACTTGTATAGTCTTAGGTCACAGGTATCGTGAGCCATGGCATTAAGTAGAGGTTATTTATTTAGGCGCGGTGGCGCGCCGCGGCTGGCACGGCCAGTCTCGTCGCTTAAACGCTCGCTTTTTTGAGCGACGAGCAATTACAAGTGCTAGATTACGCAACTAGTTTAGAGTTAGACAGGTTGGTGGGGTGTGAATTTTCACCCGACTGTCGAAGGAGGGTTATGTTTTTCGAGCGTATGTATTTATGTATGTATGTGTCTTTTGGCACGCTCTGCAGCTTAAACGGCTCAATAGATTTTGAAGTGTGACGTGTCATTAGATTTGTCTCAGTTCTGCGAGTTCCCGAAATTTCCATGGGAACGGGAATTATACAGGCGGGTTTTTTACACCTGTATTGAAATTAAAGTTATTTATTGATTTAAGTTCTTGGCACAGGCACTGTCGCTGCTATACGATCTTTCGTTGATATATCAATGGTCGAAAGAAAGCCAGTTATTTTGCTTTTGAGTGAATAACGACGACGTTATAAGCAATGCACCATCACTCCAGTAGTTTTGCATGGCTTCTTTTTGTTACCGCTGTTAAATGTACGACGTTTTGAATTCCACCTCATTAAGTCATCATCATCCTCTCCTAGCCGTTTACGGCCACAGCGACTGTTTCCTATCATTGAGAGCGTCGTTGATGTGCTCTTAAGTGGCTGCCGTAGCCGATTTTTCCAACGAAAGTTCTGCCACACTCGCCACAGCTCAGCGCCCTTCCGACGTAGTTATAGTTTATGGCCGTAGGTAGTCTGGCCTTCAGCTCGTCGCGTTTAGACCTATTCCGCTACAGAGACTAGCCTCAAAGTCACACACTTTAGAAGCACCGTCTGCCTCCAATCGTGGTCGGTCTTTTGCTAAAGTCTCCCACTTAGATGGATCAATATTAATTAAGGAATTAAATATTTCATCGTAATCTCACAATGCTTTCGGCCGTAGTAGTCCAGTAGGGATTGGGATCTTCACACACACTTTTGAATTTATCCCCAGGTGTGTGCAGGATTCATGCACTCATGGTAAATTCCAAATGTAATTTCGTTCATAAATTCTAAAAGACAGACGTGCGAACCCGGTTTGAATCCACAACCCTCTGTTTGAGAAGCCATCATCATATTAGCCAAAAAATATCCACTGCAGGATAGAAGCCTCCCCCAAAGAGTTCCACAGCAATCGGTTCTGCGCTGCCCGGATCCAAGCGGTTTCCGCGATCCTTCCCAGATAGTCGGTTTATCTTGATGGTAGCTTCCACAGATACTTCATACTTTATCGGAAAAGTTCGTAATTATCGTGCTCTCTCAATTAGCTTCAGCATCCATCTTACATTTTTCACTTTGACATTTGACACTAAACAATAAAGTTCCATATTAATGGATATGAATACGTCATTCATTTAATACAATCATTGATCATCAATCATCAATCATTCGGGTGCCATCGTATTCCGATTGAGATCCGAGTTTTCCCGATGGAAAATCATTTTGCACTACTTCTGTACGCCACGTCTTTCGGTTCGAAGTCGCCAATCTAGAACCTTTCTGCCCCATCGGGCGTTGGTTCTACGAGCAATGTGACTTGCCCACTGCCACTTAAGTCTGGCGACTCGCCGAGCTATGTTAGTAACTTTGGTTGAGTTGGTTGGTCGGTTTGGTTTGCTTTTGGGGTCGGTTTGGTTTGGTTGAGAGGCCATAGGTGAAACCAATTAGGCTACCACGGCTTATCCTTAAGCCGAGTTGAAACATACAGTGTGGAGGTGGAGGAGCTGCATGAACACACATTTTTTATATTCGCAAGGTCGCGGGTGAGCAAAGTAATCGTTTCAGTTAATTTCCTAAATAACGTATCCCCATAGCATTACAATCACCTCGATAATGACTAAAGAACTGACATGGACTCGCCCGCGTCAGCCGACGTCCGCAAACAAGTGTTAACAGCATCCTCGGTGCGTTAATAAACTCCGATAGGCCGCAACAAGCCGCTCGCTTCCATTTTTAACGAGGCCCACCGCCCAGCCCGCAGAAAGTAGCCTACACATAAAATCACGTATGAATGAGGCTTTTTTCAGTTTTTTCGCGTGTAGCCAACGTCCCGGCCCAAGCCCCATTAAAGCTTACATGTCACTCACCCACCCACCCAACGCTGGGGGGGCAAAAAATCACAAAATCGGTATTGGCTGCATCCCACAGCGCGGTGGCAAAGCGCTCTACAATACAGCTTTGACGGACGGTCATTTAATATTAACTGCGGTTTTTCCGCAGATGGAAATGTTTTTTTTTTATTACGTTGTGATGAAGTGGCCGAGCCGTTGTTTGTGACAGCCTGATGTGTTGTGGATGAGCTGCTCTTTTATGCGTTTCACTCGAACGAGGTTGTTTACCTTGTATTTGTCAATGCATAAAAGGCACTCGAAATTACTCGAGTCTAGCGCGTCGTTCGAACTAATCTTTATTGCTAGTGACAAAGGCTTGGAGATTAAAAATTCTTTTGTCACCAAAACCAATCTCAAAATAAATTGAAATGGATTTGTTTCGGTTGACAATTATTTAGGTCGTTGCTAGTCGTAGCTGCGTATAACCGCCCAAATTTCATCGGACACACAAATTGGAAACAAACCGGCAATAAATTTTTAACTTTTCAAACAAGTGATCAAAATCGAACTACAAAAAGTGGGCGCCGCGGAGGGAACCCGCCGCAGATTCAATTTATGGCAGCGTTCACGAGTAAAAAGTTTGCATTTAAATTTTAACATATTTGTTAACTATCAGTATACTTTTGTACCTAGTTAATCATGGTTAGAATTACATAGGTATATATAAAATCAGAGTTCTGACTAGTCAGTCGACAGATCAACGTACAGAACAAACCGCTGAAGCTAAAGACTTGAAATTTCATCATCATCATCATCCCAGCCTCTCCGTCCCACTACAGGGCACAGGCCTTCTCTCAGAATGAGAGGGCTTGGGCCATAGTTCCCACGAGGGCCCAGTGGGGATTAAGAGTGCAGTGTGGACTTGAAATTTGACACACATTTACCTTAAGTGTCACATTATAGGAAAGGTAGAGTCAAGCGCAATAGTACATTGTGCATGTAGGGCCGTAAGTAGGGGATTACTAACGAGAGTCTATTAGAAGCCCGACGCCAAAGGCGGAGGGTTTTTAATGACTCGAGTTTGTAATCCCCTTACTGCCCGTGATACACACAATGATTTTCATCACATTGCGAGAAAAAAAATCCAAAAATAAAATTAATATGTCTCTAAACACTTAAATTGAATAAAATAATGGCTACCCGCCAATACAGATTGTCACTTTTTTCGAGTCACCTACCATAGATAATGTAAACTTCGTTTAGTTTAGAATTCAAAAGGTCATACGGCCAGATTCTGCCAACATGTTTAAAAAAATATTTTTACTAAAATTATTGCAAAACTATTTGATATAAATTTAAAATATAAAAATAACGAATTTTCATGAAGCGTAGATAAGTTTTGTGTTGTAAAATTTGGGTTATAGCTAAGTTTTAAAGATAATAAATAAAACGTTGGCTGACTTGAAACCTCCTTAGTCTGAAATGACTTGTTTGCAAATTTTAAAACTAAAGTTAGAACTCCCTTGGGTAGAAAAACTGTACGTAAATCTATAACTCCCTTAAGAACAATTTAGGCCATTTTCATTTAGTAAACAAGCATGGAATAACACCATTGACGAGCAAGTGTGATGAAAAAATATTTTTTTATCTATTTAATCCGCTCATAATTATGAACCGTTGCCTTAATTCGACGACATAGGATGCTATAGGACATATTTAAGTATAAGCAAGTTGTATGCACCCATATTTTTCACTTCAACTCTAAGAAGGGAATTTTAGAATATCCTAAGTATGGGATTGGGAATAAATGGAATTTATACTGTCGCTTCAAAGTGGCCCTACAAAACAATTGTAAGTAGGTAACTGTCTCGAGAATACATTGGGAATTTTCGTTGTAGAATTAAGCTCGGGTTGAATGGGTCAACACGCGTCCCATTCGATGAAGACCCGAGTTTAGACCCTGGTCCCATCTATTCATTTCAGTTTTTTTTTTCATGTGATCGAGTATAGAAATAAAATATTTCGTGCACATCTTACAACTTTTACTAGTGTAAACTCGTACCTCATACTCGTGGCAAAAGGAATGTTGACGCCATTAAAAAATAATTCGAAGACACGACTCCAATAGAAAAGCGCTTTATTTTAGCCCTGAAAACCAAATTAATTTTCGATGAACTGCAAAATTAGATCTTTTGTTGTTTTAAAACATATAAATAGTTAGTTGATTGAGTTGGCGAACAAGTGACGTCATAAGTTGCTATTGCAATTCAAACTCTATATGAAAATTATGTTTTGACAGCTCATAAAAAGTACGTCAGGATGATTGGTGGTGTCAACATCCCTATTCGTAGTAAGATTACCTGTAAGTGCCACATTGGTATGCTAACTTCATTAACATATGTAATCCGTTGTTGCAGGCAAGTCATTCACCCTCACCATCACCGTGTCAACGTCGCCGCCGCAAGTTACCACCTACAACAAGGCTATCAAGGTCACCGTCGACGGACCCAGGGAACCGAGGTCTAAAACCAGTTAGTATTCTTGTGTTATAAAACTAGGGTAAAATATCCTCGACTTTATTTGCGTCAACATAAGTTACAATAAACCAGGGTAATTTTAAAGCTGCGGGCCGCCTTTAAAAAGTAGTTTGCCGACCAACTTACGCATTTTTGTTAGCATTTGCTATTCCTTTTCAATTTCTTCATCAAACTTCTATTTGTCTACATGTACCATTTAGGTACCTCATATGGACAATGACGACTTTATAGCGATTGAAAAACTATCAAAGTCGTCCCAATTTGATCAAATACATCCCGGTTTGCAATACTACAAATCAAGGTTTTTCGATTTTTTTCCCTTGCTTGTGCTGGAAACCTTGCTGTAACCAAAGTAACAAATGAAAAAGTGTAAAAACGCGAAAAAAGTATCATATTTCCAGGTTAATAGGAAATGCTCCGTTTTTCGGCATATGCAGATCAAAAATTCAAAAGTAATAAGTATGGTATATGTTAGTAAAAAAAAATCAGATTACTAGGTGACAAAGTTCTTTTCGAAATCACATTCTGTGAAAATATCAATCTTAATGGTAAAAAATTATGTTGGTATATTGCTACAAAAATACTGCCGCGAGTAAAATGTTCGACTCAACCTCGAGTAGACTTCAAATTCTACAGAATTAGAGAATTCTTTCCGGGAAATTTCTGTTTATCGAAAGTAAACTAATATATCGAAGGTATTGAAATATTGAATTGATAATATTGAAAAGTTTATTTTCTGATACAGTAAGCTTTTTAAAAATGTTATAAAGTAACCTAATCTAGAGGTAACTTAATGCGTTCTATACGATACCGTTTTAATAAATCCTGCAAATATTACGGTTACTGAAACTTTATAATGTTATAACCCATTCCATATTTTAAATTTTGTTATTTAAAAGCGTGACCATTTTAGAAAATTTTAGAATGATATTTTCTAGAAGTTGAATGTGCCTACAAGACGATTCACAAGAGCTGGCACGAATGGATCGAATGAGTGAATGAAAGTATCTATGTGTTGCCTATTCGAATACACTTCACATAAATATGAAAATGACATGCATCAGTCATTTTCCTACAGAAGTGTCAAAATGACATTACTTTCGTTCAATCCATTCGTGCCAGCTGTTGTGAATCGACCTGTAGGTATAGATATTACAACACTACCAACTTAACCCAACGAATCCCGTATAATTGATCAACGCAACACTTTAAATAGTTCCCTGCGCACTGACAGGAACAAATGACGGGTCCAAATCACACCTTGCTCGATCAGTCCGTGGCGCGGAAGAAATTAAAATAATTGCGAGCGCCACGGGATAGTGGCCCGGAAGGGTTCAGTAGCGTCGGAAGCACAAGCCCTTACAGGATTATCTTCTTCTAATATACAGGGTTATTTGTAATTCACTGACATCCTCTTAACCCTGAATTTCTATCACTCAAACAAATGTTTTTTGTTTTACGACTTTTTAAAATGAACCACTTTTTTCCCATACAAATACACAAAGTATCGTAAAAATAATAGGTAATCTCAAATTTTCAAAACGTTATTACACCAAACATATTAAGTTATGACAAAAGCCGTAAAACAAAAAACATTTGTTTAAGTGGTAGGAGTTTAGGGTTAAAAGGATGCTAGTGAATTACAAATAACCCTGTATAGAAATCTCGTGTGTGTGTGAAAACAGCTTGACCGATTTTTACCTACGATTTTTTGCACATATTTGATAGGTCTGAAAATAGGTCGTAAGTTATTTCTTCGCAGACGGAGACGCGGGCAACAGCTAGTTTTGATATAATGTAAAGTCAAAACATTCGATTTTTTTCCAATATTTACAAACTTTTGTTCAACTTGCCCCGTATGTTTGGGGCAAAGCAAAGCTTGTAGTGCCTATGATTACTACAAAGACAGCGGATCAACATACTTATTTAGATAAACACAAACTCGAATACATATCAAACATTCTTAGTAATAAATTATAATGTATTTAGCAGTGATATACCCCGGTATTAGGTTGTATTGCAGAGGTTGCGTTGTAGGTATACCTTCGACCTCCTGATACAGGTATTTAATACCTACTAGGAGAACTCAAAGACCATGTAATTTACTGATTTGTTTTTACCCAATAAATATTTATCCCCTTCTTCACTAATATCATTTTGAATTTGAATTATATTTTATCCATCCATTATGTTTATTCAATACCTTAATTTTTTTATCGCTCAGCGATTTTGGACGTAATAAATAAAAAAGTAGAACGTCACACATAAATTATAATGACTTAATTAATTTAATAAAGGCCATCCTCTTTTCGCTTCCACATAATTTAATACGTCGTCGCACAGACCAAACTACATAATAATATCGTCATCACTAAGACCACACAAGACACCGGCGTATTTCAAACTCAAACTAAACGAGTTACTTTGAAATCCTAACACCTAACACAACCGTTACTTATCCCAACAACAGACGTAGTAAGTACATCAGTCGTCACATATAACCAGAGCCCGGATTTTTCATGGCAAAACAAAACACTATCGTAAACTGGCTAGTGATAGAAACATCATTTTATCGATATCGATAATTGTGTAATAGAATAAAAACGTGACCGAATAAAATAACATACCTATACAACATAAAAAAACATACATAGTTTGTATGAAGTTATATAGAAATATATTCAATTTCTTCGTCGTAATCCATTCGGTGATAGGAGTACATAATCATTAGTTTTTCAACATTCTCTGGGAGCAAACAGTTTCGTTTATCACTATAAAGCCATTTATGTATACTAAATGTACGTTCAACTTCACTTGACGTCAAGGGAGCAAATTTATAAAATTCATTGTAATTGGTATAATTTTCAGTTTGAGTACAATTTTCAGATATATCTCGTAAACTTATTATTGAATAAATAACTTTTATAAATAATACTCGATATCGATAAAATGATGTTTCTATCACTAGGCAGATTACGATAGTGTTTTGTTTTGCCATGAAAAATCCGGGCTCTGCATATGACAATTTCATCCAGTCCTTCCCTCAGCGTAATTTCGCCATACATTTTAAAGGACATGCTATCCGTACAGTAGCTCGCTAGACGAATGTGAGGGTACAAAGGAGGCTGATGTAATGAATCGGTTGTTTAATTAATTAGTCAAGAAAGGGCTAGGAGGGGGAGCCCCCCCCACCGCGTGTGTGCATGTGCCCTGCATATTGATTTATTATGCCGCCTATTCGAACGCGATAAATAATTAAATTGTAGAAAGTTCCGACTTATGTTTACATCGGTGTCTGGATAATAGATGCGAGTGGAAGCTGGATTGATTATCTGTTTCTATTCTGACGGAGGGGATTGTATATTGCAAGTTTGAGAGTTACAATGTATGGTTGGCCCTGTTTGTTGTTCAATGTGTAGTTTTAAAATGTATGATTCAATTAGTTATTAAATAAGTGTAGGCATGTTTGTGAATGAGAACAAAATGGGTAAAGAGGTTGACAAGTGATTTTTTTTCATATCAGATGATAGAAAGAAAGTTGGACATGTATTTCTTTAGTACCTACAGTTTGGTTAACAAAATTTTGTAACTGACTACAGCCAAAGCTGGCGTACTAGCTGGTTACGAAATTTTGGTTACCAAAAGGTACTAAAGGCATATATTTTCCGCGATTGTCCCGTGGTTATGCGTTGTGTTGAAAAAGGGAGCTCATTCATAGTGAAAATAAACAGATCACTCACGTCTTAAAACGAGTTTAACTCGACATGTTTCGGGCTAATTCGTAGCCCTTCCTCTCGGAGTCGCACGTCACGGCGGCTGCCAAACACGCACTGCGTGCTACCGTCCTGGTCGCGCGGCTACTCGACGCAACTGACAGCGAAACATAACTACCCCCGTTTTCATCATCACTTTTATTGTCATTGTCAAATGTAGGGCAGCACACAACACTAACAACATCACTTAGTAAACATCACTAAGTAGTAGTGCGTCGAGCCCGAGTCCATTGAGTGTTCGGACACCGCAGACCCCCTGCTGTCTTGTTTTTTCATACTGCGTATATGCTCCGATAGCCTTGTGGAAACATTACGTCCAGTCTCTCCGATATAATTCTTGCCACAGAAACATGGAATCTTATATACTCCAGGACCACTAAAGGCTCCCTATCCTTCGGTAAACGCACCAACTGCCTGAGCTGCATATAAGGACGGTAAATCGACTTGATGCTATAATCTTCGGCGTAACAAGTGCCCGATTTTATCCGTTATCCCCTTCGAACGGAGCAAGATGTGGGTTTCCACCAACAATGATCGATTTCGTACGAACCTGCTCGCCCAGAATCAATCTATAAAAACTGGGTTTTTTCCTCCTAAAATATTTCAACTTTATTAGTAAAAAAACACGCGTACCCTATAACCCTTCCTATTTTTACCGCCGGGTGGGTGGTGCGTTTAACAGCTCTGCGCAGTAGCTGCCTCCAATTTAATAATCGGGAGAGTTAACGATGTTTTTCTTGAAGCGGCCATTGCTGCTATTTTGGGTGCGCGCGCGCAAGACCACCCGCGGGCGGCGCTACTGGCTACGCTTTGTTTACTCGTACGTTCGATGTTTGTTTTTCCTGTACACTGTATATTGTTCGAGATTTAAATTAAGTATAGTGGAAGGATTGAGTTGGAAGGGCGTGGGAATTAGGAGTTGTTTGTTTCCTGGAGCTGAGTTAACTTGAAATTTTAGTTAAGGCAATTGGTCTTTAGGCACTTATTTAATGGTTAATTATTACAAAAAAATATACAAAAATGTTGTTAAATCAGTTTGTTCTATTAACGGCTAAAATTATTAGAATCATCATCCCAGCCTATCTATACTTCTATACTAATATTATAAAGAGGAAAGATTTGATAGTTTGTTTGTTTGCATTGAATAGGCTCCAAAACTAATGGATCGATTTCAAAAATTATTTTGCCGTTAGAGAGCTACATTATCACTGAGTGACATAGGCTACTTTTTATCGCGGGAAAATACCTTTCCTACGGGAACATTAATTTATCGCGGGCGAAGCTGCGGACGGAAGGCTAGTAAGCATACGTCTACTGCAGGGGCCAGGCCTCCTCTCAGATTGAGAAGGCTTGGGCTGTATAGATCCCACGTAGGCCCAGAACGGATTGAAAACTTCGCATACACTATTGAATTTTTCAGAATAAGTACTAATAAATTAATATCAAGCCGGTGATTTGATCACGGCGATATACAGGGTTATTTTTAATTCACTAACATCCTCTTAACCCTGAATTCCTATCACTCAAACAAATGTTTTTTGTTTTACGACTTTTTAAAATGAAGCACTTTTTTTCCCATACAAATACACAGAGTATCGTAAAAATAAGAGGAAATCTCAAATTTTCAAAACGTTATTACACCAAAAATATTAAGTTATGACAAAAGCCGTAAAACAAAAAACATCTGTTTAAGTGGTAGGAGTTTGGGGTTAAAAGGATGCTAGTGAATTACAAATAACCCTGTATTGCTAAAATTATCTCCACGTTTTGACCACATTGCGGCGGCCGTGGTCACGAATAGGGGGTGGGTTTTTATTATCAAATTATAGTGTAATTATTAGAAACTAATAGCTATAGTGACCCCGCAAGTTTTCGAAGTGACTGAAATAGGTATGATATTTCTTACCTTTTCAACCCTGGCTTTGCCATTTTGAAAAATTTTCAAAGTTAAATCGACGAAATATTTCATAAATGAATTGAAACAATTACTTTGCTCACCTTATGATAGCTACGTTTATGCAAGAAATGTGTTTTCATGCAGTTCCTCCACATTCACACTGTACGAACTCACACAACTCACACAAACCCAACTAACTATCACCACCTTCACACTTACTGAGGGGTTTCGAACTCAACCAGATCTACCCAGAGCAACAAAACCGTTCACCATGTTACCAGATGTTAGACATAGGTATTATAGATATCATATCATAGATGCTTAGATATTTCATATAGTTATATAACCTGTTCACAAAATTTCACTAGAATTGGTTTAGAAATGCGGCCTGTAGATGAGAACAGAAATCCGGACAACCGCACAGTCTCGCTCGGTTAATTATCGGGAAAATAGCACAAGCTTAAAACTGGCAATAGTAGAAAGGGTTCGAGTAAACTTAACCACTACCGTGTCTTGAATGTATAAACTTTTCATTTGTTTTTGTACTCGTATCTACCTACTTACTTTACTAGTAAACTACAGTTTGGAATTCAAAAGCCGTGACAATTTTCAAAGTTCAGTAGGTATCTTAAAAACCGATTTTGGCGAGGCATGACTAAAACAGTCGCATTTTACTAGCTTAAGTTCATTTATTTGGGACCCACCGCTCGGTTTCAACGTAAATAAAATTGTATTAGAAAACTTAATCCAAAACTACAGGCGTCCACTATAAAACATTTCTAAGCTGAAACACGAAATAATTAGCCCCGATCCGGCTGCATACTATGATCCTAGACATAAAACACTGACCGGGGCTAACTAGTGGAAATACTTGCTATTATAAATCTCACTAGACCGGCCCCTCAGTGTAATCCTTTAATCAGCCAGTAGCCCTTGCCCGCACCCTATTTTTCCCTCCCATTCCCCCCTTTGGTCCCTCGAACGGTGCAAATGACAGTTTCTAATTCCAACTTGCCATGAAAGTGTGTAATTGTTGCCCCGTTGATTTATACACTGGGAGCTTTTGCACGGGAAAGCAGCATGTGGCGGTGCGCGAGTTTCGAGCGGTCCCTGTGTGCCCTGGCATTTGTCAATTTTAATGCGATGTTTATAGACAGCTAGATACAGTTATACCTAGTAATAGTAAATATTAGACAGTTTGGCCTGATCTGCACTTTTTATCAGGTGAGATAGGGGTAGTTTACATTTTAAACGTCATAGCGTCTTTAAAGCGTTTCACTTTGAACATCGTCTAAATGTGGGTACGACCAGCATCAAAAGTAGCTGGTCACTTTTGTACTTTGTCGTAATAGCACAATTGGCAATCAAGTATGACGTTTTGCACCTAACTGTAGAGCGACAAGGTACAAAAGTGACCAGCTACTTTTGATGCTGACTGTACCTACTGAATCATTTGTCAATCACATACGAAAATTCTCGAAATCCTTTGGAAATGATATTTAGTTGAATTTACCCAACCACTGGCTTAAATATTTCTGATTTATTTTGTGGGACCGGAATTTTCATGCCACTAATAAGTACCTATTTTTAATCGACACAGTATATAGCCGATCTAATCCGACTCATGTTGTAGATAGTAAGGTGAACTTTTTACAGCTTTATAAATCAACTTATCTGTCCTCCACTTTTCGCGACGATGTCAATGAATTTTGTATTGAGAATCCCATTTACACGCATGTTTATCAAATATTTGTAAAACAATTTTATTCTGCGTTCCTTCTATTTTAACCCCTCCAATACCCACTGTAAACACAATACACTTCCATCACAATTTTCCTCACGTGACATAATTCGCACCTCATCTTGTAACCAAAAGATTCAACCCCCGCACTGCGCGATTAGGTTACGTCGCGAGCAAGACAATACGGGGTTGTCGCGTAAATTATGCGCGCGATCGCGTACCTGTGAGGGTTGACGCGATTAGGGGCGTTCGATTGATACGTGTTAGTGTTTGACTGGATCGGACATGCGTAGGAAATAAAGAGTTGACGGCTGAAAGATAGCAGGTTTTTCAGTTGATGTTGTGGTAGATCAAAATTAAAAAGGATAGTTTGGCTTATTTACGTCACACTGTTGGGCACAGGACTCCTTACAATGCCAGGACTTGGGCTCCGTTCCTATGTAAATCTAGTGCGTTTGGTATAAATTTTTGTGCAAAAATATATGACAAGAATCCATTTATTAAATTACTGATACATTAAAAGTGTCATAGGTTATCACTGAAAGTGAAAAAGAAAAAAATTCTAGACTTGTTTCGATAATGTAGAAACGTTTTTCGTTTCTTTCTGTATTTAAAGTTTAATGCCAACCAATAAGAGGATTGAGAAATCCTTAGCAGTGTCAGTCATTTTAAACAAACATGAAGGAGAATTATTATTTAATAAAATAGCTAAATGTAGTGTTAGACGATCGGATAGCCTAGTGGTTAGAGTACCTGACTACAAAGCTTGAGGTACCGGGTTCGATTCCCGGTCGAGGCAAATATTTGTGTGAAATATACGAATGTTCGTGCTGGAGACTTAATTGGATGTTTAATATGGGTATGTATTTATCTATATAAGTATGTTTATCCGTTGTCTAGTACCCATAGTACAAGCTGTGCTTAGTTTGGGACTATGTCAATTCGCCGTCGATAAGCCAAAGGTTACTAGAAACACAGGGAAGCTTAAAGTTCCATCTTACAGACTGGCTAAAACTAAAAAGTCGTTTCTGGGAAGATGCATACGTTTTTATAATAAAATTCCGAAAACAATAACCGAACAAACTGATACAAAATTCAAATCCATTGTGAAGAAGACATTAATATCTAAGGCGTACTATAAAATTAATGACTATATCATGGACAGGGATGTTTGGAAATAATTCCGATCCGCATTGGCGATCTGTAGTCTCAAATAGCGTATCTACTGTGTTAAAAAATTTAATTGTATTAAATACTTTAGATGTATGTCATTTAATAACAATGTAGATCTGATTGAAAAAAATATACCTTGTTGAGTTTCTTGCCGGTTTCTTCTCAACAGGGTTTTTTCCGAACCGGTGGTAGATTTTTCGACGTTCATAGGAGCATCAATTTGATGCCTAAATTGAATAAAGAATTTTGACTTTGACTTTGACTTTGAATTGGTGTCAGTAGTCCCATGTTTTATTATATTATTTTTAATTATAATTCCCTGGATGTTATGTACTTGTACACAACACAATGCATTTTTTTTCTGATTTACGATCGTGAAACGTAGCATTTTCTGTCGTCAAGTTCAACAAAGTCTAATTGTACCTTTTACTTTTTTTTTATATCACGGGACAATTCACACCAATTGGCCTAGTCCCAAAGTAAGCTAAGCATAGCTTGTGTTATGAGTACAAGGCAACGGATAAACATACTTATATAGATAGATACATACTTAAATACATATTAAACACCCAAGACCCGAGAACAAACATTCGTATTATTCATACAAATATCTGCCCCGACGCGGGAGTCGAACCCGGGACCTCAAGCTTCGTAGTCAGGTTCTCTACCTACTAGGCCATCTGGTCGTCGTTTACACGCTTTGCTTCTATACTTTTATAATAATCTCAACAATTTAGTTAAATACGCAACGTGCGGTCCAGGCATAGAGGGGGGGGGGGGGGGGGGTTAACGCGTACCTACACTACAACCCTTGATTAGTGATGTCGACTGCACTGATGCGTGTTTACAGGTCGCCTAACATTGACACTCGACGCGTATAAGCATCAAGCATAGGTATAGCTTATTAGGCTTAAGTACTTAGAAGACTTTGTGGCAATTGAGCTGCAATTACACTAAGTTGTTCGCCGCATGCTGCATGCGGCGACCGCAAAAGTGTAAAGTATGCTTAGTATAAGTTTTACATCACCAAATAAATACTTAAAAATAAAATAAATAAATAAATATCACGGGACAATTCACACCAATTGACCTAGTCCCAAACTAAGCAAAGCTTGTACCTACTATGGATACTAGAAAACGGATACCTAAACATACTTATATAGATAAATATATACATAAATACATATAAAACATCTAAGACTCGAGCACAAACATTCGTATTTTTCAAACAAATATCTGCCCCGACCGGGAATCGAACCCGGGACCTCAAGCTTTGTAGTCAGGTTCTCTAACAACTAGGCTATACGGCCATCTAAACTAAAAAAAAAATTAATTACTATGGAAACATGGACAACACCTAATTTTTACGTAAACGCGATCGAGAAGTATTTTGGTGAAGTAAAACTTATACTAAGCGTACTGGATACAGTAGTGAAAACGACGTTCGTTGGCCAGTAGTTTGAAACAAGTTCGGCGAATGCATTAGGTGACCGCGTTAGGTGAACGACTCAGTGTAATCGCCGCTTAACTAAAATTGTCTCTCCCGTGGACATAAAATTAGCGGCTCTGAGTCAGAAAACTTAAGATTTAATTCTATCCTAGCCTATATTATGTCCCACTGGAGGGCACAGAATGAAAGGGCTAGGGACGTAGTTCTCACGCGGGCCCAGTGCGGATTGGGAACTTCACACCATTGAATTTCTTCGCAGGTTTCCTCACGATGTTTGACCACCGTAATGCTCATGGTAAATTTCAAATGTAATTTCGCACATAAATTCCGAAAAATTAAGAGGTGCGAGCCGGGATTTGAACCCACGACCCTCTGCTTGAGAGGCCATTTAGGTCAAACCGCTAGGCCACTGCGGCTTTTTTAAGATTTATTTATATATGGGCCGAAAGTTGGCCAGGCGTCCCACCCGGCGATGTAGACACTGAAAAATATTGGCTATAGAACTCTTAACTTTTCCCATGCCCACAGGAGACGCGAACAGAAAATAGCCTTTAAGTTCATCGATCGTCAATAATTTGACCTTTGAATATACTGGATAGAACTACAGATGCGAAGCCGGTTATTAACGATTTTAACCAAGCGGTTAAAAACGCATTTTTCGTTATTAACGGTTATTTAACCGCATTTTATTACGGTTAAATACTCGCACAGCGTGGTATGGACAACCAAAAAATAATCAGTCAGTATACTTATGTTCTTTAAATATGATTTATAAAATCTAAAATAAAATCTTTATCCTTCGGATACCGATTTTTCACTTCACCTAAGAGTTGACTGCGCAATAAAAAAAACATTACCCTTTTTCGTTGTCGCAGTCAGATAATTAACCGTTAATAACTGCATTTTATCGGTAGCTAACTATAAATTTGGTTAATTAACGGTAGCTAACGGATTTTTTACAACTATAGATAGAACTCATTACAGCATTAAATTAAACGTTTCCAATAAAACTTCGTTCCTAGCTGCAAAGTTAAATAATAAATGAAGCAAAATCCAATAAAGGCTTGATGGGAACTAACGGGTCCTTATTCTAATTCGTACACATGCTGTAATACGGGGGGAGGTGTCACGGGTGTCGATAAATTATCGACTGTCTCCGAACAAATCAGGGGGTGTATTCTGCAGACGGGTGGTGGTGTGTTTCACTTTCGCCTCGGTGATACAGTCGCTATGGGGAAGTATGTAGTTAATACTTCTTTCTTAATTTTTAACACTCGACACAAAAAGAGGGATCTTAGGCGCCGTTTGATTTCAACACCCAAATCTACTCATTGAAAGCTGAAATTAAATTGCACACAAAAACAGTAATACGGTAAAGTCTAAGTACTTTGACCCAATCACCGAAGAAAGTGTAACTTTGATCCATATAAAAACGACATACAAAATACAAGGGCAGTTTAAATAAAAAAAATGAATCAGTTCTACGAACTCATAGAACATAGCTCGCTCGTGGAACTGATGGCCGAAGGGGCAAAAAGGTTCTCGAGTGGCGTCCACAGATCGGAAGACGCAGTGTAGGTAAGCCTCAAACAAGATGGAGCGACGACGTGGTTATGGTTGTGGTATCGCGTTGGATGCGGATGGCACGGGACCGATCTGTTACGCGAGCCTTGGGGGATTCCTGTGTTCAGCAGTGGACGCCTCGGCTGAAATGATAATGATGATGAAAAATGAATCGCTTATGTGTTGCTGGACTGACCAAGTGCAATCCGCATAAGGGAGCTGCATATCTAATTACGCTAGAGCTAGACAGTCCGCCAACAGGGAGAGGTGGCGGGAGATCGTGCGGAGAACCGATTCCGCCTCCACTGATATCGACGCCTCAAAGTGACCACGACCGCTCTGCTAAGAGTGAAACGACAAAGAAGAAGAATGTGTTGCTAAGTGCAATGCTCGAGAACCACTCCACCAAATTAGTTTTTTTTTTGTTGTGTTTATAATTAGGACAAGGTTTTTATGAAAAAAAAACTCTTTCGCGGGGAGGCAAAGCCGCGGGCTTCAGCTAGTGTAATAATAAAAATCTGCATCGAGTTAATCCCAATTGACAAAGTACGGTATTCCATTAAAATACTCCTACTCAAAATCAGCCAATTATCTTTAAAGAAAATAATCACGCTCATAAAAGTTACTACCTACTAGATAGGTACCTCGCAATTTTATTGCATTTCAAGATTAATTAACTTAACTCCGTACAAACGAAGTACTATTAGTCAACGGTCCCAAGCGGCAAACACCCGCCATGGGAACAAAATCTACAGTCCAGTATATCGTATCCACGTCGATACACGCTCGATATAACCGTCTGGACGCGAGCTCAAAGCCAAGTGTGGAAACTTCCTCTTTGCAGTCTTAAGAGTGCAGTTTAAATTACTTTTGAGCAAGAAATTCCAAAATAGTTATTTTTTAATTTTAAAAAGCAATTTTCTTTTTTTTCGATGTAATTACTGATAAAGTAAACTAGCTTGTGCCCGTGACAGTGTCTATGGCAAACAAGCTAACTCTCTAACAAAATGGAGCGACAACCTGGTTAAGGTTGCGGGATCGCGTTTGATGCGGATGGCACGGGACCGATCTGCTTGGCGAGCCTTGGGGAGGCCTATGTTCAGCAGAGAACGTTTTTCGGCTGAAATGATGATGATGAACTCTTCTATCCTGAAGGAATTTCGAAAAACTGCTTCTATGATATTAAAAGTGCATGTCTGACAAATTTCAAGTCTCTAAAAGCTCATACAAAAAGATGTGAACTATTCGATTTTTATCTTTTTATTTAGCCAGTCATAGTGTCCCACTGCTGGGCAAAGGCCTCCCTTCTTGACCTCCACAACTCCCGGTCTGATGCAATATCAGGCCAGTCCTTTGCATACACGTCCAAATCGTCCCGCCATCTCCTTGGTCTACTTCGTCGTCGCTCGCCGCAGTCCACCTTTGAGGGTGCATGCGACAGACGTGCCCAGCCCAGTCCCATTTTAGCGCAGTCTTTTCCCCAGCGTCCGATTTCTATTATCCTATTTTAAACCCTACAATGCTGTTTGTAAAGAACAGCTAGTATCGTACTGATAGTGCTTTCGCTCCTAGGGCAGCAGCAGCAGTTCCACTTCGCGTTCGGCCAGCGGCCCTTCCACTTCCCCCCCGATCCGCTAGGGGGGTTCCGGATGCCACCGATCACCACCTGCCAAAGTAAGTGAAATTATCTTCATATTTTATTTCGTCTTCTTCCGTTAATGGCGGCCATAACGCTCCTACCAATGTTAGTAATATGCATGAAAGTATTTAGTATAAAAAAGATTTGGCCATGAAGTCATTGACTGATTGATGCTCAGGCACAGCTCTTCTTCTTTGACGAATCCACAAGAGAACCACAGCTATTGGGCATACAAAGAACACACCCGAAACCTACCTTAAAAATAAAAATACGGTCGGTTAAAACAATCAAATGCAAGCTACTAAGCCTCTTTTAAGACATTTAAACACAGATAAAGACAGATCGCGAAAAGTTAGCTAACTCACCTTTCGCCGCCGGAAAACGAAATTGCAATCTAACCTCAAACCTTATCATGCTCAAACATCCATCCAAACGCAATAATCGCGGATTCAATCAGCACATTGAAAAATCGAATCGCAACCAGAATCCGGACACGGTACAAGCATCGCAAAATCCACCTACCCCAAAACAACTTAACTGCATGTGGCTCGGGAAAAAAACATTCACAAATCGACGCGGCGGGCGCATCGTATAAAAACCGACTCCGCCGATCGCCCGCCAAAAACGGAACCGTGATACCGAAAAATAAAAGCCGGTAATGCCTCGGAAAAATAAACCGGACGCCGGCTTTGAGAGGCATCTCTATACGAGCACCGAATGGAGCCGGAGTATTGTTTTTGACGTTGAATTGTATACGCGCGTGCTTTTTATCGATACAGGCGATTGAATTTGATATTTGATTCTTGTAAAAAATACCTGCTCCTTGTAAAAGTGAGATGTAAAAGAGCGCTTTGCGGCCTACCTACATGCAGAATAAACGTTTTCATTTTCACTGTAGCTGCGCAACTATTTACATAATAGATGGATAACAAGGTAGACGTCTGAGTGCTGATTATACTCCCAGTAACTGCCATCTTTAATTGTATGTCGTTCACTACATTTATCTTAATCAGGTAGGTATGTTGAATGTTTATGCTAACGTATGCTTCGTATGGCAATAAATACAAAGACTTCAAAAACATCCAAACCATCTAGCGGTTCTACTAACATTACCAGAAATTACTCGTTGGTTGAAAAAAGACAAGTAAATTGATGGCCAAGTCCCGTGATTGACTTCTATCTTTCTTGATGAAAAGTGCAGATGAGGCCAAAGGTATATATCTCACTGGTTCAGTACAGTATTCAATCTAGCCTTGAATAGCCCTAGGTTGAATACTTATAACAGGGAATACAGATGATGGAAGCGAATTCCATTCCTTATCAGTTACCCTATCCATAGACGGGCTGCTTAGACCAGTCAGTGCCAACAGCTTCAAGTAGTCACTGTGGGTGATCTGTATTTTCAATACAAAATTGCAGGCATAACACATCTGCCTTGAGAAAGATCTCTCTATTGTGGCTTAAGTAAATTGTGTGTAAGTCGTGCCGTTGGTCTCGCCTGCTCTAAGCAATCAGCAGCAGCTTTTGGACTGATACACGTTTTGTTTCACCTACTTAACAGCAGCGGCAGCGCTAACACCATCCTAGCAACTGTCGCCAACAGAGTAGATGGTCCATTCTAGCAGGGCTGGAGGCATCTGCCTTCTAGTTTAAGTTAGTTTGTATGTATATGATGTATTGTTACTGACATAGTCAATAAGGGTCATTGTTACTAACACATTTTGGATGCAATCTGAAATAAATGATTATTATTATTAACGATCTCTTCACAGACATGAGCCAGTTCGGGCTTAGTTCGGGCAACTCGCATTGGGGCTACGGCGGCGCGGGCGCATACCCCGCGTACCTTTCGTCGTGCGCTGCGCCCGCAGCGCCACAGTTTAACCCTCCTGCCCTGGGCTTCGCCGGCAGCGTGCCTGACCAGACGCCTACGCAGGACTTTGGCACTAATAACACAGGTAAAATCTCATTGCTTACTACTTGTACAGAAATACTTCGATCACTTTGCTTGCAAATTTGACTACACTCTTCTACGCTACAATTCAATAGAATCTATATAATTTAGAAAAAAAAAGAACGTCTTAAGAGGGTTTATACCTGCTGAGCTGGCAACGTTGCATTTTTGTTAGTTTTTCTCGATTATTCCATAAAAATTGAATGAAAATTAAAAATGTTTACGTATAGACTTTAATTTTCCTTAAAATCGAACAAATTATTACCTAACGGTTTTTAAAGAAAATAAAAGTCTTATCACGAATTATTATTGCAGCAAACACATTAACTTATATATTAGAGCAATTTGTATACAAAACATTTTTAATTTTCATTCAATTTTTATGGAATAATCGAGAAAAACTAACAAAAATGCAACGTTGCCAGCTCAGCAGGTATAAACCTTCTTAAATTATTTTTCAAAAGTTTTAAAGTGCTATATAACGTCATTCGTATGGATTGTACCCGGTTATCGCTATAGCACGAAATGAGCACTGAGATAAAAAGTATCCCAAGACCGTATCCGGGTCATGTTATACCTGTATGCAATATTCCATCCAAACCCGTGCCATTTACGCATCAGCCACTAACAAATCAAACAAATGAGCTGAAACAATTTGCTCACCTGCGACCTTATGCTAGTTACGTTTATTCAAGAAATGTGTGTTCATGCAGTTCCTCCACCTCCACACTGTACGAACACATACCAATCACACAAATCCAACTATCACCACCACCAAACTACACTGACGCGTTTCGAACTCAACTAGAGCTCACCCTTGGAGTATCGCAACCGTTTGGTGGTGGTAATAATTGGGTTTGTGTGATTTGTATGTGTTCGTACAGTGTGGAGGTGGAGGAACTGCATGAACACACATTTTTTGCATAAACGTAACTATCATAAAGTCGCGGGTGAGCAAAGTAATTGTTTCAGTTTATTGATATCGACCTTCGCAAATTAACGCCTGATTCAATAAATTATTTAAAATCGAACAAACTTATAATTGTACTAGCTGTTTCCCGCGACTCCGTCCGCGGAGAAATAGCCTACGATCTATTCTCAGACCTACCGAATGTGGAGAAAAAATTCCACATAAATCGGTCCAGAACTTTCGGAGGAGTTCGATAACGAACACCGTGACACGAGATTTTTATATATTAGAAGATTTTCGCATTTATAATATTAGTACCATTTACAAATTCATAGTTCACAAATAAAATGTCTAAATTCAAACAAGTAAGTAAATATAATTAAAATACATGACAGGTGAAAGACCTATGTCACCGCGCATCTCAACAGCTCCCCCGTTTCTAAACTTAGTAATTATGATCGATTTACGAGGCAAGGTTAGTAATTCATTAAACCAAAAGGGTGAAATAAAACGCACCAACATGCTTTACGAGCGACATCCTCCTTGAAATCGTACGGACATCCCTCAGCGGCCGCCGGCGCAGCGGACGTTAGGGTCGGGACATACTCGTAATCCAGATTGTTTTTTGCAGTCTTTTTGTATTTTTTATTTTTCAACTCCAAATTTTTACTTTTACGGTCATCCCGTGAAATCCGTATATTTCATACTAAAAAATACTCCTGACCAGTGGTGGTGTAGAGGTTTAGCACGCAGCACGGAATGCTGAAGACCTGGGTTCGATTCCCAGCGCTGGTCTTTTTACCCGACTGCGAAGAAGGAAGGGTTATGTGTTTGACCCGTATGTATGTATGTAAGTATGTATGTATGTATGTATGTCCATTCCTATGTCCTTTCGTAACTACACAACGGCTGAACCGATTTTGATAAATGATACGTCATTGGATTTGTCTTGATAACGCGAGTAACACTGGATACATGAAATTCTTGAAAAATTAAAATGGCGGTTTTTTGGCGCCAAATTGTGAGTCTTCAAAAAATTTTTTTTATTCAAACCTATCGATTAGGGTATCAAAATAAAGGGATTTTAAAAGACATTACAAAAATATATACAAGTTATGTGTTTAAATTTAATTTGAAATAGTAAATTGACAATCAATGCATTAAAACGACGACGTACCTACTTACTAAGATACCTTTGAGCAATAATTTTCTCTATGAAACCCATGTGGAAAATTAAGAACCTACATATTTCAAAATTGGTTTTGAACTTTAACTAAATAGCAACGGATTCCTAATTCAAATACTCAATAATTTATCTGGGTCTCAGGAGGTTACACTAAAAAGCAAGAAATAAAAAAGTAATTAAAAAAAGTAAAAACCCGCCTGCGGTGTAAATAAAATAATAAATTAAAAAATCAAAAAACCCGCCTGCAGATATACTGAAAAGGTGGAAACAAGATAAAATGTTCAATAACAATAAAATTTATAACACGTCGATGGCACTCTTTCAAAATTTAATGCAACGATAAAATGCAGTCGGAGGCATGGGAGTCAGTGGCTGCATGGGATTTAATGTAACTTCATGCATGCCTCCAACTGCATTTTATCGTTGCATTAAATTTTGAAAGAGTGCCATCGACGTGTTATAAATTTTATTGTTATTGAACATTTTATCTTGTTTCCACCTTTTCAGTATATCTGCAGGCGGGTTTTTTGATTTTTTAATTTTTTCTGGGTTTTTCTGTGCATCCATGTTTCAGTTTCTATTTAGTATGAAACTTACTCGTAATGTCTACTTAATCGAGTTTACAAACTTAGCTGGATTATTTCAATGCTTTGCTGCTGTCATCGCTCGAAGAACAGATAACCGTTGCGTGATAATGTTCTCGAGTGCCGACCAAGGAGTGGAAGACGCAGTGATGACGCCTCTATGGTCTCCTATAAACGCCGTATCGGCCTCTTATAGCGTCACGTCTTACGCTGCGTCACAATGCTTACTATAGAGATGCAATGCAATACTGTGGTCTCGTGTTCACGTCGACGCCTCGACGTTGGCGTCTTGACGTTGAACGCAGCATTGAAATTCTTTGCGTCGCGTCTCTGTTTAGTTATTTCGAACCACTGCTGCGTCAAATTGTGTCTAGCGTCATACTTATGCAAAATGACAAGATCAAATTAACAAGAGATGAATTATTGATGAAATCCATTGCGGACGTATTGAATGAATGAAAATTACAGACAAAAATTTAAAAACTATAAAACCAAAATATTATAGTTCAAAACTAAAATTAAATCTAAAAATGGCCCCTATTGCATTGTGCCGAAAAGGCTGGCAGCGTTTCTTTTTTAAAAAAAATTTTGATGTAGGCGCTTCGTGAATATAATTATGCATCAATGACCTCTTATTTGCCATAATGTGGTTATCAATTACTTGACTATCATTAGCCAAGAACTACAAGATTACAGTATCGAAAACCGACAATATTTACCGGTCTCCACTGAAAACGCAACCAATGATCTAAAACATCTCAAACATTCACACAGCGTTGTAAACAGCGCAAGCGATTCCAAAATGTGACACGGGCCTAAATCGGCTCTCATTATAATTTACAACGGCTCGGACACGTCCGATCCGGCGATGAATTTATTGCCGATGCGTGACTGCACGACGGGAAAAATAGGACCATATTAAAACGATACAAACAAAACATTACGTCGTTTATCAACTTATTTTTAGAAAGAACGAGATGGGAAGCCAAGAAAAACAAGCGAATAATGCGTAGAACAAAACAAAACTAGCAAAGCTTATCTCTTAATTGTTAAAAGTTATATTCCTGATATGGGTGGAGATCAGAAAGTGGTATTTACATATAAACACAAGTAGGTACCTAGTTAAAAATGGTGTACTCGTATGAAAAATTCCGCAAAGCGATAGGCAATAATTCTTACTAATATTATAAAATCCTTAGGTATTAATGTTATAAATGCGAAATTAACTTAGTCCATCTGTCGGTTATCTTTTCATGCTTAAACCGCTGAACGGATTCAGATGAAAAATTGACATCGCTGACACCGCTGGCAACAGCTAGTCATACAATAATTAATTAAATATAACTTTCCGATATATTTTTTTACTGCCAACATAAGAAAAATATATTTTTCAATATCGAAAGTTAATTAAAAACACATATCGTATGCAACGGTGTATAATTTAGTCTAAAAACTACACGTGCCGTCTTTAATTGCGATGGAACGAAGTGAATCACTCGCCTTTTAAGACCTCACTTATACAACCGTTGCATAAAATACTATTTCAAACTTTATGCGCCTCCGTTGACGCTAATAATATTAAACAGAAGAGCGAAAGGAACGGCACGATACTAACTTCGAATTTCGAAGTAATATCCGTCGTCTCGTCATCAACTTAAATTTTATTCCTGTCACAGCTGTCCAGTTAAGCGTTTCGATAGTCAAACAGCCCGGATGAGACCTCACTAACTGTAAAATTTCCTTTACAGTTCTTCCTGACACGACAGCTGTGGACCTAGACCAGCAGTTATCAGGCCTGGTGGGGTCATCGCCCTCTCACCACCCGAGCCTCCTTCCAAGATACAACAACAACACAGACTACAGCCTCTCAACCGGCCCCCGCTCACTAAGCGACAACAGTTCACAACCAGAATCCCCAGTCCAAGACGACCTGTTAACCTCGAACACTACACCCAACATCGCCGTTAACCACTCAAACGGCTCCAACTTCCCCTCACTAATGGGCACTCAAAACAGCTCATACGGCAGCAGTAACTGCAACAATTCATTGTACCCCGTCCTACCAGCCAGTCTTCTTTACAGTCAGTTATACACAGCAGCGAATCAAACGCACAACTTCCATCCTTTGCATTCAAATTCGATACATTCGACGCACAACCAACACAACGAGTTACAAACTATGATGGACCAGATATCTTCAACCACGAATACTCACAGACAACATGGGAATCATGGTCAAGGGGAGCTGTTGCTTGGCGGTGGTAATTCTTGTGCGGCAGCGGCGGCGCGAGGCGAAGACGGACGGGTGAACAACTTGGGCCAACGTGGCAACCCACAACCAGATAGCAACACTGTTTGGAGACCATACTAAAGTCAATTTGACGCTTCTTTCTTTGAAGCGATTCTGTGAGGACATTAATGTGAAAAGGACTGACTCAATCCCTGGTGCCATCAAGACCAATTTTAGGTAACTGCTGTGAGATTAGCACATGATATGAATTAGTGGTGTGGACTCTTAGAATTGACTAAAGTGACTGGAGATATGTGCGATGTAAATTTCTTTGTTATTAAGAAATATTTATGTTACTTTTGAAATGTACTTCAACTTTTTATCCAAGAAGCTGATTCCGTACGGACTCCGCTTAATTCGTAACGATCAACTTCAAGGTTCAGTGTAACTACTCCCATGTGTGACAATACCAATACCGAACTACCCTCAATCTCCTGTATGGGTACGTATCAAAATATATAAAGTTTAAAACAAATAATGGACGAAATACATAATGGTCATTTGATATAAAGCAATTTTCTTGGAAATTCTCAACTTTACAGGATTTTCATAAAATAAACCTAACCTAACCTAAACCAATCTGTAGATTACACTATTAAAAAAAATTCGTTTAATCAATAGTTTCATAGAAAATTTTAGTATGTATTATGACCATTATGTATTTCGTCCATTATTTGTTTTAAACTTTATATATTTTGATAGGGGTACGTACTCTGAGACAAGCGCCTTGGAGCATTGTACTTCCAAAAACTGAACTGAACGCGCGCGTCATGTGACTGGACCAAAAGCTTGGCCAAGTTCTATGCTTTGTGAACTGCCTAGTGTTTACCGTGAATGGCTGCCGATATCCTCAGTCCGGGCCCGTGACAAGACCCTGAACTATTTGGACAATTGTGTACCGGAACCGATCCTCAACAGCCGTGAGTACCACCCTGATCCTGTTTTATTACCTCATCCATTACACGTTGTCACAATTTGGTGGAGGTGCGGGGTACCGACTGTCACACATGCACTGATCGTTGCGATTTAAACAGGGTCTATTATGGAGTCTGGGGGGATACTACGAAATTCGAAGTTCGTATCGTCCCATCCCTTGCACCCTCTGTTTAAGACTACGGTACGATACGACGTTCGAAAATCGAATTTCGTAGTATAACATGCTTTGTTTGCAGTGGAAAGTGGGCATTACTTTGCTACTCCGCTAAAAAAACAATTACTTGCGGAGTAGTGAAGTAAATAGTAAGACCTGAAAAAATCGATTTATCTTTTGTAAGTTAAAAAGAATGACACGGAAACTGTGAATATTTTTTATTAAACAGTGTAAAAGGGTGTTTTCTTTTGGATTGTCAGACGGAATCAGAAGGAAGAAGTTGTCAACATAATCTTATACAATACTATTGCAACGAAATAGTTTTCGAATGTTAAATAATATAATAGTTGTTTGTAATTAAGTGTAAAATATAAATACGTACGGGTAAATATGTTTAGTGAAAATTGTATGTTCTTTGGAATTCGCTCCCGTCCTAAAATGATACGACTTTATTTCGAGCACGGATGTACGTTGGTGTAGTACTCTGCAAACACAAACTTCTCTGTAAATTGTTATCGTAACAGACTTCTTGAACGCGTTCGCCTTAGTGTCAAATATTATGATTTATGATGAGATCAGACCTTAAGGTCACCACTTTTTCACCACAAACCACAACGCGGGGCGTGTGCGCGACGCTAACGGAAAACGGAACGTGCCCAGCGCGTTCTATAACACTGAATCATATAATACGGTGTCACACACCGGCAGCGCGGCACAGCGTTTAGGGCCGGCGCTCACTGACGCCATGGCACGGCATGGCATTTTATTACTATCAAGTTATTTTGAATCTTATTTCAATGATTTTAGAATTCATGTTACTTTATTGGTTATGCGTTGCGTCATCCCTCGGCACGTCGCGGCATCGTGGTATCGAAATAAAGTAACATGAATTCTAAACTTGATACTTATAAAATTCCATGCAGTGCCATGCCGTCAGTGAGCGTCGGCCCTTATACGATCATAATGATTTAGTGTTATGCAACGATATGCTGCGGTATGTGGAGGGCTTTTTACTATAAAATTCGATTTTCGAACTTTGCATCGTGCCGTTCCGTTCTAATAGTTGAATCAAGAAAAGAGTGAAAGGGATGGCATAATACGAACTTTGAATTTCATATGTTTATTGCCTATACGCGCTGCAAAAGGTGATTTCAATTCGCTCCTAGGCACGCAAACGCGTTTGAGACGGTTTTTACTTTTCTACAAAAGTACACCGAAAGTTAAAAGGGGGTTAAAGGGTCCTTTAAGTATAAAGGTCCACTGACAAACATAAAATGAATCTACGACTTAACTTTTTTTTTAAACAAAAATGTAACCGAAAAATTACGTAAAAAAAACCGAAGCTGGCGCATGCTATATCCAACGTAAATCCGCAACTTTTTGAATTCTAATTCAAAAATTGTAATTTGTAAATACGAACCTGTGAATATTTTGTTGTAAATGCATAATGTAAAGTGCAATAGATGTGCAATTATGACGTTGAGTAGATGTATACTGATACGGTAAGGAGACACTGTCTGTTGAACGACATGCGTGTACGACCCATGTCCATAGCTGTAGATATTCTATTTTAGTTAATCTAGATTTATATTTTTCATCGGTGTCACGTTTATATTGTTTCAGGTTTAACGCTTCTGGATCTCATTTTCTTTGATAATTATTAAATTACATTTGTAAAGGTAATTTAATTTAGATTACCAACGAAATACTGACCAAGGGAATAATGTTTGTTATTTATTCGTAAAATAAAACATTGAATCATTTTTGAAATTGAAACCAAAAGTGTTGTAATTACTTTAGCTAATCATTGATTAGATTTATTTAGTGCAATATAATATTTACAATAATTTTGATGTTTTATATGTTTAAAATCATAACTTAGTTGCGAAGCGCATAATAAACTGCAACTGCATTCTCAAATATTGTAAGACTAAGACGTCTCATGTGTTAGTGTTAATAATATTTCTGAGTGTAATAGTTATATTCGGTTTACCTACTGCAAGTAGCGGAATTAATTTTACTTAATAAATTTACAAGTACCTCATGCAGTGTTTTATAATAAACCCTAAGAAAATCCTATCTACGTAGGTTACAAACCAGTGAAAACAGCCTAAAGGAAAAGGAGGAAGAACATTATCAAGTTACTTTTTGTTACTAAATGAGTTTTTAATCGTAAAATGTAGAGATGCTTAAAACTATTTAAAACGTACGAGATTAAACTCGTGACGTGACAAATAAACATAGCTCATAGCTTTTGAGCGATAAGACCGCCTATTGTCTGCCTGATTTTTTTCTGTACTTTTTTGGTGATCAATAAAGAATATTTGTATTATATTGTATTCTATAGCTCGGTCAGCATCGCAAAAACAGATATAAAAATAGAACAATGGAGTCGTAATAGTGTACCTAAGATTATGATAATTTTAGCTGACCTGACTTTTTTAGTGACATTACTGAAACAGTTTTATAACGCTGCGAAAAAGCTTGGTATCCTATCAAATATTAGGCGATACTTCACTACGGACCAGCTCATTGGTCTTTGCCGAGTTCAAGTCCGATCCTGCATTTAGTATTGCTGCCATCTTTGGGACTGTTCTGCCGAATATCAGCTAGCTGCTTTAGATTGCTGCTTTGCTGGATTAGTTAGTAGCTTTGGCGAGCGAAGAGGCTCATCGGCGTCATCTGTAATGCGGATTTTTGTCATCAGAGCCTTCGTTATCGCAGAAAAGTAGCTTGCCTATCGGTATTTTACAGGCTACGTTTCGGTGAACGTGCTTCGGAACTGCACGACCTTATTCCACCTGCTCCTTTCTTCCACAGGTCGACCAGAAGTGGGCGGGGTCTCCACCCTGATGTTCTCAATATTCCCAAAATCAGCTCAAAGCGTTTTCGCGACTGCGTTCCCTGAATGTTTAAATATAGCCGTTTTCAAGTCTACGGTGAATGAGCATTTACTAGGCAAGCGTGCTCCATCGTAGGCCTCATCATCGCTTTTCATCAAGCGTGATTTTGGTCAAACGCAAGCCTATATTGTATAAGTAAACCAGAGGAATGCAGATGCGTCAATCGCAATCTCAATAATCAGTTTCTACACCGGCAACCGTTAAGGTACCACTGATACCACTTGTGTATATAAAAGAAGTATAAGTTACTACACGGCGATTGAACGGTTGTATGTGTTTCACCCACTTTCATCACTCAAAACCTGCTCATAAAATATGAAAGGCCGTTAAGCACTCACCTAGCAACATATTGCTATCACATAATTAACTATATCGCACAGAACTGATATTCTGATGGGCATCGCTCGCTCTGGAATAAATATCCCTCCCTCATTATTTTACGCCAATGCGAAACGATGGACATACGGTCGCACGCCCACCGCGTGTAGGGAGGCCATGATTATAGAATATTCGGAATATAAAATCTATTTTTCAAACAAGTCCCTGAAAATTAATTTACATGTTTTACGTAGATTGAACCTTAAGAGAGGTTTTATCCGTGAAAATATGGTTGTGATCAGTCGTATCGTACTTCACGCGCTAGATTCGATTTTCGACATCCAATTTATCTCGGATTTAGTGCGTTATCATCATCATCATTCCAGCCTCCACGTCGCACTGAAGGGCAAGGTCTCCTCTCAGAACAAGAGGACTTGAGTCGTTGTTCCCACGAGGGCCCAGTGCGAATTCGGAACTTCACAGTGTGAAGTTCACACGCATTATTGAATTTCTTTACTGGTATGTGAAGTATTTTTTGTATTACAACCGCAGGAGTCCAATAGTACGGGAGCCCAAGAGGAGATTTGGGGAGTCACTCGAGTGCGGCAGATTAATATATGGGAAGATAACTTATACCCTCTAGAGTACCTCCAGCGAATATGAGCACTTCATGCGGGGAGGATTGCCTGGGGCACCCCGTCAGAATACTTAGTAAAAAAAATAGATTCTTTAAAATACTCGAGCGCATCAGTTTTTAATAATTTGATACTCCAGCGTAACATTGAAAATAAAGGTATAATAATCTGCCGCTATGCATGGTGGGGGTGGCCATACATAGGGGCTGTTAATTCCAATGACTGACGATTTGGAAGTGAAATGTACACTGTTCTGCTAGTAATTAACCAACCTTATCTTAATCTGACGCGTTCGTGGATTTCAAAGGATCTATTTTTTATACTAAGTGTTCTGGTGTCCCAGGCAATTCCCTCTACATGAAATGCCCATATTCACTGGCGATACTCTAGAGGGTATAAGGTATCCCCCCATATTAGTAATCTGGTGCGCTCGAGTGACTCCCCAAATCCCTTCTTAGGCTCCCCTACTACAACGTTTCACTGCTGATATTTTCATACACAACTCCCCTACTTTTAGGCCGAAATCCGCGAATCACTATTAGCTCCACCAACATGACACCCAGTGGTAGTGTTTGACAAAATCATATCCACCCTACCAGGTACCAACGATAATGTATGCGAATCGACTCGTGCCATCTGCACCGAAAGGGAAAAATCGATGCCAGACCGATTTGCTGGCAATAATGAGATTTAAAATTGCAAAGTAATTAATGAGGATTAGTGCGACGGCCGTGATGGATCGTTCCTGACTTTGCGAAGGTTTCAGCTACAGACAGATAACTCTACGTACCTATAATAAATTGTATCTGAGACTGAAGTTTTGGGCTCAACTTACTAGAGACAGTTACATTGCTTACCTTTTATCTGAGACTTAGCTGACTACTGGCAGATTACGCTACTTATGATAACTTATATCTGAGACTGGGGTTTCAGGATTTGTCACACTGAATGCGTTCTGCGTTCGCGGTCAGGTCAAATTAAACGCAGCCCGCATTATGTATGAACAACATTGTCGGTCTCTATATATTTCGTATAATAGATATGCGATTTGACCGTGCGGGCCGCGCGGTCAGACCGCACGCACGCGCAATATATAGAGACCGACAATGTTGTTCATACATACATAATGCGAGCAGCGTTCAATTTGAACTGACCGCGACCGCAGAACGCATTCAGTGTGACAAATCCTTTCGAATGGAGCTCTTTACACTTGGTTACACTACTTATAATAACGTATATATGAGACTGGGTTTTCGAAATGAGCTCATTACAAATTGATTACTCTACTTAGAATGACCTGTATGTTTTGGACTCAGCTTACTACAGACTGGGTACTTTACTTATAAAAAACCGGCCAAGAGCGTGTCGGACACGCCCAAGGTAGGGTTCCGTAGCCATTACGAAAAAATCAAGTAATATTTTCTAAGGATTTCGTATGTGTACGGAATCATCCAAGTTTAGGTATGTTTAATACCTTAGGCTACTATTTACTCTTAAACTACAAATAATTTCCAAGCAATCGTAGCCGCTATAACTTTCCTAGTAAATTTGATATATTTACTACCATTCTGAATTTTTTCAAATTTTTCCACCCAACAGTTTAGATTTTAGAGGGGAGGGGCCGGTCGATTTTAATAAAAATTTTCACTTTTAAGTTGAATATTTCGCAAACAGATCACTGAATAGAAAAATCATGTTAGCAACCCCACAAAAGTTTTAAAAGACATATCCAACGATACCCCACACTATAGGGTTAGTCGAGAAAAAAAATCACCGCCCCTTTACGTCTATGGGAGGAACCCTAAAAAAAAATTTTTTTTAATTTCTTATTTTACCACTTTGTTAGCGTGACTGATATGTATATTCATGCCAAATTACAGCTTTTTAGTACTAACAGTCTCTGAGCTTAGCCGCGGACGGACAAACAGACAGACAGACATGGCGAAACTATAAGGGTTCCCAGTTGACTACGGAACCCTAAAAACGTGTGTCTGAGACTGAGGTCTGAGACTAAAGACAGGTTATACTCTACTTTTATCTGACACTGGGGTTTCAAACAGAACTCATTACAGACAGGTTACTATACTTATTTGAGACAGAGGCTTTTATACTAAGCTTGATAGAAACGGGTTTCTATACTTATAACACCTTAAAACTGAGACTTAGCTCACTACAGATAGGTTCTCTAGTTATAATAACTTGTATCTGAGACTGAGCTCACTAAAGATAGGCTACTCTACCTTCTTATAATGACTTGTATCTAAGTCTAAGGTTCTGGACCGAGCTGGCACTGTACTTATAAAAACTTGCATCTGAAACCGAGGGATTACTAATGTTTGGCAAAAAATGTTTTCCAAAGTATCACATCGCAAACTTTTATTCCCAAATTTTTATTTGGCAAAAACTCAATTGTCAAAACTACTTATCGCAATTTTACAGTCAGCAAACCTCTTTTTTGGCAAATGTATCGTTTGGCATAACATACTAATCCCAAAACATTGCATGGCATATGGTTTATATCCCAATTTGGGTAGTGCGTAGGATAAAAATTAATAATACTGGTATTGTGAATTACGGCGGGAAAAAGTGAAGAAGTGTACTGCATTACATTAAAGCATGGAAAACATTCAATGGCATGGTTGTATGACATTTCGTAAAATCAAAGGTAGTAATCCTTTTCTGTGCTGTCATAAAAAAACCTAACATCGAAGGCTAAGGCGGGAGCTACGCTACGCTTCACTCCCGCCTTAGCCTTCTGAACCTAACCTGTCCGAGTCGCTTCTGCCCTGAAAGGTCTTGCTCGCTCGCTTCGCTCGCTCGCTACCAGCAATATGCCTAACAATGTTAACTACTATTGTATATCTGCAACAAAATATTGCATGGCATACGACAGGGGTCACCAATTATTTCTGCCTTTTGTTCATTTTATACTTGAAATTCCTGTATAGATACCTACTATTGTATTTCTGCAACAGTAAAAATTAATTATCATTTGCCGAACTTTTGCTATAAGTTGAGCATGGGAAGTGACAAATTTGGCAAACATTTTTTTGGCATATAATTTATGACAAAATAAAACATTTGCTTAATAAGCATTTGCTTAATAAAATCTTGACGAAGTGAAACTTTGCTAAATGATGATTTGACCAAATGAATAAAATGCGAAATGTAACATTGCTAAACATTCGTTTGGGAAATGAAACTATTGCGATAAGTTATTTTGGGAAGTCATATTTGGGAAAAATAATTTGCCAAACGGCAGTACACCGAAACGGATTTTATGCATTGAGCTCACTACAGACAGGTTACTCACCTTATAAAAGCTTGCGTCTGAGATAAACTATCAAAGGGAGGAACAACAGCATTAATAAGGTACCTATTAGGGTGACAAAATTCTGCCAGTAGCATTAACTGCGGGGGCGCTGGGTTAACGAGTTACAAGTGATCGGTCGATGCGCCACAATATTTTGCTACTAGTGAGATTTTACTGGCACTTAATCCGGCACTTATTATGTGAAGTTTCGCACTGAGACACGGCTATAGCCATGTTACTTTACTTATATTTTGAATCTGATAATAATTGTCAATAGGTTGAAGGCACGATTAAGTTTTAAAAGTATGATATGTAATTTTTAAGTGTTGGAATCTATATTTATAATAGTTTGGTTTGGCTTCATGTTTTTTCCTTTTACGTGCTGGGTATTAAACCGTATCTTTTTAGCTCCACTCTAGGTGGTAGGTTAATTTCCTTTGGCAGTGTCACTCAAAAATGTACTCTGTGATTGTTACTAACACCGTTGGTGGTGAGCCGGCTGTCAGATGCGAGTGTCGAATCTGTCACGTATAATAATCATTATGTAGGGTAAACTACCCAGTTTTTTTATTATTATTTATTATGATTGGGAGGCAAACGAGCAAGCTAAGGCCGTATTGTCTAACGCGCGAGCGCTTGCTTTCGCATTCACCATCTCTTTCTATCGCCATCTTATACCGTTTGACAGAAAGAAATAGTGATTGCAAAAGGAATCGTCAGCGCGTTAGACAATAAGCGTACGGGTCATCTGATGAGAAAAGATCACCGCCGCCCATATAAATATCAACAATTCAAAGAGAGTCATTAATCTGTTGCGGCCTTTAAAGGAAGTATAAACCCTTTTCTTGAATGCCCCGATGTCATAGTTGTCTGCAAATACTGCTGTCGGAACTTGATTCCACAATTATCGCCAATGCACCAGTGATTGGTTACTTTAAGAAAAATATTGTCAAGCTCTTACTATCTATAATTTGCATTTGATTAGCTATACAACTTGGCTATAATTGATAGACAAATAGGACTTGACAATGTTTTTTCTTAAGGTGGTCAATCTCTGGATAGTTTACCCTAATCTGTGACAGCGCTATTCAGCGTCCAGCATAGTACGGAAGGAAATTCAATAAAATAAATATATTATAGTTACCCACGTTGTATCACGTTATCTGCTCCCATACAGTATGATGTTTTCGCTCGGTGAAGCACGAAATTATTGATTTTGCAAACGTCCACTCGACCGAATGAGTATTAATTTTGTACAATAATAAGCCTGTGCTAAAAAAAGTTGTTGACATTTTCAGTGCAATTATGTATTATGGGAAATTAAACGTTACAATTTGGTTTTTGAATCATCATTTCAGCCGAAAGACGTCCACTGCTGAACATAGGCCTCCCCCAAGGCTCGCCAAACAGGTCGGCCCTGCGCTATCCGCATCCAATGCGTTCCCGCTACCTTAACCAGGTCGTCGCTCCATCTTGTTGGAGGCCTACCTACATTGCGTCTTCCGGTCCGCGGACGCCACTCGAATCAATACACCAAAAACAATGTTAAATATTTGACTGGTCCAACGAATACTCGTAAAATCGTGATAGCCTAAATAAAGGTTTTTGCTGTTAATCAAAGGGTAGTGATTTCAAGCCTCTGAATTTTTTCACAATTTATGTGAGAAATTACATTTGTAATTCATCATAAGTATTAAGAGCGGTAAGGAAAACATCGTGAGAAAACCTGCACACATCTGCGAAGAAATTCAATGGTGTGTGTGAAATTCCCGATCTACACTGGGTCCGCGTGTGAACTACGGCCCAAGACCTCTCATTCTGAGAGGAGGCCTGTACCATGCAGTGAGACGTACCTAAATAGGCAGGATTGTTGAACGATTACTGAAATTAATCTAAACTGCACATCGATAACATTGATAAGTTTTAGATTTCATTTTAAAGGAATATTAGAATTGGAAGAGAGAATATTATCTCATTTATGTGTTTTAATTAAATGTCTCGAGCTGAAGGTTTGAAATATATTATTATACGTACCACTGTTTTTTTTCTTGACATTATCTGTTTTATTAAATCAATTTGTAGTGGTAGAGCCATGTTGTAGCTAGCCGCTGCATCACGAATGGGCCGGCTCGTCCGGGGCAGTACCACCCTCTCACAGAACACCGGCGTGAAGCAGCAGTAATCCTGCTTGCGTTTCGTACGGTCAGTGAGAGTGCCGGGGGCCCAATACCTCACCCCTTCCCTCTCCCCCTCCCTATCCCCCTTCCCCTATTCCCTCTCCTTAAGGGCCGACAACGCACTGGCATCGTGTAAAGCGCTGCGGGTGTCTATGGACAGTGGTGTTCATTTAACATCAGGTGACCCACTAGTTCGTTTGTCTGGCCTATCTAACATAAAAAAAAAAAAAAAAAAAATCACCTAGAAAAATATGTGCCACACCACAACGAACACATGGCTGTATAAAACGAACCTTTGCCTTTGAACATCTCAAAAAAAATGTATCAATATTATGACAGCTGTCAAAGTATTTTTTTTTAACAATCAACCAATGGGTGTGGTTGCAAAATTTGTCACTGGCAGTTGCACATAATATGAAATAGTTTGTATCACGGAGGCTTATGGCAGCGTCACTCCGATAATGCAGCGTGCATTTTAGCCGCTGCATAATGCAGCCGCTCGCGGACAACGTATTAATTACATACAACGCTTAATTATTGATTTTTAGCATTAAATACGGTACATTTTGGGCCGGTCGCTGCCAGATTTATGCATCGCTTAACGGAGTAGCAGTTATATGGAAAATAATGTTTTATTTGCGTAGGTGGTGGAAAAATAAGTGTTTATGGGAGGTGGGTTACGGTGGTGAGTTGAATTGTATGTTTATTCTATGTATATAAATATATGTGAACTTATGTGTACCTAATGTTACGAAAAAAATCGTAAATTTTTTTAGGGTTCCGTGCCCAAAGGGTAAAAACGGGACCCAATTACTGAGACTTCGCTGTCCGTCCGTCTGTCCGTCTGTCCGTCCGTCTGTCACCAGGCTGTAGGTATCTCACGAACCGTGATAGCTAGACAGTTGAAATTTTCACAGATGATGTATTTTGGTTGCCGCTATAACAACAAATACTAAAAAACAGAATAAAATAAATATTTAAGGGGGCTCCCAAACGTGATTTTTTTGCTCGTTTTTGCTCGATATTCATAACGGCAACAGGTAGATGCTTGAAATATTCACAGTAAATTTAGTTATATATTCACTTTAAAAATAAATAATTAAATTAAAATTAAACAAATATTTAAGGAGGGCCCCCAAACATACAACGTGATTTTTATGCCGTTTTTATAGATAATGTTACGGAACCCTTCTTGCGCGAGTCCGACAAGCACTTGGCTGTTTTTTATACGATTGGGGGAATACGATACGAGCCGCCAATGGGCATCCATAACGTAAGTTGAGTTACGAATGCGTTGCTGGCCCTATGAGAAAAGGCTCGTTATTTTGACGATCCCCAAGTTGTTCCGGTCCAGAAATACTGGCAAGATAATTCCATAGTTTAATTCCATTAGGGCAGTCAGACAATTCATATTTTGCAGACACCTATGTATAAGATTAGTTCTTTTTTCACCACCAGTAGACTCTCGCATCCCAGACAGACATAAACTTCGTTAATTTAAGCATGTACCTACCGACGTCTTCCAAACTCAACCGTTCCAAATTTAAAATTCAAACTATCGACTAGAGCCTGTCGAATTGCGATCGTGGGGGACGGCGTAATTTAAAACCGCACCGCACCCCCCTGCGAAATTAAGTGCGAGGCGGTCGCTACGTGACACCGGCAAATGCGCCGTGCCTGCCGCCAGTGTGTACCCGCCTTAATTGTGAAGCTTCATTTTGTAGGTTGGCACACTGCACTAGGCCTTTGATAGTCATGCCTTGTATACGTCGAGTTAGTGATTAGATCCCAACAAAGTATCAAATGTCCTAAATCGTTTTCCATTTATTTCATTACTGTATGTAACCTCTGACCACTGACTTTTTCGGCATTTAAGTGCGAAATTACATTTGAAATTTACCATAGCTTTACGGTGAAGGAAATCATCGTGAGTCATCGCCACTGTCAGCAGGTGAGACCCTAGGGGTTTAGATTGAGTAAAAACAAATAACAGTTTTAGACGTATATTTAGTCCCTAGGGCTTAATTGACAGAAATAAAAGAAGATCTCGAGGGTCGCGGATTCGAGAATTGAGTGGGAAAGCGCTTCATGGCAAGGCTTCTCTGGATTAGGGTTCGGAGAGTAGACTGCCGGTGCTGCTGGTAGAAGGCTGGAGGCAGGTAGTGGCTCTAGGGTCAGCAAGCAGCAGGAGTAGGCCTTGCCGTAGAAGCAAGGAAAGGTCTTCGGTTCCAGGCGCCCAGCCGAAGAAAACGAACAGGAGAAGATCTGCGGATGTTAGAGTTGGTGTCGAGGTTCCAATCCGTGCTGTGCCGCCCAAATTTGGGCAGAGTGATACTGAATTTAATTTATTTAAAATATTGTAGAAAGTACACACACACAGTACAGTTGTAGTATTGCACACACCTGAAAAGAAATTCAATCGTGTGTGTAAAGTTCCCAATCTGCACTGGGCCCGCGTGGGAACTACAGCCCAAGCCTTCTCACTCTGCTGTGGTAGGCTGAGGTGATTATGATGATAATGTATGTATTTTTATTGTGTTACCAGTTACGTGGATGTGGAGGACGGTGGATCTGCACGAAAATACATAAGTATGTCCGTGTCGCACAGTCGTAGCTATCTTGCACGTGTGACCACGAAGCAGCAAAGTAAATGATTATTATTCATTGGCATTGACCTCCGCAAAGTAACACTTGAATCAATTAATTGCATTATAACCTAACTCTAAGGGTGTTACCACACCAATCGATCGATTGTCGATCGATGCCATGGACCTAATGGTAGAATGGAATGTTCGACGTCGATCGACAGTTTCCTCTTGTCGAACAGTATCATCGATCGGCTGTCGATTTAATTGTGTATCGACCGGTATGCGTCGATCAGCCAAACATAAGTACCACAGCAATCGATCGAAATCGAACAGTAGCACTGTTCCGTCGTTCATCTAAACCTATAATTTCATCATCATCATCATCATCATTTCAGCCGAAAGACGTCCACTGCTGAACATAGGCCTCCCCCAAGGCTCGCCAAACAGATCGGCCCTGCGCCATCCGCATCCAATGCGTTCCCGCTACCTTCACCAGGTCGTCGCTCCATCTTGTTGGAGGCCTACCTACACTGCGTCTTCCGGTCCGCGGACACCACTCGAGAACCTTTCGGCCCCATCGGCCGTCAGTTCTACGGGCGATGTGCCCTGCCCACTGCCACTTAAGGAAACTCAAGGTCACTCAGAGGGCGATGGAGAGGGCTATGCTTGGAGTTTCTCTGCGGAATCACATCAGAAATAATGAATGACGTGACTTTAGTCACGGACATAGCTCGAAGAATCGCTAGACTTAAGTGGCATTGAACCTATAATTTAATACAGTACAATACAAATATTCTTTATTGAACACCAAAAGCAGTACACAGTACACCAACACCAATATTATCAAAAGTAGGTACAGTCGCGAACCGGGATTGTTGAGCCACTTGCCATAGTTTGCAATTTAGCTGTGTAATCAATGACCGATGTTACGGACTAGCTGACAGCTATTCGATTTGCATTACACGGCTAAGTTACGAACATAGGTAAGTGGCTCAACAATCCCGGTTCGCGACTGTACTACACCAATCGATCCACATCGATCGATCGCATCGATCGCTGATCGAGTGATAGGTGTGGTAAAACTCTAAAACATGTTTGATACCAGCACGTGTCATTAACATCTTGTAGAGCCGAACGAAAGGCTCAGCATTCAGCACAAAGGCAAGGGTGATTCTAGACAAAGCCTTTAGTCCAACTCTAATTGCCGATTCAAAGACATCCATCGACACACATCTTCCTAATAACAACCTTTCATACGTACCCTTCTAATTACCTCTACGTACCTGTGCCTTTGTGAAGGCCAATTATTTCAATAACACGCGTCGTTTGTTTCGAGTGACAGTTCTTTGTACTGTAAATACTGTTAATGAATATAATTAGGATGCTGAAGAATGAGTTTGGAAAGATAAATGCTTGAGTATTAGGTGGAGGAACCCCTTTAGCTTCAACGTGATTACTTCGTCGCGCATTCCATATTGCTATTCTATTTTCTATGAGAGTACAACAAAATGGTACAGGTAACGCTTTATTACTGGCTTATGATATTGACTGACTAGAAATAATCGAAGCAATTTTTAGGGTTCCGTAGCCAAATGGCAAAAAACGGAACCCTTATAGATTCGTCATGCCTGTCTGTCTGTCTGTCTGTCCGTCCGTATGTCACAGCCACTTTTTTCCGAAACTATAAGAACTATGCGATTGAAACTTGGTAAGTAGATGTATTATGTGAACCGCATTAAGATATTTACACAAAAATAGAAAAAAAAAAAAAAATTTTGGGGGTTCCCCATACTTAGAACTGAAACTCAAAAATTTTTTTTCATCACAACTATATGTGTGGTGTATCTATGGATAGCTCATCAAATAGTACATTACTGCAGCGGCCGCGAAATAGGGGATTGCCGGCCGAGTAGTTATAGATGGCCGAGTGTTAACGAGGCCATCTAGAGATACGTGGCCGGCAATCCCTGTTCGTGGCCAAGGCTTGTATAGAGTTTTTCTCAAACATGCATCATCACCATCACCACCATCATCATCATCACCATCATCATCATCATCACCATCATCATTACCATCATCATCATCATCATCTCATCATCACCATCACCATCATCATCATCAACATCATCATCTCATCATCACCATCATCATAACCACCATCACCATCATCATCACCGCCATCATCAACACCATCACTACCATCAACATCACCCATCATCACCATCATCATCTACATCATCATCATCATCTCATCATCACCATCATCATCAACATCATCATCATCTCATCATCACCGTCATCATCACCATCATCATCACCCATCATCACCATCATCATCATCATCATCTCATCATCATCACACCATCATCATCACCACCATCACCATCAACACCATCACCACCATCATCTTACCTTACCTTAAATAAGCGTAGCGGCAGAATCTCATAATGAACCAAAACGCAAATATTGCTTATAGTTTTTTTTTTAATGGCTAAATGCTATGATGCCATAGACCTAATAAACGTCATGGTATGAAACAATAGACGATCACTTTGCTGGCCAAGGCCAGCAATGTTGTATGAAATTCCATTATTGACCTCTCGTCTAGCCGCACACCACGCCGCGCCTGCATTGTGACACTTCGTGGCGTATTATAAGGAACATAACGTCAACATTTCATAGCATGTTTGAGAAAAATGATATTGAGGTTTCTAATATAATTTTTTTCTAAACTGAATAGTTTGCGCGAGAGACACTTCCAAAGTTGTAAAATGTGTCCCCCCCCCCCCCGTAACTTCTAAAATAAGAGAATGATAAAAGTAAAAAAAATATATTATGATGTACAATACCATGTAAACTTCCACCGAAAATTGGTTTGAACGAGATCCAGTTTGTCTGTCTGTCTATATCAGTAACCAATCAACAATGATCCCACACTGCGTACATTTTGCTTAGGAGCAGGGGTCTGCTAAGACTGGATAGATACATATAAATTTGTACGGAATTTGTGCGCGAGACCGACTCGCAATTGGCCGGTTTTTTATTCAATATGGCGCTTCCAAGACCTTCAGATCTTCAGCAAGTTCCGGCAATTAAGTCTTAATTTGAATACAATGAATAGGTAGTACATTACTGAAGAGACCAGTAAGTAAGTCATAAGCCGTAAGTAGTGAAATTTTATAAACAGCCAAGTATATGAGGCGGATTTAAGAACTAGAGTGATTTTTGCAAAAATCTGGGCAGCTGTGGATTCCATATAATCTATGTGCCCTAAAAAAACTATCTAGTTATTAATAAACCATATCCAAACAAAATGGAAGCCTAATACTAACAGGCGCTAAACCGAATAGACAGATGGATACATTATGGTGAAACTATAAAGATTCCTTCTTAGGACTACCGGAGTCCTAAAATCTATAATACGCTTGACCAATTTCTTCTCTTCTTCTTAGTCGGACACTCTTGTCAGAGTGGTCGTGGTTGCGCAGACGATGTGCACGGAGAGATGTTCGGTGGGTCGCAGACTCTTTCGAGGACAGCCCTCTTAGCAATTTGCTTCCATTTCTGCCGGTTAGAGGCGTTGCGAGTACACTGGACCATGGTGGACTCAGTAGCCTTTTTAATCAGGTCAGTCCAGCGAGTTGGTGAACGTCCGCGTGCCCTCTTGCCTTCCACCTGACCCTGGACCACCAACCTCTCCATTGAGTTCACATTCCTGGAGATGTGACCAAAGAACTTCAGTATCCGCAACTGCACAGTCGACGAAAGCCGGTCCTTAATATGAAGCTCTTTGAGGATGGAAACATTGGTGCTCTTTAGGAGACGCCTCCAGCACCACATTTCCAATGCGTCGATTTTACGGCGATCCTGCAGTCTCAGAGACCAAGTTTCGGCACCATAGAGAAAGATTGGAAAAACCAGGCATTTCATCAATCTGACCTTCGTCTTCTTGGTAACTCTTCTGTCCCTCCAAATCTTTCCCAGCCGCTCTACTGCTGACCTAGTAATGGCGCACCGCCGCCTGATCTCGTCGCCACATCCTCCAGTGCTGGAGATGGCAGAGCCGAGGTAGATATAGCTCTGTACAACTTCGCAGTTAGCTATGCTCTGTACATTAATTCCAATTTGTTCAGCTCGGTCTACTATCATCATCTTCGTTTTTTCACGATTGATAGAAAGTCCAAATCTGAGGCTGGTAGTTTCGAGACGAGTCAGAAGGTTCTCCATGTCTTCTCCAGTTGACCAATTTACCAGTGCATATTTATGACCCAGTACCTGTGTGATCTTACGCACAGCTTAAAAAAACATCCGTTAAAAAAAATTATAACTGAGATACCCCTCAATTACAAGATTTCATCGTGAATGAACTAATGAATGGAGATTAGGGCCGTCTTTAATTAAACAAGGCGGTGGCACTAAACAGTTTGAATGGGAATATTTTAATTATCACCAGCCCTGGATTTCCCACGACTGCGATAAAGAATAAACGGCGTTGTCTTGAGCCCCTCCTAAAAATTACTGCCGTCAGGGCTGCCACTTGCTTCTGGTTAAATGCGTGAAGCGAGTGTCGCTCTCTACTAAGATAATTATAAAAAAAAAACATTTCAACCGACAACAGATCAATGACTCTCTTTGAGTTGTTGATATTTGGGCGGCGGGGATCATTTTCCATCAGATGACCCACTTGCTCGTTTGCCTCCCTCTCATAATAAAATTAGACCACAATATTTTGAGCAACAATAAAAATGCCCAGTTTGGATTGGGAACTTCACACACACCATTGAATTTCTTCGCAGGTGTATGCAGGTTTCCTCACGATGTTTTCCTTCACCATGAAGCTCATAGTAAATTTCAAATGTATGAAGCCATGGTGGCCTAGCGGATTGATCTATGGCCTGTCAAGCAGAGGATCGTGGGTTCAAATCCCGGCTCCTATCTCTGAGGTTTTCGGAATTTATGTGCGAAATTACGTTTGAAATTAAAATAATAAAACATTCAAAATACCTAACAAAATACAAAAAAAAATGCTTTATATATACAATGCAAATTACAAATACCAGGAAAAGATTTTAATGGAAAAATCAGCGGGGACGAAACCGCAAGCATCACCTAGTACAACAGTCAACGTCATAAATATGTGATCACTCTGGGACCTTGTCGCTTTCAGTCGGGTATGTATTACAATACCGAAGTACGAAAGACCGAATGTATTAAAACATCGAATGGGTCAAAAGACCGACACGATTTTTTTCTGAAACCGTAAACTTATCAGAATTTATTAAAACGGCATCATACAGAACCCATTAGGTTAGGTTAGGTTTGTTTTATAACAATCTTAAAAAGTTAACGGTTTCAGAAAAAAATCGTGTCGGTCTTTTGACTCATTCGATGTTTTAATACAATCGGTCTTTCGTACTTCGGTATTGTAATACATACCCCTTTCAGTCATTACATAATTTTGTATCGCTTTTCAAACATGACGTTAAAGTGACAAAGTACAAAAGTGATCACTTATTTATGACGTTGACCCTACAGCATAAATGTTTTGATTTTGATATTAAGTCTTCTAACCCTGCGCCAGCCCTAGCGTCTCAAGGCGCGCCCCCGCGGGCCCGTTCCGCGGTCGTCAGCTGATTGCCGCGCTGATTCAACCCTTCACTAGCCCCCGTTCGTAGATACAATACAAATACTTTATTACTCGTAAGAAAAGAGTTAAGGGAATATTTTTAATTAAGCGTTAAGTTTTTATTAGACTTTCGCTCTCGTCATCATCCCAGCCTATCTCAGAATGAGATGGCTTGGGCCGTAGTTCTCACGCGGCCCCAGTGCAGATTGGGAACCTCACACACCATTGGATTTCTTCGCTGGTGTGTGCAGGTTTCCTCACTATGTTTGCCTTCACTGTGTCATCATCATCATCCCAGCCCATACTTATGCATCCTACTGCAGGGCACATGCCTCCTCTCAGAATGAGTGGGTGCGGATGGGCAACTTCATAAACACCATAGAATTGCTTCGGACGTGTATCCAGGTTTCCTCACGATGTGTTCCTTCGCCGTAAAGCTCATGGTAAATTACAAATGTACCTACTTAATTTCGCACATAAATTCCGAAAAACTCAGAGGTGCGAGCAGGGATTTGAACCCACGACTCTTTCCTTGAGAGGACATAGGTCAAACCGTAGGCCAAACGGCTTTGGTAACCTAATTAGTCATTCGGGTCATTATTCGAGCGTTTCAACCGCCTCACTTTCGTGGACACTTTTTTGTAGAAATGGCAAAAGATTATAATACAGTTTTTAAATATGTGGTAGAAGTACAGGACCTCTAATAAATAACCGAAAACGCCATCAAAATCTACAGCCGATTCGTAGAAAACGTGACCACGTAAGTGAGGCGGTTGAAACGCTCGAATAATGACCCATTCATAGTAAGTAAGCGAATGGAATCGCCATTTTCTTTTAGCAAATTGTCAGACTGACAATTATTTGGAATTCGCATTTGGTCCCCAAATTACAGCTAGCTGCACTTGACAGGGCAATTGTTTTCATGAACGGATTCTGTAAAATACTGAGTAAAAATAAATGTAGAGTTGTTACTGAATTAAACAAACGTACACTTGAAAAAATGGGTCAAGTGTGAGGTGAATTCGCGCGCGCGGTGACATAGAAATTTAAAAAAAATTGTGTTTTTCTCAAACATGCTATGAAATATTGACGTTATGTTCCTTATAATACGCCACGATGATGGTGGTGATGATGATGATGGTGTGATGATGATGGTGATGATGATGATGATGATGGTGGTGATGGTGTTGATGATGGCGGTGAAGATGATGGTGATGGTGGTGATGATGATGATGGTGTGATGATGATGGTGATGATGATGATAATGATGGTGATGATGAGATGATGATGATGAGATGGTGATGATGATGATGATGATGATAATGATGATGATTATGTTATGATGATGATGATGATGGTGATGGTGATGGTGTTGGTGATGATGATGATGTTGATGATGATGATGATGGTGATGATGATGATGGTGGTGATGGTGATGCATGTTTGAGAAAAACTCTATACAAGCCTTGGCCACGAACAGGGATTGCCGGCCTCGTATCTCTAGATGGCCTCGTTAACACTCGGCCATCTATAACTACTCGGCCGGCCATCCCCTATTTCGTGGCCGCTGCAGTAATGTACTATTAATCTTCTTCTTCCCATTCCCCTCCTAACAGAAGTTGGACAACATCATAGCGATTCTGATCTTGGAGGCCGCTGCTTTAAACAAGGAAGTGGTACTGGTTTTTTAATAGTTTATTTAAATAATAAAAAATCGTGCGTGCAGCTCCTCCGCGCGGAAGAAGTGAAACTTTGTAATATGGAAATGAAAAAGGCACTTATACATCAATATGAACCTTATTGCAATAACCCAAAGCAAAAAAGCGGCTAGCAAGCAACCAACTACAGCGCTAGCGAAACAAGTTACATAACTCGTCGCTAGATGGCGTTGCTCCTCGTGCGCACGTTATTTTCAATAATTTTTCTTGATTTTTCGTAATTCTCAAAGATATTCAATACTTTTTTTTACTAAATACGTTTAAAATACTTTATTCTATAAATCTCTGAAACTCGAATAACAAAGACAGACAAAAGGAGTTTAAAGAGGGTCGGTACTAAAACATGAGAGTCGCGATTTAATGTGACCAGCTACGAATAAATAGTCCAGAAAATTGCTTGTTCCCTCCGCGCTAGGTTTGCTTCACTGAGCACCCACCGTTTCCTAAACCAAATCTAAGATAACAGGAAAATCCAGAGAAAAAATAAAATTGTTGAATAGCGAAAAAATTTTCTAGAAATAAGTTTGTACTTTATAGGTAAATAGTGTTTTTATCCGAAAACAAATTTATTTTTACAGATCATTGATTCTGCGATTCTTTTACTTAGTTGTGAGACTACCTACTTCTTGCCAAATAATTTTATGTCAACGGGATTGTATAAAAAAATACCTACAGTTTCAAAAGGATGTACTTAGGCACTATTTGATCCCGTGGAAATGGAAGATGCAAAAAATTAAAGCCGCCTATCTATAACCCGTACCTAATAAAGTAAAAAAAATCTTTTAATCACTTTTTAAGTCTAAGACATTCTCCTTATGGACCTGTGGTTATTTGAGTGAATCAACTTTTTCCCTAGTTGTCCAAGTGACATCTTCATAGGTTAAAAAAATCATAGGTTTTCCATGAGACAAAATTTGTGTAACCATAGCAACGGGCGGCAAGAAAAAGTTTTGTTTACTATATAGACGGCACTGCTTATATTTGTTTTAGACGTGTACCTATTATAATGTAAGTACTATATATGCATGAGTAGATGTACTATTTTTGTTGCGTTTTAATTTTCTGATCCACTGTTGATGCACCACCTGCTGTAAACTAGTCTTTCCTTCTTTCTGGTAAAGGGTTGCCTGGAAGAAATCGCTCTTAAGCGATAAGGCCGCCTATTGCTTACCTTGTATTCTTATTATTCTTGTATTTTCTCTGTGTACCTGTTTTCTGTATTGCTTACTATTCCTGGTGTACAATAAAGAGTCATTGTATTGTATTGTATTGTATAGACGGCTATAGTATATTGCATTCGTAAAACTTATTAAAAGCTTCATTTATACAATCAAAAGGTTCAGTCGATCCCCTAACTTAATTATCCACTTTTCTATGCAGTTAGTATAGAAAAAAGTTTACTTTTCTTAGGAAACCGACCGCACCTCATCCGACACCGACCGTACCTTACCTGCGAGTCGGTATATCATCAGGAAACTGAATTTTATATGGATCGTGTGGATATACTTCCCGTTGACATAGAGTTATGAAACTTATCAAGAAGTAAAGTATTACGACAATAAAAAAAACAATGACGCCTTTATGCCATTTAAAATTTAAAACAATTTATCGGTAGGTGCAATGTGGAACAGACCCCATTCGCCAGCCGACCGATGTTATACTAAGTGCCTTTGCCACCCGTATCCCATATCAGTTATGTTATGAGCCGAATTCGTTATAGTATCATAGTTTACAAGTCCCAATGGCTTCGGGATAGCCCAGTGGTTAGAGAACCTGACTACGAAGCTTGAGGTCCTGGGTTCGATCGCCGATCGGAGTAAATAAAACAAAAACGAAAAATTGGTAGAGACAAAAAGTTGGATCGATTTAAATCGTAGTTAGACATACAAAACGGCTGATTGGACTAATTTTTGGTGTAGGTAAACCATATAATTGTATGGTTAATTTTCGTGTCACAATGGAAAAATTTCAAACAAATTTTAACTACCGTCATTAAGGTGTCCAGCTTTTTGAACTCCATCCAAATACGAATGTTTGCTTTCGAGTCTTGGGTGTTTAGTATATTTAGGTATCTATGTATTTAAACATGTTTATCCATTGCCTAGTAAGTACCCTTAACACAAACTTTGATTAGGTAAGTAGATACTTTGGGACTAGATCAATTTTATTGGTGTCAAGTGATATACGTATCTCACATTTCACGCATTATCCGAATTGCCTGACAAAAGTGTTCACTTAACGCCACTGATATGACATTTACTTACATTGTTCGCTAATTTTAGATCCAGGCAGACTAGAGGCTTGTTTTGTTATATTGCGGGATTAAATGGTGGCGGGGTGCAAAAAGCATAAGTATAATTTTAGCTCTACCTGGTCTAATAAGTACCTAGTTGTATAATTGCAGATTTCTATGAGCAGCTGTGATAACTAACCATCAGGAGACCCACTTAGGGCCACTGGCGCAGTTAAAAAATTCAATCGGTTAAGAATGACAGTTCCATACATTTTGACACTTGTTAACCCTGGGTTAGCAGTTAACTCGGAGTTAAGTAGCTAACCCAGTTCCGCACAAGCCGGCCTTACTTGTTTGCAGTTCTGGTTGTATAAAGAAACAGTTGATATTAATGCAGTCAGATTATGAGATTGTGTTATAATAAAAAACAGGCAATTAAATCGAGACCCTCTCCTTTTTTTAACGTCAAGCCAAGTCTTGTTTCGTAATAGGATCCATCATCCATTAAAGTTTATTTGTGACACATAGATACTTAATCTATTTTTTTTTTAGTAAACGGTCGCTTCGATCTCGTAACTTTGTAAAAAGCGCTCGAATTTTTTTTTAATTTTTACGAAGTTTCAGCATCTCCTTTTTTAAAAGCCTATGCGTAATAATAGGTACATTTATTTCTTAAAACTCTTAAAGAGTTAGCAAACTCTATAATAATTGCAAAAGCTACCCAATAATCCTCACTTCGCACTCAACTCTCAACCGCTAACCACAAAGGACCCGTGCTGCCATCTTTTAGTTTAACGCGGAACCACTGACACACTAGCGCCACCGCACACCACCTTTTTCGTACCCGTGTACACACGCTCACTAACACACGCGCGCTCGAAAAGAAGCCAAAAATGATACTAGCTGCTTTTAAACTTAACTTTCGCAACGCCGCCACTGGAACGTGTACCTTCATTGCTACGTGTTAAAGCTGAAAATGAAATGAAATTATTTTGAAAATGTTTTCTCTCGAGTTCTGTTTGAGGAAAGGAAGAGGTTGAACGAGAACTAAAATGACGTAAGTCGACGTTCCCTGTATGAACGTTTCGTCGTTTTTACACTGACCATTTTGTGAGACCGTCTTAGAAGCAAAAAATCTTAAGCTCAAAGAAAGTTGTTAGAAAAGGGAATGTTTTCTAGTTGAGCAGTTGTTTCCCCTCTGCTAGTGACTCGGTCTGGCGTCTATGTGTGCGTTTTGGGGTGGCGAGTGAACTTTCTTACAAGACGTTTGCGTTCTTAAGAACACGAAGAAAGCGAAAAGGTTCGCACTCGAGGCGTTTTGTTAAAAATAGTCACTTGAAAGTTCGCCGCGCCACGGATAGAGGGCGCATTTTCAGTTTTTCTCTAATATTCGCGAAAGTTCTAGTCATTGTATTATTGAAGGGGAGATTGTGAAAGATTGAAAGAAAATTTTGCATTTGTTGATATAAATGGCCAATCACAGAGAAGGGGTCTTGTCAGGCGTCGATTAGTTCCCAGACCGCGAATCGACACCTCGCCCTGTCGTGTTGGCAGCCAGTCGCAATTCTCGTTGCCTCAAACAACCCGCGACAAATTCTCCCAATAAGCACCCACACAACCCATTATTATCCTAACGAATAGCGTTTCGCGGTTAACCGCAAAATTATCAGCGCCGACCAATCGCAGCCCTCCGTGCCATATATTTTCCTCTATCTATTTTTCCAAGGGTGAAAATCTTAGAAACCGCAGGGCTAACCACAAAGGTCAGGTGATCGACCAATCACAGATCGTAAATAAAACCGCAGACCACGCCCATTTAACCGCAAACCAACCACAACGCGAGACGTTCACTTCTCGTTATCGATTGAAGTCAGCGTGGCGTTCTTTTTTCAAATTACGACTCGCGGTTGGTTATTTATGGGCATGGTTTTTTTTTTTCTAGTTGCCTATTAAAAGTCTTAACTGCCAGTATTTTGGTACTAAAGTAAATTAAAAAGTTTGCATATGAACCAGCAGAGCAGCTGAGCGTTTATAACGACGAAACTTTTAATAAGCAGATAAACATCTGAACCCTTAATGGTCATCGTTTCATCACAAAGATGGAATATTGATTCAGCGTTGTTGAGAAAAGCCCACGCACACATAGAAACGACCACGTGCAGACGCACGGACACAACCGTTACCGCATTATATTCATAATGAATACAGCTATCCCACTCGGTCGTCTTTGACTTTGTATAAATATGTTTTGTCCCTGTCTGCCGCGCGGGGGTGGGCGCGGGCGGGAGAGGGATGGAGGGTGAGGAGCTCGTCTTCAGAGGTCGCTGATTTCTATTTCATTAAGTGGCGCGGCTGAAACCGCAGTGGATCGATCGTGACCTGAAAAAATAGACTCAAGTCGAGGATAGAGCCAGGTGTTACATTATCCGCCGCACTCAGAATCTTCACTTAACTAAGTACCTACCTAACAGTAGGTAACGCATGCTGGTAACATTATGCTGAGCCAGTGTCCAATTTACAACCGCAATGACACACTCTTTTTTAGCCTTTGTATTGTCCTTTTTGTAAAAATATTTTGATGTGTCTTGTGTTTTTGTAAATAAATGTATTTTCTTTCTTTCTTTCTTTAGGTAAAAGATCCTAAAGTTGCTTCATCTTATTTTATTACTTAAAGTTAAACCGTGTTATTTTCCATTAACTTCAGAGCAGGGTTCTCCAGGTCAAGTAAAGCTAATTTCTCTAAAGCCAAGTTTAGACCTGCAAGAAAAATCGTGCAAGTTGAATTACATTGCGCGGCCGCAAAGCAAACTAGTTTGAAGTGGGAAACCGAACGCTGCAATGTAAAGTAACTTGCGCGATTTTTCTTGCTAGTCTAAACTGGGCTTTAGACACCTGTATCTCAATCAATCAACCATTAACCCTTTACCTACGGGGCCTCAAAAGCTAAGTCTCCGTGCAATACGGGCTGATTTTGACGATAGGCGGCGGTGTGACATTGTTTCACTTACCTATTATATTTTCAAAACTGTTGCAGCTGCAGACTTGAAATTTCACATACTCATTCATTATTCTATGCAGATTTGATAATTAGTCACATTTTTCACTCACAATCACTAATTTATCATATTTCACCCTTAATATTTCACACTAAGAAACTGGACAATTTAGAGTTACTACCACTGTTTTTTAACTGTTTCACCTGATTAATATCTTGTTTATAGTATATTGGACATATTAAATTACCAAAATCATTATTACTACTAGTAAATTACAAGAAAATCAACAATTAAAATGTGATATAAAAACACGTCTGCAGTTTGTAAATAATAGTGATGTGCTTATATCGATACGATGGTCGATATTTTCCACAGATTAAATAAGAGTAATAGAAATGTTATCTTTTATATTTCCTTGTGCTTTCAAAGGTTTTACTAATTAGTAGACTAGAAAAAAAATCCTTTTTTAGTAAAATCACGGCAACGACCCATTTGTTTGAGAAACTAAACCTAGTAGCGGCTTTCTGGCCAAATAGGCACTCGCGTTTTTTGCTCGTATCACATTCTTATTTTTTTATGTAAGGTTCTATAATAGATTGATTCAGGCGTTACTTTTGACCCCTCAATAACTCAAAATCTATTTGACTTAAAAACATGAAATTTGGTGAATGTATTAAAACCCTTCAGATCAACTAAGCCTCCAAATTTCACAAATATAGGTGGAACGGTTACCTATATAGAGATATTATCGTCTAAAAATCGGCATTTTTACCACTGACTGACTGACTGACTAATAATCAAAAACCTAACCCACTTCCAGGTGACGTAGAAAAGTGAAATTTGACATCCAGCTGGGTAATTGTGTGTAGTGTGTATACAAATAAAAAATATACAAAATATAAAAATTATTGAATAATACAAATAAAAAATAGTTTAATACCAAAAGAACGCATCAAAGTACTCACCGGCCTCACTGCTATGACAACTCGATAAAATGTAAGACAACACTAATCGTCGCCATCTTGTAAAAAATAATCTGCACTTAGTAAAAAAGCGGAAATTTCAAACCTATATTTACTACAGAGCCATCTATCAAAATATTGTGGTATTTTTTTCTTTGCATCTACACTAATCTAACTGTATAATTTAGCAGTTAATACCAAGGCATAAGGTCTAGATTAACTAAAATATTTTTTTAAATCTTACCCGTTCTCGATCAACTGGAGTTGTCACCCGTATTGCAGCGATGCGGGCCCAAAACAACTCTGGTTGTCGCCCGGAGTTAAAGGGTTAAAAATGAGAAACCCGTACTTAAATGAACTAGCATTTTCATTTAAAAATTTTTTTTGGGAAAAAGTCAAAGATTTGAGTTTTTTTAACATTAATCAGTAAAAGAGAGAGCCGTGGTGGCCTAGTGGTTTGACCTATGGCCTCTCAAGCAGAGGGTCGTGGGTTCAAATCCCGGCTCGCACCTCTCAGTTTTTCGAAATTTATGTGCGAAATTACGTTTGTAATTTACCATAAGCTTTACGGTGAAGGAAATCGTCGTGAGGAAACCTGCATACACCTGCGGAGAAGCAGCATCACAACCCTGAAGACATTGCCAGCTTTACTATCCGAAGAGAACCCTTTCATAATAACACACAGTTAACAGTCACTGCAACTTTCTCGCTAAGTAGGTAAGTACAGCGATGGCTCAGTGCGACAAGGTTGCACAGGTCGGTACGATTTAGATGGAGGACCTCTTCACAGAAGAAGCACCCTCCAGGATTTACATATGTTTGAGCGCTTGTCCCGTAGGTGACCTTTTGCATTAATTATTCAGTATGGGTTTGCTTCGGGCCTTGGAGTAAGGAAGAGAGCGGAGTTGCACTGTGAAGGTCCCAATTAAAACATTTTATGATCATCATTTCAGTCGAATGACGTCCACTGCTGAACATAGGCCTCCCCCAAAGCTCGCCAAACAGATCGGCCCTGCGCCATCCGCATCCAAAGCGTTCCCGCCACCTTCACCAGGTCGTCGCTCCATCTTGTTGGAGGCCTACTACCTGCTACCTATTAAAACATTTATTTGCATTCAAAAAGGACATGTGCGTGCAGGCTGAGTAGCCAAGTAAGGTATACTTCTTCAAAACTTGCTGTACTCATCATAGTTAAGTCCGCAAAGTCGTCGAAACGTCGTGGCATAGTTTAGCAATAAAATATCGCGTGTAAGTCCCGGGTGTAATAATAACTTTGGGGGTAGTTACAATAGAGAGATCTCTCTCCAGGCAGATGTTATGCCTGGGGACCGAAGTCCAATGGATGAATGTTGGAAGTTGTATTTATGCAGCCGAGTTGAGAAACTTCGATAGCGCGATGCAGGATTGTAGAAATTAGTTTCTTATGTGATGACTAGATGGCGCTAGTAGTCGCTACATAACTATAAGTGAAAATTGCAAAAGTTTAATTAAATTAGTAAGTCTTCACATTTTAATAGCATTTGCTTGTTTTGGAATAAGCGATTAAACTTCTATATATTTTATGGTAAAAGTTGCTCTGGCAAGTGATATTATGAGATAGTTACTTATGAAAAACGAAGTAATTCGACTGTTTAGTGAAAAGAACGAACCACTCCCTAATATAAGGCCACTTTAAACCCACAAGGTTCGTATCGTAGTAACCCGTAGTCCTTCCTCAAATAATTAGGCTACCGTAAGTAGGCAGCTAAACCGCATTAGGTAAGTCCGACTTTTGTCTCAGTAAACCATCACTGTACTCATCATGCCAGTCACTGGAGCATTAATTATGAAAAGTTTGTAAAGTCAAGAGTATAAAATATGGGTGCATACAACTTGCTCATAAATATATCCCATAGCTCTTATTTCGTCGTATTAAGTTATATTGGTACATAATTATGAGAGGATTAAGTCGATACATATGTTTGCACTTGATTTTATTGCGGATAGTTTGAGAACAACCACCCTCATTTTCATCGATCCATTTAGTTTGCTCACATCTCCAGGAAGTTTCATGTTAAAATTTAACTTCTCCGCATTGCCCATACTCTGTTGAAGCACTAACGTAACGTTACAAGTAATCATGAACAGAATGTCATGAATCTTTTATGTCGACCTTCCATTAATACCTGATGAATAAATCTGAATTGAAAGATACTATTACGCTAGACAAGGAAGCAAGGTTTCCTCTCAACATTGTAATAACAATATTATTCTAATGCACGTAAGTTATCGTTGAATAATATACCTAGGTAATTTAGCTGTTGTCAGGAATTTTGTCTGGAAATAATAACATTTATCGCGATCCGCGGGAATTTTGCTATTTTTCGGGATCTCAAACTATCGCCAAGTTTCATCTCAATCTTATCTCAATCGGTTTACGGCAGGGTATGAAAGCAATAAAGCGACATTGATATTTATAATAAATAAGTAGGTACCTAGGTACTTATTAATTTTCAGCGAGGTAATGCTGCCAATGTCTTTGGGTCCATGCCGCGGGAGAACCCACCCTTTTGTTAATTTTATCTAAGTCGTTTTAGTTTAGTTAGTTTTATTTTTGCCTAATTATATAGTGTTAATTTATTTAAAGGCGTCTACACACACACGATATAAACGCTTTGTCATAAATTAATATATTATGTATACATACACTAGCTGACCCGCGAAAAGTAGTTCTGCCGTATAAAAATTGCGTTAAGAAAAATTACGGCTAAATGGCCTAGTGGTTAAAGAACCTGCCTACAAAGCTCGAGGTGTCGTGTTCGATCCGGTTGGGGCAGATATTTGTAATGTAAGTAATATTTGTATTTCAAATTAATTTTAAAACATCTTTATTTCCTGCGAAGGCTAAATAACAAACTTTGTTATTCATGCAAATGTTACGGAACAAACTTGATTCTTATTAAAAATTAACCAAGCATTTCTTACAGGTTTTTACAGGCTTACTTAACCCATAAAAATAACTCCCCCCAAACTTATTACAACAGCACATAATTAAAATAAATCAGCCAAGCACGAGTCGTAAATAGCGACGTAACTGATCCCACATCCAACCCTTATATTAATTAGCGATATTTGGAGCTCATTTACGTAATAAAGCCTGATTTAGTGGCCCCCGAGTAAAATATGAGCTATTCAGGAGTTTGTATGTTTGTATAGCCACCAGTGCAGCAAGAAATTCCCACTTTGCCTACCTAATCTTTTTACAGACACGCTTGGAAATCATAATTATATGTAAACTAGCCTCTACTTGCAGCTTTGATCGGGTAAACCAAATTAGCAGGGTTCGAACTTGTAGTGTTGATGACGTTGAAGCGCATTTAGAATGATTTCAAATGGTCTTTTCGTAAGGGTTTATACTTACTTTAAAGGCCGGTAACAGATTGATGACTCTCTTTGAGTTGTTGATATTTATGGGCGGTGGTGATCATTTTCTATCAGATGACTCGCTTGCTCGTTATCCTCCCTCTCATAATAAAAAAAAAGAAAACAATTACCAATCAACCTCTTTTATCAAACGATATGGCCACTTGAAATGATCAGTGCCATAATATCTTTGACCCCTTCCGCACCCTAGGCACAACTACTATGCTCAACTGGTTGTGTCGTGGACACTTTTGATGCCCTTCAGCACAATTGATTGGTCCGCTGGGGAAGAAAATGTACCTATGGCCCTATTGACAAAACCTCGAATCACTGGTTGTGCCTTGGGTGCTTTGAGATACAACAGACTAGGTAATCGTTGAAAAAAAATGTCTATGGCCAGACTTGAGCAAAATTTTATATTTTTACGAATAACCGGAGATTTGTCATTCAGATTAACAATAAATGTATACATTAATAATTAAGTACTTAATACCAATAAATAGTCATTTAAGCAATATAATTTTAAATTAAACTAATACAATATATAGAAGAGAAAAAAAAACAGTATTTACAAGAGAAAAATAAAAATTATTATTTACAACAGAAAAAAAAAATTATAAAAAGAAAACCCCGTCTAAAATATTTGACTGCGGCAGGGTCCCCATGATGCTGGCGGCATTACCCCTTTGGATCGCAAGCGCGATCCGCTGGGCTAAGTACGCGCCAACAGAGCCAACAAATTGGCGTTGTGATAATAGATTTGACAAAATAGGTACCTACTGATATTTTCAAATGTATTTTATTATCACATCTACTTTTATAGTAGTTACAAAGACAGTGTATAGACTAAACACAAAATTATTAAATAATCGTGCATTACGGTAGGTACCTAACGAGTTTTGTAAAACTTTGTTTATTTAAGTACATCATCCTGTGTACAAAATAATGTCATTTTTACGTCGTCCGCACTAAGAGTTTGATCACTGCACATTAGCTACTAAACGAATTGAAATTTCAAGGTTTTAGTATATCCCAAACACGTTGTCTTAAAAAAAATGTGGTTGAAATTTCGGGATTTTATTCTGATTCCATGGAAATATTGAGATAAAAAGTAGCATATGTGTTATTCCGGAGATTCAGCTAATTTCAGCTGTTGGAGACTTGATCAAAATGGCCTTAGTTTACCTCTCCAAAAGGACCAGACATATACCTATTTACAACGGATTCGTTTGAAAACCTAATCAAAACTAATTCGTCGCAAAAAGTCAGCGCACGCGTTTATAATACAATGGGCGTTCGTTAGCCGGCGGCAGGCCTCAGGAGTTCGATGCAAGATTTAATTAAATCGCCTCCCCTCGTGCACAAGGAGACGAGATACAGTAGGCGAATACATAATAAAGAAAGGCTACTTATACGCAGTGCCATGACTAGGGCGCTGTCAGCAGTGCCCAGGCACACTGCGCAGACCCTAGTGAAGCGTAGAAATGACTAGACTATAATCCCATTTTCAAGGGTGCATAACAAGGCACAAGGCTACTCATGGCCTTTTAGACGCCACTCCAGCAACGTCGATGATAGCGGTAGGGAAGTAAATTGTATAGAATGACAGTATACTGATAATGTCGAATTACCTCACCACATGTACTTTGACAGCGGGCGTCTCTTTCTGGAGCGTTCTGTAGGAGCAAACCTCTCTCTCATACTACATCATGAGCAAAACTCATACTTTACAGAACGTAACAAACACGGAATTGAATTATTAGTAGCAAAATGTCTGTCACAAGACACGCGATTCATTTATTTATTTTACTAGCTTACTTAGTCTTTGCCTCCGTAAAAACCTAAAGAAAAAAGCTGGCTCGCTATCCCGTGGGAATTCTGACATATCCCCGCTTAGCGCACCTCTATGGTCTTCAAGGAATACAACTGCCTTTCAAGTCTCTAGCTACAGTGATTCTAATTACGCTGTATATTGTCCCCTCAGACAGTTGTGTTATTGCTTTATGAAAACATAAATACATTATGGAACTTCGATCATTATGGTAAGAAAGCCCCTACTGCGAGGTCTATATCCCTGCAAAGGATTTGCAGAAAGTCATCTTCATCCCCAAGTGCTTTGACTTGACCTACTGTATTACTCTCGCCAGGTCTGCGTCGTCGCTTCCTGGAAGCTGATTTATGGACGCCGCCGCGAGGTGCCGCCACCGACTCAGCCTACGAGTAAAGGATTGCCGTAGTTAGCCAATTATTAATCGGACGCATTAATTGTTATATTTAGGTGACAACCCTGGTTGTGGATTAAAGAGCTTGGTTTGGACCCGAAGACATCAGAGTGAGAAGTAAAGTAAAGTTGTGTAATGGTTGTCTGTAATGTTTTCTCGCTTGCATGTTCGGTCCAAATCAAGATAGAGCGATTAAGTTAGTACAGCGAAATAGAGTGGCATCGATTCACCTCTACGATACCTACCTTTACGATACTACGTTAATTGTCTAAAGAGAGAGAGAGATGGAGAGTATTGTGTCACGTCTGGAAATAGTAAACTATTTTAAGATGCGAGTTTAAAAAGAAACAATGATTTTGGTACAAATTTTTAATTCATTTTGGTCACTTCCGTCGCGCTTCTATGTGTCTCTGTCAAATCAGCACTTATTCGTAAATAGTACCAGGTACAGTATATAATTAAAATTATGTCTACTTTGTGCCTAATTTAGCTTAGAAATAGTGATGTAAGTGACTGAAGTTGTCATCTAAAGAGTATTATAACAAAAATTGGGTGGGACTTGGAAGAGTTACAACTACCGTATCCCAGATTTTCAGCCAGCACCGTTTTGGGGACACTAGGATTGCTATATACATTATACTAGACACTAATACCTATATAAGACTATACATGAATATTTAGATAATATATAGACTCTGAAAACGAATAAAAAATAGCATAATTACTTAAACATAATTAAATTACAACAACTCACTTGCCAAGCATACAAACGTGCGCGGACTAAAAAGAACTAGTTATATGGAATTAAACAGTACCTCTGAGTTTATCCTCAGAATTACAACTAGAAACATTAAATTTTTAGAATATGGACTATTCTCTAGTATTCAAAAATTCTCGTTTCCACCTTCACTGAAAAGATAAAAGATCCCGAAACTATAGCTAGGTATTCATTTACATGGAACGAACTTGCGGGCCGAAGTGTGCCGGCACTAAAAGTGTATTTCCTTGTCCGGCAAGGATCGGGTTACTTTTTCCCAGTATATTAAGTTGGGAACTTCCCCCAGGGCGAGGGCGGTATGATTTATCCCCTTATCCCCGGTGCCTAGCGTCATACGTCTTAATCAATTGCTCACGTGACACGATAAACTTATAGGTAACAACTTATCTTTACAATTAATCTTCTATTCAAATTTCGGACGCTGTCGGACATAAATAACTTGGACTGTCGAGACGATAGCGCAAACGTCCGACATGTTTTTCTGGAAACGCGCTTTTTGTTTCATTTCTTCTTTGTTGTTTGTATACATAAAAGGCAACCGTAACTGACTGATCTATCAAGGCACAGCTCAATAGCTTATGTGTTAAGTATTTCAAAGATTCAGATCTGCGTACCAAATTTCATCCCAATTTTGCGAGTTGTTTTAGCATTTGAAAGTAACAAACAGAAAAACGTACTTACAAACATTTGCATCTACTTACATATAATTAGTAGGAAGGTTTGTGTGGGCACATATGACTCGCAAAATTGGGATGATGCATTATTTTTATTTGGTACGCAGATCTAAATTTTTGAAATAACACATATCCAAGCTACTTTTTATACTCATGTTGCCATAGAATTGGGATGTCTTCATCGTCGTCATCATATCAGCCTACATTACGGCCCATTGCAGGGCACAAGCCTGCTTTCAGAATAAAAGGGCTTGGGCTGTAGTTCACATGCGGGCCCAGAGCGCATTTGGAACTTCGTACAGATCATTGAATTTCTTCGCAGGTATGTACAACCCTCACGACGTTTTCCTTCACCGTAAATTCAATTTCGATACTTTAATGTAGGTATAGCTAAACCGTTTGAATGAGATCTCGCCCGCGGGGTACAGAGGCGCGGGGGTAGACGACAAAGGGGGCCGAGAGAGGTGTGGGCAGCAAGCACACGAGGCGCCCTCACCACTCGCACTTCTCCCGGTCCCCTTTGTCATCTGACCCCCCCCAGCCCCTGCCCCGCGCGGGCGCGGACTAATTTAAACAGTTTAGCTATAAACATTAAGATGCATCCACATATATAATCAGGGCGAGTTTAGAAAGGGATTGGAGTTGACAGAAATTCTATATGCTTACGTCAAAATATGTATGAAATGACAGTTCTGACAGTCCCATTCAGATCGCGGTTTGATAATACAAGAAGTTATGATATGGATGTACATAGATAAAAAAAAATAAGATCCCGGAATATCAATTCAACTGCCAGACTTTGTGATACGCGCGAGCGAAGCCACGGGTAAAGGCTAGTATGTCCATCTATATTATATCTACGGTTTGTTTACGAAGCATGTACTGTAAAGTCTCATCCAATCACTCGGGCCCCTCGTCTCGTCAAAGCGGCCAAGTTTCACTTAAAAAGACGTTTTGTACCGAACTTGCCTTATTAAGGGCAACAAAGTTTTACGGAAGCTACGTTTCATATCAGCCCTCCTAATTAATCAGGTAAGGAATCGAATAACAAAGTATTAAATTACGGCCCAACTCAAAATGTTCTAATAGCGTTAATTAATAGAAACACGGGAGTTTTGGTGAGCTTTGTGTGTTTTAGAGGGATCCGTTGGTTATCACGGAACTAATAATGGGTATCCTATTATCTCGCCTCATTCGTTTTTCGTTTAATTCTTATTTCGTCTCATTCTGTATTCGTCTTCGTCTTGTTCGCTATCCGTCACTATCTTTTTTGGTCAAATTCTGCAACTTGTCTATCTGTTATAATACGTCTTATTCGTTTTTCGTCACGGTCTTCCTTGGACTCATTCGTCGTTCTTCCCTTTCGTTTTTTTGTCTCCTTTACTTATTCGCCAAAATTATTTCGATACGGTCAGTGCTCGTTCGTAAGTAAATGAAACAAAAAACGAAAGGGTAGAACGATAAATGAGTCCAAGGAAGATAGTGATGAAAAACGAATAAGACTTATTAAGAGAGAGTCAAATTACAGAATTTGACCAAATAAGACAATGATGGATAGCGAACAAGACAAATAAAGAATGAATGACGAATACAGAATGAGACGAAATAAGAATTAAACGAAACCGGCCAAGTGCGAGTCGGACTCGCGCACGAAGGGTTCCGTACAATCTAATTTATAAAAATCTCGTGTCAAGGTGTTTGTTACCGAACTCCTCCGAAACGGCTTGACCGATTTTTATGAAACTTTTTTCTCTACATTCGGTAGGTCTGAGAATAGGTCGTAGGCTACAACTTATAACGTTTGCCGGGTCAGCTAGTTATCTATAAAAATCACGTTTGTTGTATGGGAGGCCCCCTTAAATATATTTTTTTTTATTTTTATTTAATGATTTAAATTTAAAGTCAATATATAATTAAATGTTCTGTGAATATTTCAAGTGTCTACCTGTTGCCGTTATCAATATCGAGCAAAAACGAGCAAAAAAATCATGTTTGTTGTATGGGAGCCCCCTTATATATTTACTTTATTCCATTTTTTAGTATTTGGTGTTATAGCGGCAACCGAAATACATCATCTGTGAAAATTTCAACTCTCTAGCTATCACGGTTCCCGAGATACAGCCTGGTGCCAGACGGACAGATGGGCAGACGGACGGACAGCGGAGCCTCAGTAATAGGGTTTCCGTTTTTACCCTTTGGGTACGGAACCCTAAAAAACGAATGAGGCGAGATAATAGGATACCATAATAGGTATGAGGAATAGAAATATTAGGCAAGCTAAAGGCCAAAAATTCAGCATGGGTTAATACACATTTTTTTGTTTGCGTCTCTGCTGTGGACATGGCAAAAGTTAAGACTTTATAGGCAATATTTTTAGTCATCTCTACATCGTCGTGCGGGACGCCTGCCCAACATTCAGCCCAATTAAATAAATCTTAAGTTTTCTGACTTGGAGTCGCTAATTTTATGTCCTCATGAGAGACAACTTTTATTTTTTCATCTCTCCTGTTTGGAAAGTTAAATTTTCATGGGTAGATAACCGGGTGGAAAATTGCGTTTTCATCACTAGGGTGGAAAGTATTTTTTTTTTAATTTTTACGATCAGCCTTGGAGTCGAAGATAATTCAGTTAAGTCAGTGACACTTTTTTTCACGTTTCGGCATGGCCACCTAGATGCACGTCGTGACTATGGAGCTTATATACAACACTGGAGGTTGTACGAACTTTTTAAATTTGCTTACTATCATTTAACTGACAAAGGAAAAATTACATACAGCCAACTCTAAGCATTCTTACGACATAAAAAAAAAATCTATCTTTTGATGGATGGATGGATGGATGGATGGACGGATGGACGGATGGACGGACGGTCGGACGGAAGGACGGACGGATGGATGATTGATTGATTGATTGATTGATTGTAGTATTTTGCTTTCCTCACAGTCGAAATGAAAAGTAGAGTGTCTAACTCGGGTGAAATTACCCATTTCCCCTCGAACTATTGGCGCTCTCACTTCGTTCGAGCGCCAGAAATATCTCGGGTTGAATGGGTCACTTTCCACCCTTGGTTATCAATCTACTATTTACGCTGTGTACAATGTACATATAACCCACATGCACCACCAAAATTGCATTAAAAAGTAATTTGAATACACCAAAATTAGATACGCGTGCTTGGCGGACGATCCAAGATAATAATAAAATTCACACTCATATGAATTACTGTTCGGTTTTCAACCTTGATAGGAAAATACACCTCTCAGTTTATCCTTCAGAAATACTCTTCTGACCTGTCAAGGTGACAGTTCAAAACCTATGGAGTTTCGGTCGGTTCGCGCTTAGTGCTTGTGCGCATATAAAAGATTAAAAGTACGGTTTTCGGGCTTTATATACTATAAAAACATACACACACACACCCTACACCACCAACACAAAGTGATCGAGCTGAAGAGCGTCGTGGAGGCGAGCAGGGCCCTGCCAGAAGCGGCGCAGTGGAAGCGAGGTACACTTTTCCCCCCATTTTTATATCTAAGTATTTATGCCCGTCCAACTCTGCCTAGCGCAGATCTATACATTTTTGGTAGCAGAGCGTGCTTGTTTCGGTTTTATTTCGGTTTATTTTGGTTATTTCGGTCGGATTGACCTTATTTTATCTTCGAACAAAGGATTTTATACCTACCTTCGAATTTCAATTCGGTTTATATTTTTGATAGTGGGTTGGTAACTTGGGTGTGTTCGAGTTTGTGGTAATAAACGCTGTCATATATGACAGTTCGGATTTATTTTAATCTATGGTGTCACTTGAATTTGACGTTTGACGTTTGACAATTCTTATCACTCACTTGTGTTATCTACTGGTAATTTGTTAGGTTTGTTTTGTTTTGGTTTGTCGGTGTTTAATTTACGGTTTAAATAAGTGTTTAAGTGAAATAGTGAAGTGAATAAGTGAATTTCGGTTTGCGTAATACGTGTAACATTCGGTGTTTTCTGTTTGATAAGTAATATACGGATTTAATTACTTATTTTCGGTGAGTGAATTGATAAACATTGCGATGTCGTTTAAATATAATTTCTCGGTATTTAAAGTTAAATTACAATGGTTGATTGATAGTGCGGACCTTATTACGCGATCGGAGCATGCGGGTCGATTGAAAATGCGCCTATTAACGGTAAATACGGAATTTTTAAAATTTGAAGAGGCGTTTCAACGGATTATCGAACTAGCGGATTTGGACGTGCAAGCCCAGGCGGAAATTCTTGCTGCATGTCGCCTTGAGTATACGCGCGGTTTAGAGGCTTTCGATAAGCTAATGGAGGCGAATTTCCAATATAAACAAACTAGTGATAGGTCAGATAGTAAGTCGGATTCAAGTCGGTCGGAGTCAGATGGACTGTTATCTCGGTTGCCTACATTACAATTACCGTCTTTTGCTGGGGCAATGGACCAATGGGTGGGATTCAATAATTTGTTTAATAGTTTGGTGGATTCACGTTCGGACTTATCGGGGGCTCAAAAGTTGGCCTATCTCATGTCGTGCCTCTCCGGTGAGGCTCGGGGTTTGATCCAACATTTGCGGATATCGGATGAGGGTTACCAAATTGCAAGGGAACTTTTAATGAAAAGGTACCAAAATACCCGTCGGCTGGCAGACGTGCATGTGGACCAAATTTTTAACCTGCCGTCTGTGTCTCCCAAACTTATCGGTCTGCGGGCACAGTTTCTCAATCCAATCATTATGGCAGTCAACTCATTGGAGCGTCTCGGTTTTCCTGTCATTGAGTGGTCCTTTCTACTTGTCCATATCTGTCTGGCAAAATTGCCTACTAATCTCAAGACACGGTTTGAGCAAAAGTGTGGGAATGAAGCGGAGCCCATTCCAAAATTTTCGGATTTACAGGAATTTCTCGAGGTAGAATGTCGATTGTTGGAGTGTGCCAGGGCTGACCCTGGGCATCCCGTTCAGGAGCCTGTTGCGAGTCCATCTAGGCCACGTCGTAGGGCACCGCAGTTCACAGGAGTGACACTTATTCAGCCTTGTGGCTTTTGTGGAGATTGTGACCATCGGGATCTTCCACACTGTTCGGAGTTCAAAGCGATGTCCCCATATGCTCGGAAGGATTATGTGCAGAAAAATCGGTTTTGTTTCTTTTGCCTCGGACCACATGGATATAAATATTGTAATCGGGTTCCTAACTGTGCATCGTGTGGGAGTAGGAAACATCATCCCTTATTGTGTTTCAATCGGTCGGGCTCTCATCAGGGCCACCCTAACCAGCGACGTTCGGCTGAGCGGTCACCGGCCCGTACGGGCGGGGGTCATATTGCTTCAGATACACCACGGCCACACCGTGGTTCTCCTTCACGGTCGCACCGTGGCTCGCCTTCTCGGTCTGGACGAAGAGTGAATCCGTCTCGCACTCAACCTCCGTCTCCTCATCAGGCTCAACAGCGGAGAGAGTTTGACCAAGATGAGGGTCAGGTTCGTAATGGTCATGACCAACGTCGTCATGGCGAAAGAGATACTGCCCGTCATCACGACCAGCAGTATACTAGACCATAGGATACGGTTTCTCTCGGTCATACTGCCCCGGGGCTACTTCCAGTAACAGTGTTACTGCCCACGGCTTTAGTAAAAGTCTATTTTAATTCGGATTTGGACAGGGGTCTTTAATAACTTCGGATTTAGCTCGCAGGCTAGGATTACGGCTAGAGCCATCGGACAACCATATTCGGGGTATTGGTAATACAAAGGCTATTGGTATTTGTGGGAAGGGTTCGTTGACCTTCTCTCCGGTTACTAAGCGGTTTCCTATGGTTACCACTCCGGTGGTTAGTATGAAAAATATAATCGGTCACATGCCTGCACTTAATTTAAATAATTTGGTTCTTCGGCTTACAGAGCGTTTAACTCTGGCAGATCCACATTTCGGTTCGCCGGCACCTATCGATTTATTACTAGGTTCGGATGTTTTCGGCGCACTAGTAGGAGGAGATAAAATAGTATTACAGCCTGACGGGCTGACGGCTTATAATTCGGTTTTCGGTTACGTGTTGTTAGGCCCGGTGCTAGTGCAGCCGGCTGCCTCAACTCTAATAGATGATTCGGAGTTTTTTGGCGCGTCAATTTCGGATACTTTAGAGAAGTTTTGGAAGGTGGAAGAGCCACCCCAAGCGTGCCAGTCTAGTCCATTAGACCAGGAGTGTGAGCTTCATTATAAAAACAATACAGTACGGTTGAATGACGGACGGTTTATGACTAAATTGCCATTTATATCATCGCGACCTGTTTTAGGGATTCCCGCGCCATTGCGGAGAAACGGTTTCTGGCGTTAGAACGCAGACTTAAGGCGAAGCCTGCCTTACGCGAAAAGTACGTCAACTTTATGCGGGAGTATTCAAACCTCGGTCATATGTCACTTTCAAAGTTTGACTTTCAATCGGGTCAGGAGTTTTACATCATTCCTCATCATGCTGTATGTAAGGATGAACAATCGAAATTGCGGGTCGTATTCGACGGGAGCTGCGCTACGTCGTCGGGCGCATCCTTAAATAATTGTCTACATGCGGGTCCTAAACTTCATAGGGACATCACGGAGATTTTGATGCACTTTCGGAAGCATCAGATTGTTTTCGTGACGGACATTAAAATGATGTTTCGTCAAACTTGGATTGATCCTTCGGACAGGCGGTTTCAATTGATTCTATGGCGTGAGTCGCCTCATGAGCCGCTGCTCGTTTACGAATTGAACACAAATACTTATGGTTTAAAATCTAGCCCCTTCGTGGCTATTCGGACTTTACTAGAACTCGCAAATAGAGAACACGAACGGTTTCCTAAGGCTGCGGCCACACTAGAGCAACATATCTATGTCCATGACATTTTGACAGGAGCGGATACGGAAGAGGAGGCTCTCTTACTCCAACGGGAATTAATCCAAATAATGGATTCGGCAGGATACGAGTTGCGTAAATGGATATCCAATTGTCCTGCACTTCTGAAGGACTTACCAGAAGATCATTTGCAAGTTCCTCACTTGTTTGATAATCCTGAAGTGGATAGTTCGGTTTCGGTCTTAGGTGTTCAATATAATCCGATTTCGGATAATTTCTCATATCGGACGACTTTAACTTCGGATAATTTGATTACGAAAAGATAAATCTTGTCTACCGTTGCTCGGATGTATGATCCTACAGGTTGGATTTGCCCGGTTACCTTCTGGGCAAAGTGTTTACTCCAGCGTTTGTGGCTTGAACAGTTAACTTGGGACGAGGAAATCGGTGGGAGTCTAGCGAGAGACTGGATTCGGTTTAAAATGGATTTATGTAACCTCAATCGGATCGAGGTTCCGCGATGTATGTTTCCCAAGTCAACGTGCCAAGTTTCGGTTCACGGATTTTGTGACGCGTCGGAATTAGGATACGCAGCAGTGGTCTACTTACGTACCATCACTGAGGACGGTTCTTCTTCGGTTCACCTGATAATGGCAAAGAGTAAGGTCGCTCCCATCAGATCTCGGCTCACCATTCCAAAGTTGGAATTGTGTGGAGCCGTGCTCTTAGCTAAGCTCCTGCATCATGTTTGTCTTTGTTTGCAAAGAACCATGGATGTCTCGGAGGTTTACGGATGGACGGACAGCTCAATTGTCCTATCGTGGCTTAAAACGCCACCTCATACTCTACAGGTGTTTGAAGCGAATCGCGTTTTACAATTACAGAACTTCGGCGAGGAAATAGATACTCTGCGGAATAATCGAAGGCTTAAGGGCCACTGGAAACGCCTAACCCCCTTCCTAGATTCTAAGGGGTTGCTTCGGGTAGGTGGTAGGCTACAAAATTCGGACTTACCTTACGATTCGCGACATCCGTTAGTGCTTCCTAAATCGGGTCACTTTGTAACAATTTTAATTCGGGATTTACATTTAAAAAATGCACATGTCGGTCCAAATACGTTGTTAGGTATTTTGCAGCGTAAATATTGGGTATTATCGGCTCGACGAGCGGTTAATAAGGTCACCACTAACTGCATACCGTGTTACAAACTAAAGGGATCTACCACTCAACCGTTAATGGGTAATTTGCCTCGCGATCGGGTTGTAGCAGCCAGACCTTTTGAAGGTGTTGGCACAGATTTTGCAGGGCCGTTCCTTGTGAAATCACATAAATTGCGGAAACCGAAAATCACAAAGTCCCCTTTCTTCGGATCCTAACGACCCAGAGGTTCTTACCACGGATCATTTTCTAATCGGTCAGCCTTTAAATGGCGTTCCTGAATTCCCCCTCCAAGAGGAGAAACTGCATCGGTTAACTCGGTTCCAGCTGTTACAGCAAATTTCACAAAGATTGGCATCGTTGGCATTTGGAGTATCTCCATACTCTACAGCAGAGAGTCAAGTGGAATGACCCTGCTGCCCCTCCCAAGGTGGGAGATTTGGTTCTATTAAAGGAGGAAAACGCCCCTCCTCTACATTGGCGTCGTGGACGTATCGTCCAGTTGTACCCAGGCAAAGATGGTACGGTTCGGGTTGCTGACGTTAAGTTGGCTCAAGGCACGGTCTTACAACGAGCGATTGCCAAGCTTTCTCGGCTGCCTGTGGATTAGGCTTCGGTTTCTTCTATTCGGATTGTTTCGGGATTAAGCCATTGGAAATGGCTTGGGCGGGGGAATGTTCGGTTTTCAACCTTGATAGGAAAATACACCTCTCAGTTTATCCTTCAGAAATACTCTTCTGACCTGTCAAGGTGACAGTTCAAAACCTATGGAGTTTCGGTCGGTTCGCGCTTAGTGCTTGTGCGCATATAAAAGATTAAAAGTACGGTTTTCGGGCTTTATATACTATAAAAACATACACACACACACCCTACACCACCAACACAAAGTGATCGAGCTGAAGAGCGTCGTGGAAGCGAGCAGGGCCCTGCCAGAAGCGGCGCAGTGGAAGCGAGGTACACTTTTCCCCCCATTTTTATATCTAAGTATTTATGCCCGTCCAACTCTGCCTAGCGCAGATCTATACAATTACAATGAACTGCACAATTAAGTAGTAGTTTTGTACACTAGGCCATACTAATGCTAATTTGTATTTGCAGTTCATTTTAAATAGTATGAGTGTGAACTAAGGTACGATATGGCACATGTATCATCGCTAAGTAAGGAACGGAACCAAACGAACAGGTTAATACACATTTATTTTGTTGGTCTTATTGCGTTTCATTAGTATGGTATGGTGCAAGTTATACGACGAAAATCTAACTCGTATGCCTAATACTAAAAATTTATTTTTTGTTGAAAATACTCGTCCATTTGCTTTAAACCCTTAATTAACAGGGCAAGGTAATCAAAAACAATTTTCTAGAACAATTTTGACCGATCCGAAGCGAGCGCGAAACAGTTCTTACATTAGATATACGACATTAGCCTTGTATTTACAAGAAAATTGGAGATCACAGTCATAACCATCAGTATATTTCCTAGTATTTATATATTTATGTCTCAATATCGACATTAATCGCGTTAGTATCTCAGCGCCCGGGTGACCGATAAATCTTCTGGACAAAGAAATGATAAATAGTGCGTGTGCGCCATGATTTACCGTCGGTGGGGGGCCATGGAATTATTATTAGAAATAGGTAGGACCATATACACTTTATTGAGTGTGAGGAGAAGAGAGTAAATTGCTTGGTGTGTGTATCGTGTGAGCACGCTAAAGTTGCTGTTGGAACGAGACAGAAGAATTATTTCGCGTATCTACTGCTAAAAGTTCAACCCACTACAAATATATGTATCGCTTGTAATTCCCGTGTCGCCAATTTTTCGCCTCTTCTGCTCTTTTTTGTACTTTCAAATATTTTACTAATTGTGTATATATCCCCTTATCTACTGTACTTAAATACCGCGTATCTGCACTACATGTACTTTTACAGGGGATGATTTCAACTTCATCTTTGTTTCATTTTAGCGAATTTTCAGTAAAAATTAGCCAAATTTGTCATATACGCGGAATTGTCTAATGTTAGTTAAGTAGAGTTGCACTATCCTCGATAATAATTAAGTACCTATGATACTTACAATGACATGCATGATATACCTATCTATTTAAAAGCACAGTCTCTGCAGTAACTTCTTCTTCATATCATCTTCTTCTTCTAATATATAAAAATCTCGTGTCACGGTGTTTGTTACCGAACTCCTCCGAAACGGCTCGACCGATTCATATAAAACTTTTTCACCGTATTCGGTAGATCTGAGAATAGGTCGTAGGCAATTTTTTATCCCCCCCCCCATTCTTCGCAGACGGAGTCGCGGGCAACAGGCTAACAGCTAGTTACTTATATAATAGTTCTACCTAAAGCTTTATGACTTGGTAACTATGCTTTTACGAAAGATATTTTTAAGAAAAAAAGATTCATGTACCTACCTGCTTAGAAAGCCTCTTGGAACGTAATATGAGTGATGATACTCATTATAGTATTTTTCTTGATATTTTCTGTTATACCGAAGATTTTTTTTTATATTGGTTTATAATTATAACTGGCCAGAACTTTATTTGCTAATCTTCAAGTTTTTTTTTCTGTATACCTATTCATGCTTTGCAGTACTTTTCGAACTGGCCAGTCCTTACACGGATACATTATTCGAGCGTTTCAGTCGTATCTTACGTGGTTACATTTTTTTTAATCGGCTATGATTTTAATGGCGTTTTCGGTCATTTATTAGAGGACATATACTTCTACCAGACAAATGGAAACTGTGCTCAGAATCTTCTGCCATTTCTACAATAACATATCCACGAAAGTTATCCGGAACAAACCCTCATACTCTTCTCATATATCCCTCTGCAATGATGTAATTCGCGGTAGTCGGTAAGAAGCTGGGGGGCAGCTCGATTGCTATTAAAGGATTAACGTTGGCTACAAAGCGATGGCATTTTGTACCCCTGCCCCCTGTCCGGTCCCTCCCTGCCCCATAAAGGGGTGGACACAGTGGCTTGAAAAATAATGTCTGTATACTGCATGTAATGCGATGTTAAAAAAGTGCCTCTTTATTTATTTATTTCTTTATTTGCTTAAACAAGGGTATAAATTGGTGTTACACAATATCATAGGATCCAATCCTTGTTTTGCCATAGTATGGCGTACAAATATTTATAAATAAAATATATATTTTTTTTTTTATTTATTTACTTTCTTTTAATTAATGCGTCTGCGTCTTAAAATCTATATATATAAAAGAAGAAACTGACTGACTGACTGACTGACTGACATATCAACGCACAGCCCAAACCACTGGGCCTAGAGATTCCAAATTTGGCATGTAGGTTCCTTATAAGGTCTAGGGGTGCACTAAGAAAGGATTTTTCAAAATTCACTCCCTAAGGGGGTGAAACGGGGGTCCAAAGTTTGTATGGGGAAACAAGATTCGTTTGACTATTTTATTCGAAACTTCACAGAAGTACTCCTAATGATAAATGAGTAAACACGTGTTTCAGGTTTTTTGAGTATTCGACCCCTAAAAGGGGGAAAAGGGGTAATAAAATCTGAAAATCAACATGGGTGTTGTTTCTATGGTTTATCGGGTCGCTGGTTATGAAAACAACAACGGTTTTAAAATCAGATGTGGCATACCATGGATGAGGTGCGATGGGGTTGAAATGTCTAAATATCAATATGGGTGTCATTTTTAAGGTTTTGCCCAAACCACTGGACCTAGAGACTTGAAATTTTGCACAAAGATACGTAATACTATGTAGGAATCCCCTAAGGAAGGATTTTTGGGAATTCGAACGGGAAAAAACGGGATTTATATATTCGATTCCGAGTGACCCTATCTCAGTAACTATAATAACTAGACTCTTCAAATTTGATACACAAAGTAGGTATTACATTAGTTAAAACATTAATTTCAGGACTTTTCAAAATTCCCACGGGATAAGGAAAAAACAGGATTTATTATATTCAGTTCAACGGAATCATATGAACTATAATTACTAGATTCTTCAAATTTGGCATAGAAGTAGGCAATTATAATAGTAAAAAACGGTTTTACGGATTTTTGGAAATTCCCACGGGATAAGGAAAAAAACGTGATTTTTCGTTTTTCTGGTCTTAGAAAGCTGAAATTTGGCATGTAGGTTGCTTGGGGAGTGTAGAGGAGCATTGAGAGAGGACTTTCTGAAATTCCCACGGGAACTTGAAAAAACGGGGTTTTTCGTTTTACTGGTCGTAAAAAGCTGAAATTTGGCAAGTGGGTTCCTTGGGAAGTGTAGGGGAGCATTAATAAAGCATTTCCCGAAATTCTTACGGGAACGAGAAAAAACGGGGTTTTGCGTTTTACTGGTTGTAGAAAGGTAAAATTTAAAAATTCAAAAGTTTATACTGTAAGTAGGCCATAAAGGGCTCTTTAACTGACTTCAAAAAAGGAGGAGGTTATGCAGTCTACTGTATGTTTTTTTTTTATGTAAGGTGTTCACCGATTTTTCGGTCAATTGTGTAAGACCGATTTTAAAAAATATTTTTTTATTCGAATGAATAGAATATACTCCTGAGATGGTCCCATTGTCACCAAATCGGGATCTGATGACGGGATCTCAGGGAAATCGAGGGCAACCTTCAAATTTTGTAGGCACGCATTACGTTTTTCATATATTTTCTCAAGCTATTTAAGTGTTTGTGTCTGGTAGAGACATCATGCATGCTTGCTTGCATCTTGCTTGCATGCTTGCTTGCATGCTTGCATGCTTTCTTGCTTGCCTAGGCTGTGTGCTTGCTTGCTTGATATCTTGGTTCTTTGGAATACTTATAGTACACGCGAGCGAAGCCGCGGGCAAAAGCTAGTATTTAATAATTTTACCAGGTTTTGTAAACACAGGCTCATTACAAACTAGCTCTCACCTGCGACTTTGTTTGCGAAGAATTCGTTTATCGCTAGGTACCACTTAGACTCTGGCCACTGAAAGCTGATACCATAAAATAGCGACAAATTTTAAAAAATAATAGTGCGAATAAACGATTACGATACAGTAAGATTATTTCCACTTTGGCACTCGGGACGTGTCAGTTTTAACCGTACCTAAAGGTTCGCATTTTCTCATAGGGTACTTACATAAAATCCGAGAATTTAATCACATAAAATATCAAAACCTATTTAATGTAATTAATAACAAAACCTCAGCCTAAGTATTGCACTTCCGATCTCTCTCGCTGTATGTCGAGAATTGCCGAGTGCCAAAGTGGAAATAATCTTACAGTAAAATTACATAAAGTTTGCCACTGACAGATGGTTTGCCTTCATTTCATATTCAACTTTAACGACCTACAAATAAAGCCAATTTTAGAATACTGTTACCCACGTTTGCAGATTTTGTAATAGCTACTTTATTTGTATGGTGTTAAAGTTGGAAATGAAATGAAGGCAAGCCATCTGTCAGTGGAAAACTAAAAGTAAACGTATTGTACTGTACTTGTGAACAAAAATAATTTCACATCAACATCATCCTAGCCTACATGCAGCCTGCAGTGGGACATATATAAAGGCTGTAATGATGATGAACCTAATATCACACCAAAAACACATGTGGCTGTTTATTGAGTTCAGGACATGGTTGGTTGTAGCTTTCATACATGACCTAATAAATAAAAAATTATAGGTCAAAAACCGAAAGGTTTCATTCCGAAACCGTATTTTTTGAGATTGTTATAAAACTAACCCAACCTAATCTAATGGGTTAAAATTCTGAGAAGTTTACGGTTTCAGAAAAAAAACCTTTTCGGTCTTTTGAACCATTCGGTATTTTAATACACTCGGTCTTTCATGCTTCGGTATTATAATACATACCCGCTGACAGTATATCTTCAGAACTGTCCTTGTGAGCAGCCCTTTACCCGACCTTCCAGCCTCGGGCGAGCGACCCTCAAGACCTTTGTACATTTGCATAGCTTTAGAGCGGGCTTAGCATTTTTTTATTTGGTTTCGCCATGTTCTTAAAGGATAAAGGAACGGTCTGTTTCGTGATTTTGCACTCAAGACTACTTAGACCTCTGGGAATGGGTGCGTATATCGATACGTCTTAGTCTATCCTTTTTTTTTGTGATTGCTTTTCGTGTACCAACAAAAAAAGTCAAGTGCGATATGGCCTCGCGGAAGGAGGCGTATAAGTTTAGTAGACAGCTACAATATCTCTTTTATGCTTATACTACCCTATACCCGCGGCTTTGCACGAGTAATCTATCAGGTCTAGCAGTTGAATTGATATACCGGGATTTTGCAATAAAGTCCCGTAGGAATTCTCAAAAATTACATCGTGAATTTCACTAACATTGCAAAAAACATTTGCGTCAAATTTCATGTGTCTAATCCTAGATTTTCCGCAACAATATCGGGATAAAAAGTAGCCTATGTATTAGGTATATTTAGCCAGATATTTAATTATTTGCGTACCAAATTTCATACAAATCCGTCCAACCGTTTTATCGCGAAATAATAACAAACACATAGATACTCACAAACCTTCGCATTTATCTAATACACATAAAAATCTCGTGTCGCGGTGTTTGTTATCGAACTCCTCCGAAATGCCAGGACCGATTTTTATGACACTTTTTTATCCGTAATCGGTAGGTCTGAGAATAGGACGTAGGCTATTTTTTATACCCCTATACTTCGCGGACGGAGTCGCGGGCAACAGTTAGTCTTCTAATACATAAAAATCTCGTGTCATGGTGTTTTTTATCGAACTCCTCCGAAACAGGTTGTCAGATTTTTACGATTTTTTTTCTCTATATTTGGTAGGTCTGAGAATAGGTCGTAGGCTACGACCTAGCCTATGACCAGGCTATTTTTTATACCCACATTCTTCGAAAACGGAGTTGCGGGCAACAGCTAGTAGTATTATTAAAATAGTAATGTAACTGACTGACTAACACACAATGCACAACCCAAAGTGATGGAGGCGCTGGAGCTAGGAACTTAGAACGTGGCAGACATATTTCTTCAGGATCATAGCCGCGGGATAAACCTAGTATAATGTGGCTAGATATTGTTCTTCCCGTGGATCTTTTATGAAGAAACACAAGGAAATACAATTGAAACATTTTTATTTCACTGTACTTCAAAACCTGAACGTACATGCAAGTCCGTCCATTAATAATTGAGAGTTCCAGCTAAGAGCGGCTAAGTGGACCATACGTAAGCTTTCTTGGTTATTTAGAGCTCTAGTTGAATCCATTGAAGGCTTACTGGACTTTTCTAGTATTTAGTGCTTTGAGAGCAACCATTAAAGTACCCTGCATTATCTACGTGAGTTTCTAGAATTAACGTAATGAAACTAATGAATGCATTCATATAGTTAGGTTGTTTTTAGGGTAGTTTTATTTTAATTTTATTCCCTTTTTTATTGTTAATAAATATTATGCATTCAATAGTAAGTGCTTGGCAAAATTTGAATTTTTAATTCAATCCTACCTACATACATAGGTACTCGTACCAACCAAGCGTACGTAAGTGGGGAAGTCTACTTGCAAGATTTGAAGACAACTTATCTAAGCCCAGTTTGCTTTGCTTTTTTTTGCAGTTTAGTTAGTTTAGTTTGCTTGCTTGCTTGTTTTTTTTTTGCTTGCTTGCTTGTTGTGTTTGCTTGCATGCTTGTTGTTTGTTTGCAAGTTGTGTTGTGTTAAATAAATAAATAAATAAAGTTGCATTTCAGTTGTAAAGCGAACGAGTCTGAAATGGTCAGCCGAGCGCCGCAATGATGCAACTTTGACGACTTTTATTGCATAAACTGGGTCTTTACCTACGGACATTGCAAGTGAAATAAAAGCTTGTGAAAACATAAACGTGCCTGACTCATATACAAAACAGACTAAACCAGATAAAATGTAAAAATTTGGCAGCTTAAGTATCTTAAAGTGATTTTTCAAAATTTTCAAAGGTTAGGGAACTATCCTTTCCTTATATTCTTCCACGATCCCGTCGTGGCGCATAAAACCACGCATAGACGTAGGCTAGTAAATTATAAAAGTAACTAGCTTTTGCTGCGACTTCGTCCGCGTAAAATTCCAATTTGAGGTAAAGCTTCTTCATCTCTGTCATTGTATAAAATAAAGTCCGGCAACGGCAACATCCATCGTTATCATAATTTCATCATCATCAGTATCAGTTAGTGAATATATAAATCCCGTTTATTCCGTACCGTATCCCGTGGGAATTTTAACAAATTCGTCATTATTCTATGCAAAATTTCACTTATTTTTATCCCGCGCGAATTTTAAAATATTAAAAGTAATCAGCCTATTTTTACTTATAACATTCCTATATCTATAGGTACATTAATATATACCCTGTAACAACCTACAGAGGTATCGGCAGCTACATTCCCAGGTCGCAAGCCGCATATCTTAAATAGCGGCGGGCGGCACGCGAGGCACGCGCCACGTCTCACCTCGCTTGTAATTGCGAAATGTCGATGATAACCTATTGGTAATTGTTGGTTTAGGAGATAATATTCGGAGGAAATGAAGTAGGGTAAACTACCCAATTTTTGCCCATGCACTAGTAATAACCACTTTAAGTAAAACATTGTCAATCGATAGCTGTCTGTCATTTGCGTTTGTTTAGGTACGCAACTTGACTGTAATCACAGCACCATTAAGTTAATGCTAATCAAAAGCAAATGATAGCAGTTAGCACTTGACAATGTTTTTCCGAAATGCATGGGCAATAACTGGGTAGGCAGTAGGTACCTAAGGTACTTAGGCCCTAGTTTAGAACTGCGTTTCCTAACGTGGTTTCCGCATTACACATACACTACTCTTTGGATTAGTTTGGATGCATTTTCAAGGTAACGCAAATTAATACTTGTTTTTCTGTACCTATTGTTTTCTTTGTGGTGTACATATAATAAAGAGTCATTGTATTGTATTCTATTGTATTAATGGTATTAAAAAAAATCAGGCGGATTTCTGCTTAATGAAGAGAAAAATCAGCAACAATCCACCAATCTATCGTAGATTTGCATTCTTTTTCTTCTCTCTAAGTATCTTATTCCTGGATATTTTTTTCTCATGCATCGCTTTGCTGTCGTACAGCTTAATGGATGCATTTCCTTGAATTTTCTAGCCAATAATCAATCAATCAATGCGTATCTATTCAAGTGCTAAGAAACGGTTTGTTGGTGATACGCGCCGTTAGAGGCGCTACCAATTTGCACATATAAATTGAGAAATAATTTTTTTTAGAAGTCGCTATTAGTTATGCATAAAGTAACCCGTTCGTGGGAAATTAACCTTAAATGATTTCAAATAAAATCCACTGAAAAAGTAGCTTAAGGGGCTGTTTCACCACCCATTGATTAATTTTAACTGACGGATAAATGTGATGCCGTGTCTGACTATTTGAACAAAACAAACAAAGACGGCATCACAGAATTTATCCGTCAAAGAAATTTGATCAATGGATTGGTGAAACAGGGGGTAAATGTATAAAACGCTTGGTAAAACTCTGTAAATTTAGCGAGTAACTCGTTAACTTAGCAACACTCTGGAGGCTCTGGCCGGGTGTAACAGCGACAAAGTTCCAACGCTAGTCGCATCTTTGCTACCAAGTAGCAATCGCACGATCCCTGATTGTTTATGGCAAGCCCTGATTACACAAAGGCTGTTTACGCTAGTTAACTCTGTCTTAATCAGAGTCAACATTCCAATGGAGCTGTAAATCAAGCAATAATCGTCTTAGTATAATTAACGGTGTATTTACCTGCCATCAACAAGCATTACGGGCTGTCAACTATCATCTGCAATCTACGTTGACGACATTATCACGGTAAAATTAACTTTAATCCAACTCCTTAGATTTCAAGTAAGACATTCGACCTGTTAACATGGAATTATCTGAATACAATACAATTCTGATTAATGACAACTGTGTTGGCTTGAGAACGGCGGGCCGCATTGTTGTGTTTTGGTGTCCAGCATTAATTATACATATCGTTGTATCATCCCATTCTATTCTACTAATATTATAAACGAAAAAAATTGTGAAGATACTTGGATATTGTATGTTTGTTGCCCAATCACTCAATAACGGCTACGGATTTAGATGACACTTGGCGAACAGGCATAAAAGATCTAAGGCCTTATTGTCTAACGCCTCTGGAATCACAATAGCTTTCTCTAGTTCGTTCTGTCACACGGTATAGCAAGAGGGTAGAAAGTGTCGGTGAAGGCGATCGCGAATGCCCACTGGTTTGAGACATTCACACTGGAGTACCTATTACGATTTTCATAATTTGACCAACTTATACAAAATAATATTAATAAATAAATAACACCAGTTGATCTAGTCCCAAAGTAAGCAAAACTTGTGGTACGATCAGCATCAAAAGTAGCTGGTCACTTTTGACGACCAGATGGCCTAGTAGGTAGAGAACCTGACTACAAAGCTTGAGGTTCCGGGTTCGATTCCCGCGTCGGGGCAGATATTTGTATGAGTAATACGAATATTTGTTCTCGGGTCTTGGGTGTTTAATATGTATTTAAGTATGTATCTATCTATATAAGTATGTTTATCTGTTGCCTTGTACCCATAACACAAGCTATGCTTAGCTTACTTTGGGACTAGGTCAATTGGTGTGAATTGTCCCGTGATTTTTTTTTTTACTTTTGTACTTTGTCGTAATAACACAATTGTCAATCATGTATGACATTTGCACCTGACTGTAAAGAGACAAGGTACAAAAGTGACCAGCTACTTTTGATGCTAACTGTACTAGGCAACGGATAATAGTATTTTATGCAACGGTTGTATAAGAAGTGAGGTCTTAAAAGGCGATTGACGTGAGTTGCGATACGAACGAATGTGAGTGTAATCGTAATAACGACATTACGACACAAGTGCTGTTACGAGTATGGGGAATAGAGTAAGTACAGACTTTCCGAAGTCATAATTATTATCTATGTTTTATTTATTTGTTCGCGACCATGCAAAAAACAGATAAAAGTACAGGAGTAGGAAAACATACTTATACAGGGTGGTCCAAATACTGACGTCCAAAAAAAAATTAGACGCCTCACATCCGGGGCTATCCGAATATACCCCATGTACGTTGGCCGATTTTTTGTAGTTTTCGAGTAATTAATTTTTAAAGATTTTTTCAAGAATTTTCGGGCCGAGCAGTTTAACATCATGTAACTTTTTTTGGTTACGTTTTTTCTGAGTGTTTTTTTGACACTATCCTCACAAACTGTACCTACTTTCACACATAAAATAATCAGCTTCCCAACCTTGATGTAAGTTACAATAAAATTGACCGAAAGTGAAAGTTTTACCTTTGAGCAAATCGAAGTTTGATTTTGTAAAAAAAAAAAACCTAAAAATCTCAGAATTCAAAGACCAGAAGTAATTTTAAAAACTTTGCCAGTCTCTAAACTTTCAGAATAATACAAAAAAAGTGACGCTTAATAGGGCATAATTTGCTGGATTCGACTTTCAAACGTACTAAGGTAGAATGTGTAATAAAGAGTCTGTTGTTAGTAAAGTAACATAAAAACTGTTTTTTATTTGGCCGAACCTAATTTGGTACTGGCCATCAATAAAGCCATGTAATACTTTTAATGAACAAATAAATTTGTTCTTCTTCTGTCTGTCTGTCTGTCTGTTCGTGTCGGCCGCCGGATTTGAATCCCATTGACTTCTTTGTCTGGGGATATTACAAAGAACTGGTCGTTTAGGTTCATTTCGTCCACATTCCCACTTCGTCAACATTCCCATTCTGAGATTTTTAGGTTTTTTTTTTACAAAAGTAAACTTCGATTTGCTCAAAGGTAAAACTTTCACTTTCGGTCAATTTTATTGTAACCTGCGTCAAGGTTGGGAAGCTGATTATTTTATGTGTGAAAGTACAGTTTGTGAGGATAATGTTCCAAAAAAAAACACTCAGAAAAAACGTAACCAAAAAAAGTTACATGATGTTAAACTGCTCGGCCCGAAAATTCTTGAAAAAATCTTTAAAAATTAATTACTCGAAAACTACAAAAAATCGGCCAACATACATGGGGTATATTCAGATAGCCCCGGATGTGAGGCATCTAAATTTTTTTAGGACGTCAGTGTTTGGCCACCCTGTATAGATAGATACATACCTAAATACATAATAAACACCCGAGACTCGAGAACCAACATTAGTACTTTTCATACAAATATCTGCCCCGACGCGGGAATCGGCCCTGGGACCTCAAGCTTCGTAGTCAGGTTCTCTAACCACTAGGCCATTTGCCATTTGCTCATCTATACTAACATGGATAAATAAATACGAAACTTGCAAAAAAAATGGTTGAACTCAGCTGCTCAGCATCAAATAGGTTGTACCTACTTTTAAACCTTCATACCCCGTAGAGTACTTTGTCTCTATCTCTATTTGTTGGTAGGCTTATGAAGAGTTCGACGCGAGTCAATAAATACCAACAGGGTGCAAAGGGGTGCGTTTGGAATGCGAAGCGTGATACACCTCTCACCTGTCACTCGGTGACGATGTCATCGTGTTTACGTCAATATTATACAGTCTAAACCGTTTATAGCGACACCAATTACAACGACATATTGGATGTTCAGACCAAGAAAAAACCCAACACGATCTTATATACCAAAGTAACACTGGTTACAATGACCAACCGTGTTTAACGACCAAATATTGTTGTCCCTTGAATGACGCTATAAACGGTTTTGACTGTACACTAAATTTTACTCATGGCTTCGCTCGCTAAACCATGACATCTGGCAAATTAATTCTGGGAATTTACTAAATTCCCGTGAAAAATCCAACTGTTACTTTGTGTTCTTTATTTAAGTATGTTGCAGCCAGAATCATCATCATCCCAGCCTATACACGTCCCTCAGTAGGGCACAGGCCTATTCTCAGAGGGCTTGGGCTAAAGTTCTCGCGAGGCATAGTGCGGATTGGGAACTTCACCTTCTTCATTCCACTGTTTTTAGGTCTTGCTTCCACTCAAACCAATCATTTACCTAACCTAGCGCATTTTTCGTAAAAACATTTACCCCCTGTTTCACCATCCATTGATCAAATTTATTTGACGGATTAATGCGATGCCATCTCTGTTTGTTTTGTTTGAATAGACGGAGACGGCATCACATTTATCCGTCAATTAAAATAATTCAATGGGTGGTGAAACAGCCCCTTAAAGTAAGATTTAATGCTGTCATAGCAGGTCGTGAAAAACAGAAAAAAAAACGTTTTCTATGATTTACTTACAGACAATTTAAGAAATATATGTTTGTTTAATTTTAGCAAATCGTTTATGAATATCCTTCTCTAATCATCCATCTAATTTCACCTAAGAATCATACATTATTTCATTCGTCTTCCTACTAACTCCTGCAGTTTACGTATACCAGCCGAATAAAGCATTCTGGAGTCGCACCGTCGGCGAACTTCGTCGACCAGTCCACGTGTCAACTCCGTGATCACGCCAATATCACAACCCCGCAACTCCTTCCACCCAAACAAAGATTACTCATCCTTAACTCCACACAATAACGGCGAATGTGAGTGTATAGAAACGTTGGTAGTTGTGAGAAAAACGTGTCGTATTTCAAAGGGTCATCGCGGAACAATGTTAATAGATGAACTATTTTATTTGTAGGTTTCGTTAAGGTAACAGAGTTGGTAAGGTACTTTTGTTGCGTTCGTAATACTTCTTGTTTACGGATTATAGACATAATCGAACTGGGATCCCAACATAAACGTGTAGCTGCCAAAAAAGAAGATTAAATTAGGTTAAAATTGCGTTCCTGGTAGAAATGAATGACTATCAAAAAAGTAAATTGGATTAGAGTTTTGATACCAATTGAAACGAGTAGCTAGCAAATAAATAGGTTAGGTTAGAACTGTGATCCCAAGAGAAATGAGCGTACCTGCAATAAAAAATGAGATGAGGCTAGGTTTAAACTGAAATCCTAATAGAAACGAGAGATTAACGAAATAATAGGTTAAGTTAGAACTCTGCGCAGTTCTCATAATCATAATCTCTCTCTTTCTCGTTCTTCTCGTTCTCATAATCAAGCAGAAACGAGTAGCTACTGCAAAGGCAAGATAGGTTACAGCTTCAATTCTAAGGGTGAGGCCACACGAGCGTAATTTTGTGAGTCGTGAGCGGCAGAATTTCGGTTCTTCGGACACACACGTGACACAATCTATGGCGCAACCGAAATTCTGCCGCTCACAACTCACAAAATTACGCTCGTGTGGCCTCACCCAAACAGAAACGAGAAATTATAAAAAATTAGGTTAAGTTAGAACTGTGATCCTAACAGAAATAAGTAGTTAGCAAAAAATAAGGATAATTCAAAACTGGGAACCCAAACGAAAGGCTTCCAGGAAACTAGATTAGGTTTGGTTATAATTGTGCTTCTACAAAACTGAGTTACATATAAGTACGTAGTAGACTACTACTACACTAGAAGACTAGAAGAGTGTCGACTATTCTGCCGTGCTCAAGCTAAAAGGCGGCTAAGTGACAAAACCAACTTTTGAGTAAACGGCGAAAAACGTCACAAAAATTTCAAATCGATGCTGGTCAATTTCTTTAAATCTTTAGCTATGTTGTCATATACCAAACGGTAGATCTTTTTTTAATTTATGATTTGATTTTAGTCACTCTTGTTATATTATAGTTTTTGTGCCACTAAAAGTCATTTTTTCCTTTATAGTTATGTAAATAAAATAAAATCCTTTTTACATTGCAGTACAAAAAGGCAGTTATCGGATCTTAACTGCTTTATAGACATGTATTTTTTGTTAATGATATAGGAATTGTTTTGAAATAGATAGTTAACTACAATTACGTAACTAGAAAGCAGTTATCTGTTTTAGTGGCATTTTAATCTAGGTTAGTGAGTATAATTGTTGACCCAGTCCATAACTATAAAGCGGCAAAGGGCACATTGCCGCCTTTTAAACTAATTCACTGTTTCTTGTTTACTTTCCGATATACTGGAACATAGCTTAAAAGCGGTTAACTTACAAACCTTTTGGCGTCACTGCTTTTTAGTCTTGTACGAGTCCCAATATTTTTTTAAGAATCCTGCAAAATTGGCCGTAACTACAAATTCAAATAAACATTTTACTGTGAATTATTCGTTTATTTCGATGTAAAATCGACATTCAAATAGCTCGTCATTGCTACCATAGTTAATACTTCATTGTGATATTAAAATAGAACAAATATGGCACACTGCGCAAAAATCAAAAGGATAGTTACAATCTCAAAAAAAAGCAACTTAGTCACAGTAATTTAGAATTATGTCCATTTGAATAAACTTCACCTGCCCGTGGTGCACCCTGCTAGCAACTGACGAGGCTCTGGTGACCGACAGATGGCGGAATAACCATCCAAAAGCAAGTAGGCAAAATTAAGTAGGCCAGCAACGGGCAGCAGCGTTGCTGGTGCAAGTGGCCTAATTCTGCGATCACCAACCCGCCTGCCCAGCGTGGTGATTATGGGCAAAACCTTTTATGGTAGCACAACCATTACCCCGGCCCCCAGTTCTCGGCAGCCCTACTATTCCTGGTTACGGTAGGGCGGGGGGTGCTAAGAATTACGGAGCTACGGACGGCTACCAAAACAAACGACTTTACCTTGTCGCGTCCCGCGTGGTTAGGGTTTGTCCCAGGAGGAGAAATGAGACAAAATATTACGCAACAAAAATAACAATTTAATATGCCCGTAGGCTAGCTCAGAAAAAAAATAATTAAATTACAATTTAAAAAAAAGTGGGTATTTAAATTTAGGGTGTGGTTCGAATCTAGTACGCAAGTCTAACGGAAAATACGATTCCTATTATTCTTCCTAGTAAGCACTTCCCTGCACTGAAGCCGCAGAAGATGGTCGGGCGCTGATCCGTGGGCGTCGGGTAGAACACCCAATAACGGCCGACGTACTGGCCGCAGTGTGGCAGTAGAAGGTGGAAGAGATAGGCCCCCAGTGAGCCAACCCGTACTTGGGACCCTGGAACGCGCCGTCAAAACGGGGTGTTACACACGATCCAGGTGTTCGTGTGAACAACCACGGCAACAGCGCTATGAAAGTACTTCCGTAGTTGTGCTGCCGTGCTTGTTCACAATCAGATACGGAGATTACATTTAAGTTCGGTAAAATAAGGCAATAATAATTATTGGGGAAGAAATTTACTTTTAACAAAATGCGTGGGTAGTAAGGAAGTGATTTGCAATTATCATTCCCAGACTTCCATGCAGCGCTGGGTCAAGCACTAAGTATAGCGAGGCTTAATAGCTGCATAAAATAACCGGAAGGATGATAGATTGCGAAACTACAATTTCCCAAGCATTCTAAGCACATTTAAAGGTAAAATATCTACTACTAGCTGTTATGCAGTTAATCACCACTTACCCGAGATTGGGGTTGAAGAATACACTGAACAAATTTGTAGTTTAACTAGATTTCCGCAGGTTAACGTGTAGGAACGAAAACAATGGCCGGTTACGTGAAGTACGTAGTAAGACCGGAGATGTTAGCGTACGTTCACCTCTGCGCTGATATCGAGTGTGTCGCTTGCAGCTCGCTGCGAAATGACCGGCGCCGGCGCCTCATAACGGTTCGCGTGACGTCACAGTAGTGATGTGCGACAAGCGAAATTAAGATTAAATCGAGTACAGCGTGTTAACGACTAAATAGTGCTAGTTTTGTAGATAAAACACTGTAAAATGTGATTGATAAGAGTTAATAATGAACGCATTCTATTTTTTAAACCATTTAATAATAAAAATGTACGTACAACGTTACATTACCCGCCTTGCCACGGAAAGGGTTTTACCTACAGGAAAACCCGTGCAAAAACTAAACTTGTGACACCCTTAAACTCACATTCGATCATCTACATTCATCTTCATTCACTCGTTATTCAAACTAGCAGCAACAACATACAACACAGTTATTGTCGCATCTTTTCATAAGATAGGCACCAGTGATATATCGCACTGATGTCTACAAGTTATCACAAGGATGTTAAAATTGGTAAGGTAATGCACTAATGTTTTGACGTAGAAGACATGAAATTAGACTAATTAAGATTATGTGCAAGTTTAAAATCTTTAATGTGCCAAACTCCTAAATTCTTGCCGGACATGTCTTCCAAAACATATACTAGAGGAGAACGTTTCTCAACTATACGACACTTAATGAATTTAGGGGCTAATTTTTTAGAAAAGTATTTGTCCTTGTCACTAAGTGAAAAGGTGCGTTTGAGAACTATGTCGCCTACGTTAAAATCAGCCGGTTTTCTACGTAAGTTGTAGTGTGCAGTGTTCTTTACATGTGCCTGCCATAATGAAGCCTGCACATCGTTGAACACAGAAGCCAGGCAACCAAGGTTTTCAGCGTACAAGTCACGCGGTAAGAACAAAACTTCATCTCCTAGGTCTGAATCGGTATAATGAGATCCGCACAAGACCAACTCTCTACCGTACACGAGAAATGAAGGTGTGTAACCGGTTGCTTCGTTGACTGAGTTGTTAATGGCAAATTGTACCTTGGGAACAAAGGTGTCCCAGGATCTCTGGTCGTTTCCAACCAGCGTAGAAAGACAGGAAATGATCGTTTTATTTGCGCGCTCCACGCTGTTAATTTGTGGTGTGTATTTCGGGGTGAAGAAAACGTTAGGTATCTTATACTTTTGAAAGAGGGCATCAGTAGTAGAACTAATAAAGTAGCTGGCGTTGTCAAGAAAGATTGTCTGCGGGACGCCATGAACTAAAAATATAGAATCTTCTAATATTTTAACAACGGAATCCGACGTTGCGCGGCGTAAGGGGAAGATATGGCAGAATTTTGAGAAGCAGCATGTTATAACTAACATGTAGCTATTTTGTTTTCTTGTTACAGGAAGAGGACCTACAAAATCAATTGAAATCATCTGGAATCAAAAAAAAAAAAAAAAAAATCAAAAATTCTTTATTTCATTCCACACAAACAATGGGTAGGGTGACAAATGGAGAGGCCTCCCAGTAGGCGTATTACGCCTGTGTTAGGAGGACTCGCTCTTCCTTTAAATTTCTAAATTGCGTAGACTAAAAAGAAATAAACTAGTTTACCCACTAATGTTAATTCTTAAAAATTAAGTAATAATAACTTAAGCTATATTAATTATCTTAAATTGTAAGTTGTATTTAAAGTGTGTGAGTGCGTGCGCGTGTGTGTGTGTGTGAGTGTGTGTGTGTGTACATGTATGTGTGTGTGCGTGTGTATGTGTGTGTGTATGCACGTGCGTTAATAATGTATGGGTTTGTGTGTGTTTCGTAAATTCAGATTAAAATAATTACACATCATTATACAAACATGCATATAAATTACAATGTTCAACTAATTATGCCGAGAGAACAAAAATGCTTCCGTTTCTTCGTAATTAAGTTCAGTTAACCAATTAACCACAACTTCTTTACAATCGTAACTTATTAAAGGGTATATATGCAGTACCTTGTCAATCTTGTTGTATAAGTATGCCGATTGGGCTTCATATTGTCTTCGTGCAAATACAGAATTGCAAGAGGGCACAGGTGCAGCTGCGACCATCCTTCTACGACTCCTATCGGGTGCTTTATAAGTTAGTTTTTTGTGTACTTTTAGAATTACAGTTGTTATGTATAATTTACGTATGGTAAGAAGATTACAGTCTTTATATAATTCCACTGTGGGATATCTATATGGCTTGAAAAACATGGTTTTCAGTAAACACCTCTGCCCTCTCTCAACTTCTAAGAATTTAGTTTTTGTAGCACCCCCCCAAACAGCAATGCAGTAAGACATGATGGATTGTGCCAGAGCTTTGTAGATTTGTTTTATTAGGATAGTGCTAGTAATGTGCCTAAGTTGTTTAAAAATCCATATGAGTTTACGTATCCTATTTGTAATGTACTCTAAGTGCTGGTGCCAAGACAATCTTTGATCAATAATAACACCTAAATATTTAATTAGAGTGACTTTTTCCAAAGGTGTGCAGTTACAGTGTGTGACTAGCTCTGATTTACAGTTATGAAATTTAAGAGTGAGGTTATTTTGGGGTTGTGCATTGTTAATTTTGGAAAAACATATATATTTTGTCTTTTCGGTGTTGAGCGTTAAAAGGTTAGAGATTAGCCACATATTCATCCTTCGCAAACCATTTTCAGCTGTTTTATACACTGAGTCCCAGCATTTCCCAGAGAAAACTACCACTGTGTCATCAGCATACGAGATGACATGCCCGTCCTGTACAGAAATATCAGTGAGATCATTAATGTATACAAGAAATAATGTCGGACCGAGAACACTACCTTGCGGCACTCCAAAATGGACCTCTGAATCGTCACTAACATAACTGCCGATTTTAACTTTTTGGTTACGGTTTGTTAAGTAATCTCTTAGCAGTTTCAATGGCAACCCTCTGATACCTATACGCTCTAGTTTGTTTACAAGAGTGGGGAGGGAGACTGTATCAAAGGCTTTTTTTAGATCAAGGAAAACAGTTAAGCATTTGTTTCCATTGTCAACTTCCTTGGAGATTAACGATACAAGTTTTAGGACGGCATCCTCCGTCGATTTACCATGCCTAAACCCAAATTGTGAAATTGAAAGAAGGTTAAATTTATTTAAGTAATTAGTTAGTCTTTTATTAATGATTTTTTCAATGATCTTAGATATTGATGTTAATACCGAGATTGGCCTATAGTTGTTTGGATCAGTTCTCTCCCCACTCTTGTAAACCGGGGTTACTAGAGATTTTTTGAGCAAGGACGGGAAAACTCCTTGCTCAAAACACAGATTAATAAGGTGACTAATAATGGGCACAACCTCATTCTTGCAGTGCTTAAGAAAACGAGTGGGTATTTCATCAAAGCCCGGTGCACTGTCAGACTTCAATGACATCAGCGTGCTTGCAACTTCGTGTTCATCCGTTTCAAGTAATACAAAAGACGAACATGTGGTGTTAGGGGTTTGTGGAAGACTTTCTGACGTTGTGGTTTTATGCTTGGTAATAATTTCTGTTGCAAGTTTCTTACCAATATTAGTAAAAAACTCGTTCGTATAATTAACTGTTTCGTATGGTGTTGTTTTATGTTTTAATAAATCAGTGTTTTTAGTTTTACCTGCCTTATAATTAGTTATTGTTTTAATTGTATTCCAAAGATCCCTAGAGTTTTTTGCCGATTTTTCTAATAGTTCCCGGTCATACTTCCGTTTGATTTTTTTAATTAAGTTATTTGTGAAATTACGGTATCTCCTAAAAGTCATCTCCATAACCTCATTGTCTGGATCAGATCTAAGTTTCAGTTGCATCTTGTTTCTGTTTCGAATGCATCGCAGAATTCCCGGTGTGATCCAAGGTTTAATAGTTCTTTGCTTATTTACTGTTTTTGTAATTAATTTACTTTGATTAATTGATTCGTTTAAATATTTTGTTAGTTTACCGATCACGTAATCTGGGTCCCTACTAAGCAGAAGAAGATCAAGATTTTTTTCTAAGAGAAATTTAACAGCAGAATCATAATTTACTCTATCACAACATTTATTTATAGTGACTTTGTTTGAAACATTTTGTAAAATTAAGAGTGTCGTGTAGTGGTCAGTTATAGTTGTGTTAAGAACAGCAGTGAAAGCATCAGTAGATTTATTATTAGATTTAATCATTAAATGATCGAGACATCTGCCTTCCCTTGTAGGCAAAAGCAATCCAGGGAGAATGCTGTGGGTGCTGACCATGTTTAAATATGTATGTCTGTTTGTTGATTCGTATACTTGTTCTTCCTGGCGCGGTATTAAATTTATATTTATATCCCCAGCAATTATAATGGTACTATACTTGTTTATAGTTTCTAAATGATTATTTAAGGAGTTAATAAAATTAGTAGCATTTGTATTTGATGGTGAGCGGTATATTCCGAGAATAATTTTACCTAGTATTTTTACCTGAATACAGGACGCATGCTCAAGTAAGATTTCTTCAAAATCAGGATTTAGGCATTTTTTAACATAAATTGATACTCCGTCGTTCTGGTTCATGTTATTCTTGGTTCCCAAATGCGAGTAATTGTGAATATAGGGAACAGGTTTATGAATATTCAAACGACATTCCGTTAATATCAAAACGTCAGGTTCAAATTCTAGTTCCGCAAGCGTTAATTGAAAGTCCGCTAAGTTACTGTAGATACTCCGAATATTCTGCGACACAATCGTGAGACTATTTTTTGCCACACTAATGTGGTCTTTAAGATCATGAGGATAGCATTCAACAGATCTTGCAACTTCAATATTATCAATTTCCTCTAATAAGGTAAGTTGACTAGCCATTGAAAATTAGAATTGATAAAAACAGGTATAAGGATTATTTGAGGTAAAGTTTACAATACCAGGGAAACACAAGTTTTGAGAAGCAACAAGGTCTGCTAAAAATGAGGTCAAGGAATATTCCAGCAATAGTAAGTGTGCATAAAGAATGTTTTGTGTATTGTTCGAGAGTATGTGTGCTGTGCATGTTTGTGTGTTATTTATATGTCTGAATGTGAGAAAAAAGTGACTATTACTATCCCTTTCTAACACAAATATACATGTTTTAAGCATGAAATTTAGCTTCTGGGTACCAGGGGCGCATACAACAAGCATGCATGTAGCACAGTAAGTAGTGCTAAAATTAATATGTACATTAAAAATTATGCTTTGATTGAAGCTACTAGGAGCACATACAGCTAAGCATAATATAAAGAACAATAATACATAGTTTATTAAAAGAGATTTAGATTTGCCAGTACCAGGGAAGCATGAGTTAATCACGGCTATAGTAATCGCACTAATTAATAATAAACCACTCGACGTTACCAACTCGCAGCGACATCGAAATGCCTGAGAAGTACTAGGGTAACATAATACACAAAAAAATTGCATAGAACACGACATGCCACTTTCAAACAGCAATAACTTTATATTTATATAGTGGTAACTCACCCCACTAGCTAGTTCTAGCAAGTGTAAACAAAAGGAAATAGGCAATAGTAGTCAGTTGTAATCAGTACGACGACGATATCTTTCGTTTCCGTTAACTATAGAGCCGGTATCGGTCCGAGATGTACCAGGGCCAGCTTTTTGACAGAGCTTTTGAATTTGTGCTTCACTTGTCACTTCAATAATCTGCGAATTGTCTTCCTTTCGGAGGAAAACTTTACCATAGCTGGTCCAACAGTGTTTATATAATTTATCTTTTTTTAGCTCTCTGGCTAGGTAATGTAGCTTGGCTGCTTGATGGGTCAACTGTTCTGCAACGTAGATAGGAGTGTCAGAGCTTAGCTGAAATCCCAAATGTTTCGCGCGCAAAGTTTCGGTTTTTTTCGTGTTAAACGCCTTGCATTTTTTCAATATTTCATTTCGAAGTAATGTTGAAGACGTTTCAATAATAATAGTTGAAGTATTGGAGTTTTCTTTTTTATTTTTTATACGATATATATCTTTAATCGCCGAGGTATTAATTTGACAATTTATGGTGGTCCCGAGATGAGATACCATATTAATCAAGGAGTCCTTAGATTCAGATTTTTGTACCGGGACATTTTTCACCTCAATATTTGTTTTCCGGTTTAAACGCTCCATATCAATAATTTTGTTTTCTAGGGTAGTTATATATTTTCTGTCCTCCTTGGCATTCACTTCCAGCCTCTCAACTTTATTATTCATCTCATCATATTGCGAGGACAGAAATGACATAGCATCCTCTATATTCCTGTTGGTTTGCTTTATTTCGTCTAGCATTTTAGTATTTTTCTTAATTTCCACTAACTGCGAAGCCAACATAGAAGTCATCATATTATTGATTTCTTCCTTAAATTGCATAAAGTCGTCGTTTTCCCATTTACGCTTTTTACGAATAGAAGAGAACTTATTCTCAGGCGTAGCCTGGGGCACCTTAGTCAGGTCCGGCTCAGAGTTTGTTTTATTCATTGAGTTATCCATATTACCAGGCAACTAAGTTCAAACAGGAGGTGCAAAAACGTGCGCACACGCAATTGGGCAGCAGTTATCAACTATGCAGCACTCACCAACCAATTACGTTACGGGAAAGGCGTGGCTAAGCAGTGAGGCGGGGCCGATCCACCAATGGGGCGGTGTAGGTGAAAGTACGTAAGTCACACTGCACGATGCTACCAGGGTCACAGCTCCGTGTGGTGGTATCAGCTAAGTTCACGTATTTATCTCCTTACAACATCTGTACTCCTATTTTTCAAATGTGAATTAAATCACTTTAAATAACTATTTATTTTCCAAAAATTAAACAACAACGGATTAGTGGGCACGTCAACACCGTATGGCGGTCCAGAGGGAGAGGAGAGGAGGAGGAGAGGAATGGCCTCGAACATTGCTTGGGACGGCCCATTTGACCCAATGTAGTGTGATTTTGCGCCTTATATGACTGACAGATCGAACAAGAGCCCACGAACTCCACAACATCTTGGTGCATACCAGGCCAGTAATAGTTTAATGACAATCGCCTGTAAGTCTTGAAAATGCCCAAATGACCTGCTGTTGGCTCTGAGTGGTGCTCCTTAATTATTTTCTGTCGAAAATTACTAGGAACTACCTCCTTCCATGCAAACTCTGTAGTTAATTGCGCTTTACCCGTAGACTTAGAAAGTCGAAATAAGGCATAATTTTTAATTTGGAAATTTGGATAGTTACTAGGATTGTTGAGACAGCCGTTATAAATATTCTTGTACCAAGTATCGTCTGTATTTAAAACAGAATTGGCAGTACTGATGGCTGAGATTGGAACTGCACGAGAAAGAGCATCAGGAATAACGTTATCGACACCACGTCGATGCTTTATTTCAAAATTAAAGGATGAAAGACGAACGCCCCAGCGAGCGAGACGACCAGTGGGATTATTAAGAGAAAGGAACCATTTTAAAGCAGAATGATCAGTGTAAACGGTGAAAGTCTTCCCGTTTTCTAAATAACAACGCCAGTGTTCGAGAGCAGTCAGCACCGCAAGAGTCTCGCGTTCAGTAATGCTGTAATTTTTCTCGGCACTGGTAAGAGAACGACTCATATATGCAATAGGATGTTCTTTCCCATTCATGATTTGCGTTAACATGGCTCCAACCCCATAGTTGCTAGCGTCCGTGTGTACTTCGAACGACTCAGAATACACCGGGCAAGAGAGGACTGGTGCGGATACCAAGCACTCTTTCAAAGCATTAAAAGCCGCGTCAGCCTCCGGCGACCACTGGAAAGGAGGGGATTTCTTGCCATTCGAAGTCAACTTGTTAAGCGGACCAGCAACTGTGCTGAAATTTGGGACAAAACGTCGGTACCAGGTAGCGGTACCAAGGAACCGTTTTAACTCTTTACGAGTAGAAGGAGTAGGAAAGTTGATAATAGCTTCCACTTTTTCAGGGTCAGTACGTAAACCGTGAGCATCAACGACGTATCCCAGGTATTTAAGTTGACTACGAAAGAACTTGCACTTCTCAAAATTCACCGTAAGATTAGCTTTTCTAAGTTTATCTAAGACGCACAAAAGACGAGAGACGTGTTCTTCAAACGTCGAGCTGATGATAATAATGTCATCAAGGTAAGCGAAAGTCTTGAAATCCATATCAGCAAAGAGCAAATCTACCAAACGCTGTTGAGTAGTAGGTGCGTTAGTCAACCCAAAAGCGGTCGTTTTAAAACGTAAGGTGCCTCTGCCCGGTACGTAGAAAGCGGTCTTGTCGCGGTCCTCAATTGCAATGGGAATTTGCCAGAAAGCCTTGGATAAATCGATGCTAGATAAATATTTGGCATCGCGAAGGTTATCTAATATTTCAGCTACGTAAGGTAAATTGTACGCATCGCGCTTAGTTACTGCGTTTAACTTCCTACTATCGAGACAAAACCTTGGTTGCCCATTCTTCTTGCTAACGATAAGTACCGGAGAAGACCAAGCACTTTCACAAGGTTCCACTACGTCCAATGCAAGCATTTCGTCTACCTGTTCTACTAAAATTCGCTGTTTCTCAGGAGACATGCGGTAGTAACGTTGCCTGATAGGCTGCGCGTCACCAGTATCGATATGATGGGAAATCAAATTGGTTCTACCTAGACCTTTCTCCTCTGTAGAGATAGACTTAAACTGAGTTATTACATTGTCTGCAATTGACTTTTGCGAATCCAGAAGGTTGTCATAAGAGTGAATGAAAGTTTCATCAGTGTTCACTTTAACCTCTGCTAAAGAAGTGCCTGACATGGTAATGCTATCTAAATACTTAGGACAAATTTGAAAAGCACGCCAAAAATCAATGCCCAAAATAATTGGTGTTTCAACTTCAGGGACTACGTAAGTTTTGATTATATGAAATTGACCCTTAAACGAGATAGGCAAATTAATATATCCTAAACCTTTGAGATTTTGACCACCAGCGGCTACCATATTAATGTGATTGTCCTGATGTAAAGTGCAGTCTGCAAAGAGTAAGTGACTATTGTTGCCTAAAATGGAAACTGCAGCACCGGAATCAAGTAAACCACAGGCGTCAATATTATTAATTTTAACGTCTACATAGGGCCTAGGATCAGTTGAAGGTTTTCGTTGCAGAATTGTAGAAATTTTATAAGTAGAGGTAAATTTTGTAATAAATTCAAGCCAAGTTTCCCAATCTTGCTTGTCAAAATTACTACAATTCTGCCCATCTAGTTTTTTGGCTTCTTATTACAAACAGGGCAATCCGGAAATTTAACGTCCTTCATACCACACTTAAAACAAAGTATTTCACGGGGAGCAGGACACTGTCGAATGTGATGAGAATTAGAGCGACATCTAGGGCAATATGGAACATTTTTATTGGTACTGACCGCATGAACATAACTTTGCTGTTGTCTATTGTAATTGTTTTGAGTTAAGTTATTAAAATTGTTAGATTTATTAAAAGACCTATTTGGTATATAGCTATGTTTACTGAAGTTACTAGAGGAGCTATTTTGTACTTTATTTGCACTTCTGTTGCCATCCCTTGAGTAAGCAAACTCAGGAGCAAGTGTATCCGATGTAACTCTAGGCGGTTCCTGAAATTGTGCAAGACGTGCCTGTATAGCCTCGTAATTACGACACAGTGAACGCAAAGCGTCAATGGATGCAATCTGAGAAGCAGAAGCCAAAGTGCTAGCGTAGCAAGGCCTGATATTGTGAAGGAGAATTTCAAGTTGTTCTTCTTCCGGTACAGTCTTGGATAGACGCGAGAACATTCCATTCATAATGGAGAGATAAATGGTAATATTCTCGCGTTCCCCTTGTGTACGAGACCGTATTTCAGCTTTGAGCCGGTAATCATAATCAGTTTGATCAAAATCTTCCCTCAATCTAGCCGCTAACTCTGACCAAGAGCTTACGCTATCCTTTACAGACCGATACCAATGCAGCGCATCGTCTTGAAAAATTTCAGTCGCAAAACTTAGTATTTTATGTGAAGGAGTGTTCCTAGCCTCTATAAATTCGTTAACACGCTGTATAAAAGAGCGAACACAAGTTTTACCATTAAATTTTAATTTAGATAAATCGGCTGTGCCCCTATCACACGTTACTGAAATAATGTTTTGCAAATCAGGTACAATAGGCCGCGACTCGCTTGCAGAAACACCCTCCGCGCTAAAAGAGGTACTAGGTGCCTTAGCTTGGAGAGTTGCTAGCTTTTGCGAATACAGGTTATAAGCCTTGACTACATCGTCATATTCCTTCTTAATGTCGTCGCTACACGCTATCCTCATGATTCTATTATATAAATGATTAAGCATATTTTGAGTTCTCATAAGTGACGGTACATTAGGTGAAGAAGGATCAGTCGCATCCAAATTCATTTTAATTTTCTTAAGTACATCGAAACAACCTTTAAGATCTTCCCTAACGTCAATCGAGGACTCTAATATGTGCTCGGACGGAAGCTCTGGTGCTAATTTAACTATTTGTTTACGCAACTCTTCTACAGAAGATGCAGCAGTAGCGCCCCTAATCCGAACCTCATATTCAAGTTCCGACTTCTGCAGAGACAGATACTTGATAGGAAACATGATTAAAAAAAAATTAAAAAACTAAAAATTGAATAAGTGGTGACCAACTACAGGCGCAAGTACCCTACTAAACAAAAAAGAGGAAAAAAAAACCGTTCTCCGTTCTGTTACAATAATAATCTAATAAGAACGTCTGGTTTTTTCCTTTTGTATTAGTAAAAATAAAAAAACAAGTTAGTTGCAACAAAAAAAATAAAATTGCTACTAATGTGTATTGCCGCTCAATAAGAAAAAAATATAAAGGTAAAATCAAGTTACAAATGAATATAAGCCAAAGAAGATCGTTATTAAGTTTAAAAAAAAAATGAGGGTAGAATGTAAATTAAAAAAATAAATTTGGAATTTAAAATGGAAACGGTTAAATACCAACGGCTTTTGTTGAAAATTGTAGACGATTTGAAATTAAATTTAAAGTGGGACGCATGGACACCCGCAACACCCAACGGAATGCCGACGCGTTACCGAAAATTGAGGACTAAGATGAAATGCCTCGTGTGCCTGTAGATATACCGGCTATCTTACCCTCCACACCGATCAGCGCTATACAAGCACTGCTGCTTAGCGGCAGGAGTAATGGGTAAGACGGTGGTAACGACCCGGACGAACCCGGCACAAGGTTCTACCACCCAAAGAAAAAAAAGAAAAAATATATATTAAAAAAAAACACGATTTCAACAAGAAACGCTAGTAAATACACTTTAGTAGCTGCGAAAAACCAAAAAAAGCGTAAAAAATAACACGTTTTACAAAAATAAGCCACAAACACACACTAACTACAACCAAAAAGAATAATGGGAACCAGATTTTACTTGCGTACTAGAACCACGTTAAAAGGCGCCAATGTCGCGTCCCGCGTGGTTAGGGTTTGTCCCACCCCCCCAGGAGGAGAAATGAGACAAAATATTACGCAACAAAAATAACAATTTAATATGCCCGTAGGCTAGCTCAGAAAAAAAATAATTAAATTACAATTTAAAAAAAAGTGGGTATTTAAATTTAGGGTGTGGTTCGAATCTAGTACGCAAGTCTAACGGAAAATACGATTCCTATTATTCTTCCTAGTAAGCACTTCCCTGCACTGAAGCCGCAGAAGATGGTCGGGCGCTGATCCGTGGGCGTCGGGTAGAACACCCAATAACGGCCGACGTACTGGCCGCAGTGTGGCAGTAGAAGGTGGAAGAGATAGGCCCCCAGTGAGCCAACCCGTACTTGGGACCCTGGAACGCGCCGTCAAAACGGGGTGTTACACACGATCCAGGTGTTCGTGTGAACAACCACGGCAACAGCGCTATGAAAGTACTTCCGTAGTTGTGCTGCCGTGCTTGTTCACAATCAGATACGGAGATTACATTTAAGTTCGGTAAAATAAGGCAATAATAATTATTGGGGAAGAAATTTACTTTTAACAAAATGCGTGGGTAGTAAGGAAGTGATTTGCAATTATCATTCCCAGACTTCCATGCAGCGCTGGGTCAAGCACTAAGTATAGCGAGGCTTAATAGCTGCATAAAATAACCGGAAGGATGATAGATTGCGAAACTACAATTTCCCAAGCATTCTAAGCACATTTAAAGGTAAAATATCTACTACTAGCTGTTATGCAGTTAATCACCACTTACCCGAGATTGGGGTTGAAGAATACACTGAACAAATTTGTAGTTTAACTAGATTTCCGCAGGTTAACGTGTAGGGACGAAAACAATGGCCGGTTACGTGAAGTACGTAGTAAGACCGGAGATGTTAGCGTACGTTCACCTCTGCGCTGATATCGAGTGTGTCGCTTGCAGCTCGCTGCGAAATGACCGGCGCCGGCGCCTCATAACGGTTCGCGTGACGTCACAGTAGTGATGTGCGACAAGCGAAATTAAGATTAAATCGAGTACAGCGTGTTAACGACTAAATAGTGCTAGTTTTGTAGATAAAACACTGTAAAATGTGATTGATAAGAGTTAATAATGAACGCATTCTATTTTTTAAACCATTTAATAATAAAAATGTACGTACAACGTTACAACCTGACTACCTATAACGGACGTAATGTGAGGAATGACGATAGGATCGCAGAACTCGAAGTGGAATTAGGTCACATCAACTGGCATATCTTGGGTTTGTCGGAGGTCCGTAGAGACGGAGAGGATATGATAACCTTAAGCTCCGGTAACCTATTCTACTTTCGGGAGGGCGAACAGCAGTCCCAAGGTGGAGTCGGCTTCCTTATCAATAAAGCTCTCTGTAACAACGTTGTGGAGATCGATAGCGTGTCGGCAAGGGTAGCATACCTTGTACCTAAGTTGACTGATAGGTACTCCTTGAAAGTTATACAAGTGTACGCGCCGACCTCGGCATACTCCGACGACGAAGTGGAAGCTATGTATAAGGACATAAGTCAAGCCATGCATAGCACCCTAGAACACATTACAGCGTTGTTATGGGAGACCTCAACGCTAAGGTGGGAGTACAGGCATGCGACGATTCGATTATCGGACCGCACGGATTTGGAGTTAGAAACCACAGAGGCACATGTCGGTCAGCTTCCTGGAAAGCCAAAAGCTTTTTCTAATGAATTATTTCTTTAAGAAGGGGCCTCACAGCAAGTGGACTTGGAAATGCCCCGACGGTAAGACGCGAAATGAGATCGATTTTATCATGACGGATACAAAGCATATATTCAGGGATGTCTCAGTGATCAACAGGTTTAACACAGGCAGTGATCACCGACTTGTTCGAGGCACTCTGAATATACGTCATAAGCTAGAGAGAGTCCGCATGGTGAGATCTGTTTTGCGTCCAACACAATTCTTGTTGATTTGTTGGAAACCACCGACGATGTTGATAAAGAGGCCGACCAGTTGGTGAGGACGATTCGGGATGTGGGAACAACGTGTTTCCCAAAGCAGCGAAGTGTATAGCAGTCTAAACTCTCTCGCGAGACTCTAGAACTCATGAGGCGGCGACGAGAAATGGCGGCGCAGACTGTTTCGTTAGGTGAAAAAGAGCTCTCCAAGCATGTTAGAAAGCTGATAAGGCGAGATCTCCGTAGCTCCAATACTCGCTCTATTATGGAGGCAATAGAGCGCAACCGGGGATCGAAAGTCTTTATGCAGCAACTTGGAAGGAGCAACCTAATGAAACTAAAAACTGCAAATGGCCAAACCATCTCCTCTAAGCCGGAAATCCTCGCCGAGATTGAGAGCTTTTATGGACAGCTGTATGCTTTCCATGCTGCACAGCCTCTTCCCGATCCAAATCACATCAGAGCGTCACTAACACGCCACTACAGATAATTATCCCGGACGTCGAAATGAGCGAGATTAGGATTGCCCTGGGGCAGCTTAAAAACAACAAAGATCCGGGTGAAGACGGAATTAGAAGACGGAAGACGGAATATTAAGTATGCGTATTGTTGGTCGAAGTTGCAAAATGCCAGCTCAATCGGTAACCAGGAAGTGGATCAAATTTAACGTACAAGATACATACCTACATAGCCAATCACATGCTTTGTGCAACCACGGTTGCCAATTTATTTATTTATTTCAATCATATTTATTCCTTAAGTCAGTAATGACCTTGTTTGAAATCACTTGTCAATAAATGATAGTAATTGGAAAAAAGGCACGTGAGTGGCTAATTGTAATATATGTACATACTCTACTAGTCAACCGAGTACATTACAAATCTTGTAAAACTAATTCTAATTCTGCGATTACACAAAAAGAAAAAATGTAACTTACAGACCTCATAATATGTTTATTGGCCATAATGTTATTTGGTGGGAATGCGTCGCCGCCCGCCCGCGAAACGTCTTCCTACACTAAGAGCTTACTGCACATTGACACATCTACTTCTTTATTATGGTAAGTTTTCTGGTTTAGCGAGGGTACAGAAGAAAGAGGCAGGCGTAGTTAGCTGCATTTTAGTCATGTATTGTAGAATAGCCCTCTTTTAGTTATGCGAACAATTAAATAAAATATGTCGTTTACTTTGCGCACGGACCAATGCCGCTTTCAACCGTAGGTTTTTTACTGGAATTGTGGCATGAATACAGGACTAAAAGGCGGCAATGTGATTTTAACTGCTTTTTAGTGATGCATTGTCGTATAATCGCCTTGTTGTCAGGTATCAGCGAAGTATTTTATTCAATGAAACCTAGTTAAATAGCGGTTAAAGACGTTTAGCCGCCTTTTAGTGTACCCAAAAATAATAACCGCTTTTAAGTTTGGCATTTATAATAAAAATGGAAAAACAATCCAAACGTTAAAGTACTTTAGTAGCTTTTTAGTTAAGTAAAGTGGTTTAGTCGCCTTTAAGCATAGCAAAGTCCATTTTTTATGTATTTAACCGCTTTTATTGAATAATTATTTTCGAAACGGTAAAAGATAGAAAAACCGTTCCTAGACAGATCGATAGAGATTTTTTTTCTAAGCAGAATGGTATTGAAAAGTCGAAATTGACCAAATGTCACTTAGCCGCCTTTTAGCTTGAGCACGGCAGTATTAGCAAAGAAGTTCATAATATCTTTAGTAACGTCTTTTTTGTTCCAAAACTACTACTTATGTATCGCCGGCCCCGGAGAACAAAATGATAACCACCATTATCTTAGTTTTATTTTTATGCCATATTTGGAATCCATAGGTGCCAATGCACCAGCTCAATTTTTTTCGTAATTTTTGTACGGTAAATGACAAAATTGAAACATAATACAATACTATTCAATTTTTTTATTTATATACCTTGTAACTAGAATAAAAGTGTGCAATAATTTTATCATAAAATACTGAAAGCTCATCGCATGACAAACATCTATATTATTATGTTCTCGTCAAAATTAGATCGCTAAGTAATGATATGCTCAGTTATCTTTTTATTCTCGTCGCAAACCGCTAAGTACTGTTCGTGCAATGGCGCTCACCAAAACTACGCATTTGAAACGGAACTCTAAAACGTCTTGCCATATCCTTTTGTCACATTGCACGGGTCGAATGTAAATTGCAATGGTCTATATCGACATGTCAAGTGCTAAGGGTACGTGGCAATGTTTATTTACAATAACAAACTGCCTCTTAATGTGATCTCAAACCGGCTCGCGAAAACATTGTGTCGGCTTTTTAGTGTTCGATTTCTAAAACTATATAATTATTGGTGTGATTGGAGTATAAGTGAAGTGAGTGACAATTAACAAACAAAGGACATCGCGTTTAATGAATATTATGAATAAACTGCGACGGATAAAAATGTAGTGACTACGAATCATATATATGATTTAAGACAAATATCTAGAGAAAAAAAAATATTGCGATGAAAATGATTCTGAATTGAACCAAGATTTCTCACCAGATGTGTCTGAATATTTGCCTAGCCCAGAGAGATTTCAAAATTTACAGCGCAGTAAGAGTTCTTCAAGCATTGGAGGAGACTCAGATTATTTAGAAAAAGCCTCTCAAAATATAATAAGCACTCCATCAAATATATCGAACATTTCCCTCGTATTGAATTCTGTGAATTTTATTTTTTTTTTATTTTTTATTTTATTTTATTCAAGAAACAAACAGTCGTTTACAAAAAATTTCTTAATATCTAATGCTTATAAATAGACCTGGAGTTTCCTTAAAGTACATACGGTATGTGTACTAATAAAATTACATTGTAAAAGAATAATTTTGAACATAAATAGTTATAATATTCCAAAAACAAGAAAACTAAACATGAAAGTAGAAAAATGATAGTGGCTACCAGAAAACTTTTTTTATAGCGGAAATATTGCAATTGAACGGGTCAATATTTTTAAGTTTTTCATTGTCATTGAAAAGCTTACACGCACGCCTCAAGAAAGTGTTTTGTGCATAACGCGTTCTATACTGGGGGATTGAAAACAATTTTTTTTTCCGACACTGGCGCTGACGTCTATTGGGGACTCTTAAATGAATTTGATGAAGTAGGGAGGGGGAATTTAAAATATTATTCAAAATTTTATAGAACAGAACTGAGTCTGCGCAATCTCGGCGGTCACTAAGCGATTGGATTTTATGGTGAACAAGTGAGTCCTTATAGCTAATATGCGTATAGCCAGTTCTATAGTCAAGAGCTTTTACAAACTTCTTCTGCAGCTTCTCGATCCTTTCAATGTCTATAGAGTAATAGGGTTTCCAGACGACGCTGGCAAATTCGAGATTACTACGAACGAAACTATTATAAAGAATTTTATAAGTTAGACTATTTTTAAACGGTTTGCCTACGCGCAGTATAAAGCCTAGTTGTTTATATGCCTTTCTCATAATTGAATCTAAATGGGGTTTGAATGAAAGTTTAGAATCCATTATGACACCAAGGTCACGAATTTGTGTTACTCTATTATATATCTTTATAGCATCACCTTCAATCGTTTATCAACAACTTAAGGGAACTCCAGAAACAAACACTAATTGTTCCATTGATTTGACACCAACCTCAACACATGAATGTATAGGACCCTCTCATAAGAATTCAAAACGATGTCTGAGTCAAATATTCCTTAACGACGCTCAGCCGTCAACATCGTCTAATTCTATAGGTATTTTTGATAACCGAGAACAAGAACTAGCGTCGCCTTTTGACGGTAATGATATAGATCAAACATAGTAATTGTAGCAGTGTACTCTCAGATAAAACGATTATCGGTAATTCAAGCATGACGTATAGACCTGCCCACCAGAGTCCTGGCCCTCAGAGTCCTCCCTGTCACAGTCTTGACGGTGAGAGCTTGGTTCACCAAAGTCCTGTTCGTCGCAGTTCTGCCCATCAGAGTCCCGATCAGAGTCCAGTCCATCAAACTCCTGCCCATCATAGTCCAGAGCAGTACTCTCCCAGCCACCAGTGTCCTAACCCTCAGACTCCTGCCTGTCACAGTATTGACAATGAGAGTCCGTTTCACCAAAGTCCTGTCCGTCGCAGTCCTGCCCATCAGAGTCCCGATTACAGTCCACATCAAACTCTTGCCCATCATAGTCTTACACTCCCAGCCACCAAAGTCCTGACCTTCAGAGTCCTATCCATCACAGTCTTGACAACGATGGCCAGAGTGAGGGAGACTCTGTGCACGCCAACATTGAAAGAGAATTAAAAAATAGAGTCGTGTACACCCCGGACCAGATGTACGCAATCATTATGAACGCCAAAGTCAACGGAGAAAAGTACAACGTTAAAGAAATGCTTCAAAAGGAGTTTTATAACATAAAAGAACTAATAAATAATTAAAATTGGGTCAAAAATGAGGTAGGGCAAAAAGTATCATGGACACAGATAATGGAAGTGAGAGTCGCTTGCTCACAGCCCTCAATTTTACAGTATAAATATGATTTTGATTCTGGATATTCTCTAATGAACATAAAACCTGTCCAAAAAACAAAAAGCAAGCGGGGAACCAAGACAAACGGCAGTTCCTTAGTCAACCCAAATCTTGCCTCCGATTTTGAACATGCCACTCAGAATATATTGAGAACTCCGTCAACTATTTCAAATATTTCGCTTATTTTGAATGCAGCAGATTTCATAGCATCACCTTCACCGACAGTCGGTGGAAATAATAAGATTTGTACTTCTGATTTGACACCAACTTCAAAGCATGCGTTGAATGAATCTTCATTGCAGCGGTCATCAAAACGATGTCTAAATCAAATATTCCAGAACTGCAACCAGCCCTCGACCTTTGATGCTTACGAAGGTGACAAGCACAAAGAACAAACAAGAACCCTTGATGCTACTGATTTGGACGAAACTCTACAACCAGAAAATAATACAGAAAGTATTTTAACGCACGAAACGATGATCAGCAATGAAAGCACAACAACGATTCAAAGTTAACCGATAATAATAAATAATAAAATAATGAAAGTCAGTGTTTCTTCTGCAGAGCCGTCAATTTTAAAATACAAATTTTAATATGACGTCGATTCTGAATATTTCCGAATAAACACAGAGTCAATCCAAAAATTAAGAAGCATGCGAGGTACCAGACAGACACTTAAATCTATAGTCAGCCCAAGCCCTGTCCTTGAAACCGAACTACCAGACCAGTATTATACACCCAGCTCTTGCCAATTATATTATACGACGACCTGATTAGCCTTTGTAAGGCAGGTGATATTCCAAGCTACTATCATGCTTTTTATGAGTCCTTGACTTATGTAAAGAACTTTGAAATGAATAATGATGATGAAGATGATGATCAAGAATAAGAATCAAGTAATAAGTACCTAATAAATTGTATTGTTTTAGTTTTTTTCGAGATTCTGTTAATTTTAACCTAATAATTGAAATAAAGCCAAAGTTGATTACCATGTTATTGTTTCATTGCAATACCAGATAAATTACAGTATCATAAAACAAATTTCACAATATTAACGAGAATAAGATGATATGTAACTATTATTTTTACTAATCGAACCGTAAAAATAGTAGAATAAAATGATAAAACAACCATACAATACGTATTTTAAACCCTTGAAAAAGCGGGAATAAAATGATAATAGACTTTATAAATCACAGATGATGATCGATTTCCACTAACTTCTAATTTTTTAAATAACTCCTTTATAATATGTATTATATAAGTGACACTAAAAAAAGAAGAATTCTTAAAAAATTAGCTTTCCGTAACGCTGACTATCATCAGTTTACGTCCACTTGTTTAGAAGTAATTGGCAAAAATGTGTTTTTTATTTTTCCTGAAAAATTACGTTTTTGCGATTATCATTTTATTCGCCGGAGGCGGCGGTATGTGTCTACTAAGAAAAATTATGAATCAGAATTTTCCGAACACATTATTATGGACTTTTTTGTTAGTAGTACAAATTAATGAACAATAAAGTTAAGAAATATTCGCTATGTGATGACTATGTGTACAAATCTTTAACAAAAAAATCGACTAAGTAATTTTATGTGAGTCAATAATGACTAAAAATACTACACTCCAATTCCAATTTTGCAAACCCCTCAAATCCCAAGGCATCCCAAACCTTCAGTTAACCTAAACAATAGGCCACTGACCGTTTCCGGATTGGGCTAATTTCATACAAGCTTGCCGTCCATTGTCCGAGCTAATTTCACAGAAGAGCGCCGTCGCCCGGGCTATGGGAAAAACTTATTCAATCAGTGTAAGCAGCGTAAGATTTTTCCCTCCCTTAACCGAGGAGTATAATTAAATGAATGCGGCAAGTTTTCTTCTCAGGAACAAAACTATTAAGAATAATTCAGAAACCGTGAAATTGCCGCAGCTCGTCACAGAAAATCATCATCATCAACAACATCATCAAGTCAAGTCTAGGGTTAATGAGCATTTACTAGGCAAGCGTGCTCTATCGTAGGCTTCATCTTGCTTTCAATCAGGCGTGATTGTGGTCAAACGCACGCCTATATTATATAAAAAAACATCCAGGGTACAGGCATCCTGTCAGAATGAGAGGGCTTGGGCCGTAGTTTCCACGCGAGCCCAGTGCAGATTGGGAACTTCACACACACCACTGAATTTCACCATTGCTCATGGTAAATTTCAAATGCATTTTGGCACGTAAATTCCGAAAAATTCAGAGGTGCAAGCCCGGGCTGGGACTTACGGCCCTCTGCCAGGGTGGCATAGACAAAACAACTAGGCTTCTTATATTGACCTTCTCCAATGCTATAAAAGGTATGGTTTTTTTATTAGACCATTTTCAATCAAAGGAGCAACCAGATGGAGAAACGACCTGAGGCCGTATTATCTAACGCTTCTGACGCTTGCCTTAGCTTTCACCATCTCTTTCTCATCTTATATCGTTTGACAGAAAGAAATAGTGATTGCGAAGGCAAGCGTCAGAAGCGTTAGACAATAAGCCTGCTGGTTAAGGGTTCCGGAACGCGTTGGATGCGGATGGCGCAGGACCAGTCTGTTTGACGAACCTTTGGGAAGGCCTATGTTCAGCAGTGGACCTTCGGCTGAAATGATGATGATAAAAGTCTTTGAATATGAAAATAGCTGGTACTCTTATAATTTTAGAGTAGTTTTTTTTCGAGTGCCTGGTGTTCCAAAATATATTTTTGCATGTTTCTTTTTGTCAACATCATTAATACATTATAATGCGTCTTCGTAGCTCTATGTAACTCTTATCGAATTAAACGCTTCTTGGTGATATATAATATCAGCAACAAAAGTACCTACTGACAAAAAGAGTAATAAATGCTGACAGTGAAGTAAGGCTATACGATTAGGACTTATGGACATATATTCACTTCCTTGACATTACACAACTATGTATAATACTTGTTTTTATAAAGAGTCCTGTCAGCATTTAAGTAATTTCACAAGTGGTATCTATATTGTTCTTTAGCATATTTTGCTGAAAATACATCCTAGTAAGAATAAATATTTTATTTATTTACTAGCTTTTGCCCGCGACTTCGTACGCGAAGACAATAACGTAAGAGTTGTTTGCATGAAATTTGGCACACTGGTAGTTTATTACGTGGATTAACACATAGGGTAATCCAGGAAAATGTAAAGTTCCCGCGGAATTTGAATAAGTGAATTCTAAAGCCGGTAAGCCGCGGTGGCCTAGTGGTTTGACCTATGGTCTCTTAAGCAGAGGGTCATGGTTTTGAACCCGGGCTTGGACCTCTTGAGTTATTCCGAATTCGTGTGCTAAATTACGTTTGAAGTTTACCATGAGCTTTACAGTGAAGAAAAACATCGCGAGAAAAGCTGCACACACCTGAGAAGAAATTCAGTGGTATACACCCGCGCTGTACAAATCGCACTGGGCTCAAGTGGGAACTAAGGCCCAAGTGTTCTCATTCTGGGAGGAGGCCTGATTGAAACAACAACATTCTATCCCGGGAAAGTGTACCTACAGCATACCGCGGGATAGAAATAACTGTCAAAACATTTCGAAAATCAGAGACAGTGTAGCTTTTTATTAGTGAAATAATTTTAAAAATCAGCCCCCACGTTCTATTCACTTATTTCTATCCCGTGGGAATTTTGGATTTTCCCGTAGAAAGTAGCCTATGCCAATCAGGGATATTGTAGCTTTCAAATTGTAAAATATTTTTTAAAATTAGCCCCAAAGTTGAATTTACTTATTTCGATCCCGCGGGATATTTGCGTTTTCCCGTAGAAAAGTGGCCTAAGTCAATCAGGGATATTGTAGCTTTCGAATTGTAAAATATTTTTAAAAATCAGCCCCTAAGTTGAATTTACTTATTTCTATCCCGCGGGAAATTTGCATTTTCCCGGAAAAAGTACTTTATGTCAATGAGGGATACTGTAGCCTACTATAGGTGAAAGAATGTTCAAAATCAGCCCCGAAGTTGAATTCAGTTTTTTCTATCCCGCGGGAATTTTGTATTTTCCCTAAGAAAAAGTAGCCTGTGTCAATTGGGGATAGTCATATTAAATCATATGAAATAATTTTTAAAATCAGTGCCGATGATGAATTTACTTATTTCTATCCCGTGGGAATTTTGCTTTTTCCTGGAGAAAAGTACCCTATGTCAAACAGGGATACTGTAACTTACTATTGGTAAAAGAATTTTTAATATCAGCCCCAAAGTTGAATTCAAATTTTTCTATCCCGTGGGAATTTTGTATTTTCCCGAAGAAAATGTAGTCTATGTCAATTGGGGATATTCATATCATATGATATGAAAGAATTTATAAAATCAGTGCCAAAGCTGAATTTGCTTATTTCTATCCCGTGGGAATTTTACATTTTCCCGGAAAAAGTACCCTGTGTCAATCAAGGATACTGTAGCTTACTATTGGTGAAAGAATTTTTAAAATCAGCCCCAAAGTTGACTTCAGATTTTTCTATCCCGTGGGAATTTTGAATTTTCCCAAATAAAAAGTAGCCTGTGTCAATCGGAAATAATCATAATCACATAGTGTGTAAGAATTTTTAAAATCAGCCCCGAAATTGAGTTAATTTATTTCTATCCCGTGGGAATTTTGCATTTTCCCGGACAAAAAGTATCCTTTGTCAATCAAGGATAGTGTAGCTTTCTAATACTGAATGATTTTTTAAAATCGGCTCAATAGTTTCAGAGATTCCGCTACAAACAAATAAACAAAGAAAGTTGAGATATTTCCCTATCCCGTGGTAATTTCGAAAAATCCTTCCTTAGTGCACCTCTACAATACTCAAGGTACATGTGTGCCAAATTTCAAGTCTCTAGCCTCAGTGGTTTAGGCTGTGCGAGATCTGGATCGAGATCATTATTTTACCTTTAATCAAGTATAGAGGGCTCATAAGAAAGCTCAAAGTCACTCAGAGGGCTATGGAGAGGGCTATGCTCGGAGTTTCTCTGCGGGATCGCATTAGAAATGATGAAATCCGCGCAAGAACTAAAGTCACCGACTAGCTCGAAGAATCGGCAGACTCAAGTGGCAGTGGGGAGGGCACATCGCTCGTAGAACTGATGGCCGATGGGGCAAAAATGTTCTCGAGTGGCATCCATGAACCGGAAGAAGCAGTATAGGAAGGCTTCCAACAAGATGGAGCGACGACCTGGTTAAGGCTGCGGGATCGCGTTGGATGCGGATGGCAAGGTACCGATCTGTTTGGCGAGCCTTTGGGGAGACCTATGTTCAGCAGTGGACGTCTTTCTTCTGAAATGATGATGATGAAGTCCCGGAACTGGTAATTGTTATTGCGGTAGGTACCTCGGCTTTCAATAAAACGCGTTAACTTCATCTGAAATCAATAGATAGCGTTATCTAATTTTTTTACCTAATAACTAAGTTAGATTTTATCCCAGCGTCATTATCCCCTATTCGCTTTGCTTTAAATTGGCAGCCTAAATCACCACAACCTACAAACATACATCACAACCTCTCATCACAAGTATCCGAGTATCACAAGCCGCTCAAGCATCTCGAACACGAGTTTCTCAACTCGGATATATTGGGAATATAAATATCCTGTCCCGCCCAAAGCCCTTTGACTCACTTAAGACATCCGCCTTGGACCCTTCGTGCAAGGAAACATCTATTTTGAGTTACAACTCTTCGCCAACTATTCTCCAAAAAATCCTTAATCCCTCACTACATTCACCTTAACTTCAACTCTAGTCTCACGTGACTCAGGGTTGTTTTTTGCAAATGCATAGTTGGTTAAGATAGGTGGTTTCGTAGGTTACAAGGAAACTAATGCAAGTTGAAAACTTTAGTGATGCCTGTTTGGATGAAGGATCGTATGCAGATATGTGTACTTATAGGAAGTTAAAGTGGCCACTTTGTTTGGAGAAACTAGGGTTTTTAATACGTTCTTAACCAAATACTAAAAACTCGGAGATTCTCAATTTTTCTTATTCTTTTATTTTATCCGTAACAGTTTTTTTACTTATTTTTGTATAATCCATGCAAGTATTTTTAAAATTTGAATGTACACATGTCAAATTTCACTAATTTCTAAGAATGGAATTGACTTCATATTTGGTAAACTTTATGTAGGTTAGTTGTGCCTAGTCGTGGTGGCGTAGTGGTTTGACCTATGCCTTCTCAAGCAGAGGGTAGTGGTTTCAAATCCCAGCTCGCACCTTTAAGTTTCGCAATTTACCTGACATTTACGGTGAAGGAAACCATTGTGAGGAAACCAGAATACACCTGCGAAGACAATGGTGTATGTGAAGTTTCCAATACGCACTGGGCTCGCGTGGAAACTACGGCCCAACCCCTCTCATTCTGAGAGGAGGCCTGTGCACTGCAGCATGACGTATAATATATAGGCTGGGATGATACTAGGTTACCTAGTTGACAATACAAATACCGATAGCTAAAAGCACAATAAGCAAAAAATTCGTAGGTAGGTGTGGTTGGTTTTGTTACACTTCGAAAAGTAATTTAATTCAGAAAATATAAACACCTACTTAGAAGTTTTTGCTATCAATTTATCATCAATATAACATGACTAATTTATCGTCTAGAAAAATGGGCAACGATGCCAATAACAATCTCTTCTCCCCTCGTAAACCTAAGTACAGCACTCGTCCATTCTCGCCTCGTTGCGTGGTCAAGACCCGATATACGTAACTTATTCTCAAAAGGGCTTACGTATATCGTAACTTCTTACACATCCGTCGTTTAAGATAATGAGGGGTGACTGGATGTCCGTTTACAACGCACTTTTATGATTTTGGGGATTAACGTTCGCTGAAACTTAGCCTTTCACGTCACTTAGCAAGTTTTACAAAGTCGGAGTGAGTGAGGTTTTCTGTTGGATTTGAAATCAACACTGTTTTGTAATATTGAAGCAAGCAAGCAAGATAAGTTTTTACTCTTTCATTTTCCGTGAAAAACTAAAATTTATGGCTAGCTAGTACAACGCGGACTTTTCAAATCCCTAACTCCAGTGGTTTATAATATACGTTGTCTGACAATCGTCACATTACTCATTTATAGATACATGTCTTCAGTGTAATGGAAAAGTCAGTTAATTGAAACTTAAATAAATAATATTTTTTGTTTCTACTAAGATTTAGAAACTAAACAATAGTTTTAATCAAATAAACATACCTACCAGTATAATTAGTGGAATATACGAAAGAAATAGTAGATTGTTCAACAAGGGACTAAAACAAGCCATAATGACACGAGATATTTAGCCACCCGAGCGATAGCGAGGGAGGCTATAATTCGAGTGGTCATTATGGTAGTTTAGTCCCGCGTTAAACACTCTACTTTTCACTTTGAATGCAAGGAAAAAAACGACGTACAAAATTACTTTTTTACAACGTATGCTCAATACGAGCAATGGACATCTGTTCAAAATTCAAATAGCAAAAAAAATACCGCTGTCTTTTCTTATCTTTTATATTTTTTTGTAAAGTGACGCTTTAAATGCTTGCATAATTAGCCAACAGATTCTAACTTAAAGACTATGTTAAAACTAATTTGACTATGCATGATAATTGTTCATTCATTAGAATCGGCAAATAAATTAACCTAATTGATCTAAGTTCACACACAAAATATATTGTTAACTGAAACACTTACCCGTGAATAAAGAAACGACTTTTTAAGTTTATTTTCTATATGCCAATTCTTTGTTTAATTATATCTAATTATACTTTCTATTTACTATTAAATGCAACTGACATCGCATTATTTTGAAGTCACGCCATATTAACATTCAAACGTAACTGCTCTATCTACCGTACACTCCAGCACTGCTTTGCCGACAGTGCGGATTGCTATTTTATCGACAGAGCAGGGAACTGCTTTGCCGACAGCGTTTTATAAATAAAAAACAAATTAAAAACACCTAAGCTAAAGGAAATCTTTCTATACGTGCAAAATAAAATGAATTCATCTTTAATATTTTATAATTAAATAGATTAATATTCGTAATTATTCAATGTGTTTCACGAAATTATTATTTTTAAAATATTTTTTATACAGTTGTCATTTTGAGGTTATTTCCACGCCCTAAAGGCTTCCACAAACCGAAGCGCAGGGCGCTACAGTGCGTCCGCAGCGCGCTTCGGTCTGTGGAAAGCTTTAAAATTGTCTATACCCAGTTACTGAAAATGGCGATAATCCTCCATTCACAAACACCGTGATTGGCAGTTTAGGGGTTTCCATAGTCAATTAAAAAAATTTTACTTTAATCCCTTGAGATCAAAAAAGAGCTTTAGTCCCGATATACAGAGACTAAAGTAACATTTTAAGAGCATGAGAAGTGAAAAGTACATAAATATCATGGAACAACTTGTACCAACTAACCTACTACCAAACTAATCATAGCTGGTATTATGGGTACTCATGTATGTACTAATATACCCATTTATCTTACAAGGGTTTGCCCCTACGTATTCGATCTTGGAACTCTGGCTTCTTAGTTAAGATTACTAACCACCGAAGTTCCCTAAGCTTAATATGCCAGTGAGTGTAGTTATTCATATTCAAATTCAGATTCAGAAAATCTCCTCCTTACAGTGTCTTAGCGTTACTATGAGTTACCACGCGTTTATATTTATGCCAAAAATTTGCGTCTAAAGTTACACGGTTGAGTCTCTGATCATCTATAGTTTTTGTTTTCATCTTATTTTTAGTACCTGGGCGACCGAGCTCTGCTCGGGCAGAAACTCGGTACCAAGCGTTTTCCCATAGATAAGACCAAGCTAGATCAATTTGTCATCCCCGAAAACCCCCAAATACCAAAAAGGGAGGGAGGGTTAAAGGGGGGATGAAAATTTCATTGATTTTGCCGTAGGATGCACCGTTTTCAAGATATTTGACAAAAACACCGGAGGTTGGGTGAGTCACGTTAAACTATCGTCCGTAAACCGACTTTACAGACAACCGGCTTTTCCTGTTCTGTGCTCCCAATAGGGAACGTGCACATAGACGGTGCTGCCAACTGGTGCCATAAGGGTGCCATCAATTTGAATGTTTTACCTTGATAAGTTTGTTTTACTGTCCGCATAGTGTCTCTTCTGTCGCATTAGTGCTGCCGCCTATAGTTACTGCACGTTCCCTACAATACTTTTTCTAACAAAAAAGTAACTTTTCTCACAAAAAAGTAACTTTTTCTAACAAAAAAGTAACTTTTTCTCACAAAAGAAGAAACTTGACGTTTTCTCATGAAAAATAAACTTAAAAAAAAAACAAAAATGTTGAAAAAAAACGTGGATTCGAACCGAGGTCGGCTGGGTCCGCGACCACCCGATTTCTAATGTGCCATTATGATCTGCTCGAAGTCGGCGAAATTTAGCTTTATATTCTAATGCAAACAAAAATAGCCGGAAAACACGAGTAAAAGCGATTTTCTGAAAATGAAACATAGCTAGATCAGTTTTTCATCCCCGAAAACCCCCACATACCAAATTTCATCGAAATCGTTGGAGCCGTTTCCGAGATCCTGATTATATATATATATATATATATATATATATATATATATATATATATATACATATATACAAGAATTGCTCGTTTAAAGGTATTAGATATTAGATAGATTTTTTAATTTGTATATTCAATTTTGTTCCTACTGTTTTATTGTATAACTTCAGTTATCATTGCTATTGATCATCTGCACTGTAAATATTGTACGTCGATCGCCGAAGCCGGAAATACTCAAAATTAGTCTCCCAAGTCACAGGTCTTTACCCAGTTTGGGGGGTCAGAATGAATGACAACTCTTGTGACTTCTCTGTACAAATCTACTTTATAGTATATTGAGCACTGTAACTAATTTGATGTTGATTGTACAATAAATCATTTTTTATTATTTTTACTATTCATATTCGTTTAATGAGATCACGTTCAACTGTACAGTCGGCTAAAAATATGGTCTGCCACCCTTCGGTTGAAGTTCGTTCGCACGTCATGATACAACGAGGTCGATTTTCCTTTGCAATATTATGATGACAGTGACCTAATGACTTCACTCAGTTAGAAATGTCAACCTTAGGGATATTAAAATCTCAAAGACACTTTTGTCAAAAGTGGTAGACCACACTCTTGGTCGACTGTACAATTATTGTAGATCTTGAACTAAACATGCCAGTAGGTACATACATGATACCCTTTTAAGGCACTGTAATTTTCTTATATTCTAAATTGTTTACTTAAATAGATACATTATTTGAAATGAGTGAAGGAAAATAACAATAAGGTCAACGTACTAATGCTCAATACCTCAATGCCCAGTAGATGACACCCATCTGTCACCTCTCTTACTATGACATAAGATTGAAGGTGCGGTGTATTGGGTCAGTGTTGAGCACACGGACGTTTACTTTAATAAGGAAATATACCAAAATTAAAATTAAATTACAACAAAATGTCAGCGTTCACAATTTTGTATAAATTATAAATATTATTAAAATTGTATTTGTTTCTTGTTGCTACCTATATAAATATATCCATACCTACGACGTTAAATTACGTTTATTAACTCGCTTAATAATACTCATACAACTCAGGCAACAAAAACTCTTGCTTTTTACCATTTTTACGCGTCATTCCCTCGATTACCGCCAACAATAAGATTTAATTCCGACAAGGCGTCATCCTTCAGGGTATGACGTCAAAAGGAGCTGCCGCGTGATCGAGCGAATCTCTAGGGTATACCATGACTTGAGAGTCTAGGAAAACGTAAGGTAGACGATACTAAATAGCTTAAGAAAGAAAGAAATAAAGAAAAATATTTTATTTAAGGTTTCAAAAGTACGACCACCAAACAGTAAAAAACAACATTAATACACCTAATAAACAAGTTCGCTGTGATTGTGACACCAATTAAAGATGAAAATACTATGAGCAAATCTTTTCCGAAGGCAGCTATTACAAGTTTTTATATCATCATCATCATCATTTCAGCCGTAGGACGTCCACTGCTAGACATAGGCCTCCCTCATTGACGCCCAATTATTACGGTTGGAAGCGACTTGCATCCACCCTGAACTTGCGGCCTTCACCAAATCGTCCGTCCATCTCGTCGGTGGACGTCCCACGCTGCGCTTGCCACTGACATGTTTTTATATAGGAACTGAAACAATTACTTTGCTAACCCGCTACCAAAGTAAGTAAGTAAATGTTTCAGTTCATTGATATGGACCTCCGAAAAGTAACGCCTCATTCAATAAATTATTTTTATATAGGGTAAACTACCCAGTTATTGCACCAGCGTATGCACCAGTGATTGACATTTTAAGAGAAACATTGCCAAAATGATAACTGTCGATCATTTGCGTTTGATTAGCTACACAACTTGACTATAAAGTAATCACAGCACCATTAAGTTAATGCTAATCAAAAGCACATTATCCGACAAAGGACGAAAGTCACCGACATTGCTCAAAGAATTAGTTCGCTGAAGTGGCCTTGGGCTGGCCACGTCTGTCGCAGGGCTGATAGGCGGTGGAGCAGACGAGTCCTCGAATGGAGACTACGGACAGAGAAACGTAGTGTAGGGCGTCCTGAGGCACGGTGGACGGATGGCCTGAAGAGGGTCGCTGGCGGCGGATGGATGCGAGGGTCCGAAGACAGAGTGTTGTGGCGCGCCATGCCAGAGGCCTATGTCCAGCAGTGGACTGCTATAGGCTGATGATGATGATGATGATGATGATGATGATGATGATGATGATGATAATGATGATGATGATTATGAATCAAACTCAAATGACAGACAGTTAGCCTTGATAAAGTTTTTCTTAAAGTGGTCAATCACTGGTGCATGGGTAATGACTGGGTAGTTTACCCTATCATATTATTATGTGTTTAATATTGAAGACTGGCCTAGTGGTTTGATTTATGGCCTTTCAAGACTCAAGCAGAGGCTTGTGGGTTCAAATCCCGGCTCGCACCTCTGAGTTTTTCGGAATTTATGTGCGAAATTAATTTGAAATTTACTACGAGCTTTACGGTGAAGGAAAACATCGTGAAATTCAATGGTGTATGTGAAGTTCCTAATCCGCACTGGGCCCGCGTGGGAACTATGGCCCAACCCCTCTCATTCTGAGAGGAGGCCTGTGCCCTGCAGTGGGACGTATATAGGCTGGGATGATTGAAGAGTCGGCTTCGACAAGCCTGTCGCTAAGTGCAAACGGATGACTGGAAAAATGATTTGCGCACCTTCAATATTTTTGAACACTATACAGGGTTATTTTTAATTCACTGACATCCTCGTAACCCTGAATTCCTATCACTCAAACAAATGTTTTTTGTTTTACGACTTTTTAAAATGAAGCACTTTTTTTCCCATACAAATACACAGAGTATCGTAAAAATAAGAGGCAGAATCAAATTTTCAAAACGTTATTACACCAAAAATATTAAGTTATGACAAAAGCCGTAAAACAAAAAACATTTGTTTAAGTGGTAGGAGTTTAGGGTTAAAAGGATGCTAGTGAATTACAAATAACCCTGTAGAATCCACATCAATAGCGTACCAACATATGGACGTGAGTTACAAAAACATGCGCTAATGTAAGTTACAATTTAGTAGGTATGCTTATTAATTCCTGAGCTAAGTCGCAGAAATACGGTCAAATTCACTTGACAAAGAGGGTTCCTTGATGCATACGAAACTTTAAAAACTATATCATATTCCTTCTTGAGACTCTTTAAAAAGTCTGCAATATTTAGATTAAGGTATATTGCAATGATGGCTTCACTTAACCCTTTTCGACCGTATAGTCGGGCAAAAACCCAACGGTACAGTCTCGTCTGATCTCCAAAGCTCATACAGAAATCCCCGAGGTTAGGCAAATACGTACTCGTTTGCTCAGCTCAGTTCTCATTTAGAGAGTTAGACGTGGACACAGCCCCTTGTCTCATTTGGATAATGGAGAGCAAACAGAGGAACGACGTCCAACTTTGCCTGAATTAATAATGTTTTTGTAAGTTAATAACGTTAGGAAGTCGGAAATTTTAGGTTACAAGGTTTTTAAATGGGTAGATGAACTATACCAGACCAAGATCTAGTATTTAGCTAGTAGTTACTAAATTAATCAACACATTGGCTTACGATTTTGTATATATGCGAAACGTTATTTTTTTTAATATTGAAAGTTAAAGTATTATTTTCTAAGTGCGTGGTGACTCTTTAATAACAAAATGTGACAGCTTAATTTCTTCATAATCAAAGAAAAAATATCGCAACAGTTAAAAAGGGTTTTTCCTGTAGTAATTAGCCGTTGTAGGGTGACCATTATTGTAGAGAATTAATCTTTTAACTTTTTGAAGTTGAAATATAGAAAAACCGGTCTAGTGCTTGTCGGACTCTTACATGAAGGGTTCTGTATCTCCATACAATTTATTTTTGTTGTTTGTTGTGATAACGGCTATAGCAATATACATAGGTACATTCAGTGAAAATTTTGATTATCTAGTTAATGCCATTATAAAGAAAAACGCTGAAAAAAAAAACACGTTTCTTGTATGAAGACCCGCTTTTATTTTTAACTTTATTTTATTTTTAGTATTTATTGCTTAGCGGTATAAAAGATAGAGCATTATAACAGACGGACAGACAAACAGCGGAGTCTCAGTAATCCCGTCGGCACTTTTAAGTAATGAACCCTAAAAAAGTGTTTTTATTTGGCTTAAATACGATGGTGTACGATCTATTATCACCTACCGTGATTCTCCTGAATCAAGTAGCAACATTGCCTCCACCAACATTGCCTTTACAAACATTTTCTCTCCTCTTATTCTAATTCCGCTCACCAACTCCACACAATGTATTTTTGTCGTCATAAAGGAGATAGTATTGTTACTGGCATCCGCTGGATACTGGCGCGCCGCCGGTTCAACGTCAATAAAATTTCACGGGACATAAAGCAAAAACACACCCCTGCGTATTACCACTGGAACATCTAGCACCACTCTAACGTGGACTCCTGTATCCCATACAACTTTCATTCCCGTGCAGGGGCACTACTACGGAATTCGAAGTGCATACCATACCGTCCCTTTCGCTCTTAACGTTTAATACTATTAACGTGAACGGGATGGCACAACACGACGTCCGAAAATCGAATTTCATACCTATAAGACGAGGACGCTCTTGGATATATCGATGGGTCTTCCTGTTTGGTCGCGAAAGACATCTTGTTATGCTAGTGCGGATATCGACAAAGTTCTGATATAACTATGAAAAGTTTAATTATATCGCGGGTTTTAGTTTTGATTAATATAGGTATGGCAATTACAGTTAGTTTTAGTACGCGATTTAAGATAAAGTAAGTACTTGGATGTTTGAATTAAACTATTCAAGGGTCGGATATTTGGCCTGTTTTTAGGGTTCCGTAGTCAACTAGGAACCCTTATAGTTTCGCCATGTCTGTCCGTCTGTCTGTCTGTCCGCGGCTAAGCTCAGAGACTGTTAGTACTAGAAAACTGTAATTTGGCATGGATATTAGTCACGCCGACAAAGTGGTTAAATAAAAAAAAAAAAAAATTTTTTTTTAGGTTACCTCCCATAGACGTAAAGTGGGGGTGATTTTTTTTTCTCGACTAACCCTATAGTGTGGAGTATCGTTGGATAAGTCTTTTAAAACCATTGGGGGGTTGCTTACATGATTTTTGTATTCAGTGATTTGTTTGCGAAATATTCAACTTTAAAGTGAAAATTTTCATTAAAATCGACCGTCCCCCCCCCCACTAAAATCTAAACTGTTGGGTGGAAAAATTTAAAAAAATTCAAAATGGTAGTAAATATATTAAATTTACAAGGAAAATTATAGCGGCTAAGATTGCTTGGGAATTATTTGTAGTTTAAGAGTAAATAAATAGTAGCCTAAGGTATTAAACATACCGTCACTACTTTGAAAACTCGTATCTCAAATCAGCATGTAAACAAAACTGAACCTTGATACGCGCGTAATAAAGTTCACTTTGCCAAATTAACGATTTTGAGATACGAGCTTTTTCAAAGTATTGACGATACCTAACTTGGAAGATTCCGTACACATACGAAATCCTTAGAAAAATATTACTTGATTTTTTCGTAATGGCTACGGAACCCTATCCTGGGCGTGTCCGACACGCTCTTGGCCGGTTTTTACATATGATTTTAGGGAAGCTGTTTTACTTCATCATCGTCATCATCATCCCAGCCCATTATACGTCCCACTGCAGGGCACAGACCCCCTCTCAGAATGAGAGGGCTTGGGCCGTAGTTCCCACAGTGCGGATTCCCAATCATTACATTTGGAAACGATTTGCATCCAACTTGAACCTTCGGCCTTCACCAAATCGTCTGTCCATCTCGTCATGCTTCTAATACTTAATATAAATAAATACCCTTTTGATTCTACGTTTGGTTTGACGCCGGCTAACGAAAGTAAATAGGTACGAATATAAAAAATCTTCCGACAAATTGGTCGAGGTGGCCGCCTCAATGCTTCAAATCTGGAAAAAAACTTCAGTAACTTATAACGGTACCTTGCTAATCAGGTAGTTCAACCTATTCATAGAAATATCTGCCCCGATCGGGAATCGAACCCGAGACCTCAAGCTTTCGTTCGATCTGGTCGGTAATATGTCAAGATTTTTTTCTTTTTTATTGTTTGTATATGTATTATTATGCGTATTCAATTGGTAAATATAGTACGCACCCACTTGTAATTATATCAACGGTTTAACTTGCTTGGTAGTAAATCAAAAATGTGATAATACTCGTAGCTGTAACAAAGTTTACAAAAGAAAAACCTCTTTACGGCCATAACACAAGTAAAAATTACAAGAATATGAAAATAATGAATGAATAACTACAATTTTTTAAAACAAATTAAATTACTACTATCGAACATTTTACGTCACTCCATACCTATTGTCTTTCTCGAAAATAAACACATTTGAAAACCGAACCATCTTTTTTGTACTATCTAACTAACATTTATAACCAGCCAGTATTAAAAAAAACTTTACATCTTTCTTAATATAAAGCTAAGGGCACAATATCGTTGCAACGCTTCCGAGCTAGCAACCCACGTCGCATAGCAACGCCCGAGAGGCGCGAAGCGTAAACGACACCTGCCTGGCGCCTTATTACCGTCGACCGAGCGGAGCCCACAGTGTGCACACAGCTTATATACCGTATATACCAGCTTATATAAGATCCGGCGTTTTAGTAGAAGTTTAGTCTCGGTTTTAAAACGTGCAAGTAAATGGAGTACGAGCGATTGCCGCTTGTAGGTGCCACATACCCGTAATTCATAAGTTTTGAATTCACTTGAAGCACGTATACGTGAACATGCAGAAACTTAAAGCTAGGTACTTAATTTGCTAAAGTTTTCGTTGTGTACTCGTACTTCTCGTATCTACCTATAATGATATGTAGCTAATATTATAAATGCAAAAGTTTGTGTCTTTGAGTTTGACTCATTCACGCTAAACGGCTGGACAGATTTGGTCGAAATTTGGTACACAAATAGTTATCTTTGATATAACACATAAAACACGTTTAGAATGAAACTGACTCAAGTTAAATTATATATTCTCATTTCAAATCTAATCAATGTAACCCCGATTATTTTACAGAATGTTTATTTTTAAAATTAGAATATTTTAAATTGAGTCAGTTTCATTCTAAACGTGCGATAAGCTACTTTTTATTTTCACGGGATCGAAATTTTCACAAGTTATATTATACAAGCTAGGTATAGAAAATTGAAATTTTCCACTGATGTTCTTCGTACAATGCAAACGAGGATCACGATATAATTTCCTGGAATCCTCGTGGGAATTTAGGAAAATCCTGGAATTTCCTGACCTGAGGATTATCTAACGCATTGAAATCACAATCGTTTTCACCTATTTTTTCCGTCACACGGAATACGATAAGGAGAGAAAGAGATGGCGAATGCGATGACCAGGGGCTAAATTCAGGAACGGCCGAACACGGTTTGCGAGTGGTAATTCAATCGTTTGCGAGAGGATAGGGATGATCTGCTATTCAGGAACGCCAAAAATCACTGGTTTGCGAGAGGTTTGGGCTGAGAATGGGATGAGCCTTATTTATTTATTTATTTACGAAGCGAATTAACAGGAAAATAAGGAAGTCAGGTATGAAGTATCTTTTTTATTTATTTTTAAACTTCATTTTTTATTACTTTTACGGTCATCCCATGAAACCATATATTTCAAACTAAATACAAACTGAAATATAGATGCACATAAAATAAAATAAATAAAAAAGATACTTCATACCTGACTTGTTTAAAGTTGCACAGTAGCGCCATCTCTTGGTCCAGGTGAGCGGTTAGTTCCGAAGGAGTGTTAAAGTCTCTCGGTAGAGGGCATAACATAGATGAGCGCTTTATCACTGCATAAAGTGATTATAACAGACTGAAATGTACGATGTATGGGAAAGATTCGTCGCTAACTTCTAGACCAGTGATGGTGTAGGGGTAAGCACGCAGCACGGAACGCTGAGGACCTGTGTTCGATTCCCAGCATTGGTCTTTTTTCTGGGGTTTTTTCTGTGCATCTATATTTCAGTTTGTATTTAGTTTGAAATATAGGAAAATAAGGCTCATCCCAAGCTCAGCCCATTCCTATCCTATCGCACGCAAACGATTGAATTACCGTTCGCAAACCGTGTTGGGCCGTTCCTGAATTTAGCCCCAGGGTTCGCGCGTTGTAAAATGCGGCCTTTCTTTCATGCGAGAGAAGCCACGTGTAAAAGCTAGTAAATAATAAGTAAATACCAAACTATTAACTCTTACCTTGCGCTTACCGCTCTACCTAGATAGGCTGCGAATTGAACGCTAGCGGGCAGGCGGGGCGGGAAAAACGCTTCTCTATTCAATGTATGTAGTGCAAGGTAACCACTGAACGGCGAACGTCTCGGTAGTGCAACGAACAGAGAACACGCTCGCCGCGTCGCTGCCCGCCCCGCTGCCCGCTAGCATCCAATCCGAACCCTTAAAGTATCAAATAAACGTTTAATTTTGTTTTCAAAAATGCTGTAATAACTCGTACTCGTGTAGAGTGTCCAAAACTAAATCTAGCTGAAAAGTGTAGGCATAATAAACAAAAGTGCGAAACATGTTGCTAATCCTAAAGAAATCGTTCGACAAAATTGCCACTTACACCCTTAAATTCGGTTTTCCCAACGCTTCCAATATTAATGATTTCCGCTTTTCACGCATATCTGTGTGCATCAAAGACGATGTCAAAGGGCCTTTTGATAATTTCCTGAAACTCACATCAAAACTGTACGCTCGGTTTAAAATTAAACTTTAATGTTACCGTGGCTAGATGTTTTCTTCAACTGCTAAATACGTGAGATAAGAGGGTGGGGAAATTACAAGTTGGCGGAAGATCGCGTTTAACAAAGAATGGCCCGGTAGGGGCTGGTCCCCGGGGTTTGCAAATATAAATAGGTCAGGTAGTATTTGGACAGTGTGAAACTGGCATTAGATTTAGATACTCGTAGAATGTCAGTCCACCAGATGTCTTTGAAATGAAGACGGATGAACATTAGCAAGTATAATTTACTATTGATGCGAATATTTTGGAGAGTTTTACAAAGCTCTGTGTTCCTGTTAATTGACAGGAGGAAAATGCTTGTCCCAAATTTTTAGTATTTTAAATTAAAAATGAGACTCTCTTGCGAGTTTGTGGTCTGTAGACTTAGCCGTTGAGATTTCACGAGACATGAGATCACAGAGAAGAGATAGACACAAACGCACACACACGCATGCTCACACACGTTTAAAAACATGGATTTATAATAGCAGTAGCAATGGTATAGTATTAGTAGTAGTATCTTCGCCGTATTCTCGGCGTATGCTGGCCCGAGAAAATCTCCAATGTAGATCTGTGGGAACGCTGCGGTGAGACTCCGATCGACCAGCAGATGAAACACCGCAAGTAGAACTGGATCGGTCACACGCGAGGGATCCCCAGCACATACTGAGGCAAGCCCTAGACTGGAATTCCCAAGGGAAATGGAAACGTGGCCGCCCTAAGCAATCCTGGCGGCGGACGATCGCCGCAGAGGCGAAGGCGATAGGAATGACTTGGAGCGAAGTAAAACGCGAAGCTCAAGACCGAGGAGATGGCGACGTAGTCAACTTCATAAATAAGTGATCATTTATGTACCTTGTCGCTTTCAGTCGTTATATGACTTCGTATGACTTTTCAAACATGACGTTAAAGTGACAAGGTACAAAAGTGATCACTTATTTATAACGTTGACCCTACACTGTGGACGCCCATTGCCCCATCCAGGGGGCATAGGACATTAAGACAAATAATTCAATGGTATTAGTAGAATTATTCGGTATATTTAATAGGTACTCATAATATCAGCATGTATCTGAGAAGGCCTCTGATAAAAATAACCGATCAATACAAGTGTCTGAAACTGACCTAAGTCAGAGTATTCTAAAGCCTTTACACTTCATGTAGTTAAGTAGAATTCATGCAGTAGTGCTATATTTAAAAAATATTGCTTACTATCGCCTGACCCTCATGCTATAAAATTCTATAAAAAATAAAAATAAATAAATAAATAAATATCACGGGACAATTCACACCAATTGACCTAGTCCCAAAGTAAGCTAGGCAAAGCTTGTGTTATGGGTACTAGGCAACGGATAAACATACTTATATAGATAGATACATACTTAAATACATATTAAACACCCAAGACCCGAGAACAAACATTCGTATTTTTCATACAAATATCTGCCCCGACACGGGAATCGAACCCGGGACCTCAAGCTTCATAGTCAGGGTCTCTAACCACTAGGCCATCTGGTCGTCTAAGAATCATATTATACTTCTCATCTTAAAAAAAGGTTTATTTTATTAACTAGCTTTTGCCCGCGACTCCGTCTGCGTGGAATTAGTAATTTGGGCAGCTTATTTTTTTATCCAATTTGCTTTTTCATCAATTATGGCTCTCCTTAGTTCCTCGATATAAAAAATTACCCAACCCGCACCCCCCCCCCCCTCACCGACACCCACTGAACCCCCCTCCCCCCCCCCCCCCCGCCGCACACCCGCGTTCACATTCACCACCGTACCTACTCCCAAGTCACAACTTCTAAAAACTGTTCTATAAATTTTTAAAATAGACTTATCTTTCTTATTTGGGAACCGATTCAAATGAAACAAACACTAAATGTTAATCCAACAAAATACCAACATATCAGTGAAAACCGCATCCTTCTAGGTTAAGCCGTTTCTGAGATTAGCGCGCACAAACGCACAGACAAACAGACAATAATTCTAAAAAACATTGTTTTGGGTTCTATTACGCTAGTAAATAGCCCTAGTGACAGTTTTTCTCAAATATCTTCAATGTACAGACACCGACTTATTACAAATTTATTATATATATAGATAGATGTAGTTTGGTTTAAATCTCAATGGTAACGATTCTAGACTGGTATTCAATGAATCAGTTTTTTTAATATCTATATTACAGCACTGGTGAAACTGTGGCAACATTTTTGTGTAATGAACTGTGAAGTTGCTTCGCCTTGGACTCGACTATAGTTTACACTTGACGCTAGCAAAAATGTACAGACTACGGCTTTTTGAATCAAATTTCGCAAGCTTTGCTTTGTACTTTTTGTTTGTAAAACTCCTGTAAATTTACAGTTTTGTAGCACTAACAGTCTCTAAACTAATCAAACGAACGGACAGATGGACGGTCGGAAATGGCGAAACTGTGAAGGTTCCCTGTTAAGACTACGGAACCCTAAAAGCGAATCTTTAAAACCGGCTCTTGACCTCCAGAACATTTCCCTTCCTTCTCAAATAATTATTAAGAAAAAAAACAGCGGGAATTCTTGCGGGGTTCGTTAGGATCTTATGGGATCCCTCCCTAAGTAGAATTAATGATTCCCTTTATTGAAAGTTCAATTTTTTGATTAGGAGCCGGGAGGGCGCCCTACAATGTTTAAACACCGGGATAACAGGGTATTTATTTGCATCCGGTCAATACTGATTTAAAAAACTGTCTGACAACTTCTGGGAGCCTGGTAGCTGTTCATATTTTTTGCGTTCTAGCGAACACTTTAGGGGATGAACTCTAGAGGTATTTGTTGCAATAGTTACTTACTTACTTTAGCAAAAATTGAATTTATTCGTTGTGTGAATTTATTCACGCAACGATTTCTCAATAAAAAAACGTTAAGTTTTAAAGCTGGAATTAGATTCGTTGACCTCATATAATATAGTAGGGCTAGCTGACCCCGCAAACGTTGTTTTCCCATATATCACCTAGGGGTATTATAGTAAAAAAAGAAAGAAAGAAAAATATTTATTCGTGATATAATAAATAAATAAATAAATATTAGGGGACAATCTTACACAAATCGACCTAGTCCCAAACTAAGCAAAGCTTGTACTATGGGTACTAGACGACGATAAACATACTTATATAGATAAATAAATACTTAAATACATAGAAAACATCCATAACTCGGAACAAATATTCGTGCTCATCACACAAATAAATGCCCTTACCGGGATTCGAACCCAGGACCTCTTGCTTCGTAGGCAGGGTCACTACCAACTAGGCTAAAGCGGTCGTTTCATAACCTTAAATCGTATAACCTTAAATCTATCTATCTTCTATCTATCTATACATATAATAAATCTGTAACAAGTCGGTGTCTGTACATTGAAGATATTTGAGAAAAACTGTCACTAGGGCTATTTATTAGCGCAAAAGAACCCAAAGCAATGATTTCTAGAATTATTGTCTGTTTGTCTGTTTATCTGTTTGTCTGTTTGTCTGTTTGTCTGTGCGTTTGTGCGCGCTAATCTCAGAAACGGCTTAACCTAGAAGGATGCGGTTTTCACTGATATGTTGGTATTTTCTTGGATTAACATTTAGTGTTTGTTTCATTAGAATCGGTTGACAAATAAGAAAGATACGATACTTTCTATGTTAGATAGCCCATTTATCGAGGAAGGCTATAGGCTATATAAATCATCACGCTGGGAGTACGGTGGTAAATGTGAACGTGGGGTTGGGAGGGGGGTGTGGGTGTGGGAGGATGCGGGGGGGGTATTTTTTTTATATCGAGGAACTAAGGAGAGCCATAATTTATGAAAAAGCAAATTGGATCAAAAAAATAAGCTGCCCAAATTACTAATTCGACGCGGACGGAGTCGCGGGCAAAAGCTAGTTAACAAATAAAAACGGTAACAGACAAAACTTTATCACGAAATGGTCCCAACTCAGCATGATGTCGGCCGTGAAGCTGACGCTGGTCTTCCGTTGGAACCATTTTACCCACAATTAAAACATAAACAAAACATAGAAATGATGGAATCCGCGCAAGAACTAAAGTCACGGACATAGCTCGAAGAATCGCTAGACTTAAGTGGCAGTGGGCAGGGCACATCGCCCGTAGAACTGACGGCCGATGGGGCCGAAAGGTTCTCGAGTGGCGTCCGCGGACCGGAAGACGCAGTGTAGGTAGGCCTCCTACAAGATGAAGCGACGACCTGGTTAAGGTAGCGAGAACGCATTGGATGCGGATGGCGCAGGGCCGATCTGTTTGGCGAGCCTTGGGGGTGGCCTATGTTCAGCAGTGGACGTCTTTCGGCTGAAATGATGATGATGAAGATGAAAACATAAACTCGACACGAGATATTTCTATATTAGAAGATTGAACTGATTCTTTAGTCTGTAATTTATTATTATTATGATTATCTAGCCTGGACTGATATCCCACTGCAGGGCAAAGCCCTACCCCCATGTCCTACATTTCTCCCGATCTAAAGCAGCCTGAAAGAGTCGTGGGTTCGAGCCCTAGTTCGCACTTCTGACTTTTTCGGAATTTAAATATGAAATCACATTTGGAATTTGCCATGAGCTTTACGGTAAACGAAAACATCGTGATGAAAACTGCACACGCCTGAGAATAAATTCAATGGTGTCTGTAAAATTTCCAAACCGCACTGGTCCCGCGTGGAAACGACCCAAGCCCTCTTAACCTGAGAGGAGGCCTGTGCCCTGCAATGGTACGTATGAGGCTGGTATGATGATCAACGGTAGGTATATCAAAGTGACATAGTTCACATACCTACACATACACAGTTTGAGAGAACACAGATAGCGCTAATATTTATAACTCTATGCATTATTTACGAATTGAAGATGTTCAGATCCCAGGTTAGCTCCAAGACAAACAAGTTGAATCGATTTGCATCCACGTCCCCAATTTAGTGTTGTACCGCGTCAATAAGTCTGTATTATGACCCAGTAAGACTGGCCTGCGCTTATGATCCCGCCGTAGACCGTGTATAGATAAAGTAGCTGCTGGGTTAAAAACGATACCAAAAAAATGTACACCGTGTTTTCTTTAATATCCGCTAACTTTGACAAATGGCGTAGTACATCGATAAAAACTGTCTGGTACTTAATTAACTTTTTAGCCAAATGAAAAAAAAACCTTTTTTTTATTTTTCACACATGCCACAAGTAAATATTAAGTTTACAGTCATTGCAAAAGGTCCATTAGAGTTATAAAAAAATTGTGTCAAATATAACAGCGTTTTAACTACGATGTCATAAATTAAGAACCTTGTAGCTACATTGGTTTACCGCGCATAATCAATTTAACTGAATTCTTGTTTATCTTTTTATCAATAGGAGTTAGGACACTAGTATCTTAAAGAAATTATCTTCTTTTTTGATCTGTTAAATGTTCCCTTAAAGTTAAAGGAATTAAAAAAATGCGTTGTATAAAAATCCATGTTTAAATATTCGTACAACTAGAAACAAAACAAAAGTAACACAAGATATATGTATTCTATTTCTACTGCAGAGCGGGACTTTTCGATACTAGCATTTATTTGCTCAATGGAAGATTCCAACCTTGTTTACTAGGAACCACAATAATGTGAAAACCAAATAAACATTAATGTTTTCTTTTTGTTTTTTGTTTTAGCTGTAAAACAAAACAAATCTATGTGGTTATCCCTCTAGCATTTCGGCTGTGGTGAAATAGAACTTTACCATTAGATGATTCACGCCCCATGGTAGTACGTAGTTATTATAAATCGTGTGAGTACAAAGTTTCGAAAATGTATGTTAAAAATATATATATTTTATCAGATAATACATAGATTTACACAGGCAAGTCTCACCGAAGCTTAGTCGATACAAACTGCGCTCGCCAAGTGCCGCGATCTCGGTCCAGCGAGATCTAATTTGGTCCCGAGCCGGCGCTCATTTGTCCGAATTACCGCCGAGACAACAGGGCCGGCGGTGATTGGACGATGGTGGAAAATATTTCGTTGTGCTGGGGCGAGATTGATTTTGGGGCATTTTTTAAGTGTCAGATGTGCCGGTGATTGAGTTTGATAGTTTGAAGTGTGTACAAATTCATGTATGAACAAACGTGAATATAAATAATGCTGTGGAACCATTGTTAAAATAATATGGCATAATATTTTGGATTAAACGACCGCTTTAGCCTAGTTGGTAGTGACCCTGCCTACGAAGCAAGAGGTCCTGGGTTCGAATCCCGGTAAGGGCATTTATTTGTGTGATGAGCACGAATATTTGTTCCTGAGTTATGGATGTTTTCTATGTATTTATTTAAGTATTTATTTATCTATATAAGTATGTTTATCGTCGTCTAGTACCCATAGTACAAGCTTTGCTTAGTTTGGGACTAGTTTGATTTGTATAAGATTGTCCCCTAATATTTATTTATTTATTTAAAGCCCCTTTGAATGTTAAAATGTATTTTTTCATCATATTACCTGAAAGTTTTACTTTAATTTGGGTAGAGCTATTTACTTTTGTCGATACTTGTTCTTGGACGTCTTTCAGCTGAAATGATGATGATGATGATATTATCCAGAGACAGGTAAATAATCTATTCATTCTGTCGTTGTGAGTAGTGTCGAATGCAAAACAAACAAAACAATCAACATCTAACATTTTAGTTAAGTATTTGTACCAATGTAACTACATACTTTTTTTTACCTATAGGTAAAATCACACAAAATTGACAGATTACAGAACAATCATATTATATATTCATATATTTGTTTTGTAAGCTATGTAATTAACTATGGGTCTATGAATCTGAAATAAATGGTTTATTATTATTATTATAAAACTAAATACGTTGTATCTCAGACTCTTTAAACAAACTGTTGAATATTTATATTTTTTAACCCTACTTATGCGACAGCGAATATTCCTAACCTCCACCATTTACAGGTCATTCCTACTAGTATCCTGTAGTATCATATCACAGTACTGTAATACATCGCACAAGGGCCGATATAGACGGACTGCATTCCAACTGCAGCTGCGGACTGCCCATACATTCCAGTCGCATCTAGTTTTTAATCCCCGACACTAAAAGAGGGGTATTATAAGTTTGACCGCTATGTGTATGTGTGTAACTAATTTGGACGCGTTTTTTTTTTATTTGGAAGCGGGGTTTTTTGGAAATAAAAAAAAAAATAATAATAATAAAAATGATTTATTGTACAATCAACATCAAATTAGTTTCAGTGCTCAATACATAAAGTAGGTTTGTACAGAGAAGTCACAAGAGTTGTCATACAATCTGACCCCCCAAACTAGGTAAAGACCTGTGTCTTGGGGGACTGGTTCTTAGACATGTTTCATCAAAATTGGTTCAGCCGTTTCAAAGTTATCAGCTCTTTTGTTAGCTGCGGAAGGGATCTTAGACGCGTAATAGGCATTTACTTTATTTTCAAACATAATAGATAGATAGATTCATTTATTTCTGATTGAAAATTACAATTATATCCAGCATTCGAAATGTCACAAATATAAAGAATTCACAAAAAGATCGTCAACAGAATTTGAAAAACATAAATGGATAATATATTAATTTAAAATGTCACAAAGATAATAATATTAAAAACAATAAAAGTGAGATAAAACAAAAATGTCAATAAAATATTAAATCACATAATGTGTGAATGTCCAAGAAATTTAAAAACTACAACATAAAAATATTAAATGAAGAAGAATATTATGTGTGATCGAATTTGCGTTATGGGTTTTTAAATTTTTAATTTACAGTTTTTCCATGGGCAGTCGGCAGTTAACCTAGCAGTTGGGATGCAGTCCGTCTGTATCGGCCCTAACAAAATTTCCCACAGATTTGCATATCGGCCAACAGAACCGCATAGGCACCCACGGAGTCATCTCTTTGAACAATTACGCTCTCAAATTGTGTTTGTGCTCACACACACCGGAATCACACACAACACACACGTTGTGAACTTAGGGCGATTAATTGAGTCTGGATTCGTCATGATTGACTAGAACAAAGTTAGTGTTAATTGTTGAGGTGCATAGCAACCTAGTATAAAAAGCCGCGGTAGCCTAGTGGTTTGTACTACGGCCTCTCAACCAGAGGGTCGTTGGTTCGAATCCGGGCTCGCAGCTTGAAATTTTCGGAATTTATGTGCGAAATTATATTTGAAATTTACTGTTGGAAACCTGCACACACCTGCGAAGAAATTAAATGGCATCTGTGAAGTTCCCTATCCGCACTGGGTCCGCGTGGGAACTACGAACCAAACCCTTTCATTCTGAGAGGAGGCCTGCGTCCAGCAGTGGGATGTATATAGGCTAGGATGATGCTGAATTCAATGTAAGAAATTAACCGTCTCAAACAAAACATGTAAATAAATTCTTACTGGCTCTTACAAAATCTTGATGCAATTGCACGAAAATTTGCAATCACTTAGCAACATATTTACGGCAAGGCGCCGCCATAAACAGGGGGCTACTACGACATTTGAAGTTCGTATCGTGCTGTCCTTCTCACTCTTATGTTGGAGACTATTAGCGTGAATGGAATGGCACGATATGAAGTTCGAAAATTGAATTCTGTAGTCGGCCTGAGGAGGCCGAGACGCCCTACGTTTCAATTAGGGCGCCAGTTCGCGCCACTATCGCAGTAATCGTGTTAATTACTATTCCTGGCGATAATCGAAAGTCACTAACCCTACGTGTGTCTTAGGGTGCCTTGTAAATGTATTGTACCAGGCTAGATAGGTTTAAAATATAGTCTTACGTTTACCAAGGGATTTTCTATGACAATAAGTCAAATGATTTCTAACTTTTGTACATATCTCCACGAATTTTGAGAAAAAGGGCTTGACAGACAATCAGACAGAAGGACAGACAAATGGACAAAGAAGTGGTTCTAAGATGATTCTTTCCTTTTGAAATACGGAAACAAATATGTTTTTTAATACCTAACATTTTGAAAACGCCTAGACATTTTAAAGATATTAAAAATTCCAGAAGGCTCAAAAATATTTTTCCGCAAGCATACTTTAGAAGTGTCAAAAAAAACTCAAAGATTGGTCATGATCATGATGCTCCATTATCCTTCACCCAAAACTATAAATTATTATTATGTTTCTAAGTAAGTTAATTATATTCGAAAATATCTTTCAGTTCTCGGAATAGCTTGCTAAGCTTCATTGAAAACTCTGGTTTCTACGCACGACTTAAAATTTACAGTATATAGAGACACAAACGAACAGATATAAACGAACTTACAACGTCCTTCCATCACGTTAGAAAATAAAGCGCAAACGCCCAAAAAGCCGCTGGCGCGAAACATTTCACTTCCATTTCTACACCGCTTCTCTTGTGTCAAATTAGGAAGATTAGAAGTGTAAAAAGCAGACAATCGGACAGGCATGACCGTCCGTATCAATCTCATTTGTCTGCAATTAGTGTCTGGTAGAAATGGCGCAGACTCGAGTGGGAAAAGTTGGGACGTGTTATTTTGTTAGCTAGCTACAATATCGTTTGGATGCCAGCGATTCCTTCAATTTGTATGCTGTTTACTAAATTAATTCTGAAAACAGGATAGATAGGATAGGAAGGATAGGAAGAAGGAAAAGTTTATAGTTTTAGGTACATATCGTAACTACCATACCATTCGAAAATAACAAAAATCTGTGTAGATATATGTATCGCTTCAAAACTATAGCTCAAATTAAGTTTTTTGCAAATGGTTTTGTAGAAGGTAGTGAGAATTTTATACAGCTTCGTTCGTTCGTCATGTACTTAGTTCATCATGTAAACTTTTTTCTATTTGATTTCCATCTATTTCCAGAAAAATATTTGTCAAAGACACTCATACTTACCTATTTGTTGCTAAACTACAGAAAAGTGAAAAATTTAGGTACCTATTTAAGTATTTATTTTGGAGATCGTGGAAACGGCTCTAAAGATTTCGTTGAAATTTATAACTTGTCAGGGAAAACGCGTGTCTTTAAGTTTCCCAGTTCGCCCAGGAACTGTTAACTAATTAGGCTTAAAATCATAAAGGGGTAGATTACGTAGCTACCTAGTTATACGAGGCTACTGATACCAAATACAAACCAGAGGCATGTTATTTACCGCGATAGGAATCACATTACTTTGAACACTTCTTTCCTTTAAACGGTACAGTCTGAGAACAGAAAGTGATGATGAATGTGATTGCGACCGCCCGCGAATTAAACAATACCCTCGTCACAGTCGCATTTTATCTTTCTACCGAGTAGTGATTTCATTTGCGACGAGGCGACGACTATAGGACTATATGTCTGCAGAACTTTAGAAAAATACACAACTGCGGGGCTTGATTCTAGAATATAGACTAGCTTTTGCCCGCGACTTCGTCCGCGTAGAATTCCAATTTGTGGTAAAGCTTCTTCATCTCTTTCATTGTATAAAACAAAAATCCGGCACCGGCAACATCCATCATTATTATCATTTCATCATGAGTATCAGTTAGTGAATATTATAAATCCCGTTTATTCCCTATCCCGCGGGAATTTCAACAAATTTGTCCTTATTCTTTGCAAAATTACACTTATTTTTATCCCGCGGGTATTTTGCATTTTCCCCGAGAAAAGTAGCCTATGTCCTTAAAGCTTTCTACCGATAAAAGAACTTTTAAAATCAGCCGCGTAGTTGAGTTCACTTATTTTTTTCCCGTGGGAATTTTGATTTTTCACGGAGAAAATAGTCTATGTAAGTAAGGGTTAGTGTAGCTACTCACTAATAGGTGAAAGAAATTTTCAAATCAGCCCTGAAGTGAAATTCACTTCTTAATATCCCAGGGGAATTTTGCATTTTACCGAATAAATAGTAGGTAGCCTATACCAATAAAGGATAGTGAAGCTTTCTATTTGTGATTTTTTTTTAAACTCAGCCCCGAAGTTAATTTTACTATTTTCTATACCGCGGGAATTTTGCATTTATCCGGAAAAAAGCATCCTATGTTAACCAAGGACAGTGCATCTTTTCTATTGGTGTAAGACATTTTAAAATGAGCTCCGAAGTTGAATTTTCTTTTTTCTATCCCTTGGGAATTTTGCATTTCCCCGGAAAAAAGTAGCCTATGTCAATAAAGGATAGTGTAACTTTTTACTGGTAAAAGTTTTTTTTTTTAATCGGCTCGGAAGTTTCAGAGATTATCTATCCCACAGGAATTTCCAAAAATCCTGCAATAAGTTTTTTTGTTGTTATGGTCATTTTCGTTAATACTGTATTTGAAAAGATTAGTAATTGTAGTTACGGAGATATGGTCCAGTTGATTTGAGTACCTACATATATAAATCCTGATTTAACTTTATCCCGTGGAAATTTTCAAAATTCTTTATATTCGCTTTATATTCTAATAGTCTAATTGCATGCCCAATTTGTACAGTTTAGTAATCTTCGTTATGGGGTCACTCTTGATGAAATATATAAATCCCGATTATTCCTTATCCCGTGGAAATTCCGGAAAATCCTTTCTTATCGGATGCCTACGTCATACAAAGAACACACCCTCCACGTTTTAGGTCTCTACATACAGCGGTTTAGGCTGTGCGTTAATCCGGCAGTCAGTCATTTAGGACTTCAGGACAAAGCATTTTATATGTATTTGCATTGCACCAAGCTTTTATGCGAGTTCAACAATGATATTTGAATACTCAATTCGATTTTATTCGAAAAAGGTTGAACTCGCATAAAAGCTTCATCATCATCATCATTTCAGCCGTAGGACGTCCACTGCTGGACATAGGCCTCCCTCATTGACGTCCAATCATTACGGTTGGAAGCGACTTGCATCCACCCTGAACCTGCGGCCTTCACCAAAACGTCCGTCCATCTCGTTGGTGGACGTCCCACGCTGCGCTTGTAAAAGCAAAAGCTTGGTGAAATGCAAATACTTAATACATATAATTAGCTATTATCAGAGATCAGATCAAGACGTGATTGACAAACGTAGACAAAAATGGTTTGCAATATTTGAAGTTTCGTTTCGTTAACAATGTGTCAAAATAAAATGTAATTTAAATCAAAAGCACTAAGGAGTATTGATATCAACTTCGAAGCAAATCACCCCCAAAATAACTTTCTACTACTTTTTGACCCCGTCAAGGGATGAATTTCAATAAAATACGAAACACGTCTTCCATCAATTTTGTTAAAGAATGTTTATGCAAAATTTGAAGTAGATTGGACCATGGAGTCACGATGTCTCATACAAACTTTGCCCCCCTTTTTTACCCCCTTAGAAGTAGAACTACGGAAAATCCTTTCTTATCGGATGCCTACGTCATACAAAGAACACACCCTCCAAGTTTCAGGTCTCTACGATCAGCGGTTTAGGCTGTGCGTTGATCCGTCAGTCAGGACAAAGGATTTTATATGTATAGATAATCAGTCAGAATTGCGAACTATTTAACAGGGCCGAACTCTGCCAAGCCAGCCGCGCCGGTCGCCGCGGCCGGCTCGCGGTTTTCTAATCTCGATACGAAATGTGCCGTATTTTCGTTAGCTTTTAACTTCTTTTAAATATATGCAGTTTTGGCTCTATTCACTGCACAAGCGCGGTAAATATAGGTATTCTGCATCAAACCGCAAATAGGGTAATAATATTAAAAATTCTAAGGAGTTACTTTCGGCCTTATGAATGCCTTTCAAATGACCGGGTTCCTACTCAAAGTGTATTCGAAATGACCCCTAATAATAAAGATAAGATACAATGACCCCGTGATCGAAAATCCATACCAACAAAAAAATACTCAAATAGAAAAGTACCTAAGTAAATTGTGAAATTTTTTAACATTAAAATAAATATTTGTCGCTAGTTTTGTATTAGAAGCAAGTTTACTTATAAACACGATAATTACCAAACTTTTTAACAAACCTAACCATAGCCATCATGATAAAACCTAACCTGTCATTGTGACATTACTCCTCAAACCCAACTGATAAAGGAAATTTTGATAGTAGCAAAATGCAAAATTTCGGTCTAAATTTCAGTTATCACTGTGCGAGAATGTAAGACCGAGTAGAGGACGAGAATTCACGACTTTTCCATCAAGAAATAATATCATTTTTGACATGCAACAAGTCGTGATACCCTTATGATCATCTAGAGCCATATGGGTACTTGTAACTAAGGTTATGCAGGTATTTTTATCTTGCAACTTATTATTTTAATACTAATAGAATAGTCGTACGCTGGAGTAAAATTTTACAACCTATATTTGCCGGAGCCCACGCTATTGTAGTCTGACACGATCCTAGGATCATCAAAACGTATGTTTATCCCACGAATGACTTGCCTGTCCCTACTGGAACAAATGCTCACTAGAAGCACAAAGCATGCTAAATTCTATACTATGTGGCACGTATAGTTGGAATTTTATAAGCTGAGGGTTTAGGACTGCAGAACTCATCGGGTAAAGATAAAATTGTTCTCGTTTGTTCTATTATGGACGCACTACAACGCCGACGATCCACCTGAGTACCGCTTACAATGACGAAAGGCCTTTCTTAATGAGTTAAGCTTTTGCAATTTCAACCTTGTAACTTAGAGAAGACGGTAGCTATTTGTTTGCATTTTTTGTTACTTGTTCTGATTTGTTATTAGCGGTAGGCTTCAACGAATGAGAACAATGTTATCTTTACCAGATGAGTTCTGCAGTCCTAAACCCCCAGCTTATAAAATTCCTACTATACTAGTAGGTAGATATGTTCAGACCGGCTAAAACCAAGCAGTCGTTTCTGGAAAAATACATACCATAATAAAATTCCATAAACTATAACCGACTAAACTGATTCAAAATTCAAATCTATCGTCAAGAAAACATGAATATCTAAGGTGTAACTGCGTACCTACTATCAAATTATTGTTTATATGTCATGGAGAAGGATGTTTGGAAATATTGTAATTCCGATCCGCATTGGCGAACCCTGGCTTCAAATAACTTATCTACTGAGTTAAAAAAATTTGTTGTGTTCTGTAATTTAGATGTAGGTATGTAAAAATAACATTGTAGATCTCATCATCATTTCAGCCGTAGGACGTCCACTGCTGGACATAGGCCCAATCATTACGGTTGTTGGAAGCGACTCGCTTCCACCATGAACCTGCGGCCTTCACCAAATCGTCCGTCCACCTCGTTGGTGGACGTTGATCTGTTTGAAGAAAATATATCTCGTTAAGTTGAGCTTCATTTTCAACTGTCATAAGTGCTTGTTGTAGCCTAAATTGAATAAAGATATTTTGCCCTTGAAGAAGCACATGTTAACAATGAGCAAATTTTAAGTATTCTGTACTGTGTCTGTCTGTATAATAGGCGAGAAACGTTAATCTTGCATGCGAATCAGCGAAATCGGTTATATTTTTCAGATTAAATCACTCAAGTTCATACACATTCTGAGGCACAATGAATGTCAAAATGGAGCATGGAGCTCGACGGATAAGTGGTGCCAAGAAGAAAGATAGCAAACATAGCAAAGAGGATAAAATCATCATACTTGTTAATGGTGATGATAATGATCCGATGAATTCAGTCAAGAAGCTGAAGCATGAGAGCTCCACTCAAACCAGGATTGGAGCTCGAGGCAAAAGTAACGATAAAATAAAACTTACAGCATGTGACAGGGATGATGACATGGTTAATGCCAGGTTCCCTCTTAGGATAAATCGAGCTAGACCTTCAGCTCGCTTCGTAAAGAACTGAGCCGCAGGTCTGCAATGGTTGGTCGCTTGCGCGCGCCATGTTGCTAGTCCGCGCGTAGATGAAGATGACAGATAGTAGACCGGATAGCCTAGTTGTTAGAGAACCTGACTACGAAGCTTGAGGTCCCGGGTTCGATTCCCGGTCGGGGCAGACATTTGTGTGAATAATACGAATGTTTGTGCTTGAGTCTTGGGTGTTTAATATGTATTTAAGTATGTATCTATCTATATAAGTATGTTTATCCGTTGTCTAGTAACCATAGTACAAGCTTTGCCTAGTTTGGGACTAGGTCAATTGGTGTGAATTGTCCCGTGATATTTATTTATTTATTTATTTAGCGCGCTGGTGAACGGACAAACATTGATTTACGGATCATACTCCTGTCTCTAAAACTTATACAATTTACAATCAAATGTTCAGAACTAATGAGCTTCTCGCTTCTCTCTAAAGAAGTCATAGTTCAAATGATCAAAAATGTCCATTACCTTTGTGTGCCAAGTGACAATGTGGGACATGTTTTCTATAACTTTTAAGCCAGACCAAATATTCACAGACCAAATTGGTTACCTACCGATTAAGTAATTTCTCATTACTTTTATCTTTGTTCTTTTTACCCAAGTTTATTTTTTTTTTATATCTTTCAAAAACTCTATACAAGCATATTTGACCACTACTAAATACAGTAAACAAATTACTATAGTTGTTAAAACAATATAATTATTTTTTACAGCTAACTGTATTCCAATCGAGGACATCAATAAGTGTCTCACTTCAGGCATGAAGCAAATCTGTCCTCGTCATAAACTTAAAAGGAAAAAAAGTAATTAGCTGAAACTTCTTTTATTAGTTACTTGCTTTATCATGCGGCTTTGCTCCCGTAGAATAATAAGAAATTGGCTAGATCTCTATTTTTGAAAAATACATTCATAGTGCACCTCTCACCTCTCAAGAAATATGTCTGCCAAATAACAAGTCTCTATATTATCAGATAGTCAGCTGGTGCAAAGTAACTCTCATTATTATCCTGTGGTAATTTATGTTAGCTATTATAATTATATATTTTATGCCATATGTGAAGTCACTAATAATTACATTACCGGATATAGAGCCGCTTTGAAACGAAAAACCCATAACCCCTAAGAAATTTAAGTCTAGTTCCTTTGTTTAAGGCTGTCCGTTGTCTGTATGTCAGTCATTCAGGCACGTTACTCTTTTGTAGGTATATGTATTTTCACCTATATAAATCGTAATTAGTAGTATCCCCTCCCCGTCAATGATTGTTATTTTCATTCTATCAGCAAGGCACAGATCTGTTCATTTTCGAAAGCCCGTCCTTAGTCACCGTGGCGGTTCGATACCGTCAGTCAGTCACACACACTAGTATTCACGATCTTTACTGGTAATATAACTCGTCAATAATTTTATGTAGAGGGGCGCGCCTTCATATCTGAGTAAAGCTGTAATAACATTTAAAAACATATAAAACTGGATGCCTAATTATTAATCGCTAACTTTAGGGTAGTATACCCTACTCAGAAACGTTAACTGACACTTAAATCCTTTATTAATAATTATTTTCAGTACACAAAAATAAAAATTGAACAAATTAAGTGTCACTAACATGTTTCAGAGTACGGCGACAGAGGTAAGTGTGAAAACCCCAAATATAAGCAATGGCTTTCTTGTAAGCTTAGTTAGAAATTCTCATTAACTAGTAAGTACCCTCTTTATTATTAAATAAACTCGTACTTAAACCATATATTAGTAGGTACACATAACAAAAACTTTGATTTTACAGCAAAATTTATGGATTGGAAGAAATATCACAGACTAAGTGTAATTAACTCGTTTGTTGAAGATTTAGAAAGAGACTTTCCTGCAATATGCACAGTGAGTGTTATTGGAAAATCAAATGAAGGTCGATCGATTAAGGTAACAAATCATAACATTTCATTAAATTATTCTTTATACTATTTCACGTTAGAAACCAAAAAAAAATACAAAGAAGAAACATAATATTTTAGAACTAAAACAATTACTTTGCTCACCCGCGACCTTACAATAGTTACGTTTATGCAAGAAATGTGTGTTCATGCAGTTCCTCCACCTCCACACTGTACGAACACACACAAATCACATAAACACAACCATCACCACCACCAAGCTACACTGACGCGTTTCGAGCTCAACTATTGTAAGGTCGCGGGTGAGCAAAGTAATTGTTTTAGTTCATTAATATGGACCTCCGCAAAGTAACGCCTGATTCAATAAATTAATATTTTAGGTTGGATCTTTGTCAAGATGCTCCTTATTTCCATTTCAACTTCAATGAATTTTACTCCCGGGCTTCCTTTGCATTTCCCCACTCCTGTTGGTCCATTGCTACCTACGTCTCTCCTCTACCCACTAATCGCTAGATATCATCGTTATCATCTCATGGCTAGCTAAAAACAAACTTCTTTATAAAGAAGTTTGTTTAATAGAAAATACACAACCATCAAAATCAAACCACTTCATTTGTTCCTGGAACTAGCTTACCAAATCAAAATTTAGTTCATGATCATGACAAGGAAAATTTGGGGTCGTTTGATTTAGGTTCTCGGGATGTGTAACTACAATTATTTTGTCTAATCTATTGATACTTTTGAGATGTTGAAGATATCAAATAGCAACGCTACCAACACTCCGGTGTGGCTAGATGGTGCGATACACCCTCGCGAGTGGATCACCACAGCAGTTGTCACTTACATAGCCGACTACATCGTCAGAAACTTTCATGACTTGTCTGAACACCTTACTAATAAAGACTGGTAAGAATTTTTGTATAACACCAACAAAAATACTATTAGACTGATAGACTTGCTGACTTTTTTTCTAATTTGTTACAATCGGTGAAAAGAGAATTGCAAGCGCAGGAGCAGAAGAGACCATAGTTAAGAAACAAAAGAAAGGACTCTGAGCTGATATAAAAAGGACTTAAAATGATTGATGATCAGGTTTCGGATTTTTCATCGCACGGTAAGATGAAAGAAAACTATGGAGTCGATATTAAAGTTAAAATTTAACTCATAACTCATATTCATGTAATTAATACCGAGAGTAAATTTTAAATGAAACAAACAATTTGAATTTAATTAAATGATATTTTTAAATAAAAAAACCGAACTGCCGCACAATAAAAAAATGAACATTTAGAATGCTTCTATTTCATAATATCCATGAGGCATGGAGATACAGGAATGGGCGTCAAAATCTTGATAAGGTAGGCATGGCGTGTGTATTGTCTATTTCAAAATTACAATCGTAAAATGAGTATAATGTCATGGCGACGTTTTTCATATTTTCCAGAATAAAAGAGGTTTTATATTTGTTGTTAGTATATTCTAGACTTCTCGCATCGTACCTACTACAAAAAAATCATTTGAATTACAATAAGTAAGTAAGATAAACTTTCGATTGACACTTTCGATCTGTCAGCCTGATAAGGGGATAAAAGTATTACGAGACTAAGAAAATAAGTGAGTATGAGTATGAATATGAGTTAAATTTTAAGTTTAATATCGACTCCATAGTTTTCGTTCATCTTACCGTGCGATGAAAAATCCGAACCCTGTTGATGATGACTAGTGATTTTTACAGGGTTTTTTTAACCTAAACTAATTGCAGTTCATCTTTGCATCGTAATAAGTTTCTCTTTATTGGTGTCATTGTGTTAGACTGTTTTGAAGACAACTACGGACGAGGACAACACGTCCGTGTGTTGTTAATGATACTTGACTTATTGTTAGGATAATAATTTATCTATCAGCGAAAGAAAATGAAATATAGTAAAATTGACCACATATTTTAAGAAACTAATGAAGTTTTAAATATTTCTGAATAATTGCTTACAGGTATATTGTACCAGTACTAAATCCAGATGGTTATGAGTATACTCATACTCATGATCGAATGTGGCGAAAGAATAGAGCAATTTATGATGGGAACTGCGTAGGAGTCGATCTGAATAGAAACTTCAGGTATTCACATCTTACTGAAATAAATAAATAAATATCACGGGACAATTCACACCAATTGACCTAGTCCCAAAGTAAGCTAGGCAAGCTTGTGTTATGGGTACCAGGCAACGGATAAATATACTTATATAGATAGATACATACTTAAATATATATTAAACACCCAAGACCCGAGAACAAACATTCGTATTTTTCATACAAATATCTGCCCCGACACGGGAATCGAACCCGGGACCTCAAGCTTCATAGTCAGGTTCTCTAACCACTAGGCCATCTGGTCGTCTAAAGGTCGTCTATATAGTTTAATATTGCTGCTTAAAATTTAAAAACACTTGAGCTAGGGTCTTTATTGCAGCCATGGAGCAACCATCATTAGAACGCATTACTTCCAAAGAAATACAGCGTATGCATGTGTATTTATATATCCAAGACAAGATTAAGCTAAGCCCACAGAAATATATTTATTTTACAATATTTATTGGTGTATTACAGTTATGGATGGGGGCACAACGGTGAAGAAGGTTCATCAGATACACCAGACAACGTATTTTACAGAGGACCTGCCCCCTTTTCAGAACCAGAAACAGCAGCTGTTAGAGTAAGATTGTTTAAGTCGCTGGAGTATTTATTATTAAAAAACATTTAATCTAAATATAATTAGAGAACTAGAACTAAATATAACTTAAACTAAAACTATAAAGTAAAAATATCGTCTAAATTTTCCGCCACAGGCATAGACCCCAAGATACTGGCCGCGTTACCTCTCTGAATTGCTATTCTTAATCTGAAGTCGCTGGATTAAACAAGTGAAATAAGAGATACTAAAAAAATACGATATTTCAGGATTTCATTCTAGGTTCACCGACCCCATTCAAGGTGTTTCTCTCGTTTCATAGCTACTTTGAGCTCATAATTTTTCCATGGGGATATAAAAAGGATCCATGTCCGGACTACTTGAATTTGATGGAAGCGGGAATAAGGATGGCCAGGGTAATGATATTTTTAGCATTTAAATTAAACTTTATTTACTTCTAATTCCGTCTTTAATGGTTAGGTTAGGTTATATATTCGTAGATTAATTAAAATTTCTTAATTTAAGGGATATAACTAATAATTTAAGCTTCTTCAATTATGCTATGAGAAAATTATTATATTACTCACCTTAAAATTAACATGATCTAAGTTTGCAGGCAATCTATAAGTCAAGTGGGATGACTTACAAAGTCGGCAGTACAAAAGACTTGACATACTACGCTTGTGGTACAGCCACGGACTGGAGCTACTCAGTAGCAAAGATCCCGTACTCTTTCATGATAGAATTGCCCAGCAAGAAAAACAAGTTCAGACTGCCAAGGGATAAAATATTACCAACATGTCAAGAGTCATGGCATGGAGTCCAAAGTTTAATGGAATATGTTGATGATCCTTCATACTTTCGAAAAAAGAAGTGAATCATATTTTGTAGAAATAATTTTGAATGTCAAAAAGAATTATGTATGTGAAGATTGTAAAAAGAGAGACTGTTTTGTCAAAGTAAACAGTCTCAAGTGTTTTAGTGAAATGTATAAAAATGTGTAAAAGTTTAGTGATTAAATAAGTTTTGTCCATTTTTAATTGTGTTTCAATATCAATGTATGGTTCCGAAGAAAAATGACGGTTCCATGAACTTAGATTAAATGAATACTATTGCTGAAAAGACAAATCCAATGATACCTAACTATCAAAATCTTCCAAACCAGCAACTTGGAATTGGACTGGAGCAGTACATAAAAAAAAAACACTTTGATCCTTCATAATTGTATATTTTTTAACAAAGCTATTCACAAGTTTGTTTTGCACCACTGAAAAACCATATTTCACATTTTCTGTTCACAGTTAACTCAGGTTAGTTTTCTAAAGCCGCAAGTTGTGCACTTTTTTTTATCTACAAAATCAGCTAAAGCCATCACACCACTTAAGGATTCTTTGCAGCAATCGGCGATTTCTTCTTTTGGCAACAGGAATCTGTACTCTTTACTTCTCAGCTCTACGAGGTATGAGTAGGGTATTCGAGCGGTTCCATAGCTCCAGTCAATACTCGTCCCGCAAGCACTGTACATCAAATCTTTAAAGTTACCGACTTTGTACATACGCCCGTTGGTAGCATACATGGCCTGAAAGCAGAAAGCAGAATCTCGAGAAAGACTTGAACAGATAAAAGTTTATCCTGTAATAGTCTATTCCTACTAGTTTGCCCAGTTCAGTTGACTGAACTAGTGAGATTTTTTTTGCCCTGCGTAATCCAATCATAAATTAGGAGAAACTCAGGAGAAAACATTGGCTTAATACCTAACCGGACTGAGTACTAACTTTTATTAGTCAATCAAAAGTGACCCATATTACCAAACCATACAGTTTAATAATGGCAACTAGAGACAGCGGTCCGAGAGATTATATACAAACTAGAGAAACTAGAGAAATGTGTCCCACTCGCACCATTATTTGATCACCCTAATTAGAACGAGATGCAACTCTCTGGTTTATTTTTTTTTTCGGCCTCAATTTTTGTCGCAGTACTCAGTCCTGGTTAGGTATTAAGTCCATGGGAGAAACTAAGTCACTGACATAGATAGAGTGAGATTTTTTTTCTCGGTAGTTTAGTTCAAAGAGAATATAACCACTACGTTTTAAGAGACGGGACTCCCATACTAGCGAATAGATTCAGTTTGCATGGCAAACCATTACCAACGTTAACGCCAAAGATCCGTCAAAGAACAGTAATACCAACATAACAGACTAAAATAGTGTTGCATGATGAACGCTTGCGTTTATAATCGATATCGATAAAATGGTGAGGGTTGAAATATGGGCTCACAGTAACAATTTTCTTAATCACAATTAGGTTAGAATCGAGTCCACATTTAAGTCGTGTCGTGTGATATTTTATATTTATATTTTAATATATGTTTGGACTTAAATGTGGACCCAAAATAAAATAAACTTTTGCTTCTGATTTCATTTATTTATTTTTTATGATTTTGCGAAAGAATAATTTATACAATTTTTTTTTACTAAAAGCTCTGCCTTCAAAGTGATCTTCACAAATGTATTTTTTCTATTGGAACATACACTAAATCTTCTTTTCCAACTAGTTTGACCCACTGTCTGCATCTGAAAATATTTTATCATTAAAACGTGTGTGTCTACCCATGATCATGATGCATGCAAGTCATACAACTGGGTCGAAATATCGGAAGCTTGAAAATCAGCAAACGTAATCACAATCTATATCCCGTAGTAATTATAAATATATTTTGTCACTAGCCGTAAATGTTTTTAAACTATTATCAAATTAAAAGTTAATTACGATTGTATGGATGGCAGACAGATTTTGAATGAAATTCTGCCAATAATTATGGTCATATTGAATGCAAGTTGTGACAAAGTTCAGCTTCTTTTCTGTAAAGTAATTATGAATTTGCACTGATAAAGAATTAAGCGTGTAGTAATCGATAGTTTTAGTACATCCCTAATAGACAATGATAAGGAATATAAAATATCTATTTTCCTTTGTTTATATAGCTTTCTGCTCCAAAATATGGCTCGAATTATCTAAGGAGATACTTACCAGTCTTGATCCGAGGGTAATTTTGCCATAAACATTCTTTTTTCGCGATTTTTTCGACTAGCCCGATTTCCACAAATTTGACACGTTATAAACCATCTCTTCGATTAAATTTTCACAACATACGTTCACGTCAATCACTTTTCACTACATTAGAAAACAATTATGACTAACTTGAAATAAATCTATAGAAATTAACTAATAAAGTATTATGCGAGCCGCAATGACAAGCTAAATAAGCAATGTGGCATGTGGCTGACAGTTGACTTACAGATAAACTGTGCTGACGTTTTGTTTCAGTATTGTGGTAATGGTTTGCCATGTTAAGTCCATACAAAAGTTTTTTTGTTCCTAGTTGCGTGAGTCTGGTTTAGTTGACTGAACTAGTGCATAAGTAGGTTGGGTTAGTTACTTGTTAGTCAGGTATTTGCAGTTGCCCGAAGGGCAAAATACCCAGAGAAAGGAAACCAGGAAAACCAGGTAGACAAACTGTAGGTTAACCACGGGTCTGTCCTCGTGAGAAAGAGAATTTCTAGCAGTCCTCTATTCCCACTAGTTAAGTCAACTGAACTGGACAACTGAACTAGTGAGAATAGAGGTAATAAATCAGATGACGATGCCAAAGGTAGAAAAAGATTAATAGAGAGTTATCGTTAGTGATACGGATCCATTAGAACTTTTTGCGCTTTTCGAATTGCCACAAAAAATATAAGCTAAAGAATCCATCGAGACATTTAATTTACCTTTGCCATAGCCGTGGCACCTTCAAGCAAGGTTACGTAGTCAGGACACGGCTCGGCCGTGAAGCACCAAGGGAACGATATCACCTCGCTGTAAGCGTGGAACGTAAGAAATATTTTGAACGGCGTACCAGAGTACAATATCATATCCTGTAAATTATTATGGTTAAGAACAAATTCCAATCAAATTTTAATAATTAATCATGAGAACATGCTATATGATTTACCTTAACAGCAGCAGTCTCAGGCTCCGAAAATGGTTCTTCACCTCGAAAGTTGGCATGGGTTGGGTCAGTTGATGTAAATTCTATCGACTTGCCCCAACTATTGCTGTAATATTTTTTTACATCACATCACTGACATACCAATCGGCACATCAGGTATCATTTTTTATCTCATCTCCACTATGTTTTTGAATTGCCACAGTACTGGAGACGTGGAAAAGTTTACATACATACCCAAAGTTTCTATTAAGGTCTACACCGACAACGGTGTGGCCTATCCGATATCTATTCTTACGCCACATACGATCACTGGCATGAGAATATTCATAGCCGTCCGGATTCAGAACAGGAACAAAGAACCTGCAATTAATTGGAGATATATATTTCTCCTGAGGTCCGATGTCCTATTATTAGGACTTATTCTAATGTGACATTGAACTCAACTCATTAGTGAAAAAGATTAAATTTCATTGAAACAAAATTTGACGTGGGCTGCAAGAGGCTATAACACAATCAGGTCCTTCACTCCTTCAAGCCACCAACGTATGTTCCAAAATTTGTTTATTTTGCAGATTCTGTAGGTATGTATCCACACAAGAATCTTCTCAATGAAGATAATGCTTAATGAAATATTAGTTGGTATCACAAAGGTCTATTTTGTTGAACCTGCTACTATTGGTAAAACGACCAAAATCTTATATACTATCGTTACAGTCCTCTGTAGGCTTCCTGCCTTACCAGTCTTTATTAGTCATGCATTTTGGGAGATTACTGAAGTTGTTGGCGATATAATTGGCGATGTAGGTCACAACCGATGCACTTATCCACTCCCGCGCATGAATAGCGCCATCTAACCAGGCACCTGTATTATTCGCGTCACTATTCGATATCTTCAGCATCTGTAAGAAATAAATAAAAAAAAACCATGATAAGAGGATACTATTATATTGTAAATTATAATACTTCCTGAAAAGGACAGACAGAAAAAGCAAATGCTCCGGTTTTATCCAAAAGTGTCAAATACATTAAAATTATTCCAAAAGTAATAATAATGCAGCATCTATCTAGCTCGGTTTTTACAATCAACCAGCAAATCAGTTCATATTATAAATTAGAATTAGGGAAATATTTTAATAAAAAATATTGTTTATATGAAATACCAACCTTTATGTCCCTACCTTCAACCGATTTACCTATAGAAGTAACGGTACATGTTGATGGGAATTGAGTTTCCAAATCCGTCATGAAGGTATTTATGAAATGCAATGGATAGTAATCCTTCCAATCCAGCACACGTTCTGTAACATTAATTACGGGCATATTAGTCTCAACTACTTACTTAATTGCCTTTGTTACATTTGAAATCTAACGAAATCGATTATACACAAAAACTGTGCCAGAAAACTGAGCCATATTTATAAACCTATACAATCATTTATCTATAGGTAACTAAAATTGTATCGCTCATAACATAAGCGAAAAAACGCCGAATTTACGCCAAAAGACATCCACTGCTGAACAAAGGCCTCCCCCAAGCAGTTCCACAACAATCGGTCCTGTGCAGCCCGCAACCAAGTGGTTTCAACTACCTTTACCAGATTGTCGGTAGCTCAGAATTTCCCTGCGTAATCCAATCATAAATTAGGAGAAACTCACGAGAAACCATGGGCTTAATACCTAACCGGACTGAGTACTAACTTTTATTAGTCAATCAAAAGTGACCCATATTACCAAGCCATACAGTTTAATAATGGCAACTAGAGACAGCGGTCCGAGAGATTATATACAAACTAGAGAAACTAGAGAAATGTGTCCCACTCGCACCATTATTTGATCACCCTAATTAGAACGAGATGCAACTCTCTGGTTTATTTTTTTTTCGGCCTCAATTTTTGTCGCAGTACTCAGTCCTGGTTAGGTATTAAGTCCATGGGAGAAACTAAGTCACTGACATAGCTCGGAGAGTTGTCAAAGTGGCAGTGGGTGCCACATTGCTCGTAGAACTGACGGCGGATGGGGCTGTAAAGTACTGAGGCCTTACTGTCTAACACTCGGGCGCTTGCCTTCGCTTTCACCATCTCTTTCTGTCACTATCTTATACCGTTAGATAGAAAGAAAAAGTGATTGCGAAAGCAAGCGTCAGCGCGTTAGACAATAAGCCTGCTGGAATGGTAACGGCGAAGTACGTGACGTAGGAAGGCCCCCAACAAGGGTTTTGTAATTCTCATCTCTCAATTTAGTTTATGATAATCAATCACCATTCATAGTTGAAAAACCTGTAATCAACTCTCATAGTCATCATCATCCTATTGCTCCACAGTTTGACATAGACCTTTCCTAAGCCGCACCACTGAACACAATCTTTGGTTCTTTGCATTTATTATCTACCAGGAACACTGCAGAGATCTTTGGCCCTCCTTATCTCTTCTAAGTGGCGGGACGACCAGTGCAGAGTTCCTAGAGTTCCTTTGGTCTACAGATATAATTGTACTTTTTGATCATTACTTTGCAAATTCTTCGGATCATAGGACAGTCTGCTGTAAGGTGACGACGGCCGCTGGAAAGAGGGGCTGTTCTGCCGTCGACGTGTAGGCGAAGGAGGAGGTGATGGGTAGTATGGTACAGGCGCTGTCTTATCCGTGGACACTTCAAATGGGATGTCTCTTTCACGTAAAAGCTTCTCCACTTGTAACTTCCGCATTCCCTCCACCATCACATCCATAGCATCTTTGCTTTCTCGGAAGATATTTATGGCTGTAAACGTAGAACAAGGTTTTAGGGTGACACAAACGGTACAAACCTGACGAGACGAGAAGTTTCTGGTGATTATCAAAATGCTAAAGTTAACGCTGAATGTGCTGCTACGGTTGCTGCTATACGCTCCATCAGATTTAGGACATATTTTTAATTTACATATTAATTTGATGATTGAGGTATTGCATATTATTTTGATATCAATACAATAACAGAATACGCTCCGAAGTAAATAGACAGCAAACAAACTTCAAATGGGAGTACGTATAGTCGACCAAGCAAGAACTTTACCATTTTTTATGTTAGTTCCTACATCAGAATAAAAACATTAAGGCTGATTGTCACATTGATTTGTAAATGAGAAAATAGCCTTTGGTGTTTTAAGTCGTACAACTGACATTTAACCTTAGGGTGGTAAAGGAATTTCTTGATCGACTATACCTAAAAGTAATTGCTTAAGAAACCGGTGATGATAAAAATTAGACAAGACCACCTCTGAAACATCCACTATCAAATAAGAAAATAATTATCGAAGACTATGAAGACCGTACTCACCGTTACAGTTGTAAGACTGACAGTGGAATAATAATAATAATAATAATAATAATAATAAACCCGTAAATGTAGTTAATACCAGCCTAGAGCTGAGAAAAACCATCATTCGCGAATAATAATAATGTCCGCTAGCACATCCTCATGGTGTATTAGGGGATAGACCTCCATAGTTGCGCCCATCTCATTTATATTATATGGTACCAAAGGCCTCTTCATGTTGGCTTCGGCCCCATGAATGCCTTTCAAATGACCGGGTCCCCATGGGCCCGTGATCGGAAATCCGTACCAACATAATAATAATCTTTATTTATCATACTAAAAGTAACAAAACATAACAACTTATAGACTAAACATATTTAAAAAGGTAAACATGTTACGTATACCTGAACTAGGAAAAAAAAAAATTCCTGTGTTTCAGGTGTAATAAAAGCTGGTTATAGATAAATCACCGAGAGCATTTGCATTTGTAGTGGTATTGTGTGTTTGTAGGCATTCCACTTTAGTGAGAGATAGACAACAATTTAGAGATCTCTCTCCAATGCCTTTAAACACACAATACCCCTACATAAGCAATTCCACGTCTCGGTAATTTATCTATAAAAGTAACGCCTTTGTTACTTACCGCCTTTGGTTTCCAAATTCTTTAAAAATATCCTTTGCCCCTCCTTCGCACATTTTACGTCCCATATTTGATATCTCCCGTCTTTGGGTGCCACTTTGAATAACTTTGAACAGAAATTTTGATTATTTACGCTATATTTTGTGTATTTCAAATTAATTTAATTAAAGAGCATGTTTTGCTGTCTTACGTCTCATGTCATTGTGTCATTGTCGTAGCTTACTAGATCCACAGACCCAAGAACCTAATTACTAAAACATTTGTGGTCTTGACATTTTAATGAAATAAGGTAGTTCGTCACTGCGAAGAAAGTTATGCGTTGAGTTGTCTTTATTCTTTAACTTGAGTAAAAATAACTTTAATTTCAATACTAGATGAAAAAACCCGCCTGTATAATTCCAGTTCCCATGGGAATTCCGGGAAAAAATATATCCTGTCACTCGCGGAACTGAGACTAATCTAGTGAATGACACACTTCAAAATCCATTGAGCCGTTTAGGCTGCACTGCAGGGCGTGCCCAAGAATGATACATAGATACATACATAGATACATACATAAATACATACGCTCGAAAAACATAACCCTCCTTCGACGGTCGGGTGACAAAGTGATTATTTTAAATTACCAACAGCCATTATTATCTAACGCGCGGACGCTGTCTATCGCATTCACCTTCTCATTTTGTCACCATCTTATACCGTTTATCAAAAAGAGATAGCAAGCGTTCGGGTATTAGACAATAAGCGTACAGACTCTAAGTTTGTATTTAGAGCCCTATCAAACTAGCGGATTGCGGACAAATTAAAAGCGAGGCGAATGCGCGCGAATTCCTCGCGTGCGCCTAACGATTTCGCCGCGAATGACAATTTCAACTTGCATATTCTACGAGCTATATCGGTAACTTTGGTTCTTCGGCAAATTTCTCTATTCCAGATTCTATCGCACAAAGAAACTCCATGCAGGTCTCTCTATAACTCGTGCCTCTGAGCCTATCCAAGAGGCCAACAGGTAAAGACCAGTCAGGATGAATAAAGTCAGGAAAAAGGTATACGTATAAAGGTTTTCACCTCACTAGCTCGGAAAGCCCTTTTTGTTTGTTTGACATCTATTGAGAAAATCGCTTTTTATCCACATGTGAAGAAAGAGTTTTGACATTTGAGGGCAGCTTAAGTGATATTTGACAGCTAACAAAACGTAAAACGTTAAAAGTGCTGAATTTTTAAAATCACAATTAATGAATTGCATCGAGTAAAAAACACTAAATACAGTCTTACAACTTTATTTTAATTCATAAATATCAGCATTCAACATTAACCTTCATTCTTGTTGTAAAAACGGATAAAATGTTATGACAGTCCAAGTAAGTCGATGTGCGAACAAAACGCATCCGAAATAATAAAATAAAACTTAAGTCAAAACTTTTCAATTAAATATTCGCATGTTTTTCTAATTATTTTCCTCGCTGTAGTGAGGTGAAAAGTTTTGTGTTATACACGGGTGAAAAGTTATTTTACGTCTCGTGTGTTGAAACACTCACTATCGAAAGGATTCTATTTTTGAACCACTCGCTTCGCTCGTGGTCAATCATAGAATCCTTTCGATAGCTCTTGTTTCAAATGAACACTCGCTGGTAAAATACAACTTTCCCCCCTTGTATAACAAATAACTATTACATAGCTCAGATGTTCCGTTAAAGATCAATTCTTATAATGAAAACGCGTCAGTTCGTGCACAAACAATGGCAGCAATCACGGAGCTTCGAGCTTCTCGATAATTAGATGTAATCAGATAGATATTTTGAGCAAACGCCTTGGCTTTGCCCTCCTATGCACCCCCTCTGATTAAGGCGTTACTATTTGGTCTCGATTTTATACTGGTTGTACAAATATAACCAAATAAAGAATAGTTATTTAGCAACATTAGTCATTACTGGCATATTTGTATTCGGTTTTTCAGCTGGAAAGGATCAAACAAAAGCGACTAAAAATCCGACAAAGACGGATATCCATGCCATATCACACGATAAGCTTCTCAAGTAAGCCAATTGATACCTACTATAAGGTAACCACAAAAAAACAACATATTATTACAACTGTTATTTTAACATAACACAATACGAGTAGGTTGGTTTTTGAAATTACATCTGGAAATAACACTAAAAAAATTGTTATTAAGTTTCAAATATAATGACTAGTTGCAAAATACATCTCTATTTCATCAAATTATCTAAAATTGTGCGCTCAAACTATTGTGCGATATCGTAGCAATTCTAAAAATAATAACACTTTCTAGTATCATTTTCGCAAATACGATTTAAAAATCGGCTCCCGGCATTTGTTTCATTTTTGAAATCCTCCCACTTGTCGTCAAAGCGATGTACCAAAATAAGTACCATCATAATCATGAGCACAATCTTACATTTAAAAGGGATGGGTTTATGCAAAGGGGCCATCCATAAATTACGTCACACATTTAGGGGGAGGGGGGTCAAGCGATCTGTGACACTAGAACAAAATAATGGCGATTTTCATAGTAATTTGTGTGACAAGGGGGGGGGGGGAGGGGTCCAAATTGATTGAAATTGGTGTGACGTAATTTATGGATGGGCCCAAATGAGAAATGGCTATTGTACCTACAGTTAAAAAAAAAACTAGACCGCATACTACAGTGGAACCTTTCACTGCAAATTTAATGTTGACATTCTGCCACTTAATTTAATAATCATATTAATAACTAGCTTTTGCCCGCGACTCCGTCCGCGTGGAATTAGTAATTTGGGCAGCTTATTTTTTTGATCCAATTTGCTTTTCCATCAATTATGGCTCTCCTTAGTTCCTCGATATAAAAAATACCCCCCCTCCTTTCCTCCTCGTTGAATAGCTAGGCTCAATCGTTCTTCTTATTTTTCTTTTTTTCTTTTTTTCTCACCGTATTGTTACCGTCATAGGAAAATGAAATTGACGAGTTAATTTCGAGTAACAATGGTACCCCAGACTACGGTAACCCGCTAACCATCGTGGACCCCGAACGGCCCCTCCCAGTGTCGCCGTCTTACACGCGTTTATCTTTTTAATTGAGGCCACCCTTGTTAGTTGCTTCTACGATTTATAGTATAAACTCCCATAACTTGAGCATTAGGAAATTGCCAAATCGATTTTATTTTCGGATTATCCCCTGTCCAACCGAACGTCGAAAGATCAGTCCTACTAATATTAGGTACCTACCACCTACCTATAATTGCTAAAGTTTCTAGTTGTCACTTTTTCGCGCTATAACAACTCAACAGATTTGAATGAAATTAAGTACAGGTAACGCCACCAGAGTTGAGGCCACGCACACAACCACATCTCGTGTAATGACAGCGGGATTTTGACGTTGTGTTGACGTTTAACGACAACACAACGTCAAAATCCCGCTGTCATTACATGAGATGTGGTTGTGTGCGTGGCCTCAACTCTGGTGGCGTTACCTATAAGTAACACACACGATGATTTTTAATCGGTGATCAGGAACAATTTTTTTTTAGTATTAGCTATTTTAGCAGACCTCTTCATTTTGTGACATCTATCCCACGTATGGGATAGTTATCTGGTCCATATCAATGCCGTATGGGATAGATGCCCTCCCCCGAAACGGGACAACTATCCCCTAAAAAAACTTTGATCGCATTTTGCCTTCCCATGCAATCACACAAAGACATGCGACTCCATCAACTTAGTGGTAGCTGAAAAGTCTCTCGATAAATAATTTAAATAAAATACGACTCATTCTCAAAACTACATAGAGTAATTATAATCGGGGCAACTATACCCCTGGGGCAACTATCCTAGTTTAACCCTATCATAATAAATACAGTTCCAACTATTATAAATTATAACGTATTATAAATTGTAACGTATTATAAATTATAACGTAGTGTTTGGAAGAAAGGCTAATCAATAGTATCAATACGTACGTTTATCAATACTTTTTGCCCCAAATCCCTCACCGCTTTGAGTCTTTATTCTTCTGGAAATCTAGCAAAATGCGACGTCTTGCTTAGGTAAACGTGCACAAAGACACAAAAGGCGTGGTAATCTTTACTTGACATCCCCTGGAATCTGAAACTATCACGTCAAAATAAACTTGCAAAAAAAATGAAACAAATTGTATTAAGATTGTATTACGAAAATGCACTTGGTATACTAACTTAAACATGCAGCTACCATCACCCCTATTTATTTATCATAGAGTGCATACTATTTTGATCTAGCTCCAAGGGTAGAGCAAGGGTCAGGGGTGGCAAACCCCTGCTTTGTTTTTCATTAGACGCTTATAGCTTGTCGCGTCGCATAGTCGAGAGCCTAACTGCCAACTTAATGACATTCTTGGCGATAAACACAAACCGTCGTTGAAAAAGAAACACTTTCTGAACACGATTTATGTGAAAACGTATGCATTTAAACGCAACTGGCGGTTTTTTATTTGGTTTTAACTCATGAGACTCTGTGTCTAAGATTTAAAAAACAGGGGCCTCTTTTTTCATAGAAAAGTATAGTGGCCATAGCATAAAGTATTTCGTAAGTACTATTTCTCGCAACTTCGTCTGCCGTCTCGCCGGTTATTAACTTTTTATTATTGAAAGCATCTTCAAATATTTATCAAAAAAAATTGGCAATTTAAATCTACTTTTTTTATTTGCTTATGCACAAAATAATATTGCTGTTCTTATTTTTATTGAAAGTATTTATAAGTTAATCCATTATAAACAAACAAACAAACCATCGATTTTTTTCTTTGTATTAGTTGCTTATTCGTTGGGACGTTACGCACAACGTTTGCATTTAATTTAAGTGCTATACAATCTTTTAGGTCAAACTATAATTACTCTGTGTAAACGTGGTGTAATATAATAGCTCTGTAAACATTACTACGTCAAAATTCCGTCAAAGTCATTCAAATTTCAACCTGTTTTACGTCATTGCATGAGCATGCACAAATAAATAACATAAAGCCAGTAAGTTGCAATGAGCAATACCAAAATTATAAAGTGTAAATATAAAATAAACATTTTGATAATTTAGGCATTACTGCAACTTACATGCCAAAAAAAGTCGTGAAATTATAAAAATGAAAAACTTTTTAACAGGACAAAACATATAAGTGATTTATTTACATAATCATTTATATTAAAAGAAGTAATATGCAGGAAGACTATTTCTGCCACCATGAAGCGAAAGAAAATTTGCATCAGCCTTTGCCAAGCCTTTCCAAGGCATTTTACGTCTTCACAGATCAAAATCCAGATCAAAATTACGAACAATATACGCACGTCCCGCACACTTGTCATTACGTAGTTAATCATGATCACGTTCATAATCATGATCATAATCACATTGAAGAGCCACAAAAATCGATGGCGCATGTTATGGATGATAACCTATCTCGCGCGAGTAAACTCACTAACTGTGGACGATACAGCGGAGTTAAATCCCGTTACATGGATCATTTCAAGAAAAATTATGAACTAAAAGGTAAGAAAATAGTAGTTTTTGAAAGTTTAGATTTTTAAGCACGTGACATTTTGAATACGAGTATTTAATCGTGATCGCAAATGGTGAGTGTGAAATTCTTAATCCACGCTAGACTCGCATGGGAAGTAAGTACCTACGGCCCTAGCCCTCTCAGTCTGAGAGAAGGTCTGTGCCCTGCAGTGGGCCTTATATAAGCTGGGATGATGGTGATAATCTTGAAAATAAACAAATAGTTAAACACCTGCAAAACAATTCAATAGTGTGTGAGGTTATCAATCCGCACTGGGCCCCGCGTGGTAACTACGGCCCAAACCCTCCCAATCTGAGAGGAGATATGTGCCCAGCATTGGGACATGTAAAAACCGGATATGATCTGCACAGGAACTGAACACTCGCCATCATGAATATCAAAAATATTTGATCACGTCCGACCATATTCTCAGTCAGGTAAGTTCCGATGTGAATGGTGGTGACTATATAAAACCATGTTATCAACATAATATTTATTATTTCAGAAAAAAAATATGGAATAAAGGAAATGGATTGGAAGACGTACCACCGCCTTGACGTCATACATAACTTACTTGACAGTTTAGAGTCAGACTACCCTTCTCTTTGCACGGCCGGCGTCATTGGCAGCTCACTTGAAGGCCGCGATCTTAAGGTTCTTTACTATTGATCAAACATCTTATTAGTTTCACGTAGTATTTCAACTAGGTAAAAACATAACCCTCCTTCGAAAGCCGGGGGAAAATTCGCGAACAGCGGTGACTTTTTCCAAGCTATTGCTTCAATTTCTTCAATAGCTTTCTTTATCTAGCTTGACTACGTATTATTTGCTTGTTTGTCTTAAATCTTGCAATAGCTTTTTCAACTATATCTGGGTGAATTTTCAAAGCGACTTTTTTTGGACGTCCCAAGTCAATTAAAAAAAAAACCACACAAAAAATGATTACCACACAATTTTATATACATTGTACACAATAAAATACAATGAGTTTTAATATTACAAACATTGTTGACTTCAATTAAGACTGCATAAAAAATATCCAAATCTTAGAAACACAAACTGCAGTAAGTTTGTGAGGCCTGTCCCACACGCGGTTTTGTTGAATATATTGAGCATAACTTTGTGTCTAGGTGTAATTTTTCGACTAAATATATATCAAAATGAAGCTAATTACATAGCGCATTCGATTATAACTTTTTTATACTAAATACAATGTTATTTAAAAACAGGTTGGCCATTTTGTGTTTGCCCCACCTCTAGCTACTAATATTACCTTGCGCAAATATCTGCTAATATCTCATTGGTGAAGGATCATATCGCCATGTTCACATTTTTGTGGAAGAGTACGTTAGTTGTGCTCCGGTTGTCACGTGGAGTGGACGTCCTACTACTGAGTTTTGTGTCCCTACCAAGGTGATTCTTTCGCGCGATGTATTTTGGTTCGCTTAAAAGTAATTTCCGTGGATTCCTGTTGTGGGGTATATAATGGTTTTAATTAAATGGTTATATTTTTATTTACTAGTTTACATAGTCCTTATTTCACAGTAAAGAGCGTATATTAATCATGTATACAGTTTAGCAGTAATCGCAAAAATACCTAATTGTCGTAATCCTCGGTGGCGTAATTTCGCTGGCATTTTTGTCCAGCGTAATTACAGATATGGCAGCGAAATTACTAACTATATTCACTACATAGCTAAAATACCATAAACATGACTTATCTCGCACGCAAAACACACGAGTACACCTCGACATTTCGACCACATTACAGTGGCCGTGGTCACGAGTAGACCTCTAGTCTGTCTACTCGTGACCACGGCCACTTTAATGTAGTCGAAACGTCGAGGTAAATATTATTCGTGTGTTTTGTGTGATAAGTGTTGTTTGTGGTATTTTAGCTATGAGTGAAAATCACGAAAGTTTATAATATTATATATTCACTACGATTGAATCTGACGGTAGTTTCATGTTAAAAAATAGGTAATAATAACTAGATGTTACCCGATGCGTCGTTTGCATAATGTACCTATACTTATATAGGTACAGATAGACATCCTCATTACCTATTAGCACAAAAGCATGCTATTAATGAGCGATTGCTACCTGAAATATTTAGGTAGAACTTAGTCTTAAAATTTACATGTTAAGAACTTAGTGTATTTTTCGGTGCTCGCTGATACTAAGTTTAAATTATTATGTTTTAGCATTTTCTCGATAAGTGAAATGTAAATTTCTTTGAGAAATAAAGTTCTTTAACCACAAATGACCATACCTAATTTAATAACATGCTTAAAACGAACATGCGTTTCTCAAGCCAATGTTTCTCAGCTAAATAGCATGCTCGTTTTAAGGATGCTTTATACTAGCATGTCTATCTGTATCTTAAGCATTTTAAGGAAGCAATTAAACCTGCAAGCATACTAGCAAATAAGCAAACAATCAGCATGCAAGCAAACATACTAGCAACGATGTTGATTATGATATTTTATATTAATCATGACACATTCAAAATGAGTCTTAAGAATTTTCTACTAGTTTATTTTTATTTGTGTGCACACTTTTTTATGTAATAGTTCTAACGTTTTGACAACGTATTGTTCCTAAGAAAAACTTAAACAAATAGTTTAAAACTTTAATTTATTGTTTTATTAATCTAACTCTACACGAATATGTACACCTACAGGAATTTAATTATAGTTACATACATAAATCATAGTAATGGTTTATAATTTTGAACTTATTTCCTATGTAATTAATAAAAACGTAATTTCGCTGTCACTATCGTAATTTCGGTGATGCTTTTTTTTTCAATGTTGAATAACTACTAAATTATTTATTTTAAAATGGGGCCTTTTGTAGCATTGAAATCCTAATCCAAAGGAGTATCTCAACGAGTGATCAATTCCACCAAAAGTAAAAAATAAATTTGCCCAGCGAAATTACGTAAAAAAATTATTTCAAAAATTCACCCATCTATTAGACCGATTCTTACGAAAGTTTGTACACACATTAAGTTCCCATAGCAAATATAATTCCTAAGAGTATTGAGCAATGCACGGATACTGTGACAGATTCTAAGCAAGCGATGTATCATAATCCCTAAAAATATGCTTCCCAAATAGACGTCATAGCTTATTCTACTCAGAAATACAGTCATAACTGCATTTTTTATTTTGAATAATGTACCTACTTAATCTATCTCGCTATAGTTATAATACAATTTTATTGATCAAATGTATACACTAATTACTTTGTCAAAATTTTGTAACATTATTTTTGAACCACTACAAACATTTTCAAATTAAAATGATAGAGAAAATGAATAGCGACTTAAATTTAACGACACCATTCTACTTCACAATGTTTTATTTTTAACCGACTTCAAAAAAAGGAGGAGGTTCTCAATTCGGTTGTGTTCTTTTTTTTTTTTTTTTTTTTTTTTTTTTGTCGTGTGTTACCTCAGAACTCCGTCATTTATGAACCGATTTGGAAAATTTTTTCGTTGTTTGAAAGCACATGCTTCAAGGTTGGTCCCGTTGTTACCAAAATCCAGTTCTGATGATGGGATCCATGAGGAATTGAAGAAACTCCTCAAAAATTCAAGAGAAACTTATAGCGATTAGAGTATTTTCGGTGACAAGTCGAGCATTTGCATTCAGAAAGTATCATGGAACTCTGTAATAAAACGACATAACCCCGTCGAGCATTAAAAATAGAATTTTCAACATAACCTTATATCGAAGTCAAACTGATGATTTTATCCTACGCATCTATTTTATACAGAAACAACTAAAAAGCAAAAAATAAAAAATTTTAAATAAAAAATAAAACCTCCTTCAAAAAACATTCAAAAACCATGAAATAATAATTGAACTGAACCGACTACAATAAGCATGAAAATATCTTTCTTCTAATCTGTTTTAAGTCGGTGCCTCAGCACGAGCTTGCAGGAGTGTAGAAGCCCTATAGATAGTAAGGTATGTAGGTAAGTTAGATTACTAGGTCCACTCCTGCTGGCTCGAGCTGAGGCACCGACTTAAAACAGATTAGAAGAAAGTGTTACATATGAGGGTAATCTGGCTATTTTTATAATTACATTTTCGGGTAGTTTTTAAGTTCGTTGCTGAATAAAGTCAAGTACTGGAAGCACGTCTATTATTTCAATAATTAAGAAATAAAACATTGGCGATCGAGGATTAAAGATAATACGTAAAATGGCAAAGAATGTGGGCAGTGTGACGTGTTTTGATGTGGACAATGGGAATTGGCAGACTTATAGTGACCGACTAGACATGTACTTTTTAGTGAATAAGGTGGAAGAAGTTTTACAGTTGCCTACGCTTATAAGTGTGATTGGAGATCCTGCGTACGAGCTTATGGTAAATTTGTGTAGCCCAAAGAAGCCGTGTGAGTGCACCTACAAGGAAGTTATGAAATTGATGTCTGATTATCTACAACCCAAACCGTCAGTCGTAGCCGAACGTTTTAAATTCAGACAATGCCGTCAAACTAACGGCCAATCAATTTTAAGTTTTGTGGCAAATTTAAAGAAGTTATCGAAATTTTGTGACTTCGGGTCGAACCTGGACGATAACATGCGTGATCAATTCGTGTGTGGCATAAGCAGCGACTTGATACGACAAAGACTTTTTGCTGAAGATAAACTAACATATAGCAGAGCGATCACTACTGCGACGACATTAGAAGCGGCCGAACGAGATTCTCGTGCAATTAACAATATAAACGAGTCGGATGGAGGCAACAGCGGGCGGCGCGAAACAACAGGAAATGTTTTTAAAATCCAGCCATCATCATCATTCGGGTGCAGAGCTTGTGGTGATACTCGTCACAGTGTCAATGAATGTAAATTTCGGCAATACGTATGTGATTTCTGCAAAGAAGAAGGACATTTGAGAAGGGTGTGTCCACTTACGGGGGGAAGGAATCCGCCAGGGGGACACTACAGGACGTATCGGGGAAGTACATTCCGTGGAAGTCGGCGCGGCGGCGGCGGCTGGCCCCGGCCGGGCACAAGTCGCGGCGCGGGCGGCGCGCGCGCACCCTTCCGCCAGCACTGGTTCGGGGAAAACAGCGAGGAGTCGGAGCGCCCGGACCCAGGCACGGGGGAGCCGGCCGCGGGCGACAGGCCAGAAGAAGAAGCTATGAACCTTATGTCGTTGAGTTGTTATAGACCGGTGTGTATGACACTTTTGGTAAACAATAATTTCTTGAAAATGGAGGTCGACACTGGATCCGCTTTATCGTGTATAGGCAGCGCAACATACAATAAAAAGTTTAGCAATCTGTTGTTACAGTCATGTCAGTTAACGCTTAAATTCTATGACGGGTCTATTGTTCGACCTTTGGGTTATTTGGAGGTTAATGTCGAGTATATGGGGGTTAAGAAAAAATTGGATTTATATGTAATCGATAAAGGTTGTACCAGCCTGCTAGGCCGGCAATGGTTAGCGGAATTAAACATACATATACCCACGGTCCCGATTAACAAAATAATAGAAGAAAAAAATAAACATGTATTAGTGTCCAATATACTTTCCAGGCATGAGGAGCTATTTGATGAGTCATTGGGCCGGTACACGGGCGGGCGCGCGTCGCTGCGCGTGCGCGCGAGCGCGGCGCCGGTGTTCTGCCGCGCACGGCCGTTGCCGTACGCGCTGCGCGCGCGCGTCGACGCCGAGCTCGACGCAATGCTGGCCGCCGGGGTCATCGAGCCAGTTGACCACTCGGACTGGGCGACCCCTCTCGTCATTGCCCGGAAAGCGGACGGTGGCATACGGATATGTGCCGATTATAAGGTGACATTGAATAAAGCATTATTGGTCGACAGGTACCCGGTTCCAAAAATAGAAGATTTGTTTAGTAATTTGGGCAACAAAACATATTTCACGAAGTTAGATCTTTCTCATGCTTACAATCAATACGAATTAGATGACGCTTCTAAATGCTATACGGTAATTAATACACATCGTGGACTTTTTAAGTATAATCGTCTCGTGTACGGTTTGTCGTCCAGTCCAGGTATTTTTCAGAAGATGATGCAGAGTTTATTGCACGATATACCTAACGTTATTAATTTTTTAGACGATATCTTGATAACAGGTCCGGACTTGGACTCTCACATGAACGCAATGACAGAAGTATTCAAAAGACTTCAACAGAACGGATTAAAATTAAAGAGAAATAAATGTGTTTTCTTAGCCAATTCAGTTAAATTTTTAGGATATGTTGTAGATAAAGAGGGATTGAGCGTAGACCCAGATAAAATAAAACCCATTTTAGACATGCAGCCACCGAAAAATATTTCCGAACTCCGATCGTTTCTGGGTATGGTAAACTTTTACGGCAGATTTATAAAAAACCTAAGTGCCTACTTAGGACCCTTATATAACTTACTTAAAAAAGGTATTCCTTGGTGTTGGAATAAGTCCCAAGAATCAGCTTTCAAACACGTTAAGACATTGCTCATAAGCACAGATGTGCTCGTACATTTTGATGTGGCCCGCCATTCGGTGGTGACGTGCGACGCGAGCGCGCACGGCCTGGGCGCCGTGCTGGCGCAGCGCGCGCCCGACGGCAGCGAGCGTGTCGTCGCATACGCATCTCGTTCGTTAACGTCACATGAATTTCACTATAGTCAGATCCACAAGGAAGCGCTAGCTATCGTTTTTGCCGTAAATAAATTTCACCAATATTTGTATGGTCGGAAATTCATATTGCGAACTGATCACAAGCCTTTGGTCAGCATTTTCGGGCCGACTAGTGGGGTTCCGGTTACTGCGGCTAGCCGTTTGCAGCGCTGGGCGATAGTACTATCTGCATATGATTTTGACATTGAATATATATCGACAGATAGAAACACCGCAGACGCGTTGTCACGTATGATTAAATCACACAAAGATGACATGGTGGGTGAGGCCGGCCAGATCCCAGAGCAGACCTATCTTCATTTTGCCTCAGAGGCGATGCTACTAGATCATAACAAGTTAAAAAAAGAAACTGAAAGGGACCCAATCTTAAGTCGAGTTTTAAGATACATACAGGACGGCTGGCCACATGAACCGGAAATAAGAGAATTAACTCCGTATATGAATAGGAAAAAGGAATTGTATACTGAGTTAGGATGCGTATTGTGGGGGAATAGACTAGTTATACCGGGCCCATGTAGAGAAAAGGTACTGCGTGAATTACATGATTCTCATTTAGGAATGGTGAAAACAAAAAGTTTAGCACGTAGTTATGTGTGGTGGCCGGGCGTAGACGAGGCTATCGAGGCGCAGTGCCGCGCCTGCGGCGTATGCGCCGCGGTGGCTGCGGCGCCCCCGACCCACTCGCCGAGGCTGTGGCCGTGGCCTGAAAAACCCTGGACTCGACTGCACCTTGACTTTTTAGGGCCTTTTGAGGGATTTACTTTTTTGATTATGACAGATGCTTGCTCAAAATGGATCGAAGCAATTAAAATGCAACGTACCTCAGCAGCAAGTGTGATACGAGTGTGTCGTGAGTTGTGGGCTAGGTTTGGTATTCCAAAACAAGTAGTAAGTGATAACGGCCCACCATTCACAAGCTCCGAATTTGAGTCTTTCCTTAAGGAAAACGGCATTGATCATGTCTTAACGGCTCCATATCATCCCGCGTCAAATGGTGCCGCTGAGAGTGCCGTCAAAATATGTAAAAATGTACTAAAAAAGGCCGTTAAAGAAAATATAGATATGGAAACCGCGCTTAGTAGATTTTTATTAAACTATAGAAACACCGAGCACAGTACAACCGGCGAAAGCCCAGCAAAAATCCTGCAAGGTCGACCTCTGCGCTCTAGGCTGGATTGTTTAAAGCCAGAGCTAGCGAGGAGCGTTAGGGCCGCGCAAGTTAAGCAGGAGCGAAGCGCGGGTGGCACTATTCGGGAGTTTCAAGTGGGTGATCTCGTGTGGTACCGCAACTACCGGTCGGGGGACCGCTGGTGTGCGGGTCGCATCGTAGATAGGCTCGGGGAAACTGATTACGACGTTGAGAGTAGCGATGGAACCGGGGTACCTAGACATAGACACGTTGACCAACTAAAGAGTAGAACTGACATTCAGACTACGGTATCGGATACAGATCCTAACCACCACCAAGGGCGAAGTTCACTTATAATGCCGGTTATTGACGAGAGTAGGTTACAGTCCGCAGACGGCGAGGAAACCGTTGGTGAAGGTGTCACGGTCCAAGATTCCAGAACGATGGGGTCACCTGGAATTACTAGACCTTCGGTAGTTTCGTCGCCAGCGACACCGAGAGTACCCAATGACTCATCAACTGCCACCGAACGAAGGTACCCTGTAAGGGAACGCCGTGCGCCGATTCGATTTGGTATAGATGAGGTTTTTCAGATCGGATCGGTGCTCGGCCAACGTAAGTTGTAAAGGCTTGTTATATTGAAGGTTACACTTACGATGACCTATAGTTTGTAAGTAAACGAATAGCAATGTATTTAGTGTAAGTTTTCTATAGTATCTGGTAAATGGTACATATGTATAGCCTTGTTTAAATTTGCATATCACTGTATTCATTAAGGGTGGAGGTGTTACATATGAGGGTAATCTGGCTATTTTTATAATTACATTTTCGGGTAGTTTTTAAGTTCGTTGCTGAATAAAGTCAAGTACTGGAAGCACGTCTATTATTTCAATAATTAAGAAATAAAACAGAAAGATATTTTCATGCTTATTGTAGTCGGTTCAGTTCAATTATTATTTCATGGTTTTTGAATGTTTTTTGAAGGAGGTTTTATTTTTTATTTAAAATTTTGTATTCAATCATTTTCATTTTTTTTTATTTAACCTTTGATTCAGGTGTTAAAGATATCCAACAGTGCTGCTAGCAACGCCAGCGTTTGGATGGACGCCGGCATTCATGCGCGGGAGTGGATCGCCCCTGCAGTTGCCACCTACATCGCTAACCACTTCGCTAGGAACTTCAAGGACTTGCCCGCCAGTGTCACTAGCAAGGATTGGCAAGTACAACAATGGTTTACTCTCCGTTCATATTCATTTTATTTTAATGTGGTTAAGGGCCTACTTCACTATTAAGGATTTGCCACACCTGGATGCGTTCTGCGGTCGCGGTCAGGTCAAATTGAACGCGGCCCGCATTATGTACCTAGCTGCTGATTAAAAATTTAGATGGTGGTAGTGATAAGTACACAAGGCCCTATTTACCACTCAGATTGTCTCTACCTTTATTTTTTTAAGTTTGACTGCAGGTATTTCCTCCCCGTGATGAACCCGGACGGCTACGAATTCTCCCACACCGACAACCGCATGTGGCGTAAAAATAAAGCATGGCATGACGGCAAGTGCATCGGCGTAGATCTTAATAGAAATTTTAGGTATGTATCGTGTAGAAGTACCTAGTCGTAGAATCAGCATTGCTAAGTGGATACCAAAAGAAAACTATCGTGAAGTCAAGATCAAAATACGAAAATATAAACATTGTAATGTAAATATTCGGAAAAACCTTTATTCCCGTGTTTAGGTTCTCGACTTTAAACATCTCGTGTACATACCTATAGACCCCAAGATTTCGGGCCGGTAACGTATACGTAACGTATTTAATCTACTAAGACTTAGTAAAATGAAACAGAACGAGTTGTAATATTAATAAATAATAAATCGTGAGACAATTGACACCAATTGTACTAGTCCCAAACTAAGCGAAGCTAGATAACGGATAAACATACTTATACACATACATACACACATACATACACACATACATACAAATACATATTAAACATCCAAGACTCGAGCTCAAACATTCGTATTTTTCCCACAAATATTTGCCCCAACTGGGAATCGAACCCGAGATCTCAAGCTCTGTAGTCAGGTTCTCTAACAACTAGACTAGGCTATCCGGTCGCCTAAAAGTCTAGTTGTGTTGGTAATGAATTTAGAAATAGGAGGCCGAAAATTTTATTTATCTGTATACCAGTCAGTTTTTGTTTTTCTTTTATGTATCATCTGTCTAAGTATACTTATCATTTATTTGTATTTTTATATTTATTCTCAGTTACGGCTGGGGTTTGAAAGGATCATCAGACGAGCCAACGAATGCCTTCTACCGTGGACCTGCGCCTTTTTCTGAGCCAGAGTCGAGCGCAGTCAGGGTACGTAACCTTAACTTGAATATGAAGCACACCATCATCCCCATAACTATACAAACATTCCATAATACCTGTGAGAGTGTGCAGTAGCGCTTTATATTGCTAACTGCGAACTCCGGACTCAAGCATAGCGGTGTAGAAGGCAAAGGGGAAACTATTAAATAATGTTCTTAAGAAATTCGTTTTGAAGGAGACCGACGACTTGAACCACTCTCTCAAGAGTATGTACCTATAGCGACTTATTAAACACGTTATCTTTCTAATATATAAAAATTTTGTGTCACGGTGTTTGTGGTTGCACTACTCCAAAATGGCTGAACCGATTTTTAAGATTTTTTTTTTGTATATTTGGTAGATATAAGAATAAATTTATTTTGCGGGACTTATTCACTTACTTAATCACTAAAATTGTCTCAACGTCCCGTTTTTAGTATTCTAAAAAATCATATACCTACCTAATTCTATTCTTTATTAACATTAAAGCTCTAGAAAGAGAAGAGATGATAATGATAATACTAAAAGATCATCTCATAACTATATATCTAATGCTAAATAGGTAGTGATATGCAATGGATAATGTTTAATGGTATAATTCAGCAATGATACAGGAATCGTGTCGCCGCCATCGAGCCCGGAGATTATATGGCAAACAGGATTTAATCGTAAATCAATTCCGCTGCACCGGTTTTATATCAGCTGCATTAAATAATTAAATGTTCAATCTGACGTATTTGCATTCCTGCATTATTGTTTCTACCGCTACAATATTGCTATAGTGATATTAACCATTAATGTAGATATATCTACAGTTTCTGAACGATTTCATCAATCGCCATTACGAATATGGTTTTTGCTTACAGCTTTTGAAAAATAAATACTTTTTTTTATCTTCTTCAATAGCAATCATTTATCATTGTGGGTGACAATAAATATTGTAAGTAAGTTTGTACAGTCAGCAGCAGATGTTGATGAGTGGTTCTAGACTTTGTAGTGTTCATAATAATCTAAACATTCCCTTATGTTTTTGGACGTAGGGTCCTGTGTAGATCATTTTGATCACCACAACTGTTTGTCCACTTCTGCTGCTGACTGTACACACTAAAAAGCAGTTCAAGCCTCAGTTCTAAACCTGCGCCTAACAGAGGGGCATATAGGCTAAAATCGAGACCCTAACAAATTATCTCTCTTCGAATGTCGAGGGTCATCGAGGTGGTGTTATCAAGGCCACAATAGGGAAATCTGTCACCAGGCAAGATGTTATGCCTGGGGACTACAACCCACAAGTCTGGTTCTCCCAGACCAATTGAAGGATGCTGTTGGGACTATCACGCAAGCGACTCATCAGAGAAACGGACTTCTTACGAATGATTACTATAAAACTATCAATTCACGCTTCGGCAAACAAAAAAAATATGTTTTTCTTTTATTTTATTTTTTTCTAATTATGATTTTCGTGATGAAAAATTTCGATAGCTCGCTTTAAAACATGAATGACATCACAAGTACGCTAGCGCGCTAGTGAGTACCCGTACTCGTGCGTCGTAGCAGTTCATCCTATTAAATGACTAGGTGTCGTTAGGGTCCCTTCAATGATACAATACGCATGTTCTTGCGATAGAAGAAGTATGAACTTGACTTGGTATGAACAAACCTCGCTGGTTCAGGACAGGTATTTGGATTGCCAGATTCTTATTTTTAGTTCGGCATGTTGCTCCTCAACTTGGTGATGATAGCTGGGACTCTACGACACATACCTAATCCCTCCAGTGTATATACGACTATAATACGTCCCACTGCTAGCCACAAGCCTCCTCGATGAATGAGAAAACTTGGAAAAAGCTGTAGGTTTCGCGATCCATTGAACTGCTTCGTAGAGGTCCAGTTTGCAGGTTTACATGCATGATAAATTTCTAAGGTAATTTCGCACATACAATCCGAAAAACTCAAAGGTAGCTCGCCTTCGAAGCCATGGTTCTTTGCTTGCGAAGTTAAAGGTCAAACCACTGTACTACCACGGCTTGGACACTACGAGATTAATATTCGATATCTTTTTTTTCAGGATATTTTAGGTGATTCCGGTATTGAATTCAAAGTGTATATCACTTTACACAGCTATGGGCAAGTGATTTTATTCCCTTATGCTTTTCGGGAGGAGCTTGCTCCCGATTACGTTAATCTCTTGGAAGGAGCCACCATTATGTCCAAGGTAGGTACTGATAAGGGTCATTATAGACAGACTGCATTCCGACTGCAACGTAACCGCAACTGCCGCCCACCCATGCGCTTCAAAGGCAGCTAGCGTGCAGCTTGCATGCAGTTTTGCCGATTCCAATGGAAAATGTTGGAGAGGGCTGTGTTCGGAGTTTCTCTGCGGGATCACATCAAAAATGATGAAATCCGCGCAAGAACTAAAGGTAGTGGTAGTGGGCAGGGCACATCGGTCGTAGAACTGATGGTCGACGGGGCCAAAAGGTTCTCAAATAGCATCCACGGACCGGAAATAAAGCGTAGGTAACCAACAAAATGGAGCGACGACTTGACCTGACCTCCGAACTGTTTGGAGAAACCTTAGGGGGAGACCTATGTTCAGCAGTGGATATTTCGGCTGAATTGATGATGATGTTGATGAATGAGAAACGTAAGCAATCGGCAGTTTACAGTTAGGTTGCAGTTAGTATGAAGTCTGTCTGCATAGCCCTTAGTAATACAAATAATCCCCATAATTGTTATAATATGCAAAACTAGAAATAATCCGTAGCGAGTAACTTTATACTCGTAAGAACACTGATTGTAGTACCAGCTACTTTGCTCCAGAGAAAGAATTTTACTTACCATGGCAATTTAATAAAGTACTGGATTTTATAATATGAAAACTGATGGTTCACACGACTGAAGCCGTGTGTAAAGGTTATCAAAGCTAATATCTGAAAAAAATATACTTACTGCAATTATTTCTGGGTATATATATAATCATGTTGTTAAACCTAAAATAATTTGCTTTAGTCTAGCCATGTAGCTATCATATTTTAAGGATAATGTAAGGATGAAAATTGGACTATTGTTGCAGGCTAGGACTATAGTTATGTGGTTTTACGGTACGTGTTTGTTTGCTTGTAATGGATAAACTTAAAACCACAGAACCGATTTTAAAATGTATTTCAGAGATGAAAAGCTATATTACTGTCAGTAATATAGACTTTCATTTATCCCAGGAATGTATAAGATTTCCATGGGACGCAAACAAACGTGCGCTGTTGTCTTAAATATATTCTACACTACACTGTTCTCTTAACAAACGTGTAGTCTTAAATATATTCATTACCAGGCAATATACGAGACCAGCGGCAACACGTACAAAGTCGGCATTTCTCGAGACGTGATGTACGGCGCTTCGGGAACGAGCAACGACTGGAGCTACGGGGAAGCGAAAATACCATTCTGTTACCTTCTGGAACTGAGAAGCAAGAAGCACAGGTTCAAAGTGCCTCAAGAAGAAATAGAGGAGACTGGCAATGAGATCTTAAAGGGGGTGATGGCGTTGATGGAATTCGTGGATACAGTTCCTATTCGAAGAAGCAGCAAAGAGTGTGCGCGCAAAGTCTCTTCGTCAAGGTAACGTTAAGCCTTATTTAGACGGAGTACTTAACACGTAATTTTGTTATATTCAATTTATCATAAAATTATGTAAGATACTTTTTTTAAAATGATTTTATTTATTTGGGAAGTAATGAGCCTTAGAAAAGAGATAGATCTGAATAACTAAAACAAAGTTGCTATCTCTCATGCCGCAACACTTGAATTTCCCGGTGCTAAGGTTAAGATGCTATGGTAAGGTTGACAGCAGACCATAGAAATATTAATGGGTTAGTAAATAATTAATGATAATGAATTATTATTTTTGTGACCTGAGCAGTAGACCGAGATGTAACATTCTTTTTCAGTTCAGAATTTGTTTTTTTTCTGTGACACTTCTAATGCTTTAAAAAAAAAAGATATAAAAGTAAATATTAAAAAAATTCTTTTGATAAAATTTTGCTGAGCAACCTTCTAGCATTGTATTACCCCTTATTGATCAAAAAACTTACGCCTATCTAGCTGCAGAAATCGTCGTGTGTAAAGCCCTTGTTTATATGATGTCTGTGGTAAAGCCCCATAAAAGTCAAAATTAAATTAAAACTATTTTGAAAACAACTTACCGCTCATTTGACAAATGTTTAGAATACATTAATTTGACAATCATAACATGTCAAAGATTATATCGAAAATTTGCCTGTCAAAACCAACCACAATGAGTTTCGGACCAAAAATCTCAAAATTACAGGACTAAATGAAAAAAAGCACATCAAATACAAGCAAGGGTTCAGTCGCATCTTTCTTTTCTCGTTGTTGCAAATTCTCCAAAGTGGCACCCTCAAAGAAGTGTTGTCCTACTCAAGTATGGGAATTAAAGTTTACCAGTGATGGACAAAGATGTTTCGTTAAAAATCTGGCTACAATCGGAGGTAACACAGGTTTTACTGTCGTTAAATGTATAAGAGACGGTAGACTGAACGCTTGTTCTTGACTGCAACTTAAACGCATTTCTGAATGCTCTAACGATGTGATCCTTGTTCACACGTATGCGTTAGAAGGAAGGCAAATAAGAGCAAGTGTGTCGTCTGGTGGTAAGTGATCTGATCTCTATCGCCCGAGAGACACCCTCGACACCAAGAGAGTTGCAGATTCGTTCCAAACCGAGAGGTCGCAGTTAAAATGCATTCAACTATTACTGCCTTCACCGGCTGTCTTGTCTTCTAATTAGCGAGTAAGGTTGTGGTACCTGGACGCTAACCCGTCATTTCCATAGGGTTTGTGAGAGTTTGTTTTGCCACATTCAATCAAATACCGCTGGAGAAACGAGCACAAAATTATTGTGACGTAGATTACTTAAATAATGTTGTGGCGATTGTGGAAACCAGACATACGTTAGGGTAGTATTGCCGATACTATCGATAGTTCGATCTATTGTTTGCAACGCTAGCGTCAAGGTTCAGTTTGGTTTCAAAATAGTGGCGGTATAGGTACTGGCACTGCAAGCTGATTCCATAATGAATTAATGTAGTGGTGGTTTGTAGTGGTAGAGCCATGTTGTAGCTAGCCGCTGCATCATGAATGGGCCGGCTCGTCCGGGGCAGTACCACCCTCTCACACAACACCGGCGTGAAGCAGCAGTACTCCCTGCTGCGCTTCGTACGGTCAGTGAGAGCGCCGGAGGCCCAATACCTCTCTCCCTCCCCTATTCCCTCTCCCTTTTCCTTAGGGCTGACAACGCACTGGCATCGCGTAAAGCGCTGCGGGTGTCTATGGACAGTGGTGATCATTTAACATCAGGTGACCCACAAGTTCGTTTGTCTGGCCTCTCTTACATAAAAAAAAAAATAAAAAAAAAAAATGATGATAGTTTTCTTTAATATTCTCACATGTTCTAGCGATTGACATTTGGAAGGAGGAGCCGTGCGGCATGGACATCCTAGTGGAGGGTCCACGGGTGAAGCAGGTATCATGCATGCTGCGCGAGAGATGCATACCCTTTTCCGTGGCCATACCGGATGTGGACGCGATGAAGGAGCGCGAGCGGTGCCATGTCCGCAAAGTGCCCAGCGGGGAGCCGTGCTGCCACAGCGCCGGCACGCAGAGATCGAGCTGCAGACCTCGTAAGAAACCTCATCATCAGAGCCCGGATTTTTCATGGCAAAACAAAACACTATCGTAATCTGGCTAGTGATAGAAACATCATTTTATCGATATCGATAATTGTGTAATAGAATAAAAAACGTGACCGAATAAAATAACATACCTAATGAACTAAAACAATTACTTTGCTCACCCGCGACCTTACAATAGTTAGAACTATTGTAAGGTCGCGGGTGAGCAAAGTAATTGTTTTAGTTCATTAATATGGACCTCCGCAAAGTAACGCCTGATTCAATAAATTATATAACATACCTATACAACATAAAAAAACATACATAGTTTGTATGAAGTTATATAGAAACATATTCAATTTCTTCGTCGTAATCCACGTTAGTACACACAGCAGCAGTAGCAGCACATGGCGTTTTATTCGTGTAATGGTGATAGGAGTAGATAATCATTAGTTTTTCAACATTCTCTGGGAGCAAACAGTTTCGTTTATCACTATAAAGCCATTTATGTATACTTTACGTTCAACTTCACTTGACGTCAAGGGAGCAAATTTATAAAATTCATTGTAATTGGTATAATTTTCAATTTGAGTACAGTAAAATTTTCAGATATATCTCGTAAACTTAATATTGAATAAATAACTTTTATAAATAATACTCGATATCGATAAAATGATGTTTCTATCACTAGCCAGATTACGATAGTGTTTTGTTTTGCCATGAAAAATCCGGGCTCTGCTCATCATCATCATAATCCCAGCCTATATACGTCCAACTGCAGGGCACAGGCCTCCTCTCATAATGAGAGGGCTTGGGCTGTAGTTCCCACGCGAGCGCAGTGCGGATTGGGAACTTAACATACACCATTGAATTTCTTCTCGGGTGTATGCAGGTTTCCTCACGATGTTTTCCCTCACCGTAAAGATCATGGTGCGAGCCCGGACTCGAACCCATGACCCTCTGCTTGAGTGACCATAGGTCAAACCACTAGGCCACCAGTGCTTGTTAAGAAAACTATTTCAAGATTTAACTTGCGCGCTCAAAACTCAAGTTGCAGTTGCAAGGGCACATATCGGTAGAACTGTACGCTTAGTATAAGTTTTACTTCACCAAAATACTTCTCGATCGCGTTTACGTAAAAAATTCAATTACTAGGGAAACATGGACAGCGTCTCCGCGCGCGCGCTTCCATATTTCCATAGAATTGATTTATTTACGTAAACGCGATCGAGAAGTATTTTGGTGAAGTAAAACTTATACTAAGCGTACTGATCGCCGATTGGGCCAAAATGTTCTTGAGTGACCTCCACGGACCGAAAGACGCAATGTGGGTAGGCCTCCAACAAGATGGAGTGACGGCCTGGGCCCAATTGCATAACAAAGTACAACTAATATTACAAGCGGAACTCTCGCTTCAGTTATATTAACTAGAAAGGGAGTTCCGCTTGTAATATAAGTTGTACTTTGTTATGCAATTGGGCCCTGGTTAAGGTTGCGGGAAGGCGTTAGATGCGGGTGGCGGAGGGCCGGTCTGCTTGACGAACCTTGGGGGAGGCCTATGTTCAGCAATGGACGTCTTTCAGCTGAAATTATGATGATGATGATTTAACTTGCAATGTTTTTATGTTTGCTAAGGATGACCTTAGCAAGTCAAATTTCACCCCTTTCTCGTGATTGGATTGACTTGAGTTTTAGTACAGATATTTAGTTTAGATCACACCATAAGGGCCTGTCCACACAGCGATATTTCACCGCGACTTTTTTTATTCTTAATTCTGTAACACATTGATTCTTATGGACGTAGCCGCACCGGCGTTAAAAACTTCGCTCAAAATCTGTGATTTTATTTAGATTATCGCGGAATATAATACGCCAAAATAAAAACCTCGCAGTGAAATCGCTGTGCGGCCAGAGGCCGTATTGTCTAACGCTTTTGGCGCTTGCCTTCGCTTTCACTATCTCTTTTTGTCAACGTTTTATACCGTTTGACAAAAAGAGATAGCGATTGCGAAGGCAAGCGTCAAAAACGTTAGACAATAAGCCTACAGGCCCTAAGAAGAAAGGAAGAAAGAAGAAATTTAATTAGACACGCGGCAGCGTATCAAGCCAAGTTCAAGCAAAAGGAACTGGCGAAGCAGCGCCGTATGTAATATTCTACGAACCATTTGGAGCCACTTTTGACACTCTCATAACACCGCCTGATTCAATAAATGAAATAACTACCTATATACTTAGGATTTAAAAAATAAGATAAAATAAAAACAAACACAACATGCAACAATCAATCCATGTCACAATGACTCTAGTAAATAATTAAAAAAAAATGGCAGTCATTTATTATTTAAAATTTACTCAAAGATAGTCCATTTTGCTAAGCCCAAAAAGAATTTAAAAAAAAACTATAGGTATAGAGAGAGGTAATAGAGAAACTACAAAAAATCATGTATAATCAAAGACATTTCAAAATACTTGTACAAATTAATTGAGAGGCATCTTAAAAATACATTTATCTATATCAAAAAAAGTAATACTTGAAATGGTAAGTAGCTAATTAGACAATCAATTAAAAAAAATAACAAAAACACAACCAACAAATTGAAAAACATACTAAACTTCACTTCTTTTTCGCTTTTTATGTTGATGGCAAAAACCCCAGTTGACACTAAAACAAATTCTTAAAGAAAGAAAAAAAATTGTTGGGTAGCAGCACAAACCGCATCCACCGCCACCAAAAACGATAACAACAGCAAGCCAACAGTTGATAAACTAGTGCCACTCCGGACGACCGATACTCGGGTTCGACCTGATTTTGTGTGCGTTATTGTTAAAATTTAAAAACACCTAGTGCATGTGCGAGTGTCCAAGTTTCAAAAACGCAACGACTATATCGCACACTGATCGCGAAACACGGATCACACTTGTAGTTTATTCCATTGCAGAGAAGCACCGCAACTCAGCCTTGTAAACAAGCAGTAGCATAGGAGTGGTTTTCAAAAAAATTGTAAACAATTAAGAGATTTAATGAAAATAAAACTTAATGTTACCTAACTTTGTGTTACGAAAGTTACCCATTTTAAACATGAAACTACCGAGACACTCACTCATAGTGAAAATAAACGGATCACTCACGTCAGAAGGGCTATGGATTAGCCCGAAAAATGTCAAATTAAACTCGTTTTAAGACGTGAGTGATCCGTTTATTTTCACTAAAAGTTACCCATATATTTTGTATGACTAACTTTCGTTACACAAAGGAAGCGATCGTGATTTTGTTTTTATTAAGCCCTTAAAACTATGTACACATTTTTTAAAAAACTACTCATGACGAAATCAATGCATGGTAAGTAATATTATCATTTTGGGGATGTCTAAAAAAATTATCAATGGTTTTTACATTTTTCTTGTATAGAAAAGTCAATTATAAGAAACTGATTTCAATATTTTGTTATTTAGTTCACTACTTTTTTCAAAACTAATTATTGAAACTATTTTGGTTGATGATGTCAGATTATAATTGAGGGCTACTACACAGCCAAATTTCTAAATCCATCTATACTTCATTTAATTTAGAATTAGAAACCACAACAACATTATATTGCGGCTCGTGAACTGTAATCTGTTTACAATTTGTACTAGAGTAACAATTGACGACACGCAAATAAAGTGACATTAAAACAATTTTATTTTGCGGCTCCCAGAGTATTGTACTATTTGCTAGGTAAGAAATAGTTGACCAGACGCAATATAATGTTAATTGTGGTTTCTAATCTTCTTAATATAAAAATAAATCGCTGAATGTGTTGCTAAGCGCATAACTTCGCCAAACTCCACCATATTGGATAATTCTTTTTTTGTTGCGTTTGTTATTGTCAGGAGAAGGTTCTTATGAAAGAAACTTAAAAAAAAATTACAACGGGGGCGACGCCGCGGGCATCAGCTAGTTCTAAATAAAATGAAGTATAAATGCGTACGATAAGGCAATCCCTTTTTTGCATAATGGTACACTGTAACTAATGTAACTACCTAGTGTCACTTTACTCGCGCTGTCAAAGTGCTAGATGTCAGACAATAGGTCCAAATCAAACTCCGTAGCTTGATCCCCGCGTAAATTGTGAAGAATTCTAAATAATGCTATTCAACACCGATTAAAGTACAACTTGGACCGTCAACGACATTTACTTCAATGTCAAATGAAGGTCATTGCTAATTTGATATGTAATAAATAAATGCATTACATTATATTAAAACTAGCTGTTGCCCGCGACTCCGTCTGCGAAGAATAGGGGTACGACCTACCGTAGCCTACGACCTATTCTCAGACCTACCGAATTTAGAGAAAAAAGTTTCATAAAATTCGGTCAAGCCGTTTCGGAGGAGTTCGATAACAAACACTGTGACATGAGATTTTTATATATTAGATTAAATAAATACAGAAAACGATTTAAAAAGCATTTATCTCGAAATGGTTTTCGATTGACTACTTATACATTTTACAATTACAAAAAAATAGACAACCTTAATTAAAAATAATCTGAAACTCAAATTAATGTGTCAGTGTAGTGGGGTTTCCTGGTATTTATTCCATTATAAAACTGTACTTCCATACTGTGTTTCCATTATAGCACTGTACGTCGTAAAGTGACGTTCCCTCTGTCAGTTGTTGTTGGTATTTGCAGGCTGCGGCATGGATTGGAAAAACTACCATCGCCTAGACACTATATACGCGTTCCTGGACAGGCTTGCTTGTGAATTCCCTTACCTATGCACCGTTTGCTGCATTGGGAGATCTTATGAGGGACGAGAATTGAAGGTAAACCAAATAATCGGGAAGGTCCCATATTTTGTTCTATGGAACCGATATATTTAGTACGATTTTGAACTCTGTTACTTCAAGATTTCGCAGTTCTATAGGACAAATGAGACATACCAAAATAATCTTAGAAATTTTACCTAAATTGCTTAGTTCCTCATTGTCAGGGATTGTGCAAATCCGCTTATCTACCATAAGCAAATATTACTTATCTGCACTACATATACTTTTATAGGGAATGGTTTTTCACTTCATATATTTGTTTCGTTTAAACGAATTTAGAGTAAAATTGGCTAAATTTGTCAGATACGCGATGGATGTGTATGCAGGTACTGTCCTGGACGATTTGAAATTTACCATGAGCTTTACGGTAAAGGAAAACATCGTGAGAAAATCTGTACACAAGTTCGTTCCAAGCCCTCTTATCTTGAGAGGAATCCTGTGTCCTGGGAGAATAACAATGCGACGCAAGAAACTTACCAACGCACTTATTATATTTCCAAGACAGTTCAATACGCAGAATTTGACTAAAACATAATTTCCAGCTCCTCAAGATCTCAAATGGCAGTTGCAATAACGAAGGAGTCTGGATGGACGGCGCCATTCATGCGCGGGAGTGGATCAGCGCCGCCGTGGTCACGTACATCGCCGACCAACTAGTACGCAATTTCGATTCGCAGCCCGAATACGTCACCAATAAGGACTGGTGAGTTGAATATCGTCGGGGATAGTGCAAATCCGCTTATCTACTATACCGAAATACTGCGTGTCTGCACTATGAACTAGTTTATACTTAACTAGCTTTTGCCCGCGGCTTCGCTCGCGTGTACCACGAGTATTCCAAAGATCTAAGATACCAAGCAAGCAAGCATGCACGCAAGCAAGCAAGCGTGCATGAAAGCGTGCAAGTAAGCGTGCAAGCAAGTGTGCAAGCAAGCCCGACTAAACTTCAGGTAGATACGGTCCTTTACAGTATTTCTTTATATACAATGTTTTTCACTAATTCGGAAGCGGGCACTAAAATAACCAGGCTTGTTAATAATATAAAACCTATTATTACTTCCCCTGTCCTGCATTAGGTATAATTCAATGTTTTCTTACCTTCTACGGAAACTTGAGTAACTATTAGCATTGATATTATACATATTATAGTATTTTGTAAAGGTGTTGTGTGAACTAACCGCTAAGGAGTTATACCCTCCATCATCAGCTCATCTGAATAACCAGAAAGAATACAACTAAAGTTCTATATGTGCATATGATATATAAAGAAACTTCCTAAAACTCCTAACCGTTAAGGAGTTTAACCTTCCATCATCAGCTCACCCGGATAACCTGAAAGAATACAACAATCGGTCTATACGTACCAAAAAATATCCTCAACTCCTAACCGTTAAGGAGACTTACCTTCCATCATCAGCTCATCAACATGAGATGATGTCTACCAGACGCACACACTTAAATAGCTTGAGAAAATATATAAAAAACGTAATGCGTGCCTACAAAATTTGAGGGTTGCCCTCGATTTCCTAGATATTCCGTCATCAGATCCTGATTTGGTGACAATGGGACCATCTCAGGAGTATATTGTATTCTTTCGAATAAAAAAATAATTTTTATAATCGGTCCACAATTGACCGAGAAATCGGTGAACATACCTACATAAAAAAATACATAAAGTGGAATGCATAACCTCCTTTTTTTTAAGTCGGTTAAAGAACCCTTTGCGGCCTACTTACAGCATAAACTTATGAATTTTGAAATTTTAGCTTACAACCAGTAAAACGCAAAATCCCGTTTTTTCCCGTTCCCGTTAGAATTTCGGGAAATGCTTTCTTAATGCTCCTCTACACTCCCCAAGGAACCCACTTGCCAAATTTCAGCTTTCTATGACCAGTAAAACGAAAAATCACGTTTTTCCCGTTCCCGTGGGAATTTTGGAAAGTCCTCTCTCAATGCTCCTCTACACTCCCCAAACAACCTACATGCCGAATTTCAGCTTTCTACGACCAGTAAAACGAAAAATCCCGTTTTTTCCCGTTCCCGTAGGAATTTTGGAAAGTCCTCTCTCAATTCTCCTCTACACTTTCCAAGCAACCTAAATGCCGAATTTCAGCTTTCTACGACCAGTAAAACGAAAAATCTCGTTTTTTTCCGTTTCCATGGGAATTTTGAAAAGTCCCCTCCTAATCCTCCTGTACTCTCTCCAAGCAACCTAGGTGCCGAATTTCAGCTTTCTACGACCAGTAAAACGAAAAATCCTGTTTTTTCCTTATCCCGTGGGAATTTCGAAAAATCCTTAAAACTGTTTTTTACTATTATAATTACCTACTTCTATGCCAAATTTCAAGAGTCTAGTAATTATAGTTCATAGGATCCCGTTGAACTGAATATATAAATCCCGTTTTTTCCTTATCCCGTGGGAATTTTGAAAAATCCTGAAATTAATGTTTTAACTAATATAATACCTACTTGTGTATCAAATTTGAAGAGTCTAGTTATTATAGTTACTGAGATAGGGTCACTCGGAATCGAATTTATAAATCCCATTTGTTCCCGTTCCCGTGGGAATTCCCAAAAATCCTTCCTTAGTGGATGCCTACATTGTATAAGGTATCTATGTGCAAAATTTCAAGTCTCTAGGTCAAGTGGTTTGGGCTGTGCGTTAGTTTATTTAGACACTTCAACCCCATCGCACCCCATCCAGGGAGATGGTATTTTACGTCCGCCACGTTGGATTTTAAAACCGTTGTTGTTTTCATAACCTGAAACCCGATAAACCATAGAAACAACACCCATGTTGATTTTCAGGCTTTGTCACCCCTTTTCCCCCTTTTAGGGGTTGAATTCTCAAAAAACCTGAAACACGTGTTTACTCATTTATCATTAGGAGTACTTCTGTGAAGTTTCGAATAAAATAGTCGAACGAATCTTGTTTCCCCATACAAACTTTGGACCCCCGTTTCACCCCCTTAGGGAGTGAATTTTGAAAAATCCTTTTTTAGTGCACCCCTAGACCTTATAAGGAACCTACATGCCAAATTTGGAATCTCTAGGCCCAGCGGTTTGGGCTGTGCGTTGATATGTCAGTCAGTCAGTCAGTCAGTCAGTCAGTCAGTCAGTTTCTTCTTTTATATATATAGATTTTACAGGGGATGGTTTGCACTTCATATTTTTTTAATTAACGAATTTGGAGTAACAATTGGCTAAATTTGTGAGACACGCAGAATCAACCAATGCTAGTTAAGCGGATTTGCACTATCGCCGATGATATCAAACACATTTTATACATAGATTCCACCTTGCTCTCTTTACAATATGAAACGAAATATCCTTATTTTTGGGATTAGTTTTGTGATTTTTATATGATCCCGCAAACGTTGTTTTGCCATATACCACCTAGGGGTATAAAAAATAGTTTACAACCTATTCTCAGACCTACCGAATATGGAGAAAAAAAATCATAAAAATCGGTCAAGCCGTTTCGGAGGAGTTCAGTAGCAAACACCGTGAAACGAGATTTTTATATATTAGATTTTGTGACAGTTTGTATGGTTCATCACAAAACTGACCCAAAAAATTGTATGTATGGAAAATTACGGTCATTTTTAGGGTTCCGTAGCCAAAGGGTAAAAACGGGACCCTAATACTGAGACTTCGCTGTCCGTCCGTCTCTCTGTCTATCTGTTTGTCTGTCCGTCTGTCAACAGGCTGTATCTCATGAACCGTGATAGCTAGACAGTTGAAATTTTCACAGATGATGTATTTCGGTTGCCGCTATAACAACAAATACTAAAAAACGGAATAAAATAAATATGGGGTCTCCCATTACAACTAACGTGATTTTTTTGCCGTTTTTATAAATAATGGTACGGAACCCTTCGTGCGCGAGTCCGAAACGCAAAAGCCGGTTTTTAATTATTAAAATCAATCAACGCTCTTAACTCTGGGTAAGAAATACGTTAGGAAATTGGATCTGTTTATCAATTGGTTGCCATTTACTTTTAGGTACATTCTTCCAGTGGTGAATCCCGATGGATATGAGTTCACGCACACATGCGACCGCATGTGGCGTAAGAACCGAGCGCGATACGGTGAATGTATTGGAGTCGACCTCAACAGGAACTTCAGGTTGGTAAGCTGTGCGTACGGTCAGCCAAGAAAGTGGTCTACCAGTTTTGACAAAAGTTTCTATGAGATCTAAATATCGCTAAGGTTGACTTTTCGAACCGTGTTAAGACACTAGTAACTGTCATCATAATATTATTGTAAAGGTATAAGTTGGCAGCCGACTCCACGCAGCAGCAGCAGACGACGTGTCGTTGCGTCATGTCGCCACGACACGTCGTTGCGTCCTGTCGCTGCAGTCATGATTTTGGACCAGACTGCAGACGGCAACAGCAGACGGCATCAAATGGTTCCGGGAGTTCCGTGAAACAAGATGTCGGACGTGTTCGAGAATAGTGATGGCTGCAGTTTTTTTATATCTTTTATTAGAAGAGGAAGAAGATGCTGATGACTTGTTTTTATTATACAGAAGAAGACGAAAAGCCACACGTCCTATAATTTATTGAATCAGGCGTTACTTTGCGGAGGTCCATATTAATGAACTAAAACAATTACTTTGCTCACCCGCGACCTTACAATAGTTACGTTTATGCAAGAAATGTGCGTTCATGCAGTTCCTCCACCTCCAGACTGTACGAACACACACAAATCACATAAACACAACCATCACCACCACCAAGCTACACTGACGCGTTTCGAACTCAACCAGAGCTCATCTATGCTGAAATGCAAAGCAAGTGAGGGATGTGTTGGGCCATCTGATTTATGAGTTTATCTTCTTCAGAATTGGAGATTTTAATTTTGAAATTAAGTTCGCTCGACGTGTCTAGACACAGGGCCTGACCGTCAGGCGACAGTGTCGTCTGCCGCTCGACGACGCGTCGCTTGCTTCGTGTCGCTAGCTACGGAGAGAATTTCATAGCAATAGGTACATAGAAACCAGTAGTGTCGCGACCACTTGTCGTCTGCTGCTGCTGCGTGGAGTCGGCTGCCAACTTATACCTTGGGAAAATTTACCTCGTTGTATCATGACGTACAAATGAACTTCAACCGTAAGGTGGTAGACCATATCTTTGGTGAATTGTACCTATTGTATAGTCGATCTAGCTAGACATTCCTTTGCCACCATGAAGTTCAATGTCATTTGTATGACTTCATTAAATAATGGACTGATTCAGGGGTTACTTTGCCCATATCAAAGAACTACATTAGCCGTGTGATTTCGTCCTGAAATTCTTCACCAGTTCCTCCGTAGCTCTGTGGATTGACATATGTTAAGATTGCAGCAGTCCTACAAGTTACAAGTAGCAAATCTATTTATTTTACAGTAATTTAAAGCTCCCTTTTCTATTGCGTTTCACTTAGATACATTCCAAACAAGACTGCAGTGATTAAAAGAGTATAACAAATAATAATTAAAAGGGTCGATCAAATTTTCTTTGTCACTCGTTGCTATAATGACGGTCTCCTGAGTAACTCTTTAAACCGTAAGTTTATCTGATTAAAATTTGCCAAACATGCACTTTTGTGGTAGTTTTAAACCCCTTCTACAATTGGTCATCTAATAAGCATGTTAGTTAATGTGACACAACATTTCTTCTAATCAAACTGTACTACTTTTGTCCCCTCGCTGACGGGACAGAATAACAACAAGAAATAGTTGATCCACCCAAAAACTTAAACTTACTTACTTTTGCTAGCCCGCGACTCCGTCTGAGAAGAAATTGTTTATGGCTATTTCGCGGGAATATTGCAATTTTCCGAGATGAAAAGTAGGTATCCAAATGTTAATCCAGGTTATAAACTATCTGTGTGCCAAATTTCATCAGAACCCATCTAACGTTTTAGCGTGACAGAGCAACAAACATCCATACAAACTTTCATGTTTATAATATCAGTAAGATTTTAGTAATATCTCGTGCAAACAACAGATATCTGAAGAATTTCACTGAGATCTTTTGCTGTATCTTTCTAAAATGTAAAAATCTCGTGTCACAGTGTTTGTTATCGAACTCCTCCGAAACGGCTTGACCGATTTTTAAGAATTTTTTTGTTTATATTTGTTAGGTCTGAAAATAGGTCGTAGGGAATTTTTACCTCTTTTTTTATTCGTCGCAGACGGAGTCGCGGCCAACAGCTAGTATTTTTATAAAAAGCTTACCACATGTTTATCCTTTCAGTTTTGGTTGGGGAGAGAAGGGGGAAGAAGGCTCATCTGATGACCCTGGTAACATATTTTTCCGAGGACCGAAGCCTTTTTCTGAGTGTGAAACTATTGCCGTGAAGGTAATAAACATTTCGTCAATATACAAACTCAAACAAATTTCTTCTACTTTTTATTTTTAGTAGGCAGAACTCATAGTTGACAAATAGGTCCCATACGTTTCTCTGTATTCTTTCCGTTGACCGCATAATCCATTCGAATTATAGTGTTTAAATGGGTTGAAGTTTTTGATCGTGTAATGACAGATTGGTTTAGGTAAGGTTAAGTTTATTTTATAATAGCTTCTTGCCCGCGATTTCGTACGCGTAGAAGACAGTAACGTTAGTTTTTTTTTAATGAAAATTGGCACACAGGTTGTTTATTACATGGATTAAAACATAGGATAATTCAGAGAAAATTTATTCTATAGAAAGTTACACTGTCCCTGATTGGAACAGGCTGCTGTTACCCCGGGAAAGCGCCTGCGGGATAGGAAGAAGTAAATTCTATAGAAAACTACACTGTCCCTGATTGAGACCGGCTTATTTTATCCCAGGAAAATGCAAAAATTTCTCGTGGGATAGAAAGAAGTGAATTCAACTTCGGAGCTGATTTTAGAAATTCTTTGACTAATAGAAAGTGTAACACTTCTCCCCAGTGCTTATCAAAAATGAATGAAAAACCCTGAAGTAATTAGCGTTCGTATTTATAGCTACCTAACTCTTCAATAATTGGCCAAAATAAATGTGATCGTCTAGTTTTTAAAATAGGACCCTCTATTACGTTGTGTTGTGTTATAAAATAAGTGGATAAATCAAGATAGTTCAGAGTTAAGTGATGATAGTTAATAATATTATTATATCCTGCCAAATGCTAAATGAATCACCATTCCAATTGCAGCGCTGTCCTCCGACTTCAGAACAAAATGTATGACTTACAAATTGATAAGTTTTTGGCCCTACCCTAAAAACCCCCTACCTCAAAAAGGCCTTTCAATGAACGCCAACTTGTGTATTTCATATTAAATAGGCTGTGTTATAGCCAAACTTACACAATTTAACACTCATTCTGGATGGGGAATGACCGCGACCCAAAATATATCAGTGTCCTTTTATACCAGGTCAATCATTCATCCATACAAAAAAAAAATGCAATTCATGCAAATTATGCTTATTTAAATAACGCTTGAAATTACGCTTCCCTACTTCGAAAGCTGCCGCGGATGTCTGTGTCAAAGAGCTAGAGGGTGTTGACGAGTTGTACAAGGTGACCTGAATACCATTTAAATGAATATGATAAGTACTTTTTCTGTGAACTCCTGCAAAGGATACAGCTTTAAAACTAGTCTTCACACAAGACGCAGACGGTCATGGGTCGAAAAGCCAAAGACGATGTACCTCAGAGACACTAGTAAAAATCATAAACACCCAAATGACTCAGGGCTTGTGTGTGTACCTAGTGTGTGTGAAGAACCCAAATTAATGAGTTCTAGTGTGTGTCGTATTGCTGTCCGGTATATCCAGGAGCTAGTCTCAGCCAAATAACCTTCTAGCATGTGTGTTAGCTAGTGTGTGTGTGAATTAATTAAAATGTGGTGTGTACCTAGTGTGTGTGTTGTGTGATGTTGTGCAGTGTAAGAGAAAAGTGTGTGTATAGTGTAAAAGTAATACCTACTAAGACCTCTAGATTGACACAGACTAGAATCAAATAAGCAATACTACGCGTGACACAGTAATCCAGAGAAATGCCAGGTTGAGTGAAAGTGATGTAGAATAATGATTGAGATAATACACTCTTCCCTTTACTCCACCGAAATCACAGTGACACCTTAAAATTAGATGTATTTAATGCACTCAAACATGCTCTCAATCATACAAAATATTAGTAAAATAAGATGAAACGAAGCTCTGCTTTTGACTTTGTGTCAAAACACGCCGAAAACGAAAACAACCGGCGAATAACTATAAAATAGCCTAATCAAATAAGACTATACCTAATAACTTTAGAAAACCTGTATTAAAGGAAGAAATGGAATAACCAGCCGTCCGCTCGTAGTATCTATAAACCTACTTACTATTGTCAGCCTACAACCTATAAACCAAGTTAAATTAGCTAAAATACCTAGCAATACTAGTCGATCGCTCGCCCCTACTATCTGAATAATAAAAACACCTTATTAAATTAAGTGAATTAAACAATAAGTTTTAATCAAATGAGTTTAAGTTATATTTAGTTTAATTTAAGTTTTTATAGTTTGTTTAATAGAGAATAACCTAGAGTTATAATGGAAGAAAATTTAGTCAAGTCTTATTTTAATTTTATAGCACTAATAAAAAATATATATATCCTAAAACTTAGCTGCCGTTAGTATGTTCAATCCTGCTGCGTCTCAGGTATTGCGAGATCGAGAAATCTCGACCTGCCTCACGAATACGAAAGTCTAGTCCCACAAAATAATCACTACACTACGCACTATATTTTTAATAAGTCGACGTATTAATACGATCGAAATCGGACTTCGCTCTCGTATATTTTATCGTTTTAATTTGAATGAATAAAAATCACAAACACTAACTTTATGCTATGAATCTATTTTTAAACGCATATGTGAATAAAAACATGTTAGCGTTCCGGAATCCAACTAACTCCAAACAAAGCTCTCCCTGCCCTATCCCTTCTACACAGCCTATATTAAAAAAAATCACTACGTCTTTGGATTTCGAAAATATTCCACAAACTCATAAATCTATAACTTTATTAGCCCACTTGAGCCAAAATTTAACACGGCCGGTCTCACGCACTTGAAGACATAAATCGTCACACTTAAAATCAAAATTCTGGGACCTCTCAGAACACTTGAAAACTATGCAATAAATCTAGGTTCTTTACGATGTTATTTTTTTTATGCGTCAACAAGGCAAGTAAATATATTTTGATATAGGTGCGTTATATATAAATTCATAATACTGTTATCACGCTTGGATAGCGTCGGTTACAGAACGCCCCTAAGATGACGAAGCATTTTGCATTTGAAGAATTTAAAAATATTGAGGAATCTTGAATAGGATTAACTGAAATAATTAATACTCGTCCTATTAACATAAATATTCATTTACTTTAGTGTCAAATTATATCCTAGTTTTATTATCGCTTCGCTAGTAAGTAATGACATTCCTACTTTACACATTAGGTCTTATGTTATGTCCTAATATTTCCAACACTTGTCATACCTACTAAAGTCTAGTAAGTAATAATAGTGCCCGCCTTAGGTTTTGAAAAAAAGCAACCTTATGTATTTAAGCCAGTCATACATACATACTCACTTTAATACGGTAATTCCCTAGTTCATCTCACCAAACAAGGTCATACATTACATACATGAATACTTCTAAACCAACAAAAATTATAATTATGAAGCGCAATTCTAGTGTTTACTTATTCCTAATTATAACTCAATGTTGTATTGTCTTGCCAAAACCAAATCAAATCACACATACATACTTTAATTTCTGGGAACCTTCTTGTATACATTAAATAATGTATCTAATTCAAGATTCATTAATTATTGTCAAAGTCTTCCTATCCTGCATACAACTCAAAATGTAATGTTAGTACTAACTAACACCATGGCAATCAAAAGAAATTTTGATTGATTTAAAACTATGCATTTGCCCTGTGATAAACTTAATTTCTATCATTAAACATATTTTACAACAAACATATCATACACACTTAATAAAAAAAAATATTTACCGTAATCAAAGCTTAAAAAAAATGCGTTACTAACATAAATAATAATAATTATATCCGTAGCAGAGAACCAAAGCGAAAGTACTGCAGTTTATTGATGTGAACCCCGTACAATGCAACGCGGGCATTATTTAATAATAATTTGTCAATTACAATTACTCAAAAGAAAAATAACCGCTAAAGTACGTATTTAAAAACACGATTATACTATTCAAAATTAGATGAACTAATAAACATCATAATGATGAATACCTAAGAAACAATCTAGCATGAAATAAACTAACGGTTAATAAACATCTGCTTCAAGTAAAATAGTACGGGAATCGAACCCGCTTGCACTGTGATGTAGTACATAAGATATAGCTTATGTTTATCTAATCATCATGTCTTTATTATCATCATCATCATTTCAGTCATGTAAGACGTCCACTGCTGGACATAGGCCTCCCTAATTGATACAAAATCTTTAGATTTTGAAACGGTTGGTATCTAATAAACGCTTGACGTCATAACTCCAACTACACTGAAAACTAATTTCCCTTGAAATTTACGCCCCTAGACCATTAAATTTAAATGTCACATAAAAAAAATCGAATTAACACAATAACCTTTAAAAAATATATAACGCAGGACTCGAACCCACGTTCTTGTGTTACAATCAATTATTCTAACGTATACAATTTTTACGACACAAAAACAGACCAAAATAGTATAGCATACTAAGTTCAAATAAAATTATTAAAGAGGTCGAACCCATACTTAGGATTTCACTTATCTTATTAATACACAGGGTTAGTATAAGCACTTACAATAAAATTTACACGGGAATCGAACCCATGAATAACATTGATTACTAACTTATTTTCACGCTAGTCAATAAGCAGGTAATTAACTAAAATGGGCTAGAAATTCACGCCCCTAAAATATTATCTCTTAATATAATCCAATACGACCCATTTATATTGCAGTTCCTTAATTAAATTAATGTTTACTAAACCGAATCTATCGATATTTGGCACCTTTTGATACCTTTCTCATAAACATTTAGATAAAACTGTCGTAGGGATCGAACCTACGGACGTGGGATTATATTATAATTGTGGCGAAATTTTAACCCGTTATAACATATTCACATAAGTTATTGTGGGAGTCGAACCCACAAACAGGCAAGGCTTTACGTATAAATTCCACCAAATACCAGACAGTAAACTAGTCAAAATTCTAACAAAATATTCTTATACGTTGTAATTCTTATAAGATTCATATCTTATAAGAATTGTAAGTTCACACTAACATGTAGTAACCCGAATTCTTTAATTAAGTATTTGAACCATAATAGTCCAAATTTTAATGACTTAAAATCCTACGGTCACGGCATCAACTGTAACACTTCTCCCCAGTGCTTATCAAAAATGAATGAAAAACCCTGAAGTAATTAGCGTTCGTATTTATAGCTACCTAACTCTTCAATAATTGGCCAAAATAAATGTGATCGTCTAGTTTTTAAAATAGGACCCTCTATTACGTTGTGTTGTGTTATAAAATAAGTGGATAAATCAAGATAGTTCAGAGTTAAGTGATGATAGTTAATAATATTATTATATCCTGCCAAATGCTAAATGAATCACCATTCCAATTGCAGCGCTGTCCTCCGACTTCAGAACAAAATGTATGACTTACAAATTGATAAGTTTTTGGCCCTACCCTAAAAACCCCCTACCTCAAAAAGGCCTTTCAATGAACGCCAACTTGTGTATTTCATATTAAATAGGCTGTGTTATAGCCAAACTTACACAATTTAACACTCATTCTGGATGGGGAATGACCGCGACCCAAAATATATCAGTGTCCTTTTATACCAGGTCAATCATTCATCCATACAAAAAAAAAATGCAATTCATGCAAATTATGCTTATTTAAATAACGCTTGAAATTACGCTTCCCTACTTCGAAAGCTGCCGCGGATGTCTGTGTCAAAGAGCTAGAGGGTGTTGACGAGTTGTACAAGGTGACCTGAATACCATTTAAATGAATATGATAAGTACTTTTTCTGTGAACTCCTGCAAAGGATACAGCTTTAAAACTAGTCTTCACACAAGACGCAGACGGTCATGGGTCGAAAAGCCAAAGACGATGTACCTCAGAGACACTAGTAAAAATCATAAACACCCAAATGACTCAGGGCTTGTGTGTGTACCTAGTGTGTGTGAAGAACCCAAATTAATGAGTTCTAGTGTGTGTCGTATTGCTGTCCGGTATATCCAGGAGCTAGTCTCAGCCAAATAACCTTCTAGCATGTGTGTTAGCTAGTGTGTGTGTGAATTAATTAAAATGTGGTGTGTACCTAGTGTGTGTGTTGTGTGATGTTGTGCAGTGTAAGAGAAAAGTGTGTGTATAGTGTAAAAGTAATACCTACTAAGACCTCTAGATTGACACAGACTAGAATCAAATAAGCAATACTACGCGTGACACAGTAATCCAGAGAAATGCCAGGTTGAGTGAAAGTGATGTAGAATAATGATTGAGATAATACACTCTTCCCTTTACTCCACCGAAATCACAGTGACACCTTAAAATTAGATGTATTTAATGCACTCAAACATGCTCTCAATCATACAAAATATTAGTAAAATAAGATGAAACGAAGCTCTGCTTTTGACTTTGTGTCAAAACACGCCGAAAACGAAAACAACCGGCGAATAACTATAAAATAGCCTAATCAAATAAGACTATACCTAATAACTTTAGAAAACCTGTATTAAAGGAAGAAATGGAATAACCAGCCGTCCGCTCGTAGTATCTATAAACCTACTTACTATTGTCAGCCTACAACCTATAAACCAAGTTAAATTAGCTAAAATACCTAGCAATACTAGTCGATCGCTCGCCCCTACTATCTGAATAATAAAAACACCTTATTAAATTAAGTGAATTAAACAATAAGTTTTAATCAAATGAGTTTAAGTTATATTTAGTTTAATTTAAGTTTTTATAGTTTGTTTAATAGAGAATAACCTAGAGTTATAATGGAAGAAAATTTAGTCAAGTCTTATTTTAATTTTATAGCACTAATAAAAAATATATATATCCTAAAACTTAGCTGCCGTTAGTATGTTCAATCCTGCTGCGTCTCAGGTATTGCGAGATCGAGAAATCTCGACCTGCCTCACGAATACGAAAGTCTAGTCCCACAAAATAATCACTACACTACGCACTATATTTTTAATAAGTCGACGTATTAATACGATCGAAATCGGACTTCGCTCTCGTATATTTTATCGTTTTAATTTGAATGAATAAAAATCACAAACACTAACTTTATGCTATGAATCTATTTTTAAACGCATATGTGAATAAAAACATGTTAGCGTTTCGCGTTCCGGAATCCAACTAACTCCAAACAAAGCTCTCCCTGCCCTATCCCTTCTACACAGCCTATATTAAAAAAAATCACTACGTCTTTGGATTTCGAAAATATTCCACAAACTCATAAATCTATAACTTTATTAGCCCACTTGAGCCAAAATTTAACACGGCCGGTCTCACGCACTTGAAGACATAAATCGTCACACTTAAAATCAAAATTCTGGGACCTCTCAGAACACTTGAAAACTATGCAATAAATCTAGGTTCTTTACGATGTTATTTTTTTTATGCGTCAACAAGGCAAGTAAATATATTTTGATATAGGTGCGTTATATATAAATTCATAATACTGTTATCACGCTTGGATAGCGTCGGTTACAAAAGCTTGTAGTATATAATTTCTTACTAACAATTTCTATCGTGTTTTAGCTTCCTTGTCGTATCTTTTTCACGTCCTGTTGATAATCTTAGATTTATTGGAACTACGTCACTTTCGTTTCTGTTGGTTCCTGCAACGTTACGAAAGCTAATTAACACAAATTCACTTGGTTTTCACTACGTATCTTCACGTTACAATCACTTTTTGAATCGTCGTTGATGGGCTTTACCCTTATTGGCCCTTTTCTATGTTTTACGGTGTATCTAGAGATTCGGGCTTCTTTTTTGCGGGCGCTGGTGCGCACTACTTTTTCCTGTAAATTATACTCCACATTTATTGCCTAATTATTTCGCTCGGCGTAAATGTTATGGTCTTGAAAGTAAAAACTGGCATGTTTTGACAAGCTTGTTTATCCGGTTGTCATGACAATTATTTTCGATTTTCATTCCAGAAAAGAATACTTTAGATCAAACCTCCCTGTAAAAACATTGTTTACTCTTGGCCACGAGCACAAAATTGCTTTTAGTTTAAAATTTTGTGCGTTTTTATTTCCGAGTCGCCCTTGAAGCCCGAATCTCTAGAGAAACCGTCAAACATAGAAAAGGGCCAATAAAGGTAAAGCCCATCAACGACGATTCAAAAAGTGATTGTAACGTGAAAATACGTAGTGACCAAACCAAATGAATTTGTGTTAATTAGCTTTCGTAACGTTGCAGGAACCAACAGAAATGAAAGTGACGTAGTTGCAATAGTTCTAAGATTATCAACAGGATGTGAAAAAGATACGACAAGGAAGCTAAAACACGATAGAAATTGTAAGTAAAAAATTATATATACTACAAGCTACACTATCCCTAATTGATATAGGCTAATTTTTCCTACGGAAAATGAAAAATTTTGCATTTGCGAGAATTTCGCATTTTCCCGAAGAAAAAGTACCTAGCCTATGTTAATTAAGTATAGTGTAGCTTGCTACTGACGAAATTTTTTTTAAAATCGTTTCATAAGTTTCAGAGATTACTCACTAAAAACAAAGAAACAATAATAATTAGATATTTCCCTATCCCCTGTAAATTTCAAAGAATTCTTCCTTGGTGCACCTCTACGATACCTCTATGTATGCCAAATTTCACGTCTCTATCACCAGCGTGAGCTGTGCGTTGTTTGTCAGTCAGTCAGTCACGGTACTGTATTATATGTTAGGTACGAGTATAATCCTGTAAAGTTGTCAAATTCAGAGAAAATTGTATCACATCAAGTGACTATTGTATTTTGTTCAGTATTCTTTTCAAGCTTTTTATATGTAGTTAGGTATATACCGTTGTTGTCGGTCCCTAAAGACCCTAACTAAATGCTCCTCTCAATGCAAAGTTTGACTGGTAGAGGTCCCTTAAAGGGATAAGTTTGTCCTTCCACGTGTATCTCAACGTTTGTTTTGTGTTTATTTCATTATTTTTAAACAGTAAAAGGTTTTCATACTTAGATACGTACCCGTAAACGTATTGGACATAGACAGGACTCGTTTTCAGATATTTTCGAACAACTTGGCCACTCAAATGTATATCAAAATGACGCCGACTGTACCCCTGTTACATATTTATATTTTCATTATTTTTCAGCGGAAAATCATGGAATGCGGCTCGCGTTTCAAGGCGTTCCTCTCGTTTCATAGTTATGGCGAGGTCATTATCTTCCCTTGGGGCTATACTGGCGAGCCCTGTTCAGACTATGTGGAATTGCTCGAAGGAGGCACCGCTATGGCTAAGGTATGTACACTTACGAGCAAAAATAACTATAATATAGGCTGGGATGATTATCATGATGATGATGATCAAATGTTTATCTTTTATTTCCAGTCTATTTACAACACATGCGGTCATACTTACAAAGTAGGTAGCACAAAGGATCTCATGTACTACGCCGCAGGCACCAGCATCGACTGGGCATACGGCTGCGCCAATATCCCCTACAGCTACATGGTTGAACTTCGAAGCAAGGAGCATCGGTTCCTCCTGCCCAAGGAGGAGATTCTCTGCGCATCATCAGAAATCTTCTGCGGTGTCAAAACTCTGATGGCTTTCATCGACAGGAGATGTGCACCAGTACGACGAACCCCGTCATGTTGTTCCTTCAAAAGTATTTGTTCAAGAGAGTAGATTTGTTTGCAATATTATAAATCGTAGTTTCGTGTAATTTTATAACCTTAATAGCGCCTTTATGCGGTGTAGTATTTTGCGTTTCATGTGTCTCTTGCATTGTGTATCATAAAGAACATTCGGTTCAGAGGACGATTTCTTCTATGTACGAAGTAAAACATAGTAAGGAAGAAGCTATATTTAAATAGTATAAATATAATGGTATATAAAATACTAGACCGCATAGAGGCGACGTAAGGATCATTCTAGAAGAGCAAAATAAAACAATGTTACCGCATTTTACTATGATTAACGATGTTGCATTGGAAACAAATGTATAATCTTGAACAACACAGAATGAATTTACTTAGGTACCTATAGAATTGTCATTCTAACAACTATGAAATTTTATATGTAAAAAAAATCGATGTCAGAGTAATGCTAGGCTGCACAATAAGCTTGGCAATTTTATCAAATGTTGCTCGAGATATTCTTCAAATTGGAGTAGTTAGATAAATAGCGACATAACGAATCCCGTGCTTACTTGCTGTTTAGTATAGCATGTTTCTCGCTTGTCATATAATGCTAGCTAAAAAGAGACGGACGTAGCGAGCAAGTGGAGATAGTTCATTCATCTCTGCAGGTTTTCGCGAAAGAGTTTAAGTTTCTAGAGTATTATAAATAGGTTAACACAAACATTTTGATTGCCAAACTCTGTGGAAAGTTTGGGAATGGCTGTGAAACCAAATGATTATTTTTTCTAACACCTTGCCTTAATTTATGTTTCTATTATTTATTGATCTTATTTATACTCAATACTTTACCGGATTTTACTCAATAAACCATGACATTTTAATGTACTTTTACATACATTTTAATAACTTCGCAATTATAAATTAAAATCAATTAACCAGGCACTATGGACTTTTATTTTTGACTGCGCACATTCAATTTTGACAATTTGCCAAGATAATCGATCGTATAGATTTACTAAAAATTACGTGAGGTTTTGCAGTCAGGCGTATTGTCCGCTGCGTAAACTTAATGCAATCAGAGTTAATTCACCCAGGATTTATTCATCCGTAATTCAGTTAAAACTTACAAATTCGATAAATTAGCCGAAAAGTACTTTGACAAACAATGGTGGACCATTCTCACAGATAATAGGTACAGCTTTGTTTCATGGAAAAGTTGTTTGTCATTATGATATGACCATAACCAAAGGTTGCAACAACAGCAGATAAATGAGTTTCCTACTGTACACACGCATATCATTTGGCTAATTATAATATTAATAACATTTTCTCAATAAATGCGACACCTATATTCAAGCGACGCATTCCAACTGTACCTAATAATGGAACCGATCCACACCTTTCTCGCGCCACGCCCTCAAAATGACCTGCAGTAATTAAAAATTCAATTACACACGCTAATTAAGTAAACAAATAATATTTCAATAACTTTATTTACACATTTTTGCATTATCTTATAATACAGTCAACAATTTCGTTAAACATTACAATTGAAGTTCACATTCATTTATCTAACGTAAAACACTTTCTATCGCTATATTAAACCTTGAAAGTCACTGGGCCGCGGCCCATGCTTCATAAAGTCACTCCGGACGGTAGTAGAGCCGAACACCAAAGTCTTCCTGTATTTGTCACGTTAAACGAAATAAAAATGTCTAATACGGACGCCACACGTCTACCGGTCTTCGCTCAGAGGTGGTAAGTGCTTTGCTCCGCGTTCGAACTCCTTGTTCCGCCCATTCTGGTGACGCTGGTCTTTTCTTGCCTACGCTGGAAGGCGTGGAAGTTGCTTCTTCTTCTCTTTCTGGACTGGAGTGATTGGAATCCTCTTGAGGTTGTGGTGGTCGCAGCCACCAATCGTAGCCGCCGTAGAGTTGTGAGTATAACCACGCTGGTGGGGTGGGTAGGAGGGGTGAGTTTAGGAACAGTTGAGCGGCTAAAGCGCTATGGAAGAGGCTTGAATGCGCAGCAGGGAGGGGTTGGAGGGGTTTTCTGGATCTTGTAACGGAGGTAAAGGCGCCAGGGCGGTCGTCGGGAGGTGGACTGCAAGACGCCGTAACGGAAATGTCGTCACTTTGAGGTGAGCTGGGACGTGACGTGGCAGGACTCGTAGTGCTGTGAGCACGCATTGTGGTCGGGTTGTCTGATGTTACATCTGTAAAAGACAATTCTGTTACAGACATTGGAACGTTAAGCGCTTAAGGGTATTATTATAGGTAGCAACTTTGCATGTTGTCGTCTTTGGTGACATATATGGAAGAAACAGTAAAACTTCAATAGAAACCCTGACTAATCATAAGACTGCCCAAGAAGGAGTGTATTGAAATGCTTAAAGACATTGGTCTTTCCAGTAATTGTGTAGCACTATCTTACCTGTGTCATGCGGCGGGGGTGCGTGCGGCTGCGTGTGCGCCGGAGGCAACACGTGTGGCGTAAAGTGCGCATGCCCGGGCAGTAGGGGAGGGGGGTAGTGCCGCGCCAGCGCCCCCCACTCGCCGCTCGGCAACCCGGCGAGCTGGTGGGCTATGCCTGGTGACAAATTTGCAATACCTATGAGTTAACTTGACACAAAGTATCATTACTTATTTTATTAATACCTCTCGTTTGCCGTAACACAGATCTGCGCCAGAGTTAAGGCTACATTCCTGTATTTTTATTTTAATCTGTAATATTGGTATTATCAGACATAAATGAGACGCCAAAGTGATATTTACGTAGTAAGTAAGGTACAGTCAAGGTCATGAATATTATGTACGTTACCAACCAAGGCGTCAAAAATATCTATACAACTCTATGCTTCTAACCATAAGGTTGGTGTTTGCATATACATATTTGACGCGATAGCTGTATAGATATATCGACTATACATACCTACTCGTAAGGTAAAGTAGTACATAAGGTTCAAAGTAGCTTTAGTTTGGCTAGGCTTGGCCAACGCCAAAAGGCTTTTAGTCCTGACTTTTTACAACAAATTGGCTTTCCTTCCTAGTTGTCAAACTAAGTACCTAGTCAGTCACAGTAATTTGACCATGAGGAATTTTAACATACGTATACATAGCAATATAGTAGGTTACTTTCTAAATAAATTACGTTCAACAAAACTTTTGGCTACATCTATACAATTTTATTTCAAGACAGGGAGTTATTTTAATAAATTAGTTAGTTTGACCACGAAGAATGTTAAAATTCTTACTAGTGGTCAAATCAGTTTGACTACTAAGTTTGATCACGAGGATGGAAGGACAAATCCTTAAATTGACTGTGGAACTAAGGTATGCTACAGATCGATCTGAGCTTTCCTAGTTTTATAATTTTGGAAACTGTTGCAACAAATTAAAAGTTCTTATTTTAATAACAAAATTTTGCACTCCACATAAATTTTGATGTAAAATACGCAAGAACTTACGAGGTAATGTCATCACAATGTACACATTTCAAAACGCTTTCAACGACTCAATCAACGCAACAATGGCGCGCGACTAAAGCGATACTTAACGCAGTCGGCATATTTAAATAATGAGTGAGAATCCCCCCACAGGCTTGTTTCAATTCGCGTCTTATCAGTCCGCGGCACTCCGGCGGCTGACAAGTTTGAAACGCGTGAACCGAAGCATCAAAATAAGGAGGCTTTAAGTATACGCAAGTATGTATACTTATTTAAGTAATTCTCTTGGAATTTCAGTTGTACCAAGCGCAGCGTTGGAGTGAATTGGAGTTGTGGTATTAATAGGAAAATGAGGTCTATATGCAATGGTAAAGAGGGCACGCATGATGGATAAGAAAGGGACGGGCTACTATGATTTTAATGAATGGTATTCACTCTGTCACCATGGTTTTTTTTAAGCGTTTCATGCGGCGACTTTCTTTATTGGTATTCTGTCGATAGGTACACTTAGCACTATTTGGAGCCAGTTTCTATAAAACTAGATTTTTATTGAAAAATTTTAGCAGTTTATGAAAAATTGAGTGGCTCTAGTCAAGATGATTTAACTGCTATTATTTGCTGAACAAAGGTGCTACCTTAACCAGGCCGTCGTTCCATCTTACTAGAGGCCTACCTACACTGCTTCCTCCGGTCCGTCCGTGGACGCCATTCGAGAACCTTTTCGCACCATCGGCCATCAGGTTTAAAATTAAGTAAATAACTTATTACTTGCAAGTAAAGTAAACCTATTTTTATTTCGCCTATTAAAACAACGATCACCAAAACATTAGTTCTTCCGTCAGCCTCACCTATTCCGATATTCAATTCAATAGCTTAAATACAAGCGCGATAATGTCCAAAGCATTTATACATAGGAAATTTGTTTTGGCGTCATAATTCACAGTTGACATTTTTAAGCGCATAAATTAACAAAGTTGCCGGCGCGACCCCGTACATTCAGCTTAACCCTTTAGCACCCACCTTGGGTAATTCCCACCCCGGCCGACCCGACCCTTTCAGCAATAGAATAAATTACATGCCGCTTTATGTCACTGATACCGTCGCTGCGAAAATGTAAAACGCATTATTTTGAATCCGGTCGCTTAGTCTTTATAGGTGTAGTGCCTCTGCAATTAGAGGAGAGCCTTTTTGGGATTATGCGGCATAAGCCAGGTTTACGGCGCGATTTGAGATATTGCATTCGACGGGTTAACAGTTTATTGTCTTCGGAAGTTGGCTCGTTAAATTTAACCCCCCTAAAGCTAAAGTTCGGCTGGTTACCTCCATATTTTTATGCTCGACGAGTAGTTTAAGAAAATTGCTTGGAATTAATCGGAAATCCGCTGTTTTTAAAGAAAGAATGAAGATATCCCCGTTGACAATATAACAAATGGCTGTTCGCTGACGAGGAAAGTCTGAAGATTAACTTGTTTTAACTTAGTAATAGGTCATCGTCACCAATATCGTATTTTAGCGTCAATCTAACCCTTCGCGCTGATAAATCGTTGTTTAATCTTATCTCTAATGGTTATAATTTCCTAATAGCTTTTTGTGATTAAAATTTTCTAGAGACTAATTCCGAATAAACGCAAATAAAGATAAGTAGACCAAGTAATAATGATTTAAGTCCCAAATGAGTAAATCTTGTAAATACTAGATATACGTAACAACTCGTGTCACGATGTTTGTTATCGAACTCCTCCGAAACGGCTTGACCGATATTTATGTAACTTTTTTCTCCATATTCGGCAGGTCTGAGAATAGATCGTAGGCTATTTGTTGTATACCTACCCTATTCTTCGCAGACGGAGTCGCGGGCAACAGCTAGTAAAATATAATAATTAGTTTCATAGAAATATTGTATTCAAAAGCATCTTTCTTTTAGTATTTGATGCAGACTACCACATAGCGTTAATTAATAAAGCACAAATTGAGCAAGAATTTCTATTGCATTTTAATAAGTGAAGCAAAGGCGAGTGGTTGCTATTCAAAGCGAGCTTTCTTTAGCTGAGAGCATTCATAGCATCCGCAGTTAACATTAACGAAACAGGAAGTAATCAAATTTTAATATATTTTATCAGTGTTCCCCTGTAACTCTACAGTCAATAAAAATATCTTAATGTTCCAAAGTTATATATTGTGTAGTGGCGTATTAACAATTTGAGAAAATAACCATTCAAGTTAAACTTCACTATACAAAATATTTAAAATATCTATATTTTAATTTATTATTCCTGTTGCACGGAACGCCCTAAAAAAAGTCCTGGCTAACTGAATGACTGACTCATCAGCGCATAGGCCCAGTCCAATTACTATAATCTAAAAAGCTGAAATTTTGAGTAGATGCTCTGTTTATGTCATAGAAAAGGAATAATATATATTATAGGAATATGTATTCGCTTTTTAGCGATAAGACCGCCTATTGTCTACCTGAATTTTTATTTTTTTAATGTTCACTGTACTGCTTTTGGTGATCAATAAAGTATATTTGTATTGTATTGTATTATTATAATCACCACCACGACCTTCACTTACGTAATAATACTTTCATCAAAAAATTGTTCATGTCCTTAACGCTTTATTTATTAAAAGACAAATAATTACTTAATATGCTACATTTATTTTACTGCTGACGGACTAGCCTTTAAGTAAAAGTGTAAAGATATAGTCACTCGTAGCACAAGAAGGCGTCTTGTCTAAGCTAATGAACCCATTCGGTCTAGCAACAACAATGACATGACGTTAACTTTTCCTCTATGTCGCACACAATGTCCAACTTGACATACTGTTGAGAATCTCTTCACTGCGGCGGCTCAGACAATATCCGCAACGGTCCAACGGACTCGGGCGCAAAAAATAAATTCAGACTCCAAGATTACCGGCGATCGGCTTTGTTTCAGTGAAAAGTGCAGCCACAGAGAACTATGTGCAGTGAAAATATGAACCATTTTTTGTGTAGGTATTTTCAATTCTTCAATACATAGATACTAAATACTTACATGAATTTCGACAGTAAAGAGTACAAATGAGGCAACTATTTTCTTAATTACCGTCACATTTTGGCGTAAAGTAATAGCCTTTAATAACTTGGGAATAAAATTAGATAAAACAAACCCAATATAACTATACTTAACAAGTTTTAATTCCTAACTATAAAATAAAAAAAAAAAAAAAATATTTTCAAGTTTCTAAATGATAACCAAAAATAAAGGAACGAAATAAAAAAAATCCTTGCTACAGAATAAAAACCGGACTGTTGTCCCTCACGTTAAATTAATACTAATATCTACAAAGTAAGTATCTTCGCAAGTAATACTTTCGCCTTACTTAGTAAGTACCTACTTAGAGTACGACAATTTAAAAGAGTAGAAATTAATAATGAGGGCTGCACTTTCTTCATAACTGTTACATTTCTAACGTAAAATACTTAAACATTGCAACTAAGTATTTAGTTTGTTTTAGTTTCTCGTACAGTTTTCTACATAGGAAATCGTCACGGGGTCGACTGGAAAAATGAGAAGGCATTTACATTTCGTATTCGTTGATCAAAGTTGCAAAAGAAAGGGCAGCTACAGACGATTTGCATTCGTTAAAAATGTGGAATGCTTCGTGTTTGTGTGCACTATGTGGAATCGACGAATAGTAAGATTAACCAGTTTTGATCCGTTGATCTATCGAAATAAAAATCTTTATGACTTAACTGTCAATGTACCTACGTATACATTTATGATTTTCTGGTGTTTAACACTTACCATCGTGAAAATTTTTTTCGAGAAAGCAAATCCCAATTATTAAAAAAGAACTATTTGCAATGTATATTACCTAGTTATTTAATTTAACATCCAATATAATTATCGTAGTCGAACGGTTAAATTGCATAATTACACTAAGCTATGACAATAAAAAAGTATTTTTGACAATTATATCGAAATTTCCCCGTTTGTTTAAGAGGGTTTATACCTGCTGAGCTGGCAACGTTGCATTTTTGTTAGTTTTTCTCGATTATTCCATAAAAATTGAATGAAAATTAAAAATGTTTTGTATACAACTTGTTCTAATATATATAAGTTAATGTGTCTACTGCAATAATAATTCGTGATAGACTTTTATTTTCTTTAAAAACGAACAAATTATTACTTAACGGTTTTTAAAGAAAATAAAAGTCTTATCACGAAATATTATTGCAGTAGACAAATTAACTTATATATTAGAACAATTTGTATACAAAACATTTTTAATTTTCATTCAATTTTTATGGAATAATCGAGAAAAACTAACAAAAATGCAACGTCGCCAGCTCAGCAGGTATAAACCCTCTTAATACAGACATGTTACGTAGTTTGAATAAGTTTGAATAAGTAGCATGTGATTGCAAAAGGCCGCTAAACTGAACTGGCCTTATACCACGAAGGCAAATTTTTCGAACTTCACATCGTGCCATTCCCTTCTCGCTAATAGTATTGAACTGAAAAGTGAAAGGGACGGCACGATACGAACTTCGAATTTCGTAGTAGCCTGCTACTGCGAATACTTAGCTTTGCAAAACTAGTTGTATACTTAAGACCTGATCTATGCTCGACTTTTTACTCGTGAATTGCCTTAATCGACGCTGGATTTTTTTGGCACTGTCCTTTCAAGTCAATCTGATCAAAGTAAGTGAAATTAATCATGCAAAATTTAAAACCAACTTTCAACTTATGTATTTTCCAAGTTAAATAAAGCTTGTAAAAAATACAGGGTTATAACTTATAACCATACCTAGAGATTTCCTGGCATGAACGACGTATTGGTTTGTATTTGACATGATAATAACATTGAACGGTTTGGTATTATTGTTCATATATTTTCAAACGTGTCACATTGATATAATGACACCATGGAAGTAATATGTATGTACTACGTACAACCGGAATGAACTGTTGTCGCATAATTTAAACCGAAAGAGAGCTCAGTAACTGTACCTCTTATCCCTCTCTGGCGATGGTTGATTGGTTGGATGGTTCATGTGGGGTTGTCAGTAGCGTTGAAAAAGTCCGGAATAATATCTTTTTGAACGCATTTATTTCTAATTAAATTTTAATTTTATTGATTTAATGATTTATTTCTTATTTTTCTTAATAAACACGAAAAAATCGAAAAAAAACGAAAACTTCCGAAAAAAAACAATTGATTTTTTCCGGCTTTTTCAACGCTACAGGTGTCCGTATTTCATAAAAATAAAAGAAAACCTATACGACAATCGCAAAATTTTTGCGATAATAAGGCTTTACACGTAGCAACAAATAATATTGCTTTAACATGTCGGTAATAAATTATTATTTATATTTAGAAACATTTTAGAAGTAAATGTTTTTACTTCATTACATTACACCAATCGCATATTGTTCTACAAAAAACGAATGAATTGAAATTAACTTAACTCTGGCAACTCTGATTCACTGTTAGAACGGGACACAGCGTTCACTGGTTGCCCTCTCACTTTGCTAAACTCGGCTTCATTTTTATTTTGCGCGCAACAAGACTCTTACGACCTTAGCATAAGGTTTTATTTTCTTTATTTTCGGAGACACTTTTTGTCGCAGTACTTAGTCCAGTATTAGGTAGTAGGTCCATGAATGACACTTATAAGATATAGATGAACTCTAAGTATCAGAAGGAAGTCACTAGCGTTGCATCGTTCGTGCCAGGAAAATCTCTAAGTATAGTTATTACAATTATAGTGTAAGTATAGTTGAAATTTTATAAGCAGACAGTTTACGTTCTAAAGTTCTCAAGTGGTAAACGACCAGCTTATAAAATTTCAACTATACAATCAAGTATCAAAATGGTCGAATCAGTGTTGTAGTGTATACCAGCCGCACCCAAGACGTGCCCGTCCGCTCCATTGCCCCAGACAAAGGGGTTTTTTCTTCGACTTTGAAAAATCGCGCGGCACCGAGAGGGTTGAATCCAAACATTTTAATGCCATTTGGTAGATTGCGTCTTGCATTTTTCCAGCCCGCTACAGCGCTAATCCGCGAAGACGACGGGATTACAGGGATAAAAGTATTTACGTTTTTAGTGTGATACCGATGTCTCGGGATTAGGGTGGAATTTTTTAACGACTCTCCAAACCCTCGCGGTGATTAGAAAGGGTTGGTTGAAGCACTTTCCAGTAATTATTTTACATTTCTTCGAACATCATTGAAGTGCTAACGCTCGAACGACTTCCCTTCCCGTTACGACCTGGCTCGAAAAGGCTGCTTGGGCGTTAATTCTCTAACAATAGCTACTAGTACTTTTAGTTATTAATGTCTTTAGATTTGTACCATAATATAGAAGTAGAGGAATACGTATATAACGCACAGACGCAGTTACCTGCTATGCACGTGTAGTTGGAAAGTAGTGAAATAATAGTAGATTGTTCAACAAGGGACTAAAACAAGCCATAATGACACAAAGGGTGGCTATAATTCGCGTGTCATTATGGCAGTTTAGTCTCGCGTTAAACACTCTACTTTTCACTTTGAATGTGAGGAAAAAAACGATGTTTTAGGTATACTAATCTACAATATTACTTTTATACAACGTACGCTCAATAGGTACGAGCAATGGACGTCTGTTCAGAATTCAAATAGCAATTTAAATTTGTTCTGCGGTTTTTTTTGTTGAGTGTCGCTTTAAATGTTTGCATATTTAGCCAACAGATTCAAACTTGAAAATTATTTCATATCTAATTGGACTAAGTATGCATAATAAAATGAATTCATCTTTAAAATAATTAAATAGATTAATATTCGTAATTATTCATGGTGTTTCACGAAATAATTATTTTTTAAAATATTTTTTATACAGTTGTCATTTTGAGGTTATTTCCACGCCCTAAAGGCTTCCACAGACCAAAGCACAGGGCGCTACGGAGCGCTTCGGAGCGTCCGCAGCGCGCTGCGGTCTGTGGAAAGCTTTAAAATTTTCTTTGCCCAGTTACTGAAAATGGCAATAATCCTCCATCCACAAACACCGTGATTGGCAGTTTAGGGGTTTCCAAAGTAAATAAAAAAAAAATACTTTAATCCCTAGAGATCAAAAAAGAGCTTTAGTCCCGATATGCAGAGACTAAAGTAACATTTTAAGAGCATGAGAAGTGAAAAAGGTTTTATTTCATTGATAAGTACCTCAGCAAAATAACACCTGAATCTGTCATTTATATCTGTCTAAGTTTTACAGCTACGATTACAGTCGAAGGAATTGCATTACGCGCCAGGATGAATCATTTTCGCTGCGAATGTCATGTTGACATACTAAACATCTGCCAAAGAAATCATCGTTAAATTGACTGTGAAAAGGTTGCATCTAGGCACACGATTCAGTTTGCTCGACTGTACAGGTATGAGATAGTAAAACAAGTTGAAAATGTAGCAAATATTTACCCTCGAAAAGACGCTCAGCTAACTTTGACGTGCTAGTTGCTAAAGTGCTAAACATTTAATTATTTCTGGGCGCAACTTTATAAGTTTAATTAATTTTCGTAAAGTTCCACCTCAAGTGTCACGCGAAGCAATTATAACATTCATTTTGATGCCGGTGGCGTCTGTAGTAATGATTGAAACTTGTTTGAGATATGACAGTCGCTAAGAAACTATAATATAATGTGACGGCACCAATCATGGACATGTTAAGCACAGTAGTACCCAGTAATGGATAGCAAAGATATCAGAACAGCCTTATAGCCCACCATTCATGGACTTTACCAGTTATAACCATCAGTTATCTGAGCATAGTGCTGATAGTTTAAAAATGTAGTGTCCGTTTCTTAAAATTTGGGTTTACGGAAATACTTAAAATATCCATAATTAGTTCTTGTCCATTACTGATGTTGTCATCCTAGTAGATATAAATAAAGAGTCGTGGGTTCATGGCCGAATTGGCCGGGCCTCGCACCCTTTGAGTTTTTCGGAAATGCGAAATAACATTTGATATTTTAGTACAATATTTCGGTGAAGGAAAACATAGTGACGAAATATGTTTACACCTACGAAGGAATTCTATGATGTGTGTGAAGTTTGCAATCCTCACACGCCCGCTGGGAACTGTAGCCCTCTCATTCTGAGAAGAGACATATGCCCAGCAGCTGAACGGAGATGAATAAACTATAGTAAATAGGTAGGTACGTCTGCAGTCTGCACCGATTGGACATATCATTAAAATCATCTAGAAGGATCTAGATTTGTTCCAACACATCTATGACGTTTTACTCATAAAACTTTGGATTCTGCCTAAAGTATGCACAAAGGCAACTGGATGCTGAATTGCTGATACAATTCAAGACAACACACACGAATATCATTTTGAGAAAATAGCCGCTAAAGATTTTTACTAGCGATGAGCTAATGCATTTATGTCAAATCATTATCCCAGTCTTTTATACGTCCCACTGCAAGGCACATGCCTCTCAATTATGAGGGCTTGGGCCGTAGTTCCCACGCGGGCCCAGTAGGATTAGGATCTTCACACACACCGTTGAATTTCTTCGCATGTGTATGCAGGTTTCCTCACGATGTTTTCCTTCAGCGAAAAGCTCGTGGTAAATTTCAAATGTTTTGTCAAATATTTTTGCTGTTTATCAATATTATGAAGAAGTTTTAAGTCACATTACTCGTTTTTACAAAAGTAAACGAGAGAACAAGAGGCCGTTTATTCAAGCGTTTTAACCACCTGATTTATCCGGTCACATTTTTTTAAGCAATGGTTGTAGATTTTTGATGGGGCTTTCGGTTATGTATTAGACTCTAATTAGAGGTACTGTACGTCTACCATATTATTATAACTGGAAACTGTATCAGAATCTTCTGCCATTTCTTAAAAAATGTGACCAAATAGATGAGGCTCAAAGTGACTCAACGAGCTGTGGAGAGGGCTAGCTATGCTCGGGGTTTCTCTACGGGATCGAAACAGGAACGAGGAGACCCGTAGAAGAACAAGGGTCACCGATATAGCAAAGTGGATTACCTCGTCGAAGTGGCAAAGGCCAAGTCATATAGCACCCAGAACAGATGGTCGTTGGGGCCCAAAAGTTCTCGAATGGAGACCATGGACTGGCAAGCGCAGCGTGGGACGTCCACAAACGAGATGGACGGATTTGGTGAAGGCTGCAGGTTCAAGTTGGATGCAAGTCGCTTCCAACCATAATGATTGAGAATCAATGAGGGAGACATAGGTCCAGCAGTGGACGTCCTGCGGCTGAAATGATGATGATGATGAAATAAATGAGGCGGTTAAAACGCTCGAATAAACGCCCAAGGTACAATTTCGTATTCGAATCTCAATTTTCGAGTTTTTGTGAGTTATCACGTTATTGCTTATCGCCATCCCATCCATAATACCTGCTAAAATATTACGGATTAATTTAAAACACGTTGTATATTTAACTATTAGTAGAATGTTGTCCTTTCAAGCCACCACCACCATACAATCATCAATATAATAGCACAGATTTGAAATTCGAGTGTGACGTCACAGCACGGGTTAGCAAGACGAATGCCCCCGTACATCATAAGGTTAATAAGAGGCTCGCGAACTAACGACGCCGCTTTGTCAACGCGTAACCCGCCGCCATCTTTGGGCGCCATGTTGGATTTCAATCTACTTAGCGCTTAATGAATTTGTGTCTATTGATTTTGTTTAACCCCTTTTTGTTTTGCTTAATTAACCTTTGGTTTTGAGCTGACAGGGGAGGATGAAGGGTAAGTTGATATTTTATTTAAAGAAGTTACCTATTTATAAGTTTTGTGCTATGTTATGTATCTTATGTATAACAGCACAAGCATGTACCCATGACTTTAACCTCGAGGGAAAAAATGTTATTGGTCCGTTAAACTAGGTTAACTAATTTAATTTATGTGCGAAATTACATTTGCAACTTGCTTAAGCTTAGAGGTCCTGATGGCCTAGTGGTTAGAGAACCTGTCTATGAAGCTTGAGGGCCCGGGTTCGATTTCCGTGTCGGGGCAGATATTTGTATGAAAAATACGAATGTTTGTTCTCGGGTCTTGGGTGTTTACTGTTTAATATGTGTATGTTTATCCGTTGCCTAGTACCCATAACACAAGCCTTGCCAAGCTTACTTTGGGACTAGGTCAATTGGTATGAATTGTCCCGTGATATTTGAGCTTGAGCTTTACGATGAAGGAAAAACATCGTGAGAAGAAATTCAATGGCGTGTGTAAAGTTCCCGATCCGCACTCAGCCAGCGTGGGAACTACAGCCCCAGCCCTCTCATTTGAGAGAAAGTCTGTGCTCTGCAGAGGAACGTAGGGCCAGGATGATAAATATAAATATCCCATCGAAATTTTGAAAAATTCCTTCTTAATGCGCCTCTATGCTACTCGACGCATATTTTATGTCTTCAAGACTCTAATAGTTTAGGCTGCTTTATCTGTCGGTCAGTAAGCCAGTAACGTTACTCTTTTGTTCCCAATGCGGAGGTAGACAAATAATCCGTTTCAGTAATTTGTAATGTTAACGAACGTATATCAAAAACGAAATTTAAACCCGTGAAAACGCATGTTTATGTGACGCTTAACATATTAACTGGCCATTACACTCGAGCGCAGCTATACTTATGGACTTATGGAAACGATGTCGCATTACAACGGGTAATAGCGCGCGTCATCATCATACGAATTTATTTGAATGCGCAGTAAAAGCTCGAATCACGCCATACAAAAGGCTGTATGAGGTGGGTGGGACATTTAAAATTTACAAATGCGTAATTATGCACCCGCATTGTCGCGCGGCGGAAGGGTTGCGTCCCTGGGCCCCCCTCCCCGGGCTTCCGGGCCTAATGCTATATTTAATTTTCTCTAAGGCTCCCTCATTAATAATGCGACACTGCGACTTAAGTGGCGCTCGCACGACACAGGACGACAGCGGCGCGACGTGTTGAAGAAATGTACCGCGACGTACGGAACGACACACATTAATTTGGATTGTAAATAGATAATTAGGGCAATTTTGGTGGGTTAAGCCACCGTCGAACGCTAAAACGAGCTCAGGTTAAGTTGACTTTAATTTTTTATGTTTGTTGAATCCCTAAGTAGCAATTTTATCCTCTACATTAGTCAATGCAAACGCCATCAAAACCTTGAAGATCTTATCGTGAGACGCGGACACGAGATTAGGTACTTGAGACTTTTGAGACGTTTTTAGAATCGCAAAATAAAAGTACATATGAGTTTCCAGTTTATTACCTCTCATTCTGAAGTTTTACTAAATAATACTTACCAATGTAAGAGTAACCAATTTCGGAATGAGCTGGAAAATGTCTCAAAAGTCTCATTTAATCTCGTGTCCACGTCTTAAAATATTCAAATAATCAATCAATTTCAAGGTTTATAACAACACGAAGGACTGTGTAAGGCTGCGTATCCATCGGAGCTGTGCGAGGATGCGTTGCGAGGGATGTGTTTTTGTGTTTGTTCTATTGGTTCATGACAAACACATCACTCGCAACGCATCCTCGCACATCTCTCGTGGAAACGCAGCCTTATGGGTGTAATAGACCAAGTAAGTGCATTAATATTATAAATGTGAAAGTGTTTGTTTTTTTTTGTTAGTCTCGAAACCGAGCAATAGATTGCCGTGATTTTCTTGTATGGACATAGTTAGTGACATAGGCTACTTTTTACCACGGGAAAATATCTCATTCCTATGGTAAAACACGTTTTAATCTACTTCAGCAGGTCGACGCGGCACTGGCATTAGCTAGTATTTTATAACAGTGCCTACACTGAATGAAAACAATAACGCTGTCTGCCACATTAACTCCTAGGTAAGTATCGTAACCGTAACTGACCTAGGAAGCGCGAACCATCCCATTTTGGCGTGGGCAAAGATGCTTTTGTACATCTGTCCAGCAGAGGGTCGACTGTTCTCCTGTACTAAATAGATTTTTACGTTGATTCACTTTTTGGAAAATTTTCAGCCGTTTAAATAAAGTCGTTGGTGGGTCGTTTAAAAAAAAATTACATAGTTAAGGGCTTAATGAAAACAAAAATCACGATCGCTTTCTTAGTCTAACGAAAGTTAAATAGTCATGCAAACTATATGGGTAACTTTCGTTACCTACACAAAGGAATCAATTAAGTTTTGTTTTGATTAAATCATGTGTCAATTTTTTTTTGAAAATGACAGGTCTTTTAAAATTAACAATAATAACTGACATGGATCATTTTATAACTTTTATATTTCGATGGTAAAGGAATTACTAGGTCGATCTTAAGATCAAGGTAATGAAGTTAAACATGCTTAAAATTAATCTATATCTTACGCAATAGAATGTACAAGACACTTTGTTCGTATAATACCCATTGATCCTAATAGAGCTAATATTTTTCACACTTAGGAGACAAAAATATGAATTTAGATTATCTACACCTTTCTTAGCCTACCTACTGTTTGCAAGACCACCTATTGCGTTTCTTCGTCATCCTAATTTAATCAGGATCACTCGAGTACAAAACAAAATTAAAAGATTCTTATTATACGTACAACTAAACAAGTTAGCTAATGCTATGAAGTATCTTTTTGTATTTATTTTTTCAACATCATTTTTTATTACTTTTACGGTCATCCCGTGAAATCATATATTTCATACTAAATACAAACTGAAATATAATGCACAAAAATAAATACGAAAAGATACTTCATAGCATAGCTAACTTGTTTAGTTGCACAGTAGCGCCATCTCTTGTCCAGGTGAGCGGTTAGTTCCGAAGGAGTGTTGAAATCTCTCGATAGAGGGTGTAACATAGATGTGTGCTTGTCACTGCATAAGGTGATAATTTAGCAGACTGAAATGTATGATGTATAGGAAAAGATTCGTGTCTAATCACTAGACCAGTGGTGGTGTAGGGGTTTAGCACGCAGCACGGAATGCTGAGGACCTGGATTCGATTCCCAGCATTGGTCTTTTTTCTGGGGTTTTTTCTGTGCATCTATATTTCAGTTTGTATTTAGTATGAAATATACGTACAACTAACTTAGTCAACTTGCAGCCTGTAGGAACAACAGGCCATGTATTGCCTTTTTGGCCATTTTTAGGGTTCTGTACCCAACGGGTGATAATTGTAACCCTATTATGTCACTACACTACATTGTCCGTCTGCCTGTCTTAAGACTGTTTCTCGAGAATCTATCATAGGACTGTTTCTCAATAACCATAATGACCACCTACACACTACTTAGTACACCTGAAATTTATACAATATTATTTGTATATGATCCCACAAACGTTGTTTTGCCATATTGATATATAAAACCTAGCCTAGCCTAGGGCTATAAAAAATAATCTACGACCTATTCTCTGGCCTACCAAATATAGACAAAAAGTTTCATTAAAATCGGCCAAGCCGTTTCGGAGGAGTTCGATAGCAAACACCGTGACACGAGATTTTTATACATATGTATATTAGAAGAAGATTTGTATTTCTGCTGCTGCAACAACAATAAATAAAGACATTTGAATTAAATTAAAAATTAAGATGAGTCCCCATAACCAATATAAAATGAACTAAAACAATTACTTTGCTCACCCGCGACCTTACAATAGTTACGCTTATGCAAGAAATGTGTGTTCATGCAGTTCCTCCACCTCCACACTGTACGAACACACACAAATCACATAAACACAACTATCACCACCACCAAGCTACACTGACGCGTTTCGAACTCAACCAGAGCTCATCTTCGGAGTAACCACAACCGTATGCTATGCTACCAAATGTTAAACAACATTAGTTTAATATTTGGTAGCATAGCATACGGTTGTGGTTACTCCGAAGATGAGCTCTGGTTGAGTTCGAAACGCGTCAGTGTAGCTTGGTGGTGGTGATAGTTGTGTTTATGTGATTTGTGTGTGTTCGTACAGTGTGGAGGTGGAGGAACTGCATGAACACACATTTCTTGCATAAGCGTAACTAATGTAAGGTCGCGGGTGAGCAAAGTAATTGTTTTAGTTCATTAATATGGACCTCCGCAAAGTAACGCCTGATTCAATAAAATATAAAATGACCCATACTGCGTACATTTTACTTAGAAGCACAGGATTTTATAGACACGCCGATTTATACTGTATATTTTGACATACCTACAAATTTGTACGGATACCTCGGTGCGCGAGTCTGAGTTCCACTTTGCCGGTTTTTATATTCTTTTAACTAAGTACACCTCAACTCCCAATTAATTATAATGCCTCATCCACACCTTCGCGTATGAGAGGCGCGCGGGTGTGGATAATTTATCATGATTTCGCGAGGTTATTGGTGCTAGAGTTAAGAGGGCAGAGACGTTCCCGGGAATTTACATATTGAAGTGCGCTAAATTGTTTCTGAGGAACAAAGCAAATGAGAGCGTTGAAAGAAGATCGCTGCGAGGGGAGCTAGTGTTGTACTGTAGCATGTTTCTTGCTAACTTTTAAATACGAGGGAAGGGTAGGAATTTGAGGTCTGAGTATAATATAATATTTTAAATCAGGGAAATATCTCTTTTGTTCAAATGCTACCAGAATGATATATCACGTGTTAAGTGGTAAGACCGCGAGGCGTTATAAACGCTATCTTGTCGTTACTACAATATTTACTGCATGACACGTGTGTGGTCGTCTTCGTAACAAGGTCAGTGATTTTAGTTTATGGGCATATATTTGTGGAATTTAGTAACGTAGACGACACGGCGGTAGGTACGCTTCACGTCTGCTCCCACATACCGTCGGAGACAGTGCAAATCCGCTTAACTAGCATGAGATAATTCCGCGTATCTGACAAATTCAGCCAATTTTAAATTTTTACCCTGAACTCATCAAAATAAAATAAGAAATATGAGGTTGAAAACATACCCTGTAAAACTACATGTAGTGCAAATACGCGGTATTTACGTGTGGTAGATTAGCGGATTTGCACTATCCACAATGATACGTTAACATACGTACATAAATTCATGCTCTCGTTTGACATTAACCGACAAACATTAATAGACTTCTTTTTTGTATCTTTCCTACTTAACTAGGCTTAAGAATCGAGCAACATCTCTTTCCTGAAATCCGTTGAAACGTTGACTACGTGTTATCTTCAAATTTAAATTACCTAAGCAGTAAGCTAAGTAAACATCGTCTCCGAAAACACTCCGAATACCAAAACAAAACTTATTCCAAACTCAATATACGTCCAGCTTAAAAGCTAAAGTATATTAGCATGCATTAATACCGGTAGGATCTTGGCGAAGCGCGAGGTGTGTAATTGGGTTAGAGCCCTTTGACACCCGCCTTAACGAGGTTTGCGACGGCACTTGGGTCGCCTCTACCCGACACAATGCTCGGCAGTGTGATGCCTGCCTTAGGTTGATGTGGAGCGTCGTTTGCAGTTAGTTATAACGAGGCTATAATCTATACTGGAGTTTTGTAATCTAAATAAAAACAATGTTAAAACTGGTGAATCTGCGAGCTGTGCACCGTGCGAGTCTGTCTCTGCAGGACTTAAAGCTGGATAATAGTTCACCGCGTACCGCAAAAACTCCATGGCTTCGCCATTTTGAAAATTTTCCAAAAATGTAATCGATAAAAATTACGAACTGTAGAGGTGAATAGACAGCTGGACATACGTAAGCATTTTTCCCTGAGCTGAAAAGGAGACACTTCACAAAGAGCTTCGCGTTCGCTCAGTCAAAAAAAGGGTTTCTATTTTTTCATCTAAGAAAACCTTAGTGCTCAGTTTATAATGATCTTGAAGCCAGTCTTTCGAGTAGTTCTTGGTTCCTTCTACTCTATACTCTAACAATTGGTTCTATATTTGACACCTGCTTTAGCGAGGTTTGCGACGGCACTTGGGTCGTCTTTACCCGACACAATGCTCGGCAGTGTGATGCCTGCTTTAGGTTGATGTGGTGTTTGTTTGTGGTTAGTAATAACGATGCTATACTCTATGCTGTGAGATGCTGTGACATACATTATGGAGTTTTCTAGTCTAGAAAAGCAATGTTAAAACTGGTGAATCTGTAAGCCGTGCAACGTGCGAGTCTGTCGTTGCAGAACATAAAACTGGATAATAGATAATACCTAGTTCACCGCGCACCTTAAAAACACCACACCCACTCCGCCATTTTGAAAATTTTCCAAAAACTGAATCAACGAAAAAATTCTCAGTATAAATTTTAGTTAAAAGTGTGTTGTCAATGCAATAGGCAGCTAAAAACTCACAAAAAAACGTTATGGAAGTAGACCATGGTATTGTCGATACTCTAACTATACATAAAAGTGTATGGCATGTTTTATTCTTTCACGAGGCGAAATTGCGGCCATAGTCTCGTCAGCAACATCCTCTCAGGCTATATATGTCCCACTGCAAGGCACAGAGGTCTCTTAGAATGAGAAGGCTTGGTCTGTAGTCCCCACGCATGTAGATCGGGAACTTCACACACACACACACCATTGAATTTCTTCGCGGGTGTTTGGAGATTCCCTAACGATGAGATTTCTTTACCGTATGGTAAATTTCAAATATCATTTCGCACATAAATTTCGAAAAACTCACGAAATTCGAGCCCAAGTTTCTTGGCAAGCCATAGGTCAAACCACTAGGGAGCCGTTCAATAGTCATACAAACTTTTCGCTTAATTCATCAGTATTTGTCAGAAATTATCATTTCGCATACCTAACTCTTTTTTCTCAGAAACCATTAATTATTTAGGAATTTTAAAATGATTGTCCTATAGGACTCTATAGCTTAGGTTTGTTTTATAACAATTCTGTACAATTAATGGATTCAAAAGAGTTATGCAAAATGATAATTTCTGGCAAATGATAAATTCGGACAATAGTTTTTATGACGATCATTACACACCCAAACCACTAAGCCACCACGACTTATACATACAATAGGTTACTAAAAAATTTTAAATAAAAAATAAAACCTCCTTCAAAAAACATTCAAAAACCATGAAATAATAATTTAACTGAACCGACTACAATAAGCATGAAAATATCTTTCTTCTAATCTGTTTTAAGTCGGTGCCTCAGCTCGAGCCAGCAGGAGTGGACCTAGTAATCTAACTTACCTACATACCTTACTATCTATAGGGCTTCTACACTCCTGCAAGCTCGTGCTGAGACACCGACTTAAAACAGATTAGAAGTAAGATATTTTCATGCTTATTGTAGTCGGTTCAGTTCAATTATTATTTCATGGTTTTTGAATGTTTTTTGAAGGAGGTTTTATTTTTTATTTAAATTTTTTTATTTTTTGCTTTTTAGTTGTTTCTGTATAAAATAGATGCGTAGGATAAAATCATCAGTTTGACTTCGATATAAGGTTATGTTGAAAATTCTATTTTTAATGCTCGACGGGGTTATGTCGTTTTATTACAGAGTTCCATGATACTTTCTGAATGCAAATGCTCGACTTGTCACCGAAAATACTCTAATCGCTATAAGTTTCTCTTGAATTTTTGAGGAGTTTCTTCAATTCCTCATGGATCCCATCATCAGAACTGGATTTTGGTAACAACGGGACCAACCTTGAAGCATGTGCTTTCCAACAACGAAAAAATTTTCCAAATCGGTTCATAAATGACGGAGTTCTGAGGTAACACACGACAAAAAAAAAAAAAAAAAAAAAAAAAAAAAGAACTTACAACCGAATTGAGAACCTCCTCCTTTTTTTGAAGTCGGTTAAAAAACGGCACAATTCGTAAAATAGAAATTTTTCCCTCGTTATTTCGTAGTTACTACATATTTTGTAGAAACACGAGACGAGGTGAAAATCCCGACGCCTAGCGACGCCCTCCAGCGCCAGACTTATTACCGCCAGTAATTTGCCCGAGTTTTCAGTTGACAAATGGTGATATTGATTTGGGCATCAATATTGAGTTAGTAGCTATAGCAGGGATAAGCAAATATTCACATTTAATGTTTAGTGCGACAGGGTCCACAATGGTACACAAAATACTTTCTTTGACTGTGTATTATTTAATGCCGGCAATTTTTTTTTCGGACTTCGTTCAATGCCTCGAATGCATATAGCGGTCACTTAGCTTTCACCTTAAACGCATATAAGGAGATCATAGGTAAGGTCGCCAGATGGTATCCCTATGAAGGACATGTCCTCTTTTTCCATATTTGGCCCTCCCGTCCTCCCTTACCTAGTGTAAGTCCTCCTTTTTGCTAAACGTCGTTGTGTAAAGAGTGTTTTCACTGATTAATACTCAGTGGAGCAAAGAGAGCAACAGAATTAGTGTGCAGTCAGTTAAATCTTTGATTCTCACTCAGTGCAACTTCAAAAATATGACATGTGAAGATTTTAATAACGACTTGTTGCAAAAACCAAGAACTTCTTGCGAAAATTGGCAAATCAGCTAAATATGATAAAATAAAAAATATACCTATATTATAAAAACTCATGAAATTGCAAATGTCCTCCTTCTCAAAGAAAATCCTCCTTTTTAGGCTCATCAACCCAAATTTATCTAATTGTCACCTGGCAACCCTAATCAATAGAGTTCATAGTAACACAGCGTTATGAACTCATAGTACAGTAGCGTTCAAGGCACTGGATGGAAGTCAGCAAAACGCTCATATGAGTTCAAGGCAGTGATCATGTGTTAATTACTATCCAATTTTTGACGACTGGAAGGCCTTGTGGTTATAGAACCTGACTACGAAGCTTGAGGGCTTGATTCCCGGTCGGACCAGTATTTGTATGGAAAATAATAATGTTTCTGTAGCTCGGATGTTCAATATGTATTGTATATATATATATTAATCTATATATAAGTATATTTATCGGTTATCACTAGATAGCACTATGCATAGTATAATCGTTGCATAGTTTAGGAAAACGTCAATCGCTGTCAATCGTCTCATAATTTATTAATACATAATAATGACCTTATACTATTTATTTTAATACCAACAAAGCTTCACCAAAGGTAAAATAATGAGGTAGACTGGTGTCAAAAGAAGGGTTCCAAATTGATAATTAATTGTTTCGCAAAACTTCTGGACCAAATTAAATCGCCTTTTGAGGCGTCCGAGGCGGTGGAGTGACAAAGGTCCACCGGTGACAATTTAATATCTGTTGGATAGAAACGTCGACCCTGGCTCGACCTACGACTTGTGGCACAAAACACAGCCGCCAGCGAAGAATTCAAAGAAATAATAAATAACTTAAAATGTTTAAAACTTTCGTAATTTTCACACATAACTATTCACACCACAACTCGTGACCCGACCGCTGCAAAGTGGTCGAAACGTCGAGGTGAATATATTAATGCATGATAAATCCCGTGTATAGTAATAGTTATAAATAATAACTTGACAATATGTTAGATAACAGGGTAGGTGGGTGGGTGTTGGATAATAGGGTGGAGATAATAGGGTTGATATGTTGGATGCGGGTGGCACTTGACCGATCTGTTTGGCGAGCCTTGAGGGAGGCCTATATTCAGCAGTGGACGTCTTTCGGCTAAAATGATGATGATGATGATGATGATGATGTTAGATAATAGTATTAGGGTGTGTCACAATGTATGTCAAAGATCAGTTTAGTTTTGTAATTTTGTAATTTTCCTTCAAGTATGAAAGAAAATTATTGAGAAACAGTTATCCCACAATAGGAGATTTACGCATATTGTTGAGAATAAATATCAATTGGAAAACTAACGGGTGAATCAACTATTTCTGGCCACCCGTTGCTATGGTTGCACAAATTTTGTCTCTTGGACAACCTAAGCACTTTTCTATGAAACAATACGAACATGTCACTTGGACAATTGGGGACTGAGTTAACAAAACGAAAAGTTGATTCACCCTTGTACATTTTCGTTAAGCAATGGAAAGTTTAACACTACATGTAAGTCAGAATTTTAAAAGCAGTCGAGTAAATTATTTACTTTGAAATTCTTTGTGTTCGTCTCGCTGGATTAAGTTCATAAGTTTCATAAGTATTTTAGATTTTAAACTGACTACGACAGCTTTTTAACCCATTTCTTCATTATTTAGTTAAAATAAAAACCTTATGTTGTCAGTAAATCTCATAATATTGAAATTTACAGAAAACCTGACCACGTGGACTCGTTTAGTTCAAAGTGTTTAATTTAGCGAGGTAGTATCAATCCATATCCATTTTTCAATCCGATTATAGGTGTTTTTCTTATCACACCTAAACAACAATCAAAAACCTTTAAGGGCCCACCGAGTTTTTCACGCTAATCGATTTTGGGTGGGTGATTTCGGGCGTGGGGGAGGCACGATGGCTCAAGATAGGTTGGTTGGACTGCGCGTGTTTTTGGGTATTTTCATCTTATTACTAAAAAAAATACATATTATTTTAAAAATCTAGCAAAATTACGCCCTAGAAAACATCTTGTTTTATTAACATTCAAAAAGTCATGACCTGCCGTGCAGTATTAGGGTCTGTACTACGAGTTTATTTTTAGAGACGACTTTGGATTTTTTTCTATCGAGCGAACTACAAGTAGGTAATCGTGTTTCGATAAACACTTGTCACTAGAGTGAATCCTCAAATATCTTACATATGAATTTCAGGACTATGGCATTGTTAGTAATGGTAAAGCACGAGTTTAAATGAATGCAATAAATGTGCCAAAAACACGGTAGGGCCTTAAGTAACTGAAAGCATAATATGCTTAAATATTTTGTGTATTATTAGCATAAACATAAGGATAATATTTTTATAGCAAAATAGATAAACGAGCTTATGATTCACTTCTTGATGGCAACCTCTCCGCTACCGCTCTTCCCCGGTCCCCGGCGTGAAGTTGTCAAAGCGACGCACCGGGGGCCGTCTCCGTGACAAACTTCTCGCCAGATATCGTTACAGCAAGACTTGAACGCCCGAGTGCAACACTGGCAACACAACACAACTGTATCCAGTAACGCCAACTTAGCGATTTCGCTAAATCTGGCGACTTTTGGGATTACGTCAGCGACTTTTCATACATTTCGTTGTGTTTTTTTTAGTTTTCCACACTTAGGGCTCCCACACAAAACAGCGATGCGAAAGGTATGGTCACCTGAACCTTGCGCTTACCGCACGAAATGGTATAGCAGCAATTCGCATCGTTAGTTCCTGTGATGCGGCGTCGCATCGCATCGTATCGCGGTTTAGTGTGAGAGCCCTTAGAGCTACATTTGTAGCCCAATCCTCACAAAGTAGCACACTTTTTGTTAAAAGTCTAGCAAATTCGTAAAAAATGCTGGCAACACTAAGTGTAGCTGAACAAATCCCCCCTAGCGTGTCAGTAGCTACGCCTACGATACGTCATACTTCGCTTCACACTGAATGCTGTTGGAATATACATGTTTATAGTTGCAGTAAGTGTGCTTTAAACGCCTTCATGGTTCACCAGGATACTACTTGTTTTATTTTCTTTCTTATAAGAAAAATATAAAATGTATATACTTGCGCTGATAGACGTAGGGAGAGGCCACACGAGCGTAATTTTGTGAGTTGTGAGCGGCAGAATTTCGGTTGCGCACGGTTGTGTCACGTGGGTATAGTGCATATTGTATGGTGCGAACCGAAATTCTGCCGCTCACGACTCATAAAATTACGCTGGTGTGGCCTCACCCCACCCTTAACATTAAATACTTAGCGACGACAACGAGCAAAGTTTTTTTTTGATCCATGTGGAATACGAAAATCTTTGAAACATAACATCTGCTAAAAGGCGCAAATATTTTTTCATCAGAATACGACATAATTCATAATCTTAACTATTTTTTTTTTAGTTTGAACTTAGTACCTTAGTAGCGTATGTACCAGCGCTTTAGTTTTTTACCGCAGAAAATGCTGAGCTTAAACTTTGGTTTATTTTATTATTGTTTTGAGTTGTCTCTTTTTAGGGTTCCGTAGTCAACTAGGAACCCTTATAGTTTCGCCATGTCTGTCCGTCTGTCTGTCTGTCTGTCTGTCCGCGGCTAAGCTCAGAGACTGTTAGTACTAGAAAACTGTAATTTGGCATGAATATATATATTAGTCAAGCCGACAAAGTGGTTAAATAAAAAAAACTAAAAAAAATTTTTTTAGGGTACATCCCATAGACGTAAAGTGGGGGTGATTTTTTTTTTTCTCGACTAACCCTATAGTGTGGGGTATCGTTAGATACGTCTTTTAAAACCATTGAGGGGTTGCTTACATGATTTTTGTATTCAGTGATTTATTTGCGAAATATTCAACTTTAAAGTGAAAATTTTCATTAAAATCGACCGTCGATTTTCTAAAATCTAAACTAATGGGTGGAAAAATTAAAAAAAATTCAAAATGTTAGTAAATATATTAAATTTACAAGGAAAATTATAGCGGCTAAGATTGCTTGGGAATTATTTGTAGTTTAAGAGTAAATAGTAGCCTAAGGTATTAAACATACCGTCACTACTTTGAAAAACTCGTATCTCAAATCAGCATGTAAACAAAACTGAACCTTGATATGTGCGTAATAAAGTTCACTTTGCCAGATTAACGATTTTGAGATACGAGCTTTTTTCAAAGTATTGACTATACCTAACTTTGAAGATTCCGTACACATACGAAATCCTTAGAAAAATATTACTTGATTTTTTCGTAATGGCTACGGAACCCTATCTTGGGCGTGTCCGACACGCTCTTGGCCGGTTTTTATTTTTAATTTGTTCAATTTGACTTTACAAACTCACCTGACAGTTTAAACGGCAGGGACCCCATCAAAGGGTCAGGCGCGAACCGGGGTCCGAAGTGGAAGGGATGGAACCCGTGGTGCCGTGTCTTCGAGCGGGGTTCCCTGGGGCCGTCCACGGTGACCTTGATCGCCTTCTGGTACGTCACTACTTGAGGAGGTGACGTTGCCAGGAGGATTGTCAGCGTGAAGGATTTACCTGACAAACAAAAACACGACTCGTTATGGAGTGTATATGACGAGTTGGTATTTCACTCTGAAACAGCTTTTAACTCTACTATACTAAGCACAAGTTCGGTCGTGCAAGGAGTAGCTGTTAGGCTAGATTAAATAAATAAATAATTAACGGGACAATTCACACCAATTGACCTAGTCCCAAACTAAGCAAAGCTTGTACTATGGGTACTAGACAACGGATAAATATAATTATATAGATAGATACATACTTAAATACATATTAAACACCCAAGACTCGAGCACAAACATTCGTATTATTCACACAAATGTCTGCCCCGACCGGGAATCGAACCCGAGACCTCAAGCTTCGCAGTCAGGTTCTCTAACAACTAGGCTATCCAGTCGTCTAAAAATGCGATGTTACTGAACCAATCTTACTAATATAAACTTGACAGTTTGTATGGATGGATGGATATATGGATGTTTGTTGCTCTTTCACGCTAAAACGGTTTGACGGATTGTGATGAAATTTGGCACACAGATAGTTTATCTCTAATATATAAAAATCTCGTGTCACGGTGTTTGTTACCGAACTCTTCCGAAACGGCTCGACCGATTTGTATGAAACTTTTTTCTCCGTATTCGGTAAGTCTGAGAATAGGTCGTAGGCTATTTTTTATCCCCCCCCCCCCATTCTTCGCAGACGGAGTCGCGGGCAACAGCTAGCAAATAATAATAATCAGAAATTTAAGAAAATAAATTATGTAGGTAAGTCTGATTTAAGTACGATTATTATTATTACAGACTCTCAGAAAAACTTTGTCGTTTTAAGCAGCTTTATAAAGGTAAACTAGTAGTAGCATAAAACCGAATGATTGTTATGAAGATCCACAGCCAATAAGATTATTGAATATGAATTACCAATATTAATTATTTCAGTTCATTAATATGGACCTCTGCAAAGTAATGCCTGATTCAATTCAATATTAATTGCCTAGCCTAGAAAAGTGACCCACTGCTGCTGCCTCTCCCCATTTTCTCCATTCGTTCCGATTTTGACCGGGGTGTCTTTTCCATGTTGCATATTTATATTTTTTAAAGATTTAAAAACTTTTAATAAGTACCTACAACATTTTTATCGCCTGTTTATTATGTTCTGTATTCATCTTCTATCCTAAGTTGAGAATAAAAGTAAAATCCAGGGACGAAGGCCATCAACCATTTCCTGTAACCCCAACCCGTTGCGCAAGACGGCACGGATTTTCGGAGACTCGGGCACGTCGCGAAGCCATCTCGTGAGGAATGCGGCGTCAGGCTGATTTGCGGCGCCGCGTGCCGGCACGGCCCGGCGATATGCCGGAACGGAAATGTATAGTCCGAAGACAGTAAAGTGATTTTCGAGTCGCGATTCGGTGGTTGACAAAAATGTCAATGTTAATCTTTCGGTGCAGGAAAACATTGAAGCGCGAGGAAACGTTGAAATCTGAGACAACAGGAAGAGCCATCAGAAATATTATTGTTTTGTGTACTGTGAGAACTTTCTATGGCGGATCTTAATAATAATTCACCTGGTTGGATCTATCATGAATAGTTAAAGTTTTTTTACTAAAACAAAAACAACAAACAATACACACACACACACACACAGGGAACAGGGAATCAGAACCTATCAAACTGACTCAGAGTGGTGGACACTCAGATGACTTCTACAGGAAGTAAAAAGACACGTGTCAAACGAAAGTCAAAGTAGGTAACAAACATATAAACCAGACTTTAAAAGTAATTAAAAGCATAATTACTGAACCGATTTTGTCAAAACTTATGTTATATGAAACTAAGTATCTCTAAATTATACACTATTGAACAAAAGGAGAATTAACGAAGTCGATTAGCAAACAGCGAAAATATTGACACGAAAAAACGGTCATATTGCGAACCACACTTTTTGTAGTCAATTAAAACTTGGGTGGTTTTAATATCATACTCATAGAAAGCAAACGCGGGCTCCATGCGTGGGGTTCTGTGGTTAAATTAGCAATTACTAAAAACCAAAAATATTTATATCTAATTTACTAAATTTAAACCAAATAAACTCTTTTTCTCTGTGCACAATCTAAAAGTTACAAATACAAAATCTTAGGTGAGATTGCGCGTTTCAGTAGTTACTTAAAAACCATGGTAGTGTTTTAAAAAAACCCCCAAATATACTATGTAGTAAGTAACACACTCGGTCTCCGCGCGTCGGGTGCCGCAAATTACCAACTATTTTAAACCAAGTTGCTTATTCTTAAACCCCTTACTCACTGTGCACCCTCTAAAAATTACAATTCAAAACTTAATGTCTTGGTGAGGCATTTAGATACTTAATCAGTTAACCATGGTGATTAAAAAGGCCTCAAATATAGTCGTAGCGAACTCGGTCCCCGCGCGTCGGGTTCCGCGGTCGCGGCGGCCGCAGCCGCGGCTTGTCGGCGGCCGTCTTGCGCCCACGCAGCACCGCTCGCAATTTACCAACTTCCCTTTAAATTTTTAAAGCCTTTTATTGATTGACTAGCTTTTACCAGCGACTTCGTCCGTGCACAAATTTATATCAACTCTCGATTTCTATTCCGCGGGAAATGCCAAAAATCCCTTTTTACTGCACCTCTATTTATATATTTTCCAAAAATCCTAAAATTATAGTCCGAGAAGCTCGTGCGCAGCTCTCCGCGGAACCCTGTCGTAGTCAGCATTTGCCGCACTTGTTAAAAACAATCTCGTTAAGGACAGCAGAGACTCCCTGCGACAGGGTTCCGCCGAGCGCCGCGCAAGAGCTTGTCGGACTATAGTCTTTTACTGCTTTGCCTACTTGCATGTCAAATTTCAAGTCTCTAATAATTATGGTTACAGATGACAGGGCCGGGCCACTTTGGTGCGAAAATATAAATCCAATTTATTATCTATCCCGTGGAAATTTAGAAAAAATCCCTTCTTAGTTGTAGTTGATGCTGACGTCATAATAGCTTAGTAATATTTAATCCAGGCGTTTGGGCTGGGCGTTGATGAATCAGTTAGTCAGCACTACTCATTTATATATTTAGATCCGGTTTGTACATTGTGGAGGTAATACTAAGAACTTTATTTGAAACTAATCGTACCTACTTCCTAAAAATTCTAATTATCTACCTTGAGTTTTATCACTTTATGATCTATCCAGTCATTCATTTCCGAACTATATTACCAAGTCATTTTTTTAATCCCCACTCCACCGTGTCTCACTCTTAATTATTACAAACACAAAAGCCAACGTCTTCGAGAGGTCTAATGTTTAGATAATTAATACTACTGTCTAATTAAATACAGCCAGAGTACTGAACTGAACATATTTATAGCAAGTTATAAAACATGCCTAATACGACCGTAAAAAATATATATATAGTCAATCACAATTATCCAGTATTTGCAACCACATCCACATTAATCCTAATTACTAATGAATGGAAGAAACAGAACGCGATAAAAATTCCGCAAAGCGCTCAAAACAAAGAAGGGTGTTACATTTCTAGCGTCTGGCTGCGAGCCAGCAGCCGTGGTCCTTCGACCCATGAAAACGACATAAACACCCCCCTTTCCCCTCTTCCACCCCCTCCCGACCCGAAATGAGCGGCCTCCCACTTATTTTCATAAAACCCACATAAACTGAATGCGAACTTAAGAGAGACCAAGAAATTGTTTTCCTGCTTCAATTTTCGCAAAAATAAGCAATTTCATACGTCGAGCGGGAATGAGTCTCGGTTGTTTTTTTACGTCTCGCTGTCTCTCTGGATGTTTCCAAACGAATGTTTAGGACTTTTAGGTAAAAGAACCGTAGGAGTTACTTTGGGGTGCCCCCTCTCATTTAAGTCACTTATCTATGTTGTAACTTTTGTATTTTATTATATATTTAATTCCATTTGTCTTGCTAGCTTGTAGTTGAGTGAATTGTAATAAAAAAACAGTTTTCAAAACAAAACGACTTTCAGTGAAGTTTCTTGCGGCGCATTTTTCTCGGCAATAATAGTGCTATCTAGGTACTCATTAAAAAATTATATAGAAATGAAAAATATGAGATATCTTACTACGAGTAATATTATAAATGCGAAAGTATGTGTAGGTACGTAACTATATGTATGTAAACCCTTCATTGTACAACATAAGGAACAAACACGATTGAAAAACGTTGAGATAGGTACATGTAGGTATAAAGACAAACTACGTAAATTTTGTTAGTGTATGTGTGTTTGTTAGTCTTTCACGCTTTTAAACGGCAGGACGAATTTGAATGAAATTTTGTATGAATACTGTTGGTGCCCGCGGCGCCGTCTGCGAAGGATTGGGGTAATTAATCATCGAACGTCTTGTTCGTCTCTTTGAGCTGCAGTTTAAGGTAAACGTACCAATGCTCGACATCTCAACGCCCAATAGATGACACCCATCTGTCACCTCTCTTACTATGACATGAGAATGAAGGTGCCATGTTTTGGGTCAGTGTCGAGCACAGGGACGTTTATTCTCTAACCTATTGTGAATCTTTACAGGTGATTCAATGGTGTTCGTCGAAAGTATGTGCTTAAAATAACGTCTGTGAGTGCGATAGTGGTAGTAGTGTTTAATTTAAATTTTATGCGACAGACCTAATAATTTACACAGAAAATTTGTGGATTAATGCAAATAAGGTGTGTGTGTGTTGAAAAAACTGACGATCCTAATTTTCGCAAGCTTTTATTGAACTTGCAATGTACCTATTACAGGTGAACAAAAAAGTACTAATGGCAAACTGATCCCCAATAAGAGAGTTCTTCCAGTTAAACTAGTTGAGAGAAGAAAATTGAAATCTTGCAAGTCGAATTACACCCATTTTTGCAATCGAATCTTCTTGAAATTTAAAAATACTTGCACCAAAAACGAAACTTTACGAAATTCTATTTAAATTTCTGGTTTCGATTAGGTACTATCCATACGAACCTTTGTAGATGTCACTGTGTAGGCAACAAACGATTTACAAGTGTATCATATCCTCCCCATACATGTCAAAGGGCAAACGTTTCGGGGAAAAATGAAGGCATTCGGCGCGTTCTACATAAATCACTGAGATATTCATAAAAAGGCTTTCGTCTGCCCCCTTGCGAACATATTGCAGTTTGCACGTGCGACGTACTTCATAAACTGCTGATATTGATCCCCAAGGGGGCGCCACCGTGTACCTACAACCTACATACTAATATTGTGTCTGCGAATAAATAACTTTCAGTTATTTGCTATAAAGTTTTACGCTTTAAGTACACGTAGCGCCATCTAGCGATGCAGCGTTGAACTAATAAGTTTTAGAAGGCGAGGCGTTTCGCATCTAAGGCTTCTTGAGTCTGTGTACAGTCAACCAATTTGATTCCTAGGCCACTATGGAACCATGTCAAAAGGAATCAATTTTTTTATCTTCCACGACAGTGATTTTGGCGTGATGTATGTCATGATGATGAACTCGATCTTTGCGAACGTGTGTCAACGACAATGAATAGGAAATTAGTTTGCATTGTGTACTAATAACTTGAATTGTCACTGGCCTTCTGTCAAAACTTTTTTCCTCTCATGTCATGGAGTGAAAACGTTTATTACAAGTTGTGTTCGGAAAGTTGATAAATGCTTTGACCCGCACTGACGTTGTAATTGCCTAGTAGTTATTGCGACAAGGTCCTATAATAGTGGCCTAGGAATAAAATTGGTTGACTGTACCTACTTGTTAGCATTAATTATAGGAATCGTTATAGTTTAATCCACTATAAATAAGGTTAAATAATATTGACGATGTTTTCTCTTTTGTTTTTTCAGCCTATTACCTAAAAAAAATAGATCACGTTTGTAAAATGTTTTAAATGATTAGGACTAATTGGATCTGTGTATTTACTGAGAAAAAGGTTTATTTATAGTTGAATTCTTCCAAGAAAAATAAACCGAAGAGCGCTATAAATATTTAAACGGAATAATTACACCGGTGAAAAGAAAAAAGCGTATTATTCTCAAGACTTTCCGGGTGGGTGCGTCGGATTAAAAATCAGCTTTATATCGTCATAAAGTAGGCAGGAGCGTTAAGATAAGAGTTCCGCTCCCGGCTAAATAAAATATGAGCCACAATCGTAATGGCAGCTCTTTTGATCTCGGTTTCACGGGCTTACCGGGGATTTGCAGCTTTGCGAGCTCCAATTTGGATATAAAACAGCTAATGCGGACCGATACGCATTAGGGACATTAGCAAATTGACGGAGCACACACGCCGACGTACATACTACAACATAGATACGCGTAAAAAATTCCACAGGCAATTCACTCAGCGCCCCTGACAATAAAACGTAGCCAATACAAGCGACGCCGTAAAATCCAAGTTTATTCGAGCGTCAAAAGAACAAGAGGAAAGTCAAAAGCGGGCACAATTAATAACCTCCCGGGAGCACCTCAAGCCGAGCGGTCAATATTACTCGACGAGACCCTCAATTTTCGCCACTCCCCCGCGCTAATAACAATAATTAGGAATGAGTGGTTCAATAATTAAAAACGGAAAGAACAACCCGAAAAAGACGGGCTGAACTGTAAAGGAAGTATACCTCTCCCGCTCTGTTGTACCGGCGCCCGCGGTCGTCTCACTTGCTCGTCTCAATTTAATTTATGATATTCTTGCACCAGTGATTCGTCTTCTAAATTAATGAAATTTAATAATTTTTTTTTTTAGGTTGCTACAAGACACTGGTAGGTATTTTTTTTTAATCGCGCTGATATCATCATCAGATAAGGTAAACGTAGCAATGATCGACACCTCAACGCCCAGTAGATGACACCCATCTGTCCTCTCTTACTATGACATAAATTAAATTAAATTAATTAAATTAAATTCTTTTATTTCGGACTATTCAATCCATAGTATTAGTAATTACAAAGACTTATTATTATTATTGTTAGTAAGACACATATATTTTGAACAACAACAAACAGAAAAAAAAAAAAACAAAAAGAAAGGATTAAAAACGGCGGGGCACTGCGGCGACAGGTGCATGCAGTTCCACACAACGCTTTACAAGCGGGGAGTCCCAGCGCTGCGTCAGGGTGCTCAAGATGCTGTTTGTGCTGCAGCGACTACGACTGAGGAACGACGCACACCGCTTCCTCATGATCGCAAAGAAGCCGTCTGTTTGTGCCTCGGCGAACATCAGCGAGGCACTACTGTAACGCGGTAGTCCAAACAGCATCCTGAATGCATCATTGTATTGAATGCGCAGCGCGCTGAGTGCCCGCAGCGTAAAGCTAGACCACAGACTGCACGTGTAGAAGGTTTGGCAATAAGCTTTAAAAAGAGTTAACTTAACTTCCTTGCTACAACGTGCAAATCTGCGGGCCAACATATTACACCGAACACACAGCGCGCGGCGCTCCCGCTCGATGTCCTCGACATCAGACATAGTCGCGGTGACCCAGTGGCCCAGGTATTTGAACTTTTCTACTCTTTTTAACGGGCTCCCACAAAGCGTGACAGACTGCATTTTATACGATTTATTACCCGCTTTAAATTGTAGGAGCTCACTTTTGGACGCATTGTACCTGAGCCCATGGGCCTCCGCATATACTTCACACTTATGTAACAATTTTATTAGACCACCCATTGAGGGGCTCAGCAGCACCATGTCATCAGCATAGCTTATATTGTTGACACAAATATCCTCTACGTGACATCCAACACAAGTACTGCTGAGCTCCTCAATGAGTTTGTTCATATAAAGATTGAATAATCTAGGCGAGCTCAATCCCCCTTGTCTCACCCCACACTGCATGACATATCCATCTGAAAAAGCATCTGCCCATCTAACACTATTCCTTTGACTGCCGTACCAGTGCTTAAACAAATAGGTGACTTCATGCGGCACGGTTGTATCATAGTGCAGTTTCCGCCATAACTTGTCATAAGACACCATGTCAAATGCCTTTGACAAGTCCAAAAAACAAGCAAATATTGGCGTTTCTCTAGATGTATAATATTGAACAGTCTGCTTGAGACACAGGATTGCACTCTCAGTAGACAAACCAGGCCTAAACCCGAATTGTGCGTCATGCAGATTAATATGTTCACCCAAAATATCATCAAGCAGACCGTCCAACACTTTCGCTACAACAGTGGCAAGTGAAATGGGCCTGTAGTTGGACACGTCAGAGGCATCCCCAGTTTTGTTTTTTATGATGGGTACGACTACAGTATACATAAGTTCGTCAGGCAGATAACTATGACTTATACATAAATTAAAAAACATTGATAAAACCCCAGGAAGATGTACACCAGCGAACTTAAGATGCTCGACACTGAGGCCGTCGTGTCCAGGGGATTTGCCTCTCAGCATTTTACTAATTTTATTTTCAATTTGCTTAGCTGAAAAACGAACAGACGGAATCCCGACCTTGATCTCAGCGTCGAGAACCTCACCCGCCTGGAGAGGGGAATCAATTTTAAAGTGGCGCTGGAAAGCATTTGCGATATCGGCCGGAACATGCTTGCCCGCCATAGTCACCGGAAGACTCGTCCTAGGATTTAATTTGGCGGTGTTTTTCCAGAACTTGCCAAAGTTTTTTCTGGAATGACTTTTAGCAATAATTTCCATTTTTATGTCTTGCTCATGATTCTGACAGTATTTTAGCTTGGACTTAAATATCTTTTTGGACTCAATCATTTTACTATAAATATACCCGGAGCCAGGTTTACCATATGATAACCACCACTGATACCAAAACCGCGCCTCGCGGTGAGCATCGCTGACGTGCATATTCCAGCCCGTTACATGCCTACGCTTTCCATGTTTGATAACCTTATAGGACTTTTCGGCCGCCTTTCTAAGAACAGATATTATACTACTGTATAAATTTTCTAATACCTGTTTATGGGCACTGTTCGAACACATTTTATCCACACACTCATAAAACTCAGTAGGAAAGTGAATATCCTTAAATTCAGCTGAGCAATAATTTGAATAATTATCTATTTGGACAGAGTCCCGCTCACCCCAAATCACCTTATTGCAGGAATAATAATTATTAACATTCACAAATTTTGGTTTTATGCAATTAAAGTTACATTCTACTAACAAAGGGTAATGGTCAGACCAGTAAACATTATATAATACTGACGCGCTAACTACCGTGGATCGTGCAGCACTAGTCACCACACAGTGGTCAAGCCACCGCCTACAAGAATGGGCATCGCTAACATACGTGTACGTTTCACTCGGTAATATTTCCATGTCAACACAAAACCAAGATTGTTCATTACAAAAGTTCATTAGTTCATGTGAAAACGACTCACCCGGGTGCGCGTTAAAGTCTCCCAATACATAAACAGATTCCACATCATTACTTTCAACAATCGATTGTATTTCACCCAAACATTCCGTAAATTCACTTAGATGCTCGGCCATATTGGTCGGCATATACACTGACATAACTATCACTGACCGTTCATTCAGAACTATTTTGATAGCCGCTAACCGCACACTATTGCACTGAATGACCGATACACACGGGAATAACTTTTTCCTCCACAACAGCGCAACTCCACCATGGGGTCTCCCTCGAAGTATCCGCGCTGAAGTGTCAACTGCTGTTTTGCCAGTGAAGGCGAAATCGTGATCTATGCTACCCAAAAAAGAGATGTCGTGTTGCAGCAACCACGTCTCCTGCAGCGCTATAATATCGGCTGTGCGACACAAACTACGCACACATTCCACCGAACGAATAACATTTCTACAATTAAAACTTATTAACTTAGTTGTATTTTCCATTATGGAGGACATTAGTGTTCTTCACAGCCTTCTCTTCGGTTTCAGGTCTTCTTTTAAAATTAACAAATCGTCGGAACGCAATACCATCCGGCCAAAGGTCATCTTTCAAAAACATATCTATTTTATGTTTAGGTACATAAACCTTGTATGCGTCGTAATCTTTTTCCATTTTCATATTCATTTTTTCCAATGTAACGGACACGTTAGTTTTGCTCTTAATGTACTCAGAGATGTCACATATGGACGTCTCTTTTGCAACATTATAAATATAAACAGGGATTTTTATATCCGCTGCCTTGAATTTGGTATCCAGGTTCATAACAGCTTTACCCTGATGTCCTAAGAATCTATTTCTAAATCTCTTTCTTTGAACGACAATCCAGTCCTTATCGGGAATTTTTGATTTAAAGGCATCACCCTGTGCAATTGCTGAGTAAGACGCATTTTGTTCAAAGTCGCACGCAGCGTCCGTGTGTCTCGTTAAGTTATCAAGCGCAGCCACTCGAACAGGCGACGTATGAGTCATCGCCTTCTCAAACGGCTCATGCACAACCGCCGCGCGCTCGCTAACAGCCGATACGGTGGGTAAGTTACCGGCCGGTATGAAGCAGGGCGATTGAGTACCCTCTTTTGGTATTGATCCACTAATTTGATGATCGTTTTTGGCAACAAATTCCAACTCTGGATATATCTCATTTTCAATAGAAACATGCTGGAGACCCATCGGCCCACTGTGACAATCAAAACTGTTAGCTAAGCAGGCCCCTCGTTTGAAATTCAAATTGCCGTTGAAGTTGTTTACCAACGAAGCTTTCTTCAGATTATCGAGCTCTAGTTTTATTAAGCTCAGTTCCTTCTTGGTGGCAAATTCATTTATAATAATTTCAGTTTGACTACGCAATTCCACAAGATCCCTCAATATCTTTGTCGCATCCAAGTGGTTAAACAACACTGGTGGTAATTTGTGCAAATCCCTTGCAACAAAAATGGGAATTTCATCTACGTGACATTCTTTCATGACACTAATTATATCTTCCAGGTCTCGGTCCGTTTTTCCATCCCTTTTACGTTTCTTCAACTCTTTTGTCTTAGACAAAGATTCAAATAGTAAACGTTTTGCCGTTACGATGTCACTATCCGAAAATGCTGTAACGCAGATACGTCTTAGGCTCGGCTCATCCATGAGATGCAGTTTGTTGCTTATAAACGCCAGTATCTCATTTATCACCACATTACACGATCCACATTTAACAATATTAGACATTGTTAATAATAACACGCGTGACTCAAACTCATTACCGTTCGCAAACGCGTGCGGCGAGAGACATAAGATTGAAGGTGCCATGTATTGGATCAGTGTCGAGAACAGGCACGTCCACCTATCTAGTAAGAGAGGACATAGGTATATAGTATACTATTGCATACTTGTGTACAAAGAAGTATCTCGTTAGCCTGTTTTTGTTTTACGAAATTACACGTGTTCCCTGCTGTCAGTGTCGGATACATTTGACGGCATCTCTAATGACCTCAAGGCCGGATTTTTTTCGCACAGAAACTGAGCATAGCCGTGCAGCGAAGCAGTGCTGTAGCATACTAGGCATACCTACCAGGCACGATGCCCGAAGTGGGCGAAATACAGGATTTCGATATTTTTGAAAAACATGTTATACCTAGTCTTAAAATTGATTTGTATAAATTCATATGTTCTCCGCTACGTGTAAATAGACATCAAGGGTAACACACACCTTCCTCACTGCATTTTACACGCATTGTCAGTAGCAGCATAAAAGGTCTTTTCTCCTTCAGAATATAAAGAACCTGCCAACTTTTATGTGCATTCCACCCTATCTTAATTCAAAGGCTATAAAGTTGAAACTTGGTTCGTGGAGGTGCAGAATGCATGGGATCTCTCCCCTTGAAGGTGAAATTATTTTTGTAAAACCCGCGTTGGAAAAGATCTCTGCCTCACCTTTCGTTATTAACTCGGGCCCCTTTGATACAGTTCGCTTGGCCCTCTGCAGAACTAATGATTTTAAATTAGCCTTGTTATTTCAAAACATCTCGCGGACGTGTGGGGAGCGTGTTCGTGCTTGATGCGAATGATGGGATATTAGATAGAAATGCAGTGGATTAGAAACCGCCAGCACGATGAATTAATTTAAAAAAATACGAATACCATTTATGAACAAATATTACTCTAAAAGATCCTGTCGCTATAATGAACTGGCAAAGTATTTTTTTATCCGATCAGTAATCAAATTAGCTCTATTACAAATTGGATGAAAATAAATTTTCTCAAACATGCTATGTAATGTTTATGTTGTGTTCCTTAAAATAGGCCTCAAAATACACCGTTGCAGGCCTAGGCCTGCAAGACGACAGTCTTTTGTTTCAATGCAAATAATGCAAAATGTCAATTTTTTTTTAAGGATACGATGTGTCAGGCTTAAATATCCACGATAAAGGCCACTATACACGACCTGAAATTAAGAATCTGAATTTCAGTGGTTCATTTCTTAGTTAGTGAATAAATTCACAGGACTTTGAATATTCTATATGTAAATTTATAAATATTGCCGACGTGTTTTACGTCAAATTACAATTCAATTTACATAATAGAGTATTAAATAGGCTAAAGTTCGTGTATAATGGTCTTAAGAGCGTCATTTCGAACACATCTATTTTGTGACCAAAGACAAAATAAAATAGGACTTAAAAAAAAAAGGTTTGGTGGGAAAATTGAGTTTTTTTATTGTGCATTTTGAAATTACAATTCATTGTTCGGTTTTAATATTGTACAATTTCAATATGAGTTCCGATGACGAACTAATGGAAATCACTTGTACTCCGCCGGAATTGAGAGCGGAGGCAGAATTAGCCGTAACGAACTTGCTGCCGCCAAAGTCAAAGGCAAAATACATACTCGCCTATGAAAATTTTATACAGTGGAAGAGTAGTAAAAATGCCCACGGTTTTTCAGAAAACGTTTTCTTGGCATATTTTACTGAACTGGGACAAACCAGAAAATCATCAACATTGTGGGCATTGTACTCAATGCTTAAAGCAACAATGCAGCTTAAGCATAACATTCTCCTAAAAAACTATGTCCACTTAGTTGCGTGGTTAAAACGACAGTCAGATGGCTATAAAGCAACAAAATCTAAAACATTTACCTCTGAAAATGTCCAAACATTTCTCAACCAGGCACCCAACGAAATATATCTGGCCACAAAGGTAAATATTTCATATTTCTTGAATTCATAATTTTCGTATGTCACTTATTTATTAAATTAAAAATTAAATACTATACAAGTTACATGAATCCTAAAGAGTTAAAAAGTTGGCAAAGTATTTACATTTATAATAATAATAATAAAAAACATAAAAATATGAAATTAAAAAAAATAGTATAATTATGGTACTTATGGCTATAACTTATACACAAAACCTCTTACATTTAACTTATGATTAAGTACTTATTTACAGAATATTGCATTAAATTATAAAGTTAATGTAATACTACTTAAGAAATAAAAAAAACATTTATTCAATAAAATCTACATAAACAAAATAAATAACCAAAGTAAAACTTAACTATCTATGCACTAAATTTCTTTAAAAGTAATTAATAATAATGTTCTCTTGTCAACTTATTTGCAGGTTGCTTTGGTCTTGGGCATCAATGGAGCATGTCGAGGTATTGAGTTAACAAATCTCACTACCAATGACATTGAATTCCATGGTGAGATAGTGATATTCAAACTACAAGACACGAAAAATAAGACTGACAGATCATTTGTGATTCGGGATGAGTTTATGAATATTTTTAAAAAATACTATGCCCTTCGTCCTAATGATGTCCAAACAGACCGACTTTTTCTTAACTACAGGAACGGGAAGTGCACAAAACAAGTCATTGGACGCCACAAAATGTTAGCCATGCCAAAGGAAATTGCTACATTTTTAAAACTACCTACTCCGGAGCTCTATACTGGACACTGCTTTCGCCGTACATCTGCAACACTTCTTGCCGATTCTGGAGCCAATCTTTTGGTGGTTAAAAGGCTTGGCGGGTGGAAATCCGATAAAGTGGCAGAAGGCTACATAGAGGATTCAGTTGCAAACAAACAAGAGATAACAAAAAATATCACTAAGAATATTGTTTTGGCAAGCAACACTAAGACAGAAGATGTACACCATCCATCATCATCACAACAGCAATCACTTTACATAAATCCACAGCCAGGCAGTTCCCGTGACCCTCCAGTTTGGATTAAACATCTAAGCACTCCACACAAAATTGATACCCTGCCAAAGTCTTCTTGCACACATTCACTGCCATCTGTTAATTTTCAACCGCCAGCAATTCACAGCCAGGTTCAAGCTTTCCCAAAGTCTGCACATGATGCCGCAGATCCTCAACCCGCTCAACTGCTATTGCCTTCTCAGCCGGAAGTAAGGGCAAGTGAACAGCCAACCAGTCACATTGCATCATCACAGTCAGGATCAGTTTCAGAAATACAGCAAACCAATATTAATGTACCTGGTAAAACAATAACACTTACAATAACTAATTGCCCAAATATGTCAAATGTAACATTTAATATCAGTTAAATTTATCAAAACCTTTTTCAATAACTTGTTCGTTTTAGAAGAACCTTTGATGTTTTGTACACTAAATATTTTACAGGCCGAAATCCATACTTATGATTTAGTTAGACTATAATTATTAATGACATGTTTTTTTTAATGTCTAAATAATATAGACTTAAATTCCTCGTAAATGCTATGATAGCGATAAAAGTCATGACATGACAGGATAGGTTATATTTTTTTTCTTCATATTCTCGATCTATGAGATAAAAATATATGTAATACAAAACAAAACAATGTAAAGGTTGTTTGTTTGTTGTTTTTTTTTCTTAATAAATATGGCTCTGTCCATTGGAAGACAATTTTGCCATTATAGTAGTTAGGTTTTGCTAAGAGATAGATAATAAAATTGATATAAGTCAGTTGTCACTTGTCATTTGAAACGTTTCGTTCAGAAACGTGATCTGTGATTTTTTTATTTTAGCAGTCCCTTATAATATCTCATGTTGTACAACTTGATTTTTTTGGGATAATTTTGACGTTTTAAAAATCCATATATTAGAATGACATAAACACTTATTATATTATGCATGTGATGGTACAGTGAAGGACTTTAATTCATGAGCCACCTTGGTACCTTTTCAAAAGAAAAGTCATTACGATTTTCCTTGTTAATTAATGGCGATGTCACTATGACGTTTACTGTGAAATGGTTCCATGGTGGCTCATGAATTAAAGTCCTTGACCGTACCTAGTTATAATTTAAGTCTGGTACAACTTTAGTGGTCTTACGAATAAAAAAATATTGATTTCAAGGAGTTTTTATTTATTTCAGTGCATGTTTGAGAAAAGCACTATACAAGCCTCGGCGTGAAAGAACTTGCCAGCCTCGTATACCTATCCGGCCTCGCTATGCTCGGCTGTCTAGGCCTACTTGGCCATCAAGGCTTGCCAGCTTCGTATTCCTATCCGGCCTCGCTACGCTCGGCCGTCTATATACATACTCAGCCTGCAAGCCCTTCTTTCCCGGCCTCTGCAGTAATGTACTATTATACTCCATTTATTTTAGAATTATAAACCACAACAACATTATATTGCGGCTCGTGAACTGTAATCTCTTTACAATTTGTACTAGAGTAACATTTGACGACACGCAAATAAAGTAACATTAAAACAATTTTATTTTGCGGCTCCCAGACTATTGTACCTACTGTACTATTTGCTAGGTAAGAAATAGTTGACGAGCCGCAATATAATGATGTTGTGGTTTTCAATTCTAAATTTAATGAAGTATACATACGTGTTATTAAAAGCCGTGTTAGGCTGCTTGTTTGACCTATGGTCTCTGCACCTCTGGTATGGGCTTGCAATTTAAACTTTTTCGGATTTTACGTGCGAAATGACATTTGAAATTTTACCATGAGGTTTACGGTGAAGGAAACATCTTGAGGAAACCTGCACACGCTTGCGAAGAAATTCACAGGGATAATTATGGTGATAACATGTAAATCCCGATCCCGCGGGAATATTAGGATAAAAAGCTTACGTGTTTTTCCAGATATCCAGTTATCATTGAACATAAAACTACAGGAAGGCTCACTCATAGTGAAAAAATACTGATACCTCACGTCTATGATCGAGTTTAGCTCGACATGTTTCGGGCTAATCCGTAGCCCTTCTTCCCAGAGCCGGCAAGAAGCTCCCCGGGAAGAAAGGCTACGGATAAGCCCGAAATATGTCCTAATTTTTTTGTTCACTATCCAGTTATCTGCTTACTTACCTATCCAGTTTCATGCATATTCATCCAACAGTTTTAACGTGAAAGTGAAAAACAAATACACACGCACGCACTTTAATATTTAATCTTACAAGGGTTTTAATATTTTTTCAATTACACGTTTAAATGACACAACATGAGCCAATTAAAGACAGGCGGGGAGACAGGGGCGCACGACGTAGGGGTGTATTTTTTATCGAGAGCAAGGTGGGGGTCAATCAATCGATTAGCAGATGTCACTCCTTGACTACTGGTGCGGTAAATTGGGCTCTTACTGCAAAGCGGGGGCATAATAAGGCAGAACGAATCCCGTCTAGTTCGGGCGAAATTAAATTTTTATCTTTGAAGCGAATATGGGCAAAGTTTGGAGTGAGAAGTAAGGTAAACGTACCAATACTCGACACCTCAACGCATAGTAGATGACACCCATCTGTCACCTCTCTTACCATGACATAAGATTGAAGGTGCCATGTATTGGGTCAGTGTCAAGCACAGGGACGTTTACCTTAATGTAATTAAATTATATGAAAGCTTAGAGATTTAAAATGTCTATTCAAATTAAAAAAAAAGTTACAAAACTATTTTATCCTCACTGCTTTTCCTAGTGCTCAAAGATGTCTACTTAAATGATTATTATGAAAATTACATGGGCACATTATGTAAAGGCACATTAAAATACTTATAGGTATGTAACTTAACCCTTCATATTAGGGATGTGAAAAAAAAACCTGTATTCTAGTCTCGACTGTCTCATACTCGTATTATTCCAATTTTACAGTTAAAAATAAAATTGGAAAAGAATGCCTTGCACGGATTCTTGTCTTAAGCATACAAGGGGTTTATGTCAACTTATAATACCTATACCAGCGACAATTTATAAACAGCTATGTTAGTTTTGGAACGAGAACAGTTAATTGACGTCTCTGGGTGCGGCCGTTAGAAGCAACAAACTTAACTTTAATTAATAATTCCATCTTAAATGTAAAGTGAAGGCTGTCCCCCAGTCCTGACGCGGCAAACCGAAGCAAAAAATGGTTGGACTCTCATTAAATTTTTCGCTTATTAAAAATTCCCCACTCCCCGTCCCTCGCCGTTAGATGGGCAACTTTTTATACCGAAACGAAACAAAAGTTATGTTCCGCGGGGCACCGATCCCCCTTTGTCTTTTCACTCGATAATTTGAGTGAGATTTTCTCGCAATTTAAGATAAACAAAGAGAGCGCTTACCCTTAATTGGAAAGCAGAGCATTCAGGAAGGAACGTGACAAATAGACACCTCTTAACTTCTTTTCCACTTTGCCGCCGCTCTGGGCTATATTGGTTTTTTCGTGTGCTGCCCAAAAGCTTTTGTTTGTTTAAGGAAATGTTAATGAGGAATTTAAGCCGCGACGTGGGGACTGGGGAGGTGGCGCTCTATTTTGTCAATTATAATCATAAATACCAGGGTTGTTGCGAATATTCACATCCGCATCCGCAGTTGCAGAAATTCCGAAATAATAAATGCGGATGATCATGCGGATCCAGATGTAACACAGTGTAGACTTATTATTACAATAGATTTTACTAAATCTTTGCCGCCGCTCTGGACTTTACTCACAATGGTTTTTTCATGTGCTGCCCAAAAGCTTTTGTTTTTTATTTTATTTATTTGGGGCTTCAACAGCAATACAATACATTATAATGAGACTTAAGTACTAGACAAAAAGCCAATAACAGATGTCCACGGGCCGCGACGTGGGGAGGTGGCGCTGTATTCTGTCAATTATAATCATAAATACCAGGGATATTACGAATAAGTATCTGCATCTGCATCTGCATCCACAATTGCGGTATTTCCGCATTTAGACACCTGCATCCGCATCCGAAATAATAAATGCGGATATTCATGCGGATGCAGACGTAGTACAATCAAGTGTAAAAATATGGGTGCACACAACTTGCTCATAAATATGTCCCATAGCTCGAATTAAGGTATAGGTCTATAACGATGGGAGGATTAAATCGATACTTATTTTTGCACTTGACCGTACATGCGGGTTACTACGAAATCCGAAATTCATATCGTGACGTCCCGTTCACTCATATGTTTAATACTGTTAGCGTTAACGAAACAGCACCATACAAAATTTCAAAATCGAATTTCGTAGTATAAGTCCAAGTTTCGACAGGATTGAAATTGGACAGGGCTGGCGACTGGCTCATGCCGTATGTACGCCACATGCGAAATTTACCATGAACTTTACGGCGTAGGTAAACATCGTTAGGGAAACCTGCACACACCTGCGAAGAAATTCAACAGTGGGCGTGAAGTTCCCAATCCGCATGTGGCCCGGGTGGGAACTACGGCCCAAGCCCTCTCATTCTAAGGAGGCCTGTCCCCTACAGTGGGATGTAAAGCTTGACCAGAAATATCTGATCATTGTCAAGACGGCGCTACTATTTCATTTGTGTGAGCAACTCAGTATAGTCTATTCTATACAATGAGAATTGGCAATTCGTTATTTTGACTTTATCCAACGTAATCAAAATCAGCGCTGGGGTGCTATAAACGCCTCAGCATTATGCTGAGCCAGTGTCCGATTTGCAACCGCAATGACAAATTATATCTTAAGCTTTAGTGTTTTCTTTTGTTTTGTAAAAATATTGATGATGTGTCTTGTGATGTTGTAAATAAATGTACTTTCTTTCTTTCTTTTCAGAATCCAAATTCGGTGTCCATAGGAAAAGTGGCTTCAAATTCAAACCCAGAAATTACTTCCAAAAGAGAAGAGTGGAGACCAAACGGCAGCTATCTCTCTCAACGAATCGCCATCCCATTCAACGAGGGAATGCTGCCAGCCTTTTGGGTACGATGCCACGGGGGCCTTTTTAAACTTAGTCTAGTGGTTTTTAAGTTAGATATCTAGTTTACAGTTTTAATTATTGTTATTGTTTCTTAATATTTGTCTTCCTGTAAGTTAAATTGCACAAACAATTTGGAATTAAAATTGAAAATTAAAATTTAATATTCTTCCAATAAATTCCACAACATGGCACATGATCATATAATACTGGTCACGCTTTATGCAGGTTGGGATGGCGATGATAGTGATGAAGGAGTTGATACGAAACACCTCAACAACCACCCTTGCCCCCATAGCAAACAGTTATTTCTTGCAAGCCCCACCCCGTTCGTTAGCTGCACTATTTGAATATGAGCACGCCATTCTGCCGTGTTTGCGACCCTAAACTTTGTATGTACTCTATGTTTTACATTGAAAGGAAAGGTAGAGGCTTTGTTTTTCGCAATTATAAAGTTTTTGATTTAAATTATACATGGGGTGATGGACCCAGTAGTCAGCCAGGCACCGGTAGTCGGCCGTATATGAGTGCGAGATGTACGAAAGATATCTCTCGTGCTCTTCCCACTCGTGCAAAAGATTGGCAGAGGTCGACTACTGGGTATTTTACCCTACTTGCCTTTACTGTCGGAATACTAATTTTGGCAGTAAAAAAGTATATTCTGTAACTTAACTAGGCTAGGTTTCCTTTACATCTAAACTTTTAGTTTGTGTAATAAATATTTTCGTTTTTTTCTATTTTTTTTGTACTACCAGTGCTTTAGGAAAGCCCATCGTTGCCAAGAAGAATGCGCGGCAAGAAACTTACAAAATATTTTTTAAATAAAAATTATATTAGAAGTCACCTAACTATTAATACAAGCAAGACAAAGCAAATTAAAAAATACCGGGATTTTACTAAATTCCCATGGGAATTCCCGTAAGTTACATCGGGGTCTGCATTTGGTTTACAAGAAGAACAAGCGTGCAACATTTCATGTAGTTAGATTATTATATTATAAGTGTGCTCGACACTGACCCAACACATGGCACCTTCAATCTTATGACATAGTAAGAGAGGTGACAGATGGTTGTCATCTACTGGGCATTGGCACATTTACCTTAGTGTTAATACCGTAACTAAAACACAGTATAAAAGTATTTGCAAGCGCAGGGAATCATTACAAGTGCAGACGTCGCGGCCGAGGCGGTTGACCGCGCGTTCACCCCGCTAGCGCAAGTGGCGGCGACTCTCACATCACCACCAAATAAACGCTTCTACAATGTGTTGAGACATTAATCCGGAATTTAATCAGGTTTTTTTTACATTACACTGACCCTTAATTTTATTGACTTAATTTACCTGATGAAAAGTGCAGATGAGGCCAAAGGTGTATCTCACTGCTTCGTTATCATCATCCCAGACTGCATAAGTCTGACTGCAGGGTACAGGCATCCCCTCAGAATGAGAGAGCTTTTGCTGTAGTTCCCACGCGGGCCCAGTGCGGATTGAGAACTTCACACAGACCATTGAATTTCTTTTCAGGTGTGTGCAGGTTTACAAAGACTTAAACGTATTTCAAGTAAGTGTGGCATTCTCGGAGCCCACCGGCCGTTGCCAATAGAGCCGAACTCTATAAGTTTGATTTATAGACTACTGTTTCTCAATCCCCATACCCCCGCGTCCCCACCTAACCGTCCGCGTATTATTCAATCACAACAAAATTTTAAAATTTGATCACTCGCACAAATATGAATGTTTACGATAACGCAGACGTCTACTCATAAAAACCCTCCCCTAAGTAAGCACTCAGAAACAAAGGCCCCGAGCGCCTTGGCTTCTGAATATTTGAGAACTCTCTTTGTTCAATATTAAGTCAATGGGGGTAATTGATCTGGGATAAATCTATAAAGAGCTTACTTACTGAAGGATGAGGTAGCAAGTGTACGGGTAATCAGGTAATTATTTACGAGGCATGGGATAGTGACGGACAATACCGCCATGTTGAATTAGTCTGAAGCAGAGTTCTAAAGCTTAAAAAAGTGTTTACGAATAGTTGAATGAGACAACCAAAAAGTCTATCAGTAGGTAGGTACACGCCAGCCAATCTATGAATGTGCTTAGTAACAAATTTCTATCAAAAATATAAGTAGTATTTTTCTCATCAATAATGTTTTAATTTTTTGCATTAAATACCGAAATATCGAAATGAAACGTGTCTTGTTATATCTGTATCTCACTGCTGTGCCTTTTCTCGGAAGAACTTTTTGTCTCTTCGTTTCACTTCTTGTCAACGTATAAAACTTAAAATGTATTTAGTTTGAGACGTCTTATATCTAAAAGAAGGCCCGTGTCCAGCAGTGGGGTATATAAATAAAAGCTGGATTTAGATTAACAGATAAAGATCCACACTAAATTGTGACGGTTCCATCAATCAGTAATACGAACAAACGCTATTCTTTTTCTTTAGTACTCAGCTGGCTTTATTTAGCTCTATCTTGTGCTTCCGCAAACAAGCCAATGTATTAGCGATTTTTAGTCAGTTACCACTCACCTCTCCCACTCCTTCCCACGAACCTCAGGTCATTGAACTTAGCGACCTGATTCTTCATGACTGCAGTACAGTTCCGCAGTTCAGCAGAGCAGTTCTCATCGTTTCCAGCTTTAACGGTGACCAGTGTACCGTCACCGACGTCGCCAAGAGCCACCACTTTGAAGGCTACTGGGAGGGTCTTGTTGGAGCGCCAGTGTGGGGGCAGCACTGTGCACACCTGTGGAAAAATAGTTTGAAATTGAAGAGTAGGTAGTATTGAAGATCAAACACGCTTTAGCAACAATTAAACCATTATGACCCGGCCACGGCTACGTGTGACCGTGTGTTTTCTTTCATTGCGTGGCTGACACGCTCGCCACACAGTCACAGAATATATAATAGTACTAACAGTGCTTATCTTGCAGCACAGGCAATGAACTGATAAAACGCTCGCCACGCTGCCGCTCGCGCGATTTCGTGTCCGAGCTATTATGGTGCTCATTCATTAGAGCGTACGAAATAAACAGTGTGCGAGGAAAACCCCGTCAAAAGTAAGTCTGAGCTGAGCGAGGCAAAGAATATGATATAACCCTCTTCATCAAAAAAAAGTCTCGTTGAATATAAGCGTTGAATGACAGTCTTCTACCAACGCTGCAAGACCCGGTTGTGTCCGTCACTCTACAACTTTTCTGCCCCAACGGTTATCTATCCTACGAGCGATGTGGTCTGCCCATCGCCACTTCCAATGGAAGTAGTCCTACTGCTGAATTTTTCGTCGCACACTGCTTAGATGCCTCGCATAACTCAAGTAGATACACTGTTTTCTGTATTCATTTCGCGGTCGAGACGCTCGTAACAAAATGTTTCCTTGGAAGCACTCGCAATGAGCAGAGAAGCTCGCTGCCTCTAATCATGACCGGGCCGTTAAGGATGGAACTGTGATGTGATGATGATGTGATAATTAGAGTCAATTCATTGTATTGTAAATTGACATGCCCCATGTATTGCGTTAATTTTGGCTACATGTTAAAAGACTATGATAACGTCTTAAGGTTCACGAATCATCTTCATGAGGGCATTAAAGAAAACTAAGCTGTCGACTTCAATTAACACTATCATCATCATCATTTCAGCCGAAAGACGTCTACTGCTGAACGTAGGCGTTCTCCAAGCTTAGCCAAACAATCCTGCGCCATCCGCATGTAACGCGTTTCCGCAACCCTTACCAGGTCGTCGCGCCATCTTGTTAGAGGTCTACACTGCGTCTTTCGGTCCGTGCACGCCATTCTAGAGCCTTTTGACCGCATCGGCCATCAGTGCTACGACGATATGCCCTGCTCACTGGTACTTGAGTCACACTATAGATAGGTAACTTACCACATGAGGACTACCAGTCTTGACCAGCTCGCCGGGATGATCAGCCAATAGGCCCTCCAGGGTCCTCTCCGCCAAGAGTTCAGCCGTCAGTGGTTGGCTGGGCAATGCACCATAACTTGACGACGGCGCCTCATGACCCAGCCCACTGGTCGTCGATGTCACTTCACTCGATAAATGCATCGTCTTAACACTTTAAAGTACATTCACTTGTGCATCGTCGATAAGTCTGTCACATAATCAAATCTGGATGCTTCGACTTTGAGTCCGATTCGATGTGCAGGCGGCGTGTTGATGCCCCAGACATTGTTATGAAGCTACCTGTAAGAAATGTTGCTGTTAATTACAACTTGAACTCTTTATTGCGTTAAATGTTATGACGAAGATCTTATAAAGTGTATACTGTATACAGCTCTAACATTTCCACTACATTATAAGGACTGCAACTGCACTGCAATTTCATATTTTAAACTTTTTGCCCGCAATAATATTCAATTCTCTGATATAAAAGTATTCTATATGTTAATTCAGGTTATAAACTATCTGTGTGCCAAATTTCATCAGATTCCGTCTAACCGTTTTAGCGTGAAAGAGTAACAAACCATCCATCCATCCATATAAACGTTTGCGTTTATAAAGTAAGATGACAGTAAAATAATAACATACTTAATTAGCTACTGTAAAGGTCTGCAACACGAACCTATATACATAGAAGTGGATGACTTATAAAATGAAGAAACCAAGCGTGTCGATCTTTGAACACAAAATCCGCACATTTCAGTCGAAAATATCTGCACTATGGCGGCAGGATGTATTTGGATTACTCACATTTGCATAATTCGCCATTTTCGCTTCCGTTACGTGGCAACATGCGAGACTGACTGGTTTAGGCAAACTTTACTTTGACAAAATAACAAAATGGAGCTAGAGCACATTAAAAAAATTTGAAATTTTGGCGAGTATGAATGCCTTCTTGTATGCAAGTGTAGGTATTATAGCTTAGTATGTAGTTTCTTTTTTTCTGCCCACAAACTGTCATGCAGTTTGGCAGATATTTAATCAAAAATGTATTCTGTTTCATAGAGAAATAAATTAAAAACAAAATATATATATAAAAAGTATAGCTGAGGTTGTGTGGATCTAGACCCATTTCATCATTATTCCGTGATGCGTGTATAACCACTAAACCGAGCTTTTGCACATACGGCGAAATTTCTAAATATAATACGAGTATATTCTTGAACCTGTAATTTTTTTTTTCGGAATTGTTATAAAACAAACCTATCCTAAGGGGCCATCCATAAATTACGTCAAACATTTAGGGGGGAGGGGAGGTCAAGCGATCTGTGACACTAGAACAAAATAATGGCGATTTTCATAGTAATAAGTGTGACAAGGGGGGAGGGAGGGGTCCAGATTGATCGAAATTGGTGTGACGTAATTTATGGATGGCCCCTAATCAACTGTAAGTATTCTAATAAGATGTCATTTTAAAAAAATCCTTATAAAAATACTGTTTCAGAAATAAATCACTTTATAACCAACGTTGATTATGAAGAATGATACATTATGACTTATTATGGGAAACCAAGGTGCGCCGAAAAAAACATTTTCATCACACTTGCTCGTCAATGGTGTTATTCCATGCCTGTATACTAAATGTCAAAGGCCTAATTTGTTCTTAAGGGAGTTATGGATTTACGTACAGTTTTTCTTCCCAAGGGAGTTCTAACTTTAGTTTTAAAATTTGCAACCAGACTAAGGAGGTTTCAAGTCAGCCAACGTTTTATTTATATGTTTAAAACTTAGCTATAACCCAATTTTACTACACAAAACTTGTCTACGCTTCATGAAACTTTATATTTTAAATTTATATCAAATAGTTTTGCAATAATTTTAGTAAGTATTTTTTTAACATGTTGGCAGAATGTGGCCGTATGGATATGGCCATTCGAATTCTAAGCACAGTTTACTTTATCTGTGGTAGATGACTTGAAAGAAGTGACAATCTGTATTGGCGGGTAGCCATTATTTATTTAATTTAAGTGTTTAGAGACAAAATAATTTCATTTCTGGATTTTTTTCCTCGCAGTGTGATGAAAATCATTGTGTGTATCACGGGCAGTAAGGGGATTACAAACTCGAGTCATTAAAAGCCCTCCACCTCCGGCGTCGGGCTTCTAATAGGCTCTCGTTAGTAATCCCCTACTTACGGCCCTTGATGAACAATGTACTATTTTCTGCGTCGTTAATAAAGCCTTTAAAAATATTACGTCTCTGTATTACTCCAGTGACTTTTATTCCTACCCCATTCCTCACAGACAACACAGTCGTGAAAGGGAAAACATGAAAGCGAACGTATTTTGAGGCACAATTTGCTTTGACAATCGAATGTGTAGTGGGGGCAACTTCCGTGCGGAAATAGTGCGTCCCGTTCGCTACACGCTACTTGCTGACGTGAACATACTGTCTAATTCTGGCACTACACGATCGGCAATCGCGATGTTTTTTTATACTATATAGGCTAACGTTTGAGCACAATCAATTGAATAAATCTTAATGTATACTTAAACTAAATTGTTATTGCAAATTAACCGCTGGCTCCCTTCTTGACCAGTGTTGTACTGCAGAACGAGCCAGACTTCTAGCAGTAAGAACAAAAGAGGCTGGTTTCTGTCTCCACGCACACCCATCTGCAACCACTGGCACTTTTCTTGACCCCAATACTCTCCGTTTCGCAGTTTGTTTACGTCTTGGGGTCCCGGTCTGCGCTCCACATCGTTGCCCCTGCGGAAGCGATGTAGACCGGCTTGGGCACCACGGACTCTCCTGCCAGAAGAGCGCGGGCCGCTTCGCGAGACATGCTGCCCTTAACGACATTATTCGTCGGTCTCTTGCATCGGCTAACGTGCCGGCTCTCCTGGAGCCGTCAGGTATTTCAAGAGACGACGGCAAGAGACCAGACGGTATGTCGTTGATCCCGTGGAGTATGGGAAGGGTTCTGGTGTGGGATGCAACCTGTGTAGACACACTAGCCCCTTCTCATATCCACCAGACCTCCACAAGGGCAGCGACCGCAGCTGAGGCGGCCGAAACCGCTAAAATTGGCAAATATAGTGGTCTCGGCGCCGAATATATTTTCATCCCTTTCGGTGTCGAGACCCTTGGTCCGTGGGGCCCAGGAGCACTAAGCCTCTTCAAAGAGATTTCGAAGAGGCTTATAGATGCTACCGGTGACCGAAGAGTTGGCAGCTACCTCGCTCAAAGAATTAGCCTAGCGATTCAACGAGGAAATGCTGCCAGCATCTTCGGCACAATGCCGCAGGGGCCTTTTTTAGATATAGTTTAGTTTTTAATTTAGTTTGTAATAGTATTATTTTTGTTTGTTTAGATCAAGTTTAGTTTTTAATTTAGTTTGTAATATTTAGTTTATAGTTAGTTTTATTCTTTGTTATTTATTCTTAATTGCTTTAATTAAAATTGTTAAATTCACATTGAGCTAATGCCATATCCTTCCACGTCATTTTACACATTTAGACAGAATTAATCGATGTTGTCTCCGAAAAGCTTCAGCGTTACATACATAAAACGAAACAGCAACTTTCCCGACCCATTTGTACTTGTTTATAGCAGTTCAAAGTCATTTATGGAAATAAGAACTAGCGCCCCTTGCCACGGTTGGTTACGCCGACGGTTTATTTCATATTCCACTTTGATGTTTTTGTCTCGAGTATGCCCTAAAATATGTACAGTCGAAGGGCAAATATATATACAGCCACCCGTGTCGAATAGTAAGCATCAACCTTATGGTTGGCATAGAGTTGTTTAGATATTTTTGATGCCTTGGTAACGTACCTACATACGGCGTCAAAAATATCGCCCCTCCGCGAAAATCAGATTCAAGCTAATCCTACTAGACCTTAGCGAAATTATGTTACCAATTAATATTATGTAGTATCAATTAAAAGCACGTTTAATGTGTTTTAAATTAACGATGTTTAATTTAAACGAAACATAACGGCTTGTGAATCAGAGCGTTTCGGAAAAAAAATGCACAAATAGGAGGGGCGATATTTTTGACGCCGAGTATATTTATGACCTTGAGTGTATCTTTATAAGTAAACACTCAACACTCAACGTGGGATGATTTAGACCGTTTTAACCCGTTTTGACCCATTTTGGCAAGATTTTGCGAAGGATAGAAACGGGTGGAAAGAAAAATGAGGCCTTTGCCCAGAAATGGGACGTCCAATAGCCTCGTGAGGCCCAAGATCCTATCTTGAGGACTGTAAAATATAATCCTTTCACTCCAGGTAAATGAAAAAATTCATCAAATAGCGTCCCAATGTTCCAAAATAAGGAGACGCACTTAATTTGCAATTACAATTTTATCTAAAATATATTAATTTGCAATTAAAATCTTGTCTAAAATATATTAATGTAGGTGTTAAAGTATAGTAGTGAGTAGTCGGTGAGTTACCTGCACTTTACAAAGATAAAGCTAGTGACAAATAAGTGATCATAACGACCCTATTTTTGAAGCACTAAGAGTCATAGTACAATGTTTAACGAGTTTGTCACTGGCAACCCAAAATTACCTCATTGATCACCTTGTTTACGTTGAAATGTATCGGCAGATATTTGTTACTTTTGTTAAATTATCCTCTTTGTTTTTGTTTTCTTTTGCTCATTCCATAAAATAATAAATAGCTTTAAGTTCTCATGTAAGTGAATTGTAAAATTCTTAATGGGAATAAAGAATCTTAAACCTTAAACCTTAGTAAGTATTCCTTGCTGTCATTATTTTGTTAAAATTGGTTAAAAGGTTGCCTTGAAGAAATCGCTTCGAAGCGATAAGGCCGCCTATTGCTTACCTTATAAGTATATTTTTTTTCAAGTACCTGTTTTTCTGTATTGCTTTCTTTGTGGTGGACAACATTTACTATTTCCTCAACATTTGCTATTTCCAACGCGGACGAATCTGCTGGCTAAAGCTAGTATTACAATAAATAGTAAACGTTTGTTTCATGACAATTTTTTAAAGTCGATAAAAGGTCCCGGATCTTCGTAACCATACGTTTAGTCACCGGCAATACACCCCTGCCCGGGGCGTGCAAATAGCCCGTTACAACGATATGTCGATCGCGATGTAAACCTAATTCCGGCTCATGCCCCCTGTTTGCTCCGTCGTAAAGGCTTAGGCGATTTGTCTATAATGCCCGCTTTAACGTCTTGAGGGTTTTGACGAAGTAGGGTTTAGATGTTTTTGTTGTGTACGCGGTGATTTTTAATCGGTGATCAGGAGTTGAAAAACATTTCCCTATCCGAAATGGATTTTAATTGATGAGGTTTCAACCAATTAAGTTTGTGTTTAATTTAAAAAAGTTATGGTTTAAACTTGCATGCACTCACACGTACGCGCGCAGGGCGCGCTACACGCCATACCGCTGGGATAAACTTAGGTTAAGTTAGTATAGGTATTATACTTGAATAAACTACTATTTTTAGATTAGTGGTATATTACATGTACTTTTTTTGGAAGAGCGAGACCTCCCAACACAGGTACTTATATACCTACTGGGAAGCCTCAACCTTTGCCTCGTTTTGTAACCACTGTTTTTGGAAAATAAATTATATTGTAAGGTCGCGGGTGAGCAAAGTAATTGTTTTAGTTCACAAATAAATTATTGTTTATTGTTTTTTTTTTTGTTTTAAACTTCCTCCATCCACCGAATGGTTTGAATTTGTTGAAGTTAAATAGTTTCATCAAGTGCCATCATCATCATCATCATCATCAGCCTATCGCAGTCCACTGCTGGACATAGGCCTCATCCATGGCGTGCCACAACTCTGTCTTCGGCCCCTCGCATCCATCCGCCACCAGCGACCCTCTTAAGATCATCCGTCCACCGTGCCTCAGGACGCCCTACACTACGTTTCCCCGTCCGTGGTCTCCATTCGAGGACTCGTCTGCTCCACCGCTCATCAGCTCTGCGACAGACGTGGCCAGCCCAACGCCACTTCAGCGAACTAATTCTTTGAGCAAGGTCGATGACTTTCGTCCTTTGTCGGATAATGTGATTGCGGATTTTATCCTTCAAAGATCCATCTTCAAGTGCCATCGCTTAGGCGGAATTGAACAGGTCTCCGTCAAAGTTTGTTTAAAAAACTGACCTGTCAAAGACACCAAAGTCACCGAACAACGGCCAACCGATAGTGTCTTTCTCAACCTCGACATTGGCAGAATCATCGATAGTATCGATGGAGCTATATTTTTAAAAATTGAACTGTATTTGAAATTGACCTGTCAAAGAGGTTTTAGACTCATAGACTAAACCATCTGTAGGGTAACAATGATTTTAATTAAAAAGCGATTTCGCAAATAACCATTATTAAAAAATAGACGTTTTGTTTCCTGCAACGTAGTCGCCACCGAATTCTAATCTAGGAAAATTTGTTCCTGTTCACCGATAAAACACGCATCTACATGATCCGTTATCGGTAACTGTTGTTAACCGAATTAAACAACCTTAAGTTGCCTTTTGTTTTGTAAAATATTGATGATGTGTCTTGTGATGTTGTAAATGTATTTTCTTTCTTTCTTTCTTTCTATTTTCTTTTAAGCTCGAAACGCACAGACAGCAGAGGCGTGGCGATGCGTTGGCGGTGGCGGTTGTAATATTCTAACTTGTATGAACGAGTTCGCGGTACAGACCGCACAACCATTCATACAAGTTAGAATATTACAACCGGTCCCGCCACCGCGCCACGCCTCCGGTGTCTGTGTGTTTGGAGCTTTACGTTAGAGGTTGGAGAACTGAAAATTATCTAAATAATGCTTTATGTTCACGCTCATCCACTTCTGCTACTCGTCATCATCATCATCACCACCATTTCAGCCGAAAGACGTCCACTCGGTGTTCCAATCTGTGGTCGCCTTTCGATTATTTGGCCCTATCGGCCATTAGTTCTACAGTATCAGGTTCTGACAGTACTACGAAATAAAATGTAATGAAAAAACATACGCCAAATTTAACATACAATATTTGACCTTAACAGATAGAAACACAAAGATTGCAAGCTAAGTAAAAACTTGTAAAAACAAAATTTTTCTGCCAACAAACTGTCATGCAGTTTGGTAGATAATTAATCAAAAATGTATTCTGTTTATTAGAGAAATAAATTTAAAAAAAAATGCTCTTGATTGGAAAGCAGCATATTCTTACTAAGATATTTGCAGGAAATACCATGGTTTGACCTATGGCATCTCAAGCAGAGGGCCGTGGGTTCAAATCCCGGCTCGAACCTCTGAGTTTTTCGGAATTTATGTGTGACATTACATTGAATTTTACCATAAGCATCGTGAGGAAATTTGCATACACCTACGAAGAAGTTCAATAATGTGTGTGAAGTTTCTAATCCGCGCTGGGCCCGCGTGGGAACTACGGCTCAAGCCCTCTTATTCTGAGAGGAGGCGTGTGCCCTGCAGTGGGACATTTATAGGCTGGGATGGGATGGACCGAGGAAAAACTATTATATCATCCTACGTAACGTAAGTAATAAATTGTCACTACTTTGAAAAAATCTCGTATCTCAAATCAATATGTAAACCAAACTGAACTTTATTGCACACTCAGTAAAGTTCAATTAGCCAGATTATCGATTTTGAGATACGAGCTTTTTAGGGTTCCATAGTCAACTAGGAACTCTTATAGTTTCGCCATGTCTGTCTGTCTGTCTGTCCGTCCGCGGCTAAGCTCAGAGACTGTTAGTACTAAAAAGCTGTAATTTGGCATCAATATACATGTCAGTCATGCCAACAAAGTGGTAAAATAAAAAATAAAAAAATATTTTTTTTTTAGGGTACCTCCCATAGACGTAAAGTGGGGGTGATTTTTTTTTTCTCGACTAACCCTATAGTGTGGGATATCGTTGGATAGGTCTTTTAAAACCATTGGGGGGTTGCTAACATGATTTTTGTATTCAGTGATCTGTTTGTGAAATATTCAACTTTAAAGTGAAAATTTTCATTAAAATCGACCGTCCCCCTCCCTCTAAAATATAAACTGTTGGGAGGAAAAATTTTAAAAAAAATCAGAATGGTAGTAAATATATTCAATTTACAAGGAAAATTATAGCGGCTAAGATTGCTTGGGAATTATTTGTAGTTTAAGAGTAAATAGTAGCCTAAGGTATAAAACATACCGTCATCACTACTTTGAAAAAGCTCGTATCTCATATCAGCATGTAAACAAAACTGAACCTTGATACGCGCGTAATAAAGTTCACTTAGCCAGATTATCGATTGTGAAATACGAGCTCTTTTCAAAGTATTGTCGATACCTAAACTTGGAAGATTCCGTACACATATGAAATCCTTAGAAAAATATTACTTAATTTTTTCACAATGGCTACGGAACCCTATCTTGTTTCAAAGTAGTGACGAAATAAGTCTTGGTGGTTGGTTGGTTGGTTGGTAGCCTAGTTGTTTGTCCTATGGCAAGCTGAGGGTCGTGTATTTCAGATTTGATTCCGTGAAGTGAAGAATAGTGTGTGTGAACTTCTCACTCCGCGCTGGACCCGCGTGGGAACTCTGGCCCTAGCCCTCTCATGCTGACAGGAGGCCTGTGCCCTGCAGTAGTACGTATACGAGTATACGCCAAGATTATGAAGAAAATACTTCTAATCGACTAACAATAAACTCTCCCAAGCTCCCATTAAACAATCAGAACGATTCAAAAACAAAACACGGCCGTGATTCCGCTGCGGATTCTCTCATGAATACGATCGCAATAAAATCTTAGCGTAAAAACATACATAAAGGGCTCCTCGTAAATAATAAAGCTTGTACGGCCGTGTGGGGCATACGAGTGGGTACCTTGTTACTCCACCCTTCCGCAAAGGAGGGATCGCATTACATTCTGTCTCATTGCTCAATACTCGGTCGGATGGACTGGGTTTTTGTGAAAACTATGGAGCAAGAACAAGGTTGCTAACGCGTTTGTTTCCAAGGCACAATTTAACACATCAATAATCTCATATAAGACAATTTTTCTTGAGGATAGTTTCTGCTAGCGTTTCAACGAGCTACATTTACTAGGTTGTAGCTAGCACATAGCAATAGTATTGTAGACTAGCTTTTGCCCGCGACTTCGTCCGCGTAGAATTCCAATTTGTGGTAAAGCTTCTTCATCTCTTTCATTGTATAAAACAAAAATCCGGCACCGGCAACATCCATCATTATTATCATTTCATCATGAGTATCAGTTAGTGAATATTTTAAATCCCGTTTATTCCCTATCCCGCGGGAATTTCAACAAATTTGTCCTTATTCTTTGCAAAATTACACTTATTTTTATCCCGCGGGTATTTTGCATTTTCCCCGAGAAAAGTAGCCTATGTCCTTAAAGCTTTCTACCGATAAAAGAACTTTTAAAATCAGCCGCGTAGTTGAGTTCACTTATTTTTTTCCCGTGGGAATTTTGATTTTTCACGGAGAAAATAGTCTATGTAAGTAAGGGTTAGTGTAGCTACTCACTAATAGGTGAAAGAAATTTTCAAATCAGCCCTGAAGTGAAATTCACTTCTTAATATCCCAGGGGAATTTTGCATTTTACCGAATAAATAGTAGGTAGCCTATACCAATAAAGGATAGTGAAGCTTTCTATTGGTGATTTTTTTTTAAACTCAGCCCCGAAGTTAATTTTACTATTTTCTATACCGCGGGAATTTTGCATTTATCCGGAAAAAAGCATCCTATGTTAACCAAGGACAGGCATCTTTTCTATTGGTGTAAGACATTTTAAAATGAGCTCCGAAGTTGAATTTTCTTTTTTCTATCCCTTGGGAATTTTGCATTTCCCCGGAAAAAAGTAGCCTATGTCAATAAAGGATAGTGTAACTTTTTACTGGTAAAAGTTTTTTTTTTTAATCGGCTCGGAAGTTTCAGATATTATCTATCCCACAGGAATTTCCAAAAATCCTGCAATAAGTTTTTTTGTTGTTATGGTCATTTTCGTTAATACTGTATTTGAAAAGATTAGTAATTGTAGTTACGGAGATATGGTCCAGTTGATTTGAGTACCTACATATATAAATCCTGATTTAACTTTATCCCGTGGAAATTTTCAAAATTCTTTATATTCGCTTTATATTCTAATAGTCTAATTGCATGCCCAATTTGTACAGTTTAGTAATCTTCGTTATGGGCATAGGGTCACTCTTGATGAAATATATAAATCCCGATTATTCCTTATCCCGTGGAAATTCCGGAAAATCCTTTCTTATCGGATGCCTACGTCATACAAAGAACACACCCTCCACGTTTTAGGTCTCTACATACAGCGGTTTAGGCTGTGCGTTAATCCGGCAGTCAGTCATTTAGGACTTCAGGACAAAGCATTTTATATGTATTTGCATTGCACCAAGCTTTTATGCGAGTTCAACAACGATATTTGAATACTCAATTCGATTTTATTCGAAAAAGGTTGAACTCGCATAAAAGCTTCATCATCATCATCATTTCAGCCGTAGGACGTCCACTGCTGGACATAGGCCTCCCTCATTGACGTCCAATCATTACGGTTGGAAGCGACTTGCATCCACCCTGAACCTGCGGCCTTCACCAAAACGTCCGTCCATCTCGTTGGTGGACGTCCCACGCTGCGCTTGTAAAAGCAAAAGCTTGGTGAAATGCAAATACTTAATACATATAATTAGCTATTATCAGAGATCAGATCAAGACGTGGTTGACAAACGTAGACAAAAATGGTTTGCAATATTTGAAGTTTCGTTTCGTTCACAATGTGTCAAAATAAAATGTAATTTAAATCAAAAGCACTAAGGAGTATTGATATCAACTTCGAAGCAAATCACCCCCAAAATAAGTTTCTACTACTTTTTGACCCCGTCAAGGGATGAATTTCAATAAAATACGAAACACGTCTTCCATCAATTTTGTTAAAGAATGTTTATGCAAAATTTGAAGTAGATTGGACCAAGGAATCACGAGGTCTCATACAAACTTTGCCCCCCTTTTTTACCCCCTTAGAAGTAGAACTACGGAAAATCCTTTCTTATCGGATGCCTACGTCATACAAAGAACACACCCTCCAAGTTTCAGGTCTCTACGATCAGCGGTTTAGGCTGTGCGTTGATCCGTCAGTCAGGACAAAGGATTTTATATGTATAGATTATGAATATTGTATGCCTTCACTGGGCAACTGTTGAAACTATTATAATAAGTAGGTATAACACCATCGTAACTACAGAGTTTTTACAATAAATTTATTCTGATTCTGATTCTGTATCGTTTTACAAAAACCACTAGCGTAGTGTGGGTCATTTCTTCAATATATGCGGCACGATATTGATACCAGGTTTTAAGTAGCAATATCCTTTTGCTAAAATTTTGAATGGAATTGTTTAAAATTTAATCAGCAGTCCTTAATTAAAATACATGGGGAAAACGAATAACAAAACTCTCTTAATAGAATGTACTTGTTTCCTGCCTATACGAGTACTTATACCTGGGTGAATTAACTTTTAACTTTTTAGTGCCACCCGTTGAAAAAAGGTCATACAAATTTGGTCCCTTGGACAACCTAAGCATTTTTCTATGTAACAGTATAAAGTGTCACTTGGACAACCGGGGACAGAGTAAACAACACAAAAAGTTCATTCACCCGCTAACATTCCACTGCTGGGTACAGGACTCCTCTCATAATGAAAGGGCTTGAACTGAAGTTTCCAATCGGCAAGTTCAAATACGCTATTACATTGCTTCACAGGTTTATGCAAGTTTCCTAACGATGTTTTCCTTCAGACCTCGTGGTAAATTTCAAATTCCGAAAACTCAGGTGTGATTCCGAGTTCGAAGTCACGGCCTTCTGCTTGAGAGTTAATAGATCAAACTACTATATGCAACCACGGCTTATTGTTAGTTAGCTTAGTTAGTGGTGCTAGTCAGCACATGACTTTGATGATTTCGGATTGTGATTAAAATATATGAAAACTGACGAACCTTTTCGTTCCGCGAATGCACAAAATTATTCAAACTTCAAACTTTAAACAAGGGTGGTACTTTTGGCATTTAAGATCACTTCCAAATCCCAAGCGTGCATCATACCCAGCGCACACGATATCAAAGCTCTCCTCAATTTAGCCAAATCGAACATTCGCGTCACATCTGCGCGACTAATAAAAAATTCCGGCCCTCCATTTCCCAATAACATCGATTATCGGCCCAATTTTAAAGAGGAGTGAATGTGGAGGGAATCAATGGTGCAAAGGGACAAATTCCTAAGGGCCGTCCCGGGAGACGCTAGGGTCGCCTCGGACATGGATAATGATCATCGTACGGGTGGACCAGTGACGGTTACAAATGGGTTAGCAAATGTAATATCCGACCGTGTCCAACCCTACGGGGCGCTGATATTCAAATGGCGTCTTGGACGCAAGACGGACGGCGGATTTCCTGAGCGTAAGACATGCCCTGAATTTGGATTGTGATTGACACCGCGTGAGCCTTAATTTAACCTTCGCCCTAACTTTAGCGATACGAGTATAAAAGCCGACTAAACACAGCAATAAGCGCAGTTCAGACATGCGAGAAAACCGTGCAAGTTGCATTATACTGCGGCGTTCCATTGACCACTTCAATCTCGTTCGCTTTACAGCAATGTATTGTAACTTGCGCGATTTTTCTAGCAAGTCTAATAAGATTAGATAAGTAGTTTGGTAACCCATTTTAAATTAATAGGCCACAATAAAAATATTTTTAGGTTATTCTTCTTAATTTCTTAAATGAAACTTTTTAATCTTGAAACAACCGACACGTGCCCCCTCTTTGGCATAAACAAGACCCTGTAATCAGCCAGTCCCAGAAACACCACTATCATTAAACATCTGACAAGGCCTTTTTGGTGTTTAATATAAAGTCAAATTTTGCTTGATCCGTGCGACTATTACCGTGGTGTAAGGAATGGCGGGAATTCGTAGTGACGTCATTTATTAAAAGCCAACCCTTGTTTTAAATTTCGAGTGTCATTTGTCGCCTTGTGTTTAAACACATTGTACGGAATGCGTAACGATAACTGTTGAAATCATTACAACCTATCAGTTCAAATCATTCGTTATCAGTTGAAATGCTTGACTGGTAATGAATTATAAATTAATAAATTAGTAAGTTTAAAATAAATAACATGAACTTGATATGCAGTGACATCAGGCATTGTGCAATTGCCACAAGCAGCTTAAAGCACAAATCAATGCGTTCTGCCTGGAGAACTCTATGGAGACTAATCTCCTTATCAAATTTACCCAATCAAAAAAAATAACATCTGCCAAGAGAAATATTTCTCTATTGTAGCTTAAATTCACCCAATCACCATGATATATTCACCATGAATCCGCAGCCACGATCATAAAGATGCACTAGAAGTAACAACTAAGTAGTCCTACCAATTTTATAAATGCAAAAGTATGTATGTGTTTGTTGGATGAAACAACTTTTTGTGTTGTTTACTCTGTCCTCGGTTGTCCAAGTGACATCTTCATAGTTACTGTTTCATAAATATTTATTGTAAAATATTTAATTTTAAGAGCAAGCTTTATAGGTAACTGTACTTTTTGTTGACTGTGCTTGCATTGTCATCTAACTTAAATAAATATACCTCAAGTGAATCCGACCACAGGAAGTGGGTCAAATTCGACTTCCAAGATTTGACCCGTACAGTCAACGTCATAAATAAGTGATCACTTTTGTACCTTGTCACTTTAATGTCATGTGTCTAAAAAGGCATACGAAATTATGTAAAGACTGAAAGCGACAAGGTACAGAAGTGATCAATTATTTATGACTTGACTGTACATATGTACATACATTATTGCAAGTTAAATAAAAGCTTGTAATAAATAAAAGCTTGTAAAAAATAAAAGCTTGTAAAAAATGCTTAGGTTGTCCAGGAGACAATTTTTGTGTAACCATAGCAACAGGTGTCAAGAAAAAGTTTATCACCCTCTTTGATCAATTATAACTGTAGATCCACAGTCGCGCGCCCGAAAATGTCCGAGCCAAATGAGCGCCACTTTGATAAAAGTGGCCTTCTTTTTTCTCAGTACGTCGCGTGAAATTGTCAAGTTTAGCTGTCAAGTGTCAACCGAAATTCGACTGTAATGAAGTAAAGACTAGGTTCAAATTTCTGTGTAGGTGATGATTTTAATTGCTATGCAAACAAATAAAAAAGTTCGGACATTTTTTGAAGGGGATTTTGTTCGGCAATATGTATCTTCAGTTATAATTGATCAAAGATCACCCTGTTACTCTTTCACGCTAAAAATGGCTAGATAGATTTGGATGAAATATGACATATAAATAGCTGGATCTTTGGAATAACACATATGCTATTTTTTGTCTCAATATTCCCACGGGATAAAATCTTAAAACGTTAACCGCTAAGTGTAAACGCATGATCGGGTGTTCTACGTGAAACGTGAAAGAAGACTAAGTACTATGTTACTTTTGAAAATTGTCATAGGAATTTAGAAAAATCCCGGAATTTCAAGTCTAATTGTTTATACGGCGGTATCGCTAGTAACTAAATAATTTGTAGAAATTTCAACGTGATAATGAAAACTAACTAGCCTATTTTGTATTCTTCCACTGGAGCAACGCTGCGGGCATAAACTAGTTCTAATAATACTGATGATGATGATGACCAAAAGTGCTTTTTATTCCCTATAAAAAACGGATGTAAATTAACTAAAATTTTACATGCGAAATTTTTGCCTTGTCCAAGTACGGTTGGCCTCAGAAGACGCTGAACACTTTAGTACTTTATCACTTACACTAACGTGACCTTTCAAACTTCGCTCTATAACTGGTTATTGCGACAAAGAACTTAAGTGTTCTGCGACTTCTAAAGTTGACTGTTCGTACTTTACCTACGTTGAAAATAAGACAGTTGAAAAAAAAGCGATCACTCTTTCTTGGCCACCCCCCGCTGAAAAAATCTCTAATCAGTGTTAAACTCAGTTCAGTAGTCAAAACATGGAACTTAAAATGAAGACCGAGGCTTATGATGAAGGCCGAGTTTAGACCTACAAGAAAATTATTGCAAAATTACTTAGGTACATTGCGCCGTTAAAATAACCACTACAAACTCAACCGCTTTACGGCTTCACAAAACTACATTTTTTTCTCGGAGGTCTAAACTAGGATTACCTAATGAATTTCCAGCAAGTACCCATTCAAATACATTAATTTACTTATATAGTTTTAAGCTTTCACGATTCTCACTCATAACTAATACTTTTCAAGACTTAGTCATGAACTATTTATTGCTAAAATTATCTCGATGTTTCGACGACATTGCAGCGGCCGTGGTCACGAGTCGACTCGTGGCCGTGGACGCTGCAGTGTGAATGATTAAGTCTCGAAAAATATGAAGTAGTTACGTTTATTAATGTTGTTACGTTTAGGTATTTATTTTTTGTCAAACCCCCGTATTGTGTAACGCGCGGACGCTTGCCATCGCTTTTACCATCTCTTTCTGTCACCGTCTCATATCGTTTGACAGAAAGAAATAGTGAGGGCGATAGAAGTTTCAGCGCGCTAGACAATAAGCGTACCTATGTAGTTTTTTTTAGTTATTCTGTGGTTCAGTACAGGTAACAGTCGAAGGCATAAATCTATAGGTATACAACCATCGCGCCAAACATATGTAAACACCAACCTTATGTTTAGTGGCATAGAGCTGTATAGATATTTTTGACGCATTGGTAACGTACATATATGTATGCCCTTGACTGTACCTACTACATATCGATTCGCTTCCTTTTAATAGTGATTTAATCGACTACATTCCTGACCATTCCGCCATTGCAATAAACGTAAAATTGTAACTAGAATAATTAATTAAATTATATAACGTATTAAAAACCCCCACGCCCCTATCCCTTCCGCTGCCGTAATCCCGCAAAGCGTACTTATTACGATGCGTAAATCAGCTAATACGGGCTCCATAATTAATAACACTGCATTAGGGCAATGTGTTCGTGTATAATGTTTTGCTTTTTAACCTATGTAGATATTTGTATGCATTTAAACCCTTTATTGCACAGAAATAAAGAAAAAAGAACACTATTGACAACTTTTGAGATACATGTAGGTATAAAAGCGCACTTATCCCTTTAAGGGATCTCTATCATTCAAACTTTGAGTGAATGAGAGGATCATTTAATAAGGGATCGACAGAGTTAACTTAAAAAGTCAGAATAGTGAAAGCCTACGTTTTTTTTAATAATACATAAACTCATATAAATCTATTATAAAATGTACAAAATAAATATGCATAATACTTACAATAAATAAGCAATGTTCTCAATAATATTAAAGAGATGGCGTGGTGTGAGCCACATCTTCTTCAATGCTTCCCTAAACGACATCACGGAGAGAGATTGCCTGATGGAGGTTGGTAACCGATTCCACAGCCTATTGCAGATTGATATTTATTCATACATAACTTTGATCAATTATAACTGTAGATCAAAGAGTATTGTAATATTATATGAACAAGAGTGGCAACTCTATGGTCAAAAATGCATGTATGGAAGGTGCTGCCGCCCTACGGCAGCTCAAGAACTAATGTGACGTATCTATAGATATATACCTACCTATCTATATTTATATGTTGGTAGTGATGTACAGCTATAGATACGCGTACCTATAGCAATGTAAAGTCAAGGATTTTAATTGATAGGCTAATTGCCACTATTCGTATTTTAGCCGTCTAAATCAAATCAGCATATACCTACGAAGTATAAGCGGCTAAACCCGATTTGCATTATACGGCTAAAATACGAACATTGGCAAGTGGCCTATCAATTAAAGTCCTTGACCGTACAATTTGGTACGCCATGGCCATGGCCGATGAATGACAACTGACAAGTTTGACAAGTCAACCAAGATGGCCGCTAATTTAGTTCTTCGGCAAACACCAGAGATCGCTGTAGTCGCATGAAAAGTGATGATATATGTAAGTGTGCCCCCCCTGCTTTAGATCCACAGTCGCGCGCCCGAAAATGTCCGAGCCAAATGAGCGCCACTTTGATAAAAGTGGCCTTCTTTTTTCTCAGAACGTTGCGTGAAATTGTCAAGTTTAGCTGTCAAGTGTAGTTTTGCCGCTACCGAAATTCGACTGTAATGAAGTAAAGACTAGGTTCAAATTTCTGTGTAGGTGATGATTTTATTTGTTACGCAACCAAATTTAATAAAAAAGTTCGGACATTCTTTGAAGGGGATTTTGTTCGGCAATGTGTATCTTCAGTTATAATTGATCAAAGATACATAACGTAACATTAATGTACTCGTATGTTTATAAATAGGTAAACCTTAAGTTATATCATAAATAAATAAATTGAGTATTACCAAAGTATTACGAACGACGCAAAGCTTATATTATAACTAGCTGACCCGGCAAACGTTGTATTGCCTTATAATTATCACCTAGGGGTATAAAAAATAGCCTACGACCTATTCTCAGACCTACGGAGTATAGACAAAAAGGTTTCATATATATCGGTCAAGGCGTCTCGGAGGAGTTCGGTAACGAACACCGTGACACGAGATTTTTATATATTAGATTAATTTATTGAATCAGGCGTTACTTTGCGGAGGTCCATAAGACCTTAAGGGCCTCAAGGTCGCGGGTGAGCAAAGTAATTGTTTCAGTTCATTATAATATTATATTATTTAATAACTAACCTTTTGAATACCTTGATACTTCGTAAAGATATGGAATTAAATATATAACTAAACTTCATAGTAAAACTAAGTGATGTAACTGAACTAATTAGTACCTAACCCTAACGGCTAAATATAATGGAATGTAATGGTGCAGCGATTATTTAAAAACACATTATTAAAAATACGGAATGTAGTAAATACTCGCCAACAAACTCTTTGCAGTTTGGCTAAATTTTTGGGTAAATACATAAAATGTAATTATTATTTTGAAATAAACAAATAATAAAAATATTAAGATGGTTCTTGTTGTAATATAAAAAAGTGTGAGTACTAAAATGACAATGCCACTAACAAGTATTTCTTGCTACAAACGTAGAGATAAACCATAAACCCAAATAAAAAACAATTGTTCATTTTCAATCGCGTCAACACTTTTACTAAAATGTCAACGCACAGATTTTTCAAATTCAAAACATTCGGTGTTCGAAATTCAAACATCGCGAATAAGTCGGGCAGACAATGCCGCCAACCCCGCCGACAAAGGAACTAAGCAAAGGAATTATCACACACAGCCTCCCCTCACGTCGTTTGTGTCATTTATCACGCAGAGACGGGAATTAAAATAATAAGGAGTTTATTGATTTAAGTGTGCGACGTGCTTAAAAGTTTTACCGATTATTTTGACAAGATATAGCTCTGTTTTTACGGGCTTCTGTAAGAGAAGGTTTTTAATTTAATATCAACATTTTTTTAATGATGAAACTTAACGTGTTCACGCGGAAGCAGTTATAATAATGAAAAAAAAAACATTTTCCATTTTTTTTTTTGATCTTGGTACCTGAAAGTAATTTCTGAGAAACTTAATACTTTTGCGAGTTTAAACTAAACTCTGCGACACAAATACATTTTTAATATTTTACGCGTTACGGTACGCGTCAATTTAGATTGTATAAAACCGGCCAAGAACGTGTCGGACACGCCCAAGATAGGGTTCCGTAGCAGGTACGAAAAAATCTTTGCATATTTATGTGGTTGTTTTGGTCCCTACTCCCACGGTCGGCGGTACAGCGCCATCTATCGGCGAATTGGGTAACTAATCTACTGCAGTCTACTAGAACTAGTACCTATGTATGTTGATTGTTTTTCAGATGTAATTTATTTTTTTTATTTGAAAGAAGATACTGTTAACGTGATCTTATAGGTACTTAAAGAAAAAAAAATGCTTGCAATATCGGTTAAATTACAATCTTAGTTTAGAAATATTTTTTTACAAAATCTTAAAAACTGCTCAACTGATTAAGTTGAAAATAATTTTCCTAGAAAGTTTTTATTACGTTTAACTTACGTGATTTTTTTCATATTTTTTAGATGTGCGGTTCAAAAGTTAGAGGGGGGGACACATTATTTTGAACTTTCGGAGTGAATATCTCCGAAAATATTCACTTTATCAAAAAATGGTTTTAGCAAACCCCTATTTATTTTCAAATACCTATCCAATGATATCCCACACTATAGGGTTAGTCAAGAAAAAAAAATCACCCCCACTTTACGTCTATGGGAGGTACCCTAAAAAAAATTTTTTAGTTTTTTTTATATAATCACTTTGTCGGCGTGACTGATATATATATATATATATATATATATATATATATATATATATATATATATATATATATATATATATATATATATAGTGTGGGATAGTGTTTTCATTTTTTATCATTTATATATATATATATATTCGTGCCAAATTACAGCTTTCTAGTACTAACAGTCTCTGAGCTTAGCCACGGACGGACAGACATACAGACAGACAGACAGACAGACGGACAGACATGGCGAAACTATAAGGGTTCCTAGTTGACTACGGAACCCTAAAAAACCTATAAATATAAAAATCGACCGCGCTCAACTCCGTCAAAAATTATAATGTTACTAGGTGTTGCCTGCGACTCCGTCTGCGAAGAATAGGGGTAGGTATCAAAAATAGCCTACGACCTATTCTCAGACCTACCGAATCTGTATTCGAATATTGTAAGTTTCATAAAAATCGGTCGAACTATTTCGGAGGAGTTCGATAACAAACACAGTGACACGAGATTTTTATATATTAGAGATTCAATTGTTGTACTGACTTTCCATTAAAATAAAATTGAAATAGAATTTATTTTTTAAATCCATTAAGACTTTAACTTTTTACTTTATAGGACGAGTGCGACAATTCGCCCATTACGAGCCGTTCAGTAATGAGTGTATTCTCGCCCCCAAACTTGTAACAAACGTTTGCACAATTACATGTGAAGTTGGTAATGGGAGTTGGCCCGCTTTTTAACAAGTTTCCGGCACAAGGTGTAGCCTATAGACGCATGGGGGATTGCGTACGATGTTTTAACTTAGTACTATTTAAAGTAGCTTTTTAGGTGGTTCATTAACGAATTAAAGTAACTTATTATAAACGATGTTTTAAAGCTGGAATATTTCAAGATGGTTGGACAATTTGTTGACCCAACGATGGTTTTAAATTATTTTTTATTCGTAAACAATGTCACGCCAATGAATAGGAATTTATTCAAACCTAATAAAAAAATTATCTATAAATTGTTACAGAGGCGTTCGATCAGATGTACCCAGTTATCTACTGAAATATGTCAAATTATTTTGATAATACAATGCTTAGTGAAATGAGGTGTATAATGAAAATGAAGATATGTCATAGTGAAATAAAAAAGCTAGATAGTCAGTAAATATATGATAATTAAGTCAATTTGAATATCTGTCAATTGTAAACTAAATCAGTTGTATACTTTGAAAACTAGCGAAACTAATATGCAAAATTACAAGACGGTAATATTTTTTTTACAATAAGTGCAAAACTCGAGCACTGCTGCATTGATTTGGCAATTTTTTGTCTCATAAATCCGCTGAATCCAAATAAGGCCCTTATGAAGAAAAAAGTTGCATAGTTCCAGCGGGATAGAAATATAAGAATTTTAAACAGACGCAGTAGCGGGGAAAACTAGTTTAGCTATCGTGAACTTGAGAATAAAGTATTAAAATAAAACAAATCTAAATAAACCATAAATCCTGGAACGGATTATCAATTATAGTAAAGTTTTTTTTTGTTTTATCTCTTTCACTGTTACTTGGTCCTATTTCTGGTTTTACTCAATAAACAAAAGTGTGTTAATAAGTATAAAAGCATAAAGCATTATATTTTACATAAAATAATGCTTAATTAAAACTAAACCTAAATTTATATTTGCCGCTTGTACAAACACATCACATCGTCCTCTATTTTGATAATAAACCTTAACAAACAACATTACGAAAAAACAAAACACGAAAAACAAACATCTATGCGACTTAAAAGAACAAAATTAATTACAAACTTGTTTACATATAAATAAGCGTCACGTAATAAGTTAGAGATAGCGGTTTATCACGTGCGCCGTTATCTCCGAAGTTTAATCGTCGCGGCGTAGTGTGCGCCCGGGCTAATGAGCCTGCGGTTAACTGTGCGCGGCGGGCCTTACCCGCCTAACTTCCAAGACTGCCAACTTAACATTAATTAAAACCTCAATAAAAAAAATACCTGAACAGCGCGTTCATTTCGACAAAAAAAATCCTGGCCACTAACACAAGTCCGCACTTCAGAAAAAAAAGTTGGTGCTCCAACCGCGAAGGCGCGCGTTCGCCGCCGAACCGTGGTCGACATTAAAACCTTAGCGGGAAAGAAACGGTCCCCTTATTACGTCTCGAAAGAAATTCACGCACACAGCGACAAGGGGAAAGAAGTCCACCCACACAGGCGCGCGACACTCCGGGGGGGAGTCCCTCTGTGTGGGTGCGGGTAGAAATAAGTATTAAAAGAGATAGTTGAGCAAAAGACGTGCACCTCCGTATGACGCCGCACGTCCGTGGGAAATGCTGGCTCAAAGGACCACTCTAATATTAAACAAGTTCGCTCCTTTGTTCGGGGATCGCCTTCATTTGTTTTTATACTAGAATGTTCTAGGAATAACCATCAAACGTGTCTGGCAAGCCAGATCGTCTTTTTTATATGGCTACCGAAATATAATCAAAATGTTTCAAATTATTGCAAAAATATGGCAAGGCAATTTTCTTCTAACTTAATACCTATTCAGATCAAAGATTATAAAATAGATCGTAGAAAACCTAGGTATAGATACGAGTATTGTCACTTTAATTCAAATAAAGTATTGCTAATTTTTTAGTCAACACAAAACTATCTCAAATAAATACGAGTATAATCAATTAATCTACTTCAGAAAATATTATACAGTGTATTTCCTGAATAAGCATACGTTCGGCTCTTTAGACTTCTTTATCTTCTATAAAAATAACACTAATACCTACCTTATATAATTGTAATTCCTACTAACCTTGGCACGAATCAAAAAGAGTCCTTGACCGGAAAAAAAGATGACGCCTTTTAACCTCCATTAAAAAAAAATTATTGCGACCAAATTTAAAAGATTGTGAACGAGCGCCGGGACACAAGAAGTACCTAAGAATGTTAGTGGAATAAAGGGAAAAGTGGTAATCACACCGAGAAAAATACCACTCCTACATTGTGATGATGACTTTTAAATCTTTAGTAAAGTTTATAAAATACTAACCGTTCATTTGAATTTCGTAGCAGCTCGTAGCAATTCGTAGCGGGCTACGAGTTCGCTACGCGAGCGCTACGGATCACCGCGCGTTGCGGTTACGGAGTCTCTGCTTGCTTCTGGTTAACAGAAATTGGTTAACAGTAATTATCTTTGAATCGCTTTATTTCTAACAATATCTTTGACAGTCTGCCAAAGCAAAAGCAATGTATTGTCTCCAGGATTCATGTCTACGTATGTAATTAAGTGCAGTTCTTTATATTTCACTGTTATTTGCGAACGTTACCATCGATTTTGATGATAATTAATATAACTTGACTTGACTTGTTTTGCTTTTATTTAGAAAATAAATGATTAACTATTTCGTTTTAACTCGCACAGCAATGTTTACTCGAACCTTGTCAATACATAGAGATAAAAGAATGATCTCAGTAATCTATCTGTATCGAAATTATACCAATAATATTGCAAAATTGTCGTGTATTCTGTAACTAGAAAAGTCAAAGTCAAGGTCAAAATAATTTTGTTAAATGTCGTAGAATCTACCACCGGCTCGGAAAAACTATTTTATTTAAAAAAAAAATATTTTTATTGAAAAATATCTCTTTTTTTGGTAAGAGTAGACGAATAGCAAAAAATCCAGGTTCAAATTCCTGATAGCGCAAGAAAAAAATCAGAAACAAACATAAAACTTAAAATGTATAGTTAAAATTTTATAAGCTGGGGGTTTAGGACTGCAGCACTCATCTGGTAAAGATAACATTGTTCTCGTTTGTTCTATTATGGACGCACTACAACGCCGACGATCCACCTGAGTATCGCTTACAATGACGAAAGGCCTTTCTTAATGAGTTAAGCATTTGCAATTTCAACCTTGTAACATAGAGAAGACGGTAGCTATTTGTTTGCATTTTTTGTTACTTGTTCTGATTTGTTATTAGCGGTAGGCTTCAACAAACGAGAACAATGTTATCTTTACCAGATGAGTTCTGCAGTCCTAAACCCCCAGCTTATAAAATTTTAACTATACCTACCTAAGTATTTGTTTAGTTTACGTAACTTACTGTGTACTTATTTGTTTATTAAAAGATAAGACAGAGTATTTTTTTAAAAAACTTGATTTGCTAGCAAATTGTGCCACGGGCAAAAGGTACCATTAATTTCAATTAGAATTAAGTTTTAATTACATCTCTATGGGGCGGGGGTGTTTAAACTGTAGAACTTCTTAACTGCGTATTCATATTTAACTGCATATAATGCCGTTGTTACGCTTCATATTGAGTTTAAAGTTTAAATAATTGAGGGCATTCGTAGTTCTTATGTATTGCTTTAAAAACATTTGAAACGATTTTAGTAGGTATAGTCGACCTAATCTAATAATCATGATTATCTAGTAATCATGGGGCGCTTCACAGGTTACTGGCAACCGTACTTATTAACCGACTTCAAAAATTAACGTTCTTGATTGATCCTTATGCAGGTATGTGTGTACGCGATTTACTAAAAACGTAGATACTGATTTCATTTTAGTCGATTGCTAATGCTGACGTGCTAAGCCAAAAGGGCCTATGTCCGAAAATGACCAAGTTCTGTTCTTTTTGCGTCGGATTCCTTAGCTTATAAGGAATAAAGTTCTGTTCACGAAAAAGTCATATGTTTATTAGAAGTGCCTTAAAAACAGCTACGTAAAGCTTATTTTTCACTCAAATACTAAGAAACAAAAACATAAAAACACGTTTTTCTCGAAACCGTTTAAACGGACATAGGCCCTTTTGGCTTAGCACGGCAGGATGGTCCTCTCTTGTAACAAGGAGCTGTGTTATACTACGTCCGATCCGAATCCGATCCAAATTCGATCCGAACCCGATCCGAATTCGATCCGAACTCGATCCGAATCCGACCCGAGTCGGAAAAAACAAAAACGATCCGAGTAGTCAGATCTAGTGCGTAAACTACCATACAAAACTATTTGTATGGTGGTTTCCGCTCTATAACCGATAGAAGTTCTAGAAGAAGACTAGTTCACCATAGAAATAGTTCTACGACTTCTCCGGACGACATTCTCACGGATTCGGATTGAAATCGAACGTAGTGCGAAAACGCACTTAAGGTCCTATTTCCTCAAAAAACACGTTCTATTCCAGTGATACTGGAAACCTTCTACTGAAGGTAAGGTTCCAGGAAGTATACATAAATAAACATCTACTTAGTATGTAAGAAAATAAGAGCGAAAATAACTGGTCAATTTACACAAAAAAATAATCAGGTGGTAATTACCTACTAAATACGCTACTTGTTTTTTTTTAAGTAAAACTATCGATATCAAACATCAACATAGTTATGTTATAAACATACTTTACCATAATTTATTGAATCAGTCGTTACTTTGCGGATGCCCATATCAATGAACAAACAAAAACAAAAGGTAGAGTTAACAAACGCATAAACATAAACGTAGCTATCGTAAGGTCGCGGGTGAGCAAATTGTTTTAGTTCATAAACATTGAGGGTTTAAATTACCTATGTAAAGATATCTTCTAGTATAAAGCGAATTTAGACGAACATAGTTAAATTGCGTTATGAAGACATCAGGTTCAAAAGTCCCAGTCAAATGCATTTTTATTTCACATAGGAGTGTTATTTTATTCAGCAATTAATCTAAAACATCCCTCCGAAATCAAGTACGAGCATCAAAAAACCCATAACACCCAACCTGAGAATGGAAATTTTATACCGTCATAAAATTTAACTGCGTACTTTAATAACTAAAGCCAGAAGCCGATACAGCCGTTGACAAAAGGATGAGCGGCCCTCACCCACACACCTGCAACCACAAATGATCGCACTCACACCGACGCGTCGACCACACGCCCACCCGCCAAACACGCCCCAACGTCTTGGGTTTTCTTATAAACCACGTTGTGTTCGACGTCCCGCTCTAACACCTTACCGCATAGCGCGCTCTCTCCCTCCCGCAATGACGAGCCTCACATAAAGTGGAGCCGCATTCCCGCCTTTTTTCCCACTCCATTTTGACAGCTCGCGGCTCCATATCTGGCCGGAAAGTAAGACGGCGTCCACAGCGTCTTCGAAACAAAAACCAGGTAATCTATCGTTTATCATTAATAAACAACTTAACGACCAAAAGGTCCTACTATCCAAAGCCACAAAAAATCTCGAGCATGTAAAAATAAACTTTCCGAAAGTCATACGCAAACATACCCCAAGTTAAAAATTACTTCCTTAAACGTATTCCTAATCAAAAACCAAATCCGCAAGGCTTCTCTAAATAATTCTTAAATCCTTAAAACACACAACAGTTCTTACCATTATAGATAGCGAAATCCCTAAAGCCTACTTCCCAGTTCTACATATACTAAATTTTCGGATAGAAAAACTGAAGTTCTTACGAATTCGCTATTTCTCGCAGTGTGCCCGTCGTCTTACCGACTAAGTGGCTCAAGACGCGTTAGCGGGGCGGGGCTGCGTGCTGTGGCCTCCCGCTATCGGCACACCAAAACACACATTTTTCCCGCCGCAAACCTCGCGCCGGGGTTACCCGCAGACCGAGCGAGAGGGAGCGCGCGCATGCGCGGTGGAGAGAAAATTCGCGCCAACTTTGACAGTTGCTTGGAGAAGTTTTGGCGCGAGGTCGTCTTCGCTTACGGATGCGTTCGCGAAGATTGTTAGAAATTAAATGTTGTTTATTTATTTTTTTAAGTTTATTTTATCATCGTAGCATATAATATAATACTTCAGCCTCGTAAAATTGTCGATACGCATTACGCTTGCCTGTTTTTATAACTTTTTTATTTGAGCGTTTTAACCGCCTTTCTTTCGTGGCCACATTTTTTACGCATTGGCTGTAGATTTTGATGGCACTTTGGGTAATTTACTACAGGTCCTCATATAACTGGAAACTGTATCAGAATCTGCCATGTGTACAAAAACATGTCCACGAAAGTTATTCGGTACAAACGCTTGAATAATGACCCAGGTACGTCTCATACTGTACCTGTTTTCAGGTTGGCTTTTGTTACGGAAGTTGGCTGTTTTCTCGTGGGCGATCACGATTTTGTCACGAATGGAAAAATATAAAAGCGTACCGTTATTAAATGGCATTTATTGCGAAAACGTTCCCCGATTCGACCTTAACACTACACTGCTTTCAATATAAATAGTCCTTAGACTGAACTTAGCATTGAACGGAAAAGCAATCCGCCTTAATAAAAGATTAAGGTTCGTTCACACGAAGCGTGGGTTGGCTAGAAGCAGAATTGATGGGCCTATGCCGACTAACTCGTTGATTAATGAAGATTTAGAAAACAAATCAAAATGACAACTCTTTCGCAAGTGTTCGTGAAACATATAATATGGAAATTTTGTATTACCATATCGTGAAACATATAATAGGATTCTTTCATCACTAATCTATTCTCGAAAAGATTTAAGATGATGAAATAGCTCCTGGCAAGACCCTTACCTTGACTGAGTAACGTTGCAATTCACTGACACATTTATTAAAAAAATGCGCTGCATTTAACTAATATTTTAATAAATTGAAAAAGGATAAAAAAAAAACAAAAAATCAAAACGATTATTCTGCAAGTAGGCCGCAAAGGGGTCTTTTAAATGTCGCTTTCTTAAAAACTACCAGCGCTTTCGGAAGGACCTTCGTCATCAGAAAAATGTGCCGTAAGAAACTTGGCAGAAAGTCATCTTTTCAAACGAAAATAAAATAAATAATTACAAATAAAATGTATTATATAAAAATCTCGTGTCACGGTGTTTGTTATCGAACTCCTCGGATACGGCTTGACCGATTTTTATGAAACTTTTTTCCCTGTATTTGCTAAATCTGAGAATAAGGTCGTATGCTATTTTTTATACCCCTATTCTTCGCGGACGGAGTCGCGGGCATCAGCTAGTTACAATGTGTAACTAAAGAGAATCACACCGGGTTCACACCGAAACAAGCCTTAGCACATTAACATTGAGAGAATCAAAAGAATATTAATTTGAAGTAACCGCTCAGTGAAATTGTGCCGCGTGGCATCACGTTTCGGTGTGAACTGACTCTTACGCGATCGCATTCGACCTTTGCTAAGACAAACTTACGCCAATATGTGTCAACTAACGAAACATAACAAGTAAAACGAGTATTTCATAGGAACACATGAACTAATCGCAGTTGATAGGCAGTTAGGTGGCGGGGTCGACCTCAAAGTGGCCGTAAGCGACCCGAAACTTGCATGGCGTGTGGCCACAGCGGCCGCGTGTAGGGTTTCCATTATGTTCCACTAATTATGCCGCGTTCGCGGGAATATTTGTGATGAATAGCGACTTTTGGTTTACTTTAACGTTTCAGTATAACTTTGAATTGAATTTTTGTCTTTTACTGTTGTTATCACATGTTTTCATTAAATATCATCATCATCATCATCCCAGCTCAGCCCAGGGCACTGGCCTCCTCTCCAGAAAAACAAAAGCAATATAAGTTAGGTATCTTAAAATTAATCTGAAATCGTTCAGCAGGTGATTTGGCTAGCTTGACTTAAAGACCTCTTCTTGACCTGTGATAGTTTTTGGACGAAATATTTGATTGAAAATGTAGTCACGTTTTAAACGCTACACACTTTCCACATCGATTCGAAATTATTAGGTAAGTATCAAATGAAAAATAGCCAAGTATCTAAACTTCTCCGTCCATATTCCCTTGCTACACGAAAATTTTCAACTAATCTCATAGTGCTGTTCCAACGCCATTGAAACCCAAACTAATTTATCCGTCAATTCCACACCGCCTGGTGCGCCTACTTCGCGGCGGGTGGCATATCACAACAAAATGGCGGAGCTAATCGAGGCGCGGCCGACAATTTGCGACCGCAGCTGCCGAATACACGGATAATAATAAACAGTTCCATGCTTCATTAAGAACACTAGGATTAATTAAAGAATTGACAAGATTTCATATTTCTAAGACTATAATTTGATTCGTTCTCTGTTTTCTGTTTCGAAAGAGAAAGACGCTGATAGTTTCAAATTTTCACTAGGATTATTAATTAATTTATTAAAAAAAAAATTAAGATGTGCCTATTCTGGCATAACTCCAAAAATTATTTTATTTTATTAGCAGTACGGCTGCTCACCGAATCTAAGATTATTTAAAAGCGAAAAAGTTTTTCGGGTGCGCCGGTGGGATTCGAACCCACGTCTCCTGGGTATGCGCCCCAACGGGTGTTCTACCAATTGAACCACGTCGCATCCAACCGACTTCCCCGAAATTCTTAATCGCTTACATACGCCAACAGAGGCGTGTGGTAACATCCATCGTAACTATTAGAAGCTACGACTCCTACGTTCCAAATTACATTGGAAATGCGTAAGAAATGATGTACCACATCTATTTATTCAAATATTATTTTATGTTATTAGCAGTGCGGCTGCTCACCGAATCTAAGATTATTTAAAAGCGAAAACCACACATCATCATTTCATTTCTTACGCATTTCCAATGTAATTTGGAACGTAGGAGTCGTAGCTTCTAATAGTTACGATGGATGTTACCACACACCACTGTTGGCGTATGTAAGCGATTAAGAATTTCGGGGAAGTCGGTTGGATGCGACGTGGTTCAATTGGTAGAATACCCGTTGGGGCGCATACCCAGGAGACGTGGGTTCGAATCCCACCGGCGCACCCGAAAAACTTTTTCGCTTTTAAATAATCTTAGATTCGGTGAGCAGCCGTACTGCTAATAAAATAGAATAATATTTGAATAAATAGATGTGGTACATCATTTCTTACGCATTTCCAAAGTAATTTGGAAAGTAGGAGTCGTAGCTTCTAATAGTTACGATGGATGTTACCACACGCCACTGTTGGCGTATGTAAGTGATTAAGAATTTCGGGGAAGTCGGTTGGATGCGACGTAGTTCAATTGGTAGAACACCCGTTGGGGCGCATACCCAGGAGACGTAGGTTCGAATCCCACCGGCGCACCCGAAAAACTTTTTCGCTTTTAAATAATAACTCCAAAACTACCACACAATAGATCCATTACTTTAGTCTAGTCTCTATCAAAAAAAAAGTGATTACGTAAATCTGACGTTGACGTTGTGTGTGGTTTGCTTGGGAAGTTTGGTTATTTCTTGCTTTTCGATCCCAACTGCGGGCTCCTTTAAAATCTTATTTAAATCGATAACACGTCGTTCGTGCATTAACATTAATAAAAATAGATAATTTTATGTTTCTGTCAAGTCTCAATGTTAATGTCAAATTTAAAATTATGACAGCACTTTTTTCTGGTGAAAAAGGCAAAGAAAACATATCTATTCTGTGGTAGTATTGGTAAATTCAGATATATATTTTTTAAATTCTTGTTTTTTTTTTTTAAATTGGTATGTAGAAATAAATTATAATAAATATTTTTGCGTGTTCAGGAGGCAGAACTCTTTCGATTCCTGTAGTAATTTTCAGGTGTCAAAAAAATGAAATCACGTCAATTGTTTTGAGACACTTTTGACTCAAAAATGTCATTATGAAGTATAGGTAACAAAACTTCCTTAGCATTTTCCTCAGTTGGAACTTTAACTTCTCTTTTAATTTAATTCAATTTTTAAAATATTAGCTCAATCTATGATTTTAGCAATGTCGAGGTTATCTATACCTGTAAGAATAAAATTTTCGTTTATAATTTAGTAGGGTAAACTACATACACCAGTGATTGACCACTTTAAGAAAAATATTGTGAACTTGTTTAGCTACAAAACTAGACTGTAAAGTGATCACAGGACCATTTAGTGAATGCTAATCAAACGTAAATGATAGACAGTTAACAATTGTTTTTTTTTTTCTTAAAGTAGTCATTTAGTGGTGCATGGGCAATAACTGGGTGGTTTACCCTACCAGTGTAATTTCTAATTCAGTTGAACATTTTATAATTTTTCCATTAAAATGAAAAATGCTGGAGTGCGCTACTGCGACGAGCTACAGGGCACTACACCTCGGGACACCGCGGTCGCTCCAGGAAGTCGTCGGCAACGTGAAGGGTCTGCTAGGCTTCCTTAAGGAGTTAGGCTGGCACGAATACTTAGTGCCTACAGCCAGTTACGCAAAATAGGCGCATAGAGACGTCGAGTTGCGGAAAATAACCCGTTACTACCTAACCTAACTAATTCAAAATTAAATAATAGTGTGTATAAATAATAAATTTCGTTGTATCCATTTAAACCTTTGTTAACATTCACAAAAGGTCCATCAAATCACGCTTCAGAGCGAATGTGAACTAAACACCGCCGTCACTGAATAAATAACTTGACACTTGTTCGCAAATAAACAATTTAAAATGTCAAGAATAGGGAAAGGGCTGGCAACCCTTTTCGTACTGACATTATGTTTTCTGACAACCAATTTTAGAGTTGTTTGCTTCTGCTGAGTGTGAGGTAGGGATGTGAAGAAAATAATCGATTTTTTTAAACATTAACGTTTATTAATATTAATATTATTACAGGTATATCTTACTAGTCCCCACGTTAAATGGAAAATAATAAAGTCTATATTATACAGTCATAATTGAGTTTATAAAATTAAATCATAAGTGTCTTTAATTGGCAAATAAAAATTAAATAGGTAAGTAAAAAAATAAAAAAAAATAAAAAAATAAGTATTTTTGACATTACAAAAGTTAGAACAAAAGACGTCATCTTAACTAAAATAAAATACAAAACAATTTTTTTTCATAATTACATACTATACTAGGGGACTTATCACGCTAATAATATTTATCTTGACGTTTCGGCTGCAGTGTGGTAGTAATTATGAGTAAAAATCACGAAAGTTTAAATAATTTTTTTCAAACGGTAAAATACATTACGAAGCAAAATAAATCATCATCATACATCGATTCTTAAGTAAAATGTCACATCTCTAGTACGCGGTAACAATAACGGGCCCCTGCTGATGCGTGTACCAAGAACAAATGAGGTAAAAGTAAGCTAAAGAACCTGGCCTTATACTACAAAATTCGATTTTCGAACTTTGTTTCGTGCCGATCTGTTCACGCTTATATTTAGTAAGTATTAAAAAGAAGAGTTTCCCATAGACTTTGAATTTCGTAGTAGCTACGTTAAAACTTATCACCCCCACTTTATGTCTAAGGGAAAAAACATTAAAAAAAAACTTACTTTTATTTACCACTTTTTCGGCATAATTGCTACATAATATATCGATGTAAAATTACAGCTTTCTAGCACTGTTAGTCTATAAGCTGAGCCGCGAACGGACGGACGGACAGACAAACATGGCGAATCTATAAGGATTCCTTTTTTGCCATTTTAGCCACGGAACCCTAAAACTATGGTTGGAGAGTAGCTCTTGTAGCTTCTTCAACTTGTAGCCGATTTCATTTATGTAACATTGCATTTAGGTTGCATTGCAGGCGAGTCTTAGATCAGGGGCTAAATTCAGGAACAGGCTTTCACGGGTTTGGTAGCGGTAATTCAATGGTTTGGGTTGGGTTTGGTTTGAACTGCTATTCAGGAACGCCAAAAATCACTGGTTTGCGAGAGGTTTTTGGCTGAGTTTGGGATGAGCCTTATTTATTTGTTTATTTATTTACAAATCGAATTAACAGGAAAATAAGGCTCATCCCAAGCTCAACCCAATCCTATCCTCTCCCAAACGATTGAATTACCGCTCGCAAACCGTGTTGGGCCGTTCCTGAATTCAGCCCCTGGTGAGATAGTGGTCAATCACGGGTCCCTATTATGTAAAAAAAAAACATTAGACAATTGATTCCCTGGATCTAGCGGCACAAAGATGGCCAGTTAGTATCGTGGATTGGTATTAGTAAATCAGTTGTACTTCGTATGACATTGCATGTATTTAATATCGGAATAAGCGAATGAGCTAACGGCGAGTTCACTAAGCTAGTTATAATCGCGGGGAGCTGCAGCTGTGTCTGAAGAACGAGCCGCTAGGGATGTGCAGGCCCTATCGACTATCGATAAGTCGCTTTTTAACCCCCGTCACAAAAAGAGGGGTGTTATAAGTTTGACCGCTATGTGTGTGTGTGTGTGTCTGTCTGTGTGTCTATCTGTGGCATCATAGCTCTTAAATGGGAGAACCGATTTGGATGCGGGTTTTTTTATTAGAAAGCAGGTTTTTTGGCAATGGTTCTTAGATATGTTTCATCAAAATCGGTTCAGCCGTTTCAAAGTTATCAGCTCTTTTGTTAGCTGCGGAAAGGATGTTAAACGCGTAATGGGCATTTACTTAATGTTTAATCATACGAGTGACATAATTGCGTTGGGGGTTTTTCAAATTTTTAATTTATAGTTATAAAAGAAAATATATTATGCATATACTAGTAGTCTTCAAATTAATGGGCGAGCTAGTTTTATTGGGTTATTATTCGATTTGTTTCAACCACCTCACTTTCGTGGTTACATTTTTTTCGAATTGGCTGTAGATTTTGATGGGGTTTTCAGTTATTTATTACAAGTCCTACATTTCTACCAGATAACTGGAAACTGTGTCAGAATCTTTTACCTTTTCTATCAAAAATGTGTCCACAAAGTTCGGCACAAACGATTGAATAATAACCCAATTAACACCCCTGTAGAGGTAATTCATCAAAATTTCGATTTAAATGTGATCTTACCTTTGACAGAATACACTTTGAATATCAGTCAATTTACGGATACATTTTTGTCAACCACGATTTAAAAAAATGTAATAAACATCCCTTGATAATGTTCTTTAGGATTTTTTAATCGCGGTTGTATCAGTCAAACTAGCCCATCCTCCTATGAAATATGAAGGATAAATACTACGCAATAAAAACTATCGAAACTTAAACGTTCGGTACGCATTTTAAGCAATGCAGTTTAAAAAATTATAGTTGGCAATGGCAATTCGTGACATTAATTAATGGTTATATGGTGTTCACCATCGTACGGTGATATTATAGAGTCATAGTCATAATCTATCTAATATAATACCTTTAAACGAGCAATTCTTGTATATATATATATATATATATATCTAATACCTTTAAACGAGCAATTCTTGTATATATGTATATATATATAATCAGGATCTCGGAAACGGCTCCAACGATTTCGATGAAATTTGGTATGTGGGGGTTTTCGGGGATGAAAACTGATCTAGCTATGTTTCATTTTCAGAAAATCGCTTTTACTCGTGTTTTCCGGCTATTTTTGTTTGCATTAGAATATAAAGCTAAATTTCGCCCACTTCGAGCAGATCATAATGGCACATTAGAAATCGGGTGGTCGCGGACCCAGCCGACCTCGGTTCGAATCCACGTTTTTTTTCAACATTTTTGTTTTTTTTTTAAGTTTATTTTTCATGAGAAAACGTCAAGTTTCTTCTTTTGTGAGAAAAAGTTACTTTTTTGTGAGAAAACACCCCCGCGCTCCCTCCCCCGCATCCCCTCCCCCCCTCCCCCCCCCCCCCCCCTACCCTCCGGTGTATATAATCAGGATCTCGGAAACGGCTCCAACGATTTCGATGAAATTTGGTATGTGGGGGTTTTCGGGGATGAAAAACTGATCTAGCTATGTTTCATTTTCAGAAAATCGCTTTTACTCGTGTTTTCCGGCTATTTTTGTTTGCATTAGAATATAAAGCTAAATTTCGCCGACTTCGAGCAGATCATAATGGCACATTAGAAAACGGGTGGTCGCGCATCCAGCCGACCTCGGTTCGATTCCACGTTTTTTTCAAGATTTTTAGTTTTTTTTTTAAGTTTATTTTTTATGAGAAAACGTCAATTTTCTTCTTTTGTGAGAAAAAGTTACTTTTTTGTGAGAAAAAGTTACTTTTTTGTTAGAAAAAGTATTATAGGGAACGTGCAGTAACTATAGGCGGCAGCACTAATGCGACAGAAGAGACACTATGCGGACAGTAAAACAAACTTATCAAGGTAAAACATTCAAATTGATGGCACCCTTATGGCACCAGTTGGCAGCACCGTCTATGTGCACGTTCCCTATTGGGAGCACAGAACAGGAAAAGCCGGTTGTCTGTAAAGTCGGTTTACGGACTATAGTTTAACGTGACTCACCCCCCCCCCCCCCACCCCCTCCAGTGTTTTTGTCAAATATCTTGAAAACGGTGCATCCTACGGCAAAATCAATGAAATTTTCATCCCCCCTTTAACACCCCCACGCTCCCTCCCCCGCATCCCCTCCCCCCTCTCACCCCCTCACCCCCACCCCTCCGGTGTATATAATCAGGATCTCGGAAACGGTTCCAACGATTTCGATGAAATTTGGTATTTGGGGGTTTTCGGGGATGAAAAATTGATCTAGCTTGGTCTTATCTCTGGGAAAACGCTTGGTACCGAGTTTCTGCCCGAGCAGAGCTCGGTCGCCCAGGTACTCATAAATATAATGTACCTACGTTACCAAGACGTCAAAAATATCTTCACGCCTTTATGACGCTAAGAATACCTAAGGTCGGTATCTACATATATTTGATGCGATGGCTGTATCGATGTCTATGCCCTCGACTAGCCATAAAATAAAGTACAGAGCAATGACAATAGATGTATAAGCATGTGGACCATTTTTGTTGCTTTGCTGCAGCAGGTAGGTATAGCATTTTCTAAAGATAGTTCACCGCAAATGCTCCGCTTAGATAAACCGAAAAACTTTATTACTACGTTGATGTTCGCTCATCATTCTTTTTTCGAATAAGCACTAAAATTTATTCCTTCTTAGTAAACTTCACAACCGCGACGAACCGAGGTGGCTGAGCGCCGGAAGATGTGACGTAGGAAGGCCCCCAACAAGAGCGACGATCAGCAGGCTTATTGTCTATTGTTTCTGACGCTTGCCTTCGCAATCACTATTTCATTCTGACAAACGGTATAAAAAAATTACAGAAAGAGATGGTGAAAGCGAAGGCACGCGTCAGAAGCGTTAGACAATACGACCTCTGGTTATGGTGGCAGGAACCACTTGGATGCGGCCAGCGTAGGACCGATCGTTGTGGAACTGAAGCTGTTTGGGGGAAGCCTTTGTTCAGCAATGGACGTCTTTTAGCTGATATAATAATGATGATGAACGTTCATAATCTCACCAAGTAATTTTAGCTTTAAGTCACACTTACATAGACATCGATGAAATCCTCATGCTAAAACATCGATATCGGTACACCGCCGGCTACCCTTCCTGCCGCCATATGCCGCGCGCTCGCCCTTAAATTACAGAACTTCCCGCTCATAATAGAGAGATATGCCTTTAATATCTGCCGGAGCAGCGCAGGCTTGTTTGCTTTTTGCCGGTTCTTATATTAGAAATTGTACCATGCCCGTACGGTGAGCTAGGGTTATTACGCTAAAAGCTAATTGGAAATATTAAAAAGTTAATAAATAAGGCAGACGTCCCAGCACTAATCACTATCCCAGTGTTGTAGCCATCTTTGATTTTACGTCATTAGCAATAGAGGTGACAACAGAGTATCTATTGGGCAGTAACATGTCAAACAATATGACATTTACCTTAACAATATGACACATGTATATCACAATATGAAAATCCGCACAAGAACTCAAGTCACCGATATAAATAACTCGAAGAATCGCTAGACTCAAGTAACAGTGCAAGACATGGCCCATGGCCGATAGAGTCATATGGTTCTCAAATGGCATCCACGGACCGCAAAACGCAGTGTAGATAGGCCTCCAACAAAACTTGGTCAAACGACTTGGTTTAAGGTTGCGGGAATGCGTTGGATGCGGATGGCGCAGGGCCGGTCTGTTTGGCGAACCTTGGGGGAGGCCCTATGTTCAGCAGTGGACGTCTTTGGGCTGAAATAATGATGATGATGATGATGATGACTAAAACATGCTAGGACAACCTTCCGTGCGGTTCGTCCGTAACTTTTCCATGTCTTATTTGCGTTGCTTGGTGACACATGAACTTCATCTCATTAAGATGGTATGTAAGAGCAATATCGTACGTGTTGCGATACGTCTCGGTCCATGATCAATCACCTTAATCCATAGCTGCTCCGCAATTCAACGAAACGCATACGATATTTCTTTCGCAGTCTTAACGGGACATAACAAATTTACTTTTCTAAGTTGGCATATACCTACTTATCTGCAATCGTAATTTTCTCTAGTGTTAATGGGCAACACTGGTCATTGCCAACAAGTCACAAGCTAGCTCGTTCACTTCCCCAGTTTCATAAAAAGTAAAGTCGTCGAATCACTAGCAAATTCCAGCGCGTCTCAATTTCCGCAGCAATAACCCGGAAAAATTACATTACAAAATAGCCAATAAAGGTCCCCTCTAAAAAACGGTGCAATTTCAATCACAATAGGAGCTTCGCGCTGCGGATCGCACCTGGTGACTATAACCAGAGGACACGTGCCCAACTAAGAGGATACTTAACTTAAGTGACCCCGGCCTTTACAGCATTAAACAAACCGGAGATGCCAATAATAGCCCTTTGCAAAAATTGTAAGATCAGATACGTAACGGCTTTACATGTGACTGCGTGAAGCTCAAGTTATTATTTGTTATTTCGTTCTACGTGCATAACGAGTGATCGATAAAGCCATTAGTATTGTCATTTCGTAGCAGGCTGCACTGGCGATTGACTTCCATGATATCGACAGAATTTTTTGCATAGAAATTAATGCGTATGACGCCTCCGGTTGTTTTAATACTCTAAACCCGGGCCCAAGTGCGCTGTCCACGACGTTTGGATGGTGGTCCTTACGCGCCCCGGACACCAGATGCGGCCGACGCCAAAAAATAACATTCCCCAAAAAACATTTGCGAAAGAAAGGGATATTAGTCTCCGCGGGGCCATAATCGGGGCCAATCGCCCACCGAACGCGCGACACTTCCCTTATTTATGCCCATTTATACCCATACTTTGTTCTGTGCTGTTACCGCCGTAATATATGAACGCGTTTCAGATTTTGGTTTATTGATTTCGTGATGACTTAGGAGGTTGTATGAAAAATACCTACACTTGCAAGCAGTGAATGTGACTTACAATTTTATAGCTTTCTTTAATAAATTAAAGTATTCTTCAAAGCAAAGAAAATATGATGTTTGTTTGATCAATTAACGTTTTTAGTTAACTGTTGTTAGGGGAATTTAATGTTCAGCGTTTTTACCACGTTTTTGTTTTCACATTATCATCTCTGAGCCAAAATTATTAAAAACGATGCTTAGGGTTAACTTTTTAAGAAAACCTAAGACAGTACCGATGCCGAATTTAACTTAATCAAATTTCGTGCGACTTGTCTTTCGGCTGCGGTAATAGTCATCGAAGGAGGATGTTTAACTGAGCGTTTAAAACGTTCGAATATTCACCCTGTTCCGTTTTTCGTCGCGAAGCGAAGCTTCTCGTTTCATAAATCGTCGCGAATTTCTAGTTCTATCACTAATCAAAGTAGGAATCGACCAGTAAATGCACGTGCCTCCCATTTCAGTTCCGAAAGTACAAATACACTATTATGTGTAGCACGATGTTGGTAAACATTTGCAATAGTGATTGCGCCCGTTGTTTGTCGCTGTCGGTGTTTTCTCGCCACCTTTCAAGCCGCCGTTCGGTGGGCTGTGGGAGTAAAAGGTAAAAATGATGAAATGTAACATTATGTTCAGTGTTTTACAATTATATTACCCCTCAATTCTTCAACTTCAATTTATTGTACTTTCCGGTCTTGGGTCTGATGTAACCACTCTTTTTTGCACTTTCTCTCTTTAAAGGGACTCATTACCTACTGTCAAGCTTGATCACGCAAATAATTGAAGTGATCCTACTTTGGACGCGGACTTTATTCTTGAAGTCTACTTACGTCAAATAGTTTGGGAAAAACATTATAACGCTTTCTTCTGTTACTATAAATGTAGAACCACATTTTAAGTGTAAAAGTCTTTGTACAATTAGTTGCCTCCTTTGCCACGGCTTCGCCTCGGTTTACTCGCTGTAGCTCGATACACATTAAGTACCTTCAACTTGTTCAACCAAAACACTGGAAGTGAAGCTGCAACACAACGAAAACTCTACCACTACAGACTGCAGAGCCAGTTTTTGAATGAAACGGTATCGCCAGTTACAATGTTTGAGTTAATGTTAGTCGTGACGTCATCCATGGCATGGCTTGGCTTTGTTTCCATTCAAAATAGCATCTCTTATGTCCGAGCCTCAAGCTAAGGGTTTGTTTTACTGAGACTGAGTCCAGTCGGCTGCAGAGAGGTATTTCACTTTAAAGCAGATTTACCTTACTCGTATTCAGTACAGTCAACATAGGATAACGGAATAGATAGGATAAAGTTGATGGCGAAGAGTATAAAGCGTTCTTGACCCCTAGACAGTAAATTATTCCCCTTATAAGGGCTCAGCTTAGCTTTTTTTAATTAAAAAACGATAAGCTAAAAGCTTAGTATAGAAAAATGATATTTTCTAATGAGTTTAATTTTAACTTAATCAGTGTCAAACATAACTTTTTGTATTTATAAATCACTAGCTATTGCCCGCGAACCAATGTGTGTAATGCATTGCTTTAGTAGTTTTAAACCATTTTCGCCTTTCAAATAAAAACAGTTTGAGGCATATCGTTCGGCTGGATGGTTCAAAATCTATTATCGACATAGGTCGAAACTATTTTTGTTTTTTATTAAGTAGTACCTGGACGACCGAGCTCCGCTCGGGCTGAAACTCGGTACCAAGCGTTTTCCCAGAGATAAAACCAAGCTAGATCAATTTTTCACCCCCGAAAACCCCCACATAGGTACCAAATTTTGTCGAAATCGTTGGAGCCGTTTCTGAGATTCTGATTATATATACAAGAATTGCTCGTTTAAAGGTATTAGATAGATAGATAGATAGATATAGATAGACTAACAATGACTATTTAAGACGTGACGCTCCATACAATTCAAAATAGTTTGCAATCGTTTTGGTATTTTCTGAGTCATGCACCTACACATAGACAGTTCCAAAGTGATAAATTTAAAATAGTTATATTTCGATAAATTTTTGTGAGGTGCAAGTCCGCCTAAGTAGTCTTTCGGATACTTCCAACAGCGGTGCCCCTAGCTACGAGTATAGTTACATTTGTATTGCTGCGAGTTATCCCGACACAGATCAAGACAGCACGGGGTAAAGGCGTTAATTATTCACGATTTCTACACATCGGCGTGCCAGGTTGTTAGTCTCAAGTCGAAGTTAAATAGAGGGGACCCTCGCTTACAATTTGTTAGAGTTCCATTTAAAAATAACTTTCGCCGGGAATTTCTACATGTTCTCGTGGATACTTAAGTGTTTGTCTTTTCAGAATTTATTTAATAAAAATACTTGACAAAATTGTATAATTACTCGATATTATTAAGTATCTTTACGCTGAAAACATCTAACATTCAACATAAAAAAGCAAACGACAAAAACATTGCACCTAGGTCACTTATTTTTTTCTGAGAGGAGGCCTGTGTCCAGCAGTGGGGTGAATATAAGCCAGAGATAACGATAATGATAAGTTTTAGGTATCATTTTTTTATGAGAAATAGTTTGAAGTTCTTTTCACTGTTTCTGGTGCTAACGATACACAGACAAAAAAGCGATAGAAAGCATGTAAATAACAAATACAAACAAACACCGAACGTTACATAAAAACAGTGCCCAAAAAATAAATAATCTACATGAAAAAGCCATCAAATCGCGAGTAACGTCAAACCAAGAAGAAACAACGAGATGTATTTTTAAACAGGCGGCAAAAGGCTGGGGTGTCGTTCTTATTTCCATACAAATGTTGCATAATTTAAATACAACGCTGTCAATGTGTTTGCTTATAAAAATCGTATTTTGCCGGTAGCATAGGCCCGTTCAATTAATTCTAAACAATTAATTATAGACGTACAAGTAAGTTTTCTTCGATCGTGCGTCACCTAAATTTATTTATTATACATTGACACCAATTGACCTAACTAAGTAGTCCCAAAGATAAAAAAAGCTTGTGTTATGGGTACTACGTAACGGATAAACATATATAAATAGATATTACACACCCAAGACTCGAGAACAAAAATTCGTATTTTTCATAGAAATATCTACACCGACCCGGGACCTCAGGCTTCGTAGTCAGGTTCTCTAATCAATTGGCTATCCGGCCGTCTCCTATGCTCGCAAACTCGATCGAACAGACCAGCGAAAAAGCTCCGAAGTTTGCATTTAGAATATTTAGTCTAAATCACAATTTTAAATTAACGAGATTCCCATTGAACATAGCCGTGCAGCAAGGGTTTTTTTTATACAATATAGGCTTGCGTTTGACCAGAATCACGCCTCATGGAATACAAATATGAGGCCTACCTACAATGGAGCACGCTGGCCTAGTAAATGCTCATTCACCCAAGACTTGAATTTAGGGGAATAAGCAGAAAGAAGGCAGTTGAGCGCGGTGTTACTCGCGCCCCCAAGCAGTCCAAACCGTACAACAAACTGCTCAGACCATACCTCCAGAATGGCTTCTATAGGCAACAGGCCGGAACACGACGAGAGTTGCTTAAATGCAGCAAACATGCTAGGCACGCTGCCCCGGGTAAGCTAAACACAAGGTTTTGATATTTTTTAATGTACCTGTCATAGGATTTTATTCATTTATATATCACATGTTTTATATATAACTCTTTTTCTCTTCATTTTTAGGGTTCCGTAGTCAACTAGGAACCCTTATAGTTTCTCCATGTCTGTCCGTCTGTCTGTCTGTCTGTCTGTCTGTCCGCGGCTAAGCTCAGAGACTGTTAGTACTAGAAAACTGTAATTTGGCATGAATATATATATTAGTCACGCCGACAAAGTGGTTAAATAAAAAAAAATAAAAAAATTTTTTTTAGGGTACCTCCCATAGACTTAAAGTGGGGGTGATTTTTTTTTTCTCGACTAACCCTATAGTGTGGGGTATCGTTGGATAGGTCTTTTAAAACCATTGGGGGGGTTGCTTACATGATTTTTGTATTCAGTGATTTGTTTGCGAAATATTCAACTTTAAAGTGAAAAATTTCATTAAAATCGACCGTCCCCCCCCCCTCTAAAATCTACCCTGTTGGGTGGAAAAATTTAAAAAAATTCAAAATGGTAGTAAATATATTAAATTTACAAGGAAAATTATAGCGGCTAAGATTGCTTGGGAATTATTTGTAGTTTAAGAGTAAATAGTAGCCTAAGGTATTAAACATACCGTCACTACTTTGAAAAACTCGTATCTCAAATCAGCATGTAAACAAAACTGAACCTTGATGTGCGCGTAATAAAGTTCACTTTGCCAGATAACGATTTTGAGATACGAGCTTTTTTCAAAGTATTGACGATACCTAACTTGGAAGATTCCGTACACATACGAAATCCTTAGAAAAATATTACTTGATTTTTTCGTAATGGCTACGGAACCCTATCTTGGGCGTGTCCGACACGCTCTTGGCCGGTTTTCAACTTATTCTACCCACTGCTGAGTATAGGGTAAAACACCCAATACCTTTAATAATATCGGCCAGTAGTCTGCCTCTGCCTATCTTTCAGAGTGGTAAGAGCACGAGAGATATCTTTCGTACTCTTCGCACTCATTATACCGCCGACTGCCGGTGCCCGGCTGACGACCGGGTATGTTACCCTATAGGTCTCTTCCAATTTCTACCATGTTGTGCTGTCGCGTGCTTACCGTATCCAGTCTTTTCCCGCCACTCGTGACAGATCTTCAATCAATCTCACGAGCTGCCTTCCACATTTCTACGCCCGGTCCGTGGTCTCCACTCCATCTTTTTCCTCTCCCATCTACCATCAGAGAAGCGGCATATTCCCGCCTACTTCTACATTCTTTTGTAGATTGTTTCCGCTATGTCAGATAGCCCGTTCTTCTGTGGGTTTCGGTATTATATACTTGATTGCGAAGAGTAATACCCAATATAGGTCTCTCCATAGACCTTTCTGTCTTACAACAATACAAAACAATAGATTCCCAAAAATAAATTAGATACCTATCGTTTTAAAATCAAAAACACAAGCCAATAAACCGACTGCACCGTCCCACGTTTAATCTCTTCTGAGCTAGTAAAGTCGCTCATAAAATAAAGTGTGAAGCGCGCAAAAATCCTTGTCCCATCGCCGTGGCAAGATTACACATAAAAATGTTAAATGTTCCCGAACGCGTATTGAAAAAATCCAAGGGAAATGGCGGGAGAAATTGGCTGGAGGGTGCGAACAGCGATATTATTTCATACGACGATGCGTTGAAATTGAAAAGTGATACTGAATTTTGAATTGTAGGTGGTAGATAAGAGACGAATTTTAATATGGAAAACTTCACGAAATTTTAAAACCACAGGTAAGGTACACGTTCGAATGCTGGTCACTCTCTGAATAGTCGCCATCTTGAATTATTATGTTACTAGAAGGTTCCCGCGAGGTTTATCGCTATCCTGCAGTTTTCCGGGATAAAAATTAGCCTATATGTAAATCCATCAAACCGTTTTAGTGTGAAAGAGTATCAAATATCTTTACACATACATCCATCCATCAATCCATACAAACTTTCACGTTTATAATATTAGTGGGATGAGCAATTAATAGAGGTAACAGTAGGGTGTCGTCTATTGGACATTGGCATTTCAATCACTAGGACATTTTAACCTTACCTTATCTTGATAATTTACTTCCAGCACAGCAGTACAATTAGATATACGTATAGGTAGTGTTCGCTCACGTAAATGAAACGAAATGATATTTTTTCCGAAAAGAATAAACAAATAATTAAATCAGTAGTATAGGTAACTACGTGTACCTACTGTAACCCTAATGCAAGGGATAAACATACTTATATAGATAAACTAGCTGTTACCCGCGACTCCGTCTGCGAAGAATAGGGTTATAAAAAATAGCCTAAGACCTATTCTCAGACCTACCAAATATATGTAGAGAAAAAAGTTTCATAAAACTCGGTCAAGCAGTTTCGGAGGAGTTCGATAACAAAAACCCTGACACGAGATTTTTATATATTAGAAGACTAGCTGTTGCCCGCGACTCCGTCCGCGAAGAATAGCGGTATAAAAAATAGCCTATACGACCCATTCTCAGACCTACCGAATGTGGAAAAAAGTTTCAAAAAAATCGGTCAAGCCGTTTCGGAGGAGTTAGATACCAAACACCGTGACACGAGATTTTTATATCTAGATACCTATAAAACAGTATCGTGACTGACTGACTGACTGACTGAATGACTGACTGACTGACAGACAACGCACAGCCGAAACTACTGGTGCTAGAGACTTGAAATTTGGCATACATGTACCTTGAGTATTGTAGAGGTGCACTAAGGAAGGATTTTTCGAAATTCCCACGGGATAGGGATTTATCTAGACTTTCTCTGTTTTTTTGTTTAAGTAGCGGAATCTCTGAAACTATTAAGCCAATTTTAAAAATTTTTTCACCATTAGGAAGCTACATTATCCTTCATTGACATAAGTTACTTTTTATCCGGGAAAATGCGAAATTCCCACGGGATAGAAATAAATTAATTCAATTTTGAGTCTGATTTTTAAAATTCTTACATATTATGTGATATGACTATCCCTGATTAACATAGACTACTTTTTTTTGGGGAAAATACAAAATTCCCACGGGATAGAAAAAACTGAACTCAACTTCGGAGCTGATTTTAAAAATTCTTTCACCAATAGAAAGCAACACTATTTGTGATTGGTATAAACTACTCTTCTTTGGGAAAATGCAAAATTCCCACGGGATAGAAATAAGCGAATTCAACTTCGGGGTTGATTTTAAATTTTTTTTGCACCAATTGTAAGTTACAGTGTCTCTGTTTGACATAGGGTACTTTTTTACGGGAAAATAAAAAGTTCCCGCAGGATAGAAATAAGTAAATTCAACTTCGGCACTGATTATAAAAATTCTTTCATATGATATTATGATATGACTATCTCTGAGTGACGTATGCTACTTTTCCATCGGGAAAATATCAAATTCCCACGGGATAGAAAAAACTGAATTCAACTACAGGGCTAATTTTAAAAATGCTTTCATCAATAGAAACTATTCTTCATCGGTATAGACTACTCTTCTTCGGGAAAATGCAAAATTCCCGCGGGATAGAAATCAGTGAATTCAACTTTGGAGTTAATTTTAAAATTTTCATGCACCAATAGTAAGCTACAGTACCTATCTCTGATTGACATAAGGTATTCTTTTCGGGAAAATAAAAAAAACCGCGAGATAGGAATAAGTAAATTCAACTTCGACACTAATTTTTAAAATTCTTTTATATGATAATGATATGACTATTCCCGATTGACACAGGCTACTTTTTCATCGGGAAAATGTAAATTTCCCACGGGATAGAAAAAACTGAATTCAACTTCAGAGCTGATTTTAAAATTTCTTTCATCAATAGAAATCTACTCTATTCCTGATTGGTATAGACTACTCTTCTTTGGGAAAAAGGAAAAACCCCGCGGGATAAAAGTAAGTCTAACCAAATTAGAGAGATTTAAAAAATTCTTTCACATAAAGTAAGCTACAGTATCCCTAATTGACATAGGCTACTTTTCTACGGGACAAAACAAAATTCCCACGGGATAGAAATAAGTAAGTTAAACTTAGGGCCTGATTAAAAAAAATCACCAACGAAAAGCTACACTGGCTCTGATTTTCAAAATAGGTCACTTTACTGTGCACTTTCTTAGGATAAAATAATCCTGTTTCAATCAGGCTCAGGCCTCTTCCCAGAACTAGAAGACTTGGGCAGTAGTTCCCACGCGGGCCCAGTGCGATTTGGGAACTTCACACACACCATTGAAATTCTTCACAGGTGTGTGCAGCTTTCCTCGCGATGTTTTCCTACACTGGTAAACTTCAAACGTAATTTAGCACACGAATTAGGAAAACTAAGAGGTGCAAGCCCGGGCACAAACCCACGACCCTGAATTATAATTCACTTATTCCTATTCCGCGGGATTTTCGCATTTTCCTGGCATTATCCTATTAAACTACATGTATGCCAAATTTCATCCAAACAACTAAAGTTATTGTCTTCGCGTACGAAGTCGCGGGCAAAATCTAGTATTAGATAAATTCGTATTTTTCGTACAAATATCTATCCTTACCTGGGATCGAACCTGAGACCTCCAGTTTCGTAGTCAGGTTCTCTAACCATAACCACGGTACAATAAATCGAATAAAGGTAGCATACCATAAGGTTAATACCTTATAAGTAAACGTGTCCAAGTGGTTTTGATCCAATTCGAGAACGGTAGCCAACATTAATTGTTTGAGCTCGTTGTCATAGGCGCAATGTTTGTCGAAGAAAATCTATTTACTGCAAGAAGGTTCTACCGTGGGTGGATCATGATTCAAACAGTTCGTTTATACATGGCTTTTCCTACGGCTATACCTACAGGCCGTTAAAACTTGCTTGCACGCGTTGCGTCTCGTAAACATCAATATGTCAGTCAGTTCCCCTCGCTTGTTGACTGGCGCTGGCGCCAAACGCCGCTTTAATTCGTTTCGTCAAGGACTTTTTAATTTAAATCCAGCCTTTATGGAATGGCGGTTTTATTGCGGCACCAACGCCCTAAATGAAATCCTTTCTTTCCTCTTAAGTCTTTAGTCTTCAGATTATTCTTAGTTTCGAATGATTGGTCTTGTCATCAATAGGTAAGTTTTGTCAGTAATTAGATTTCACAGGATTTTTGCTGGTGGTCCATTTTTACAAGTTTTTATTTCACGTATTCGCTGCCGGCTGTCAGACAGCGGTACTAGGCGAAAGTCACGAAAACGCATATAAGCGTTCCCCGCAGTGAATGCGTTAACTTGCAACGTGCGTATGTAAGTTTGTAAACCATTTTTCGACCACTTCCTGGTATCCGATTGAACTGAAATTTAGCAGTTAGCACGCGTACCTAAGTTCGGTAACAGTACCTACGATACTTTATCTGGTGAAATTCTAATGGTTCAGCCAGGATCGTCATCGCAGGACGGAACTCTTCAAAGGTTAAAGTATTGGCACAGATTACTTAATAGTTACTTCGTAACAGATACTGCATCCCGTACAAAATCTTGGTACTTACCGCGATTGTAGCCACAGATTATACTACTCCGTCTCCTTAAGAATGTGTGCGTGCCGACAGTGACAAGGGCTGGCAGTTTGGATTAAATTTTTTTTTCTACATGTTGTTTTATCATTTTGTCGGGATAATTGCTATATATTATATCCATGCAAACTTTCTAGCACTAATATTCTTTAAGCTAAGCCATGGACGGACAAAGAGACAGACGGTCATGGCGAAACTATAAGGGTTCCGTTTTTGCCATTTTAGCTCTGGAATCCTAACAAAAAAGGATATTTATTGTAATGCGCAGAACACATTGCTATGCTCACAGTACCCTAGCGTTATACTAAATACGAAGGTCATCTTTCGAACTTCGCATCGTGCCATCCCGCTCACGCTTATAGCTTTTTATAGAAGAGTAAGAGGGACAGCACGATACGAACTTCCAAATTGTTATATTAGCTATTAATTCTAGCGTAGTCATATTAAAATTTGCCCCCTGTTTCACCATTCACTTATAAAAGTCCAGCCGGCATATTTTTTCCGTGGAACACGAATGAACGTGCGTCGGCGCGCGCTTGTGACAACCTACTGGAATTTCGATCTTAGCAGATCGTCCCCGCGGTAGGTAAATATCGCGCGTAAGTACATGGCATGCATGAGGCCTGGTATTGGCTTGAAACTTGGTATGGATTTGTAGTTTGGATCAGTGTTCCGCAATTTTTTTGTGTTCAACGTGCATCTAGAAAAACGAAAATTTTTGAAGGTACACCATGAATGAAAAATCAGTTTTTAAGTAAGGCGGCCCAGCTGAGCAGTGGGACACAAACTAAATTAAGTAAAAAAAAAAGTTAGGTAATCAACATTACGCCTCGCTCGTGCGTCCCGTGATTTCTTCCGTCCGTATATTTAGCTTTATGAGATAATCTTATTTTTCCGAGCCACACCAACTAACTAATGACCACGGTACACCAGTGTGCCGCACCATACACTTTGCGGAACACTGATTTGAGTGATAATACAAGTACTTGGGTACAGTCAGCAAAAAAGATTGCATTAAATATGTTTTTTTTTTCAAAAAACACAGTGATGTACATTCCCACTACCCACGACGCCACGAGTTTTTTTCAGCATATCTACTTTTCAGTGGTCCTAAAGAAAAGAATTTCTATGCACAAGAATTTGCTTTAAGAGTTTTTATCCCAAACCTTAATATGCCCGTGCTCTGACCCCCTGTGCTTTAAGTTTGCAATATTCCTACAAAAAAGTGAACAGCAACCGTTTAGCTTGAGGGTCGGCACGCGTCCCGTGTTTATATCATATTTCCCATCCGACAGATCTGTTTTATTATTTCGATATAACCTCACCGGCAGCCAACTCCAGCAGAGAACAATTTCAAACCGCGCCGACTAGGAAATGAGAAGCCAAAACCAACTTTACCCGCTCCACATAAGGTTGAAAGTTTAAAGTTGGTACGCCGTTTCGCATCAAACCGTCATTCATACTAGGCTAACCTTATATTCTCGAAGAATGGTTGGTAAATTTTCAATACTCACTTTATTAGGGTGGAGAGCGGAAGAGGGGTGGGTGAAACGGTCTTTATTAGATTTGCTAGGAACGTGAACGGCGAATTGCATGGCCTGCGTCCGACACCTCGATATTGAAAATCAGTAAGTAGGTAAAATGTCTATGGTTGGTTATGCCTCTTTTGTGGAATTAATCAAAGCGCAAGCAAGACGTTCTGAAATGCTATTATTTATTATTTATTACATGCAGTAAGTACCTACATTACATTTATCAAATTGATTTTGCTAAATTTATGTTTTTCTACTCCTGTAGTATAATCTGTCAATTAAATGGTCAAAAACTATACAATAATAACTAACGTTATGTTATACCTAAGTCTGTTCCAAGTTCTTTGATCTATGGTGCAAATTCAGTAACATAATAATAACCCATAGTAATTTCATTATGTTACGGAACTGAGTAATATAATAACATTCAAAAAAAGAATACTGAAATCGATTTTGATAATCGAGTTTCCTTAAATATGCGTGTGCCACGTGATTGGTTGCTTAAAAATGAGTAAGAACAGGTAAGACAAATCACAATCAAGGTTTATTTTTTCAAGCGAAATTTCGTAATTGAGAACACGCTGATCAAGCTCTATGGTAGGAGTACAGTCGCAAATTTAAAAAAAAATAAAGCGGGAAATTAATATTAAGTCAAAGTCTAATGCTGTTGTTGTTGGTTTAAAGTTTAAAGTAATTAAAACTAATTGAAAATGAGTGATGATAATGAGATGCCGTGTACTCCTGAAGACATTTTAACGATGGCGCAAACAGTCACTGAAAGTTTGCTGCCGGAAAAGTCAAAAAAACTGTATAACAAGATTTACAACAATTTCATGCAATGGAGAATCGACAAAAGTATTACATCTTTTTCGGAAAACGTGTTGTTGGTGTATTTTCAAGAGATAAGTAGCAAATTGCAAATGAACATTGTGGACTGAGTACTCCATGCTAAAATCTACGTTAAACATAAATACCATCAAACGGATATATCCAAATACTCTAAGTTGCAAGCTTTCCTAAAACACAAGAGGGGTTTAAATCAAAGAAATCAAAAACATTGTTGTATATCTATATATATAAAATTCTAAACTGACTGACTGACTGACTGACTGACTGTTGATATATCAACGCACAGCCCAAACCACTGGACCTAGAGACTTGAAATTTTGCACATAGATACCTTATACAATGTAGGCATCCACTAAGGAAGGATTTTTGGGAATTCCCACGGGAACGGGAAAAAACGGGATTTATAGATTCGATTCCGAGTGACCATATCTCAGTAACTATAATAACTAGACTCTTCAAATTTGATACACAAGTAGGTATTACATTAGTTAAAACATCAATTTCAGGACTTTTCAAAATTCCTACGGGATAAGGAAAAAAACGGGATTTATATATTCAGTTCAACGGAATCCTATGAACTGTAATTACTAGACTCTTCAAATTTGGCATAGAAGTAGGTAATTATAAAAGTAAAAAACAGTTTTAAGGATTTAAGGAAATTCCCACGGGATAAGGAAAAAACGGGATTTTTCGTTTTACTGGTCGTAGAAAGCTAAAATTCGGCATGTAGGTTGCTTGGGGAGCGTAGAGGAGCATTGAGAGAGGAATTTCCAAAATTCCCACGGGAACGGGAAAAACGGGATTTTTCGTTTTACTGGTCGTAGAAAGTTGAAATTCGGCATGTAGGTTGCTTGGGGAGTGTAGAGGAGCATTGAGAGAGGACTTTCCAAAATTCCCACGGGAACGGGAAAAAACGGGATTTTTCGTTTTACTGGTTGTAGAAAGCTAAAATTTCAAAATTTATAAGTTTATACTGTAAGTAGGCTGCAAAGGGCTCTTTAACCGACTTCAAAAATAGGAGGAGGTTATGCATTCCACTTGATGTATTTTTTTTATGTAGATACCTACACCGATTCATTCACCGATTTCTCGGTCAATTGTGGACCGATTTTAAAAATTATTTTTTTATTCTAAAGAATATAATATACTCCTGAGATGGTCGCATTGTCACCAAATCAGGATCTGATGACGGGATCTCAGGGAAATCGAGGGCAACCCTCAAATTTTGTAGGCATGCATTACGTTTTTCATATATTTTCTTAAGTTATTTAAGTGTTTGCTTCTGGTAGACATCATCTCATGTTGATGAGCTGATGATGGAAGGTAAAACTCCTTAACGGTTAGGAGAGTTGAGGATATTTTTTCAAATATTATAGGTACGTATAGACCGATAGTTGTATTCTTTTAGGTTATCCAGGTGAGCTGATGACGGAAGGTTAAACTCCTTAACGGTTAGGAGTTATAGGAAGTTTCTTTAAATATCATATGCACGTATCGACCTTTAGTTGTATTCTTTCTGGTAATTCAGATGAACTGATGATGGAAGGTGTAACTCCTTAACGGTTAGGTCACAAAATATCTTAACAATATACTATAATATGTATAATATCAATGCTAAGTAGGCACACAGCGCTTCCAGTTACTCAAATTTCAGTAGAAGGTAAGAAAACATTAAATGATACCTAATGCAGGACAGGGGAAAGTAATAATAGGTTTTATAATTATTATTATCAAGCCTGGTTATTTTAGTGCCCGCTTCCGAATTAGTGAAAAACATTGTATATAAAGAAAGTTTAGTCGGGCTTGCTTGCACGCTTGCTTGCACGCTTACTTGCACGCTTTCTTGCACGCTTGCTTGCTCGCGTGCATGCATGCTTGCTTGCATCTTGCTTGCATACTTGCTTGCATGCTTCCATGCTTGCTTGCTTGCCTGTATGCTTGCTTGCTTGATATCTTGGTTCTTTGGAATACTCATGATACACGCGAGCGAAGCCGCGGGCAAAAGCTAGTCTATATATATAAAATTCTAAACTGACTGACTGACTGACTGACTGTTGATATATCAACGCACAGCCCAAACCACTGGACCTAGAGACTTGAAATTTTGCACATAGATTCCTTATACAATGTAGGCATCCACTAAGGAAGGATTTTCGGGAATTCCCACGGGAACGGGAAAAAACGGGATTTATAGATTCGATTCCGAGTGACCGTATCTCAGTAACTATAATAACTAGACTCTTCAAATTTGATACACAAGTAGGTATTACAATAATGAAAACATCGATTTCAGGATTTTTCAAAATTCTCACAGGATAAGGAATAAACGGGATTTATATATTCAGTTCAACGGAATCCTATGAACTATAATTACTAGACTCTTCAAATTTGGCATAGAAGTAGGTAATTATAATAGTGAAAAACAGTTTTAAGAATTTTCTGAAATTCCCACGGGATAAAGAAAAAACGGGAAATTTCGTTTTACTGGTCGTAGAAAGCTGAAATTCGGCATGAAGGTTGCTTGGGGAGTGTAGAGGAGCATTGAGAGAGGAATTTCCAAAATTCCCACGGGAACAGGAAAAAACGGGATTTATATATTCGATTCCGAGTGACCCTATCTCAGTAACTATAATAACTAGACTCTTCAAATTTGATATACAAATAGGTATTACATTAGTTAAAATATTAAAATCAGGATTTTTCAAAATTCCCACGGGATAAGAAAAAAACCGGATTTATATATTCAGTTCAACGGAATCCTATGAACCATGATTATTAGACTCTCAAATTTGGCATAGAAGTAGGTAATTATAATAGTGAAAAACAGTTTTAAGGATTTTCAATAATAGTGAAAAACAGTTTTAAGGATTTTCAGAAATTCCCACGAAATAAAGAAAAAACGGGATTTATCGTTTTACTGGTCGTAGAAAGCTGAAATTCGGCATGTAGGTTGCTTGGGGAGTGTAGAGGAGCATTGAGAGAGGAATTTCCAAAATTCCCACGGGAACGGGAAAAAACGGGATTTATATATTCGATTCCGAGTGACCGTATCTCTGTAACTATAATAACTAGACTCTTCAAATTTGATACACAAGTAGGTATTATATTAGTTAAAACATTAATTTCAGGATTTTTAAAATTCCCACGGGATAAGGAAAAAACGGGATTTATATATTCAGTTCAACGGAATCCTATGAACTGTAATTATTAGACTCTTCAAATTTGGCATAGAAGTAGGTAATTATAATAGTAAAAAACTGTTTCAAGGATTTTCGGAAATTCCTACGGGATAAGGAAAAAACGAGATTTTTCGTTTTCTGGTCGTAGAAAGCTGAAATTCGGCATGTAGGTTGCTTGGGGAGTGTAGAGGAGCCTTGAGAGAAGACTTTCCAACATTCCCACGGGAACGGGAAAAAACGGGATTTTTCGTTTGACTGGTCGTAGAAAGTTGAAATTCGGCATGTAGGTTGCTTGGGGAGTGTAGAGGAGCATTGAGAGAGGACTTTTCAAAATTCCCACGGGAACGGGAAAAAACGGGATTTTTCGTCTTACTGGTCGTAGAAAGTTGAAATTCGGCATGTAGGTTGCTCGGGGAGTTTAGAGGAGCATTAAGAGAGGACTTTCCAAAATTCCCACGGGAACGGGAAAAACGGGATTTTTCGTTTAACTAGTCGTAGAAAGTTGAAATTCGGCATGTAGGTTGCTTGGGGAGTGTAGAGGAGCATTGAGAGAGGACTTTCCAAAATTCCCACGGGAACGGAAAAAAACGGGACTTTTCGTTTTACTGGTCATAGAAAGCTGAAATTTGGCATGTAGGTTGCATGGAGAGTGTAGAGGAGAATTAAGAGAGGGTTTTCCAAAATTTCCACGGGTACGGGAAAAAACGGGATTTTTCGTTTTACTGGTTGTAGAAAGCTAAAATTCGGCATGTAGGTTGCTTAGGGAGTGTAGAGGAGGATTAAGAGAGGGCTTTCCAAAATTCCCACGGGAACGGGAAAAAACGGGACTTTTTGTTTTACTGGTCGTAAAAAGCTGAAACTCGGCATGTAGGTTTTTTGGGGAGTGTAGAGGAGCATTGAGAGAGGACTCTTCAAAGTTCCCACGGGAAAGGGAAAAACGGGATTTTTCGTTTTACTGGTCATAGAAAGCTGAAATTTGGCAACTGGGTTCCTTGGGGAGTGTTGAGGAGGATTAAGAGAGGGATTTCCAAAATTCCCACTGGAACGTGAAAAACGGGATTTTTCGTTTTACTGGTCGTAGAAAGCTGAAATTCGGCATGTAGGTTGCTTGGGAAGTGTAGAAGAGCATTAAAAGAGGACTATCCAAAATTCCCACGGGAACGGGAAAAAACGGGATTTGTAGATTCGATTCCGAGTAACCGTATCTCAGTAACTATAATAACTAGACTCTTCAAATTTGATACACAAGTAGGTATTACAATAATTAAAACATTAATTACAGGATTTTTCAAAATTCCCACGGGATAAAACAATAGTTATGCACATTCACTCGCCATATATCAATACCATCTTTGCCCCGCGTATCGTGGCTCATGAGCATGCGTGTATGCACATGCTAACAACATGTGATTGTAAACCTTTGCAAGTGGTCGATCATCATACATACCTTGGCCTAAGGATAGACAATAAGTTTAATTGGGGACCGCACGTCGACCATGTTTGTAACAGACTGAGGGCCATCCTCAGTAACCTATGCATACTAAAGAATAAAATGCCTTATAATATACTACGAATGTTGTACATGGCATTGGCAGACTCTGTGATCGGTTATGGCCTCTCGAGTTATGGGAGAACTTATAAGACATATATTCAGAGAATTTATAATATCCAAATAAGATTGTTGAAAGCCATAGTTCCGCTCAAAATTAAACATATTTGTGGTAATAACCACATTAAACTATTCCAGTATTGCAGAGTGCTTAACGTTTTTGACAAGGCTAAGTTGGCTGTTGCAGTTGAATATAAGGATAGATTGGGGGAGTTGGTTAGACATAAAAGACCATCTAATTTGAGGAAATTGCACAATATACCTTATTTCCTTGTACCAAGGAGTAACAACCAATATGGTAGAAGAAATTGGTCTAATTACCTGCCGCACGCTCTGAACAGCTTCCCAAAAAAAGTCATTGATAATGTCTTGAGTAAGCCAAACTCATTTAAATATGTATTAAAAAAGGTACTTATTGATTGTACTTAACTTTGAAGACGCACACACGTGTCCTTCACAGGTCCGTTTTTGTATCCGTGTGCACCCCCATTATAGCTTACCACAATCTTAAAATATAAAGATTTTTGTAGCTATTGGTTTTTTGATGTATTTGTTCTTTTTATTGAATTAAACAGTTTTAAAATTTAAATTTTTTTTTATAAGGAATAAACGGGATTTATATATTCAGTTCAACGGAATCCTATGAACTATAATTACTAGACTCTTCAAATTTGGCATAGAAGTAGGTAGTGAAAAACAGTTTTAAGGATTTTCAGAAATTCCCACGGGATAAAGAAAAAACGGGATTTTTCGTTTTACTGGTCGTAGAAAGCTGAAATTCGGCATGAGGTTGCTTGGGGAGTGTAGAGGAGCATTGAGAGAGGACTTTCCAAAATTCCCACGGGAACGGGAAAAAACGGGATTTTTCGTTTTACTGGTCGTAGAAAGCTGAAATTTGGCAAGTGGGTTCCTTGGGGAGTGTAGAAGAGCATTAAGAGAGGACTATCCAAAATTCCCACTGGAACGGGAAAAACGGGATTTTTCGTTTTTCTGGTCGTAGAAAGCTGAAATTCGGCATGAGGTTGCTTGGGGAGTGTAGAGGAGCATTGAGAGAGGACTTTCCAAATTTCCCACGGGAACGGGAAAGAACGGGATTTTTCGTTTTACTGGTCGTAGAAAGCTGAAATTCGGCATGAGGTTGCTTGGGGAGTGTAGAGGAGCATTGAGAGAGGACTATTCAAAATTCTCACGGGAACGGGAAAAAAGGGATTTTTCGTTTTACTGGTAGTAGAAAGCTGAAATTCGGCATGAGGTTGCATGGAGAGTGTAGAGGAGCATTAAGTGAGGACTTTCCAAAATTCCCACGGAAACGGGAAAAAACGGGATTTTTCGTTTTACTGGTCGTAGAAAGCTGAAATTCGGCATGAGGTTGCTTGGGGAGTGTAGAGGAGCATTGAGAGAGGACTTTCCCCGTATTAAGAAAGTATTTTCCGAAATTCTTACGGGAACGGGACAAAACGGGATTTTGCGTTTTACTGGTTGTAAGCTAAAATTTCAAAATTCATAAGTTTATACTGTAAGTAGGCCGCAAAGGGCTCTTAAACCGACTTCAAAAAAAGGAAGAGGTTATGCATTCCATTTTATGTATTTTTTTATGTAGGTATGTTCACCGATTTCTCGGTCAATTGTGGACCGATTTTAAAAATTATTTTTTTATTCGAAAGAATATAATATACTCCTTAGATGGTCCTATTGTCACGCAAGCAATCTTGCTTGCATGCTTGCATGCTTGCTTGCTTGCCTGTATGCTTGCTTGATATCTTAGTTCTTTGGAATTCTCATGGTACACGCGAGCGAAGCCGCGGGCAAAAGCTAGTGGTAGTATATTTTTATTAGGTTTCTTTATATTATGAGTTTATGTATTGTATTTACTAAAAGTTGTATTGTAGCCTTTGCTTTGTCCGACTGTCTTATTTTTACTTACTCTTTGTCGGTCCCTTACTAAATGCTCCTTTCATCCACTCAAAGGTTGACTGGTAGAGATCCCTTAAAGGGATAAGTTCGCCTTTGTACATGCATTTCAACGGTTGTCAATAATGTATTTCTTTTTTTCCTTATTTTTGTACAATAAAGAGTTTACATACATACATACATACATTCTTGCCTGACGAAATCAACGTATTTCTAAATGAAGTACCAGATGAGAAGTACCTTTTCACTAAGGTAAGCAGTGTTTTTAATAGATATTAATTAAAAAACAATAATTTATTTTATTGAAAGTGCTTAAAAGTAATTTTATGTTCGATTTAATATTTACTCATAAATGTCTCTCCGTCAGTCAAGTATAACTAATGTGACCATACGTCCCTTTTTGAACGGGACCGTCCCGCTCTCAGGTACTCTGTCCCAGTGTCCCGAAAACCAACTCGGGGACGCGAAAATCTCCCGTTTTCAGAAACTTTTAAATGACGGCACGGCGGTAGGTACCTAGTCGAAAATGTATTTTCTTAGATAAAGTTGCGGACGGAAGAGAAAACTCAATTAGATGTCTACGTAGTTTAAACGGGTATGCATTACAATACCGAAGTACGAAAAACCGAATGTATTAAAACATCGAATGGGTCAAAAGACCGACAAGATTTTTTTCTGAAACCGTTAACTTTTTAAGATTGTTATAAAACAAAGCTAACCTAACCTAATGGGTTCTGTATGATGCCGTTTTAATAAATTCTGAGAAGTTTACGGTTTCAGAAAAAAATCGTGTCGGTCTTTTGACCCATTCGATGCTTTAATACATTCGGTCTTTCGTACTTCGGTATTGTAATACATACCCGTTTAAACTATGTTAATAGTGATTGTGAAAGATAATAATTAAAAAATCTTGCCAAGAGTACAAATATTAAGAATAACAATGAATAAAACTTAACTATAAACTAAGTCACGGACATAGCTCGAAGAATCGCTAGACTTAAG